>CM069933.1:30188268-32799101 GCA_036172225.1 Cryptocoryne crispatula var. balansae | reverse complement strand
CCCCAACCTCCTCCTGGATACGGACGGCATTAAACTTGTACCGCCATGAAGCTCATCCCGAAGCCTAAGAAGCCTCAAATGGAGGTGCTGTTGTACAATAGTTGTTTGCTTTAGTTGTGTACGGGAATGTAATTCTTCCTGATCTTTAAGCTACTAAAATTCAGTTCCGATCTCTTCCAAATGTGGGACCCTACGTGCGAATTGCTAAGGTATTTTTCATTTAATTAATCAGAGCAGCATCTGGGCAGCAATTTATAGGGACCATGACTCAGTGGATTGTTCCCTAACATGATGGCACCATTCTGAAGCGAATCTTTGTATCGTCGGTTGTTTTATTCACTCGCATGTTTGCGGAAGTAGATGTTTAGAATGTGCCCGGCGCAAGGTAGGACCTCAGAATCTGGGACTCTTCCTTGAGGATTACTCTCGACATTTTCATCGTTTACCAGGTTTCCTGTTATTTTGTTGACTTTGCTTGATTTCTTGCGAAAATTACACATCTTTTAAGAAACGTCTGTTAGAACAGATGAAATATCATCCTCATCCATGTCTGCATAATGTTACAGATACGCTATTACGAGAGCATATGCAAGTGAAGAGAACACGGCGGTGCTATCGTGGCGGTTGGAACAACCTGGTCGCATGCATGGTTCCTTCGGTTCCCGAGATGTTTAAACGGTATTGTTTAAAATTCACTGATTAAAATACACTAAAAGTTAATAATGATACACCAGGCATTCAACATTTTAATAACCGGGTGATATTTGATGTTTGATCAACCGTATTTAGTTACTTCTTAAATCCCACCAGCTGCCTCTTCAGTATTTCCTGTCGGTTTTTCTCAACCAACCATGGATTTCTGGGTTGTCACCGAGTTCACGATTAGGTGAGTATAGATAAAAGGATGCCAAAGGTTGTACGCATGTCAAAACCTACGTTCGTATGCAAAATGATCGAATACCCTCATAAATCATATTTATATCCCTAAGGATGGGGTCACTACAGTTGATATGTATCAGATTAGAAAGACGACATGAACCCTGAATATCTTATCAATGCTGTCTGAAGTCTGAACAGTATTGTATTTTGTCAGTCTCAACCCTCAAGTCAGGAACAATATCTGATTTTGTCAGCTGGACCTAGGGGTGCAATTAAGTTGAGTTGAGTCGAGTCGAGTAATATAGTGTTGAAGCTCGACTCGTTTATTTTACACGAGTTCGAGTTCAAACTCGAGTTTTAACGAGTACGTTAAATTTTTGTTCAAGTTTGGTTCGTTTATTAATCGAGTTGAGTCGAGCTCGAACTCAAATAGTAGCTAGGCTAAAATTTAATTCACATTCAACCTTAAGCTATATACAAACTCGTTTATAAAATTCAAAATCAATAGATAGTCATTTGTAAAATTTTAAATTTAGCTCATTTATGAAATTCAATCTAAGTTTAAACTCAAAATTTAAATTATTTAATATATTTAAGTGACACTATATAATTATTAATATCTATAATTTAATTTTTACAAATAAATATACAATATAATTTTTAATTGAACTACTGACGAGTTTATCTAGCCGAGCATGAGTCTGCTCAAGCTCGACTTGTTTAATGAGTCGAGTTTTATTTTTTGTTCAAACTTGTTCATTTAACATAATAAAACGAGCCGAGTCAAATTTTTATCGAGTTGAACTTCGAGTTACTTGTCGAGTATATTGGTTCGTTTACACCCCTAACTGGACCCATAATATCTTATGAATACCCGTCTCGATATTGTATTCTATGCGCTTCCGGCGATACACAAAACATTTAAACCAAATCACATTTACCCAGTTTAAGTTTGAGTTACATCAGATGCTAATACGTAAGAAAGAGCAGACTATAAACATGATACAAGATTTGTTTTTTTAAACTAACAAAGTTTTTTATTTTATTTTTAAAACTAGCACCTTAAATATATTTTTTTTGTAAAAATAGCACTGTAATGAACTTCGACTTCAGGACAAAATGTTCAAGTCGAAGTTTGTAACTACTCCGACTTGAATGGAGAAGGGGGTTCGCGGCACTGGCACGCGCGCGCGAGAGCAAGGAGAGGGAGACGAGGGAAGGTCGCGGCAGACGCCACGCGCGGCGCACGCGGGAAGAGAGAAAGAGAAAGAGAGGGGGGTGTCGCGGCTGTGCCGAGAGGGAGGGGGGGGGGGTGAAATCCTAGCTCATATAGTTGCATCAACAGTCAATTAATTCCCGATCATGTTGGAGAAGAACTCAAGCTGAGATTATATATAGATATATCCGGAGGAGGAGACCCATAATGCAGTCCTGTGCATGAAACTTCTTAATCTTCATATATTGCTAGAAAGTAGGAATTATCGAGCAACAGAAAAGGATTAAGCCAGCTCTGGATATAGTTCCACACTCTTAAAACCCATTTACAGTTCCCCAGTTTTGATTTTGAATTACATCAGATGCTAATACGAAAGAAGTATATAGCAGACTATAAGCATGATTGAAGGATTTGAGGGGTGAAATCCTAGCTCATAGTTGCATCAACAGTCAATTAATTCCTGATGATGTTGGAGAAGAACTCAGGTTGAGATTAAAGTTATATCTGGAGGAGCAGACTCATCATAATGCAGTCCTGTGCATGAAACTTCTTAATCTTCATATACTGCTAGACACCAGGAAAGATTATCGAGCACCAAAGCAGAAGCAACAGAAGCCGCCGGCCGGCGCTCAGTTTCTAGCAACCGCCGCCGGGGCTCCCTCTTGATGCCGACCTCCCGTCGCACGGGGGCCGAGATGTCCCCGCGTTCCTCGGAAGCTCCCATGGTTCATCCAGGCTCTCTCGCGCCAGAAGCCGCCGGCGGACTGCGCTCCGCGGGGGCTCTCCCCGGCCTGCACGGCTGGTCGCCGGACGAAGAAGACGATCAGGATGCCGCAGAGAAGGAACCTGGCGAGCCCCATCGCGACCTTGCGCCTGCCGCTCTGCCCCCCCTCCGGCACCCCCCTTGATGTTATGATCTCCGGAAGATATCGCACACCAGCTCGGTGGTCGGCGAGGGCCCTTCGATCGACGCCCACGATGGCTACTTCGCTTCGATCGCAAGGGAAGTCCGCGGCTTTCTTTCAGCTTCCGACGTCGGTACAAAGATGTGAGTGGATGCCATCATTCGCCTCTCTCCATGCTCCGAGCGGAAAGCAGCTTCTCCAGCGAGTGCGGATAACGAGAGAACTTCCTCGGTTCCTAATCAGAAGTTAGGGAATCTCTGCCGAAATAACTGGACTGGTCATTAACAATTCAATAAAAATTCAATAACAGTTCAGTATTGCATTAACATTGTCACTTGAATGTTACTTTAATAACAATTTAAGTATTTCAATAACAATTTAGTAACATAATACTGACTCGTCTCTTAAGTGATCTGATTAGAAAATTGAGAGAGTTCTCTCACATTTTTCAAGTTTTCTCCTTGTTCAACAACGTTCTAAATATTAAGGCCAGGGAGTCAAAATTTCTTTTTGAAATTGTTATTGATCTAAATCTTCACAAAACATTTAGTTATCGACATTACTTTTAAAATTTATACTTCAAACAAGGCATTTATTGTAAAACAAGTATATACTTCTATAAATTTTGTTACTGACACCTTATCCTTTCCAAATAGTAATATCGAAATCGATGTAATATCATGTTTGATACTCTTCGGGGGTATTTGTTGCGTAGCAACTTTTTATATATCTTCTTGATAAAATTTTATATTGAAAGGAAATCTATGGCGATTTGAGATATAAAATTACCATGCCTCGTGACACATGATAACATAAAAAGTGAGGAAATTGGGGCTTCTTTCGTTCCATTGGGAAAACTTACCTGGATGGGATCTCAAGGAGTTGAGAAATCTTAGTTTATAACTTGTAAGCCACTATAGATGGTCCACTGGGCCGCAACTCCGGAGCTGGGTACGCCTATCTTCTAAAGAGGAGTTTGGAGTGAAAGAGGGATATATATAATATCTTCACAGATATGGATATTGTATACTGCTGTGATTTGTAAAAACAGCTGAGTATTTGTATTCGTTTTCCCATTGAATCAAATGAAGAATGAAGAGATTTATCCTTTAGAACCCACTGTTGGGAGGCTGGCACGAGTCATTGTTTTACTTGCAACTATGTGATGCATATGACAATTTCAGAAGAAAAAGGTTTCTTTTGCTTTGTCCCTCGTGTGTGTGGGTGGAGGTCAACCGTAGGCTTAATAATACCTGGAGATGTTGATAGAACTATAGGCTCAAACAAATTTTGTTGGATACCGTCAACATTTCCCTCATCCTTACCTTTCTAGAATTTCGATAGAAAAGAAGGTAAGCTCCCTTTGCTTTTGGCAAAATTTTTACTCAAGTATTTGATCGGAGAAATGATGTAGTGTAGTTACACTGAGATGCTTACTCACAGGATAAAGTCTGCGCAGAGATTCCTTCTACCTTTCCTACGAATCGGTATCATATTGTTCAGTTCTGCTTCTTTCTAATTGCACCCGCCAACAGAACATGATCCTGAGATTTACTTCTCGTGGACATTAGGAATTCCAGTCGATAAATTGTTGATAAATTGAAGCTTTTTTCAGGTTTATGGTAAACATCAAGTATGTGTGCTTCTTGGTAAGCTTGTTTACGTGGGAATCTTTTCCAGCTCAAAATTATTGGATTATTGTGAGAACACTTGTCACATGCTACTTTCTTCAATGATTTTTTTAGTGTCGTTTCTATACATTTTTTCTGCGAATCATGTTGTACCGAAAGGAACCTTCAATCGGACGAGGAAATTTACGCAGCCACAGAGACATGAGTCCCATCATATCATATTTATAAGGCAACTTCTCGGACTATGCCCACATCCCAACACACTGCACCTTCACCCGTCTGTCAACCAGTGCACCTATTCGTCGCAACTAGTATCATCTTGACTCCTGAATATCTATCAGCTCCGATGCATTATGAATATCAAATTTACCATAAGAAAGAGTACATGTGATGTGATTTCTCTCCTAATAACTTCTTCGAATATCTATCACCTCAAACAAGTCAAGGTCCTAGATTAATTATATGGAGAACATCTAACAATGTTTTCTTCACTACAACTCCTCCGAGTGACTATCTAGAATTTTATATCGACTCTCAAACGTCAATCTCCTCCTATCCTTATCGAGATCCACGGATGAAGCCTCTTTGAGCGTGTCAAACCTCAAGCACCCAATATACTTACCAACGCCAGCTTCTGCTTCTTCCGCGCGGGTAGAATTCAGGGAGACAATCTTGGTGGGTGAAATGAAAAGGGCAGTGACGCGACGTTATAGGTGGTGGTGCCCTCACCAGGGAATCAAACTTTTAATAACGAAGTGTAAGAAAAAAAAAAACTCCTTTCTAATGAGTTCTTTAACTTTTTTTTAAATCTCTAGAGAACAAAAGAGGTATCCATCTGGTTGGTTAGGTTGGACTCCGGGAATCCAATTCAATCAGATTTCCCGTAGAAATCCTTCAATAGTAGATCGAAAACAGCAGAGTTTTCGAAATTCCCAACTTGCGATCCCGAGGCACCTGAACTGAAAAGGGGGAAACAGAGGAGAATTTTTTTGAGCAGAAGTGATACCGCGTTGCTTGCTTCCGGGCGGAGCCGGCGGCGTCCCGTCGAAGGAAGCGATAGATGGAGACGCCCACCCTGGAGCCGGACCACGGCGGATCTGTGTGCATCGCCGCCACATCGAACAGCCGCCTCGCCTTGCGGAAGAACACGGCGTCCCTCTTCTTCCACCTCCTCAGGTGAGCCATCACGAACACCACATCCGCCTTCACGAAGAATTTCAGCGTCTGCAGCAGCGGGTCGATGAGGTGCTCGTAGTACACGACGTCCGACGCCAGGACGAGGTCGAAGTCCGATCCTAAGCCCTCCGCGACGCCACGCACGTGTGGGAGGTCAGTGATGGTGGCGCGGGCACCGAAGACGGCGGCGGCGGCGATCCCAACCAGGCCGGTGCCCGATCCCAGCGCCAGGACGCGGAGGCCTGGCGTTTGGCGGGGAAGGGTGGAGAGGAGGATGGAAGGGGCCCGATCGAGGAAGGAGACGAGAGAGGAAGCGGCTGGCCACAGCTGGAAGGAGAGCCCGCGAGAGGGGAGCCGCCGGATCGCCAGCTCCTTGCCGATTGACCTAAGCAGGTAGCGTTGCTCCTGTTCCTCCACCTCCCGCGGGGGTTCCCCCCCCCCATCTCTTCTTCCCTACACTCTTCGACCGGCTCGTCCTCGTCGCGACCTCCTTCGTCACCGTGGTGGAGGAGCACGGCGAGGAAACCGACCGCGCCGTCATCGTCGCCTTCATCCTGCTCCATTCGGATGCCTCCGCCGATCGCCGCCGACAGGGGCTCGGGCAAGTACGGCGCTGAGCACCAACTTCACGTTTGAGAGAAGAATTTGGATAATACACCTGATCATATTAATGACGGTTCAAATAATAAGTTTAACCAATTGTTATCAAAAGAAATTGATTCGCTATTGACTCGTATCAATGATTTACTAACTCATTATTTATCATTCAAGTGATTGAGATCGTGATCTTTTTTTTATTAGAGAATAAAAATATGTACTCTATCTGCTCGAGGATTGAAATGATTCGAACCAAAAAATAACGTTAGAAAAAACGACACGCTACTTTTTATATATTTTAATAAAAAAATTTGTATTACAACAAAATCAAGGTATATAAATATTGTCTAGATTTGTAACAAGAAATTAGAAACTACATTTAACTAAAAAAAGTGAGCGATTATAAGAAGAAAGATCTCACATCTTTTTTATCCGAAAGTATCTATAAAAAGTATTTTTTTAATAGTTACCAAATATTTTTATCAAACGTTTAGTTAAAAAAAAAACTAATGGGGTGTTTGGTTGCATGATAATTTTTTGTACACTTTCATGATAAAAAATTGTATTAAAATAAAAAGTGAACCAACTCATGACATAAAATTATCATGTTTGGAGGGATGTGATTACAAAAAAGAGTAACCACCGCACATGACCAAATAAAGTGGGGGACCACAAGAAAAAAGAAAGAGGTGAGACCCTCTTTTTTTGTTTAAGAATAAAATCACTTTCAAAACATAAAATTGTCATGGTTGTCAAACACCTCTTTTAACAAGTTTTCTTACAATTTTTAAAAATTAAAATAAAAACCTCAATTATCATGCAACCAAACACCCCATAAGTTTGTTGCGGTAGAAGTTTGTACAAATACACCATTGTAGTTATGCCTATCACATGTATATATAATATATATGGAAATTTTATATCTTGGGACATGTTTGATTAGAGTATAAAAATTTATATTATACTAAAATGAGATTGTAATATCAATATCAAAATTAATATAAGTTGACAATTTGTATTACATAACATCTTTGTTTGTACAAAATTGATACTATCAACTAAATACCTCTTATTAATGGTCATCGACATCAATTTTAAAATTGATGGTGATGGGAATGTCTACTGGTGTTACCAAACATGGTCTTACATGCCCCCAATAAACATGACATCGTGTTGATGTCATATTTCCGACATTTAAAACTTAGATCTACAGCGCCTATTCTGGTTTTATTTATGTGATCACTCATCCTATTTATCATCTAGACATGCAGCTATCCATCCGGTTTGGCGATGACATATTTGTGCATTTTTTTGCTATTTTAGGATATAGAAAATGAATTGATCCTTATGAGGGTATACATATAATAGAGGGGGTATGCATGTGATAGAGGGTGATCTTAAGGAGATGTATACATACATATATGTAAATACACAATTTGCTTCATTTTGTGTATATTTTATAAATAAAAGCTATCTAATCATAACGTGGGAGAATGCATGATACGTCATTACATTGCTGGCCTCCCTCAGCCCAGCTGCACATAATTGTTAATTTGGCTCGACCATATTTAATTATTTAAGATACTATTATAAAATTAATAATACCTTAAATTTAAATATATTTTCAATGAGTAAAGTGATGTTTTAGTTAATGGCCCGTTTGGTTAGAGTTCCAAATTTGATATTATATCAATATTGATATTGATAATTTTAGAAGTTGGAGTATTAATATCAAAATTGATACAAGTTGACACTTATATTATATAATGTGTTTTGTTTTCACTACCAATTTCAAAATTGATACTATTAACCAAACACTTCTTAGTGATTACTAAGAATATCAATTTTGAAATTAATAATGATAGAGGTGTCAAATAGTGTTATCAAACAGGGCCTAAGTTATTAAAAAGTTAAGATTGGTTTGTCTCATTTTAGGTTACAATTAAGATTTGAAATGATGGTAATTAAATCGACTTTTTATTATAATTTTATATTTACGTAAAATAATTTAAAAAAAAGATGTTTAACATCTATTATAAATTTATGTTTCATCTTAAACAAAATAGATGATGATGCCTTTTATCATGTGGTCCTACGTAGCTTGAAATGTTAGGTCAGGACCTGGGCACAACCCGGGCTTGACCCAGATGCTGATACAGTTGACCATACCGGTCCCAACCTTGGGTTTCCAACCTAGCACAGGGTCTGGGTTAGGTCGTGCGACCCCGTAACCGAGTCAAGATCTTGTCCAGCAGGGTCACCCAATGGCTAACTACTGGAGGTGTGGGGGCGTGGGGGCTTTTAATTTTAAACACCCCCCAAAGCCCCTTGGGGCCTACATAAGATCTCTAAGGGGCCTTGTCAGGACCCAAATTTTTAACGAATGCAACGGAAGATAATCTGGCGACGTAACGAAAAAGAATATCGATTTGGAATTAATTAAGATTAAAATCACAATATAGATTCACAATAATATCTTTCTATCTATAAGTACACAAACTACATCTAATGGGGTGTTTGGTTGTATGATAATTTTTTGTACATTTTCATGATAAAAAATTATATTAAAATAAAAAGTGAACCAACTCATGACATAAAATTATCATGTTTGGAGAGATATGATAACAAAAAAGAGTAACTACCACACATGATCAAACAAAACGGGGGACCACAAGAAAAAAAGAAAGAAGTGAAACCCTCTTTTTTTGTTTAAGATGAAAATCACTTTCAAAACATAAAATTGTCATGGTTGTCAAACACTTCTTTTAACAAATTTTCTTACAATTTTTAAAAAATTCAAAACATAAAATTGTCATGGTTTTTTTTCTTTTTAAAAAGACCTTCATTATCATGCAACCAAACACCCCATAAACAAATTAAATACAAACATTGAATAACTACTCCAGTAGCTCCTCAGATTCCCAAAACATCACTACATTTCTACTGCACTAAACCTGATATCCTAAAAATATTAACAACGGAAGACGTGAGTTACCACAGATTCAGTAGGACTTACACCCGAACTGCCCCATTATATTAGTGATTCGCTATTGATATTAAAGATATAAAGTCTAAAAATTCAGATTATAATATATAGAGTTCAAACTAACTATATATCTTCAATTACACCGATTAAAGTGTCTTTCTACTACCCCATAGGTTAACATGATTCTATATGCACTAAATCGACGTAACTTTCACAAATCTACTAAACTAGGTATGCATACACCACATAGACCTATCATAATAAGAATGACACATTTAAACCACTATCATGCATGCCAAAAATGCATAAATAAACTATTTGTCTGAGTAAGTTATATGCTCCACTTGGACATCGCAGCTAATGTCACAAAACTAATACCAGATCTACCATATATAGAAGTAACATATAGTAAGCTAAATCCCATAGTACCCCTAGGCAGGGAAGTACTTAGGATAAATTGTGATATTCAGGATCGACGGATACTCTAGATTGTTCTAATTTATCTGCTGCCCACAGGTCACGAATTATAGTATGGTGAAGTAAAATTCCATTACATTGCAGTCCGCTGCATACTATATCTCTCAAGATGAAAGCACATAATCAACTCAGACAACACTCAATCAAAGTAACCATGGACATGTGCATCATAATCTAAACATGATTTACATAATTGAACAACCATAACTCCATACACCACATACATACATGCCACATCATAGTTTAACACATCTGGAACAATCTAACCATATGATGCATCTAATATAGAATCATGCAAGTTTACAAACTATCTTACCAAGTGCATACATTGATAGTCTCTACTATCCACAGTCTATACAATACAAAACTAAATGATATGAACACAATGCTTAACTCCTTGTATCGACCTTTTAACAAATCAGGATATATATTAAAGATCATCTCAATGCAAACATACTAAGTTAACTAGACTCAATCATAGGAAAACTTAACATGTCGATTAACATAAATAAATAATTGAATCAATATAAATATGCACAGTTGAACAAGCTAATATGATTCTATCTAAACATGCTAATAAATAAAAAATAACTCACTAATTATATTCTATTAATCACGATGATCCAACATTTTTTACGGTTTAATCAAATATATATGAATGCTAAGAATAGTCGAGACGTCTATCTTAACGGCAACGACGGACGGCGCACGAAATTTTAAAAGGAATGATCTGAGTGACGAATATGTTGTGTTATGAAGGCGACGAAAAACCGAATCGAACGATATCTCGACAATCTGTTAATTTAAAGAGATTAAGATAAAATAAAAGGAATAGAGAGATGAGCGATGGGATTGGAGATAGAACGACAGGGGAGAGAGAGAGAGAGAGAGAGAGAGAGAGAGAGAGGGGTTCAGTAGGCGGGGTGCGGCGGCGGGCGGCAGGACGCGCGCGGGTGAGGGCGGGCGCGGTCAACGGTGCTAGCGGCGGCGGGCGATGCGGTTCGAGCACACGGATGCACACGACGAGGCGGCCACGGGTGACGAGCGTTGGTTGACGTCTGCAGTGGCGATCACACGGGCGAAGGGCCACGGCGAAAAAGGGCTTGGCGTGCAGGTAGGCAACCGAAGAGAGAACAAGACGGCGGATGCACAGGGAAGACAAAAGAAAAAGAGATTAACTTTAAATAAATAAAATAAAATATACATTATAATAATTATTTAATATTAATATAAAGACTAATATTTTTATTTATAATATATAATTATATCTTTATACTGATTAACTTAAATTTATAATAATATATATTTAAAATTTATATAATATATATTTAAATGTAATATAATACGTAAATAAAGTGGGTCAAATCGTGTCAACCGGTTTACCGGTTTGGTGAGGTGCCGAACAGAACCAAACCGATAAAAAATTATCGGTTCGATTCGGTTCAAAACACCGAATGGATAGTCCATCAAACCGAACCTAACCGATCGGTTCGGCTCGGTTCGGTTCGGTTTATCGATTTACCGATTTTGCATGAACATCCCTACTTTAGTGTAGTCAAAATAAATTAATTTACATTGACTCTCAAACTTCCACCTGCATACCACCAAATTAATTTTGGCTCATGTGTCAACTTTCATGGAGAAGTGAATGCATCCCTAATCTCTTGATAATTACGAAAATACGCAATGCTGTTATCTACTGTACAAGACCAGGACACAGCTGCATATTACACTGCGAGGTCAGAGGATGCCCATGACGGCCTTTCAATCGGGCCATTGGGCCGGGCCAACCCGTATGATTTGACAGCCCTACCTATACCTCCTTGCCATATCAACCTCTGAAGTAAAGGACGGAAGGAAGTTCATAGGCAGAAGATTACAATATAACAAAAAGAAAAGTTAGAATTATTGTTCAATTCACAACATTGTTAACAACCCCATGTACAGGGTGCAAACGAATCAAAACGAATTAATACACTTGACAGATAATTTGAAATTTGACTCGACTCATTTATTATATTAAATGAATTAAATTTAAACAAAAAATAAATTTGACACATTAAATAAGTTGAACTTGAACCGACTCCCACTCAATTCGATTCGATAAACTTGCAAATAACTATATTAAATAATTTATTAAATATTTGATTTTTAAAATTAAGTTATATATTAATAATTATATATTATCACTTAAATATATTAAATAATTTAAATTTAAGTTTAATCTTAAATTGAGTTTCATTAATGAGTTAAGTCTAAAATTTCACAAATAATTTTTCGTTGATTTTAAATTGTATAAATAAATTTATATATAATTTAAGTTTAATCGTAGATTGAACTTTAATCTAACTATTACTCGAATTCGGGCTGAACTCAATTTGATTAATAAACAAGTCAAACTTGAACAAAAGTTGAACGTACTCGTTAAAACTCGAGTCGAACTTGAACTCGTGTTAGATTTGTCGAGATCATCTGTTTCATTGAATGCTTCCTGTGCTTTCCAAGCTCATGCTGTTCTATTCAACTAGGATACTTGATTTTGTTCTAGGCAGCTGCATGGAACTGGGAATGGAGGGGCTTGGGCAACAACTAACAAAGATACCACTACGCGGAAATGAGGGAGATTATTGATACAGTTGTAGGCAAATTCATAATGATGTCTTCACCTGGTTACGGCAGCACAGATGATAGAGTTTAGCCAATGCTTGCCTGCCATGTCAAGATTCGTTGCAAATACAGGTGCTGAGAGCAAAGATGTAACGGATGAAAAAAATAGTTAATGAAGATATGTCTCGTTTTTGAGCAGGGAGAACTCCAACAGGGTCGGTGACTGAATGAAATAAGCAGAAAAAAAAATCCACTCCGAATCGGACAAGTTAACAGTGGCGAAGAAAAAGAGAACTTTTTGTGCCTAAACAGGACAGTTGGTTCGATGTTTTAACTTTAAGCGTAGAAACTCTTGGTAGGATTTCAAGACGATTACATATATCAACTAACAAAAACTTTACATATGCACAAGTAAGTTTCTTTCTAGTCTCTGTAAAATTAAGTACAAAATCAATACACAAGAAAACTGAGCTAATGAAGAATTTTCATACATGAAATCTGGGCACGCCCCCCCCCTCTGTTGGATGGTTCATTAATTCAAATACCAATGATACCCATGGTAATTTGAGAACAAAAATGAAACCTGATATATTACCGAATGCATTACATCAAACAGGCGAAGAGTCATAGGGTCGACACTTCCCACACAAATCTTACCGGATGACGTTGCAATAAACATAGGGAACAGTATTATCGAGGAGCAGGGGACCAAAAGATAACCCCAACTGATAACTAAGACTCCTGTCATTTATCGATCATCACGAAGACTTGGCTCCTCATGCTTCTAAAAAATGAATACTTTTAATGCGAACTACAAACTTGGACTATCTTCAGCAGCCAGATATCTGGACAGGAGGATCAACCAGTATCTGATGGATAAATGACAACTTACTTCCAGAATTACCTTGAAGAAACCAAACTCGAAAAGCAAACTTCAACGACCGGGAGACAGCCATTGCTTGATCTCCACAAAGCTACAAACCGCCAGGAAAATTGTTGATCTGTCCTTGCTCCAATCTATCTTGATTATTTACCTTGTAACATATCCTTATCCTCATTGCAAGGGTTTTCTGAAAGTTAAATGATACAACATCAGATGACAATCAAACTATGAGCATATAACTCATAACATCAGATCAGATCTAATATAACATGCACACAAGGTGCAGATACATAACATACTGAGATTTTAGAATATCCAAAATCAATGTAAGGATCATATTCCCACTTGTCCCATATGATACTGTAGCAATACAAAACAACAAGACATCTGCAGGAAATGACTCGCCCAACAGGTATCTTGCTCAGGCATCATATGGAAGCACTGGTACCTTAATAAACCTTTCAACTTTAAAACTTGCTCAAAATGGTGAGAAGCACCCTATGCCCACATAGATAGATAGACAGAGAAACTAGCTAGACCAAGGATCGCGGGATCGGAATCGGAATCGGAATCGGTGGGTACCGATTCGATCCGGATCGGATCGGATCGGACCGATTCCGACCGATTCAATGGAAGAAAATCGATCCAGAATCGGTAAGAAAAAAAGAAAAGAAAAGAAAAAAACGATCCGATTCCGATCCGATTCTGGACCGATTCCGGCCGATTCGGACCGATTCGGACCGATTCTGGCCGATCCGACTGGAATAGCAAAAAATGAAAAAAAACGATCCGATTCCGATTCCGATTCCGATTCCGGACCGATTCCGGCCGATTCCGGACCGATTCCGACCGATTCCTACCGATTCCGACCGATTCCGCGGAATTCATGCCGGAATCGGTCCTTCCGCATGGAATCACCGATCCGATTCCGGAATCGGTCGGAATCGGTCCGATTCCACCGATTCCGTAAACAATGAGCTAGACAGTGGAGCCACTACCATAAAGTATGCCAGCTTCAAACCATTCTTTGACAACCACGTTTCATACCCCGTTGGCCTTGGTACCAACTGTCAACCTCCTCCCCATACCTGACACCCCATACCACATTGGCACATTCTCACTTTACCTCTCGCTCTCTACTCAACTCAACTCAACTAAGGCCTTTATCCCAAATTACTTGAGGTCAACTATATGGATTCTCTTTCTCCACTCATGTCGATTTTGTGTTATTTCTTCAGAGATATTTAAACCATCTAAATCATATTGAATTACCCTCCTCCGAGTTAACTTAGGTCTACCACGCCCCTTTTTTATTTCTGTCATTTTAATATTTTCTATCTTTCTAACTGGAGCCTCTTTAGGTCTACGTTTAATATGTCTAAACCATCTCAATCTCCCTTCTTTCAATTTGTCTACAATTCTAGTTACTCCCACATTTTCTCTAATATATTCATTCCTTATTTTATCTAATATAGTGTGACCACTCATCCATCTTAACATTCTCATTTCGACAACACTTATTTTAAAAGTATGTTTTTTTTATTGTCCAACATTCACTACCATATAACATTACGGGTCTTATACTTGTACGATAAAATTTTTCTTTCAACTTTAATGGAATTTTACGATCACATAGAACCCCTGAAGCCAATCTCCACTTCACTTTAATCATATGATTAATGTCTTCATCACATTCTCCATCTTTTTGAATAATTGATTCAAGATACTTGAACTGAATTTTTTTAGACAATATTATCTCATCTAAACTGACACCCTCACCTACTTCTCTTTGGTTTTCATTAAATTTACAATGCATATATTCTGTTTTAGTTCTACTTATCTTGAAACCTTTAATCTCTAAAATATTTCTCCACATTTCTAAATTTCTATTCACTCCTTTTGTTTTATCAATCAATACAATATCGTCTGCAAATATCATACATCAAGGTATATCATCTTGTATAGTCTTCGTTAATTCATCTATAACTAATGCAAAAAGATAAGGACTTATTGCAGACCCTTGATGTAAGTCAATTGAAATAGGAAAATCTCTTGTTTCTCCACCAATTGTGCACACACTAGTAGTTGCATCATCATACATGTCTTTTATCATTTGTATATACTTAACAAGCATCATCATTCGTTCTAACACCCACCATAGAACTTCTCTTGGTACTTTATCATAAGCATTTTTTAAATCAATGAACACCATATGTAAATCTTTCTTCATATCTCGATATTTTTCTATCAAACTTCTAATAAGAAAAATAGCTTCAATTGTAGATCGACCGGGCATAAATCCAAATTGATTAGCTGAAATATTTGTACAGCTCCGTAATCGCCGCTCAATAACTCTTTCCCATAATTTCATAGTATGACTCATGAGTTTGATCTCTCTATAATTTGCACAATCTTGTATATCTCCTTTTTTCTTAAAAATAGGTATAATGGTGCTCTTTTTCCATTCATTCGGCATTCTTTTCGATATTAGGATTTTGTTAAAAAGTCGAGTTAACCATTCCACTCCTAAATCTTCCAAACACTTCCACACTTCAATAGGAATGTTATCCGGACCACATGTCTTACTTGTTTTCATCATTTTCAATACTTCTTTAACTTCTAAAAGTTGAATTTTTATAATATAATTTAAATTAAAAATTGTCACATTCTCTATGTCATCTATGTTTTTAGCAAAGTTGTCATTAAAAAGAGTATCAAAATAATTTTTCCATATTTCTTTGATATCATCATCTTTAATCAAAATTTTTCCTTATTTACCCTTTATGCATCTAATTTGATTAAGATCTTAAGACCGTCTCTCTCTCTCATTCTTGTTAGTTTATAAATATCTTTTTCACCTTCTTTAGTTCCAAGTTTCTCATACATATGTTTAAAAGCATCATCTCTTGCTCTTCTAATAACTTTTTTCGCTTCTTTTTTTGCTATCTTTTATTGTTCATAAACTTCATTGTTATCACATTTCGGCAATCTTTTATAACACTCTCTTATTCTTTATCACTTTCTGCACTTCTTCATTCCACCACCAAGTCTCTTTTTTAGGTGGACCACGCATAGATCGCGGAATCGGCCGATCCGGATCGGAATCGGCCGATTCCTGGATCGGATCGGCCATTGCCGATCCGATTCTTGGCTGAAGGACCGATCCGGAAAAAAGTTCCGGCAGAATCGGTCGGGATCGGCCGGATCGGATCGGAATCGGATCGGAATCGGAATCGGATCGGCTGAATCGGTCGGGATCGGAATCGGAATCGGAATCGAATCGTTTTTTTTTCATTTTTTGCTATTCCAGTCGGATCGGCCAGGATCGGCCAGAATCGGTCCGGATCGGTCTGGGATCGGATCGGATCGGAATCGGATCGTTTTTTTTTTTTTTTTTTTTTGCTTACCGATTCTGGATCGATTGTCTTCCATTGGATCGGTCGGAATCGGTCCGATCCGATCCGATCCGGATCGGATCGGTACCCACCGATCCCGATTCCGATTCCGATCCCGCGATCCTTGGGACCACGTCCTTTAGACTCTCCAAGTACTTTGTTAGCCATCTCTCTAATTTCTATAGTCGTATTCATCCACATAGCATTAATGTCTATGTCTAACTTCCAATCATTTATCTTTAAAAGTTCGGTCTTAAATATTTGTTGTTTTATTCCTTTTAACTCCCACCATTTTATTTTAGAAGAAGATTTTCTTTTATATGTGTTTGTTTGTGTTTTAATCTTAACATCTAAAATCACTAACCTATGTTGGCTTGCTAAAGTTTCACTCAGAATTACTTTACAATCTTTGCAAATAGCACAATTGGATTTTCTAGTGAGAATGAAATCAATTTGACTTTTATTTATCCACTTTTAAATGTTATTAGATGAGATTCTCTTTTAATAAAATGAGTATTTGGGAGGATAAGATCATAAGCCATAGCAAAATCTAAAATATTCTTCCCCTCTTCATTTAAATTTTCATATCCAAAACCTCCATATTCATGACATTTGTTTCCAACATGTCCATTGAAATCTCCTCCAATAAATATATTTTCTTCATTTGGTATACTCTGCATAAGATCGTCCATATCCTCCCAAAATTTTTCTTTAATCTCGCTATTTAATCCAATTTATGGAGCATATGCACTAATTACATTAATTATTTCTCTTTCTATAATCATTTTTACCATAATAATCCTATCTCCTACTCTTTGTATTGAAACTATTACATCCTTTAATATTTTATTGACAATGATACCTACCCCATTTTTATTTCTCTCTTTTCCTATATATCATAGTTTATATCATGTATTTCCTACTTCTTTACCTTTTTCTCCTATCCATTTGATTTCTTGGATACACATAATATTAATCCTTCTCCTCTCCATACTATCAACAAGTTCTATAAGTTTTCCTGTAAGAGATCCAATATTCTAAGTGCTTATTCTTATCTTTCTTTCAATATTTTCTTTCTTACATTTCTTTTATAATAATGTCTATTTGCATTTGGATTTATTCTAGAACTCATATCTTGCTCTTTATTATGCTCTTTATTATGAACTAACTTTTGTACATACACCCGTCCTTGATGTGGGAACCCTTGCTTATTTAACACTACAATAAGGCGCTTATGTGACGCGTCGCATGTGGGGAACGCCCTCACCCTTGCTGTATTTTTTGCCACACCTGGGCTCCGGTGTAACGCGTCGTTTGGTGAGTACGCCGCAACGTTTATATCATTTGAATTCATATCATGAGATGTGACTTTATTTTTACGCTGGTTGTCACCTACCACAACCCTCCTCCTTTCTCATCCGGACTTAGGACCTCTCGCTCTCTACAGTCAAAACAATTTTGAAAACATAAAAAATACAAGAAACTAATGCAAAAAAACTACATATATGTGGTAGAGTTAATATTCGTGAAATCTAAAGAAGGCATGAGAAAATTTATGATCACAAAATGTGGTGGCTAATCTTGAGGTTTACGATTGATATTAGGATAACAGGTAGATGAAGGATTGAGCACATCAATTAAAGTTGGAGAAGAGAAAATTTTCAGCTTAGGTATTATGTGAAAGATAAATATGCCACTGGTAATATACAAATAAGCACAGCACACTTATAGACAAGAAGAAAATCAGTTCCATCAGAGAATGAAATACCTGTCCATGTAGGCTATTGGTAACACTTAGTCTCTGTGTTATTGTCCCACTAGAACTTGCAGGAAGAGTATTGCTACTTGCTGGATCTAAATGCAACTGGATAAACTGTTGAAAAGGAACAACCTTCAGAACTTGGCATGTGAAAATTTTAAGTACAAATTCTTCAAAAAACGCCTTCTAGTTCCAGATCTATCAGAAAACTTACAGCAAAATAATTACTAGAGTCTAGATGGAGATTATAAAGTTTATGAAATAACAGCATTGTTCTTGAGAATTAATATTCATGCAATATTCTGTATATTTAACATCAATAATGTCATTTTCTTATTAATGGGTCTGCCCCCCACTAAATCGACCACCATGCCGGAAAACCGTGTGCGAACTGACTTAGTGGAGTGCTGAGGAGAGCTCGTGGTCAAACACACCCCAGTGGCGAATTTGGAGCATGGTTTCTGGTTGGTGATCAACATAAGCTGAATAGGGGGAACAAAGATGATCCAACCCAGGAAATCCTTTGGGATTGGTCTGAATTGGCTGATATAGAGCCGATTACAGTGATCCTGCTGGAATTGGAGGTTGTCTTCCCAATCTGTTATCCGTGGGACCCAATAGGAAGAAGATTTTTGGGTCCATCAGATTTGATATAGGAGATACAATGATGGGATATTGGGTCACCCGGACTGGATTCAACTCTTATCAATCTGACAGACCAGATAAGTGTTGCCTCATGCCTGCAGGGCAGCACCTGTGGCAGTTGTGCCACAACGATCGCCAATTCTGGCAGGATTGCTGGAATCAGCCAATTTAGTCAGATCTGGTCCCGATCTGACCGATTCGGACCAATACCAAAGGATTTTCGAGGTCAGACTGGAGTTCCTGTGGCAGCAATGCCACCTTTACACTATCTCCCAGCGCCCATCAAACTCCAACGAAGTCAGATCAGCGCTGGCACCCACTGATTTTTCATCATCCTTTTTTGCATTTTTTAAATTTTTTCCAGTTTTTGGAATAACAGATCCCAGATCACTCTTTCTTTTCCCTTGGATTTGGCCGACTGATTGGGATTGGGATGGGGCCTTCCTTGATTAGGGGAGGGCAGGCACTTAGCCTGGAGCACTAGAAAGTAGAAACCACACTTCATATAAAGCTCAAGGGTGTGGCATTGCAAGGATTGAACCCCTAACTTTTGGGTCGGCTCTAGTTGTCTTTTATCAACTCCTCCATCCTTGCATAAACATCATGCATAAAGCATTATAAGCATAAACAATCAAATTTCCAAACAGAAATAGTAGACCAAATTCCAAGGCAATAAAGATAGAAAGGCTACAACCTGATTGTCCACTATTAACTGACGAGCAGCTTCAAGGGAACCAAAAGTTGTTCAATCACAAATACTGTGCGCACATGGGCACAGACTGTAGACATAGGGAGAGTGCTAAAGTGCACACAAAATAAAGCATGGTGACATAGGCAAGGTTGGTGGGGTCGAGATGGGTACCTGGATTAGCCTGGGGCCCTGGGCAGATCCTGGTCTGAACCAGACCAGGCTGGAATCGACCAACATCGGCAGATTAAGGCCGGATCAAGGATGCCCATGCTGATCCAAAACAGAATCAGCCAATTTGAAGAACCATAAGCATGGTGCCTTGTATTTATTTTTTATAAAAAGAAAGAGATGTACATGGAACAGTTCTACCCAAGTAATAAAGTTTCCTGGAACAAATTTTGTTGTATTCTGCTTCATATTAGAAGCCTGTGTTTGGTTGATTTGGTTACTGGCGGATGAAGGTGCATAATCCTGTTGGAATTGACCAGTACCACAGCGACCTCTTTGGTTGTATCTCTCCATCTATAAGCCACATAAGCAGAAAAATAACTTCCAGACAGAGTTCAACGTTACCTTAGGAACAGCTGCCTGGAAAACAAAATCAGTATATTCCGTTGATGATAAATTAGTGAAACTCGCTTGAATCAAAGTCAGTTGTGGTTTTCCAGGTTGCTTTGAGAAGCTGAAAGTTATTTTCAAAGAAGTGCTTTGGAATGCAGTGATAGCAGGAAAAGCTGTGACATCTTCTCCTGATTAAAACAAACATAATGCAATTAGTTTGTAAACAGAGATAATTAACCAAAAGAAAACTCAAGTAATTTACTTGACGTTGGAGTACTGGAGGCAAACCCATCCAATAAGTTGATAGCTGGTGCTTCTCCAAGATTTGTCTTCTGAGATGACTGCCGCACAGAATCCAAAATTGACTTACTAGAAGGTGATGAGGAAGTTGGGGATGAAAGCGACAGTCCATCCAGAAGAACATTAGACTGCATGTTGTCTTGTTTTGATGAAATATTATTAGAGATCATTCGATCACTCTGCACAGATGGTGAACTAATTGATAGCAGGTCCATAAGAATGTCTGTACCACCAGGAGCTGAAGAAGATAGTCCTAGACAAAAACATATCAGAAAAGCACCTTTAGTGGCTGACAATTCATTAACATGTATTTACCACTAGAACCAAAAAATTTAAACTAAAATGAAAAATAAAATACAGGCAAATTGTATGCAAATCCTTCCAAGAAGTTGTTAACATTCACATACTGATTTTGTTAAAAATATAGAAGACACAATCAAATGAACGGGAATAAGAGAGTTCATCTTCATCTGACATCTATTGATGTTTATAGGCAATAACTAACTGGTCATGAATACGTAAAGGTACTCCCAACTAAGCACAGCCACATTACGAGCAATAAATACAATGGAAAAAAAGGAGTAATTAAATAAGATATTTGAATTGACTAAGTGCTTGTAGTTTTTAGAGTGAAAGACAGGAAGTTTTCCTGTTACCTAATTCTGAGTACAACCTAGCAATAGACAGGCTGCAAACGCTCCTGGAAGTGATAATTGCGAACTTGTGCTAGTCAAAAGTGTGCTCAAGGCTCTCACCTAGGCAACTGAGATGAGACAACGTGACAAGTGACCTTGCACCAGAAAAAGGTGCTCAGTGGAGTCCAGAAGTGCTTTGGTATGTTTGCGTCCAGTGAACTCAGCTACAAGTATAAACTGAAAGCTCTGTCTAGACTTAATTCTTATGACCGGGAGATTAGACAAATGAATACTATACAAAAATTGCCGTTATTAGTAATAGGGTGTTTGGTTACCTTTTTCTCTATTTTTGACTTAAATTTTAAAAATGAAAGAGATTAGTAATAGGGTGTTTGGTTACCTTTTTTCTCTATTTTTGACTTAAATTTTAAAAATGAAAGAGATGTAGTGTTTGGTTATATTTTTGTTATTCCTTTCTTTATTTTAAAACCGCTGCACCCTTCTTCATGAAACTCCTTTGAAATCAAAACAGGGATATGGAGGAAACCGAAAAGACGGAGGCAACCAAAACCTTCCCGTCCAGAGGAAGCACATTGGATGGACATCGCGTGGAGAGCAATCCCACTAGAGGAGGATGTCCCACGGCAAGGTATGGGAGGCCCGCTGATCATCTTGGTGCCTTCTTCATCTTCATGTCACGGAAGGGGGGGCTTGGATTGGGGTGGGGAGCTGCGGCAGATGGGCTGGGGGTGGGGGGTGTGGGGGTGGGGGTCCGGCAGAGGGGATGTGGCAGGGGTGCTGGGGGGGGGCGGCTGTGCCAAGGGGTGCGGGGGTGGGGGTCCGGCAGATGGGCTCTAGCAGGGGGCTGCCCCAGGGATGGTGGGGGTGGTTGGCAGCGGCAGCTCGGATGGGGGTGGGGGGCTGTGGTAAACAGGCTGGGGGTGGGGGCTGCGGGGGTGAGGGTCTGGCAGAGGGGTGGGGTAAGAGCTGGGGGGTCCGGAAGAGGGATCTGGTGTGCAGCCAAGCTGATGCCCAGAGGTCTGCGGCTTGCTAGGCAGTGAGAACGGGGAAGATTGTGCTTGCTTTCCCATGGTCTTCCATGACCAAAGTGTTGTACACACTTGAAAATAGCAAAATCATGTGACGTGTGAGATGAAAATTTTCATGCATGGTTAGCAAAGTGATGTATGCACATGAAAAACAAGAATCATGTTAGTTGTAAGATGTAGGAACTTCTTGTGACAACCCATTGTACATGGTAAACTTGTATTTTTACATGCATCACGTAACTGTAAAAAGATCATTCATAATGTCTTTTACAATATTTTGTTGTTTGATTATTTTTACAACCAGAATTTCACAGTTCCATAGATAATATACAACGTACTTGTTTCCATGAGCCCCAAGCCTCTGGGTGTCAGCTTGGCCACACACCCGTAGGCTGTTCAAATCACCCTTGGATCATAATTGCAAACAAGCGGTCTTGGTTCTTTGTTGCGCTCGATAGACTACTGTCAGCAACATCTTTGTCTAAAGAAGGAAGATGAGATGTCTACGTTGATATATATATATATATATATAGGGTGATATATCAAAGAAGAAGAGATAGAGTTCGACATAAGGAACAACATGTTGAAAGATCATCAGAACAATGCCGACTTGGCAAAGAGTTACGTAACAAAATAGCATTTGAAATGTGAGAAGATTATGGTAATAGGCATAATTGATGTATAAGATTGAATATTTATTCTTGTTAATCGACATTTGATATAAAAAGTTTGTTGTCTTTGTTGTTTTTATTAAAATTTATAGGGTGCTTGATATTTTTTTAAACTGTTGCCAAACATTGCTATGTAAATTTTGAAAATTGTGACACTAATTGCCAAACACGCATAAGTTGCATTTTTTTAATTTTAAAATTTAATTAGGATAGAAGATAATTTTGATTTCAAAAACAAGATAGCATCATTTTAAAAACGTAACCAAATACCCTATAATGCTTGATTCTTACATAAAGTACTAACCAGTTGCTACCATAGATTGCAGAATCGGTGGGATCGGATTGGAACCGGCCGATTCCCTGTGGAGGACCGATTCCGAGTAGAATTCCCCGGGAATCGGATTGAATCGGCTGGATCGGTCGGAATTGATAGAAATGGTACAACTAGTACTAAGAATATGGGGATCTACCTTAAAATATAAGCAGCAAACTGGTCAGTTTCTCCGGTGAACAAAGTCTTGGTTAAACATTGAAATATGAACTTCTGAAAGAACTGCTACTGCAATAACTCCACGGAATAAGGATGCAATTTAAAAGGACTACTAGCACAAAACCAATGCGTAACTAACTCTATCTTTTAATCATTCTAAGGGTATAGTCTATCTGTACAAGCTTGATACAACAGTCAGAGTACGTTCAGAGGGAAGAGAAATGAAGAAAACAGAAATAATACCTGATGAAGTTATATCCAATCCTAGTAGATCATGCAGGATATCACTGGATGTAGAAGTTGGTTGTGGAACATCATCAGAACTCAAATCAAGTAAATCCACTAAGGGAGATACAGGATGCTTTGTGACTCCATTTGGAAGTTTGATTGAACCATCTATATAAGTTGGCTGGCTTGATTTCTCACTCGAGATGCTTGCAGGTGAAGAGCCAGCTCTCTTGACATTATAAGCTGACTCATCTAGAACAGGCATCCGTTCAACCAAAGAAGATCTGGGGATTTTTCATCCAAATGTATACACAGAATAAAGAGCATAAACTACTGCTAACAAATAATACTGACTGTAGAACTGTGGGGAACAAAAAAAGGCACATTACCTTATATTCTGATGTTTCTGGATAATGGAGGTAAATTCAATAGATCTTTGTTGCAATTCCAGTATAAGGTTTCCTTTTTGCTGTATGACAATCTCCTGTATTCTCCTATAGAACAACAAACAAAAGTACGGTTTTCCTTCAACAAGAATACCATGATGAAGGTTATGTTTTAACATGGTTAATACAATATGACAGATAGAACATGGTTCATAACTTCATAAGGCCTAGTTTGCTAAAAAATACAGAACATGAATAGTACAAAGAAAGCAGACATCTAGAAACTACAGGGAGTAAACTAAACATGATTAATAAACAATTTGAGCAAATCAAACCTTATTTACAATAGACAGCCGAGAATAAGCTTAGTTTACTCAAAAAAAAAGAGAGCATGATTAATACAATTTTGACAGACCTATTAGACAAAAGCATTCACAGAGAAGGAATGACATGACTTCTTTTAAAGTAACAAAGGGAGCAGACGTGTAGAAAAATAAAGAATGAAAGTTAATTCATACAACCATGCCACATGTAAAGTAATAAAAAAGATATAATAAATTACCATGAAAGAAACAAACAAAGCTTCTCAATGAGTGAATAACCACACAAACGAAGTATCTGAAGCTCTAGAGCATAAAATTAACCAAGATACAAATACACACATCATGGATATAAAATATCAATCATCAAGAAATAGAAAAGAATGAAGGTTGGAGAGAAGTTTTTCATGATTTGAAGATAGCATGATCTCCACATTTTCATTGCATCCTGCATCCATGAGAATATCAACTGCTAGAATCCCATTAAGAAGATATATACCCTCTAAAGAACTAATTTTATCTAGAATAACATGTTCATAGATTGGAAACCTATTCTTATCAGCCAATTAATACCCAGCAAATAGTAAACTTAAAATTCACTCCAATGCACATGCTTACCTACTCCAGGAAACTCACAAAGATGGAGAGATTAGAAGTTGGTATGCTCTGAATATTGCATGTTATCTATAGCATGGAATGCCGGGTCGCGACCCGGGTCGCGACCCGGCCCCGACCCGGTCGGGTTTAGGCCCGACCGGCCCGGTCGCAACCCGGTCGGGGCGACTCCCCCGGCCGGGTCGCGGAGTCGTGGCCGGGTCGCGCGGGTCGCGTGACCCGGCCGACCGGGTCGCGCGACCCGGTCGGACCGGCACCGACCGTCTCAAGACCGTTGCCAACGGTCGCGGGGGGCGCAGCCCCCATTCCGTCCCTCGGGGGCTATTTAAACCCCCCAAGGGGCTCCCCTTACTCCCACCCCCCACTCTCACTCTCAACCTCTCATTTGTGCTCTCATTGCTCTCATTGCTCTCATTTTGTTCCTCATTTACTTAATTATTTCATCAAGCATTTCATTAGTTCATTTAGTATATTTATTTAATATTAGTTCCATTGATTAGTGGGTTAAGTAGTTTATTCTTTTTAATACTTATTTGCTTACTTGCATAGTTAGTTAGCTAGAAGATTAGTTAGATAATTAGTTTAGTAGTTACTTAACACATAATTAGTTTGAAGGTATAGTTAATTACTTACTTAATCATATATTTAGTTAATCATTCATTTTATATAAATAAAAGTATACTTACATTAGTAGTCACTAATTAACGTCATTAGCTAGTTAAATAATTAATTACTTACTTAAGTAATTATTTACTTAAAAAAATGTCTTCTCCAAGCCAAACAACTCAAACTACCGGCGCGACCCGGAGTGATCCGGCTTGGTTGCATTGCAATTTGATCTCCATGGCGGAGAGAAAAGTGCAATGTAAATATTGCGACAAAGTAATATTCGGTGGTATTTATCGTTTAAAATTTCATCTTGCAGGCATGAAGGGAAACGTTCTTCCTTGCACACGGACTCCGACAATGGGCCGAAAGAGTGCTCGACGATGTCCCTTTAGCCGAAGAATTTCAGATCCCTCCCTCACTAGCAAAGCGCCAGAGGACCAGCGAAGGAACTAGTCAAGGTACGCAAAGTAGGCGAAAAGGTAAACAAGTTATGACTGATCCTTTTGATATTGCAGATGCTGATACGGTCGAAGACGATCGAGAAGATACGCCGGAGCCGAACATCCGAGTGCAGTACCAGACGTCCGAGGATTCGTCATCAAAGAGTAGCAGCGATGATGGTGCTGGATACGGGGGCGCGAACACTTTACAAGTACAAGGGACCACAGATCCTCCCATATCTCCTACAACGTCGTTACGTTTTACCGGCGAGGAGCAATATACTCATGCGACCCAAGATACCGATCATGGTGGAAGGGCACAAGGTAGAGGAGGTCATCGTAGCCATGGAGTTGGAGCAGAATACCACGATGCCTCCGACTATGTGTATGATTCATCCCAAGGCTCTTGGTTCCCTACATACGATCAAGAGTATTGTGGAATGAATTATGTGGAGTCATCGGATACTTCGATCCAATCAACCTATAGTTATGGTGACTCGTTTGGATCAAGTCTTAGGATAGTTTCCCGAGGGATAGACGAATATGATCGTCATGTGTACATGTATCAAGCTTTGTACTCAACCCAAATGACATGGGGAGAGTACATCAACTACCTACAAAGTGTAGAACACATCACGTTGGAATAAAATTGATGCATTATTTATTTAAATCATGTCATTTAATTTATCCAATTTTTCTGTATTTTTTCAGATTTTTTTCGATTTTTTCTTATTTTTTTTGAATTTTTCAAAAAAAATATTAAAAAAAGGGGGTCGCGACCGGGTCGGCCTGGGGGTCCCGCGACCCGGTCGCGACCCGCGACCCATCCCTCCTTGATCTATAGTATAAATAGAAGATGAAATTCTCCATATTAGGCACATATTATCAACTCTAAATCTGGGAAGAAGAAAAAGAATAGATTCATGCCAGATCGACTACTAGGGTGAAGTCCATGGCATTGACATGAAGAACTGAAGATGTCATGGAACCTAAAAGTCAAGTCAGATTCACATATATGGAGGTGAAGCATGATGGCCCTTGGTAAAGCATGTTAATAACATCAAACATGGACAAAGGAGCAGAACTGACGTAACATTTGGGAGATGAGAAATTCAGGAAGTTTTGTATGAGATTGTTTTATAAGGGGACATAAAACATGTCCATAGTTAATTGATAACAAGAGAAACAAAAGGTGCCATCTAATACAACACTTTTCTGTCAAATCCACAGAATAAAAAAAGATGAGACAAAGAAAAAAATAATATAAATGTGAAAAATTCACACCATCCAAAATACATGAAAAATGTAAATTTTAATAAATAAAATCATCCAATTGTCCAACACAGACAGGACAAAATTGTTTGGAAATCAGCTTCAAGAGAAAATGACAATCATGAATAAGGTGGATGGGACATCTGCAAATATAAGCCACTGGATTAAGAAAATCCCAATAAGCTTTATGACTGAGACCCACAAAATCGCTCACAAGGATGGAGGAAACAGAGTTCACAAGTTTAATGATCAAGTTAGAAAGAAATTAAGAAACACAAACAGGCAGCAGTAATTGGTTAACATCGGAGAAACATGGCAGCATTAATTGGTTAACATTGGAGAAACAGAAGCGATTCAAGTAATTTTCCAGAACATTGCTTGAAAACCGAACTCCACAATTTCATATAAAATGATAATGATTCTCAGCAAGCATTCCACAGGATAGACAATAAGTTTTGGACCAGTTTTTTCACCCATAAAAGTCCGTTATAAGTCAGAAACCTCTTCCTTCCAATCTCACGTAAAATTCATGTCATGGGCCTGTTCTTATTCCAAATCAATTTGCCCATCTCACTTCAGTACCATTAACCAGTCAAAAAAAATGCAAATTGCACCAATAACCAACCACTAGAATTAAGCATCCGCTTCCTGAACTAGCTTGCCCAACTCTGCCACAGACCCTCCCGCAACCCCTTCCCCCTTCGTCAGCCTGCTGATTGGTCGAGGAGGCCACCCCTCCTAGATGGGCTCTCTTGCCTATTTCCCCAGTTGGGCAATGAAGCCCTTATTGGGTACCACTGCTTCTGCTTCAGAAAGTGCCGCAGTCACTTCCTGCCTTATGTAGAAGCAGCCAAACTGACGTAGAGACAGTGCAGGGAACTGTCAAATGTGCGTTGTTGCTTGCCTCATTCAGTCAACTGACGTCGCACTACCTGCATTTGTCCAACTGTATATCGAAGATCTGCATCTTGACAATCCCAAGTAAACCAAGCTAGCTGAAAATCATGTTGAACATGATAAACCGTTGATGAACAGGAGTTTGAATGGGAATAAGAACCACGCCTCAAATGCTGAACATCTGATGGCTCCATAAACGGGAGATACTGCGTCCATGTTCACATATCAAGCTTGCACCATGATATAGTCTTATTTCAATGGTTTACACACTTGGCCTCTACTTGAAGCACTTGATTGCATGCACCCTTGACCCTTGACCTGATTGGAGGCTAATTGTAGCAGCAGAGACAATTCAAGCCTGCTGGGACAGCATCACAGCAGGGAGAATGGGGGGGGCGCAAGAAATCACTGGTCCACCCTACCCCACACAAACACATGCCTCTTGTTACTGCAGTCAAAATGCCAGGAACTGACCCTGGTGAATGGTTTGCTGGCTGGTTGCAACATGGGGCTTTGCGCGAGTGCAGGGACATGCCATGCTCGTGCCAGGACCAGAGCAGCATGGTGTGAAGCTGGCCATTCACAAAGGGAAGGGGAAGAGTGGCAAGGGAGGTCCAAGGGAGAGAAGATAGCAAATGGGATCACTAAATCTGTGCCCACCTATGCTGCAAAGAAAGGGAAGGGTTGCAAGGCACCATAGAAAAGGAAGGTGCGCGAGGTGATAGGGATTGCTGGACTTGGAGGAATGGCCGAAATGTGGGGGAGAGGGAGATAGGGGAGAACTGCAGTGCACCTCCTAAAAGACTAGGGTTTCTCTTAAAAACTCTCCATTCAACGTTGGGGGAATATCAATGGAGGCATGGAAAGCCGGGTCGCAGTCAGGTTGCGCAGCCTGGCCAGACCCAGTTGGTTTTGGTTGCGACTAACTAGTTGGAACCCGAAGCCCCTGGCCCTGACCTTACTAGGTTGTCAACAGCTAGCAGATAGCCCTTGGGGGCCTTTTCAAAGGCACCCAAGGCCCCTTGGGGGCCTATATAAGACCCCCCAAGGGGCCTCCTAAGATCTCCACACCCACCCCCTTGTTCTCTCACAATTTTCTTGCACTAAGAACTCTCTCTCTCTAAAACACTTCAAAGTTCTTTGATTTCTGACTTCATTTTAACACCTCCTAAGAATTAACTTTTTTTGTTAAGCGTTATCTTTCTTTATTTAAGTTTCCTTCAATATGTCTTCTCCAAACCTTGACACTCAAACCTCAGACACTATGAGAAGATCATGCACAGGTTCTTCAAGATGTTTTCTTCAAGAAAAGTACAATGTAAATATTATGAGAAGATCACATATAGGAGAATATACTAGTTGAAACATCACATAGTCGAGATAAAAGACAATGTTTTCTCGTCCACATGGACTCCATCCAAGGTAAGAGTATAATTCTGTGGACATTTCCAATCCATAAAACTAGCAAAGGGAGAATCAAAACAACATCAGAACACCGTCTGGTAAGAAATTTCTCAACCTTCTAGCCGTGGAGTTCGCATATATAGAACTAGACAAGAGCACCTGTTGGTTTGGAGTACTCTTGCGGAAGGTTTTGATGATGATACGTTACTATTAAAGCTTAATAACTTACATCAACATCAAATGATATCAATATTTAATATTTATTCTTATAAATATAAAAAATGATATGTACAATGGAGGCAAGTCGAAAGTATTTGCGGACGAAAGTATCAGCATACCAGAAGATTCATGGGAGGTTCTGAAAGTAGTTATGGATCCAGAAGTAGAAGGAGATCCAATAATGAGAAAGAAGAAGAGATTCATGAACCCACAAGAGATAATGACGTATGCCCTGATTGGTTAGAATTTCAAAATTAATACAAGTTGACACTTATATTACATAACATACTTTGTTTGCACTACAAATTTCAAAATTGATACAATTAACCAAACACCTCTTAATAGTTCCTATCAATATTAATTTTAAAATTAATAGTGATAGAGGTGCCTAATAATATTACCAAATAGGACATTAGTGTTAGGTCACATGGATCTCGTAATCACATAGCCAAGACAGACAAAGATGATCACAATGACAATGAAGAACTTGAGGATATGCAAGGAGAAGATAGGTCGGGTAACATCTCTGTGATTCTTCTACAATAAAATACAAGCGATCGCTACAAATGGACTTTATTATGAATCCATAATCGACACCATAGTTGATGTCAACAAGGGCATTCCTGGACCAAATCTTAAAGGAAATCACAACAATTTTCTTTCCAAATAAGTAGAAGATATTAAATAATACATCAAATTATTTGAACATAATTGGAAAGAAAGATTATGTACTTGATGACGGACAGCTGGACATGTACAATAAACTTTGTTTTTCATACATAATACTTAGTATGATTTCCTTTTTTATAATTTGTAACTTATTCATAATGTCTTTCTTAATAGGTATAAGTAAGAAGATAATAATCAATTTCCTAATATATTGTCAAGTTGGCAACATGTTGTTCTAGAAGTCAGTGGTTGTATCAGACATGTAAAAAATGGCAACTACGTGTTTGAATTAATCGATGGTGTTATCGATGAGATAGATCGTGTTGTTTAAGTAGTAATGGACAATACAACTACATACACAACAACTGGACAAATGAAGATGGTTAAGAGACGATGCTTGTATTGAGTACTATCTTTCGCTCATTCCTTAAACTTGATGCTAGAGAATATATGCAAGAATCCTCAAATTGACTAGGTACTTAAAGATGGCCCAATTCATATCATCTTTCATACATAATCATAATTTTATCTTTAACCTGATGAGGGAACATAAGAAGGGTTAAGAGCTCCTACGGCCTAGTGCAACTAAGTTAACTTCACATTATATCTATTTGGAAAGTTTAATGCAACAAAGATGTCCCTTTTACCCAAATGATAATCTCACCATGATGGTCAAGTTGGATTGCCACGAATCTCAAATTTCACAAAGTGGTGAGATATTATCGACCACTAGTGGGACTAAGAGCAAATCTTATGTCATCCTATACATGTAGCAAATTTTTTTTATTGCTATTAAGGATATAATTTTTATCTATGTTTAATTCTTTAACAGCATGTTACATTGTCCATGTTATTTTTTCAACTCTAGAAATGCTTAAAGTTTTTCCTTCAACATATGCAATGAGCTTTTAGAGAATGTCAAATCAGTCATCTATAGAGTGCTCGGAGATGATGATTGATCAATTATAGTATGCAATAAGATGCATGACCATAGGTTGCAATCAATGAACTTTGGGACGTCAAGAAGTTATGCTTCCAAGTCCTAGCATGTATCATTCATTTTTCTAATTAAGATAGTGCCATATGACTCTTATCATACTTATGTTCTAACATATAATAATTTCATGCAACTGATTGGTGGATAGACCACGACAAGACCACAACATATGAGGATCTAGCAGACGTTGCAAGAGTTCTGAGCTAAACCACATCAGCTTTAGGATGTGAAAGAAAATGGTCAACGTTCAACTTAATTCACAAAACATAGAAATATGTTGGCATTAAGAAGACTGGAGCAGTTAGTATACTGACATTAGAATACGAGGTTGAAGCTAAAGAGCTTGCAAAGAATAAAAGACAATCAAAAGGAGAAACAGAGGTGGAGAGATGAAGCAATGGAACAGCTAAAGTCAATCAATCACCATAAACGATGAAGACATAGACTTAGACGAGATACTCGACAAGTAAAATGCATTACAACTTGAGTCAACGACCAAAAAGGACTAGGTAAACCTGAATTCAACATAGAAGATCAAATATGAGCTAGAGGAAAGTTGGACAACATATCCTTAGTTGAGGAATTCCAGAATCCTCATTCACTGGCCAAGAGATAAAAGATCGGAGAATCTTGTCGTCAAGGTAAAAACGGTAAAGGTAAACAAGTTTTAACTGATTCCTTAAACATTATAGATTAAGAAATGATTGAGGAAGGATAAGAATACACACCGGAGCCAAATATTAAAGTTCAATACTAGATGTCGGACAATTCAACTTTAAAGTGTAGCAGTGATGAAACGTTAGACGATGAAAGAACCACTGCTTGTCCAAGGAGGTCTACAAATCCAAGGATACACCCTACAACAATACACTTTATGGAGGAGCAATATACAAATACCACCCAAGACCATAATCATGGTGCACAGTAGCAAAGTGGAGAAGAGCAATACACACAACGAGACAGAGGTCAACAATACGAGCACTTTTATGGAGTTGAGTCGTCTCGCAACTTTTGGTTTCTAAAATGTCACCAAGAGGGTAATGGGATGTCTCTGCCTACTTGAATTTTCATCGGACACTTCCATGCACTCCACTTGTGGTAGTTATAGTGGATCTTAGGGAGCTTATCCTAAGATGATTGTGGGAGGAAGTGACAAGTATAATGAACATGTATACACTTTCAGCACTATGTAGTCTTCCTAAATGTCTTGGGAAAAATATATAAATTACGTAGAACAACAACAAAATATAAGATTTGCATAGTTATAAATACATATTTTTGTCAAATTCCTTAATTTTTTCCAATTTTTTACGAAATTTTTCATTTTTCCTATTTCTTTTCTTATTGGGTCTAGTTGAACCTAGGTCGGATCTAGGCCGCAACTTGGTTTGACCGGGTCGAGTTGGGTCGGGCTGGCCGGGTCACGACCTAAGACCCGACTTACCTTGAATGAAAGTATTAAAGAGATCATGTTTTTACACTTTAGCTTCTCTAAATTTCTGCACAAAATGTGACATGCTTAAATTCAAAATTTTAAAAATTTTCTTTGACACCCTTAAAAATAGAAAACATATGTAAGTAATAAAGATGCATAAATAAACATCATAAGACAAATAAAATATCCAAAGATCAATGCTGATGCCGATCAATCTTATCCGGTGACACATCCTAACGTATTTGTCCAATCTCAAATACAACAGGAACCTTGCAGAAATTGCTCTTGGCCATTCAGATTCACCAAAGTCCCTTTCATGAAAGAACACCTGGCTAAGAAGAGTTGTGACATTATAACCGCGAAAACCTCAGAAGCAATGTATGTAAAGACTTAGGTGGTGATGAATCATTTTGTCGAAGTGTCATGAGGCTAAAAAATCTTCCACAAATCCTATTCATGCAATCAGCAGAAAAGTAAGGCTGAGGAAATAGGGTTCGATGCTTCATATCCCCAATCTTTACGAACGCTTCTATATCCAATTGCTAGTGAGAACACTAGAAATTTGCAGCGGTTCAAACATGTTTATGGCCGACGACGGAGGCAATTGGGTTCCACTAGGAGAACTTGGACCTTACGTTTTGGGATGAAACAGTTGGTTTTTCTTTATTTTCTAGTATTTTCTTGAAATGTTTAGGGTGTTTACATACACTTTTCCCATTTTCATATGTTTTGGGCATTTTCTTGACCGGCCCTATAAATAGGGCCCGAAAGCATCTGTAATGGATATGATGATGATACATTGAGAAATGAAGAACGGTGATTTTCACTTTTCCGATTCTACCCTTCCGATGGTTTCTTCTTAAACCCAAACCCCTTTCCCTCAGCATCATTCGACGTGGTGTCTCCTTTCTTCCCCTCCAAAGGTGTAACCCTAGCAGAGCGCTTTCCCCCCTCCTGATCTCCTTTCTTTGGTGGCGTTCTTGGCGAGCTCCTCTGGAAAGATTTCTTCCACTCGACAGCGACTGTTTCCTGTCCTCCAGTTCGTCCTCTGCTAGAGCAGTTTCTGGAGTTTCGTCCATCACAGTTGCTGCTGGCACTCTTCTTCTTCGACTGCTCTTCGTTTTGTTCATTATAGATCTCCTTGATCTCTTTTTCTGGTGTCAGTTTCATTATTCAAGCTTCCTACCTCGTTCTCTCCCAATTCAGAAGATGAACACCACTGAGGCTTACAACGGATGAAGAAGCATCATCTGGACTTCGTGATCTAGAACACTGCAACCTTCAGTGATGGTATTTTGCTCTAGTCTTTGAATGCTCACTGCTGGTTCGTGTTGTCATTTTTCTAGATCCGACTTGATGCTGAGTTATCTTGAATGAACTGGTGTTAAGTTGCCTTGGTTTATCTCATACTGATGGTAGCTGAATCCAACTACGAGATCTGTTTGCTAACAATGATGTCATGATGAATGAGTTGAATATTGCCTTAGATCTACATGTATCTAATGGTAGCTTCCGTTCTAGAAAGCTATTCAGTTGAGTTTTACTAAGGCGGAGTCAGCATTTATTTTCGCTGTTTTGAATCGGTCGACTGTGATATCTGAGGACTGGTCCTATTCCAGTCTGTGCTTTAAGTGGAGTTGCCGGTCTACTGCTGGAAATCCATTGCCTACCGTTTCTGAACAGTTATATGATATTCTTTTCTGCTGGAGACTGTTTTGAAATATAGAAATGTTGACCAGTCCTTCATCCAGTCAATAATGTGCTGATTCCCTAGAACCAGTGCTATGTTGTGATGTCTACTGAGCTGTTAGTAGATATTGCCTTTCATCAAATCCTTCCTGATGTTCTTATCAATTGAGAATGATGGATACTCTGCTGTTTCGATGGATTCATTATTTTCGATCAGTTAGTCAGATAACAAACTGTTATGAGAAATAATTGGAGGCTGATTCTTATATCAGTTTTTGATCCTGTTACCTTATTGGATTCAAAGGCGTATTTGACCTGATGATACCATTTAGAAATTATTGTCTGGAAATTCATTCCAGAACTGCTGACAGATTTGCTAGGTTACCGAACGGAATATGATGTTGAAACCAATTATTTCGGTACATTGGTGGCTTTAATTAGTTGCCGGTATCTGAAAGAGAAGAGACCTAGTGAGGATCTTCTACTTGTTGATGGTTTTCCTGATTCCGTGGGCTATGATGATTAGTCTTGAGCCTAGACTAATGAAATCAGTCCACACTGGACCGAGAACTGAGTCTTCTATGTTTCTGGCAACTGTACGTGAATGTTGCTTTGGTGAGGAATTCATGAGCTGTACTTCATTTGATATAGAAGCTGACTGAAACCGAAGACTTGTTGGATAATCAGTCAACCTGAAGATAAGCACCCCTTTTCTATTGTTTGTAGATCTGTTACCACCCTGCGAGGTGTGAGTCAACTGTTGGTTCTATACCTATTGTGATAACCGCTTGTATTAAAAAGGGATACCTATCTCTCAGCAGAAGACGTTCTTCCCCACACGTGTGAAGGTATCTTCTAAACCTTTTTACCCTTGCATGGTTAACTTTCTGTTATACTATTATTCCTTCGTGATGCCATGCCTCTATATGATTAGGAACTAGCCTGATATTCACAATTGTTGTTGGTTTAACTTTGGTGAGGCCATTAGAGAGAACCTAATCCATATATAACTAAATCTGATTCGTTAAAAGGTAGAACCAACTTTCAAAATGGCATGTTTCCTACTTCTGGATTAGTTTAAAAAAGAAAGCAACCCAAGATTTAAAATTTTCTTAATCAGATCACCTAACTGAAAAGGCCTTGAATTTGTTCATGGGAAACAGGCTTGTTTTGTGATTAGATAGCTTCCTCTAGTTTGTTCAAGAATGTTCCCCATCAATTGCCACTGAAACACAACTCAAATCCTCATTTAAAATGACATGAGGCTTGAGTTTCTCTGAAAACCTCAGCACCTCCGAGGGGCATAGAGCCATAAACATCACTGCCACATGAAAAATACTAGGCTTCATGGCTTAAATGAACAGCCTTGTCTTAAGACATGAACCTCAGCGTCTAAAGGTGGCACCTTTTAAAACATACTTTAAAGCGATAGTTACTTTTAAAGTCACCCCAATGAAGAACTAGATTCTGCTTAAAGATTCCAAGGACATTTCATGAATGGAGCTTTTTCTGAGAACAAAACTACAGGAAGCAGACTACTAAACCCCTCCGTCTGATATGTACACAACCTCTATTGACAAGTGAAAACCTCTGTTCGAAGGATGTCTACCCAAGGATTTCCAAGTTAGAATTGGAAGCCTGCTTGGCTATCTTCAGGAAGGATATTACTTGATCCATCCAATCAAAAATAAAAATAAAAAATAAGAAAGCCAGGAAAAAATAAGTTATTACCAATCAATTTTACTAAAGTAAACATCAAGCATGGCAATCGAAGTGAAAACGTTTTACTCACATATTATATTAAAACCCAGATTACTTAAAACTAATTAAGAATTAATTAGTCAAAACGATCATTACATAATTCAATTGCACAATAATGACAAATTGAAAATAAAACTACACTCTATTTGCACTGAATTTCTTAAACATTGCAAAAGCATTAATTTTTTAAACACTGAAATCCTATATCTGCATTATGATAACTCTAGAGTTAATTATCTAACATATAACTAGAAGATAGTTGCTGCAATATATACACTAAAAAGTAAATCATCCAAAATAATTACCTTAGGTGAAAAACTGATCTGTTTCCAAACGGATCACCTGATTCATCTCCATCGAATATATTCACCTTTTTACAATTTTTTTCACTTTTAGATGGAATGGCTGGCCCAACCTGGACCATCTGGTGGATCTAGGTTGATTCCAAAGTGAAGTTCACTCCAAGATTAGCATTATCATGGGGGATCAAACTGGTTGGTGCCAATCCCAATTTAAATTGGTCCATCCACAAACTGCATCTCCCATTTGGAAAGAAAGCTGATCTGAAGGATTTAGTCTTTCTACAAATAGTTCTTGAGACCATCAAAATTGACACAACTCCAAGCTTTGCTTTGAATATCAAATGCATGCAAGTGGATAGGAATAGTTTTTCCCTCTATGCTGGCATTTTATTTTGAAGCTTTCCTAACAACGGGTTAGAAAGAAGTTCAAAGTACACAAATGCATAAGCTTTCCAGGTGACAGAAATCCCAGATATAGTATACATGTTGCAGAACACAGCGAGGTTTATCAGCAATCTGACCTTTCCAACGATGTCATTCACGAAGGTAATCATCAAATTATAGCAAGAATGATCAAGCAGCAGAAGGTTGAGGAAGGGGAGTGGGTTGAGGTGGTGAGGTGGGAAGTAGACAAAAGGCCATGCACCTTTTGGGAGACTCATGGCAGGTCAGTCCAGCCTTTCTCCACCAAGCTATTGGCCATCCAAGCTGAAGAATGAAAGATACCTCGAGCAGGGGAACTAAGCATAAAAGTGTGGGAATTCTATGAAGCACTGTCTTTGTAGAAAGGTGGTGCATCAACCTGGAACTAAAATAATGGAAAGACTCCGAGTGGTTCCAGGTCTCTTTTGGTCTGTGTTTATGCCCCTCTAGCATGGCGACTCCATCTAGAAGGTGAGAGTTGTTTGATCCAAAGCATGCTGGTCATGGCATAAACTTATTCCTGTTAAAATTAAGGTTTTTTTGAGACGGCATGGGATAAAATTGTTAAATTATCCACCAAACATATCATGCCTTCCTTCCAATATATACATATGAGATGATGCTTTTGTGGTAGCAAAGAAGATAATCAAAAAAATCTTATGGTGAGCTGTGATATTGTCCAGGTTGCCTTGCAAGCTGGTAGAAACAATCTAAAAATTTATACTACAAGTTCCAAAATGTGAACTCTCCTTCATTACAATGAAGTGATCTCAATTATGTGCAATCAAGCCATTTGGACATGATTTTATTGGCTATTATCTTGAGTATATGGATGAACAGGAATAACACGATATTTAAAAAACAATTTTGTCCTAATGCTGATATTTTGAAAAGCCCTTAGACTGTTTGTAATTAGATGGTGACCTTCAATGTGGAAGATGCTCTTAATGCTTCAGTGCTGCTTAATCAGATGTTGACTCTGGATTTTATTATTATTAATTAATATTATTCAACAACATTAAGGGTGCGTTTGGGAACACGCTAGAAGTGCTTTTTTCCTACTTCTCCTCCTATAAGAAGTACTTCTTATTTTAGATATGGTGTTTGGATGTCCGTTAATATTCACTTCTCCTTCTCACGGAAGGCAGAAGGAAGAAGGAATTTTTTTCTCCTTCCGACTTCAGAAATTCTCCTCCCGACATTCACCTCCCACTGGCCAACAACCCCCCCCCCCCCCCCGGCACCGTCCGCCGTCGTCCGCCTCGGCGAAGCCACCCCCCGGCGCCTGCTCCGCGACGACCCCCCCGCCGCCATCCGCCCTCCGCGAAGCCACCCCCCTCGGAGCTCGTGGATCGCACCGAGGAGGCCCGCCCACCCCCGGCCGCCTCTCCCTCCGCCTCGGCGACGCGAAGGTGGACCCCCCGCCGTCTGCGCCCCCCCCTGCCGCCGTCCGCCCTCCGCGAAGGTCCGCCTCGCTCCGCGACGGCCCCCCTGCCGCCGTCCGCCGTCCGAGCCACCCCCCCCCGCCCCCCGGCGCCGTCCGCCGTCGTCCGCCTCGGCGAAGCCACCCCCCGGCGCCCTGCTCCGCGACGACCCCCCTGCCGCCGTCCGCCCTCCACGAAGCCACCCCCCGCCCCCGGCGCCGTCCGCCTCGCTCCGCGACGGCCCCCCGCCGCACCCCCTCCCTCCCCGCACCCGGCCGCTCTACTCCACCGCCTCTTCATCTCCGCCGTGCTCGATCGTGCCACCATCGCGGTCCCCTCGGAGCTCGTGGATCGCACCCGGAGGAGCGCCCGCCCCCGGCCGCCTCTCCCTCCGCCTCCGCCCGCGAAGGTGGACCCCCGCCATCTGCGACCCCCCCCCCCCTCCGCTCCCTCCGCCTCCGTTCGCGGGAGTACTTCTATATTTTGGAGAAAAAACGTAACCAAATCACTTTTACCTCCGTAGATGCGAAGACCTTCCAACTTGAAGTGCTTTCGAAAAGAAAGTACTTCTAGAAGAAGTCCTCCCATAATTTGCCAAACGGACCCTAAGTATATCAATATGTTGAATGACTTTTGCATGCCTACATGTGTCTCATACATACAAAACTCCGGTCTAGGTTCATTAGAATCATTACGGCTTCCATGCCTTTAACCTTGTAACAAGAGAACCTTCCAACGGGGAAACTCCACTACTGGTCATTGGAGCAATTTGTCAATCTAGCACTGGAGAAATATCCCAGTTAGGGAACCCCACTCCCGGTTCTTGAGCTGTACATATTGCTAGTAGAGTCCATGACGGTCTACTAGGCTCATGATTTGCAGAAGCGGCTGATTCTAGGATTAGTTCAACATATGTCGACCCAATTTTGGGAGGGTGGCAGATCCACTGCCGATTTCCTGTGGCTAAAATTGGCCAATTCCGGCGAGGAGCTGCAGTGTCTTCCCAGCCTAATAGATGGTCCTATTGAGTCATGGGAGGCGGCCTTGCGTGTTTTTCCGATCAATTCTGCCCCAATTCTGGTCCTAAAAGTGACGGGTAGGACTGGAATCACATGGGAAATGTTCTAGAGATATTTTTACATTTTTTTTCGTTTTCTTGGTGTTTGAAGAACCAATCCGAACCAATGCCTGATTGGTTTTTCTCCCATAGAATCGGCTGATCCAATCCTGCAATCCTTGACTAGGCTTAATAACAGTCCTTGATCCAGGTCCATACACAGGCCCTTTAAAAAGCCAATTGCCAATCCGTTAAAATTTAGGATTTGATATCATTTAAATATTCTCTTTGGCTGCCAGAATGATGCTGTTCAGCTCATTTGTACAAGCTCAGTCAAGGCCCAAATACATTAGTGTATCTAATCAAATTGGCTAGTCAAGACAGTCTTGGTTGGAAGGTATGTGCTGCACAATCATCATTGTGATTAGGTCTCCAGTGTCACCCTAAAAAATGGTGAATGAGAAAAAATGATGAATCAAGGAAAAATATGAGGGAAAGTCATCTGATGCGAAATCTGAGCAGAGAACATGTTACTGCAGAAATGCCGAGGGCTGATGCCAAGGTTCTGATCATCCTATCTTAACACCAGCATTAGCAGTTTGTGCAAGACAGCAAAAGGGGGTCTTCCTGTTAACACCCAAGATGCTTTTCCATACAGAATTTTGTCATAATTACTTGACAAACACAAATCATGCGATTCAACCATAAGAAATGTGACATAAAGAAAGATCTCCAAATGAAACAAATGAAGCAAATACGTCCTATTGAATACCTCAAACAATTAGGTTATTTAGGAATGAAAACTTACTCTGAACATGAAGGGAAACGAGAGGAGAGTTTCAAAAGGGCCACCAGAGACATAGCACGAGTTGTAATATCAGATGAATGGTGTTTCAAAACAGTCTCTACAACATCTACAACATCAAATTCTGTTACCTGCATCGCAAAGGTTTTACATTAAGAAGAAAACTATGACATAAACCAAGATATGCATTGTCCTATTCACTATCCAAATGACCACAGAGGATATAGCTGTTCACTCACTCGATGTAAATCCAAGACAAGATGGATTTAACACAATAAATTTATCTCAGTTTTAGCTTAAAATGACAGGTATAATTTACTAGCATAAATGCAACGTCCATAGAGGAAGTTACCAAATTATCGGAGTGGGGTAAAAATGCGAAGGATGAGGTGGAGCATCCATTTCAAAAGCACACAACATTAGCATGTTTTCAAAGTTAATTGTAGAAGTCACAAATCATTGATACTATAAATATAGCACAACTAAAAAATAATAAGAACAACCAAACAGGCTAATATCCTGCCAAACTCAATTAACTTTAGCCTTAATCCCAAATTATTTGAGGTCGGCCACACAGATTCTCTTTTCCACTCAAGTTGATTTTGAGTTACTTCTTTAGAGATAGTTAAGTAATCCAAATCATATTGAATTACCCTTTCCAAGTTAGCTTATGTCTATCACATCTTTTTTTCACTATTTTTGATATGTTCCTGTCAAAATGGCAGCAAAAAAAGAAAAGGAAAGGTTGTACAAAAAGAAGCTAAATCAGGCAATAGAACAAAGTTAAATTAAATCATCTATTTTGCCTGCTGAATGCGATGTGCTTTAAAGATAAATGGATCATCTAGCTTGGATAATGCTTGACTTGGCCATGACTGACTCGTGCTTGATATGTATGTATGGTGTTGGTTTGATCGAGCAAAAAACAAGAATCGATCAGGAGTCTTGAAATCAACCTTATTGCCTAACTTGGCCATGAATGACTCATGATTGATACGTAGGTATGGTGTTGGTTTGATCAGGCAAAAACAAAGAATTGATTAGGAGTCTCTTGGAATCAACCTTATTGCCTAACTTGACCATGTCTTATCAAGGATCGCGGGATCGGGATCGGGATCGGATCCTGGATCGGTGGGGTCCGATCCGATCCGAATCGGATCGGATCGGATCGGTCCGATCCAGGCCGATTTTCTTGGAGCCAGACCGATCCCTGGATTTTTTTTTTTTTTTGCTCTATGAAAAAATCTGTAAAAATCGCCAAAAAATCAATAAAAATACATAGGACTCAGAAAAAATGTGAAAAAAATATAGGGAACACTTATTCATATAACAAATTAACAATCAATCATATAGAACACATATCATATCCAATCACACAATAGAACACATCATACACCAAATAAGATACATATTTTTATCAAACAAACAATCATATCCAATCACACAATAGTACAACACATATTCTTCTTATCACTCATATTACATTGCGTGAAATAAACAAACAAATACATTATACATATGCCATCACCACCAACTATGGTAATGTCCGGAGTAGGATGGATCTGGATCTCTGTCCTGGTCATTCTGATTTTCTAGAAATCTCCATTGATTAGGGTCAGTCATAATTGGCCCGTATCCATAAGAAAATAAAGACTGAGCCATGTCGGTAAACTCATAAACTCCCTGATCAGTCGGAGGTGGAGCTAGAAAAGATGGTGGATAGCCAGGCTCACTGTCTGAGGCAGGCTCTGGATAAGAAGATGCAAACTCGTCAAAAACATTCATCCTCGTCCAGCGTCCACTGCCCCTGCCACTCGAACATGAGTGTCTTTTATCACTCAAATCATCTGGACCTGCTCCACTCGTGCGTGCACTACTAGTAGAGCCACCCTCACCTGCACCTGAGGCTGAGGCGCCGCCTCCACCTATGCTGCCGCCACCCCCACCTCCACCTCCACCCCCTGTACACTGTTGTTGTGTGGGTGGGACAAATTCTTCTTCATCCTCATCTGATGAAGGTGACTGAGTGGTCTCGATGTCAAGGAGATGATGTCGCCGTTTGATACTTATCTTCTTCCTCTTCAATGTAGGATCTTCTTGACTACTTTGCTGTGAAGGTAAGCAGACTTTCTTTAAAGCCCTGAATAATCCACCATTCTTCTTGGTGGTGGTGGTGGTAGATGGACCCGCAACCGGAATCCGAGTTGGAGCCGTAGCGGCCGGGGAGCCGGATGTCTCTCTGAGAAGCCGTAGTCCGGGTGGATCGAAGTGGAGCCGTGCACGGAACTTGACTTTCTTCGACCTTCCCGCATGTCTTCTTCCTCACCAACGACGCTGTCAAGCTCTCCTTCGGCCCATGATCTGTCGTTCGGGTCGAACTCTGGCTCTCCCTCAGCATCCTTATCTTCCACCCATGCTGCAAGTGGATCTTCTTCTTGGAATAGATATTCCAAGTCCACATTCGCCTGGGACAAGCCCTGAGTAGCTTGGTCCTGTGCTCTTTCTTGGTACAATCCACCTGTAAACTGGGCAAATCTCTGCTCCGATGTCTTCTGCCTATCTTTGATATTCTTGATCCTCAGCCTCATATTGTAATGTCAGTAGACAAGCTTCTCCAATCTTTCTGTCTTCAACCTATTTCTCCTCTTCGTGTGAATAAGGTTGAAGGTGCTCCAATTTCTCTCGCACTGGGATGATGATGTGCTCTGACTTAGCACCCGAATTGCAACGGATGCGAGTGGATTCCATCCAGTCCTGTTTGTCACCATAATCCACCACTCAGCTGTAATTGTAAAGAAGACAATTACAAGCATCAGTAACGTTATGTAAAAAAAATCAAGTAACCAAAGAGTCATTAATTCGGGTAAGCATATTACTAGGGAGACCCTATCATGTGAGTACTGCAAATTTAGATCCCCGTACACCCCAATCTTGTGCATGTATGAAGTCATCTGAAAACCCAAAATAAATCAGTTATGTTCTCTTCTTCAGATAAAGTTATAAGTTTAATTGATATGAAACGTATTACTTACTTCAACCTCAGCACAAGTTCTGTCTTCTTGGGTCTTACATAGTCGTTTAATTACAGATAGTGTGCCTGATAATACTTCACCATCATTACATACTTGGCCACCATATTGTATCCTTGGGTTCAAGAAGTACCCTGTAACGACATTAATACTCCATTAGTATAAAGACAGTGGGGGTAATACACAAAATATAACTTGGTATACAATTATATTACACTAGTAAAGTATACCTGCAGCATGAATGTCGTGGTGTAGGGTTTTGTCCCATCTGTTGTCAATCACCTTCCACCACTTTTTGTAACCCTTGGGATGCTTCTCTTTAATTTTCAACTTAGCTTTATCCACATCATCATACGGTACCCCATCCGATTTTTGTCATTTGAATCCACCAACCTAAGTACCGCACCAAAGGCTCTATGACGTACAAGTAGTACCGCACCTTCTCCCACCACCTCGTTATCTTCTATCACCGCTCCATCTTTAAGCAATATCTCATACTGATCCAAGGAGCTCCTGTATGTATCCATGTACTCCTGATAAGCAGTGGAGAGGATGAACCTTTTTAAACTAGCCCTGTACCTGTATAGGCTCTCTAATGCAATAAAATGGGTGGCAAATCTTGTGGAACCCGGTCTGATCAAATCATGATCATCGGTGTGCTGCCTCATGATATGTAAAAGTCGTGGATGGCCATAGATAAATGAGGTGATCAGTTGTCCTTGGTTGACCAAGGACTTGACATTAGCATCCCTACCAATATCTTCTAACATCATGTCAATAGAATGTGCCGCTCAGGGCACCCAAAACAGTGAGGTCGAGCCTCCACGAGCTTCTTTCCTACAACTTATATGAGGCCTCATTGTCTGTGACAAACTGCACAATGTTGGCCTCTCCTATCTCATCCACCACAGTGTTCATCAAGCCAAATAGGTAATCTGCATTTTTCACCTGACCTTATGCATCAACCGACTTCAGAAATACGGTACCCTCAGAACAATACACAAGGAAGTTTATAAGTGACCTCCTTGTGATTCCAGTTCACTCATCGCACATTACAGTGCACGCCCTCTCCTTCCAGATGGTTTTGAATCCATCTATCCATGAGGTCAACTCATCGACCTCCTCATCCAATCCTGTTTCATATATAAACTTGGTGTGCTTTCAACCCCGGCCCAGCCTCACCAATCGCATCAACCATAGTCTGGAAATATGGACTCGTGGCTGCATGTGCCGGGACACCTACAAATTCAAAAACAAGATAAAGGAGAAGAGAGAGTTGTTAATAATAACTAACCTAACAAGAAATTCATATCAACAACTTCAACAAATCTTTACCTGCATGTAGAAAGAACTTGACCATATGCTTTAGGGCTTTCTTTGCTGCCCCAGTCGATGCCTTCACCCCTTTAAATGCTTGTTTTATACCCCTCTGACCTCTGCCACTCTCCCTATACATGGCAGTGTCTCCTGTCGGCATCGGTCGAACAGAATGTGTCCTCCGGATTTCAGGCTCTCGAACGGGCGCGTGCTCGCCCCCACATCGATCGTCCGGCGGCCCGAACCTCCTGCTCCTCGTCTTCGTTCCTCATCCTCACGGGCCTGAGCCCTACTATCATGTACGGCTCTCCTAACCTGAGCCTCTTCCTCATCTGATGAAGATGAAGAATCAACTTGGACCCTTTCATGTGCTGGCCCTTTCCCTTTCTTGCTCTTTCCGGCCATAAGATCGGTGTCTCTCCGACCTAGCAACTCGTCATATAGCTCTTGTCTCTGACCAATTCTTACCTCCCTCTGTGATGCCCTTCCAGTTATATAACTCCTCATCTTCTCCCTCAGCTCAGCCGGTACTTTATCACACTTCTTTACATTGCCACCCATCCCGGCTATATGTTGCTTGAGCCGATACACACCTCCATTCATCTCTTTTTGGCACCACTTGCATCTAACTCTCTTCTTCTCTGAATCAAGGAGATGGCCATGTTGCCATCCAATGTCACGAAATTCCGCGGGACCGGTGCCATGCTCCTCGTCCGACATCTTATCTACAACACATAAAACCATACACAATATTAAAGCCAATTAAATCCACCCCCATCGGGGTGAAATAATCCCCCCAATGGGGGGATTTCATACCAGCCCCCCCCCCACCTGGGGGGGGATCGTCAAAACATCACCCCTCCGGGGTGACCGATCGTTCAACACCCCGAAGGGGTGATTAAGACCCCTTCGGGGTGCAATTCCACCCCCATCGGGGTGAAATAATCCCCTCCAATGGGGGGATTTCATACCAGCCCCCCCCCAGGGGGGGGGGGACTGTCAAAACAATCACCCCTCCAGGGGTGACTGTTCAACACCCCCGAAGGGGTGATTAGCACCCCTTCGGGGGTGCAATTCCGCCCCCATTGGGGGATCCCAAACCTGCAGCCGGCCAAGGCCGGGGGGGGGGGGGGGGGGGGGGAAGCAGAAGGTTGACGGCACCGTCGATCCAGCTGTTGGAGGGCCGATCCAGCCTTCCCAAGGGCCGATCCAGGGAGGGCGTTGGGGGGAGAATCGGTCCGGATCGACCCCAAATAGGGGGTGATCGGGCCTTAAAACAGGTCCGGATCGATCACGGAATCGGTTCGATTCCGGGTCTTCCGGTTTTCCGGCGAATCGGTCCGGATCGACCGATTTTGGGATCGATCCAGGTGGATCGGTCCGGGATCGACCGATCCGACCGATTCCAGCCGATCCAACTGGGACTCCCGGCTGGATCGCTAATTCCGACTAGAATCGGATCGATAGGTACCGATCCGATCCAAGAATCGGTCGATCCCGATCCGGATCGACCGATTCTGCAATCATTGTGTCTGATAGGCTTGATATGCATGTATATAAGAATAAATCATTTCACCCTAAATGCATATTAATATCCAACATATTAGATATTATATTATATTATATATTACATAAAATATACTAAAATAAAGTTATATATTGAACATTATATTTTATATGGTAAACTAAACATCATATATTATATATCTATTTTAATTTTACACTTTTATGTCTATGCTATTAGTTTTATTTTTACTCATTTATTATATCTATTCTTGTAATGTATATTTATTTGAAAATTTTCTTGTATTTATATTTTAGTTAATTTTATTTCAATATAATATTTGATTATTTGTCATAGCAAAAATAAAATTTAAAACGAATGTGCATCACCACACACTGGAGTAAGATGATTCCAAACCTGCAGCCAGCCAAGGCCGGGGGGGGGGGGAGGGGATCCCCCCCTCTTACAAACCTTGTGTAGGGTGGATCGGCCGGTTGGGAAGGCTGGATCGGCCCTCCAACAGCTGGATCGCCGGCAAGGTAAGCCCTAGATCTCCAAGGAGGCTTGGGGGGAAGGAGAGGAAGCAGAAGGAGGGTGCTGGGGGGAGAATCGGTCCGGATCGACCCCAAATTGGGGTGATCGGGCCTTAAAACAGGTCCGGATCGATCCCGGAATCGGTTCGATTCCGGGTCTTCCGGTTTTCCGGCGAATCGGTCCGGATCGACCGATTTTGGGATCGATCCGGGTGGATCGGTCCGGGATCGACCGATCCGACCGATTCCAGCTGATCCAACCGGGACTCTCCCGGCTGGATCGCTAATTCCGACTAGAATCGGATCGGTAGGTACTGATCCGATCCAAGAATCGGTCGATCCCGATCCGGATCGACCGATTCTGCAATCATTGAAGATGAATGTACCCAGCCAGCTTTGAAAAGAAAAGCTAGGAGCAATGCTTCAGCAACTGCCGCAAAGTCATCATCAACAAAAGAAACACTAAACGGCCATGGACCAAATTGCCCATAAAGAAGGAAACAAGCAATTATGGCCTTCATTTTTCATCCTACAATTACAACCTTATTTAATCAAATAAAGTCCGATTCTTTGGAGGACAGCAATTCCAAAGAAAGCTGATATGATTGCTTCCATCCTTCTAGCGACAGAGTTTTGAACAAAAAAAGAAAAACAGACAAAGTCACAAAGGTACACTGCCTTGGAAGACAAACTACCTTGGGCAACAGCCACCTACCACCAGCTAAGGGGAGCCGTCACTCCCATCCTTGCAACTTGTTCTCAGATTTTATAATAAGTTATTGTGGTAAACCTAAATCTTATGGGAAAGGTCTTCCAAGTAGTAGGCAAAATTATAAAGATAATTGTTTGTTTATAATTAATGCTTACTCCCATTATAAGACATTCATGAAAGTTAAGCTTTACACAGTTAGTTGCCTCCAGAAATATAAGAAGCTTGATATCAAGAAGTTTGTTCACAGCCACATAAAGCAGTGTCTTCTGAATATTAGAAGTGAGTAATCTGCAGATTAAGACAGTCTATTTTCCTAGAATAAAATTGCATTGTCTGCCTTCTCCACATGACACATACACTAAACCTGCCCCAAGAAATAAGAGTTTGGTTCACTGTATCTGACGCCTTTGGAAGGGCGACAAAACAGTTGCCTGACCATTAGCCAACATCTAGATTTGCCAATCCCTTTTTATCTTTCCGTAAGCATCTCAAATTCAGAAAAAGAAGCATTATATTAGGCGTGAGAAGTAAATAGATAGTACATAGATCACAAGAAAAGAAAAAAGAGGGATCTGACAAGTACAAAGGAAGGTCTGGCAATTCCAAATGCAAGTCCAAGTATCAATGAACTTGAACCCTAAGTAGAAAGTTCTGTTAAGGACAAGATAAAATTTACCTTGCTTTTCTGACTTTTTGTTCATGTGTGCTCTCTTTAAGCTGCCATGTAAATTATCAAATATGAAAATGTTCAAAATAAGGGCTGACTGATGAGAACCAAACAATTTAAACATGGACATCTTGAATATAAATCTTTTATCTCGCAAATTAATTGATCTATAAGGTATTTTGACCTTGTAAAATATCAATTCCTATTTCACGTACGTCCATGTCCAATGAAAGGGCATCTCGTTGTAGTCAGTCACAAGGCTACTTCACTTCCCATTTCTTGCATACTCAGTTCACCAAACCTATACCTTATTCATGTATAGCGTCAATTCTGTGTACCTTCAGATTGTCTCTCTTCAAGACCAAAGTACTCCTTTCTCCTTATTACAACCTTCTTGAAAAATTTATTAAGTTAGTTAAGCATGTGCACTGTGTTTAAGCAAATTTTATATAACCTAGAACACTAGCAACAAGTAGATACTGAAGGAATCCTTCAATTATTACATACAAATTAATGAAGCTGACTTGACCACCGAGACAAACTTCACAGAAAGAAATGTTATACTAAGGTGAGGCATATTGCTTGCAGCAAGAACCCACAAATTTTTTTTCTTTACTATCATGGTCAAGGCAAAGGTCCACGGAATCAGCTGACTCCAGATCAGTATCGGCATAGGCCAACAGGGAAGCTCCAACCTCCCCCCCACAGATTTTTGCCCTAATAGGTTGAAATCCACCGAATCGGCCACAGATCAGACCAATTCAGCCCAAATCAGCAGATTCCAACCTGATTATGGTGACTTTGCCACTTGCTGGAATCAGCTGCCAGCAGAGGTGGTGGCACCGTAGGGTGTCGCTGCCATCTTCCCTGGCCTCTGTCAAAGATTCAAAAACCAAAAGGGTCGGATCAAACCAGAATCCACTTGAGAATGCATACATGATGCTTTTCTATATTTTTCATATTTTTTGAAAGAACCAATCCGGGTTGATTCCGGGTCGATTTTCTCACCTATAATCAGCCAATTTTGCCAATTCGACCTGGATTGGATTGAAATCAGCACTGGCCGATCCGCACTCCAATTCTGGTCATGTCATCCTTGAACCCACTCAGCCCCGCTAACACAACCTCCACCTCAGCAGCAATCATGCGTGGTCATAGTGGAGAGCCAGGAAAAGCTCATTTTTTAATCTTAAGTCCAAGGGTGTGTAGTTGGTAAGAATCAAACTCTCAATGCCAATTCGACCTAGTTGCTCTTTACCAATTCCCCCACCCTAGCCCCCCGTCCCCCCCCAACAATTTTTTTTTGAAAGATCAAAACAATCTAATAATGTACAAACAGATTAAACAACAGAATTTGAGCATGCTTTTAAAAAGTAATCACAAAATTGTCCATTTTCTAGATCTGTAGCAATAGCAACCTAACACTAATAAAAACCAGTTTAAAACATGCCCACTTACAGTCATTGGTTCTTCTCTGTTGAGGACACCAACATTATTGACCAACATGTCACCATATTCCCCGATGCACCATAATGCCACCCGGACCAGGCTTTTCTACATGTTATATAACAAAGGATTAAAACACTGACAAATCAATATGATGTAGATGATTTAAATATATTGGAGGAAGTAACTCAAAATCAACATGAGTGGAGAAGGAGAATCTACATGGCCAACACCAAGTAATATGAGACTAAAGCTCGAGTTGAGTTGAGTTAACTAAACTCCTATGTATGTCAGCTGTCCAGAAGCTTTATATTTGTCTCTTATTTGGTATCATAAAACCTTTTTCTCTTCATGTAAATAAAAATTGTATATTTCTTAGAATACATGAAATGTACATCCTTGAATGTCAAATGGAAATAAAAAATCAATAAGTAATTTTAATAAATTGTTCCACAGATATCAACCCAAGTACCTGCTTTATGGGTAATGAATATATGATGATAAAAAAATAGTTTACCAAATGTACTCATATACCCTAGTAATAGTCAACCTTAAGCTTCAGTGCAAGCTTTCTACATCTAGGTAAATTAATAGAATGTAAAGCTTCACATTATTATTGGACCATACAAAACATCAGTGTCTTACATCGCTTCCTATTGAAATTCTAAACATAAAAATAAAGAATTTCTCGTATCTTCAACGCGTGGACCTGTATTTCATAATACAATGAAAATTATACATATTAACAGCTTTTTGTCATTCCAAGCAAAGCAAAAAATTCAAAGATTCATTAATATTAGTTAGAAACGTAAGATAATGAAGCACTGCCTCATAACTAGGCAATCCAGTGGGGGCACCCTCAAAGGAATACGTGCTTCTGAAGGATTGGGCTTTTCAGATGTTTCTGTAGTCATCATATCCAAAGGATCAACAACGGATGCCCATTTCTGTGTAGCCTAGTATGTTCTTTCCCTAGTGTTCTTCGCCTTCAAGCTATTACACATGCCACGTCAGGTCAGTTCTTTCCCTTTTTTGTCTTCTTCTATCTTACTGGTAGGTAACTTCCAGTTGTATTATCCTTTTTACCTTGCCTTTCTTGTTTACACGAAGTGCCATTAAAAGAAACAGTAGCATGTCCTTTCAGGTTACCTTTGAAAGAAAGAAAAAATAGGCACGTTGGACAACCTAGACAATTTTACAAACACTTAATTTTATGCTACCATGCTGTTTTACCTGTTCACAAGAAGCCTGCAATGCCTTGAACAGAGATCTTACAGTATATCCATGGAGCTCAGGTGCATTGCTGATTACAACAATAAGAGCATGCCATACATCATCCTTTACATAATTCCCAGCCTGCAAACAGAATAAGGAGAGAAGACGCAGACTCAAGCACAAACCAGATTTTATATAAAGAAACATGCAGATTCTCTTACTAGAACAAGCTACATAACTTATATGCAAGAACCAAAATAAGGAATTTCATATATCATCTCAAGGCAATCTGACTTTTTTTCTATCCCTTGACATTGGTAGTAGCATATAACCATCCTATTTTCTTTGTCATGTAATCATGGTACGTTAGATGTATGGTTGGGCACCTGATATAATGAAAATTGTAGAGGATATACACTCTCAATTCTAAGCGCCTGCCAGCCTTCCTTCAGACCTTGCTCATCTGTTGTTTTATTTTTCTTTCATCTCATATTCTCTATCTATGCTCAGATTGTGTGGTGGGGGACTGAATGACCCAAACAGGAACCCAGATGCAACGGATCAGCAATACTCAAATATAAAGGAAACAAATGCTGATTCTAGACAGATATCAAGGAACACATGTAATAATTCATGAGAAACTAGAAGGCTAAGTGAGCTGGAACATGCGGTAAAACAAGAAGGTAATACATCATGCTTGACAGGAAGAACCCCCCCGAGTAATACCGATATGCTCAGACTCTTAACATAACAGATTTAAATCGATTGGAGCAGGTAGCATTCAAAAACTCACTGAATAGACCCAACAGCAAACATTCAACAGGCTAGGACCTAACTCTCAAGCATGGCACATTCGAACAAGAATAATGAACTAGTAAGCGAACCATTGCAGAGAGGGTGACAGAAATTACCTCATACGCCGATTGGAAAACATATCAGAAATTACCAGAAAAGAATGGAGCAGACCAGATCCAATGCTACAGACTGGGCTCGGGCCCCTGGAGGAGCTATCCAATCATTCCAGGAAAAACTGTAGGTACGCAATTCAAGTCCAGAACCTCGGTAGTAAATGAGACAAACTCAACCTTTCACCGCAGTGAGGGGGAAGGAAGTGGGGTCAGCGGATGCCGACTGATGTCATTCCTCATTGAGATTGTGGGGTTTGATACTGGCATCCGGAAGGTCACCTGAGTATCAATCATGCAAGACCGGTGGGGTCAGTCTGGGATTAGGCACCCTCAGTAGGGACGCGAGTGCTTAGTAGCATCAGTCGGGGTCACCACTGAGAGCCGACCCAAAAACTCAGTCCAACCAGCCATCGGATGACTATGCATCCATCATCATCCCCCTGTCGGAACCGATAGATTGCCGATCAGTCACAACCGTGGAGGGAGGAGATCCACGCTGATCGATAACGAGAAAAATTGAAGCCCACTGTTGTTAATGGGGGAAAGAACTGGGGGGAGGGACATCCGTTTCAATCCTAGATAGGGCATGATCTGTCCATCCATCGTATAACCAGGCTCCAACTCCATTCATCATGATATGAAGTACGAGAATAAAAGAGTAGGCAAGAGATGACCCACACTTCACAGCAAATACCAGCCACAGAGGAGAGGAGTCGCGGGGATCACCCAATCAATCAGGAGTACCCGCCGATGGCATATCCCATCATACGCTGCTCCGACCACTTTCCGATCAAGGAGGAAACCCTCCGATCCAGGGGTTGACCGGTATACTCGGGAGGAAACTGAACCCCGGCTACGGAACCGACAACATGCAAAGAAGAGCAGATCGGCGAAGGCTTACAGCAGAGAGGACCTATCGAGGGGTTTTTCCAGCTTTATCCATGCTATTGTTGCGCAAAGACTCACGATCGGGATCAAGAGTCACAGATCCACCTGAAAGAAGCAGCAGGACCGTCGGGAGGAGGGAACAGATCCGGATCTGGCACTCTGAACCCGCCGGAGCGCGCTGCGACAGAAGAACTTGAAGGGGAAGAAGGAAACTCAGGGAATGAGGGAGGTTTCCCCCTTAGCAGCGAAGCCCGATAGACACCACAAGGCGCGGATCTGAACGGGGAAGAGGGCAGAGGGAAATCGCCATCGCCGGAGCTCGGGAGCGCAAGGGGACAAGTCGCGAGCGGGACGTGACCCGCAGACGTCGTATTCGGCTGAAACCCTCGCGGACGCCACACCCGTTTCAATCGCATTAACCGGACGGGAGAAACAATCGCCTGGACATTGAACAGTAACCAGGCAAAATCGCCTCTACTTTTCTTTTTCTCCTTCTCTATTCGATACGTGACCCGAGGCTCCCATTAAATAAGGACCTGGGGTGAGGAATTACAAAAAGGGACCTCAAAAGTATAGGAAATGCGCCTCAAAAAATGCCAAGGTAGAAGAGACATGTTGAAAGCATCGACCAGAGATATAGACAAAATAACGTTGAGTATGTATAGGCATGCAGCTATTTACCAAAAAATGCAATTAAGTGATTAGTGACCATATAATAAAATAACTATCAGGGATGCATATGTACGTAGGTATGTGTATATATATATAGGTATATGTTAAATTTCAAAAGAGAGGAATATGTTCAACTGTCAGAACTAGAGGGCAGAGGGATCCCAGTCTCTGCGGTCTTCTTCTAAAGACCTTTGAGAAGTAGTCAAATTTGTCAAGGAACCTGGTGTCCGCACCATTGTGCAAACATATTGCCATCAGTTCAAGGCTATGTAGCTGAGCCTCTGTCATGACCAAAACAAAGAGGACATCTTCTAAGTTCTAATCTATCTAACCATATCTTGGATATGACAGACCTTGTTTCTTGCATAGTTTGTTAAAGATTGCCCTTCATCAACTATACTAAGGCCTTCACAGACGCATAACAGTTCCTCCTTTGGAAGTGCTCATATATGCACACATATGATCAAGCTCAAACTTATATATGTGTTCAGATTCATACTCATCTGGTTTTCCTTCTTAGATATGCTCATGTATCTATTAACCATAGCATATACTTCATTGGAAGTATTCACGGTCTTGATAGGTTCCATGTAGAAACTTCTGAGCCATGATTTTAGCACCCGAGACTTCTCTCATACCTCATTGCATACCACTTTTAAGAGGAATTGGTAGTCATGCATATATATAAGCCATCATTGCTTATTTTCTTTGTTACCATGGGGCTCAAAAATATGTTAAGTACCGAACTGACAGCTAGGAAGTCTTCTCTCCATGCGACTTTGAGGAGCTTCCCTAGACTTATATTTTGATGCTGTGTTAGCACCATTGCACCTTGATCATGAGTAGTCCGGCCATCAAGCATTTTGAACATTCCATAAGTTACAACCATGCAGATCCTAAAGTGTTTAGAACCAAAATTGCACATGGGATAAGACTTGAAGAGAAGCAAATACATTTTGTATTTTTACTTCCTCTAAAATCATAATGCAAATTTCAGGTGCCAACATGTTCCTTTCACGGTCATTTGTTAGGGAATACTTTCAGGCACAAGACTTGATCATTTTCGGCATTCAAAAATAATGGGCTTTTACATATCACTCCCTATAATTTGCCTTAATTCAAAATATATCCCTATATTCTCAAAAAACTTAAAATTTTCCACTCCCAGAATAAACTAAATCCCACCCTAAAACCAATGACTAACCTACCCCACTGCAGCCACCTCCTCCTGTGAACCTGTCCCACCACAATCAGGTCTCGTTTGATGCAGCTCCCACCCTCCACCATCCTCGCTGTGCTTCCTAGATGGATTTTTAGTGCTATGGAAAAATTGGAGCTTTGCATGGAAAAGTAGAAAAGACGGGATGGAGGCAATGCTTACCCAGGTGGAACCACAAGTGGCATGATTCATGGCGACTGTATATGTAACAATTGTTGTCTGGATGAGGACGACAGAGGTAGTGATTATCATCTTGGGGTCAGGGACGTAGCCAGCAAAGACCCCCAGGATCTCATCCCCCCCAACTCAAGGCAAATGTCAAAGCACGTTGGGAAGGGAAGGCAAAAAAGGGGAGTGAGCCCCGTAGAATCAGAAGATCAACCTTCCACCCCCCCCCCAGGTGATCTCACATGAGCGTTAGAAGGAGAAGTAGACAAAAAGAAAGATAACCGTGTTCAAGTTGATGAGGATGGCAGTGATGACCACTGCATGGAAGCCAAGGCTATTAAGGTCCTGGTGAAGGAGGGTGGCCATTGTAGGGTTTAGGTTGAGCCAAAGCAGGGAGATGGACACAGCTGTGTCAAGAAAAAGCAAAATAGTCCACTGAATGGAGAGAGGGAGGGTAGATGAGTTCCTAGTACCGAGGGTCATAGAGGTAGTAGGCCTGGCTGCAGAGCAGCTCCAGTCTGGAGGCAAAAATAAAGAACACATATTAGCTGGTGACATTGGTGAAGCTGATGGAGGGGGCACAACCTCCAGACTGCCTGCTTGTCCCGGGCAGATCAACAACACCATCGTCCGCACATACACCATACCTTCATCCCCTCCTCCAGAGCTCCTCCACTATGTTGTGGGGGATGGCACAGGCAGTGCAGCACAGCATGGCACGGCTCAAGGGAGGGGGGTTATCGTGAGGGGCAAAGGCGGGGTGATGGGGGCCGATTTAAGAGTTTTCTTAAACTTTTAAATTTTTTTACTGTTCAGTCCTATGAAGGACACTATTGTAAATAGTATTATTTAGGGTCCTTTTTGTAATTAGTGGGTCCTCTATATATAAGAGGCACTCCAAAAACAGTTGAAAAACATAAAGAGATTGAAATTTTTGGAAGAGCGCCTTTGCGCATTGGTTCTCCCACGAGGGGGCTCACCCCCGTCTCCTTCTTCCCCATCCACTTCTCTTCTCTTCGCCCCAGCCAGGAGGGCTGTCGTTCTTCTTCTCCTTCCTCCATCCTCCTGCATCACAAGGCCGGTTTCTCCTCCGTCTACCCCTAGTATCCGAGACCGGTTTCTTCTTCACCAACCCCTGGTGAGACCGGTACTTCTTCCTTCAACCCCGGGCAATTAGTCCGGTTATCTCCTTTCCCTCCTATGTTCCTATCTTCCCTCACAAGTTCCCCTTCTCCAGCAATCCACGTCAACGGCAACGATCGCCATCTTCTCCATCAACGACTCATCTCTCCGCTCTAAACGATGTCATGGATGTTGTCTTCTCTGGTTCCTTCTGAGCTGGATAGCTTCGGAGAAGCCACTGGACAATGTCGGAGGAGAGGGGTGGATCCGGCAATCACCGGTTCCCACAACCCCTTCACCACGTGTTGTCATTGCCATCTCCACATTTCGCCAACCTCTTTCTCCTTCAAATCTGCAAGAAGGCCAGCACCATCTTAGATGACCTTCCCCACATGGTGATCCCCCGAAGCCTTGTGAGTTCCCACCATTGTCTTCTTCTTTCAGGTCAGCCAGCAGCTTGAACCTGTGAAGGATCTATAACTGGGCTGGAGTCTACAAGGTTCCCACCAACACACCTTTGGGTTCTAGATCCTACCACACCACCCCTCAACCGGGTGACATAGGATACGGACACAACCCTACCAGGGTCTCATTCCCAGCCACGCAGAAGCATTCTTCTTCATGCACTTGGGCTGAAGTGGAGATTCTGCCATGCACCCTGTTGGCTACATTTAGATCGTGCACAGTCGCCACGTGCTTTCTCCATGTCGTCCTGCTAGGCCCCTCTTCAAGTTCTTCGCACGCTTGGGGCTGCTGTCTCAATGCTGCCATGAGACCCCTAGCCAGCAGCTTCCAGCCACGCTCCACAGCACTTCCTCCGTCAATTGCAAGGTGGAAGAGTCAAGCTATAACCGGTCATGCCGTCAAATAAAATGGTTTTGAGCATTTTTTTAGTTTTTTTCCGGATTTTAAATTCGGTCTTAGCTTCAGCACTTTAGTTTCAATATTAGTTTTTCGTCCCGCATCAAATTGGTATCATAACAAGTTGGATCGATTCATTCTCATGAGTTTAGTCTTGGGTTGTTCCGACTTGTACAAAAATAGATGTGGGCTTAAAACTCAAGGACAATTTTTCTCCCAGTAGAGTAGAATGACGGGGACCTATTTAGGAGTTTTATTAGAGTTCTAATTTTTTTACGTTCAGTCCTTGGAAAGACATTATAGTAAATAGTCTTCTTTAGAGTCCTTTTTGTAACTAATGGGTCCTCTATATATAAGAGGCACTCCCAAAACACTTGAAGAACATTAAGAGATTGAAATTTTTGAAAACGAGCCCTTGTGCATTGGTTCTCCCACAAGGGGGCTTGCCCTTGTCTCCTTCTTCCCCATCCGCTTCTCTTCTCTTCACCCCGGCCAGGAGGGCCATCGTTCTTCTTCTCCTTCCTCCATCCTCCGGCGTCACAAGACCGGTTTCTCCTCCTTCTACCCCCAATATTTGAGACCAGTTTATTCTTCTCCAACCCCCCGATGATGAGACCGGTACTTCTTCCTCCAACCCCGGTCATCAGTTCGGTTACCTCCTTTCCCTCCTCTGTTCCTACCAAGGATTCTGGAATCGGAATCGGAATCGGTTGAAATTAAATCGGCCAATTCCTGAGAAGAAAATTGATTTCAGAATCAACCAAAATCAATTTTTTTAAAATTTTTCCATCAAAAAAATCAGGAAAAATTCTAAAAATAAGAAATGGCCTAGAAAATTTTATAAAAAAAGTTGGGCACGTATTTACATGCATTGAAGCATGGAATCGGCTGAATTGAATCGGAATCGGCCAGTTCCGAAAAGATGAAGTTTTTTTTCTTGTTTATTACTACTTACATATGTTACATTAGAATTTTCAATAATAAGATGCTAATGAATCTAATGATTGTAACATTATAACAAGAGAACATGCTAATAATTGTGAATAAACATGAGAAGATGTTAACTACATGGTGAGATGCAAAAACTATAATAAAATGTAAGTGTATCATATGAAAACATAAAAGTAAAAATATACATGTTATCACATCTTCACCAAGCTTTCATCCTCTTCCTACTACGTTCGAAACTCCTTTGTTGTGCTTAGTCTTCTACTTAGTGCAGGGGCATATCCATAAACGCTGGATATGGATTGTGGCACGTAGGTAGACTCAGGTGGAGGAATCCACGGCTGTTGAGGATAATAAAACGCTGGATATTGTGGCTCTATAAAATGATACTGCAGTGTCTGTTCATCCAGGGTAAAATATGGCTCCGCAGCAGCTTCACACTTGGTGGCATGTCTAGCTCTCCTGAGCTCGGAGTCTGTGGAGTCATCCTCACTCTCCAGCTCTGACTTAGTTGATGTCTTCTCCTTACCTTTCCCTTTGTAGGTTGGCAAATCCCGGTCTCTCCTCCTCTTAACCAGCTCATACTGCAACTCTTCCCTCTGTTCAATCATAATTTGCCATTGAGAAGCTCTACCTGAAAGGTAGCCTCTCATCTCTTCACTCTTCTCCCTATGCACCTTGTCAAAAAAATTTTACATTGCCACCTAACCCGGCAATATGTTGTTTAAGCCGAAACACCCCCCCCCCCGTTCATCTCCTTGCCACACCACTTGCATTGTACCCTCTTTTTTGATATGTCTACCATGTGGTTGTGTTCCTAACCAACGTCAGAAGGACGTGCGGGCACTACATCATCGTGTTCAGCCATTGCTTATACCTGCAAAATATGTAAACAATTCATAACACCATGTTAGAGATGCATACAATTGCTTTAGGACCTATTCGGGAAGTAAACATCCCATTGTTCTATTTTTTCGGTACATTAAAACCACTTCGGAGTCGTCGAAAAGCTGTAAAAAATAACTCATAGCCATGTTGGCGGTTGAATGTTATTAATAAGATGTTAACGACGTTTAAAAAACTGATCAGACCAATTTGGGAAGCAAACTACCCATCGAACGGACTGTTCAGTATGTTTAGAAGGTTACGTCTACGTCGAAAAGGACCGTAAATCATCGTATGGGGATTCTGAAATTTTTTGCTTACCAAGAACAATCAATCGATGTTCTTACAAGTTGAACGGAGCTGTTCAGAAAGAAATCAGCACGTTTAACCATCGTCGGAGTAGTCAAAATGCGTAGAAATCGGCGTACGGGGTTTCCGGCAAAGAAATCTTACCAACAACCTTCAAACGATGGAAGAACAAGCTAAACGGAGGTGGAACGGAGCTTGGATAGTTGGAATCCCTTGAAGGGATCGCCGGAATCATTGAAATCACTGGAGGATCGTCGAAATCGCCGGAATCGCATGGAGGATCGTCATAATCGGTCCAATTCTGCTGCAGAATGCTGGAATCGCGCGATTCCAAGCTGGATCTGGCGAATTTTGGCTAGAATCGCCGGTGACGAGGCTTGCCGAAGGGGGGATCGCCAGGTGCTATGTAAGACCCTTCGAAAAGGTCAATTCTAGCCCTAAAAGGGCCAGAACCGGTTCGATTCCTTCGGACCCAGAATCGATCCAGATCCAGAACTTAAGACTTCCAACGGAATCGTTCGGATCGGCCGATTCCGCAGTGAATCGGCCAGAATCGGATCGATTCCACCCGATTCAAGCAATTCAGACCTTCCAAAGGAATCGGTCATTCGGCCATGGATCAGATCGAAATCGACCAATCTGATTCCATTGATTCTACAATCAATGATTCCTATCTTCCCTTAAATGTTCCCCTTCTCCAGCGATCCACGTCAACAGCAACAATCACCATCTTCTCTGTCAATGACTCAACTCCTCCGCTCTGAACAATGCCAAAAGCATCCCTTCCAAACGAGGAGGTCTCTGCGGTGCAGCGTTCGCAATGTCTCCCAGATCTGTCGGCATCAATGTCATGGACGTTTTCTTCTCCAGTTCCTTCCTACTTGGACAGCTCCGAAGAATCCACTGGACGACATCAAAGGGGGGGTGGATCCAGTGATCCCAGGTTGTTGGAACCCCTTTACCGCGTGTCATCATCAGAACCTCTGACGCACCGCGAAGCTTAGTCAGACATTGTCCAAAGATTCCTGATACTCTAGATCCGGTACCTCCTCCTTCCGGACGGGAACCACAACATTGCTCGGCTGCTGAAATCGACATCAACAGTCCTGCAGATCGGCATCGAGCTGTTTGCATTGCCTCCTTCGGCTCTCTCCGATCTGGATGGTGCCGGAGGGAGGGGCAGATCCTACGATCCACCCCTACTACAGCTGCCGACCGGACGAAGATGCCGACAAAGATGAAAGAGAGCAAGATCCGGTAGCTTCCTCAGGACGACAACATGGCAAGATACGGCCACGTCACGAATGGAATCCCACGGCGGAATGACAGCCACGTCCTCCCTAAAGCTGGTTCACCCTGATCACGCACGAGGCCACTTCCGTCAGTGCCACAAACCCTAGGCATATCCCCCATTCACTCATGCACGTGATCGTACCGAATTGGCCATGTCTCCCACTTCAGTCACCAGCAAGAGCCCTTCATAGCTACCATGTACCATCTTCAAGCGTTGTTCGGGCACAACCGGTTTCACCATGTACCCTCTCGCAATGGATTCTCTACACGCTCGAGCCATTGTCACAATGCCAACACAGACTCCGGGGGTCATCCGGCTGATTGACCAGCCCGAACCGGTTAAACAATAAATTGATTTTAGAAATTTTAATATTGATGCATTTTAATTCCATTTTAGTGTTTCCTGTCCTGCATTGTGGGAGATGGCAGGAGCTACAGTGGCACAAAGAAAGGGGGTACATGGCAGCAGCAGCAGCAAGGCATAAATCTATATAGAGAGAGAGAGGGGAGGGAGGCAGGGGATAACAAGGAGGAGCATAATGACATTTTTGTAGAGAGGGACAACAGAAAGATAACAGAGAGGGAGAGAGCTCTGGCGATGATTTAAGGGCATTTTGGACAACTCACTAATTGACAATAGAACTAAGAGCAAATGAGAAGGTTAAACCACATGCACTACAGTTGAAAAAAAAAACAATCTAAACCAATTCTACGTTAGATTTTATTCACATGGATTGGCTGATTTGGCCCAGACCAATTCTACATTGGATTTTATTCACATGGATTGGCTGATTTGGCCCAATCCAAAGCAGATTGGAATTGGAATCGGCACCCACCGATCCAGTGGCCAATTCCGATCCCATGATCCTTGATTGAGCTCCATGTATCCCATTTATCATGCAATGCAAACTAATTTTCACTATGCAAAATAAACATGAAATTGTATCATTTCTACATTATTCAGCAAACAATGTGTTGGCGTACATTTTTTCAAAAAAAGAGAAAAGAGGAGAACAGATGGGCTGGCTTAGAAGCTGGGCCGACAGCCCATAAGAACAACCACAATTGGGCCCAATTGGGCACCCCAGTAGGAGCTCTATTTACCTGGCCCATAATTGATATATTTCGGCCAAATTCAGGCCTTGTGCGCAGCCCCTAGAAGGGCTTGGGCCGCAGCCTCCTGCTGGCCCAGAAACCAGGCCCAAGTTGGGCCAGGCCCACTTCAATTCCAATGAGAACAGGCCCAGCCGCACCCACCTGCCACCTCAGCATTAAAATGTGCGCACCCACCTGCCACCTCAGCAGGGCTGACCGCCCAAATCACCTGCCTAGCCACCTCATCCTTGACCCAATTTATGAGGTGAAGAAGCCAATGTGGCCAGCCTACGTGGGAGACACCAATGGTCAGTCCAATATTGAAGACTGGTGGGAATTCAAGGAGTTGGGGAAGGCCAAAAGCCATCCACGTACAGCACAGCCTGGCTCTTCACCTCCCCCTCCAGCCTCTATAAAAAGAGGGGGGCGCACCAGCCAGAAGGGGAGCAGCTCCAGACGCCGGGAGGCTGCCAAATTGCACCTGCACCTGCTGCACCTACTGCCCTTTGCGCACCTGCTGCAGAAACCTGTCTGCGCCCAGGAGAAGAGGAGGAGAAGAGGAGAAGAAGGAGACAAGGCAAGAAGGTATGATGGATATGTCCCTGTAGCCCTCTAAGGGCCCTCCTTCTATCTGTCCTACGTGCTATCTCCCTTTCTCTCTCCCTCTCCCTATTCATCCTCATAAAATGCTCTACTTCGGTCCCTTCAAACCTCCTTGAGCTGGACTCCATCATCCCTTGAGCCGAGCCCAGTCCAAGCCTACATTCTGGACCCTCTGCAGGCCCCCTCCAGGCCCTCACTGGACCACCTGCAGGTCTCCACGTCTGACCCCAATCCAGTCCCAAATCAGGCCCCCAAAAGTGCCCATGTGCAGGTCTGCTTCGGCCCAACCAGAGCCCCATCAATCAGGCCTCAGCCGGTCTCCAAACCAGACCCCGTCCAGCCCAAACCAGGACCCCAAAATCAGCTCCAAACCAGGCCCTCGCCAGGCCCATTCCGGCCCAACCAAAGCCCCATCAATCAGGCCCCAGCCGGTCACCAAACCAGACCCCAGAAACGGTCCCAATTCAGACCCCAAACAGGTCCATATACAGCCCATATCAGGCCCCAGCCGGTCACCAAACCAGACCCCAAAACCGGTCCCAAATCTGATCTCCAAAATAGCCCTTTGTGCAGGCCCATTCTGGCCCACTTAGACCCAAACCGAACTGCCCCTTCCGGCTCAACTGAACAGGCCTCAAACAGGTCCTGTTTCTCCACAAAAGATGCTTGAAGTCTTCTTTCAGCAGCCCCTGAGTGGCACAAGATGCAACACATGCGCGGTTCCGCAGGAGGTGCAGAAATCCAGCAATGGTGGGTAGGGGCGATGTCCCGGACCCTCTCGGAATCCGTACGACGGGACGATTGTTTTGTCCGGGCGGGTCCTTACCCTACCATCAAGACGGAGGAGGGGCGTGCAAGTCCAGCAGGCTCTTCCGGCCCAAGAACAGTCCAACAGGCCCTTCCGGCCCAAGAAGACCGAAGACCGGCTTTGAACGCCGATGGAACCCAAACTGGCCCGAGTGGCATTTCAAAATAATAAAAACAGAAATAAAACCAAAAAGAAATGGACGGCTCCCCCGGGTACATCCTGGGATGTCGATCCGGACGTCGGCGCGGGCATGCTCCCGTAGCCGATGATCCTTCCCCCAATTTTGGCTAAGTCATTGACTAGCCTTATTGGATGGGTAAACTTTGCCAAGTTAGAAACTTGTCGGCATGCCGTCGTAATGCCGAAATTTTTCTAAACTGGTGAAGAACCGAAGTTGGGGGAAGGATCACCACTCATTGTACTCCATGTACTCCAACTTTCAATGAATGAAACTTTGATGTTCATATCGATGCATGAAACCGGGCATTCAAAGTGGCCCGATGGGTCGGAGGCGATGCAAACCGCCAAACCAAAATAAAATCTATTTCAAAATCAATCTGGAAATTCAAACAGAAAACCAAAAAAAGAAAACAAAATCTGCAAATTCAAACCAAAAATAGAACTAAACAAAAAATGTGAAACTCAACTCATCCCGGTTCAACAAACAACCGATCTTTAACAAAATTGAACCGGTTTTTGAAACAAAAATCAAACTGAAATCAGATTTCAAACAAAATCTGCCAAAACAAAAAACCAGATCCGATAAATCTGTGAACTCAACCAGAAAACAGAATTAAAACAAATCTTAAAAATGCACCGAACCCCACCCAAATAAACAACAAAAATCAATTCCAAGAAAAAACTAAATAAGCAACACTCAAAACATGTCAAAACCCATCTAAAACAAAAAATCCAGAAATCTGAAACATCCAAAATCTGAAAAATTAAACAAACCAATCAAACAACAAATACCAAAACAGCTTAAAACTTTAAGCACATCAAAACTGAAATCAAAACAAAAACTTGAAACAATCAAGTCCAAAGTTAAACAAATCAAAACTAAACCAAAACAACAAAACCAAATCAATCAAAACAATTGATTCAAACTCAAACCCTCAAAATCGACTTTCAAGTCAACCAACAAACAAATAAAACAAACCCGAACAAATCGGTTTGCATCTGATCGGACCCAAAAGGCCGCTGCCCTTTTGAGTTCTTTACTTTATTTTGTGGATGTGCACGTCTCCAAAAACGGGTTGCCGCGACGGCTAATCAAAGGCATTCGAGCCGTTGCTCGATGTAAGTTAACGCCGGATGCTCGCACCATCCGGCGGAGAAGGGTCAAAAATGACATTTTCAAAGAACCCGAACCTCGGTTCTAATATTTTTAAAGTTATCACCGGACTACCTAATATTTTTAGGATAACACCTATTTTCCTAGAAAAGTCCGGAGATGTCTTTCTTTCTAAAGAACAGACGCAGAAAAAAGAGGTTCACACACAATGACAACAAGAACTAATGGGGTGTTTGGTTGCATTTTAATTTTTAAAAAGGTTTCATGATAAAAAAATAAAATATAATGCCAAACAAGATAATTTTTAAAAGTGAAAACGTGACAATGAATGTGTTTGGCAAAAACATTTTAATTTTTAAAAATGATAATGAGGTGTTTGGTAGCATTTTAAATTCAATTTTCATCAACTTCGTAAACATCAAAAAACAAGTATTTCATGTCATACAAATTTAGAAATTTCAGAAAATCAAAGAAATGACAAAATATTCATGTCATACAAGAATTCAATCAACTAAAAATATATAATTACAATCTACGACGTCTAATATAATCTTCCCACATTTCTTGATATGACGGGACGAAGTTTGTCTTGTGGGCGGACTGATTTGAGACTGAGAAGGACAGAACATGCATTGCATTCGCAAGCACAAGCCATTGTTTACGGAATCGATTCCGGAATCGGATCGGTGGATTCCCACCGATCCCATGCGGAAGGACCGATTCCGGCATGAATTCCGCAGAATCGGTCGGAATCGGTCCGGAATCGGCCAGAATCGGTCCGGAATCGGAATCGGAATCGGAATCGGATCGTTTTTTTTCATTTTTTGCTATTCCAGTCGGATCGGCCAGAATCGGTCCGAATCGGTCCGAATCGGCCGGAATCGGTCCAGAATCGGATCGGAATCGGAATCAGATCATTTTTTTTTTTTTGCTTTTTTTCTTACCGATTCTGGATCGATTTTCTTCCATTGAATCGGTCGGAATCGGTCCGATCCGATCCGATCCGGATCGAATCGGTACCCACCGATTCCGATTCCGATTCCGATCCCGCGATCCTTGGCACAAGCAGATGCTGCAGACATACCGGTTACATCTAGTAATATAAGCTCCTCATCGAGGTCTGATTCTGAAGTTCTACCATTACTGGTTGAGCCTCCAGGATCTCAAGGAAGTGCTGAAAACCCATATTTGACACATGAACTCTCTGGAGAACTTGGTCTATATGCCAATCATGAAGAGGATTCTGATATTGCCTCTGAAGCAATACGATGTCACCGTGGTAGGCATCGCAGCCTGACACAAGTACATGCCAAAGACTTTCTGTGGATTCGTGGGGCAAAATTTGGTTGTTCAGGCTCTTTCAAACGCTGTTGTAAGAAGAAAGGTTGGGCTTAGTTTATGTGTTCTATGGTCCACATGGAACCGGGAAAACTTCTGCACGGATATTTGCTCGAGCCCTGAATTGTCAAGCACGGAGCATCCCAAACCGCGTGGTACGTGTGGCTGCTGTATCTCTCTCAATGTGGGTAAGAGCAAAAATATATTGGAAGTGGGTCCGATCGGTAATCTTGACTTTCAAGGCAATGATTGGCATTCTTGAAAATGATTTTGCCTTTGTCATCTTCTCGATACAGTATTTATAATCGATGATTGCGATACAAGGTCTATTACTGGGTACAGTATCTCAGTACGTAAGGGGAAGGGAAAGCTTGTTGCCGCGAACACTCCTCCCTCAACCGTAAAAGGGCAAAAAAAAAGAGGAGATCCATTCAGAAATTATGTACTCCGCCGGCAACATCTTGCCTTATCCCCTATTCGGAAAATCTCACATCCGGCGATCAAAGATTCGTACGCACAAGAACGTATTAATACGTAAAAGGGAAAGAAGGACGATTTATTCAGCGGAAAAACAAGAACAATACGATCAGTGACCTTCCGCGCACGGAAGACAACGAAGACAACGGGGGGAATCCAAAACCGAGCCGGTACCAACCGTAATATAGACTCCCAAGAACGATCACGACACTGATCTGAAGTGAACAACTCTGGTGATCGGATCAGCGAATATCTAGATGATATGGCGTACGTATACGCGGGGCCGGGCCGGGAGCGCCGGTCTCGGCACGCTGGAGAGAGAGGTAAAGCACCGCCGACACGGCACGAGGGGAGGAACCAGGGGAGGCGTGCGGGTGTGTACCCGTTGCCGGCGACCCGTAGAGCTTGCCTCTCCGGGGGAGAAGACGATGACGGCGACCTCCGCGTCGCACAGACCGACAGCTCGAAGGCCTTCTTCAGAGGCCGCTCCGCGTCGCACAGACCCTAAACCTGCAAGGGAAGAACAAACCCAACCGGCCTCTCTCCGGCGCTCCGTTCGGACCCCCCTCTGCGCGCTTCTTCCCTCCTCCGTCCGGGGCCGCTGCTGATTCCGAGAGCGCGAGCTTGGCACCCAACCCAGCGCGAGCGGAGGACCCAACAGGTGTCTTGTTGCCGCCGCCGCCGCCGCGGCGAGAAGAGCTCTTGAAGAAGGAATGAAGAGGGGCCGGGAGGAGAAGGCCACCGTTGGGAAGCGCCGGGAGGAGGAGGAGCGCGCCGCTGGGAAGGAAGCGCCGGGAGGAGGAGAGTGTCGCGAGGGTTCGCTCGCGAGATGCTATTTCGCTTTCAAAAAAACAAGTGGTCTCAACCACTTTTTTTTTTTACGTTGCCCTTTCGATGAAAAGCATTTTTAAAATAAAAAACGAAAACAGGAGCCAAACAAACTTTTCATAGCACTTTCATTACAATTTTCAAAAATTAAAAATAAAATGACCATTATCACGTAACCAAACACCCCATAAGATATATGATCAGTCAGTCAAACATATTGTTAGCATAAATAAACAAGACAAACAATCAGAGCAAGGATCATTTGTAATAGAAGATAAGCATATCATGATTTAAAAATTTTCAAGGACGCTTTTTCCAAGTGCGTTATATAACTCCATAAAAGATAAACAGAGGAGTCACAGCAAGTGAAAAGAAAAGAAAGATTCATCGACTGCTTCCAAAACAGTAAAAATGCTAGATTTTTGAAGTATATTATTCTTATTTTTGAGACAAATAGACAACTTGTAGTTCATACATGCTATCAAATATTTGGCAACAATTCTGAAGGTGGACAGGTAAAAATAAAATTAATTTCTCAAATGATAAAGGCAAACATATGTTGGTTTAACCTACTTCTGTCAAGACCTTCAGCATTTGGTCAATGTGCCACAGTTTCTCGGTAGAAAATCTAGAAAAAAAATGTGCATATTGTTAGCTAAGTTACAAAATAAAATGAGCATATATGATAACGTAGTGTTCAGAGAATAATAAAAGACAGAGGTTACAGCTTATGTCATCTTATGCAATCAAGTAAGAGTGTCGATTTCGTATGGGGCTTTGTTCATTGAATTCAGACTTTGATTGGCTCCTTAATTCAGTTCAGGATGTTTCTTCTTTCCCTTTTTGCCTGCTTCTGTCATGGTGACTTTTGTGCCTTGTTCTTATATTTGCTTTAATCATTGTGGAAGCTTTTGGCTTCTACCATCAACAGAAAGGTTATTGAACTTTTCAGCCATGAAAGCATATCAGTCAATAGCCTAAAAATTTTAACCTCAGGTACAACTAAACTCAAATCACGGTAGCAATAAATGAAACCATGGATCAGGATGCAGCTACTTCTTGATTAGTATGATGGATAACATCAGCTTATTTTCCATGGCATCTGATGTGGCAAATCACTCCTGCAGGCGCTGGAGGCTTCATAGACACCTGATATCCCATGAATAAGTATTGAAATTCTGACAGACTCTTAATAAGAACTTTCAATCCAAGACCCACACCACACCTGCCATAAAATGTCATCCCTGTTTATATAAATAATCTTCCCGCAAAACATTAATTTTTGAGATTAATAACTTTTTTTATGAGGACCCACATCTATGCTTCATATTAGATAGTTTCCCATCTAACTAGCACAAAGAATTTACCAGTGTCATAAAAACACAGCAATCATACATGAGATCCCAAAAAGCTTGATGGAAAACCCATGTCAAAATTGACACAGCCCAAATTTATCTCTAGCAAGCTCGAAAACTCTCATAACTCTCCTCTCTAGAAAAAGCTGTAGCAATCTAATCAGTGAATCACCACAGAGCCTTGTATCACTTAAGAGATGAACAAAATGTCTCCCTTAAACAACACCTTAAACTGAGAAACCAATGTTGTTCCCATAAGAAATTGTTGGATAAAGGATCTTAACTGGTATTTGATTCCTTTGTTCGGGAACCTGTCATTGAATGAAAAAGTTAAAAGACTATGCTTCTCCCCTTATACATTTTCCCTCACATCTCCGCTTCCAATATCTCACCACAAAGGCTCACACACATGTTATAGCTGTTCCCCTAGTACAATCAGAAGTTCATCTCCATCTTCAACCCCCAATGCTTAATCTAATACCATGTCTCTGTCATCCATTTTCTGCAGAGTCCTAGTTATACAACAACAAAGATGCAGCTTTATTAAAGGACAAGTGATGCAGAATGAGTGATTAGTCAAGTGTTTTAATATTTAACATAGTATTTCCTTTCATAATTTCCATTAAACAATTAACATAATATTTATTTTAATCTTAAATTTTTTTGTTCGTCACTCAGCACCAGCAGACTTCTCAAACTGATCGAAGTTTTAAATTGCAATATGATTCAGGCAATTTATAGAAAGTATGTGTTGGCACCATTCTTAAAAAAAAGAGGCCGGACCAAGGACCAACATGGTCCAGTCCTCTATTGGCCAAAAAGAGAGCCTATGGGCCCATCAGGTGGACCAGTCCACTACACCTGGCCCAATTGCGCCCATTAAGTGTAGGCTAATTGGGCCGAGGCCAATTTTAAATGACCCGGTCAACCCTCCCATCGCCACATCAGCTGCCACCTCATCCTATTAATAAGATGACACTGGGACAATGGAAGGTCAAAAAGGATTTATGGTGAGATCTTAACTGTAGCCTAGGAAAATGAGAGGTCAAGTTGGGGTAAAGAAACCTAGGAGAATGAAGAGTCGTCCTAGGCATTAACTCTTCCCTACCCCTTCATCTTCTCCCCCATCTTATAAAAGAGCATGGCCAGCCAAGCCAAAGAAGGTTGACACGCCATCAGCTCTTGCCAGCCCTGTGGCATGCCATCAGCTTCCCTCTAGGCCACGACGCCAGCAGCTCCAGCAGCTGCCATCTGCAGCATCCGACGCCAAAGAGAAAGTAAGAGAAAGAAGAAGAAAAAGAAAAAAGGAAAGAAAAAATAAAGGTAAAGTAACCCCCGGGACATTCCTTCTCCCACTCTCCATCCTCCTTCCTCACCCTCTCTTCCAACCGCACCCGCCATCTTTCCTCTTCCCCTTTAGCCGGCGCACCCAACATCCCATATACAGGCCATTGAGTCTGCCAAAATAGCCCCGACCAGGGTCTGTTTTGTGAAGAACCAGTCTTCCTCCCGAGGCCTTTCAATACATCCTCCAATTCCCCTTTGAACAGTCCCATTCCAACTCCTAAACAAACACCAATCAGGTCCCTATTCTGCCCCATGTGTGCCTTCAAAAGAGCCCTCGGTCTGCCCATTTCCCCACAGCCGAACAAAAAAGATATTCAGCTGGTTTCCTTGTGCAGCCACTTGAACAGTCCATTTGACAGCCCAATTCCGACCCCAAACAGTCCCCAAGCAAAATCCCTTCGAACTCCTTGTTTGGCCCACCTGAACGGTCCATTTAGCAGTCCCCTTGGGCACCCCTTAAAAACTCATCAACGGACCCCTTAAACAGCTCATCTGTAGACCTTTATCGGTCCACCAAACATACTCCAATTAAGTTCCCTTTTGGCCACCTGAACAGCCCCCTACACAGGTCCCTGTTCGGCCCACTAAACAGCCCCCTTAACCAGGTCCGGTCACATCCTTTCAGCAGCACCAAATCAGGTCAAAAAAATGTCTAGGTCCTTCCTCTAGCCCCCATGTGGCTCAAAAAATCTGAAATAGCCCCTTCCTTTAGCCCCTATGTGGCTCAAAAAATCTGAAACAGTACCCCTTGTTTTTTCTCCTTAAAAAAAATCATAAATCTGTCCATTCTTTGCCGGTGGGTGGGGGGTGATGTTCCAGGTCCTTTCAAAATCCGTCCAACGAGCAAATTGTCCACCGGGGCGGACCCTTCATCCCACTATGAGAAAGCATGCTGCAAAAAATCCAGAAAAGCTGTCTTCTCATGCTGGTAGGTGGGGGTGATGTCCCGGGCCCTTTCGGAATCTGTCTGATGGGCCGATTGTCCATCCGGGTGGACCTCCATCCTACCACCAAACAGAGTGTGGGTGATGAAGATTGGAGCATACAACAGGCCAACTGGGTCCACATGGCGCAAAATGGGCCCACCGAGCCCAAAGAACATGAAGACCAGCCAACCGGGCTGAAGGAACTTGAACCAATCCATTGCCCTTGACAAAAAAATGAAATTAAACAAATGTGAAATGTAAAAAGTCAAATTAAACTAAGGAGTTAGCACCACCTAGTTGGTGCTCTACCTTGGATGGGTCTCCCGAGTCTGCCCCGGAATGTCGATCTGGACGGAGATGCGAGCCGGTTCCCATTGCTGATGATCCTTCCCCCGATATGATGAGCCAAGTACTTGTCACTTTGAATGGGTAAATTTCATATTGGATGGAAATAAGCTGACATGCCGTCGTAATGCCGAATTTTTTCGATCTTATAGAAATTTACATCGGGGGAAGGAATCCCGGCATATCACCCGATGTTTATTTGTCAACGGCACATCAATTGCCTATTCAAACACTTGTATCCCAACATATATGCAATGCAATAAATTTCAAGTGCCGACTCGAATGAATGAAATCAGGCAATCAATGTATGCCTGATGGACCGGATGGGATGCGAACTTAAATTAAATAAACAAACCGTAAATCAACATAAAACACACTTCATTAAATCTGAAAAACAAAAAAATCAAACTTGTAACAATCTAGAAATTCAACCGAATCAAGTAGCAACTAAATAACATCATTCAAAATTCAACAAGCAACGTTAAAAACATCTAAAAGACACCAAAATCAATCATAAAACAGAAAAATCAGACTCAATGTAATCTGAAAATCCAAATCAAACTCACCTAACCCAATGGAATTCAACTCCTTAATCAAATGAAAACTAAATAATTCAAAGAAAACAAAATAAACAACATTAAAAATATTTCAAAATCTCAAAATCAGTCTAAAAGACAGAAAAAAACAGATTATTAAACAATCCGAAAAACTCCTAACTGATCAAGATAAATCAAACTTTCATAACACTTAAAATATACCGAACACACTCAAACCGATATCAAACAAAGACACCAACCTACATAAAAGATAACAAAAAATGTCTTAATCAATATGTCAACCAAACCAAAAAGAAATCAGATTTCTTAAAAAAAAAATCCAATTCATCCTTTAAACAAAATAACTCCAAATCAAACTAAATAAAACCGACTCCAAACCAATTAAAAATCAACTTCAAACAAATTGTTCGCATCTCATCGGGCCGCAAAGGCCGCATCCTCTTTAAGATCATTATGTTCCGTGAATGTGCACGCTCTCCAAAATAGATTGCTATGATGGTTAATCAAGGACATTCGAGTAGTTGCTCAATGTAAGTTAACGCCGGATATTTACACCATCCGGCGGAGAGATCAAAATCAAATTTTCATAAAACCCGAACCTCAGTTCTACTTTTACAAGTATCGTCGGATGACTTAAAACAATTATAAGATATCACCTATTTTCCAAAGTAGTTCAGAGAAGATACCCTAAAACTTTTTCAAATAAAAGATGAGGTTCACACAGTATGATAGCAACAATGAACCAACTTAAATATGTCTGCAGGGAGAGGAAGACTATAAGTCTTGTCCATCCTGGTTATCATGTACACAAGTCAACTAACATCTGTTAAAACAGAGACATTATATTAATTCCTAGAAATTGGAGGTTGCAGAGCAATTGACCACTGAAAGTTACTATCAGGCACAGGGATGCTTCCAGGGGCAGAGGGAAATCTCCACTCAACTTCACAAAAAACGCATTTAGTCCATAGGAGTTGTACCACAAGATCCCAAATATAAATGAGATTATATTTTTTAAATAAACCCACAAAAATTTCACATATATCAAACTACCATATTTAGTATTTTACTTCAAACTGCAAAAGAATATCAAAAGATTCATCTATTTAAAAAAGTATACATGAATCTGAAAAATAACATATGCCACATAAGTCAGATCCCACATCAGGAAAACTGTGATGCTGGCTGGATGCTGGACCCACCTCAGCAATCATAGAAATAAAAACCCCTTACAAGCCCAAGTATCCCATTTCACAGCTTCAAAAAATAAAATCAAGTAGATCGTAGGCTGCACAAGTGTCCCATATAGCAAAAACAACCCTCTCTAATCTCCTCAACAGTGAAATGGCTACTAAAACTAGTAACACGATTACACGACTCTATACAGATGATAGTACTCACCATCAAATAGAACAAGCCTTGCTGACCTCACTGAGAAAGCAGTTCAAATACGCAAAAATACAGATGTAAAGGAAAGCCTATCAGGAAATAGTTGATTAAAAAAATAGAAGATAGAAGGCCCCTAAGAAATCTGAGCGCAACCACCAACCACAAAAGGAAAACGAAAGCCCCTGAAATGTTGGCACGGCCAACACTATGAACAGTACAGATATCACCTCTTGAAAACAATACAGACAAAAATAAAAAAATAAGACTTCCAGGTACCAGCCACAGCTCCACTGCCCCAGCAAGAACTCAAGATGATCAAAAGTTATTCCATTGCTTATAACTGAATTCCTATCATTCCTCTCTTCCATTGTCCGACAGATTGGCCAGAAGCATGTTAATCCACTGCTCCATCTTCAGGTATGAATGATACAATCTGTACAAGTTCAGCAGCACTTAATGAACAGGTTGTTCTTGCCTTCCATGAATAACACAAAAATAGAAAAGGCTAAATTTCTTTTTATTGATCCATTTCAACCTGCTGCAGTAGAACTTCCCACAAGCAAGCATCCATAAAAAATATGTACTTTAGTGAGAGTAGCTTGCCCCAAACTCTGTGTGCGGATAACTCTGAATCCACCCTTGTTTAGCATACCAGCTACTGACTTGAACAAGAAGATGCCAACACTTCTAAAATGGCAGACCATGGAAATTCATCAGCCCTTTCACTTTACAGAGTCATTTGCTGAGAAAAGTATCATTGATGACCAGTAAAGAAATTAACCCATTCCCTGGTCCATAGACCTGCAAACATAAGCCCATTTGATCTCCTCTCGCTGGATAACTTGCTTGTCAAAACAAGCCTCCCCAGTGCTCTAAAGTTTCTTGAGAACACCCTTGGAAGCTTTGAAATTTGAGTGGTGGTACAGACGAAACTAGGTAGCATTGTGTTGGAGGGGATACACCTTCCTCCAGCCAATGTTTTGAAACCAGTAAACCACCCAAGCGACCTGAATTGGTATACACTTCTACTGATTAGGCAGACAGCCTAGGCGGCAAATTGGCCTTTACAAGTTTGAGATGGGCTGGTCAGATAACTACCTGATTATCTTTCCACCAATAAAATAGTTCATTGTTAAACGTGGAGTTTGTATTTCATAGCCAAACTTGAAAGTAGCTTCTTTCAATTGAATGCCAGGCAAAATGTATAATAATATCTCATTTTTTTACTATGAGGTTATGAATGTATATTTTTGAATATATAGTGTTTATACATGTAAGAAACCTCAAAATTACAGCCCAAGAACAAAAGTGTAATAACAACATCATCACTTCTTCATATAACATCTACCTTCTACTTGAATTGATATGATGTTTAGCCCTTGTATTTCAGCTGAATCTGCCTCATATCCGGATACAACACACTAGAACCAACAAATAAAAAAGAAATGTTGACAAATTAGACAAATAAAGAAAGCTGTCAGAAACCTTCTAGGTAGTTGATCTATATGAACTGCCTAGGCAGACTACTTAGTTATCTAGGCAGGCTTTTTTTCAAAACAATGCCAGCAGTCAATACCTGCCTCCCCCTCCAACATTGAAGTCTTAATGACAACTGCTCCTTGGTCAACTGCAGCTAGTCCTCTGTAAGAGAGGGAAGCCCCCACATATTTGATTGGAAAGGAGCCAGTAGATATCAGGTACCTCCAAAGAAACTGCCCTCGTTCCCACTTTAAGCCCTAAATGCACCATCTCACTACTAGCAAGGTCCAATTTCAGCCCATAGTGTAGTGACCTGAAAGACTAGGATAAGCGACTTGAGATTAAACACCTTCTCCATCTTAGCAGCCGAGAAAAGCAGCGTATCATCTGCATATTGGATATGAGACACCTTGACATTTTCCACTCCTTACCCTACCCACCCACCCCAAGGCACACATATTCAGCTTTGTTCCAGATAGCATTGAGGACCTGCCCAAAATAACAGAGATTAGCAAATAAGTGGTCACCATGTTTCAATCCAGTGGAGCTGCTAAAGAAGCCAGTCATCAGCCGAAGCACATAAAACCATGATGTTTCAGTGCAGCCTTTTATGCATGTAATTTACTTTCCAATAAACCCCATTAGGTAAATCACTCTATACAAGCAATTCTTAAGTAACCATACCATACGCTTGCTCAAAGTCTACTCCAGTGATCAAGCACTTCTTTTTTTATATTTTTAGGTTATGATTGTTCTTATAAGCAGACATAAAGCTGTTAAGTACCAATATGCATTAGTAAAAGCCAAATGGTAGAGATTCACCAAATTGTCAATTACTGACGACATCTTCCAGTTAAAATATTAAATTATAGCACGTGCTAACTTGCAAAAGTCCACCCATCCACTCTCCTCTTGTAAAGATATTTATTTGTAACAACTGAAATCTAGATGTGCTTCCTTTCCTTCTCAAGTTCCCACAACCATTTGCACCGAAGTGCTGAATTATAATATCAAGAGATATAAGTCCATGCTGCGGCTGCTGCCTTCCATTTGGGACCTACAAACGTTGGTCCAACCACAATAAATGTGCTCCTTTTTCAAATGGATTTCAATAATGCAGATATGTATCTTATAATTTCTTACAAACTGACAACTGCATATAAATATGTTTATCTTGTTTATTTTCAGGTTTACATTATAGTTATTATTAAATTTCAGATCTTACGGTCAAGGCCTTAGGATAGAGTAAGGTAAAATTTTAATTCATTCTTGGTTATAAATGGTTGACCCCAAGACATGGACCAATATAGAGAGAAACTACTTGTAACACAAACAAGCTTAATTGGACTTAAGTACTCTAAACAAGCCCATGAAAAGGCCCTACCTGAAGACCAAACTGGAATAATCAAATTAGATCAGTTTGCTTTGGTCCATTCTAAGTTTTATTGAAATGGTTTTGTTTGATTTTTCAGGAGCAGATCCTGGACAGATCAGAGACTCCCAGCGGTGAGGGAATCCTCTGCCGGAAGGCCCAATCCCTCTGAATCCAGCCACCTATCTACTGTGGATCGGTTAAGAACTATTTTTTGGTTTTTTTCATGATCTTATACAATTGTTGGAGGGCCAATCCTTGATTTGTTTTTCTTCTTGTGGATTGGTTGAGCCAAGCCAATATGATCCCCGATCCAGATCGGCCCTGGTCGATCCTGATCCAAACCTTAAATTTATTGGCTAAACTGTGAGGGCATTTATGACCAGAAAGTGAGGAAGCAGAGTTCTTTGGCAGAGAAAATAATTTTGAAACGGTATGTGATAGGTAGAATGATCTCTGATGTACTTACGGTTATTCAAAGCCAGCAGTGAAGACCACTATGGTGACGCTGAATATGGTCCCAAAATGGGGCCAAAATCGACCCCAAAGGCCTAGATCAGATTGAAAATTTCAGTCTAGACCCATATTTCATTATTTTTTTAGTTTTAGGATTTTTTTAAAATTGTTTAAGCTTTTTTAAGAACTGATTCTGGCCGATTCCATATCGGTTTTCTTCCCAAAAAATTGGCTTGAATCAGCTGATTCAATCAGGTACCCTCCGATTCCAATTCTAATTCTGAGTTTGCCATCCATGTTCATATGGGAGGAGTAGTGGACTGGTCGTTTTATGGGATGAGTGTGTCTGGCGGGAACCATTGTTAATAGAAAGCATGTCCAGGTACTCAAGGTCAGGTCTATAAACATTCTAGCTAATGTGTATAGTCCCACGGGAGATGCTGACAAATCAACCTTTTTGAGGAGCAGAAGCAGGTGACTTCAAGATATGGAAGTGACACTTGGTGTGTGGGCAGATGTTTCAGTGATTAACAGAAGCCAGGTGAGAGATGGAGACAAGGATGGACTCAGGAAATGTGTTTGTTCAATAACTGGGCCTTCTTTTGAGATGTTGATGGGTCCAAAAGTAAGTTTGAATGTTAACCCATTAATATGGTAGAAAATGGGTTATGAAAATGATATAAAATAAACTCATTTAGTGATTGAAAAACAGCCCAATGAAGGTCAAAACCATAGGCTGCGAAATTAGCAATGGAAATAGACTTATTACTTAATGGATTAGGCTCAAGAATGGGCCCAAATTGGAATAAAATTTAAATCATTAATGATGTAACGTATGTGCTATGCAAATGGGCATAAATGATGGGTTGTTTTCTCAAAGAATTGGCAATGAGATTGACTTCAATTTATGAGCCAAAAAAAACCTAGAATCGAACATAGCAAGTCAATAAGGAATGAATTGGGTTTGACCCCACCTCAATTAACCTGAAAATTTTAGGTGTCAACATTACTTTAAAGTTGTTCTTTCCTGTAAGTGTTTGACTTTTTTTCTTTACATCTACTCTCTTATTAAAAGACTGAAAGTCTTGTAATTATTCTTGTTTTTAAAAGAAATTTGACCTCATTGGTCTTGTTCAAAAAAATGGAACAATCGTATTTTCACAGACGTCTGTCTTCCTGTACTCTTGTGTGTGATATTTCAAACAATGGCATGTTTGTTTGGTTCCTCCAAGGGCAGTGGATGGTAATTGGAAAAAAAATGCAGATTCCTCTTTTGTCTACTCTAAAGGGTTGGAAGCCTTTCTTTTCTTGGTTCTGCAGTGTGTATTTTCACCTCTTTTATGCGCTGGTTTGTCCATGTTACTTGTGTTTTACTCTTGCCAGAGTCCCTCCTTTTGTATTCTGTAATTTTATTTCTCTGTTATTAGTGAACTGCTCCCATTAGAAGGTTGCTCCAAAAAAAGACAAAACGAATCAAATCATGAATTTCCCTAGCGTCGGCACTAAGTTGTCCATCCAGCATGATTCGTCCAACCAAATTCAAACACACTGGACTGGTCCGGTATTAAGTACATCCTGCCAGATGAGATGATGACTCGGTCAACCAGTTTTACAAAAAAATGGTAAAAAGAGTGATGTATTGCATTTCATACATTCCTACTGAAAAAACTACTAATTAATTTGTTCATTTCTGAAATTTAACATACAGTTCTATATATAGAGAAATTGACTACTAAAGATAGAGAGAGCAAAAAATAGCATCCATTATACTTCAAAGAAAATGATGATGCAGTTCAAAGACCATAAGAATATGCTTACTTCTCCACAATGGAGCAAATCTTGGCGGCAAGATCTTCCTTGAACTCTTGATCACTTACTTCTAGATAATCAATAAGTTCTTTTGTCAATGAAGCCATGTTTGACTCGTTCACTAGAAGAAAAATTAGTTCAAGTGCCCTTTTACGAATTGATGCATCAGTATCCTGTAAAATTCATAGTCGGGATACAATTTTTCTAAATAGAAGAAAAGGAATTAACAAATACTAAATGGAAACAATCAACAACCTAAAGCACATCATGAATACAATTAGTGACCAAAAACTACAATTTGGGACAAAAGCTAATCTTGTCAGAAACGAAAACTTAAAACATGTGCAGAAAAAAAAGTAAGTTCACATTACCTTGACACATTCTAAAATTGTTGATCTATGCCTCTGGACTGCCTGTGAATCTATTGTTATCGCTTTCATAAGCATGTTTAGAGCAACATACCTAAGAATGAAAAAAAATGACTTGACAACATAAGCTCAAGAAAAATCATCAAAAAAAACATTATAATCTAGCTCTACATTTCAGTTGGCACGAGAGAAAATTCCAACAGCTAGAATTAAACAACAAAACAAGCATGATAAGATCAAACAACAAAACAAACCGCAAACTAGAAACATACTGTAAATGTCTAGCTAATAATGGATCTAAACGAATATCAGAATAAAATTAAACATGCAAAATAAGGATAAAAAGATAGCACCACGAGAACACACTTCACATGTTATACCATTTACCGTAGTATCATCAACATTCTTCATTAGAATTTAAAATAACATATAATACAACATTCAAGAGAAACCCACAGGAGAGAAGAAAGAAGGGAAGAACAAAGCATTCATGCTTTGATAATGGAATTTGTGTAGAGAATTGGATAACAATGCAATACAAACAAAAAGATCGTCCAGAAACTGACGCAGACATAGTCATAAAAGGACAACAAAGTTTATTGAGGTTCAAGTTGAAATCATCTTTTAAGATACTTATCCTATGTCCTTGCATATTCGTGTGTATTCCAGTGTGCTAAGATTTTCCACATTAAGTGCCAAGGCGTGCTCCTGATCACTGATCAGGCCCATGTAGCAAATGAAAAAAAAAGGAATTACAAGTGTGAAAGATAAATGGATTCCCAAAGCTACCCAAAATATTTACCATCAATAGGAGTGCAAATGGAATCTGAGATTCCAAAATTCAGATTCGAGTTGGATAAAACGTAATGGGTTCGGAACTCATTAATGACCCATATAAGCCATACATAGCATAATCAGATATTCCAATAGCTAATTTGGAATCACTCAATACTGTATCCATTTTCCAATTTTTGATAAAATTTTAATACATACCTTTAAATCAATATAATAATAAATTAATATAAGTAAATTAAAATTTAAGACATATAAAGTGATAAAAAATAAAAATAAAATTTTAAAGTGGTTAGATCAAATTTCCATAGTTATATTAGATTTGTTAGCTTATTTTTAAATACAAAAATAATATATAATATATATTTTAGAAATTATCAAATGTGGTTCTGATTTTGATAATGGGATCCGAATCTGAACGAAATCAGAACATAACGATTTTGATCTCGGAACTAAATCAGAAATTCTGCTACCAAACCCAAACCGTTTGCAGCCCTAAGCATAAGTGCACAACATTCCCCCGAGGAATATGCCTCAGTTAGTACTGCAGGATCATTATGCCTTCATTTCTGAGATACACTGCACATTTTGTTGTAATTGTCATATAAATAACTTGTAGGAACCATGAGTCTCTTGATTCTTGAACCATATGCACATGTAATGGCTCTGGATGAGGCTTTCTAGGCCAAGTAGGGTGATGTTGGACAACGTGGTAGGAGCTGGACTACAATGCTGCAAAACAGAATTACAATGTTGTAAAGGAACTAAAACAGACCAAACTAGAACAAGTAGGGTTTAAAATGTCATGAACCGATCTGAACCAACGTAAACCAGTTGGGAAATGGCCTGAACCGGGTCGAACCGGCCGACATGTGCAGTTGGCTCAGGTGCAGGTGGCTGGTTCGGACTGACAGCGAGGCAGGCCTAGTTGCGCCCATTTGCTGACTTGGGTGGGGGGCTGGCTTGATCAGGTGGGCTGGAGCCGCACTCATAAAGCCATGAAGGCTCGTGGGAGTTGGCTCATGCAGGAACTCACTTGGGCGCACAAAAGAAGCTGGGCTAGACAAAAGAACTGCAAAGGCAACTCTCTAGACCCAACCAGGGGCTTTGAAATGCTTCTAAAGGGTGTATTGTTCACCCGTCTTCATCCAGAAAAAGGAAAAAGAGTGATGGCCTTCAAGACGGAAACAGGTGCAAACAAGCATTGCCATTGATGAAGAAGAGGCAGAGCTCCAGAGATGTCAAGCAGGGGAAGAAGATGAGGCGTGGATGAAGGCACAAAGGGAGCACAAGGAAGGCACAGTGAGTGGGATTGGAGTTCTGGTAGGGAGTTGCAGCACTGAGAGGGGGACTTGCAGATCCGGAGAAAAGATCAATTGAAGACAAAACTGATAGCCGAACCCCTGTGACATAAGATCTGAATGTTGGATTGAAGCACTACAATACTGGATGCTGCGGATGCTTGCGTCCTCCGCCCGGAGATCTCTGGGCTGCACTGTTCAAGTGACGTGGACCAAAGGAGGAAGCAGCACACGATCCGGATGGGATCTGGAGACTTTGCAACTGCCAATCTATCTCTGGGACAGAAAATTTCCAGCAAAGAATCCAATGCTGAGGATGTCAACATTAGATCTTCAACGGTCGTCCAAGGATCGCCAGACATTGTTGAAGACAATTGCGCTGCTGCAGAAACCAAAGTAGGATCAACTGCTGACAACGTAGATGCTAGAAGGAAATCAGAAAGGATAGGAAGGATGAATGACACGAAGGCCGATAAGTGAGAAGGGGGTGAAGAAAGCTCTCGTGACCAAAAGGTGAAGATCTCAAATGGCCTCCTTGGCTGGAGCAGATGGCGGAGAAGAAGACTACCTGTGGGGCAAACCCCTCCATGAACAACCTGCCAAATTAGCTCCAAAAATTGTATCTCATTGATTTTCGTGGGAATACATGGGGCACTAATATAGAGCTTGCTTTTTACACTAAAGACTACTAAAAGTAATATGTACAAGGACATAAATGTAAAAGAACCTAAAATCTATTAAACTGCTTCCCATCATTCTCTCCTACCGGAAGAAAACTCATCTCAAGTTTTGGACACTGCACTATGAACTTTGCCGCTTACTTATCCACCGTACGCCAAAGTCAACCAAATCTTCCAAGGAGTCAACTCATAGGAATGAGCTGATCCCATGCTATGATATCAATTTGATGCAGGACAATATGGTAGGAATCAAACTATAACGCTGCAAAACGGAATCAAAATGCTATAAACAAACTAAAGCAGACCAAACTAGAGCAAACCAGGTTTAAACGAGTCTGAACTTGCTAAAAACCAGCCTAAACCGGTGAAAACCAGATTGAAGTTGAACCGATTGTAAACCGATCAGAACAGATAGAACTAGCTGAAAACGAAATTGAACACGAAACTAGTTGCTGAACCCCATGCGACGTAAGATCTTATTGTTGGATTGAAGCACTTTGACACTAGATGTTGTGGATGCTTACATCCTCTGCCAGAATGTCTAGATCGGTTCTTCAAAAATAAAAAAATAAAAGTAAAAATACCTATAGAAGAACCTTTCCCATGAGATTCTGGTCCTATACGACCCTTTTGGAGCCAAAATCGACCGGAAAATGTGGCGGCAGCAGTGCAAGGTCACCTCTTAGTCTTACTGGTACGAGCCGGATCCAGTAACTTCCGATTCTATCAGGTCCATGGGACCTGATATCTGTGTAGTTAGAGGCGTTCGCCTCAACCGCCTAGGCGGTGAGGCGAGGCGAGGCGGTTCAAAACCGCCTCGCGTTGGGCGATCTCGCCTGAGGCGGTCGCCCCGGCCGCCTCAGCGGCTGCCTCGGGCGCCTTGTGCGCCTCGCCCGCCTCCTCCTCCTGTCCGGTAAGAACCGGATCCGGTAAGAACCGGATCCGTTTCACTTAAACGCCCCCCCACCCCTCGGTTCTCTCTCTCCCCGACGCGCAAGGACCCCGACGCGCAAGGAGGGAGACGGAACCAGGGTTCCTTCGCCTCCTGCCCCCGCCGCCGCCGCCAGAAGGTGCTGCTGCCGCCGCCGCCGCCGGCGGAAGCTCTTGCCGCCGCCGCCGCAGGATCCTCTTGCCGCCGCCGCCTGTGCAGGAAGCTTTTGTCGCCGCCGCCGCAGGATCTTCTTGCCGCCACCGCAGCTGTCGGACGCCGCGGTTGACGCCGTCGGAAGCCACCGTCTACGCCGCCTTAGTCGACGCCGACAGTTTCTGCCCTTGACTCCATCAGAAGCCTAAGTCGACGCCACAGTCGACGCTGCCGCCTCCAGTAGACGTTGTCGCCCTCGACGGCTCGACGCCTCTCCCACCAGCAGACGCCGCTGCTGCCGTGGCCGTGGGTCTTTACAAAGGTAATTATTTTTGTTTATTTTTTATTTGTTTGGTTATTTTCATTTAGTACATATTTGATTAGATATTTATGTTTGTTAAATATTTATCATTTTGCTTTGTTCTTTTGTTTTATTATTTTTGTTCATTTTAGGTTATATTTTATCATGTCTCAAACACGTGAAGACCATGCTTCAGGGACCGGTTCTAATAGTCAACCTTCTGCGCCCATGTCTACAACTGAAGCTTCTGGTTCCATATCAAGAGCACCTCCTAAATCTAAAGATGTTGGATGGAAATATGGGATTTTAGTAGATCCTCGGAACCGGGATCTTGTTAGATGTCAATTTTGCCAGAAAGAGTGCAAAGGAGGCATCTATCGTTTGAAGCAACACATTGCAAGCTTGGGGACTATTGTGACTGCATGCAAGAAAGCAAGCATTGAGGCTAAGGAGGAGATAAAACTATGGATGCAACAAGCAAAACAAACAAGAGTTGAAAAGGCAATGAACGTTCGAGAGATGGAAGGGAGGGACAACCTCCTTGGACAAGGAGTACAAGTACAACAGATGGAGACATCTTCACAATATTGAGAGCGACAACGAATATTGAGAGCGACAACGAATATGGAGACATCTTCACAATATTGGAGACATCTGCAGGGTATTATCTAAATCCACAGTTTCACTATGTCAATCCCAATATTGAGAGCGACAACGAAATCAAGCAAGGGTTGTATGATTGTATTGAAAAGTTGGTACATTTGCATGAAGACCAAGATCAAATTTTTAGGCAATTGGCAATGTATAGAGAGGCACAAGGTATGTTTGGTAGGGACATGGCTATCAGGCTTCGAAAAACATCTACTCCAGGTATGATTATTTGCTTATTGATTTATAAACTTGTATCAATCACTCTAGTGTATTTTAATATCAAATTGTTATTTTGTAGCAAATTGGTGGGTAGATTGGGGAAGCATGACCCCTCAATTACAAAAGTTGGCAATACGCATATTGAGCTTAACATGTAGTGCCTCTAGCTGTGAACGTAATTGGAGCACGTTTGAGCAGGTAATATTCCTTAACACATTTCAAGGCGTTTGAAGTAATCCAATATCATTTATTTGATTAATAGAATCATATTTTCATTTTTTTGTTGTTGTATAGATTCATACAAAAAAGAGGAATAGATTGGAACAAAAGAAGTTGAATGATTTGGTATTCGTCCAATACAACCAAAGACTTAGGGAAAGACATCTAAGGTTGGAGAAATCGGGTCTAGACCCAATATCCTTAGATGACATTGATGAATCAAGTGAGTGGATTGCAAATGAAGATGAAGATCTTGTCCATGAAGGCGAAGACTTGAGATGGAGAGATGTAGAAGTTGTTGCTGGAATGGATGAAGAGGAGGGGCCAAGTACGAGGTCGTATTTTAAACACTACATGTCTTAATTCTAGTTATTGAGTTTGGTTAGTTTTTTGTTCTAATTTTGATGTTATGTTTTTACATGTTTGAAATGAATTTCTAGGTCTTCTGGGAAAAGAATTCGTCTTTCTAATGAAGATTCGGACGATACCAGTAATGATGATCAGGAAGCTCCCACCAATCTTGATTCTGATAGTGATTGCTAGTGACTACTGACTAGTGAGTGATGTTTGAATTTGTATGGTTGTATTCGAATTAGACTTACTTTATGTATTATGTTTGGTTGTATGGTTGTATTCTTTTCTTATTGTATGGTTGAATTCCTCTTTCTAATGTTATATTTAATTGTCACTCTTTTTAGTTAATGATTCCATGTTTTTTATGTATTTTTTCAATTATCTGATATCACATATATCATTATTAAAATAAATATTATTATAATATTCAAAACGCCTCAGGCGTCTGAGGCGCCCGCCTTAGGCGCCTGAGGCGAGGCGCCGGGTCCCTCGCCTCAGGCGCCTCACGCCTCGGATAACATAGCCTGATATTCAGGATCCGGTCCAAGTTGCACTAGGTCCAGGGGATCCAGCTAGGGCATGAAAGATGGCATGGCACCACAGCACCACCGCAGCCGTACTAGAGAATGATTTCAGCGGGGAATCACTAGAATCGGTCTAGAATCAGCCAATTTTGATCAAATCAGCCCCAATCTAGGCCGATTAGGGCGATTCCGATGGAAAATCAGGTGTGGATCGGTCTCCCCCCCCAATTGGGTCGCCATATGCCGATATGGTCCTGAAATTGACCGATTCCACAAACCATGATCAAACTCAATACAAGCAATATCTGATGATTGGCATTATTGGGTCCAAGAGAACCGATACCGCAAAACCAATGACTTTAAGGCTCCGTTTGGGAACTTGAAAGAAGTCCTTCTACGTAAAGTAGCTTCTTTTAGAAGGTACTTCACAAAGAAGTGCTCTTAAATTATAGAAGCCAAAGCCGTTCGGTACTATTTTTTCTTGTAAAAGATGTACTTCTCTAATAATTAAAAAATTATTTCATATGAAATGCCAATTACATTGATATATGGTCAGCCTCAACTTCATCTATCATGTTTTTAATTAATGGTTAACATTTGTATCACATATCTATTAATGTACGTAATTAAAGAATATTTAAACTGAGTATATTGAGCTATCGATATTGGGCGATGTTACTTAGGATACAAACAAGACATCAACTGAAATATATAAGCTTCCACCTAATTTTATTAATCATACTCTATTCATTATAGTGGCATCATTTTTAATCCTCTAATCAAAAAAACATTAAATAGGAACAAGACATGAAAGGTGCAAATTTTCATTATTCTTTTATTCTGTTTGCACAGCATCATAAAAATAAAAATGCTCCATACATAACAGTGTTCACTGCATTTTGTCAAAGCATGATCAAGAATGCATTCTGTCAAAGCTTGATAAAAAAATTAGGCAAACTCCATCTCCCATCTAAAATTTAAAATAAAATTATGAAATTAAGGGGGAGGGATAGCACATCACAAAGAGGTGGGGAGGCAAATAGATCTCAGCTGAGACCTCTTCCGTGGGAACTGGGTTTACCCTCTCTATGATTGGTGTGTGGCTTTCTGTGGAGCAGATTCGACGGGAACAACATACTGGAGCGGGTGCAGGCGAAGATGATCATGTCATGGGGGATGCCACCAGCCTGAACCCCTGGCTTGTCCCCAAAACAGGTCTTAAAAATCCCCTTTTCCACCTCTTAGTGCTTAAGGTGAAAGCGATGTCCGGGTCTTCTTGGAATCCATCCGACTAGCCAAGTCTCACACAGGCTGGCCCTCAATTCCCTACCCAAAACAGGTTGCGCAAGTTGAAGATCAAGGCATAAAGTGGACCATCCGGGCCCACAAAGCATAAAGCAGACCCACAGAACCCAAGAAGACATGAAGACTGGCTAACCAGGCCGAAGTGGACATGAATCGGCCCAAGGGGCCTTGGACATAAAAATGAACTTAATATAAATTTGGAACACAAAATGAGCATTAAATGTAAGGACTTGGCCCATTTATTGGGTGCACTTCACATTGAATGGCTATTCCGGATCCACCCTGGTATGTCGCATCCAAACATAGGCATGGGCTGGTTCTCATTGTCGACGAATCTTTCCCCCGATGTAATGAGTCGAAAAACTTAAACTACAAAAGAGGTAAATCTCATTTGATCAATGATGGATCATGCATACCGTCATAGCAACCCTTCCCTTAGATCTTATGAAGATATACCCGGGAGAAGGAATGTCACCATGCCCATCCGGGATCAACTCTATCTCATTCATGTCAATGGCACATTACATGCGGAACCAATGTACTTAATTCAGACGTTCAATAAAAGAAAGTTCAAGTGCCAATGTTTGAGTTTAGACATTCAATGCTAGCCTGATGGACTCGATGAGATGTGAATCGAATGAAAATAAACATCAAATACACTTAATTAAATTTGAAAAATATTCAAAATAGGCCCTTAAATCTAAATAATTCATCTCTAAGCCATCTAAACCATAAATTTAATCATTAACCAAAAAATGATTTAATCACCTTAAAAGAGACTTAAGAAAACATTCAAAACACTCAAAGTTAATCATCTAAGATCAAATAATCATATTTAAAACAAAGCGGAAGCCGAACTCTTAAGTTTGAACACATTTTAAACATTCAAACCGACAAAGTTGAAACACATTTAAAACATCCAAATCAAACTTAAAGCATTCAAATCAAAAACTCCAAACAACCAAACTGACATAAAAAACACAAATTGACATAAAAAGAGATAATCAAATCATTTCATTTAAAACATGTCAATCAAGTGAATTTAATTCCTAAACATTTTAAATCACTCATTAGAAATCCAAAACCAGAATAACATTAATTCCAACCGAACCAATTCCAAAAAAATAAAAACAAACCAAACATAAATACAATTGAAATAAAATCTGAAAGCAATTTAAACCACAATAAAAGTAACACCATACAAACATAAAACAATATGATTGCATTTTATCGAGCCCACGGAACTATAGCCCCGATTGAGTTTATTTTATTTATGTGGATGTGTGTCTACTACTAAACAAATTGCTATGACGGTTAATCAAGGGTCTTCGAACGGTTGCTTAATGTATTTTAACATGGGATCTTCGCACCATTTGATGGGAGAGGTCAAAAATAAATTTTTCGCATACTTCGATAACCTCAGTTCTATACTCTTACACATATCGTCGAACTAGTTAGCACTCTTAATGAGATATCACCTATTTTTCCTAAATAGTCCGGAAGAAGATCCAAGTTTCTTTTTTACAATCTTTGAGGTTTCACAATGCCCAAGACATTTCGAGGGTGCCAATCCACTTAGGCGACAAGGCAACCATTTAGGTGTCACCTAGACTATCAACGCAGTAGTATGAGATGTTTATATATGTGTAAATACATATGTGTATATACATATATATGCGTTGACCAAAAAAAATATATGCATATACAATCATATACATATAATTAGATGTTAATATCATATATATTTATGTATACAGACAAACATATATATAAACATAAATATAATTTGTATGATATAATTGAATGTGTATGTGCGCATACATGTAATGTGATTTTATTTATGTAATTATGTACGTGTGGATATATATTTTTGGGGAACTTGATAAACTAAGTGAGAAGGAGAGAAAAGAGGTTTACGAGAGAACTTATATAAATTTTAAGTACATAATATATATTTATAATTACAATTATTAAACATATGTAATAGTAGAAGTGATAGTAAAATATATTAATATGTTTACGCTATCATTAAATAAGCGCCCATGAATCGCAAGGAGCCTAACCCGGGTGCCTTGGCGCCTAGGTGCCCATCTTGACAACTATGATCTGTTCTAGAACATCTCAAGTAAGTTTGATGTTGACTATGGAAATCACCCGCAATATCACAAACTATATCTCTGAAAGGATAGACATATTGGCAGGAGGACTACCTACCTGATGTTGTTATCACGGTTGGATAGAAATTTTCCCAGAATATTGATAGCAAGCACACGTAGACCGCTGGTAGCTTCAATTCCCATGATAGTCTCAACACATTGATATAAGATAGCATTACCAGCATTCTTGTTCGATTCTGTTTTTGTTGAAACCTACCAAAATAACAAACTTTTCAAACTGAGCAGTGACAAGTATGCAATTGCATCCACAAGAAGACGAGGCATTCTTCTAACACATGTACAAAACTAAAAAAACAAAAGGTAGTTCCTCATATTAATGCCATTTGCAAAGAATAAATGAAGCTATCGTTTAGTCAAGATAAACTGCTGGAGACATTTCCAACAAAAATTTTGAATGAAACAAAAAGTATCTCCTTCCTATTAAAGTTGATGGCCAAAGTATGTAAGGTGACCAAAGACAAGGACCAAAAGGCCTCATCTCATTGCTATAAACAGGGGCCAAGCCCCGTTTAATGACTTCAAAGGACCCCCTGCCCTTGTGCTGGCTGCGGGAGAGAAAAGACAAAAGAGGGGGAACGGTTGGCCTAACCCCTTTGCTGTTAAGTGAGAGAAAGGGAAGGAGGGTAGAAGTTGTTTCAACCTACCTATTAAGTGCCTAAAAAGAAGAAAACAAGGAGGGCCAAGCCCTGTTTTGGCCTCTCTACATCCAAACATTTTGTTAGAGAAAAAAAAAGCATAAAGGTTGTGCTGTATTTGTACCAGAATATCTAAAAGGGTGAACATGTAGAACAAAACTCACCTGCGCAAGAATGTCGTTCATATATTCACTGGAATCAGGGTCACCCTGACCTAACACGTGCATGAGTCTAAGAACCCGAATGTGCAGGAAAGGATCAGTAATACCACCAATATCGTACTCTGGGGCATATGGGCTGTTTGAGACATCTTTGAGAATTCGAATGCATATCTCTATGCAGTTCTGCCAACGAATAAACCAGTATCAAACACTATCTAAGCGAACATAAGAAAGTAAAAAAAACATGAAATCTAGCAGGAAATAAAGTTACTAACAGTCTAAAAGATTTTAGATGGTATATAAGACTTACATACTAACAGTGTTGGCTTAAGTACAAACTGAACAAAAATAATAACTAAATGGATTCAAGTAAGTCACATCAAGGATAAATATATGATAAATAAGCTACCTACAAATATTTAGACTTCAGAGATGCATTAGCCTCTTGTGGGACAAAAAATGCCATTGCAAGTAGAGAAATTATGTGACTAGGTTGGTACTTGTCGTATTGAAAAGAAATATACCTATTAAAATATCTTGAATTAAAAATATGTGATTTTTTGCTTTTCACCTTCAGATGAATGGTGGGAAATGTTTGGAACTGATGCCCCCAACATTAAGACAATTTGCAATTATAGTTTTATCATCATCTGTATCAACTTATCTACGTAAAAAAAATATGGAGTACTTTTTCTTTAATATATACAAAACCTAAAAATAGGTTGTCATTTTCAAAGTTGAATGAATTTGCCTGATGTTACCATAATATGAATTTTAAAATAAATAGAATGGAGGCTGAACATGAAGATGGAGGTGATCAGAAAATAATTCACTAAATTGCTTTGCATTATTAGGAGAGAATGATATAGATGATTGAGAAAATTATAATGTTGAATCAATTACAAATAATAATATAGATGAAAATGATGGTCATCGATCTGAACATATTACCAATGCAGCATGCAAACCTTGAATGGATGTAAACACAGTGGTACACCACATTATTCAGTCCTCTTCTAAGTCTACTCATCTTTGTAATGATAATTCTATCGTTAATATAGATGATTCCAATGAACATAAAAGTGGTGATAATGATCGTAATGATAGAAATGATTATGCCGGTGGCAGCAGTGGCAACAATGGTGATGTGGAAGCAAAGATGACCAATCAATTCTCACTCATGCTATTGAATATGTTTATTATCAACTTCAACAACCACATAGACGTACATAGATTATCAATGTTTGAAGAGTACAATTTTCTCACACTTTTAGTTCTATGGATGTTTTCTCTGAAATAAGATATTATAGACATTCTCAAGGTTCGACATTGTCTTCACATGAATATGAACATAAATATGTAGCACAACACAACAAAGCTCTTCACATGTACCATGTCATAAAGGCTATGAATCTTCTTATGGATATGGACATGCTACAGCAGACCACATTTCTTCAAACATGACTTATGATTATGGTTCACAGTCATAGTCATAGATATACAACATAATATGATGCCTCAACTATCTCTGATTCTTATGGACATAGACCTAGTTTCACCAAGAGAGAGATAGAGAGAGAGAACATCAGTCTTATTTTCATAAGATCAATATTATAAATTTGTTGGTAATTTTATGTCACAACGACAACAAAATAACCAACAACGTGATCAATCAGAAACACATAAATCATCTTTTTGTTATTGAGGATGATTAATAATTTCTAATACACAATGGATGTACAAATAAATTATATTTTTTCATTAAAGTGCAGTAATGTACTCCATATTTGTAACATAGATGTTACATTTCATTCATAAATACATTTTGATCTAATATGCCAATATCCGATCTCCCAAGTTTTTCCGAGATCTATTTTCATTGTCTCCCCCCCCCGAGATGGAGCCGAGATCCGATATGGCAATCCTTGACAACTAAGCTTGCAAGGAAGGGCTAGATAATCATCCCGACCATGACATCCCTTATGCTTTCTCCTCTGATGGGACACCTAGAGAAAACCTCCATAATGTTTGTTCTTTGGCAATCCTTCAGCTCTTGCACACTCTTTCAAGAGTGGCTGTTTTTAAGCATAACTTCCTAGCTGTCTCTACACCTCTACTTCCTTTATCACTAAGAGCTCATTTAGGGGCCTTGGATGGTGATCCAGGATTCCAGATTGTTTCCCTCTAAATGTTAGGGCCCAAAAGGTCAAAGAAGTTGGAGACCTGATGAGAGGGGAGCCAATGACCAAAGTCTTGGCAAACAGCGATCATAACTACAGCAATCCTATGGTAGCGAAAATTTTTGTCAGGTAAGTTCTGACAAGTATTAAAGGCATAATGATCTCAGCATTCTCATAGAGGACTACTTGCACCTGGACAGAGACCCTATGAAGCTTTATTCTTCATATCACAAAAGGAGACATAAGTTTCTTGTCAGAATCCAAGACATTCAAATCTAACATAATGTGTTCTCTCATAATTGAAGACATGAACAACTAAAACAATAATAACCAAGTTGCATCTTTCCCATTCAATGAGAATTCACTAAGAAATATAAGCGCTGAATACAACTAAACAACAAAATAGGATCAGTTGATCCACGACTACATATCTACACAGAATTTGAATTTGAAGCAACTGGAAAAGATAAGAATTACATCTAAGAAAAGCTCTACCTTTCTTAAATACTCAAGAGCTTTTGTGCTTGCTTTGCATAAGCCAGTACAAAGTTGAACCCCAGCTATCAGGACACCATGATGCTTCTCCTTGAGCAAAGATACAGCAGGACCCATAAAATTTTCAGCCAGCTCTGGAACTTTCCTTGTAATCCTTATGGAGCATAGGGCAGCCTACCATGTACGGAAGAAGGAAAATGGTAATAAAAATTCGTCAACAATGAAAGGGAACTGCATAGCTACAAAACAAAATAACAATATAAATCAACTGAAACAAGGAAGGGGAACATGGAAAAGAATTTTGTTTTTACACAAAGGATAATAAAGAACTAAAATGGAACTGTATAATCTGACATAACCAAAGGAACATGTGCATAGATGTAATGTAAATCTAATAAAGAAAATACACCAAAAGGAAATGCAAAAAATCACATGTAAATGAAAAGAAAGCATTGGTAACACCGAAACTCCAGCCTAATAAGACAGTCAAAGCATGAAATACAGCAGAGCATCACTATAGCAATCAATGAATCGGCAAAATATAGGACTGTTGGTCCTCCAATCTACTGACCCAGTAAATTTCCTTCGAGCTATTTCAATGTTGCTCAATCCAAAATATGGGGTTTTTCCACCTGAAAACAATAGATGGTGTAGATCATATCAACTCCACCTCGGCCTTTATGGTGACACAACAAGCAGTTCTTATTTTCTTTTTGTCTCACAGATGGCTATAACAGGTAGCGTGACATCATTGGCAACACATAAGTAGGACCAAAAACTATTATAGGCATGGAAGTCATGGAACCTTGTCAGCGTGTATGGTCCCCAACTCCAATCCGAAAAGCAGGACTTCTTCATTGAGTTGTCCGGAATCATTTCTTCTCATCCTTCTGAGTTGTGTATATGGGGATTTCAATGCAATAAGCCGGGGGGTGACTAAGTGGGGGATCCCATATACTTCCCATATTTCAAGAGTAGTTTCTAATCGTTTTTTATTGGTATAAAGTGAAGGTGATTCTTCATGGCTGAGAGAAGGAAATTCAGGTTTGAGTTGTACTGATGCAAGGTCTCAGATTTCATGGACAACATGAGGACTTGCTGGAATGAGAACAGCAGGTCAGATAAGTCTGCAAGCTCAGATACATAAGGTCCATATTAAGAAAATGGGATGAAGGACTCAATTAGCATGCTTAGCAGAAAAAGAAAGAGACTTATCGACAACATTGGCAGATTTGACAATCACAATGATCAGGGACAGCTGAATAAACAACAGAGGAAGGATTGGCTGGAAGCAAAGGATAAGTTCAAAGAGTGGTAAATTAGAGAGAATATTAAATGGAAACAGAGATTGGAAGATACTTGGATTAGGGACGGTGATAGGAACACAAATTTCCTTCACACTCAAGCCTCCTAGAAAAACAAAAAAAATCTTCTGCAAAAGATATCAGTGGATGGGGTGAAAGGTGAACACACCGATCAGATTGGCTTTGCAGTGGTTCGTTTCTACAATAAACTCTTTAGAGATGATACAGTATGGAGTCTTCTGCTTAATTTTGAGCCTCTTGGCACACTCACAGATGTGGAAGTAGGTATGCTGGACAGTCCTGTCTTCAAAAAAGAGGTCCTTTTGGTAATAAAAAGAATAGATCCGTACAAAGCTCTCGGGCCAGACGAGTTCTTAGCAAGGTTCTATCAAAATTGTTGGGGCTTAATAAAAGACGATTTCAAAAAATGGACAGGGAGTTCAAGACAAATCCTAGAAGCATCAGATATGTGAATTCACATCTCTAGTTTTAATTTCAAAGAAAGTCTCTGCCAGTGATATCAAAGATTTACATCCTATTACCCTTCTCAACTGCAATCATAAAATTATTACGAAGGTCTTGGCTAGCAAACTCAATTTAGTTGTGGATAAATTGGTCAATTCATCTCAGTCAGTGTTCATTCAAGAGAAATACATTCTAGATAATTTCATGGCAACGCATGAGTATATCCACAAGCTGAAAATCATAAAAAATAAACCAAGGGTTACTTCTAAAGTTGGATTTTGAGAAGACATATGACAGAGTTAGTTGAAACTATAGTTTGTAGAATTGGCCAATCCAAATCGAAATCAACCGATTCTTAGATCGGATCAGCTCGATCCGATCTACCACCAAAACCACCGATCCAGGATCAATTCCCTGAGTGATCTGCATGAATCCTGAAAGGATATTCTCCTAGATCGGATCGAGAATTGGCCGATCCTTTAGGAGATCACAAGTTACAGCCGATTCTGATCAGATTTCCCCCCAGCAACCCTCTCTCCCCTACCCCGATTCCCCTCCCTCCCAGCAGCACCATCCCAATCCTGGGGCTCCCCTCCAGCGAGCTCAAGAAACCTCTCCAAAGGCACGACTTTTTTCCCCTCTTCCCCCCCTTCTCCCTCCTTCATATCCTTCTTCCCTACAGATTCCCTCCCCCCCCTCTATCCAATATGTTTTGGGGATCTCCCCACGAGAACCCTGCGGCACGTGGCAATGGCACTGCCACAGTCCAACCCCCCTTCGGGGGGTCACCCCGAGTGGTGACTATGGGGGTGATTTGTTCATTCCCATTCCGACCATCTGGTTTTCCAGTTGTCCAATTGTCTAATTTAATATGAAGTACCTTTTGTGTAGAAAAAAATGATGGACGAAAAGTGTGGTGCCCCTGCACATCATGGCATTAGATGGTAACACAAACACAAATTAGATATTTGACAGAAAGATGGTGAAGTGTAAGTGGTGTGAGAAAGAAATAAATGGAGGTGTTTATCATCTCAAACAACACATCGGTGAGGTGATTGAAAATGTGAAGAAGTGTCACAAGGTACCAACGAAGTTGAGAGAAAAAATGAGATTGGGAGAGCATCACAGAGGGAGGTACGAATTGAATAGAGAGCCGACATGCACAATGAGTTGCTCAGATGTCGAGACACAAATCTCATGTCCAAAAGTAGAAAAAAAATAAAATCACTTGCACAAGTTAAGGTGTCTTTGTTAGATTCAGGTGATTAAGAAGAAACCATAGTTGTCAAGGCACCCGCCTAGGCGGCGCCTAGGCGACAGGGCACTTTTCCAATAGCGCCTTGCCAGGGCGCCTTGCCTGGGGACAAAAAGGCGCCCTAAGTATTTTTACATGATTAAAAAAAATAATTTTGACCCCTTGATACCCCTCACAAGGGACACATATTTAATGATAGTTTGAACATATTAATATATTTCACTATCACTTATAATAGCATACATATTTAATATTTATGATTATAAACATATATTATATACTTAATTAAGTTCTCTTTCAGCTCTTTATTCTCCCTCTCTCTGTCTCTCTTAAGTCTTAATTTATCAAGATTAACTCCTTAGTCAAAAATAAATACCCACACTTTCATAATTACATATATAAGATCACTTATATTATTATATTTTTTTGAGTTCAGGGGATCCATGACTACTCTGCGCCACCCATTTAATAATATTATAACAATATTTCACTATCACTTATACGCACATATATAAATTTTATAATCATAAATGTGTTATATACTTCAATTTTATAGAAATCTATTTAACTCTTTTCTTTTTCACATACACATCATATTTACTTATATACATAGATAAAACACTCATATTCGATTATAACGTAAAAATATACTTATATTTATGCATATTCTTATGTATCACAACCTCCAACCCAGCCTTTCTTGAATACCGCCTTGACTGCCTAGGCGACGCCTAAGCGGCCGCCTTGTCGCCTAAGCAGAATCGGTACCTTTCAACGCCTTGGGCGCCTTGTCGCCTTGACAACTATAGAAGAAACATAAATAAGAAGAGCAATGCATGCAAGTAGAGCTCGTGCCCGCGAAGATGAGAAGAGGAGAAGGGGATAGGAAGATCGACTGCTAGATGGTCAGATGTGGAAGGCATTCGCCCTACCCCACAGTCAAGCTGAGAAAGTAAGTTCTGTCAGTCACAATCAGTTCGGCCAACGTACACGTCCATGTATAAATAGAGTGACAGAGGTCAAAGGACAATCAAGCAAGCATTGAAAGGAGTTAAGATTACACGAAGAGTACAAAGAAGGCAGTGAAACACATTTGTAAATGATTTTTACATGCAAGTATATAAAATACTTGACATATTTTGAATGTGTCTCTTTATGTTACTGAAATTTGAAACAAATATTAACATCATTATATTATCTTGACTTGACGTAGGTGTGACGGCCCATGCAGCCACCTACCCATATTTTCATACAATGATTGATGCTATTGAAGAGGCTGCATCATGATTAAAAGTCCCAAGTTCAAAATACATTTATAAGAGTGGATTGGATGTAGAGTTCAATAAGTTAACCTCGTGGATAGATGGATTTAAGATAATATAGAAGGAAAGGGATTGCATTTCATATACGACAAATAGACAAAAATCACAAGATCAATGATAAATTTTCTCATTTTCTGTTTTGAGAGCACCACATTCTTGAAGAGTATAGATGTATCGGAACAGATAAAAAATGTAGAGTATTTATTTGGTCACATGAATGATATTATCGAGAAAATAGCGAAGACAACATTGTGCAATTTGTCATTAACAATGAAGTATCTTATGGGACAGCAACAAAGAAGCAAATAGAAACCAAACTATACTTATTTTGGATGACATGTACTGCACACTCCTTAAACTTGATGTTGAAGGAAATTGGGAGGGAACCATCTCTCGGGTCCATGGTAAGTCAAGGACAATTAGTTACATCATTTATATATGGACATCCTAAACTTCTGCACATCATGAGTCAACATAGTATACCGATGGTCACGATCTAGTGCGATCTGGACCCACCAGATTTGCAACACATTTTCTTGTGTTAAAGAATTTGCACATACACTACCATGACTTGAGGAAATTCCTTTTGTCATCTGATTACATTGATTGCATGGCTTAAATACATACAAGAACAGATCATTTCGATATCCAAACAAAGATGGAGCATATTATTAAAGACAATAGGTGGTAGGAAAGAGTGAAATCCTACTTGTATGTTATAGAACCCCTAGTACATGTACTGAAATTGATGGAATCCAATGACAAAAACCAAATGGGGCACACTTGTATGATGCAATAAACAAAGTCAAGATAAAAATCAAAGAAAAATATTCAAAAGATTACAATAAATAGTAAAAGATAATAGATAATAGATAGGATAAGGCACTTCACCACGATATTTGTGCTGCAGGTATTTGTTTTATATTTTATTTCATTTAATCCATGTAGTAATATGCTATTATCGTTAATGGTTGTCTTCCACTTTTGTCATGATATTTCTTGAATCCAAGAATACAAAATGGTGGACAAGTATCTAATGATGTAGAGGTTATACAAGGCACATTATCAATGATACAACGTTTATGTAGAATTCCACAAGACAAAACAGAAGTTAAAGTGAGTTATTGTTTACATACTTACTGAGTAAATAAGTTTTGAAAACCAATAAATTAATTTCTATTTTATATTGTATTTCAGATGATGTCACATAAGCATGATGGAGTCTACGAAGATCCAAATTTTCGTTATTTGTATGACAAAGTTTCTCCTATTATGTTTGATAAAATTTGGTATGCATTGAACATTTTTTAAGAAAATTACACACTATACTAGTTGTCTTTTTTGCAGCTGAGTGTGGATTCAAGTAAACAACATAAATAGATGAAACTCACTCGCCACTTTGTATAAACTTGTAAAAATATGAATATTCCAAGCAGTTATCCAAACAAAAATAGATGAAAATAAGTGAGAAGACAGCACCTTCTTCTTAATGTTTGGATCTCTAGTTTGGAGTAGCCTTTCTACTTCTGGAGCAAGATCATGTGCCATCTCTGCTGAACATATATTCCCCAAAGCACAAAGGGCAAGACCCACAATATACTGATTTGTGTGATTGAGATCTCTGACCAACGTCAAGGTTTACTTACCACGGTGTCGTAAACAACTGTAAACCTTTCATGAAACTGATGTAATCTTGAAAAAACTAATAGAAAAAGGAAAACATATAGACCACAAGTCGAAAGATTGCGTGTTTAACATAATTATCAGGATACTGTTTCAAGGAATTTGTTACCAGCATGAGCACCTCCTGCCTTTCGTCGAGCAGCAACATCAAACCCAGGTATCCAATCCGCTTCTCGGGAAAGCCTGCGGCAGCTATTAACTTGAGGCATTCCATCTGGCCAAAGTGAGTGGGGTAACCCAGCATGTGAATGAACATCAGCTTCGCCAGGTTGCGGTGTCTGTAATCCTGATCGTCCTCGCTGATTGCCGCGCGGATGGAAGCGCACTCCTTCCGCACGACGGCGCGCTCCTCTGCGGCAGTCTTGCAGGCGCGTATTGCCCGGATCATATCCCTGCGGACGGACAAATCTTGCAGGAATCACAATTTTCTCCTCCGATATAGTTCAAGGGCGTTACCCGACCGGATAGTGCCGAAAAAGAAAGAAATTAGGACCCTTCCCCGGGCATTCGACGAGGAAAACGGGGAATGAAAAAGTAGTGATCCAGCTCACCTTAATCGGGTGCCCGACGAGAAAGGATTCATCGTTACCTCCCTCTGTAGCCGGATCTCCCTCCTTGGCGAAAAGCTGGGCAGCTTCTTGTCAGATCAGAAAATAAACGAGGAGAAGAAGGGCCAAGCAGTGGCTGGGAACTCGGACGGAATGTTGGCCTGCCGACGACGGAAAACCTCCGGGGATGGCCTGAGGAAGGGGAACTGGATCTGGGCGAGGCCGTGATGGTAGTAGTATCCTGGTAGCCTGGTATCTGGTCTCTGCACTTCTCTGTGATGATTATTTTACTGGCTGCTGAATTTTGATACGATCGCTCGTCCGGTGTGTTAATAGGGGGGCTCGTGAAAATCATGAAACGACATATAAAAAATAAGCTAAATAAAACTCCTAAATTGCCCCCGCCAGCGTCATTTTCCTATCAACGTGTCAACGGAAAGATATGAGAAGATCGTTTTTATGTTTTTACTCCGGAAAATATAACTGAATATTTAGTTTTATTTAAATGTGTTAGATATTCCTAGGACCCTAGACAGGTTAAATTCGTAACAGAATCATCACAATTTCATTCTGATTTTGATAAAAATTAAGAGATCTTGATTCTGATTTTATTAATTTTGGAATCGCTATATTTCGATTTTAATTTGATTCCGATTCTGTCATCATAATCCTAATCAAAACAGATTATTTTAAAATATATATTAAATAATAAATTTTATTTAAGATGAGTTAATAATTTACGTATAATTACTTACTTTTGTTATAATCTCTTTAAAATTTTGATTTCCTCATTTTTATATATTGTATTTTATAGTTTATTTAAATTTATTTAATTTGCTTTTATTTATGTATAGTTATTTTGTTATCAAATTTGAATTAAAATAAATAAAATTAACTAGTTCCAAATTCGATTCTGATTCTGATAAACTGTCAGCATACTCGATTCCAATTCTGATAACTTATAGAATACAAGAAAAAATGATCATCTCAATCTCTTGGTTGAGAGGATATTCTCAATCTCGATAAAAAATAAGTCACAATTTCATCAACTTAAGTGATGAGTAATGAATTAATAAAACGTCGATAACGGTTTAACATTATTGGTAGTGAGTTAATGAGCCAGTGAACCATTACTGAACTGCTATCGACATCTTACAAATTAACTACCTACCTTAATACAACTCGCTATCTATGGGTATTGAGTTAGTAAGATGTCGGTAGCGGTTCAGTCATTTCGGTAACGATTCACCAAATTTGTTATTTGAGCCGCCACTAGAGTGGTATGAGGTTGTGGCCGATTTTAATTGAAGACCGAGAGTACTCTTTTCATCAAATGATTGAGATGATCCGAACTCCTATTACAACGACTCTTCCAACGAGATAAAAGACACATGATATATGTCTCTTGTTGGTGACCAAGTGAGCACTACCGCCCCATGGGTGGATTCATCCCCAGTTCAATCCCAGCAACATACTCGATGTTCTAATCGTGCAAGACTGGACCATTGCGACACGACATCAAATACGTGATATCCAAAACTTAATGCCCTATTTAGTCAGAGTTCCATTTTTAGTACTATATCAATATTGATATTAATATTTTCAAATATTGAAATATTAATATCAAAAAAAATACAAATTGTCACTTGTATTACATAATATATTTGTTTATAATACAAAAATTAAAATCGATACAATAAATCAAATATTTATTAATGATTCTTATCAATACCAATTTTAAATTTGATAATAATAGAGTTACCTAATAATGTTACCAAACAAAGCATAAAATTTTGTCACGTTTGGTTAGAAAATTAACATGTTGCAAGGTGGGAGCATGCATGCTGAAATATGCGAGAGATTATAAGATTAAAAACTTACTTTTTTTACGAAGAAACTATATACAGGATCACATTTATTTATCGTTATCCCTCTCTTCGTCCAATCTTAAACATGTGTGCCATGGAAGAATACAGACAACAACAAAAAAGAGTTGCATCCGACTTTCACTTCTCCTATTGATAAGAATATCAAAAAAACAATATCAATATCAAAAAACTCATTTCAATTCTCCTATTCTATATATCTTATGTTTTCCGACTTTCACTTCGTAAATTTACTCAAAAGGCAAGATAATTCTAGATTTATAGCTATGTCCCAACTTACAAACTCACAGCAAAGAAATGAGTCTTCTACCTACCTCGCGACATTACGTGGTGATTGAAACTCGTGTTGCACCAAGCCATTAAATAATAATTTTATGTCACCAAATAATTCTGTTTGATAACATTATTAGGTACTTCTATCATTATCAATTTTAAAATTGATACTGATAAGAACTATTAAGAGATATTTTATTAATTGTATCGAATTTAAATTTTGTAACGTAAACAAAACATATCATGTAATACAAGTGCCAACTTGTATTAATTTTGATATCGATACTCCAACATTTAAAAATATTAATATCAATATCGATATAGTATCAAAAATGAAACTTTAACCAAACATGGCATTAATTGCTACTTTTATTAGAAATCTCGCATATCTTGAGATAGGTGTGTTCAGCTTATCAGGTCCAATCTGGAAATTTAAAATTTAAACTAAATCTGTAATTTGGTTTGGATTGAACTTAGCCAGGGATATACGTTTGATTTTGTTTGTTTCCAAGGGTATTTAAGAAACTACCGGACCAATAAATTGAATAATCTAATTTACATTGAATGTTTATTTTGACTCGGGTGAACTAACAATTTTTTATGTATTTTTATGCAAGAACAGCTGTTTAAATACAAGTTTAGGTAAAACTAATATTATTCGTAAAAATATACACTACTTTACATAATTTATAATTAAAAAAGCACACGAAAAACATTTTTTTTACCGGGACAAAGTATATAAACCAGTAAGGTCTATTTCGAACAAAATTTATTCAACTCCAACTCCCACGTCGGTTCGGTTTGGAAAAAAATAGTCTAAATTAGATCAAATCGAACCGTGCCCATCTCTATCACCCAATAACATGCATTCACTGATATGTAGGTATTAGTGTTGCTTTTGAAATTGTTATTGTCCTAGATCATCGCAAAATATTTAGTTATTCATTTTAATTTTAAATTTAATACAACGAACAAAGTTTACATTACAATATAATTATCCACTTATCTCAAATTTGTTGTTGATACTCTATTATCTATAATTATTAATTTCAAAATTGATGTAAATTAATACAAATAACACCAAACCTAGCCAAATTATTGTTCCGTGTGTCGTCCAGATTTTTTCTTAAGTTTTTTTTATAAAATCCCCAATTACTCTCATTTTTTTCAAAACTAAATAATATTTAGGCAGATGCTTAACAGGATATATCGCGCGATCCAGTTCTTCGAAAAAAAGGCGTGTAAACATATTCTGTAACAAATTTAAAAGGTGAATCGATGGTAGGGAGCTCCGAAGAGACATTTTCTTATCCTTCAAAATTCAACGTTAGTTTTAATCATATCCAGCTTTTATATATTTTAAAAATCCGATGAAATCTTACAAGAGATTTGCATTCCACGAAGTTTTATAGTTACCAAAAAAAAACAATCTCGACAACTCGTGCCTATAAAAAACTCCACTGTCTTATTTATAAATTAACAAAGAAAATGATTTTAAAGTAAAGGTAACGATGATCTGTATTTATATTTGGGTTTTCGTTTTTTTTGGCTATAAATATAAAATGTTTATGTGACGAAGAGCCCTGTTTACTGTAGGCGGCGATCTCGTCCGGAACTCCCTCCGCTCTTCCCCCTTCTTCCCCCCGTCGCCGGCATCTGCTGGGCGAGTGGCGTGCGGCAAGGTTGGTTGCGTTTTCCTTTCGCTCCATTAGTGGCGTTGGCAGGCCTCCATGGCCAAGGCACTGCAGTATCTGGAGTCGCAGAGAAACGCCCAGCCAGAGCTGGCCGAGTGGTACAACACGCTTGCGGACCTCTACCAAAAGAAACGATGGCACCAGCTCACCTTGGAGCTAGAGAAGTTCGTCGCACTTGCAGTCGTTCAGGTAATGCCAATTGTACCGCCGTCACGAACGATTTTGCCCTGTCGCTAGGGTTTCAACGCCTCTCCGTCTCTGACCGAGATTTACCGTTCGTTGCCAACTTTTTGGTTTCCTCATGGGAAATTGGGCTTCTTTCGTTCCACTGGGAAAACTTATCTGGAGGGGATCTCGATGACTTGGGAAATCTAGATTAATAACTAGTAAGCTAGTATAGATGGTCCACTGGGCCGTAATTCCGGAGCTGGCTAGGGCTATCTTCAAAAGATGCTTTTTTGGAGCTTGGAATCAAAGTGGGACAATATTTTCACAGATATGGATATTGTTTACTTCTGTGATTGCTGTGATTTATAGAAACAGTGAATATTTGTATTCGTTTTCTTATTGAATCAAATAAAGAATGAAGAAATATATCCTTTAACCCACTATTGGGAGGCTGGCACGAGTCATTGTTTTACTTGCAACTATGTGATGCAAGTAAAACTGGAGGTCAACCGTAAGCTTGATACCTGGAGCTGTTTAAACTACAGGCTGAAACTAATTATGTTGGATACTGTCAATATTTCCCTCATCCTTACTTTTATAGAATTTTGATAGAAAAGAAGGTAAGCCCCCTTTGATTTTCACAAATTTGTTGACTGATGTATTTGATCGGAGAAATGATATAGTTTCACCAAGATGTTTACTCACATGATAAAGTCTTTGAAGAGATTCCTTTTACCTTTTCTACGAATCAGTATCATATGGTTCAGTTCTGCTCATTTCTAATTGCACTAACAGAAAAATATCCCAAGATTTACTTATCGTGGGTATTACGAATTCCCGTCGACAAGTTATTGATAAATTGAAGCTTTTTCAGGTTTATGGCAAACATCAAGTATTTTTGCTTCTTGATAAGCTTGTTTACGCAGGAATCGTTTCCACCTTAAAATTATTGGTTTATTGTGTGAAAGCGAGTCACATGCTACTTTATTCTATAATATTTTTTAGTGTTTCTATACATTTGTTTGAATTATGTTGTACCAAAAGGAACCTTCAATTGGATGAGGAAATTTACATAGCCACTGACACGTAAGTCACATCTTAGTATACGTTCCTTCACAACTAAAAAGGACAAAAAGGAGGAGGGAATATTGTCTCTTTATGTTGATGTAGTGCTTTCCTTCTCCACGGAACATTTTTTCTGTTTGTCTCTTGGCATAAAGATGGGTATATACCACCAACGACATTAGTCAAACTTCCGAGCAACTTGGAATACAGTAGCGCCAAAAAGAAGACTTCAATATATTATTCTTTACAAAATCTTAACTAAAAGATAAGAGGGTCTTTTCTCTCTTTATGGAAGTACACAGAAAAGAGCTATATTGGTGATCTTTCAGCAAATCCTGGCCATTTCATGTGGGCTGCCACCAGTGGAGGCAGAGGGACAGCTGCCCCTGCCCGGTGCATCCTCTTTATAACAATTGTGTTAGATGTTTATAAGGTTACCCGGACTTGATACGTAGGGGGTTCAAGTTGTGGAGCTCTCAATTGGGTGCTGTAGCCTGAATCTGCAACTTATATTGCAGATTCCCTACATATTGGGTCTGCAGGCTCTGATACATTCTGGGTGGGTAAGACACAGGGATGGTGGTTGCCACACCTCCACCTTCATTGACAATGATTTTCATGGGACTGGGGTCAGATCAATCTGGAATCAGCTGATCCAGGCCAATCCGGCCAATTTTAGTCCAGTGACCAGTCTAGGTAGAATCTTCTTCCAGGTTTGGATCCGACTCAGATCATGGTCAGCCAATTGTGCAAATCATGATTCTTTTTTAGTGTTGTTCAGAGAATGGTCTACTGGTTTTGGCAATGGGCCTTTCCTAGGCAGGCCCATTGAACTTGTCTTGATGTAGATGGTCGGACTGTCTAGTTGTTGGCAGGACTTTTCTTGGTTGTGATCAGAGGTTAGACCATTGACTTTGGTATTCGCATTGTCATTGACTCTTGACAGATCATAGTTGTCAAGGCGGCCAAGGCGATCAAGGCGACATAGTACCACCTTGGCGCCTTGGCGATAAGGCGAGGCGTTAGGCGACGCCTTGTTTTATATAGTAAAATAGATAAGATAACAAAGATATATATATATATATAAAATGATGTAAAATAACGTTGACACCATGCAAATCAATCAATAATGTGGGAAGTGCATGGTTACATAGACTAAATAACTTGACAAATTAGTTAATTTTACTATTTAAATTATATCATCGATTAGTAAACACTTAGGAAATCATTTAACCCTATCTATTATTTCATCAAAATGTTAATTTATAGTCAAATTAACTATTAAAACTAGTTTTTTTACTCTAAAACAACTTAATTATATGATATTGACACTTAGTTAGTAGTATTTATTATTAAAATAAATAAAATAGCTATTTAAGGCAATGGGCGCCTAGGCGCCCATCGTCTTGCCCCCTCTGGGGGTGCCTTGTTGCCTAGGCGACGCCTTGAAAACAGTGTGACAGATCAATAATGAAATGCCACTTTTAAGGTTCTGAATATGCTGGGAGGCTTACTTCCGTATTTAGGTCTCTTCGGGTGATTGGGTTGCTGTCTGGGCCTCTGGGCCAACCAAATACTGACCAACCTCACTTGCTGTCTCAAACTTTCATTATTCTTGCCAACATGTAGGTCTCTTTCACCATTGGATGGTGAGATCGTATATGGGCACACTGGCAGTTTTGATGTTTGCCCTGCATTCTGCTCTTCATATGTTTAGATGTAACCCATCCAGTCTCTATTATGTTTTCTCTGGGGAAGGTGCCTAGGAAATCTGGCCACATTTCATTGAAAACATAGCAGCGAAGAAGTTACAAGAGAAGAAAGAGAAAGGAACAGCACAGACGATGAGTTCCATCAGGATGATAGATTAATTTTTAAAATGCATATTAGGATGTACACTGACCTACACGAAGCTTTTTGTCTTGTACTCATCTTGTTTTAGTGAATGTTTTCAGGCATGCTATCCAAAGAAGTATACGTTTCTTAATCTAAGTCCTCTTCATAAAAACTTAGTCTCCAATTCTTTATACTCTTTTACTTGCCACTTTGGGGATTTCAAACAATGATAGCAAATGCATGCCCACATTAGACATGACTGCCTTCAACAGGATGTATTTATTGTCTGCTGGTCTTTATATGGAGTCAGTGGTTAAGTTCCACCCCCCACAAAAAAGAAAAATAAAAAATAAAACAAAAAATGAGATTATATGGAATTAAAGCTTCCTAAGGTATGAGGGCTGTGATAGTCTACACCAACACAAAAATATTGGCATATCTCATGTTAAGAAATTTTTTATGAAAAATAAGGTAGGAGCGTGCTCTACTTATCATGCATTTCACTGGAGTCCCGGTGTTGTAATGAAAAATAAGCAAGGATGGTGGACATTCCCCATAAGCAACTAGGCAGCATGTCATGTCATGAGTGGAGAAAGGGAATCAATACATCCAGCCCCAAATAATTTAGTACTAAAACTTGGGTTGTTGAGTTAAAAGCTCTGTAACTCCCCATCCAATCTCAAAAAAGCCCCATTCCCATAAAAGGGAAAACGGCAGGAAATCCTCTTGTTTAGCATTTTACTCTCGCTCATTCAAAAATCCTACATGAAATCCAATATATTGCAAGATATTCAGGATATGGTCTGACATATAGATTGGCAGGTGCCAAGCCCTATTTGGATCGGCCGCGGAAAGAGGGGGTTCAACCTAGATCTCAATAGGCTGATGCTAACTGCATCAAGTGATTTTGCAAATAATTGTGTAGTGTGGTTCTGTTCTATCCTTTTGTTTATGATCTCCCAAGAAAATATATCACTTGGTATCACTTCAAAACTCAGCCGAATTACAATTTTATGTCATTGGATCTTTGAATAATCTTATATAAAGTATACTATAGACTGACGTTGGTCAAATTTTTACTTGCTAACTGCATTTCCAATTTTCAGGCTGGTGATGCACTTATTCAGTTGTATCATAACTTCATCACTGACTTTGAGACAAAGATAAATCTTTTGAAGCTTGCCCACTTTGCTGTGATTGTCTCTCGCCAGTATTCAGAAAAAGATGCTGCAATCAGCTATCTTGAAGGAGTGATTGAGAAACTTCAGGCCACCAAGGAGCTGCGTATAGATGAGCCGATTCTCTATGTGAAGATGCAAATAGCTGCTCTCAATCTTGAGAAGGGGGATCAAAAGCAATGTAAAAAACTTCTAGAAGATGGAAAATCTACCTTGGATAGCATGACTGACGTTGACCCTTCTGTTCATTCTAGCTATTATTGGGTATCATCTCAATATAACAAGTCCTGCCAAGAATTTTCAGAATTCTATAAAAGTGCCCTTCTTTACTTGGCATACACAACGGTGGAATCATTCTCCGAGACATTTAAGCTGGTAGGGGAGCTTATTTCTTATTATAAATGAATAATTACTTTATAACTTCTTCAATTTGTTACAACTTACTGGATTGTCTGATATGGATATTGTAAAATTTGTAATTTTACTTTGATTTTTGTTAATTCTTGAGTCCTGCCAATTCTTGGATTATTTTTGTTGGAATCTTTTTTAGAAATGTCACTTATTATATTTTTTTTCTATTTTTGTCTGTTTCTCGGACTTACGGAATTTAAGAATAATGGTGGTGGGGTGCCTTAAATTTGTCACCCAAATGCTACTAAAATGTTCAGAATTATAAGAGGTTGCTGGGAGCATTGCACCCTCACTACTTGATAGATGTGCAGATTGACAGGGACAAACAAAGATTGCGGGATCAAAATTGGGATCCCGATCGGTGGGTCCCAATCTGAGCTGATTCTCTTGAAGGATTCCCGATCGGGAATGATCCGGATGGGATTTTATTATTTTTTTTCTTAAAAAAATCCATAAAATCATGTTAAATCTAAAAATATAGAAACTTTTAAAAATGTTAAAAATATAAATGTGACATCTTACTTACTTTTATGTGACGATGAGATATTTTAAGACAAATGAATACAAAATAACGTCAATATTTATTACAGTGAAGAAATAAAATGGTACAATTCATAAGAAATAAAAAAAATGCCATCCTATCACCAATATTTGAGGAATTGGCATTCATAGTTTTTGTTCTTCTGATTCTTTTGGATGTTCTATTGAGATATGTCAGTCATGATTGACTTATATTTATATGAAAACAAGGATTTCACTATTTGACTAAAATCATACACGCTGTCAGATGTTGGAGGTGTGGATGGATAACACGGCTTCAAGTTTGAAGAGGGTTCTAAATAATTTGTCGTTACGTACTCATAAAAAACCTATCTAATTTAGACGGGGACTTTTTCCACTTGAATGTTACTTTTAAAATCATCATACATAGTTGTCAAGGCGACAATGTGCCCGAGGCGTTGAAGGGTGTCAATTTTGCTTAGGCGACAAGGCGGCCGTTTAGGCGTTGCCTAGACGGTCAAGGTAGTATCATTATATGTGTATATATATTTATATACTATATATATGAATATATACAATCATATATGTAATTAGGTACTAATTCTATATTTATTTATGCAAACATACAAACAATATATAAATATAATTATATTTGTATGTTATAATTGAATGTACATGATTGTGTGGACATACATATAAATGTGATTTTATATATGTAATTATGAATGTGTGAGTATTTATTTTTGGGAAAAGAGTTAATCTTGATAAGCTAAGTGAGAGGGAGAGAAAAGATAGTTAAGAGAGAACTTTATAAATTTTAACTATATAATATATATTTATAATTCTAAATCTTAAAAAAATATATGATAGTATAAATGATAATGAAATATATTAATATATTCAAACTATCATTAAATAGGTGCCCTTAGTGAGGAATATCAAGGGGGAAAACCCCTAAAAATTATTTATTTTAATTATGTAAAAATACCCGGGACGTTTTGCTTGGACGCCTTGGACACCTTTTTGGGTGCCCCTTAAGACACTCTGGCAAGGCACCCGGGCAAAAATGCCTTGGCACCTAGGCGTCCGCCTTGACAACTTGTACTGCACTGTCAGAAGAATAGCCTTCTTCTCCACCCATTTCTATCTTCACATCCACCTCCATTTGAACTTTCAACATGTTGTTGTGTTAGTGTGTAAGTGGAATGAACTCCATCTCATCATCTAAGGAAGGTGTTTGAGTATTATCTGTGGGCAAGGATTCTGGAATCTTCTTAGGAATCAATTGGAATCGGCCGATTCTTCGGAAGGGAATCGATTTCGGATTCAATTTTTTATAATTTTTTTCTTCAAAAAATTTTTTAAAAATAAAAATTTAGAAAAATAGAAAATAGTTTAGGAAAATTTGTAAAAAAGGAAATATAACATTTGACATGCATCTACATGGTTTACGGATTTCAACAAAGAAATCTTACCAACAATTTTCAAATGATGAAAGAACAGTTTGAACGGAGTTGGAATCAAGCTTGAATTGCTGGAATCGGCTGAAGGATCGCTGGAATCGATGACGGAATCGACTGATTTCGCTTGGATCGCGCTGTAGGGGGGTGGATTGAGCGATTCTAGCAAGAATTGCCGCCAGAATGAAGGGAATTGCCTTCAGCCAAGAGCCCTTGTGGGTTCTGGCTGTGAAGGGGCTGATTCTGGCCTTTTAGGGCCTGAATTGAATCGATATCGGGTCCGAATAGGACCCGATATCTAACCATTACCGGAAGCCCTATCCTTACAGCAGAATTGGTCGGATCCAGCCTGAATTGGTCGGAATTGATCTCGACCAGTTCGGATCGACCAATAATCGGATTGGAATCGACCAATCCGATTTCAGAATTGGTTGATTCCAATCTGATTCCAATGATGATTCTGTAATATATGTCTGTGGGACTCACAAGTCTTCGCCTAATAATTAGTGGCCTCCTCTACCCCACTTCTTCTTGGTAGACCTTCTTCCGTGATTTGAATTTTGCAAATCTTCTACTCATTTGTGAACTCTTTTGAGTAGTAGAAGGACTTGCATCTCAAGCGACATGAGAAGCTAGAGCTGGCTTTCCAACTGTAGTTTGAGCCTTTGAGGTAGATCTGGAACTGGAGCTGTACAAGGAACTACAGTATCTTGTCCTTCTTGTAGCTCTTCATTCTCGCCAAGTACATTATCATTCTCACCTTCCACCTATGCTCTATCAATTGGGTCGAATGTTAGTTCTGGTTCAACATTATTGTCATCCATCCATACTTATCATTTTGTGATAAGTTTTGACTTGTTTTAGCTCTTTGCTAATACAAACCCTTACAAATAGAGCGAATCTTTCTTCAGATAATTTGACATTTCTTGACATTTTTTATTCTCAATCGCATATTATAATGGCAAAACACTAATTTTTTCGATTTTCACTCGTCAACATGTTTCTTTTTTGTGTGTATAAGGCAAAAGATGTTCCAATTCTTCTCGTACTACGATGAATTGGTACTTTGTCTCAAAACCCAAAGTGCAATAGCGATGAGTGGATTCTCTTCACTTATGTTGATGACCCGAATTCACCACTCAACTACATAAAAACTAGTATAATATATTATTCTTATAATATGTTTGACATGTACAAAATGTTATCACACATACCAGGAGAAACCTTGTGATATATGTAGACTCCAATCATTTAGGTGCTTATATAATATCATATAAAATACTATATGAAATATAAATAAGTCTCTTGGTTCTCAAAACTCTATTAGTAAACAATTCAGTTCAATTTTTGCTTTTGTTCTATTTTGTGGAGTCTCAGTTAAACGTTGTATCACTGACAATGTATCGTGCACAACCTCTACATTATTGCATACTTGTTTGCCGTATTGTATTTTTAGGTTCAAAGAATTATTCTATCAAAATGAAATCCAACCATTAACATATTATTACAATAATTGAGTGAAATGTAACGGTAAATAAATATCTATTGCTTGAATATCATTTGAAATATTTTATTTTATCTGTTATTTATAATCTTATACTATTTTTGATAATCTATTGGATAATTCTCTTAGATTTTTATCTTTGCTTTGTACATAGAATTGTACAAGTAATCTATATGATTTTTGTCATTAGAATCAACTAATCTCAACATTTGTATGAGGGGTTCTATCATGAACAAATAACATTGAGTGCTCTCTCACCACCGATTGTCCTCAATAGATTCTCCATTTAGCTAGGATATCAAACTGTGTCGTATTGTATCGTAGGCCAATCATGTGACCAATGTATGTCGATGAAAGTATGAATCTCTTGATGTCTGTGTAGATACAGTTTTTATAACGTAATGAAATGTGTGGCATATTTGGTGGGATCAGGTTACACTAAATCACAACCTTCGATATACTCTCTTATAGTGTGTAGTAGTGTAGGATGCCCATATAAGAAGGTTGTAATCAACTGATTTTCACTCGTTAAGAATCTCGTAAATGACTCATTCCCAATATCCTCCAACAACAAATCTATAGTGTGCTGTAAAGAGCACCCAAAACAAGTGTGATCTGACCTCCATTAACTTCTTCCCTACATTCTCATAAGATGTTTCATTGTTGGTCACAATTTGTACAATGTTGTCTTCGCCATTATCTTCTACAACATCGTTTATAAGACTAAACAAGTACTCCACATTCTTGATTTGGTTTGATGCATTAATATATGATGCCCTCAAAATAATATATTATAAAGTTGATAACAGATATTCTTGTAATACCTGTCTATCCATCATGTATTATAGTGCAATCATTTTTCATTTCATATCGCTGAGGTCAACTCATCGACTTTTGTATCCAACCCACCCTCATATATGTAGTTAGACGTCGGGACTTTTAATCTCGGTCCACCCTCAGTGATAGCAACAATTATTATTTAAAAATATGGATCGGTGGTTGCATGAGCTAAGACAATTACATCAAGAGAAAAGAAGATACACTTATTAATGTATGTTTCAAAACATACAAGACCTATGTAGTAAAAGGTGCAAGGCGAGGGGCTCCTCGGCTCACCTTGTTGTCTCCGACGATGGAGGTGACATACGGTGGCCTTTGTGGCCACGGCTCTGCCATTGCAGTGTCTTCCCTGCCATTGGGACTTGGTGGGGAATTAAGTCACCAGATCTGGTGACTTGGTAGGGAAGACGCTGCGACGTCTCCGAAAGTGACGGAGCTCATCGCCTAGGCGGGCGAGCCCAAAGTGAGGCAATTTTGCCTCCTTGCCTCGCCTTGTTGCCTAGGTGCTCGCCTCGGTAGCCTCTGATGACACAGTGTAAGACACATTTAAAAGAAGTTAAGTTTTTATATATTTGTACGTAAAAGCCATTTATATATGTGCCTGACTATCTTATTTGAAGCCTTTGTCATAATCTTAACTTCTTCTAAGGATTGCTTGATTGTCTTTTGACTTCTATCACTTGGCCTACACATGGACGTGTCCATCGACCGAATTGATTGTGACCAATGGAACTCATTATCTCGGCCTAATAGATGTGTAGGGCGAGTGTCTTCCACATCTGACTGTCTGATAGCAGATCATTTTCCCCTTCTTATCTCTTAATCTTTTCGGATCTCAATCTTACTTGCATGCATTGTTCTCCTGACTCGTGCCTCTTTTTTCTCTTCTGAACTTGATGAATCAACCTCAATGTGAGCATATGATTTACTATTTTTTTCATGACTTTCGAACATGAAATTTGTCTCTTTGTTTGAGTAACTCATCGTGCATGTTGGCTCTATGCTTAATATGTATCTTTCTCTGTGATGCTCTCCTGGTTAAATATACTAGTATTTTTTTTGAACTTTGTCGATACTTTGTCATATTTTTTTACATTTTCACTAATTTAAACTGTATTGTTTGAGGCAGTAAACCCCTCCATTTATTTCTTTATCATATCACTTATATTTCATTTTTTTCTTGTCAACATATAATATGTGTCTATGTTGTCGTCTAATATCACAATATGCAGGGTACTTTGCTCATTGTTCGACATTTTATTTACACAGAATAAATAAAAAGAATTTATATCAAATAAGAATTTCCGAACATGGGGGACAATCGGATAAGGATCCAGTTTTAGCTTCCAAGGGGTGAAGTTGGGGGTGGGGGAGGGTGGTAGGGATCACCCTGAAACCCTTAGGGGTGATCGTAGGGCTGACTTTCATAGGGGTTCTCTCTACATAGGGGGAATCAGCTGCCATGGGACAGGGGGAAAGTCTCTCCTCGATCCACCATAGACCTTTGGGGGGGGGAGGTGCACCTCGCCGAAGGGGACACCGAAAAGGGCTTGCCCTAGATTGGAGAGGGGAGGTGGTGGAATCAGGGTTAGAGAGGGGGGAGCAACCAATTTCCCCCCTTTTGGGGGGTAATCAGAATCAAGCCCGATTTCGGTCTTTCCAGGTTCCAGGGATTTGGCCGATCCATGCTGAGTTCTAAGGGAGTTGATCTTGGACCCCTTGTTCAAGGGGAAAATAGGATCAGCTAGTGTCATTCCTATCCAAGAATCGACCAACCCCGATCTGGATTGGCTGATTCTAGGAGAACAAGATAATTACTTAATTACACTAAAGTTGTATGAGGAAATGGTACGTTTCTCAAAAAACATCGGTGAGATTACTTTTTTGCGAAGTAGTCGACAGGTAATGTTATTTATGACAAGGGACCTTCACGGAAGGATGGGCCCAAGTTTCTAGAGGATTTTCCTGGATGTGCAAGCTCATCTTTTCTTTTTCTTTCTTCATTCCCAGAAGTCTGTAGAAAAGAGACTAATTATTCAGTCTATATTTAAGAAAGCTGCAAGCAGAATAGAGATAGATGGCTGTGGAGGCTTGTGGCGGAGAAGTGACCCTTACGGTGGAAAGTTCTGAGGATATATACTACTATGGTAGGAGATGTTGTGAGGTAGAGCATACTGGTCATCTCCGTCTTCCTTGGATAGGGGGGATGACTTTGTTCTTGTGATATTGTTTCTGTGTTCATGAGCAGTATATTTTGAAATGATAGAGATACTTTGTACTGGTAGAATGGCTAGTGTTATTTTTTTTTCTTTACTTGTTTGTCTCCTTACCTCTTCAGAGTAGACTTGAATGGCCATGGGACTGTCAGTAATTGCTGGTTAGTTTTGCTCTCCTATTTTTGCTGGTGCTGCACCTTTTGATATGATCTTACTATCTTATGCCCTGTTTGGTTAAAGTTTCATTTTTGATACTATATCAATATTAATATTAATATTTTAAAATGTTGGAATATCAATATCAAAAGTAATACAAGTTGACACTTGTATTATATAATATGTTTTGTTTGCACTACAAAATTTAAAATTGATATAATTAACCAAACATCTCTTAATAACTCCTAGCAATATCAATCTTAAAATTGATAGTGATAGAGGTACCTAATAGTGTTACCAAACGGGGCATTAGTCTCGGGGAGTCGGGACATTAATCATCTTATATTCTTTTGGTTTACATCAAAGAGTTAGTGATTGATGGGGGAAGAAATGGTGCTTTGATATGGATTTAGACTGCTCGCATCTCTTCTTGGATAGGTTGGCATACATGGCTCCATGTTTGGGTGAACGTTCCTATCCTTTTGTCAAACCAGTATAAAAGCCTTCAACTATGCTCAAGGTCGGGGTTCTGATTATAATGGCTTTCATATGGCAAACTACCGACTAGTGATTGACTGATCTGTTTCCTGAAAACTAGCACCTCATAGACACTTGGAACATTATGTTTGAGATGCTGGGATGTGGTTTTGCTCTATGGGAGGCTTAGCTGTGGTTAAGCACTATTTTCTTGTGCATTGAAATGTTTTTAATTCAGGGTAGGAGTTGGAAGATTAAAGGAGATGGTTGAAATTGGTGGACGATCTTAGACATTTGAGCCATTTGTATTGAAAAGAACCACATAATTTGTAATTGGAAAACTCCATCATTGCTCACTGACTTGTTTTGTTTGTGGGAAGGTAGAAGAATGGAACTCAACCTTTTCTTTTCGGAACATTGTGAATTTTGTCTGTTTTGGTGTTTGGAATGCTCTTAGCTTGTTATCATCATGATGTTGTATTTATATCTTTAATATGTTTTTTGCTATATTGAAATTTAATTGGGTCTAGTTCTTGATGTGGCATGTGGCTGGGTGGGTTTCCAATTGAGTGCTGCAGTGATCTGTTACTCAGATTATTTGATGCGGGATGTCTCAAATTTCTCCTGTCCACGTTCTGTAGAGAAATTTGAATTTATTGAACATCCCAAATAGATGATGTTGCTTGAGCTGGCTGGATGTCTTGTTGGATATAGTCTTAACTGATCGACAATCTGTGATGGACACCTGAATGAGTGTGAACTTGACCTCAAATATATTTCACCTGACAGCTTCATAAGGGTGAGATAACACGTTCAGGTATGCTTATCCATCTTACTAGTCGTGCCTAATTGTTGGAAACTCTCTATCTGGCTGTGGGTGGTGTCTCCTGATTGCATGCATCAGCTGCGAGCCACATCAACCACATCAACAAACTGGAACTTTAGATGAGCTGAACAGATCTGGGCTGGGATGAAGAGGGAGAGCATATTGACCGCAGAAGGGATGGAGACACGATTGACGGAGTGGAGGAGTGCGAAATAGCTCATGGTTTGGCTGGATGAGGCTGCCTAGAGGTGGCCAACATTGATGGGGCACAGAGTTGGGATGCCACCCAATGCACACCGGGAAGGAGGCACATGTGTGCCTGCGAGATGAAGGCAATGGGTTGCAGGAGGAAAAGAGGGATAGCGGGTCACATGCATGGTGTCCAGTGTTCATATAGTGATAAGGGCCATTTGGGAAGGCACGCAGGTTGACCACTGATGGATGAGTGAGAGACCTGGTACAGACAGATGTAGCAGGTTTAGTGTGCAGGGGTGGTGTCACCACGAAAGCAAGATGCATGGGCTGGAGGAGAGATGGCTAGCCTGTTGAAAGTGGGGAGTGGTGCAACAGAGGAAAAAAGAAAAGGAGCAGTGGTGCTATACTTGCCTGAGTGGCAAGTAGAGGAGCTTGGTCACAGTGTCTGGGTCTGTGCCTCTGGTTACCCATACAGGGGGCTGGGTCTGGGCAGGTATGGGAGAGGCATGGACACAAGGGTGCTGAGAGTAGACATAGGAAACCATGCTTGCGGTTAGGCCGCATAGGGGGGGGGTTTCCAGGTTCAATGGTGGTAATGGTAGAGACATGGGTGGTAATAGGGAGGAAGGAGAAGCGGTTTCAGGCATGGAATGCATGTTCTCAAGAATCTCTATCTCTCCATACATCCGAGAAATGAGATCACCGATACAAGAAGCATATTTTTTATAACTACTTTAAATCCATTATTTTCCACCATATGTTGCTAACTTCAACGTCAAAGCTCCATATCAAAGTACCCATATCATATTAATCTAATTTTATATTTTCTTATTATTAATTTAATCAGATGACATTTTCTATTATTATACGGGATCAATTGTTTTATTTGTCATGGGATCAATATTGTGAATTTGTTGATGATTTTATGGCATAATAGTAACAAGGTGGCCAACAAAGTTATCAATCAGAAGCACATAGTTGATCTTTTTTTTGTTGAGGGTGTTGTGCGTTTTTTCATCTACAATGATGCCCAAATATATTATATTTTGTCATGTAATTCCATTAATGTACTCCATCATATTAAAATAGTATGTTATGTTTCATTCAGGTATACATTTTGAACCAATATACCGAGATCTGATCTTTCAAGATTTTCCCAAGATCCCTTTTCTTTGACACCTCTGAGATTGGCAATTCTTGGTTTCAGGTCTGTACATGCCGGTAGATGTGGGGGGAGGGCTGCTTCTTTCATTTTAAAGGAGAAGAAGCCATCCTGAGTTGCTAGATCTTTTGCTAAAAGATTGGTTGAACTTTTCTAAAAAGTATTTGGAAGTAATTTGCAATGGGATTTTGGTCAGTTATATAGATGGACAGAAGCCATCTTATTAGACACATTCAGTGGTCGAGGAGGATTTTGCCATCAATTATAAGGGTTGAGAGCGCCCAAGACAGTCGGGATAAATGTTGCTACGGATCCCTAAACCAGTATACCAAACATATGGTGGTTACACCAGGAAAACTGCAGCAAGGAGGCCTGTATTCCTCAAAGGAGAAGAGAAAGCTAGGAGAGTTGTATCAACAGAAAAAGATTAGGACAAGACAGGTGGATCGAATCTTATGCTTTGATACCATGCTAGAAGGGGTAAAGGACGGAATAGAAGTAAGATATGAAGCCATTGCCTTGGTTCTTAAAGACCTAACTGCATCCTTCTCATTTTATTTCATATTAGGAAAATTGAAGTTTGTCTAGGAACCCTATGACTTCAGGGATTGAAAAACCTGGTAAACATAAAATTATGAATAATTACAACTGATTTTAATTCATCCTATCTACCAAATTCTTCGTTGTTAAAAGTAGAAGCATATGGAATCCAAGCTCTACTAGTTGTGTGGTTTCATGATTTGCAATCTTGCAGCAGCTCCTTATTCTCTTATATATGATATTCTTCAATATTTATTGTCAGCAATGCTGATGAATTTTACATATCTGGCATGCGAATGTGCGGTCATCCTTGTGGAAAGATAGAAGAAAACATGGAATTCAAGTTTAGTTGGATTCAGTTCTGTCTAAAGATATGCTACCACCTACTTAGTCATGCTTATTGCTATCGTCTCTGTGGACATGGGTGTATTATCTTTGCTTTGAGGTGGCTCATTATATTGACTTAGTACTAATTGGCTTATTAAATTTTTTTGGGAGAATTAATTAGAGACCCAATTATTAAAATGCGTTTAATCAAAAACCCATTGACCAAATACTGTTTGTAATAAACCCAATCAACTAAAAACACATATCGAAAAACCCATTCCGTTGAATCGTCCGTTAAGCCACCGTCTCCTTTAATTTTTTCCCCACTTTACTCCCTTGCCCTATCACGCCCGAACTCGCTGTGCAGCTCTCTCGCCCGGCTCGGTCGCCCATTTCTCTCGCCCGACATCTCGTTGTGCTCTCTGGCGAAGCTTCTTCTGCGCGCAGTTCCTCGCAGTGGACCTTCTTCGGGTAGTGTTTCTTTTTCAAGGCAGCGGACCTTCCTCACCACGGTGGCTCTTCTTCCCAGTGCTATCTTTCCGAACCCTAGTTTCTACGGTGGCAGCGAACTATCTTCCCATCCGTAGTATGCTTTTTAACGTAGGATTTGTGTTTTTCAGACCGTGCAATGTTTAAAGTAAATTTTATGTGACATTGTTCACTGTTGCAATTTTTCAAAAATTACAGGGTCCAAATATTGAACAAATAACATTGGAATGTATTTTTATATTTTTTATTATAAGAAATTTTATACAGGGTTTACGGCAGACATCAGTTATATTTTTGGACAATTATATTCTAATTTTTATTGTGTGTAACTTTTTTTTTTAATTTTTGAGAATTTTTTACATATGCAGGACCATTTTCGGACAGTAAAATAAATTTTTCTTTTGATTTTTCAAATTTTTTCATAAATTTTATATAATTTTTACATTGGTATATATAAAAATATGTCCAGACGATGTAGCATCATTTTTTATTATTTAATTTTATTTTATCTGATATTTTCACCTCCTACAATCCGTTAACAGAGGACTCTAACATAAATTTTCTTATATATATTTATTTCTTTTTAAAATTTTATCTGAACATCATGAAACCTAATGGACGATCCAAATGGTGGACAAAGGGTATAAAAGACTTTTTCATGCTCTATTTAACACTTATCATCCAAGTTGGGGCGGAAGTTGTAGCAATTTCATAAATTGGGTTTTTTAGTCGCTGGGCTTATCACTAAACTAATATTTGTAAACTGGGCCTCCGGTTAAATTCTCCATTTTTTTTTGACAGTGACCCAAGGGATAATTATCCCTTCTTTCTCTTAATGCTGTACGTTGAGCTTCTTTGAGAAGTTTAGCTGGGCTGGGCTGTTCCTTGTGATATTGTCTCTTACTTTGATCAAACCAACCAATCTATTAGATTATTGTGCTACTTTCATCTTCTAAAATAACATATTTTTGGTACCATTTATGGTTTAGAGGGATATTGTTTCTGCATTGCATTCATCTTAAGTAAATATTACGATGTTTGAATCCTTTGAAATTCCTTCCAGGCTTCCAGCTTTTTGTGTCAGAACTAAGACCTTCAAGCTGAGCAAGTTGAAACTTTTTAGATTCAATAAAGTTAATCTGCGGGCTCTTTTGTGCTAATTTTTTCTTGCCTTTCATAATTTCAGGACTTAGCGTTTGATCTCTGTCTATCTGCTCTGTTGGGTGATAATATATACAACTTTGGAGAACTTTTAGCCCATCCAATAGTAAGCAGATTATTTAATTTTTATGCATTTTTCCTTTAGCTAGTCAGTTACTATCTTTAATTGAGAATCATGCTTTTATCACTGTGACCAGGGGTGGGGTTATAATTAATTTTATTGAGTCATAATCTGGCTGTTTTCTGTCACTTGAGTTGCGGACCACTTACATATTGGGTCTGTGGAACCCGGCACTGCCTGATTCATTTTTTCTATTTATTGTATTTTCAACTTTTGGGAGAACCGATCCTGGATTGGAAATCCTTGGGGAAATATTATTCTAATGTTTACAATCTCCAGAGGAGTTCCAGCAGCAATATCTCTAAGATTGAAAATATATCCTTTCTTATTGGGATTTTTACAAATGCTCAGCGTCTATACGCCTATGTTGGGACTCTGTTTTGGTTAGATAGATGGCACTTGAGCACTGTCCTCAGCTCAGTATTTTTCAATATGTATCGGCTGCTTTCAAACCCTAATGTGATGCTGACAAAAGCCTCACATTTAGAAGACACTTGAAAGAGAGTTAACTCCTTGAATACTTGGCTCTCTTCTGTCCTACCAATGTTAACATTCAGCCACATACTATGGATAATATTCATTGGAAACTGAAAGCAATGATATCATTTCTCAAGTCAGTGTATAAAATATTTTGCTCAAGTGGTATTCAGGTTACATGGTGGATTTATACCTGGAAGAGCAAGTTTCTTATTTAGTTTAAACTATTCTTGTGGAAGTTTGAATGATATAGGCTCTCTATGGCAGATATCTCAAATAGCTCGATGATGAAAGTGTTTCTTCTTGCTTCTTTTTTTTCTTCTGAAACAACAAACTGTCTATTCCTCCATTGCCGTATGTTATATATATGCTGTTGTAGGCCTTTTGTAAAGTGTTAAAGTGAAGTTGAGGGAAAGAGGGTATTTTTGGAGCTCCTTCGTGAATGTAATGAATTTAATCCTTGGGACAATATTTCTTTTCTTGGACAAAATATGTTTCAAGCTGTTTATTGGCAATTTAGGAGTAAAGAAGAGAATTTTCTCTAAGGAAAACCCCCTTCAAATTATCATCTATCTTGATCGTGGTTGCCTCCTTTATTGAGGACTGCCTTTTATTTCTAGATTGCATCTTTCTATTGAATCTCTTTCAAGGATTTAATTATTTTTCTTTACTTGAAGTTTTGTTGTCTTTCTTTTTTTATTTGTTCTTTCTTTGTCCATTTATTTGGCGGACTTTACTTTCTTATTTCTTTGTACTTTCTTTTTATTCTGGACACCGTCAGAATAAAAGGAGTGGCTTCCTACTATCAACACGCTTTATTGGATACTGAAGGCAGAAAAAAAGGAATTGTTGCTGGTGTGGTTGTTTCGCGGAAAGCACTCGTCACTTATTCTTAGTCTGTGGGTTTACCATGTTTGATTGGGGCATTTCTCAGTAAGCTCTTGGAAGTGGACATCCATACTCATTTCCAGGAGCTCCTGTTTCATTAGATCTCAAGACAGCCTGCTATCTTGGGGCTGTTCCTTACTGGCTTGGTTATAGGTTATCTTTATCTCCAGGAGAAATAGATTGTTCTGTGATGATTCTTATAAATAGGGAATATTTTTTAGAATGATGGTTGGTTCTATCAAGAATTGGCTGTTTGTATCTGTGGATGATGGTTCTTTCCATAGCTTACCTCCTGTTACAGGATATTTAGAAGTGAAATTCTATATATATATATATATTTTATGATTTCATATCATTTTGTTTCATTTCACATAGCCAAGTTCGTTTGGGGGAGTTTCCATGCTATCATCTTGATAGTCTTTTGCCTGCCTTCCAAAAGAATCTAGTCTAACCGTACAATCTATTAAATGAGTTTAGTCTTACCTGCTTCTTTGGTAACTAGGTTGTACAAACTACAAAGTACAAACCATATATTGGGCAAATCCGGGGTTCCTTCTCTTTCAATTAGAATCTTGGGATAGTGTATGTTTAGCTTATGCCTTGAAATTGCTCAATGCTCCTGTCGATGTGTATGTGGATTTCAGAGAGATGCTAGATTTTTTGTTTCATTTTATTAGCTTCTTTGAATCATCCAAGGCATTTTGGAATATGGAAAAGAGGAATAGTGCTGCTATAGTGTTAAGTCTAGCATCCAATGTCTACATTGAGCATGTCATTGATTCTCCCATGCATACAGTCAAGATATGGCCAGAGAAACTATGCAGCTCTGGTGTCAAGTCTGTTCATGTGGTGGCCCTGGCACACTCAGAAGGATTGTGCACATAATATCTGCCACATTCATGCAAAGTTAGCGAATTAAACATTGAGTTACCAGATTGATGGACCAAGTGCATAAATCAACAATGCATTAATGTGTTTGGCAGTACCCTTAGGCAATACAATCATTGTCTTGCAAACATATCAACCAGAAAGACATTTCCAGGTTGCATGCTGCTTCTTTCATGGTTTCCTTCTTGTCAGCATTAATGCCAACTTTCCTTATTCATACTACTGGGTTTACACAAGATTTGAAATATTTTCTTCAGCTGGTGTTTGAACTGAAAAGTAATGTGTGTTGAATCCATTATTTTAGAGTCCTGACTTGATCTGTCTAAAAAATTCTGCAGATAAACAGTTTATTGGGAACGAATGTTGAGTGGTTATACCATATTCTTCAGGCATTTAACACTGGAAACTTGGTCCGCTACCAAGAACTTTGTCGTGTCCATAATGCTGCTTTGAGTGCTCAACCTGCACTTGTTCAGAATGAGAACAAGCTTCTGGAGAAAATGAAAATACTTTGTCTGATAGAGATCATCTTCAGGTAATGTTAGAACATAGACATTAAGGTTGATTTGTGCTAATTCAGTCCATGTCAACTTTGTGGTTTTGTCTCAACTCAAATTACTTGGGGTCAATCATATTGACCGTCTTTCTCCACTTATGTCGATTTTGAGTTACTTCTTTAGAGATATTTAAGTCATCTAAATCATATTTAATTACCTTTTCTGTTTATGTTTTTTTAATATCTTGTACTTTTCTAGCTTAAGCCTCCCTAGGTCTACATTTAAACTTAAACCATCTCAATCTCTCTTCTTTCAACTTGTCTACAATTGCTGTTACTCTTGAATTTTTCTAATACATTTATATCTTATTCTATCTAATCTATTATGACCACTCATTTATCTTGACATTCTCATTTCAGTAACATTTATTTTAGAACTATATTTTTTTTACTGTTAAACATTTACTACCATACAACATTGTAGGTATTGTGTTTGTATGTTAAAGTTTTCCTTTCAACTTTAGTAGAACCCTTATAGTCAATCTCGATTTTATCGAATTTGTTTTATTCCTATGACTAACATCTTCATCACATTTTCATCTTTTTGAATAATTGATCAAATATATTTGAACTGGGTCTTTTGAGATAATCTTATCTCATTCAAATTGACACAATCACCTACTTCTTTTTTGTTTTTATTAAATTTATAATGCATATATTTTGTTTTAGCTCTATTTATCTTAAAACTCGTCTTTAAAGTCTATCAACCTGTCGTTGTTTGCAAATATCATATACCAAAATATATCATCTTATATAGTCTTCGTTAATTCATCCATAATTAATATAAAAAGATAAGGACTTATTACAAAGTCTTGATGTAAGCCAATTGGAATAGACAAATCTTTTGTTTCTCCTTTAATTGTGCATATGTTAGTAGTTGCTTCATCATCGTACATGTTTTTTATCATTTATATATACTTAATATGCACAATCTTTCGTTTCAACACCCATCATAAAATCTCTCCTGAAACTCTATCATAGGCATTTTCGAAATTAATAAACACCATATGTAAGTCTTTCTTCATATCTCAATATTCTTGTTCAAACTTCTAATAAGAAAATTAACTTCAATTGTAGATCGACTAGACAAATTCAAATTGGTTAGTTGAAATATCTGTACAATTTTGTAATCGCTGTTTGATATCTCTTTTCCATAATAATATAGTATGACTCATTAGTTTGAACTCTATAATTTGCACAATTTTGTGTATCTTTTTTTAAATAGATATAATGATAACCTTTCTTTATTTATTCGGAATCTTTTTTGATATTAGAATTTTGTTAAAAAATTGAGTTAACCATTCCACTTTTAAATCTTTCAAACATTTTCACACTTCGATAGGAATACTATCTAGATCATATGCCTACTTCTATTCATCATCTTCAATACTTGTTTAACTTTTGAAAGTTAAATTCTTCTAATATAATTCAAATTAAACTTTGTCACATTCTTTATGCTGTCTATGTTTTTAGCAAAGTTGTCATTAAAAAGAGTATCAAAATATTTTTTTCATCTTTTTTTGATATCTTCTTTAATCAAATATTTTCTTTTTTATTTTTGATGCATTAACTTGGTTAAGATCTCTAGACATTCTCTCTCTAACCCCTGTTAATCTATAAATATCTTTTTTTTGTCTTCTTGAGTTCCAAGTTTCTCACACACATGCTTGAAAGTATCATCTCTTTTTTTTTGGTTCATGAAAAGTATTATCTCTTACTCATCTTATAGTCATTTTTGCTTTCTTTTTTGCTTTTTTATTCTATTTATGAGTTTTGTTGTTAATACACTTAGGCAATCTTTTAAATCAACCTCTTTTATTTTTTATCGCATTTTGCACTTCTTCATTCCACCACCAAGTGTCATTTTTAGCAATTTTTCTAAGAACTTTTTAGCAATCTCTCTAATTTTTATAGCTATGTTCGTCCACATAGCATTAATGTTTACGTCTAAGTTCCAACCATTTATCTTGAGAAGTTCATTCTTCAATGTTTATTGTTCTATTCTTTTTAACTCCCACCATTTTATAATAGGAGAAACCTTTCTTACTTTGTTTGTTTGTGTTTTAATCTTAACATCTAAAATCACTAATCTATGGCTTGTTAAGGTTTCACTTGAAATAACTTTACATTTTGAAAATTCTTTGATGTTTTGTTTTCACTTGTAGCCGCCCTGCTGAAGATCGAACCATACCACTAAGTGCCATTGCTGTGCGTACAAGGCTTACCATTGAAGAAGTGGAGCATCTTCTGATGAGAAGTCTCTCTGTGAGTTTTTTTTACGCATACCGAAATCATTTATTCAACCGTTCTGTTATTTCCACATGTTTAAAGCATTAATTCGACTATTTTATTATGGGTTTCGTATTTGTTTATAGGCCCTATTTCAAGGACTTGTTTTTTGCATTTTAAGTGAATGTCTTGTTCCATCTTGCGTACGTGATGTTTCTGTTTGTATTCTTTTATGGTGTTTTATTGTTGTGGATGTTTGATAAAGGATTGCCAATAAGGTGATGGTAATGATATATGCTTGTTCATAGATTGAGATGGTTTTGTATGTGATGGATCCTACATTCTCAATTTGCAGATCTAATGCAGCAACTTTGATCCAGTTTATGCTTTTTTGTCCATATCAGACGGTTTATCAGAAATTTCTTATCTAGTGGCATGGTTTGCGGAATTGGCTGATCCTGGGTTCAGATCATCATATCTACCTGGATTGGGAATGATTCAAGCCGAATCAACCGATTCCGGGTTGTTTCTGGCGATTCCCTTCCAGAATACCACCAGTCTTCCACGCCCTAGTGTGGGAAGACAGTTGACCTGGATCCAGCGACTGCCATGGGAACCGATAGGGCGGATCCGGTCCTGCATGTACCTGGTCCAGGGAGTGGAGATGTGTCAATACAGGTTTCATTTCGTGCCAGTTCCGGCTGGCGGCTCCAAAAGGATTGGATCGGACCGGAATCTGATTTCGGTGTCAATTTTGTGGTTTGCTTCAAAAGTGTGCCTCTTGCTATGGTCCTATATCTCCCGAGACAAACAACTCATTTTGAGCTGATTATCAAATTCTGTGCATCTTTCAGTTTCTAATTTTCTCTTTTTGCATTCTAGCTCTTGTACTCCCTGATCACATCCATTTTAATCTGGTCTAAAGGAAGGCATTTTATTTTGCATCCCCATAAAATGCTCTTAATTTTATTAGACTGTCTTTAATCCATCCCGAGATAGATATGCGTGTCAATGGGTCACGCCTGGCTAAACTTGAAGGTTTCCTGGCCAAACTTGAAGGTTTCCTGGCCAAGTCCCATTCTGTAAAATTTTGGACCAGCCCGACCAAAGCTGCATTGTATTGTTGGCCTGACCCAATCTTGGTCCATAAGGAATTTTAACTTGGTTGGTCTGACCCGACACCTAATATTTTTATTTCATAAATACTTGCTGACACCGATGTTTTTTTAAATTAAAGGCTTATTTTTGGCCCATTACTATGCCTATTTTATGGTCCAATTCTAACTCAATTTTTGCTCAACTCATGACCTGATTTTGTGCCTGCTCAAGGCTAATTCTCAGTCCATTGAGGAGCAATTCTGAGGCCTGCTTTGTGGCCCAGCCAACAACCCCAAAAGGTCCATATATATTTAGAAAATATATGTGGCCCATGACTCATGCATTCTCCCTTTGTCCTTTATTTTAGTTCTTAAAATCTTCTGTTATTGATAAAATATAACATAAAAAACTGGCCCCCCTACAAGAGTCTTTTCAGAAGAATGAGAAGATTAACAAGTGGCAAGTAGCGATTGTAGGCCCTTTGCCAATATTTCATTAGACCAATGTACTAAACTTCCATCATAATGGATCATCAGCATCACAACCTTTCCTATTTGTGTTGCCACAGGGATTGGTATTTATGCATTCATTATTGTGTAGAATATGTCTTTATCTGATATATTCTTAGATTTTAACTTGGCACGAACTACTTCTACAGGTTCATCTTATAGATGGTGTCATTAATCAGGTTGAAGGAACAGTGCACGTCTCATGGGTTCAACCGCGAGTTTTGGGAATCCCACAGGTAGTTGCCTTGCGCGACCGGCTCGACAACTGGTTAAACAAGGTGCATACTGCTTTGCTATCTGTTGAAGCAGAGACACCTGACCTAGCGGAATCTTAATTCTATTTTTTTTAGCTTTGAGTTTATTGTGTTTGTAACGATCTACAGCGTAGAGACGGGAAAGTGTGCAGCAGCACTGAGTTGTGGTTTATTTCATGCTTGCACATTTCCTTTGTAATTTTCTGCAAATTGCGGGGCCTTGGACGAAGATGGTTTGCGCACACTCTGGCTCTTTTTTTTGGGTTATTATTGGCAATCATGCTCTCCGGGTTGTGAACTAGCAAATGTGCTTGACATCAAGATCTTGATCCCCACCAACATAGCTAGCTTGTGGATGTCTAGACACTCTCTATAGTCTTGTTTTATTCAGTTTTTAGTTTTGTTATTGCTGAGTATCTTTTAGTTTTTTTTTTTTTTTGGAAGGCCCCCAAGGTGCAGAATCAGCTAATAGCTTTGCAATGCTTCATCTGTCCCAGGCCCGCGCTACGTAAAAAAGTGGGTAGAAATCTGATCACCGTACTCTCTAGTCTCTTGCCACGAGATAGCCAGGCTCCTGCGGCATTTAACGCGGTGCCTCGCTTGAACACCGTACTTGGTTTGACATGTGAGCCTTGACCGTACCCACGGTAGCATGTTCCGGGACGCGAAGCAGACGGTGCTGCTCATACGAATCCCTGTTATACAAGCAATCAAATCACTGTTAATTCTTGAATATTATATAGTCAACTTCAGTCATATCTAATCTAATCTAATCTAACTTAGATATAGAAGCGGGAATCGCTTTTTTTTCGTCCCGTGTATTTGGACTTATTGCCCGTCTACGTGCTGATCCACGGTGTCCTTCGCCTCGCCATGGCTCCATGCTCATGATATTTCACCTTTGGCCACTCCCTCATCCGACGCCCATTCTTCGCCCGTGTACCGTCCAGTAGAAAAAAAAAGGAAAAAATGAAAACTCCTCCCTTTCGCCACGTACCCCCCTCCTTCGCCACCTCCGCCTACCGCCCTTCCCCCCCTCTGGAACTTTCTTCTCCGCCGTCTTCGTCTGTCGTTTTTCTTCCGCCGGTCACCGCCTCGCCGCCGTCCCGCCGCGTAGAGCCCCCCCTCGAGTTCCCCATTCGCTCCTCGTGGTAGCCTCCCCGGCCAGCTCCCTCTCGCCTACGCCATCGTCGCCATCGCCGTTGCAGGCCTCACCGTTGCCGTCACCGCATCCGCCTCGCCGCTCTCTTCCTCTCTGTTTTCCCCTGCCGGAACGAGGTCGCCGCCGCGACCATCTCTCCTCCCTCTCTTTCTCTCATCTTCTTCTTCTTCTTCTTCGACCTTCGCCGTCTCCCGCCGTCGACGTCGCCGCCATCAACCGCCGCCTCCGTCGCCGCGGTTGTCCCCCTCTCTCCTTCCCGCCGTCGCCGTCACTGTTGCCGACGCCCCTCCTCCTTCTTCTTCCCCTTCGGCCTCTACCGTCTTCCGCCGTCCGCGTCGCCGACGCCTCCGTTGCCGTCGTCGCGCTCCACCGCGTTCCACCCTCCTTCTTTCTCCCGCTCTCCCTCGGGTTACTCCCCCCCCCGATATTAGCCGCATACACGTGACTTTAGCGTGGGCGGCCGGTGTGCCGCCGGGGGTGGCGGCGCTTTGCGCCACCCTCTTGCATCCCCCCGATGCCCGCTCTCTCTCTCTCCCACCGGCTCTCTCTCTCTCTCTCATGCACTCTCTCTCTCCCCGATACCCTCCTCTCTCTCCCTCCCTCGCTTCTCTCCCTATCGCGCGCTCTCTCTCTCTCTCACTGCGCTCTCACATTCTCTCCCTCTCTCCCTTACGTATATCTTTTAAAATTTAATTAATTATTTTATTCTTTTTAATGTCAACACGACTCCAAGTATCTCGATTTCTTTTTAACCTTGGCCGAATCGCGGTTAACATATTTGGAATTTTTCAGATTATAATTTTCATTGAGGTAGACATTTCAACTTATTCTTAACATACCGATATGTTAATTAATACGTTAAAACATGTTTATCTGATAAAAAGTTAGAAATTAGTAAATAATTATTAGTTTAATTATTTAATTGTCTGCATGAGTTTACGAAAACATCATACATGTCATTCATATTCAATTTCATGCATCTCCATGTGTAGTGTTAGTTAGATGCATATCGATCCATTTATGGTTTGAGAATTACTAGAAAATAAATATGTTGAAATTGAATTATGACTCGTTAAGATTATAGTTATATCCGATTCATATTGTGTATATCTTCAGGTTTATTAATTGATAAATCGAATTAAAATTTGAATTGACATATTGATAATTCTTTAGCATAAGTAATTAACTTATATTAGTAGTGACATAAAGTTATAAAGTGCAATATTTGATAAATTGATATTGAATTGTGATTAATTGAAGTTAGCATGTCTAATGATGATGCATATTCTTTTCTGATTGGGTCAATTGTATGAATTGGAATACACATTAACGTTAGCCACTCAAGTTTTTTTCCCATCATTTTACTCTTTTTTGGCCGCGCGTCCATGCAATCGGCAATTTCGGACCAAAAGAAGAAAGAATGCTGCTAATAATATGATCCATCTGCTGATAATTTCTAGACGTTGAGAGAAGAAAAAAAAACTATCCCTTTATCTTTTTTAAAGAATAAACTGATCTTCTTTAAGGAATAAACAGATCGATCGTTACAATTTAAAAGTCAAAATAAGAAAAGATGAGGCTATGCATTGTAAAAAGATTTTATTGATTAAAATTAAAATGTTAAATGGAGAACTTTTATTTTGTTGAAAGTGTCATGTTTGGAATTAATATCTTTTTAGGAAGTTCGGATTAGTTCTCCTCCCAGCGGAGAACTTATAATAATTCATATCAACTTCAAAATGGATGATATCCAAGCGGTGTCTAATACACTTAATTATTTGTGCTATCCAAAACATGCATTTACGAGAAAACCCCATTAAATGTACAGAGAATTGATGCAAAATGCCACACTCTCGGATACTTCAACCTAACCTTTTGAACTTTTTCATATGATGATAGCTTTCTCAAACAGATGTTACACTATTCTATTAGACAATATGCAAAGAGGTTTCATTTTCAAACTAACTTTTTGGTTGCTTTTTTTTTAATATTTCAATGTGATACGAAGTTGGTTATATTTCTTTAAACTATTTGTTTATCTTAAGGTAATAATTGTTGGAAAAATGTGCTGACATCACCATTCTTGCTCTTTGATTCCACACATACCATCTATGTGACTCTTTATCCGTTAACGAGGGGCGTGTTACCGTTGATACAACGACTTTGATTATTATGAGAGGAATGGTGATAAAGTGTGATAATATTTTTCGTATTCATGATGACAGTAATTTAGAGAGATACTCTGCAATTACTGTTAAACCATAGGATCATACGAACTATAATGTTACAGCTGTATAGAAATTGATACTGCTCTTCTGAGTTTTTTGTTTCTTTCATAGTGCTTACACATGATGTGGACACATCTTATATGGGTGTAATATTTTTAAGGACTTTTAACAATTTAATTTGTAGGCTCTTACTTCTTTGATTCTTTATTTACTTTTAAACTTAATGAGTGGTGGATTTCACTTTTAAATTTCTTGATATAGTATTTTATAAATTTTGTGTGATTATTAGATATTCTGCTAATAGTATTTATATTTTGTTTATCAACACTGTTTGTCACACTTTTCTGTTTTAATGATCAAAGTTCTAATTTATTTGAAAAAGAGTGATAGGTAAATTTATCAGTGCAAACTTGATGGTATTTTACTTTATATATATAATTATTTAAAAATATTTTTTAATTTATCCGTCCACGTGCGAAGCACGTTTTTTTAACTAGTGAAACCAAGAAAGTAGAATCACATATTTTAGTTATGTCAAATATATGGAGGTACAAATGAAACCCCCTAAAAAATCAATAATTCTTTGCTTATTGTCTGAATATTATTTTATAGGTAATAAAATAATATTTCATCGGGTTATAAAATACTATTAGAATTGCATACGATTGAGTACTATCACGTATAGGCATTCATGGAAAAATGAATAATTTTATGATTGAATCAGTCAAATCAAAATACAATAGAGTACTATAACATTATTAATAAAATACTGTTTATATAATTTTATGATAAAGTGGTATTTATATTGATTATTTGTAACTAAAATTTAGTAAATGTATAATAATTGTTTAATCAATAGCCCCGACCATGCGGTGTCAATGGGCTAGGGGGGGGGCATAACGGACTAAACGGATCCAAAACGTCGCAATACAATATTATTTAAACCATCATATTTACAAAATATACTACAATTTACGTTAACGTCGGCATCACAATATTTAATTTATTTATTAAATTTGACGATAGTGTATTTTTCGAATAAAAATAAGTAAAATCGTTCCACATCGTTAAAGTTCTCCGTCGGTTACGAAAGGTGGGTCAAACCAAGGAAGTCTGACATTTTCATGAATCGGATGTTTACCGGGGCCGAACCAGGCCCATTAACGGAGTCCTGTAAAGCATGAGCTCTATTTAAAAAGAAAGAAAATAAGGATTTTCGGAGCTAGATCAAACAGTAATCGTTGACTGGGTAGACAGGCACAGCTCTCGAGGTCGTCGCCAGAAAGTCAACTCACACCGTTGACTTTTGGGTGCGCGGCGAGAACGGCGACATGAACGGTCAAACAAGTGCCCAACTTGGTTCACCTTTGTGGACTCCGCGTGGTTCAGAGAAAACAGAGAAGGGTGTTTAAGATATATGTGTCTATATATATATATACCCTTCATGAGCACCGTTATTTGAATTTTGTGGGATCGTTCCGTATATATATACACACACCCTTCACGAGCACCTTTACATGTATATATATATATACACCCTCGTGACCTTTGTTTTCTGGTTCAGAGAAAACAAAAAAGGGTGTTTAAGATATACGTGTATATATGTATACCCTTCATGAGCACCTTTATTTGAATTGTACCCTTACGACGGTTGTGGGATCGTTCCGTATAATCTTGAGAGGACGTGGGGATGTACTGTCCACTCTGAAAATTTGACGGGGTCCTCTCTTTTTCAGGAAAGTCCGTGAACCCAGATCGTCATCTCAAGAGGGGATGAAAAAAGAAAGGAATAAAACTCGAAAAACAACTCTCACCTCGGTCCCACACTCACATTGATCCCCGAACTTTCATCCCTTGGCGTCGCTCGATCACCAAAGAGATGGTTCGGGTCATGTGGGAAGAGGGTGAGAAGAAAGAAATTAAGACATGTGGTCGCCAGGAACCGTGAGTTCCGATTTATAGAATTAAAATGACCGTGTGTACCTTAGCGTGAAGAATGTGAGTTAAAGCTTCTCCTTCGGCCGGCCGATGAAGAAGAGTCCTCAACGCAGTGGGTGCTTGATATTCTGTGCAACTAGACAAATAAACAAATGAAAGAGACTATTAGAACTAAACAAGGTGGAGTATATGTAAAGAGAATAACATAAAACACACAATTGACTAGAAACTGATCGGATTCGGGTTATCTCTAACCCCTTTTTTATTTTCGAAATAATAGAATAAAAGTAATGCAAAAAAATGTAAAAAAATGATAGGATGATGGAGAATCACTAAACAAAGAGATAGGAAAAAGGATTGAAAGATTCTGAGTTGAATAGAGAAAGATATAGCCAAATCTGAGTTGTCGAAAAAGTCGAGCAGCAGTCCAAGATCTGCCAGGTGCGACTTTGCTTCTGCGCTCATCACGACCAGCCCCGACCTCAGAATCAAGTGCAGTCGATTGCAAACTCAAGAAGACTTGGAGAGGAAGAACTTTGATGAAGAGAGCTCAGGCAGAAGATGTCCACACACTACTGTAGAGGCCGAAGAAGAGAGACTTGGCAGATCACCTGCAAGATGGGCCGGGCTGCTTGGAATTTTGTTACAAATTTAAATTTTTTTGTTAAAAAATGTTCCAAAACTATCAGAATTTTAGATGTTAAGAGGGAGTCTCTTCTTGGAAAAAAATAGGTGAGACGTGCGCTTTGTATCTCCAAACTTGATGATTTTATATGTTTGGGGTAGTTTAAATTTTATTTTAATATAAATTTTGAATTAAAAATATATTGTGCAGCCACACGCCCTTTTCATGCTACAAATTGGTATCTTATACGGTGTTTGGTTACGTTTTTTTCCACTTTTTTGATTTAAATTTTAAAAATAAAAGAGATAATGTGTTTGGTTGTAACTTTTAACTACTGTCTCATTTTTAAAAGTTGGATACTCTATGTACACAATCTCTTCTAAAATAAAAACAAGACGGGACTTGTTTTATTTTTGAGAAAGACGCGGAGGGAGGCAAGTTGTGGGAGGCGAGACGTGCGGAGGGGGGGGACGGCTGCCAGCGGGGGGCGCCGCTGCGGGGGCGGGGGGTGCCGCCGTGGGGCGGCTTCGGCCGGCGGGGCGCCGCCGCAGGGGGAGGGCCGCCGGCGGTCGCGGCGAGGGGGGGGATGTGCCGCTTTGGGGTGGCTTCGCCGGGTAGGGGCGCCGCCGCGGGGGGGAGGGCCGCCGGCGGTCGCCGCGGGGGGAGGGCCGGCGGCGGTCGCGGCGGGTGGCGGGGGGGTGCCGCCGTGGGGCGGCTTCGCCGGCGGGGCGCCGCGCGGGGGGGGGGAGGGTCGCCGGCGGGGCGTCGCCGCAGGGGGAGGGCCGGCGGCGGTCGCGGGGGGGGGGGGTGCCGCCGTGGGGCGGCTTCGGCCGGCGTGGGGCGCCGCCGGGGAGGGAGGGCTGCCGGCGGGGGGCGTCGCCGCGGGGGAGGGCCGGCGGCGGTCGCGGCGGGCGGCGGGGGGGGTGCCGCCGCGGGGCGGCTTCGCCGGCGGCGCCGCCGGGGGGAGGGCTGCCGGCGGGGGGCGCCGCCGGCAGGGGGAGGGCCGCCGGCGGTCGCGCGGGGGGGGGGGGGGGAGAGGGAGGCGGACGTCGACGCCACTGTCGGGGGGCGGGGCCGACAACGCGCGGGCTTCGCTAGCTGAGCAGACGACGCCACTAGGGGGGTTCGCTGGCCGACGACGACACGGCCTTTTGCTGGCCGCCGCCGCCGCCGCCGCCGGAGGAGCGTCGCCGCCGTGGGGGGGGAGGGAGGCGGACGACACTGCGGGGGAGCTTTCGCGGAGCTGCAGGTTCTCTCTGTGAAGGAAATTCGAAAGAGTTTCGCATAGTCGCTGGTCATAACCAAACACTATTGTCTAATTTCTAAAAATTATGATAATTTTACCGAACACCAAATAATTAGACTGTTTTGATTTTAAAAATAAAATTGAGAAGTCAAATAATTTTGATTTCAAAAACGAAGTTATCTTAAAATTAAAAACGCTACCAAACACCCTATTATACTCCATTGGGAGAGAGAAAGAGAGGGGGGCTCGGCCGTTGCGCCGTGTGTTTAAAAAAAAATGTATTTAACATATTTCTCTTAATAGATTTTCTTTCTTTTTTCATCCCATCGCCCAATTATCACCGTCCACGGGTTGAACAGAGAAAATAACAATCCAACGGTTCCCATGGTTTTTTGTGGGTCCCGCCGGCTTGTGTCTCCGACTGGCCCTTCCCCGTGCTCAAATATCTGCGCCCTCCTCGTCAAACCCCCATCCCCATCTCGCGAGGTAGGAGATCTCTGGTCTCTGGTCTCTGCCTCTCGCATTTGTTCTTCCTGTGGGCATGGGCGCCGATGACGGCGGGGAGGATGCCCTCCGAAGGGCGCTGGCGGAGAAGCAGGCTGCTGTCGACAGCCAAGCCGCCGTTGTCCGGGAGCTCAAGTCCTCACTCGGCGTTCCCCAGTCGGAAGTGGACGCTGCCGTAGAGGTCCTGAAGGTCCTCAAGGTGGAGCATGCGGCCGCCGTGAAGCAGCTCCAGGCTGCTGTCGGCAGCGACGGAGAAGGGAGCCGCGCCCGCGGCCGGGAGGAGCTCCGCCAGGCGGTGGTGAACACGCTGGAGAGGAGGTTTTTCTACACGCCTTCCTTCAAGATTTATGGAGGCGTGGCGGGGCTTTACGACTACGGTCCGAATGGCTGTGCCATCAAGGCCAACGTCCTCTCATTCTGGCGCCAGGTAAATACCGTTTCTCGACGGAGTTGTTTTTTGCCTGTTATTTTTTGAGGCGATACCTGGATCCACCAGTAGTTTGTTTATTTACTCTAATCGTAAGCGAGCTATTTTCTCAATCACTGTTGTCATTTTTATTGGACCAATTCGATTTCCCTTTTGTGATTATTGTTTATGGTTTATAGGTTTCGGTAGTTTCTTGCTCAGATTTATCATCGGTTTTTTTGCTTTTAGAATAACAAGCCGTAAGTGGTGAATTCGATAATGCTGTTTCGAGTTGTTCCGCCACCTTTATTTACATAATCTTCTGACGATTAGTATCCGTTCTATTTTTTTTTCTTGTGTGTTCTAGCATTTCGTGCTGGAGGAGAACATGCTGGAAGTGGATTGTCCCTGTGTCACGCCTGAGGTTGTGCTGCAGGCGTCAGGGCATGTAGATAAGTTTACTGATCTGATGGTGAAGGATGAGAAGACGGGAATGTGCTATCGTGCTGACCATCTACTCAAAGACTTCTGCAAGGAAAAGCTCGATATGACATTGCCACCAGAGAAGGTTGCTGAGCTCAAGCATGTGCTTGCTGTCTTGGATGACCTCTCTGCTGAGGAACTCGGCACCAAGATTAAGGAATACGGAATTGCTGCACCAGACACAAAGAATCCACTGTCTGATCCTTATCCATTCAACCTTATGTTCCAGACTTCCATTGGTCCTACCGGGTTACTTTCAGGGTAAGAAATTATTTGGATGATAACTCTGTTTTCAAGGCGTCGCCTAGGCCACAAGGCGCCCCAAGGCTGGTCAAGGCGAGGGGAGCCTAGGGGTGTTAAGGGTCATTTTAGCTAATTTAATAATAAATGATATTAATTAAGTATCAGCATCACTTAATTAAGTGGTTTTGAGATAAAAATAACTAATTCTAATAGTTAATTTGTCTATAAATTGACATTTTGATGGAATAACAACTAGAATTAAGTAATCTTATAAATCTTTGCTAATAGTTAATGCAAATTAAGTGCTAAATTTAATTTATGTTCAAGTTATCTAGTCTATGAAACTATGCACTTGCACATTATTAATTGATTTACAAGGTGTCATAGCTATTTTGTATTATTTGTCACATATATATTTGTTTTTTTTTCAATTTTAATAAATAAAAAAGGCGTTGCCTAACACCTTGCCTTATCGCGTAGTTGCCAAGGCGGTACTATGTCGCCTTGGTCACCTTGGTCGTCTTGAAAACCTTGAATGATAATTAAATTAGTTCGTCACTTGGTCTGCTATACTTCACCTTCTAACAGAACTTTGTCGGCTGGTGAAGGTACATGAGGCCTGAGACTGCCCAAGGGATTTTTGTGAACTTTAAAGATCTGTATTATTACAATGGAAACAAACTGCCATTTGCGGCAGCTCAGATAGGGCAAGCTTTCAGAAATGAGGTTTATCTTCTTTCTATTGTATCCTGTATTCATTTCTGTGTACGTTATTATCAGAATTGGGCTGTGCTTACTGCTAAGGGCATATGAATATCAATTACATGACCTAGGGGGACTTCTGTTTTAAACAAATTAATTTCTCTGGGGGCAACTTTGGGGGGCAAAGTATTTCTATGCCCAGTTTCTTCTTGGATTTTGTTGCCTGGATAAATGTTCTTTCCAAGTTCAGAATGCCCAACTTCATTGGAATGGGAGTCCGAAATCCTGCAAATATTTTCTCACAAACTGGCTGAGACCACTATTTGAAGATGATGGAATATACATAATTAAAGCCCAACAAGTATTATATACGGAAAATATAATTCACTGTTGTTTCTTGTTTGCTACATCCAAAGGCCATGTTCTTAGTGCAATAGGTCAAATTATAATTGCGATCTAGAAAATGAAAGTACAACATTAGCGGTTTTTAGTGATTTTTTCACCATTATTTGTCTAAGAAACAAACAATCAGTAAAGAAACTTCATTGATTTTTTTAATTGAATGTATAATAACTCATTCAACAGCGTTGTAGCTTTAAGTTTGTATATTAGTTTTCTTCAAACAAAATGCTTAGTTACCATTTGCCAAGGCATTTACCTCCAAATCAGAATAGGCTACCATGTATTTTTTGTGTGTACTCTTGGTAAGTGCCTTCCTGTTTTGAAGTGTTTGTCTTGGAAATGCTGACTGCATGATACCAAGAAGTAGAACACCATGTATGTAGTGCACTATCGTCTTTGGCCAAGAGTTCTGGAGCTGCAAGTTCCTTTGATCAGAATATCAGAAGTATAATATAATGCATCCTGACAATGTTAGAAATGTGTATCCCCATTTTAGAAGAAATGAATAACATGTTGATGTCAGCTACTTCATATCTTTGAATAGTTATGTACATGGCAATTATTTATTTTCCAACATATTGAAATGTCATTATTGGCTCAGTTTTTGCAAAGACCCAGCCATATATGAAATTGATGAGCATGCAAATAATTTACATGTAAGCGAAAAAGATGTCAAGCAATAAGTGCAGTGAAAAAAATTAATTGTACATGGACCATAACATGACTTCTGCATACTATGTTATGATTACTGGTGAAGTTGCTAGAATTTGTCCAGTCATATAGCTCCTGTACGTTTGTTAGCGTACTTTCAGGTTTCTTTAATTCAAATACTTATTTCTTGATTTGATTCAATGACCTTCTAAATGGCAACAGATCTCTCCTCGTCAAGGGCTTCTTAGAGTACGTGAATTCACTCTTGCAGAGATCGAGCATTTTGTTGATCCTCAGGACAAGTCGCATCCAAAGTTTGCAGAGGTAGCAAACTTGGAATTCCTGATGTTTCCCAAGGGGGATCAGCTAACTGGTAAATCAGCTAAGAAGATGGCCCTTGGTAAAGCAGTTTCAGAGGTTGGCTTATAGAGTTTAAAATCTTCATCTATATTATGATGCTTGTAGACATTTGAACTATAGAACAGTTTGTTTTCATCATGTTGCATTGTTCTGTCTTTTCTCTGCCCGTCTGCCGTCATCTTATTGATATCTTTGCTCTAATTGACAGGGAACTATAAACAATGAGACACTTGGATACTTCATTGGAAGGGTCTATATGTTCCTCATATTTCTAGGAATCAACAAGGATAGGTTACGATTTCGTCAGCATCTGCCCAATGAGATGGCTCACTATGCTGCAGATTGTTGGGACGCAGAGATAGAATGCTCCTATGGCTGGATAGAATGTGTAGGAATTGCAGATAGATCTGCATATGATCTGCGTGCACATACGGTGAGCTACAGTTACTATTTTGTTTTTGAGTGAAATCAGCTCTGACTGGTTATTTGATCTTACAGTGGCAAGAGATATTCTTTCATATCTAAATTTATTTTTCTCTTGTTGAATTAGAAAGATGGTTTATTTACCTTCGGCCTCTCATGACTTAAAGACCAGGCTACATATGACCATTCTATGGTTGATACTGGCTTCTGTGGGTTATCTACTGTCGTTGAACGAGCTCCATACGTGTGATGTTTATATATACACATGCATGTCCTTCTTTGCTTACCTTTTTCTGCCTGTTCCACTTACATGCCTTTTTTACGTCAAAGAGTTGCAATGAATTAATATATTCAACTTGTAATGCCGATAAATCCCTTAACTCTGTTTTTTGTTCATGTCATGCATATAATTCTGTACTTTTGCTGTTATTTTCTTCTGCTTGTTTTCTCCAGAGCTAGTTGTTTTTACAGATTGTCTGACTAGTCAAGTGTTTGTTATCCACCAGAATGACTGACATGCATCCTTGCCTTACAGGATAAAAGTGGTACCCAGTTGGTTGCTCACGAAAGGTTTCCTGAGCCTAAGGAGGTGGAGGTGTGTTTTTTTCCTTTGCACTGATTTATTTTGACAAAAGCTTTTGATGGCAGTTGAGTTTACAGTTTAAACACTTTCCAAGAGTAACTTTTGTGCAACCCGTGGAAGACTGGATCTTAAATCAGTCAGCTCCTGATCAAGGATCGGTCTTAAATAAACTAAAAGAAAGAGAGGATCAGTTGATTCTGACTCATTCAAAGCTGAACTGATTCTGGCTATCTGTCCAGTCTGAGTCATCCTCAGGATCAGTATCAGATCTTGACCATATTATCCGATTTACAATATATATTTTGTACTTCCTTTAACTGGTTACAATGGTTGCTTATTTAACATTTCTTGTATTTCATGATTTACAGAAGCTGGTTATTACCCCATCAAAGAAGGAGCTGGGGCTTGTTTTCAAGGGTAACCAGAAGATGGTGGTACAAGCACTAGAGGTAATGACTAATACCACAAATCCTGTAATGAAAATGTTTGTTAAAAAATATTTAATGAGGTGAATAATCAAGGCTGATTAAAGAAAGAACATTGTATGGTTTCATTTCCTTCGTATTCATTGCCTTTTTGACTAGGCAATGAATGAAGCAGAAGCGATGGAGATGAAAGCTGCCCTCGAATCCAAGGGAGAGGTGGAGTTCCAGGTCTGCACGCTAGAGAAGGCTGTCACCATCAAGAAAAATATGGTATCAATCAACTTGGAGAAAAAGAAGGAACATCAGAGAGAATTCACCCCTTCAGTGATCGAACCCTCCTTTGGTATTGGAAGAATAATATACTGTCTCTACGAGCATTCTTTCTATACCAGGCCCAGCAAAGGAGAAAACGAACAGTTGAACGTGTTCCGTTTTTCTCCCCTCGTGGCACCTAAAAAGTGCACCGTTCTACCTCTTGTGAAGAACGATGCCTTTGATGAAGTAGCAAAAGCATTATCACGGTCGCTAACCAAGTCAGGAATCTCAAACATCATAGACATCACAGGTATACTTCCTTTGCACGAGTAAAAAAAAACACCGTTATTTTAGTATATAATGCATTATAGTTCTTTTACATTGGCTGCCATCGGAAATCTTCTAAACTACGGTGCGTGCATGACCTTATGCCATGTTTGGTTAGAGTATTAAAAACGATACTAATCAGTTTTGATGTTGATATTCCTAGAGGATAGAGTATCAACATCGTTGGTGATACATGATACCTTGTTAGTACCATACATTTCAAAATCAATAACCAAACACCTTGTGATGGTTTATAACTTTATATCAGTACCAGTTTCAAAATTAACTGCGTTGGAGGTGTTGGTTACTGCCATCAAAACAGTCTGTTATCTAGCAAGCGATCGTTGCGGGACCTTGTGTCTAGAAAAACTTGCATACAAGCATGCCCCTTCGTATCCTGAACTTGTTTACTACCGGGTTTTCAGTCTCTTCAAGAAATCTTCGTTTGCAACTGCTTTGACTGGTATTAAACTGCAGGTACTTCCATTGGGAAACGCTACGCTAGAACAGATGAAATAGGTGTTCCCTTCGCCATCACCGTCGATTCCACGACGTCCGTAACAGTCCGCGAGAGGGACAGCAGGCACCAGATCCGGGTCAACGTTGACGAGGCTGCATCTGTCGTGAAGGAGCTGACGGATGGGCAGAGCACCTGGGCAGACGTTATGTGGAGGTACCCGGCTCATGTGGCCGCTGCATCAGACGATTAGCGTTTATACTGCAGCTAACCGCACTGTCTCTCTATTGCCGGGGATTGTCGTTATTTTGAAGGTAATTTTGTTTTCCAACACCCCTGTAAATGTGGCTAATTCGATGTTGATACAAAACTTTTGGTTCCTTGTGTTGTATTTCTATGGATTATGTTCAAGTTATGAATAAATCTTTTCGGTTAACATCCGTCATGTTCAGGAGTAGTAATTTTTTTTTCTTTTCTAGTATTCTCTCTGTTATGCTCGCGTTAACTGGATGTTAACTGGAATGATGAAAATAGACCCGTCAACGGAGTCACCGAACCCGATAAATAACTTGGATCCAAAAGTATTTTCGGATCTTAAACACCCCAATCGCGAACTCGATCACAATTTCTCGGGTTCAAGGATAATCCAAAACCCGAAATTGAAATTTTGGGTGCCTCAAGAGTTATTTTGGGTTGCCTGACATTGTTTATCTATCTTACCTATCGTCTTCCTCTGCTTACTCCTTGGGCCTCCGCCGCCGCCGCCGCCGCCGCTACACCACCAGCCTGCAGCCAGATGCCAGCCGTCATCCTCCTCTGATGTTGAGCTGGAGAAGGCCCTCAACGCACTAGCACGCACCTATGTGTAGGAAATCATGGCCATGGCCTACACTCCCGCCGACGTCAAGGCTGCTGGAGGGCAGGGATCAAGACTATATGAACAAGAAAAAGGGGGGTGGACGAGGGTGTTCGGTTTTCTCGAAAAAGGGCTGCGTCTGGAACATGTGGACATGAGCACAAAATTAAGAATGCTAGCCTACTCAGGAACTCGATCGATAGCACAGAAGCTCACAAGATTCCTGTCTGCTTATGGGAGAATAATTACAGAGGATAGTGGCAAGGGTGGCGGCGGAGTTTCTAACCAGTGAGTTCGTTGTCTCCTTGCAATCCTCTATTATTCTATTCACCGGCGAATGGGGGCGTTCTGGCTGCGACGCGCCCAGCTGGCCATCCTCAGATTCGTTGTCTACGCAGCTGTGCCCGATGCGCAAGGGAGATTGAACAGGCGGGATATAGATTCTTCCGTGGACATACGGGGCTTTGGCAACAAGGAAGTTGTCTACAGGGAAATGCGAAGGATTCGTAAGGTTTCTCTTGACATGGCCTCGGACTAGTTCAAGAGAAGAGGTGAATATCGCTCTATGACTATACACATTCTGTTGGCATAGGCTGGGATCTGAGAAACCTTTCTACCTTGTCGTTTGCCTCTACCTGGATTCACCATCTCTGCTTGGATCGCAAGGGCACTGTCGACTGGAAGTGCCACCGCCGACGGTGCATTAGGGAGAGTCTCTTGCCACCGTCGGTATCACTGGAAGTGCCCTATTCCTGCCGCTGCCTCTGCCCAGCAAAAAAACTTGCCTCCACATCTCCCCAAGTTACCAGAAGGACTGTCCTGCTATAGGACCCGAATCCGGATGCTGATCACGGGTTCGGGTCAGATTTTAGATCAAATTTTTTTTATTGTCAAATCGGATTCGGATTTCACTTGTAGTTAAGATATTCGGATCCAGATTTAGAAATATCCGACCCATTTACAGGTGTAGATGAAAAGACAATTTTGCTCCTCGGACAAAAGAGGCATTAGGAGGTGATCATGGCAAAACATTTTTTAAGAAAGTCTTCGCAATCTTCCTAACTTGTAAAAATGTTTCGCTCTTGAGCCGTTAGAAAATTGGTTATTGCAACGTCTTGTCTAAAAAATGGGTATGTATACTTTCTATCGATGTTTTGTTTACCTTAGAAGTGCATTTTGCGGTGTATTATTGTGTAAACAAACTTTTCTCTGAGTGAACTTTTACCCTTTTTTCTTGTGATTTATAAATCTGTAATTCAATATATTGTTTTATTTCAATTTTCAAACTTTCCATCACCTCGCTTGGCACTAATGTGAAATTAAGGGTTTGTCGTTAGTTAACTTTCAACGTTAATTCAACCGGAAATTCGCTAAAAATTGATGGAATCTCCTACCTTCGTTGGATGCATTTGGCGATATGAACGTTTTGCATCTCTTTCCACGATAACAATAATGTGTCACCTTATGTGGTAAAATGGTGAAAAGACTGAAGAAATGGTATTATGTTTTATCATAAATTTTTAGTAACCATAGAAAGCAGATTGAAAGAAAGTGAGAATCAATATATACCAAGGAATGAGAAGTATAGTAAGATGCTACACACATGGCTATCACCTAGACTGAAAGCAAGTGAAATTAAATGCCATATCTCAACAGGGTTTAACTCTTTAATTGAAAATTGTACCCCCTAGTTCGCATACCTTGCGTCCTCTCTTCTCAACCTCAGTTCTCTCTTTCCAACAGCCCATTGCGGTTGCTGTCCATTGGTGCCTCGCGCTTCCGGTTCTAATGCTGCCTGCTGCTAAAAAATGTGTCTGGTAGGCTAGTAAACTTACTAGAACCGATTATTTTATATGTAAAAATAATTTAAGTTTGTTATTTTGCTAATATTAGCGTTTCAGTATGCTTGCGCGTGGGACTAGAGCGCTGTACACGTGTTTGATGTTTTTTTTTATTTTGGGTGCATTATCATTAATGTTGGGTCCGGACCCGGGTTGGGTCGTGGACAGGGTCAGAACCGGACTGATCTGGTGGGACCTGGACCAATACCTGGATCAGGTCATGCGACGACCCGGTGGTGAGCCCATGGTCCCCACCTGACAGAGTCGCCAGACCCAGGAAAACATGAAAAAAAAGAAGACCCCAGGTGGAAAGTATAAAATTATAAATGCATCACTCGCTTGATGTCTTTAACCACGGGTAATGCATCACTTTCAATCAAAGATGGCCAACAGTCCAAAAATTCCCACGAACAGGCTGCTAATATTGCTTCCGCCTCCAAAATTCTGGAATCTGTAAAAGTTGAAATATGTGTTTTCCAGGCAAGAACGCGACCAAAGGAGTCTCTCACCAGCACAGCAACTGCCCCCTCATGAGAATCTGTTGCTGCATCCACATTCAGTTTAACATGAGAAGGTAACGGCGGATGCCATTTAATACTTGAAGTCTCAAGCATTACGTTAGATTGAGATACAAAATAATTTGCATCATTTAAAGCCTTCCTTAAAATCCATGTCGGTTCTCTATAGACAGCTTGAAATACTAAATCACATCGTTGCTTCCAGAGGTGCCAAATAATCGAAACTCCCAGCACCCCCAAAAGAAAACGTTGTTATTCTTAGACAACACCCAATCAGTAAAAAACAGTATGATTTGAATTGAGTCCTTATGAAACCATTCTTCATTGAATCCAATAGGCGAACCAAACCATATCGCCCTGCTCCTGGGGCATGTAAAAAAAGGTGCTCGGTAGTTTCTTCAGTTGATTTACAAATATTACAAAAGCTGGATATATAACCGCATCTTTTAGCAGTAGCTTGACTAGTTGGTAAAGCATTCACCATCACTTTCCAAAGAAAAACTATAACTTTGGCCGGAAATATTTTATTCATGCGTGGATGCCACAATTTACTCCAACTTGACATGTCAGAAATCCCCGGAGGATACTGTGCTTGAGATTAACCTGATTTGGTATTATAAAACCCATTCTGAACAAACTTTCACACTAAGGTATCATGATTTTCTTCACTAAATACTGGAGTTCTTAAAATCCTTTCTACTGAACGTGAATCAAAAAGTGCATTGATAAGTTCATGATTCCACCGACCATTTTCTATTAAATCACATATTAATCCTGGTTTCTCAGCATTAGGTGAGAGAAGAGTAGGAGGTCCCTGTCCATCCAATATCCAATGATGCTTCCATATGTTAATAGCAGTACCATCTTTTATTTTCCATAAACAGCTACTAATCAGATCCTTTCTTGCATTAAGTATATTTTTCCATACCTGAGAACTATTATATTGAATATTGATGTCCCAAAAGTTCCTTTGTTTAAGATATCTACTCCACATAATCCTTACCCACAACTTATCCTCGTCATGAAGAAAGGACCAAGCCAGCCTCAACAAAAGTGCCCTATTCACCGAAGCAAGATCCTGAATTCCCAAACCTCCTCTATTCTTAGGTAATTTAATAGTATTCCAACTCTTAAAACAGATTTTTCTCTTCACTGCATCTTGCTGGCCCCACCAAAAATTCCTTTCCAAAGCTTCTAATTGTTGAACTACAGCCCTTGGGAGTCTTTTCAAAGACATAATATGTATTGGTAGTTGACTCAAAATAGACTTAATAAGAAGAGTTCTCCCTGCTGTAGACAAACAAGAACTTTTCCAACCTGCTAACCTCTGCCTGAAGCGATCAATTACCCGTTGATAATGGTTAATTCGATTGTCAGATATACTTATAGGAATCCCCGAATACTTTTCATAAGGGGATGCTACTGCAAAACCCAAAACATCACAAATTTGCTTAGACACCTCCGGTGACACATTCCTACTAAATATAATGCTAGATTTGGTATTACTGATGGTTTGACCCGAAATAGATTGATATAAATTCAAAATATTTTTAACTGCTAAAGCCTCTTCCATAGTAGCCATACCACAAATAACTATATCGTCTGCAAACATCAGATGAGTAATTCTAGGCCCTCCTCGACTCAATGTAATTCCTTTAAATGCTCCTTGATCCACAACTAATTTAATAATATTAGAGAGAGCCTCCACACACATAATATATAAATAAGGAGATAACGGACACCCTGCTCGAGGCCCCTGAAAGGTGTTATCATCTTGGATCTTCTTCCATTCAAATTAATAGAATAAGTAACAGTGGACACACATTCCATAACCAAATCAGTAAAGGCTGCCGGAAAAGCAAACTGTCCCAACATAAACCTAATAAACTGCCAATGAATTCTATCATATGCCTTGCTTATGTCTAACTTAATCATGAAATGTCCCACCTTCCTTGCCTTAAATCGAAAAGTATTAACAATTTCGTTAACAATAATAATATTGTCTAACCCCAACCTTCCCGGAATAAAGGCCACCTGATTTTCTGATATAATCTCTGACAATACCGGCTTAATTCTATTGGCCAAGACTTTTGTGAGGATTTTAAACAAAACATTGCATAGACTAATTGTCCGATAATGATCAGGATACAAAGGATTTCCCTTCTTAGGAATTAAAGAAATAATAGTATAATTCAACTCTTGAGGAATAGAGTGATCTGAAAAAATAGAGCAAACCAGATGAACTACATCCCTACTAATGTCATTCCACATTAACTGAAGAAAACTTGGCGGTATGCCATCCGGACCTGGGGCCTTGTCCGGATGCATAGAGAATAAAGCATCTTGAATTTCTGATGCACTAGGAGTAATCAGCAAAGCCTCTTTTTGGTCCTCAGTCAACTGCTTAACTGGTAGAATATTATACCAATGCAGCGCTGGTGTTTTGTCTAAATGAAAAAGATTCTCAAAGTAATGGCAATAAACATGTTGAATATCATCCCAAGATGTAGACCAGCATCCAGCCCTGTTATACACTCCCACAATTCTATTAAACCTTCGTCTATTCAAAACTTTCATATGATTTAACGAGTCTTGTTGAATATATTTTAGTAAGGATGACTAAACACTCTGTTATTTAACGAGTCTTGTTGAAAAAACAAACATATATTTATGATAAAAACTTGATCCACCGGATATATATCACGGTACCGGAAAATGTGCGAGATAGAAAGTAATTTTATATCAGATCTTTTTGCGGCGGATGTCGACCGACACGTGTACGTGCGGATCACGCCAACCCGAAAATATCGACTCCCCGTTTTCTTACTTTTTGTGATGTGCAGGCAAATCCGCCACATTTGGGGTGAATAAGCTGACGAGGCGCGCGTGCTCTCCCTGCCGTCGAATCGAACGGTACCGACCTCCCCGAATATCCGGTGACTGACATGTGGAGGTTCGACTCCGGGCATCCGGATCCCGGAGAAGTAAAGCTGTCGAGACGAGATATTTGAAAATACGATAATCTGAGTTTCTATCACACAACTATATTTTGATAATGGGTAATAATACAAAAATATGTTTTTGTATAAGATGTCTTCTTTCATAAAAAGATTCAGGATCCTCTTATTTTAGTTTTCTCCCTTTCTTAGTTGTATATGATCCCCATTTTTATTTTATATCTTTAGTTATCTTAAATTTTATTTTTACGCAAGAATTTATCATGAAAATATTTTAAAAGTTATCACCGTCGTTCATATCTGATAAAAGTATTCTGAATTTGCAAATCTTATTAAACGTTAATCTGGGAGAAAGAGACCGCACTCCACGTGTCGTCACGAGACTGCACTCCACGTGTCGTCACGTGTTCTCTGCTGTACTAGACCAAGGGCCAAGTTCGGATCCATTCTCGGATCTTACTCAGTTACTCCACGCCGACCGACTGCATACATCCGCAACCAGAACCCGGCTGCTGCTCTTCGGGATTCGCCCACGTAGCATCGGGGAAAAGTGGACCTACAAGAAAATGCACGATTTCCATCTTGCCGGCAACGAGACGCCACGATGGAAAGAAGTGGGGGTAACGATGTAAAAGCATCGCCTGAGAAGTGAGAAGCGCCCGCCGGACGGGAGGGAGGGGAGGACGTCGCTTGAATCTCTCCTCCACTGCTCTTCCCAGTTTCCGTCATCTACAGATCTCTCACCTCCTCACCGTCTGTTCTCTCCCTCTCTCTTCGAAGGCCGAGTTAGATCTTCCCAGATCACCTGCTAGGTCGCTTCTCAGCGATCATCTCCGCAGCACCCTGCTATCCTATCCGCACGCAGCAATGCCGGCTGTCTACGGAGATCGCCTGACGACGTTCGAGGACACAGAGAAGGAAAGCGAGTATGGATACGTCCGTAAGGTGCTCTTCTGGTCCTTTACAGTGCCGCTGTTCTGTTAAATTTTGCAATGAGGGGAGGTCTTCGTTCGTCTATGGTCTCGTGCTTATCGATTTGTGGCGGTCCTGTTCCGAGGGAGCACCTAGTGGTTTCGGGTTCCGCTGATCTTCTAATCGTCCTATGTTGCTGGGGATCTTTATCCTTTTTTCGGGTGTTAATGACCGAGATCAATGCTCGTTTTTGTGAAAAGAATCTGATGAGCAGCGAATGTTGGTGAAATGTGAGAAACGAGCAGTCTCAGCACCACTAAGGATTTCGATGGTCCACGCAGACAAATTTCCCGAGAAAATGTTACTTCTCGTGTTTCGTCTTACGTAGGTGGTATGTTTTTTTCCCTGCCAAGTGAGTTTTGTGGTCTTGCCCTTGGAGATCCGTAATGGACACTTGTGGAAGTCCATCCATTTTGTTTTGAGACCGTGTGACTTGCATTAAGGGCTGTGGGTCACTTTTTACTCACTTCGTATCACTTTTTTGGGAAGGTGGCTGCAAATGACCTTGAAGAGTAAAAGATAAATTTATGTGAAGGGAGAAAAACATTGTAAGAACAGGGAAGAGGGTTCAAAAAGAAGAAGGGAGAAAGCTCAATTTCTTGTCACTAAGAAAAACATAGTTAACAGGGAAATGGGTTCAATCTATTATCTTCAGATGCTAAAAGGAATCATTTAGACTAGTATTGGATGATTCTGTTTTCTAAGTCATGATTATTTTTGATTCAGGAGTGGTTTTGTTGGGCAGGTTTTTAGGAGTCTAAGCTGACCAAAGAGGACAAAATGATCCGTTGATTCATCTATGGACCAGGTGATTAAATAAATTATCTCAAGCAGAAAGGACATAAAATAGATGTACTAGATTTCTGTGCGGGACCCATGGGAGAACTGAAGGAGAAGTAAAAAAGGGGGGAGATGAGGGAGATGAACTGTAAAAGATTTGGCACCGTGCTAGACTGCTTGTTGCTCATGGGGACTTGACATCGTTGATGATCAGATGCGGTATGGTGGTATGTGATCACTTGGATTGCAATCCCAGCTGGATGGGGGAATTTAGCAAATGGGTTTGATGAGGGGTATTGTTATATGGAGGGTGGGTGTTGGACCTCCCAGGAAATTGAAGTTTAAATTATTTGGCTACTGGTTTGCATGTTTTCTGTGCTAATTCAAACTAAGAATCAGGGCGTGCTTCCAGGAGATCTGAATCTCACAGCCTTCACAAGACCAATAAATTTGCAAGATTCAAAACATGCACATAAGATTTTTTTTTTAACCATATCCTTTCTGTATCCTAGCTTACATATTGATAATGCGGTTCAGGTATCTGGTCCAGTTGTTGTGGCAGATGGAATGGGAGGTGCTGCAATGTACGAACTTGTCCGTGTTGGCCATGACAATCTTATCGGAGAGATTATTCGATTGGAGGGAGATTCTGCTACCATCCAAGGTTTTCTATTTCTTTCTTCTTTATCCCACAGTGGGCCTATTGTGCACCTTTTTCTTTTATAAAATTTAACAATCTGTAGCCTAAACCGAGTCTAACATGACTGTATTGTTACTGGTTTTTAGTTTACGAGGAGACAGCGGGACTGATGGTGAACGATCCTGTTCTTAGAACCCATAAGGTATATCTTTTTATAGATTTATCTTTCTCGACTTCCATATTAATTGATGATATGATTGTACATATTTATATACCAGAGCATTTCTCTCTTTGCAGCCTCTATCTGTTGAGCTAGGCCCCGGAATTTTGGGCAACATTTTTGATGGCATTCAGGTATCTGTACATGATTAGTTTATATAAAGTATAAGTTCTGCATTTATGTGTGTAGAATTCTGGTACTGAAGTTTAGATTAGGGAAGATAAAAAAATAGATTAGTCTCGGGCATGGCAAAACCTTCTTAATGTTGGGTGCAGTAACATTGATCTGAGGGTTTTGGAGGAGAGGGGTGTTAGAAGGTATGGATTTTGAGAGGGAAAAAATTTAAAATGTCAAACAACCATCGTATAGTATGCCATTTTCTCCATAAAAAAGAAAATTATTGGGGTAAGCTATGTTATCCAAAGCATGAGGCAGGCAAGGCAAGGGACCTCCCATTGCCTCCAATGATGGAGGCGATCTCAAATGGCACCGCCGCGGACAAGTAGGGCAGCAAAGATGATGGGCTTGCGGAAACACCAGAGGCGGCACGTTTGGGTGGAGAAGATGAGGCCTGTGCAGCCCATGCCAGGTGGATCTGCAACGTATCCAAGGTGCGGTCCGCAACTTAAGTTGCGAATCCACCCTTTTGTGTCACTGATCCTAAAATGAATCTCACAGATCCATTCTTCCTTGCACGGATGCCGGAGGTGCCCCTGCCTCAATGCCGGATGCTGCAATGTCGGTTGCCTAGGCGGTTAAGGTCGTGTTGAGGCAATGAGGGCTGCCTCACCTCACCTTGTTGCCTAGGCTGTCGCTTTGCATGCCTTTGATAACATAGCAAGTAAGCTAGCATACCATCCATGCATTTTTGACATAGATCAAAACTATTGTTAGTTTAACTAGACTTTACACAATGGATCGAATCATATAGATAATCCCTTCAAGACAACATAGGTCATTGAAAAGATCTCGGGTGACTCACCAAAGCACGAAAGCTAGAATCTTTCAGTCAACAGTTCAATCTGGAGAATTCCTGAACAAACTTGTAGTTCTTTTTTTATTGTTTCTTGTATCTGACCATGTTGCTTATTATCTTGATACATTTCAATGTTTCTTCTTTTATGTAGAGACCATTAAAGACAATTGCTATAAAGTCTGGTGATGTCTATATTCCTCGTGGTGTCTCTGTTCCGGCCCTTGACAAGGATAAACTTTGGGAATTTGAGCCTGGAAAATTAGGTAATCTGATAATTTGGAATTCCAACTTAGAAAATCTAATATGATAAGTTCTTATTGCTGATTGATCTGAACCAACTTCTGATTTGTTTCAGCTGTGGGAGATCTTCTCACTGGAGGAGACTTGTATGCAGTATGTCTTCATCCCTAGTCATTCAAAATATAGTTCTTTGATTTACAAATGTAGTTACTTGCTGCACTTATTCACTTCACATTTTAAATTTTTTTGGGACTATGCAGACAGTATATGAGAATACTTTGATGCAACACCATGTGGCACTCCCTCCTGGTTCAATGGGAAAAATTTCGTACATTGCTCCTGCTGGGCAATATGATATTAAGGTGATGCTGAATGCTTTGCCCATAAATACTGCATCTGTTTTCTATACCAAGTGAAAATTTCTCACATGTTTGTTTTACCAGGAAACTGTACTGGAGCTAGAATTCCAAGGTGCCAAAAGACAATTTACCATGCTTCAGGTCCATATTCATATAGCCTTTTATCATTATTTGAGTGAATCTAAGTTCACACAGTTAGCTTGATATAAGTTTGGTCTCTAGACGTGGCCTGTGCGTACACCTAGGCCAGTTGCTGCAAAGCTTGCTGCAGATACACCTCTCTTGACTGGGCAGGTAAGTGAAAAAATATTCTAACAAAGGGTAGAAAATTCCTTCATTGCAGATATCAACTTTATTTGACAACCAAACAAATACTTAGTGCAGCGTGTTCTTGATGCGCTCTTTCCATCTGTGCTTGGAGGAACTTGTGCTATACCTGGTGCTTTTGGTTGTGGGAAAACAGTCATTAGTCAGGCACTTTCAAAGGTGACCTCATCACTTATCCTATTACTTTCTTTTTTATGTTTGGGTTCTCAAAACTATCGTGCAAAACTCTTATTTATATGTTTTTCGCGTTCAGTACTCTAATTCTGATACTGTGGTTTATGTTGGGTGTGGAGAAAGAGGAAATGAAATGGCTGAGGTACGACTGTAAGGCTTTATATGGATTTTCATGTGTTGCTTTCCATTTTCTCACCTTATTAATGTTCTACTATCTAGGTGCTTATGGATTTCCCACAACTAACAATGACACTGCCTGATGGCCGTGAAGAGTCTGTTATGAAGCGTACTACACTCGTTGCAAATACTTCCAACATGCCTGTGGCTGCTCGTGAGGCCTCCATTTATACAGGTGCAAGATCAAATATTTTAGTTGATTAGTATGTCATCAGCATTTGACAGAGGCGCTAATTAGTAATGTTTTCAATCCATAAGTCAACACCAGCCCGGTTCAATCCACCTAAATGTATTCACACACAGCAAACATTTGAATATGACTGCAAACGATAATCTAGTGAGTGGTGAGCCAAATGGCAAGAGGTGGAGACTGATCAACAACACATGATCTTTGACTGTAAGTAGTGAGGAGAAAGCATCTCTTTGTGCGACCACTGGTGGAGAGTTGCTGAGTGGAGATGTCTGCAGTAAATGCCTTTTCAGGGTCATTGAGTTGCTGAAGCCTGAAGCTGGTTGTGCAGATTCATTGGACCCCCGAAAAAACTGCTGGAATTCATCAATATCCTTGGTGGTTTTGGCCATGGTTGATAAGGAACCAATGACTTCTGGATTAGGATCGACTAGGGCAGATCCTGATTGGGATTGAGATCGGACAAGGCAGATCCTGATTGGGATTGAGATCGGATCAGCCAGCTAGGCTGATCCACAAGAAGAAAAACCAATCAAGACTTAACTTAGCTTGGATTGTACAATCGGCTGGTTCGGATTGGAGTTGGTTGATTCTAGGATTGGATTGGCATATGCTGACCCGATTTTTTTCTGTTTTCTTTGGCAGGGAGACCGATTTACCTCCAATTTTCCGCTAGAATCGGCTATAATAGACCACATCAGCCGTCGGGACTGATTTGGCTTGAATTGCTTGCCGGAATCGATTGCTACACACTGCTGCGGGCTTTATTTCGGGTCCATTTGGTGCCAATTTGGTCCCAAAAGGGTTGGATTGGACCGGAATTCGATTTCGGCGCTGATTTTGTGTTTTTATTGATTTTTATGGTTTTTTGAAGAACTGATTTAGATCTATCCTAGAATCATTTCTTTTCGGCTCCTCTCGGCAGTGGGGAGTGGTGGCCATCACCCCTTGTTCTTCCCCACCCTAAATGGGTGGAGAAGAAGGGTTATATCGGGCTTGCTGGACCCGATTTGACTGTATCCACCAACTTAAGTTGATGGTTCTACTTTTTAATGGGCAAAGACCAACAATTCACGGGCAAGGAAGAACATATCTGTGGTGGCTGCCACCCCCACTATCGGAAGGTGCTGGTTTCTGTTGGGATCATCTCCTAATCGTCAGGGAATTGGCTAATCTACGCTGATCTGGTAATATGTAGTGCTATTAGGGGTGTAATGCAAACGAACTGAGCCGAGCTGATTAGTATGCTATTCAAGATTGGCTCATTTATTTTACTCGAGTTCGAGCTTGAACTCCAGCTTTTATTAACATGTTGAATTCTTGTTCATGCTTGGTTCATTACTTTATCGAATCAATTTGTGCTCGAGGTTGAATAGCAGCTCGACTCAAATTCAATCCACGTTCAAGTCATACTTGTCAAGATGCCCACCTAGGTGGCAAGGCGCTATTCTACCAGCACCTTACCTGGGTGTTTTTTGGTTGATCCACGATTCTTGAGCGCCCATTTATGATAGTTTAAACATATTAATATATCTCATTATCACTTATACTATTACATATATATAAGATTTATAATTATAAATATATGTTATATACTTAAATTTTATAAAGATCTATTTTAACTCTTTTCTCTCTTTCACTCTCACACACACGTATCAAGTTTATCAAGATTAATCATTTCCCAAAGTAAATATATATACCTATGCATACATAATTACATAAATGAAATCACATTTAAATGTATGAACACATAAACATACACATTTAATTATAATATAAAAATATAATTATATTTATGTATATATATTTGTATGCATGTATAAATATATATAATACTAACATCTAATTATATATATGATTGTGTATATGTATATACACATGTATATATAAACATCCAATTTTACCGCCTCGACCACCTAGGCGACGCGTAAGTGGCCATCTTGTTGCCTAAGCGAAATTGACAATCTCCAATGCCTTGGGTGCCTTGTTGCCTTGGAAACTATGGTTCAAGGTCAAACTCAATACGAACTCGTTTATAAAACTTAAAATCAATCAAAAATCATCTGTGAAAGTGAAACTCAACTTTAGCTCATTTATGAAACTTTATCTAAGGTTAAACTCAAATCAACTTTTATTTCAACTTATTTGATATATTTAAGTAACAATATATAACAATTAATACATGCAATTTAAATTTTAATAAATATTTAATTGAATATTTAATCAAGTTACTTGCAAATTTATCAAGTCAAGTAGGAGTCTATTCAAACTTGGCTCGTTTAATTAATTGAGTTTTTTATGTTCAAGATTGTTTGTGTAACACAATAAATGATCCGAGTGGAGTTTTTATTAAGCCCAGTTCTGAACTACTTGTCAAGTGTTTGTTTGTTTGCACCCCTAGCCCCCTAGGCTTGATCCCACCAGAAGTTGGCCCTTTAATCGGCTCTCTCTTGGATTGGGTCGGTACCTGCCCTCTTGATCTGAATTGGTCTATCTTGTAAACCATTCAGAGAACAATGGAGAGGATCCTGGTGGCTGACATTGGTCACCTGGCATGATTGGATGGCAAGTTGATTGAATGAAAATGCTGTTATTTCAACCATCATGGAGCTGTCAAATACAAAACCAAAGAAAGCTGTGTGAAATCTGCCAAAGCCTTATGAATGGTAGATGAAGAAGATTGCAGATAACCATTTTTCTTGTAAAGAACCTACTAGCCAGTAGACATGTAAATGGGTCAAATCGTGGTTGGGTTTGACCAGATCCAAATTCAAACAATGATTTGTTCTGACTGAGCTAGATCCTAACCTGATAACTGATCTACTTTGGATCAGGCTTGGGAAAGCATCCTAGTGTCATTTTGGCTTTGGGCTCTAGCACCCTAGCCATTTTTACCTCTTTGGCAAGTGTGATGGCTGTTTGTAGGAAGTGGCAGGAACCATGGCTGGCACTCCCCATCGACCATGCTAAACTAGGGTTATGTTTGGCAATATCACAGAGGTACTTCTACTTGAAGTATCTTCTTGTCGAAGGTGTTTCAAATAAAAGTGCTTCTCTTTTTTAGAAGTTGAAGTTGTTCGGTAGTAATTTTTATTTATAAAAAGGAAGAATAAAATTTATTTGATAGGCACCTTAAAAGGAATAATATAAACTCTTATCTTTTTGACAACCCATTACATAAAGCAGGGCAATTTAATATTTTTTTAGTTGACCAATTCTTACAATCTATTTTTTTCTGTGGTGAGGAGGGGATAGTGGGAGCTTGGGTACCAGAATATAAATTAAATAGAGAAATCTTTAAAAAGAGGGGCGGTAGTTGATTTGCTCTTAAATAAAAGATGTATAAAAATATAAAGCATGGCATATCACCTCAAAAAAATGAAAATGGTTGAACAGAGTTCTACAGTGAGGAGAAGAACACTTAGCAGCAAAACGAGCTTTTGTAATTAGGAGGAGAAAATCTCTTCTTCTTCCTTCTGCATCCTGCGTGGAGAAGCACATGTCAGTTACGTAGCCAAACAGCCCTAGAGATAAGACTAACTTTTGATAAGAGAAGTAAAATAGGACTTCTACATTGTTCCCAAACGCACCCTTTCTCTCCATTCTTTCCCTTCCTCATCTCTAAGGTAATAATGCTGTTATGGTTGTATTTGAGTTTTTTTAGAGCCAGACGTACCATTAACAGGATTTCAAGCTGCTCCACTATTCTTAAAAGCATAATCAACATCATCTTTGTTCCCTAACAAACTTATGCTTGTCTTTTCACCATCGGCATCACATGAATAATTTTGCTTCAGATTGCAGAACCTGCTTCTGGTTTCTGCCATGAAAGAGGTGAATATGAATGAAGTAAGAAGTATTATGATCCTTGGATTCTAAAATCACTAAAAGGTGAGTTGTGGACAACGAACTAAGATCTCTGCTTTGAACCAAATTGAACAATCTAAGGAGATTTTTGAGGATAGGAGGAGGATGAACATTATATTCTAACTGGAGGAAGGAAAATTCTGAACTTTGCCAGCTGCTTAAACATGTTCTCAAATGCCATTCTCTGACCTTATTCAAGATTTTTGCAGAAGCAAAAATCATGGTCTTTTCTGCTTGTGCCCACACAGACCCTAAACTGCAGCAATGACAGTCTTCACTAGGTACCGCCAGTAAAGACCGGCAATGTGTAATACTATTGAAACCTCATTATTCTCATCTTTCTTTTAAAAGATTTTTTTTATATTCTAGCATGGACAACTATGAAAGTACATGGTATTTATATAAGTATTAGCTAATTAACTAATTTTGTGTGATATCGATATATATAGGAACATAGACGGGTTCACAGATTTTCTAAGTGTTGACATGGGGATTGCCCATCATCTAGATGATCTGAACCACACATTTTTATATGTTGAGGTTATCTTAGTTCTTTGAAAATAAATTTTGACTTCTCCCAATTAAACTTGCGATATTCTAGTGTTAATTACATCGAGTAACTATTCAAACACCCTTGATTAACTGTCACATCAACATATTGAATGGAAGTCATTCATCCACATAAAACACAAGAAGACATATCCCCATGGCCATATGAAACATGATTTTTTGTTTTTTAATTTATTTTTAAGATTATGAATTTGATTTATGATTTGGTTTGCTTTGGGTTTGGAGATTATCTTAATTGAATTATTAAGATATTTTGAGATTGTTTGATTTATGAAATTTTGTTTGATTTGTTTTTTTTGTCTTTTGTCTTTAATTTGACTGAGACAATTTAGATTGGGATCTTTAAGGTTATTGGATGTTTTTTTATCAATTTTGTTAACTTTTTTATAAGTTGTTGGATTATTTTTGCTTTGTGCATTTTTATATTTTCTTTAAATTAATTGTCAACTTTTTATGTGTTTTATTGGTATTTTGTTATGATTTAAGTTGTTATTTGATTTGGGTTTATTATGTATACTTAAGTAAAATTACCTACTTAATTTCATGGTTAAGTTGAACTTAACATTTTTTTAACTATTAGTGGTCATTTTTATGTATTATTTTATGAAGTGGTTTCAATTTAATTTTGATTTATTTTTGTCAATGTTTAAATTATTATTTGATTTGTTTTCTTAGAATTAATTTTTTATGTATTATTTAATTTAAAACTTCGCTTACTTCAAATTCTCAATTAATTAAAAGTGATAGCAAGTCGGGTCTAAAATTTTTTAGCAAGATCATTTAAAAATTTGAAAGATGTTAATTCAACTCAATGAATCATTCCTTGGTTTGCGTTTGATTTAGCCATCACTCAACCTCAAGTTATATCCAATGTGTCAGCTTCTCTTGCTGCTTCCTTGCTACACCTATGCATAACAAGGTTTTTAGGCAAGAATTGCGAGATCGGAATCGGGACCCATAATCAGGACCTGGATCGGTGGGTCCTGATCAGGGCTGATCTTCGGGAGGAATTTCAGTTAGGTATTGGTCTGGATCGGATAATTTTTTCTATTTTTGTTGAAAAATTCAGCAAAATAACTAAAAATTAGGAAAACTTTTAAAATTTGTTAAAAAATAGAAATGTGTTATCTAACAAAATTTCATTGCATTACAAGAGTTTTTAAGTTCCATAGATATAAATTAACACAAACGATCATTTCAATACACAGAACCATAGTTGTCAAGGCGACAAGGCGCCCAAGGCGTTGGAGGGTGCAGAATAAGCTTAAGCGACTAGGCGGCCGCTTAGGCGTCGCCTAAGCGGTCAAGGCGGTGACATTATTGTGTTTATATATATGTAATTATGTATATACATAATTACTTATATATGTGTATATATGTATATATGTACTCTAAATGTGGGTGCCAAAAATGATTTATACAACTAACAATCATACAAAGTTGGATAGAAAAATAAAAGTAATACAATTGACATAGCAAGAATACAATTTATATAAAATTGAAAACACATTACAAAAGCTTAAAATTTACTTACCAAATGATACGTGCTTTACTACAACTTGAACTTCTTTCTAAAAAATCTGAAAAATAAAGTAGACAACATATGCAAATACAACATGACATACGGCATAGACACAAACACTTCACATTATCACAAGCTATGAAACTAACCAAAAAATAGGAATACAAAAATACAACTAAAAACTAACATCATGATCAAAGTATATAAGTAAAGTAAATAAAACAAATAATAAAAGCGACTTACAAATACAAAAAAGTACTCGAAACGAAAAGATTGAAGTAAAGTGTTCAAAGTACATCACAATCGCAACATAATGTCATTCGAATCTTAAAACCAAACATGGCATTCTACAAGTCTCATCGTGCATTAGCCTCTTCATTTGCATCGCCGCCGTCTTCATCATTTTCTTCCTCTCATGGTGCATCATCTTCTTCATCATCATCTACATCATCATCCTCTCCGTGATCTTCATCGCCTATCTTCGTCTCTTACCATCGTAGCTTGTGATGTAGTGGCCCCCTTGCTTGACGATGACTCTTTGTGCTCTACTCTCTTGAAGCTCGTAGCATTTTCAACATCTTCCCATGTAAGATCTTGACCTTCGAACTAAATTGTTGGTTTCCTTTACCATCCACTCACTCCCCCGATCCAAACTTTCCGAGCAAATAGGATCGTATCTTTCGGATTTTTTTAATCTCCAAGAACCTTTCGCGAAGGCGGCGGTTGTATTGCACGCATAAACCAAATCGTTCGATCTTTTATGCTCTAACGGTTTCTCTTCTTCGTATGAGCGAAAAACAACAAAAAGCATATATATATCACGGATTACAAATTAAACATAATTGATGAGAATGATGTGTCCAATATTAATCTTCTAAAATACTTACGAAATTCGAATGTGCTCGATTACGTTACGCCGGATGAGCTACAACATAAGCCGAGAATCCTTAATACTGAAAGCATCTTTAGCTCGGTGTTTGTCCACCGTATTGCATCCCAATCAACATTATATTGACAATTTGACAATAAACACAAATTAAGACATGATTACACTCTTTAACATATAGTTAATATCTCCAATAAGAAGATGACTTACTTGGAAGTTTCTTTTCTCGTGCCCTTATAGCAAATGAGATGCTAAATGTGCCTTTTGTAATGTACATACCAACTTGTTCGTCTATCTTGTCTTGCGCATCTTTATCGTACCATTCTCTCAGCACATTTATAAAATGCAGTTTCATACTTTCCAACACAAGATGGATCTTTAGATTGAGCATCATGATAGAATTTGGGATTTAAGAAGAAACCGGCTAAGTGTAAAGGACGTTGCATTTGTATCTCCCATCGACGATCTACAATCTTTAATATAGGAGCATACTTTGTTTCTTTTCTGAAAATTTTCAACAATTTTATGTTTTGCGGAAATTCCATAGCGACGAAACAAATAACCCATAAATTTGGTTTCTCGTCACCATCCACTAGCCTTAACACTTGCAAAATAATTTGAGATGCTCTCGAAAATCTCTTCAACTCCCGTACCAAAACTTTACTTGAAAAACAATAGAAGATACATGTTTTCTGTATTTGTCTTTGCCCGCACACTTTTATGCCAATTATCGAGAAGAAAACAATCTTCTCGACCCTCTTTTGACTATGTCATCATGTAATCTTTCCAAAGTAAGGAAAGATGTAGCGAATCTTGTCACTCACGTCTTACTAGTTCTTTTCCTTTCGTTTCTTTTCTCATGAAATCTAGTAAACGAGAATGGTTATACAAGTATGTAGTCAATTTCTTTGCTTTGGAGATGGTATACGCATAAAATTTTATCTTTAAAATCTTCTAACATTAAATCAAGACAATGCGCCGCGCAAGGTGTTGAAAACAAGCTGTTTCCTTTTGTCCGTCAACAACCTCCCAGTGAAACATTGTAAGAAGCATTGTCTGTCCGCAATTTGTACCACATTACGTTGTCGACCTTATCAATTATGTTGTTAAGAAGCTCGTACATAAGGATGGCATCTTCCTTACGGTCGAGATACATCAACGAGACTCCATAAAGTAAGTACCTTCGGGGACGGTTTACTAAGAAGTTCACTAACTTCCTTTGTCTTTTATCTGTCGACCATCGCGCATTATAGTGCAACCGTAAAGTTTCCAAGATTTTTCATACATAGAATGCATTTCCTTCGTTCGTTCAACCATTTTTTCAACGAGAGGTACCCTCGACATATGATAGCCAGGGCGTCACACCGGACCCGGCCCTCCCGCTTGTTCGCACGCTGACATGAAAGCTTCTTAATTTGGGCATTAAAAGATATACACTTGCTTGTGAAAACCAAGTGGCCACATCGATCTCGGAATTTTAGTTGTTCTTCCTTGTTGAATTTAGTCCCCATAGTACTTTGATATTGTTTGCCACTTCTTCTTGCATCTACAAAATCTTCGGCATATAATCTTGCAAATGCATCCATTGGTCCTTTCTTCTTGCTACTACCAGACCCAACCATAGTTGATGTCATGCTTTTCTTTGTTGAAGATGAACTTTTCACCGATACATTCTTGTTTTGCTCATCACCTTCGTCACATTCTTCATCAGAACATTCAAGCACCGTATGTATATCGGAACTGAACATCTTTCTCTTTTTGTTTTTACTCAACCATGTACGCATTTCCTCGGCAATTTCTGTTGTAGTTTTCGGACATTTTTTCACATCACTAAACCCGCTCAATCAAGTGTTCCTTCTGCCTTTTTATTCCACCATTCGTAACCGAACCACAAAGTTCGCATTTAATCTTATTCTTATCATGCTCATCGACCCGATAAGCATACTTCCATCCCGGATCAGCCGACTTAGCTTTCTTCTTTTCCTCCGTCATATTAACCGAACGGGCCGAACCGGAAGCCATTTACACACAATCCCACAACAAACCACTATGCTAAAAATGACAAAAAAAATTTGTAATAGATCAAACGGTACTCAAACTATAATAAACAAACTTCAAACCGTGTCTACATAATACGTAGATGCTAAGAAATAGCAAAGAATTAAAAAACAACAAAGTCGTAAATCTCCGAAGCGCACGAACACGTCAAAACCACTTGATATATTCGAAATTTAAGCAATGTATATGTACATTAGGTTTAAGAACACTCCGATAGATGTACGAGACTAAACTTGAAGGGAGAAATGCCAAGATATAGGTGGAAAAATAAAAAAACACAAAACCTAACTGAAATACGGAATAGGAGAACGATGGAGAGGAGGACAACTATCCGGCGGTGAAGTGCTTCTGCGTGGCCAAGGAGACCAACTCCGTCGCGAGGAGGCGGTGGCGGCGGCGGCTTACACGGCTGAGGGCGGCGGCGGCGGCGGCGGCTGAGGGCGTCGGGTCTGCCGTCTGTGTTCGCCACTCGGGAGCAGGAGGGATGCGGTGCGGGGCCGAGTGAACCAGTCGCGAGGGGGGGTGGGCGGTTCAAGCGAACTTAAGTCCGGGCCGGTTTTGAACCGCAGCCGGTTCAAAAGGGAAAAAAAAACCGGCCCGCCTTGGCCAAGCGACGCCAAGGCGGGCCAAGGCGTACGCCTTCTTCTATTAAAGTAAGGCGCCCCTTCTAGGCGTCTTCAAATTGGCGCCTTAGCGCCTGCCGCTTAGGCGCGCGCCTTGACAACAGTGCACAGAACATGGTACAAATAATATGCAATATACAGTATACTTTCCTTTCATCAATATCTATGGAGTTGACCTTCATACACCTTGTTCTCTTGATTCTCCTAGATGTTCCATTGGGAGTTGTCAATCATGATTGACACATCCATATGAAAATAACGAAATGGTCATTTGACTAAAATCATTGTTGGCGTCAGAATTTTCAGAAAAAAAAATAGGAGGGGCAGCACAGCAAAAAATGAAGAAAAAAATAGAAGAACTGGTCCAGGTCAACTGCCAACTAGATTGGCCCTCAATTGGGTCAAATCAAGTCCAGTCATACTCAAAACAGGTCCTTAATTGGGCCCATTGGCACAAATTCCAGCTGGCCCAGTCTTTCTTAATTTAATTGACTGATTTTTAACCCTTGAAGCCCATTACGTACAACCCATTGAGAGGAAAGGAGAAGTGGGCCGCTGCCACCTGCTGGCCCAGGAAAACCCGGCCCACCTGCGGCCAGGTGTGAACAGGCCCAGCCGCACCAGCCCTGCCACATCAGCACCCCTGTGCGCACCAAGCCTGGCACCTCATCCTTGACCCATTTATGAGGTGAAGAAGCCAATGTGGCCAGCCTACGTGGGAGACACCAAGGGTCAGTCTAACATTGAAGACTGGTGGGAATTCAAGGAGTTGGGAAAGCCAAGAGTCATCCTACATTGAAGAGAACATGACTCTTGGAGTGCCATCCGTCCCTATAAAGAGAGAGGGCGCGCCAGGTTGAAAGGCGGGCTGCTTCAGACGCCGGGAGGCTGCCGGACTGTGCTCTGCATCTGCTGCCAATTGTGCCCCTGCACCTGCTGCACCTGCTGCCCGTGGCCAAGAAGGAGAGAAGGAAAAGGAGAAGAACAGGTGGGTCAATATTCTACAAATATGTAGCCCTCTAAGGGCACCCCCTTGGTCTTTCTCTCTTCCTTCTGCTCAGCCCTCTCCATGGCCCAATCCGACCCACACATAGCAGGGTCTTAGTACCTTCTGTTGGAAGCCCCCTCGGCCAACCATGCAGGCTCTAAACAATGCCCAGTTCGGCCCCCATATACAGTCTCTTTTCAGCCCATAAAAAGATGCTCCGAACAGGAACTATTCAGTCCCTCTCGCAGCTCAACCAAAGGCCATTTCATCCCATTGTTGGTGCCTGCATCAGCCTTAAACAGACCTCAATCCAGGTCCATTTCCAGCCCAAAGTCGTCCCTCAATCCAGGTCCAAGGCCCCTCTGTTCGGCCCATGATCTGACCCCTGTTCAGGCCCATAGTCGGTCCCCTTGTGACCAGGTTCCAGCCCACCTGAAACCACCTGCGCAGACCCTAAACAGGCCCATAACCGGCCCAGTTCTGCACACTGAACAGCCCCCTTGCCCAAGCTCATGACCGGGTCCATATAGGCCCTCGCCAGGCCCATTCCGGCCCAACCAGAGCCCCATCAATCAGGCCTCAGCCGGTCTCCGGACCAGACCCCAAAGCCGGTCCCAAATCTGATCTCCAAAATAGCCCTTTGTGCAGGCCCATTCCGGCCCACCTAAACCCAAACCAAAACAGCCCCATTGTGGCCTACTGAGAGGACAGCAGTCCTGGAAGCTCCAAACAGGAGGACAGCAGCCGGAAGTGGGCCGGCTTGAAGGTGACGGCCCGGCACCCCTTGGAAACCGTCCGACGGGCCAAGGGCATAGCCGGGTGGCCTTCCAAGCCGGTCCAGCCAAGCAGGGCCAGCAGAGCAGCAGCTTCCCAACAGGCCCATCCGGCCCAAAGACAGTCCAAGATAGGCCCGGCGGGCCTATGAAGATTGAAGGCCGGCTCGGAACGCCGATGGAATTGAACCGGCCTCCATGGCCTTGTTCCAAAAAACTGAACAAATAAAAATTCAGAATGCGAAAGCAATATTAAATTAAGGAGATCCACCCTTCGCGGGGACTCCAACCTTGGACGACTCCCCCCGGGTCCGCCCCGGAATGTCGATCCGGACGGTGGCGCGGGCATGCTCCCGTAGCCAGTGGTTCCTTCCCCCAATATGGCTAAGCTAAGGCTAGCTATTTTGGATGGGTAAATTTTCACTAAGTTGGAAAAATAGCCGGCATGCCGTCGTAATGCCAAAATTTTTCCAAAGTAGTGGAGATAAACCTATATTGGGGGAAGGAACAATCACATTGTACACCGATGTACTTCACCCCACTTTTCAATGAAATGAAGTTCGATGTCAATTTGGATTGCATGAAACCGGGCATTCAAAGTGACCCGATGGGTCGGAGGCGATGCAAACCGCCAAACCAAATTAAAACCATTTCAAAATCAAATCTGAAAATTCAAACAGAAAAATCAAAAACAGAATTAAATCAAATCTGAAAGTCATAAAATCAGAACCAAACAAAATCCGAAATTCAACTTATTCCGGTTCAACAAACAACCGATCTTCAACAAGATTGAACCGGTTTTGAAACAAACCAAACCGAAGTCAGATCTCCAACAAAAAAAATCTGCTAAAACAAAATCAGGTTTCAATAAAAATCTATCAACATAAAAAAAGGAAATCAGATAATCTGCCAAAATCAGATTTTGATTAAACCCAAAACACATAAATTCTAGATTTAAATCAGATCTGATAACATCAAAAATCAGATTCCAATTAAATCTGCAAACAAAAAATCCAGATTTGAACAATCAACTAAAACAGATTCTAACCAACTTCAAAAAAATCTGATTTTAGCAATCTGAAAATTCACTTAAAATCCACAGAACTTCACTTAAATGAACAATCAAGTGCTTAACCCCAAAGAAACCAAATAAGCACATTTCAAACATCCAAAATGGATCAAAATCAACTCAAAAAACCAGAAAACTCAGAAATCAGAAAAAAATCAAAGTCATCCAAAAATATAACAAATAAAACAAACCCGAACAAAACGGTTTGCATCTGATCGGACCCAAAAGGCCGCTGCCCTTTTGAGTTCTTTAATTTATGATTGTGGATGTGCATGTCTCAAAAACAGGTTCTTCACGACGGTTAATCAAAGGCGTTCGAGCCGTTGCTCGATGTAAGTTAACGCCGGATACTCGCACCATCCGGCGGAGAAGGGTCAAAAAATGAAATTTTCAAAGAACCCGAACCTCGGTTCTAATATTTTTTAAAACTATCACCGGACTACTTAATATTTTTTAGGATATCACATATTTTCCTAGAAAAGTCCGGAGATGTCTTTCTTTCTAAAGAACAGACGCAGAAAAAAGAGGTTCACACAATCATATACACTATTTTGCATTGGAGCTGAGGATGGAGTATATGAATTTAAGTTCTCAGGGGGTTTGGATAATTGGTTGTCGCGTACTGATAAAAAATAACAAATTGGTCATTTGACTAAAATCATATACACTATTTTGCATTGGAGCTGAGGATGGAGTATATGAATTTAAGTTCTCAGGGGGTTTGGATAATTGGTTGTCGCGTACTGATAAAAAATTTCAATTTGATTCCAACACTGATTTCTGCCATTTGAATGTTACCATTGGCTCAAATCATCAACCTCTGTCCCATTGGTTCGTGCATTGTTGGAAAAATCTCATTCTCTTCCACCTCTACCTCCACCTCCACTTGAACCTTCATTGTGTTATAGGTGGAATGAATTTTTCCTCATCATTATCTGAGGAGGGTGCTTGTATACTATTTTTGAGACTCACAAATTTTTGCTCAACAATTATCTTCATTCTTTTCCCTACTTAATTTTCTTGCATACCATGTCTAATTCTGCATTGGTAGACCATTGCAGATTGGCCGGATCGGATCAGAATCAGGCGATTCTGGGATTGAATTGGACTTCTTCAATCCAATTTTGTCAGGAGGACCAATCCAATCCAATCTCCAGCTAGAATTGATTGAAATCGGTCCAATCGGGCTGGATTGGGGTTGGAATTGGCCAATTCCGGACCGATTCCATTGATGTGTCTCCAGAATTGGCCTCTCTGCCACCATCGTGGTGGCTCAGACACCATGGTTGTCTTCCCTGCCCTATCAGGTGGGAGACCTGGTGACTCAGGGTGATATTGGGTCTATCACCGGTGTTAACCCCACACACATACATACAGTAGCACAGTCAGATATTTGGAGGACAGGTCTAATCAGCTAAATTTGTCTTTTGCAATGTCTACAGTTCGAAAGTTTGATCGGCCATTATGGATATTGCTTGTCAGCAACAAATTTATGACCAACAATAATGGATGGATCAGGAACTCCTGACGACACTATAATGCCTTGAGTGCGGAGTGATATTCAACTTGACTGATATTCTGAACTGTGCATCTTTTATTGACATTGTCAATGGAGTGGACAATTTTGCAGACATTTTGATGGATGGTTGCCTGCCGAAGGATAAATTTTCGTTGGTCTACTCTAACCTCTGATAGTAGTGTTGTTGACTGCTGAGATGTCACCTCATCATGAGCTGTTTCAACTTTGACATTGTATATAACATTTTTGCACCATGGATAAGTGGAGTTCGTCGATCTGCTGAAGATTTTAGGCACTTCAATCTGGGATGAAGAAGGAGGAGTTGGGAGTGGAGATGGATAACAAGAATGCTATCTTTACAAATTCTGTGACTAAAATGCTTAGTTTGGGAGGATGCAAGGCATATGAGTTCATTCACTCTGGATTATGAAGCTTCCTATTAAGACTCAAATGTTTCTTTGGAAAATTTTTATCGGGAAGACTTCCAACTATCAATAGATTGAAATGCATCAGGAATCAGGATGGCTAAAAAAAGAAATGTTTACTTTGTGGTATATCTGAAAAAGTTTCAGATCATCTTTTCATTCAGTTTTGGTGCCATCAGTCACTTGTGGAAAACTCTAGCTAAAATATTGAACTTTGACTTGCTCACAATGCAGTATAAGAGCTGACCATATCCTGGAGAACTAATTCATCATTGCGCCCAATCCGGATATCCAATATGCTACCCTGCCTGCTTTTGTTTGCAGTTTGGATTCTAACTGTAACAAGTTTTCCATGACTTTCATCCTCCTACATTATGATGCGGAACTAACGAGGACCGAGAGTGAAGGACATTAAAGGAAGACACTCTTTAAGAATTGTTAAGAAAATCTTCACTTGAAACAATCGGTTAATTCAAAATTGACTTCCCTCTGTTAGCAATAGAAATTGGACCAGCGAACTTTTATCCATTTTTTTTAGAAAATAATCAGGATTTTAAACAATGAAAATTTCCTTCAAATCGAACCACTAGACTTAATCCGCCAGACCCTTAACGAAACCGATTTTTCAAAATAGACTTCAACGGGCGCTCAAAATGTACTCACGATTCGCCAACTACCTCGGACGGAACGAGCTAGGGCCCTATGAACACATTGAGCATGGCGTTCGAAACAGATAAAGAACAAAGCAGGTAAACATTCAAGGATTTTCTGAATAAGAGATTACCTCCACACCGAAGTGTGGGTGTCGGCTCGGCTGGTCTCAGTCACGATTCTTATACATCCAAAGACCAAATAAGAGTTACAACCTCAAATAACGACCCACACCTCGCAGGGTGGTAATAGGTCAGGACAAACTAGCAATCTGGAATCGTGACTGCAACCAGGTTGACGAGCAAACCAAAGATCCGGCGATTTATCACAAAATCCACCGATGAGATGTCAAACAGCAGCTACCATAGCTCGTTTTTTTGGAGGACATTGAAGGGATCAGCCACCACTAGGTCGTATTCGGTTGGTCTTAAACCGGATTAGCAGGCAGCTCCGTAGAGTCACCGGTACCTTAGCCGGAATGAGACCAAATCGACAGGACTATCAGAAACAGAAGTCATCGCCTCCAATTAGTGAATTCGGTGAAAGCGGTTACTGGATAGGACCAGTGTTGTATCTGAGATTTACTGGACTGGACCAGTGTAGTATCCGAACTGTACTGGAAGGGACCAGTGTGATATCCGTTGCTGCCTTTCGGAGCCAAAGTAACGCACTACGCCTTGGAGATGGACCGGTGGAGGTAACGACACCGGCGGGCGATAGCCGGGACTTGGTATTAATAAACCGTGGCATTCATCACATGCCTTCAACGTCAACCAAATGATCATAGATCGACTGATCTCAGAACGCTGTCCTCAATGACATCATGGTTCTTAACGAACTAGTCATCGTTTATCATGAAGAATCAAATCTCAAACGATCGGAAGATTCCAAAGAAGCTGAAACGCATCAAACCGGCGTATGGACTAGTCCCGAACGCATCTCCATTTTGGGCTAAGCCAACAAACGGATGCCTCAGATCTAGAGGACTCGACCAGAACAGTAGTAGGAAATATGGACCAGTCTGTATTGCAGGACGCCTTCGACATGTAGGGTGTCGAGACGGGAGGTGCAACCGAACTGGAAGCTTATCTCGAGACATGGAAATAGATGCGAGAGGATCAAACCATCGCAATCAGCCCACACTTATCGATAGGTAGATACGTCGGTTCTATGTAGAAATCCTCGAGCTGAGTGTCGTATGAAGATCCTTTCCGATGAATGAGTATGTAATAGAGAAGCAGAGAAGCATTCAGCTGGCGCACGGATGCAGAAGCCGCCAATAGGTGAACTGTCGCTTGAAGAAGAAAAACAGATGGAACACCGGTAGTAGACTCCAAATGCACCCAGCAGTGGCCGCCGCGGGAAGTAGCACTCCGATGAAAGTCGAGCAGGCGGTAATGAGCAGGAAATACGGAAGAGATAACTAGCTACGTAGTGGAATACTGATGGCAAGAAAGAACATCCTCTAGGTCTATTGTAGAAATCGCTATTGGAATACTATTGGCCAGAAGGAACACTTGCTAGGGTTACGTCGAAAGGCAACTACGGGAGAAGACGCTACGGGAAGAAGAAGGAGACGCTACGGTAACGGGAGATGCGCGAAACGGGGAAAAAGTGTATTCTCTTTCATCGTAAATGCGCGTACGGTGTCCATCCGTCTCCTTTTAAGGAGGAGCATACGGTGGGTAAAAGAAAATAAAAGAAAAAGGGACAAGAGCGTATTGGGCCCGCGGTTCCATTTGTGGAGCAGGCGGCCCAAGTTCAACCTATTCTCAAGTAATGTCCTAATAGAAAATATCTACGTAATGGGCCAACAAAGAACATTTCTTCTAGTAGCCCAAAGCTTCCTGCCGTATATGTGGTGAGAAAATAACTGGGCCAGATTTTGAAATCAATGACGGCCCGAAAAATGAAAGAAATTATTGTAGATCCCTCTTTCTTTGACGTCGATAAAATCTGCCAAACCGATTTGGGACAATGTCCCCATTACATTAGCATTATTTTAAAGGTGTCACGACACTTGCATGACTTGGCTTTTGCAGGCGATTGGGTGTTAATTACTTGAACCATGTGTTAAACTCCCACGAAGGATTTTGAGAGATTCTGTAATCGTCTTTTTTTCCTTTTATTTTTTCTTTGCTACACTGTATCTTCTTGGTAGTTGGTTGATACATTCTCCCTTTTTGCTTTTGTTCGTCACTTTTCTTACTTTTATCTTTAATTATGAAAGTTCACCCTTTGGGCCACTTTAAGGGAAAAAGTAAAGAAAAGGAGCCAAGACCAAGTTTTTTCTTCACCTAGGATTTGTTCTCTGCTTTAGTTGGTTAATAATGGACTAGAATTTATTGAATCTGGTAAGTATGCGTGTCTCATAGTCATAGTTGTCAAGGCGACAAGGCGCCCAAGGCGTTGAAGGGTACCGATTCCGCTTAGGCGACAAGGCGGCCGCTTAGGCGTCGCCTAGGCGGTCAAGACGGTATTCAAGGAAGGCTGAGTCGGGAGGTTGTTATATAAAAAAAATAAATAAATATAATTATATTTGTTATGTTATAATTGAATATGAGTGTTTTATCAATGCACATAAATAAATATGATGTGTGTGAAAGAGAAGAAAGTTAAATAAATATTTATAAAATTTAAGTATATAACTCATTTATGATTATAAAATTTATATATGTGCAATAGTATAAGTGATGGTAAAATATTGTTATAATATTATTAAATTGGGGGACGCAGAGTAGTCGCGGATCGACCTCTTAAATATATGTTTAAATTTAAACATATATGTTTAAATATAGAGAGAGAGAGATGAAAGAGTTGAAAAAGAACTTAATTAAGTATATAATATATGTTTATAATCATAAATCTTAAATATGTATGATAGTATAAGTGATAATACAATATATTAATATATTGAAACTATCATTAAATAAGTGTCCATTGTGAGGGGTATCAAGGGAGAAAAATCCCTCAAAAACTTATTTTAATGATGTAAAAATACCCAAGGCGCCTTGCTTGGGCGCCTTGGGCGCCTTGGCGGGCGCCTTGGGCGCCTTTTTGGCCCCAGACAAGGCGCCCTGGCAAGGCGCCCTTGGAAAGGCGCCTTGCCGCCTAGGCGGCGCCTAGGCGCCGCCTAGGCGGGCGCCTTGACAACTATGCTCATAGTGAGCGGTTATCCTATAGTGAAGCTATGCTTTATAGTTTCTTGTCATTGAAAATTGTCCTCAATCTTCTGGATGCCAAAAAGCCCCAAGTGATGGTCTTGTAGGTTAGTCAAAGTAATTTTTACTTTACCTGTATATAGAATAGTTCATGTCTTGATGTTTTGGGATCAAAGAATGTGACTATTTTCTTATGGTCATCACTCATTTTGGACATGCATCTATCACTCAAAATGCTGCAACATTTGGTGAATATTTTCAGGAATCACGATAGCCGAATATTTCCGTGACATGGGCTACAATGTCAGTATGATGGCAGATTCAACATCACGTTGGGCAGAAGCTTTGCGTGAAATATCTGGAAGGCTGGTAAATACTGTATTTATTGGATTAAGTTAGCTTTGAATAATGTGACATTAATCAAGCCTTGATTTGGTTAGTTGCTTTTTATGGGTATTCTTTTGTTTTCTACAATATACATTGGCATGATTTTCTTTTGGATGGAGCTCACCATCGTGATACCGTGATCCCAGAAGGGGTATTGAGTTGGGTAAGGACAATGGGTTCAGAAACACAGGTAAAGGCGTGGCCCATGCAATCCCTTGAGTGGGAACTCCTAGTTTCACAGCATATTGTCCACCTCTCACTCTTGACATTGGAGGGATACTTCCTGAATACGTCACTACTGAACTTATATAAATAAAAAGTTATAACTTTCAAACAAGAGAAATTATGTTTAGGGATATATCTTTGGCTTCATTTCTTCTATTATATTTTATGCAGTCAAATGGGGCTAACAATTGACAATCCGAAAGTTAATTTTAAAATTTGAGTTAAATTTTTTTTAGATTGCAATTTGTTTGTACGAAATGACTTTGTAAAGTAAGTCTAAACCTGACAATATGTTTTCTTGTCTAAGCTTTCTTCACTTGGGATTTTTTGCAAGATCAATAGAATTTCTGTTATGCGTTCACTTTTTTTTTGTTTTTTATATGTTCACATTTCTGATAAAATATATTGTAATATTTCTCTTAACATTGTTTCATTTCACTTAGGCTGAAATGCCGGCAGATAGTGGATATCCAGCATATCTAGCAGCACGGTTAGCCTCCTTTTATGAACGTGCTGGAAAAGTAAAATGTCTAGGCGGTCCTGATCGAACAGGCAGTGTAACAATTGTTGGTGCTGTCTCTCCCCCCGGAGGAGATTTCTCAGATCCTGTAACATCTGCAACGCTTGGTATTGTTCAGGTATCCCCTAACATTTCTTCTCACTAAATCCAGACATATGCTGAAGGATAGTTAACATAAAGAAGCTTATGCAATGAAAATTACTTATGACAATTAAGTATATTGAAAGTTTATATTTTCTTGCACAGGTCTTCTGGGGCCTGGATAAGAAGCTTGCCCAGAGGAAGCACTTTCCATCTGTAAATTGGCTGATATCCTATTCAAAATATTCAAAGGTATGCTAGTTTGTTTCATTCATGATACCTAGACTACATTCCATACAATGAGGCAGACAACCTGCTGTACCAAAATGGCACCAGCTTCTCACAAACCTCTGCTTCATTAAATGCTAAATTTATATGAAATTAGTTAGTTATCTTTTGAGTTTTAGTTGTTTAGTTCCTGGAAGGCTGGGTCATGACCCGGTCATGACCCGGTTTTTCAGTGACTGGCACAGCCACAAGCCCGGGTGCCTGACTTAGGTAGGTCTTCGTCCAGGGTCGTGCCGCGTTGCCCAACAAGTAGCCCAACAACATCTATGATAGTTATAGAGCTTGGCGAGGTTATCCTCAGCTAATTGATGGAGGAAGTGTAGAAGACAATGAGCATCTGCACACTTTCAACGCTATATAATCTTTACAAATGTCTTGGGGGTGAGTATATAAGTTATGTAGAAGATCAACAAAATGTAAGATTTGAATAGCAATGACTCAAATTTTTTAAGTGACATTTTGCCTAATTTTTGGGGTTTTTTCACATTTTTTTAATTTTTCTATTTTTTATCTTATTGGATTTAGGCCCGGTTGGGTTAGGATGACTCTGTTCCGACCCGACTTACCTTGGTTTAGTCATTAGGGGGATGTTTGTGAATATTTTTATTTTGAAGGATCTAATTTTAATAGCTCTTTATATAAATAGAGGTCTTATGTCGGAAATCTAAGTGGACATAATAGAATTTATGAAGTTACTTTTGTTCTTTTGCGTTGTTTTCAAGGTGTCCCCCAGGTGATAAGGCACCCTATAATTTGTCTGTCGAGCATCACATTAATTTTCTATTTTTTCTAATTTAGAAATCAATAATGCTAGTTAAGTACCAATATCACTTAATTGAGTCGTTTTAAAGTAAAAATAACAAGTTCTAATAGTTAATTTGATCATAAATAAATGTTTTGATGGAATAATAATTAGGATTAATAATTTCATAGATATTTACTAATATTTAATGCAAAATTAATTATTAAAATTAACTTAATTTAGTAGTTCTAATTTGGTATTCATGTAATTTAGTCTACTTTGATTATGCACTTGCAAATTATTAATTGATTTACATTTTTTCATAGCTTTTTGTTATTTTTATGTATTATTTGTCACTCATATATTTGTTATTTTATCAATTTTATTATAAAAAGGCATTGTCTTATCGCATAAGTGACAAGGTGGTATTCTGTCGCCTTGGTTGTCTTGAAAACTATGATTTGTAGGGGACTTCGCCTCGATAGCTCTTATTCTTCTCTTCCCTCGTTTGGGCGAGGAAGCCTTCTCTCTTCATCCTTGTATGGCAGAGGAGGCCATGCTCTCCATCTGTTGGCCTCCGCGCCATTTTTTCCTATTTATCTTCCTGATTTTCTCTTATTAACTCCTATTATCTGTTTTGTCTCCAATCTAGTTTCACACAGCAATCTAACGGAGTGCAGCTTTTGCATCATCTAGTGACCCCAAAAATAGTTCTTCGCTCTCACATTAGCATGGCTGAATGTCTTTTCATGCATGGAATGCGATCTCCCGAGAATCTCTCTCCACGTGTTTGAGAAACGAGATCGCCGAAACGAGAATATTTATAGGATACTTTTGGTATCTTGATTTTCTATGCATATTACTATTCTTAACTTGTTAGATGACCTTGTTAAGTTCGCTTTATATATTGTTAATTTTATAATGAAATCCATCTAAATATTCATCTAGACATTATTGTTTGATACAATTTTATAACTTAATATTTTTATGACTATATATGTACAATTGACCCAAGATGTCATCAATCTCCTATCCATGTTGTTCAAGATAAAGTTTTGATTTAACACAAGCTCTATTGTATGTCTCCTGTTATCAATAGTTCACATTCACGTGTCTGAGAAACGAGATCGCCGAAACGAGAATATTTATAGGATACCTCTGGTACCTTGATCCAAGGAGGGTTGGGTCGGGGGTCGCGACCGGGTCGCGGGACCCCCAGGCCGACCCGGTCGCGACCCGGATTTTTAATTATTTTTTTTTTCGAAAAATTCAAAAAAATAAGAAAAATGCAAAAAAAATCTGAAAAAATACAGAAAAATTGGATAAATTAAATGACATGATTTAAATAAATAATGCATCAATTTTATTCCAACATGATGTGTTGTGCACTTTGTAGGTAGTTGATGTACTCTCCCCATGTCATTTGGGTTGAGTACGAAAGCTTCGATACGTACACACGACGATCATATTCGTACGTCACTCGGAAACTATCCTAAGACTTGATCCAAACGAGTCACCATAACTATAGGTCGATTGGATCGAAGTATCCGATGACTCCATATAATTCATTCCACGGTACTCTTGATCGTATGTAGGGAACCAAGAGCCTTGGGATGAATCGCACATAGTCGGAGGCATCGTGGTATTCTCGCTCCAACTCCGTGGCTACGATGACCTCCTCTACCTTGTGGCGGCCTTCTACCACGATCGGTATCTTGGGTCGCGTGAGTATATTGCTCCTCGCCGGTAAAACGTAGCGACGTGGTAGGAGATATGGGAGGATCCGAGGTCCCTTGTATTTGTAAAGTGTCCGTGCCCCCGTATCGAGCACCATCATCGTCGCTACTCTTTGACGACGAATCTTCGGACGTCCGATGCACTCGGATGTTCGGCTCCGGCGTATCTTCTCGATCGTCTTCGACCGTATCAGCATCTGCAATATCAAAAGGATCAGTCATAACTTGTTTACCTTTTCGCCTACTTTGCGTACCTTGGCTAGTTCCTTCTCCGGTCCTCTGGCGCTTTGCTAGTGAGGGAGGGATCTGGAATTCTTCGGCTAAAGGGACATCGTCGAGCACTCCTTCGGCCCATTGTCGGTCTTGGGGGTTGAACTCCGGTTCTCCCAACCCTTCTCGGTCGTTTACCCAAGCTTCTAAGGAGTTCTTCTCGTAGAATATTTGATCCAAATCGATATCCTCCTCTTCAATTGGCGGCTCGTCGACCGAACGTCCCGCTGCCTGTGCTATCCAACTCTTTTGTTCCATCTGGTTCTGCTTCATTCTATCCAAATTCCTCAACTTTAACCTCACGTTGTAGTGACAATACACGAGGTCTTCAAGCCTCCTTGATGTCAACCTATTTCTCTCGCTTTGTGTGAATCGGCGAATGTAGACCAATTTCGCTCGCACTGAAGCCGATGTGGTTTGACTTAGGACCCTGATGGCTACGTCCGCCAAGTCCTCGTACCCTGGTACTTTACCATGGTCCATCCACCAATCACCGCATAAATTGAATGTCGTACATTATTATCTAAGTAAGCTTTGATTAATTAAGTGATGAAAAACATTTCTACGTACCTGGACTTAGTATCATCACGGCTCGTTCAACTCTCGCTCGTTCCAAAGTGAAAACTCCGCATTCTCGTAATCATACCTCTTGTTGCGAGCGATAATAGCCCGGTCGTCGTCACCAAGCAACCGTCGGATGACGCTCTTCACGTCATCCTAATAGCTCGTTCGTCGCCTTGAAATGTGGACTATAGCAATATCTTGGGTTGAAAAAGTAACCTACGAAACAAATAGTATTAGTAAACAAGTTATACACAACTTTGATTAATAAAAAGATTAGTAAATGTTTAAGAAAATATACCTGCGTACGTATGGGTTGATGTAATGTACGCTCCCGACGACGCTCTATAATATCCCACCACTTGGCGAAGTCGGACACGGTCTTGGAGATTTCTTCTTTCGCTCTCTCAATCGCATCATATAAATACCCCATGTCTGCTTTTCTATCTCCGTCAACTATCCTTAGTACCTTCACTATGGGTTGGACGATGTCTAAGGTCTTCTTTACAACTTTCCAAAAATCTCCACTCTCTATTGTCTCTTCTACTTTTCTCCCCTTTCTCTTATCCGATGGGTTACATCTAGCCATCCAACTACCCCAACCCGGTGAAATGACCATTTGAGTTAGAGCTCTCCTTTGACTCGATAAACTTTCTAAGGAAATATAGTGGGAGGCGAACCGGGTTGCACCGGGCCGTAACAACCCTCGCCCTTGGTGTGTTCCCTCATAAGTGCGAGGACAAAGTTGTGGTTATAAATAAGTGAAGAAATAGACCGGGCTAGCTTAACTACCCTGTCTATTTGAGGATCCTTGCATATATCCTCCAACATCAAATCTAAAGAGTGGGCGGAACAGGGTGTCCAATACAACTTTGGTCTTTTGACCATAAGCATCTGACCGGCCGCTTTGTATGCGGCCGCATTGTCTGTGACTACTTGAACTACCCGGCTCTCTCCTATTTCTTCTATCACTCCATCTATCAATTGGTAAAGATACTCCGCATTCTTTACCTGTCCTGATGCGTCGACCGACTTCCAAAAGACCGTGCCGGCTGACCGTACACTAGGAAATTGATCATAGTCTTCTAGTAATACTGTTAAGTATAAGATGTTAACTAAGTTATACCAAAAAGAATGTTAATACATATAATATGAATGAGTAAAAGAAAATTTAATTACCGGTCCATTCGTCGGTCGTTAACGTGCAACCTCGTTTCTCCCGAGATGCGTTCAAATGACTGCACGTACTTCTTTGTTTCTTGCACCTCCATAGGAAGATATACATTGTATATCTCCTTTGGGTTTGGACCGAGCACTCCCCTCCCGACGTACGCGATCGTGTCGATCGTGTTCTCGTAGTATGGTCCCTTCGCGGCATTTGTCGGAATGCCGTGGTGAAAGAACCACCTCGACGTTGCCCGGCCAATCCTATCCTTACATAATTTGAGGTTCTTCATCGCCGTCGTGATTGTTGTTTGACGTTGTCGTGGTCCAGTGATTACGGGATCCACGGGACCCTCCGCCGGGTCGTCGTCTTGTGTGAGATCATGAACCCGATCTTGCGGTTGGTTGTTGGATCCTCTTCCGCTACCTCGACCACTCCCACTTCCGGACCACTTGACCCATCATTCGGCCGGTATGTCTATAGAACTCTTCCTCGGCGAATGATCTTCGACTTGCTTCCATCCCTCGTGAGAGTTCATCTTTTTAAAAAACATTTAAGTATCAAGGCTACTTAATTATCCTTTAAAATAGAATAATGAACAACGTTTATGAGTAACACCTCCCATACCTTCGTACTCTTCGTCTCCAAAAATATCCGGCCTCTCTTGTCCGGTTCCGTAAATGTGTACGGATCGTCTCCCCGGTTGTTGCAATTCTTCTCGGACGGTCTCTTTATGTCTTTTGCTAGTTCCCTGCGTTTGCTCCATCGCTTGTAGGTGCCTACGAAATTGAGCTCTGACCTCCGGCGGAGTCCGTGTGCAAGGAAGAACATTTCCCTTCACGCTCGCAGATGAAATTTTAAACCATAAATACCACCGAATATTACTTTGTCGCAATATTTACATTGCACTTTTCTCTCCGCCATGGAGATCAAATTGCAATGCAACCAAGCCGGATCACTCCGGGTCGCGCCGGTTGTTTGGGTTGTTTGGCTTGGAGAAGACATTTTTTAAGTAAATAATTACTTAAGTAAGTAATTAATTATTTAAATAGCTAATAACCTTAATTAGTGAATACTAATGTAAGTATATTTTTATTTATATAAATTGAATGATTAACTAAATATATGATTAAGTAAGTAATTAATATTCCTTCAAACTAATGATGTGTTAAGTAACTACTAAACTAAATATCTAACTAATCTTCTAGCTAACTAACTATGCAAGTAAGCAAATAAGTATTAAAAAGAATAAACTACTTAACCCACTAATCAATGGAACTAATATTAAATAAATATACTAAATGAACTAATGAAATGCTTGATGAAATAATTAAGTAAATGAGAAAAAAAATTTGAGCAATGAGAGGTTGAGAGTGAGAGTGGGGGGGTGGGAGTAAGGAGAGCCCCTCGGGGCTTTAAATAGCCCCCGGGGTGAATGGGGGGTGCGCCCCCGAGACCGTTGGCAACGGTGGGAGACCGTGCCAACGGTCGGCAACGGTCACTTGACCGTTGCCGGACCGGGTCGCGCGACCCGGCCACGACTCCGCGACCCGGCCGGGAGTCGCCCGACCGGGTCGCGACCGGGCCGGTCGGGCATAAACCCGACCGGGTCGGGGCCGGGTCGCGACCGGGTCGCGACCCGCATTCCATGCCTTGATCTTCTATGCCTATTATTATCCCTAACTTGTTAGATGACCTTGTTAAGTTCGTTTTATATATTGTTAATTTTATCATGAAATCCATCTAAATATTCATCTAGACATTATTGTTTGATACAATTTTATAACTTAATATTTTTATGACTATATATGTACAATTGACCTAAGATGTCATCAATCTCCTATCCATATTGTTGAAGATGAAACTTTGGTTTAACATAAGCTCTCTTGTATGTCTCTGTCTCTTGTTAACATCATGGATTGCAGAATCGGCCGATCCGGATCGGGATCGGCCGATTCTTGGATCGGATCGGTACTAGCCGGAACTACCGATCCAGCCGGGAGTCCCGGCTGGATCGGTCTGAATTGACTGGATCGGTCTGAATTGACTGGATCGGTACCAGTCGCCCCGACCGGGTCGCGACCGGGCCGGTCGGGCATAAACCCGACCGGGTCGGGGCCGGGTCGCGACCCGGGTCGCGACCCGGCATTCCATGCCTTGATCTTCTATGCCTATTATTATCCCTAACTTGTTAGATGACCTTGTTAAGTTCGTTTTATATATTGTTAATTTTATCATGAAATCCATCTAAATATTCATCTAGACATTATTGTTCGATACAATTTTATAACTTAATATTTTTATGACTATATATGTACAATTGACCTTAGATGTCATCAATCTCCTGTCCATATTGTTCAAGATGAAACTTTGGTTTAACATAAGCTCTCTTGTATGTCTCTGTCTCCTGTTAACATCATGGATTGTAGAATCGGCCGATCCGGATCGGGATCGGCTGATTCTTGGATCGGATCGGTACCAGCCGGAACTACCGATCCAGCCGGGAGTCCCGGCTGGATCGGTCTGAATTGACTGGATCGGTCGATCCTGGACAGATCCAGGTGGATCGATCCGGAAATCGGTCGATCTGGACTGATTCCTTAGAACCCAGAAGGGTCCAGAATCGGATCGATTCAGGACCCGATTCTGGACCATTTTCTGGTCTGATCCCCCCAATAAGGGGGAGATCGGATCGATTCCCCCTTCCCGCCCCTCATTCTCACTTCCCCCCTCCCTTTCATTGTCTAGGGCTCCGCCTAGACCCCTCCTCCCAACAATCCACCTTGAACATTGGCCGATCCCCCCCTTAAATAGGTAAATTTAAGGGGGGGCTCCGATCCCTTCTTCCCCCTTCCCCTTGGGGGGGGGGGAGGGGGCTCCGCGATTACTCTGCATCCTACTGATGATAGTGTAAGCATATTAATATATTTCATTATCACTTATACTATCATATATATAGAAGATTCATAATCATATTTATATATTATATACGTAAATTTACATAAAGATCTATTTTAACTCTCTTCTCTCTCTCTTTTATATAATAATTTATACTTATATGACAGTTTCTTGAAAGGAACTTAATTTGTATGGCATTGTTTGATAGAATGTCATCCACGTTGTTTTTAAATTTTTTGATTTTTTTCTATGATTTTCTGATTTTTTCTGATTTTTATGATTTAAAAAAATAAAAAATTTTGCCCAATTCGGACTGATTCAAGACATCCTTTCTTCCGGAGGATCGGCCGATCTGGACTGATCCGAACCCGATCCGGATCGGATCGGTGGTCACCGATCCCGATCCCACGATCCTTGGTTAACATTAGTTCACCTTCTCGGTATTATGCTTTTGATTTTTTCGCAACTTATTTTGATGTTTAATATGAGTTCCAATGTTCTTTTTGAAGAGATTACATAGCATTTTACATTACATGCACTATAGTTGTCAAGGCGGACACCTAGGCGCCTTGCCAGGACGCCTTTTGGGGAACCTAAAAAGGTGCCCAAAGCATCCAAGGTGCCCGCCTAGGTGCCCAAGCTGCCCAAGCAAGGCACCCTAGGTATTTTTACATGATTAAAAAAATAATTTGGGGGGTGGGTTCTTTGATACCCCTCACAAGGGGCACCTATTTAATGATAGTTTAAACATATTAATATATTTCACTTTCACTTATGCTATCGTATATATTTAAAATTTATGATTATATATTTAAAATTTATTAAGTTCTCTTTTTGCTCTCTCTCACACTTAATTTTTCAAGATTAACTCCATATCCAAAACTAAATACTCATGCTCTCATAATTACGTATATAATATCACTTATACTATTACATAGTTTTTTTTTTGGGGGGGACTTTGCCTCTCTGACAACCCCCCCACAAGGGGCGCTGCCCCCTTGACCCCTGCGACTTGACCCCGCAGGTCGATCTACGACTACTCTACGCCCCCCGTTTAATAATATTATTACAATATTTTACTATCACTTATGTTATCGCACATATATAAATTTTATAATTATAAATATGTTTTATACTTAAATTTTATAAAAAATCTATTTTAACTCTCTTCTTTTTCACACACGCATCATATTTACTTATATACATTGATAAATCACTCATATTCAATTATAACGTAAAAATATAATTATATTTATGTATATTTTTATGTATACCAACTCTTTGACCCAGCTTTCCTTAAATACCACCTTGGCTGCCTAGGCAACGCCTAAGCGGCCGCTTTGTCGCCTAAGCGGAATTGGTACCCTTCAACACCTTAGGCGACTTGTTGCCTTGACAACTATGACATGCACATTTCCGATATCTTTTTTCGAGATCTTTTCTTTTCAATCTCCATAAGATAAAATCTAAATGCGAGATGGCAATTCTTGAGTAAGGTATACCCTACATAAGTGAATCCGAGATCTGATCTCCTGAGATTTTTTCGAGTATCTCATGAGATCATTTCTCTTTCACCTTTCCGAGACGAAACCAAGATCCGAGACAACAATCCTTGATCTTGGGTGTTTGCAGTACTTCAGTATATCATGTGCATTTGTGAGTCACTCTAGTGATCTCCGAAGACATTCAACCACCTACAACCTTCCCTGCGATATCAACCGGTATGAGCTCATGCTTCAACTGGATCATTGCATTTCTTTCTGCAAACATTGGAACCTCTTACAGTGGTGTCCCTAGTCAACGGTGCTGAAGTTGTGGTCCTAGATCCACTTGACAATCATCCGAAGCCACGCTACCAACGTGCCTTTCCCTGCAGCAGCATCCTTCTGGCGATCCCCGAAGCGGTTCCTTCCCACCTGATATCTGGACATCCCTTGTGCACATCTACCTCTTCTTTGGATCCAACCCCCGACCAACTGTCCGTCTTCTTTTCACGATCGCTCCGATGCCGTCGCCTTTCACGGTTTCACCTCCTGTCCCATCACCTTACAATGATTCCTTCCTCCTTGCACATTTCTCCTATTTTTCCTTGAAGCTGCACCTCCAACCACCACCAACCTGTCTGTCTTCCTTTCACAATTACTCCAATGCTGTCGCTTTTCATCTCCACCCCATCACCTTCCAGTGATCCCTCTTTCACCGCATTGTGTTTTTTCTATTTTTTTTCTCGATGCTGCTCAGAAGAGTCTATGGAATAGTGCTCCTGGAGCTCACGAAACTACAGTGCCCTGTCTGTTTTCTATTCTGTTGTCTTCTCCCATCATGTACCTCTTGTCTCTATTCCCAGTGTGATCATGAGCTCTGCCGACCATGCGCTCTTTTCCCTCCTGTCCATGGCCTTGCAACCGTGCGTTGCGCACTGATGGCAGTACACCCAACACCAGCAATCAGTCTTGGATCCCCTCACCATTTTCAGCATCTGCACGATCACCCGATCTAGTGAGATTCCTTGACATCGCCAGCATTTTAGCTTCTGTAGCATACATCTTGTGCTTGCCCTCTCTTCCACCTCCTGCGGTACGAGACTTGCAACACGTTCCTCCTCCTGCTGGACTGAAGTCGCCGACCTGTGCTTTGGCGCTGAGGCAGGGGCCTAACATACCTGCTGCAATTGGGCTTGTCAGCCCCGGAAGAGGCTTTGTGCATTCAGTGCTGTGATAGGGGACATTGACAGCCTCTTCTGGCCGGTTCAGCACTGGTTTTACTCTGATCCTATCGGTTCAGATCTAGATTGACCCGGTCCAGCCGTGTTTGGCACAGTGCAGTTCAGTCTTCTCCAGTCAGCATAGTTCTAGCTATTAGACATCAGTTCAGATTGGTCAGAGTTGGGATCTAGATAGTTTGGTCAGCACCAGTCAGTTATCTTGGTCAAATAAAGTGCCACGATGGGTTCCACTGTCTTGGCCAGCACCACGGCCGCTTGCACATCAATGAAGAAATGAAAGAAACATGCAAGCAATCACCGGAAAAAGAATTACAATTTGTGATCCGTTGACCAGATGAATGGGCTGATCCTGAAGCTTATATACAGGCCCTTTGGATATACTTGACAAACCTATTGGGTCACATTTGCCTTGAAACTTGTTCTACAACTACCATTATCAGCAAGATGCGAGCAGGAGGCAAGACCAAGATATTGAAAAGAAGATCCAAACATGGCATGAATTGGCTCGGTCATTCCAGTTGAGCAGAAGGATTGTTAGTTCTATTATCTTTTTAATGCGTATCACATTTTTTATTGTGTTTTTTTACTGATAAGCTGGTGGCTTATTTAACCGACACCCTTGGCAATGTTACTGTTGAGTCACATTCTGCTATTTATATGTTCCATATCTTCTCTATCATGTTTCTATTTTGAGCCTGCCATCATGTGCTCCTATTTTTCACTTTTTACCCGAAGCAACTTATGCCATTGTCTGTATATAAACTGTGTGCAGATATTTTGTTTTTGCTGATTCCTTTTTTTAAAATGCTTTCTTGTGTTGCAGGCTTTGGAATCTTTTTATGAGAAATTTGATGCAGACTTCATTGATATCAGAACAAAAGCACGAGAAGTCTTACAAAGAGAAGATGACTTAAATGAGATTGTCCAGGTTTGCTTGAATCCTTCCTTATATGATGGCCATTTGGTTCGAAGGTTGTGTCTGAATCTTTGTGGAGTGATTTGCATTTGGTTTGGAGCTTTCTCCATTGCTTTATCTTTTTATGTTTATGTCCCCCCTCGAGATAAAACGATACTAATATCAGGAATTTTCAAGTTTGAGCAACTGTCTTTTATACTATGTTCAACTTCTCTGTCATTGTGTTTCTGTCTCAACAAGGATGGATTATTTCATCGCTGTACACAGTTACTAAATTGTTGACCCTTCCACCCATTCCCCAATTCTAGACGGTTTCTAATGTCTAAAAGCATTTCTCTTTTGAAGTTTTGTTCTGTTTGGTTTATTATAGTACCTATTTCTTCCTAAGTTCACTTAGAACACTTCCATTTGTTCATTTAAGGTTTCTATTGTCTAAAAGCATTTCTCTTTTGAATTTTTGTTCTGTTTGGTTTATTATAGTACCTATTTCTTCCTAAGTTCACTTAGAACACTTCCATTTGTTCATTTAATGTTGCAGCTGGTCGGGAAAGATGCTTTGGCAGAAAGTGACAAGATTATCCTAGAAACTGCAAAGCTTCTGAGGGAAGATTATCTTGCACAGAATGCTTTTACACCGTAAGAATCATAAATTACATATGCATAGTTTTTATGTCCTAGTGATTTTATGGTATTGCATTTCCTAACAGAAACCTGCTTTCTTTGTACTACAGGTATGATAAATTTTGTCCATTTTACAAGTCTGTTTGGATGATGCGGAACATTATCCACTTCAATAATTTGGCAAACCAGGTAGGCTCAACATTTGGCTATCAAAAAAACAAAAAAAAACATGAAAGCAGTCTGTTATCTACAACCGAGATTCTTTTGTAGTACATTGATGAAACTACAGCTTGGAGATAGTGTGGATTTTTGGAATTTATGCAATTGATTTCTTTTCTTTAATATATTTGTAAGAAAATAAATGTAGAAGCCATTTAATCTTTTTGCGTCAATACAAGGCTTGGTAATGAAGAAATGACGTTCATTCAAGTAGCGTTGGCTTTTAGCTCATTCATTGAACTTTGTCCAAATTCATATTGTCCATCATGAAATTTTTCGTACTTTTCTCTTCTCAGCATGATTGCAGAATTAGCCAATCAAAACCAAGCCAACCTTGCTGTTACAAGATTAGTAAGGTTTATAGTTATCAAGGTGACTTAAGGTGGACAAGGGCCTTCAGTCGCTTGTGGCTAGTGTTCACTTAAGAAATAGGGTCATACGTCAGTCACAAATCCCATTTACCAATAAGGTACTTGAATAACAACAATGGGAGCGAAGTAAAGAGAAGGCTCAAAGAGACTATGGAGACAATTTTATAGGCTTAGCACACCTCTGACCTTTGGTTCAGTCAGTGGTTTGTGGATTAGGCTATTTGATTTTGTCTTACTTAACCTCTAAACACACCTTTTATAGTTAATAAATCTTTTAAAAATAAGATTAGTTTATGGCTGTTTGGTTTCTTGAATCTTGACAAATTGAGTTTGGTTACAAAAATTGTTTGGATGATGCGGAACATTATAGTTAATAAATCTTTTAAAAATAAGATTAGTTTATGGCTGTTTGGTTTCTTGAATCTTGACAAATTGAGTTTGGTTACAAAAATTGTTTGGATGATGCGGAACATTATCCACTTCAATAATTTGGCAAACCAGGTAGGCTCAACATTTGGCTATCAAAAAAACAAAAAAAAAACATGAAAGCAGTCTGTTATCTACAACCGAGATTCTTTGGTAGTACATTGTTGTAACTACAGCTTGGAGATAGTGTGGATTTTTGGAATTTATGCAATTGATTTTTTTATTTAATATATTTGTAAGAAAATAAATGTAGAAGCCATTTAATCTTTTTGCGTCAATACAAGGCTTGGTAATGAAGAAATGACGTTCATTTAAGTAGCGTTGGCTTTTAACTCATTCATTGAACTTTGTCCAAATTCATATTGTCCATCATGAAATTTTTCGTACTTTTCTCTTCTCGGCATGATTGCAGAATTAGCCAATCAAAACCAAGCCAACCTTGCTGTTACAAGATTAGTAAGGTTTATAGTTATCAAGGTGACTTAAGGTGGACAAGGGCCTTCAGTCGCTTGTGGCTAGTGTTCACTTAAGAAATAGGGTCATACGTCAGTCACAAATCCTATTTACCAATAAGGTACTTGAATAACAACAATGGGAGCGAGGTAAAGAGAAGGCTCAAAGAGACTATGGAGACAATTTTATAGGCTTAGCACACCTCTGACCTTTGGTTCAGTCAGTGGTTTGTGGATTAGGCTATTTGATTTTGTCTTACTTAACCTCTAAACACACCTTTTATAGTTAATAATTTTTTTAAAAATAAGATTAGTTTATGGCTGTTTGGTTTCTTGAATCTTTTTATAGTTAATACTTTTTATACACAACCTCTTGTTCTGATAATAAAAATCCAACTTCTCCAGCCTATCAGATGTCAGCATGTTCCTCATTTTGGTGTGTATGAGGTTGAATGTACTCCAGTTCCCCTCACAATAAGAGCAACTGATGCTTTAGTTTAAAATCTTGATGGCAATAGATGCAAGTGGATTCTAACCACTTTTCGTGTTCATCTGAATCCATCACTCATTTGAAAACACAACAACTAGAAAATTGATTAATCTTTAGGGTGAGAACTTGCAATCCTGAACATAATATATTAATATGAAATCTCATATTTAACATATCATGAGAAACTTTGTCAACAAAATATTTCAGATTTAGATTTGAGTACACTCTAGCTTTCATTGTATAGTGTTGCATTTGAAAATTGAAAAATATGAAAGGACTTGCGTTTTCATATAAATATTAAAAATATTTACAAACAATCAAGAATCACTTGCCTCTAGCTGAACTTATGTTCTATCCTGTTGAGATTTGGTCAAGCGTTGTATCGCTGATAGAGTGTCTTATTTTGCAATCATTCAATCAAATGTCATTATCGTATATAATACTGAAATTAAAATACAATAAACACAAACACACTAAAATACCTGTTGTATGTATATCATGATGCAATGTACTATCCCATTTGGTATCAATTATTTTTTTTTTCCATTTTTTGAAGTCTCTGGTATTATTCTTCTTGATTATCAATTTTGTGCGGTCCATTTCATCGTAAAGAGTACCATTTGGTTCACGTTATTTGTGTCAACTAACCTCAAGACAATTATCAGTGGCTTAATAATAGACAAGTGGTAGAAAATCTTGCCCCTAAATCTCTTGTCCGTGATTAAATTCTCCATTTTCACCAAAATTTTTGATTGATCGTCCTTGTTGTGTATGTTGTTGTTGTCAACCATGTAATTATGGTAATCTTCGGCATTTATGAACCTGACCAATGTATGTCTATACCGATACAAACTCTCCAAATCAATAAAATTTATGACAAATCTAGTAGGCTCATGCCTAATTAAATCTTGTAGGCTCATGCCTCTAATGTCTTCACTAATCTCCTTGGACATCTTATCACATTTTTTGACATTGGCATCAACCCCAGTAATGTGTTACTTCAGTCAGCACTCTTTAATTCATTTTCTTTCCAAGTCATTACATTTCACCCTTTTCTTGGCCCCATGCACCATATGTCCATGCTCTTTACTCAATATCACGCATTGCGGGTACTTCGCCTTCGTCATGGTTGCCATTGTTTGTAACTACAAGTTAAGAAAAATCAATTAAAATATCAAACAACCAAGTTAAAACAGAACAATAATTAAATTAAGACAAAATATGGACTATGTAGGGGGGGCGGGAAGAAAGTAGCCCTTGTTTGGACTTTATGGAGTCGATGAAAATTGAAGGGTTTTTCGGGCTGTTTAGGGAGTCGATGGAAATTGAGCGGTCTCTAAACACAATTTTAAGGTGTCATGGAGGAAGAAAACTCACAAACGACTCGAAACGATGGATTGTCGAGGAAGAATCGTAGCCAAAGAAAGTTCGGTGATGCGGGACAAACTGGCTAGACCGGGCTAACTGACCGAAAACGGAATAAACCGGCGCTAACCGCCTCTAAAGGACCCTAACGAACCCAAAATGGAACGGACCGACTCAAACTAGCCCAAACCATAGTTGTCAAGGCGCCCGCCTAGGCGGCAAGGCGCCTTGCCAGGGCGCCTTGTCTGGGGCCAAAAAGGCGCCCGCCAAGGCGCCCAAGGCGCCAGCCTAGGCGCCCAAGGCGCCCAAGCAAGGCGCCTTGGGTATTTTTACATCATTAAAAAAAGTTTTTGAGGGATTTTTCTCCCTTGATACCCCTCACAAGGGACACTTATTTAATGATAGTTTGAATATATTAATATATTGTATTATCACTTATACTATCATACATTTTTAAGATTTATGATTATAAACATGTATAAACATGATCCGCGACTACTCTGCGCCCCCCATTTAATAATATTATAACAATATTTTACCATCACTTATACTATTGCACATATATAAATTTTATAATCATAAATGAGTTATATACTTAAATTTTATAAATATTTATTTAACTTTCTTCTCTTTCACACACACATCGTATTTACTTATGTGCATTGATAAAACACTCATATTCAATTATAACATAACAAATATAATTATATTTATGTTTCTTTTATATATAACAACCTCCCGACTCAGCCTTCCTTGAATACCGCCTTGACCGCCTAGGCGACGCCTAAGCGGCCGCCTTGTCGCCTAAACGGAATCGGTACCCTTCAACGCCTTGGGCGCCTTGTCGCATTGACAACTATGGTCCAAACAGATCCGAATCGGTCTTAAACCGAGCCGAACTGGGCTGAAACAGTTCCAGGATGGGCCGGACCGCCTTGAACCACCTCAAACCGGCCTGTTTGTGCGTTGGACCGGCTTGAAACAGCCACCTGGGCGGTTCGGGCAGCGAACCGGACTGGTCGCGAGCCGGTCGGGCCAAAGCCGCACGGGCCGCGCGTGTTCGCTCGCGGGGTGCACCGGACGGGGGGGGGGGGTCGTGGCGCGTTGGGGAAAAAACTGGCCGAGGTCGCGTGGAGGGGATCCCGCCGTCGCCGTTTGATGCCGTGGCAGCATCGCGGCGGTCCCGCGAGGCTGCGGGCTGCGACAAAAGAGGCCGAGGCGGGCGGGGCAGCGCATCGCGAGCGCGGGCGTCTTCGCCGATGCCGTCATCGCCGTCCCGTCCGGACGGAGCTCGCTCGCTCGCGTCGTCCTCGCGGCGTCATTGTCTTCCGGCAGGTGCAGGCAGAGCGCGGAGCAGGGGAAGGGAGCCAGGAGATGGCCACGACGCCCCGACGTTGTCCGGCCGGCGCTGGAGGGTGTTGCAGAGCTGTGGCGGTCCCGGCGGGCAGGCGGAGTCGACGGGAAGAGGCGAAAGGGAATGGGAGGGAGGATCCGGGGATCGCCGGATCCTCTTCCCGCTTCACCGTCTCCTCCTTCCGCTCCTGTTTCGTCTTCTCCCTTCGCCATCCTCGCACGAACGAAGCAGGGAAGGGGGTTTGGGATCCGGCTCGCCGTGGCCGTGGCGGAAGGAACCGGAGGAGGACCCGCTGCGGCTGCTCCCGGGGATCGCCGGTTGCGAATCTGCCGGTGGAGATGTAGACGGACAGTACCCGAGCAAATCTTGGGATCGCCGGAGTGAGGCCGTCGGGGATGAAGAACCCCGCAGGAGAACACTGTCCGGAAATGTCGTCGATGGGAACCGGGAAGGGGAAGAGGGAGGAACGGCGCGGAGGCCGGAGGATGAGGAGGAAGAGGGGGGGATGGCGACCTCGCCTGTTCTGGAGGGTGGAAGAGACGACCTCCCTGGCCGATCGGAGGAGGGGGTGAGGAAGAAGCCGGCCACCTGCCGGAGGTGAAGGAGAAACGGCCCTCTTGGCCGGGGTGGGGAAGAGACAGAGGGCCGCAGCCCTCGTACGAGGAAAACTAGCGCCCGAAGGCTTCTCCAAAAATTCACTGTATTGCTTTTTTTTGAACTCTGTACATCGGTCCTCCTCTTATAGAGGGAGAGGTGAAAATTAAACAAAAGGACTCCCTAAGAAGACTATTTACAGACTAGTCCATTTAAGGACTCAATTTAAAAGATGCTAAAAAAAATGTCCCCATCATTCAGATTGCTAGAATTGTTGGAATCGACCAAGAATTGTCGAAAATGCCTGGATTGATGTTGGAATCGATTGGATCACCATTGGAATTGTTTGCTCACCGCCAAAAACACCAAGATGGGGAGCGAGTACAAATCGGTACTTCGGGGCCAATATCACCTTTAAATAGGATCAATATTGGGTCTAAATCGGGCTTGATATCGATCCATCATCGGGACTTAAGTTGTCCCAGCAGAATCGGTTGGATCAACCGATTCTAGGTAAGAATCGGTCGAATCAGATCGATTCAAGCCGATTTGACCGATTCCAATGGAAGTACCTCTGGAATCGGTTCTTCAGCCCGGAATCGGATTGACACTGACTAATTTTGGATGTAATCGGCCAATTTCTATCCAATTTCGGTGATTATGCAATCCATGGTTTGCAGTCAACTTTGGGGTTCATAGTGTTGGCACACAAATTTGTCATGTAAAAATGGAAGAGTCCTTACGTCATAGGGGCTAGAAGAACCTGCAATGTTTAAAAAAAAGAAAGAAAGTAGAAAGAAAAGAGAAGAAGGGTGGCCAGAGCTGTCGGCTGAGGGAGGACAGAGCTGAAGCCCATTTGGAGCAGCTAGCATAGGCATCCGAGGCCCAATCCGTGACTACAGTGTTCCCATCGGTTGGGAGACGGAGTCGGGAAGGGCTTTCGGTCGCTTTTCACACTAAATTAAGACTCTTCCGATAGAAGGAAATCCTATGGGAACCAAAAGACTGCCTAAAAGAGTTTTCCGGAGCCGTTGCGGGCAGGGGGAGCTAAATCCCACAAGTTCCGGACTCGTACGAGTCCTTCCCGGAGCAAGACACCCAACTGCGGGAGGTTCCCAACTCACGGAGGAGACCCACGCTATGAAGGTGGTTGTAATCACCGAACGCCAAGGAGAAAAGGAAGGCAGAGGAAGGGAGTCGATCCCACAAATCCCGGACCCCTCCGAGTCCGGCTCGAAGCCGGAAATGCCTATTCGGCAGGTCTCCTGATGGAAGAAGGGGACCGGGATGCCTATAAAGCATCCGCAAGGCCAGCGGGCCATTGGATGGCGATCGGCCGTGAGAGAGAGAGGGACTGCAAGAGATAGAGAAGGTGGGGCGGAGAGCTACCTCTTCCGGACGCGTCGTCAGCCTCTTCTCCTTCTTCCCACAAAGCTGGCGAAAGCTTCCTCTCAGCCTGACGAAGCTGCGGAGTCGTCCTCCTCAGCTCGCACAGCCGTTTGCGTCGTCGAGCTTTTTCCGGGAAGGGCTACCAGGTCCTTCGCCCCCAAAACAGCACCGCGATCGCCGCCGAAACTCTTCAAGGCTGCAGCTGAAGGATCTTACAAGAGAGGTGGGACTCAGTCGCCGTCGGAATCCCCTTCTAAAGCCCCTGCAACCGTCGCCGGAGTTCTGCTTCCGCTGTCGTCGGAGAGGTTCCGAAGCTGTCCGCCGTCGCCGTCGTCGTCGGATGAAGGAGAAGGGAGCCGGGGTTATTTTCCCCCCGACATACATCCACAGAGGACGTATGAACAGTGGAAGGGGGGCCCGCCAGTAAAAAAAAGAGGGGTTGAAATCGCGGCGGTCGACCGCGTGAGAGAAGCCCCGCGCGCGCGAAGAGAAGCTGGCCGCGTGAGAGAAGGTTGACCCACGGGTCAACATTATGTGGGGCCCACCAGAGAAAAAATTGTGAAAAAAAAGAGAGAAGGGCTCCCGCCGGATGAGGCCCAGCAGGGAGGGAGCAGTGATGGGCTGCAGAGGCCCATTTAAGTTGGATTGGATGAACAGTGTTCGGCAAAAAAAGAAAGAAAGGAAGAGATTTCTTTTTAAAACATACCCGTCAATTTAAGTTAAATAAAAATACACTAATTAATTTAACAAACCGAGGCAAGCATAAGGCCGATTCTAAACCCACCTCATGACTTCGGCTTAACTTAAAAGAATTCAAAACAATTGTGAAACCAAGAAGCCGGTTCTAAACCCACCTCGTGACTCATGATTAATTCAAAAATAAAATAAAACAAACAATCAATTTAAACTAAATAAAAATTCATTTAATTCAAACAAACCGAGATAAGCATAAGGCCGGTTCTAAACACACCTCATGACTTCGGCTCAACTTAAAAGAATCCAAAACAAAGGGAAACCAAGAGGCCGGTTCTAAATCCACCTCCTGACCCTCTTTTTAAGGTAGACATCCAAAGGTCTTTAAAAACAGACTCCAATGTCTTACCGGTGCAACAAGCAATTCATCAGCTCATGAAGGTGTCCTGAAGATCAACATAAGCTAATTTCCCACAAGTCTATCAAAGACCGGGATATGCTCAGTCTCAAGATAGTGAGATGGGACCCTACAAGCTTATCAAAAGCCAAGTATGCTCAATCTCAAATCAGTAAGTCGATTGCCCACAAGCTATCAAAAGCCGGGTGTATTCAATCTCAAAACAGTGGGGGGGTGCCCATAAGTCTATCAAGACCGGGTACATGCCGCCCACGAATGACAAATCCATCAAGGATTCAGGGACCGGATTTCTGGTCATGACTGTAAAATCATGTCTCATGTTGAGAAGAAATAAATGAAAATTCATGCTTGGTACACAGATTTATGTTACATGGAGAGGATCACTACATGAAATTTTGGAAGGCAAGACAATAAAAAAATCTGAAAATATAATCTGAAACCTATAAAATTTGTAATTGAACTGAAACAAAAAAAATTCTGAAATTGTAAAAATCTGAACCTGAGAATGAAATCTGAAACTCAAGTAAATAAAAAAATAAAAAGAAAGAAGGATCTGAATCTGTAAATCTGAAACATGTAGAGCCTGAAATCTGCAAATGAAAAACATCCGGGATCTATCATCTAAAAAGAGAAAAGAGGAATGTGAAAAATGCCAAATCTGGAAATGAGAATGTATAAAATCTGAAACAAAACTAAAAAAAATCTGAAATCTGAATCTATGTGCAGAACCGCCATTTAAAAATCTGAAATTTGAAAAAAAAAACCTGAAAAATCAGAAGTCAAAATGTAAAATCCAGAATCTGAAAGTTGAAAACCTGCAATGGGTAAGTCTGAATCTAAAAAAAAAAGAATATGCAATTCATAAGCTTGAAGTCTGCTAAAATAAGAGCATTCTCAAAACAACCTAAATTCAACCCAAGTCAGGCCTGGAAGCCAGCAGGTCACGTAAAAAAACAAAAAAGAAGAAAACCTCAGAACCTGCAGGTTACGTGGCTGAGTTTAGCAGGAGTGAAAAGAGAGGAGAGGAGGATGTGAATCTTTTGTCTTCAATCCAGACTTAGGTCGATGAAACCTGTTCAATCCAGTAACTTGTAAGTCTCGTTCAAGATTTGAGTTTAAGGACTGTCATAAAAAAATCAGGTTTGAAAATAATTTCAGTTCAAATTGGCTAAGTAAACCCATAAGAAACACATAAAACAAATTCAACAAACTTAATCAAAATCTCAATCGGAACTTTAATCCAAATCTCAACAGAACCTTAAAATAATTTAAATCAGAATTATAAGCCAAATCAAATTCAAACTCAATCTCATGCTAGACCAGAATTAATTCCAATCAAGTTTAATAACAAATCAAAATTTTCTTAAATCCCTCAAACACCAAAATCAGAGCCTGCACAAATGTAAATTGAAGGTTGTGAGATTAAGAATTTTTGGCAAAACAAACTCAAATCTGACCGTCCATCAAGCTCAAACATAATCAAATCAACCAACAAGATCTACAAACTGAATTAAAGTCATAACCCAAATCAAAAGTTCCAAACAGATTCAAATCAGTTAAATAAAAAATGAAATTCAAATGAACTCAAATAGATAAAACTTCAAGTTCAAACTCAACCCCAAATCAGTTTACATAAATCTGAAATTTACAAATTCCATAAAAGAAACCCAAAGAGTGTCAAATTCATGAAACACAAACTCTGCAGATTTAACTGAAATCTAATTTAAACCAATGAATCAAATGAATCAAACTCAACCTAATTAAAATTAAACTCAAATCAAACTCAATTTTAATCAAAATTCAATTCAAATCCAACTCTTAAATTAAACTCAAGTTAATTTCAATCAAACAAAACTAAACCAAACAAACTTCATTTCAAGCCAAATCTGACTTGAACAAATTTAAATTTATTTCACTCAATCCAAATCAATTTCTTAAATCAAACCTCAAAACAAATTAACTTTAACTAAACAAATCTAAAACGAACTGAAATTAAATCAACCCATAAATAAGCTGTCTCAAACTCAAACCAAGTTTTAAACAAACAAATTCAAATTGAATCAAACTTAAATCAATAAGCAACTCAAATAAATTAACTCAATGAACGGATCTAACTTCAACCCAAATCAAAAGCAATTAACAAATTAAATTCAACAAATCAAAATTTAAACCAACGAATTTAATTAAACCAATTCAATTCAAATCAAATTCAAACTAAAATTAAGTGCTTGCATTCCATCAAGTTTATGGGGTTGTTTTCTCCTGTGTTTGTATGCATGTTTATTTTTGTGGATGTATGTTTTTCTGTTCCAATGAATTGCTATGACGATAATCAAGGGTTTTCGAGTAATCTCGAAATAATTAACGTCGGATCTTCGCACCATCCGACGGGGAGAGGTCAAAATTAATTTCAAAGAACCTAACAACCTCAACATATAATTTTGACCCTGGTTAGTACTTTTATGGAATACCATCTATTTTCCTAAGAAGTCAATGCTAAGGTCTAATCCAAATTCAAAAGGAAAATGAATTTCCAAAACAAGAATCTTTAAATTTTGAGGTTACATCACATAGGTTGTACAAAATTTGATGTCATTATGACTTGAGAAAATGGTAAGAGATAGACTAGAAGGATTTTGGGTTTTGATATCACTTTGTTAGGACTAAAGAGGCAATTGAAAGCTTGGCTCCAAGCATAGTTGTCAAGGTGACAAGGCGCCCAAGGCGTTGAAGGGTACCGATTCCGCTTAGGCGACAAGGCGGCCGCTTAGGCGTCGCCTAGGCGGTATTCAAGGAAGGATAAGTCGAAGGTTGTGATACATAAAAATATGCATAAATATAATTATTTTTTATGTTATAATTGAATATGAGTGTTTTATCAGTATATAAGTAAATATGATGTGTATGTGAAAGAGAAACAAGTTAAATAGATTTTTATAAAATTTAAGTATACAACACATTTATGATTATAAAATTTATATATATGTGCGATAGTATTAGTGATAGTGAAATATTGTTATAATATTATTAAATGGGGAGCGCAGAGTAGTTGCGGGTATTTATTTTTGGATAAGAAGTTAATCTTGATAAATTAAGACTTAGAGACAGAGAGAGAAAAAAGAAATAGCTGAAAGAGAACTTAATTAATTATATAATGTATGTTTATAATCATAAATCTTAAATATATATGATATTATAAGTGATAGTGAAATATATTAATATGTTCAAACTATCATTAAATAGATGTCCCTTGTTAGAGGTATCAAGAAGGTAAAATTTCTCAAAATTATTTTTTTAATCATGTAAAAATACCCAGGGCGCTTTACCTGGGTGCCTTGGGCGCCTAGGCGGGTGCCTTCTTGGCCCCAGGCAAGACGTCCTGGCAAGGCGCTACTGGAAAGGCATCTTGCCGCCTAGGCGGGCGTCTTGACAACTATGGCTCCAAGATATTATATCAAAGATTTTGAGTTTTGATACCACTTTGTTGGGAATAAAGGGGCAATTGGAAGTTTGGCTCTAGACTGTATTAGACCAAGGACAAAAGATAGAAATACGGACAATAAAAAGGCTAATATTTTAATTAAATCACATCATAGTTGTCAAGGCGTCCGTCAAGGCGCCGCTTAGGCGGCAAGGCGCTTTTCCAACAGCACCTTGTCAGGGTGCCTTGTCTGGGGCCAAAAAGGCGTCCAAGGCATCCAAGGCGCCAGCCTAGGCACTCAAGGCGCCCAGGCAAGGTGCCCTGGGTATTTTTACATGATTAAAAAATAATTTTGAGGGTTTTTTTTTCTCTTGATACCCCTCATAATGGGCACTTATTTAATGATAATTTGAATATATTAATATATTGCACTATCACTTATACTATCATACATATTTAAGATTTATGATTATAAACATATATTATATACTTAATTAAGTTCTTTTTCAGCTTTTTTCTTCTCTCTCCATCTCACTTAATTTACCAAGATTAACTCTTTATCCAAAAATAAATACCCACACTTTCATAATTACATATATAACATCACTTATACTATCGCACATATATAAATTTTATAATCATAAATGTTATATACTTAAATTTTATAAAAATCTATTTAACTCTTTTTTCTTTCACACACATCATATTTACTTATGTGCATAGATAAAACACTCATATTCAATTATAACATAAAAATATAATTATATTTATGCTTATTTTTATGTATAACAACCTCCTGACTCAACCTTCCTTGAATACCGTCTTGATCGTCTAGGCGACGCCTAAATGGCCGCCTTGTCGCCTAAGCGGAATCGGTACCCTTCAACGACTTGGGCGCCTTGTCGCCTTGACAACTATGAATCACACAAAAGAAATGGAGAAAACACAAAGCAATACTCTCTATTAAGAAGATGCTCGTGGAAAATAAGTGTGTGTGCAAAATTATAAATGGTAGGGAGTATGCCTCCTTAAATATGACCACATCTATCCAAATTGGACCGGGTCAAATCTGATTAAAAAATAATAGATTATTTAAAATTATAAAAATAATAAAAAGTCTTACTTTTTACGTATTATATTTAACAAGAATTGTTTAAATAATTAAAAAATTTTGAACTATTTTTATCATTAATATATCTAATAATAATAAATAAATAATAATAATAAAGTGAAAGGCCACTGCTGCAAACTGCCATGATGGTGTTTCATGCTTCCCGCATGCAGGAAATGGAGCTGGTACGTCTCTAGGGGGATCAGCGACTCAGGGTTGGGATCCAGTCGGTCGCGTGGAAAACTGACTGGGTCGGGTGACCTGCCGGACCTGATCCCAACCCTGCAAAGTGCAAACCAGGGTCTTGAGTCTTGACAACCATGACCAGGCTGATGTTGATTCCAGATCAACTCTGAGCTGTTCCTAAACCCTGGCTGATTAAGGGTCTGATCTGATCCTACAGTCAATGCTTCTCAGGTCACAGCGACAGGGTGTGATTTGGAAGTTGTAATGTTGTTCTGCCCCTGGACACGTGTATCATTGCTTTCGCGACGTTGGTGGATCTGAAGCTAGTTATTCTTTTTGTATGGTCATTTTCAGTACTGAAAGATAAGCATTTTGCTTTGCATGACTTGTCCGAAAGTTTGTTACTACTGTTATCACTTGTATTAAATTATGTTGTACTAAACTTTTGTTTTATCTTTATGTGGATGAGATAGATATGGATGATTAATCCTTGTATTTATGTTGCATTTAATGAATTTTAGTTCATCTATATCTATGTTTAGCTTTTCAAATATTTAAAAGCCTGTTCATTGTGGAAGCCAGTAATCAAGGAATTACAATTAGCAGTGTAAGTTAGAACTGATGATCCTTTGTCTATATTCATACTCTTGTGGTTAATTACGTTTTACTTGGGGAGATTCTTCTTTACTTTAAAGTAGCTTACTGTTACACCTCAAATTATCCTGTTTTACATATTTTTCTTTTTCATTTGATGTAGGCTGTGGAGCGAGGAGCTGGTCCCGATGGTCAGAAGATAACTTATAGTGTCATCAAGCACAGATTGGGAGACCTCTTCTATAGGCTAGTGTAAGTAAATTATGTAGTTAGACCATTCCTCTCTCTCTCTCCCTCCGTCCCTCCCTCTCTCTCTCTCTCTATATATATATATATATCTGTTTTGCCCCTTCATGCTGCTCACTTGCTCTTTGTTGTTCAAGGTAAGTTGGGTCAGGGGTCAGGACTGGGTTAGCCTGGCCCAACCCAGATCGGTTCGAGTTGCGTCCTAGTTGTCTCGGATTGGAACAGATTACAAATATTATTTATAAATTATAAAAATAACCAAAATTATTATTTTTATTATAAGTAAAAAAATTAATTAAATATTTTAAATATTTATTTTGAATATTTATTTTAATTGATGTATATTATAAAACATCAAACAAATAATAAAAAATAAAGAATTGAAACACCGTTGCTTCAAGCTTTTCCAGGTTGGGGTCGGGGGATCCAGGTCAAAGGGGTCACCCATAATACAACTGGTTTGGGCGACCTGGCCCGACCTGATTCCGATCCGACATACCAAGGTTTTGTTGCTCTTGTATAAAGAATGAAGAATTATGTAGCATTTTCCAAAGGAAAAAATGTAATGAAATAAGGTGCCTGACCCAGAGAAAAGTTGGAGTGGAGAATTATGTAGCATGACACCAAGGACAGTTAGATAATGGCATTTATTGGGCATTCAGGAACTGCTTACGGATGCTCTAATTGTTCTTCCCATGATATGTTACAAGGTACGTTTGGGCTTTTCCTTTTGGCCCATAGGAACATGGTTTGAAGATAGGAAGTCTAGTTGTGAATAGCCGACTAAGTTGGAACTTCTTTCGGAGAAATGAAGAGATATATCTTCTGATTTGGGTGAATTTACACACTGATCTGAATCCAAAGTTTTTTTTCTGAACTTCTATATATGAAAATTGAATCTAATTCGAAGGTAAATATTGTCATCTTGAGCTTGTGCTTTGAAGCTTGTGGGCTTTTAGCAGAAATGCCAAGTAGGATATCTATTTGACTTGATATGATTTCTCACCAGTAGAGAATATAGGCTGCGTGTTCGTTTTGTATGGGAAGTGGTCCAATGGATATAATATAAAGAAACAATTAATTGATGTGAGATCCTAGATCCATTATGAGCCTATAGAATACTTGCTTCTTAGCGATTTAAATTTGAACGTCTGCCTTTCTAGGACCACCGAATAGCATTATGCACGATGTAAACTATATCTAGCTGAGGCTTTTTCTGATATCTGTAGACAAAGTATTGTTCATTTTTTCTTCCAGTCATTTTCAATGTAACATGATTGATGTTGTTTCTAACTGGCACGGATCTGCATATTTTTGTCTACACAGTGCACACCATAAAGGCTACTCTCCAGTAACTATATAGCATGTGGTAGGATAGGAAAGACGACCTAGGAAATTTCACATTGCCACATTTATTTAATGAGGAAATAGTATATACGATAGAAAAAGGCCTGTCAAGGCAGTAGGCGTCCAAACGCAATGTTGCAGGAAGGGACTGAAAACACAGCCCAAAATGGGCTCAAGACAATGTTTGATTATCTCAAGAAGGTTGTCACCACTCACTATTTTAAATCGTCTACCAAGTTAAGCCGCTTATTATTTTTCTTGAAAATGACAGAAAATACCTTCTCTGAGTGATTTATGTTTTTCATGTTATCTTGAAGCAATTCGTACACCTAGATTCAATGCCTTGTAAACTTTATTGGAGCATTTCTTCATATTTCTTTGGGGAGAATTGTTAAAGAAAGAACTCTAGATTATCTATTGTGTTCTCATTTCTTTTTACCATATCATGTTATCTTGTATGCTGTGAATAATTACCTTTCTTCTTAAATATAGGTCCCAAAAATTTGAAGACCCTGCTGAAGGGGAAGAGGTGCTGGTAAGGAAGTTCAAGAAATTATACGATGACCTAACTGCTGGATTTCGCAATCTTGAGGATGAGCTCCGATGAATTTTTATCACACTCCCTGGATATGGTTCACGTACCGCCGCATTCAGCGCTCCTGATTTTGCCATATGATAGTTGAATGTTTCAATGTTCTTATTTTTTTTGGCTTTGAAATAAAATGCCTAATAGCTTGTCCCTGTATAATTCGTTTAGAAGTGTTCTTTATCAGGGCGTCCATGTTGTCGTCATCCTCGGATTACCCCATTTTCTTGTCATATAATTGAATAAGGCCTTTAATTTCATGGCCAAGACCGTGATGTTTCTAAATTCTAGTTCATTATCAGGCATCATAGCATGTGGAGAAGCGTATTCTTTCTGTTGGCGGTTCCCTTGCGGCATATCTTTTGTTATACATTACCAACAAATTAACTAGGCCATAGGCATCGATCTTGGATGAGTCGCTGCCTCGTGCCCGAATATTGGATAATGGATGTAAAGCAACATGAACTTCTTCGCAATCCGGGTTGGTTGCATGTGGTGGGAAGACATTTATATTTGTATGTTCTGACACTTGCTGAGTTTGTTTTGTTTGGCTCCTTGTGCGATCTTCTATCTCATGATCCTTGACAACGGGGGAACTCCTATTTGTCACTTGAGTTTTTTGAGGAATTTACTTCAATTGTGGCCTAACGAGCGCGACCAAACTGGTTCAGTAATTTTATTGGCCTATGATGCTCTTGCTAGGCGGGATTTCGTTGATGCCGGCATTCAAGATGAGGGATTTTTTTTTTATTTACTTGCCCACCGCCGTGATTACAGCGAAGACGGACTCCAAAATCTTTGGAATCTTATCCTTCTCACTTACTATAAAAACTTGCTTTCTACTTGTTGAAGGCAGGATGAATTTGGAAAATCAACAAAAGTAAACTTAAAGTTGGTTCCTCCCATTAAACATTTGGATCAAAGAAGATGCTGGTCTTGAGGTGCTTTTAGTATGGCCTACCATGTCTCTACCTGTTTGTTGTTTTGGTTGATTAAAGCATGCCTGTGTGTGATTAACGTGAAAAAAATTTCGTTTAGTTTATGCGCTCTCTCTCCGTTAATTCTCCCCGTCAAGACTGAAAATTGAGAAGGTTATTAGTCTGAAAACTTTCCTATGCTGATGGAAGCCGTAACTTAATTATGTGCAAGTAATTATCGTATTGTGTTTGAGAGCCTTTATGTCGTCAGCAAGTTGACATCGGGAATACGTTTATACCGTGTGTCCAGGCCATTCGTACGCAGGCGCCCGGTTAGTGCTTGGTTTAGTTTTTACGAGCTTTCTTTTGAATGAAATGGCTACATTTTAAACAAGAACAAGTACAATTAAATAAATTTTGATGTCATTTGGCGGACTTCAGTTTTACCAAATGTAATAATAAGCATGTAGGAATGATTTTGTGTCATCCGATAGTTGACCACCGACATCGGTTTGGTTAAGCCTATATATCTCAGTAATTATAAATTAGCAATGAGAATTACTAGTTGCCGGGTAACAAATTTTAAATTTGTGCTCTCTCTGATTTTATTTTTTTGCGGTGATCTAGTTATTCAGGATAACTACAAACCAGCCGGCTGTGCATTCAGCGAACTACGAACCTTTTGTGGATAACAACAGAGCTCACAGAGTGTTTGGTTGCATATAAGCTGATCGATGATATAAAATTAACATGCCTAAGATGATGCGATGACAGTAAAAATATACTATATATGACCAAACAAGTGAGAAACCACACGATGAAAAGAAGAAGAAGTGACATTCTCGTATTTGTTCAAGAAATAAATCTCTTTAATAATATAAAATTACAATAATTGTCAAACATCAGTTTTAGTTAAAAATAAAATTATAACAAAAACTCGATTTATCGCACAACTAAACTATTTAGAAACATATTTTAGTTCCTTACGTTGACTTTTTAGAACATGAGAGTCGTAGATGTAAGGACTTCCATGCACTTGCTTCCGTGTCTTGGCTGGTGTTACGTTTTGCCTTGAAACGAATGGTTGGCAAATGATTTAAACTATCTAAAAAAAGAAGGGAAAAGAATGCCATAGATCGGTCAAGATAATCCCCCCCTCCACTGTTTATCAATATACACTAATGGGGTGTTTAGTTGCATAAATTTTTTTTGTACACTTTCATGATAAAAAATTATATTAAAATAAAAAGTGAACCAACTCATGACATGAAATTATCATGTTTGGAGGGATGTGATTACAAAAAAGAGTAACTACCACACATGACCAAACAAAGTGGGGTACCACAAGAAAAAAAGAAAGAGGTGAGACCCTCTTTTTTGTTTAAGAAGAAAATCACTTTTAAAACATAAAATTGTCACGGTTACCAAACACCTCTTTTAACAAATTTTCTTACAATTTTTAAAAATTAAAATAAAAACCTTCATTATCATGCAACCAAACACCCCATAAATTTGCCAAAAGCATCATCATATATGCTCACCATATCTAAAATTGAATTATCAGTTCCATATTTTTCTTTCCACCGTCTTACTTAATAATTAATTACCCGTAGATAGAAAACGCTAAGGCACGATGGTCATCCCCTAGCAAACTTGCGATGCCCGCGGACTCCTTTTCTTCGCTTTGGCTTCCCAAACATTAATGTTGCACCGTACAAGATAGATATTGTTGTACAAGTAATTTTTTATTTTTATTTTTTGAAGAACGGCAGTACCATTTTCATTCATACAAAATTAAGAAAGATACATAGTTTGTACATCCATAAAGATAAAACAGTAAAACACTAAACCGAGTTAACAAGAGAGTTATCTTGAAAAAATAAATTTTCAAGAGATGACCGTACCACCACGAGTTGACCAACATACACATTTGCAAACGTGGTCGAGTAGTAGAAGTAAGAACTCCTTCATAGGAGTTAGACAACTGTGTCAAGACAGGAATATCACTCCAAACGGGAGTGGATAAAGTCCAGACTAACGGTCTCGAGAGATGATTAACATCTAAAACGTTAATAACAGAGCTAGAGTCATAACTCGGCATTTGGACAACTAACATTGACGAAATAGGAAAAAAGCGAGACAAACTTAAGTAATCCGAACTCCACAATTCCAACACAACAAAAAGATACAAAATATCTAAAAACATTTTTAAGCAAAATGTTAGAAAAGGGACAAACTTCCTATTGTTGTACAAGTACCAGAAAAAGGTATTTATATGTATCATTAATGTATTCAGCCGATTGCTAGGAACATGGTCAGCCAGCCAGCGCATGCATGATTACAAAGGTGAAAAGATAGAGAGAACGCGATCAGTGCTGATCGATCCATGCATCGTCTTCTCTCGCCCCGCCTTTATTTCTTCTTCCTCTCGTTCATGTGGTGGATTTCGCACAGGACATACTTGTTCACCTGCAACCCACGACAGAGAGTTAAACAATTTTTGTTTTCAGGTAGATTAATATGTATCATACATAATGGCTAGCGGCCGTAGGCACGTACGTGCGGTACTTAGTAGATCAAAACTAGTATGATTAATATGTTGTCTCTTCCGTCTCTCTCACAAAGTTCATTAAATACTTCTGCCAAGTGATGTATTTAATACATTTTGTGAGAGATGTTAAGAGGACTCTCGAGAGTTCTCGTGAGGTGAATCGCCCTCTTGATTAACTTTATAGAGATGAGATCACCTCAAAGATCTCTTAGGAGACTCCTAAGATCACGTGAGACATTAAATATATAATGCGATGACATATCAACTTTATATATGATCAAACAGTCCACCTGGGGGTCGCCGCGCTGTTGAAGCTCCGGCAGGCTGGCATTGATTCTGTACTCCTTCATCGTCCACTGGGTCTTGCTGTCCGTGGATGGCTTCCCTTTGGACGGCTTGCCGAGGTAGAAGACCAGCGACTTCCGGTAGCCGACGACGACTCCGGCGCCGCCGTGCGGGTCGACGATCTCCTTGTCTTTGCCGGTGGCCTTCCAGTAGCCGCTCGGCGTCGACCGGCTGGGCCGTTTCCCTTTCGGGTACTTCGTCTTCCACACGCTGAAGAAGTAGCTCTTCTCCTTCATGCTGTACCTTCTGCATGCCTCCGACGAGTACCCTGCGTCGTCGTCGAAATGATCATATACATATGACTATATGCATGCATGATCCGAAAATTATGAGAGTTTTTTATTCTTGAAACAACGTAGTTATCTTTTTTTTTAATTTTCGAAATAACTACGTAAAAATTCAAATTAACAGAATAACATGAGTGGAACAAGGCACAACAAGTCCGGCTTTCACCCTCACGAGAAAGAAGGTAAAATTTTTGTGTTCAACTTTCATCTAAAATATATACTCCAATCTTATTTAAAGGAGATCCGGTGTTTTAGTCGGTCGGTAGTCATATCAAGAATTCGACTGAATTAGGACCGGTCTCTCTGTCAAAAGGACATACAATAAGGTTAAAGTCAATCACAAGAAATCAAATTTTCTATGTCTAACTTCTATCTTTTTAGATGAAAGTCTGACTTGTCATCTCAGACATCACCCAAAACTGCGATAAGTTTATTTCTTTCATCGTGTTATTTTGAAAACAGAAAAACATAACTAGGTTACTTCAAAGAAAACAAAAACAAAAAAAAACTCGAGACCATGAAACGATGATGAAGAGAATTAGGGTTTTCTTAGTAACGTACTGGGTAGCTCGTGAGCGTCGTAGTCGTAGAGGTTGCCGACGTCGTGGACCAGCTCGCACGGCAGCGGCCGGCTCAATATCTTGTTCAACAGGTAGCTCATTATCAGCTCTCGCTCCTCGGGATCGAATCTGAAACCCATGCCGAGCTTCAACATGTCTCCGTCCTCCTCTTCCTCCTCCTCCTCCGGCCGCCGCCCCTCCATGTCGTCCACCTCGTCGCCCCCGTCGTCGCCAAAATCAGTGGCAGATGAGGATGAAACAAGAGGAGGTAAATCGAGGCGAGCAGCCGCCGTGTGATCAGCAGCCGCCGTGTGATCTGGTGGGGGCATCGGCGCCGGAAAGCTTGGATGGGGAAGGGGCGCCGGAGGCCATGCAGCGTCTTGTGGAGGCAGCGGCGGCGGCGGTGGAAAATTTGGTTGAGGATCACTATAAGAAGAAAGGTCCCATCTGGGCCACAACGATGAATATGATGGAGGCATCTGCGCGGAAATCTGATAAAGCTGAAATTGGACATGAGCAGAAAGCCATGGCGACGGCGGAACCGCCGGCGGCGGGAAAACCGGGAGGTGATCGAGTTGAGCACCTGCCGGAAAACGCACTCTGTCTTGTGAAGACAAGGGAGGATCGAAAGGAGAAGAACCGGCGGCGGCAGACGGCCTAGCGGAGAACTGATTATAATAATACATGTTTGTCATGGAATACGAGAAGTAACTAAGAACAGAAAATCGAAAGACGTTAAGATGACCGCCGGACGGAGGCGGCGGCGGCGGCGCGCAGCAGAGAAGGGCGGGCGTTCGCAGCGGCGACGTACGTGCCGGCGGAGGCGCCCGACGCCGCAGAGACGTGGGGGGAGAGAGGGAACAGCAGCGGCCGGGCGGAGAAGCGACATAAGGGGATCGCGTCCCCCGCAGCGGCGGCGGCGGCGGCGAGGCTTGGGACGTTCGCCGGTGGCACAGCGCGCCGGCGGCGGCGCTGGGCTCCGAAAGGGGCGAAGAGGAAGAAGGTACTGAACAGTACATGGGGGCAGCTTTGCCTTTTTGTAGAGTTTTTCACAGTCCTAATCCGATTCTTACGCGGCCGCGTTATTTCAATATATCTTTTAAATTTTTTATTAATTTGATTAATGGATTTATGTATTAATGGATTTAATGTTTATTTAAAATTATTTCATATACGTTATTTCCTTCTGCGAGGAGATTACGCCTGAGACACATGAAGAACTAAAACATAGAGCTTAATAAGGTTTTTTTAGAGGTTTGTTAAGAAAGAAAAGATAAGTTTAATTTAGAGGTTAGCTAAAACACATGGTTAGGTAATCTAAATATTCAAACCTCCTCTGACCGAATTAAAGGTACGACAGATATGTTAGGACTAACAAAACGTATAGTCTTAGACCTACATTAATTGATATCATTATTTATATCATTGGTATTTTTATTATTGTTTTGGTTTTTATTTACAAGATATACGTCTTAAAATTAGCGGCACTTATAAATGTGTAGTTTTGCGGAGAGTCAAACTAAAGAAATTTTACATATTCGTTTCTCATAATTATTTTTATTTATAAACGCGTCCTCACAAAAAGTTAAAAATCTTAAAAAAGACTTGGGGATCATTTATTTTTTTAAGTAAACACATTCGCCTAAAAACACCCCAGAATGTTGTTATTCAAGCTTTTTATTTCTATAAAATATTTTTGCTTTTCTAGAGTGATAAAGAGAAGACAAAGGAGGGAGAAGATAGAGATAATATTAGAATTGTACTTATGTCATGAAATAATTAAGAATCATCATTTAACCAATATTATCTTTATGGGGTGTTTGGTTGCATGATAATTGAGGTTTTTATTTTAATTTTTAAAAATTGTAAGAAAACTTGTTAAAAGAGGTGTTTGACAACCATGACAATTTTATGTTTTGAAAGTGATTTTCTTCTTAAACAAAAAAAGAGGGTCTCACCTCTTTCTTTTTTCTTGTGGTCCCCCACTCTATTTGGTCATGTGCGGTGGTTACTCTTTTCTGTAATCACATCCCTCCAAACATGCTAATTTTATGTCATGAGTTGGTTTACTTTTTATTTTAATACAATTTTTTATCATGAAAGTGTACAAAAAATTATCATGCAACCAAACACCCCATTAACCTTTTCACTCATCGGAGACTTATTTTTGAGAAGCAGACGATTATAGCGATTTATTATTAGACTTTTCAAAATTAAAAACCATATTAAAACATATGGATAATTATAGTGACTGATATTTAAAAATGTTAAATTAAAAATAGTGCATATAAGATAATAGTGAGTACAGCTGGAGGGGGGAGGATTGGTTGCCCTCAATCTCATGCTTGGATCACACTAACACAAGAAAAGTTGTAAAGAGAGCAGCAACACAAGAAGTGCCAACCACCAACAACTAATATGTAATGCTTGGTTGCACAGTAAAATCCTATACTCTTTCATGTTAAAAAATAATATTAAAATAAAACTTAAACTAATCAAATTAATTTGTTCTGACAAATGTGATAACAAAAAGGTGGTCTCACCTCTCTTTTGGTTTTCTCTTAAAATATAAAAATGTGAAGATTACCCAACACTCCTTTTAATAAGTTTTCTTGAGAAAGTATACATTTTTAACAAAAACTCAATATATCATGCAACCAAATTTACGATAATTTGCTTGTTTCAAAATGACTTATGTAAAGATGAGATTACTTTTTCTAATTTTGAAAGAATGGCCTTTGTTTGGTTAAAATTGTTATTTATATGAAAAGTGAAGTAGGGGCCACATGATTAAGATGATTTATTAACAGCTAGGATGCTCTTGCTTTGGTTTCCTCTCCACATGGTATAATTTAAGACAAGACCATTTTTTTTTCAAAATATAATATTTTACACCAATCCAAACAGCTGAAAACATTGCAAAGTAAAACTAGGGCACTATATATATATATTTCAGAACTCAACAAATAAACAAAACATTCCTAGTACTTGAGAAGTTTCTCAAACTTGGACGGCATTAATTGCTCCCTGCTGTTTGGTTGGAGTATCCAAAATATTTCCATATCTTTTTGATATCGATATTCATAAAGAAAAATATATCACAATATCAAAATTTTAATATTGATATTGAGAACCAAACATTTACAAACCATGTTCATCACTATCAATTTCAAAATTGACACAGACAGCGGTGCTCAATATATACAATTGGCCTAGGGTTTCCAACCTAACCTGAATGGAACAACCTAGTCATGTTTGAATTGGTTTGATTTGGTTCAAACCTGAAAATTGCAATATTCTGTTTAGGTTTGATTCCAATAAAACTTGTAATTAAATAATTTTTTTTAAAAAAATAAATTTATTACTAAAAATATCAATTTATGAGCTAAACTATCTAAAAATATGTTTTTAATGATAGAAAGTATTATTACATTATTTATCAATAAAAACTTATGTTTAATATATTTCGTGATATAATTTGATTTGATGGCTGGATTCATTTTCATTTTTCATTGATTAGCCTACGAAATCAAACCAAACCGACCTAAATATATATAGTTGGCCGTTCAACCGAACCCAAGAACCAGCTGGTTCAAGTCGATTAATCGAGTTAATTAAAGTACTAATTAAACCATACACTTTGAGTATCGACACGTGCTCTGTCGGACGTCACGTGACTAGACCGTTGCATGATCTTGGCCATAAATAAATAAATATATATATATATATGCTAAGAGTATATAATGTTGAGTAATCTAGCTAGCTTGTCATTAATTAATGTTAGCCAGACAAATAATATATATAATTATATCTCGATTGTAGGCCAATTTTTAAAAATCCATCTTGGACCTCAGGTAATTAGACAAATTTAATTTTCTCGTGCTGCCAACTTCGTGCCCAACTGAAAATGTGTAGCAAATTAATTTATCAAAATAGTATATAGTCATCTGTACGTAACCACACAACCATCACATATATATAACCCCGGCCCTATATATATTGTGGCAAATTAATTAATTAAGCTGTCGCCAACGTACCATAGGTATATCGCGATATATATATATATATAACAGTAACATTATTATATACTGTAGCTAGATAGTATCATTAATCAATGGTAATGATTTAAAATCTACTGAATTTTTAGCCATAATCTCAGATTATTTGAAGTAAGCGGCGTGTGACAGAGGTGTCTTGGCAATTCGGTTTAGTCAGATTATTGGTCAAAATCTATTCGAAAACCGAACAGAACCAGACAAGCGCGCGGTTCAAGTTATTTTGGTTCATTGGTTCAACCATTCATGTTATTATACATAAATTTACAATAATATGTCTTCAAAGAGGGATAAGCCCATAGACAAGCAAGCTAAGCCCATCAGCCATATGCTTCGGAATATATTTGTTTTTCTCAAGCGCGGTTTTTGTTTTAATTTTTAAAAATTGTCAGAAAATGTGTTAAAAAAAGAGGTGTTTATGGGGTGTTTGGTTGCATGATAATTGAGATTTTTATTTTAATTTTTAAAAATTGTAAGAAAACTTGTTAAAAGAGGTGTTTGACAACCATGACAATTTTATGTTTTGAAAGTGATTTTCTTCTTAAACAAAAAAAGAGGGTCTCACCTCTTTCTTTTTTCTTGTGGTCTCCCTCTTTGTTTGGTCATGTGCGGTGGTTCCTCTTTTTTGTAATCACATCCCTCCGAACATGATAGTTTTATGTCATGAGTTGGTTCACTTTTTATTTTAATACAATTTTTTATCATGGAAGTGTACAAAAAATTATCACACAACCCGATAACAACGAAGGTTTTTGTTATAATTTTTGAAAATTGAAAGAAAACGTGTTAAAAAAAGAGGTGTTTGGTAACCATTACAATTTTATGTTTTAAAAGTGATTTTCTTCTTGAGAAAAAAAAAGAGGGTCTCACCTCTCTCTTTTTTTCTTGTGGTCCCTGCTTTGTTTGATCATGTGTGGTAGTTACTCTTTTTTGTAATCATATCCTTCCAGACATGCTAATTTTATGTCATGAGTTGGTTCACTTTTTATTTTAATACGATTTTTTATCATGAAAGTGTACAAAAAATTATCGTGCGACCAGACACCCCCGTTAATCCGTTTCATTTGACATTTGCTCCGAATGTCCTTTATGAAATGTAAATAATATATATATATATTATTGTATATATCTAAAATGTACTTGAATATTTTCTAATATATACCAGTATACTCGGTTGTCATTGATAAATACATATAATAGAATTTATATTTTAAAATTATTTACAATAATTTATATATTATTAAATATATTAATCAAATAAAAGTTAATTAAAATTTTGAACGGGATGTAACCCATAATAGTATGATGAACTTTGAAGCACAGATAGTCATGATAACGATTTGTCTCTGTCAATATTATTATCTGTGTTTTCCTGGTGGAAATATGAATAAATAGGAAGACATGATAATTAATCTTTGATAGATGCTGCACTCGGCATATGTTTGTTACCGGTTTACTTTGGGGATAAATATTATTTAAATCAAAATTGTCCCTAAGTTAAACTCATGTGACATTTGATAACGCCGAAATCTGAGAATCATATCTCTTGTATCAGAATATGTAGCGTAGATATTTAATAATTCAATGTCTAAAATTGTTAGATAAAATATATAAATTTGAAAATTAAATAGATAATATTATTATTTGATAAAATATCTGAATTTGACAACCAAATATGTTACGAGATTATTCGATAAAATATCTAAATCTAAAATTGTCTTTGAATTTTTTTTATATGCTTTTGGAACATTTTTTAAAGTGATATATGTTTTTTTGAATTCTTACATCAAACATATGTGACCAAACAAAGTGGGAGCTAGTGACCACTAGATAAATGAAAAGAGATGAGTGGGTGAGTGAGACCCTCCTTTTTGTCTAAGAAAAAATTCATTTAAAAAACATAAAATTATAATGGTGATCAAATACCTCTTTTAATAATTCTTATAACAAAAACATAACATTGCAACAAAATCTAAATTCATCATGTAACCGAACATTCCCCTCATATTTTACTAGTTGGGGACTACACAAAACATGATAAATACAGTCAGGCGAATGAACTAAAATCTAATCAAACCAATTGAGTCGGTTAAACTAAATCATCTTAAAAATTATCGTATTATAACGAAAAATTAATATTTATCTAGTTGTATGATAAAATAACTTTTGGTTAATTATCTATAACTTAGAAACAAGTATATATATTTAACTATTTAAAATGCAATCTATTTGAAGATGGTTTTTCAATCCATCACTGAGGAGATCTGTAATCTCCATATATTGAACAGTTAATATGCAAATGCCAATCTTCTTATATATATATATATTTATATATACATGGAGATGGAACTAAGTGTTGTCAATGGGCCGGGCACCAACCGGCCCGAAGTTAGCCCACTAAAGCCTTGATTCAAAAATAACGGGCCGACCCGACTCGGTCCCCGCCGCCCTCCCCCGGCCCCCAATATCAGCACCTCCTTCCGTCAATATATCGTTGTCAAATTTAATAAACTTAACTACCGAAATCAAATATTGTAAAATTCGGCAGCACCATAAATCGAAATACATTTTAACGAATAAAAAAATAATATTTCTAATAAATTATCTTTAAAAAAAAAAACACAGCGACCTGTGACAGAGGCCGGGCCACCACTGGACGGAAGAAGGGAACGAAGAACGTAAGATGAAACGTGTGCAGCGGCGCTCCCACCCCCTTCTCCCACCTACCCGCTCTCCCTCCTCCTCTCCTCTTAGAAGAAGAAGAAGAAGGATGCGCCACCTAACCCCCGATCTCCCCCGTCGTCTCTATATTTATTAATACTGCCTCCCCCCTTCCCCCTTCTCGAGCTGTCCCTCTCCCACCGCATCCGTCTCTCTGCCACTCCGCCGCCTGCCCTCGCCCGGCATCGATCCCTCGCCGGCGTAGCCCCGACCTCCTGGCCCTGCATCGTCAAAGGCCTCTCCTTTCCCCCTCCGCCGGCTCCGGGAGTATCCTTCTGCCGACGCCGGCCGGTTGGCCGGAGGTGGGAATTACCGGTGCCGCGGAAGAACGGCCAAGATGCTCTCCGTGGCGGCCCCCGAGAACCAGGGCCAGGTAACCGCCGGCGCCGTCCTGCCCCCGGGGCGGGAGGAGAAGGCGACGATCTTCCGCTCCAGGCTGCCGGACATCCCCATCCCCGACAACGTCTCGCTCCACGACTACTGCTTCGAGCACGTCGCCGAGTTCGCCGACCGCCCCTGCCTCGTGGCCGGCGCGACGGATCGCGCCCACACCTTCGCCGAGACGCACCTCATCTGCCGGCGGACGGCGGCGGGGCTCGCCGCCCTGGGAATCGGGCGGGGCGACACCGTGATGCTCCTCCTCCAGAACTGTCCGGAGTTCGTCTTCGCCTTCCTGGGGGCCTCCATGCTGGGGGCCACGGCCACCCCGGCCAACCCCTTCTGCACCCCCGCCGAGATCGCCAAGCAGTTCCGGGCCGCCGGGGCGAAGCTGGTCGTCACGCAGGCGCAGTTCGTGGAGAAGCTGCGGTGCGGGCTGTTCCCGGCGGTGGGGGAGGAGATGGTGGTGGTGACGGTGGACGGGCCTACCCCGGCCGAGGGCGGCTGCGTCCACTTCTCCGCGGTCTCCGCCGCCGGCGAGGGGGGCGCCGCCTTGACGGGGGTCGCCGTGGACCCCGACGACGCCGTGGCGCTGCCCTTCTCCTCCGGCACCACGGGGCTGCCCAAGGGGGTGATGCTGACCCACCGCAGCCTGGTGACGAGCGTGGCGCAGCAGGTGGACGGCGAGAACCCGAACCTCCACCTGACCGGCGAGGACGTCGTGCTGTGCGTCCTGCCGCTCTTCCACATCTTCTCCCTCAACTCGGTGCTGCTCTGCTCCCTCCGCGCCGGCGCCTCCGTGCTGCTCGTCCGCAAGTTCGAGATCGCGTCGCTGCTGCAGATGATCGAGCGCCACCGCGTGTCGGTCGCCGCCGTGGTGCCCCCCATCGTGCTGGCGCTGGCGAAGAACCCCCTCGTGGAGTCCTTCGACCTCAGCTCCATCAGGATCGTCCTCTCCGGCGCCGCGCCGCTGGGGAAGGAGCTGGTGGCGGCGCTGCAGAACAGGATGCCGCAGGCCACCCTCGGGCAGGTGAGCGCATCGCCATCCTTCTTCCTACCAATTGCATCGATTTATACTTTCTAGGGGTATACCGCCGGATCACCTCGGTCTCCGAACAGAGGAAATGCTCTTGGTCTCTAATCAAAATTGACCGCGACGTCAGAGCGGATCAAATAATAAATTTTATAAATTGTTATCGAAAAGAATTGAATCGTTATCGACATCTTACTAACTCACTATTTATCGGTAATAAATTGTATTAAGTTCAGTAGTAAATTTGTAAGACGTCGATAACAGTCCAGTAACGATTCATCGAGTGAATCATTATCGACATCTTACTAACTCACAACTCATTACTCAGTAATTGGGATCGTGATTTTTTTTCGTTGAAGACCGAAGATATGTTCTCCACCGGAGGAACTGAGGTGATCTGATCTCAGTGCAGTGCAGGGGTGCCTCGCAAAAGACAAAATCTGTGTTTGTTTATACATCTACCCTTGTCCTCCTTCACGTTAATTTATTTATCCCAGTCTGAACCACGTGGCAATTTGCAATTTGCACATGCTGGCGATGCATTGATTCCGAGGAGGTGTTTCAATGGCTTCGGAAGGACTGCTTTCCAAATTTGATTTTATTTCGATTTCGTTGTCGCAATTGAAATAATTTTTTGATTTTTATTTAAAAGTAAACTAGCAATTTACATAAAAGTATAAAAATGTGTCATAACCATTTTAAAATTTTATTTCGATTCATTTTTTATATATCACATCGTATGATTTGATTACTTAAGTTGTCAGCCGAGTGTGACTCAGTTGACACGATCTCTCGCTCGCGTCAGCGACCGCTGGATCATCGTCAATCAAAGAAAGATTACTTAAGTTTGTTTTAATTACTTTTATTTATATATTAATTCTTATCGATAGATAGAAATAGAAACAATAGATTCCAATAACACTCGTGTGGTTGTTTGGACACGGAGAGTGCACCTATTTTTTTTCCTTTTTGAAAAATCATATACTGAAAATGGGAGGTCAAAATGATCTTAAAAAAAAATTACAGCTTGATTCAACATTGTTAGCTTACTGGAACCATGGTTTGATCGATCTGGTGGTGCTGCCTTTGGTCAGGGCTACGGGATGACGGAGGCCGGGCCGGTGCTCACCATGTGCCCGGCGTTCGCCAAGGAGCCGCTTCCGGCGAAGTCTGGCTCCTGCGGCAACGTCGTGAGGAACGCCGAGATGAAGGTCATCGATCCGGAGACGGGCTTCTCCCTCGGCCGCAACCAGCCGGGGGAGATCTGCATCCGAGGAGCTCAGATCATGAAAGGTAATCTGCAGCCCGGAACCGATCACTCGGCGCCGACTCTCGCCTGAGCGATGCTGAAAACCGAGATCTATTTATGTATGTCGGTCGATCCAATTCTCTCCCTCCGGCAGGCTACCTCAACGACCCGAAGGCGACGGCGGCGACGATCGACGTGGACGGCTGGCTGCACACCGGGGACATAGGCTACGTCGACGACGACGACGAGGTCTTCATCGTCGACCGGGTGAAGGAGCTGATCAAGTTCAAGGGCTTCCAGGTTTTCGTAACATCCTCGCAGCAGTCTGGCCTCTAAAATTTGGGGAAAATCGGGCTCATCCCTAACATTTTGGGGATGGATCTGGTTTATACCCAAATTAATCTTGTACCAAGCAGCCACCGGCACCTCGCGGCACTACTGATTCTGCGCGACGGCATGTTGGGTCGACCTGCAGGTTCCTCCGGCGGAGCTCGAGGCGCTGCTCATCAGTCACCCCTCCATCGCCGACGCCGCCGTCGTTCCGTAAGTTAGCCGTAGACACCCAGCCTCGGTGATCCGATATTCACTCGGGCTCTGTTGATCCGTAATTGAATCGGGGTTCGGAATGGTGGTTGTTGGTGTGTTCTTTCCGGGCAGGGCCAACGATGAGAGCGCCGGAGAGGTCCCCGTCGCCTTCGTCGTCCGCTCCATCGGGTTTGAGCCGACGGAGGAGGCCGTGAAGGAATTCGTCGCCAAGCAGGTCGGTCTTGGACCTCCCAGATTTCTCGCCGTACCAAGGAGCGATTTCTGATTTTTTTTTCTTCGGTGATTTCATTAGTCTGGATCACGCCGTGATGATTCTCACCTAATCTCTCGGATTTCTGCGATAATCACATGCCCGGGCTTGCGCCGGATGGTGCTGCAGGTGGTGTACTACAAGCGGCTGCACAGGGTCTACTTCATCCCGGCCATCCCCAAGTCGCCGTCGGGCAAGATACTCCGGAGGGACCTGAGGGCCAAGCTGGCGGCGCCGCCCTCTTCCTAGCGGCGGCGCTCGGGGATCGGGAAGCTGCGGTTTGCCATCTATATATCGGCGAAGAAAACAATTGTTAACATTAATATACTTATTATCGTTGTCGTCGTCTTTAATTTCATTAATTTTTACGATGATTACTTGGTCATTTTGAAAAGAGATGGTGTGTCATTTTGTGGTCCTTGACCTTATTTAAATGAAAGTACCCCTTAGGAAAGACTATTTTGTAGTTGACTATTATTTTCAAACATGCAAGGTGGGTCGCCATCTGGCTAGGCCGGGTCGGGTGACTCGGTCAAATTTTAGTCCAACTAGTCTGATGGTGATCCGCTCGAGCCAACTCAGTGGTCAGCCCGGGTCGCACGACCTGGCGACTTAGTCGCTTTGGGTCATCAACAGTATCATGATTAATGATTTAAAATCTTTTTCTTTCGTGGTGTTTTGCCTCTTGATACCACTGGCAAGCGATGTTGCCCCCCTTTGACTCCGTTAATTTGCAATTCGCGAGCGTTAATGGTATAATAATATTTTGATATTTCTATATAATTCAGATGTGATAGTTACAATGAATCATGTAAATCTTATCGTAAAATAATTATACGGAATGATGATGAGTATAATTAATATATATATTTAATACATCGTATTCTACTCAAATGTAACAATACAATATAATATTTGAACGGAAGTTAAATAAATTTTTTTACTTATATTTTTTATATTTTCTCTCATTTTATGTATTTTTTTATAATTTTAATGATTTTTAAAATATAATAATGTATCTGATCCGATTCGACCAGGTTGATTTTGGGCTCAACGGACCAGGGTCGATCCCAAATTTCCTTGTTTTGAAATATTTTTAAAAAAGATTCATTTTTCAGTTAACTTGGAAGGTAAAAACATAAAAATTAAATAAAATATAATTTTAAAAAACTATATAAATATATATATTTTTCTGACAGCTATAACTAGGACGTCAGAGCAGAGGAAGTTCAGGAGAATTTTTAATTTCTGCTGCTTTTTGCGAGGATTGGGAAATTTTGGAAAAGGTCTCTATGTGGTCTTTTGACGGACAGGTGGACCGCATTCTTAATGGGCCCATCGGAAAGGGATCAGCAATTGAATGAGTCAGAAAGCATTTTTATGTATAAAAAACGTAATTTTACTCAAATCTTTACCTTATGTTAAAAAGTACTGAATCTAATATATATGCACATTTGTCAATTAACTCAATATTTAGTCAAAATAATAGAATGCACATGTCTTCTTAATGATATTCAAATAAGAAGTTATGCTCTGAAAAAAATAAAAAGTTACATTGTTTATTAATTTTAAAGTGATTTTTTCAGATTTAAGAGATAGATTAAAAAGTTAAATAAAAATTCAAACAATTTAAAATCTCCATATTGTGAATGACAAATTTCAAACAAATTAAACAGATTTCGAACAATCTAAAATCCAAAGTGAAATATAAGAGCAATCAAAGACATAACTAGGGGTGTTCATAGTTTGGTTTGATTTTTAAGCATTTTTTTAAAATCAAATCAAACCAAAAAATCTTCTAAATCAAACTGACTTGAATCAAATTAATTCGATTTAGTTTGGTTGAAATCATTTTTACTACGGTACAATAGATATATCAATATATTGTTTTATTTTATTTATTTTAAATTATATTCTATTAAAATTTAGTATATATATTTATACAATTCATTAATTTTGCCATATAAATTTTTGAAACAAATTTATTTTTATAAGAAAAGATGCATGAGTATTGTATTAAATATACTATTAAAATAAAATATTTAATTTAATTTGAGTTATTCAATTTATCTATTTACTTTTGTTTCAAGGTCCTATAAACCAAATTAAACTCGAACCAAATTACTTGATCAATTTGATTATTCGGGTTGTATCCAATAGTGAATAGCAAAGGCATAAATAACATCACAAAGTAAAATAGAAAAACTCAGCATTTCTCAATTAGAGAGAGAGAGAGAGAGAGAGAGAGAGAGAGAGAGAGAGAGAGAGAGAGAGAGAGAGAGAGAGAGAGAGAGAGAGAGTCATGTTGCCTATTTTAGATTTTTTTACCTTAATCCTTGTAATCAGACATGCTCATTTTTTCTGTGTGTGAGATTGACCTATTGATGTTTGGTGGTTTTTGGTCACACTAGATATGTCAATGTTGTCTATACTTCTCTCAATGGGAAGGTGCGGATTAAAACTTGAATCCTACACTTGTCGTCGTAATCGTTGTGACAACTCTTTGGAAAAAATATTTTATAAGTAGACTTAAGTATATGATATAAATAAATGTGAAAATTGGAATTGAAGCTACTCGACCTAGTCTGCATATTTTAACTTCATTTGAATTCCTTTTGGAATAAACTTAAATGCTACCTTAACTCAATCTTTAGATGATGTTGGACTACGTCTAGGATTTTTAATTTATTTTATTTAAAATAAAACATGCAGAAGTCAAAAGATGGGAATGGTGAATATGTAAAATTTATTACCAGTAGTTGGTTAAGTAGAACACTATTCCTCAGAGAAGTGCATTAGGAGAAGTCCTCCCCCAGTAATGTTGTAGAAATTATGACAGTTTGTATTAAAGCACCATTTTCGATTTAGTACGAAAACTTGCAAAAAATAATTATATAAAAATAATAAAAATTTTAGAATATCGAGAAAAGTGGCCAACTAAGACCTAGTTTCATAACACTATTAAATATCTCTGTCAATTTTAAAATTGATATTGATAGAATCACTTAGAAGTGTTCAATTAATAGTATCGATTTTGAAATTTATGGTATGAATAAAATATACTATGTAATACAAATGGCGTACCAATTTTGATATTTTAGAAATATTAATATCAATACTAAGATAATATTATTTTCGATACTCTATCTAAACCGCGATAAACTAAGAAATAACAATCTAAGAGAAAAAGGTCAGTCTAGTGCAAAGAAATGCAATTTTGCATTTTCTATTTATCTGTTTCAAATTCCTAAGAATATATATGCTATTTGTTATGGCATACACATGATTTTATGATTTGAGATAAATATTTCAAATTCCGATGGAGAGTTATGTATATAATTATACTGAAATTACTTATTTTGAGATAAATATCTGCTTTGTTAGGGTATTAAAAATAATATTATGTCAATTTTGGTATTGATATGTTTAATGGGATTATAAAAATGTTATATTTGCCGGTAAATAATATTTCCGGATCCCTAATTCTCTCCATTCTCGATCCAGGCGTGGAAGCGGAGGGACAACGATGGCACCGCAGCTGATCAACGCCAACCCCGTCGTCTACGAGCGACAGGAGCGCCGAGCCCGTGCTCGCCAGCGGCCGGACGACGACGAGTACGCTGTCGAACCTATCGACCAGCTCGAGGTCTTCGATATCCTTTTCTGACCCCTAACGATTTCTCGTCACTGCCCTCCTATCTTCTGCTTTCTATCCTGCTTTCTTGCTGCGGCGGGTTTGTTAATCGTATGCTTTCATCATGCCTTCCGTATGATTCAAGGAGTTAGATGGGAACGTCGTTTGTTCAGCAGTTGGATGTTGAGACATCAAATCATTGCGTTTGACGTGGCTAAATGGCGTCTATGGAAGGCAATTGAAGGACATATGCAAGCTTTTCTCCTTTGAGAAATTTTATCTTATTGTCAATATGCCAGCTATTGGCGAACTGAACAGTCTTATACATTGAAGACAGTTTGCGATTTATGGTTGAGTAGAATTCTGGACTATGAAATGATGCTTGTAGAGACATTGGTACAGGTTGCGTTTAGCAGCTTTCCGGGTCTTTGCAAAATTTAAAATTATCTTCTGCAGAGGAGAATAACTGACGTGCAGAAAGCACATTGCTGTATGAAGGTGGTGCTAAATGCGGAATATGGCAGAAACTTGTAGCAAGAAATGTCTTGTATACACCGAATAACGTTGCTTTCAGTCAAGCGTTCTGACCAGGGAAAATGATGTAGTTATTACAATGGAATGGTTCATAAGGACACCTCTCAATGGTAGACTTTAAACTATTATTACCTTAGAACTGGGCATGCCATGGTTTGAACAATGTGTAAGGCTGGTATGCCCTGCGCTGTCCATATGGCCCGGCCCTGGCAATGCCTCCTGCCAGCACTGCACACCCTACCTGGCTGCCAGCCAGCCTTGTTAGCACTGCCTGCTATGTGCAGCCTACCATCCATGGGAAGCCAGGTCAGGCCGTGTTGGCGACCCAGAGCGACCTAGGTTGGTCTGGGTCTTACCGACCCGATCCGACCCAAGACCCAGCTTCCTTGCTACCATGCACTGTCTGGCCTGCGATGTGTGGCCTGGCCTTCCGTGGGTTGCCTATTGCCTAGCGTTCCATGTACAGTCAGTCCTACCAGCAGGACATGGCAGCCAGTAGTTATCCAAAATTATCTTGCAGAATACGATTTTTACATCCATTAGTTGCTGTTGTATGAATGAACTTAAGGATATACGGGGGTGAAAAATTGACTCTTCAACAAGTTCGTGGTTTACTTAGACGACATCGCTGTCTATAGTTGTACCTTGGAGAAGCATGTAGCACACTTGACAGCTATGTTTTAGGCACTCAAACAGAACCATATGTATGTAAAGAGGGAGAAATGTTATTTTTCCCACAGATGTATCAAATTGTTGGAGCATATCATTGGCAACAAACAAATATGAATGGACAAAGATCATGCCATCCAAGACTGGTCGGCCCCAAAGAATGTAAGAGAACCACACTCCTTCCTTGGCCTTGTCAATTATTATCGCCGTTTTATCCTAAGCTACTCACCGAGGGTGGTTCCACTATCCGACCTATTGAAGATGGTTGTGTCATGGACATGTGATGTCAAGTGTGAGGCCGACTTGCTAGTTGAAGTAGGTGGTGATAAAAGAGCTTGTGCTCATAGTTGTCAAGGCGCTCGCCTAGGCGGTAAGGCGCTTTTCCAACAGTGCCTTGCCAGGGTGCCTTGTCTGGGGCCAAAAAGGCGCCCAAGGTGCCCGCCTAGGTGCCCAAGAAGTCCAAGGCGCCAGTCTAGGCGCCCAGGCAAAGCGCCCTGGGTATTTTTACATGATTAAAAAAATAATTTTGGGGATTATGCCCCCTTGATACCCCTCACAAGGGACACTTATTAATGATAGTTTGAATATGTTAATATATTTTACTATCACTTATACTATCATATATATTTAAGATTTATGATTATAAACATATATTATATATGTATTTAAGTTCTTTTTCAGCTCTTTCTTCTTTCTCTGTCTCACTTAATTTATCAAGATTAATTTCTTATCCAAAAATAAATATCCACACTTCCATAATTACATATATAAGATCACTTATACTATTATATATATTTTTTCTTTCAGGAGACTTCGCCCCCTGACAACCCCTCACAAGGGGCGCTGCCCCCTTGACCCCCGCGACCTGACCGCGCAGGTCGATGCGTGATTACTCTGCACTTCCCATTTAATAATATTATAACAATATTTCACCATCACTTATACTATCGCACATATTTAAATTTTATAATCATAAATGTGTTATATACTTAAATTTAAAAAATTCTATTTAACTCTTTTCTCTTTTACACACACATCATCTTTACGTATGTACATAGATAAAACACTCATATTCAATTATAACATAAAAATATAATTATATTTATTCTTATTTTTATGTATAACAACCCTCCGATTCAGCCTTCCTTGAATACCGCCTTGACTGCCTAGGCGACGCCTAAGCGGCCGTCTTGTCGCCTAAGTGGAATCGGTACCCTTCAATGTTTTGGGCGCCTTGTCGCCTTGACAACTTTGCTTGTGCTACCCTTTGAGGTGCACACTGATGTTAGGTGTCCTTGTGCAAGAGGGATACCCAGTGGCATACAAGAGCCGGCAGCTGAGCAACACTGAAAAACACTATTCAATTTATTAGAAAGAAACAATTGTCATCATTCATTGCTTAAGAACTTGGAGACACTATCTACTTGGGGCCAAGTTCACAATGAAGACTGTCAATGTGGCGCTTAGTTACTTCCATACTTAGAAGAATGTGTCACCCAAGTAATCTAGATGGTTGGACTTCCTTGTAGTGTTCCACATGGAGCTATAATATTGTCCAGACCCAGAGAATCAGATGGCTGATTCACTTAGCCCCAAAGCTAAGCTTGTGGGACTCCAGCCTGCAAAGCCCCAAATGGTAAGCAAGGTGACCACCCACCTACTTGGTTGGATATGGAATGTGATAGTGGCTGATCTGCTTACTAACAATCTTTAAAAGTTGGCCATGAAGGAAGAACAACTTGCTTTTGGCATCGAGAAGGTCTTCTCTTAACCATGAGAGGTCACATCTTGCTGCCATAAGCAAACAACTTGTGTTGGGAGCTGATCAAGGAATACCACAACAATCTTAAGGCTGGTCATTTGGGTATGAAATATACCTTGGTTCTACTATAATTATGTTACCAACTTACTATTGGCTGAAGACGTGGGAAAATGAGGAGCAATATGTCCTCACTTGTCTAATTTATAACAAGATAGTAGGATTGTTGGAGCCGTTGCTGGCTTCTCGGCAGGCATCGTAAGAAGTTGGATGTATGGGGCCAATCCTTGTAGTGGTGGATTTTTTCTCCAAAATACACCACTTTTTTTTTCCTACCCCCATATTTTGCAATGCTAAATAGGCCGGCTGACTTTTTTTTAGATATGATGTAACGTATTGAGGTTTGCTCCGGAATATTGTGAGTTATCGTGATTCTCGTTTTTGGGGGAATTTTAGTTTGAGATGTTTCGACTGTTCGGATCAAAACTTCTTTTTTTTTTCTAGCTTCCACTCACAAACTTGTAGCTAGACAGAACACATCAATGGTTTGTTTGAGCAGCACTTGCGTTGTAGTATTTCGTCCAAACAATCAAAGAAGCTGGGTGGAATTGTTGAATGTTGCTAAAGTCTCCTACAATATGCAGAAGAGCTCTTCAACTAGTTAGAGTCTATTGGAGTTGGTAATGGGAACAATTATTCAAGACGTAGTAATTGTGGTGTATGCAGCTTGTTGCTTGGCAACATTCAACTTCATGTGTGACTGACACCGATAGTGGGACCTGGTGCATACTCAGAGAAGACATCAAAGAGAATGAAGAAATGCACATTTTAGACAGATGACATGTAGAGTACAATGTTGGTGACTTAGGGTCCGTTTGGCAAATCGGTGGGAGGACTTTTCTTGGAAGGACATTCTTTTGAAAGGTACTTCGTTTCGAAGTACTTCTTATTTACAGAAACAGAAGCTGTTTGGATTTCTTTATTTTGGCAGATGAAAGAGTCCTTCGTCGCCAGCACGGGGAGCTCATCGATGTAGAAGGGGAGTGCTCGCGGAGGGCTCATGGAGGGGAGGGCTTCGCCGACGCGGAAGGGGAGTGCTCACGGAGGTGAGTGGTCGCGAAGGGGAGGGCTTCGCCGGGGAGGGAGTGCTGGAGGGGGGGGTTCGCGCTCGTAGAGGGGAGGGCTTCGCCGGGGAGAGAGTGCTGGAGGGGGGGGGGCTCGCAGAGGGGAGGTTCTTTGGGAGGGAGTGCCGGGAGGGGAGGGAGTGCCGGAGGGGGGTTCGCACTCGCGAGAGGGGAGGGAGTGCCGGAGGGGGGGTTCGCGCTCGCGAGAGGGGAGGGCTTCGCCGGGGAGAGAGTGCTGGAGGGGGGGGGGCTCGCAGAGGGGAAGTTGCTGGGAGGGAGTGCCGGAGGGGAGGGCTTCGGGGGGGAGGGAGTGGCGGGGGGGGGGGGGGCTCGCGGAGGGGAGGGGTTCGCCAGGGAGTGGGTCGCCTGTGCAGGATGAGGCTCGCCGATGCGGGATGGGGGCTCGCGGGCATGGAAGTGCTTTTCCTTCGTCGGAAGGAGAAAATTTCTCCTCCGAGCTTCTGCCTTCGAGGAGGAGGAAAAGTGAAAATAAAAATGTAACCAAACGGTACCATAAAAATAAGAAGAACTTCTGATCAAAGGAGAAGTGAAAAAAAAGTACTTCCGCGGAGTTCCCAAACGCACCCTTAGTCATAGTGAACCTTCTTTCAACACAACATAAATTTACCCACCACATCCATCAAGGATTGATCTACATATGTGAAAGCTCGTTCCCCATTATCGAATAGGTTGGCATTGTCTTCTACAAGTTCAAGATGTCACAATGGTTCAGAGGACATACAATATTTCATATTAGCTGTTTGAAGCTCTTCCATGCCAACAAGTATGACTGGTTGTGTGGCTTGCTGTCCAGCCTCCGCCTATGGTGTTTATTAAGAGAAAGCGTGTCAACACCATTCTCGTAAAATGAACATGATGCCTTTCTAGTGGCATGGAGTAGCACGAGTACCTTGTCGTGTGGATGAGTTTGTTGGATGTTGAAGCAAGTTGGGAAGCCGTAGAAGATGTCCGAGATGATGAAGACCTCCTACGCACCTTCACACTACTGGCGGTGAGGGCATCAATAACTCAGGTGGAGAGCATTTAAGGCCGGTATTTCCAATGTTATCTACATGGCCTCGCCTTGGCAACACTTCTTGCTTACATTGCATGCCCTGCCTGTTTGCCTGCCAACCATAGTTGTCAAGGTGGCAAAGCGTCCAAGACGTTAAAGGGCGCCGAATCTAGTTAGGCAACAAGGTGGCTGCTTAGGCATCATCTAGGTAGTCAAGGTGGTAGCATTATATATTTATTTATATATACACATGCATAGATACATGTATACAAAAATGTATAATAAGATGCTAATATTATATATTTATATGTTATAATTGAATATGTGTGTATACATGTAAATATGATTTTATTTTTTGTAATTATGTGTGTTGGTATATTTTTTTGAAAAGCTAATCTTAACTGATAGAGTAAAAAGAGAATTAACATAGAACTTTATAATTTTTAAGTACCTAATATATATTTATAATTACAAATATTAACTATATGTAATAGTATAATCGATAGTGAAATATGTTTACACTATCATTAAATGGACTCCCTTGAATTGAAGATTGATTTGTGTGGTCAAGTCGTGGGGTCAAGGGGGGCAAATGGGCAATGGCTTTTGTGTCTGTGTGTGTGTGGGGGGGGGAAGGAATAGGGTTATAAACATAGCTGATATGATGTTTTTGTGTACGCTCTATTTAGCTAATCAAACAATCTGTATTTAGTCTGAGTCAGTTACTGATACATATCGGATGTTATAAATCAGATAATCTTAGGATTCAAAGAAGATACAAATAATATCCACTTTGAAATTTTAATTATGTTTTATTTAATTAATATATTTAATAATATAGAAATATATAGAAATACAATACGAAATATATCATATATTTATTAGCATTAACTAAGTATAGTTGTACTAGAGAATATTTAATTTTAAATGCAATGATTTTAAATATATAATTATATATATTATGTATGTATGATAAAAGATTGATTTGGGCAAATCTTAAAATTAGATGGAGCAGAGCGTACATTTTCATGCACTCCGATTAACATTCGGATAATGCCCATATTTGGATATCCGTTCTGGTGGATATCTTATAATTGGATATTATCCGCCTAAATGGATATGAATATGGAGCAGATCTGGAATTTATCCTCATCAATTTACAGCCTACCCCCAAAAGAAAAAAATTTTTAGCCATGAAAGAGGCCCTGGGCACCTAGCCTAGGCACCTTGGGCATTAAGGCGGATGCCTTGGATGCCTAGGCTGGCGCCTTGGCAACTATGTTGCCAACCTTGCTAACATTGGCCTCCATGCACAACCTAGCTTGCCATGCGCTGCCTGACCTGCCATGTGCATCCAGACCTGTCAGCAGGACTTGGCATCCAGCAGTTATCCAGAGTTGGCCTACAGAATGAGACTTTTAGGTTCATTGGTTGATGCTGTATGAATCAGCTTAAGAGTATATAGGGGTGAAGAACTTGGAATGGTCAAGTGTGATCTTGAATGCCCTCCTTTTTCACATAAACTTCTTTGAGTCCACCTTCAATTGTGCATTTCTTTATTAAATATAAATTCCTTTTGCCATAGTTGGCTAACTTTGTGTGCTTGTGTGGTTTGATTTCACCATGCTTGCAGTGAATCGATCTTCCGTGGATGGACTTGGTTGGCCCATGTTAGTGTCCTGACTAGGGCACTGTAAGTCGTCAAGGGCAAAATGACTTGACGACATGTCAAATGGCTACTTTTTTTTTCTTTTACTCTAGGCCTGACCACCTGATTATATATCCCTTCAGAAGAATAAATTTTTGTTGCCCATCTTGGCAGTCACTTTAACTAGTATCTGCTTCAACGTATTTCATTATTTGCTATTAATCATTGAAATAATGCTTTTTGACAGGGTTCGTGTGTGATGATTATTTGCCATCAGTTAGTTGTCAAATCAAATTTTCAACACACTCTTACTGCATTGATGGGAATAATTGTAGTTCAAAAAAATTATTCTTTAATTCTTGTAGTAACTTTAATTGTTTTGTTACCATCTATGGCAAATAGACTGCTTAATGAACTTTATAGTCTTCCTTTTACTTGTATAAAGATAGCACCTTATGAAGTAGAAAAATGCATTACCATGGAGAAACTCACTTCTCACAAGCTAACGTGCTCAAGTGCGTTCAGACAATCTTTTTGTTTTGATGTGAAAAATGCTTTATTTCCTTAACAAACTTAAATCATATTAGGGATATTAAAGACCCAGAGCACCCTTATACACTTGAAGAACTAAAGGTGGTTTCTGAAAATGCAATTGAAGTGGATGATAAACGAAGCTACGCGAGGTGAAGTTGCATAGTTTTTATTTTTCTTATAATGCATACCTCTTTCTACATATGTTTTTATATTCTTGATAAGATCTAAGAAATATTAATCTCTTTGCAAAATCCAGGGTGACTTTTACTCCCACAGTTGAGCACTGTAGCATGGCAACATTAATTGGCCTTAGCATACGGGTAAAGCTTATGCGGAGTCTACCTTCTAGGTATAAGGTAATATCTTTACTTTCTTTTGTTCTTTTGGTTACATGCCTCGTATGTTCACTTGGCTTTATATTTTTGGCTACATAAACATATTATGTATACTTCCCTTCATGATACATCGCAGCTTTCAGAGTCGTTGTCTTGAGTATGTCTAGAATAAAGGACAATGAATCTATGAACCATTGGTGAAGGTGTGTTCATTTTTTCTCCTAGAAAGGTGGCCGTACGAGACAGATAGGCAGTAAATTCAGTCAATTTAGATGGTTCATACCAAGTAGGTATCACTATATAAACATAGCAAATGATCACTTGTTAGAAAATCTGGTATGTAATTTTCTAGAAACATAACCTGTTTGGACCCACTCTTTGGCACCACACTCTACTGGGCTTGCAGTTCTCAAAGATAGATAGAAATTTAGAATAACATGATTTGACGTTTTACCACAATTTTCACTGGACAGTCTGCAAAAACATTGTAGTTAGTAACTTCTGAGAGGAAATAAACTAATTCTTATATGGCTGGGGGAGAGGATTTACATAACAGTGTCATCTAACTTTACTATACTAGGAAAATTATGGAAAGAATAAAGAATCAATGAAATTCGCCTGAGATAGACAAGTTAAAAGTATGCCTTATGTTTAAGGTGATAGGGCATGAATCATAAGCATTATACTCTTATGATGCCTATGGCAACCTGGGTGATGGTTTACTTACTGCTCAAGCAGTAATGCTAATCAGAGCGAGGAAGGTAGTGTCAGAATGGGCACACTAGGATCGGTGGATACCGATCCGATTCCTGGCGGAAGGACCGATTCCGGGAATAATTCCGCGGAATCGGTAAGAATCGACTGGAATCGGTCGGAATCGATCCGATTCCGACCGATTCGTTGTGGAATCGGTCGATCCGACCGATTCCGATGGAAGACCGGTTGAACCGGCCCGGTTCGATTCCCGGTTCGATTACCGGCCGGGAATCGAACCGATTCCCGGCTACAAGGGCCGGAATCGGCCGCCTTGATCGATTCCTTCGATCCCATGGCGGTAGGGCTCATTCCGGCGATTCCGCGGCGATTCCTCGGCGGTCGGCATCGATCCGGCGATCAAGGCGTCGATCCGAGCGATTGAGCTGGCCGATCCGTCGATCGGGAAGCGATTCAGCCTGTCAGCCGATTCCCGGCGATTCCGCGATTCCGGCGATTCGGCGATTCGGACCGATTCCTTCAACCGGCCGATTCCGCCGATCGGCTCCGATCCGCCTTGAATCGGCGTCTTCTTCGATCTTTGACCGAGTTTTTGGTAAGATTTCTTCGCCGAACACTTCGTACGTCCATTCTTACGCGTTTCGACGAGTCCGGCGTCGTTAAACCTTGTGATTTCAGAGCCGAATTAGTCCGTCCAAGTTTTAAACTATCCGTTTAAGTTCATTTTGCAGGAAAAATTCCGGATATCCCGTACGTTATTTTGCGACGATTTCGGCAACTACGTAACCCTTTAAAGCATGCCGAATGGTGTGTTACTTGGGTTGTCTGCCTTCCCGAACGCGTCTAAATCATTTTTTATGTTATCTAATCAATTTTAGTGCATTGTTTACAATTTTGCGGATATAAGCAATGGCCGATCAAGCGTGGCGTGCTTCCGACGTGGGTTGGGAACACGGGCGTATAGTGCCTAGTCGGGGAAGAGGGTGCGGTGCGAGTGGTGCGGGAAGGAGATGAACGGGGGGGGGTGTTCTAAATTTGAAACAACATATTGCAGGAACGGTGGGAATGTAAAGAAATGTGACAAGGTGCCGGGGAGAAGAGTGAGGAGATGAGAGGATACGTGACGGTAGAGCCTCTCGACGGGGGCATTCGGATCGAGCGAGAGGAGGAGTTGCGGGACGAGCTACTCGAGAGGAGGAGGGGCTTGCGAGTTGCCTACCTCCGAAAGGGAAAGGCAAGGGGAAGGCGGCGGCTCGGAGCCGGAGAGAGCGAGGACGAGTCCGCGGACTCGGGGCGAGACGTGCGCACGGCCAGCAAGCGTGCATCGGGCGAGGAGGAGGACGAGGAGGAGGGGAGCGAGGAGGGTGCGGGTCCCGAGTTGACCCGGCTTTGGGCCGATCGACGTCGGCTCGCACTACTCGGGACCGAGAACGACCCCGGGGAGACGGAGCCCTACCGCCGTTCCTTCCACGGCCACTCGATTTACACCGAGTGACGAGTATTTATTTAGGGAAACGAGTCTTGGGGCGGATGGGGATAAAGCGAGGCAATGAAAGGGGTGAAGGCTACGGGAACGGGCAAGAGAGCCGTTCGCCACGTGTCAGTGGTTTTTACGTACGGTATCACTTTTTAAATTAAATTTGACATTATGCACTGTTTCATTTACTAAAACTTAATTTTACCACGATCCCGTTTTTTTAACTTGATGTAGGCATCCCGGCACGTACGACCACCGGCCCTACTTCCGGACGATGGTGGATGCCGTGGGTGAGCTGGACGGGTTTGCGAAGCCCGGGCGGCAGGACACGTATACGGCGGCGGCACGGATGAGGAGGTCCGGGAGTTGAGGGGAGTGGATGGACGGGTTCGAGTTGGTGTGGAAGGAGAGGGGTTGCACGATCATGTGCGATGGGTGGACGGTATCACGAGAGGAGTATGATAAACTTCTTGGTGTGCGTACCGAGGGGACTACATTCTTGAAGTCGGTAGATGCTTACAGGAAGATTAAAAATGTCGACTTCATTTTTTCTGCGATGGATGGAGTGGTGGAGGAGATGGGGGAGGAGAATGTGGTTCGAGGTTGTCAGCGACAACGAACCATCGTATAAGGCGAGGGGGAGGAAGTTGATGGAGAAGAGGAAGCACATCTTACGGGTGTCTGTGCGACGCATTCCATAGATCTCATTTTAGAGGATATAGGCAGGAGGAGGGTGTATCTACACTTGTCGGGCGGGCGCGGACCATCGGTTCCTTTATTTATTCGCATCTAGCCTCGCCCTACGTATCATGAGATCTCACTCACGGGAGGCGCGATCTTGTCGGGCCCGGTCCGACACGATTTGCCACGAACTTTCATTCTGAGAGTTTACACCGGCACGATTTGCATTGGTTAGGTTCAGCACGGTCGAGGAGTATTACAACTATATGGTGGACAACACCGTGACAAAAAAGAGTTGGAGATTCTTGTCGAGGTCGAGAAGCGAGATCCGACAAGAGGTTTTGGGAAAGGATTGCCTACTATTTGGCAATCATTGAGCCAACGGTAGTTGTCGAGGTTGGTAGACTCGGATGACGGGGACCGGATCGAGCCTTCTTGTATGATCTTATGGACGGGCAAAGCTGAAAATTAAAGAAAAAAATCCCGAGAGGTTACAAAAAGTGGTGGAAAATCATTGATGACCGATGGGACAAGACCTTGCACCACGATGTCCATGCGGGTAACTTGGTTCTTAAATTATTTTTGATGTATAATTATCTTATATGCACGGTGTTAGCTAATAAAATCTTGCGGGATACTTTTTGAACCCCGCGTCCAATATGGAGGACGAGTGGTGAACGACAATGAGGTGATGCGGGGTACACTTGCGGTTATCCGGCGTAATTTGTGCCGATCTCGGCGGGGACGGGGATAGAGGCCGAGATAGAAGTAAGTTAGAGTTCATTAAATACCTTGGACTGGCATTGCAAGGCAACTAAATTTTTTTATTTAAATGTTTCGGATGCGAAGTACGGGGATGAGGGTCGGTGTATACTCGGATCTTTCGACTGAACTATTCAGTTGACAAAGTGTGAGCTGGTATAGTATTAGTTTGATGAGCGATTTCTTTTGTTTTCATACAAGTTATTCTTGATGATGGGCTAATTGTTTTCCTTTTCTCTTCTTGTGTTTTTCTTGCGGTCGAGTGGTGGACTCGGGTGAACACCGAGAGTGGATGGAATCCACTTGCGGCCATTGGTATCGAGGATTCGAGCCGAGCACCGGTTCCTCCCACTTTGTGAGAGGAAGCGGAGTACATTCAACACGATACATGCAAAAGGAGGAACGAGGTTGACCTCGGACCGGTGGAGAAGGCCTGGTCTTCGTCATTATAACATGAGGCGCGCGTAAAGAACATCAAGGATCGGCGGAAGATCGGCGAGGAGCGATTTGCACGGTTCGCGGGTGGCCCGTACGAGCAAAGGCATTCCTCCGCCACACCACCACCCGAGGAGGTGGACGTGGACCCGATTTTCCCGGGAGGAGCATGCACTTGCCTCCTGGATAGAGGAGAGGAAGCCGGGGAATCACGCGGTGAGTTTGATCCCGATGACCGTGCGTGGGCGGAGGAGAGTTGGATGGTGTTGAGCGAGGGAGGATGCTCCAGCTCCACCTCCATCTACTACCACGACTCAGGCAGGGCCTTCTTCGCCCACGCCGAGCAGCTATGGGGCAGCCACCTGCTGCTTTAGCCCCAGCTCCAGCTCCAGCTCCAGTCCCAGCAGCCGCTACCCAGCCCATTCGCAGTCCGGGGAGAACGAAAACAAAGGTGACTGCACGGAGAATGGGAGGATTTGCAAAGTTGAAAAAAACTTTGGGTTCCGGACTTTCTGGTAGTTCAGAGATGGCTGAAGAGGTAAAGAGAAGGAAGTTAGAGGTCAGGCGTCCTGTCAGCCCAGATGGGCGGATCTACAACCTTGGATGCTTTCGTGCTGGCTAGGACAACCAGGAATAATAAATGCTTTCAAGAGATTTTTCTTCACCCAGGTCCACTTATTTTAGGTTTGTCAGGTATTGCAGGAATGGCTTTGTCTGTGGGCTGGTGCGAGCAGAAGTTGCGGCTTTTCATCATCCATTTCAAGACATTTGCTTACTTCCTTCCGTGAATTTTTCTATATGCATTTTGTTCATTGGCTGCTGGGGTAGCTTGTCACCTTGGGCCCAATTTTTGGTTTTCTGGTTTCAGTGGAAAGCCGCTTTTTTCTGTATTCTTTCGGGCATATCTATTTTCTGGATAGATCTTTTGATTGTGCCTTCGCTTTTGCGGATAGCCTTCAAATCAAGGCAACTTCATGACAAATATCCAACCACAACCTTTATTCAAAAGGCTTATGATTGAAGTCTTTTCAGCTTAAGTTTTAATATTAGTATTTTTTTACAGCCTTAGATCTCTTTTCATACTCTCTTGGCCTCTCTCCGGAAGTAAACAGATTCAACCCGTTTTATATCATCACTGAACTCAAGGATCTGGTTTAGAAGTTGCTTAATGTCTTGTTTTAAGTTGTCAGATATTAAACTTTCTAAATGACAAGGGCCAACATCTCACCCACTCGTTCTTTTGATAGAACGCTCCTGCTTTGATTTATGAAGTTTTGCAGTTAATCGAGTTCTTCCAAAACTAAATCGGTCAACTGTATTCTACCTTTGAAAATTCTAGTTGCTATTTTCCAAGAGCATAGACTAGCCAACTAGCCTTTATCTTCAATATTTTGACAGCAAATAGAAAATTTAACTCCCTCAATAGAAGAATGACGGGCTGAAATAATCAGAACACATATTGTCGTTTGAGCCAACGAATGAGGATAATCATAATACATATCCCCATTCATAATCACTTCAATGTTTCCGGAGGCCCATAAATTTGAATCTCTTATTGTCATTATTCATTGTTTCTCTCAACAAAGTTGAAAAGACAGAAGCAAGTGACCAGTGCCCCCTTGCGGCCTTTGTCTCTTGACATGCCTCCTTTATGGTGTGGCTTATGATCCATATAAAGTTTACTTTTTATCTGAATCATACTTGAAATCCTTTCTGCCACAGCGTTTGGGTTGTTCCTTTTCCTTTGATAGGTTATGTTAAAATGTTGACATTCCACAATATGTGACAAATGCTACGATTTAGCAATTTATATCCTTCAGATGCATTCTTATTATCATGGCAATCTTTTTGGCTGGTGTCCAGGTTGACATTCGAGTTGCTCCTGGAACTCATGCCACTGAGAGTGCAGGTACTTCCGTTTGTTTGTTTTTTTAGTTTTAGTGAAGAAAGAATGGTTTTAACTTCCCCCTACCAGCTGCCAATTTTCAGATGGATTGATTCCTTACTTTTCCATTATGTACGTACATGCAGTTAACAAGCAATTAAATGACAAAGAGCGGGTAGCAGCCGCATTAGAAAACCCCAATCTCTTGGATATGGTGGAGGATTGTCTGGTCCAGAGCTACCTGTAAGGATCACTAATTTTTTTGCTGTACCTTAGAGATGTGTTTCATCTACCTGCCCGATGGACTAAGATGACGGCTTTTGCTGCTGGAGGATGACCTTTCCCATTTCGTCATTTTTGTAAATAAATGTTAGTGGTTTAGATAATTGAAATCTTTCGGACATTATTCTGATTTAACTGCATGCCTTTTTTTTTAACTTGAGGGCTATGCCTTCAAGTTATAATTTTCTTTCCATTTTTGTCAGTTTCCGGCTTTCCTCTAATCATTTCAGATGATTTTCACCTATGTATTGCTTTTAAAAGCATTTCCTAATTCTTTTTCGAACATCTTAAGTTCATCATGGCGGTGATTTGGGTGTGGAAATGCGAGGTTGTTGAGAAGTGATCTAATCTGAAGCTTTCGGTGCACTGGAAAATGTATTTGACGTCTCAGGTGTTCCATAATTGACAGACTTCAGCGAGTGACAAGCTCTGGTTTGAAAACCAGCTCAAGATCTTAATATTTACTCTTCTGTTTCGTATTGAATTTAGACTGAACAAGTCAGGTTTTGTTTAATACTTCAGTTTTTAGCTTTGTGGATCGCTTGATCGGATCCTGATCTGAGTCAAGCTAAGCTCTCAATCCACAGGCCGGTCCTGACCCTGTAAACCTTGCATATGAAGTGTATCCACCTGATCATTACTTCGTGAAGTTAGGGTCCGTTTACACGATTTTACTTTTCCTTGAAAAAGGGAATCCAAATTCTTATTTGGTATGCCTGGAAACAATTTTCTCGAAAATATATTCCGTTGTTTTGTCTGCTGTAAAATATTTTCATGTTATTCTATATTTTGAATTCCATGACTAAAAAAACATAATGCATAACGAATATTAATATTTCATTACAATGTTTATATTTTTGAGAATTTTGATCAGTTTAAATTACTTTTTTAATAAATTCAATTGAATTATATGCTTTAAATTATATTATAGATCAATAAATAATTATTACTTAGAGAGCATCAATCAATATAACTGCATGGGCATGGGCCCTCAAGTCGTCCTGGAAAATGGCATCCGATACAATATTCAGGATGCCAAAAATCGGGGACATGATGAGAGGTCAACCGAGAAAATTTTCGCTTGATTATTATTTTACGTGCAACCAAATAAAAGAGTTCAAAATATTTTCAGAAAAACTTGTTACGTACGGTAACTTTTACGGGTTACCAAGCAGTTAGTGGGTTCACCAACCCGAAGCCTTTGGACTTCGAGGGCCCGTTGACGTCTGATCCCAATGGGCCTGCCTACTATGGAAGAGCTGCTTTGGCCCAGTAAGAAAGCGGACATTCACGTGGAAAGTCACGTGCGCGGCTTCCCTGATTTCGCCCACCGCAGAAAAATCTGTCACTTCGAGAAGAGCTTGCCTTGCTTCTCTTTGCTTTCTTCCTCGCTACTCTCTCTCTCTCTCTCTCTCTCTCTGCGCTTCTGCGAGCTCAAGGGGAGGGCTTCCGGGCAAGAACAAGGCGGAGGGATGCGGGCGTGGGGAAGAGTTGGCGACGGCTTGGTGGTCCTCCCGCACTCTGCGTCCGGGTGTGTGTTCAGGACACCCGCAGCGGATGCTAAGCTCCTCCCAGGGGCTGTTTACTCCGACTCCAGACTATCATACAAGGTGGGGATGCCGCCTCTCTTACCTTCGCAGCTTCGCTTCTGACTCTGGGTTTTCTTGCGGCGGTTTGGGCTGATTATACGGATACTTTCTTCATTCTTGAGCTTTCTTTCGGTGGTTTGCCGTTTCCTGTTTTGTAAATAATTTAGTGGGTTGTGGAAGAAAAGCAAATAAAATACCAAAATGAATGTTTCTAGGAAAAAAGGGACTAAATAAATCTCATCAGTGGTGTTGAGAGGAAGATGAATTCTTTACCTTTCTGTCTTGCAATTAGATATTTCCCTGGTGTTGCTCATGTCTAAACCTGCTCCAGGTTTCAATCGGTTAAACTCAAAGTTGGTTTGGAATTGAGCAATTTCAATGGATTTGGGACCTATTTAAGCTGCTCCATGCATGGTTGTCAAGGCAACAAAGCGCCTAAGACGCTCAAGGGTGAAACTTCTGCTTAGGTGTCGCTAGGCAGTAAAATGTTATATGTTAATACTATATATATGTACGTATATACACACACAGATGGATATTACCAAGGAGGAAGGCACATCCAAATCAAAGGCAAAAGTCGTTCCATTGAAGAAAAACGGTTCCAGAAAGCTAAAGCTTCTGGAGTACGCCCCTGAGAAGTAAACACTCAATATTTGCTCAATATAATTTCATTATTTGGAAATATATAGCCATGATTTGCAGATCAAGTTGCACGGTTAGATCATGAAGATTAAGGGGGTGGTGTCCCTTGTGGGTTGGTGAGGGTTGGGGTATCTGAGAGGGCATTGCCCCCCGAAGGAAAAAAAAAGTCATGTAGAAGGTCTTGGCACACCTAGATAGGCACCTTGGGCACCAAGGTTAGCACCTTGGTCACCTTTTGGGCTGCCAGAAAGGTGCCCTAGCACCTATCACCTAGGTGGGCTTCCTGACAACTATGTCACCACTGTACACTTACGTCATTCAAGTCATTGAAGCCTAAATCTCAAGTTATTTGGGCTTTAACTGTAAATGTTGGGTTAACTTGATTAGCTTACCATCTTAATTGTCATGCTGTGAAATTCAATGATACTGGCCAAGACAGTAAAGAATAGTATGGCACATCAATAAGGGGGAAAATAGATAACATAATCTAGCAATGAAAGCAGGAATCAATGCAATAAACAATGCCATGTTGTTAAAATATTAAAATATTTTTTATTAATGGAGAAAATAAGAAATGACGTGAGAAATCAAATTTGGTGAGAGCTTTTCTGCAACCGCCAATTCACTGTTTGCAGTTATGGGAAGTGCTCCACTCCTTTGTTTCTCTCTTCTTTTTCTTAAATTCATCGTTTGTCCATGGATTAAATTTTCAAGATTTCAAGGTCCAAACCCTGTTTCTTGATTCACTTCTCTTTTTATGTTTTGTATTGTTGTTAACTGTGTGCCAGGTGGCCATATCTTGCTAATCTTTCATGTTTTCTAGATTAACACCCATGAATATCTTGTTGCTTGTTCCAGTTTTCATTTGTCAGTTTACTTATCAAATCTTTTATATTTTTTTATTGTTGCTTATGAAGTTATTTTTCATGCAGACTTCCATTAATATCTTCTGGCCTAGAACCAATGTTCAATGTGAGAGTTACCGAATAAGATGTTTCAAAGTGAAAGCTCTTCAGAATGATGGCGAGAATCAAACACCTATTGCCCCTCTGAAATTAGAATCAACAGCAGGTCAGCTTTTATCACAAATACTGCAAACACATCCACATCTATTTCCAGAAACTATTGACCAGCAGCTCGAGCAGCTTGAGTCAGATAAGGAAGCTCAAAATAAAAAATCATTGCTGACATCAGGAGATAGTCTATACAGGTTGGCCCCTGTTTTTTGTGGTCGTTAGTGTTTAGGCACAAACATTATCCAAGGGGGAAAATACTTTCTGTGGTTTTTAGTAACTTCCGAGATTCTGGCATCCTTAGTGGGATTTCAAATTTTCAACTAGTTTGTAATTCATTACATGATTTGGTTCACAAAGAAATGTGAATTATTCTATGTTCATTTTTTTCCTGTAATCTGTTCCCATTTATTTACATATTTAATAGATGCTTTAAATATCCTTGTCTTGAAGATGTATGGCTTGCATGTGTTACATGCTTCAAAATTTCATATAATTTTTTACCTTGTTTACTTTCCTAGTTCTGATTTAGTTAATGTTTGTGTCTGTACTCATTGCTTAGCGCTCATGGTGATTAAGCATACCTCATTAATGTGTTGCATGTTTTAATGCAACTTAGTCTCACAAAACAGAACCACTATGCACATGCTAGCGCTGCTGAGTGAACTCCCCTGCGACTTTTGGACTGTAGAAATGATGCTTTGAGTTCTTTGAAAATGAATGACAATCCTGTGTCCTTGCCTGAATTTTAACTTTAAATTCCAAGTGAAGTTAGCTGCACAGCGCTTGTTACAATATTCTTAAAAGCGAAGATGTTGCTACTGTATATCTTGTGTCTTTGTTGTCTATTATTTATCTCGGAAATAACTTCCTGAAGAGGACATTATATATATATTTCTCATGGACCTATATCCTGGAGTTTTTTTTGGTTTACTTTATAGATTGTCAGATGCATCTAAATTATTTATGTTGTTGGTGGCTCATAGGCTTTCCTATTCATGTTTTGACGTGTCTAACCTTGTAAAGCTAGGTGGAGTTTTCCTGTCGACCTCGCATAGTTATAGTGTGGACCTTTTTTCTTTTCTTGACTTACCAATCTTGAACATTGTCCACCTCCAGGAGAATAGCAGAAGTCAAAGAAAAAGAAAGACACAAAACCCTTGAGGAAATAATCTACTGTTTGGTCGTGAAGAAGTTCATGGAAACTGGTATTTCGATGATTCCCATCATATTACCATCACTAGATCTGATGATGCCAGTTGACTCGTGGCCAAACCAAGAAAAGAAATTACAAGCTATCCACTCTCCAGATGCTTTTGAGATGATAGATAACCACATATCACTTATTCTTGGAGAAAGATCCGTTGGTCCTCTCAATACGGTTGCCCAGATTAGCAAAATTAAGCTGGGAAAGCTCTATGCTGCATCAATAATGTATGGTTACTTCCTGAAGAGAGTAGACGAAAGATTTCAACTTGAAAGAAGAATGAAAACTATTCCAACCCTAACTGATGACAGGGAGAGAGTGTTGGAGAACTTAAAGGCGAATCCCTTATGGGATGTGGAATCAATGGTACAGATTTCTTCAGACGAAGATGGTGATTTTGGGGATGGTGATATGGTACACGACGAAGGAAAATCAAAATCACCGAGGTTAAGGTCTTATGTCATGTACTTGGATGCGGATACATTGCAGAGGTATGCGACAATAAGGTCAAAGGAGGCGACCTCACTAGTTGAAAAACAGACACAAGCTCTCTTTGGGAGGCCTGACATTATAATAGCTGATGATGGCTCTGTTGAGGTTTCCAATGATGAAATAATTTCAATCACTTTCTCGGGTCTGACAATGTTGGTTTTGGAAGCGGTTGCATTTGGTTCCTTCCTCTGGGATTCAGAAGGTTACATTGAGTCTAAGTATCATTTTGTGTCAGACTGAAATAAAGAGCATTCTCGTTACAGAGGTAACTATAAGTCTTCCCCTTACACCCACTGCATGTAATTATCTTGTGCAGGTAAATTTCTTTGCAGTTCTCTTGTGCAGTCAGATGTGGAAGTGAGTTATTTAACAAATATTGTCATACCAATCTAATTCCTTAATTCCTACGTTTTCACTTTTCTCTTGCACATGCATAATAGGGTGTTCGGTTGCACAATTTTTTATACACTTGTGAAAAGCTATATGATCAAAAAAAATCTAAGATAGTAGAGGCACATAATTATCATGCTTGCCAAGATATGATAGTAAAAAAAGTGGGTAACGTGTATAAATAAAACAGGTGGGGGCACAAGAGAAAAAAAAAGGACCTCCACTTTTTTTGTCCGTAAAGGAGTACTCTATGAAAATATAATTTTGTAATGATTATCGAACACCCTTTTTGTTTAATATATTTCGTATATCAACCCTTAGAAACAGCTGCACGTCAATATCTATTAGATTGTATAACCTCACTTTTTCAAGATGTTGCTCTTATATCCCGGTCTCCATTTCCAGTCTTTTCCAGACATCAAAACTTGTGCTTATACTCCTGAAAAACCATGATTGTGGCATCCAACGTTTTAATAATGTTGGGATTAAGAAAATTAACGTTTGTTTTACTCCGAGCGTATATGTGAATATTGCTTGTTCAGGTAAATATATGTAGAAAAGAGAAACTGATTTTTTCTTAAACATTTCACTACCCAGATTCATGAGAATAATTTGAACTCCAATATTTGATGATGTTTGGTACTTGTTTCGGTCGGATGTATGATCCATCTGAGCATCTACGTAGTCTCTTATCCACAAATCTAGAATACCTCGTGATAAAAATTGAGGACTTGTATCATTTACGGTTGTATGATAAAATAGATAGCTTAAAAGTAAGAGAAACATGTGTCTCTATCTTCTCCGGGATTAGGGCATAATATTATATTTTGTTTTCCACATATCATATTTGGGGAGATCTTGTTTCTTTTTATTTTTATTCCTATATAATTTTTCTTGTGACCTTCATGCTTCTCTAATAGATGGGTTTTGCTCCAAAATAAACGGTAGAATGACTGCGAAATTTGAATACATTTCTTAATACATTCACTTTCAAAAAGGCGTTTTAGTCCAATGATTTAGATTCTCTTTCTTCAATCACATTTTCTCCATGATTTTTTAAAATTCTCTTTCAAGGAGATCAAGTATTGTATGTTTAAGTATATCTCCTCGTACCAATAAGTCATGACATGAGTTCTTCTTATCCTCGAAGTGTTATGTATATGTTACATCTTTCCATAACCAAGTTTGATGATAAAGAATATTAATTTTATACTCTAAAAATATTCTTTTTTATATCTTTAGGCCCCTATAATGAGTCATTAGCAAAAATTTGTCCTTCACAATAGGATTTACTCGTTTCTTTCCTACTTCAAGATGTTTTTGTGTGTATATTAGCTAGAGATTTGATTTTAAATGAAGATCTAAATTAATCATTTTACCATGAACACTCTACGTAAGGGATTGAATTCTACGTGTCACAATGATCGATCAATTTTTACTTAATTATAATCAAAATCTTTTGATAAAACAACTTTTCTTAAGAAATCACGAAGTTTGTTTATATCACTAAATATTTGTTCGACCGAATGAATAATAATATGTCACAAGTTATTTCTCAATTTTTGTCTAGATGATGAAGATAGTTTCAAAGATAACAAATTATTACCCATAGATGACTACTCACTAGAGAGTTTTTAAGTTATTAACAAATAGCCCTCCATAATAATATGAAAATAAGTCAAAATATAAGATGAAAATAAACATAAACTTTGGACACACCTCAAGGTATATTTCATTGGACGAATTTATTTTCACATCAATATTCATTACCCTACATCTAAACATCCGGTACATTTTACTTATCCTAATTACGATGCCTTTGACACATCATTTCTACTTCGTCTCTCATCAATGTCACAAATCTCATCGATAATTTCACTGATATCTATTTCTTTATGCACATGGATCACATATACATCGTTGTTGAAGCTGTAAATTCCGGACATTCGGTTTATATCTAATCATAAAGCTAAGCGTCATAAGTAGGGATGAACCAGCGCTGCATCATCATCTTCTAATTTTATTCAAGAAATGGGCATATTTTTGAGTAAAAATAGGGAGTTGTCGAGGGAGATGTTGATATATATATAGGTGCTCATCTCCTAATACCTCGTAGGAGGGGGACAAAAAAGAAGTAAATTAAGGGCCCACTCGTCTACTAATGTTGGTACCTTATATACAGGTGTACGTGTGACTGAGATTAGGGAGGGTATGCATTGAAGTTGCTCATCTTCCTTGACCGGAGTAGCAATAAGCATAGATATGAATAGTTGGATTACCTGATAAGGGAAAGTAGGGAAGCTGATAGGTGCTTGTCTGCTGATACCTGGTAGGGGGGGAAGCAATAAAGAGCTTGTCTCCCTTAGCCGAAAGTAGTGAAGCTACAAATCCTGCATGATTCAACAAAGGCTACAAATCTAGGATGGAGGAAGAGAAATCAGATAATGCAAGAGCATTGAGATAGAGCAAATCCAAGATTCGAAAGCTACAATCGAGATCAAGCAAAATCAACTTCAAATTAGAGGAGAGAAGCCCAGAACTGATAGGCATTAGTTGGAAGAGAGTGGATCGCCTCGGTTCTTGGGTGGAGGAAGTATCCCCAATCCCCAATAAAAATCGATTACGACCCCAGGTCACTTAAGTGGTGAACTGTTATCGAAAAGGGTCGAACCGTTACCGACGCCTTATTAACTCACTACTCATCGGTAGCGAGTTGTATTAGTTCGGTAGCAAGTTTGTAAGGCGTCGATAACGGTTTAGTAACGGTTCACTGACATGTTAACCTGTTACTGATGAGAGTTGAACCACTACCGATATCTTATAACTCACTATCCATCACTTAAGTGATTAGTATCGTGATCTTTTTTTATTGAGAACTGAGAGTACTCTCTTCACCCGAAAACTGAGGTGATCAGCTCTCTAGTTGGAAAGGCTCTATCAAGTCAATGCTAGAGAGTGCCATCCTTGAATCGACGTCAACATTGTCGAGGGAGAGAAATTAATTTTAAAATTTGTGATATAAATAGAAAATGTTAAATTATTTCAATTTTGATATTGATATTTAAACGACAGATGCCGTGTGAGAAATTAATCGTATGCATTCTTAGCGCGCGCATCGTCTTAATACAAAATCCTTTCTCAGATGATTTCGGTCATGGCGTCTTCGCCGCCGCGTTCGGAGCTGTCCATCCCAACCAGCTGCTTGAAGTTTATGGGGGCGACGAAGGGCGAGGCCCCTTCGTAGAACATCTTCCCCGCAAGCTCGCAGGCTGCCTGGGTCGGGTGGATGAGATCCCAGAACAGGTACTCGCGGCGGTCGGAGCAGTACGGCGCCGCCGGGCCGCAGAAGGACAGCTGCAGAGGAGGCCATTTTATGCCGAGGCTGAAGCCGCCGCAGCAGGCCCCGGTGACGTTCTTCATCCCTGGACCGGCGGAGGAAGAGGATCAGAGATCAGATCGGTCGGAGATCAGGCGGCCGGTGGAGTTCGATCACTTGCCGTACGCCTGCGGGTGGCCGATCACTTCCAGCAGCCCGGCGTAGGCGTCCGCAATGGCGTATTTCAGTCCGTCGGAGGCGGAGGCGAGGCTCTCCATCATGCTGCTCAGGGCGCCGTTGAACTTGCGGGAGTAGGCGTTGAGCCTGTCTCGGGAGCAGGTAATTTCCATGGCGCTCAGCGCCGCCGGAACTGGGGTAGATCCGACGGCCGGGACGTTGACCAGCGCGAACTTCCTTGCTCCCAGACCATACAGCTCCTTTTCGATGTTCATCACGAGAGAACTCCATTTTGCAGCTTGTCTCCGGCGGCCGAAAATTATACAGAGATTTGGGGGCATGGCGTGCGTACGTACCTCGAGAAGCCGGCGATAGGCGGCGGTCGCGTTGGCGACGTATTCGTCCACCAGCTCGTCCGCGTCCAGGAGGTGGGCGAGGTAGAAGTAGATGATGTCGTTGCTGCCGGCGGTGAAGAAGAAGACGGAGTTGGAGATGAGGTCGGCGGGGAGGCTGCCACGGATGCCGCGGAAGAACTCCATCTGCTCTGCCATGGGGAGGCACGCCTTGATGAGGTCGCCGTCCAAGATCTTGATGCGGCACCACTGGCAGCAGGAGGTCCCAGAACACAGAAAAGGGCGTACCGGTCAGATCGAGCGCCGCCGCCTGTAAAATTAATGAATTGAACCATGGAGGGAAGCGGGAGAGCTCTCGAGGAAGCAGAAGAAGGGATCAAGTGAAGAGAGATATGCGTCCCCTGAGTTCTCGTATACGTACTCCGGCGAGATGCCCAGATCCTCCCGACGCGAAGTTGACCCCTTCCGGCGGGGTCTCCCCTTGCCCAAGAGAGAGGTACGACGGCGGGCTCTGCCGGAAACCCATGTGCCGCGCTGCGGGGGGGAAGAGGGGAGGAGAAAGAGACCGGCGATTTCAGGTCAATCTGTCTCTCTCGTGATGCCGCCGACGGAAGCGAAAAGCTGGGCCGGCGGTCACACCAACCTACGACGTCGACGAGGTTGTAGCCATTGCTGAACCTCCCGGTGGGCACCCCGCCGGGGAAATCGACGCCGTTGTGGGGGAAGTCGTACCTGAACCCGAAAGGCAGGTAGTTGTTGTTCCCGACGTCGGACAAGGAGTCCCCGAAGACGAAGATGGCCGGCGGCTTGGTGCCACCGGCGGCGCGGAGGAGGAGGGCCGCGAGGACGGCGTCCATCTCCGGCGAGGACGGCCTTCCCCTGCGCTCCACGTCCATCTCCGGCGACTCTGATCATCTTGATGACGTCGTTCCTTCACAGATTTCTTCTGCGCACTCGTCGTACACCTCGGAGGCCCATGGAAGAAAAGTTGACGAAAATTTTAGTGCTTAAAAAGTATGAATCTCTCTAATCCAACGCTGTAATTTTAAGTTGGCTAATATGGTATCGGAGTCAATAATTAGTAGGATCCTCCTCATTTTTGTATTGGTCAACATGATATCAGACTAAAATTTAGTGAGATCCTCCTCCGTCAACTGTCACCCGTAACAATATACACATGTTAAAATCAGAAGAACTTAAGTGTGAGAGGACGAACACTGTCACGTTGACAGTTGAGAGAAGATTTCGGTTATTAAAAATTTGGATCTCTCTAATCTAACGTCGCAATTTTGGGTTGGTTAACACTCCGGCATCAACCAGAAAAAACCACGAGCCCCCGCAGTCACTAATTAGTATTTCTTTTAGATTACTAAACTGTATCTATAATTATTAAGTGACTCGTACAATTACTAAATTAATTATTTTTGAGTTACAAATCTCTCTAAATTATTACTAAAATGTGAATATAGATTAGTAATATTTTTGAGAGGTTAGTACCTCAAAAATAGTAGATTTAATAATTATATGTACTATTTGATAACTATAAAGAGCGGTTTAATAAGAGCGAAAAAATATTAAATGATTGAAAAGTATGTGGTTCTCTTTAGTTGGTGACCAAGAGATATCTCTCCTATAAAGTATTCGAGGTGATCTAAACACTGATATTTGTATAGACAGACAAAAAAATTTAAACGTCACGAGAACTGCCAGCATTAAGACAGCCGATTTGCGTAGTAAAAATAATACCATGGGCAGGGTAAAATTCCCATTCTCATAGACACATAATCAATAATCTGATGTGTCGACTTATTAACGATTGTGTTCTTAGTAGAAAATTCTATCTAGATAAAGTTCTATCTAGCTAATTAACAAACGATTCATGGGTTCTACTTGATCCGCAAATTCATATATTCTGACGTTACTACAAAGACTATCTAGCTAATTCTTTTTCTCTGTGGGGGCACTGAACAAGAGACATCCTCAGGTCTGCAAGATGCTTGTCTCATTTCATGTGGAGAGAAGAAGACTTGGTCTCATTCTTTCCTTGTAAGAAACCTTTTAAGTCCCAATCTCGTTGTGGGACGATCATATATATATGCTTCCGTCTTCAGAAAGATTAGCAGGGCGCCCAAGAAGAAAACTTGGGCTTTAAGTAACATATATGCTTCAAGCTAGCAACACATCTTTGTTATATTTTTGTTTCGTTTCCAGAAGAATTCCTTGCTGAGATCAAAACATGAGAAAGAAGAGAACTGTTCTCAGGATATACGTGTACATGAATACGAATATTGGTATATGATAATGCCATTTGATATCAAGACACAAGAAGGTTCCGTTTGCTTCTCATGGATGGGTGGCTCTTGAAATTTCTGTCAAATGAAAAAAAAAGGGGCTGCAATTTTGGAACTCAACCAAAGAACTAAAAGATACAAGGATAGGAAATCGCAGCATTTCATCTTGGAACAGCTGAATATCTACATTACAAGAAAAATGGTTAATAATGACGCCATCAAAGAACCCATGGGCGCCATTATAAATATCTACATATAAAATCCTCTTTTATATGTTTAGTACGAGCTCTGAAAATAGAAGTTGCAGTGAGATAGATTGCGGAGGCATTATCACACCATATAACTAGTATATACTTCACAGGCTGTTGTAGTTCTTTTATCAACTCCATAGTCCATATCAACTTGGTTATTGCAGTAGCCATGGCACACAATTTTGCCTCTGTGTTGGACCGAGCAACAGTGCTCTCCGTTTTAGCAGTCCAAGTGAGGAGATTACGTCCTAGAAAGACACCAAACTCACTAGTAGATTTTCGATCATATAGGCATCCAGTCAAATCAGAATCATAATAAACATTCAACTCAAAATCACCTAGTTTTAAAAGAAGGCCAAATTGATATGTATGCTTGAGATATCTTAAAATTCTTTTCACAAGGTGCAGACTTGAAACTATAGGTGATTGTAAAAATTGGCATGCTCTATTCATAGAAAAAGCAACATCTGGCCGGGTCACTATCACATATTGCAAGGAACCCACCAAACTTCTATAAAAGGTTGGATCCGGAAGACATTGATAATCAAAAGGGGTTATTACTGATTTTGGAGACATTGGTGTGTTGAATGGTTTTGAATCCATAAGTTATGCTTTTGCCAAGAGATTAAGAACATACCTCTGTTGACTAAGATGAAACCCTTGAGATGACCGCTTAACCTCAATGTCCAGAAAGTAGCTAAAGGTGCCCAGATCTTTTAAGAAGAAAGTATCAGCCAGACTAGAAATTAGAGTGCTAATTGTATACTTATCATTTCCCGTGATGATAATATCATCCACATAAATGAGAATATAAACATGCACATGACCTTGAGAGTAGATGAATAATGATGGAACATACACAGACCCTTTAAAACCAATGCTCAATAAGTGAGAATATAAACGAAAAAACGATGCACCTAGAGCTTGCTTAAGACCATATAATACTTTGTGTAGCTTGTAGAAACAAAATGGGAATAATTAGCATCTATAGATTTAGGTTGTTGTTTGATATATATCTCCTCTTGTAATGTACCATGGAGAAATATATTATTAACATCAAGCTGTCGAATGGGCCAATTATAAGTGACTACTGCAGTTAAAGCTAGTCTAACGGTGGAAGATTTTATCACTGGACTAAAAGTTTCATTTTAGTCCAGACCATGTTCTTGAGTATAGACTTTGGCTACCAATTTAGCTTTATGTCTAGCTATGGTACCATCTAGATTCTTTTTCAATTTATACACCCATTTACAATCAACAATGTTAGAACCATGAGGTGAAGGGACAAGAGACCATGTCACGTTAGATTGAAGTGCAGATAATTCAGTAGACATAGCTTCCCTCCAATAGAGATGATGATTGGCCATTTTAATATTAGTGGGTTCAATATCTTGCTGTTTTTCTACTAACAAAGCATATCGACTAGTCTTGTGTTGCAAAATTGGTTGTGTTTGATTTAAGATTTTAGTCAATGACCTGAATTTTTGTGGTGGAGTAGAAGATGTATCACTAGCACTGGTATCATTAGTTGTAGGTACAGAGCCACATTCAGTATATAATGGAGTTTGGTTAAGAATTTGAGAGAGACCTTGTGGAGAATTATCTACATTGTCTATTGGCACAGTCTGTGACTAAACTTGAGTGGATGACAACTTAGAAACATGAATCAACAATGAAAGACTATAAGTTGATGACTGAGCAACAGAGCTAGTGTCCAACAAACACTCACATGGAAAAGAGTCTCATCAAAGACTACATTGCATGACACATAAAATTTTCCAGTTTGTGGTAAAAAACATTTATATCATTTGTGATGGGAACTAAACCCAAGAAATACACAACATTCAGAATGGAATTGAAACTTATGCTGATTATATGGCCGTAAGTAAGGATAACATGCATAACCAAACGTTCTTCGAAGAGTGTAATTAGGTGCATATCCATAAAACTTTTCAAACGGTGAAAAATTCTTTAAAGCTAGAGTCGAGAGTATGTTAATAAGATGTACATCATAGGTGGCAACATGATCTCAAAATTGGTATGGTAGTTTAGCTTGACTCAAAAGTGCTAAACATGTCTTTACAATATGCCTATGTTTTCGTTTAGCTAGCCTATTTTTATGATGGGGATAGGGACATGCTATGCGATGAACTATTCCCCATTGTGAGAATAATGGAGTGAGCTTTCTATACTCACCTCCCCAATCACTTTGGGAGTATTTTATTTTTCTTGAAAACACATTCTCTACTTGTTCTTTGAAATATAAGAAAACTTGAAGCACATCACTTTTGTTTGGTAGAGAATAAAACCAACAATAACGAGTATGATGATCAATAAATATGACGTAGTATCGACATCCTTCATGACTAACATGAGGCAAGAGCCTCCAAACATCAGAGACAATTAATTCTAAAGAGTGCTTTGAAACAAAATTAGAATTAAGAAAATGAAGTTTATGATTCTTTGCCGCAACACAATGTGAGCAAAAGAATCAATTATTGCTATTAAAAGGAGTTCCTAAACTATTTAAGACTCTACAAACAGTTTGTAAAGCGGCATGTCCCAGTATGCGATGCCACAAACTTCTTGTTTTAGCTGTAAGTGCAGTTGGAGAAGAAATAGACCCATCAAAATGTAAATGATATAAGCCATCAAAATTGTGCCCTCAAAGTAGGATTCTTTGTGTCTTGAGGTCGTTAACAAAACATTCATGAGAAATGAATTCAAAATGTACTTCATTATCTCCGGTGAATTGGGAAATAGATAGCAATTTCTTCGCTAAATTTGGAATATGTAAAACATTTGAGAGTGTAAAGAATTTATAACCTAAATGCCCCACATTAGCTATATGTATTCCTTCACAATTTCTCACATGAACCTTGTCATGACCGGTTTATGGAATAGGATTTTAAAGAATATTCAAATTTGATGTCATATGATTGTTGGCATTGGAATCTAGATACCAACTTGAATCAAATTGACCTGTTGATGTATTGACTGAAGCTACATTGGCATTAAAAGACTAATGAGAATTATTCTCATTGGTAATAGAATTTTTGAACCCAAAGTCATAATGTTTCTAGCATTGAACAACTGTATGGCCCCTTTTTTCACAAAGTTGGCAGACAGGTAAAATACATTGACTATTATTCTGACTACCAATTTAATTGTTCTGCTGATAATTGGTAGTATAATTTTGACCCTGAACATACTGATTTCTGTCAAAATTTCTATTGTTCCTATTATACTTATTGTTTCTACCTCTGTTACCTCTGTCACGACCACGATAATTTCCTTGTTGAGACTGATTGTTACTAAGAGAAGCTCTTGCTAGATTAACATTCAATTCATTTACGGCTTGATGGCGTTTCAATAAAAATATCTCATGATTTATAAGCATACCACACACATCATCAAGACTTGGCGTAGAAAAATCAAATCTAGTTTTCAAGGGAGTGACAAATGACTCATATTTAGGACCAAGTCCTCCTAACATATACAGCATAAGATCATTCGGTGAAATCGGTTTAGAAGTCATTGCTAGAGCATCAGCAATAGACTCAACTTTTTGCAGGTATTCAATCTTTTTGGATGATCCATGTTGGATCAGCAATAAACATCGGGGCCACCCACGACGGGGCGGGCACAGGGTCAACCCAGTGAGCTGCTACCTACGACGAGAACGATAGTTTCCACTCTACCAGGAGACGAAGACAATGACAGATAACTTGCCAGTAGAGACAAGCACTTAACATTTTACATATTCACCGATGTCCATGATAATCTTTTCCAAGGATCTCTAAGCGTAGTGAATATGGAGCTATTAATGCCTTTGTTATGGCCACATGGCTAGATCACATTTTCGCAAATATCATTCTAACCCAATCTTTCACCCAGCTACATTAAAACATACGTATCAATCCTGATGCAAATTAGCCAGAGTTGAGCATATGTTGTACAAACGCAGCTCGTTTAACAGAGTTCGAACTCATCGTAGAACCCCTGCAAATAAACTTAACCTTTATTTGAGCTAAGCTGGATACCTAACCAAATTAAATTCAAGCTGGAGCAATAAATCAACTCAAACTTGATATAAGATCTTTAATAAACATTAAACTCAAGTTCAATCCTAACTTGTTTACTCAGCAAGATTTTAGCACCATATAATTATGAATACTCCATTTTTTGAATAAATATGTATCCAAATAATCAATCCAGACTATAATCGAGGAGCTCGCAAATCTTTTCAAGTGTACTTTAGTTTTCCTAGTCAAATATGAGAGAATTAAACAAGAAAAATTATCAACTGTTAAGAGCATAGTCTTAAATCCAGATGGCAGTTCGGAGCTTGATCATTTGACTAGCCACTGTTAGTAGTGAACAGAATGTAGCTCGATTATCCCCAATTTTGGCATAGCCTATATACGTTACATACAGCTTAAATGTTGAAAATGAGGCATAATGGCATCAACCAACTATATGCCGGCCCTCATTTGATTGTGGCAGATATTACCGTCATGCAAGTTCAGCTACTGCACGGACGTATCTAGCCGGCATCCAACCGTCTCAACCGAAATGGTCGTGCTAATAATGTTCCGATAAATAACTAGTTCAACTTTATTACCCTGCATGATTGCATGTAATTATCAATAGACAACCATCAGGGCACTTCAGATACTTAAGCATAGACATTCAAGGATAAACCTCAAGGGCGTTGGTCAAAATAGATGTATTACACAGCAGTCACCATGATAGAATAGCAAACAGAAGGCACCCAACACACCCCGCAGCCTTTAAACGAAGCGGAGACCACCTGCATAATAGTCATGCAGGCAGGTAGCTTCACAATCGTTGTCATGATCATTGATTCTAATGAACTATATACATATCGAAGTTACCACGCCTGTCTTGATCTTTCATTCCAAATGTTAAGGTAAAAATGAAGAGCGAAGTCTGAGCTTCGCGATGCTTATGTAATCTCTAGGGACAAGGAGAACTACCCGAAAGCAGACAAGGACTCGGCTCCAAACAGAGGACATGGACAGCAATAGAAGGGGTTGCACAATGCACTCCTGCAGAGAACAGAGAAAGACGAAACCTCAAAATGTAATCAGATCATCCTTCTGCTTCTGTGCTTTCTTCGGATCTTGCCCCTCGGTTGCGGATGCGGATGCTCCCTTCTTCCCAAAGATCATCTCATCGAGATCATGCAGTATATCCTCATCGCGTCCTCTTGCTCTAGAAGTTGCTGGCTTTCTTATCAGGGCATCTTCTTTGCTGATTCTGAGTGATTCATCAGGTTCCACCGCGACCGGAATCATTGCAGGTTCTGCCTCTGGCTGGGCAGCAGGGGGCTTCTGCATGTCCTCATATCTAGATAGCACCTTCTGAATCTCATCATTCACATTCAGGGCTTCAAAAATTAAGGCCCCATTGTCACCAGCAGTCATAATGATTCTTTGAACCGTGTACTGAGATTGGTGACACTGCTGGACTAGAGTGGTCGTTAGGTCATCCTACCGAAAGGTGAGATTAAACTTTAGACGTTGCCCAGCCACAGAAGTCAAAAGCAGGTAATACAACTTAATTTATGATGAGATAATATCGTCTACAACTATAACAAATAAACTACAATGTATATCATTTTCTCGAATCACACTGGAGTTTTATATTGCAATACTGAAACCGAAAGTAACTAACAATGTGAAAGAAATACAAATCATTACTCAGCATGATGGCGCAGAAAACAGCAAAGGTTGCAACAAGTTAGTCCAAATTGTGAAGATGTCACGGACACACCACACAATGACAAGAACTGTACGTTTCAATCGATCTAGAAAGATCACAAATAATATTTCTCTTCTTTGAAGTTAGAACTTCTGCGCTGTTCCTCTAATGAGAACTACACTGACTGCAGTCAAATATCCCAGAAAAGTGGGTCCGGATTAGCTGCTTCTAGATTTTAAAAATAACGAAGACTTCAAAAATACTTGAAGGAGATATATGTAAATTGTGTCCGTTGTTAACACGGACCCAAGGTTGTACAACTTAGGTACAAAATAAGGTAAAAAATAACAACGGCAACCACAAAATCTGTACACAGTTAAATAGAAATTTCATACAACAAAATCAGCATGATGATTAATCCTGCAGGTTAACTGTTAGTAGGCACGACACAAGACAGACCTGATCTATCTATCCAATGCACATTCCAAGAAATTTAAAGTCAAATTTCTGGTTTGAAGCGAATCCAGGAAGATTCAGTCACATCCACGCTGATCTTCTGACCACGCTGGAGCAGGATTGGGTTGGCCGGTTCACCTCATTGGACAATCAGATGATGTGGGAGCTTCTTCCCGTGGCGAAATCGGCCACAATTTCACCGTGGAAAGGCAGTAATGCCATCATAAGAATGCTCTAAAACATATGAAAAAAAGGCGGGAATGCTCTGAAATGCAGGCAATGGCATCATCATATGAAAAGAAAAAATGTTTTAAACGTTATGGAGGTCAATAATCAAACACTACATACAAAAGAAAACACTACATCCATTCATTCAAATATTTAAATCATCTCATATTGACAAAATATAAACAAATAAAAGGTGGAGTTTAATAAATCCACAATACAACTAATATATTAAACAAATATAACACATGATTCAAAATTTCAAACAACTAAACCAAGTAATAATGTCCATCGTTAGAGAATAGATAGGTCTATTCTTTTATGAACCTTCCTGCAAGGTAACTTATCATTTGTTTCGTCCAAGTATGATACCCAACTCAAACCTTAATCCCACATTATTTGAGGTTGGCTAGATGGATTCTCTTTCTCCACTAACATCAATTTTGAGTTACTTCACATATTTAAATCATATTTAATCATCTTTCTCCAAGTTAACTTAAGTCTATCACAACTTTTTTGTTCCTATGTTTGATATTTTCTACTTTTCTAACTAGAATTTTTAAGTCTATGTTCAATATTTCCAAATCATCTCAATCTCCCTTATTTCAATTTGTCTACTATTGCCATTATCCCACATATTATCTAATATATTCATTTCTTATTCTATCTAATTTAGTATGACCATCCATCCATTTTAACATTCTAATTTCAATAACACTTATTTTGAAAGCATGTTCTACTTTATTATCTAGCATTCACTATCATCCAACATTGCAAGTCTTATAGTTGTACGATAAAATTTCTCTTTTCAACTTTAGTGGAATCTTACGATCATATAGAGCCTATGAAATTAAGCTCTACTTCATCCATCATGCCTTAATCCTATGATTAATGTCCTTATCACATTCTCCAGCATCTTGAATAATTGATCCAAGAAACTTGAACTGAGAACTTTGATATAATATTATGATACTATATAACCAGAAATTATGAGTTTTTCTATCATGATGTAAATTATTAATTAATATAGTTCGGTAATCTGTATACCTCCAAGACATCTTGCTGAGGAGAAGATGATAAAACTGTTGAAAGGAGTTCCACACTGTTCCGAGCTACATCTAATGCCTCCTTTGACTGTTCTGGTGTAAAACTATGCACTGAATCATCTTGGTGAATCTGCTGTGGGGTATAGGTATTAGCCTCTTCTTCTGAAACTGAACGTGGCGGGGTGAATATTGGAGCCAAGCTCTCATTGTCACGGCCTGGGAAGCGAATGCCTCTAGACTTCAAACTCTGTGAATGCAAACTGATTTCAGCATGCCAATATAAAATTTGAGCATATTGTGTATGACATGAAAAATAATAACCAAAAAACATCCACTGGAATTCAGGAATAATGACAAGAAGAGGGTTATGTGTAACAAACCAAAGCACTCTAAAGTATGGGATCAAGAAAGAATATAGACCATTTGGCATGCTCAAAATGCATGAAGAGTACTCAAAGATAGGGGTGCAAACGAGCCGAGCCGAGCCGAGTAGTATGGTGTTCAAGTTCGGCTCGTTTATTTTACACGAGTTCGAGTTCGAGCTCGAGTTTTAGCGAGTATGTGGAACCTTTGTTCAAACTTGGTTCGTTTATTAATCGAGCCAAGTTGAGCTCGAACTCGAGTAGTAGTTAGACTAAAATTCAATTCACATTCAAGCTTAAGTTATATAAAAATTCATTTATAAAACTCAAAATCAATGAAAAGTCATTTGTGAAACTCTAGATTTAACTCATTTATGAAACTCAATCTAAGTTTAAACTCAATTTTTGAATTATTTAATATATTTAAGTAACAATATATAAATATTAATACTCATAATTTAATTTTTAAAAATAAATATATAATATAATATTTAATCGAGCTGCTCGCGAGCTTATCGAGCCGAGTAGGAGTATGTTCAAGCTCGGCTTGTTTAATGAGTCGAGCTTTATTTTTTGTTCAAACTTGTTTATTTAACATAATAAACGAGTCGAGTCGAGTTTTTATCGAGCCGAGTTTCGAGCTACTTGTTGAGTGTGTTGGTTCGTTTGCACCCCTACTCAAAGACAGCATATAATACACACTTCAACTGGTCTTGATAGCAATGAAACCAAAAAGAGAAACTACAGTAAAAGATATGAAAGCTGTCTTATCTTATTGCTTACCAAGCACAAAGAAGGACTTTTATGCATGCAAACTTGCAAGACAAGAGCTAAAATGTTTTGAAAAAAACAAACCAACACTTGCAAAGAACAATAGGTAAAATGATTCTTTTTTCCACTTTTCATGTAAATATGTTGAAAAATACTACAGTAAAAGCAAAAAACTTGTAGACAATGTGATTCAATCAAACTACAGTGGATTTCTTCAATTGCACGAGTACTCAGGATTGGATTTCCAGCTGGACAAGTGGATAGTGATCCTCATCCAATCCTAAGTGACATGCCATTGCCATGGCAACTTGACAGCTCCTTAAAAAGCATGAGCATTAGGTTGACAACCTAATTGTTGTCATCATATACTTGCTCAAAATCGGTAATAGCAAACAAAAATATACCTTGTAGGTTTCCTCGTAAACAGGAAGATAACGTAGTTCACTTCCTGATTCTCCCCATGCTTCTATCAGTATAAGAGCCTTATTCCTATTGTTGACAACAGTTTGAGGATCATCAATCAGTTTCACCATCTCATCAAGGACTCGCTCAGCAGCAACCTCGGAGAAGGCTTTCTCACAGTTCTTTACACATGTCTCAAGGAGGACAAGGGCAAGATATTGTACCCTAGGGCTCTTGAGCATGATACGTTTCTTAATTCCCCGGATAAAATCAACACTGTTAACCTTCTCGCTGTTGATCATATCACATATGTCAAGGTTCAAAGCCCAGTCTGGACCCTCTAAGTTCTCAGATGTAGCATCTTCAACAATCTTTTCAGCTTGATTCTGTCCTTGGAAGAATTCTTTCATCTTAAAACTCATGGAGCTCATGCCAGATGACACCTTGCGACTAACCTCAGCACCACCAATCTTCAGGCGCTCACCAAATGCACTAACTTTCTCCATCAGATTGTCACTCATTTTCAAACTAAGCTGCTGGGGTAAAACACAGATGTACCAACTTTCAAATATTATCTGCTGGTCAACCAATCCAACTGAATTTACTCCTCAGTTTCTTAAAGTATAAGAAAACCTGTTGATAAAGCATAAAATTGCAGTTGTTTAGCAGAATGAAAATCACATTGACTCTCTAAGATCAGGGCACAACAAGCATGAAACAAGAGGAGGAAACACGCATAAGCAGTCTGGAGGATCAAATTAAAAAGGAAGATCTCAATCTCAGAATCTGCAAGAAACATCCATGAACCTTAAAATTCTCCCAAGGCTATAAACTGTTCGATCAAATTAAAAAGGAAGATCTCAATCTCAGAATGAAACATGGACATGTGATAATCTGATCGGGAATAGCATCATACGGAAGCATCTTACCGGCCAACGTTGAATACTCCCCGCCTTCCCCAAAGAGAAGGGACACACAAATCAAACTAAGGATAAAAAAGAACAAGGGCGAATAAAATCGCACAACTCACCAAAGAAGATACCCACAGAAGATACATCGGATCGGGAGGAGGAGAGAAGATTCAAGCCCGGTGAGCAACCCATGACCTTCCAATAAACGATAATCAACAGAAAACAACGAACGCCCCGAAATCTGGAAAACCTGAAATCCGCGTTACCGACAAACGATTCAAAACCCTCGAAGCCACGTCCCATCCACGTCACACCCCCCTTTCGACGTGCTCATACCCAACATAATTTCACATCTTCCGGTCCCCAGCAACGTGCCAACGATCGTCCCCAACCCGGAGTAAGACGCAAGAAAGCGATTTCTCTTGAAAAAGAGAAACATTCGAGCCAAAATTCGACAAGCACGCATATTTAACAAGAGAAGGGAATTACCACCTCGCCTGGATCAAAAGTTTCGCGAGTTCCCCTCCCCCCGTCGCCTTCCTCCTCCCTCCCCGCGTTGAAGTTCGGAGTCGTCACCCGCTCCCACCCTTCAAATTCGTCGGCCTCTCCTCTCCAACCTCCTTTCTTCAACATATACCCTTCTTTTTGCTTCCGATTATTATATTCTTCTACTCACCGTTGGATCAAAAGAGACCATGATCTCAGCCGTTAGATCGTCTTTCTGTGACGAGGAGCAGGTGGCACGTATGAGGTAAGCGGAGGCCCACGAGAAGTCGTCCCCGGCCCCACCGGAAGGTTCTTGAGCTCAGTTGCGTCATGCGTGTCGTTCGTCCTAAAGGATAATAAAGGATATAGGATAGATTGTAAATTGGCAACGGACTAAACCGGTTCTTCGGGTATGGCTAGGCTCCGCTGCGTCTCATCCTAAAGGATAACGGTAGCATCGAACTGTCGGTGATGGTGATGGTAATGGTAGGGGCGTATTACGTGTCAGCAAGCATCGGGGATAAAGGATACATAAGGATTCTATATAAAATCATGGTTACTGCTGTACTATCATATATGTACTCTTTTTGTGTCATGAATGAAAAATTATTTTTTTCTGGCCAAAAAATAATTACGATAATAAGTAGGTCGTGAATAAATCCTATAAAATTGAAATAAGATATTGCAGTAACGTACTGCATCAAAATATCAATTCTAACACTTTTTTATTTGACCTTGATAATTTTTTCCGCATCGTCTTTGAAATTAATATTGCGGGAATAAAATGAACGGGTCACAAATATTTCGCCGAAATGATAAAAGGTGCAAAAATATATAATGAAGTTAAATGGATGAGAGTTCAACAATTACATAATATTTATTTTAAAAGTTTTATTTAAGTATCATGATTTCTGAAAACATGTTCCATTGTTCCGGTCTGATCGGAACCGGTGTCATTAAATCGTTGTTGGAATAAAACGGCTTATTGCCAAATTCAACATATTAAAATTGCTAATAATCAAATTTAAAATGGGCATCGTAAGGATTGATACGAAAGAGTTCGGATCATCTCAATTCTCAAGTAGTCCGAGGAAATATCCTCAATCCCCCGATAAAAGTCACGATATCAGCTACTTAAGCGATAAGTAGTGAGTTAGTAAGGCGTCGGTAACGGTTCAACTCTGTCGGTAGCGAGTTAATGAGTCAGTAAATCGTTATTGAACTACCACCAATATCTTACAAACTCACTACCGATCTTAATACAACTCGCTATCAAAGAGTAGTGAGTTAGTAAAACGTCGGTAGTGGTTCACCAAACTTATTATTTGAACCGTCACTTAAGTGGCCTGGGGTCGTAGCCGATTTTCATTGAGGACTGAGGGCATGGTTCGTCGGGTCGCGACCGGGACCCAACCCGGTCAGTTTTGGGACCAACCAACCCGGTCGCGACCCCAAGACCCCGACCCCATTTTTAATTTATTATTATTATTTTTTGTGACCCGGGCCGACCCTGTCCCGACCCGGGTCGCGACCCCGGCCGACCCGGGTCGATTTGGGGCCAAACCGACCCGGTCCCGATTCTCAACCCCACCTTCCTTGACTGAGGGTACTCCCTCCACCAATGAAGTGATCCGTACTCCGTATGAAAAGTCGGTGAAGTTTCATTGAGCTTAATCCGAAAATCTCAACTCTTAAAAAAAGTTGCTAAACTTAATTAATATATGAGTGGCTGATATGGTTCGGTAAAAGATTTAAATCAAATCTTATCAAAATATAAAAATTTTAGATTTGTATGCCGGTCATCCGAAAGAAAATTGAAATGTGATATTAAGATAACGTTCTAGTCGAAATCAGTCTATTTTATTTTTCAAAGATTTATTTTCATCAAAAAGTAGCATATCTCTGTCGCCAAATTTATAAGTGGCTAAAATAAAAATGGTCAAATTATGATAGACAAAAATGAAAAAGAGCGACAATATGTTCCAGCAATATAAATAATAAATGTTATTATGTAAATAAAGTAGTGTAAAAACTTTATAATTATAACGTTCAATTCATGTGAATTAATAAGAACAATAGTTACAGCAAAAATTTCATTGTGACCACAATGCACAATTATTTTCTATGGACAGTGTTGTAACAGCAATGCACCATTATTTCAAATAGGGCCTTAGGCACTGCTAGTTTGGGCTTATTTGACATACATCTATTCTTTGAATCCATTAAAGGTTAGGCAATAAAATGTTTAATGGGTGTTTGGTTGCATGATAATGAAGGTTTTTGTTTTAATTTTTAAAAATTGTAACAAAACTTGTTAAAAGAGGTGTTTGGTAACCATGACAATTTTATGTTTTAAAAGTGATTTTCTTCTTAAACAAAAAAAGAGGTCTCACCTCTTTCTTTTTTCTTGTGGTCCCCACTTTGTTTGGTCATGTGTGGTAGTTACTCTTTTTTGTAATCACATCCCTCCAAACATGATAATTTTATGTTATGAGTTGGTTCACTTTTTATTTTAATACAATTTTTTATCATGAAAGTGTACAAAAAATTATCGCGCAACCAAACACCCCATTAACCACCGATTTAGTCTAAGAATCAATAAGAAATTAGACATTCAGATCATTTAGTAAAGTATCTGAACTGACGTCCGAATGTATTGAAAATCTCTTAGTGATTCACCGTAATTTTTTTATTTTCAAAGATAAATAACTAAGATTGTATTGTTTCACGAGATAAGAAATTAGAGATAAAATAAAAAGTTTTAGTTTTCAAATCAAGCCAAAACAAACACCACCTTAATCTTTTAATTTGTTTAAATGATTTTCAAATTCAGATCTTACTTATAATTTTTTATCGTGCAATCTGAATCATTAAAATTTGATATATTCGTACGACATACTCAGTTACAACAAGAGAGTTCTAAACCACATATTCCGGCACGCCATCAAAGGATCCGGTCCAGGGGTGCCAATCAACCAATACACTCCACAAGTAGTTCGAAGTTCGACTTGATAAAAATTCGACTCGACTTGTTTATTATGTTAAATGAACAAACTTGAAAAAAAAATAAAACTCGACTCATTAAACGAGTCGAGCTTGAACAAACTCTTACTCGGCTCGACTCGTGAGTAGCTCGACTACGTATCTTATTATATATTTATTTTTAAAAATTAATTTATGAGTATTAATAGTTATGTATTGTTACTTAAATATATTAAATAATTCAAAATTTGAGTTTAAACTTAGATCAAGTTTTATAAATGAGTTAAAATTATACTTTCACAAATAATTTTTCGTTGATTTTGAATTTTATAAACGAGTTTGTATATAACTTAAATTTGAATGTGAATTGAATTTTAGTCTACCTACTATTCGGGTTTGAACTCGGCTCAGTTCGATTAATAAATGAATCAAGTTTAAATAAGGGTTCAACATGCTCGTTAAAACTCGAGTTTGAACTCGAATTGTGTAAAATAAACGAGTCGAGTTTAAACACTATACTACTCTGCTAGACTCGGCGTCTGCACTGCTACGGACAAGTTAGGCAGGTACGGGAAAGCGACAGAAGGCTGTGAATGACAGGCGGACAAAACAATTTTTGCTTAATATGTTTATACTTCACATGATGATGGTTAAAATCATATCTAATTTAATTATCGAATAAATATAAATTCTGTTTGGGCTTCGGGCTGTTCGGTGGTACAATTATTTTTTATGTAAAAAAACTATATTAAAATAAATTTTAAATCAACCAAAGATATAAACTTGTCACGTTTGAAGACATGTGATAACAAACAAAAAAAAGAGTAAAGCCCAGGTACTATCAAGAAACTGGATGACCACAAGACAGATTAGATCTCAGTATCTCACTTTCTTATCTAAGAAGATCATATCTCCTAATGTCACGACCCGGAATATACAAATATGCAGCGGAAATAAATCCGGAAAATCGGGACAGTTTAGGAGAACAAGCTAACTCCAAACACTCTATCAAATCTGAATAATTTAAAACAACCTGTAATGATCCAATCAAACTCAAACTCCAAGAAATTACTATAAGTAACCACAACCAAACAACTAAGAAGAACTCAACACATAGTCCATCCAACCTCTAAAAATCACACCAAACAAATACCAAACCAATATCAGAAAGGAAAACTCAGACAACCTAAATGATATATGGTGATCACTCGTCACCAAACTCTTTGTCTTCAGGGTCCTCGAGCGGCTCTGGATCAACTCCAAGGTCCTCCTCAAAATCCTCTCCAAAGTCCTCCTCAGGGAGAGCCTCCTCGAAATCAGCTGAAAAAGTTAATAATGGGAAGGGGTGAGTCACCACAGACTCAGTAGGTCTTTCACCCGAACTACCCTACTATACTAGTGATTTCTAGTGATATACAATACATATTAAGCCTAAAAATCAGATTTAATACATAGCATTTAAACTAATTATATATCTTTAATTAAGTGATTACAAATGTCATTCAACTACCCCATATGATAGCATGACTCTATATGCATTAAAACCAACATATCCTACACATTAGGCTACTCTAGGTATGCTCATAAAATACATAACCTGACATAAAACTAAGGACACATCTAAAACACTAACATCTATGCCAAAATACACAACTAAACACATGTCTGAGTAAATATCATGCTCTATCTGAAAAATGTAGTCACATCACAAAACTAGCACCAGATTTACCATATAGTAGGAAGTAACATATAGTAACTAAATCCCATAGTACCCCTAGGCAGGGGAGTACTTAGGATAAATCGCGGTATCTAGGATCGAAGGATGCTCCAGATTCAACTAATCTCCGCTGCCCACGGGCCACTAATATAGTCTGGTGAAGTACATTTCCATCACAATGCAGCTCATTGCACTAACCACATTCCACACAATGCGAGCATATAATTAACTCAGACAGTAAACATGAAAATTTAATTGGCAAATCAAACATGAAAAACATAGATGAACACCCATGGTTCTATGCACTACACATTTGCATACCATACCACAATCTAACACAAACTAGATGCATATAAATAGGATCATGCAAATTACAACCTAAACATATCAATTACATGCTTAAACAGAACTACCTATAAACCATAACAAAAAAGTGTGAGAACCATGCATACATAAATAAAGTTGGATGGGGATAGCAAGGGAATAAATGAAATGTTTCTTCTTTTGTCAAGGAAGGAATTCTCTCTACAATAAATTTATCTGTGTAATAATGATTGTCAAACACTCCTCTCAACAAACTTTGTTGTATTTTTCTAACAAAACCCAATTTGGGATGCAACCAAACACCCCATAAGATATTATTGTTACAATTTTTCTAAGGTTATAAACATGGTGAAATTTTAAGGGCACAAAAATGAGCCGATGGTGCATGGTAATATGTTGATAGAGCTTGCTTGTTTATTTGTGAGTTTGAGATAGACTCAATACTTAAAACACATATTTGACCTAAGTGCTTGAACTTGATCTAAAATCATGGATGAATCTCGGAAGTTAAGACATTTAAATGTTCTTAATTTATTTTTTAAAATACTTATTTAATCAAATATTTCGTCAAGCATTTAAATGATGTGCCCGCGAGGTGAGCTTTTAACGATGTGAAAGCTCAACTTGTTAATAACTTGGTTTTTTTTTTGTTAAAACTTGCATGTCTAGCATCGCAAACAAAAATTCTAGATCAGTAGTCTCAAACTACTTATCTACTATATATCAACTAGATTTGCATCCTTGCCGTCCAGGGCCACCGTTCTAACCCATTGGGACAATCCCTAAGGCGTCGTTTGGTATCGGGATAAAATTGACAGGGATAAGGATAAACTAATCCTTGTGGTTAACCTTATCCCCATTATGTTTGGTTTGAGTTAGGATAGGTTTAGAGGATAACCTATCCTATGTTTGGTAAGTTAGTAATAAATTTGAGGATAACTTTATATTCTTATCTTTATTTTTTATAGTCTAATTTTATTTTCTATAGCATATTCATAGAGATCTTCTTAATCAATCTACATAATCATATAATAAATCTAAAATATAATTTAAAAATATAAATTTAAATATATTTAAAATATAAATTTGAAGATATAAATAATATAATTTAAAAATATGATAGTCAAAATAAGATTTACATTCCATTTTTAAAATTTAATTAAATTAAAAAAACTTAATACAGATGCATACGACAAAATATGATAGTCAAGATAAGATTTACATTCCATTTTTAAAATTTAATTAAATTAAAAAACTTAATACCCTATCTAGCAAGTAACTGTACTAACAATATAGATGCACGAAGAATGATCTTGTTTTGCACGTTGTTAGTATACTGACGACAAATGCACATAATTGTCTGCTGTTCATCGTGATCATCAGGCTAACTTGGGGGGGTATTGATTTGACTTGGCAAAGGAAGAACTGGGTCAACCAGGAGGCGAAAAAAGGTCGAATCGACAAGGCCGTCACCCGGGAGCAAGAATTTTTAATTCGAGATGTTTTACACATCATTCCTCGAACTCTTTTGTATCTGTAGTTCGAAACATGTTCTTAGAAAAGTGAAAATTAAAAAAAAAACTTGAGATCCCGTAACTTTCCAGAAGACAAACATGGATAGGTAAGTGGCGGGATCTCGATCGAAAATCTGGACGGCAAAACCACGGGCGTTGCCGCGACGAAGGCATCGAACACGCGTCGGTGATCGAACAACGGACACACGGGAATGGGGATCTGCATCCACAGGATCGATCAGAGACGCAGAGTTCTGGAGATCTGTTCAGAGAAGAGGAAATAGGGAAGAACACATATATACGCATCGGAATGGGATCTGCATCTGCAAGATCAGAGACGGAGAGGTGTAAATCTGCTCAAAGAAGAAGAAATTCGGAAGAACAGACGATCCGCGAAGTAGACGGCGTGTAAAATAAAAAACTCACCGGAGTGCTTTCACAGGTAGTGTTGATTGATTCCCCCTCCAGGCTCCAAGCAAGGGGAAATGCCGTCTTCCTGTGGTCTCGCAGCTCGCCGTGAGCGACTCATCCTTGCACGGCGGCGAGGAAGACGATCGGGACCGGGACTCATCAGGCTAACTTGGTGGTCTCCTCTTTTGGATCCGTCCGTTTGCAAAAACATAAAATAAAAAAGAAGCAATTGGACGAGATGTAGGTGATTCGTGAATTCACCCACGCGACGGAAGAGGCTGAGAGGAACCCCTCTTTACGTGTGAAGAAAGAGAGAGGGGGGAGGGGATTCCGAAGGCAGCGAGAAGCGCTGGGCATGCGAAGCTGGCGCCGCTGCTCTCTCTGTTCATTCACCTGCACACACGGCTCCCCGGCGATCAGAGGCTTCCCGCTCGGGCGGGCTGCATGGACTGATTTTCTGGCTGCCCCTTCCGTGCGACGAGGCGCTGCAGCACGATGGCTGCCGGGTGGCGTCCGGATGAGGGCGCTCGGAGTCCGTGAGAGAAGTAGCCGCCGTGAGAGCCCTACCACCGCGAGAGGAGCACTTGCCGCGAGATCGTCTGCAGCGCGAGAACGTCGGCCGTAAGCAACCGCCGTGAGAGACCTACCGCCGCGCGTATCCCCGGACGCCAATCCTATCCCACAAAAAAGAGGGGATGAGTTAACCTTGTCTTTAACCCCAATTTTAGGGATAAACCGGATTAACAAATTCCAGGATAACATAAAATTTATGTAACTAACAAACAGAGGATTATGGATAAACCATGTCTATCCCTGGTTATCCTCGTACCAAACGTGACCTAAGGTGCTGTTTGATACCGGGATAGCTTAGGGATAAATTTGAATTATCCTCAAAATTTCGGAGATAACTTAGATTTTGACTATCTCCAAAATTTTATGGTACCAAACATGTCTTAAAAGATATCTGTTAAATGTTTAGAATGTAGAATTCAGGTACTTAAAAGATCCTCTACGGTTGCAATTAACCATGGTAACTAGACCAACCCTAAGCCAACCTGGATCGACTCAAGTCCAATCTGGATCAGATTGGACCATGTTTGGATCCGAAAAATAAAAATTCAGATATTGAAAAAATAAGAAACAATATTAAAAGATAGAACTTCTTACCTTCTTAGGGATCTTATATAGGCTCCTCAAGAGATCTTGAGATATTATATAAGCCCACAAGAGACTAGGGATGTCAATGGGCCGGGCCCGGCCTGGCCCGAGGTCGGCCCGCTAAGGGCCCGGTCCAAAATATATTGGCCCGACCCAACACGGCTCGCACTACATTGTTGGCCCGGCCCGACTCGGCTCACAAATATTATTGACTTGGCCCGACCAGACCCAACTATATATTTTATAAATAAATATTTATTAAATATGATAAATTTAATTATTTAAAATAATATTATAAAATTAATAATAATTTAATTAAAATATAATTTTAATAAGTAAAAATGATGTTTTTGACATAAAAAATTAAAAGTTATTTGGCCCGTTTTAGTCCGCGTTGACCCGCTTCGGCCCGTATGTCTACCTGACTAAAGCCCGCAGGTTAAAATCTTTGGCCCGTCAAATGAGCCGCAGCCAACCCGGCCCGCGAACTCGTGGGCCAGCCCGGCCTATTGCCACCCCTACAAGAGACCATGACCACCTAGGTCTCTTTTGGGGGCATGAGATGCAACCCGGCAAGATGTTGACCACCTAGGTCACCTGAGTCGCCAGGGTCGCAGCCAACCCTGTTGGACCTAGCCGACTCCTTGGGCGGGGTAGGGCAAACGAGATCTCGATCAAGTCGGGTTGCATTCCATGTTTACAATGCATACAAAGATATTTTCTAGTAGTGCAAAGGCTGGTGTACTATTAGGCTAAGTGGCAATTTAGGGAAGAAGGTAGACGGGGAGAGAGATATATATATAGAAAATAGTAAACATTAGGTATAGACAGGTGGAGAGAATAGACAAGAGTATCTAGCCACCTGAGTAGGATAGCTAGAGGGGGCTCTCCACAAATAGGTGATCACAAGTGTGTATGAAATATATATATATATATATATATATATATATATAGAGAGAGAGAGAGAGAGAGAGAGAGAGAGAGAGATAGTTAGTGTGTGTTTTAACTTGTTAAAAAGCTATTTAAATAAAATTAACATGAGTTTTTAACGGTTAAGATCGTAAAAGACACGAAATCTATGATCCAGGAGTTGTCGCCATTTTACCTTTTCGCTCCTCATATTATGTGACCGGAATACAATTCCCCTTTTTAAAAAATGATTAGTTTTATGTTCAATCCAAACAATGAAAACATTGTAAAAATAAAACTAGCTAGAGACGCAACATGTACACTGTTAGACTGTAAAAGAATCAACTTAAAGTGATCGTGACAATTAACCATAAAGCATTACAGTAGGCCTACAACTATAATTTTAAAAAGTACTAGGGGTATAAACACATGCCTGTATCCAATATTGATATCAAAATTGATTATGTACTAATTTTCATATCCGAAGTAGACAATTTATCTTTTCGGCAGGGCTCCACACAATATGTTTTTGTTCCCACACAGCTCTGGGTGTGATCATGCTTTGCTTTGGTTCAGAATGCAATGGCTTTTTTTCCTCAACTCAAACCCAAGAGAAAGGACAAGTCGGCCCGAACCAAATCGAACCATTCTAATTCGGTTCAAACAGATAATTAAATAAATATTACTTAGAATATAATCTTTACGTGTAAAACATAAATTTATAGGTTAGAATATCTAAAATGTATATTTTTAATAATAAAAATATATAATATTATTTATGAATAGAAAATGTTATTCTTAATAAATTTCGAACTAAACCAGTGACCCATTCAACCTAAACGGAACAGCTTGGTCCAATTCGGTTCATCAGGTTGAGCCAAAAAGTGAACACTCCTGCGCATACCTAGAATGGAACACATTGATACGATATTTATTTAAAGTTTTCACGGTTGTCTTGATTAATAAGGAGACCATGTTAAGAACGATTATAATAAATAGAATATGTGAGGAGATGGCAGGATGTGCTTTCCTCTTTGCAACTTAAAACATTGTCCCAGCCAGTGCCCACTCGTTGCATATCAGCTTGTCCTTATAAATTTTTTTTTTTTTTTGCAACACAACTTATTTGCTTGCTCGGGAATCACTTATTCTCGTTACCATATCTCACCAAACATGGTATAATTTATGCCTTTTTTCATCTTTTATTTTATTTTCGCAAATAATTTTACTAGAAAAGTCCCCACGCCCTCGGATGGATCGATGCCACATACCGCGGGAGGAAATACCCATCTATGTCAGCAAGTTAAATATTTGCGTGGGAATTACCATGAAGAGCCCTCTTTCTTTAAAGAAAGAAAGAACGAAAGAAAGAAAAAGCTAATCAGAGATGATTCAATAGAAGCTTTTAGAATTGCAACAGACCTCCAAACGTTGAAACCTGCTTTGCACACTTTATGCTCTCGGCATTTCGACTAGGGGTGAGCATTAAATGGTTCAAACCGAAAAACCAAATCGAACCGGCTTGTTCGGTTCGGTTCGGTTCGGTTTGAACCATGTTCGATTTAGTTTGGTTTGGAAGTCCTCCAAATCGGTTTAAACCAAACCAAATTGTTTAAACAGATTTAATTAAAAAAATATAAAAACTATTATAATATTATTAAAAATAAGATTTTTATAATTTTATGATGAATAATATTTATTTTGATTGTTTTTAACTTAAAAACTATTATATATATGTAAAAAATAATTAATTAAAATATTTTTATATATTTTCGGTTTAAACCGAACCAAACCGAATTGAAATCGGTTTGGTTTGGTTAGGTTTGAGGGGTTGAATCGGTTTGGAAAAAAAATGGCCTAAACCGGACCAAACCGAATTGTGCTCATCCCTAATTTCGACGGCCCTGCTGTTGTCATAGATGGCCCAATAAGACAAAACCCAAAAGTTTGAGGCCCACATTTATCCAACAACGCAAGCATGCATTGATACTACTGTTGTCATAGACGGCCCAATAAGACAAAACCCAAAAGTTTGAGGCCCACCTTTATCAAACAACGCAGGCATGTACATAGATACTAATGTGTGCAAGCGGAATTTGATATTCTTAATTTCGATTAGATTCCGATAAAAATCAACGGGTTCAGGACATATTTATGTATCTTATAAACCATCAAAATCGGGTATTCGAATAATTTATCAGAACCGCATTCAGTTGATCTTGTTTCCGTTTAACCGTTTTCCATAGAAAATTTGTATATATAGGTAAAATAAGCTTGCACCGCCACCACCTGGCCTACGGCTGGTCTTCAAAGCTGGTTTCTTCTTCTTCTTCTTTTTCCCTACGAATTTTCTTTTCTGGGAGCCTCCATATACGACGGTTTAAACATACAATCTCACCTCATTTAATTAGTCGCCCAAAAAGAAATACAGAATGTGAAAAAGGAGAGCCAAACCAATTTTATTCTTCAGTTACCTTGTCCGAACCAGTAAAATGGGTGTTCTAGATTTAATGCACAATCAAGAGCTAGAAGTAAAAGACTTGAGCATAAATATTTAAATAAAAAATAAAGTGGACTTTATGAACATCCATCTTTATAATTTATATTAATTCTAAGCATGCCTCTATCGGTAAAATATCTTCGAAAATCTCGCAAGCTGCGAATTATTTTCACTATAGCACGTGAGGTTTAGCTATGCTGATTAATCTATCACACACTTTTAGTTTTAATCTTAAAATATCAAAATGATGAAAATTCTCTCTCTCTCTCTCTGGACCAACCAACTCAAAACATTAACTGCGTGTTTCGTACAAGATTAGTACGGGGATAAACCGAAATTTATCCTCGACTAAACCCTTGCCGGATGGTCCCAGGAGGCTGTTTGCTGCCCCGATAATTTGGGAATAAATTTGGTGTATCCTAAAATTTTGATGGTAAATCGAGTTTATTCTTAAAAAATTTACTGCAGGGGCTAAGATTATATACAAAGTGTAGTAGATACCATACTAACTTTTACCAGGCCGTCAAGCTCTGTTCTTCCGCCGTGACTATAAAAATTAATATATATATCTTTCCAAAAAAGTTTAATGTATAGATAAGATGGCTCTAATTTAAATTTTTATAAGGTTCGAAGCACACCATAAATCCATGCCCTTCCCTTACACTGTCGCATCAAATCCCCAACAACCCCCCGCAGCTGACATCTTTGTCGTCGTCTCGAGCATCCCGTCGATCCCCACCTAAAAAGGCAGGTCTCACAGCAACCGCATCTAATGGCATCGTCTGGAAGAAAAAATAAATTTTAAAAAAATAAATTTTTTTGTGCAAATATATTTGAAATTTAAATAAATCAGAATAATAAAAAATGTTTGAGATGCGTTAGGGCGTGTGTGGAGGGAGATGCTCCGACCACCGTACAAAACAGCTCACCGCGATCCCCCCCGTCTTCGGGCCTGTCGCACGGGGGCAGCAAGACAAAAAATACCAAGGTATCGTCACGTCACCCTCTCTCTACGTCGCATCCGACACGCGACCGGTACGTCTCTCCCGCATAAATGCCCACGTGCCGTGCGCAAATGGGCCTACTGGGCTCGTCCTTGCCACCCCGCCGGCCCGCGTTCCGCAGCTTCAACTCCTCCCGAGCCGGAGAAACTGACATAGACAGAAAGCGGTGGTCCTTGTTTAGTTTGATTTTGCTTTTTTTTTCAAAAAAAATCAAATATACACTCGATTTTGGTTTTATTAAGATGCATGCATACATCTATGTATAATTTGATTTGAATCATGTTTTATCAAAATGCAGCCTGTCTATTTTTACGCATTATCAGTTTTACTTTAAAACTCTCACAATATTTCAAGGTAAAGAAGAGAAGGAACACACCCTGAGAGAGAGGGGGGGGGGAGGACGGAGGAGCTTCCTTTCTTTGGTGCAATAGTAAATACAGATGGGGAATGCGGGCAGATGAGAGCCTTGAATGCGGGCGCACTGCGACGGGGGGCGGTGGGCACCGGGCATGGGTCCTGGTGTCCGGGGTCCCGTCGCCATCGCCGGCCCAGCCCGGACCTGCCCGTGAGCAAGCGAGATGGGAAAGGACGGCAAAAGGCGACGCTCGGAGGAGGAAGAGCGGTGCCAGTGAGCAGCGCCGCTGCAGCAGCGGCCGTAGCAGCACCGGCAGCGGCAGCGTCGGCGAAGACCAGGAGAGCCCCAATCATCTCGTAATGGATTGCGAAATCATTTCTCTTCATCCTCCTCTCTCTCTCTCTGTGTGTCGGCTTTAAATTCTTCCGGTCCTCCCCTCTGCGCGTACTTCACATCAGTCGCCGTCGTATCGCCCTCCCCCTTCCGACGATGTGCATATACAGCCGCCGTCTCGAGCGCAGCGCCCTCCGCCGGACCCCCCACAAGCACACCGCTCTGCCGCGATCTGACCGGCCGGCGGGCGACCTGACCTCTCCTTTTGCATGGGGAACTTGCGAAGAAGCGTCCTTGCAGGCTCGCGCACGGTGGGGGCGCGCGCGATCGGCGGCAGGGTTCCGGCCGCGTCGCCGGCCGTCGTGCCGTGCATGTATGTGTAATATATGCAGCCGCTGAAAGAAGGGGTGCGCGGAGGAGAATGTTGAGGTCGGTCTTGTTGGCGGGCGCGCTGGCCCTGCGAGATTCCCGCGTCCGGCGGCGGTGGTTGGCCGTCTTCCTCGCCGCTGGGTCGACCGGCGGTGACCACCGCCGTCACGAGAGCTGGCTAGGAGGCGATGGCGGTCAGAGGATAACAGGTGGTGGCCCCGTCGGCGCCCTTTTGTCCGGAGGGGTCATGGTGGGCGGAGCGTTTTCTCTTCAAGTAATATACATATATATATTTATTTAAATTGTTAATTATAAGAGATTACTCAAATACTGCTTTCAAGCCAGAATCAAAGTAAGAAAAAAAAACATATTGCTACAAAAATAAAATCAGAGTACAGAAATCTGACTTGGGATAGTTGTAGGATTCAAGTGCAGGGTCACCTCTAAACAAGACCACGGTGGATGATGTTAAGTGGATTTTTATAGTCTTATATTGACTTTTGGAGGGGTATTCCTGTCCTTCTAAGCCCGGTCCTAGTTAGCTCACTGCTGGAGTTTTTGAGATTTTCCACGGATAACCAATGAGCTATGGAAATTATTACAAAGTTAAATTTGTCTACTTCTAATTTTACTCTTTGAAAGTTTTGTTTTTGAACTTCGACTTCGCTTTCCGTTAGAAACCTATTTTTCAAATTCTGCATTTTTATCATGGACTCTGGCTTCTTTCTTAGTCTTGTAAAAAAAGAGAGTAAATAATATGTTAGTTTTGCAAATAAAATTTTAGATTAAAAAAAAACGATAGTGAAGGGAATTGCGGTGCAGCAAGCCAGATATGTTTATTGTTCGGGACAACCTAATTAGCTTAATTGGGTATGGACCTATATATACACGAATGTAACAAATAATTAATTAAGAAGGATGTATGATAATACCATATGAAATGAGAAGGAAGCAAATTAAGCTTCCCTGGTTATGAAAAGGTGATGAGCACATACACTGGCTACTGCAGTGCACTTACTGACTACAGGGTCATCTTCTTCAATGCTTCATCAGAAAGGCCTTGTTGGCTGAGGTCCTATCTGGTTACATATATATGCAGTGTGATCTGAGCATATCGAAACGTCAGGGGTTTCATTACAATGTCCTGTCTACAGACACTGGGCTGAAGTATCATAACGTAAAGCAAACTAGTAACTCTCTCTCTCTCTCTCTCTCTGTCTCTCAATATATATATATATATGTATGTATGTATGTATGTATGTATATAACGATTGTATGCTTGTGAACGTGGCACGTACGTGTGCGGCCACACGATTGCCTGGCTCTATGGTGCCCGGCCTGCAATATGCTTCTTGAACAAATTGTAGGTCGCAGACATGCATGAGGGGGAGCGAGACCCACAAAAGAATCCGATGGGCAGCGCGCCTGAGCGAGGGGGGGGGGCATCCAAGTTTTACGGTTCCCGTGGAGGGCCTCGGGTCAACGTAGGGATATTGACTCCGCTAACAGCCTGCAGCGGTTTTTGACCGGAATGATTAGGGTTTGACCCAGAGTGCAGCTGATCCGTTGGAGCGGTGCAACCACATCACACAGAGAGAGAGAGAGAGAGAGAGAGAGAGAGAGAGAGAGAGAGAGAGAGAGAGAGAGAGAGAGGGGGGGGGGCACGTGCATGCACACGCGCGACGACTGTGGCTGACAGCATGACCAGCTCGCTCTTTCCGAAGGAGAAGAGAAAAGGTGAGCGGCGGAAGATGGCTGGTGTATGTGGTTTGTGTAGAGGTGCAAATCAAGCACTACACATTGGTACATTACAGGTAGTTCGAAACTATTACCACATAAAAACTTGATTCCACTTATTTAGTGTATTAAATGAGCAAGTTAGAATGAAAATATAAAATTTCAATTATTAGCAAGTCAAACTTGAACAAACTCCTACCTCAGATAGGCTCACTTAACTACTCCATTGAAGATTTTTATGTTTATTGATAACTATATGGTGTACAAAATAAAGTGGAATAAAATTTAAGCTTAGATCAAGTTTCATTATGGAGAAATATTGTTTGAGTTGTACGAAAGAGTTTAAATCAAGTTCAGTTTTATAAACAAGTTGATATCAAGTTTAAGCTCGACTTGATTTAGTAGCGAGTCAAATTTGAACAAGGATTAAGTGTCCACGGGTAAGAGCTTGGGTTGGAACTCTTAACCCTATTAAAATACATGATTCAATGTTGAATAATATGCTACTCCGTTCAGCTAAGCCTGGCTCGGACCGTTTTCACCCCGTAGCTGTGTGGGGTTACACATCATGGGAAATCTTTGGAGGCCACACAGTTTTGAGCTGTTGATGAAAACAAGGTCTTCAAAGAGAGGTGTCACCTCATCTCTGAAAGCTTATTTTTCCTCTCCTTCTAGTGCTGTGCACAACACACAGGGCGACTAGGCGAAAGGAAGTGAGAAGGGTGGAGTAATGGTGTCAGCTTCTTTGCCTTTATGCTACTGACTTCCGCAGTCTACAGCTAGGAAATAAAAGAAAGACCGAAGAGGGCAACGAGGTCCGAGAAGAAATCGAGAGAGAGACAGAGAGATGAAAAGAACGGTATAAAATATCATCGTGATGCAATGGTTCTTAAATAATTTGAACTGGGTATCAGAATTTCTCTCTCTCCCTCTCTCTTTCTTTATGCTACTGACTTCTGCAGTCTACGGCTAAGAAATAAAAGGAGGACAGAAGAGGATATCGAGGTCCGAGAAGGTGAGAGAGATGAAAAGAACGGTATAAAATATCATCATGATGCAATGATTCTTAAATAATTTGGTCTGGGCGTATCAGAATTTCATTTTCCTCTCTCTCTCTCTTTGCCTTTATGCTACTGACTTCTGCACCCTACGGCTAAGAAATAAAAGAAAGACAGAAGAGGATACCGAGGTCCGAGAAGGGTGAGAGAGATGAAAAGAACGGTATAAAATATCATGATGTAATGATTCTTAAATAATTTGAACTGGCTATGATCAGAATTTTGTTTTCCTCCCCCCCCCCCTCTCTCTCTCTCTCTCTCTCTCTCTCTCTCTCTCTCTCTCTTTCTCTCTCTCTCTCTCTCTCTCTCTCTCTCTGCGCGCTTGCCGTCTGACTAGACCTGCTGCTCTGTCCACTGTTGCTGGCTGCGGCAGTGCCATTAAAAGTTACAACAAGCCAGAAGGTCGGTGTGCCCACAGTCGGACGAGGCACCCAGCAGGGGTTTGTACCAGGACGACCTCTCACCTGCAAAGGCATGCTTTTGTCGTCTCATAAATCTCCTGATGAAAAAAAAAGAAATAAAAAAAGTAAAAAATGCAATGGGTGTAAAGATAAAGGATGATGCGTACGTGTAGGTGGAGGCATAAGTGAAAAGTTGGACAAAGAATGAGAAAAAAAAAGGTGAAAAGGAACACATTTCAGCTCTGCTTCATATGCCCAAATGGGCACTTAGTTATGTATCTCCCTCATTTAAAAAAATAAAAAATCTTATTTAGTTTTCTTAGTGATTTTTGGTCAACATAAAAGATACATTATTTCATATTCATAAGGTCATTACATAAAGCGCCAAGTGGAGTAGATACATGATGACCGAGCCGATCCGTTTACAAACAAAAGGTTGGTTTGAAAGACGGGCTTTACGCGCAAGGCAGTGGGTAGCTTAATTTGTTAGCATCCCTGGGGGCAAAGCACAACGTCGTTGAAGACGATCTTAGGGAGTGCCTAGTATTTAGTTTCCTTAGTTGCTAAGGGATTAAGTAGTTCTGGTTGCTTCCAGATACGATTTGTTCATTAGTTTGCTTTTGGTACAACACCTTCTCATGGTAGATCCCCATGGTCCAAGACATGATCCCCCAGCTCTGAGGTCATCCCTGGTGAGAGGAAAGTATGTTTCAGTGAGAGCTCTAGCTAGGGCAGTGGAGATAGCGATGGCGATAGCGATAACAATGGTGGCGGTAGTGGAAGGGGGGGACAACTGGATGAGTATGAAGCCACATGGTAGCACATAACAGTGGCAGCAATGGAGGCAGTCAGTGGTGCCATGGTGTTTGACAGGGGTGGCACCTCCACTTGAGCCCGGGCCATGCATGCTTGGATAGAAGATTCTATAGTCCAAATCAACTTAGCTAGGAGGAGGAGAAAACTCACTCTTCAGCCAACATCCGGCGGTCATGCAACCTCACCTTATATTTTTTGGCTCACATGTGGTGAGGGTGTGTGACCACCGTGCACATTGGCCGAGGAGAAAACTCACTCTTCAGCCAACATCCGGCGGTCATGCAACCTCACCTTATATTTTTTTGGCTCACATGTGGTGAGGGTGTGTGACCACCGTGCACATTGGCCGAGGAGAAAACTCACTCTTCAGCCAACATCCGGCGGTCATGCAACCTCACCTTATATTTTTTGGCTCACATGTGGTGAGGGTGTGTGACCACCGCGCACATTGGCCGAGGAGGAAATTCTCTCTTGTGTCCATCTGAGGTGATCTAGACTCGAGATTTTGTGTGCTGGAGCACCTCAGCTGGTTGACCGATAAGAAGTGATTAAGATTCAATTGATTCGGATATATTGACCAAAAGCAGGAAGTGGATCCAAAAATGAAGGGTGCGTTTGGGAACTACGTGGAAGTACTTTTTTTTTACTTCTCCTCTGATTAGAAGTCCTTCTTATTTTTATGGTGCTGTTTGGTTACATTTTTTTTTCACTTTTCCTTCTTCTCGGAGGTAGAAGTTCGGAGGAGAAAATTTCTCCTTCCGGCGGAAGAAAAGTGCTCCCGTGCCGTCCCCTCCGCGAGCCCCCCCCCCTCCGCGGCACTCCCTCCCCTCCGCGCCCTCCCCCCCTCCACGGCACAGCCGTCCCCTCCGCGAGCCCCCCCTCCGCGGCACTCCCCCCCTCCGGCACTCCCTCCCCTCCGCGAGCCTCCCCCTCCGCGACCCCCCCGCCGCCGTCCGCGAGCCTCCCCCCTCCGCGACCCCCACCGCCGCCATCCGCGAGCCTCCCCCCCTCCGCGAGCCTCCCCCCCCCTCCACGGCGCAGCCGTCCCCTCCGCGAGCCCCCCTCCGCGGCACTCCCCCCTCCGGCACTCCCTCCCCTCCGCGAGCCTCCCCCCTCCGTGACCCCCCCCGCCGCCGTCCGCGAGCCTCCCCCCTCCGCGAGCCTCCCTCCCCTCCGCGCCCTCCCCCCCTCCACGGCGCAGCCGTCCCCTCCGCGAGCCCCCCTCCGTGGCACTCCCCCCTGCGGCACTCCCTCCCCTCCGCGAGCCTCCCCCCTCCGCGACGCCCCCCCCGCCGCCGTCCGCGAGCCTCCCCCCTCCGCGGCACTCCCCCCTCCGCGACCCCCCCGCCGTCGTCCGCGATGCCCCCCGGCACCGCCCCTCCGCGACCCCCCGCCGCCGTCCGCGAAGCCCCCTCCCCGGCACCGCCCCTCCGCGCCTTCCCCCCTCCACGAGCCCCCCTCCGCGGCCGGGTCCCCCCCCCGCCCCCACGGACGCCTCCGCGCCTCCCCCCGCGCAGCCGGGCGGCATCTGAGTCCCCCCGCAGCCGGAGTCGCCCCCCCCCCCCGCGCGGCGTCCCCCCTCCGCAGCCGGAGTCCCCCCGGCGGACGCCCCCGCGCCTCCCCCTCCGCAGCCGGAGTCCCCCCCCGCGCGGCGTCCCCCCTCCGCAGCCGGAGTCCCCCCCCCCCCCCCCCCCCGCACGCCTCCCCCGCGCAGCCGGGCGGAATACGCCTACGGCAAGAAGAAAATAAAAAGAAGAGTTTTTAGACCCAAAACATAACCAAACTACTTTCACTCCCACAAACGAGAAGACCTTCTAATTGGAGTGCCTTCAAAAAGAAGGCACTTCTAAAAGAAGTACTTCGAGAAGTTGCCAAACGGACCCAAAGATTATTCCTGGTTATAAGTCTATGATAAGGTGTTTGACCAAATGATAAAATAAAATTATTTTTTCCGTAAAAATGTATTCTTCTAACAAAACTTGTAATAAAATTACTTGACAATCATAAAAAATATGATTTTATAGGGAACGTTTGTTCTTAGATTAAGACCATTTTTTGTTTCTTGTGATGGCTCACATTTTTTCATCACACATGGTCGGGTCTCCACTCTTTTTTGTAGTGTAGACCTCAGTCATTGAATAAAGTATAGTACCAACTTTAAATATATCAGTGGACCCCATTTTCATGTTAGAGCGTGGGCGAAAATTCTATCCAACATCTAAGTGAGTGATCTACGCTCTTCTATTTGTCATCCTACTAACCAAACATCATAAGCTTTATTATTTTAGTCATCTAATATTTTATTTTATAACATTTTTATTAAAAAAGTATAAAAAGTATATATACTCATGCTCATTGTGTTGGCCCTTCTAAATTGCGTAACATGGTAAATACACTTTGTTCTAGGAAAGGGAGTGCTCGAGTAGGAGTTCGTATCACCTCAGACAACTAGACAACTGAGTAGCCACCAATGCCAATCATAAGCAGCCACTATCCCCATCCCTCACATGAAATATTTTCCATGATCACGTGAGGGAGGAATGGGAGAGGGGCACGGCTGCCGGTGATTGACATCGACGACAACTTTGTGCTCTGGTTGCATGAGGTGATCCAAACTCTTTGTGCAGCAAGGAAGGAATGATCAGGGATCAGCTTGAGAACAAAATAGTCCAAATCGATTTGGATCGGGTTGGGTCAGCCAATTTTATTGCCTCGGAGTGGTCAAGATACGATTCATTTAAAAAATTTAATGTTAAATTATTAAAAATACACTATAAATAAATAAAAGTTTATTAAAATAGTTAAAATCTAAAATTTATCATTTTTTATAACAAATGTTTGTTATAAGATATTAAATTTTATAGAAACAAATTTCAAATTGTCACTGAGGTAGTTTTTCCTGAAGCAAAAAATTAGCCACGACTCACCGCCAATTTCACTAAAAGACACGGTCGATTTCGCCACGAAAAATGCTCCCGTGTCGTATGGTTTGGCCGACCTGATCCAACATTCCATGTAGTAGGGGATCCACATAGTAGACAGCTCATTCAGTTATAGTATCAGTCCATGGAAGTTGGAAACTTGGAACATATCTTTATTTCTGATGATTTCATAGTAAAAGAATACATTGACCAAAGCATCAAGGTCGGACCGGCCGATAAGGGTCACAGTCTAGCACTATTATTGATCTTTATGCAAGGTGGGTAGCTAGAGGAGACCCAAGCCAACACTATGTGTTGGTGGGAACAGTTTATACTACTTTACCACTGTCTTAATTCTCCAACCTCTTCTTCTGCGAGTCCACACATAAAGATTAATTCCGTTTACATGTACAGAGATTGAGTGCAGTGCATCAGTTAATGTCGGCTAATTGCATGTCTGGACCACGGCAATGAAATCCTGGACAGATCGATGCTACCCCGTTGGGACGTAGATGATCTTAGATATTCTTAGTGGTAAACAATGTGGCTCCATCTAAAATTTATATAGATCATGTAGGAATGAAAAATTTCGAGGATTAATTGTTGGGTATGACGCTGGTGGATGTGGCCCTGGGGTACGTTGTAAATATATATAGTTTATTTACATGGGTAACAGATTCTGAAGACCTAGATTAATTATATGTGCATATGTAGATATGATCTCTTTCTGTTTGAGAAGTTTGATCAAAGAGCTCTTTTAAATGATACAAGTCGATCGAGAGGCCCAAAATATATTAGCACTGTATCTATCTTAACATATCCAATAATTAATGGGAGTTATCGCCATATTAACACTCCTCTTGACTATCAGGATGGGCAGTGGAGTGGACGTTAAGATAGATAGTGGAAATTAAATAAGAGGTATAAATGCAAATATTCCGAATAGATAAGTGGTTTCTCTGAAATTATCTTACAAAACCAAAAACATGTGGCTAAAGTTGAGAGACCCAATGTATGTCAACTCTATATATATATCTGTATTGACTCCAATATAGAATAATTATTAATATACCCATCTTAAAAGATATCACTTTGCAGCATTATCATGAATTACATTTGATGGAGACGGACAAAGATAGGAAGGTCCTTCGACCGGATCCACATGAAAATGTAGTCGTGTGTACTAGCTGATTATCCTCTTGTGCGTCGGTCACGTGGTATTTTCTCATCTCATCCTACGTATTCAAGCGCAGAGAAAAATCAGAGAGAAAACTGGAATATATATGGAGCCAAGAAGATCATTTATTGTATAAGAAAACAACACGCTGAAATATTATCATCAAGTGCACAAGTAGCTATAAGATAAAACACATACACGCTGAGAGAGAGAGAGAGAGAGAGAGAGAGAGAGAGAGAGAGAGAGAGAGAGAGAGAACCAATTTTGACGTCTCTAATCCTGGTCCTTGAACATTTCTCAAGAAACTGTGCACAGATGAAGTTAATTCCTTGTATATCAGTAGTGGGGTGTAAAAAAAGGGAGTAATACGTGTTATCCAATTAAGCACTAGGTTACGCCAGTCTTGGAGGATTATGGAACACACAATTTCATTCAAAACTTATGTCATTGTTCAATAACTATGTTAATTAAGATTTCAGTTCACCTCAGGCAGGAGGTGAAGGGGATAGTTGCAGTCTCCAATGGGAGACTGTCGCAGTCTACATCTGGTGAGCCCCACCAAAGAGGGGAGCTATGATAGTCTCTTATTGGAGATTGTGGTTGCCCCTTTCACCTCTTGCTTGAGACGAATTCAAATGATTAATTAATTAAACACAACTATAACTATTAATATAAATTATCACAAGTTGTTTAACCAACTATTAGTATCGATTATAAAATTTGTCTTACAAACATGACATAATTTGTAATACGAATACCTTTATGTATCGATTTTATTATTGATATTCTATCGTCCACATATATCTATATCAAAGTTGATATAATATCTCTAACCATAAAAGGGAATTAGACACCACACGTTTCTCGTGATTTAAACTTGATGTCAACTGCACACGCATTATCTAAAATTCGCAGTCATTGGATGCTTTTATTAAAGGGGTTGGAGAGAGAGAGAGAGAGTGAAATTGTGAACAGAGGCAAGAACGGGGCGAAACAGAGGACTCTGTTGAGCAAGAATATGCTCGGCTGTGTTCACCAATGTGAAACACAGTGTTTATATATATGAACTGTTAATACATCATACAACTCACAATATGCCACGTGGCATCAAGAAATGTACATAATACATACAATTTAATTTCTCCAATACTCCCCCTCAAGCCGGAGCAAAAGCATTTTGTACCAGCTTGTGCCTTGTATATTCAAAAACTGATTAACACCCAAGGATTTTGTGAAAACAACTGCAAGCTGTGCTGTAGTAGATACATGATGCAATTCTATAAGACCATTATGTAACTTCTCCCGCACTATATGACAGTCTAATTCAATATGCTTTGTACGCTCATGAAAAACCGGATTTGATGAAATATGTATAGCTGACTGATTGTCACAAAAAAATTGAACTTTTCCACATGAAACTTTAAAATCTTTGAGAAGATAAACAAGTCATTGAGCCTCACAAACCCCTACTGCCAAAGAGCGATACTCAGATTCAGCAGTAGACCTTGAAACTGTACATTGTTTCTTTGTTTTCCATGAAATTGGAGATGTTCCCAAGAAAGAAACATAACCAGTGACAGACCTTCGAGTTAAAGGACAAGCGGCCCAATCAGCATCTGTGAACACCCTCAACTGAATATCATTATTTGAAGGAAAAAACAAACCATAACCAGGAGATCCCTTGAGAAATTTAACCACTCTAAGAGCAGCCTGCCAATGCACCTCTCGCGGAGCATGCATAAACTGACTTAGAAGATTGACAGAAAAAGTAATATCTGGCCGAGAAACTGTCAAGTAAATAAGTTTGCCTATCAATCTTCTATAAGCCGAAGGATCAACTAAGACTTCTGAAGTAGTATCATGTAAACTATGCCTTTGTTCCAGAGGTGTAGCAAATGGTTTTGCACCTAACAAACCAGTTTGTGATAAAATATCCAAAACATATTTACGCTGATTCAAGTGAATATCATCTCGAGACCGAGATATCTCAAGTCCCAAAAAATACTTTGAAACTCCTAAACATTTAATCTGAAAACTTGCTGATAGAAATTCTTTGACAGATTCAATATCTTCACAACTATTTCCACCAACTAATATATCATCAACATACACTAGAATGGCAGTACAAAATTTCATAATCTGTTTTTCTTTGTTCATATGATTTAGGCATTAATATATCAACATTGGAGTTCTTGCAGGGGAAATGCCACGTGAGGAGAGCAAATTAACTAGCTGCCCACATTTGAGAGAAAAATAATCTATAAGACGTGATAGTGAAGAGACGAGAGGGCTTAAAAAAGTACAGATTGATATGATTGTCCAGCCACACGACAACAATTCAAGAACGAGTTTCTTCATGACATGCCCCCGTCTTTTTTTATGGAAAATCTATAAAGCAAAGCACGTGGATGCATGAGGATGGAGAAAGAGCCCCCACCCCTTTTGCTCCTTATACGATGCTAACAAAAGGAGTCAGACTCTCTCTCTATCTCTCTCTCTCTCTCTAACACTTTAAATAAAAAAAAAACAGACATTAAGATTGAGCATAATTGCATCTTGGTATGGAAGACATGCGACTTTCTCAGACTCGTCTCTCTCACTTTCCTTTTTCTTGCTTTCTGTGTGATGAGCTCGGCCTCTCCTCTCTCTCTCTCTTTTCCTACTCTCTCCTTTATCGTCCCCCACATCTCCCCTCTCCCTTCTTTTACTTCCTCTTTCTGGCCTTCAAACACCGCCAGACTCGGTCAGCTGCTTGGGCGTCAGTGAGGCCTTCCCAAGGTGAACTCGAGGTTGGGCTTCGTGGATCCGGTGTCTGTTAAGCAGGAGGAGTTGAGGTCGCAGCCGCCTTCCCTCCCTTCACGGTGGCGCTCCATCTCCTTCTGCAAGAGAGTCAGCCAGCGCTCTGCGTAATCCATATAAGCAGCTGGGTGGAAGAACATGTACATGTTATATATATAGAAATAGATATATTTATATGTATGCATATATAATCCTTTATCGATTTCATGATCTTCATAGGATCTACAATCCCTTCGTCACTTTTATAAAGAGACAGTGAAGGGAACAAAGAACTGATCGTCACAATCTCTAACTTAACCTTGCTGCCCACTATCAAGAAGGGAAGTAGTGCCAAAGCAACAGCCGGGGAAAGGACGGACTGTGGCCTTCCTTTGGGGGGGTCATTCTGGCATCTGGTGTCAAAGAAGATTCAGCTTTTACAAACATTTAAAATCCTTTGCAGTCTTTGGCAAACTTTTGCAGAGAAGACATGCCTGCTTGCTAGTTCATTAAGAAATGGCCTGAAGTTATATATGTACTGTGTACCTCAAGAGAGGGGATGCTCTCCCCACTGCAGCAATCCTCCTTTGGCTTGCCATGCAACCAGCTGCTTCCCCGGCTGCAAGACCAATGCATAGACTTATGATGAGAGAGAGAGAAGAGAGCGGGGAGGGAGGGGGGCGTAAAATCTCAGTACTGTTTAGCCTGCCAACGGAGCTGTTACCAACATTATCACCCAATTTTGTGTTGATTGAAGAAAAAAAAGTTATCCATGTGAAGTCCCATTCACCACAGAAGAAAGTGCAAGGAAGTTTCAGGAGGCTGGCTTTACTGAGGGCAAGTCTTTAGCCCTACCTACATTAAACCCATTAGAGCCCAAGAAAATGTCTCTTTTCAGGTAGATTTTAAATGAGTATGTTTCTTGGAACTGGAGAGATGTGTAGAGCCCCCTTTTTTCTCTCTTTTAAACTGTCTCACCTCAAGGGATCATTGCATCATCATGGTGGCCATTGCCCACCTGATCATGGACAGAGGGAACAACGGGTATGTTCTCCCCGTGCCCTTTTAGGACACTTGCATGTAGAACAATGACATGCGCGACATGTGTATGTATATGTGATATATAGATCAATAAAGGGTTATCTGATGTTACCAATATTCTCCTTGCCCAAGTAGCTGTAGCTACTCATATATATATATAGTACCACTGAGCTGAGATGTTGACTGAACGGGCTGACTTTATAAAGCATACTAGGGGCAAGTATGAGTGACAAGCTCCATTTAGTTGCCAAAATTTTTGGAAGCTCATGTGCATGAGTGTTGAGAGGCTTTTTTTTCCTGGCGTAACTTTAATATGTTAGTCTTTCTCTCTAACTATTTTTTACAAAGAATTGTAAAGTATTTATTACATTTGGTTTGTGCTAGCTTGGAACTTATAAGAGATTTTTGACAAAAAGATCTGACCCACTAGCGCAACCTAAAAATGTTATTATAATGGTCAAATCCCTGCAATACTTATTGCCTTTACCATGCGTTTAAAGAGGACTCTCAAAGAATGCAAATAGTGAACCAAAAAATAATCATCAGAAAATGAATATTGGTGGAGTGGAGTTGAAGACTTTATTGTGCCGTATACTATAATAAAAATGTCTTGAGGAGCTTTGGTCGATAAATCGAATAAATAAAATCTCATGGCTACGCAAGATAAGAGGACAAACAGCAATCTAGTTCAAGGATATACATATATATGTATATATATATATATATATTTATTTATTGGGGAAACACTAGCTAGTTACCTTGATGAATTACTCCAGAGGCCGCAATAATTAGGTTCATGATGCACGGCAGACCTCCCTCCTTGCTGAACAACTAAAGGCTGACATCCGCGCGAGCTGTGAATATCGACCACATTGTCGTCGGAGATTTCACCAGCAGATCCGTTCTCAAACCCGTCGGAATGGCCTGGAATGAGTTTTATGGGGGGCAGGTCGTCAGTTTCATCGCCGTTCAAGTGTCATTTTGCTCAGTAACTAAAAGAAATATGATACACGGTAAACCTCCATGAGATCAAATGATGCGAAGAGACACATAAACAAAAAGAACGAAAAGTACCTGTGAACCTCCGAGATTGATTAATTAATTACCTGATGAAGCAGTTGGTGGCCTGTCGGTGTTCTTTACAGTGCGGTACATCTGCGATCGGGGAAGAGAGAGATCTGTGCGTTATTATGGTATATATCTCGGCAGCAAATGGGGCCGGGATTAAATTAAGTAAAAAAAAAACAAGCTTCTTGTTACAAGAATAATACAAGCATGTCATCCTGGCAAAACCCATGTATAGTAGGACTGCACACTATTGTGCACATAGAGAAGCTTTGCCATATGCGGTTGTTGATCCACACGGTAAGATATATATATATATATATATATATATATATGCAAAGATATCTTTCTGTCGAAGGGGTTTAAATAATTGAGAGATATGATAGGTGCATTGTACTTGATTTTAGGCTCTTAGCTTTGTCTTTATCTTGTGATCACCGCAGACTAGCCAGCTAGTTTTCTTTTCCATTCAACTTCCGTTGGCATGTTTTTTCTGATTCCTTGTAAAAAGCTGCTACATGGCTTGCTATATGTCCATGATCTCTAGGTGGAGAGAGAGAGAGAGGTTTTCGAGCCCCTTCTTCCTCTCGGAATTTGGGGGATTTTGCTCCACATATAGTTACGTTCGAGACATCGAAGATTAAGCGTGGAGGAAATGCGCATGTACAATCTGTACCCATGGGAAGGAAAGAAGCTAACAGAGAAGCCCTAAGAAACGGAGCCATTCTCTTCAAGATTCTGGAGCAGGCTTCTTACAACATCACGTTAATCAAGCGAAAGATCCAAGACTCGAGCAAGAGAAAGCAAAATATTGATTAGAGGAGACTTGGGTATTCGATATCAAGAATGCTTCAAGAAAAAAGAAATTAAAGCTGAAGCCGGCCGGTCTAGAGGAACAAGAAAGATAGCTTCCAAATCCAATTAATAAGACACGTACATATAAAAATTGAAGAAGCCTTAGCTAGCTAGACATTGATCTGCATTCTGCAGATCCTGATGACTCTTTAATTTCTATTATCCTGATACACAGCTGGTCTGTAGCAGGGGCGTGAATATTTTTGGGGGGAGCTAGCTAGCAAGAGGAGTGGCTTTAATTTATAGATTACCTGTAGATGAGATTTCACATGAGCCAAGGTGAGATCTTTCACATCCATGAGCTCGAGCACCGACTTGGGGGTGGCCCCTGATCGAAGACGTTGCAGAAAGAAAAATTAAAACTTTAGAACGCCAACCATATATGTATATATACTCGATCATCATATATGAATTACATATATTGCGGTAGAACTCAGGAGGAGCGCGCTAATTAAGTGCATACTCTCATGGCCTCCGAGGAGCTCGACGGCGTGCACGAAGCGGGCATGGAGGGTGGAAGTCCAGCGCATCCTGGGCGCTCTCATGTTGCGCTTTGCCGGGAACCTCGACGGGAACCTGGCCTTGTGCAGGCCCGGCGGCATGAACAGTGCAGGCACCGCGGTGGATGAGGCGGAGTCGCACAGCGGCGGCGCCTGGTGATGTTGGTGGTGCGGAAGAAAAGGGAAGGGGCCGGGCGCGTTGTGGTGGTACACCGGGATACCCCGTATCGGCCTCAGCAGCTGGCCGCCGAGATCTTGCTGGGAGCACCCGAGCTGATCGTGGTGGGGGGTGAAGCTGTGGTGGGAGCTGCCGTAGAGGTACGGCTGCTGGTGGGGGTGGTGGATAGTATGCCCCCGGAATTGCTGACCGGTGACCAGTTGGGCGCTGCCGCCGGCGGCCATGGACGAAGTCACTGACGAAATGCCTGCGGGGTTCACCGGGGATAGCTCGAAGGCGTTATTAGCGGCCTTCGACGCCGCCGTCCAGGTGGAGGACGACGGCGAGGAGGAGGAGGGGGAAGGCTTTGCGATGCTGGTGTTGATGCCGTGGGAATCGATCGGAGATTGTCTCCTCCAGTACTCCAAATCCATGGAATCGTCCGCTCGCCTCCCCCTTGTTTGCGCTGGCTTGCTGTTTGGAGGGCTTATCTGCAAGGACAGGTCTGGCTGTGCTGGGAAGAGCTCCATCCTCTCTCTTTTCTCACACGCACAGACCCTTTTCTTTTTTCTTCTGTCAGCCCCTCTCTTCTTATCTACCTATCAATCTGTTTGTTTTTTTCTGGGAGAAGAAGAAGAAGAAGAAGAAGAAGAAGAAGAAGAAGAAGAAGCAGCAGCTAAAGCTACCGGTGAGCAGCAAGGGTTGAGGTGGGATGGGGAAGTTGGAGAATGAGGTATGTGAGGGAAGGTGATGCCTTTCAGATGCGTAGTGAGAAAGAAGGTTGTTTCTCGTATGTGCAGGAAAATGACACTGGTGGGTATGAATGTCTTGGATGACATGAGAGAGAGAGAGAGAGAGAGAGAGAGAGAGATTCAGAGAGAGAAGTGTTTCCTTGGTCGACGTGGTCTGTGGACTAAACACATGGACGAGCGAGAGAGGGGGAGGGGGGGTTTCGGTTCCTCTTTTTTTCACACTGCTTTTCTTTTTGACAGGAAAGAATAGTTCCGGAGTAAGACTTTCACTTTCTGTACATCCTCCCCTCTCCTTCAGGACTCCGGACGGGTTCAATTCATAGACAGATTAATCATTTTACACTTTTAGTTCTGTCACGTGTAGCTAGCTAGGCTGAATAGAAACTTAATCAAATAAACCATGGTCAGATTCTGCAGCTCTGTTCTCTCTCTCATGTTGTCACAGAACCCTAATACAATATTAACCTTTTGCAGGTGAAAGTCAAGGTAATAGTGGGGCAAGAAAATCATGGGTGCCCATGTCCTGGAAGCTAGTCTCTAGCTATAGTGTGTTGAGGACCGGGAATAAGACATGAATAGGTTTTTTTTTTGAAACACAGTACTAAATTCATACTAAGCAACCCACGATACAGAGTTTAAACAACCATACATCGACGACATTGAAAATACATGAATAGGTTTTAGAAACCCTAATCCCCCCCACCTCCTCCTTTTTCTTATTCACGATCTCCTGCCGACTCTCCTGTTTATAGCTGCGTGTACACAAAGACAAATTTTTGATTTGACACATTGGTTTAGCTGAGCTGCCATCGACTTACCCCACCGAGTGAATTGTCCGAACCTTCGTCTAGAATTTTGACATTTTCCATGCCCCAATTTTGGAAGTTACCTAGCTATTTGTACCCCTGCAGGACATGTGAACATCGTAAAATTACCTTCTCCCCCCCCCCCATCCATGCGCATAAGAAATGGGCAGATATCTTTGTCTTATTTTAGCATGCTCATGAGGTGTTTAAACTGCATAATATAGTCATGATCTGAGGAACCAAGTTTGAGAAGATTTCGGTCAAGCCATATCTCGATCTTATGTGTTGCTAGCTTGTGTGTGTGTGTGTGTATATATATATATATATGCAGTACTGTAATTAAGAGGCCTCTATCGCCAAGGATTAGTACGCAAATTGCATTTATATACTCAATACTGTACAAGACGTGGGAAGCAAAAGGGAGAAAGGGGGATGAGCTCTGTAAGAAGCAGTCTTGTCCTAACTCATATTTACACTGAATTATGAATGTATACAGTAGATTTAAAGTTTCTCTCAAGGGTAAATATTATAACTTGAACCTCAACACTCTCTCTCGGGTTGGAAGAGAACTTCAAACCAACTTGGAGATAAATCTAAGAAACCACCCCTCGTAATAATAACTTTGTAAAAACATTTGCAAAATATGGGCTGAAGGAACATGTACAAGTAATTAACTAAGTACTAGTTAAAGCCTAGGTTAGTTGCAATACGATCGAAAAGCTACTTTTACCATCATATATAATAATGATTGTTTTGCCAAGAGAAACACCCAAGATCCAGCTACTGGTATCGAACTATATATACGGATTCTGTAGATGACTTTGAAACAATTGCTTGCCTTAGTTTTCCAAGGGATTGGGTTGTTGCCAAAGAATGTGATAAACCCATTTTGTTGATCTCCTAGCTAGTTAATGTGCAGAGAAGCCCAAAACTTTAAGCACTGTAAGGTGAGAGAGCTATATGCGTGTATTGAAAAAATTTCTGAATCTGGAGAATGTTTGAGAGTTTGAGTTATTGGACAAAGCTAAGAGAAGCATGCCAATGTTCCTCTTTGGGTGTAGTCATGAATACTTCTATATATCATATCTGGCCCAGTTAGCGTCAGCTGATACAATAACTAACTAATTATGACCCTCCAAAATTAGTTCAGGATCCTCTAAAGGAGGAGAAACTGAATATATAGATTATGCCCTAATTTAATGGGAGAGAGCAAGCCAACATCATTCAAAATATCAAGTAGTGTATAATATAATCTGGCATTGGCCCAAAAAATTATCATTAATTGGACGACTTCCGCAATCTCAAGACGCTATATGAATGATGTGTAGAAAGTATATTTATGCTCACTATTCAGAACTTTCCGAGGAATTAGAAGATGCCATACATCATATATATATATAGAGAGAGAGAGAGAGAGAGAGGGGGGTCACTGACCCGTATGTCCCCATCAGTGCACAGCAATCCGCCCTTATTGTTATCCATGTCTTGAGAACACGACAACTAGAGAAAGCCGCGTGTCACGTTCAGACAATCAAGGCAAGCTTAATCGATCGTCTTGTCTCCCTAACCTGCTGTGTTTCTCTGCAGCGCCGCACGGGTCTTGGTGTTCTGATCCGTATCGATCTGCCGGGGGAGTATAGCATGTGTGGGTGTCAACGACCACCTCAAGTGTGAACTGTAGTGTGCGCCAAACGCTGCGCCCTTTAGGGTTTTGATCTCGGAGACGCCGAGAGTGAGATACGCCTAGAGACCGGACTTGAAACTCCATCTCCCGCACACCCCCTGCTAGCTCTGCAGTGACACTACCTCCTCTGCGCGCGGGGGGGTTGCCGGCCGGCGCCATGTGCCATGGCAGAGGCGTATATGACATGTCGAGTCTGTGGGCTTTCCATGCGCTGCCGCTGCACTGTGCGATGACGTGAATGGACCACATTTGTGGCAAATTGCTTCGTGTTTTGAAGCCCCCCCCCCCCCCCTCGTTGTATATTCATCACACCTTTGTTTTCGCGTACAAGCTAATTAATCAGTCGAGATGAGGAGAGGGGGGGAGAAGCTGGTAGGGCTGCAAACGGGTCGACGGTACGTACGTATATAGATTATCGGATTCTGATTCCGATGAGAGGTTTGAGCGGTTTAAATTAAATAGGAATTATGACATGATTCTGATTTTGGTCAGATTCTGATTTCATTATATATCCGAGTTGAGATAATGTGATAATTTTTGAAATCTATGATATAAATATGTATCAATTTTATTCAAACATGGCGAAGAAATCTTATTTTTTACTGTTACTTTTTTTGATGCAATTTACGTTAAATTTTATTTTTATTCATTTTAATATATATATATCAGAAGTTATTGAGTATTGGGTTCCGATTTCTGTGGCTCATAAGATATGAGCGATGTTCCGATTCCGCTAATTTTTATACGAATGGGATCAAAATATCGGATGCAGTTTACACCCACAAGAGAACAGTTGCGGATCTAGGATTTTAGGTTAGTGGGGTCATCTTAAATTTTTAGTAGGGTCATTCTTTATAAATACTTTATAATTCATTTTATTTTTGATAAAATCATCTAAACTTGTAATATATTTCTCAAATTTTAGTGGGGTCACTTGACCCCACTATGCTCAACGTAGGTCCGCCACTGCAAGAGAATCATTATGTCTTATTGGATGTTTAGTTGCACAATAATTTTTTATATATATTTGAGGTAAACAGATTATATTAAAATAAAATATAAGCTAACCAATGACATAAACTTGTCATGTTTGGGGAGATAATTAAGATAACAAAAAGGAGTGGAAACATCTGAAAGAGATGGGGAACAACAAGATAAAACAGATGCCACTTCTTTTTTAGTCGAAGACATTTTTTATTGAAAAAAGACAAATTTTTAATATTTGTCAAACACCTATTTTAAGAGGTTTTGTTAAGAAAAAAATAAAATTGTAACAAAACCCTAATTTATCAAGTAGCCAACCACCTCATTATATATACATCTTTCTTATCATCGATCTCTACAGTATTTCTCCTTTGATGAGAGTCTGCTGGTCAACTAGCTATGGTCATGCATGTTTATTGGGTCTAGCTACTCAAAATTGCCATGTGCATGAAAGATGGAACCGTATGCCCTGGCTGTACACAACTCTTACATAGAGTGATTTTTTTTTGGACAAATAACACAATTATATTCACAATATAGAAGAGTACAAGTACAATATTAAAATAATAAACTTAAAAGTAAAACCACACAAGATGATACTAAACGTAACTTAAATTCTATTGAAAGTTATCATCTCCAACAAATAAAGACAAAGCGATAAGTTGACCGACACATGTAAATGATTAAATGGTTGAACAACAGAAATAAAGACTCCCTCGTAGGAGTTTGACAAATGTCATGAGACCATATGATCATACTAAAATGATGTGGATATCGCCCCGTATTAAAAATCTCGGAATAGAGAGTGTGACTACGAAGATGATATGGAAAGAAAACGAAATAGGACACGATCACATATTTAAGGACAAATCAAGTTGATCTCCAAATTGATCTCTTATCAAACAGGTCCTTGTGTGATTTTCACCTAGCTAGACCTACTTAATTTGTTCTCCCTCACATTGTAAAAACATTACATTGGCATTTGGGCATCTCCTATATATGTCCGTGCCACTCTTCTCACCTTGTCTATTCGAGCAGCGGCGATCTTCAATGTAAGTTCCAATGAAAGGAAAAGTTTGATCCGTCAACAAATTTGTGCATTAGGTGGACAAAAAAGTTGTTGTGTTCAACTTTTTTTGATTGAGGAGGGATGAAGATCATTTGTAATCTCCTCCCTCTCTAAAAGTACTTTTTCTTTTCTATCTCCCTTCATTTCTCAACCGTAATTTTGTCTATCTTGTTTTTTCTTTTAACTCATTCATCTTTTATGAAAAAAATATGATTTTCTTGTAATTTTTCCTTCTTCTATTGTGTTGTTCACCTTCTTCGCCTACAGTGACTTTTCACAGTAGATGCTATGCCTACTATGAAATGCCTATCATCTTTTTGGACTAATCTACTATGTTATTTTAACATTAATTGTGTTCACTTTCTATGTTATGTGGTGAGGGTGTCTATGTGGCATGTCTAAGTTGTTCTTACTTATTGCTTGTTTTCTCTTCTATTTTGATGTCTTCCAATGCCATCTCCATAGCTATGTTCTTATTTGTGAGATCATTAGTTTGGATGATATCCAATCCTTCATGATTTGATATTTGGTCTCATTGCAAATGTTGAACTCTACAAAAGGAGTTTAAATCTCTACTAATTGACCATCAATGCACCTAAGTGTACAGTTAAGTGACTACGCTCAATTGAGTTGAAGAAGAAGGCTTCGTGCAACATTTGAATCATGTTTATTTTCGTGCTCACTAATTCATATTTCGTATGTATGAGCTATTTATTTTATTGTCCTTCTTTCATGCATGTTGGATCGTAGACCCTCATTAATTTGGTGGGAAATTTGAGGCTTGTTTATTGGGCATCATCTTTGACATTTGTGTAGGGTTTCTTGAAAGTTGGGTCCTTTTATTGTTTATATTCTGATATAGGTCATGGTTTTAACTGAAATTAACTTTGAGGTTTCCATGTGCATCTATGGATCATGTCAGTGTAGGTGTATATGTACAGACCATAATTTTAGTGTGAAGAAGAGGCTAGAAATATCTCTTGCAAGAGAGTTCGGGTCTTCTCAAGAGTCTGGTGGAGGGAGCACCCTTCACTCTCTCACAAAAAATAAGACTTACATGTTTAAATAGTGATTTGACCTGTGAAACTCATCATTAATGTCATGTGATCTTCACTTTTTTTATGAGATGATGGAAGATGTTCTCTTCACTTGGCTCTTGAGAGGACTCGAACGCATTATGGGGAACTTCGTGGATGAGCACCATAACAAAATTGAAAGAGAATAAAATAGTGCAAAAGAGAGATGCCCAAATGCCAATTACAATGTGAGGGAGAACAAATTAAGTAGGTCTAGCTAGGTGAAAATCACACAAGGACCTGTTTGATAAGAGATCAATTTGGGGATCAACTTGATTTGTCCTTAAATATGTGAAGGCTTTTATCCCTAAAATCAAAATTGTGCCAAATGGGTCCTTAACTTAAGAGCACATTTAATTGGTACAAGATTAATTTAAGGGTAAACTATAAGTTTATCTCTAAAAATCTGAGTGTAAATCAATTTAACTTATCTTTAAATTATAATTGTGCCAATGGGTCTAAAGCTGCAGGTTTCAATATATGCAGTTTCAAACAGCTGGTTGGTGCGAGGTCTGAAGCAAAAAGAATTGTTTAATACAATGGACAAAATGAGCTAATTGAGGTGGCGTTAGCAATACTTTATATACATTGTCTTATTGAATTAATTATCTTTAAGTTGTGTAATTGGCCTTCTTCTAATGAATATCTTAAATCAACATCTTTTACCTTTAAAAATCACTTGAAAACTAAACTATGAACAAGAATCTTTTCATACTTTATAAATTTTTTGTCACCAAATAAGATGTCAGAGGTAAAAATTGAGTGTAAAATTTTAATATCCTACAATAACACCCATTAAATGAGGAGCGACAACAACACAGGTGTTTGCTATATATATGGACTGTGTGGGAGCTAGAAATTAAGCAGGTGTGTGAAGGTTGAGTAAGAGAACTTTGGTTTTTGTCCCCATATATAGCTTAATTAAAATAGGGTGTTTGCTAGCAATATAATTTTTTTATATTTTTTGTGATAAGATTAATCATTCAAGTTAAATTAAAGATGGTTAGAAAAATATATTTTTAGACTTATTAATAGTCATAAATGTACTGTTCTAATCGGTAAATATGATCAGAGTTGTGAAGGTTTTGTCTTTTCATGCAACCGAGGGAGCTGGTTATTCGCACTCAAATAAAACTAATGATTCCATCAAACACAACATAGTATCGCATCCCAAGGAACACTTAATTTCATGCATGTTTAGCCCCATAAGTCACGATAAAAATGCATAGTTAATTATGTTAAAAAGTTTAAAGATCAGTTAATTTATTTTTTGTCTTAAAATAAATTCCATGTGTATTGTTTTTATTCATAATTAAGAAATTAACTTTGATAACTATGAAAGGCTAAACGAAGTAGTCTTCAAAACAGAGAAACAAGGATCTTCACCTGCACCCTATCGATCTCACTAGCGCGCTAACCTCTCAAGAGGGCCTCGGTGTCTAAGTAATAATATTTGTGTACTGTTTCGTCTTGGACTATAAACTATTTAATTCCCCACATGAAAACCTAGAGAGCGCATATTTAATTATAGAGCTATATGTAAGGAATTAACACATGGGCCGGGTCTCCATGAGAGCGTATTCAATTCCTCGTTGAAGGGAAGAACCCATGGCCTTGATTCTTCAATGCCTTCCTTGATGTGATCTCCTAGCTAATTGTGGTCATCCTTCGAATTTAGCGCCATATTTTTATATCATCGTGTGTTTTAATCATGCATTAATGAAGTCATAAATATATACATATGTACAGCCCTAGGCACCGAGAGGCATATATTATTTTAGGAGTGAAGACATGGAAGCCGGCAGTCAAGAGGTCAAGACCACACATATCTTCTTCGGAGAATATGGATCGAAGCATACATTATAATCTTGCAACATAATATAAAAAATGCTTATTTTCGGCCCTATTGCAAATTTATTCTTTAGTCCCACCGCTCAAGTAATTTATTTAATAGTGTCCTCTTTCCGGTAAAAGCGTATTTTGTCATCCCTTCGGTGACTTCCCTCGTCTTATTCCAAAGCTACCCATACATTTTGAAGGATGAATATAATATAAGAAAATAGGGGTGGGAGTTCATTTGGCCTATAATATAATATAAAAAAACATCCATGACTGTAGTAAAATTGAGATGTACCCCTATTTGAAATGTGCATATAGCGTTAGCATGTGACCTTGACCTTATTTTGGTTTCTTGAACTTAAATTTAGGTTCTTATATATATATATATCTAGGACGAACAGGTATACAGTTTACATATCAAAAGTAAGTACTACGTACCGGTTTGGTATTAATGTATGATATTGTACGCGTCTGTAAAGATAGAAACATATATGAATACCCAAATTAAGATCGGCAAACTTTTTCTACGCTCTTATGTTTTCGAAGATTAAAAGTAAACAACCCCTTAACCCCGTAGATCTAAATACATGTGTGTGTCTCGTGTAGACAAGAATCAACTGTTCATTCTACCGGATCCCCTGATGCCTTGAGAGGAAAACAGCTATGAAGCATCCAAATGTCAAGAGATTCTTCAAAGAGACAACATTGTGCTGCTGACGAGATTTTCCTCTTCTTCAAAGGGCCTACCCCCCTGGTCCCCTACGGTAGAGGTGCTAGTCAAGCGACGACAACGCTGCTGTAGGGTCCTCCCTTATCACTGCATTTTTTTCGTGCTTCTCCAAACTAGTTTATTCGACACTGGGTCGGCAGCTGCATTACTTTGTCCATGCTAGCAATTAAGGCGTCTGGTCGGATCACCTCTCTCTCTCTCTCTATTTATATATTTTTATATTTTTATATTTATCTCTCTCTCTCTCTCTGTGTCTAATATATATATTTATCCCCCTCCTCTCTCTCTCTATCTAATGTCAACTCTACTTTGGAAGAAGAGATTGGGGACACCCTCTGGGTAAGCTAACCATCACCTATAATTTAAGAGGCCCGGAGGGAGAGAGAGCAACCTAGAACTATCAAGACTCCCCATCGATTGATGTATACACTATATGTCCCTACTACTGATCCTCCACGGTGGGTGAAACCCAAGAAAGAATCTTAAGACTAAATATGCAGTTTTGGGGGGGAGGGAATTAAGGGATCAGGTCTTCACAGCAGCTTCAAACTATGCGTGATTGTGGAGATATCGGTGAAGGGCTGCCCTGAGTCAAAGGAATGTGGTTTTGTGAATGGAATCTCACCTTATCTTACAAGCTATAGCTGTTTATGGCAGAATTCTCAGATGGTGGGAGTTAATGGGATGGGAACCAACCCTACCTCTCTTTTGCAGAGACCGAGGGGGTTGGGATGCCCTCTGTGGAGCCAAAGGGCATGCCCTATTCCAAAGGTTGGGGCATTACTACCCACCAGGGATGCCGATGGAATCTGAGATTTCAAAAAAATTTTGTTTAGTTTTAGAACCCATTAATAATATTCTTTACAAGCTATCGTAATCAAAATCAAAGGACCGGAGTCTAAATCGATCGAGTTCATTGATCTAGATTGAATTTTCCCTAAAAATCGATAGCATAATAAATAAAATTGCTGTATACAAAGAAAAGTTGAAAGCTAGCAGATCGAATTTTAATAGCCACATAAGACTTGATAAGTTATTTTTAAATACTAGTTAACATACAAAATACATTTTAAAAATGATCGTCGAAGTGATGTGATTAAGCTGAATCAAAATCAGACTGCCCTAATTCAAGATCCTATCAACTTGCAACCCTAGGAGCCATATACTCTTCCTGTGGCCCTTTGGGGGTGTGTGCCTGCATGGATGGTTTGACTGTTTGTTTTGTTGGAAAAACAACTTCGGCACGTCCAAGAACTCATTAATTAAGACACCGGGATGCCACCATGCAGGTCCTTGGAATTTGGGGCCTTCAATGCGTCGCCACCCGTGTCTTGTAAGAAGGGTCATATCAGCTGCTCTGCTCGTACATATAAATACATAGAGTACGCATATAATGTAGCTAGATGTTACTATTCGATCAATATGTATATGGATAACCCGCGGTGCTGTTACGAAATTTTCTTTCTTTCTTTTTTTTTGGAATTGGTGTATCATGCATGATTAATATTTTACTGGCTCTCCATTGATTATTGACGCCCAACCTGCCATAATTATTTGAGGGCGGACATGTCTTATACATGCAAAAAAGGTGAGGTCTACTTATGTGTGTAGGTCTCACAAATCAAATCAGATTTTAAATGACGGTAGATTACATTTTTTTTGTATCCAGATATGAAAGACGTTTTCTCAAACATTCGTCTCAAAGAACCTGCGCTCTAGTCATTTATATATATATAGCACTCTCTTGAATACTGTCGCACGCAGCAGCAAGGGCTTGTAATTGTTGTTTTGTTGTATGTTATTCTCTCTTTTTTTTCAAACTCCATTCTTTAAAAGTAAGATTTTTATGAGTTTTTTTTTTCTGGTCACCATGATTGTGAAATTTCTTCTATTTTCTGAAGGGGGAGTAAGAAACTGCATTAAGCAACTCCGAAGCTTTATATGAATCATTGAGATGCATTTCTTGCGGTAATTAACAAGTGATTATTAATTATTACATATGAGCTGTGTTTGATTGAAGTATGATTAATGTGAGTCTCCCACAAATTAAAGTTTGTTTTCATAATGAACACCGCTAGAATCAAGCGCTTGGCTGTCGTTAAAATGTCTCTTGATGCAGTATCTCCTCAGAAAAATGTAGGAGAAAAAAATGAAATAACCTTGTTTTCTTTTATGGCAACGCTCTTTCGATTTTCTTGTGTTGTATATAATAACGTAGCTAGTTCTTGCCTCCTTTAAAGACGAGCGATCGGGAAGTTAGAATCTGATCCCTTGTCTTGGTTGATCAGGCTTGGCAGTTGGGCAGTTCTTACTTCTTATCACAATATATATCTAGGAGATCGACCTAAAATGTGCAAAATTTAAACAACTTCAAACTGTTCTGAATCACTCATTTCGACAAAATCCAAGTTGATTAATCTTTAATGCTCATCTCAAATTGGGTTTAATCCATTTGATTTGACTCTAGCGCCCCAAATATGTCTCATTTTAGAATAGAGAACTATAGGCCAGCTGGATAAATCAACCTACCTAAAATCCGGTAGTATCGGCTGATAAATTGAAACCAGTTTAATCAGATCCTTTCTTCTACACAGCGCTAGCCTTGCTTAAAATCTACCAACTTTTACTATGTATAATATTCTTGTCTTCACGGTGCAGGAGGCAGTGAGGTACTATGTCCAACCGGCCGTGACATGATACACATGCCACATGTATTCTTTATTATATCGAAGTTGATAGGAATTTTCAAGACTAATATTTACTTGGTTTAGTAGAGAATTAGACTAGTTCAAGTAACATCCAATCGAGAAAGGTTACTGATTTACTGATCTGGGCAAGCATGCAAATTGCAAGAAGAAAATCCTTGATTGGAATCAGAACAATATTCCCATTCATCTTCTTGTCAACATCTCTTTATACTTCTCAAGAAATACCCAAAGGTGAAGTTGATCACCTCCTATATCCAACTGCACATTATTCTAAGGTGGAAGGAAAAGGAAAAGAAGGGCATTTGATGCAACTAACAGAGGAATCTTACCTTGATGTTTACAAAGGAGCACCGAAGTTACTGATAGGGGAAATGCATTACAACAAGAGGAAATGAAGAGGTCATCTTGTAACGAAGGCCTGACACCAAAACCCCATCTGACCTACTCAAGAGACATCTCTTTTGAGACATCCCTTTTCCTCCACAAGAGTGCACACATATCGGTTTCAAAGTACTGTTGCTTTCTTGTACCCCTTTCAGGTAATTAGTACTATTGGCAGTATGTGTACATGCCCAAACTGTAGTTATCCAAAAGCCATGTGAAACCCACAAACCCCAGCCAGCTCTACATTTGCAGCATTAAAGCTTGGAATGTGCTGCATATTCTTTAAGCTTTCCACCTTTCTCTTTATTCTGCTAGATCTTATTAAGAACATATCTCCCTTAATATTCTGCAAAATCTGTAGAGACCCGAACAATGAGAGAAAGCAAGAGAGAAAAAGGAATGTGAGATCAAAGCCATCACAGGGTATTGTTGCAGAGAATAAAAAACTTTAGACTTTGCTGCTTCTCCGTTACCTGTTGATCTATAGGAAGCATCAGCTTGTTGGGGGCAGAAGGCATTATTTCTAGGTTTCATAACCATGCGAAATAAAAAGGAATTTACAATGTTAGAAATGAAAACATGCAATAAGCATAGGGTGTGTTTGGTTGAGATTATAACAATGAAATCTCCGAATCACATAATTAATGCACCATCCAAACATTCCATGTCTTATATTTTGACTTTTAGATTATAAAGATTGAGTTTATATTTTCGAAGAAGAGAGAGAAATAGACCCATATATTGTCTTCTCTCAACTTTCAAAGCCTATCAAGAAATAGCCAAAAATGCCCGACACATGATCCCCATTAATATATGTACATCACTTTAAGAGTGCAATGCTCCAATACATGACATTCTTTGCATTAGGGTTTTATATACTTTGATATGTATGTGTGTAATTGATTGTCAGGAGTACAGAAGACATAATTTCATGTCGAGCATATATGGACAGCCATTGTGAAGTAAGGAAATTATCTACATCGAGCGATATGTTAATAAACTTTGTGATTATAGAGTTTCTATTTTTGTTGTATAGAAGATGCTACGTGCAATGGTATACATTGCACATTCCTTTGGTTTATATATTAAAGCTCTCTTACAAATAATTAAGTCATTGCCAAAAACAAATGACAAACTCACCACTGTTGCACTTCCTTTTCTTAATGAAAATATCACCGAAAATGCCAAATGTGTCAAAACGGACCATGTCTGGTTATTTTTTTCTCAGGATACTCATTTGATTTATTAATTTGTTTGCTTGCAGCAGACCTGCAAAAGAATTTGTGAAATTAGAAATAAAAAAGTTGTATGAAATTACTTTACTAATATTGCCATCATCGGATGGGCCAAAAATCTCAACCCCTATCCAAGCGTAGAGATCGGGTTGGTCACCCAAATCAAATGCATCCATTTGTTCACAGAACCCCTCTATGTGCGTACATAGCTAATGGGGGTGTTTGGTTGCATGATAATAAAGATTTTTATTTTTATTTTTAAAAATTATAAGAAAACTTGTTGAAAGAGGTGTTCGACAACCTTAACAATTTTATGTTTCGAAAGTGTTTTTTTCTTAAACAAAAAAAGAGTGGTACCTTTTTCTTTTTTCTTGTGGCCCCCCACTTTATTTGGTTATGAATGATAGTTACTCTTTTTTGGGTATCACATACCTCCAAATATGATAAATACCTCCAAATATGATAATTATATGACATGAGTTAGTTCACTTTTTATTTTAATATAATTTTTTATCGTGAAAATGTACAAAAAATTATCATGCAACCAAACACCCCCATAACTGATCCTCTTCTCGCGCACATCCATGTAATCAGCTGTCTTCTCCGGCTGTGCAAAGAGAAGTTGGGCCTAGCCCATATACTATTACTTTCGTCGGGCCCAATTTGGGGAAACAATAGCAGGGCCCTTTTGTTGAGAGAATTTGGAAACCCGATCGATATTGTATTTTTCGACTTTTGTGACTTCTGTTATCTTTTATCTTTTAGGTGCCCTTAGAATATTATCCTTTTTAGTTCATCGTGTCAAAATTAGACCTTCGATCGATCAATTTGAACTCGGCACAGTGGGCAGAACAATTTTTAGAACTTTGAAAACAAGGAACTAAGACCTAGAATTTCATTTTATCATGACACCTGTTCAGGTGCATTGTCTTCTTTGTTAGGACTAAGGAGTAACTATTTCTCGGGTTACAGCGTCCGAAGCTCCAGCTTTGCCATTCCACGGAAGTAGGGATGTCAATGGTTACCGATTATCCGATTATCCGATTATCCGACCCGTTCGTTAGTTAACGAACAGTTAATAGATAGTTTAAATTTTCCGAATAAGTTATCCGCGTTCGTTTACCGCTTAACCGTTATCTTAGCGGATGCAGTCTTGGATACACCATAAACCGAACCTGAAAGTCGTTATCCGTATTCGTTAACTAATATATAATATGATATAACTCAGAATTTATGACATCTAAGCATATATGTCCCATCTAGAAAATCTTGTTATCCTTAACTCACCGGTTCACCCTCCTCTTTGAGATCTCAACATTGGATAAGCCTTGTCCTGACGTCCAACAGCAATGTCTTCATCCTCTTTTGCTTCTTGATGTTGCAATCCACGTATACACTTTTGCTGCAAATCGACTATCTCATATTTTATGTTGAACATATATTATTTTGGTCATGTAATTAAGATTTTTTTCTATCTCATATTGTGTGTTGCGCATCTAATTATTTACTGCGGACTCAAAAATTAATTTTACTAGACTTGTAAATTATTTTTTATATCTCATATTTTGTGTTAGATATATAATTAAGAATATTCTTCTTGTTCATTGCTATAAATAGATACTTTTAATCATAATATATTTTTATGTGTGTCTTTATCAGTAAAATTATCTTTACTTCTTTATTTTACTAGATTGTATCATACGTACGTTATCTATTTGTATATTCGATAACCGTCCGTTATCTGACCGTAAATCATTTTTAAGTAGATAGAACAATGCAGTTTGCGGATGCACCCGATACCGATAGTTAATGAATAGCAAGTGGATACACATTTTTCTTATAGGATACGGATACGGATAATACTATTATTCGACCCGTATCCGACCCGTTGACATCCCTACACGGAAGGTGTCTAGGAATTTATATAACCCGTTTGGTGCAATCAACGCTACTATGAAACAAAAGAAAAAGGATTCGTTCACCATGTACAAGGCTGTGCAATATTCCCTTTTCAACGAACACGAAACATTAGTGGCATATACCGTCTGATTGATCAGCGTCCAAACATTTTTCTAGTTTCAAAACTGAGATCTATGTCCTGGGTTTATTCGATCCTCCTGTGATACACATCATAGACGTATCTGTTCAGCTGTTCCCCGAACACTTCCGTGGAGAAGGTCCGAGACACGTGATCGCGGGCCTCTTTACCCATCCCCGCTGCCATCTCAGGATCGCCTGCAAGTTTATGCATCACCAGGGAGAACTCCAGAGGAGTCGGCTCGCAGAGAAACCCGGTAATCCCATGTTTTATCGTCTCCGTCGGGCCTCCGCTGTTGCATGCGATCACCGGCTTCCGAGCTGCCATAGCTTCCAACGGGACGATGCCGAAGTGTTCATCCTGCGTTGACAAAATGAAATAAGAACATGAGCAAGAAGCAACACACCTTAACAGTAATGTTTGTCCAGCCTGCATGTTGCACAAAGAAACCTACTAGCCAACTTCCTGATATTTGTTCATGTGCTTCACCATCGGTCGGTGGATGATAATCACGTGATAACCTAAAGACAGCATTTCCTTTTTCAGACTGCATTTGCTCTAGTACCATGCTATGAAATCTAATGGGGTGTTTGGTTGCATGATAACGAAGGTTTTTGTTTTAATTTTTAAAAATTGTAAGAAAACTTGTTAAAAAAGGTGTTTGGTAACCATGACAATTTTATGTTTTAAAAGTGATTTTCTTCTTAAACAAAAAAAGAGGGTCTCACCTCTTTCTTTTTTCTTGTGGTCCCCCACTTTGTTTGGTCATGTGTGGTAGTTACTCTTTTTTTGTAATCACATCCCTCCAAACATGATAATTTTATGTCATGAGTTGGTTCACTTTTTATTTTAATACAATTTTTTATCATGAAAGTGTACAAAAAATTATCATGCAACCAAACACCCCATAAGAATTTTTTCCCCCCCCCCTCCCCCGGGTCAAGAAGCGAATCATTTTGATTTAGAGCACAAAGACCTTGTACTCCGTAGTTTTACCTTTGGAGTGTAGAGAACACAGATGCATTCGGAAAGCAGGGTATTCCTTTCTGCCGTTGGGCAAGATGTGACAAAGGTAACCTGATCTGAAACACCTTCGATTTCAGCCAGGTTTTTTAGTTCTTCAAGGTATTCCACATTTTCTGGCAAACGCTTGTCAAAGCCACCTGAAATAACAAGCGATTAGTACAAATGGTGACCAACTTACGCTGTATCTAACGAGGGGAGCTCTCAAGCAATTAAATGATGCCATATTCAATATGAACCTTGAACAGAGAAAAATATAACAGTGTTAAAGCGCTTTGAGTATCAAGCACATAACGAACAAATTAGTCCTTGATGATTGCAACAGATATATAGTCCAACCTAAAATTATGCTCCTTTCATTCAGACGAGATTATCACGCCAAGTATCACAGGCAAAATTCTATACATCCACTCAAACTAGTCAAGCAGTTGAGCCCAAGAAAAGTATGACAAAGATTCTACATTACGCCCTGTTTGGTTAGAGTTTCATTTTTGATACTATATCAATATTGATATTAATATTTTCAAATGTTAGAGTATCAATATCAAAAGTAATACAAGTTGACGCTTATATTATATAATATGCTTTATTTGTACTACAAATTTTAAAATTGATACAATTAACCAAACGCCTCTTAATAGTTCCTATCAATATCAATTTTAAAATTGATAGTGATAGAAGTACCTAATAGTGTTACCAAACAGGGCATAAGCTGCAATGAGGGTGTTGCCTACTCACACCTGAATTGCAGAAAGAAACAACAGGGGCTTAGGATGAGAATAATTATTAACTAAGCAGAAATTACCACAAATATTACAACAGAATCTACTTAGGAAGAAATAAATAGTACTAAGCCATGATAATTCACATTATCATTAAAAAAAGGTTAAGAATTTGCTTCTAGAAGGATGGATGGGCATTGTGTGCCAGCAAGCTTTTCTTCCTGCTGATTTATATTTTACGTAGTTCCTAAACTCTAAATACCTGTTAAGAGGACAAGGAGATCAACCAAAATTTATCTACCATGATGATGCTCCCCCAGCAAAGCAAAGGATGGACCTATGAAGTTGAACATGATGGACAGAGCTGTTGCTAAATTAACCAACATGTGGAAACCAAAGGACTTGTTCGGATACAGGTGACTGTATCAGCCAACAATATCATACAATTTTGGATATTTGGTACCATCAAATTTGATGTAGACGTTTCTACAGCAATAAGAAGATTGATATGATATTAATTTCAATACTCTAACCAAGCAAACTTTTGGTGGTTACGAAAGCAAAAATCTAATGTCTCTGCAGTCAAAGCTGGGAGGCAAGGACCAAGCGGTTACAGGTAGAAGCATAGTTTTGGAGTGACATGAAGTTAGGGATTTGGAGATCAAGGCCCTAATTATGATTCACCAGCATTTATAAGCTTAGTTTGCTTCCTGAATACTCAACTCAAGCATTGGTCCAAATATTTGGGGCCAGCTATATGGGATTTTTTTTTTGTTCCATTCTCTTACTAAATAGGCAAATTTAACAGCTCAGAGCTGACAACCTAAATCATCTTATAGGTCTGGCCGTTTAAAGCATTTGAGGCACTCAGGGAACTGCCTCAGTAATCAACGTAACAGAGATAATTAATTTAAATTTATAATGATATAGCGTGCATAATGACTATATGAGAGAGAGCGAGGAGAAGAGCACTTACTCCTTAGTTTGGTGAAAGGGAGTGTGTAAAAGGTAAAGAGGGTTATATTTTAACTGACTATAAATATTCTTCATTCTATATTTTTTATAGTTTTTAGGATCAATTAATTATTTTATTTCATTTTATAGTCTTTAAAAATAAAAAATAATTAAAAATAAAAAACCAGCATGGATCGCCCAATCCAGGGTCCATAATGGCTGATCCGCCGATCTGGCCATGTTGAGCTGCCACACCCAACCCACCATCGGATCAGCTGATAAAGGATGATCCAATCTGAAACAGCTCACCATGCTATCGTCACCTAGATAGCCCATAATCCTTAGCCCATACAGAGATCTCGGGCATTGCCTGACAGGTTTTTGTGACTTGAAGCAATCTGTTTGTCACATCAACTTAAAGCATCAAAAAAACTTATCTGTTTATCACATCAAACAATAGCAGACATCATATTGTATAGGGGTGTAAACGGTTCGGTTCGGTTTGGTTTTGACCCTTTTTTTTTGAAACTGAAACCAAACCAAACCGAATTGGTTCCATTAAACCCTGAACCAATTGTGAACTAGTTCGGATCGGTTTGTTAGTTTAATGTATATTTAAATAAGTTAAATTTAAAATAAAATAAAATTTAAGTTAAAGTAATTAATTAAGGTTAACATGAAGATTATACTTTGTTTATAGTATATAATTATATCTTTATACTAATTAACCTAAATTTATAATAATATATATTTAAAACTAATATAATATATATTTAAAATTAATATAATGCATAAATAAGTGGTCAAACTGAGTCAACTGGTTTATCAGTTCGGTTTGGCTTGGGGAAGTGCCAAATCGAACCAAACCGATAAAAAGTTATAGATTCAATTCAGTTCAAGAAATCGAATGGACAACCCTACAAACCGAACCGAACCGGTCGCTTCGGTTCAGTTCGGTTTACCAGCTTTTGGTGAACACCCCTAGTATTATATTCTTCAATCCCTATTTCAGGTTCGCGTCTCCTGAAGTGTCAACCTTAAATAAATTACTTGATCCTAAGGGTGCGTTTGGGAACTCTTCAGAAGCACTTTTTTTTTCACTTCTCCTTCGTTAAAAAGTACTTCTTATTTTAATTAGGGTGTTTGTATACATGATAATAGTCACTTCTCCTTTTCATTGAAGGCAGAAGTAAGAAGGCGTTTTTTTCTCCTTTTGACTTCACAAAATCTCCTCCCGACCACCACTCGGCTAGCGTGACCCCCCCGCGGCGAGCCTCCTACGCGACCCATCCCCTCCGCCGGTGAGCCCCCTTCCGCCCCTTGCTCACCCCGCCAGCAACCCCCCCCCACCGCGACGAGTTGCTCACCCTGCCAGCGACCCCCCCCACCCCGCCTGCAACCCCCCCGATGGTGGTGAGCCCCCCTTCCTTAACCGGTGAGCACGAGCCCCCTCCGGCGGCGAATCCCTCAGCGACCCCCCCCCCCCCCCCCCGTGAACAGCCCCACCGGTGAGTCCCCCTCTCTCCACTGTGACCTCATGAACCCTCCTCTACGGTGGCCTCCCTGACGGTGACCATCCCCCAACGGCGAAGATAGCCCGACCAACGAGCATCCCCCCCTCACTGGCGAGCAGCATCATCCCCCCCGGACAACTCCTCCCCGCTGCGACCTCATGAACCCTCCTCGACGGGTCGTCCCCCTCCTCCCTCTCTATCGCGACCTCACGATCCCTCCCCTCGACAACGAAGACCTGCAAGAGGGAGAACACTACTACAGCGGACGAAGATTGGAGGGAGATGACCGGAGTCACCCCCGGCGATGATCAAGCCCCCCGTGCAGACGAGCAGAGCTCCCCTGGAGACGATCGGAGCGATGGCTGCTAAGCAGAGCTCCCCTTGTAGACGACCGGAGCTACTACCGTTACAGAGACGACAGGAGCCACCCCTGGCGATGAGCACCTGCATCCCCCCATGGAGCCCCCTCTACTACAATGAGGCCCCCTGCAGACAAGCAGAGGCCAACTCGGAGACGATCGGCTAGCCCCCGCGATGCACTCCATGATGACCTTCTTTTAAATTTTAAGATCCAAACACCTTTGACTTCTGTGAATGAGAAGGAATTTTGAAAGAAGGTGCTTTACGAAGAAGGTCCTTCTGCATGAAGTCATTCGATCAAGTTGCCAAACGCACCCTAAGATGTCGGCAGTTTTCCTTCTCAAGATCATTTCACTTTTAATGTTTACTATACACCCACTGCCCTTGCAAGTACACATCACATCAAAAATCCCATTGCTTTGATTCTATAGGTTAAGTAGAAAACAGGAGAACAAAAGAAATTTTACAAACACTTTTATAAGGAAAGATAAGACTGCATATGCCTTAACAATATCTACTGTACATCAAGCAATCATCAGTCTAACTTACAAAAGCAAGAAATCATAAAGAAAAAATTGCTTAAGCACTGGGAACTCAGATTACCTGCAATGGTTAAAGTTACATTAGCAAAGTTGTGACCTGAAGGTTCCAAGGAACGAAGCATGGAAAATGCCAAAATTGCTAACTCAATGTTCTTTTTCCTTTCAAATCGATTAATGGACAGAAAATTTAACCTAAATAAAACAGCACACAACATAAAATTATACATTGAGATACCAACATATAGACCTAAACACAGATATAAAACAATCTTAGTTACTTATATGAACATTGACCATCAAACTGTTTGATAGCAACTGATGGATAAAGTACGGCCGGTTCAATCCCTTGAGCATGTAAATGCTGGAATGTATTGGCAAAAGTGGCAGCTGTGAATCTGCTGTTAACAAGTATAAGATCCGACATACCTGAACCCAAAGGGAGCAGAGTCAAACTTATCTTGCAATGTAATGGTAAAGAGGCATAAAATAAACAAATAAAAGTAGCACATCATTTAAAACATACCCGTAGTTATTTCTTCAACCATGTCTATTGAATAGCGATATATCCTTCTAAGGAGGGTTGTATGCTTTGCCAACAATAAATCTGGAAAATGACAGTAAAAGACAATCTGTGGAGAAGAAAAAAATATAAAATTTTTTCATGTTTGATAATGTCATCATCAACATTGCCATCTTAACACATACCAATCAAGTATTACCTTTGTTTTCCTCTTTATTTTCATTAGGGGAATGATGGCTGAGACCTGATCTACTAGTACAATATCAAAGGAGCGCCACATAAAAAGCACACAAAGTGCAACAAAGATGCACCTTATATAGGCACAAACAGCATGAAAGTGGTGGAAAATGTGACGTGGTATAAAGGACCCACAAACTGTTACCTGGAAAGGACCTGCACCACAGATAAGAATATTTGTAGTTTGCATTAAAAGAAAATGTATATTCCAGCAAGGAAAATTATCGGAAGACCACTCAAATTAAAAGCATTCATGCAGCCATAGTTGTCAATCAGGTACAGGGTATCCGGTTCTCCTACCAGGGGCACCTTGGCTTTTACAATAAGATTCAAGAATATAAGACAAAAATTATTTGAAAACCAACAGGTCACATAAAAATGGGCAATGTCCATGTATTAAAAACATGTCAAGAGCAGATGTTTTACAAAATGACACCCCAAAAATCATTTCTTAAAGAAACTATCCCTATCTGAATTGGCCATACCACCAATAAACCAGTCCATTAACCTGGCTGGAACACATCTCAGTTGCACAACACCAGGCAGATAAAAAATTGTTGGAATGAGAGGGTAGGCAGGTAGGCCCAGTACACTGGCGGGAACCTAACTTGTTTTGTTTTTTACCAAGACAGGACAAAAAAATCTGTCCTGGCTGGGCAGATCAGGAACAGATTTATGACGCAAGGAAGACATCTGGTATTTAAGGCAATGTGCAGGGAATTGAGACATGAAGCACATGTTCAACCAGCTTGAAAACCTTGGTAGCATTTTATATATAGTAAACATTCATGAAGGAAGACGTTTGAGCATCCAAGATCTATTTACCATCCCTCCACCACACGTTGACACTGGAAAAAAATAAAGAATCCCATTTCTCAAGGAAAATAGATTTTCTCCAAAAAGGAACTGATCTTCACTTTACGCTAGATGTGAAGTCCTCAAAGAAACTCCTAAAAGAAGTGGTGTGATCCCAAAACCAGGCAAAGACTTGTAGATAAATTCACTCGTTAAAGAGGACCCTTACTTCAAGTTCAGGACTTCAGGTGACTCTGCTGCATCTCTATTATTCCCAATAGCCAGATGAAGCACCAGTGCCCCAATCAAGCTAATCCAAGCCAAAATGTTTTCTGCTAGGATATGTAATGTGCATCTATCTCTTGACCTTCATATTTGGACTAACAGGGCTCCAAGCATAATGGTTTCCACACTCAGGCCTCAGAGCCTCTCACCTCGCCTAGCTCGCGACTGCCTCAAGCTGTCGCCTTTTCCGCCTCAGCCGCCTAGGCGGTCACCTCGACCATCTCAATCCCATATACTTTTCTATTTTTTCCTATTTTAGCTTTATTTTTTAGTTTGTTGTTTAGTTCAACTTAAGACCATATCTTATATATTGTATTTCCTATATTTTTAAATCAATGAAATAGTGACCATGTTTCACATTCAAAAAAAACTTAAGATCAAAAAAGAAAAAGACTTAAGAATTATTGCTCAATTATTGTTACTTTTATGTTATTTTATAATTATTAATGTACTTCCATACATGTTTTAAAATTATTGATCAATTGTTGTCACTTGACATATTAATGTACTTCAATTGTTGTTCCAAACTCCGGTAACATAGAAAAAGATACGTCTTTTCTACATTTTTATGCATTTTCTACGTTCTTTGATATATTCCCTGTTTTCTTAGATATATTTCTTGCATTTTTAGATAAATTTGCTACTTTTTTAAATGTACCTCTTGTATTTTATAAATAATTTTTTTATAAGTATTTCATGCTTTTTTACATGTATTTTCAGTCTTTTTAGAGGTATGTCTTGCTTTTTTTCACTTTCAAATATTGTATAAATTATTAAAATATATAATAATAAATAAAAATTGTTGCCTAGCACCTCTAACTACATAGGAGACGAGTGAGGGTTGTGGATACCCTTCACCTTGCCCAAACAGCCTCACCTCGTCGCCTCCAACGAATAAGGCAATAAACACACCCCTCACAGCACCGTCCATGTTCGAGCAAAGAAGAGAAGAGAATAGGAGTTTTCGGGGGTATAAACACCTTAAGAAGTCTATAGGTGAGCATCTGGAAGCATTCCAATGATAAGGGAGGGTCGCCAGCAGCGAAATCTACACTGAAGAACCAGCATCAGCCAAAGTCCAGCTAGAGGAACTTCAGGCGAAAAAAGAGGTTTCCGGGTTTGTCGGACCTGAAAACCGGTGGATCCGGAACTTAAAATGAACAGCCGTCAGTGCTGAACCAGCCGGTCGGGGGGAGGGGGGATCAGTTTTACACTTCCAGTTCTTCAATAATGGGCATGGATTGCAGAATCGGTCGATCCGGATCGGGATCGACCGATTCTTGGATCGGATCGGTACCTACCGATCCGATTCCAGTCGGAATTAGCGATCCAGCCGGGAGTCCCGGCTGGATCGGCCGGAATCGGGAGGATCGGTCGATCCCGGACCGATCCACCCGGATCGATCCCAAAATCGGTCGATACGGACCGATTCGCCGGAAAACCGGAAGACCCGGAATCGAACCGATTCCGGGATCGATCCGGTGCTGTTTTAAGGTCCGATCACCCCCTATTTGGGGTCGATCCGGACCGATTCTCCCCCCACTTGCCCCTTCTGCTTCTTCTCCTTCCCCCCAAGGCTCCTTGGAGATCTAGGGCTTCTCCTGCCGGCGATCCAGCAGTTGGAGGGCCGATCCAGCCTTCCCAAGGGGCGATCCAGCCTTCCCAAGGGGCGATCCACATCCACCCTACACAAGGTTTGTAAGGGGGGGACCTTCCCAAGGGGCGATCCAGCCTTCCCAAGGGGCGATCCAGGCAGATGTGGACTTGGAATATCTATTCCAAGAAGAACATCCACTTGCAGCATGAGTGGAAGACAAGGATGCTGAGGGAGAGCCAGAGTTCGACCCGAACGACAGATCATGGGCCGAAGGAGAGCTTGACAGCATCGTTGGTGAGGATGAAGACATGCAGGAAGCTGAAGAAAGTCAAGTTCCGTGCACAGCTCCACTTCCTGATCCACCCCGGACTACAGCTTCTCCAGAGAGACATCGAGCTCCCCCCCCCCCGCCGCTACAGCTCCAGCTCGGATTCCAGATGCGGGTCCATCTACCACCACCACCACCAAGAAGAATGGTGGATTATTTAGGGCTTTAAAGAAAGTATGCTTACCTTCACAGCAAGCAAGTCAAGGAGATCCTACATTGAAGAGGAAGAAATTAAGTATCAAACGGCGACATTATCTCCTTGACACCGAGACCACTCAGCCACCTTCATCAGATGAGGATGAAGAAGAATTTGTCCCACCCACACAACAACAGCGTACAGGGGGTGGAGGTGGAGGTGGGGGCGGCGGAGGTGAGGGTGGCTCTACTAGTAGTGCACGCACGAGTGGAGCAGGTCCAGATGATTTGAGTGATAAAAGACACTCGTATTCGAGTGGCGAGGGCGGCGGACGGCCGGACGAGGATGAATGTTTTTGACGACTTTGCATCTTCCTATCCAGAGCCTGCCTCAGACAGTGAGCCTGGCTATCCACCTCCACCATCTTTTCTACCTCCACCTCCGACTGATCAGGGAGTTTATGAGTTTACCGACATGGCCCGCCTTTATTTTCTTATGGATACGGGCCAATTATGACCGACCCTAATCAATGGAGATTTGCGAAAAATCGTAATGACCAGACGGAGATCCGGTATCCGTCCTACTCTGGACATTACCATAGTTGGTGGTGATGACATATGTATAATGTATTTCGTTTGTTTATTTCACGCAATGTAATATGAGACTATGAGTGGTAAGAAGAATGTGTTGTACTATTGTGTGATTGGATATGATTGTTTGTTTGGTAAAAATATGTATCTTATTTGATGTATGATGTGTTCTATTGTGTGATTGGATATGATATGTGTTCTATATGATTGATTGTTAATTTGTTATATGTGTGAGTGTTCCCTATATTTTTTTCACATTTTTTCTGAGTCTTATGTATTTTTATAGATTTTTTGGCGATTTTTCCAGATTTTTTCATAGAGCAAAAAAAAAAAAAAACCGATCCAGACCGATTCTGGATCGGTCTGGCTCCATTGGAATCGACCTGGATCGGTCCGATCCGATCCGATCCGGATCGGATCGGACCCCACCGATCCAGGATCCGATCCCGATCCCGCGATCCTTGATAATGGGCCCGGCAAACCCATTTTCTCCACCTGAGATCGGATGGAGTAGCCTCTACTGCAGCGGGATGGAGGGCTGGTGGCAAAGGGGGGATTGCCTACCCGATGAGGGCCGAATCAAGGCACAGAAAGGCTGCCTCGCCCTGCGTTGTCGCCTAGGCGGTCACGTGAACCGCCTTTGTTAACATAGGTCTCCATGTGAAATAAATAATATCCATATCCGCTTCACATACTGCCATTATCCACAAAGTAATGTTTGTTCTGAATCCGACTTCTATCACGTTTTTAGGATTTGATTATACAGATAACTAAACAGAGGAGATGAAAACTGTATCCGCTCCCTTCCAAAGTTATCATATGTTAGTTTCATTGAGTACTAAACATATATTTCCAGAATCCAGAATAAATAAAATGGTGTGCACTTTGTAGAGTTCCAAATTTGTTGAGGAACTTCTATGCTAAAGGTCATTCTACCAAGTCAAAAAATTGGTAGAACTCTCTCTTTCTCAAAAAAATTTGTTGAGGAACCTCCTAATGACCCCTATCCAATCAAAGCAAACAATTTTGGCTTCCAAACATGATTAATTCGTTTTCCATCTAATCCACCTGTAGCAGACATTGTTGGGGAGATGTTGAGGATCCTTGGCGGGAAGCAGTGTGGTCACTTTTGTTTCCCTGTAAAATCAGAGTGTTCATATGGAAGATTTGTAGGAGAAGACTTCCTAATATATCTTCTGCAAGTTTTCATGTGTTCTGAGAAGTGTGTGTTCTATGGATCACAATCAGAAAACATTGACCATCTATTTTTCATTGTATAATAATTAATTATTTATGATGTATCTTGTTTAAGAGCTGAAAGATCACACATGGCAAGATCTTGATTCTAATATTCACTTAATTCAATAGTGGAACAGAGGAAACCCACGGAGCAGTCATCCAGTTTTGTGAAATCAATTGTTTCCAACAATGCTATGGTCCATATGGAGATCTCAAAATAGGAAGATATTCGAAAGCAGTTTGATAATCATCAAGTTATTCTTCACCAGGCTGTTGCTTTTTTTCAAGGATTAGTCATTCTTATTTGGGGTGACTGTCAGATACTTCTTCCTTCGAAAATAGATTCTTTACCTGGATGCGCTATTGTTTGTAGTAGCTACCCGAATATTACCATCTTGGTATTCAGTTGGATGGCTTGTTCCTTTCCCTTTTCTGCATTTAGCCCACTAGGTCTTTATTTCCATCTTGTACTTACATCTTTTATTTCAATGAATTGTGGCACGTTAGTGTCACCTTTGGAAAAAAAAAAGCAATTACAACCAAAATTTTCATCTCAATCTCATGTTTTCCTATGCTTCTAATAGTTCTGAAAAGCAAGACACATCATCAAGAAATAAAATTATGAAGCTTTAAATTAAGCAAAGTAGGCATCTTTCTCCCAATAGAAAGCATGATACCAAAATAGGAACACACATACGAAGTATGCCAAAACCTTTGTTCCTTAAAGCATCTCATTTTGCATTGAAACCACGTTGTTCATTGACTGATACCTAGTTCTGTCAACAAAAGCGGGATCATAAATCTTACCATTAACAGTCTCCTCGAAACATCGATTTTTGTCATGATGGGCAGTAAAAATATGGACAGCATGACCACGGGATGCAAGTTCAACTGCAGCATCGACAATCAACCTTTCAGCACCACCTGTAAAAATGATCGATTAACATTAGAATCATAAACAAAGTTATTCAAAGTTGATTATTACCAAAGTAAGCTATCCAACAATGAAAAAAATGATAATCCCTCCGTGCTTTTTGGTGGAAGTAGACATTGAAAATTATGCAAGTTGTTGCACATTGCCTGTTCCTGAACATGGTCAAAGAAACAATTCATTTCAAGCAATGTTTAAACTGCTGGTGAGGCCTGAGTCAACAGAACCAATTAATGACTAGGCAAACTGCCAAGGCAGCAAATTCAGCCTTCCTAACTTTGAGGCAGTGATCAAATTATCTCCCGACAGGATGAATATACATCATTGTCAAATTTGGAGAATTAGGTGATCTTTGTATTTTGTGGTTAAACTTTAAACATTAGATGTTTTTTAGTTATATTCTGTACAAAATATACACAGTAGAAACCTATTATTTTCTAGAATGAGGTTATAAATGTATTCTTTTATAATTTATAGATGTAAGAAATCATGATATTAAAGTCTATGGGCAAGAAGAATAATTATTTAGGGCCCCTTTGTCATGTTTATTTTATTGTTTGTAATAATCTTTGGCATGGTATTAACTCTTAATATTTTCAACCCTCATGTCTAGATAAAATACAAGGAATTTATTTATAAGGATATCTGTGAAATTGTATATCACATGGAAAATAAAGGCTGATGAATTAGAATCGTCAATAAGCGACAGCTGGAAACCTTCTAAGCAATCTATCTGTCAACTGCCTAGGCAGCCTTTTTTAAAACAATGATTCCAAGGAAGAAAGACACGAGACATGGCAGAAAAAAAAAGATGATCGATAAAAGGATCCCTTGTCAATAGATGACTCTGTCAAAATGATAGATGGGAAGGATCCTGTAACAAAATAAATCACAAAACAAAACTCCACAAGAAGGAAACAGAGTTTTATATTTATATTTTGGAAGGCAAACTCGAGAGCTCCCAATTCATCAATTGTTTAAAATAGAATGCAAGTGGAGAGAAAACATACACTATTGAGTTGATAGTGCAATACACTATTGACAATGGAACCCCTCCCCCAACCAGCCACTAAGAAAAAGAAGTTATTCCGGAGTTGGAAATCTTGAACCATCGTTGTGAGAAGAAGCATCCTAGAAACAGCAAATAACCCACCCTGTATGAGAGCAATCATAAGTCGGGTATTATGCAGGAATTTCTCGGTTCAGAATTAATACAAGCTGTGTTTGATAGGCAACACCTGCTCCACTTATCCCTTTGGTACATTCTATGTGTCAGTTCTTTCGGAATGGGCACTAAGGACTGGAGTGGACACAGAGGACTATAAAGCTGGCATTCTTAACTTTCCTAGGAACGCCGCGTTAAATTTTAGTCATTAAGATGGTTGATGTATCTACTTATGTCTGGATCTGAGCTACCATCTAGATCAGGCTTCAAGAATGTAAATTGACTCTCACTTGAAACTTCGCAAAAATAGTATCCTTATGTGGTGAATATTACTCAAGAATATAGACCTAGCTAATTTTCCATCTATGAGAATAATGTAGCTTTGTCTTTCAGTATTCAACACCCAAGCCATCAACCTTTTGTTCTTAGATCGCATAACAATCAGCTATAATGAAATTGGCTTACGTAGAGAAGCACGAAATACATTTCATAACTTGATTACAGGAACTCGAGCCTTTGATGCTTGTCGGGATAAAAGGTCAATAACCCGAAATGGGCCACTAACTGCATTTTTACTTATAGACGGAAAAAATGCCTCTTTAATATCTGGTTTATGGTTGAAACAACCAGAATAAATTACCTAAATTCATTTTAAAACTCCGATAACGTCCCTTTTGGAACCGAAAATCCGCCTCCCAGTTCAGGCAACCGTGCCTATCAAATAACACAGCCCCTGTGGCTCATGAAACAATTCAATCTTCCCTTATTTCGGATAACCACTGGCAAGTTTACGCCAAAGCCGTCGAAAAGAGTTGCAATATCTCCATCCTGTACAGACGAAGACTTTCAATAGAAATATCAAACGACGTGCACGCAAACAGCCTGAATCAACATTCACGATATCCAATTTTTCCACTCTTCCTTCGTATGAACCATTACAGTGCCGTCCTTCCACAAGTGCACGCGTTGCGGACAAAGGCGAAGGGAAACGAAAGGATGAGGTACCTATGCCGAGGTCGGGGTGGATGATGGCGACATTGAGTTTTGGAGGCCCTTCCCCGCGTGCCATGCCCCCTGCCACCGGTGCACAGAAGAAGCCGCCGAGGAGGAACGGCGAGCAAAGAGAACCAGAACCCTGCCGTGTGCCGAAGGCCGCGACGCGACACCACGCGTCCCCGTTCAGATCGCCGTCCGCACCGAAGAACACGGCTCATCGTGCGGTGCATGCCACGTCTAAACGGTTACGTGGCACTTGCCTATTGGTTGACGTAGCGAGGTCTGGTGCGGTTCGGCTAAGGAGATTTGTTCACATAGATACTTTACCATACATAAATCAATGTAAATTATTAACTGTTAAATGCATGATCAACGAGAAATCAACTAATCCCCTCCTCCTGGCTCACAGTAAAGGCATGCGTAATTTTTCGAACTTTATAAATTCTTGCCAGCAAAAGGAGTTATAAACTTTTGCCATAAAGTTACTTATATATATTATAAAAATAATAAGTTACTTTATTGTATTATAATCTCAAGTATATTTTTCTATCAAATAATATAGCAAAGATATCAACACAGCTGATGCGTGTTTGATCATATTTGTTTGGCACAACACTTTTGTGATAAAAGTATGATACTCGAACGATGTTGAGATGGTGGGAAACTTAAAATTATCATATCCAGTTAGAAAAAATGAATTTAATATCTCACGAGGCGAACATCATGTATAACAAAAAAAAAGAGAAGATCGTCGTGAAGTTATCTATAAAAATGTATTTTTATCGTAATTATCTTAAATTATTTTTGCAATTTTTTTATAAATAATAACTGAAAAATTTACGGTAGAACCAAACACAATAAAAGTATAAACACAATCACGGAGAAAACGAAGTGGAGTTGAGAATCTTCACGTGGATGGTCAGATGGGTTGGACAATACCACGATAGTCCTTATTGGATTTGGCAAAATACCATTACATAGACCAATTAATTAAATATCTAGAATGCCCTGTTTATCACCGAATGTTCGTTAAAACACAATAGCAGTCATCAAATCAATATAAAAAAATATCATCTGAATACGGGGATTCCTAGCCGTCAGGCCATAAGATTAGAGAATCTAGTCCATATGGATCTGATGAAATTCAGAAGAAGAAAAATACAGACCACACTGCCACAGTGCCACTGCCACCGGAGGTCGAAAATTAAAGGTTGGCCCCTAAAAAATTGTGGTATCCGTGTTTTCTCCTTTACCACCGAGGCGCGCATTTAAGCAAATACTTCCTCGCATTGGAGTTCTCAGTGGCTTTGGTACTTGGTACTTGGCTGGCTCGCCCTTGGCAAGCAGAGGTCTTCTCTCCATTCCCCAGCGATGGCGGTGCTCCTCTCTTCCCATCTCTTCGCCGTTGCGCGGTACGGGAATCCCCTCCTTCTCCACAGTAACCGGACCTACTTTCCATCCGCCGGTCGCCGAGTCCCCAGAGCCGCCTTCTTCCCCGCGCTCTCCGCCACCTACGGTGAGGAACGTGGTGGCTTCGACTCCCGGAAGGAGGAGCCATCGGCGGATGGGGGCGAGGATATCCAGACCGGGGCGTCGGCCGCAGTCCCCGGGATACCCGACGAGTGGGGAGAGAGGGCGGAACCCGAGATGGAGCCTCCGGCGGAGCCGTACGCTCCCAAGGATGAAGATGAGTGGGGAAGGGAGCCGGGGAGTGGTGGTGCGGAGGCGGAGGACAAACTGGGGGACCTGAAACGCTGCCTGGTCGACACTTTCTATGGGACAGAGTTCGGGTGGAAGGCCTCGACAGAGTTGAGGGCGGAGATATTTGAACTGGTTGGACAGCTGGAGGTGGAGAACCCAACCCCTGCACCAGTGGAGGCGCCGGAGCTTCTAGATGGCAATTGGATTCTAATGTGAGTTTAACAGTAAACTCTCCATCATCAACTGGTACTGTCTCTTTTGAGATGTCTAACATGCGGATGTAGATGTAATCCAGGATTTGAAGCTTAGGAAATCTACAATGAATATTGAAGAAAGGGAGATAGTGCGATATGATTTTCAGAAGATTCGTGAATATGTCTTGGAGAAAAAAATTTGTTCAGTGTGCATGGTAGGCTCTTCTGATGGTGGACAAAAAAACGCATCGAAAATGTCACTACTCGTCCTCCTACCTTCCGTGAGAAGAATTCTTTTGTAGGTGTATGGAACCCAAGGGCCCGTCTATCACAAGATTAATCAGGGGATAAAATTTTGAAATGAAGTGTCGGTCTCGGTTTTCAAAGTCATACCAGTGTGAGCTGGGGACAAATGTTCAACATGACTGAAAAAGAACATGGAAAGCTTTCCATTGTGGCCGAAGACTCTGTTTAAAATCGCTGAGGCGGAGATAAGGACCGGTCAAGATGAGAACGTGTTATTATTATATTTGTATGCCATTTCGTTGTGAAACTCTGCTATCCTAATCTCTCACTTTGTTCTCACATTTTCCGCTTTTCTTTAGATCTTAAGATCCAAATCAATTTTCTTATTCTTATTTCCTGCATCCCTTCCTGATTTCATTTCCCATGCTGGTAACTATGATTGCATTTTCTGTTTGACTTCTTTTTTCTGTTTGAAGCATTCTTGTTTTTTCTTGGTCCAAGATTAATAGAAAAGATATGCTCTGTGATCTATTATAGTCCTCATGCTAATGAAAATTCTCACACAATTTACTTCTAATTTTTGCCAGTGGGTTTTCTCTACCATCATCATGTGATGCAGAATGGTGAATGCTAACATGGTGACATAACATAGCAACAAAGGACGCCCACCTGGACTATCAGAATAATGACCATATGAAATCAGAGAGCAGTGGGTTTAAACAACGAGGCAATAAATGAAAGCAACTTTGACTTTCAGGATGGTAACTTCATAAAGTCAGAGAACAAGGACAAAGTCATGATAATATCATCTGAAATAGAAATTTTCGATTAAATGGTGCACACTCTGACATGCATGGTTTTCATAACAGTGGAGCTTATAGGTGTAAATGGGATGGATCTGGTCAGATCTTGCAATAAATCCGAATCCAATAATAGATCCAATATGATATGCCATTTTGAATTCAGGCCAATACCTATGCTGAGTATGTCTCGCCTTCACGCACGACGTGCATGCACATCCAAGCGAGAATAATGGATACCCATCAACACAGACACTCGCGTCCGCATGGAATGTGATCATCATGAGATGCTCAGCACACCATTTCAAGGGTTGGATGTGGAAGAGAATGTGTGCATGCGAGACTTCATCGGGTGTGCATAGATAATGACGTGGTAAGAGACGTGGATATCCACGTCTATCATCCATGCAGTGGATGAGGACGTGGGCTGTAACATGATGCTCCCCATGAGTTCAATAAATAGGACATAGTTCTCTTGTTGGAACATCACCGTGAGCAAGCAACCAACGTGAAATCCATATGGTGGGGTTTATAGAGAGAGAGAGAGAGAGAGGAAGCCTTGTTTATTTGAGAGCTTTGGGGAGAGGATTTGTTCCTCTTGGGAAGAGAGTTTATTCCTTGTATTTATTCTCTTTATTTAGTGAAGCTTTCGATCATCATCGCCTGTGGATATAAGAAGGCACACCGCTTTGCCAAACCACGTTAAATCATTTTCTTCTTGCTGTTGTGTCTATTTCTTCTTCTATCTTCATTTTCAAATCAATTTCTGGGGATTGACTCTATCCATCAAAGTCAGATGATCTATTCCGTGTTACAACAACCTGAATCCAAAATACAGATAAAGTATTTCAGATCCAGATCTTGTTAATAGGGTGAGTAATATATACTTTACTGGAACTCCAGCTCTACAGTCTAGCATCAGATCATGACATAGATAAAAATCTTCTAGGCACAATGCACTTCTGACTGCAGGTTGTAGGAACATTTGAATGTAAATAAAAGGAAGCAAAACTTAAACAAAAGTGCTTCATCTGTTGCTACCTGGAAGAGATTTGGCCTAAGGCCCTAAGTGCAAGGAAAGGTCAAACTTTCGTAATTTCAACAGAGAAGCAAGCAAGCGACTTTATGAGAGGAGATATGATCAAACAACGAAGGGGGAAGACTGAGTGGATGTCAAGGCACTCAAGGGGCACAGAAATTTGTTGAAATGCAATACAAAAGGAATGGAGATCCGCTGATTGCGGGACAATGAAAGATGCCTCCATCTGAAAACATCTAAGAGGTGCGGCCGGTAAATGAGCAGAAAATGGATGAAAACAGAAAGGCATCCAACCAAATGGCAAGAAACTGAAAACTGTGGCAGAGGGAAGCTCCCTCTTTATGAGAATTGACCAGAGTCGAGAAAGCTCAAAAATTAAGCAGAGACAATTAAGGGCGTCAGTGTCACCTTCTTGTGCGGAGGTTGAGGTGCTGTTCTCTAATCTCCACCAGAGCTATCTGAACACATGATGCTGAAAGTACACAACTATTACAAACATTTGGGAAATATGTGCCTAAAGAATCTAAAAATATCTGCTAGCAAGCTTGTTAGTAACTGTTAGATCATAATGGCTAGCACAGTGTGGGACACTCACATACTGGCTGGTCATTGTCCATTCTGGGTGCAAATGCTGCGCAAAGCCTAGAATGGATCTGGGGTTCTTGGTCAATGGGTGGACTGTTGTCAGACAGCCACAACTTTAATTCAAAAAGCGTGAGTTTCCATTTTTGAAGGTCCCCTACTCACTCTCATTACCATCACTTTTTTTGATTCTAGATGCCAAAAATGCTACACTATTCGTTTCAAATCATTATATATTATTCTTCTTTATCCAACAATCTAAAAATTAGTTGCAATAGCTTCCTTTTATATCATCATAAGACCTTTTATATATGCAGGAATAAAATGTGTTCAGTCTATTAAAAAAAATGTAGCCATAGGCTTCTATTTTTTGCCTGAAGTTACAATTTTTTAATAATATTGAAATAATATATCTATCTCAAAAATCTATGATAGTGCTGTTTGTGCTGTTTGTGCTGTTTAATAGCAGTATGATCAACCTGGTCATATGGTGTCCACACCGTAATGATGCTATTGTCTCTATCTGCCGTTATCATGTTCCAATCATACATTGCCGCCATTTGACTAACTTGGGAAAGGATTTTTTAGCTGTTAACCATCATTCTTCTTACCTATTGTTGCTGCTATCACCAACCACTAGTACCATGCCTGCTGCAATTGTTAATATTAGTGCTTCTATTACCAACCAGTGGTGTCATACATGCTACAATCACTGAACATTGCCATTTCTCAGCCATCACCCACCATTTACCATCATCACTCTTAACGTGATGTGATTGTACAGCTGTACCAAATGGTGCAGTCATCTTAGGCTTGATTTTGATGGTTTAAGGTTTCATCTCTGATCCACGTTGCTGTGCACTGATCAATTTTCTTTTACCATGTACTGTTTGTCAAGTGTTTTAATCTTTTTAGTCTTGAAACTTGAAAGCATAGAAAATTAGAAAGAATTCCCTATGTTTTGGGTGAGACTCTTATAAACCGTCAAGAGGTAGATTTTAGTACCTGGCTTATATGTTAATATCTGAAAGTCCATATATTTAGAAATAACTCCCTGACAGGGACCTAGATCTGATTATTAAACATTTGCAGTGTCAAAATACAAAATACCCAAGATATATTGATTATTTCTGATTCCCTATGCTTTCAAGACTCAAAAATAACATTTTTATTGGATTAAGATTATTTTCTTAATCATCTTTTAGCAGTTTTACTGTCGGAACTCCTTTGTGGTATTGCTGTAATTCATACCTTCCTTTTCCCATCAATTCACATAAGGTAAATTCACATGAGGAAAACTAACGTTAATTTTTCTATGAAAACAATTATTTGTATCATAATGAACTATGTTCATGAATCAGCACTTTTATTCATGTATCATATGTTCTCTATCTTTATCACGACAAAGATTGAGAATATGTGAATACTAAACCTTAATAATTCAAAGTGATGGGGGTTCCCTTCTGTTGTAGTTTGTTGAAGTAGTGTTTGGTTGGAGAAGCCTGTTGAGAATCTGAGGTGTAGCTGATGCAAAGTGCACATGTGAGAGAAGAGTTTAGATAAGGGTGTAATTGCTAAACTTACATTTTTTGGTCTCTTTTTAGTGATCCCCACATGTTACTTCACGTTATTGCTTTTGAAATAGTCACAAATATGGATGTGTTAAAGGTGCAACTTTCAGTTTCCTTTTTTCGTTTATTACTATATAATCTCTTCCAGATTTCAGCATGTGTAATTCAGATAATACCGTCCAAAGACCTTGACTCTGGAGTTGGACTTCTTCCCATCTGACTTAAAAAAAATTTGTCAGCGATGAGAGAAAAATATTCCATCTGCAAGCAGCATAGAAAAGGAACTACTATTTTTTCACATATCATTTTCATTTTCTACGTGGTATTCATCTTGAAACATGTTTTCTGTTTCTGGTAATGTTCCCCTTTCTTTTGCCAGGTACACTGCTTTTTCTGAGCTGTTGCCTCTTATTGCTGTTGGGACAACACCGTTGTTGAAAGTTAAAAGCATGTCCCAGACAATTGACACCAAAAATTCTGCAGTAATAAATACTGTTGTACTTGCTAGCCCATTTGCCAGCTTCTCATTTAGTGCATCTGCCTCATTTGAAGTCCGGAGCCCATCAAGAATACAGGTATGACAATATTGAGTATGGTTATGGCTAGTGCGTTTTAGCATGGTGTAAGATCAATATGCTCAACCTTAGTCCATGTTGCATTGTTAGTTATGGAGTCCACTTAGTATGAACTTTGCGCTCTCAATGGACTTAGGTTCTGTTTGATTGCTCTTAACACACCTATGACCTCTTATTTAGGGGTGTCAACCGGTTGGGCTGGCCCGTGGGCCAGCCTCAGGCCAAAATTTGGGCTGAGTTGCTAAACCTGCGGGTTTGTTTAGGGTCCTTTACGGGCCATCCGTGGGCCAAAAAGTGGAGACGGGCAGACCCGAAAGAAGCTGCAGTCAACTGCGATCAACTCATCCTCCTTCGTTCCTTCCTCTTCCTCTCAACAATGTCCTTCGCCGATGCCGGCCATGCCCATCCGTTGCTTCCCTGTATGGCCAGAGAGGCAGGGTTTTGAGTCTCGCTTGGGAGCCTGGGAGGTAAGTTGGCCAGTTGATGACCACTTCGTTGTTGTTGAAGAAGACCTGTTTGTAGCCCTAGATGGAGGCCGGCCCGCCGGGTAGACCTGGGAATTGCAGACGAAGTGGTTGTGGCCCTTCCAGGAACATTGTTGAGCCGTGTTGTGGTTGCAGTTCTAGATGAGGAAGGTGCTGGCTGCCGGGGATCCTTTTGCTGCCCTCCCAGTCAAAGCAGATCTCGTAGGCAGCGTCTCTCCACTCTTGCTGTGAAGGATCGCAGCATGGTGATCCAGCTCTTTGACACCCATGACTTGTTGAGCACGGTGCTGGCATCTTCTATGTCTTTCCTGGGTTTCATAGAACCCCATATTGTACTGTTTTCCATTGAAAAAAAATCCAGAATTTATTTACTAATAAGTGTGGAAAGCTAAGTTTCACAAGACTACCCATTACCTAAAAAGATATAGTTATCTTGGGAACAACGGTTCATCTGATGAGACAAAAGATCAAAAATCCTATCTTGATTCAAAATTGAAAATAAATTTTTTTTTGCTTCAATTGACACTTCAATTTCATCTGTTTAGTGAATTCTGCATCGTGTTAATTCAAAATGTCACAAGTTCTCCATGCTATAATTGCACATTTCTTAGTTTTAGCATTTGATTGGTTCATGTTTAATTGTAGTTTATTCATAAATTGTGATACCATCAGCCTTCAGAAAAGCACTTTTCAAACTCCATCGTAACCGATCTGAAGGGACCCAGATTTCTTTTGAAACTATTTTGGTTAAGTACGACTCTCAAAATTTAGCAAAAGGATGATATTGATCTTACTATAGGTTAGAAGGATCGGGCAGGGCCAGACTAATAACATAATGCAGGCCTGGCCAGGCCGGCCCAATCATATTTTGGACCGGGCCTTGATTGGACTGGCTTCGGGCCCGGCCCGGCCCGACCCATTAACACCCCTACTTTGATCCATTTAGAGGCTGGTGGATTAAATATTCGATTAATGTCTTAATCAACCTCTTATATCTTAATAAACCTCTTAAAAATAAGTGAAGTTCAACATTTTAGTTTTCAGGCATAAACTCTTTATAGGGGATAGAAATAAATAGCATATATGATGTCACGCAAGTAAATATTAAATTGATTAACATGTAAGCATCTTAATGTACTTAATTTTACCACAAACTAAGAGGTTAGATATAAAATTAAGAGTTCACATTTTCAGATCAAGCCAAAACAAATGCCACCTAAGAGAGGTTCAAGTTTGATGATCTCATGCTTACCATAAACCTTTCTTTCCGGCACAGGCACGGTGTACTTACCCCCTTCACCCTGGGAGAAACTAGTTTCCTTGTTCATCTGAGTTCTTAGTTCCCTTTGACCCATCATCAATCTCACCCACAAGGTATCTATCAAGACACCTGATTATCCTCAAAATGGTGCATTTGTTTCCATTTTGGGTGTTGAGGATGACGAATCGTGCCTCTTGTTGTTAAGAATCAATTAGTGTCGGTTGGCAGTGAGAATGTTCATATGCCCATCAGCAGGTTTATCTCTTCGCCAAAAATCACGTGAAATCTCCCAAGAAATAACAGCTCACCTGCTTCCTGGGTTACTTCCACTCCTGATTGATTGTAGCTCTCCATCCAATGGACCGTGCAAACTGTCCTTAAATTTCTCTGTCAACCTTCCATCCATCCCGGGAACATGCTGACAAACAAACCTCTTCGAATCCCGCAACTCGCAGGTCCGTTTCAAGGAGGGAATATTTGACCCGCCGGCGGTGTCGTCCAGCGTCGATCTACCCCAAAGTGTGGACGTTCTTGGGCAGAAACTGGACTTGTCACCCCTCCGGCAGACACTGAACCCGGTGCAGGAGGCGGTGGCAAATGCTGCCCGCGCACTCTCCGGCCGGCCGCCCCTGAAGGTACCGATCCCCGGCGAAGGGGCGGCAGGATCGTGGCTCCTGACAACCTACCTGGACAAGGATCTCAGGATATCGAGAGGAGATGGTGGCCTCTTTGTTCTTGCCAAGGAAGGGAGTCCCCTGCTCGATCAGCTCTCGTGAAGTTCCCTTTCATGTATACATCCACTTTTCTTTTCTTTTCTTTTTTTCTTCCGAAGTTCACTTGTTGCCCCCGTGGACTTTGGGGGACGTCGATGAATATGAGACAGCTTTAGAGTCCGTTTCCGTTTGTTTAGCCGTAAAATAGGCCTCTTGTAAAAGGTTTTTCCGAAAAGTTGAGCAAAGCGTTATTTGGTTGCAAGTAAACTGGTGGTCAACCGAAAATTGTATACGCTGACTCTCCCAAATCTGTGATTTCGGCATCCAGAAAATATAACCGGATGCCATTTTCCAAAGCCATGCCATTTGACGTTCTAGTCATCATCTTGTATATAAATATATAACAAAAAAAAATTAAGGAATAGGATGTGTTACGTTTACTGACGAATGTTTTATCCTAGATATTTTACCACCTCAAATATTTATATCTTACCGTATAATTACTTTTGAATGATAAATTCGATAGTTTATAGACACATAACTTTTTTTCAAAATTTATATCGAATTTTAAAATGTTAAATTTTTGCGGATAATTTATAAACATCTAAATGATCGGAAATACTTTTATAAAGTCAACTTTTGGATAACTAAATGAACTTGTTTTCAGGAAAATAAATTACTTGTCACCAAATAGAAGATTATGTTTCCCATTTTCTTGAAAAAGTCATTCCATGGAAAATGATTTTCTTGATTTTAGTTTTACACGAATCCAAATGGACCTGAACCCACTCCCCTGTTTGTAAAAGACAACGGGGGTGTGTGTGTCGGCCCACGCGAGCACAGATTGTTTCTTCATTTTGTCTAATTTTAGAATATATAATATTAATTAAAGATCGACGTCACTTAATTGAGTGACTTAAAATAAAAATAATTAGTTTTGATAGTTATTTTATCATAAATAGATATTTTTACAAAATAATGATTAAGATTAAATAATTTTATGGGCGTTTATTAATGATTAATATAAATTAAGTACTAAAATTAATTTAATTTAGTAATTCTAGTTAAGTATTTGTATTATTTAGTCTATTTATTTTTTATGTGATATTTGTCACTCACGTGTTGTTATTTTATCGATTTTGCATAATTTCTGAGCTCTTCATGTCAAAATGTTGAATGCTGGTGCACCATCATTTGTTCGTACCGCTTTATCAAACTTCCTCCATCGAATCAGCTGTGATCAAAACGCAGAATTTACGTCCTATTTGATAACACTATTAGGTATCTCTATTAATATTAATTTTAAAGTTGATATTGATAGAAATTATTAAAAGATGTTTAGTTAATTATATCAATTTTAAAATTTGTAATGTAAATAAAATATATCATGTAGTACCAGTCTCAATTTGTATTACTTTTGATATTGATACTCTAACATTTGAAAATATTAATATCAATATTGATATAGTACCAAAAATAAAGCTCTAACCAAACGGCACATTAAATAGTATTTAATTTGTTAATTCTAACAGCCTGTTTGGCAAACATATCGTCATTAATTTTTATATTATTATTAATATAAATATCATTTTTACTACTTTCACCGGGCGGTGCATAAATAATCTTTGTTTAACACGTAACATATTAATGTTATAGAATTTCTAAAACGCATCAAATAGGAGAGTGATTTCTGAGCTCTTCGTGTCAAAATGTTGAATCTTAAGCTATATTATGCGTCGTGATACAAGAACATGCTAATGGGGGTGTTTGGTTGCATGATAATGAAGATTTTTTTTTAATTTTTAAAAATTATAAGAAAGCTTGTTAAAAGTGGTGTTTTGTAACCATGACAATTTTATGTTTTAAAAGTGATTTTCTTCTTAAACAAAAAAGAGAGTCTCACCTCTTTCTTTTTTCTTGTGGTCCCCCACTTTGTTTGGTCATGTGTGGTAGTTACTCTTTTTTGTAATCACATCCCTCCAAACATGATAATTTTATGTCATGAGTTGGTTCCCTTTTTATTTTAATATATTTTTTATCATGAAAGTGTACAAAAAATTATCATGCAACCAAGCACCCCCTAATGCAATTCGAGACAAATACCATTTTATACCCTGTATGTTTAAAGCATTCAAAATCATTTCATAACAGTTTTGATATTAGTATTTTTAAAAGATAAATTATCACATATCAAAAATTCAAAATTGATAAAGGCTGACATTTGTATTACCATTTATATCATGTTTGCATCATTAATTTTAAAATGACTATTAATTAGTAAATATTTTGTGACAATTTGCCACTATTAATTTTAGAAACAATAAAGATAGAACTGTTTGAAAATGTCACCAACCCATGTCTTCTGACTTGTGCCGGTCAAGCGAACGTGTAGTATTGGTTAATTTTATTTAAATCATATTTTGAATATAAAATATATTTAATTTATTCTAACAATACTTTCTTTTCCTTTTTTTTGAGACAAAGCACATATATTAACTAAGTTAAACTGGTACACTCTCGAGGTTTTGAGATTCTTCCAAAAGTTGTTCCAATGCAGGGGGAGGTAGAACGGGGGTCACATGCGAAAGAGGGTTTTCACCCATCAGCAGGGTCCATCTAACGAGCAGGTGGGCAGCTCATTTCGTCTCCCTCGGGCTGAAGATGAGAGGCATCCTATTCGTCTTCAGGCACCGATGGCAACGATCGATGAAGGTTTGGGCTTTCCAACATCCCAGACCGGTGCCATTGATGGCATCGACCACCATCTTCGCATCACTCTCGACAATAACAGGGGTCCGACGACAAAAATCCCATGAGCAAACTTCAGCGATGGCTTCTGTATCCAAGATTTGAGGGTCGTCAAAAGTTGGAAGACGCGAGGACCAGGTAATTAGCTTTCCCTCCGAATCCCTAGCTATCAAACTTATAGCACTCATCTGCCCATTTGATGCACTGTCAACATTAATTTTACAATATGGTTTAGACGGGGGCTGCCAAGATGTCATCTTTAGAGAAGAGAGTGATCTGATATGAGAAGTATAACAAAATGCTTCCCCCGTAATAGTCTTGAAAATCTAGATCGGGCTCATCTTTTTACCTCTGATGGAAGTAGTGTAACTTGCTTTCCAGACTTGCCATAAAATAGAGAGAGAGCTAGGGTTCCCAAATAAACGAGGTCCCCATCTGTTTGAAGAATCCACTGAAGCCAAAGACGGGTCATATGTTGAAAGCCCTTAGCTATCCATTCATCACTGAAACCGAATGGGGATGCAAACCAGACCGCCCTGCTCTGAGAGCAGCTAAAGAAAATATAGTATAAATTTTCAGGTTCTAAAAATCATACCTTGCAAATGTCATCCACATGGAGACATCTCTTAGAAATAGCAACATTTAAAGGTAAATTCTCAGTCAATTCTTTCCAAAGAAAAGTGATGAATTTCTGGGGACACATTCTAGCAATTTTCGGGTGCCACAATAGTTTTCAAATATTCATATCTGATGAGCTCGGAGCCAAGGTTCTTTCCCGGAGAAATCTGTAGGAAGACTTTGTGTTAAATTGACCATTCTGAGTGAAAGGCCAAATAATCATGTCTTGATGAATATCCCGGTAAATCTGAGTTTTCATAATTCTGGAGACAGAGGGGGGGGTCAAAGTAGTTAGCTAGAATACACCTATCCTAGCTACCATTCGTGATCAACTCTCTCACACAGGTCGGCATTTGACTTCTGGTGGATTTTGGTATAGGTGGTCCTTTGCGGTCCAAATTTCACATCTACTTCAAAATGTTGACTTTCGAACCATTTCTCATCTTCCAAATGTAACCTTTATTTAAATTTTCTTTGACCTTAAGAAAGTTCTTCCACATATTAGAGTGATAACTTCTGATTCTAACTTCCCAAAAATCAATTTTTCTCGGATATTTGAATGGTAGGATCCGAACCCACAATTTTTACGTGTCATGCAGAAAGGATCAGGCTAATTTGAGAATGAGTGCCCAGTTCATAATGACATAATCTCCGATACCTAATCCTTCTGGGTTGCTCGATGGAATTTCAATTGTTGAAATGAATTTTGTTCCTTCCATCCTCAGCGTGCGCCCACCAAAAATTACTGTCTTGGATACTATCAAGCTTCTTAATTACTGTCTTGGAGAGTCTACTCACCGTCGTAGCATGCATATATGGGCACTTGACCCAAAGTAGATTTATTTCGAGTGGACCGGTGGTTCTGCCTCGGGTGGATAATAACTCAGATTTTCACCCCCGCCAACTTTCTCCGGCAATTAGTCACCAGCCAAGTGAAGCGGTACAATACTACTGATAAAGGCAATTCATCATAGATGCTCTTGGGTTAACCCCTTGTGTCAGGTTTGCGGTTCTGATTTAGAAAGCTTGGAACATATTTTTCTGTCTTGTCCACGGGCTTCAGCTGTCTGGCTTTTATCTCCGGTGGGAAGCAATCTGAACTGGGTTTCCATTTCACTTGTTAAACTTGTTACATGTTGGCTTGAATGGTTATTATCGACTGATGATCATTTCCATCGTATGGGATTATTGGCTATCTCTATTCTCTGGTCCTTATGGAAAGCTAGGTGCAGATATCTCTTTCAAGGAAAAATGGAGAATCCTCACCGAATTCTGCACCAGGCCTGGCATATGGTGGATTATTGCTTGGATAATGTTCCCCCCACATCTCTTCCCTCCACTCCAGGTTGGAGACCCCCTCCCCTTCATCACCTTAAAATTAATGTTGATGCTGCATGTTCGGATTCCACAGGAGCTGCTAGCTTGGTGGTGCGAAATGAGAGTGGCATGGTGGTATTTTGGAGGACAAAACTATTCTCTTCTTCACTTCATCCACAGGTCCTCGAAGCTCAAGCCATTTTTTTGGCTTGCTGCTGGGCGTTGAAAGCTTCCAGAAATGTTATTATAGAAAGCGATGCTAAATTGGTGGTGGAGGCTTTGAACCAGACAGGAACTATGCTTTGGCGATCTCAGCATATTATTTACCTTTGCCAGCTCATTTTACGTAGTCACTTAAATATATCTGTCCACTATGCTCCTCGCTCTTGTAATTATCTTGCCCACTACTTAGCTAAATGGGCGTTGCAATCTGGCACTGAACCCTTGTATCCATCTCCCCTACCTCCTCCTGCTTCTATGCAACTTTGTAAAGAACTTGTTGGTTAATAGTATTTCTGATTTCTTGCTTTGTTCAAAAAAAAAAAAAGGTAAATATTCAACTCAATTCAATCGTTAGATTAGATCGGCCCGTGTCGAATCCGAATTACCGTTTGCACTCTGCTCCGCACGCCTGGCCTGGCGCCCGCCACGACAGCCGGGAGGTGGACAGCGGTGAAAAAGTCGCACCGCCACGCTGTTCCCATGAGACCGACGTCATCCCCACCGCCAGCGGGGGGGACACGCGGCTCCACGACGCGTTGCGCTGTCCCCACCACCTTCGCCAATAGCGTGGTGCCGCGTCACGCAACGGTGCCCGCGGTGCTTCGTCACCGGCTTCGCCAATAGGATGGTGCCACGTCAAGCGCGTGGTCAGTTGACGCCGCGCCCCGCGCCTTTCCCGCCGCAGCCGCGGACCCCGTCGGTCGTCTCCCCTCCATCCAATTATTTCGTTATTTATTTAATTACGAAACCTATTTTCTTTTCCTTTTGATTTGTTCAATTCAATTCCACAGCTTCGGGCGGGTGGCGGAGTAGACGCGTCTCTCTCTCTCTCTGTGTTGCTAGTGCGGGATCTGCAGATCGCCATTTGAAGGCGGAGGAGGAGCAGCCCTGCTTCTGCCGCTCGTCGACCACCTTCCGCAACCCCGCGCGGCCCCCGCTGCCCCCTCGCCGGACTATCATTTCGGTCCCGGCAGGAGATCGGAGGGACGGACTCGGGCGGGAGGAGAAAGCGTGCAACCTTTGGCCTCCCGAGCGTCCAATCCCTCGAGATCGCGCGCCAAGTGGGGGCGGGAGGGAGACGGGGACGGGGATTGCGTTGCAGATGAGCGGTGGGGAGGAGCCGGTGCGGCTGGACGACGACCACCTGGCGGAGCTGAGGGAGATCTTCCGGTCCTTCGACCGCAACAACGACGGCAGCCTGACGCAGCTGGAGCTGGACGCGCTTCTCCGATCTCTGGGGCTGAAGCCGTCCCCGGAGCAGGTGGAGGCGCTGATCCAGAGGGCCGACACCAACAGCAACGGGCTGGTGGAGTTCTCCGAGTTCGTGGGGCTGGTGGCGCCGGAGATCCTCTCGTCGAAGTCGCCTTACACGGAGGAGCAGCTGCGGCGGCTGTTCCGGCTCTTCGATCGGGACGGGGACGGGCACATCACGGCGGCGGAGCTGGCGCACTCCATGGCGCGGCTGGGGCACGCCTTGACGGCGGAGGAGCTGACGGGAATGATCCGAGAGGCGGACGCCGACGGCGACGGCCGCATCAGCTTCCCGGAATTCTCCCGCGCCATCACCTCTGCTGCCTTCGACAACACCTGGGCATGATCACCTCCGGACCTCCCTCCCTCCCTCCCTCTCCTTATACGATTTCTAGGGTTCTTAAGATCTTTTTGTTTCCTGGATCGAGCTTGAATGCGGATCAAGATGAAAACGCAGGATTGCGTGCAAATTCGAAGGAGATCCGTGTAGGTGATCTTCTGCTTATGTAAATAGAAGCAGCAGGACAAAGATGGCATTCCCCCTTCGATATTTATCGTTCAAAACCTTTCCCCCTTTCTTTTGCCCCCTTCTCCCAAGTCCTCCTCCCGTTCATCGATCGCTAGAACATTCATGTCACGATTCCTGTTCAGCGATCGCTAGAAAGTCATCTGAAAAGATTCAGAATTCGGATGAAGATGAAGAATCCATTTGTTTGATTGAGAACGAGGATCCTGTGGCCATCAAAAAGGTGATCTGCATCACGAAACCAGGAAAAACGGCCCCAATGTAAGCATGATTCGATTTGGTTTGATTTTCGAAGATTTCTTTTCCCAAAACCAAACTAAACCAAGCCTACTTTCGAAACCAAATCAGACTGAATCAACCAAGCTTGATTCGATTTGTTCTGGCTGAAACTACATTAATGTATAATATTTATGTCTACATATTGTTTCATTCGATTTATTTTAAATTACATTTTATCAGAATACAGTGCATATGCTTGCAAATACGCTTAGTTCTATCTCTACAACTTTTAAATATCTATTTTCGCCGTTTTCCAAGAAGAGCACCGCCATCCATCTTCGATACTGGTATTGGGCCGGATGGACCAGCCTTATCGGGTGTGAAATGGACCGGACTGGACCCGCCCTGAACCGCCACCATGCCTGGGCCGAAAGAAGATGGTGTCCAGCCAGCCCGGTACACAAGTTATTTTTTTGTATTTATTTTACGTTAAGGTGTATACTACTATAATACAGCATATGCATTATAGTGAATTCAGTTTATTTTATTCTTCAATTTGGTTTGGTAGAAAGTGCTTGTTTGTTTGGTTGTAAAATAGTGCGAAATAGGGCACGTGTTCCATTTATCGGTAATTTTAACTATTTTATTTAATATAAAATATTATATTTTGAAACAATGGTTGTTGTTTTAAATTTCATGAGAAGACGGATGAAATCAAAACAATGATTATGTTATAGGTGTGGAGACGTCTTAATTCTGCAGTCTTTGTTTTGTTTTTCATATCTTTTACGAAGGCAACTTAACCTCAATGTGGGTAGAGAGAGAGAATTTATATGGTCCATCTCAATTAGTTTGGAACTAAGACTTGAGTTGAGTTGAGCATAACAAATAGATAAAAAAGGATATTGTAGACTTAAGTTAAATGAGGAAAAAATAATTTAGCATGATTTGGATGATTCAAATATCACCCTAAAAGTAACTCGAAATCGACATAAATGAAAAAAAATCTTGGTTTATATTATTTTTTAAAATTAGAAAAGTCAGCCCACCAAACAAAAAAACATAAAGTAATTATATTAAAAAACATCATTTATAATTACACAAATTAGAGAAAGAGCCCATTTAACTAAAGGTGTGCATAAAACAATTCAAATTGTCAATGGTTTAGCTTGAGTCACCAGTTTGGGTCAACCAGTTCGGGAGTTTCTGATCCGAACCATACGAGACTAAACCGACTAAAACAATTTCAGATAAAACTTATAAAAACAATACTTTATCATTGATAAAAATAATATCGATATAGTTCCTATGACACAATAACATTTATTCCAATAGTTTTCAACTAACAATGAGTATACATTTTGTAATAGTTAACTAATTCAAACATTTATTTGACCTTCGGTTTCGGAAAAAAAAAGGTGGAATGATCTCAAACCAAATCGTGCACGCTGCCGGAGAGAATTATAATAAAGCAAGCAAGCCCAACTTATAGGAGGGGGAAACTAACAAATAATCATCGGTTTCAACATTTGGAAGAAGAAGAAGAAGAAGAAGAATGTGAGAAAGAAAGCTCTTGGTCGATCTTATCCGGTGGTTGGCACTTGGCTTGTCTCTTTGCATTTACATCTATATCATCTCGGAGCAGAAGCAATATTGCAAAAGCACACACTACACAGTACTGAGATGAGCCCCCGCCAACCACCGAAGGCACTTATATTAGCTACAAGATCTTCAAGCCTGGGACCGCCGTCACCACGAGATCATGTCTAGCTAGACTACTCAATGCAATGGTATACATTCCGCATGTAACGTTTTATTTATTTGTTTCCTTCTTTATTTTACTCGCGGAAAGACTGCAGAAACACAACAAGCTAGCCAGCAGAAACATGCTTTGATACCCGACTCTAGCTAGCAGACCTGGTTTTGTTTGACTTGGATCGATCCGACTTCGTATCAGATCAACCAATCCGATCATCGAGTCGGCTAGATGTGTAGGGTTGCCTCGGATCGCTCTCTGACCTTGGATTCCATGTACCCAGGTCTCTGATCGAAACTGGATCGGATTTGGGTCGACCCGGGGTCGCCGACCCCGGGTGACCCGAGTGGGATGGGAGCTGCATTGGGTTGGGCTGACCCACACTCACCTTTAACCTTCTTCTTTTTGATTCATCGTCTTTTCATCACAGGGAAAACATGACAATTCTCTCTCTCTTTCTCTGTCTGGGGAAGAACCCATTGATTGGAAGAAGATAAGGAAGTGTGTGAGAGAGAGGGGGGGGGGGCAACTGTGGGTTTGGAGAGCCTCCACAAACTGTGGTAGGTAGAGAAAGAAAAGAAGTCAAAGTGGAATATTTGAAGATACAAGAATATAAAGGGGGTGGTGGTGGAAAGCCCCTCTTGAAGAGTGGACTCCAAGAACAAGATCTGATCTTCTGGATGCTGCGTGGGCCAACTAACCATCCTAGATAAAAAGCTTATAATAATTGAAATTCAGAACCGCATGGGTAAAGGGGGTTCTGCTCCAACGTCCATGGTGGATGAAATTACAAGCTCTCTCTCTCTCTCACCCTCTCTCTTGAAAAGTGATAACATATTTCGATTTGGATCCCGATCACATGATTCTGTCAGAATCATATAGGTTGAATTCTATAATAATTATATCAGGCTAGGGAACGATCAAGAGGTACAATCTGGAAATGTCAAAAGCCGGTGCCGCACCGGGATATCACCGCCCGTTGAGGTGGCTTCTCCTGGGTTCGAATCCGAGAGCGTCTCATCGTGGGTGCTATAAATAAATTGAAATGAAATAAATAAATAGAGATAAAACATTAATTGCACCCACGAAGGAATGAAATGACGATGACCTCGCATATCGATCGTATCCCCGTGATGCCTAACGGTGGTACGATGACCCGACGTCCTTGAGATACGATCCTTGTAATTGTTGGAGATCCCTATTTATTCATACTTCATCTCTTTTTGGAATGGATGGTGATGTTTGGCTATGAATGTTGAAATTTTCGCTGCAAATAAAACATGGTTATAAATGTTCCCTTTAACCATGCACACATTGCCGGCCGAGCTTCGCTCGGTTGGCACGACCTTGCGCCTGGGTTTAGGGTTTAGGGGCGCAAGGTCTCGGCCTTGCTTCCTGGCGGCGTCAGAGCCAGGCACCCCATGGGGGGGTGTCCTGTGGGGTTCGAACGGGGTTCGAACCTCCGTTGCCCACGGCGCTGTGGGCGCCTGCGGCCACTAGGCCAGTGCGTGTCCAAAAAAAAAAAACTGTATGCACACAAGGCATTAATTGTTACTGATCCGAAAAGCTTATATAGACAGAAAGTAATTGTGCAACTAGCTAGCCCCTCTCCAACTGTTGATATTTATGTTGTTTAGCCCCTGTTGGCATGGTTGGGGAACATAATTATAGAAACAGGGACGCCGCTGATCATAGTGTCCACGTTGACCATGAAAAACAAGGGTGTTTTGCTCTGAGTCATTTCTTTCTAATCAAACTGAATCGAACTGCACTCTCGAATCAAATCAAATTGAATTGATTCAATTTAGCTTAAAAATCAATTAAGTATTTTAAAATTATAATTATTTATGTATATATACTTATTTTTAGGTTATAAATAATTAAAATAGATATGATTTTATCACGACATCTATATAAAATAACTTTTTATCGATATTATAAAAATAAACAAATTAGTTTATTCAGTTTGATACTGTTTTTTTAGGTTTTAAAAAAATTTGTTAACCCGATGATCCTAATCTCTAGGGCCCGTTGGGCACTAAAATTTTTTGGGGATAAACCCGGTTTATCTCCTAAATTTTGGGAGCAAATTTATCCCGATACCAAACAACCCCCAGAGGTCTTTAGATAGGATGGCTAGCTAGAGGTCTTAGACATGGACGTGCTTGCTCCTAATCTCTTCATCTTGGTTGAAGAATCCCTTAGTAGAGAGTTGCAAACTCTTGTCAACCTTCAAGTTATCTCTTCTTACTCCACCTTTCGTAATAGCCCTCTTATATATATCTCGCCTCTTTTTGGTTGACGATACACCACCATCTCAAAGGCTGAAGCTTTTGAGCATTAAATTAATGACATCAAATGTTATCTCCCTTTGGCTACTCGTGCCCACTTTGATCATGAGCGCAGCATTATTGCCAAAATTCGTGCTATTTTCATAGGCTTGAGATAAGTGTTTCCAACATGGAATTTTTTTCCTCAGAACAAGGGAGCAATATTGTTTAATTTTCGCTCCGATCATGCTCCTCTTTTACGCTATCATCCCTGCTATTATACCCCCGTATCGTAACTCTATGTTCATCTATTATATGTTACATTCCTCTTTCATTTATTTTTCCCGGCCACTTCTCCGTTTATTTGTTTTGATCTTTAATTTCGGGTGTTTCTCCTGTGCAAGGGGTTGTCTCTGAGAAGACATGGCCCTGCTTTAGAGTCCACGCCCGGTATGGTAGGATTCCCGGTTCTCCTCGTCGCTCTCGCTAATGGGGTGTTTGGTTGCATGATAATGAAGATTTTTGTTTTAATTTTTAAAAATTGTAAGAAAACTTGTTAAAAGAGATGTTTGATAACCATGATAATTTTATGTTTTGAAAGTGATTAATTTTCTTCTTAAACAAAAAAGAGAGTTTCACCTCTTTCTTTTTTCTTGTGGTCCCCCACTTTATTTGGTCATGTGTGGTAGTTACTCTTTTTTGTAATCACATCTCTCCAAACATGATAATTTTATGTCATGAGTTGGTTCACTTTTTATTTTAATACAATTTTTTATCATGAAAGTGTACAAAAAATTATCATGCAACCAAACACCCTATAATATTTTATTGAAAATGGTGATTTATCTTTGATTTGATCGACGAGACTCGATTAATTATTCGACTCTTTCGCTGAAATATTTGCGCGCCCGGGAGAGAGAGAGAACCCCAACTCATACGCCAGCTGGTCGCTACCGGCTGCTGGGGATTAGCTTATTCACGGGTGATCATTAACTCCTCTCCAATTTATTAGTCGTGCTGCGGCTTCGTTTGCTCAGTCTTTTGCTTCGAGACGAAGTTTTATGTCCCCCCCGGCCGGCCCCCTCGTGTAACACACATATAGATATATATATATTTTCTTCTCTTAAAGAAAAAGAAGAATGGTGGTTCACATTCATATATTCAAACTCGTACGCAATGCTTCGGCGAATGGAACCCATAATAATCAAGGCACACCCTACTTGCTTAGGTAAACCATCATACGCACGACGGGCTGCAGGCTCTCTGCGTTTTCGTCCACACACGTCACAGCTCACACAGTCTCTGAGTAGTCTTCTCTCTTCTCTTTGTTCAAAAAAAAAAAGTCTTCTCTCTTCTCGCCGTGCATGTGAGAGGGGCGTCCCGTCCGGCGTTGGGTTCTGAGGTTGTTGCCCCACGGGCGGGGCGGTGCCAACTCCGACCGTTAATCTTCCGAGTCTTCAACTTTGGGAGTACGTAGTCCAAGAGCAAGAAAGGTCAAACCCAGATCAACATGATGTGTATATATAAAGGTCGGATCACCTTGGATGGCGTGTGCTCGGTCACGAACGAATGGGGTTGGCCCGTCTCGATCGAGTTGACTCAGCCCCACCCGCACCCGCACCCGCATCATACATACATATATACATGTATTTATATATATATATGTGTGGACTGAGAGATATGTGACCGTTCATTGCTTGGTTTGAACCTCCTTCGATTTGAAGGTCTTTCGAATACAACTTGGTCAAATCAAACGGTTCAACTGGATTCAACCAAAACATTATAAATGTGATAATATTATCGATACACATTATATTACATAGTTTTATAAAAAAAATTTATTTTAATTATTTATAAATTGAAATTCAATGCATAGAAAATAATTTAAAATTAGACTGATTCTAATAAAATTAAATTTATTTGATTCAATCCGCGATTTGAGAACTGTTCTTCCGTTCAGTTCGGTCAGGTTCAATTTGGGACAGAAAAGATTTCAAAGAACAGGACCAAACGGAACCTGCACACCGTTGGGTCCTTTCTTTCTGATGGTATACATCGCGTCCTGTCCTCAAGGAGGACTGGGATGTGGGCCCGTGTGGGCCATGCCCAAATATGTAGTGTTATCCTTTATTACATGCGTTTATCCGATCCTTACATGTTGGGTGTGCAGTGATTTTTTTTAATACATTTCTATGATGTAGTTTCATCACAATAAAATTTGTGAGGATTAAAAACATAAAATTATCGTGTGGTGATGGGATATATTCTTGTAACAAGAACTTAATTTATCGTTCCACCGAAAAAGCTCATTAAAATTCTACGAAAGGCACCCTATTTTAAGAGCGCCCACCAGGCTCTTCCTCGCCGTGCCTCCGACCTCTCTCTCTCTCTCTCTCTCTCTCTCTCTCTCTCTCTCAGAGGCATGCAGCGTCAGTCGCTGGGTTCCCCTGCCGGGAAGAACCTTTCTCCGGTCGTCCACGGGACGACGAGCGACAACGATGACAGCAAGAAAAAGAGAAAGAAGAAGGCGGCGATATTGGAGATTGAAGAGGCCGAGGAGGAGGAAGACCGGATCATCCCGGACAGGCCCCTCCGCAGGACCTCCGTCGGCGGCGGCGGCGGCGGCTCAGCCGCTACCACCGAGCGCTCCATCCACCTCATCCCCCTACTTACACTTCTTTGCTTCCTAATTCTGTACCTCTGCTCGCACGACCCATCCATCGATGGTAGGCAGTACTACTCCGACGGATCCTCTTTCTTTCTTTCTCCCGCCCGCGCGCATCACGATCTCATGGCCTGATCTTGTTTTAATTTGCTCAGTTTCCGAACATATGGCCGATCCAGGAGGCGTCGACGGGCAATTCGACTACGCAGGTAGAATGCAGATCCCGGAATCCCCTCACGACACACCAAAATGGCCCCTCTCTCCTCTCCCTCCGCCAATTCCGTTCTTCTTCATCTTCGTTCAAGAAAGAAGTTAACGAATCTACGTTACCAGCGTCCACCGTAGACATCGAGCGGTACGCGACGGCGCACGGCGGCGCAGCGGCGATGAACAAACACCGGAGCCTGAAGGATCTGGAGGGGCCCCGAGGGCACCGCTACGGCAGCAGGAAGCTGGGGAGGATCAGTACGGGTTAATTAGGCGGCACGGCACGTACGAGAGCGACGGAACGAGTGTGCATATATCTCCCTTTGAGACGATCGATCGCTGATCCTCCGTTTACGCGGCGCCTCTGGTTCATGAACGGTTTGTTCTTCGCGGCGAGAAGAGACATAAATTTCAGTTTTCTCCGGTGATATTCCGCCGTTCGTTTGTTACCGTGGAGCTATCTCGTGCGCTCGCTCCAGCGAGCGGGATTCCAGCTGTTTTTGCTGGCTGGCCGCCAGTTGGCGTAAAAAGGACGCGCGGCCGCGGCATCGTGTGCGGCCGCGTGTCGAGATTACTCCGCACGAGAGAGAAGAGGACGCTAGCGGCATACAAGACAAGCGCCACGCGTGTAGAAGCATATATTTCCCACCCTTTTTCCTTTTTGTTACATTCTGCAACACAGGAGAGGTAAAATGTAGTGATCTCTCACGCCGGTTCGTTCCCCTGTTCACTCGCCGTCGGTAGAATCTGAATGTAGTCCTGATAAACAGATCATGTTCGTACGACTGCAATTCGGCTGCGGTGTGTGATTGTCTTCCTTCCAATCTTGTTCTCCCGTCCCAGCTCTTGATCTTCGGTTCTTGTGTGTGAGCACTCCAGAGCATCGGACGATGCTCTCTCTTCTCTTACGGCGGCCGCCGGAGTAGTACCGGGAACGGCGGGAAGAGGTCTCGATGTCATACCGCGCGCACGAGATCTGAGGTTTCCTCCGCTTCCCTGATCTCCAGAACAGATCGTTCCAGCCGGCGCGGCTGGTTTAGCGCAGCCTGATCTGCCGAGGCGAGAAGAAAAAGGAGATAGCAACAACCGTCGTCCTTCGCAGAATCGGGAGACGGCAGCGCTCGTGATTCATCCGGCTTGGCTCCGGTGAGTTTCCACGATCTCCCCTCTCTCTCTCTCTCTCTTCTCTCTCGGAGTTAGATGGAAATCCGAGCTTGATGACGAGCGTGATCCATGCATGCGTCACCAAGGCACCAGGTCCAAAGCCAGCCCACTGGATAAGGAGCTATGTGGGCCTCCGTAGAGAGGGCCCATTTAGAACTGGCGACCACGCGCCTGGGTCCGGAGGCGGTTCGGCGGGTTCCACCCGAACGCGCTTGCGTGGGCCCCGACTCCCAGTGGTAGGGTACGTGGTCCGAGGGACAGACAGGCATAGGCGGAGAGGGTGGGCGAGAGGGGTCATCCTTATCTTGGTCTTCGGAGGGTGCAAGAAAATGCCCCCTTCCGCGTCAGGCGGGCCGCCCTGCCGCGTTGGTCGTATCTTGATGAGAGGTAGAAAAGACGAGTAATAATGATGCACCCCGGCGAGGGTGGGCGGCGAAGAGCGACGGTGGGTGGCGAGAGATCCGTGATGAGACCCAAGTTTAAAGCATTTATTTAAGGTTTCGAACTGGTCGAATTAACGGGGGCAGGGGTGTAGGCGAGTGGAGCCCGGCAAAGCCGAATGGTATGTTGCTTGGAGCTTGATTAAGTTTATTGATACCGGGTGTTTGTGTGTTTGATTGCCACATGATAGTTCGAGCTAGCGCTCGGACTTTGAACTCGATTTAGGCTCGTTTGTTAGGTTCGGGTTAAACTTGTTTACGGAACTTGAACTCCAAGTTCAATTTAAGTTCACTTGTGAAACTTGAATTTAAATTTGTTTGCTAAGTTAGAACGGGTTTAAACTCTAAGTTTAATTCCATCTTACTTGATACGTTTGATCGATGTTATATAATTTTTATATAACTTTAATTTAATTTAAAAAAATATAGTTGAGTAATTAATTGAGTACTTAACGAGCTCACAAATTTTATTCGAACTTTGCTCATTTAAAAGTTGAACTTTATTTATCTTTTTTGAAGTTTACTTGTTTAACAAAAAAAGTTGAGTTAAATTTTTAACGAGTCGAGTCTCGAGTAATTTGTTAAGTATGTCGACTCATTCCTCCATTAATTAGATGATAGAATTATCTATCTTTAATTTCTTTTTTGACAAAGGTAAAATAGATGTGAAAGAAGTCTGAGTAGAGATATGTAGGATGCTACTTAAGCTCATCTCATTTAACTTCACTCAAGTTCGACCCTCCACAATCAAGCTTCACTTGTGTACAAGCTTAGCTCGTTAATAGTTGATCAAATTCCAACTTGGCATATCAAACTACTCATTGATTTAATTGAGTTGAGTTCGAATTTGAGCTCGAATAAATTTTTTTTGACTCACTGGCCCAAGCTTAAGTTAGGGTTCGGTATAAACTTGTTATGAAGTTAAATCTCTTGAACTTCATCTAAACTCCATGAAACTTGAAATTGAACTTGTTTATGAGACTCAATCTAAATTTAAACTCAAACCATCAAATTATTTAATGAATTAATTAAAGTTATATAATTATGACTATTGGTGATTTATTTTTAAATAATATTTAATTGAGTTACTCACAAAATTAGCCAAGTAGGAGTTCGCTTAAACACGGCTCATCAACTAATCTAGTTTTTTTCTCCATCATTTTAACATAAGAAACGGGTTGTATTGAGTTGTTGAGTCAAAATTTTGAACTAAAGAAAACCTGTATCAGTTTGTTTGCACCCCTATGGTTAAATGACTGATTTTGATTATAATCAAATAATGTCATGTAATTCTGGTTATTTTTTATTTTATTTACCAAATCATATCAATATTCAATAAATCTGAAAAACATTTAATATGCTACATGTTAATTTTTATAAAAAATAAATCAATAAATCTCATATATTACTAAAATATAGTAATATTATTTATTTTTACTTCAATTATCACTTTATGTACCATTTTATAGTTTGTCTATTTTTATTTTATTATAATATTATTTTTAGAAAGCTGAGAATTTTACAGAAAATTGAGAAAACTGATGCAAAATTGATTGAGCCCATTCGAATTCCGATAAACTGTTAGAATATTTTATTCTAATTCCGATATCTTATAGCATGCAACAAGCTCTGAAAATGTTAATTCTGGACCAAATCAAACTGAAATTTCAGGATTTTATTTGCTGCCTTATTGTCCTACCTAACAGATAAATTACAGGGTGAAGAAGATAGAGCAGGGATATAAGCGCTAAAGACATAATTTTGAGGTTATTTGTACAGATAATGGTCTTCTAACATCGCTCTAACAAAACCAGAATTTACTTAATGCCTTGTTTGGTTAGAGTTTCATTTTTGGTACTATATCAATATTGATATTAATATTTTCAAATGTTGGAGTATCAATATCAAAAGTAATACAAGTTGACACTTGTATTACATAACATGTTTTATTTGCACTACAAATTTTAAAATTGATATAATTAATCAAACACCTCTTAATGGTTTCTATCAATATCAGTTTTAAAATTGATAGTGATAGAGGTACCTATTAGTGTTACCAAATAGAACATAATGTAAAAAGAAAGAGTTACAGGAGAAAGAAAAACAAATAAGAAAAGTAGGATAACATAAAGGATAGGTTTCTACCAAAGAAGTAGATCCCAAAACAATTAAAACAAAAAATTTTCTTCCAAGCAAAACGAAACCTGCTGAAAATTCTTCACTCCAGATAAGAAAAGACCCAGTGGATGAAGTACCAATCCCACACATGCAAAGATAATTGAGATCGGAGTAAGGAACACCTTCCATCATTCTTTTATTTCCATATTGTCCAAAGTGATGATGGTAGACTCAAGTTCCAAAGCTTCTGATTAATTCCCCACAAGTTTCGACTACCCCATGCGACTAGGAGGGAGATCCCATCTTGCAGAGATTCCAGACCCATTCTAACTCCTAAACATTGCTTCTTTTTTATTGATCCCATATAAATAGCATTTCAAAGATCCAGCGGAAACATCCTGTGCAAGTAGACTCGGGTTGGAAGCCTATATTTGCATATTTTTCACAGAAAAATACAAATAATCCACAACAAAATTGAAGACAAAATTGTTCTCCACCATGTTACTTTGATGCCATCATAAGAGGTCTTGGCACATGCTGATTTAACTGAATAAACCAAGGAAGGAATAGTCGGGGGTCGGCCCCGGGTCGGTCGGCCCCAAAACCGACCCGGGTCGGATGGGGTCGCGACCCGGGTCGGGTCGGGGTCGGGAAAAAAATAATAAAAAATTCATTTTAAAATAATAACTAGGTCGGGGGGTCGGGGCCGGGTCGGGGTCAGTCGGCCCAAAAAGCGACCGGGTCGGGCGACCCGGCCGACCGTAAACTTCTTAGTTTACCAGAGACCAAACCAACTAATCCCAGAGTGTCCTTACATCTTACCTCCTGCAGTCTTCAGTAAACTAACAAGCTCCTCAATTTCCTCCTCTGGGTGCCGTCCAAAGATAAGTTCCAATTACTTCCATGATCCTCATCGATCCATAAGTACACACCATCTCATTTTTATTGATGAAAAACTTGTAAAAAGTCCAAGAAAATGCACAACTAACAAAGTTATTGCTAACAAGCATCCATCCAGAATGAGGTCTTACGCCCATTGCCAACAATAATGCTTGAAACTGAGTGATAACAAAGATTCTTCAGAATATCCTTCCACACAGCAGAGATCTTTCCATGAAAAGAAGATAAACTAGACCATCTTAGAGTCTCACTATAAGAATATTCAGCATGGATAATCTCAATCAATTATAATACATAACCACCTTGACAGAATTGTTGCTAAGGGTAACAAGCACACCCCTGCTTCTCTAGATCTACAGACCTGACTCCATTTCACCAAATAATAAAATCTTTTAAGTGTAAAAATGATAACTGAAAAAAATCTGTACCATTTGATTGGATTGACTTCAACATATAATCTGTGCTTCGGTCAGTTAGACCTTTCAATCTGTCTAGTACAATGCCTAACTTTGAATTGAAGTCCAGATTTTCTAATCATTTGAAAAAAAAATCTGTACTAACGTCAGAATGTGACAACCTCTAAAAAAACCACCTAAGCCGCTTATTTCTGTTTTCAGATATAAGGTGGTTAGAAAACACTCAACTGCAACAGCCTGCACCCTGGGACAGCTGCTACACACCCCATCACTCTGGGGAGCTGCCACGGCAGCCCCTTCTCTAAGAGAAGCTATCTCCCATCAGAATGTTTCAAATGCCTCTTAAAAAAAATTCTATGCTATCCCCCAATCAGCTATCCAGCGCTTGGCCTGTGTATGTTGTCACTACACTACTTTTAAGCGCTTGTTTTCTACGAACTTGTTAGATTTAATTCAAAAAATCTGAGTAAAAGTTCAGATAATTTTCCCCAATAGACTTGTTTCTCGGAAACAAGCTGATCTGTGTGGAGATTAACCATATTTTCAAGAACAATGGCACCTACAACCACCTCCGTGCTGCACTACACTACACGTCAAGAATAAAAGCAGACTGCCGAGAAGCAAGCAGCTTATAGCCTTATACAAGCAGAAAATTATACATCTTTTACAAACATCGTGATGTCAGACTGACGGGAAAACTCAGAACATGTCTTTAGAAACGGCTAGAAAGATGGCATGACAGGAACAGCATTTACCCTCTGGATTTGGAAGAAAGTAGCCCCATCTGCTCCGCGACAAGGTCAATAGTTTGAGCTTTGCCCCATCCATTTGGAAGGACATCCGTATTAACCTGTACAGTCGAGTCCACATCCTCAGTGCCAGTGGAGACTGGACTTGCTGTCAAGAACTGTTCCCAGAACAAGTCATTCACCCCTGGAAGCCTAGAACTGTCGATGACGATGTCGGTATCCGTTTCGGAAGAGAAGACCTCGTCTGCTACATCCAGAATCGGGTCAACAAATAGACCATCAGTTTCAGGTACAATGAAGCCTGTTGTTGGAATATCAAGGTGGTTTTCAGACACCATCCCCCCCATAGCAGGAAATATGGGAACCGATACATCATTATGACTGGGTATCCTTCCAGAATTTCCGGATAGTAAATTGATGCTTGACAACTCAGTTGCGGCAACAGAGCCTTGACTGGCTGAGGGAGATTGAATCTCAGATACGTCAGCAGTTGGATGAACAACAGAAAATCCTGAGCTCGTGGGAAGATAAGATAGGCTCGAGCTCTGAGGATCTTCAGAAAGTGTTACACCACAATTGTGTGTCGAACTTCCACGATCCACAGAATCAGATGGTGAGAGCATATTCTCAAAGACGAAACCATCAGAGTGACTCGTGTCATCGAGCCTTGGAGACGTATCCATCTTCAGGATCTGCATAAGCATTGTCATTGCTGATGTTGCTTCATTCATCGGAGGCCGATATTTAATCATCTGTCCACCAGAAGATGCATTTTGTTCTTCCATGTGATTGTCCTGGTTTGGAAGTCTTCTTTTCTTATTCCCCCCTGTAATGCGCCTCGTTTTATCATTCTGCTGCTGCACAATTTGGGCAAGAAATTCAGGGCTCCGCATAGCTTTAGCTAGGAAAGACATCATCTGTTGCTGACGCTGTTCCATGCCTTGAAGACGGTGACCTAACGTCTGTAATTGGTGATCAGTTGTCAGCTGCTGCTGTCTCAACTTTACGAGTTCCTGCATGAGGACACTCTTATCCCTTTTTAGTCTATCAATCTCTTCATCGACTCCAAAGTTGCCTACTTCTACGCATGGACCAGATGATGCGCTTTGTGACTGGGGATGTGACAGTTGGCCATGGACATGAGATGGCTTTCTTCTACTGATGTTTTTCAACAAACGTTTTTGACCTCTCAAGAATCCCTCATTTGCAAATTCCCATCGATCGGGATCAACTTTCCTAAAACCCTGAAAAATACAAGGAATACATGTAAAAACGTGACGGCAACAAATTTGTGAAAGAACCACCAAATCACCTTAAAAGACTACCAGTCACACTTCTGATGATAAAAGGAAAATTCGCAGCTCAGGATAGCAAGTCCAACGTCTGCTTCAACAAAATTTTGAAGTACCATCTTCCACATTAAACATGGCTAAAATGTTGAGGTGAAAGGAAATTGATTACAGCACATTATACTAAGCCAATTTATCATCCAATATAACTAAGCAACAAAATATAGGAAAACAACATTCCTTGCATGTTATGTCATCTACAAGAACAAGGCATGCAACGATTTAAAATACAACAAAAAATGTGATCTTTTTAAAGTTTCGCAAATTACATCTCAACACAATTTAATTCAAGTTTTAGTCTCAAATTATTTGGGATCTGCTATATGGAATCTCTTTCTCCACATGTGTGAGTTATATCTTCTTACATATTTGAATCATCTAAGTCATTGAATTATTCTCCTCCATGGTAACTTAATTGCCATGTCTGTTTCTATTTCAATACTTCGTTCTTCTATATAGAATTTCCTTTGTTCTATGTTTAACATGTCCAAACCATCTCCATCTCTCTTCTTTCAATTTGTCAACAATTAATATTAGTGACACATTTTTTATACTATATTCATTTTTATTTCATCTAATCTAGTATGTTCACATATCTATCTTAATATTCTCATTTCGACAACATTTATTTTGGAAACATATATTTCCTTCTAACACTCACTATCATAACATTGTAGGCCTGATAAAAATTTTCTTTTAACTTTACTCGAATATTACACTTACATGACTCTGGTGGCCAATATCTATTTCATCCATTATATTTTAAATCTATAATTAACGTCACTACCACATTCTCTCTCTTTTTAGATAAATAAATCATGATACTTAGATTGAGTACTTTAAGATAATATTACTTCATGTAAACTCTCTCCCATTTTTTTCCCTTTGACTTTCAATAAATTTAAAGCATATATTCTATATTAGCTCTAGATACCTTGAAACTCTAAACTCCGAGTGTTTCTCCAAAGCCCTGCCTTCTTATTAACTCCTTGTGTCTCATATATCAATACAATATTATCTCCAAACATCATCTACCATGGTACATCATCTTATATATATCTTTTGTCAATTAATCAATACTCAACTCAACTCGAGCAATAGTCACAAATTACTTAGGTCGGCCATATGGATTCTCTTTCTCTAATTATGTCGATTTTGAATTATTTTTTCAAAGATATTTAAATCATTTAAATCATATTAAATTACCTTCCAAGTTAACCTACACCTACCACACACCCTTTTTTATTTCTGTTATTATTATATATTTTCTACTTTTATGACTAAAGCCTCATTAGATCTACGTTTAAGATGCCAAAATCATCTTAATCCCCTTCTTTCAATTTGTCTACAAGCGTCATTATTCCTACATTTATCTAATATATTTATTTCTTATTCCATGTAGTTTAGAATGGTCACTCATCCATCATAACATTCTCATTTCGGTAACACTTATTAACATTTTCGTCACATTCTCCATCTTTTTGAATAATTGATCTAAAATACTTGAACTAGATTATTTAAGATAATATTATCTCATCCATACTAACACCATCAACTACTTCTCTTTGGTTTTCATTAAATTTACAATACATATATTCTGTTTTAGTTCTACTCATGGAATGTCGTCTCGCGGGATCTCATAAGAATCTCGGTCTTGCTGGCCCTGCAAGATCCAAATTAGCCAAAATCAGTTGTTCCGGAGGTTTGGGGGCCAGCACCAGCCGTGAGACAGCAAAACCGCAGTGGCTTTGGTGCCAGAATCCAGTTCCGATTCAACCTAAAATGGGTCAAATCAGACCGTAAACTCCATAGAAACCTATCTATGGCTTATTTTTTCATTTTTTCTTATTTATATTATACCTTATATAAATGAATTTTGAGATCCGATCTTCCAACATTTTCTCAAGAATCTCAAGAGATCTCTTCTCTATCACCCTTTTAAGATAAAATCTAGATCCGAGATGACAATCCTTGATTCTATTTATCTTGAAACTCTTAATTTTTTAAGTATTTTTCTATAATTCCAACTTCATATTCGCTCCTTGTGTTTTATCTATCAATACGATATCATTTGCAAATATTATGCACCGAAGTAATTGATGAGGATCTAATTCAATAGGTCTTAGGAGTCATTTTATATTTCTGTCCTTATGAACTTGATTGTAAATATTTGAGTTCATTTTAGGTCCTTTTTTCTTGTATTTCTATCCTTATAGGAAATGTATGTAAATAGTATTTTAATGAGTCCTTTTGTAAATGACTAACCTCTTTATAAGGAGACTTCACGATTAATGAATACATGAGAATTTTTGGAGAAAGCCTTTGGCCTGCGGTTTCCTACTTATGGAGCCTTGGCCCTGTAGGTTCTTCACCCTCGGGAGGTTCACAGTTCCCCCTTCACCCTGGCAAAAGCCGGTTCTTCCTCCACTTTCTAGTCATGGGCCTTCTCCTCCCTTCTCATCATTTGCTTCCCGGCCTTCCTCTCACTTTCCCCTTCATGGTTACATAGTTGTTGGTTTCACATCGTCGCATCAGAGCATACAGAAGGTAGTTTCGGCCACCGACTATAGCCCCTCGTCATTGGCACTCTAGCACAATCTGGCAATCCCTTTTATGTTGCTGGGTTCCGAGACTTCCAACATTGCAACACTCGACGACGGTAGCATCTACATAGCCCCGTCATTTGGATATAGCATAGAGTTTTGAGCGGCCATCAACATTATAGCAAGACCCATCCAGGCTTGGCTGCACAAAGACCTATCGTTGGAGGCACTCGAGCGACCTCTAACGGCTCCTGTCCTTCCTCCTCGTCCTCTTTCAACTACTTTAGAGCAGCCCAAGACCCATCATCACTTAAGCACCATCTCTCATGCCTTCTTCGCGATATCCACTCTTCATCACCTTTACGGTGCTACTCTAGCAACTTTCGATAGCCAAATCACCACGTGTACTAATTGCCATCGCCAACTAGCTCCTCCGCTTCCTCCTGTCATCTAGATGATTGGAGATATCGACGAAGATGGAGGAGGAGGAGACAAAGAAGACGACAGAGGAGGAGCACGAAGGTGAGCGAATGCACAAATCATACCGGACTGCCCTCTCCTCTTAGCATCTCCAACCGCACATAGGGATCGAGAATGTTGCCACCTTGCTTGTCTTGCCTTTGTGCCCTCTCTACCACCTAGATGAGCGAAGGTAGAGAGAGACAATGAAGAAGGGCCCAATCAATGCCCTATGTCGGGACCTGCCTGCTCGTTGCCTCACGCCCCCTCCCCCGCATGCGTCTGATCTATGGCACAACACCCTCTCTTCGGACGTCGCAAGATGTGGCTGTGTCGGATGCACTGGCTTATGCTATAAGTCACCCCCATGTCGGATTCAATCGGAGCACACCATGATTTGGATGGAGGGGGGTAAGTTGTGGCCCAGGACCAATTTCAGCCCTCTTTAGATCAATTTAAGCCCGGTCCGCTTCATTTAACTTATTTTGATTTGTTTTGAGCATTGTCTAATGTTTTTGCAGCATTTTAGCGCGATTCCACAGCGTTGTCCCACATCATATATCATTTTATATAGTTTTTATTAATTTATCTATATTTAATGCAAAATAAGCACTTATTACAATTAGCAAATTTTTGATGTAAGTCAATTAAAATAGAAAAATCTTTTATTTCTTCTCCAATTATGTATACGTTAGTGGTTGCTTCATCATATATGTCATTTATCATTTGAATATACCTAACATGCACCATCTTTCATTCCAACACCTACCATAAAACCTTTCTTAGAAGTTGGAACTCTATCATAGACCTTTTGCAATTTAATGAATATCACATGTAAATCTTTCTTCATATCTTAATATTTCTATATCAAATTTCTAATGAGATAAATAACTTCAATTATAAATCGACTAGGCATAAATCTAAATTGATTAGCTGAAATATTTGTATGACTCTATAATCACTGCTTGATAACTCTTTTTCATAATTTTACAATTGACTCATGAGTTTGACCATTATATAATTTGTATAATTTTCTATATTTCCTTTTTTCTTAAAAATATGCATAATGATTATCTTTCTCTATTCATTTGGCATTTTTCTTGATATTAAAATTTTGTTAAAAAGTCAAGTTAACCATTCCACCTCTAAAATTTTCAAATATTTCGACATTTCAACATGAATACTATCTAGACCACATGTCTTACTTGTTTTCATCTTCAATGCTTCTTTAATTTTTGAAAATTGAATTTTCCTAATGTAATTTAAATTAAACGTTGACACATTCACTATGCCATCTATATTTTTAGCAAAGTTGTCATTAAGAAGAATATCAAAAATAAAATTTTTATCTTTTTGATATCATCATCTTTGATCAAAACTTTTCATTTTTTATCCTTGATGCATTTGACTTTGTTTAGATCTTGAGACATTCTCTCTCTCTCTCTCTCTCATCCTTGCTAATTTATAAATATCTTTTTCACTTTCTTCGGTTCCAAATTTCTCATGCACATATTTAAAAGCATCATCTCTTACTTGTGTAATAGTCATTTTTGTTTCCTTTTTACTATCTTATACTATTAATAAGCTTCATTGTTATCGCACTTAGTCAATCTTTTATGCTAATCTATCTTATTCTTTATCACCTTTTACACTTTCATTCCACCATCAAATCTCATTTTTAAGTGAACCATGCCATTTAGACTATTTAAATACTTTTTTAGCAATATCTCTAATCTTTATAGTCATGTTCATTCACACAGCAATAACGTCAATAATTTATCTTAAAAAATTCATTCTTATATATTTGTTATTTTATCCCTTTTAACTCCCACCATGTTATTGTAGAAGAAAATTTTCTCTTAAATGGATTTGTTTATGTCTTAATCTTGACGTCTAAAACTATTAACTTATGTTAACTTGTTAAAGTTTCACTCGGAATAAGTTTACAATCCTTACAAATAATATGATTAGAGTTTCTTAAGAGAATCAAGTCAATTCACCAATAACCAATGCAATAAAAGACTAATTAATGAAGTCAATTGAAATAAGAAAATCTATTATTTTCAATTTTAATGATGGTGATAACTCCATCAATCATCATATATGTCTTTCATCATTTATACATATTTATATATAATACAATAGACATCATTTACTTTCAACAATTATCATAAAATATCTCTTGAAACTTTATTTTAAGTCTTTTTCACATCGATAAACACCATATGTGCATATTTCTTCATATCTTGATATTTCTATTTTAATAAGAAAAATAATTTCCATCGTAGGCCTATCCATAATAAATTTGAATTGATTGATTGAAATAGTTGCAAGATCCCGGAAATGACACCCTAAAACTCTCACATTTTCTAGTGTAACTCATCAGCTTATTCTTTGAAGGTGACGGCCACAATTCAATATATTGCACGAAAAAAAAGATATAAATGAAAAATAAAAATTACAAGAACACCTAGACTACTACAAAGACGGTAGCAATTCAAAAAGTTATAAGAAAATTCGTTTCCACTTGGTGAGGTTATCATCAAAGAAAACACAAAGCAAATGTGATCTTAGGTGTGTAAAATTTCAATTCTTGATAAAGAAGGTCATGCATTGAAGATAGGGTTGTCAATGGATTAGAATTAGTCGAGCCTGATTAAGGCCCAGTCCAAAATATATCGGGCTGGCCCAACCTGGCCTGCAATACATTGTTGGCCTAATCTAGCTCGGCCAGAAAAAAAACTATTAACTTGACCCGGTTCAGCCCAATTTTTTATTTCATAAATATATTATTTTAAAAATTAATAAACTTAATTATTTAAGATAATATTATAAAAATAATAATAACTTAGTTAAAATATATTTTTAATAAGTAGAAGTGATATTTTAATTAAGTTATGTCATAAAAGTTGAGACTCGTTTGGTCTATTTCAACCCGTTTTGACCTGATTGAGGTCCGATTAAGGGTCGTGGGCATAGTTGTCAAGGCGCCCGCCTAGGCGGCCTAGGCGGCAAGGCGCCTTTCCAAGGGCGCCTTGCCAGGGCGCCTTGTCTGGGGCCAATAAGGCGCCCAAGGCGCCCGCCAAGGCGCCCAAGGCGCCAGCCTAGGCGCCCAAGGCGCCCAAGCAAGGCGCCTTGGGTATTTTTACATCATTAAAAAAAGTTTTTGAGGGATTACTCTGCGCCCCCCCCATTTAATAATATTATAACAATATAATAACCATCACTTATACTATTGCACATATATAAATTTTATAATCATAAATGAGTTATATACTTAAATTTTATAAATATTTATTTAACTTTCTTCTCTTTCACACACACATCATATTTACTTATGTGCATTGATAAAACACTCAAATTCAATTATAACATAACAAATATAATTATATTTATGTTTTTTTTATATATAACAACCTCCCGACTCAGCCTTCCTTTAATACCGCCTTGACCGCCTAGGCGACGCCTAAGCGGCCGCCTTGTCGCCTAAGCGGAATCGGTACCCTTCAACGCCTTGGGCGCCTTGTCGCCTTGACAACTATGGTCGTGGGCCAAAACATTTGGCCTATATATTAGTCCGTGGTCGGACTAGCACGGCTCATTGCCACTCCTAGTTGAAGAATCCTTGATCTTGAGGTTTACACCTTGTTACCGCCTCGTTACCTCAGCACCTCACAAGGTCTCATATGGAGAAAGATGTAACCCTCACCATGGTGGTGAAGCATTTCGTCTTGAAACGTAAATCTCTAACACCACAAGGTGGCACTTTACTAAACTATGATGATAATAATATATTTTACCAAGGAAAGGGGGGTCGGGGGTCGTGACTGGGTCGATCGGCCCCCAGGCCGACCTGGTCCAACTGGGTCGCAACCTGGATCGCGACCCTATTTTTTATTTTTTTTTTCAAAATTCCAAAAAAACCAAATAAATATGAAAAATTCCAAATAAATACAAAAAATGAGAAATAAAATAAATAACATGATTTAAACAAATAATTCATGAAATTCATTTCAATGTGACATATTCGACATTTTATAGGTAGTTTATATACTCTTCCCATGTCATTTGGGTTGAGTACAAAGTTTGATATATGTATATATAACGAACATATTCGTCAGTCCCTTGGAAAATCATCCTAAGACTTGATCCAAACGAGTCACCATAACTATCGTAGTCATAGGTCAATTGGATTGAAGTGTTTGATGACTCCACATAATTTATTTCATAATGCTCTTGACCATATGTGGGGAACCAAGAGCTTTGGAATGAATCATATGCATAGTTGGAGGCATCATGGTATTGTCCTCCAGCTCCATAAGTACGGTGAGCTCCTCCACATTGCGGCCTTGTACCATGATCGGCATATTGGGTTGTATGTGTGTATTGCTTTGGGATGAATCATATGTTATGAATCATATGCATAGTACGTAGAGATGCTATAGGAGATATAGAAAGATTTAGGGTTCTTTATATTTATGAAGCGATGATGCCCTCGTATCTAGCTCCACTGTCGCTACTACTCTTTGACGAAGAATTCTGAGAAGTTTGGTACTGCACTCGAATGTTTGGCACCGGCGTGTCTTCTCGATCGTCTTCAACTGTATTAGCATCTACAATATCAAGAGGATCAGTCATAACTTGTTTACCTTTTCTTTTACTTTGCATACCTCGACTAGTTCCTTCTCCGATCCTTTGTTGTTTTGCTAGGGACGAAGGGATCTGGAATTCTTTGGCCAAATGAACATCATCGAGCACTCCTTCAGCCCATTGTCGATCTTCCAGGTTGAACTCCGATTCTCCGAACCCTTCTCGGTTGTTAACCCAAGCTTCCAAGGAGTTCTTCTCATAGAAGATTTGATCCAAATCGATGTCCTCCTCTTCAATTGATGGCTCCTCGACCTGACATCCCGCCGCCTGTGATATCTAGCTCTTTTGTTCCATCTAGTTCTATTTCATTCTTTTCAAATTCTTCAACTTTAACCTCATGTTGTAGTGACAATACGAGGTCTTTGAGTCTCTTTAATGTCAACTTATTCCTTTACTTCGTGTGAATCAAATTGAATGTAGACCGATTTATCTCACAGCCCGAAGCCGAAGTGGTTTGGCTTAGGACCCTGGTGGCTACATCCGCAAGTCCTCGTACCCTGGTACTTTACCATGGTCCATCCATCAATCAACTACATAAATTGAATGTGTTACAGCTTGCTCCACTCTACTCGTACCAAAGTGAAATGATTGTATTCGGTAATCGTACATCTTGTTGTAGGCGATAATAGCCCGGTCATCATCACCGAGCATCCATCGGATGATGCTCTTCACGTCATCTAATAGCTCGTTCGTTGCCTTGAAATGTGGATTGTAGCAATACCTTAGGTTGAAAAAGTAACCTACGAACCAAATAATAATAGTAAACAACTTATATATTTGAACAATGTAAAAACAAGGTTAGTAAATGACTCACGAAATATACATTCTGCATGTATGAGTTGATGTAATGTACGTTCCCAGTGACGATCTATGATGTCCCACCATTTGACGAAGTCGGACACTGTCTTCAAGATTTTTTCCTTTGCTCTCTCAATCTCATCATATAAATATCCCATGTTTGTTTTTCTATCTCCGTCAACTATACTTACCTTAACTATATGTTGGACAATGTTTAATGTCTTCTTCACAACCTTCCAAAAATCCCCACTCTATTGTCTCCTCTATCTTTCTCCTCATTCTCTTATCTGATGGGTTACATCTAACTATCCAACTACCCTAACCCGGTGAAATTACCATATGAGTAGGAGCTCTTCTTTGACTCGACAAACTTTTTAGCAAAATGTAGTGGGAGGCGAACCGGGTTATACTGGGATATAGCAACTCTCGGCCTTTGGTATGTTCTCTCATAAGTGTAAGGACAAAGTTATGGTTGTAAATAAAAAAAGAAATAAACTGAGCTAACTTAACTACCATGTCTATTTGAGGATCCTTGCATATATCCTCTAACATCAAGTCTAAAGAGTAGGCAGAACAAAGTGTCTAATACAACTTTGGTATTTTGACCATCAGCATCTGTCCGGCCGATTTGTATCCGGCTGTGTTGTTTGTGACTACTTGAACTACCCAGTTCTCTCTTATTTCTTCTATTACTCCATCTATCAATTGGTAAAGATACTCCGCAATTTTTTACCTATCCCGATACATCGACTGACTTCCAAAATACCGTGCCAGCTTAACTGTATACTAAGAAATTGATCATCATCTTCCTAATTATACCTGTTAAGTATAAGATATTAACTAAGTTATACTAAAAAGAATATTTATACATATAATAGAAGTGACTATAAACAAATTTACTTACCAATCCATCTGTCGGTCATTAATGTGTAACATCTTTCCTTCTAAATGTGTTCAAATGAAACCACATACTTCTTTATATCTTGCACCTCCATGGGAAGATATGCATTGTATATCTCCTTTGGGTTTAGCCTAAGCACTCCTCTCCCGACGTCTGCGATCGTGCCAATCATAGTTGTCAAGGCGACAAGGCGCCCAAGGCGTTGAAGGGTACCGATTCCGCTTAGGCGACAAGGCGGCCGCTTAGGCGTCGCCTAGGTGGTCAAGGCGGTATTCAAGGAAGGATGGGTAGGAGATTGTGAGACATAAAAATATGCATAAATATAATCATATATTTTATGTTATAATCGAATATTGAGTGTTTTAACTATTTATATAAGTAAATATGATGTGTATGTGAAAGAGAAATGAGTTAAATAGATTTTTATAAAATTTAAGTATATAACACATTTATTATTATAAAATTTATATATATGTGCGATAGTATGTGATAGTGAAATATTGTTATAATATTATTAAATGGGGGCGCAGAGTAGTCGCGGATATAAGAATATAATAATATAAGCGATCTTATATATGTAATTATGAAAGTGTGGGTATTTATTTTTGGATAAGAAGTTAATCATGTAAATGTGGATATTTAAATAGGTGTGGGTATTTAAATAGGTGTCCCTTGTGAGGGGTATCAAGAGGGTAAAACTCCTGAAAATTCTTTTTTTAATCATGTAAAAATACCCTGGGCGCCTTGTCTAGGCGCCTTGGGCGCCTAGGCGGGCGCCTTGGACGCCTTGGGCGCCTAGGCGGGCGCCTTGGGCGCCTTTTTGGCCCCAGGCAAGGCGCTGCTGGAAAAGCGCCTTGCCGCCTAGGCGGCGCCCAGGCGGGCGCCTTGACAACTATGGTGCCAATCATATTCTCATAGTATGATCCTCTCACAGCATTTGCCGGTATGTTGTAGTGAAAGAACCACCTTGATGTTGCTAGGCCAATTATTTCCTTGCATAACTTAAGGTTTTTCATTGCCGTCGTGATTGTGCTTTGACATTGTCATGATCTAGTGATAATGAGATCCACGGGACCTACTGCCGGGTCCTGTCTTGGGTGAGATCATGAATTTCATCTTGCAGTTGGTTGTAGATCCTCTTCCACTTCCTAAACCACTCCCACTTCCCGACCCTTGACCCATCATTCAACCGGTGCATCTATATAACTCTTCGTCGGTGAAATATTTTCGACTTGCTTTCATTCCCCGTAAGAGGTTGTTTATTTAAGAAATATTTAACTACTTAATGATCAATAAGATAGGAGAGTGAACTACTTTTATAAGTAATGCAAACATACCGTTAGCGTAGTCTTTGTCTCGAAAAATATCCGGTCTCTCTTGTCTAGTCCCGTAAACGTGCACGGAATGTCTCACTGGTTGTGATAATTCTTTCCGAACGGTCTCCTTATGCCGTTTACTAGTTCCCTTCGCTTGCTTCATTGCTTGTAGGTGCCTATGAAATTGAACTCTTATCTCCGATGGAGTCCATATGCAAGGAAGAACATTGTCCTTCATACCTGCAAGATGAAATTTCAAACGATAAATACCACCGAAGATAACTTTGTCACAATATTTACATTGCACTTTTCTCTCCACCATGGAGATCAAGTTACAATGTAACCAAGTCGGATCATTTCGGCTCGAGCCGGTAGTTTGGATTGTTTAGCTCGGAGAAGATATTTTTAAGTAACAAAATAAGTAATTAATTAATACTAATTAAGTATCTAATTAAATAACTAATGAAGCAATTAAGTAAGAAATGAACTATTGAGTAAACTACTTAAATATCTAATTAACTTGACTAATTAACTATTAACTACTTAAAACTAAAATAATAATAAAATAACTAATTAAGTTACTAATTAAGTAATTAACAACTTAATTAAGCAAATGATGAACTAGTTAATAAACTAGTTGAATATCTAATTAAATAAGTACTACCTAACTATTAACTAATAAACTAAGTAACTTAAACAAATTAAAGAATAAAATATTTAATAAACTAATGAAGTAATTAAAGAAGGAAGAGAATAAAAAACTTGAGATCAAAAAACTTGAGATCAAAGAGCATTTAGTGAGCAAGAGTGAGGTGCGCAAGTGTGAGGAGGAAGAGAGCCCCGGTCACCAAGCTTTCAAAGGCCACACATTTGTTGCAGGCGGGGTCGCATGACCTGGTTGCGACTCTGCGACCCAGCCGACGGGTCGGGCCGACCGGGTCGCGACCAAAACCGACCAGGTCGGGCCTGGGTTGCGACCCAGTTTTCCATAGATTTTACTATAATTTCACTATTATTAAATAGGCATCCACAATTTGTGTGCACCTCAAGTGACTTTTTTATCTCAAGAAACGCACCCTGGCCCCTAGGCCCTAAAAAGAGCCTTGGTACCTAGGCACCCAAGGGTGCCTTGACGACTATGACAGTATGACTCCAACACAAATGGCGTAAGCACTTACTTTGCCTGCAACACATTTACTCATGTCTAGACTGTCTAGTAATCCTGAGAAATCGTTGATACCAGTCAAACCCAGGAGAGAGTGTTAATTATGGTGGTGACATCTCTACCATCTTTACGGGTGATGAGTCTTGTTTTACAAACCCAAAATCATGGCTTCAAGGTTGAAACCACCAGATTTTTACTATATTAATTGATGCGGGACTAATACACACCTCCAACACTCACCCTCACGCCAAGATGGGCCGTGTGAATTCAGTAGAGAGATAAGATAATCGAAGATCAAAGTTGGACAGTGCCTAGCTTTCATACCATCTTACAAATTATGGAATAAAGGCCCAGGACATGATGTGCCAGCCCTAGAATAGCCGAAGAAGGACTATCCCACACTAAGTATAAGCGACACGATCCATATTCATAACCACATGCACAAATACAGAGCCAATTCTCTATTGTGTCTCAACAAAATCAAACTCACGGTGGCTATCACGTCATAGAGATAAAGTCAAGAGATGAGAAAAGGTATCTTCCTTTTAGGAAATGAACAATTTCATCTTACACACGCTTTGTACAAGAATTTAAATCCTCGTCAACAAAGGAAACGAGCCGCCTGATGCAAGGGCAGCAATAAGGAAAAAAAATGGTCGAGATTAGGATGGCTATGGACCGCATACGTAGGTGTTGAGCTGGCGGACGAAGCTGGAAAAATTGTTGTGCTTGAAGTACTTGGGAAGGAGGCTCTTCGCGAACTCGGGGGGATTCCACACGACGAAGCTGTTATTGGCCGGACCCCACGATATCACCGTGTCCGTCGCAGGATCGTCCACCATGTCGAACGTCTTGCTTAGAAACGGCGGCAGCGCCCCCGCCGCACCGCCGCCGGCTTCACCCCCCTCCATTGCTCCTCTCGACAACACAAATCGGAAACAGCTCTGCTCCCACTGGACGCGGCAGCTGGGCGAGCGGCGAGAGAGTATATTTAGCGATAGACACAGAAGAGAGAAACAAAGAGAGATTTTAGGGCGACGGGGGAAAGACGGCGGCTGAAGAGAGAGAGTAAAATAAGTACAACAATCCGGTAGTGTCGTACGATATTTTCATATATTTTATCAATACATTTTATCATGAAATTATTTTAAAATATATAATAATTATTACTGAAGTACATTTTATAAAATTAAGTTATTTTTTACGACATCTCTCCTTTTTTATTTAAATCATACGTAATCTTCACTCTTTTCTTATCGCATTTCACTAATTTATATTCTTAATTGTTTTAATCTTATTTTGATGAAAACATATACATATAATATTGTACTACCAAACACACAATTAAATCAAAAGCTTGTTTCCTTCGGCCACCTCGGCGGTGATGTCATCGTGTGGCACGCCGCCCCAGATGCGTTTCGTAGGACCACCTTTTTATCGCCGCATATCCAATCATATTTTTTTTGGGGCTTGATTGGTTTGAATATTAAAACGATCCAGTTAAATATATCAGCAGATTTGACCCCATCAAATAACAAAATTATTATGATTTTAGTGATCTATGGTATGAATCACCGACTCTCCTGTTTGCAAAAATATTGGGGAGCCAGACAGCCCGCCCTGCGCTACGCGATATCTTGCGCACAACGTGGCAGATGCCCTTGACATGCTGTCGAGTGTCGGACCACGTGGCATCCGCCCGTGGCGAAGGGCCGTCCACGTGGACGCCGGAAATTCCAGCTCAGGCCCGCGAGACTCTAATCAAAGCTTTCTCCAAAATTCGATTTTTTTCAAATGCGTTATGATCTAGAAAATCTCAACGCTCGAAATCGACTGGCATTTTGGGGGCAATGATCCCACACAAGAGAATGGCGGTAGCAGGTGTGACAGAGGAAATGGGAACATATGCGCATCAATCAGATAAAATCGAGTAATCAACATATTGAAATAGGGGGATAGCCTCAGAAATGGGGGGGGGGGGGGCTATCGCGGAGAAGATCGCTTCACTCACTTACTGATAGGAGACACCTCTTCTTGGGAGCATCATGAATCCGAGATAAACATGAGCATTCAAATGGGCATTCCATCTCGCGGGTGATGACCAAGTTAAGATTGATCACAGATTTGTGTATCAAGTAAAAAGAGAAGGATTTGCCGAGGCAGTGCTAACTTGAACCTCCAGCACCTCCAAGCGGCGCTCCAAGACATCGAGCTTTTCATTCAGCAGAGCCAATTTGCTCTTGGTCGTCGCCTCTGGAAGTCATTAATATGATTAGAAAGGTGCAAGGCCAACATAGTCACATTCATCACCAGGCTACATCACCTAAATCATAGTAGCAAATTCAGATTCAGAGAAAGCACAGAGAGGCAACATTACTACCCGTAATCACTTTTGTGGAAATATTTTCCGGAATAGCAGAAAACATGGAGCTACATGGAAGAACCAGAAAATATAATTACTTGAAGGATCCCTGTACCTGTAAAATGATGAACGGCACTGACATGCACGAATCAGTGAATAACATTTGAATGCTCCTCTCCCATTAGAACCTTGGACACCAAGAAAACTAGAACTGGTCTTGGGCGGCGAGGTTGAGACGTTTACCACAATTTATTAATTACGTTAGAAAGATTAGATTACAACATAAAGATGAAAAGAAAAGCTTGGGTTGGGGGGGGGGCGGCATTACCAAGATGGTAATGGCCTAAAACTGAAAACTACAAGTGACTCCAATTGAGAAACTTATCCCCAAAAGAAGATAAAACTGAATAGGATCCTGGTAGAGGTGAGAGAAATCCCAGTCTTCTACTAGTTGATCCAACCGTTGTAAAATTCATAAAGGATTTTCTCATAATGATCTTCAAAAAATCTCCTATTCATTGAATCCAAATAGATAGTGTCAACTTCCACAATCTCAACTCTTCTCCCCAATTACTACCTCTATTCTAGTTCATGATCAATGACGCAACATCCTTATGCTCGTCCCAAGTTAATTCCCAACTTTTGAAAAGCTTGCGCCACAGCAGGTGATGATGCAGCATCTTAAATATAAGTGATTGACGTAGCAGATTTAGCAGTTGCAGAACACACACAAAACAGATGGAATAAAAAATAATCTCTAATTAAAGACAGTGGGAGTTTTCATCTACAAATCTTCCATAAGGAAAGTCTAATTCTTTATTTTTGTTTATGTTCCCTCCTCTTTTTGTTTACGTGTGCAAAGAGCCATTTTCGGTGCCAGGGGCGGTGGTGCAAAGAGCCATTTTTGGTGCCAATTCGACCAATTGGACTGCAATCAGCCCATCTTTAATCCTTTATTTTTGTTTACGTTCCATCCTTTTTTGTTTTTGAAAAAAATGATCTGGACCAATGCTAGATCTGTTTTGAATCTTTGATTCCCTTGGATCGGCCAACCCAATCTCCAGCCTTCCTTGGTAATACCAGATATCCATGAATATCAATTTGAAGACAAACATCCAAGTGAAATGCACACAAATTTGCATGGTGCATTATCCTAGTAAGTCAAATAAATGACATATAAGACGTATAGGCATGGTTGTCAAAGTGACAAAGAGACCAAGGATCCTTTTGCCATTTAAGCGACAAAGCACCCGCTTAAGTGGCGCTTAATAAAACTAGTTGGGATATAACAAAAAATATCCTAGCAATGAGGCATATACAAACATAAAAAAAGTTAAGTAAATAGAAAAAGAAAACTGACTTACAAAATAGTTTTGACATCATTCTTTACTATGCAAAACATTTATCTCAAGCATACAACATGCAATTCATTTTTGCCAATATCTAAAATATAGCAAGCAAATAACAATGATAAAAAACACATTCAATAGCACATAGGAACATAAAAAGTGGTACTAAAAAACTAATATAAGACAATTAAATAAGTCTAACAAAATGCACCCAATAAGAAATATCTGGATCCGCCTCATGCGGATCCTGTTAAGGTAAGCGGCCCAAAGCGCCCACCTTATTGCCTTATAAAAATGCAGTTGGGCGCTTTAGCTTGCCTGGACCACTTTACCGCTTAAGCACCGCTTTGTGTTGACAACAATGGCTATAGCTAAAGATGCTACAAAACTGCAAATATGAGTTGCACCTAAATTAGATACCACAAATTTGCATGTTTGAAGTGACTGATCAAATTGACAGAACAAAGCAGCCATGCAGGCAGACATGAGAACTGATTTCTGCTCTTTAATCCTGGTTGACAGAAATCACAACACAACACAAAGAACTGAAATGACCTGAAACTATTTAAGGAAGCTCATGGTTTATCCATGATCAAAAAATGAATGAACAAAACTATTTTAGAAAGCGCATGAAGAGTCGAAGATCAAGGTAACTTAACACACGTCCATGGATATGCATGCACAAAAAATTGTTTAATCGATCATTAAGTGCTGCTTGGCTGCATCCTGCTTCCCCTGATAGTCCTATTTTTCCTCATTGCAATGTTGGCCTAAAAGGTCTACAAGTTAGTTGCTGTTTCAAAATTCAACAATTAGAGCAGAGTAGTAAGGAGAACCTATGAACAAATGGTGATCCAGGCCCCAAGCTCAAAGCTAAGGCCAACCAGAAACCTGCCTGAGAGCTCTGTTATCAAAGGCGGTTGAGGCTACCGCCTAGGCGACAAGACGAGGTGAGAAGGCCCTTTGCGCCTCGATTCAGCCCAGGTCACCCAGGCAATTAGTCACCGGATCTGATCTATCTGATCTATTGAGACCATACGACTTTAAGTCACCGGATCCAGTGACCAAAGGCCCTACCGAGTCCCAATGTCAGGTGAAGAAGAATGTTGTGGCGGCTGTGGAGGCCACAGAGGCTTGCCTCTGTCGTCAGAGGCAACAAGGTGAGGTGGCTGGGGCAAGGTGAGAGGTCCCTCACCTCAGCCGCATCACACCTCATACTACATAGCATGAGAGTCAAAAGTGACCCAGGCTCACAAATGACTATTGAACTCATTTCCAGTGTAAAAGGATATATTAATTAAAGGTAGTTCAAGTCCCCAAGCTCCAATGCTAGCAGGCTCGAAGCGGCCCAGGCTCACCGTGATCAAAGGACCCATTGGCCAGCTTGGCTCACTGACTCCTTGTGTATAAGGTAAAATCATCCTCCAAAAAGCTAGTTAGCTCTCTACAACCCCAAAAGTAAGAAGAAATAAGTTTTATCTACAGAAGATGAATAGCCCTCATTTCTGTCATGAAAGTATAATTCATAATCCTTTTGTATTTACTTGTACATTCCTAAAATTTTGCATTTAGCTTTTGTACATGTGAAGCCTATGTTATCAAAAGGTTGAGAACAGCACTTAGGCGACAAGCAAGACGAGGTGGCCCTCTTTGTCTTGACTCAACCCATATCGCCAGAGTGATCACTTCAGCTGCCACCACCTCTGAGGCAAATATTTTCGGCATCTCAGATGCCTCAAAGGAGGCCCTAACTACGGTACCAGAGGGCTGATGGGCCATCTGAGACCACCCCGTCGCCTGCCCTTACTGAAAAGGGGAGACAAGAACAATTGTGGGTTCTGTCATGGAATGCTGGATCAGGTCGTGTTGCCCAATCTGGCCTGACCCAATCGGATTTGGCCTCAATTGATCCAACTCCGTGTTGGATCAACCGATCCAGCCATCCGGGTCAGCTGGATCAGCAGTGTCAAAGTAGACTGAGCAGGGTTGGCCGACCCTGCCTGAGCTGGGCAATCTGGGTTGCCCCAAGTCGCCCAATGTTGGGACCTGTTTAGGATTCGATCAAGAGAAATGGAGATCGGATCCGGGTCGACCCGAGTCACTGACCTGGGTGATCCCAGTCGGATTGGGCTGGGACAACCTGTACATGACCTGAATCCTTCCTTTCTTGGGTTCTGTGATCCAAGAAATATGTATCTTTCACTAGGTTTTGTCTCTACACCTAAGGCACTCAATTTAAAGTTATAAATAATTAATAAAAATATTATTTTATTAAAAAACTAAATAAATATAAATTTTTATCAACAATATAATAAAAATATTAAAATTTGATTTATTCATTTTGTCTTGTTTGGCTCAATTTAGATGTATTTGATAAATCAAACTAATAACTTAAACCGAAGCAAACCAAATGATCCCAGATGATTCCAGGCTATGATCAGCAAGTCCAAACTCAGAAATAGCCAATTATGGCTAATGCTAATCTTATAGCAGCTGAGACGGATCAGCCAGGTTGGCCAGTCCCCATCCAGACCAGATGATTCTAGATGAATCCAGCCAATCCCAGCTGAAGTCGGCCTGGCAATGGTGCATAGTCTGCGTGAGCAGCTTATTCCATTATGAAATTTGGGAATGATCAATTTTGTAAAATATGTAAGTTGGGCAAGTCACGTTCAGCTGGTACTACTACCAGTTACTGGCCAGAGGTTACGATATTAGAAGATCCAAAGAGTTGGAGCAGTTTGATAACAAAAGCAAAAGGAGAAACGTGTGGAAAACATAAAAATGACTAGATGTTATTCCTAAATGGTTACAAAAATCTTCTTCCTAAAAATATGTTCCCTCAATTATATTATACAACAGACCTCTATTAAAGTTAGACTTTATTTATAGATCAGGTAAACAAAGTTGGATCAGCAGTTTATCAGGTTTGTTCTGCCTGGCTGATTCGGGATACATACATATTCAGTTATGCAATCTTCACAGAGAGGTGAAAACTGAATACTCTTAATGCAATCATCATGTGGATGGCTATTCAACGCTGTGGAGTCTTAACTGCAGCAAAGTGAATATCTTCTGTTGCAGAAAAAAAAAGACGCCATAATCCATAAGTGAAGATGGGCCCAAACAGATCACTAAATGGTTAGCATATACCTGACAGAACCGGAAATGGGCAAACCAAACCTGAACCAATGTGAAAATCCACAAAACCGACCATGAATGATGTTGAACTGGCCCGGAAGATGCTGAAGCCTGAACCAGGCCAGAAATGTACTGAACCAGCCTAAAATGATTCGAACAGGTCTGCCCAAACTGGTGTGAACCGGCCTTGAAGACTCCTGGACCACCCTGAACCGGGTTGGAGGGCCCTGAACCAGCCCTGAGCCTGGCTGAACACGAGTAAACTGGGTCTGAACCTATCTGGATCCAGTTGAACTGGCCAGCTGGACTGGCCCAATTTAACCCCTCGGGTGGGGGGGTGACGTGTCAGCACCTTGGAGCACCTGTCACTGGCTGCAGCAGGTCCGGCTGGTGCACCTGGTGCAGGACCCATGGGGGTCGTGGCGGGCCCTGGGGGTGTGTGAAAGGTGTCGCAAGAGGGGCTCGACACTGGGGGCTTCTTCATCTTCCCCTTTCGTCTTTGTAATCTCCGTTACCCGTCCGGATGGCAGAGCGCAGCAGGCGGCGCAGAAGATGGCAATGGGGTGGTCAGGAGTTGCACAGATGTGAGGGGGGCAGGAGGAGCCGAGAAGGCCCGCGATGGCCTTCTGGCGTTGACTTCCCCAATCATCTCCTCTTTCTTCTCCTTCGTCGTCATCATATGGTGGTAGGGAGCAGGGGAGGTGGCAAAGTGGGGTGGTTGGGCGATGTTCAGGGTGTCCTTGCACGAGAAAGGGAAGGTCAGAAGGGGGTGACAGTGGTCCGATGGTGGAGAACGAGGTCATCGAGGAAGAGGAAGGTGCTAGTGAGGTTGCTCAGGAACTCCAAGAATCGCTACAGGTGGTTGTGGGTGTGCTACTGAGCATTCCGGGGTTAATGGAGCCGGGAACTTATAAACTGTTGATGCTGACGACGACAGAGAAATTTGTCACTATAAAGGAGAAGGAGAAAGAATGGGAATGGCACAAAGGCCGGAAGGATGGATGGAAGGTGATGTGGGACGAGGCCGGACGGACCGGCGACGTGGCGCTACAGCGGGCCCTCGGGAGGCGCAAAAGACCTAAAAATGCAGTAAACAAGCACAACCGGACTTAAACCGGTCAAAACGAGCCCAAAATGCATCGAACCGTGCCTGAAACCCTCAAAACGGGCATGAACCGGCCCCAGAATGGCTTGAACCGGCGTGAACCGGCCCGAAATGGCCTGAACCGGCCGGTTTAGGGCTTGAACCGGGCTCTGGACCGCCGAACCGGGCCGAACCGGCCCTGAACCGGGCTGAACCGGCGGTCGGACCGGTCTGGGGACGAACCGGTGCCGGTTCGAGCGAGGGGCAGGCATGCCGGGCGAGCGGGGCGAACCGGGCACCGGTTCGCCCGCGACTTAAGCGGGGGGAGGGGGGGTCGTGGCCCCGCGCGGTTGGCCGCGGGGGCGGGAGACGCGGCCGGCTCGCCGGCCGCCGCGTACCCTCGGGGGCGTCGTCGTCGACCTCGCGAGCTCGCGAGGGCTTCGTCGCGGAATGCGGCCACGGCCGCGGTGGCACGGCTTGCGGGAGGAGGAGATGCCGCGATCGGCGCCGGACGCCGCCATCGCCGTCGTCGGAGGGGAAGAAGGTGGCCGGAGGAGCCGTCGTCGCCGGACGCCGTCGCGGGAGGAGGGCCAGGAGTCGGAGACACCTGGTGGTGCCGGAGGCGCGGGGAAGGGGGAAGGTGAGCCGGGGGAAGCAGGGGCTGTCGGCGGCCTTGCGGGAGCCGGTCCCTCCACTGGGAGACGGGGGGAGGCGCCCCGGGGAGCCCTGCCATCGTGGAAGGGGCAGCTGCCGGTCGCCGGAGCCCTAGCTGCGCACGGACGGAGCCGCAGACGCGGCTCTTCCTCCTCCTCCTCCTTCTTCTTCTCTGCTAAGGGTCCGACCGGGGGGGGGGGGGGTCCAGCAAGGGATGGTGGGGGGGAGGGACTCCGGGGATCGCCGGAGGTGGGATGGACGGGGGTGGAGACGGTGGACGTCGTTGGAGATGTCGAAACGGACGTAAACAGGGGGTGAACGGTGTCGATAGGGCTGCAAAACGAACCGGTGAAGGGGGAAGGGGCAAGAATGGCTCGGAGGCCGCTGGACGGAGGAGAAGGAGAAGGCACCCACGCCGGAGGGTTGCGAAGAGACCGGTCCTCACCGGAGGTGGAGCTGGACGACCTCCATCGTGGAGGGGGTGAAGAGGAAGGGGCAGCCCCTAGGGTTCCAAAAATTGGACAATAACCACTCTCTCTTTTTCATTCCACAATGTGTCCTCTTAAATAGAGGAGCCTATCACAAATAAGACACCCTAAATAACTATTTACATACATGTCCTCGTAAGGACTCAAATTAAAGAAAAGACTAAAACAAACTTCAAATATTTACAACGAAGTCCATAAGGACGTAAACGTAAATAAACCCCAAAATGGACCGGACCGGGTCCCCATCAGAAGGAGTGCTTGGACTTGGCCTCCTGCCAGGGGTGAGTGGAGCTGGTCTCCTGCCGATGGTGGACAAGAAACCAAAATTTTCCCCAGGGGTGAAGGCTATCGGGGTCAATTCCCTACGCACAGAACCAGCCCAAGGGCTACACTTCTCCAAAAATTCCTTATGATTGTTCCATTCATGTAAGGCTTCCTCTTATATAGAGAAGCCAAATTACAAAAAGGGACCTCTAAAGCAACTATTTATAAGTATGTCCTCTAAGGACTGAAAAGTAAAGAAAATGACTCAAAATAAACTTCAAATATGTGCAAATAGGTCCCTCAGAACAGAAATGCAACATCTTTAGAGGGCACATGCACTCGTCTATACTACTAGATAGAATCAACATAGAGAATATAAACAAACATTAGACAATATGTCAAACAACAAGATAAAAATGTCCTCAGTTTCACCAAATTTGAAGGTAAGCCACTTAGCATGAGAAAGAATTGGGGTGTATGTCTTAATAAATCTAAAGAAAAGATTAGAGCACTTATCTTATAATTTCTTAGAAAGGATAGATCACCACCGCAAAATTCAAACAAGACAATCCCATCTCCTAGCCTCCCAACTCGGACACCACCTTTGTCACATGATGACGGTCATGTGTCGAAATGGACCATTTAAAAAAACAAGAAAAATAAAAAATAATGTGCTGGAGCAAACCCGGATGGCTTCATAGGCCATGGTTGACTGGATTGGCCAATCCTGGTTTGGCCTTGATGGGATGCTCAATAGAGACACTTCCCTTGAGCATAGAGCTTGCTCCAAACATATTTTGGGACCCTTTTTGGCCCTTTATTGCTGACTGAGATGCTGTTGCGTACTTATCCATAGCAAACAGTGGATACCTTGCATGATTTCTTCAGAGAAAATGTAATGTACTAGAAAATACCGAAAAACAAAACATAAATAAATCCCAATGGATGTCACTGTCTGTATTCCATCTTGTGGTTTGTGAAAGACATACACGAATATGTTTTACAGATAAAGTATTGACAGGAAGGTGACAGGTCTTGTCAGAAAAAAAGATTGGCACATTCTACAATTTACAATTTTACATATTCCTCCATTCAGTCTGTAATTAAATTAATTTAGTTGCTGAGTTGTGGAAATGTAGGAAGTGTACGTCAAGCAGTGGATAGAATATTTCAGTTTCAAAACTTACTTTGATGAAAACTCCTTCGGCAGACAATGGCACCATTCATAGAAGTAGAGCCTAATATTGCACTTGGAATCAGCTACTAGGCATGAACTGTTAGGTGCAGATGACTACATGACTTACTTATAATGCTTATGATAGCAAGACCAAAGCACGTGAAAAGATGAATGATCTGGCAAACTAGTTTGATCATCAACGTAGCTGTCCTTTCTAATGGGACTGTTTGAATAAAGTATTAACCACATATATCATATTACTTCTGATATTAGGTAGCACAAACTGAAAGCGGAAACTTTCACCTTTTACTCATTTCCTTGCTCCATCAATATGCCCTGTGTTTGATGTATATTTTCTAGCAGAATTTGACATGACACCTGATAGCATCTAACCTAGCGAATAACTTACGGAATAACTAATCAGGGGCATATTTCAATAACCCGTACGCTAAAAATGAAACTTCAATCAGTCATTTCTTTTCATCGACTCTAACAATCACCCCATCTGAACTGACATAAAACCTGAAGTCTAATTAACCGGGTATATCATATGCAAAGAAGTGGCGTCTTTTCTATATGAAGAATGGCAGCCGAACATATTAGAATAACCATCAATGAAACAAAATCATCGGAAATACAACAAGTGCCCAGCCTTTAGCCTCTTTTAGGATTCAAGTTGGGAGGCAAGGCAACCAAGAAATCTGATGTTCCCGAATCATAGGCAACAGAGAGCAGACACACCGAAGTTGCCGCGGACTAGAAGTATGCACTTTTAGAAAGCTGGACACTTGGACGTCGGGATCGGAAAAATCAGGGCCAACGAAACATAGGGAACGGGAGGCAAAATGGCATTATCTCCTACCAAATTGAACCAGGAACTCGAAGAGACGGCGCACATTGAGCGAGATGTGGGAGATAAACTCCCGGTTCTCCCAGTCTGCCTGCACGGCGATCCCCACGTTCACGGCGTTGGTGATCCCTCCAGCCCTGGCCATCGCCCCTCGCCACCTCGTCTAAAAGCAGACAAAAAGCACAATTTTTGAAAAGCGGATCACAGGGGACACTAGTGCCAATGCGGAGAAAACTAGTCTGGCAGCTCCAATGCTTGCTCTCCCAGATGAGTAGAGAGGAGGGAGAGGTGAGGGGAAGTGGGGATAAAGGACGATTATCAACACAAGGGCAGTGATGCCTGCGGTGATCTGCGGAGGGAGACGATTAAGTTGGCGGAGTGGAGAGATTCCACCACCAAATATCGGAGCGCTTTACCCGGAAGGCACGTCTTTACGTCTTACCAGCCGCCTGAGTGCGCAGCCAGGGGAAAAACACACAGGCCTTTTAAGTAAAAAAAGTCGATATAATTTTTTCTTCAAATATATAGCCTCTCCAATTTTTTATGTGTTCGTTTACCAAAAAATTTTTTTTTATGTGTTCGTAATTTGATTTAGTAGGACTTTTGTGAAATTGTTTATCTAGACCGTATCAAGTATACCAAACGAATTGTGTTCTGCCTGGGTTTAGTTCGGTCGTTTAAACTATACTTTTATTAAAATATAATATATATATAAATAGAGCACGCATAAAAAAAAAGCAAAAGCCGTGTATAAAATGACTATCTATGCCTTTTCTTTGGTTTGCCTCGACCAAAAAATATGAGTTTGAATTTAGATCTGCGGAGGTATAAACCCTACTCGAAAAACAAAAGAGGCTGTTATAAACATTTTACCTATTTTTGTAGTAGATCGTCCCCCGTCAAAGCCCGTCCAAACGCCTGTTATCCAAACGCCTCGTCAGAGCAGCTTCGCTTCTCTTCCTCTTCCTTCCGAGAATTCTGCGATGATATCTGTTCCTTACCATGCCTTCCTCCCGGGAGGAAGATGCCTAAGAGAGCGCCGGATGCGCAGCTTCCCCGCTTCCGCTGCTCCTTCCTTTCAGGTATTCCCGGCGGGCGGGAAGCTCCGAACGGCTGCTGGTGGCGGGATTCTCGGTGCGTCATCAGCTCTTATTACCAATTCGGACGATTTCGAGGTTGGAAGGTTACTTGGAAGCTACGGATTCATGAATGTCACCAGGTTTGTTCCAGATTATCTTTCCTGTTACTTTCCGCTGGCGTGTTAGTTCGGTTCCCACGTGATTTCGAGCCCTTCAGTGTCTATGTGGAAATATTCTTTCAATTATCGTGGTATCACGGGGACATGTTTAACTATAGCCTTGTTAGTTCATGACAAAAAAGAAAAAAAACAAAGCAAGCCAAAATAACATTTTTAGTCGAGTAAGTGGATCAAGCAAAAATGAAAAGTAAGTGGGAAACGGGACTTGGACTTTATAATCTTAAAACCTCAATACCGGGCAAAACGAGAAATGCATAAAACAAGAGATAAAGGTCGTGGTAGAGTTTCTCCGTGTCCATTTTTTTGGACTTTGGACACGTTAAGTGACCTGCTTTCATAGTTGTTAAGGTAAAAAGGCGTCCAAGATGTCGAAGAATGTCAATTCCGCTTAGGCGACAAGCGGTCAAGGCGGTAACATTGAATGTGTATATACATATGCATATGTATATACACAATCATATATATATATATATAATATATATAAGTAGATGTTAGTATTATATATTAATATATACATGCAAATATATATTTATAAATATAATTATACTTGTATGTTATAATTAAATCTGTATGTTTTTGTGTTCATACATGTAAATGTGATTTTATTTATGTAATTATGTATACATATATATTTATTTTGAGAAATAATTAATTTTGATAAACTTGATGTGTGAGAGACAAAGAAGAGAGTTTTAATAAATTTTAAATATATAACATATATTTATAATTATGGATCTTATATATGTGATAGCATAAGTGATAGTAAAATATATTAATTTGTTTACACTCTTACAAATGGACACTTGGGATTTGCGGATCAACCTGTGCAGTCAGGTCGCATAGGTAGCACTCCTTGTAGGAGATATCAAGGGGGTAAAGCCCTCCAAAATATATTTTTTTATTATGTATAAATATTTGGGGGTGCCTAGCCTGGGCACCTTGAGCACCTTGGGTGCCTAGGTGGGCGCCTTGGGTGCCTTTTGGGGTTCTCACAAGGCGCCCTAGCAAGGCATTGGCAAATTAGCACCTTGCCACCTAGGCGGGCGCCTTGACAACAGTGTCTACTTTTGAAGCTGATCTGGAAATTTCAATCTTCCATAATGCTTAGTAGCTTACATAATGCTTCAATCTCTTATGAAGCTGCCGAGTCTCCAGTCTTCTTTCTTTGCGCTATGATTCCCTCTATCCATGCACCTCCTTATTACCACCGCTCATATTGCTGTTACTGGTTATAGTTACTGGTTATAGTTACTTACTGCTTGGCCGATCCAAGTAATTTTTTTCCTGTTCATGCATTTATCTGTGGATTTTCCTCACTGGGCTTCATCTTCTAGCTTTGTCCAGCTTCAGAATTGCTATGATCCGACTCCATAAGTACTTGAAATGTTTGAATTGATTAATCAGCAAACTCTAAATTTTGTGTGCCCATCCCAACAAATGATTGCCTAAAGAGGATGAGAAAGGCTCTCGTTCATGTCAATTGCCCATAGAGTATAAGCCTATGACTACATTGTTAATATTTATGTTGGCCCACTACATTAGTTTCATAATGGGGATTCATAGTCGGTCAAACAAGGAAATGTAAATCTTTGTCCAGTTTTTATGGTGACAACTGATATATGTTGAGTAAGGTTTACTGAACCTTTAATATTTATAGGGCATTAACTTGTTTGATGTTTTTGTTTTATTCCACTTGACAATACTCCTTAATCATCTACAGTTACATGTCATTTCAATCACGGGGGCTTTCTCTTGGTGGACGACTTGAAAAAATTTTTGGTTCTTCTTCTGAGGAAATTGAGAGATTAAGAGTTCAAGATGTTGGAGAAGGTGAAGTGAAGATCAGGTATCATTCTGGTTCTTTAACTTCTATTTTGCAGTTTGCTCGTAGTGCAGCCATTTTTCAATATACTGATATTACTTATGACAGTCAATTTTCAGGCTTTATGAAGGAAGAATTGGTCGAGGTCCACTAAGAGGGACTAGGATAATATTTAAGGTAAGGTGGCAAAGATTTGGTGTTCAACTTCCAGAATTTGAGAAATATAATGATTTCCTCAGATTTTTGATAACACGCAATAAAAATTTTTCACCTTGAAAATGAGTTTTGTACTTCGCACCTTGAAAAGGTGTTTTGTACTTACTCATGCTAGTGAGGTGTTTTGAGGTAACTTTATGCGCGTAAAGGGTTTTTTAGTGAAATAATTTGTACTTAATTTTGTAAGCTAGCCAGGACTGGGTGAGAATTGTAATGATTTCCTTAGATTTTTTATAGGAAGCTATAGAAACTTTGTGCCTTGAAATGAGTTTTGTACTTGCTCACGCTAATGAGGTGTTTTGACATAATTTTGATGCATGTAAAGGGAATTTTTGTTGAGATAATTTTTATTTGAAAGTACTTTTTGTTTGTGTTAAAAGACAATATAGTGTTAGTCAGCAATCAACTATCTAACATACATCCAGTAGTGGATTCCAATTGAAAGTTCTGACTTCTTTTCTGATTATAGTTTGGTTGATGTGTTGAGGATCAACTATCTAACATACATCCAGTAGTGGATTCCAATTGAAAGTTCTGACTTCTTTTCTGATTATAGTTTGGTTGATGTGTTGAGGTAGGTAAATAAAAGATGTTGATGTTCTTGACCAGCTTTATTCTGAACGGGAAGTCGTATCTAAACTTAGTAGTCTGGCCTTATTCAACTATCGGAGGCCAATTTTAAGGAACTTGTAATCCCCAAGAAATTCAGAAGGGTATTAAAGCAATTTCAGAAAGCATATATAATATTTTATAAGGCATGAGTGCATTCATGGAAGCGGAGGATAATTCTGTAGATGCCTAATTTTCTAGGTATACATCTGTAAATCGAATAATGTGTAATTAAAAATTCTAAGAATTAAGGGTTCTTTTGCTATTTTCTGATTATAGCAGTTTAAATTTGATAATTGAAAATAATGTTTATGGATGAAAAGTTTTTAGATAATACGAGTTCAGAGATCCTACAGACAGCAGATTCTCATCTGCTAATGACATGCATGTTCGGACTTACTTATCCATGTCAGCATATCCAAATTTGTGGGCGGATACCAAACAGTTGGCTGTTAACTTTTGCATGGTATCTGGCTTATTCATCAAAATGATTCAGAGTGATTCTGGTTACGTGTTGGCTAAGAAAAGGCAAGAAAGACTGTGGATAGTACCAACATTGGCATTGTATATGTATCTTTTGATATTTGAAAAAATGATAAAGCTTGCTGCATGCTGGGACAGACTTTTTAGGTGTTTTCAGATTGTTTTTGGATGGATGATCCTAATGAAGCAAATGCACACAACAAAGTGCTTAGAATCTCAAAGTTGTGGAGGTTGGTTGTTCTGACTTGATTCAATAATCGGAGGAAGACCAGACAGTGGGAACTGGGAAGTTGGCCCTTTATATGTGTATTATTTTCTATGAATTCTTTAAGGGTATTATCCTTCCGATGCCATCTGTTGTCTAAATACTCCAACATAGAAGTTCCAGCATTTCGGCCAAAATCAATATTTTTATGTCATCGTGGCTTAGCTTCTTGGGCTGTCAGATAATGGCATTCATTGGCCAACCATGTGGAGCCCTCTAAGAACCTTGGAGGTGAAGCATGAAATGGAAATTTTTGCATGGTTGACTGACCATGTGTGGTTGGGTAGCTTATTATTTGTAGAGAAAGATTTCCCTCTTTTCTATGCGAACAAGAAGAACCCCCAAGTATAAAATGAAACACAATACCTTTTATAAACTTCATTGCAATTGGTGGCTTCTATTCATTATGTATAGGCTACTAGTAGGTGAAAACTATATGAGGATCTCAAAGGAGGTGATGAGGATTGGATTGGACCTGATGATCGAGAAGGTCCAGGGTGTTGCCATTTAAGTCTTACGAAAATGTCACATGTAATTTTTTATATAGTGGCGTTATAATTAATTTCTTGTATTTCTTTTAAGTATTTAGAGTTTCTTTTGAGTCATTATATTTATATTTCAATTATTTAGAGGATTTATTTATAATTAGTCTTTGGAGGTCATTTCGTAAAATGGTTCTCTCTATAGGCACCCATGCTGATACGATGGAAGAAGAAATGAAGAATGAAAATTTTAGAGCACCTTGATGTTTTCCATATGGGGGCTTGCCCTGTAGATATCTTCAGTTCTTCACCTCTAGGAGATCCCGACTCCCCCTCTTTATCTCTGGTAGAGGTTGGCCTCTGATCACCCTCAGCATAGGTCAGTTCCGACATCTTCTCCCTTCTTCCTTCCGGCCTCCGCACCGTTCTTGTCACCTTCTTCTTCTCCTTTTTGTTGAGCCTCCCAGCAGTCGTGACATCTCCTCCCTCTGCCGCCACTGTCTCCTCCTCTATCACCAACACACATCTAGAACCTCCGCCCTCACCTCCTTCAAATCGGGCATCTAGATTGACCGTCGGTCCGTTCCAACCACATTGACACACAAGTTCTCCTTCAACACCGCTTGAATCACTAAAGCCCTCCTTCGGCGAGCCACTCCCCTTTCCCACGTCGTTGTCATTGTTGCTTGCCATCCCGTCATCGTCGTCAACCTTCGTTCTTTCATCCTCTTGATCTCTATCGCTTCGCAACCACCCCACATTGTTGTAAACATCAATTGCCTCTCCCTTTGCCATCTTCCCCTTCCCATTGGAACTTCTTAGAGCACCTTTCATTTACCCTTACCAAACCATTGCCAACCATTGTTTCCAACTAGTCTGATCCCCTATCAGCGTGTCGATGTCTCTCCCCCAGTTGTAGCTCCCATTTCCAGAACCACCTTTTCCATTGCTCCCTACCACCAGGCATCATCGATGGAGGTGAAGAAGGAGAAGAAGGAAGAGAGGGTGTCAGAGATGACGCATGGAGACCCTCCCTCGAGCTTGGTCTCCATCTCCTTCCAACCATGTTGTTGAAGGAGTCATGTTGTTGTACCTTTGCATATTTGGACGACCGATGAGGTTGCGGTGACGAGAGGACGAAGTAGCCCTTGTGCGGGCTTTTGTCAGGGCTTGTTGTGCCACTTCTTGCTCGAGTGCCCGCTGAGCGGCCACGACCTGGGTGATGTCAATTGTCACATGCTGTTGAGAGTGACCATGTGGCGTCATGAACCCCCATATGAGCTTGCCTTCATGCGCTTGCAAACGCTCTCTGTGGGTGGCCATGACCTTGGCTTCCTCGCTCACATGGAGTTTCGCCCACCGTTGGGTGCGCCCAGCTGCCCACAAGGCGCCACAATCCACCCTCCCTCTGAGCTGCCTTTGGCATCGCCGCGACTCTTACTGGGGACCAACTCCTCCAAGAGCCAGCCACAACACCCCTTCTCGGTTAGGGTCCAACTGTGACCGACTCACACCGGTTCGGTCTTTGGTCCAGACCGGACCAAAAACTAGTCCAACTCTGTTCTTGGCCGGTTCACCCAGTCTGAGCCCAATTCACACCGATTCAATCTTTTAAAGCCAGTTCAAGCCGGTCCAAACACCAAACCTGCCGGTTCAGATGGTTTGAGGCTGGTTTAGGTCCGGTTCAAACTATTTTAAGGCAGTTCAGGCCCGGTTCAATGGCTTTTCAAGATCGGTTAATCAATTTTCAGCCTAATTTGGTGGATTTTAGCTCAGTTCGGGCAGTTATTATGTGGTTCATGTCTGGTCTGCCCAATTCAGGCCTGATCGGGGTCCTTTGAGCTCATTTATGCCCGTTGGTGCACCCGGATGACACGCCCTCACTTCTATGCTACATCAGTTGCCACGAGCCTAACTTCCTTGCGCACACACGATTGCATGCCGTCGGGCATGCCCACAAGGTGCCCTACCTCTGGCATCACCACAACTCCCACCGATGGGACCAACGCCTCTAGGAGCCAGCCACGACACCCCCCGGTTGGGGTTAGATCGTGACAGCTCGTGTCGGTTTGATCCTTGGGCCAAACCAGGCTAGAAATTGGTCCAGCTTGGTTCTTGGTTGGTTCACCCAAACCTAAGCCAGGTTCACACCGGTTCAGGACCGGTTCAATCTTTCAGAAGCTTATTCAAATCAATCCAAACACCAAACTGGCCGGTTTAAGTGTTTTTAGACTAGTTCAGGCTCGGTTCAAGCCATTTTAAGGTGGTTCGTGCCCGGTTTAACGGTCTTTCAGATCGGTTAGTTTTTAGCCTAGTTTGGTGGAATTTAGATCAGTTCAATCAGCTGTCAGCGTAGTTCACTCCCGATCTACCCAATTCGGGCCCGATCAGGGTCCTTTAAGCTCATTTGGGCCTATTGCATCCAGATGGCGGTGTCCTCACTATATATCTTGCATCAGTTTGGTATCAGAGACGGCTTCTACTTGTCTCAACGATTCGGGATCCTTACCTTACGTGGGAAAGTCTTCTTATTTAGGTATTTAGGCAGTCGCATTTCATAGCCTCTTTTTGAGTTTATCGTGTATGGATATCAAATAATCCAAAATGGCTTGGCTTATGTTCATTTTGAACATAATGTTAGAAGCCGAACAAGGCCATGTATTGTTTGATAAGTATAAGGCGTGAGATGTTATGTAGTTCTCTACAGGTACTATCTCATTTTGGACCATGACCGGCTCCACAATCGATGCGTTGATCTAAATGATACTGTCTAGGAGCTTAACTTGCGGTCCAAAAAGTACGTGTCACTGAGATAGTTGATATATATCAACATCACTTGTTTCTAGTAGTTGATTATCGAGGAGTAGACTGACATGTTTATCAAGGTGATCTGTGAGGCCAATCCAGAGTTAGTTGCAGAGTATGAGTTACAACTTATTTTAGAGATTGAGGTTGATAGAGCCGTCGAGATCGAGCTAACTGAGCAGCTTATTGAGCTACTAATTGGGGTAATGACAAAGCATTGGCTCCTTGTTGAGACTGAGACCAATGAGGCTATTAAGATTGAGTTGACCACACAGATGATAGAGTTATTGATAATGTTGATCGTTAAGGTTGTAGTCTACACACAAGTTACTGAGGATCTTCCTAGAGACACCACAACAGGGTACACAAATTTGGAGCTTGATGGTTGCTTCAATATCATTTGGGGCACCTTTTGCGGTCACTTTGGAGCCTACATGTCGGACTTCATTATCATCATCCAAGTTGCATCATTGCTATCGTAAGTTTCGCTAATAGTTGTATTGATCATACGGCACTACAAAACTTGAGGATGAGCTTTTTACAACCAGGGGAGAATAATGAGGACCGGATTGGACCCGGTGATCAAGAAGGTTCAAGACATCGCTGTCCAAGTTTCCATGAGATGTTACATTTTACTTTCTTATTTATTAGTATTATAGTTAAACCCCTTACATTTTATTTTAATATTTAGAGTTTTTTGAGTTGATTCTTTTCATTTTAGTTCTTAGAAGACATGTTAGTAAATATTTTAGAAGACCCTTTTGTAATTCTACAATAGGCTTCTATATAAGCCTCATATTGTAGCAAAATCAACATGATGATGAAGAATATGATGCAATGAGTTTTGGCCTCTCCCCTTCTATTGTTCTTCTCTCGGTCTTGTGGCTTCTCTTCCCGATGCTGAGGGTACCTCTAGAGGAGCCAGAACTAGCTAGCACCCCACCTCCTCCTCCTGGTAGGTGAGATCGTCACCCAGGGCAAAGGCTGGTTGCCTTCTCTTTCACCTCCAGTTGTTCCCAATCTTCTCTTCACCATTGGAAGTGTCCCACCCTATCTAGTTCCCCTCTTTCACCACTGGAAATTGTTTATCATCTCTTTCCCTTCGTAGGCCCTTGGTTATCCTTCTTCCAAATCATCCTTGAACCTACCCCTAGCACTAGAAGCAACATCAAGAAGAGCCAAAGACGATGAAGAAGAAGACGAGACGAGGACTATGAAGCCTCCATGCTGTCATCTCCATCACCATCATCGTTGTTCACCCTACCTCCTTCCTCGGTCTCCATTGTTGTTACCACCACTATCAAACCATGTCTCCTCATCTACCATCGTCTCCTTGACATCCACAGATGCCTTGCAGAGCTCACGACGCCAATATTTGTTCCCTCCGTTATCGTGCTCCCTGGTCCTTCCGGCTCCACCGAAACATCTTGTCGTAGGAACCTCCAGATCTCCCTCCCTATGCAAAGACACCTTCCACTCTTTCTGGATGATAACAAAGCAACAGAGAAGGAGGAAATGAAGGTGAAAGACAAAGAAGAGGAAGGAGAGAACGGAAGAGAAAAAGCAAGAAGGCGACATCAAGAGGCCCTTCCTCCTCCTAGCATGATGACGACCAAGCTGTGTTGTATGCTCCGCCAGTCACTTTATGTTCAGATGACCGATGAAGGTGGTAGAGAAAGTCTCTCCTGACCCCTCTAGGCCATGCAAGGGCACTGCCCACATCACCTGCACCCCTACTCCACCCGCCCTGCCGTGCTCCGCTCTACCAACCGACCCCAAGGACTACGCAAAGAGACGAAAGAGCTTGCACCCACATGCCCTTTTGTCGGGTTCCAACCTTCCTCCCACAGCCTACCATGACACCCTACCCAGTCTTGCAATGTGGAGGCCCTGTGTGATGCCGCAACCCCCCCGGCAAACCCCTCTTCAGGCACACCCTTGTGCCCTCACTTGCGGCCACTAATCCCACTCGCTGGGTTTCTTTTGGATGTGCCACAACCCCCCATCCGTGGGGGGGGGGGGCACTCAAGTGGCCATGGCCATGCAACCGGCCTAGCGGCTTAGTGGGCCAACAAGCCGGTTATTTTGGCCCAACATGGTCTAGTTGGGTTCAGACCCAGTTCAACTTGGTTCAAGGCCGGTTCAAAGCCCTTTGACTGGTTCAGCTCATTTCAATGCATTACTGAGCCAGTTCTAGGTTCAGTGGAATTCAATTCAATTCATGATCGGTCGGTCCATTTTGGGCCCATTTCGGTTTGACACATAGCATCACTCTTTTAATCTATCTGGGCCAGCATCTCCTTTTCTATCCTGCATCAGGAGGTTGTTGAAATTGATGGCTGATTATTCACTGTTATTTTACTGAAAACATAGACAGGACTTTGGGACAGAATTAGAAATGAAGGTGCTATGAAGAGTCAACTCAAGAGTGACATAACCTTGAGGGTTCTATAGGACAAGAACCACTTTAAAATTTTAGCAGGTTGGGCATTTAACTAAGTACATCAATTCAATTTGGGCTTGTTCCTTGTATAGATGTAAATTCAAGGAATTAAGGTTCTATGCTAATATCTTTCACTTTTCATATCTCATTAAATTGTTGCACCATCCCACTTGAAAATTTTGTTGTTTGTTTGCTGTGGTTCCTTATGTTGTACATAAACCTCAATTGCAGCTTGATGACTAGGTAGACATCTTTGACATGAGCAAGAGTTAAAGATAAATAATTCTGTAAGAGACCTGATATATTGCCAATGTAAAACTCGGTTTTGTTTCGTTCATGTACTAGGATGGCAAAATAATCCACGCTTGGATTTTGTAGTGGTATTGCAGCGTAAACAATAAAAGACCGTCATGTTGCTGGCTTGCTGCAACAAAATTTTGTAATTGACTCCAGACATTTGAAACCCTCAACAATCAACACGATGGGATGAATGAACATGAACCTTTTATAATGTAATTTTTTGGACTGGCTGTCTAGCATTTTCCTTATGTTTTTTAATCATCAAGGTTTACCCTGGCCAGCATGTTGGTGGTCTTGAGGCAGATATGATGGCTGCTAATGAACTCAATGCCCATGCTTTTCTTCAAGTAAGTAGAGTGTTATCTATGGTCCTTTATGGATCTTGTCAATGATCAAGTTTCCTTCATGCCTTTTCTTCTTTTGTCATCTAAATTCCTTGGTGGAATTATCTTTTATTGATTATTTTTTTTCTTTGAAGGAAGACACTGGTAGTGCATGTCAGAATATCCAGACATTGCTTGGTGGTTTTGAGACAAAAATGGGAGAGCAGGTTTAGCAAGAATATTCTCATATGCAGATACCTAGTCCTACAATGTAGTTTTGTTTTCACAGCTATAGCCTGATACTAAGATTATATGCATCTTCTGCAGTGGCTTGCCTTCCGTAATGATGGGATATATAGTGCTCAAGATTATGCGAAGGCCATGGGTGAAGATATATCCAAATATCAAATTGGAGGAGGGCAAATGTCTTGGAATCCTTTTGACTGGGAACAAAAGATAAATCAGAGAAGAAAATTTATTACAAAGCTGCTCAATGGTGCTATGAATGGTCTTGCCTACATGCATAATAATGATCGATTACATCAAAGTCTTGGTCCTTCTTCTGTTGTTCTTAAGTATGCACCTTATCTGAACCTTCTAGTGCATTATTTATTCTTTTTTAGATTTTGGACCAGACTGTTTATTTTCTTTTTTTTCTCATGGATTGCCACATCTGATAATTGACAGTACAATGATTGAGAAAGACGTGGCGTATTTGGTACCACGACTTCGTGACTTAGCCTTCTCAGTGGACATCAGGTTTCCTCACTATCTTGTTTTATCTGTCTTTTGCATCTTTAAGGTCAAAGTTATCTGATGCTCATAACCTGTCATGTTTTGAACGGACAGAAAATGGCTGCAGGGGGCTGATGGTGTGAACCCACTCCCTTTGGCTGGCCATCTTCTTTTATAGGATGAGGGGAAGATGAAGGGGTAAGGAGAGATTTAATGTCTAGGGTGACTCTTCACTCTCCTAGGCTCTTTTACTCCAACTTAACACTTCATTTTCCTAGGCTACAATAAATTCTTATTTACCTTCCATTATCCCATGCCATCTTATTAATAAGATAGGGTGAGGTGGCAGCTGATGGCGATGGGAGGGTTGACCAGGCTGCTTAACATTGACCTTGGCCCAGTTGGGCTACACTCAGTGGGTTGCACAATTGAACTGGGGGTAGTGGGCTGGAATTGTCCATCCAACGGGGTCATAAGCCCCCCTTTTTGGTCAATTAGGGACTGGACCTGCTGGATCCTTGGTCTGGTTTAAAAAAAGGGGCCAACAAAGAGGAAGACAAATAGAAAATCATAAGGGAAGTAAAATCAGAAGGGGAGTAACCCCTTAATAGGATGTTTGGTTACTCTTTTTTAATTGATACAGTCTTATTTTTAAAATCAAGATCATCTTGTAACACACTCTTAATTTTTAAATTAAAGAAGCAGGAAGATTGAGGTGTTTGGCAAGAATGTCATAATTTTTAGAAGTTATAGAAAGATGCTTACCCAGTAAGAATGGTGGGGGTGTGCTTGGCCGAGGACTGTAGATGCAAGAAAGAGGGACCACAGCTGAAGACCGTCTGTTTGGTTGCCCGCAGGGCCTTAGTGGGTGGCGCCGACGACCTGTGGGCCGCGAAGAGGATACAGACGGTCTTCAGGCAGGAGAGGAAAGCTGGTCTTCTCTGCCGCACCATGAAAAGGTGTCCACTGGTCTCTGTGCAGGCAAGGAAAGCTCTGCATGCTCTCTAGGTGCTGGTGCGGGGCTACCTCGTGCAGCGACAGACTCTGGCGGCGCTCTACGACATGCAGGTGCTGGTGAGAGCACAAGTGATGGGGGTGGAGCCAGAGAATCGGCCATCTCTGGCCACGGCGGTCTCTGGTGAGAAAGACGACCGAGCTCCTCGTCGTTCTGTAAGGGTGAATCTGACGGTTCTCCCTTCATCTTATCCCCAAGGAGTGTCTCGACGAGGCCGGCTATCTTCCTCCCAAGAGCATGCGCTGTGGGGGTGAAGGCGACAACGTCACATCAAGGAGGGAGAGAGAGGAGAGATGACACACTAGGGGGGTGTCTCGCACCTTCTACAACCGCCCAAACATAGTTTCGAACGGTGCCCACCCACCTCCGCGAAGGGACGAAAGCCTCCGTGTCTATCTCAAAAACAAAACAAGTCTTTACCTGTTTTATTCTCAAGAGAGATGTACGAAAGAGGATGCAGCGGTTTTAAAAAAAGAAAGGGATGAAAGAAGGTAACCAAACAAGACATCTTCTTCATTTTTAAAATTTATGTAAAAAAGAGAGAAAAAAATCGTAACGAAACACCCTATAATGATATGTTCATCCACAACAGATCTGAAAGAGAAGAGGATGAAAATGGAGAATGGAATAAGTTGAAGGGAAAACAAAGAAGGGGATAGAGAAGAAATTTCAGTTTTGCTCTACATTTTCATAAAAAGGGGGATCAAAATAGCTTGCTATTTTGAAAACAAATAGTTAATCTCATTTGGTTCAACTGAAATTCTGCTGAAGTCTTAGTTTTGCTCTACCTTTCTGTAAAAAGGGAACCAAAATAGTTTGCTATTTTAGAAATAAATAGTCAATCTCATTTGCTTCAGCCGAACAACTGCCTAAATCCAGTTTTGCCCTATATTTCTATAAAAAAGGGACCAAAATAGTTTGCACGAAAATACAAGTCATGCTATTTTGGATATAAACCCATTTGGGCCAGCTGAAGTGCTACCAAAATTTGAGAGGCACATGCTATGGAATTGAAAACACCCCTAAGGCAAAAGGGGTAAGTGCACATCAGCAAGCCGGCCCGCAGTAGGCCCAATGAAGATTAAGTAGGCCGATGGGCCCAATAAAGACCGAACATGCCATCAATGCCCAGGATGATTTTAGTAGGCCTTCATGGTCATTCACCAAAGAAAGAAATTAAATCAATCTTAAATACTAAAATAAAAAAATTTAAGGGGAAGTATGGTTCTTTCGTGTCTTCTCGCATACACTCCAATATAACATGTATCATGTATGATGTTTCACATCATACTTTCATAACCTTAAAGTTAATAGGGTGTTTGGATACATTTTTTTTGGTTATTTTCTATCTTTAAATAAAAAAACAAAAAAGATAGATGTATGGATGTTTGACAACTTTTTGCTATTTTTAAAAGAGACTTTTTATTGTTAATCTCTCCCAAAATAAAAATAACACAAGGTCAATTTTGTTTTCAAGATAAACACGGACGGATGGAGGGGGGGAGTAGGGAAAGGTGGGAAGGTGAGAAAATAGACCTCCCTCCCTCTCCCCCCTCTCTCTAATGTCCCTCTCTTCTTTTAGATAAATAGATAAAATATTTATTACAGTGTATATTAACAGATGAATAGATAGACAAACAAATAAATAAATATAAATAGAATAATAGATGACAAATAGATAAAAAATACAAGTAAATAAATGATTTTAACATTTTATTTAACTATTGTGTTGATATACAACATTTTGTTCATGTACATATATTTTGATATAAATTTTAATTTAAAAATTGCTACCAAACAACATTATAATTTTTAAAAGTTGTAACATTTTTGTCAAACATACAAAATCTATTGTTTCTGTAATTTTAAAATCGATACTACAATACAAGACGATATTTACTACAAAAATAAGATTACTCAAGTAAAAAAGCAACCAAACACCCTATAAGGGAGAGGCATAGCATGATATTTTCATGACAATATGCCTGTACCTAGCTATATGGCTAATGTCTTGGATAAATCTTCTAATGCTTGTCAAAGGTTAATGAGATTTCATCTCAATCCAACTCATGGGAACCATGGCTTGCGTGTCTTCCCCATACACGTCATTCTTGTCAAGCAATAGAATTTTCATGTTCAATGTTATCATAATGATGATATATGGAGTCCTAACAGCCCTTAGAACTTGAAAGGATGCAAATTGAAATAGAGAAATTAAATTGGTCATCCGATGATCAAAATTCAAAAAATCTCAAATGAGAAAGTGATGGGGACCGGCATGGACTGGATTGACCGTTTATTCGGATACAGTGTCTTTTGGGTCCTGAGGAGATGACATGTTTATTTCTTTATTTTTGTAGTGTTAGAATTTATTTTATGTATTTTATTTGGTATTTTGAGTCTTTTTCATTTTAGTCCTTTAGAGGACATATGTAATTATGCCTTTTAGGAGTCTATCTTGTAATGTTCAGTTCTATTTAAAGAGCCCAAACTAGTGAATGAGAATATGATGGATGTTTGAAGAAGCCAATGGGTTTCCCCTTCCCCCTCCCGTTGCCTCCTTCTGCCTTCACTCTCGGTCTGCTATCCCTCCGACATCAGTGTTATCTTCTTTCCAAGTGCTCCCGATCCTCCCCTCCCCCTTATGGTGTTTGCCCTCACCTCCAAAGCTAGATCTAGTGCCTCTTCCCCTATCTCGTTTAGATTTTTGACCTTTGTTGACACCTCTATCGACCCTACCCTATGTCCATCTGGACCTCCCACTTCACCTCCCCTCGACCCCCATGAACGCCATCCCCCTCCTCTACTGGAAGTCCCTGCGACCCCCCTTCAGTTACCCATCCACACCCGTGCACACATGCCCGACCCTAACCACCCAGATCCCCATCTTGGTGGCTCCCCTCCATAGTGCACCCCTCCCCACAGCCTTATTAACCCTTCATGGACTTCCCCCAGCAACCCCAGCCCCTTGCTGCGCCTCGCTGTCCCCCTCCCTACTGGTTAAACCTCCTTTCGATAGACCGAAGGCGACAAAGGAAGAAGAGGAAGGAGTGGGCCCCTTTCCCTTTGCGAGATTCCCCCACCACCGAAAAAGCCTCTAGGTCCTACTTCTTCCTCGTGAGGCCCCCACACCATTAGTGAGCACCTCCCCTCCGTTCTCGGCTCCATGGCTGCCAGATATGCTGCATATGGAGACGAAGACCCCCCTTCTGCGCCGTCGGGGACACCAGAGAGCTGCCACGAGACCCTGTAGGCTCCCTCTCTCTCTACCGAGGATCGTCGTCACCTTCCATGACCCCCCCGGACCGGTGGCATGGCACCATCTCAGGAGGCCACAAACCCCGTCGGGTTAAGTGGCATCGGTTCAACTGACGACGGTTCACCCAGCCTGGTCAGCCGGCCGGCCAAATGCCCAGACCATGTTTTAAAGCCGGTTCAGCCAGGTTCAAACCCGGTTCGCACCAGTTCAGGTCTCCGGAGGCCAGTTCAGCAGTCTTTGACCCGGTTCAAGCCGGTTTGACCTCAGTTCAGGGGTTTTAAGGCCAGTTCAAGGCCATTTGGGACTGGTTCAGCAGTTGTGGGCCCAGTTCAGCGACTATGGGGTCCGGTTCCGTGGATTTTTGACTTGGTTTAGCAATTTCCAGCCTGGTTTGACGCAGTTTAGCACTGTTTGGGGCTGGTTCAGCTTGATTTTGGTTAGGTTCAGTGCCTGTTAGCTCAATTTGGACGGTTTTCAGCTCAGTTCACGCTTGGTAGGCTCATTTCGGCACATGGCACTATTATATTGGTCTCTCTTGGGCCTGCCGACGTGCGCAGATGGCAGCACCTCCCTCCTTGTCCTGCATTAGAAAGTCCTAAAATCTGAAACTTGAAGATTAAAATCTCAAAATAAAATTTTATCAATCTTAAAATATGAATCCCTAAATCTGGAAATTGGAATAGAAACTCCAAATGCAAAAGAACTCCAAATTCACAATTCAAATTGGTAACCTCGAATTCCAAACCTCAAAATGGGTAATTTAAAAATCACAATCTCAAAGATTCTCCAAAAGGAACAGATCTTTAAATCTAAAAATCTGAAACCCTGATCAAAATCTTAAAACATCAAACCAAAAATCATAAGAATCTAAATTCTCAAACGATGATAAATACTAATCAAAATAACACAAAGTCTAGTCAAGGATAACAAATCCTAAAACATAAAACAATCTGAAAATTCATCATATCTCCAACTCAAATTGAAATACCCCTAAATACATCAGATCTAATGACAACAAATCTAACTGATCGGGATAAAAAACACTTCAGAAATTGAAAGGCATTAAGCCACATCCAATAAGGCATCAAGTCTTAATCAAATCATCAAAAGGCATCAAGCCGAAACCCTAAGAATCAACCAAATTCAAAATTAAATCCTTAAATCAAAAGGACATGAAGTCTTAATGAAGATCAACCAAATCTAAAACAAAACCAATCGCTAAATGGACCTTAATCAACTCAGATTAGATCCTGAGCAACCTCAAAGACACAAAAGACACCAAGTCTTAATTCAAAACAAATCAAACTTTCAAAACATGAAACCAAATAAAATTAAAGCAAACAAGTAAAGAAATTGCTAAGGTTTGCATCTTAAACAAGTTCATGGAGCTGTTGCTCCCACATATTTATTTTTGTGGATGTATGATTTCGGTTCAAGGATTGCTACGGCGGATAATCAGTGGTGTTCGAGTATTTACTCAATGTAATTAATATTGGTACTTTGCAAGTCTAATGAGGAGATGTTAAAATACAAAATTTTCAAAGAACCTAAAACCTTAGTACATATTTTTACATGTCATGAATTAACTAATACTTCTATGAAATACGACCTATGTTCATAGTTGTTCGAGCTAAACAAAAGATCGAAAATCTTTTCCGAAAAGGAGAGACATGAATTTTCAAATTTTAAAAATTGAGGTTACATGAGGACTAACATGATAACCCACATAGACTTATAGACGGAATGCAAACATGAAAAGAGAAACAAATAAAAATCTCCTATTTAAGTCAAATCTAGAATAGAAAGGAATATGAGATTATTAAAGCCGAAATGATATATTGTTAACCATCCAAACTTGAAAGATGAGAACATGATCTCAAAATGTTAAGATGTCAACTTCCGGATCTAATAAAATCCTATCTTAAACAAAAATGGCCAATCTGAATTCAGAAATGTACACTTGATTTGTACAAAACTGATAAGCCTAAATCTGATGCTGAAACCTGAAACTTGAACCTAAATCCGAAATCTGTTAAACTGGAATCATGCATGTTAATCTGAGGAATGGCTAAATATAAACCTTACGAGAATTGATGATACAAAAGGATGTTCATAATCTGAATATGATCCAAACTCAGATCTGGGGTAGAGATAATCTCAAATTTCCTCAAGCAACCAATCATGAATCAATGATAAGTCTGGAACATTCAGATGGACTGTTAAGGAATGGTGATCCGAAATGCTCAAAGACTAAAAATCATGGTCTGAAAATGCCCTCCAGATGCTAATATCAGACCTAAGATCATATAAATCTCAAGATGATTAGGGCTAATAGAGAGATGATCATCGTACATGAATATTTCAAATCTCAAGAACAATGATAAGAATCCATGGATCGAATATCCCCAAAATCTGAATGTTCGGATCCTAAGAGACTAGGTCTTCAGTGAATGGACTGATCTGAATCTGATGCTTGGGCCAAATACTATGAAACCAGATTTTGAAAATAGTGATCTCTGGTCTAATAAGGTTTAAACAGAATATATTTAATATCAAGGCTTTGAATGAAAGAAATCTGATGCCAAAGCACTGTTAAATGCCTCATAAACAGAACATAATCTAATGTTTAGATCAGATGCCATACATCAGACCTTAAGATGGTAATTTCAGATCTAATTGATCCTAAGATGCCTAATGGCATGTGAACAGATCAAATATGAATATGGATGATGTGAAATCCATTAAGTCCAAGGAATCAGAATCAAAATCGGGATCGGAATCGGAATTGGTGGGGACCGATCTGATTCAAATCGGATCGATCCAACCAATTCTGAGGAAGGAAACCGATTATGAATCAGTCCGAATCATTTTTTTAAAATTTTTCACTATTATTTATGAAATTGGCCTTCATCCTCTTGCTCCTCTTGAATCTCATGGACTTGGGTATTCTATTGAGATGTGCTAATCATTATCGGTCCATATCCATATGAATCGGCCCTTATCGGTACTTCTCAACTTTGATGGAGATTGGAGAGAGATCCAAAGACATTACTAATGAACCCAAAACCTCAACATGTATAGTTTTATGCATATCATGTATCAGCTAATATTTGTATGAGATATTACCTATTTCCATAGTAGTAAATGCTAAACAAAGATAATCAAAATTCTTTTCCAAAATGGAAATTGGATGAAATTTTGATTTCAAATATTAAAAATTTAAGGTTTCACATATCTGAAATATAATTTCTAATACATTCATAGGTACTCATCCTTGGACACAAGTCTGGGAGGTCTCTCTGAGGGATTGTGGCGCCGTGCATGTTCTGCTGGCGCTTTCACTCTTATGGAGAAAAGAGATTTTGGAATAGCTGACGACATGTAACCATCAATACCTTTATTTTACCTTGAAGGTACTGTAACATGTTAACCTTTTTTATGGTTTCTTAACCTTTGTGTGGCTGCAAGCAGATACGAAGCGGGTCTTCTATTTGCATATTTGACCTTTGTACCATTCTGTGAAGCAGGCATCATGGATGGCCTTTCCTTGCAAGTAATTGTAGTTTAAATCCTTGCATCTGTCATCCTACTAAGAAACTATATTTGTAATGTCCTAATCATATACTTAACTTAAAAATGACTGTAATCTTGTAGAGGCTTTTTGAGGCTACATTCAAGCTTGATTTTGAGGCTGCAAGAGAGTAAGGTTTCTTCATCTATTTGTCTAATACAATTCTTTTTCATATGATTGTTTGATGCTCTACTCATCTTTATATTTCTTATCAGTACAGATTACAGAACCTTTTTAAATATAGTTATAGGTGAAGTGACAAGTTCACTTTTTAAACTCAGTCTCAGATGTTGTATTATGGTTCATCAGTGTAGTGTATCTGCACAATATCTTTACTGTTCACGTGTGTTTCGGATTATATACCCCCATTTATAACCTCATATACCTCTTAATGGACCATGCCTTGGAGAAATAGCTATATGTTCGATTTTGTCGATAAACTTGGTTTCCCAACCTAACATTATAGAAAAAAGGCATCTTGATTCTCAATGACTGACAGACTTCTCTTTTCTGAGGTTTTTGTTGTAGATGGATTCATGGAAGGTTCTTGAAGGGATCTTAAAATATGCGTTTCATTTGGTGATGAAGGTTTAGGCTACCAAAGTTTAGTCTAAAGAAAATCTGGATTTGATATCTTAAAGAAAATCCGGTTTTGATAACCACACTCAGCGTTTACTAGTGTTAGATGTTTGCGTTAAATTCTAGCTGATCTTTTTATTACTTTTCCTATTTTTCTAGGCAACCAGACTTCGTAATAATCTATAGAGAAGTTTTTGAGGGTGTAATGTAAGCATAAATGCTGGTTTTCAGGTATTGTCTGGCAGATGACCGTTTGACGGAGGCTGTAAAGTTTTTGGATCTTGGTGATTGTGCTGGTTGGCAATTACTTCAGGTTGGTCTGGGTTTTCCTTGACCAATGTTTTATTCACTGTTTGTGATATGGCAATGTTTAGTAGGGTACATAAGGAAAATTTTCTTATAGGGTGTTTGGTTGCATGATAATGAAAGTTTTTGTTTTAATTTTTAAAAATTGTAAGAAAACTTGTCAAAAGAGGTGTTTGGTAACCATGACAATTTTATGTTTTAAAAGTGATTTTCTTCTTAAACAAAAAAAGAGGGTCTCACCTCTCTTTTTTTCTTGTGGTCCCCCACTTTGTTTGGTCATGTGTGATAGTTACTCTTTTTTGTAATCACATCCCTCCAAACACGATAATTTTATGTCATGAGTTGGTTCACTTTTTATTTTAATACAATTTTTTATCATGAAAGTGTACAAAAAATTATCATGCAACCAAACACCCCATTAGCTTTTGCGTAGTTTATTGTTGGCACTGAAAATTGTCAAGAGAAATTTTTTTATCAATTGGATTAGGATTAAATACAATACAATTCTCAATTGGTCAAAGAAATGAAGAATAGTCAATTCTCGGATTTAACACATTAATTGAAGCCCACTTCCACGTTAATCTAATAAGAATTGACCTTATCAATGTCAATTTCGCAGCCCACCTTTTTCTCATTCAATGGGCGCCCACTTCCATTTTAATCTAATGAGAATTGACCTTATCAATGTCAATTTCGCAGCCCACCTTTTTCTCATTTCAATGGGCTGTATTTTTATTACAAAATAGGGCTATGAAGTGTCAATTTTGCAGCCCATTTCCTATACATTTATTCGGCTGCATTTTTATTCCAACACAAGCCTATTTTATTGCCAAAACCAGTCCATTTGCGACCTAATTGCGCAAGCAATTTCTTGCATATAATTTCTGATGTGCACAGCGATGGGAAGAGTCTAATGAGAGCATATTTTCAAATTTCTCACAGCCCTCTGTCACCTCAGCCCTTCTCCCCCTATTTATAGGGCCGGCTGATGCAGGACAGCACGGTGGACACAGCTAGGTGTCAGGAAAGGGATGTTAACGCGCACAAAATACCTCGATCATACCCAAAAATATGCGAACCGGGCTTAAACCGACCAAAATGGACCCGAACCACTTCGAACCGGGGCTGACCCACACTGACCCAGGTTCAAACTGGCCCAAAACAGCCTGAACCGGCCTGGAATGGGACAAACCAGCTGGTTTGGGCCTTGAACCGGCCTGAACTAGATTGAACTAGGCCTGGACTGGCCTCGGACCCGCTGAACCAGCGCAGGCTTGGGCCGGCAGAGCTTAACCCCGTGGGGGGACGTGGCCACCCTTGGGGGGGGGGGGTGTCGTGGCTGCTTCATTGTGTGCTGATAGCCCTGTCGATGCCTTCTTCGTGACGTTGTCATCTTTGTGGGGAGAGGGGGAGCTGGAGCGAACCAATTGCTGCTGTGGCCTCGCCATCACTGTCTCTGGAGGGAGAGGCCAGGGGGAGGAATCAGAGGTCACCGCAGGCTTCTTGCGGCATGCCTGGGAGAGCCAAGGGGGTCGCCATCTGTTGAAGGAAGGAGACCGGGGAACCTAGCGCCGTCGTCACTGGAGGAGGGGACTATTCTCAACGTATATATTTTTATATATCATGGATTAGTTAATATTCATATGAAATATTACATATTTTTATACTTGTTTAAGCTAAATAAAATCAAATTCTTTTCCAAAAAAGGAATACATGAATTTAATTGAGTTTTGAAAATGAGGTTACATCATTTATATAGCAATATCTTTTTTAAAGGTTAATGTTCATATTATTAGATATTGTATATCATGCTTTATTATGAACTATTGCTCCCTAAAGTGTGTGATCAGGGTGCACAACCTCTAAGGATATGAAGATATAGGGTCAGCCAAGTTTGAAGTCAAGTTGTGAACCGAAGATCCTATCAAGGTCTAATGAAAATAAGCCCCATGGTTTTGACTTTTGAGCACATTACAAAGATTGGGACATGAGTACATGACCCTTACCACTAAAATTTGCCAAACCTACCAAAGAACACCATAGTTGTCAAGGCGCCCGCTTACAAGCCAAATCTTTTTTTTTTCGAAGCCTAGGCACCCCGGTGCCTTTCTTGGGGGTTGAAAGACACCTATCTTGGCGCCCTTAGCAAGGATCACAGGATCGGAATCAGTCCCTGGATCGGTGGGGACCGATCGGATCGGTCCGGTCCGATCGAAGCCAATTCGCCGGAAGAAAAATCGATCCGGATCGACCCTTAAAAAACCCTAAAACACAAAAAATAACTAAATAAGGAGGTAGATTGGATTCATTTTGGGGCGATTTCGGGCCCAAAAATAACTAAATAAGGAGTTTGCCGCTATGACGTCTTCCCCATCCCAGTGACTTAAGTCACCGGATCCTCAACCGGTAGGGTTTATACCCTACCAGTTTGCGACCCGATACGTTTAACATGGCAGATCCGGTGACTCCGTTGCTACCGGGTCCCGATGGACCCAGTAGCTTCATCTTCCCTGCCCGATAGGGCGGGGAAGAGGGCCACCGCGGCGGGATGGCCGTCGCGGCGGTCTGTGAGCCGATTTCGGCGAGGGAATCGTTGGAATTGATCCAGAATCAACCGAATCGGTCGATTCCGGCACCAATTCCACCTACAAACACCGATCCGGACCGATCTTCTATCCGGATCGGTAGTTCCACCGGGAATCGGATCGGAGGGATCCAATCCAATTCAAGAATCTGCCGATCCCAATCCAGATCGGCCGATTCTGCAATCCATGGCCCTTAGGCCTTCTACATGATTAAAAATTTAATGATGGTAAAATCATATTAAAATATTTTATTATCATTTATACGATTCAATATATTTTATATTTTTAATCATAAAAAATAATTAAAATATATAAATTTGTCTTTCAACTCTCTTTCCTCTTTGCCTCACTTAGTTTATGAAGATTCTCTTTTACAAAAATATATATTCACATTACGTAATTACCTACATAAAACACATTTACATGCATGCACACATTACACATGTAATTATAATATATAAATCTGTATATGATTATATGTAAAACTCTTATACCTTAACCTTTAATGTCTACATTTTTTCCTAGTTCTCCCCCCCCCTCTCTCTATACACACACATATAGTATTAACATATGATTTTTTTACCACCTAGGTGTCCCTAAGTGAAATTTTCATCTGTGAACATTGGGTGCCTTGTCACCTTGACAACTGCAAAGAACACTAAAGCCAATTCAAGCTACATCATGGGAAGAAGGAAAAGTATAAAATGGATGAAAAATGGGGGTGCTTTTTACATAGGAGATGGGGGAAGAGTGCAACCTCTGAACATCCATGGGCATCAGCTTGACATGTTGAATCCTTGTTCCCAATTCAGATGAGTGAGCATGGACATTTAAGTCCTTGGAACAGCCCTGCCACTAAAATCCATTGCAGACACCTGTCAACCTGATCATCTTTGTCAACAATCTGCCTATAGTCTATTACCCTCTGGCTAATGATGGGATTTGCTTTAAATTATATATTATTCTTACGTGTAGCTCTTGAAATACATACCATTCGGGTTCTTCTGAATCTTCTCTCATGCTGTAAGCATGGAGGTAACTTCTTTCTCCTCCTGTTGTTACTAACATGTTAATCTTGTATACAAATGCCTGTGTCGACATGAGACCCCTTATTCCAGCCCACATGACTATGCTTACGGTATGTGTTCAAACCAAATTCTTGGGTGTAAGTCACCTTAACCTTGCTGGTTTCTCAACCACTTCGGTTCAAGTAAGGCAGAATCAGAATTGGCCACTGGATTGGTGGGTGCTAATTCCAATCTTATTTGGGCCGGATCAACAGAATCGAGCAATTTTTTGCGAGAAAACCAATTCTTCAAAGAGGTTAGATCGGATTCTGGTCTGATCTAGCAATTCCATATTAGTTTTTCAAGGAGGCTAGGTCGGATTCCGGTCTGATCTAGCTATTTTGGGGCCGATTTCGGCCAATTCCAACGAGTTTGGTTGGGATCAAGACTTCGGGCCAGAGTTGAATTGGTGGGTGCCGATCTGATCTGGGACTTAACCAATTGCATAATCCATGCTTTGGTGTCATATCACACAAGTTGAATTCATTTCTCGAAGTCAAGTCACATGTAGGGATCAACTTTCTAACTGAACTCGCCCTCCCCATGTTAATGCACCATTATTGATCATTGTGGGAAGAAAATATGATATTAACCTGTTGTCATATTACTGAAGATTATGTTTACATTTTAACTCAAAACTGGATGAACACTCAGGTCCAATAGAAACTTGGACTGCCTTATGGCACAGAAGGCAGGCCCTTCACTGTGTAAGTTGCAAGTATGTGCAGTGGATGAGCTGCTGTTTACTGCATTATACTGGAAAGAGAGTGAGGAGGACTTGTATATGGCAAGGTGATGACAGGAAGGATGATATGACCTGCTCCACTGCTCCTAACTTGTAAGTTCAAGAGGTGTTATGAAAAAATGGAGAGGTTTGCATGCCATATAGTACACACTACACAGGCTTCACCTGTTACACTGAAAGGTAAATGTTTTGCTTAAGGCTTAAAAGGTAGTTGGGAGAGAACATTTTCTCAAATACTTGGATTATACCATTTTTCATGGGAAATATTTATTTACGTCCCTAATTAAGGACATAAATCCAAAAGGCTTTCTTACCTACTCTCTTCTATAATCCATTTTCATATACCACTCCCTCCCTCATTGTCTCGCCTTCGGAGTGTAATGTATTTTATTTTCATTTGTATTTTACAGAAGTCATTTTCAGATTTTAACTTAGGGAATTTGTTTTCTGAAAGATGGAAGTCACCTACCCCAGGGAAAATACAGGTTGATTGCTTTAGCAACTAGACTTCGATTACTTGGATACTTTTACCCTAGACCTAGAGCCACGAGTAAGACTATAATGGACATGTACTTCAATACCATCTGCAACCATGTTAGATGTGTATGGTTAGGGTATGAACCTGAAATTCTAGTATCTTTGTTAGGTCTTTACCAAGCCAAGTTAAAACATTATGTGTCTCATCAGGCCTTGTTTGGTCATTTTCTATTTTACCAGGTTTGCCTGATCGAAACAATCTGAGATGGTAAATCAGACAACTCAACAAGAAGGTTGTAAGGGCACATGCAAAAACAAACCATAATATACTCCTTTTGCATGGTGGACAACTTTAGCGTAAACCCTTAAACTCAGATTCACATTTCTGCTTATTAAGGACTCGGAAGATAATTGATTCTGTTGTTTTATTTCCAAATGGAAAATCACAGGGTGAGCTATGGGTCTATACTTCGTAGTATAAGATGGTTGGAACCCACATAGCTACCCTAAATGAGTATGCTAGGACTTAAAAACATGGGGGATTGTGGTTACAAGAGTTGATGAATATGCTTAATATGATATGGTCTTTATTTGGCAAAAATTTTCGGGTTAGGACCTGCCCTTGGCTCGGCTAGGGCCATCCTCGATCTAGATCGGGATCAGATTGGCCATCATTGTAAGGAGATCCAATCCAGGATTGGCCTAGATCGGTTTTTCCAAAACTAAAACAACAAAAGTCAGAAAAATGATTCTGGAGCAATTCATGGACCGTTTGCCTGTGGCCACTCCAATGCCTGGTGGCAGCATTCCCATGGGGATCGGCCTGGATAAGTGCTAGTATGTATTTAACTGTTTGTAGTTTTAGCCATCTTATTAATGTCTAGCAACATCCTATCATTATTTTGGCCATTTTTACTTCATTATTATCCCTAACTGTGGTTTAAACTATTGATTTACCTAACTGGAAGGAACCAATTAGGTTTTATTTTCTGCAATCCAAACTTGATTGCAGTCAATTTCATAACTGGAAGGAAACAAATACGTAACATTATTTATCAAGCCAAACTTGCCTTATTGTGGAAAAAGCATTCTTTGTTTTTTTTCTGTTGAAAACATTTTACTGTATGAAGGGAAAGTAGACTTTTGCCTGATACATATTCAAAGGGATCACACAATTACTTGACAGTTTTCCTGAGCATCAAAGCTACCACATTTTTTGCACAATTTTCACCACAGGGTCAAATTTGGTAGGATCTCTGGATTAATTTTAAACATGTAATTGTCAAATTATTGACTGACATTTTACTTTGGTAAACTTGATACGATTTTCATCATTTCTAGTGAATTTATCATGCATAATGCTTGTGTAGGCAATGTTGAACCCAGATCACCGTCAGCGTCCAACTGCTGACGCTGTACTGAACCACCGCTTTATGACTGGTACCTTCCTGTGAAATTTGATCTGATATTACGATAGCGTGCTTGCCAATTGAGGTTCAGGTAAGATTTCTGTCTCTGTCTAAAATTTGATTACGACACCACCATTTTGTCAACTGAAACCGACAATCTTTCTTTTTATACTTTTAGGCGCATGGAATAACTTGAAAATACTCATGGATGATGTTACTAGAAACAGGTGGCCTTTTACTTTAAATCTGGGCATCGCCTTGTAATTGTTGCTAGATATAATTACTAATTGAGGACAATCATTGGTGGGAGAGAATTCAATACTACTCGTCTATGATAGAACCCCTCGTACAAGTGTTAAGATTGGTAGATTCTAATAATAAAAAATAAATAGAGTACTTGTATGATGCGATGGACAGAGCAAAGCTGAAAATCAAATAAAAATATCTAATGAGTTATCATAAATGGTGAAAGATTATAAACAATAGATGATACAAGATACTTCATTACGTTGTTTACGCAACAAACATTTGTGTATGTTTATATTTCATTTAAGTCTTGAAATAATATGTTAATTGTTGGATTCTATTATGGCAAAATATTTCTTAAACTTAAGAATGTAGTATGGTAGACAAATATGCAATGGTGCACATGTTATACGGGATACATTTTCAATGATGCGTCTAGCTAGGACTCAACACTTGAACTATAAAAGTAGTAGAACATTGTAATTGAGTTTTTAAGACATATTTGTTATTGACTTATTTATAGTCCATATGATATTTCATATGCAAATATATAAGATGAGAATAGGAGTATGAAGATTCAGATCTGAGCTATTCACATGACAATGTTTCTCTTAATATGTGTATGTCACATTAGTTGTGTTAATTATTTGAATGGCATAGATACATACTTAAATTGGTATTGTCTCTTTTTTTTTCAGTTGGGTGATAGATACAAGTAGATACAAGTAGATACAAGTCGATGAAATCTACTCGCCAATATTGCAGTTTAGACATTGAGGTATAGCATAGTTTATCACAGCGTGAGAAAAATTGAAACACTTATCAACCTTCTACACACAAAGAGATAAGACACGTTGAGGAGTGTCAAATTAGAAAAACTTGTGCTTTGCCACTATAATATGTGGTTGAGAGAATATCAAGAAACGTCAAAGAATTTTTGAAGAAAGATTTGCAGGTGATCTTTATGAGCAAAGAGTTGAAATATGTGGTCAAGATTTGTCATAGAATGATATTGATTTGGAATGTCTTTGTCAAGAATAACATACATTTGCTGTATTGATGGAGGAGAAGGATATCGCACCGCCTTCAGAGTTCAACCCAAATGTTTGTGTATGGGACGAAGATGAGCTTGACAGTGTACAAGGTGGGGATGAAAAAAATGAAAAACACACACATGCGCTACTGAAGTTTCAACTCCATCTCTAGCTTTAGGTACAACTCTAGGTTTAGCTTCTCATCAACATTATGTTTAGCTTCTTTTACTCAAAAGACTTTGCACAAGACTAGTAGATTTAGCAGGTTTAAATCTTTGAAAAAGATATACTAGTACAACATTGGAACTTGTACGAGTGGTGAAGAAAATGAAGTTAATCATTCGATGAAGGCTTGTGAATCTCATAAATAATATCTAAGCATTTTCTTCGAATGATGATGAAGAATTTGTTCCTCCAACTCAATCGCAAAATATAGGAAGTTCGGGTGGAGGTAGAGATAGAGACGCACGATTCGATGCGTGCATATACTTGTGGATTATGTCTGTATGTGTTGATGATTTGAGCCAACATCAGCATTTAAGTGACCAAAGTTAGTATTAGAATCAAATGAGATTGTTTGATATCTACGTGGTTCATTGTTTTCCATAACTTCTCGAGGATTTACAACCATAAATTCCACCACAGTGTAGGAAGATGTTTATGATTTTAGTGAGATAGACAAATTATTATTTGTATATGGATACGGGCTATGTTATCAGAGGCGAACGCCTCGGTCGCCTAGGCGAGGAGGCGAGGCGAGGCGGCCCTCTGCCGCCTCGCTCTTGCGGCGATCGCCTCCCCCGCCTCAACCGCCTAGGCGGGGGAGGCGTGAGGCGAGGCTGAGGCGAACGCCTCAGCCTCTGCCTCTGCCTATCGGATCCGGACCCAACTGGCCGGATCCGATAGGCTTAAGTGATCGCGGCGGCCCCCTCTCTCTCTCTCGCACCCGACGCGCTGCCCCCTCTCTCCCGCGGCCTCTCTTCTTCAGCCCGACGCCGCCGCCAGCCGGAGAAGGTCCCGCCGCCGCCGCCTCCAGCCGGAGAAGCCCTCTCCGCCGTCGCCAGTCGCCTAGTTAGGGTATTGAGTCTCACTTGTAGTGCATCTAGTTGTGAACGCAACTGGAGTACCTTTGAACAGGTATGCACTAGTATCATTCATTATTTAGCATGTTTCATTCAATACTCTACACTAATGTTCATCCATAAATTATAGGTGCACACAAAGAAAAGGAATAGATTGGAACAAAAAAAGCTAAACGATCTTGTCTATGTCCAATACAATCAAAGGCTTCGAGATCGCCATTTTAGGATGGAGAAGTTCAATCATGATCCTATTTCTTTGGACGATATTGATGAGGCTGATGAGTGGATCACTAGAGAGGACGACGAGTATGTGCATGAAGGAGAGGATCTCACCGGGAGGGAAGTTGAACTAGCAGCGGGTATTGATGAAGAGGAAGGTCCATCAACTAGAGCAGAGGCCTCTAAAAGGCAAAGGATTGAGAAAGGAAAGAGTGTGGCCATGGATGAAGATACCTCAGAATCGGATGGGGATATTCATGTTCATCTTACTGATGATGATGACCCTTACTCTTCCGATTGATTATTGATATTTCAAATTTGTGTTAACTGATTAAGGAGACGTTAGATGAATGTACCTGGATCTTGTTGTTGTGAACTCATCGTTATTTATGTACTTCTATGTTTGCTTTATCATTTTTATTCAACATCCTTCTACTTGATGTCATGTATTTTTTGATTTTGGTGATGTGTTCAATTTCTAGGCATGCTTATGGAAATGAAATGAGAAAAGGTACTTCTTTCAACTTATTTTTGCAGTTATCATTTAATGCATGTTTAACGTAATTTCTGCTGTTTTTTGTATTTTTCTGAATTTTTTAGATATGCTCAGCTTTTTTAGATAATTTTATATGCATTTTCGGACATAACTTTTATTTTTTCTGCAAATTTAAATTTATTCCTTGTATTTTCATATATATTTCCTGCATTTCTGATGCATTTACTGTATTTTTTTATATTTCTTCACCTTCTTATATAGATTTTTCAGGTATTAAAATTAAATCTCAAAAAAAATAAAAATGTCGCCTCGGGCGCCTGAGGCGCCCGCCTCAAGCGCCTGAGGCGAGGCGAGGGGTGCCTCGCCTCGGTCGCCTCACGCCTCTGACTACGTAGGATACGGGTCAATCATGATTAACAATTTTCAGTGGAGTGTCTCGCAGAATTCAAGCTATGTTTGGTATCAGGATAAAATAATGAAGATTGGGATAAGCCATTCCTTGCGACTATCTCTATCCCCATTATATCTGCTTTAAGTTATGATAGATTTTGAGGATAACCTAATCTTATGTTTGGTATGATAAGCAAAAATTTGAGGATGATATCGTCATGAATACACGAATATAACATTATATTCGACAAAATATATTAATGTATCAATAATGAAATATTTATATTTTTTAAAACATTTAAGTAATCATGTAATGGGTTTGAAGTATAAATACTCATCCTATCATCTAAAAAGGTAAAATCATTTTATTCACCGCACCAGCAACTGCAAGGCAATAAAATTCTTGTATGTAGTGTACAGGTGAAGAAAGGCATGACCACTGCACGGAAAATAAATAAATTAATTAAAAGCTCTATAAAATCCAACTGGGCACACCTTCTGAAGGGAGGATCGGGGGGCTATCTCGTGACTACGCAGTGTCCCTCTCCCTGTCGAGTGCCACGTCTGGGTTGCCGACGGGCTCGAGCCACATCCCCGCCGTCACCCTCGCCGGCATGCTTCCCACCTCACTGCCTCCATCGTGCCTCTGCCGCCCTTCCCTGCCCTTCTTTCCGTCGCTGTTGCCGTCGCCTCCCCCCGCTCATCCCGTTCCCCACCACCTGTTCCGCCGCCGTTAACCTCTGCCTCTCCGCGTCCCATCCCCCTCCCCTCCTTTCTCTTCTCAGACCTCCTCCCATGTGCAGGCCCCCCGCTACCTTGCAACCCCTCTCCTCCTCCTCCGCCGCCGCCGCCGCCGCCTGCGCCCCTGCCTGGAGGTCGAAGCCGGTTGAATACGGTTTTTTTAGTAAAACATATCTTATATAGTGGGATGATTTATCGTCGATTTTATCCCTCAGATAATTTGGATTAAATTAATTTAGGTTAAGCCCGGTTACATTTGTGAAAACAAACTTAGGCTCGAGAATAAATTAGGTTTATCCCTGATTATCTTGATACCAAACGTAATCTAATTCAAATAATGAAGAGTCTCGAAGTCAGTTACATTGATATCGGTAATAGGAAGAAGTGTTTTGTAGTGTGTATCATTTAATCAGGTAGAAATGATTATTGGTGTTAACTTGTATCCATTTATTTTTATATCGGACATAATGACGTGAGACTGTGGTTAAATGTTACATATCTATTTGAAACAGTTTGTAGGGTGCTTTTATTTTTATAATTTTTGCGGTTTTTCTAATTTTTTATATCACACAAATAAAAATATATGATGTTGATCCATTTTCGATCAAGAATTTAGACTCAGTCAAGATCTCTCGCACCCGTCTCGATTCTGATCCCGTGATCTTGTATAAATTATAAGGTGTTGGTGGCTATTATGTGTGGGATCCAAGGATGGTAGGATCTGGATCGGTAGGTACCGATCCGATCCGATCGGATCGGATCGGTCCGATTCTGAGCGATCCATCGGAAGAAACAACGATCCAGAATTATTTCGGGTCAGTCCTTCAAAAAGTGGTAAAATCTTAAAAAATACCAAAATAACACTCTAGATCGGATTCTGATCTTATCTAGGCATTTTGGGGGCAAAATCGGCCCGAAATCGCCCCCAAAATGGTGCCGCGGCCGTCTTCCCGACCTATCGGGCGGGGAAGATAGGGCTACCGGTTCCATCGGGACCTAGTAGACTAGGATCCGGTGACTTCCTATCAGGCGGGTAAGACGGCCCCGGCGGCTGCAAAGCCGTCGCAGCACCATTTCTGGCCGATTCCGGCACGGAATCAACGGAATCGTTTCGGAATCAATTGATTCGAACAATTCCGTCCCATAATATGTTTACCATAAACATGTAAATTATTTTGTTGGGGGCGTTTGATAGCCGGACGTGACTGACGCATGTTCAACGAATCAAAAAAAATATTACTCAGATTATGTGGCTCTGAGGTGTTTTTTTCGGTAAGAGTTTTAATTAATCTTTTAACTAAAATGAGATAAATATATAGAGAGAGAAATTCATTTGCCCACGCTCCGATAATAGGACCGTAAACCGAGCACATATGACGTTTTGTATCCGCTCTGTTTAATTAGTCGGATAATTCGTATTCGGTCTAAATTAGATACAAATACAGATCAAATATTATGAGTTGGATAATCTTCGGATTCGTAACGAATACGGATAACATCTAGTTCAAAATGTTAATTAAATTATATTTGATTAATATATTTAATAATATACAAATACATAGAAATAAAAATTATGAAATATAAAACTATCATATATTTATCAACATTAACTTAATATAATATATAATAGAGAATATTTAATTATATTTGTAAATATAATGAGTTTAGATATATAATTATACATATTATGCTTATATTATCAAAAAATTGATTTGGAACGGATCTTAAATGGAGCGAATATTTCTATATCTATTTCAATTAATATTCGGATAATATGGATATCTAGATATCTGCTCCGACGAATAATTTAAATTATATATTATCTATCTAAATGGATACGGATTCGAAACGAATTCAAATTTTATCCGCACCTTTTCCGATCATCAGGAGGAATTGCCCAGGGAGAGGGGCGGTGAGGTCCGCACTGACCATGCAGCTTCTTCCACGTGTCGCCTCTTCGAAGGCTAAGCAACGGTCCTACCGGGTCACCCGGTGGATCCTATCTCCGGACCACCGGGACCCGATCCGAGTCCGTAAGGTGGGCGGCGGTGACACACACACACACGCCGACAAAGAAGGGTAAGTTACCGCCAACCGGATCACCTGGAAACGACAAAAGGGGAAAGAGAGTTGCGGGGTGGCACGCAACTCGTCCGGTGAAAGGAAAGCGACGCGACCCACACGGTGCCGAGCGAGACAGCGACTCGGCCGGGTGAGTGAGCGCCGAGTAGGACTGTTCATATGAAACCGAAATATTGAACCGAACCGAACCGCGCGGTTCGGTTCGGTTTGAAAAATAAAAGTTCAATTTTTGGAACCAAACCGAACCGATATTACATTGTTGGTTGGTTCTGTTTTGGTGCATCCGGAAACCGATTGAACCGGTAACCCGAAATAATATTCGGTTACTTAAATTCCATGACCCGCTCGCTGCTCGGCGCTCACATTGCCAACCCTACTTTCTTCTTCACATCGGCTGTCCGTCGCAGAGGCAAAAAGGCGCAGGTCCGCAGACGCTGTCGCGCTAAACGGAGGCGGCGCTGCTCTTTTTTTCAAGGTTCCACTCCTCGCTCGGTTGCTTGCCCAAGCCCCAAGCCAATCGCCATCGGCGGCCAGCGCGGCAGCACCTTGTGGCCTTGCCCGTCGGCGTCGCCTTCCGGTCACGGCAGACAGCAGTCAACACCACTTCCACCTTATTTCCCACTCGCCGTCGCCCTCACCCTCGCGGCCTCGCCATCTGCAGCCCACGGCCATGGCACCAGCACCACACCACGATGGTCGGGACTCAGGAGGAGATTGAGAGCGCCAGCGCTCAGCAGAGGGCTCACGGTCCCGGAAGCAGCGGTCCGCAACGGAATCGTGGTCAGCTGGAGCCTGGAGCCGAGCCTGGAGCCTGGAGATGCGCAAGCACCAGGGGTCAAATCTTTTTTTAGTTGATTTTGAAAGGGAAACGGGGCAATCCGACAGACTCTCTCCCTCTCTATCTCTGTAGAGTGTCAGTCGGCGCTTCTTTACGTAATACATCGCTTCCTCCGTTTCCCCCGCTGTCCTTCCAACGCGGACATAAATCCAGCGTGAATCGACGAACCGAACCGAACCGAACCAGTTTGACATCTTAATGAATCGGTTCGGTTCGATTCGGTTCATCATACCGGTTTGGTTCGGTTTGACAAAAATTGGTCTTAAATCGAACCGAACCGTGAACAGTACTAGCGCGAGTCACTGAAGCCATTCGGGTAAAGATAAGGATTAACGGATTCGTAATTTATTGTCGTTTCCTTGTATTTTCAGAACTAGAGCTAGATAGATATTTAGCTCCTTGATTCGACATCAGGTTTAGATCCCATTTATTTTGGCTTATTATTATCTTTATTTTTTTGTTTTCGGAGGTTGATGACTAAAATCCTGGTCGGCAATCGTACCGAATATCTCTGTTATTATCTGTTTTGAAATTGATAGGATAAATACATGACTACCAATATCCATATAGAAACTTTTAATAAGAACACAACGTGATGAAAAATTCAGAGGTTTTGGTTTTTAAAAAGGTGCTTGATGTTCATTAAAAAATATTTCTGTGTAGATTTTTTCTCCACTGCCATTTTTTTTAAAAAAAGCTGTACACCTACCTTTTTTGTAACCATATCTCACAGAACATGATACTCTTATATCTTCATCTATTTATATTTAATTTTAACATATAATTCATCTCAAAAATACATAAAAAATATTTTTCCAACAGATGCAAGGTGTCCATGCGTCTCCCTCCCCCATTTATTCCTCCGCCGAAAGGCCTGTGCATGCCCAGAAAGTCTACCTCTCCACCTCAGCCCTTTTGTTTTGGTTGTATAGCTAGCTCGGTTGGCACGACCTCGCGCAGGGGGGCGAGGTCGGGGCTTCGCCTCCCGGCGGCTGCAGGCCGGGCGCCCCCATGGGGGGGCGACTTGTGGGGTTCGACGGGTGTCGAACCCTCGCCACCCGCGCGCACAGCGGGTCTTCGGCCATCCGGGCCAAGTGACCAAAAAAAAAAGTATAGCTAGCTAGGGTTTCTGATGATATTGACAGAGTGAGATGGGTAGGCATAGGAGTTGAGTAATATTTTTGACAAGCTACCATGATTTCATGGCCTTTCTGGTGATCCTTGTTTGGATCTCTACCAACATTGAATCTGATATTATTAGATACTGTCGATTTCAGTATTAATATTGTAACTAAGTCAATGTCAAAATGCGATACTACCATTTTTTATGTGGAAGAGATCGAAATTAATCATCGTTTTTCACACTTTGCAAATGGCTGAAGTTCTTATGGGGTGTTTGGTTGCATGAGCATTTTTATTTTAATTTTTAAAAATTATAGTAAAAGTATATTTTAAAAGTGTTTGGCATGTGTTACAATTTTTTATCTTACTTTTTTTTTCACCCTCCTCCACCTGATAGAGAAAAAAAAAGAGATATTGAACATTTTTTTTCAAAAGCACATACCCACAGCACACATGGTGTACAAGCCTAACCCCATGTGCTACATAAGTGACTTTTCATTTATACATCAAACACCTTACCATCATTTTTAAAAATGATAATATTTTTGCCAAACATTATATTTTTATAGTTTTTAATTTTAAAATTTGTCAAGTTTCAATGTGTGATATCATTTTTTAACATGAAATCATATAAAAAATAAAATGCAACCAAACACCCCATCAATGAGATGTTTCGTTGCATGATAATTTTTGTATATTTTCATGATAAAAAATTATATCAAAATAAAAAGTGGACCAACTCATGACATAAAATTATCATGTTTGGAGGGATGTGATAACAAAAAAAAAGTAACTACCATGTATGATCAAACAAAGTGGGAGATTACAAGATAAAAAAAGAGGTGAAACCCTCTTTTTTGTTTAAGAAGAAAACTACTTTCAAAACATAAAATTGTCATCCTTATCAAACACCTCTTTTAAAAAGTTTTCTTACAATTTTTAAAAATTAAAATAAAAACGTTCATTATCATGCAACCAAACACCCCCGTAAGAGTTTATTACTACTTTTTAGGATTTGAAGACGTAGAAGATTAAAAAAAAAAGCAGCTCAATATAGGGCTGGTGGGAACAATTCCCTTTGACTCAATTTCATGTGTTTGCTCTTAAATGGATCCGAGAACCGAACAGAACTAAATCCTTGAGCAGAACCCAGTTTGGTTCCATTTAAAAGTGAAACTTAATTAAATAATAAAACAAATAATTATTTACACATATATACATGTCTTTTAGTTATAAATACTTAAAATAAATATTATTCTATCGTAAAAATACATAAATATTATTGATATGATTATTATAATATTTCTATTTTAATATTTTATCGCATACGGTTTAACAAGATTTGGTTTGAAAGATCTCTTATATGTTTTCAGTAGCCTAAACCGAATGAAATCGAACCAAATCGGTCTGTTTGGTAAAATTTCACAATTTGAACCTTTTTATGCACACTCTAACTCAACGTGTCTTTGACATTTGAGTTTTCACTTCTTTTCTTTGAACTAATAACTTTGGACAAATTAACATGGACTGGTTGGTGCACCCATACTCAATACCAAGAAGTTAAATTTTATTTTTTTTTCTATGCTTTAGGGACTAATTTTAATACTTTATCATCTTTTTTTAGATTGTGGGTGTGCATTCATTAATTATATATCGACCGGATGATCAGATTAAAAGTGAGAAAAGAAAATTAGAAGGTCTAAAACCCCGGTGAGCTTTTAACTTAGTTAATCCATTACAAACGTTTGGTGCTAAAGCCGTTCCGTAATTGACTTGGATATTTCAGAGGTGTTCATAGTTTGATTTGATTCAGTTGTGATTTTTTTTCTCAACTCGAATCGAATCGAATCGAAAGGGCAAACCAATCTAAATTGAATCAGACTGTCTAATTCGATACAAACAGATAATCAAATGATTCTTATTTAAAATAAATTTTAAATATATAATTAATTTATAAGTTGAAAATTTCAAAAAAATATTTTTAAATAATAAAAAAATATCACATAATTGAATAAAAGAAAACATTTTTTAATATATATTTCATTTTAATTCGAGTTGACAATTTGGTTCGGTTCCGCTGTTTACACCAGAATCCCTTTCGCCCAAGTAGAATCGAACCAAACAGCTATCAAACACGTCCTCAACACTAACTTTATTACGAGAAAACCCAAAAAAATATATCGAATAACTTCTACATTATGAGAAACAAAGCAACATTTTGATTATTCAAAGGGAATCAAACCATAAAAATGCAAAAGATTGTTCTTTCAAAATTCTTTTTTTTATAAAGGAGAACACTTATGGGGTGTTTGGTTGCATGATAACGGAGGTTTTTATTTTAATTTTTAAAAATTGTAAGAAAATTTGTTAAAATAGGTGTTTGACAACTATGACAATTTTATGTTTTGAAAGTGATTTTCTTCTTAAACAAAAAAAGAGGATCTTACCTCTTTCTTTTTTTCTTGTGGTCCCCCACTTTGTTTGGTCGTGGATGGTAGTTACTCTTTTTTGTTATCACATCCCTCCAAACATGATAATTTTATGTCATGAGTTGGTTCACTTTTTATTTTAATATAATTTTTTATCATGAAAGTATACAAAAGATTATCATGCAACCAAACACCCCATTAGGATACGTTATAGAGTTTTATGTCTCACAAGAACATATAAAGATCTTTGACATCCATTCATATAGCATTTACTTCCCATTTTATCTAACATGTGTAACTTACCGGTAGATGGAAAAAGAAACAATATTGCCAATAACTTAGAATCCCTTCTTCTAAGACAACAACAACAACAACAAAAAACTATGCATCCCTTACGCCCTGTTTGGTAACACTATTAGGTACCTCTATCACTATCAGTTTTAAAATTGATATTGATAGGAACCATTAAGAGGTGTTTGGCTAATTGTATCAATTTTAAAATTTGTAGTACAAACAAAGCATATTATGTAATACATGTGTCCACTTGTATTACTTTTGATATTGATACTCCAACCTTTGAAAATATTAATATCAATATTGATATGGTACAAAAAACGAAACTCTAACCAAACAGGGCATTAAATAGGGCCATGTTGTTAATTTGATCGTTCCCAACAGAAGATACGTCAACGGGTCAAATAATATACTATACATTCATATTCGATTCCTGTAAGCAAAAAAATTATATTACAAGTTTATCATTTATTAATCATCGAGAATGAACATATCTACGAAGCATTTTATGCTATTTATTGCAATCGGTAGATGGATGATAAGAGCATATAAAGATAGTATATTCAATGGTCTAATATATTAGAAGAAAAAACAAAAACAACTTGAAGAAGAAAAATTTAAACATAAAGAAGAATACATAGAAGTAAAATGTAGAATGAGTAGTCATAACAGTATAAGATGGTTCTAAGATACTCTTTTATCATAAGTTTCTATAAAATAAAAAAAATCATAAAAAACAACGTAACTAATATCGTTAATTTTTTAGATTAAAATATAGGTCATATAAAATATATATTTATATATACTTATAATATAAAATTTTATTTTTAGATAAATTTTACTTTTTATATTTGTTAAAATAACGAGTTATCTATAAATGAGAACGTTAACTTGATGATGTTAACTGTTTAGTTAATAGCATGTTTGGTTAGAGTATCAAAAATGATACTATATTAGTATTGATATTGATATTTTCAGAAGATGGAATATCAATATCAAAATTAATACAAGTTGACACTTGTATTACATAACATGTGTTATTTGCACTACAAATTTTAAAATTGATACTATTAACCAGATACCTTGAGGTGATTACCAACAGTATTAATTTTAAAATTAATAGTGATAGATGTGTCTAGTGTTACCAAACAGGGCATAAAATCGAAGGGCGGCGAACGAGCGACAGGTGCCGACATACCATCACAGCGAGTGAGCTTACCTTCCCCCACCAGAGCTTTACATGTACGCTCCCGCTCGGCCCTCCCACGGCGAAACCACGGACCACGCCCCCCCCCGGCGGGGCACTGAAACGCTGCTGCCGGCGACGCAGCCTTCCGCAGCCTGCTCCTGTCGCTGTCGCGGCGCTTGCCGTGTACTCTGCGCCATCCTCCGTCACCTCTCCCCTCTCCCCTCTCCCGTCCGGACATCACCATGGGCGGTAGGCGGCGGTGAAGGGCGAATCAAGAGCTTTTCACTGCTTGGGTGGACTCTCAGTAGGGATTAGAAGTGACGGGGAGAGAGAGAGAGAGAGAGGGAGAGGGGTGGCTACCTGGCTGGACATCAGCGGAGTGGAGGGGCGGAAGTGGGGAGCTCTTGATCTTTGGTCCTCCTCCCTCCGTTCGGCCTGTACCCGAGGAATCCAAATGAAAATGGGGTTTTTATCTGCGCCGAGTGGCTAAAGGAGATTCCTTCTTCTTCGCGGCGTGGGAACCAAGGGGGCACATACTTCTGTAACCTGCAGGTCAAAGCTTCCCCCTGCGTCCTCTGGCTGTCCTTGTTCTACCCTTTCTTCCTTTCCTGGTTCCTCCTGGGGTTGATTAAAGCTTGACGGTTCGCTTGGCTCCTGCGCTGCGGAGAGAGGTCCGCAAGAAATGCTCTTTCCTTTCTAGCCTGGTTTCTTCGATCATTTCCCTCGGCATGCCTGCAAAGTATATCCTTTCGTCTGTCTTGTCCCCGGATCTTCTTATCTACTCTTCTGCTTGTCGGATGAAATGGGCTTGTATTTCATACTATTTTGTCTTGATTATTGTCAAAAAAATCGTCATACATAGGCGGCACGTAACTTGTTCATCTCTGCGAAAAGAAGTCGTTTTTGCTCGTGAGGTATCTACGTGTTTTTTTTAATGCTGGCAACGATCTCCTTGCTCTGTATTCTTGATCCATTGAAGGAGATACAAAAGCAGTGAGTTTAATAAAATCGGGACTTTGTCTAGCTTTTTTTTTTGTTCGTTGGGGGAAAGCAGTTAACTTGGTCTATGATTTTCTATATACTTGCTAACCTTTATTCTGTCTCCAGATCCAGTTTCCAGGTTGTGCGGTTCGTTCCTTAGTGGGTTCCTGCGCTCAAGCACCTTAGATTCCTGCGCTCAAGCACCTTAGAGAAGATATCACACCCCAACCTCGTAATTTCTGTCTGGAAAATGGTTTCTAGATCGTACTCCAACCTGCTGGAGCTCACCTCAGGCAATTCACCATCCTTCTGCGGCCGCATCGGGAAGAGGCTTCCTCGCGTCATGACTGTGGCTGGTATCATCTCCGATCTGGATGATGAGAACAGCAACAGCGCTGGGTCTGATGCCCCCTCTTCCATATCCCAGGATCGTGTGATCATTGTTGGCAATCAGCTTCCTATTCGAGCTCACAGAAGGCCCAGCGGGGAAGGCTGGAACTTTAGCTGGGATGAGGATTCTTTGCTTCTGCAGCTCAAGGATGGATTAGGAGAGGACACAGAGGCCGTCTATGTTGGATGCCTGAAGGAGGAGATAGACCTGAAGGACCAGGATGATGTGTCCCAGACCCTCCTAGAGACCTTCAAGTGTGTTCCTGCATTTCTTCCCCCGGATCTCTTCACAAAGTTCTACCATGGTTTCTGTAAGCAGCACCTATGGCCCTTGTTTCATTACATGCTCCCCTTGTCTCGGGACCTTGGGGGGCGCTTTGATCGCTCCCTTTGGCAAGCATATTTATCTGTGAATAAGATATTTGCTGACAGGGTGATGGAGGTTCTCAATCCTGATGATGACTTTGTCTGGGTCCATGATTATCATCTCATGGTGCTTCCAACCTTCTTGAGGAAGAGGTTCAGCAGGGTTAAGCTTGGCTTCTTCCTCCATAGCCCATTCCCCTCCTCTGAGATTTACAGGACGCTCCCTGTCAGAGATGAACTCCTTAGAGCTCTTCTTAACTCTGATCTCGTTGGCTTCCATACCTTTGACTATGCAAGGCATTTCCTTGCCTGTTGTAGTAGAATGCTTGGCCTGTCATATCATTCTAAGCGAGGCTATGTGGGCGTTGAGTACTATGGTCGGACTGTTAGCATCAAAATACTTCATGTTGGCATACATATGGGTCAGCTCCGATCTGTACTAAATTTTACAGAAACAGAAATTACAGTTGCAGAACTCAAGGATCGGTTCAAAGACCAGATTGTGTTGCTTGGGGTGGATGACATGGACATCTTCAAAGGAATCAGCTTGAAGCTTTTAGCAATGGAACAGCTACTCATTCAACATCCAGACTGGAGGGGGAAAGTTGTTCTAGTGCAAATTGCAAACCCAGCCAGAGGTCGAGGCAGAGATGTACAAGAAGTGCAGATAGAGACATATTCCATAGTAAAGAGAATAAATGAGGCATTTGGAAGTCCAGGATACAAACCGGTTGTTTTTATTGATATGCCACTTCAGTTTTATGAAAGGATTGCATATTATGTGATTTCAGAATGTTGTCTAGTCACTGCAGTGAGGGATGGGATGAACCTTATTCCCTATGAATATATTATCTCTCGTCAAGCGAACCAGAAGTTGGATGAGGTTCTTCAACTTGGTCCAACGGTGCCAAAGAAGAGCATGCTGGTGGTCTCTGAATTTATTGGATGTTCTCCATCTTTAAGTGGAGCAATTCGTGTAAATCCATGGAACATAGATGCCGTAGCCGAAGCAATGGATTTGGCCTTAGTAATGCCTGAGGCTGAAAAGCAGTTGCGACATGAAAAACATTATAGGTATGTTAGTACCCATGATGTTGGGTATTGGGCGCACAGCTTCTTGCAGGACTTGGAAAGGTCTTGCAGAGACCATTCTCGGCGAAGATGTTGGGGTATTGGTTTTGGCCTAGGTTTCAGAATCATTGCTCTTGATCCTAACTTCAGGAAGCTCTCAGTTGAACATATAGTTTCTTCTTACAAGAGAACAAGGAACCGGGCTATTCTGTTGGATTATGATGGCACTATGACATCCCTGACATCCATCAACAAAATGCCCACCACTGAGGTTATTGATGTCTTGAACAGTTTGTGTAGGGATCCTAAGAATATTGTCTTTCTTGTTAGTGGAAGAGACAAGGAAACATTAAGAGAATGGTTTTCCTCCTGCAGAAACCTTGGAATTGCTGCAGAGCATGGCTACTTCTTCAGGTACGTGCTTCATTGTACCTCTTTCAAGTGTTGCATTCCTTATGCTTTCAATGAAACTTCAAAAGTGAATCAGCAGCGCTCTTTACCTGGTTGCTTAAAGCTCAAGTTTTGCTTTTTCAGGGAAAAGCATGACGAGGAATGGAAGATCTGCGTCCCTGTGGCTGATTTCGAATGGAAACTTATAGCAGAGCCTGTCATGCAATCGTACACAGAAGCGACCGATGGTTCAAATATAGAAAGCAAAGAAAGTGCAATAGTCTGGCACTATCAGTATGCAGATCCAGATTTTGGGTCTTGCCAGGCGAAGGAGCTGCTTGATCATCTTGAAAGTGTTCTTTCCAATGAGCCAGTGTCTGTGAAGAGCGGCCAGCACATTGTCGAAGTCAAACCACAGGTCAAGGTTCACCTCATATGCTAAGAATAACTAATGAAGCATTGCTTTAAATCTAACTGGCCTTTGTTTCTGTTATCCAGGGTGTCAACAAGGGTCTAGTAGCTGAAAAACTATTGCTCGCAATGAAAAATAAAGGCGTGCTTCCAGATTTTGTTTTGTGCATTGGGGATGATAGATCTGACGAGGATATGTTTGAAGTCATTACAAGTGCTGTAGCTGGACCTTCGTTGTCTCCTGTAGCAGATGTTTTTGCTTGTACGGTTGGTCAGAAGCCGAGCAAAGCAAAATATTATCTTGAAGATACAACAGAGATTATTAGAATGTTGCAGGGCCTTGCTACTGCATCAGACCAAATGATGAGAAATACTGCTGCCCAAAGCTCACCCTGAAGGACCAAAACAAGTACTGTTTCCCTTAGTTACACCTATTTACAAGGCAATCAGGAAATTTAAGTAGAAGGTTCCTTTGTGCGGCTGCTGCATCGCATAGGCTACTCATTCTTCAAAGTAATGCTTGTATATAACTCTTTTCACGGGACTACATCCTGCTATGAGGCCTTAATGTGGAAAAGTAAGCACTGGTTTCTTGCCATCATTTTGCACTTTCTTTTTGGAAGTTGATTGCTTTATGTTAAGATTGGGTAATATTTATGTCAGCTAGCAGTTTTATCATAGAAAAGAGGCTGCTGCTGTGAATGTAGACCTACTGTTTGGAACGAGGTTCATGATGTTAGAATAGTCTCATGTTCGATACTACATACTACAAAAGGAAAAAAATCAAAATATTATTATGATGTATACTCCACTCATAATCTTGATATTTTGAGTTACATCTTGTTAGTTTCATATGGTATCAGACCCCGTGGTCTTGTGTAGGTACGTATATCTAATTTTGGTTCACATGACATAATCTAATTAAAAAATAAATCAGTCTGCATGTGAGTGTGTTAAAAATAATCTCTTATTGGATACTCTGAAGTAATTATTAAAATATAAATATGATATTAACCTCAATCATTGTCTTAAAATCTTGAGCTGGATGACCCATCTTGCAGGCTGCGAGTCTTGGTCAATTGGCTTTGTGAAATGAGATGAGCGCAAACCCCATCTTGTTCTGATGCTTAGTGCAGGTGAGGGGTGATGTTAATGAGCTTCCTTATGCAGTCTGTACCAAACCCTTTGACTTCGTTGAAGCTCCTTTTTTGGCTCAAGATTCTGTCGTCACCCACATCTTCTCCTTCGCGTCTGTACATGAGGTTTTGACATTTTAGTCTAAGCCATCTAGCGGAGTGCTGGATGGCTCATCTCTCTCTCTCCCTCTCTCTCCAAGTAAGGAGAGACAGACAGCATTCAAGTCTTGGCACGCATCTGCCCAGACATTTCTGTGTAAGCATTGTGCATCACCTTACCATGATTCCCGTCAGCATCAAACATTAGCTTGCAGCACTGGTTAAGTTAACCCAGAAAAGAGAGCCCGCGTTCTTCGTGCCTTCCACTTCTGGAATCCAGCGCTGGTTAAGTTAAACAAGTTGGTGTTCTTTTAGAATTTTGGAGCTCGACTGTGTCCGGTAATCGTCCGAAATACCAGAGGATTGGGATTGGGTGTGTTTATGTTTGGTTTTCGAGGACTTTTCTTTTTCCTTTGAACCAAAGGAAACGTATTTTCTGAGCTAAACCAAATTTGGTTCAATTTGTATTTCATTAAGGTATATATACTCTATTCGTTCACTAGATCAGGTTCTATACTTTGTCGAGGTATAGTATAGTATCCATGCCTACATATAGAATCGCTTGATTTCCTTTAAATCATATTTTATTTAAATATGGTGCATATCTCTTTTTATATGATGACGAGTTTTACTTTGAGAGATTGTTAGAATATTTACTTTCCACACAAGAAGACGTGCAAATATTATTTATAATATCTCTAAAAGTAGAAAAATATTCAACCTATATATTGCTGAGTTATTTGATTTACTACTTTGGTTCCAAGGACATTTGAAATCAAGCCAAACGGCTGGATCGTTAGTTCAGCCGAATCAAATCAAAACAAATTTGATGAAATTAGGGCTGTTCATTGCTTGGTTCAACCCGAAAAATCAAACCAAACCAGTACTTTTAGTTTGGTTTGGTTTGAACTATCGATCAGTTTGGTTTGATTTCTAAGATCCTTCAAACTAAATCAAACCGGTAAACCGAATAACCCGAATTAGATTAAATATTTTAGTTTAAGTTATGTATAAGATAGTATTTATGCATCTATTCTTATAAAACTAAATTTGTTCAAGAGATTTTAAGGCAAAATTAATGTAATGTATAAACATATACACAAGATTTTAATAGAATATGATTTAAAACAAACAAAAAAATTTATATATTGATATATCTATATACCTTAGTAAAATATGGTTTGAACCGAATCAAACCGAGTTAATTTGGTTCGGTTCGATTTGGTTTAGGAGATAGTTTGGTTTGGTTTGGTTTGAGAAAAAACTTCAAAAACTAAATCAAACCAAACCATGAACACCCCCAGATGAAATTAATTAACATGTAAGAAAAGAAAGAAGAATCGGGTGTTCAGTTTGCTAAGAAGAAGAGCAGGACTGGGAGCTCTAGGAAGGGTCATGGCGCTAGGTGAGAGCACATATCCAACCTCATACCAGGCCAGAGGAAGTGTGACATCCTGATCTAAGAATATTATTAGAGATAAAACAGTTAATATAATTTGAGTTATTCATCAGTTAACTGATTTAGTTTGGTTTGACAGATTCTTGTGCTCATACCGAATCAACTTAGATAGACATGCGACTAGCTAAAAGTATTTGAGTTTTTTTGTGTGTACACTACAGGAAATAAGGTCATTAGCGACGGCTGACCGCCGTCGCTAAAAATACAAAAGCCGTCGCCATAGGGCAATAGCGACGGCTTTTCCGCCGTCGCAATCCTGTCGCAAATAAGCCCGTCGCCAATTTTAATGGCGACGGCTAATGATAAGTCGTCGCTTTTAGTATTATTTGCGACGACTAACGCCGTCGCAATTAAGTTATTAGAGACGGCTCAAACCGTCCCTCATAAAGTTTTTAGCGACGGCACTAAGCCCCCGCCAATAAAATTAAACTCGTAATAGACATTAGCGACGGCTTAGAGCGTCGCTAATACCCAAAATCCGGCCCCGGCGACACCCGCGGGGGTGCATTTTTACGGTTTTGCGACGACGGAGCCGTCGCTATCTCACGCGGGGTGCATATTCTAGTTTTGCGACGGCTTAGAGCGGGTCGCTATCCAATTTACGGCCCGGCAACACCCGCGGGGTGCGCATTTTTCGGTTTTGCGACGGCTTAGAGCCGTCGCATTAATACCCCGCGGGGGGTGCATTTTTACGGTTTTTGCGGCCGGCTTAGAGCCGTCGCTAATACCCAATTTACCCGGCGGCAGCACGCGGGGGTGCATTTTACGGTTTGCGGACGGCAGAGCCGTCGCTAATACCCAGCGGGGGTGCATTTTACGGTTTTGCGACGGCCGAGCCGTCGCTAATTTACCGACCGCAACACCCGGGGGGCATTTTCTACAGTTTTGGGACGGCTTTGGTAGTCCTTATTACATTAATAGCGTCGCTTAAAGAACTTTAGGGACGGTAGGCTTTCCGTCGTCGAAATAACTTACGGTTTTAAAAAAAAAAAAATTCCTTCGATCAATTGTATTCTCGTAGCAAGACCTACGTACACAAATAATTTGTCGGTTTGCCGATCGAAGCCATTAACATTCATTCATACATAATAAACAACGACATTCTTTAATAAGAAAAGTTCATATTTATAAAACGTATCATTACACAACAACTATCTCGAATACAAAGAAATAATAAAATAGAGAGTAAACTCTCTCACTCATCCTCCCCAAAAGAACGCTCGTCGTCTTACTGCGTCCTCGTCATCGTCCTCCTCCTCCTCGTCCCCCGTGCGCCTCATAGCCTTAGGTTGGTCTCGAACTAGACGGATGCGGGTGGGAGCCCTCTTTGTTTTAATTGGGCTAACATTTCTTGTGTTAGCCGTGTCATCGACTCTTGAAGCTGTGACGTTGGGCGTCCGGTTGTTGTTGGAGCGAGTCGATCATCGAGTTTTGTTTCTCGATTTGTGTAGCTTGAGCATCGACTTTGTCCACCAACTCTGGTAGCCGGACCCGCGAGAGGTACTCGCACCTCACTTTGCATACACCATACCGAGTGTTGCGGGTACATCCTCTCCCCCCGCATCGGATCTGTCGGCTGTCTCTGCCGAACACGGTGATAAATGCATCCTCGGCGGAGAATGGGCGCTCGGGAATTAGAGCATGCGGATTCCTACGGCAGGGCATTCATCAATGGCGCATCTCATCCTATATAATGTAAATATAAAGTCGGTTGTTATATGAAATAAAAATTGTCTAATGTTGATACACAAACATATTGCGTACCATAACTTGACGACATTCCTCGTTGCACCGTACGAGGGATCCATCCTCTGCCTCTTTCGTTTGGGTCATCTCGAAGACCTCTGGACGGGTAGGACGACGCCCTTCTTTGTTTGTACGGTAAGAGAAAACATTATGAACACATTAGTACTATTATCGAGATATACAATAGTGAATAATAAAAAAAATTATAAACTTACAAAATCAATCTGCCGGTGATGAATGTTGGTTCTACCTCGCCTTTATAAGGCATGCTCAATTAGCCTGTTTGTTTTATTCCTTTGGCTAAGTGCCTACGAACAAGTTAAAACTAACACATTAGTTTGGTTAAGACAAGCTAATAAAATGAGTTATCAAATGTGGATTACTTTTAAATTAAATAAATTATTTACCTTATTGTCGTCCCTCTGCCATATCTCACACATATGACGCCACTGGTCCGGAGCTCAAATGTAAAATGTTGCTACAGGAAAAATACATAGATTAGTAATTTTAAAGTGAAAAAAAACAAATAAGCTCAAGTACTTTTATTTACCTCGAGGTCTCTAAATATCGCCTCCTTCTTGTCATCTGGAAGGGTCATGTAATCCTTTGTTGCCATAAGTTACAATGTACCACTGTTGCAAACTCCAAGATATGAGGTGAACTCTGGCCATTCGGACCTACACCCGATCCTCACGACGGCCGGACGTTCAATGTCTCCCCCGGCGCTAATGTCCCGCACATTATACGCCTTTGCGGGACCTACTCTCCCCGTCTAGCAAGCATGGCCGCATGACAAAAATTTTAACACATTTAAAAATTGATATTTATAAATCTACAAAATATAAAAAATTGATATTTACCGGAGGCGGAAGAAGATGGACAGTCTGTTGATATTTACCGGAGGCGGAATCCGGCTTCGATCGGGCAAACCGGCCTCGGGTTGGGGTGTTATGCATTTTTCCAAGCTATCCGGCCGGTTTACCCGATCCAAGCAGGAATCCGGCTTCGATCGGGCAAACCGGCCTCGGGGTGGGGTGTTATGCATTTTTCCAAGCTATCCGGCCGGCTTGCCCGATCCAAGCAGGAATCCGGCTTCGATCGGGCAAACCGGCCTCGGGGTGGGGTGTTATGCATTTTTCCAAGCTAACCGGCCGGTTTGCCCGATCCAAGCAGGAATCCGGCTTCGATCGGGCAATCCGGCCTGGGGGTGGGGTGTTATGCATTTTTCCAAGCTAACCGGCCGGTTTGCCCGATCCAAGCCGGAATCCGGCTTCGATCGGGCAATCCGGCCTCGGGGTGGGGTGTTATGCATTTTTCCAAGCTAACCGGCCGGTTTGCCCGATCAAGCCGGAATCCGGCCGATCGGGCAATCCGGCCTCGAGTGGGGTGTTATGTATTTTCCAAGCTAACGGCCCGGTTTGCCGATCAAAGCCGGAATCCGGCTTCGATCGAAACAAAGCCGGCTTCGAACGGGGTGTTAGGCATTTTCCCGAGCTAATAGGCCCGGTTTGCCGATCAAGCCGGAACTCGGCCGATCGGGCAAAGCCGGCCTCGAAATGAAGTGTTATGCTATTTTCCAAGCTAACCGGCCGGTTTGCCGATCCAAGCAGGAATCGGCTTCGATCGGCAATCCGGCCTCGAGTGGTGTTATGCATTTTCCAAGCTAACCGGCCGGTTTGCCGATCCGATCCGGAATCCGGCTTCGATCGAACAGCCGGCCTCGGGGGTGGGGTGTTATGCTATTTTTCAAGCTAGCCGGCGGTTTGCCGATCAAGCCGAATCCGGCCGATCGAAGCAAGCCGTACCGAAAATGAGGTGTTATGCATTTTCCAAAGCTTAACCGGCCGGTTTGCCGATCAGCCGGAACTTCGGCTTCGATCGGGCAAACCGGCCTCGAGTGGGGTGTTATGCTATTTTTCAAGCTAACGGCCGGTTGCCCGATCAGCCGGGTCAAACGCCGATCGGAGCAATCCGACTCGAAGTGAGGGTGTTATGCATTTTCCAAGCTAGCCGTGAGGTTTGCCCGATCAAAGCCGGAATCCGGCCGATGCAGCAAACCGGCCTCGAGTGGGGTGTTATGCTATTTTTTCCGAGCTAAGGCCGGTTTGCCCGATCCAAGCCGGAATCCGGCTTCGATCGAGAGCAATCCGGCCTCGGGGAATGGGGTGTTATGCATTTTCCAAGGCCGGTTTGCCCGATCAAGCGAATCCGGCTTCGATCGAAGCAAACCGGCTCTGAGGGTGTTAGGCATTTTCAAGCTAGCAAGCCGGCCGGTTTGCCCGATCCAAACGGAACTCGGCTTCGATCGAACAAACCGGCCTCGAAGGGTGGGGTGTTATGCTATTTTCCAAGCTAGCCGGCCGGTTTGCCCGATCAAGCCGGAATCGACCGATCGGGCAATCCGGCCTCGAGTGGGGTGTTATGCATTTTCCAAGCTAACGGCGGTTTGCCCGATCAAGCGGGAATCCGGCCGATCGGGCAAACCGGCCTGCTGGAATAAAACACCCCGGTCGGCTTCGATCGGGCAAACCGGCCTCGGGGTGGGGTGTTATGCATTTTTCCAAGCTAACCGGCCGGTTTGCCCGATCCAAGCCGGAATCCGGCTTCGATCGGGCAAACCGGCCTCGGGTTGGGGTGTTAGGCATTTTTCCAAGCTAACCGGCCGGTTTGCCCGATCCAAGCCGGAACTCGGCTTCGATCGGGCAAACCGGCCTCGGGGTGGGGTGTTATGCTATTTTTCCAAGCTAACCGGCCGGTTTGCCCGATCCAAGCCGGAATCCGGCCGATCGGGAGCAATCCGGCCTCGAGTGAGGTGTTATGCATTTTTCAAGCTACCGGCCGGTTTGCCGATCCAAGCGGAATCCGGCCGATCGGGAAAACCGGCCGGTTAGCTTGGAAAAATAGCATAACACCCCACCCCGAGTCCGGCTTCGATCGGTGTTATGCATTTTTCCAAGCAAACCGGCCTCGGGGTGGGGTGTTATGCATTTTTCCAAGCTAACCGGCCGGTTTGCCCGATCCAAGCCGGAATCCGGCTTCGATCGGGCAATCCGGCCTCGGGGTGGGGTGTTATGCATTTTTCCAAGCTAACCGGCCTCGGGGTGGGGTGTTATGCATTTTTCCAAGCTAGCCGGCCGGTTTGCCCGACCCAAGCCGGAATCCGGCTTCGATCGGGCAAACCGGCCTCGGGGTGGGGTGTTATGCATTTTTCCAAGCTAACCGGCCGGTTTGCCCGATCCAAGCCGGAATCCGGCTTCGATCGGGCAAACCGGCCTCGGGGTGGGGTGTTATGCATTTTTCCAAGCTAACCGGCCTCGGGGTGGGGTGTTATGCATTTTTCCAAGCTAACCGGCCGGTTTGCCCGATCCAAGCCGGAATCCGGCTTCGATCGGGCAATCCGGCCTCGGGGTGGGGTGTTATGCATTTTTCCAAGCTAAGCGGCCGGTTTGCCCGATCAAGCCGGAATCCGGCCGATCGGGCAAGCCGGCCCTCGGGTGGGGTGTTATGCATTTTCCAAGCTAACCGGCCGGTTTGCCCGATCAAGCGGAATCCGTCGATCGGGCAACCGACCTCGGGGTGGGGTGTTATGCTATTTTTCCAAGCTAGCACGGCGGTTGGCCGATCGCCGGAATCCGGCCGATCGAACAATCACGACCTCGGGGTGGGGTGTTATGCATTTTTCCAAGCTAGCCGACCGGTTTGCCCGATCCAAGCCGAGGAATCCGGCCCGATCCGGCTAGCCGGCCTCGAGTGGGGTGTTATGCTATTTTCCAAGCTAAACGGCCGGTTTGCCCCGATCCAGCCGAATCCGGCCGATCGAGCAAAGCCCTCGAAAATGGTGTTATGCATTTTCCAAGCTATTCGGCCGGTTTCCCCGTCAAGCGGAGTCCGGCCGATCGGAGCAAACCGACACTCGGGTGTTATGCATTTTTCAAGCCTAACCGGTTTGCCCGATCAAGCGGAATCCGGCTGATCGAATATCCGGCCTCGAAATGGTGTTATGCATTTTCAAGCTAACGACGGTTTGCCCGTCAGCCGAGATCCGGCCGATCGAACAAACCGGCGACGAGTGGGGTGTTATGCTATTTTCAATAACGGCGGTTTGCCGATCAACCGAATCCGACCGATCGCGGCTCGAAAAGGGTGTTATGCATTTTCCAAGCTATCAAGCCCGGTTTCCCAATCCAAGCGGAATCAACCGATCGGGCATTTTACGGTTTTAGCGACGGCAGGCCGTCTGTAATAGCGATATTGCGACGGTCTCATAGAGCCGTCGCTTATATCTTTGTATTTGTCGACGGCTTTAATAGGGACGGCTTCAGCCGTCGCAATTAACTCTTATAGAGACGGCTTAATAAAGCCGTCGCCATTAAACCGTCCCTAATAACTTTATTTCTTGTAGTGGTAAATTTTTAAGTGTATTGTGTATTCATCCTTTTATCGTCACAGCTTTCTTTATTTTTTTCTCTCTCGTTTTGATGTATTAGGTTCTTACATAAATTATATGTTTATTTATCTTTTAACTTTTTCTCAGCCAATAGTACAAGATAGTTTGCAAATGCATCTATTTTCGACAGTTAACGAATAACACATGAATACAGCTTTTGTTAGGATATGAATATAGATAATTATCACTGTTTATCCGACTAATGACATGCGCTCTGTCAACATCTAAGAGATGGGCTCATCTGGAGCAAGCGAAGCTGGGTGGTGACGTGGCACTGCTCTGTCCGATGGAATCCTAAATATATTTATGGGGTGATAGAGAGAAAGTCAACGGGCGTATATAGAGAGCGGACGTATACACGTGTATATATATATATTTATATATGATGCCTAAAGATGTCTCTGTAGAATTATTTAATACTGAGTGCTCATGCGCGCAGGAAATTCAATGGTCTGGTTGGGAGGTAGTAGCGAATTTAATTTAATTAATTGCTACCGGCCGAAGACCACCGACGGCTGATCACAATGATATAAGATATATATTTATATTTTTTTACTTTTTAAAATACAATCGACACCTACCAGGGTAACATTTTTACTTTTTTTTTTTTAAAAAAATTGAAAATATGATGCGTACATAATCCTAGCTATGTGAAACGTCTGAGTCTGATCCTGACTTTAAAAAACAACTAAATCCTGTCTGCTAGATTTTTTTTATCGTTAATGGATTTAAAAACAACTAAATCCAAACTTCTTAGAACACCCAGAATTTTCAATTGTCGGAACAATACTCTTAGCTGGTCCTCAATTTATTCACACCAGTGCCTAACAACGGATAAATGGGCTAAGCAAGCTGGAGAAGAAATCAAAGATAAGACCTATGGTGAGAAAAAGAAAACTTTAAGAGCTATTTAATTTCTTCTCTCCCATTATTCATCGTCTAATTTAAAATTTTAATAGGGTGTTTGATTGTTACAATAAAATTTGTATACATAAACAATTATATTAAAATAAAATATCAGTTAATCAAGAATATATATATATAATTATTATGCTTGAGAAGAGATATGATAACAAAAAAAGATGCATATCATGTATGACTAAACTAGCATTTTCCCCCGTTAAAAATATTTGTAATCAATTTATTTTTAATTTATATTATTATTTTAAATAATAAATTTTATTAAATTTGATGATATTATAATGATAAAATAAAAAATTGAGTATTAAATTTGATAACAGTATAATACAGGCCGACCCCATTTATTCTGAACCGAACCTGGAGGTCGGCTGAGGCATTTAAGGGCGGTGATCCCCACGGATAGCAAGCCTTGCAAATTAAGATATTGAATGCAATTCTCAGCGCGCCTCCGCTCTCCTTTCCGATTCTATGCGAGCAAGAACGAACGATACGATGCTTCTCCAACATACACATATATATATATCAATTAAAATGTGAGTTGAGTTGCCATCCTCCATCAAGTCCTCTCTCTCTCTCCTGTGGGTGGCGAGATCAAAGAAGAAGAAGAGTTCTGAAAACACTTGGAGTCTTACCTGGGTTCACATCTCTCTCTCTCTCTGTGTGTGCTGTGGGTGGCGAGATCGAAGAAGAAGAAGAAGAGTTCTGAAAACATTTGGAGTCTTACCTGGGTTCACATCTCTCTCTCTCTCTCTCTGCGCGCGCGCGCACTAGATCGAAGAAGAAGAAGAAGAAGAGTTCTGAAAACATTTGGAGTCTTACCAGCTGGGGTTCACATCTGAGCACGCGTCAACCCTTCTGCCACCCTCTTCTCTCTCTCTCTCTCGATCTCTCTCTTTCATGATTTGGACGCATGAGAGAGTAATGAGATGGGCACATTGAAGATGACATTTTGCATGACTTCAGTTCATAAAAGAAAAAGAAAAAAAAAGACTAGCTAGGCTCTCGACCAGTGGAGGGAGGGATATATGGAGCCTTGCGTTCGGTTATCCGCTCCAAGTCAACATTTGGAATATGCCGGCTGTCCTACTCGAGGGTTGCCGACCTTATTTAATCAGTTCTCTTGTTCATACACTTCTTTTATGAAATAGAGGTGCGATTGCCCGGGCTGGTACGTACAACGGGTCTCTGCAAGTCCCGGCCAATAATGTGTCGACATATATATGTATATATAAAGAGAGAGAGAAAAAGAGAGAGAGGACTTCCAAGATATATATATATATATAAAGTAGTATATATACACTACTTTCAATTTCTTAGTGTAGTCTAGCCTACAACAACGATAGCACTTCCAAGATTGTGTTTCATAGGAGAAATTAGATATGAAATTAAGATTTTAGACAGTCAGACCAATATTTAATATAATAGAGGTCAATCTGGGTTAGACTGGTCCAAGCTAGATAGGTCCAAGTTAACATTTTGTAATTAAATCGGGCAAATCTATAATAAAATCAACATTCTATATATACATCTTATCTTGATAGGGTCACAAAGAGGCTGAGCTGACGCAACCTGTTGACAACCCTACCACTGTATACTTAACTCTCAAGTCTTAATACTATGTATTTGATTATCAATTATATATTTTCTCTTTCTCCACCTTAATCAATTTTGAATTATTTCTCGAGAAATTTAAATTATCCAAATCATATTAAATTACTCTCATCGTACTAATCCAAGTCTAACTCTCTCTTTTTACTTCTAGTATCTTTATTATTATTATTATTATCATTATTATAGCTTGCTTACTTTATACATGTGTTTGTGTGTTCCAATGATCCCAAACTCACTTCTTTAAAATTGTTTATAATTGACCATACTCCAAATTATGAAAGATACACGCAACTATTTGCACAAGTGCATTGCGCACAACCTTTCTTAATTTAGGCATGTATAAAGATATGGAAGTATGTAATGCTCCCAACAGCTAGCTGTGTGCATGCATATATTAATATCCTCTTTGAATTTACACGGCAATGCATGCATGCATGCATGCATGTCTTGTGCACCAGGCCAGACAACCTTGTATGTATATGCTGTGTGTTTACCTCAAGTGGACGGCAACTGTATCAATACTAAAGTCTGTCAATAGTTTATGGCTTTTATTAATTTTTAAATAAGAAAAAGGAGATGACTTCTTGCAAGAAATTAGTCGATGGGCACTTTGACGTTAATCTTGTCGACGGGTGGGAAATCGGTCGAGTCAGGTATACATCGAGACTGGTGCAATATGGTTGGACAGCGATGGCTTTAAATTCTCTAACCTACTTGTGTAGACCATGCCCTTAAATGTTGTGATAACTGATAGAGACCGGCGTTTGACATATTCTGTATTTTTAAGATTAATATTAAAAATATCCTTCTTGGACAAGAAATGGTGAGAGATTATTTTTTTTCTCTCAATAGTTTCTTCTCCTTGTTTTTCACTCTTTCTGTGATCATATCTCAGACTTGATAATTTTAAATCATTGGCCATCTCAAAATTTGTTAAGCACCTCCTCCTTGTCCTGTATATTGAAACTCACCCATCTCTACGGAAAAGAGTTTGCAGTAATGTAAAAGGTTATTCATGTTGACCCACTTGGATGTTAAAGAACCAAACTATATAAATATATATATATATATATCTCTTCAAGAACTGGCGCAAGATGATTGCTATCTCGATGATGAATATATTTTAATCTAATAAGTTATCTATTTAATATTTTTCTTTTCAATGGTTATGTTTATTAAATTTGATAATATATTTATTAAATAAAAAACTTAAGTTAGGTTAAGCTGAGTCAGGCCAACTTAACACTTTTCATGGACAAGGCTGAATCAACTCAACATATGGATCAAGCTCGAGTGATTTATTATATATATTTTGGACCAGACCTTAATCAATGTGACTTCTAGTTGGTGGGGCCGGTCCATTGAACCCCTATTTGATGCCTTCAAATCCAAGGTCAATGAAAACATGGGGATTTTGGCATCCCCCTACAGTATTTTGAGGGATGCCGTTTTTGAAGATATGTTTTCGCACACTACACAGCCTACGAGAGACAGAGTAGGTTGTAGTCTATCTTGATTAATATTGAAATTAAAAATGTTTATATTTTCTTCGGATCTTATTACATAGTTAATTTGAAATGATAAACTTGACAACTCATAATTATATGTAAACATGATAATTCATAAATATAAAAATAGTTCATTTAAAATTTATATTGTTTCATAGCTCATACATGGAATGCGGGGTCGCGACCCGGGTTACAACCCTGTCCCGACTCGGTCAGTTTTGGGGCCAACCGACCCGGTCCGACCTCAAGATCCCGACCCCATAATTAATATTTTATTATTATTTTTGGTGACTCCGGCCGACCCCGTCCCTACCCGGGTCGTGACCCCAGCCGACCCGGGTCGGTTTGAGGCCAAATCGACCCGGTCCCGACTCCCGACCCCATCTCCCTTGGCTCATACGACCTTATTTCTTAGAAAATTAATTTATAGATATTTATATGAATATAAAAAATTTAAAACTAAATTATGTTTCAATAAAAATGAATTAAAATAATCAAATAAAAATTAATGTTTTAAATTTGTTAAAGTTTTCCCTGTAGAAAATATTTTTATTTAAATTATTTTTACAACTATTTAAATGGACCAACCAATTTGGATCTCCTTAGAATACATACGCACTTTTAGAATTTAAAATTTTTAGGGGATACATTTAAAATATAAAAACTATGATAATTATACAAAATATTTTTAGTATAACACAAAACAATCTAAAAAACAAATAGTTATAGATGACATAAACCTTGTTGTCATAATTAATTTCAAACACTTTTTAAAAATATAATACCAAATAATATGAAAAATATTTTACGATCAACCAAATAATCAATATCATTTGGAGGGCAATCATTTTAGGCTTACCAAATGAGATATTTATATTTTTTTTCGTGAGAAACTGGTCCTTTGTAAAAACAATTTGAACATTAAAAAACTGTTTGGTACACGATTAAGTGGATCATATTTTTCAAGAAATATTACCCGAAAGACGGATGATTTTTAAGTAGGGATGTCAACGGGTCGGATACGGGTCGAATAATAGTATTATCCGTATCCGTATCCTATAAGAAAAAGGTGTATCCACTTGCTGTTCGTTAACTATCGGTATCGGGTGTATCCGCGAACCGCATTGTTCTATCCGCTTAAAAACGGTTTACGGTCGGATAACGGACGGTTATCGAATATATAAAGAGAAAACATACGTATAATACAATCTAGCAAAATAAAGAAGTAAAGATAATTTTACCGATAAAGACACACATAAAAAATATATATATTACAATTAAAAGTATCTATTTATAGCAATGAACAAAAAGAAAATTTTTCATTATATATCTACCACAAAACATGAGATATAGAAAAATAATTTACAAGTCTATAGTAAAATTATTTTTTGAGTCTGTAGTAAATAATTAGATGTGCAACACAAAATATGAGATAGAAAAAAATCTTAATTACATGTTCAAAATAATACATGTCCAACATAAAATATGAGATAGTCGATTTGCAGCAAAAGTGCGTACGTGGATTGCACCATCAAGAAGCAGAAGAGGATGAAAACATCACTGTTAAACGTCAAGACAAGGCTTATCCAATGTTAAGATCTCGAGGAGGGTGAACCGGTGAGTTAAGAACAATAAGATTTTCTAGATGGGTCATATATACTTAGATGTCATAAATTGTGAGTTATATCGTATTATGTATTAGTTAGCGAATACGGATAACGGTTTTCGGGTTCGGTTTATGGTGTATCCATGACCGCATCCGCTAAGATAACGGTTAATCGGTAAACGAACGCGGATAGCTTATTCGGAAAATTTAAACTATCCACTTGCTGTTCGTTAACTAACGAACGGGTCGGATAATCGGATAATCGGTAACCATTGACATCCCTATTTTTAAGGTTCAAATATTATTTTTAATCTTATATTTCAGAAAGCCCGCGCCGTCGTCTTACATTTGAGTTCTGACCATTTGACGACTCAACTCATGAGAGAGAGAGAGAGACCAGAACACGTCAACTGGGCGGTTCAAGGGGAGTAATGGCGCGCCTCCGTCTCGTGGCAGCTTTCCCGTCGCAACCGCTCGTCCTCTATATCTTTATACGCGCTCTCCTCCGTCGCCTCCACTGAATCTCTAGCTCGTGGAGGGGAGAGAGAGAGAGAGAAGATCACAGTCCCCCGAGAGAGAGAGAGAGAGAGAGAGAGAGAGAGCTAGGTCAGACGAAGATGAGCTTGGAAACGGAGTCCGCTCCGAAGCATGCAGAGAAGCCGCCGGAGGCCGCCGGCGACGCCGAGAAGGGAGGGGGCACGAGGAAGGCCGAGAAAGTGCCCTTCCTCAAGCTCTTCGCTTTCGCCGACGCGTGGGACGGCGTCCTCATGGCCGTCGGCACCTTCGCCGCCTGCGCGCACGGCGCCTCCGTCCCCGTCTTCTTCGTTTTCTTCGGCAAGCTCATCAACATCATCGGCATCGCCTACCTCTTCCCCAAGTCCGTCTCACACAGAGTTGCAATGGTATACATCTCTCTCACTCATCTCTCTTCATACATAAATATATATGAGTACGATTCATCGCAAAGGGTTCTTGACAAGAGTTCTTCAGTCCTCTCGTGATAAAATGTTACGATTTGATGATATTAATGATGATTTGATGGCATCTTATCATGTATTTTGTGAGAGAAACTGAGAGATTCATCTCTCCCCAACCATACGTGCAGTACTCGCTGGACTTCGTCTACTTGGGCATCGTCATGCTGTTCTCCGCATGGGCAGGTACGCGCCCAAGATCAGAAGGCATCTTCTCGGGGGCGGATGGAGCGGGCGGGTTCTTACTCTTCTTTTTCTCTTGCGTCGATCGATATATATATATATATACACACACTTCGCGCAGAGGTGGCCTGCTGGATGCACACGGGGGAGCGGCAGGCGGCCAAGATGAGGCAGGCCTACCTGAGGTCCATGCTGCATCAAGACATCGGGCTCTTCGACACCGAGGCGTCCACGGCGGAGGTGATCTCGGCCATCACCGGCGACATCGTCGTCGTCCAAGACGCTATCTCGGAGAAGGTATACCGCACCCGTCCAAAGCTTTCTAGCTTAATTCTGGTGCCTATATAATTATCTCTCTCTGCTAATAAATAACACCGTTCACATGTATGTATATATATATGGATAGAAACATGGAAAATAGCTTCTGGTAATTTTCTTCCACGGGCTAGCATTTTATAATTTTCATGTGTACTCCAGCCAACTTGCACCTTCGTCCTTCAATGCCAATCTGGAGATAGCCTGCCTGCCTTTGATGCCTTTTTCTTTTCTGTAGTTTCTTTTTTCCTCTGCGCATTTATTCTTGGGGCCTCTCTGCAGCTGGCAACCCTCGGCATCAATGAATGCACCAAAGGGGCCATATTTGCAATAATATCGGCGCAGGCCATCTCGTTTTGAAGGACTTTGCGTCTTCTGATCCAACGCTTACCCTTCCCGGAATCCCTCTTCTTCACACTTTATATAACCCTAAAGCTGGCTCGCTTCTTCCCTTCATCTCTCAGATTGAACCACGACGAGGTTCCGTGAAGTTCAGGACTCTATGTATACATGTTTCACGTCAACCGCACATCAGTCTTCCGTTAAAGGGCCTCATTCGATGGATATGGTATATCTTGTTTACATATTTATGCAGATGAGTATGTTTATATGTATATATATAGGGTTCTTTGTAGCGAGCGTATACTGTCTGACTGTGGCATCCACCGCCCATCTGGTTGTTGGCATTAAGCCCCGGCATTTATGCATTTTCTGGCATGAACAGGGTCTTGAGAGGGATGAGGGGTTGAGCAGGAGAAGACGACGAAGGGGTATCGAAATAAAGAGCATCACATGAGATACCAAACTTGTTAGGTAGAGTTTAAACCCTAAAATTAAGGACTCGGCTTTATGGGGTACGGTTATATTTTTCTCCTGAAGATCCAATAAACTGCAAAAATAGTTATCCCCTGAGACGGGAATATATATATATATATATCAATGTCACCAGCTTCCTTTTGATACCCAACGTTCATATCTATGTCTAAATTACATGTTCGTGTGTACTATCCTTTGAGTACGCCACAGGCACCCTCTGTGGCAACGTACCAATCCCATTAGTCTTCTGTCTAAAATTACCCCAAGTACTTCACCGAGAGGTGGGGTTTCTGACAACGATATAGATCGGAGATGCTTTTCCTGCAAAGAAATTGATGCGTCCATCAGGTATCTGCCCCTCCTCTTCAATCTTCATCCCGTCAGTCACCCACCAAGCTTCTTCGCTGGAATACGGGCGGCAGGGGAAAGGCTCTTCAACTACGGGGCTCATCTTGGAGACGATGGGATTCTATTCTAGGTTAGCGTGGGGTGCGGTCAGCTTGGTGGAGGGCATATCTCTAGCTGTTCTTACTCGGACCATCCACACGTGCCGCCGTAAAAGCGTTCGACGGTATGCCTAGATATGGCTGCCGATAGTCGGCCGTCCAAACCGGTTGGATATGTGTATATCGCTGGTGGGAGTTGGGCATGCGGCGGCTTTTATGAAGGCTGAGCTTGAATGCTGAGATCTTGTGTGTCTGATGGTGCTTGGCCTGTTTGCAAGGGGGGTAATCTCAGTTGTCACCTGAACCTTGGATTCCAGGTATTCTTATGGGACCCAGGTAGTCTTATTCCGGTAACCTTGTGCTTATTCTTGCCATATTTCTTCTGAGGACACTTGTTCCGTGATTCTCGACATATCGGCTAGCTAGCCTTGTAGTTAAGCTGTTTGGCTGCACAATAAATTCTTATAATAAAGCATAAAATTGTCATGTTGGGTGAGATGTGTTGAACAGAGTAGTAATATGTATGACCAAAAGAGGTTGGGACCACAATATGAAAGAAATGGGTCTCATCTTTTTTTTGTCCAAAAAATAAATTTATTTAAAAGCATAAAGTTGTTGTGTCTGTCAAATACTTTTTTTTGACAATTTTTGTTATAAAGAAACATAAACTTGTAACAAAAACTTATACAACCGAACACCCCCCATCGATAATTAACGGGGCACAGCCCATTAAATGCTACTTTCCTAATCAAACAGTGGGTCGATGATATTATCATACGTGCCTCGCTGTGTGACTTCGAAATTAATTTGCAACTAGTCAATTAAATTGCCTGCAAGATCTGCGACCTGAATCTTCTGTTGATTGATGTCCTTTATTTGAATTAGACATGACATGTCTTCGTATTATTCTCTGGTATTGCATATGCAGGTCGGGAATTGTCTGCATTATATAAGCCGTTTCATTGCCGGCTTTGCCGTTGGGTTCGCATACGTTTGGCAGATCAGCCTCGTAACCCTGTCCATCGTCCCCTTGATAGCGATTGCAGGAGGGGTGTACGCATATATAGCCATCGGCCTGATGGCGAGAGTGCGCAAGTCTTACGTGAAAGCCGGAGAAATTGCCGAAGAGGTTTCGAAATTTCTATCTTTTCTCTGCTTCTACGTACAGAGATGCATACACAAAAACTCTTCACTCGATCTGTTAATTGTTGTACGTTCAGGCACTCGGAAATATTCGAACGGTTAAAGCGTTCGTCGGAGAAGAGAAAGCTGTACAATCCTACAAGAGTGCGCTCGCCAAGACGTTCGAGTATGGAAAGAAGGGCGGTCTTGCCAAAGGCCTCGGGCTCGGGTCGATGCACTGCGTCCTCTTCCTGTCGTGGGCCTTGCTTGTGTGGTTCACCAGCATTATCGTGCACAAGGACATCTCTAATGGCGGAGAATCCTTCACTACCATGCTCAACGTCGTCATCTCCGGACTGTAAGTCATTCACTTTACATGGAGTTTGCGTCCTTCGTTAGATCTTACAAACTTGAATACCAAGAAAGTTTTGGGAAATTTTTTTATTAAGTTGTGTTCCTCTTGTAATTAAGTTGGGTTATTAACATGAGGAGAATAATTTACCATACGGGGAGAAAACTTACATGAGGTTTCTTTTAGGGGGCGTCAATGGGCCGTCAAGGCCAGATCGCAAGACAGCCCGATCAAAACATATCAGTCCGGCCCACATTATATTGTTGGCCACCGGTTCAGCCCAATCTATAAAACTTGTTAACATGACTAATGGGGTGTTTCGTTGCATGATAATAGAGGTTTTTATTTAATTTTAAAAATTGTAAGAAAACTTGTTAAAAGAGGTGTTTGGCAACCTTGACAATTTTATGTCTTGAAAGTAATTTTCTTCTTAAACAAAAAAAGAGGGTCTCACCTCTTTCTTTTTCCTTGTGGTCTCCCACTTTGTTTGGTCATGAATGATAGTAACTACTTTTCGTTGTCACATCCCTCTAAACATGATAATTAGTTGGTTCACTTTTTATTTTAATATATTTTTTTATCATGAAAGTGTACAAAAAATTATCATGTAACCAAACACCCCCACAAGTCATTCTCAAATTTTTTTATTTCATAAATATATTATTATCAAATATAATAAACTTAAATGTTTAAGATAATATTATAAAATTGAATAACCTAAATTAATATATTTTTAATTAAATTATGTCATAAAAAATTGAAACTCATTTAAATCCAATTTGACCTGATTAACTGTCCAATTGATTAAGCCTGCAAGTCAAATATCTTAGACCCGTATATATGTTAGTCCACGGCTGGCATGACTCATAAACTAGTTTAGTCTGACCCATTGACACCCCTAAATTCTTTGGATTTGTTGAAAGGAGTTTTCAAGGGGATTTATGCGGAAGATCAGTTTTATTTGGAACCGTTAACTCATCAGAGTTACCATAGAGATAGGCCATTGCGCGCTTCTAACTTGTAAACAAGAGATCCTCCACAAACATGCTCCTGATTAATAATAATTGGGTATTATTTTTAAAACTTTCTACGCTATAACATCTTTAGTCTCGATCCAAATAAAATCTAGAGCCGAATATCCTTGACCTTAATTGCACGATACTCTTATCGTTATCTCATGACGATGTTGAAAGCAATCTTACAACACGAACATGTTGCAGCTCACTTGGTCTGGCAGCACCTAATATTGCGACATTCTTTCGGGCAAGAACCGCCGCATATCCCATATTTGAGATGATAGAGAGGAAGGCGACGAGCAGAGCAAGCGCCCAAGGGGGGAAAACCCTAGCAAGCGTCGAGGGACACATCCAGTTCCAGGACGTCTGCTTCAGGTACCCATCTCGGCCGGAAGTGACCGTTCTCGACCGCTTCTGCCTGGATGTTCCTGCGGGCAAGGTGGTGGCGCTTGTGGGCGGGAGTGGGTCTGGTAAGAGCACGGTGATCTCGCTCATCGAGAGATTCTACGATCCTGCCTCCGGCGAGGTATTGCTGGACGGGCACGACATCAGGGGCCTGGATCTCCGGTGGATGCGGCAGCAGATCGGTCTGGTCAATCAGGAGCCGGCCCTTTTCGCCACCAGCATCCGGGAGAACATCCTTTACGGGAAGGACGATGCGACGCTCGACGAGATCAGCCGTGCTGCCAAGCTTTCGGAGGCCATCAGCTTCATCAACAATCTTCCTGATCGATATGAAACGCAGGTGAAGCGCTCTTTTAACCGTCGGCTCTCCTTACTGAGGTGTTTGGCTGCTCGATAAGTTGAGTTTTAGTTACATTAAAATTGTGTTTTTGTAACAAATTAACTTGTTAAAAAAGTTGTTTTACAGTCTTCGCAAAACATATTTTTACAGAGAATTAAGCTTAGACAAAGAAAGTGAGGATTTTTATTTCCGTGGTCTCCGACCTTTCCTAGATGGTTTCCACTCTTTTTTGTCGGTATATCTCGTAAAACATCTTAATTTTATGTCAGAAACCATCTTATATTTCATTTCGGTTCACATTTTTGCCATGAAAATGTACAAAAGAATTATTGCACAATCCCGTAAGCATATATATTAACCACTGTTCTGTTTCTGAGGTTCACTAGGTAGAGGATTGCTTGTTTTAGTGTAGTTTTGTTGTTTCAAAATTATTTCTTCAAAAACAAGATTTCTTTTCAAGGACATAAAAGAAAAGTTGGGGATTACATGATGACTTTACAATTTTAATACGTTCTTGTTTTGATTTCCACCCCGAGCTTCTCATGTAAGTTAAAAATAATAACCGGGCGTTGTTTCAAAATGCATGTGAAATGCTGCAAAACGGAACGAGTCCTGAATAAACATATACATTAATTATTATTTGGCTGCATCGATCACAGGTGGGTGAGAGAGGGATTCAGTTATCAGGCGGGCAGAAGCAGCGGATAGCAATATCAAGGGCGATACTGAAGGATCCAGCCATTCTTCTCCTCGACGAGGCCACCAGCGCCCTGGACGCGGAGTCGGAGAAGAGTGTGCAGGAGGCGCTGGATCGGGTCATGATGGGGCGGACGACCGTTGTTATTGCCCACAGACTATCCACGATCCGAAATGCGGACATCATAGCCGTTGTCCAGGAGGGCAAGATCGTGGAGACCGGCACCCACGAGCAGCTTATGTCGGATCCTCGCAGCGCCTACTCCTCTTTGGTTCACCTTCAGGAGACAGCTGCTTCCTCTCGGAGGATTTCTCACTCTGATAGCATCAGCATGGGACGGCCACTCAGGTACATATATATATATACATCTCTCTCTCTCTCTCTCTTCTTGAAAGTAAGGGTTAAGGGTGTTCATCTACAATGGACAAATAGTTGAATTGAAGGACGATTTGAGTTTTTACCAAATTGTTGTGATTCAGTTGTTTGTTTCAATTATTGGTTCAATTTCGATTTCAGTCAATTTGTCATGAAATCAAACCTCAACGGCACGAACAGCCCTACTTGCAAGTGCATTTGACGGGTCTCACAGCTCTGTAAAGCAGGGGTGCAACTAGCGGAGTAGCATTTTGCTTGAGCTTGGCTAGATTATTTATGTTCGAGCTCGAGCTATTCATTTATTTGATCATAATCGACTACAAACTCGCTCCAAGCTCGAGCTCAAAATCAAAATAGACTTGTTTGTTAAGCATAGACTTCTTCTTCTTTTTGTTTTTTTGCCACAGCATGAAACATTCAGAGCTTTCAAGTAGAGCGACCAGCTTCGGGGCAAGTTTTCGATCGGAAAAGGATTCGATCAGCCGCCTGGGATCGGCCGAAGGAAACGAGCCGAGGGAGGTGAAGCCGGTGTCGGTCAGAAGACTGTACTCGATGATCACTCCCGACTGGTTCTATGGGGTGGTGGGCACCGCCGGGGCCTTCATGTCGGGAGCCCAGATGCCCCTGTTCGCTCTCGGTGTCACGCAGGCTCTCGTTTCCTACTACATGGACTGGGACACGACGCGGAGGGAGGTGAAGAAGATCGCCCTCCTCTTCTGCGGCGGCGCCGCCCTTACCGTCGTTGTCCATGTTATGGGGCACACGAGCTTTGGGATCATGGGCGAAAGACTTACTCTTCGTGTCAGAGAAAGGATGTTTGGAGGTATATATATATTCTCTCTCTGTACTTAAGCCTTTTTTTTGCATAGATCTTTTTAAACGAAGATTACAATCGTCTTATTGAATTCTCATGATTTTTTTCTCTTTTTTACATAATTAATGTGCACACTGAAACCCATTAACGTAACTCTTGCCCATGAATGGTAAATATCATGAAGGACGTCAAGCTACATGCCTTTTTTTGTAGGAAAATGCTCGGTGATTATTTGCTTCGTATTGGTTGGATTATTAATGAAAAAGACAGAAATAGACTGACGGGCGTTCGATTGAACAACAAACAAACTGAGTTTTTGTTTCAAAAAAACGTATTATAGTAAAAAAAAACTTGTCAAAAAGAGTTTTTGGGCATCATTACACATATGGTGTGTTTTTATAAAGCACCCCTTCTTGGACAAAAAAGGCTGCGAGATATTCTTTGTTATGTGATCTCCCGCATTATTTAGTTATGCTTGGTATGCTCACTATTTTTTTGTTCTATCTCAGCGATCATGATAATTTTATATCTTTAGCTTTTATTTTAATATATAACATTTCATCACAACAACACATAAAAATTATTGTGCAACCACTCACCCATGTAAGACTACATAATTTATTTCAATCGTTACACCCAGTAGAGCCCTCTGGTTTTATTTACCAATTTGTTGGTTGCCCTACCTATTGCTTGATGTCTGTATAGAACAGCAGTGTGGACAGTTTTATGCAGCATTTTATATTACATGATGGGGGGGGGGGGCAAACATGATCAGTAATTGCTGATCCATCTGTCTAAGATTCTCACAGCATTTTATATCATTTATCATGCTCACAGCAATGCTGCAAAACGAGATTGGATGGTTCGACGAAGTGGGCAACACCAGCTCGATGCTGGCGTCTCGCCTGGAAACCGACGCCACACTCTTGAAAACAATCGTCGTCGACCGCTCGACCATCCTCCTGCAGAACGTCGGGATGATCGTGTGCTCGCTGATCATCGCCTTCATCCTGAACTGGAGGATAACCCTTGTCCTCCTCGCCACATACCCGCTGATCGTGAGCGGCCATATCAGCGAGGTGATTAAAATCTTGATGTCCTTCTCTTGCTTTGTAACCTCTCGGGTTGTCCCCATATGTTAGTCAGAACAGAGTAGTGATTGAGCCCTTTTCTTTGTCTTAATTCCATGCCGCGCAGAAGCTGTTCCTCAAAGGGTTTGGGGGCGATCTGAGCAAGTCCTACCTGAAGGCCAACATGCTCGCAGCCGAAGCAGTCAGCAATATCCGGACTGTGGCTGCCTTCTGCTCGGAGCAGAAGGTGATGGACCTCTACGCCCGGCAGCTGGAAGAGCCATCCCGGCGATCTTTCCGCCGTGGGCAGACGGCGGGCATCATCTATGGCGTCTCGCAGTTCTTCATTTTCTCCTCCTACGCCCTCGCCTTGTGGTAATAATATTTTTCATCCTTGTATCATACCTCATATATGTGAAAAAGGGCTCGGATCACCTCCATGGCAGGAGATAAGGGCCTCCAAATCAATCATATTCCCGATCCTTTAGTTGTAAGTTATAGAACTATTGACTGTGTGTGTGTGTGTATTCATCTCGGCCGGCTTCTCTCTCTCTCTCTCTCATTCTGCAGGTACGGCTCGGTGTTGATGGGGGAGGGACTCGCGAGCTTCAAATCCGTCATGAAGTCCTTCATGGTCCTGATCGTGACGGCGCTGGCGATGGGGGAAACCCTCGCGCTGGCGCCCGACATCGTCAAGGGTAACCAGATGGTAGCCTCCGTCTTCGACATCCTGGACCGGCCGACGGCGATCGCCGGGGACGCCGGGGAAGAGGTGGGCAGGATGGAGGGGGTCATCGAGATGAAAGGGGTGGAGTTCCGGTACCCTTCCCGGCCGGACGTCGTCATCTTCGAGGATTTGGACCTCAAGGTGAGGGCTGGGAGGAGCATGGCGCTGGTGGGCGCCAGCGGCTCCGGCAAGAGCACCGTCCTCTCTCTCATCCTCAGGTTCTACGAGCCGACGGCCGGAAGAGTGCTCATAGATGGTACGTTTCCTAGCTAATTAACCTAATTCGATCGATCGTTAGCCGTCCTGTTCTTCTCATTTGTTAAGTGACTTAGTCTCACGTTAAAATGTCGAAGTTTATATTTATAAGTTTGATCTTGATTAACCCAATGTCTAAGTTTTAAGATTCTTCATTTGATATAAGAGTAAGTAAATTCTTAGGACTTTATCCCTCCGATAAATCTACTTCTATTTTTCTCGACATTATCTCATATTCTTATCAAGTTGCTGACCACGAGAAAGAATGTTAAATGACTTAATTACACATTAATGAATACCGGAGTCTCATGTTTATACAGTTACAGTTGATCTTGATTATCTCAATATCTAAATTTTGAAAATTTTCGCGTGATTCCACATAACCATTATAATCAGCTACGTATGCTTTCCGGTTCCTCCTCCGCAGGTAGAGATATCAAGAAGCTCCAGCTCAAGTGCCTGAGGAAGCACATCGGCCTGGTGCAGCAGGAGCCGGCCCTCTTCGCCGCCACCATCTACGAGAACATCCTCTACGGCAAGGACGGGGCGACGGAGGCGGAGGTGATGGAGGCGGCGCGGCTCGCCAACGCCCACGGCTTCGTCAGCGGCCTGCCGGAGGGCTACGCCACCCGGGTGGGGGAGCGCGGGGTGCAGCTGTCCGGCGGGCAGAAGCAGCGGGTGGCCATCGCCCGGGCGGTGCTGAAGAACCCGTCGGTGCTGCTGCTGGACGAGGCCACGAGCGCCCTCGACGTGGAGTCGGAGCGCGTCGTCCAGCAGGCGCTCGACCGGGTCATGAAGAACCGGACGACCGTCGTCGTGGCGCACCGGCTGTCGACGATCCAGAACGCCGACGCCATCTCGGTTCTGCAGGATGGGAAGATCGTCGAGCAAGGCAGCCACCGCAGCCTGGTCGAGAAGAAGGACGGCGCCTACTACAAGCTCCTCTGCTTGCAGCAGCAGCCGCAGAGATAGCTGCCTGCAAGCAAATTGATCCTCACCAGAAGACATTCCTGGGTCACTCTAATTAAAGGGAGTGTCTTTCTCCCTCCCCCCCCGTCTACAAAATTAGAAGAATAAGCACCCACATATATCTTACTGATCTCTTTGATCAACCGATTAGCCGAGAGATCAGGTTGAATTAGCTCACATGTATTTCTTGAGTTATAATTAAGTCTGTATGTGTGACATATGAATGAGTAAAAATATGCATGCATGAGTTGTAATGGAAGAAAAGTGGGAATAATTAATTAACGAAGAGGCTCCTCAACAAGTTGAGGTCTAAGTCATTCAGTAATGTACCCACATTCACAGCAGTATGTTACAGAAAGTTATTTTTTGTTTTCTTTTAGTTTTTAAATTGAACCATTGCCGATATTTAAGTTGGGTTTTTACTAATGCAAAACTCCCTTATCTGTAGGGTTCTTCGTGTGATAGACCAGGCTGCAGGGTAGGGCCTCCAAATTTAGGCAGCCAAAAGAAGAACGATGAGGTTTGTTGTCACATTAACGGACACTTGGGTAATTTAAGTGTTCATGTCGATGTTATAAAATAACCGGCTGTTTGGTTGCACAGTAAATTTTTATACACTCCTATGGCAAAAAAAATAAATCTGTATTACAATAAAGTGTACACTGACCAATGACATAAAATTGTCATATTTAGATAGAGATGATAACAAAAAAGAGTGAGACCATAAGAGGTGAGGGGTCCGCTAGATAATAAAGAGAAATTCACATCTTTTTTTTAAGTCTAAAAAGAAAATCTCTTTTAAAACATAAATTTACAGTGGTTGCCAAACACTTTTTTTTAACAAGTTTTGTCACAAGAACTCAATTTATAGTGGTCAGTCTTTCAATGTAACAATAAGAATAATTATCCAATCTCATCCAATATTGATGCTGAAGCATTATGAACAACAACTAACGTAGATTTATTGGGCTTGGATCCCAGAGGTTCCTCACGTGCCCATTCAGATGGTTGGAAAGGGCTGGTACTCACATCTAGGGGTGTCAATGGGCCAGGCCCGGCCCGGCCCGCAGCCGGCCCAACAAAGCCCGCTTCAATATATAATGGGCCGGCCCGGCCCGGCCCGTATTACATTTCGGCCCGACCAGGCCCAGCCCCAAAAAAATATAAGTTTGGCCCGGCCCGACCCGGCCCGGCCCGTTCTTTTTAACATATTATAAGATATATTTCATATATTTTTTAATTTTTTAAACATCAAACCAAAAAAATTTAATAACTTTTATGATCTTACCAATGATGTGTCTTATTAATGGTGATCTCTGTATTTGTGATAAAAAATAATATTAACTAAAAAAATGTAAAATTAATTAAATTATTTAATTATTACAACAACTGAGTGACTAGAGATATAAATATTACAACACCTGAGTGACTAGGGACATAGTAGCATCAAAACTTTGCTGGAGTTATATGTTTGATTTAATCATAATCTAGTGGTAATACATTCTAAAAAAATGATTTAATGAAAATTAAAATAAAAAAATGTCAACCAACAAATTAACATAGGGAAAATAAATATATCATAAATGTTATATTTTAAATTTTATTTCTATAGATTTTTATAATATTAAATATATTAATCAAACATTATCCAAGTTATTATCTAATTTATATCAAACTTGAATAATAAATAATATATGTTAAATACTTTGACGCTGAACAGGAAACGTGAATGGCAAGCCGTGTTAGGTCCATCAGAAAATTAAACATAGTACATTTTACATATTTTTTTCATTACGTAGAAAGTTGAACGTGAATAGCAAACATGATTTGGACGGGCTTTGCTGCCAGCCCGAACAGCAACCTTGTTAAGCCCGCGGGCCAATTATGTTGGTCCGAAAACAGGTCCAAGGGTAGCCTGGCCCGAGAGCCCGCGGGCCAGCCCACCCAACGGCCAACCCTACTCACATCCTAGTTTATTGGGCCGATTCTCAGAGAAGATGGGGGTAAAGAAATAATTTAACTGAAGTAACTAGAAAAGTTATAAGGTGTTTGGTTCTAAGATAAATTTTTATATCAAAATAAAATTTAAGATAGCTAAAAAAAATTTCATGTTTAGTAAGATATATACAGTAATGTCTATTGTCTTTAGCACACCGTTTAAACAAGTTTTGTTACCAAACACATTTTTTGTACAAAAACTAAAATTGTCAAGCAACCGAACATCCCATTAGTGACTTTGTGTCCTAGTGACTACTTAATGGCCTGTTTAGTTAGAGTTTTACAAATGATATTGTATTAATATTGATATTGGTATTTTTTGAAATTGAAGTATCAGTATCAAGATTGACAGTATGAAATCTTTTAAGTGTTTGGTAAAATTATATCAATATTACAATTGATATTAGATGAGGCTTTCCCGACTCATCTTGTCTCCGCGCGGGCGAGATGAGGAGTATTGCACTGTAATATTGATTTTAATACAGGTTTTCATCTGTATTGTTTATGATAGTTTTTTTAACTATTAATCTTAAAATTAATATTGGCATTCAAACACCTACCGATGCAAAGTATCAATATCAATTTTTACAGGTGCTTGATACCGTAAACAAACAGACTGTAAAGTCATAACGAAAATACAATTTAACCTTTCAGATGTTCTGCATATAAAACGTCAGCGGTCACTTTTTTTTGAAGGATATATATATTTCTATATATAGGTGGACATAAATAATTTGATTAATTATATTGGCATAAATAAATAGTACACTTTAAAGTTAATAGACTGGTGGCAGGGAGAAGCGCACGTCGTATAACGCCAGCGTGTAGAGAAATGAGCCATACAAAGACGTCCTCAAAGATTAAACTTGATGACGAAAACATCAACCTGTTCTTCAGAGCATGCAATTTCTAATCTAATATATTTGTGCTGCCGAAGGATAACGTACGTACGCATATATATAAAAATATATATATTTGAATATCTACGGTAATTTCTCACTGATTCGTCGTCATGAACGTATCATTTACTGTTGCAAAAAAAAATCATGAATCAACCCTCGTCAACACGCAGATGACTTCATCTTCAGGAAGAAAATAACAACCAATGATGGGCATAGTTCGTTAGCATGCAGTAATGTTCCTTCTTTCGTCCTTTATACATTAATGCAACAGTGTGACGCTGATCTGTTGATGAGAAAGCCGATTATCCATCGCTACAACATGTCATATATAAATACAGCTGGGCATGCATGCACCATATATGTGTACTACACCCATTAATTAGGATAATTTAAAGGAAATCCAAAGACCAAATTTTCACATGAAACTTAATTCATTAAGTTGCTGGTCTAGTCTTGATGCCCATCCGACTACACGTCAGGTCACCGAAAGTTTGAATTGTGAAGCCAAGACAACACAAAAATGGGTAGAGAAGTGAATGATTAACATATATAATTAGAAGTACTGTAAACCACATATATACTGATACATTACTAGGAAAATGGATAACAGGAAATCTTTTAGATATGTTTGCATAAAAATATATATGTGGCTCTGGGTATTATATACAGGTTTAGGCTCCTTGGTTGAGCTCTTTTATACCACGTTTCATGAGCCACTTGACTGTTAGTAATTCTCAATCTCTTATGGGGTACCGCTTGGTAGTTGAAATTTCAATTTGTATTACAAAAATATGTTTTTGCAATAAAACTTGTTAAAAAAGATATTTGACAATCATTACAAAAATATGATTTATAAAGGATTCTTTGCTGTTGTTCTTTGTGATTCCCCCACACTTTTTCTACTTATACCTGCAGGTTCCTTCCTTTTCTATTATCATGTCTCTCACTTGACATGGGATAATTTTATGAGGTGTTTGGTTGCATGAGAAATTGAGTTTCTTTAACAAAGAATATATTTTAAATTAACTTTTTTAAAAAAAGGTATTTTCATCATCATTGTAAAATTATGTTTTTATAAAAGATTAATCATTAAACAAAAAAGGTAAGATATCCTTTTTTCTGTGTCCCCCACATGGTTCCCACTCCTTTTGCTCTATTATATATATCTCACCAAACATAATAATTTTATACGTTTACACCCCCCCCGTTAACTATCTTAGATTTTATCACGAAAAGCGCATAAAAAAATGTTGTGCAACTATACACTCCATTAACCGCTACTGACTTCTTTATCCACTCGGAATATATATATACACACACACATACATGTATAGTCTAAATGTCATAGCGACGTCGTACAGTCAAGTTCAACACACTATAATGGGCAAGATTAATGACGCTGCATTACCAAGCTGTGACATGTCTTCTGACGCAAGATCATCGAGCTTAGCAACTGTTGGATGGGCAGACTTTGAATAAAAGGAATAAGAAATGAGGGGTTTGTTAGAACTTAAGAAGGAGCCGTCGCCCTCTTCTTTTGCTTCCCCTTGACCGTTTCCAGTTCGGGAAGAGAGAGAGAGAGAGAGAGAGAGAGAGAGAGAGAGAGAGAGGAGGCCTCGCTTCTCCCCCGGTCAATTCAGGCCCCCCCTCCCCTCTCCCCGATCTTCCGTGCGTGTTCTCTTTGGTGGGTGAATGCGAGATCTGATTAAAGAAACGTGTGATATAAGCATTATCTTATCGGCTGTTTGGTCGGGGAAGATGCAACCGTTCAAGTACGCCGAAGTGCTGAACGTAAACATCGCCGGATGGAGAGAGGAGAAAGCAAGCCCTTCTTCTACGGAGAGAAGCCCTAAAACGTCTGGAAGGGTACGTGAGGACTAGGCCGGCACTGCGGCCAAGGTGCAGGCAACTTCTCAGTAGGAGTGTCAATGGGTCGGACCCGATCCACCCGAAAGTCGGTCCGTTTAAGACTTGATACAAAAATTTATTTGGTGTCAACAACATAAGAATATTCGGTCGTCACGATATTTGATCATGTATTCAGGCCCACATTTGCATTAGATTAAAGATAATCTAGTGAGTTTATATATGCACTCAGAAGTCAGAACTAATCAACTGTTTTATAGTTGCAAGAGAGGGGAAAGAGCAAGCTAGGCTTCATAGTCTTCCTGGTGATAAGTATAGTTCCAAACTTCCAATGACTTGTAATACACATTTCTTTTGAAAACTTCACATGAAGACGGGTGGAAAACGGGAAACCAAAACAAGAACATTGTAGTTGAATATTCATCTATATAAGGTAGCCTACTTTGTTTTTCATGTCTTCTACAAGTTTATCAGCCAATCAAAAGCTCATGTTTTAAAATCCAAAAAAAAAGTTCTTAAATAAGTAACTGTGAATACTCAGAAGCTCATATATAAGTTCTCTTCCGGCGGTTGTACTCAGAACCTGTTGTCTAGAATCATAAATATCAAATTCAAAATTGACGGTGAGTCATATATAGAGGTGTTCATGTGATAATGTTGCCAAAAATGACCTAAAATATCAATATTAAATTGATGTGTAATATACATCATTTTTAATACTACGACCAAACAGGCATAGGAAGGGGTTCTCTTGGCGCAACGAGGGAGAGGGAAAGTGCAAGGGCGCCAAATAGAGCAAGCTGAAACTTTCTTGGCGTTCACCACAATCAGTGGAAATCACTAGTATTCTGAATTTTTGTACTCAAACATTCAAAATTGATATTGACAGCCAAACACCTTGCATGTGATAATTTATATCAATAACAATTTCGAAATTAACCATGGGAGTGGTTTGCTCTGTTACCAAGCATGTTGTAATTAAGGGCCTGTTTGAATAGATTATTAATCATAAATATCACATTATTTTTTATGTAAAGTATGATTTAATCCAACAATGATGTATCTACGTACTAAAAATATCAAACTTAATTATATTATAGCAGATTCAGTACTGTAATCAGACATGCCCTACACATATGCAGAGATATATAGGGCTTTGACTTTACCAGCTGGTATATACCACATGCCGCCAACTGCTACTATATATATAACTGCAAGACGAGTGTAACTTCGCTAAGCCAAGAGGAGGCCTGTTTAAAAGTTGAATTGCATATATAAAGCGGAGATGAATCACAAATGATCGGCAATATTCGGGGTATGAATGGTTATTTAAATTATGATGTCCGCAAAACTGTGACAGAAAAAAAAAGATGATGTCCGCAAACCCCCAGAGTCTGAAGATGAGGGAAGAAACCTGCCTCGGTTTCTGGAAGGTGCTTGAATCATCCTTTGATGGAGATGTCTAAACAAGAGGCTATCGTATGTATGTTGCATGCTTTGGAGCGACACTGTAACTATCCAATATTTAACGGACGATAGACAGTGACAAGATCATACACGAGGCAAAAACAGTCGGGTTCCCATACCAGAGAATATACTCTCTCCTATACCGATGGTGAACATTAGAACCGAACTAGAAGAAAGACGAAGTACACAGAGAATTACAATGGTTCATCTCGCATATCAAAAAAGTTTATCGGGAAAGAAGGAGAAAAGATATAGAGGAATGTGAGATCTATGCCGTCCCAGGAAATACATGAGGCCCTATTTGGTAATTATATATTGAATACCTGATCTGTGACAGTCGATATTGCATACCTCATCAAGCGTTGTCAATTTAGGCCATATTTGTTAACTATGTTAGAACATCTCTATCATTATCAATTTTGAAATTGATAGTGATAGAAATTATCAATAGATGTTTGGATATCAATATCACCAATATTTAAACTCTTAAACCAGACAAAACGTAATACACACTAGTGTTAGCTTTTGTATCACTTTAATTTGATATTGACACACCATACAAATATATCAATATGAAAATTAATATAGTGTTATTTTTTATACCCTAACCAAACAAGTCATTAGATTAATATGGACATTGAAACTCCTAGTGTAAATAATTAACAAAGCATGTCATGTGTAATACAAATGCCTGCTTGTATTAGTTTTGTTATTGATGCTCCAATCCCCTACAAACATCAACATCAAAGTTAATATAATATCATTTTTATACTCCAACCAAACAAGTCATTGGATTATAATAAGAGAAGTCCATCAGGTAATAAAAAATAGAATCATTCTTTATATTCTTTCTCCGCAGCCTGGTCCAAAACCACCATCCGCAGTAGGTAGAACCTGAGATCACATATTTGAATAGCTTAGGCACAAGATGGCGATTTGGGGCTCCCCGTCTCTCAACAGATCAGATGGACGGATTATAAAGACTACATCTGTATTGGAAGAGAGAAGGCATGCATGCGGTTAACTGTTAATTGCTTGTAGAAGGATGTCATGCACGAGCACAGTTTTTATCGCTGGCTTACGGCACAGGAAGACCTGCCCCATGTCCCTACGATTTTTCTAATGCATGGGCATTCAGCTCCTCCAACAGACCAGCGAAGGCGCTGGGGGTTTTCTAAATAACAGACAGTGTTCTTCAAGTAGTTAATAATTCTTGATGATATAAAATCCTCCGTACCATATACACTATCCGATACACGTAAAAAGACTAGAAGTCAAATTATTGCTATCAAACAATAATATTGTTCATTTGCAGCTGAAATTAATTGGGCTTCTATGTCTCTTATATGTCGACGTACCACGTCATAGGTTGTAATAAAAACTACATCATCGTACGCCATATATATATTTCATGTGGGTAATACACCGATTATTAGATCGATATTGACTCTCCATATATAAATTAGTTACTGCATGCTATCTGACTAAACTGCGTCCTTAATTATATCTCTCTTCTGTTTGTACATGCGTGGATCGGAGAGAGAGAGAGAGAGAGAGAGAGAGAAGAACGGTGCGCCCAGGGACATTTTGAAGGGCGGGAAAAGACGCATATTTAAGATGGATGAACCCATGCCAACATGGAGCTTTAATAATCGGCGCTTCATCGTAAGCCTGATTACATATGCGTGCAATAAGATATTGGTATGCGATAATTTGGTACTTGGCAACAATAAACAATATAAGAGACGAAGCTAATTTTTAATTATATGTCGGGGGCTCTGGGAGAAAGCTTTTCATACAAGACGCGTTTGGACTTCGATCTATATGCACGCGCGCCCTATAAAACGCGCCCCGTCGCCAGACCATATCTGTTCTCTTCATTGCCTGATCTCTTCTGCGTTCTCCATCTTCCCCCATTGGCCATATAATCTCCTCTCTCTCTTCTCCTCCTTTGAGGCGGCCAGCAGGCCAAGCCAAGGTTTCTTTCTCTTTCTCTTAGCCTGGCGCATCTTCCTGATTCCCAGAGAGAAAGTCTTCGATTTCATCCTGTTGTTCGATTGTTTGCTTCTCGCTGATTATATTCCCATGGATTAATGTGCCTCTCCCGTGTGCAGGAGAGAAGGGGAAAGGAAGAGATGGGCAGATCCCCCTGCTGCGACGACGAAGGGCTCAAGAAAGGGCCCTGGACGCCGGAGGAGGACAAGAAGCTCGTCGACTACATTCAGGCCCATGGGCACGGGAGCTGGAGGGCGCTCCCGAAGCACGCCGGCCTCAACAGGTGCGGCAAGAGCTGCCGCCTCCGCTGGACCAACTACCTTCGGCCGGACATCAAGAGAGGGAAATTCACCGACGAGGAGGAGCGCCTCATCATCAACCTGCACTCCGTTCTCGGAAACAAGTATTTTGCAACCCCCTCCCCCCCCACCCCATAATTACTTGTTTTACTTGTTGTTCTGCGAATCAATTAGTAGTGGGTCGTGGGTTCCAACTATTAGGTCCCAAAACTCAAATTACTGGGTTGGAAACACCCTCTATCTATAGGAGAACGGCTCTCCTTGAGTGAGCACCCGAGAGGAGTTCATGTATGTCACCTCAATCTCTTTGTGAAAGAGACAAGGATTCTCCTCAGATGTCCACTCGAGAGGAGTCGCTTTTCTATCTATAGACACAAAAACCCATAAATTCCGCTCATTTAGTGTAAATTTTATAAGTCAAATTAGAAAGTAAATCATAGTAAATCTCACATTTTTATTGTATATATGATTGTGATGTTTAAAAAAGTTTTTGCTCTTAAAACTTCAAATTAGATTGATTGATTTGGATATTGATTTATAGGTTGATTGATTTAGATCTCAATTAAATCGGATCGAGTCAACCAACCAAACCCACCCTAAATTCAATGCTACAATACATGAAGGCCTTTGAATTTATCTCATGTGTAGTATCTATCATCTCATCGTTATACATATATACACGCAGATGGTCGGCCATTGCTACTCGTCTTCCGGGGAGGACGGACAACGAGATCAAGAATTACTGGAACACGCACCTCAGAAAGAAGCTCCTGCACATGGGCATCGACCCCGTGACCCACCGCCCCCGCCCGGATCTCCGCCTGCTGGCCGAACTCCCGAGGCTGCTTCAGGCCGCCGCCGCCAGCCTTGGCAACCTCTCATCGAACCCCTGGGACACCCTCAGGTTACAGGCGGACGCGGCGCAGGTAGCCAGGATGCAGATGCTGCAGGGCCTGGTGCAAGCCATCGCCGCCGCCAGCAGCTCCCCCAATGTGGACCTGGCTAACCTATTGGGGGCGTCCATGCTCGGCGGCGGCTGCCAGCCGGGCGACCTCCTCCAGCCGTCGGGCCGCCACCTCCAGGGGCTCCTCGAAAGCGCCGCCGCCGGACTCGGCCATGGCACCACCCCCCCAGCCTCTTCCGGCCTCACCGACCTCGGCATCCCGCAGATACCGGCTAACATCCAGCTTCTCTCACAGGCATGTCTTCTTCCTCCCAGGGGGAGAGGGCTCCAGGTTCCCGAAGCGGAAGATGCCTCCTCCAAGCTCTTGGGGTTGGAAAGCATCAGCAGCCTCTGCGGTAGCCAGACGTTCAGCTCCGGCAACGATCCGGCATCCACCTCCACCTCCCCGCCGGTGGGCTCGCCGGCGCCGGAGAACATTAGCTTGGAACAATTCTGGGAGATGATCAAGTGCAAGGACGTCATCTCGCCCAATTCCTCCGCCGTTAGCTTCGAGACATGGGGGACCCTTGGGGATGCCGATAATGATCTTCCCTGGCAAGCCATTGATCAGGTAAATTAATATGATCTTGCTCCACCTTTTTCGAATAATACTGGATATATGAAAAGCATCCATCAAAATATAAGTAGACATCTAGCTACACCTTTTTCTCATTTTTCAAATTTTGACCGGATAGCTAGATCTGATGTTATATCGATCAGAGTCATGGTTCAATTAATACGTACTGGTCATGCAAGTGTCCATCCCCATGTTAATTTTTGGTCACCCTATAAACCCCACCTCTTCTCGAGGGCCTGTTCGATATAAGATTAATTTTGGGATAAACATGATGTATTCCCAAATTTTAGTGAATAAACCAAGTTTATTTTCTAATACAAAGACATGTAAAGCATGTGAAAAAGAGACGTTTAATAAATACAAAAACTGACTACTCTATATGTTCATTACATTAAGATATTAAGTTCGGGTTGCCTCATTCTCAGTCTTAGACACAGATATTTGTAAAATTTATCTCTGTCGTGTGAATTTCAAATCAATATTCAAATCATGATGAGTCTTATTTTTTTAGTCTAGACGGAGGAAGTACCCTTCATTGAATTTTTTAGGCGACCTGAACCCTTTATACAGAGATTGATACACATACTAAGTTCTGTTGTCATATCCTGCTATTAATTAATAATTAACATTTATATATGTTGGTGCAGGCAAGTACCTTCCAGGGGTTGGACGATCTCACACCAGACGGCAACTTGGAGGCACGATATGGGAGATGAAGATCCTTTAGCTCTGTGTGAATAAGGCTGCCGATTCTTGTTAATTTACTGCTGATCGACACTGTAGATACATAGGAACAAACAAAAAGAGATACATTGATCATATATATATATATACACATACATATATATATATACACTGGAGGTGCTCTCTCACAGGCCTCCCATACGTGGTGATTTTACTGTATTGCTGGTGACCGTTCTCAGTTGTTTGGCCTCTCGAGCATCCATATATATATATATATGTCTCGATCCCATCAAGCTTAATTGAAGTTTAATTGGCTACAAGCTGGGAAAATCTTCAATATACATCGGTGTTCTTCGAGGCTTCCCTGTACATGTCCATCGTGTTGCCTCGGAGCTTTGACTTAACATGAATGATCGAGCTGCCTTGTCTATCACGGAACTACACCCATATATATAGATCGTACGTATAAAGATATTGTAAAAGACATAAATTTAATCCCTGGCAGACAAATCTAACTAACTGATGATTACTTGTCAAAACCGAAACTTTTTTTTTTTTGAACAACAACAGACCCACTTAATGTATAGATAACAGAAAAAGTACACAAGATAGTACAACGAAAGACTCAAGTTGGAAGGACACAACCAAAACATAGAAAATTACGGATCCAGAAGATCTAAACTTTCCCAAGTGACTTAACCATAGCCACAAGTTGACCAGCACATAAAAACACTTGCAAGGTAGAAACCGAAACTTCACCGGTTCATGTTTCAGAGCTCTTCAATATGCTTTCTCCGGTTCGTTCTACTAGAAAATGATAAACGGCGCAGACCAGGCCGGTCCTTGCGAGTAAGTTCAAGCGTGGAGACGTCATCCTAGCTATTAGATACCGAACACACACACACACACATATATAGATATCTCGATATATAGATATATATAGATTCACTGTATCACTGTATGCTCGGTCGTCGAACAGAAAGGAGATGTGTGTATATCGGTCAGAACATCTGTCACTGTAACTTGTATAGCTTACATAGCTAGGCTTCTAATTGGAAGTCTATATGTGAATGGTAGCTTCTCCCTAGTGAGGAGTTTCATCTCCAACTTGAGCTGCCAAAAGAGAGTAACACATATGCATGCTGAGAAATGCAGCTTCCTGCTTCTTTGATTTATCTATTAATTAATATGGGTGATCATGCATCATCCGGGAGCCCCCTAATTAATCTATAGACTGTTGCATCGATTTTCTCATCTGCCATGCACCTAAGCATGGAAAAAGGTGGTCTTTCGCTCATTCAAACTCAGATGTGAGGCAACTTGCAGTTGGCTGTCATGGAAAACTGAAAAATAAAATTTATTTTTCATTTTGATCCACTTTCATATGTCTTGATCTACCATGCCTATATCTATCTCTTTTGACTCTTCACATATTAAAGTCCATGGCAACCACATATATATAGCCATTGTATAGTTTTATCTCGCAAGACATATGGTGGGCTCTGTTGATCTCATTTTCTTTGTTAAAGAGAGGCAGGAAACAACCTCAAAGATAGCAGTAAACTCTTATGGCTGCTTGGCTACATAATAACTCTCGATAAGTTTTTGTATTAAAATAAAATATTATAGAGTGTTTGATTGCACAATAATTTTTTATACATTTTCGTAATAAAAATTTATATTAAAATAAAGTGTGAGTTAACTTACGACATACACAATTGTCATGTTTGAGAGTGATCTAATAATAAAAAAGAGTGTGTGCCGTATATGACCAAACAAGGTGGCCGGGGGACCACAAGATAAAAGAGAGGTGTAACACATTTTCTTTGTCCAAGAAAACAATTTATTTCAAAACATAAAATTGTAATGATTGCCAAACATTTTTTAACAAGTTTTATTACAAAAAATAAATTAATAATAAAATTATCATGCAACCTAACACCCCATAAGACATATGTCTTAAGGTATAAAATTATTTTATTCGGTGAGATATGATAACACAAAAGAGTGGGCACCATGCATGTACTACTATATATATGAAAGTGGGGGGCCACCTGGAAAAAAGAGGTCTCTTTTTTCTCCAACATGTAATTAATTCTCTACAAAAATATAGTTTTGCAATGATCGTCAAATAGTACTCTTTTTAAAGACTATTTTTACAAGAATAGATTTTTATAAGAGGAACTCAATTTATCATGCAACCCAATTAAACAACTCATTAGTTTTTTTATTTTAATGTGAAGGTGAAAACCTGTACAAACAAAAAGAAAATCCCAAAAGATGGCGGAGACCAAGAAAACTTTGGGCAAAGAAATTTGTCTACACAAGGCATTGGCATGCAGACAAGAAACACAGCGAGAGCCGTACGTTGGGACAAACATTCTCCTCTTATACCGTCATTATCATCAAATGTCGGATATTAGCACGGTTGGAACCTTGGGACACCTACATTGTGGACAGCGCTGAACCTTGTCCTGCAAGGCTTCAGACATGATCGATCCTCTCAGTAGGTAGAAGGTGAACCTAACAGCTAACTTAATTACCTGCCCCTGCAGACTTTTGCCCAGACACTCGGCGTACCTAATTGAGATTGCATCAACATGCATGTTTTGTGTGGCATAACGAGAACACAAGCGGTGGTCAGCTCGACGTCAAATTGATCTCTAATTTTTTAACACCTTATCATTAATATTGTAGCACCAAGCATGCATGTATATATTCACGCATATGTCAGACACTGTAGCCGGTGAAATGGGGGGGATTACTAGCTACCAAGCTAGCATTACGTGCATAACTCATCATATATATATATGTATATATATATATATCTAATAAAAATGAACGGATAATATTCTTCGCCCAAAGTAGATGAAAGATGGCTTTCTCCGATCGTCATGCATACGCGCCGTCCACTGACCATTCATACAGTTAAGCTACCTGATTGGATAAGGGTAGGTAATATATGTGTACAGGCTCGTTCAGAGAAGGTGTCTTTCCCATATCATTCTTCGAGAAGACGGCACGCATGCACCCACGTACACTTATGCCCGCGATGTGTGTTACGCGTCCAGAACCAGAATTTAATACTGTTTTAGATTTAGGGATCTCAATTAGCAGGAAGAGTCATGTATACGTACCTAGTGCCTTCATATTTTCCCCAAAGGTACATCTAATATTGTACCTTGATGGGGGCGAGGGTGCCATCATCAAGCTTCAATCTTAGAGTGCTGAAAGGCAGGCAGGCAGCCGTTCTATCAACCGAGCCAGATTTCAGCTTATGATATGGTCGATTAATCGTTTACATGCATGCATCGGTAACCTTGATATACGTACGTATGTTAATAATATGTGTTGTAGATATATATATATGTATGTGTATGCATATATATGATATACATATCGGATAATTATATTATTCATATTCATTTCCTATAAACAAAGCGCATATCTGCATATTATTCTTAACTATCAGGAATGGGTGTATTCGCAAACATCGTCGTAATATCCGCTTAAAATTAGTTTACGGTCGGTTAACAGATATATATAGTCATAAGTAGTTCAACAAATAAATTCTCCATCGGAGAAAAAAACTTTTAGATTTTGTAAAGAACACGAGAGAAAGAGAAACCGACGAAGTGGTTGCGAAGGCACAACTAACATGTGGGGAAGCTCAAATGTGGCGGCGTGTCCGCTCCTATGTTGTGTTGTCAACTATATGACATATCACGCAATCGATAACTTCCTCCAGTATGGTGGGCCTTGCAGGATGTCAAAGTAAGCGGTAGTAGGACTAGAGAGGGGAAGGAGTTATCATTGTATGTGTACGTGGACTGTACCGTTGGGATGTAAGAGAGAAAAGGAGAGGCCGTTGTTGGATGCCAGGACAAGATTTGTTCAGCATTGAAGTCAAAGAGAAGAAGACAAACCAGAGAGTTAGAGATAATAAGGTTTTCGCGATGATATATATGCTTAAATGTTTTAAAATGTGAGGTGTTAGATTATATATTAATTAACCGATATAGATATTGATTTTCAGGTCCGATTTATGGTGTGTCTGTGATTGTATCCGTTAAGATAACGAATAATCGATAAACAAATACATATAGCTTATTTGAAAATTTTAAATTATTCTTTAACTATTCGTTAAGTTAATTAATGGGTCAGATAATCGGATAATCTATATCCATTGACATCTCTATCTTAAAACACTGTACAGTAATGTCGATGAGTTAATATTTGTTGGTGACTAATGCCCTATTTGGTATAGAGTATTAAAATTGATGTTATATCCAGTTTGAGATTGATTTTTTCGAAGGATAATGAACATTGTGTGTGCTACAATTCATGTTTCTTTGTACTCCATGCAAATTTAATAGGAGGCTCACCTTACATATGTGACTTTAACAGGAGGACTGATGTCAGAAATGTTTTAACAGAACACCTAGTTTCATAAATTGTTAAAACTTCCGCCCCAAAACGGATTGTAACCGTTACATGGAGTGATAAAAAGTCTTGTATGCCCTTGTCACACGACAGGGCAGCACCGTCTCGAGGCTTGGTTGTGAGTTGTCAGAGTTGATATGACATTGTGCTTGCTCTCGACAGCTCTCCAACAATGTTTCATCTAGCATTGGAAGCGGGCATCCTCCGTGCTCACAACTGCAAAGACCCCATCTCTACTCGTAGCGTCCCGTATATCCTCTCCAGGGCCGATGCAATCGGTTGCTACCTTGCAATAGTTTAATATGGTGGAGAAGCAGCATCTGGATACCTCCTCTCTCCATGGCAGTGCTACCACATTCTTAAGTCAACGTCCTGGTGCACCATTTTCTTCCTCTTCATCTTAGCCAACGAAGCCAAAGCACTATTTTTCTATTAAGTTGGAGCCCGGGTGCACCATTTTTTCTCAAGTTTCACTTTCCTCCTATTGGCCCCCCTTCTCTTTGTACTCCACTCTCATCTGTGGTCTGCTCACCACCCAATTTAGCATCTTTTGCATCTTCTCTTTGCGATGCCACCACCTCCTAATGGCCACCAGATGAAGAAGACATTGTCACCGGACGAAGAAGATCAGTGCCCTCCAAAGTGGCCTGTGCTGCCCTGACGATGATAGAATGTTGGGCTTGCTGTTGTATGATTTCGATACATAGAGAAAGGAGAAAATGAGATCGGAGGTTTTCGTGGGGGTTAGAAATGGAAAACACAAAACAAAATAGACAGTTGGTCATGGAATGGGCCTTCCTTTATACGTTTTATGTTAATTGGGTGTGTTATAAACAGTATTTGGTCAATGAGTGAGTTTTTCATTAAACTCGTTTTGATAATTGAACCCTAAATTAATTTTCCCATTTAAATATATATATATTGATAGTTAATGGGGTGTTTGGTTGCATGATAATTTTTTGTACACTTTCATGATAAAAAATTGTATTAAAATAAAAAGTGAACCAACTCATGTTATAAAATTATCATGTTTGGAGGGATGTGATTACAAAAAAGAGTAACTACCACACATGACCAAACAAAGTGGGGGACCACAAGAAAAAAGAAAGAGGTGAGACCCTCTCTTCTTTTTTTTTTTTGCTCAAGAAGAAAATCACTTTCAAAACATAAAATTATCATGGTTGTCAAACACCTCTTTTAACAAGTTTTCTTATAATTTTTAAAAAATAAAATAAAAACCTCAATTATCATGAAACCAAACACCCCATAAATGTTTTATGATTATCGATTTCAAAATCAGTAATAATAGGTGTATTCAATATATCTTATAAGATGCTAATTTTGAGGACCAGATAAACTACAATCACCGAAAAATAAGTTAATCTTTTGCAACATAAATAATTCCTTTTACATATCGATCAATTATAACCAATCAACCAAACTAACCCTTTTATATAGCCTATCTAATTCCACTCGTGAGCCAGCGAGCATTGTTGATGATCTAGGGTTGCCGTTCACAAGACTTCAACCATAAATTATTGAAATATTTGCGCGAACTAATTAGTTATATCAAATTATATTTAGCTCGGACGTCTTCCGTTTTATATTATAGCTCTTAAAATCTTAATACCACTCCGGAGTCGCCCTAGACTTGTAAAATATAGCTACTCATTTATTATCCTACTTTTTTTAATCTTTGAAACTATATCATGTCATTGTTGAAGCATGTTCCTGACATCACCACTGAAATAAATAAATAAATAAATATATATATATATATTCTTGTAGCAAAGATGACAAGACAAAGAGCACAAATCAATCTCAGATCTGAGGTGACTCTACAATAGCACAGCCCCGCTCCTCCCCTCGTTTAACATGTGACGTGATGGTTTTAATATTTTTAGTACTAAAAATACAACATATTATTGATTCTCTTATTTTTATCTGTTATCATCTGTAATATGTTACTGATTCCTTAATAAAAATAAAAAGAATAACAATATATTACACTTTATAATAGCATATGCTCCCTTTTTTACGTGACTCATCTCCCCGACATGGTATACGAGGTCGGTGACCCGGTCGGCCGGGTCGGCCGACTCGGTCGGTTTTTGGGCCGACCGACCCTGCGACCCCGACCCTGTTAATATATTTAAATAAATTTATTATTATTATTTTTCCCGACCTCAACCCGACTCCGGCCCGACCCAGGTCGCGACCTCAACCGACTTTGGTCGGTTTTAAGCTCGACCGACCCGGTCCCGATCTCCGACCCCGCCTTGAGAGTTACCTTCTACGCTTGTATGAGATTTTCTTAATCTGCGCTCCAAGACAAGACTCCTGTTTTGTTTTGTTGCACCATTTGAAAAATATATATATTTCTCCCCAAAATACTTGAGAAATGAGCATGCTCTCGCTTGCATGTATCATTAAACTATGCAAAATACTTCTAATTCTCTTGTTTCAAACCCCACACGTCATGCCACCACACCCCAGCATGTACCCACAGATTGAGAAATCATGTCACACACTGAAGTAAATATAATGGCCAGTGCAAGTGCCTACCCGATGAGCTCTGGTGCTGTTTGATACTGAAATAACTTTAGGATAAATTTGTGTTATCTCTTAAAATTTAGGGGATAATTCAGATTTATCTCAAAAATTTTATGATACCAAATAAGTCCTCAATGTTCTGTGGTGTGAGATAAGCAAGCTCAAAATCAACTTGAGGGGTGGAGTTGTATTTGCCTCTCTCTCTCTCTCTCTCTCTCTCTCTCTCTCTCTCTCTCTCTCTCTCCACTTTGAGAATTGAGTTTTCATGGTTTGATTTGGCTTTGAAGGATTTTTTTTCCAAACTAAAACAAACTCCTTGGTTTGGTTCGATTTAAATCATATTTTATTAGTTCATAATATATATATGCCTATATAGTTGCATTCAGTTTGATTTGGTTTCATCTAATTTAAACCATATTTTATTAATACATAATATACATGTCTGTGTACAGTTACATTTGCTGTGTTCTAAATAATATTTTATGAAAGTATAGTACATATTCTTATATATAATTAGTTTTATATAACCTGAATCCAGATTGTTTTATTCCGATTGTTCCTTTTTATTCACTTTTTTTATAAATACTTTATTTTTTTAGTATTAATCATCCATCTTTTATTCTTTTGTATCGATTATGGTTTAGGCAAATGCACCCTCTTAAAGGGGACACATATATTCCAAAGAGTATTTTCGGACTCCTCGTCCTAGACAGGTCATGGAGAAGAAAATTAATTAACACCCATATCCTGTCTTCCCAAGATATATAGATTATTTTATTTTTATTTTTTCGATTAAAATATATAGATTTCTTCGTTTCTCACTCCAATCTCTCGGATCGGACACTTCACTCCGTCCTACAACACCCGAGAGATGCAGAAGCTGCTCGGCGGCAAGAAAGGCTTACTTTTCTTGGGCCGTGATGTCCCGATTTTTTTTGGGTGTTCATAGTTTGATTTGGTTTGGTTTTTGAGTATTTTTTCTCAAATTAAACCAAACCAAACTATCTACCAAATCAAATCAAACCGAATTAATTCAGTTTGGTTTGGTTTGGTTCAAATCATATTTTATTAAGGTATAGTAGATATATCAATATATAATTTTATTTTGTTCGTTTTAAATCATATTCTATTAAAATCTTGTGTATATGTTCATAGATTACATTAATTTTACCTTAAAAACACTCAAAACAAAATTAGTTTTATAAGAAAAGATACATAAATACTATCTTATATATAACTTAAACTAAAATATTTAATCTAATTCGGGTTATTCGGTTTGCCGGTTTGGTTTGATTTGAAGGGTCTTAGGAACCAAACCAAACCGATCGGTAGTTCAAATCAAACCGAACGGAAGTACTGGTTTGGTTTGATTTTTCGGGTTGAACCGAATAGTGAACAACCCTACTCCTGACTACGTTAGGGCTGAAAGAGGGGGTTATTTTTTGGTCTCGAGTTCCTCAACTTAGTTCCTTGAGATGGAGTTTGATGCATACTTCGGATTAAAACAAGTTTACAAGATCACTAATAAGCTCACTATCCAGTAGAGGATAACTACCTTTTGTTGTCCCTCCTTTCATTATTTTTGAGAGTGAATATTCTCAGATGATCTCTTAAGAGAATTCTTTTAGTCCTCTTGTATAAATGAGAATATAAGAATGTTTTAATGTTCCATCGCATATTTATTGGGTGATGATTTAATATTTTTATATCTTTATTTAGGTAAAGAATCGAGAAAATTCTCTTAGAAGATCTCCTAAGAAGGATTCACTCTCTTATATCTTACTTTGCACCTGTCTTCCCATGAGAACCACGAAACTACAGTAAGTTTTATACGAGAACTAAAGAAAAATAGAGAAAAACTTATCAATGTTAGCATCAAAAGAGTAAAATAGCATAACACTCCCTCTTTTCTATTTTTTTTTTGAAAAACGTGCTTCAACCACAATTATTGAACACGTATTTATTAGTACAATAATATTTCTCACGCTATCGTTTGTTCTATTACGTATAATTAAGATTTGTGATCATAATATAATACATATTTAAATTATATATTTTTCATCATTTTTATAGATTAACTCTTAATCAACATGTACTAATATAATATAATCACAAAATTTTATATGTATTTATATACATAGATAAACACTCATGTTCAATTATAACATAAAAATATAACTATTTATATATTTTTAGGTATACATAAATATATATAATATAAAAATACATTTTTAAAATTTACTTGTTAATATGTCGTAATAAATCAATAAATTGTCATTAATTTTAATTAATCATTTTTGGAAGATTGATTTCAAAGAGATCCTCCAAAGTTAAACATGCATGTGTTCTTTTTTTCTTTGCGAAAATGGTAAATCTTCTACTCAAAGGCCTGAACAGTCGCTTTGTTCAGCTGAGTCTGGCGGCAAGGCGTCGGCAAAGGAAGCCAGATATGAGGGGAATCATGGCGAAAAATGTGCTGCGCAAAGCGCCGCTGTTCTCCACAGCGTCTCCTGCAGCCGCCTCCACGGCAGGCGATATCCTCCGTCCAGCCTTCTCCACCAGGCGAGTACGTCCGCTACCGATTTCTGTTCTATTCAGAAGGAGCGTCGACTTGTTTCGCTGGATTTTGATGTATGGTGAAGTCGCAAATATTTCGTGGAGACATTCGATCGCGGTTGAGCGGGTCCTTCCTTATTCGTTAATGATCTGGGGGGTGCAGTCCCCCTTAGGTTGTGTCTGCACTAGGGCTTTCGCAGGCGTCCTGTGGTTATCCCTCAGTACGCAAATCTGCTCTACGTGCCTGGGGAACTTGAGATGGACTACAGGATATTTCAGTTTTTATCCACGTGGCCTAGATGCGGTGGGCTAAATGTGATTCTATTTGACAGAATCTGGCTATATCGAAACTACATGTGTTCTTTTTCCTTGCAAGATTCACTCTACATGGAGTGTTCTTATAGGAAGAGTTGATTATCGGAAGGAAGGATTGAACTGGAGAGTGCATGAAAATAGGACTCTCTTCCGTTGTATATGTAGACAGAATTTCATACACTGTTTACAACTGAATAACATTCACCGTGAAGATTCTGTTGTGTGGCAGTGTGCGCATCGAACAACCTTGTACAATAGTTGAATCTTTTACCAATTAAATGAAATGATTTAATGAAATTTACCTTGATAGTCTGCAGTAGGAAGGACTGCTGAAAGCATTGGAAAATAAAATAAAATGTTCATATTATTGAACGGAAATCTAGTAGCATATCAAATATATGCTATGTTATCAAGGAGGATCATCTCACTCGCACAGGCGATGAGACGATATGAGGCAATGGATAGGCAACTAGCCTTGTCCATGATCATTTGAGGTAATCTTCTCTTCCACTTGGTCTGCCTGGGCAATCGTCTGGCCTGCCTCACCAACCTTGCTCACCTCAGATCCAACCCAAATTGGATAAGAAACCTATCTGGAATTGAACAGGGTAAGACTCCAAGTTAATAGCTCTACCTCAGCCTCAATCTTTTTGGGATAAAATTTGGCTCTGTTTTTATATTTCTGATATTTTGTGTTTCAGTTTTAAATTTTAGATGTATTAGTGATTCATAGAAATACATGTAAACTAATAAAACATAAACATATATAAAAAACAAATTTTATGATCATAGAATATAGGAACATAAAAATCAAATGCAACATTAATAATTCAAATAAATGAAGGAAAAATAAAATTCAAGCAAAACAAACAAGAGACCACTTAAAAAGTTAAACCATGGCCCAACACCAAACGACCCCAAAAATGCTCCAACTTCTCATTAAATCATGCTCATGTTTGTCACAAATGTTATGTGCTACTAGCCTACTTTAATAGTTAATGAAGAGTTTTAGTGTGTATATACACTCCTGTGATTAATATCAAACCAGTCAGTGAGAAGTGGTAAACTCTAGTGTTAACCTCTTAATGAAACCTCCAATCTTAAAACATATCTGTTAATTTTTCCCTTTTTCCAGGTTCAACAACTTGGTGATACACAGAATGTAGGAGTTTATGTAAAAATATAAAAGAACTTGAGATAAATACTTAATTCATCTGAAAATGAATATGTACTTCTTGCTATGCCACTTTGGATCATTCCTCCTGTTTCCCCCTTATCCTGTTTGTTGCAAAACCATGTCTCATATGCATGGTTTTATTATGCAAACAAATACTAGATTTATATAGAATGTGTGATGAATGAGAGAAATCGGGAGTAGTGTTAATTGAGGATATTTTAAGATATACTTAATCTAATATGGATTCATACATTTAAACATCTCATAGCAGGTAAGACAATTGTTTCTGGTGGGGACAGAAAATCCATTCTGCCTACCCTAGATAATTTGAAATTAAGGCTTCCTTGAGTTGAGCTCTGTTGAGTATGGCTTTATACTGAAATTTGGAAATATGTGCGAATTTTACATCATTTACCTGACATAGCATTTTCCTAGTAATTGTATTTATTTTGTAGTTTTTTGGTTAAGTTCATATATTCTTTTGAGCTTTTGCAGTGAAGGCCCTGGAATCCTTTATGGTCTCAATTGGGCCCTTGCTGGAAGAGGTGTACTTGTGAAGGACAAAGTCTTTCACAACCTGACGTCACCTGAGCTGCAAAAGCATGGTGCAAAGTCTACAGGTAAATTGACTTTTTGGCTCACTAACATTGATCATTTTTTTCCTTTGTCAAAATTCTTACAAAATCGATGGCATGCATCTGATTTATACAGATCATTTGTCTGGTCTGCCAATCTATGCCAGAGGTAATGCAACAGGTGGAGCTACTGAAATCTCGAAAGTTCAATTCACAAATCTTCTTAAACAGGTAATATCTTAGTTCCATCTTTCTCTTTAGCTCTTTATCTTGTGTTATACGCACGGGTATTGCACGGTTAAGTGCCAAAATGCCCAATGGCAAACAAAGCGTTTGCCCATTTTATGTAAGCGGTTCAAGAGACTGCTTTATCCCTTAAAGTGGTTTCAGATTTGGTGATCTGCAACTGGGTCTGATCTGGTTAATTGGTGATCTGCAATTAGGTCTGGATCCATTTATCTTCTCTCATCCTTCCCCCAACCTCTCACACCCTCGAGTCCACCCGTTCTCTCATACTCAATCCATATTGGTTATGAGATGCATACAACCTATTAACTTGCAGATGAGAGTGTTGACAACTTGATGGTCTTTTCGAACCGAATCCTGTAATACCTTATTACATGCATAGATGTGGAATCATCAATTGCATCTAAACATATATCCTAATTTTATATATCATGTTACACACACAGATCATAGTTGTCAAGGCAAACTCATAGGCATCTTCTGGGGACCAAGGTGCTGGTGAACCTTTTCTGGGCCCCAAAAGGTGCCCTAGGCACTCACCTAGACAGCTTAAGCAGCCAAATGCCGCACTTTGTGTCTTGGTCCACTGCAACATAAATCAATTGAGCAAACATAATATCAAATTATTCAGTTCTAGCTATATGAATTGTGGATTCTTCTTCTCGACCTCTAAACTATCTTGGTTTACCTAGATATAAGTCCTTCAAATTATATAATTCTACACTTCCCTGGTCTAATATACCTTTTCTTCCAGTCCACTTGTTTTCTAAGTGTGGGGTATATTTAAGTCTGCAATGATATGCACAAACTATTTCAATCTTCCTTCTCTCAATTTGTTCTCAAATAATACTACTCACATTTTCTCTAGTACACTGATTTCAACTGTATTAATGCTAGCATTTCATCAATACCCTATTTTTCATTCTTGTGTAGATAGAACATTTGAGAGAGATTGTACCAAGAAGGCCAGCATACTTTATTTTCGTGGCTTTGCTTCATGTTCACACTCTCCTAGCCAATTTTTGGATTGAATCAGCATATGCCAACTCAATTTGGGGGAGGGGGCACCAATTCACCTACGATTTTCTACCAGAATCAGTTGAAATAGACTGAATTGGCCTGGATCAGAACCGATTCGGTTTGAATATGCTGATCTGACCAATTCTGGTGATCCTTGCCAGAATCAGCTACCAAGGCGGCAAATTCCGGTGACTTAAATCACTGATGTAACCTCAAAATCTCAAAAAGATTTGATATCTTTTGTTTTGGAAATTCATTTTCCTTTTGAATTTGAATTAGACCTTAGCATTGACTTTGTAAGAAAATAGATGATATTTCATAAAAGTACTAACTATGGTCAAAATTATGTGTTGAGGTTGTTAGGTTCTTTGAAAATTTATTTTGACCTCTCCCCGTCGGATGGTGCGAAGATCCAACGTTAATTACATCAAGATTTCTCGAATACCCTTGATTAAGCGTCATAGCAATCCATTGAAATAGAAAACATACATCCACAAAAATAGGCATTCACACATAGGAGAAAACAGCCTCATGAAATCAGTGGAATGCAAGCACTTAATTTGTTTTGAGTTTGATTAAATTGATTTGAGTTGAATTAAATTTGTTGGTTTGATTTAGAATGTTTTGATTTGTATTTGAATTGATTTAGTTTGAATTTGAGTTTTGTTTAAATTGGTTGAAATTTGGACTTGGTGTGTGAGTTTTAATTTGGCTTGATTTGATTTAATTTGAGTTGATTAATTGATTTAAGTTTGGTTTGATTTGAATTTGTTTGAGATGAATTTGATTGGTTTTAAGTTTGATTCAATTTGGATTTGTTTGTTGACTTAAATTTGGTTTGAATTTGAGACAGTTGTTTATTGATTTAAGTTTTGGTTCAATTTGAATTTGTTGATTGATTTTAAGTTTGATTTGGGTTAAAGACAGTTTGTTTATGGGTTTAATTTGAGAAATTTTGGGTTATGTTGAATTTGGTTTAATTTGAGTTTGTTTCATTAAATTGGTTAGAATTCAGTTGAATTTTGTTTGATTTGGGGAATTGATTTTAAACATGATCTGGGTTTGATTTAATTTGTTTATTGTTTGATTTTTAGTTTGATTGGAGTTAGCTTAAGTTTGAGAGAAATTCGATTGAATGTTTCCGAATCTCGGATTTCACAGTTTCAGATTTGCTTGAGTTTGGATAACTTAGAGAAGTTTGATTTGATTGAATTAGAGTTGAGTTTGATTTGAGTTTAATTTTGTTTGATTTAGATTCCAGTTAAACCTGCAGATTTTGACAGTTTCAGGGTTCTCTCTTATGCAATTTTCAGATTTTATGAAATGATTTGGGATGGCTTTCAATTTGAATTTTCTTATGGGTTTGAATGGTTTGGGACCACCTATCTACGGACCAGCTTCTGATTTGTACTAGTTTCAGTTTTTGAAATTCATATTTGAAACCTCAGATCTTAGAATTTCAGTTCCAATCTCCTGCAGACTCATCTTCCGATTTTCGGCCGTAGGCCTTAAACTTTCAGATTTTTTCATTCACAAACCTCAGATTGCTGATTTCAGATTTCAGATTTCGAATCTGCACATCTACAGCCCCCAATTCCTTGTTTTTAAATGCAAAGTTCAGATTTGACCTCTTCAAATATCAGACCCCAGATTCCAGATTTCTGCATTTTCAGATTTCTGCATTTCAGATTTGCAGGCTTCTGCACCAATTCAAGCTTCGAATTTCTGTATTTCAGATTGCAGGGATATGAACTTCAAACTTTCGGATTTAACATCCGCACTGCTAAGCTCAAATTTCAGATTTTTGAAATGAATTCTGGCCTCTGGCGCCCTGTCTCTTATTTCTGTTTTTTTTATTCCAGATCTGGATCTAAGTCTTCAGATTTCTAATCTACTCCAAATTTCAGATTTCGGATCTCTTTCCAAATTCTCAGCCTCCAGATTCTGCAGCAACCCAGATTTTCTTCTTGTTTTGAATCTTCTGGAATTCAGATGTTGAATCTCCAAATTCTAGATTGCAGAATTTTATTTAGCTTGGACTTATTTCAAATTTCAGGCTTCCTGCAAATTCTGCATGTGGATCCAGATTTTTCAGACCCTGTCTTAAACTCCAGTTTCAAGTCTTAAGCCTTCTGATTTTGCAGATTCTGCAAGCTACAGGTCCAGAATTTTGATTTTTAGAATTCAGATTCTATTTATGGATTTAATTGAGTTCGTGATTTGTTTGAGTGTTTTGATTTGGGATTTGGTTGTATAAAGATTTAGATTTCAAATTTACAGGTTTTAAAATTTTAAAGTCTTTTACAGGTTCAGAATTTTTTAAGGTTGTTTGAATCATTTGTTAATTTTTTTGTTGTCTTGCATTCCAGAAATTCCATGTGATTGTCTCTCCTCCTTGAGACATCAATCTGTTTACCGAACATGGATTTCACTTGTTCAAAAAATGAGACATGATTTACAATCATGACCAACAATCCGGCCTCTTGAGTTCTTGATGAACTTGTCATTTCATGGGCGGCATGTACCCGGTCTTGACAGACTTATGGGCATCCCCCACTGTTTTGATGATTGAAAAATACCCGGCTTTTGACAAGTTTATGGGCAATCAACTCACTGATTTGAGATTGAGCACACCCGGCTTTTGATAAGCTTGTGGGGACTCATCTCATACTTCATTAACCTCATTAGCTCATAGTTTGGCATATCGTCATGTTGATCATGCACAGCCTTCCCATGGCATAATGGGTAAGTAACTTCCCTCTTGGGGCATGGTAAGACATTGGGGTCTTTTCAATGACATTTGTATGTCCACCTTAAAGGGTCAAGGGGCGTGCTTAAAACCGGCCCATTGCTTTCCCTATTTGTTTGGATTCTTTTAAATTAAGCCAAGACCATGAGGCGGGTTTTTAGCCGGCCGGATGCTCGTCTCGGTTTGTTGAATTAATTAATGGATTTTTATTTAATTTTTGTTTATTGTTTGTTTTATTTTATTTTTGAATTATGGGTCAATAGACGTGCTTAAAGCCGGCCTATTGCTTGCCCATTTATTTTGATTCTTTTAAGTTCTGCCGAGACCATGAGGCGGGTTTTTAGCCGGCCGGATGCTCGCCTCGGTTTGTTTAATTAATTAAGTGCATTGTTATTTAATTTATGTTTATTGTTTATTTTATTTTATTTTTTGAATTATGGGTCAATAGACGTGCTTGGAGCCGGCCTATTGCTTGCCCATTTATTTTGATTCTTTTAAATTATGCCAAGACCATGAGGCGGGTTTTTAGCCGGCCGGATGCTCGCCTCGGTTTGTTTAATTAATTAGGTGCATTTTTATTTAAGTTTGAAGTTGATTGTTCCTTTTAAAAAAAATCTTTTTTTTTCTTGCCACGGGTTACCGGAGAGATATTGGGCCGTAGCCCATCTCCTTCTTCCCCTTCCTTTCTTCTTTTTTTTTTTTTTGAACACCCTTCATTGGTGGGCCCCACAATCTGGTTGACCTCCGGTCAACCCCTCCTCCCCGCAGCTTCTCCCGCGTGCGCGGCGCCTGGCCGCGGCTGCGGAGGATTTTTTTTTTTGTTTTCTTTTTCCCGGGTGGGCCCCGCAGCAATTTTGACTTGCGGTCAAAATCGGACCCGCGGCGGACTCCTCCGCCTCCCCCTCTTCTCATACGAGCCAGGTGGACATAAGTTTGAAAAAATAATCGGCAGCCCTCTTCTCCTCCCCCCGACCAGGCGACGGTAGCGGGTCTCTCCGGCGGTGACAGGCGAAGGCGCAGGGGACTCCAGGCTCTTCCGACGGCGGCAGAGGCTTTGGGAAGGGGCTCCGGCGGCACCCGACGGCGGAGGAGGCCTTGGCAGGAGGTACTCCTTACCGGTTTGGGCAAGCTTCCGGCGGGAGGTTCCGGAAGAGCAGCTTCCGGCGAGGGCTTCTTGCGGCAGGAACTCCCGGCGACGAAGGGCTTCCGGCGAGGGCTTCTTGTGGGCTTGGAGGCAACGGCCTGGGGAGAAGACGACTCCGGTGAGCTTTCTGTCTCCTCTCCCTCCCTCGGTCTCTCGATAGCTCTCTCTTTGGAGGGGTGTTCGCGCACTGTCGGGGGGTATTCGCGCAGCCTCTTCTGGTTCTCCTCTTCTTCTCTATTCTTCTTTCACGCACCGGGGGGTCTCTCTTCTTCTCTGCCTTCTTTCACGCACCGGGGGGTCTCTCTTCTCTCCTTCGGGTGTATGCACGGCTCTGCCTTCTTCTCTCTCTGTCCCCCCCTCTTTTGTTTGCGCGCGGGGTCTTCTTATAGGCTTGGCATTGTCCCGCCTATGCCGGAGACCTCCCAAAGTTGAGGTTGCGGCTCCGAGAAGGACTCGGAGCAATCCCGTTTCTTGCGGGATCGACCCTCCCTTCCTCTTTATCCGCCTGCCTCCTTACGGCAGCTCCTGCCGTCTCTAGCATGGGCTCCTGGGGAGAGTCCGGTAGAGAGTAGATTTCCTTCCTTGCTTCGACGGCTCCTCCTCTTTATTTATCATATATTTTTTTTATTTTTATTTTTTGACGTGGACTGGTTATAGAGGAGATGGCATCCGTGGGCCGGCTGCTGGCTCCATGGATGCTGGCCCGATTGGGCTGTTCCGGACCTCAGTTCCAGGCGCGGCCGCTCTTCTCTCAATTGCTGGCCCATTTTCGCTCTTTTTCTTTCTCCTTTTTTCTTTTCTTTTTTCTAACACGTATGTGATATACGTATTAATTTTTTGAGTGCCAACAATCACCGATCCATATTTGGATCCAGGTGACCTGATTATCCGGATCCATTGACAATTCACTGGATCTGGTTTGTACTAGGTCCCAAGGGAAGAAGCAGCGGCAGCTTTGCAGTGCCGCCACAGCGATTCCCGGCCAATTCTGGCCCCAAAGGAGTAGGATAGGACCTAAATCTCATGGGAAAGCTTCTTCTAGAGGTTTTCTTTTTTTACATTTTTACATTTTTTATTTGTTTTTGAAGAACTGATCCAGACTGATTCTGGATTGGTTTTCTTCCATAGAATCGGCTAATTCTGATGATCCAGGGCCCGATTTTGATCAAGAAATCCTTGCTCCTATCCCGTTGACCCTTCTGTAGAACTGGCCTGGGAACTTTCTGAAGAAGCCTGCAATATTTTTCCTTCTCTAATAGGTTTTGAAGAAAAGTGATATTCCAGTGTGTCGAATCACAACTGCTCTGCCAAACATCATCCACCAGATCATCTGAGTATAGTTCCTTTTCAAGGAGTCATTGAAAGTTCGGAACATTACTTGAAGGGGCCTACCCAACCAACATTTCTCTCCAGAATTGTAAGTTTGACCGAGGCTGTGTTAAATGATTGTTCTGATGATATTGATGATTAAAAAACAAAAAAACGTATATATTTTTGAAGGGATTATGTCTCATCATGTCTCAATATGAATTGCTTCACTCTAAATGATAGGTCAAATAAAATTTGTGATGATTAGTGATGTGACCTCAAAAATCTCTCAATTTTAAAAGATTTTGGTTTTGGAAATTCATTTTCCATTTGAATTTGGATTAGACTTTAGCATTGACTTCTTAGGAAAATAGATGGTATTCCATAAAGTACAAGTACTAACTAGGGTCAAAATTATATGTTGAGGTTGTTAGGTTCTTTGAAATTAATTTTGACCTCTCCCCGTCGGATGGTGCGAAGATCCGACGTTAATTACATCGAGATGACTCGAAGACCCTTGATTATCGTCATAGCAATCCATGGAAATAGAAAACATGCATCCACAAAAATAAACATTCACACATATAGACATAGGAGAAAACAATCCCATGAAATTGATGGAATGCAAGCACTTGATTTGTTTTGGTTTTGGTTTGAATTTGATTTGAATTGAATTTCAGTTTGATTAATTGAATTTGTTTAGGTTAGATTAATTGGAATTCAGTTTGAGTTGGATTGATTGATTTGAGTTTGAAAATTGTTTATGGATTGATTTAATTTCAGTTTGTTTTAGATTTGTTTAGTTAAAGTCAATTTGTTTTAAGATTTTAGGAAATTGATTTGGATTGAATTTGTTTTTGGAATTTATTTGAATTTTGGCTTGTTTGCTTAATTTGGAATAGGTTTGACTTGGATTTTATTTGGAAAGTTGATTCAGGTTGATTGGGTTCGGGTGGATTTTAGTTCAAGTTTTGATTAAGAATCTAGTGTGAACTAAATTCGAAAGTTCGGTTGTGACTTTTAAGATTATCTTCAGATGTTGATTTATTTTGTGTTTTACTTAGCACAGGTTCTGTTTTTATTTTAATTGAGTTTGTGTTTTGCTTGAGTGTGTTTTGATTTAAACTAGAATTTGGGTTGCAGATTTTAGGTGATCATTGTGAGTTGGATTAAATTACAGATTTCTTGAAATGTGTTGATTTTTATGGGTTCAGATTTTGTTCAAGTGATTTATTTATGTGATCTTCCGGTTGAATTCTGTTTGAGAGCTTCTGTTTGTTTTAAATTAGTTATCTGGACCTTTAATTGGAGTTGGGTTGATTAGAATTAAAACTTGATGTTATGTTTCAGACTTAACTTCACTATTAAAATTTCAGATTCAGAATTTGTTATGGCATCCAATCCGCAGGATTGAGTTCAATTATGGTTTGATTCAAATTGATTTGGACAGGTTTGTTTGTTTTAACAGGTTGGGGTTCCTTTTTATGTTCAGTGAATTGATTTGTTATGTTCTGACTTTTTTGTTTTGAGTTCAAACTTTATGCGCCCAGACCTCTATAAATCTTACAGATTTTTGTTGTTCGGAGCATGGGTTTTATGTTTTAAATTGTTCAGTTTCTTAAAAGATTTGACATGAGAAATTTGATTTGTTCATGAGTTTGGATTAAATTTGACTTGGGTTTGGTTTGGAAATCTTGGTTTGTATTTGAGTTTATTTGATTTAGTTTGAATTTAAGTTTGTTTAAATTAGTTGAAATGTGAGTTTTAATTTGATTTGAATTGTATCTGGGAATTACGTGAGAATTTGAGGTGTCTGGATCTTCTTTATGTGACTTGCAAGTTTCAGGTTTATGTGAATTGATTTGGGGTTTGTTTGTCTGTGAATTAAGACGCCCTTCGATAAGTGGAAGGAACTCTTGAGATCAAAACCTGCCATCCTCTCTTGAACTTCAAATTAGCAGACCTCGTATTGATTAAAATCTGATGATCTTAAAGTCTTCGGTTCTGGTTTTCTGATTTTCAGGTTTTGCTCCAGATTTCAGATTTCAGACTCTCGGTTCCTTGTGAAGTTCAGATTTTTTTGGCTCTTCAGATTTTTATATTACGGACTGCAGGTTTTGATTTCAGACTTTTTAGATTTCAGATTTTTGAAATGGGTTCTGCGCATAAATTCAGATTTCAGAGATTTTATTCAGCTCTCCTGCAAATTCTATATGTCCCAAAAATTTTCAGATTTGTAATTCCCAGAATCGGCCCTCTTGCAGAATTCTTATAACTTCAGATTTTCTGATTTACATATCTTCAGTTTCTGACCTCTGATTCCCAGATTTTTATGTTCCAGACTTCAGATTTTTACAGTTTTCCTTATTATTTCAGATTCACAGATGCGGCCTGACTTCCAGATTTTCAGATTTTTGTGTTTTCTCAGATTTTTTGCATGCTTCAAATCTCAGAATTTCAATTTCAGATCTTTACGGATTCTTATGACTTGAGCTTGTTCAAATGTGTGTTTTATGAAGTTAAATTTCTGTTTGTAAATCAGAACTGGATTTGGCCAGAATTTAGACCGGATTCCAAGTTCAATTACGGATTCGTTTTTTCTGTTTTTTTTCCTTTTTTTTTAAATGCTTGGCATCCCATCGGATCAATGAGATCATTGACTCCTTTCAATGATATAGATCAATAGTACAGCTTCCTGAATGTCTGTCTTGGACGTTCATAGTCCAGAAAATTCAACTTCACAACTTTGACATGTTCTGAGAACATCCCTGCTCAACTCTTGATGAATATGATGTCTGTCAATCCTTTGAAAGGAATACACCCGGTCTCACACAGACTTATGGGTATTTCCCTCCACTTCTCTTTGAACTCCATTAGTATATACTCGGCTTATTGGCATGTTGGTCATGCACGGCCTCATATACCTTAATGAACACTGTATGACATTGGGGTTATTTTAATGACCTTTGTATGTCCACCTTAAAAAAGTTTAAGGGGAAGGTTTGGAACCGACCCACAAATTCTTTTAAGTTTAGCCAAGACCATGTGGCGGGTTTTTAGCCGGCCAGATGCTCGCCTCGGTTTGTGAAATTACCTTAGTGGATTTTTCATTTAATTTCTGTTCATTGTTTGTTTTATTTTTATTTTTTAATTATGGGTCAAGAAGCGTGCTTAAAAGCCGGCTTATTGCTTTCCCATTTATTTTCATTCTTTTAAATTATACCGAGACCATGTGGCGGGTTTTTAGCCGGCCAGATACTCACCTTGGTTTGTTAAATTAGTTAATGAATTTTCATTTAAATTTTCACTTGATTGTGTATTTTAAAAGAGAGATTATCTTTTAGCTGCTCTGTCCATGCGATTTCAGCCTAATGGGCCTGGCCCATCTCCCTCCTTCACGCCCGCTGGCTGGTCCGGCGGGCCTCCTCTTTTTTTTTCAAAACCTTTTTCTTGGTGGGCCCCACATCCCTGTTGACCTGCGGGTCAACAGCCCCTTGCGCGCCTCAGCGGCCGCGCGCGCAGCTCACGCGCACAGAGCGGACCGGCGCCTCCCCGCGGCGGGCCCTACGACATGTCCACGCTGGACCAAAGTCGGGGCAAAAATCCCCCCCGGCCTCCACTGTTCACCCGACTACGGAGGGTGCTTACGGCGGAGAAGGGGAACTCGCGGCGGCGACAGCGGCTGCGGAGAAGAGCTCGGCGGCGACTGCAAGCTCCAAGGGGGATTCCGGCGAGGTTAGCTAGCTCCGGCGGGTATTCCGGCGGCAACTCTTCCGGCGGCGACGGGGACTTACGCAAAGACTTCCGGCGACGACGGGGCCTTCCGAATGGTGTTTGGCAGTCGCGGCCACCGCAAGAGGACTCCCGGCGAACACAATACCCGCAAGAAGGAGGTCCGGCTCTCTTCTTTCTCTTGCTCTCTTCTTCTCTTCTTGGTTCCTCTCGGGGCTCTCTTGCGCTCTTTTTCTTTCTCCCCTTCGCGCACATGATAGGGCTTTTATAAGCCTCCACGGTCTCCGTATTCCGTTGGGAGACATTCCGGAGAGGGACGTCCGTCTTCGAGACGGACCCGGGAGTTCAATCCCACACCAAAACTGACACCCTTCTCCGTTAATGACTCTTTTTTACGCAAGTTTACGGACTCCTCTTCCATCATTAGCGGACTCTTCCTTCAACAGCATATGCCAACTCTGAACGGACTCGGAATAATCCCGCAATGATCGGGATCGACCTATATCTCTTCCAGGCAAGGATTCCGGAATCGGAATCGGAATCGGAATGGGACCGATTCCGATTCCGATTCCAGGAATCGGCCGGAATCGGCCGATTCCTGGGAAGGGAATCGATTCCGGATCGGTCCGGAATCGTTTTTTTTTTTTGATTTTTTTTTCGTCAAAAAAATTTAAAAAATTCGGAAAAAATTCTAAGAAAATAGGAAATGAGTTAGAATCATTTTAAAAAATAACCAATGCATGATATCCACAAGACCACATCATATAAATACTAATGAACACCAATTGAAGACTTGAAGACTTGAAGTTAAGTACATATTCCAATTCCATTGATTCAAAAATCATAGAGTTGATACATCTTCAAAAAAAAAAAATTACATCATATCAATCTACTACCAATGTCTAGGATATAGATATGGATCTTCCTCCTCTCCCTGCTGCTCGTGACGCTCCTCCCTCGTACTCAGTCTTGTATACTGTCCGGGACCATATCCATATGAAAATAATGCCGATGCCATGCCATCAAGGTCGTATGGATCGGACTGCGGGACGACCGGGACGTAAGCGAGAGGATGGTGGAGGCTGGTGGTGTAATCCACTGCTGGTCAACCTGGCCAAACGCTGGATACTGTGGCTCCATAATATACGAATGCGGTGTCTGCTCATCCAGCGTGTAATACGGCTTTGGTAACCGCGGATCAGGTGACTCACCGCCGCCGATGGCCGCGTCGCCGGTATACACTCCTCGTCATCATCACCCGAGGAGCGAGAAGGAGCCCGCGTGTCGTCATCTGGGCTGACAGGACGCCTGACCTCTAACTTCCTTCTCTTTACCTCTTCACCCAAAGTTTTTTTCAACTTTGCAAATCCTCCCATTTTCCGTGCAGTCACCTTTGTTTTCGTTCTCCCCGGACTGCGAATGGGCTGGGTAGCGGCTGTTGGGACCGAGCCGGAGCCGAGCCGGGACTAAAGCCGGCAGTGGTCGCTCCATAGCCGCCGGCGAAGAAGACCCTGCTCGAGCACGAGAAGTAGATGGAGGTGGAGGCCGAGCATCCTCCTCGGCTTCAACACCATCCAACTCTCCTTCGCCCGTACGCACGGTCATCGGGATCAAACTCGGTGCATGATCCCCGGCTTCCCTCTCCTATCCAGGAGGCAAGTGCGTGCTCCTCCCGGAAAATCGGTCCACGTCCACCTCCTCGGGTGGTGGTGTGGCGGAGGAATGCCTCTCGCTCGTACGGGCCACCTGCGAACCGTGCAAATCGCTCCTCGCTGATCTTCTGCCGATCCTTGATGTTCTTTATGCGCAGCCTCTTGTTATAATGACAGAAGACCAGCTTCTCCAGCCGGTCTGAGGTCAACCTGTTCCTCCTTTTGGTATGTATCAGGTTGAATGTACTCCAGTTCCTCTCACAGTGGGAGGAACTGGTGCTCTGGCTCAGTATCCTGATACCAATGGCCGCAAGTGGATTCCATCCACTCCTGGTGTTCACCTGAACCCACCACTCAGCTGCAAGAAAAACACAAGAAGAGAAAAGGAAAACAATTAGCCCATCATCAAGAATAACTTGTATGAAAAGAAAAGAAATAAAAGATCAAACTATTACTATACCAGGTGACACTTTGTCAACTGAATATTTCAGGTCAGCATCTGAGTATACACCGACCCTCATCTTGTACTTCTGCATCTGAAACATTTAAATAAAAAAATTAGTTGCCTGGTAATGCTAGTCCAAGGTATTTAAGTAACTCTAACTTACTTCTATCTCAGCCTCTATCCTGTCCTGCTGAGATCGGCACAGCCGCTGGATAACTGCAAGTGTACCCCGCATCACCTCGTTGTCGTTCACCACCTGTCCTCCATATTGGATGCGGGGGTTCAAAAATATCCTGCAAGATTTTATTAGTTAACACTGTGCATATAAAACAATTATACAATAGAATAACTTTTTAACCAAGTAAGTTACTGCAGCGTGGACATCGTGGTGCGAGGTCTTGTCCCATCGGTCATCAATGATCTTCCACCACTTTTGTAACCTCTCGGGATTTTTTTCTTTAATTTTCAGCTTTGCCCGGTCCATAAGATCATACAAGGTGTGCCCATCCGGTCCCCGTCATCCGAGTCTACCAACCTCAAGACAACTACCAGTGGCTCGATGATTGCCAAGTAGTAGGCAATCCTCTCCCAAAACCTCTTGTCAGTGATCTGCTTCTCAGACCTGACAAGAATCTCCAACTGCTCTTTTTTGTCATGCAGGTTGTCCACCATATAGTTGTAATACTCCTCGGACTGTATGAACCTAACCAATGCATGCTCGTGCCGGTGTAAACTCTCCAGCCGCAATGAAGTTCGTGGCAGATCGTGTCGGACCGGGCCCGACAAGATCGTGCCCTCCTGTGTGAGATCTCATGATATGTAGGAGGCGGGGATGCGAATAAATAAAAGATGTTATCGTCTGCGCCTGCCTGACAAGTGTAGATACACCCTCCTCCTTGCCTATATCCTCTAAAATGAGATCTATGGAATGTGCTGCACAGGGCACCCAGAAGATGTGCTTCCTCTTCTCCATCAACTTCCACCCAGCGGCCTTATATGATGGTTCGTTGACAGTGACAACCTGACCCTCATTGTCCTCCCCGATCTCCTCCACCACCCCATCCATCAGAGAAAAGATGAAGTCGGCATTTTTATCTTCCCAGAAGCATCTACCGACTTCAAGAATGTAGTCCCCTCAGAACAGTACACCAAGAAGTTTATCATACTCCTCCTGGTGATACCTGTCCACCCATCGCACATGATTGTGCAACCCCTCTCCTTCCACACCAACTTGAACCCGTCCATCCACTCCCTCAACTCCTGGACCTCCTCATCCGAGCCGGCGCCGTATATGTGTCCGCCGCCGGGGCTTGCAAACCCGGTCCCGGCCCTCACCCACGGCATCCACCATCGTCGGAAGTAGGGGCTGAGTGAGCACGTGTCTTGGGATGCCTACGTCAAGTTAAAAAAAATGGGATCAGGGTAAAATTAAGTTTTAGTAAATAAAACACACATAATGTCAATTTTAATTTAAAGAGTGATACCTGCATGTAAAAACCATTTGACAATGTGGCGAACGGCTCTCTTTGCAGCCGTTCCTGTTGCCTTCACCCTTTTCATTGCCTGCTTTATCCCCATCTGCCCAGCACTTTGTTTCCTAAATAAAAACTCGTCACTCGGTGTAAATCGAGTGCTGGTAGAAGTGGAACGGCGGTATGGCTCCTGTCTCCTGGGGTCAGGCTCTCGGTCCCGAGTAGGGCGAGCCGATGCTGATCGGCCCAAAGCTGGGTCAACTCTGGACCCAGACCCTCCTGCTCCCCTCCTCCTGTCCTCCTCCTCAGCCAATGCACGCTTGCTAGCGTGCCTAGCACGTCCAAGCTCGGAGTCCGTGGACTCGTCCTCGCTCTCTGGCTCCGGCTGAGCTGCTGCCTTCCCCTTGCCTTTCCCTTTGGAGGTAGGCAAATCGCGGTCCCTCCTCCTCTCGAGTAGCTCGTCCTGCAACTCCTCCCTCTGCTCGATCCTAATTGCCCGTTGAGAGGCTCTACCTGTCATGTATCCTCTCATCTCCTCACTCTTCTCCCTCGGCACCTTGTCACATTTTTTTACATTTCCACCTGTTCCGGCAATATGTTGTTTCAGCCGGAACACCCCCCCGTTCATCTCCTTCCCGCACCACTTGCACTGTACCCTCTTCCTGACTAGGTCTACCATATGCCCGTGTTCCCAACCCACGTCGGAAGCACGTGCTGGTGCTGCGTCATCTTGATCGGCCATTGCTTAAATCTGCAAAAATGGTAAACAATACACTAAAGATGATTAGATAACATACAAATTGTTTTAGACGTTGTTCGGGTAGCAGACAACCCAAGAAACACACCATTCGGTATGTTTAAAGGGTTACGTACTTGCCGGAAATCAATGTACGGGGTATCCGAAATTTTTCCCGTACAAAGAACATCCAATCGATGTTCAAACAACTTGAGCGGAGTTATTCGATCACAAATCACCGAGTTTAACTCTACTCGGAGTCGTCGGAAACGTGTAAAAATAGGCGTACGGGATATCCGGAATTTTTCCCGTGCAAAATGGACATATCCGGATAGTTCAAAACTTAAACGAACTTGTTCGGACAGAAATCGTAAAGTTTAACGACACTCAAAATCGTCGGAAACGCGTAAGAATGGACGTACGAAGTTTTGGCGAAGAAATCTTACCAAAAACCTTACAAAGATCGAAGCTGAGGTTGATTCGATGCCGATCCGAGCTTGAATCGGCGGAATCCTTTGAAGAACGACCTTGGAATCGCCGGAATCGCCTGAATCGCCCCTGGAATCGCCGGAATCGGTGGAATCGGGCCGGAATCGACCCTGGATCGACGGAATCGGCCGGAATCGACGGTGGATCGACGGAATCGACGCCGGAATCGCCGGAATCGCGCCGGAATCGCCTGCGCTTCCTCCTTCCGCCGCGGGATCGACCGATTGAAGCTCTGCGGGTCGATTCCCGGTCCAGAGTGAACCGGGAATCGAACCGGGGCCGGGTCAACCCGGCCTTCCGAAGAATCGGTCGGATCGACCGATTCCACATGGAATCGGTCGGAATCGGATCGATTCCGACCGATTCCAGGCGATTCTGACCGATTCCGCGGGATTCTTCCCGGAATCGGTCCTTCCGCCAGGAATTCCGATCCGATTCCAGAATCGGTCGGAATCGGACCGATTCCGCCGATTCTGCAATCAATGCTTCCAGGCTTATCCCGGCTTCCCTTTAAGGGAGATTTTCCTTCCATTCGAGGATTCTTACAACTGAATTTAGATTTTGGACAAGCACCTTCACCGAAACTTCAATCCTGCTGTCCTCTTTTCCCCCTTTTTTTTCAAACGGTCCCATTTCCTGAACAAATACCGGCTGCCGACTCTTCTCAGCTCCTTAGGCCTCTGCTGCGAACTACGTACTGCCGCCAACACAGGTACGCCACCTCCAGCTGGTAAATGGATCAAATTTGTGGGGTCCATTTTGCTAGGAGACTGTCTATCATGGGACTGAACATGTCAATGTGTACGCATATGTCCCTTGTATATATATTTTTTTATTTCACAATCTGAACCACCATTTGTAACTAATTATCTTCATATTGTCCATTCAATATTTGTGAAATTTTGAGGTGCCAACAATTAGTTTGGTCACTTGGATTTGTGTTGGAAAATTATTCTATTGTAATTAACAAATTGATTCAGGCATGCCATTTTTGTGTCTCTTGAAGGGCTTGGAAGGGTATTCTGTTTCTTAGTTCTAGGTTGCCTGGTTTGTGGCTGCAGGGAAGGATCTCAAGTGAGTCTTATATTCATGTTTGGAGTTTAGACACATCCAAGCACATAGCTCAAAGATGGCCAACTCATCCTCTCTGAGTTCTACAAATTACATGTCAGGTCATTCAAAACTGCAATTGACGGTGTAATGCACTAATGCTTCATCTTTTGTACTGGCTTTTGCTATAGCAGTTACAGGCAGTCTTTAGTCAACAAACTGTTTCAATTCCTAATAGCAATTAGTGTAAGGAAATTGTTGCTTGGATTTTCTGTGTGATACATTATCATTGTATTGTTCATGCCCATTTTTCTTTACTTTCAGGTGACTAGTCACATCTCGTCTGTTGCAAATGTCTTTGTTCAAGATGGTGCTCTAGGTTCATCTTCGAGATATGATGCAAAAGTCCGTGTTATAAGCGATAGCCCTACTGCTGCATTGTTACTGTCTGGTCTCATTTGGAAGACTACAACCCGTGCCATTTCCCATGATTCTTCTCCTCTGACTGTTTATATTGCTGGTTCCATAAGGTATGACTTTATCATTTCCGAATTTATCTCCATTAACATCCGAAGAATTAAGTAGATTATGTTTTATAAGAAAATACCTGCCTTTGTCAGCCCATATTTACCAACATGGGAAATGAAAGTGAAAGGCATGAAAACAAAGCAAAACCCTTGAATTTTCAAAAGCTTAATCTGAGGAAAAACAAAAAAAAGTGCAAGAATAGGAGAGAAAATTGTGTTAGAAGTGGGTAGGATATTTTTTTCCTGCCTCTTGGTCTAGCCTTTTCTTTGTTTTCAAATATTCAATTACACATTATTATTTTTTTGGTTTCTCTTATGTAGTTCATCTGCATGGTGCTTGGCAAATAAGGAATTTTAGATGAACTGTGCCATGTTATATGTGCATAACCAACATTTACAATGATGCAAAACTGTCTTAAGCTGTTTGGTCAATTCTTTTCTAAAAAGGACTACCTTTAGACGAAGTACATACTAATATTTGTGTAGCTTCTGGATTAAGAAGTTACCAAGGCGTAATCTGATCTATCTACAATTTAAGACTGCAAAGACAAATTATCCAGCTTTGAGAAAGTTCATTGACATTTGTGTTGATCTCACTTCTGAAGAATCAATGGTTGAATATTAGTACTTTACATGGACTTGCATATTTACCGTATCAAAAGCTACTGACCTGTCATGCAACTATTTTAATTGGCCTGCTGATTCTTGGGAATCATCTGCCTATTAGTACTCAAGCAGAAATATGAAAACTCCAATGCCACTTATTATTTGTATGGAGAATCTGCACAAGAGAAATTTTAACTACAAGGTAGGGTGGCATCTCCAACGGTTGTAACCTAATCTGATGATATTTCTATTTTTACTAGAAAATGGTTCCAATAGAAATATTCTGTCACTGGTTTACCTGCTTCATATGTATTCAAATTTCTGCATACCAAGAATCCTGAGAATCTGGCCAGTTGTTCTGCATCCACATGCATCTTTTAATATTTCTTCCTTTTCTTGATGTTATCTACTTCATAAATTAAGTTACCTTCAATTTTCAAGCATGACAATGCCTGGGTATATAGATTCAAGTATCATCTGTCATGAAATCACCAATTTGTCAATCTCCCCACCGCATGGAACATGTTCCACTTTTGTCCTCATATTTTCATTACATATGAGAACTATAAATTTTATCTTTTTGTTCTTATCACTGTTCATCTTTATTTCTTCATCCATTAATGAAGTCCAAGCACTGGGGAGATTCTTGGCCTTGAAACACCGACAAGTAATGGGTTCCTAGCAGTTGATATTGAATGGTCATCCCTTATTGCATGCGGTAAAGCTTTCGCTGATGTTGAAGGAGTAAAAAAGTCACTAGCGGCTCTTGCTGCTCCGGTAATCTATGCTAGAGGTGGAGTTCCTGTTTATGCAAGGTGATGATATGTTTTTTTTAAGTCATAGATATTTAATAAACATTGAAGTTAGTAATTGGATCTCAGGTTCTCCGCAGAATCCTTAATTTTGGTGATTCTTTTGTGCTGTTGTTCGCATTTGAGGATACCATAAAGGTCTTCACTCATCTCCATGGAGATATCATATCAGATGGAGGTGCAGTCCTAGTTGGCAATGGTGCTGTGCCACTCTTTCAAAGTGCAGGCTTTAATATCTTCAACGCACTGAAAAGACCAACATCCTTGGTTATTGCATGTGCTGACAGGTAAGTACACTCAAAGCCAACTTTTTGAGTTATAATAAAATTCTGCAGTCTAACTTTCACTAGTAATTTTTTTATTCTTAAATGTAGTTTCTGAGAGATGATAAAAAGCATATTTATATTCTTGCATCTGGGAAGGAATGGTGTCTCACCTCTTGACCTCGCCTTGGATAGGTTGGATAGATGAGGTCTCAATGAGATCTCACAAGTTCAGGCAAGACGGACAGTGTAGTTGGAATAAAAATCCAGGAACTGTTAATTACACCCCAACTTAATGAGGCTGCACCTGTCCAATAATCAGACCAATATGGCCTATCTCTCCTGTCCAATAGGGGTGGGATGGGGAAGACGTACCCTGTGGTGCCATTTGTCAGCTGTGGCCCATTCTGGCTGGGGCATCTTGCCTCATTCGGATCTTGGCAAACCGCAAAGACCTAGAATCTTGCGAGATCTCGTCAAGATAGAAAAGCCATGGCACGTAGTATAAAATGAGAACTTGTGTCCAACCACTCATGACTCATCTTTCTTAAATTAATTGTAATTTAATAATGGAAATTACATATATTACTAAGACGTATGAGAATTATTTATAAAATAATAAATAAAATTTTATCTTGTCAATTGATAAACATGAAAACATTCATTATATAGTTATAAAACAAAGAAAATAAAAAAAACTTGTTTTAAAAAGATCTTGAACTATTCCTATCTATTTATTAAGCACAAAAGTATACATAAAAGTGCATTAATTTTTTGTCTATTCTACCTAGTCAGAAATTTGGGAGCTGGACAACCTAAATTAGCGACAACACTCTGTTGGCAGCTTTCTGTGGTGTCTTCTCAGCAATGATCCTTGAAAACCTTGCATTTTTTTAATATAATTGTGCTCGGAGATTTATATTTCAGTTTCCATGGCATATATTTTGCATTCAAATTGCTATAACTTCATCTTGAGGTATTTGGGAAGGTTGTAACTTACATGTGATTTATAGCTATTATACACAGCAGTTTTGTTTAGTTTAAAAAATAGAAAGGAAAACATGTCTTTCTTCTTTGGGGAACAATATAGTGGGTTGCCTTTATCTATTCTCAGTTATCAAATCGATCAATATTACCATGGAATGCCGGGTCGCGACCCGGCCCCGACCCGGTCGGGTTTAGGCCCGACCGGCCCGGTCGCGACCCGGTCGGGGCGACTCCCCCGGCCGGGTCGCGCGGGTCGCGCGACCCGGCCGACCGGGTCGCGCGACCCGGTCTGGCAACGGTCACCTGACCGTTGCCAGACCGTTGGCAACGGTCTCAAGACCGTTGCCAACGGTCATGGGGGGGCACAGCCCCCCATTCAGCCCCTTGGGGGCTATTTAAAGCCCCCAAGGGGCTCCCCTTACTCCCACCCCCCACTCTCACTCTCAACCTCTCATTTGTGCTCTCATTGCTCTCATTGCTCTCATTTTGTTCCTCATTTACTTAATTATTTCATCAAGCATTTCATTAGTTCATTTAGTATATTTATTTAATATTAGTTCCATTGATTAGTGGGTTAAGTAGTTTATTCTTTTTAATACTTATTTGCTTACTTGCATAGTTAGTTAGCTAGAAGATTAGTTAGATAATTAGTTTAGTAGTTACTTAACACATTATTAGTTTGAAGGTATAGTTAATTACTTACTTAATCATATATTTAGTTAATTACTTACTTAATCATACATTTGATGCATTATTTATTTAAATCATGTCATTTAATTTATCCATTTTTTCTGTATTTTTTCAGATTTTTTTTCGATTTTTTCTTATTTTTTTGAATTTTTCAAAAAAAAATATTAAAAAAAGGGGTCGCGACCCGGTCACGACCGGGTCGGCCTGGGGATCAAAATTTTATGGTTTTGTTCTATCTTTTCATAAAAGGGGATAAAATAATTTGTTATTTTGGATAGAAACAACAAACCAAACTTGGTCTAGTCGAAGTGTTGTCTAAATTTCTCAAAACAAAAGAGAAAGTAATGTATTACAAACATGCATAAAAATTATAATATTTTATGATGGAAATCAATTTCGCTCGCCAAGGAACAAGACTTTTTATGTCACCTCGTTTATTGTACTATACATATCATGTACTTAAGTTAAAATGAAACAAATTCAAATTCACTTGACATGATGTGTTGTTACAAAAGTGACATCAAATTCTCATGGACTTTAAAGCATTGAATGAAATTTAATAAGTCACATAAATGATTTATAAATGACTCAAATCTTAAACAAAAACAAACAAACTTAATTAAATTGAAACTAAATAATAACATAATCATTAACACAATGTTAAAATAATCAAACATACTTTACTTTATAAAATAATACATCAAAAATAGCCACCAATGGCTACGATATATGTTGAGTTAGATTAAACTTAACGATAAAATTAAGTAGATAATCTGATGGGGAGCAGAATGATTGAGGCTATTAGTCCACAAAAGAAAATTCTGACTCCCACAATCAGTTCTAGGTCTCTCAATTTTAGAGTGATCTAATTAAGAAAAATTCCACTTAAGTTGCTTTCTCTTTTATTGAATCAGAAAGGAGATAGAAGAAAGAGGGAGAAACGCCAGTTTTGAAATTCTTGTTAGATTTTGAAATGCGGTTCTAACAACTAACGTAACCGATTTTAGTTATCTGGATTAGGTCCACTCTAATGTTCTCGCCAATGACCAACAGCAATTTGAAATAGAGCTAGGACCTAGACCGCACCAGGCATGGCATCACGATTTAGGATAATAGAAAAGCAGAATTATAACCATACAAGGAAGAGTTTATTAGAAAGTACCTCCACACCGGAGTGTGGGGAAGACGGTCTTCTGCTGAGAGATAGGTATTCCTCCTTTACTTACAATGATTTTATCAGATAAGTACACATCAAATATTGACCCACACCTCACAGGGTGGTAAAAGGTCTACAACTCACAATCAGAGGAATACCATATCTTCAGGTTGACAGAAAGCCAGTAATCTGCACCTGCCTGGATACTTCAGCAGCAATATCGGACTCCAGCAATGAATAGCAACTCAGAAAATAGGCTCAGAAATTAATCATCACAGCCTGGAATCAGAAGACCATTTTCGATTTGGCAAATAGCCATAAATTGTGACTGAACACCGGCAATTGTTTAGGAGCTACCAGGGTGTTAGACTGGCAATGGTCATCATCATGGTCCGATTAAGAATGTAGGCGGATTCAATCTTCTGTCCGCCACTTGCTATAGCTATTAAATTGTGATCAGAAGCTGAGTTGAGGGTGAGTTAACCACTGTATACGGCTTGAATGCAATACCACTATATCTGAACCAGAAAAACTACCAGGAAAAAGACGTTGGCTAGAGTGTGACTGGAGGTGGACCAGTCTCAACGATCAACAACTATCAAAGAATCACTATTAACAGTATCCATTCATGGAACTCCACAAAGACAGCAAAGTAATTGTAACGCAGGATCCAGACTGACCAACAGAATAACAAGGATGCTAGATCCAGACTGGAACAAGGACCAGTCACCTTTAGCGCAATTTGACAGAATTCCAATGAAGCAGTGAATTAAAATTCCAGATCCGGTAGTACTCTGTACTTGGACTGGAGAAGGACCAGTGCCTCAAACCGGGATGAATCAGTAAATCAAAACTGTACTGAAACAGTTCGGATAGAAGCTGGCGAGAACCAGTTAGAGAGGATCTGCTCTTCAGGACTTAAAATCCCACAACAACCGGATAGTCGATCAGGACATCTTCGGTCCATTTACTCAATGGAAATAAGAAATAAGCTCCGACGGAATATTGTAAACATTCAAATATGATGCAAACTCAGAATGGAGAACAACATTGAAACAGGACACAGCTTCTGATCAACAGTATAGCGATTATTTGAAGATCGGAAATAGCTATGCACAGCTAAACCAGATCTGTCGGACTACCATCGACTACCATTTTGATCCAAGACCAAGTAGTATCTGTTCGAGAACCATGTTCTAGCAGTGCAGGTCCGTAGATCCAGAGGAGAAAAGGAGGACGAACTCACAGGATAGCACTGACCTTTATCATTTGATCAACCAGGGATCGCAAGATATAACCAGAGTACGTTGCAGATCCTTTCGTCATTGGCCAAGAGGCCTCAGAGTAATAATATTCAGCAGCCTCCGCAAGCGGACTTAGCATATACTCAGCCGGCGAAACGGCAACATCGAAGACTCATCTTCCAGCCAGGATGAAGGAGACTTCGGCTACCAGGAGTGCCGACATTGAAAAATATTCACGGCAGTACCAGGAAGAAAGAAGGTCTGACGAGTGAAGAGATCACTTCAGGAGCTCGCCGTCAACAGATCCAGAAGAAGAGGAAGAAGACGAGTTGTCTTCAAGAAGAAGAAGAGAAAGAGGAGGACGAGCTATCCTCAAGGCATAGAAGAGGTAGAAACTTCCGTAGAGATCAGAAGAATGATCCAACGGAGATGGAGATCAAGACAAACCGATAGATCTGAGAGGGGGGAATCGAACTCTCCAAAGGCGCTCGCCATTTTCTCCATCGGAGGAAGGAGATCAGGAGGAAGAGCGTCAGCGCTAGGGTTCGCTGCCGGAGGAGCTCGAGAGCGCGGGCCAGCTGCTCGCGAATGGGAGAGAGAGGAAAACCCTCGCGAGGGTTTAAGATAACCTGCAGACAACTCAAGGGCAAAACCGGAAAGTGTACTCAACGGGAATTTCAATTCATTGTATCATCCGTCGAATGGGAGGGGTTCGGTCCTTTAAATAGGATCCGGCCCTCCAATTACAATATTCAGGAAAAACAGCAGCTAAATGAAAAAATGCGTAAAAAAATAACCTAAAATGTCTAAAATTACGTAGACACCTTAGAAAATTCTAAAAAAAATATCATGACTAAACAAAATAGAGGTAATTATCCCCAAGCCAAATGAAACCCAAATTTCTCCTGCGTCGGCCATAAACTTGACTAAAACGAGGCCAAAGTCTAGTGTCCTCACTATAATCTTAATAAGAACAAATCTTAATAACAAAATCCACTTAAATCATAACAACAAAACAACACAATACATAAAAAGTGAGGAAATTAATTTACTATAAAAACACAAGCAAATGCACAAAACAAAAAGAATCTAACAATTTGTAAAGAAGTTAAACAAAATTGATAACAAAACATCAAATAAACACAAAAGATCTCACATCAAAGTCAAATAAATGACAAATGACAAAAGAAATCAAATCAAATGAGCAAATCAAACAACAAAACTTGATAAATTAAACAACCACTTGACATATTAAACAACCACTTGACATCTTAAGAATCCAATTAAGATGATTTCCAAATCACAAAATTAAATCCATGAACTTAAAACAAAAACAAAATCCAATCTCATGAGACCATGGGGATGTCTTCTGGTATTATGTTTTATGTGGATGAATGACTTTTAATCAATGTGGTGTTGTGACGGTTAATTAAGAATGTTTGAGTTGTTGTGCGATATAATTAACACCGGAATATTGTAAGCCCGGTGGGAAGAGGTTAACATTTATTTTTAAGGAACTCAAATAACCTTAATATATAAAAATTGGCTTTATATTTTTTAAGTGATGGGTGATTCCCATGGCAACACTTAGAAAATTTGTGGAACCATCTTTGTTTCTATATTTAAATACCACACACACCAAAGTAATTAATACCTAAGATCAAAACTTTTTTCATAAAGAAGAAAAGTTTTTTTTTCTCTTTAAAAGATGAATTTATGAGGTTTTAACAACCACGAATGTCAAGGCCCCAAAGTCGGCCTGGTCAAGGTCCAATCTAAAAGGGTTGGGCCCAATTCAGCCGGACCCGCATTATATTCTTGGTCTTGCAAGCCCATAGGGAATTTTTACTTGGCTCAATCCAGCTTTGCCCAGGCTAATTTTTCTCTCTCATAAGTATATCATTTTTAAATTCAATAAACTTAATCATTAAAGATAGCTTGATAATAACTTAAATTATAACATATTTTCAATTAGTAAAATGATATGTTAAATGAGGTTGTGTCATGAAATTTTAGGCCCATTTGGCAACCCAATTAATTTCTGCGCTGAATTTTATATTGGTTTGGGGCTGCCCTTACTAGACATTGAAATGTGATTACTCTCATTTTCTCTCATAAACTAGTAGTCATAACCAAAGGTTTTACATCTTGAATAGACGTGTAAAATCATCTGATTGTTGGATACTGGATCAAACAATTTTCTTTGTTCAGAAAGAATACCATTCATTACAAATAATGCGAAGTGGACAGTTCCACACATATTATAGAATGATGTGATGTACAAAAGGTGAATATGGAAACCCCCTTATCACCACCAAAACCCAAAATAAAAGAAAGAAAGAAAGAAGAAAAAGGTCAGTTGGCAAAAATTTATGTGGGGATAAAATAAAACAAACAGCTTGAGGACCAAGCTTCTATTTTGTTCTCCTATTCCTTTTTCATCCAAAAAGCCCATAACTTTGTCTGCAGAAAGTTGGCAAACCATCACAATCTTTTTTCCCATTTGTGGCAAAAGAGAATAGGTGGCAGTGTGGCACTCATTGACAAGCTTAGGGGAAGCTGAACACTTGAGCCAGCAGTGGTAGCAATGTTTGACTAAACATCCTTCTCAAGGCTGCAACTCCAACTAATATGCTTCACAGTCCTCTGAACAAAAAGGGCCTTTCCGGAGACAAGTCCTGCACAGAACATCTTTGGTGAGGAACCTGGTATCCAAGGATTTTTGAGTCGGGATCATCCCTGGATCAGTCAGGTCTGATCCTGATCCAGAAGCTGACCAATCTGGATCAGATTGGCTGGGCTTGGTCGATCTGCCAAAACGAAGCCCCATATTTAGGGTGTAGTGATGGGGTGACGGCATTGCTGAACATGCAGATCAATTGCTCTAATGGGCGGGGCTATTCAACTGTTCAGATCCCTATATCTGTGGAAGCTTCTTCCGGGATTGGGCTTCCTCCCTTAACTGGGTTGGCAGCTGCTGATCCCGATCCAGATTGGCTGATTCTACAAACCATTATGGCATATAATGTTTCACCAAGGAAGGCCAAGTTGGGTTAGGACCCTGGATCAGCCAGGGATGATCTCAGTCTGGATCAGATTGGACCAGCCAAGAAAACATCTGAATGGGGCCAATTCAGCCCTAACTCAGGCTCAGACTGATTGCAATCGGCTATCCAGATTGGCCAATCTGGCAAACGATGTGCACCACATGATAGACCTCTGCTTTGATCTCCGTCCAGATCAGATTGGACTGGCCAAGAATAGGTCTGAATGGGGCCAATTCAGTCCTAACTCAGCCTCAGAATGATCACAACCGGCTACCAGATTGGCTGATTGGCAAACCATGTGCGCTACATGATTGACCTCCACCTTAAGAGGTTGTGGTTTCCGTACAAGAAGGATGATCTAATTCCACATCAGCAGTAACACAGCAAGCCATCTTAACTGGAATTCTCTCCGAATATGGAATCTGGTTTCTCAGGGTCTGGGAGGGTGACCTGAGAGAGGACTGGTCACACTGTACATCCTTCAGGCTCCTAAAAATGGGAGACCAGATAAATTTTTTGTTACTGTGTGGCTGATGTAACCTCAAATATCAAAAGATTAATTCTTTTGTTTTGGAAATTCATTTTCCTTTTGAATTTGAATTAGATTTGATTAGACCTTAGCATTGACTTATTAGGAAAATAGATGGTATTCCATAAAAGTACTAACTAGGGTCAAGATTATATGTTGAGGTTGTTAGGTTCTTTGAAAATTTGTTTTGACCTCTCCCTGTCGGATGGTGCGAAGATCCGACGTTAATTACATCGAGATTTCTCGAATACCCTTGATTATCGTCATAGCAATCCATTGAAGTAGAAGACATCCATCCACGAAAATAAGCATTCACACATAGGAGAAAACAATCCCATGAACTTGATGGAAGGCAAGCACTTGATTTATTTTGAATTTAATTTGAGTTTAATTTGGATTTGATTTGAATTTAAGTTGAATTGAATTGGTTGAATTAAATTTGTTGGTTTGAATTTTAATTGAGTTGAATTTAATTTGAATCTGTTTGAATTTAGTTTGAGTTGAAATTAATTGGTTGAATTGCTTTTAGTTTGGGTTTGGAATTTGATTTGTTCATTTTTTGAGTTGTTTATTAATTTAAGTTTGATTCAATTTGGATTTGTTTGTTGACTTAAATTTGGTTTGAATTTGAGACAGTTGTTTATTGATTTAAGTTTGGTTCAATTTGAATTTGTTGATTGATTTTAAGTTTGATTTGGGTTAAAGACAGTTTGTTTATGGGTTTAATTTGAGAAATTTTGGGTTATGTTGAATTTGGTTTGATTTGAGCTTGTTTCATTGGATTTGTTAAAATTCAGTTGAATTTGTTTGATTTGGAGAGTTCAGTTTGAATTGGGTTGATTGATTTTAAACTTGATCTGAGTTTGATTTAATTTGTTTTTGAGTTGATTTGATTGAGTTTGAATTTGATTGATTTGGATTGAACTAAATTGGAATTGAGTTTGATTTTGGTTCAATTTTAATTAGATTTGAATTTAGTTCATTGGTTTCAGTTAGTTCGGCAGAATTTGTATTTCATGAATTTGACAGTTTCTGGATTTTCTTTTATGCAACTTCAAATTTATGTGAAATGATTTGGGGCGGTTTTTGAATTTGAATTTTCTTATGGACTCGAGTGGTTTGGGACTATCTAATTGTGGATCAGTTTCTGACTTGCTCTGATCTAAGTTTAGGAGGCTCAGGTTTGGAACGGACCTGTGAATTCCATGATTGCAATGTTCTTCAAGTTTCAGATTGCAGAATTTTAGTTCGGATCCCCCTGCAGATTTCAGTTTTCTTGCAGATTCTGCACATTAAATTGAGTTTCAGATTTTAGACCTCAGAGTTCAGATTCTGCATTTCTCAAAGATTGCAGATTCAGATTCTCCAGATTTCTTGTTTATGAATCTAATTAAGTTTGTGATTTGTTTGAGGGTGTTTTGATTTGGGGATTTGGTTTGAGAAATTGGTTTGTTTTGATTTGGAAAAATTTGACTTGGTCTGTTTGAGCTATGTGGATTAACAGGCACATTTTCAATTTTAATTCCAGGGATCTGGGTCTCAGATTTTTTGTTCGCTCCAGATTTCAGTGTTTTGTAAATTTCAGATTTTCTATGTGTTTCAAATTTCAAATTCAGGCTATGTTTTAGATTCAATTTTCAGGGTTCGTTTGATTGATCTTATCTGATTTGGAAATTGACTTTGCTTATAGATTTTAATTCATTTTTGTTTACATGGACCCTGTGATTGCAGTTAATTTTAACTTTGCTTGAGAGATCGGATTTGACTTTATTTGACTGATCTATGCCTTATTCGGATTCTGCATTTTTTTTAAAGATTTTCGGATTGCAGGTCCTGATATTAGATTTTTACAATTTTCTGGATTTGCAGATTTTTTACAGATTTCAGATTTTATGCATACTTGCAGATTTAAATTTCAGATTTATATACCTTTCACATTTTTATTTTCAGATTTTCCCTTTTTTTGTTGTCTTGCCTTCCAAAACCTCATGCAACGGTCTTCTCCTTGTAACATAAGTCCGTGTACCGAACATGAGTTCATTATTTCTCTCAATACGAGACATGATTTACAACCATGACCAGAAACTTGGTCCTTTTGAGTCCTTGATGAACTCGACAATTCATGGGTGGCATGTACCCGGTCTTGATAGACTTGTGGGCATCCCCCACTGTTTTGAGATTGAATACACCCGGCTTTTGACAAGCTTATGGGCAATCAACTCACTGATTTGAGATTGAGCACACCCGGCTTTTGATAAGCTTGTGGGGACTCATCTCACTGATGGTCTCATTAGCTCATAGTTTGGCATATCGGCTGATCATGCACAGTCTTCCCATGGCATAATGGGTAAGTAACTCTCTCTTGGGGCATGGTAAGACATTGGGGTCTTTTTATAGACCTTTGTATGTCCACCTTAAAAGGTTAAGGGGAAGGTTTAGAACCGACCCACAAATTCTTTTAAGTTTAGCCAAGACCATGTGGCGGGTTTTTAGCCGGCCAGTTGCTCGCCTCGGTTTGTGAAATTAATTAATGATTTTTTATTTAATTTCTGTGAATTGTTTGTTTTATTTGGTTTTTGAATTATGGGTCAAGAGGCGTGCTTGAAGCCGGCCTATTGCTTTCCCATTTGTTTTGATTCTTTTAGATTAAGCCGAGACCATGTGGTGGGTTTCTAGCCGGCCAGATGCTCGCCTCGATTTGTGAAATTAATTAAGTACATTTTTATTTAAATTTTCACTTGATTGTGCATTTTAAAAGAGAAATTATTATTTTTTGTCTGCGGGCTTCAAGTTAATGGGCCCGGCCCATTTTCCTTCTCCTTGCGCACCCGTTGGCTGGTCCAGCGGGTCTCTTTTTTTTTTTAAACTCTTTCCATAGGTGGGCCCCACATCCAAGTTGACCGGGTGGTCAACAGCCTTCCGCGACGGCTGCAGCGGCCGCGCGTGCGGCTGCGCACAGGGCGGCCCGGCACCTCCTTGCGGGCCACGACCCCCCCCTTCTTTTTTTTTATCTCCACCCCCTGGGGCCCCACAACATGTCCCCCGTGGACGATAGTTGTGCAAAAAATAAACGAGCCTCCCCTGTTCACCTGCGGCTACGGGAGAGGCCTACGGCGGAGAGAGGAGAAGCGCGGCGGTGACAGGAGCTCCAGGCGGTGGTTCCGGCGGCCCTACATGCCTCCGGAGGGGATTCCGGTGGCGATGGTGGCTTCCGCGAGGATTTCCGGCGACGTCGGGATCTTCCGAAGGGCTTGGCGGTCGCGACTACTGCAGGAGGATTCCCGACGAACACAGGACCCGCGAGGAGGATGATCGGCAGCGGAGGGAGGTCTGGCTCTCTTCTTTCCCTGGCTCTTTTCTTCTACCGGGGTGTCGACTCTCTTGCACTCTCGGGGGCCCCTCCTTGGGGTGTAAGCACGCACCCTGCTGAGGAGGATGATGGGTCTTCTTATAGGCTTGGCGCTGTCCCGCCTCCGCCGGGAACCTCCCGAAATTGGGGTTGCGGCTCCGAGACGGACTCGGAGCCATCCCGGGTTTTAAGGGATCGATACCCCCCTTCCCTTCTTATCTTCCCATGCCTTCTTACGGCAGTCTCTTGCCACCTCTAGCATTGGCTCCGGGGGAGAGTCCGATGGGGAGTCGATCTCCTTCCCTAATCCGACTGCTTCTCTCCCTTTATTATTTTTTCTCTTCTTTTTCTTTTGAATGGGCCTGTCGCATAAATGGGCTAGCATTTCACACTCTCTCACAGGATCCGCGAATTGCTACCCCCCCACCTTTTAAACGTACGCATGGCCAACTATATTCTATTTGGGACAATGACAACTGTGATACTGTTTGAAGTCTCACAATTCGGACCACCATGCACATTTGGTTATTTTCTTCTTGTCCACCTGATATTTATGAATTTTTTCGGTGTCAACAGTGGCACAAAGATTTCTTCTTTCTAACGCTACTTCAAGATCATTAAGATGTTGTCAGAAACCAACATTCCTTCCAGTGTCTCTGGATCATTGACAACTTAAAATTTTGGTAATGGTTGAAATTTGAAAAAAAAGCATCACTTTGACAATGTATAGGGCAGTAATTTCTACTTGTGGAATCATGCTAATGGTGAAATTACTGTCTGCTACTTGTCTATTGTTTGCATCTGTTGGTTACGTTACATCTATGAAACTGAATATAAAATTTGTCATGCTTTATATCATTTAATTACAGTTCTGGGGCCCTGCCATTCATCACAGTGCTGTCCCCAGGTCAAGCTGCTTATCATTTTCTGGCAGGCTATCAGGATGGGAAGTTTATACCCACTTATTCAAGTGACCCTTCGCCAATTGTTCCATTGGAGCTTGCCAAGGCCTTTCTTCTATATGTGAGCATTTAATGATTGGAGCTTGCAAAGATGTAGATTTGTCAAATGTTGCATAATTGCCTGTTCAATGTTTATATTTGCAGTTGGAGGGCAGTGCAATTCCATCGTTCCTGCTCAATGTGAGCGACAGAGGAAGGCACGTATCTGGTATATATCTTACTCAACTTAGACTTTTTCACATTGGGCTGTGCTTGTGCTCACTCAGTCTGGATTAAACTACATGTCATAAATTAGATCTTCATTTCCCTCTTCAGGAAAGAATCTGATGGAATTAGTGAGATCGACACTATCCGGGACTGTTCAAAAACAGTCACTAGGCAGGGACGCCAAAGGTGAGAGAGATCTTTCAACTTTAATCATGTGTGAAAATCTTCTCATTCTGGGCTTCTGTACGTGCAGTAGGACACCTGAAAGGAAAGTACAGTAGCTTTTTATCAGCTAAATTTAAAGGAATCCCGAAGGAGTTTAAGTTTTGAGCGCTTCACAGTCCAGGTGGAAATTGTCAAGAATCAAAGGAATGTTTTTGATGCATCTTCGCTGTATGATAGCTCATCAAACCATTTTTCACTGGATAGCTGCCAGACACCATAATGTTTAAAGATAATTTCATCCAAGGTGAGTCATCTTCTCCCAGATACTGCTTTCAATACAAATAAATCCAGATCGAGTTTGAATTTGTATCTAGGTGAAAGATTTGGTCCGTTTATCGTGTGTCCAATAAATTGAAAAGTGGGTGTCATTATTATCTTGAAGTCTTGGAGTATACATTATAGATCTTGAATTCAGCGGACACGGAAATTGGGAATTCAATCCACTTAGTAGTCTGTTACGTAATACGTCACTTTTTTTCTTGATCCTCAAATATGATGTTTCTTGTACATCAGTAAAATGCTTTTAGTAAGACTTATTTTTAATGAAATATTTTTTAGAATTATTTACGTCAGATATTTTAAAAGTATGCCTAACTCTATAAAAATCCGTCAGAACCTAAATCCGCCAGATGTTTCTTGTACATGAGTTTGACCTTGCCATTTGTTGCATGGCCTAGAAATAAAACTAGGGCAAATGAAGCAACTAGGCATCATGTTGACACCTAAAATTTCAAAAGAAATCAGCGGGGAAAGAAAAAATATATATAACTTTATATAACAAATTCAATCAATTGAGCCCAATTCCCATTTTTGTCCTCTCCCCTTTGCTTTATTATAATATCCTAACTAGATTAGGACTAAGGCTAATCATATACCTAATTGATCCCCAAGGTTCAATTCCAAGGTCCGGTACAATAATTGAATCCCATCTCAATTTCTATTCACTGAAAGTGACCCAATTTAATGTCATTTTCGCTTCCCTCTCCTTGTCCTACTAGGATTAACGTTGAAAATATTTAAATAAAATGGGTCAGTCACAGGGCTCATGGATCATATTGTCCATTGTGGAACTAAGGCCCATCATGGAAGCAAGACCACCTCAGGCTAAACTCAATGAGAACAGGCCCATCTCCCAGCTCAAGCCACATCAGCAAATCCAAATCAACTTTAAAATGTGGCCCGCCAGATTGCCGAGAGAACCTAACACCCAACGAAGTCCTCCACAGCAAGAGATGGCCACCCAGGCATAACTCGCAGTCCTGGGAAGCGAGGGTTATAGTTTCCCGTTGGGATGTCTACCGGGCAAGGGGGTCCTAGAAAATAGCAAGATAGATCTCTAAGCCAGCAGAATTATCTTCCAAGATAGTAGGAAACTTGCCAAGATCTGCCGACCAAGCTCCTAAGATCTAGGGGCATCGCTGGGCCAAGTTGTCACCGGAGGATGCTTCGAGCATACCTAACAGCCCTAAAAATCAGCCATACAGATCGTGAAGAAATCCCGCAAGCACCACGACCTCCATCAGCTTCCATAATCACCATGGAGGAGGCCTAGTTAAAAACTCTTCCGACAGTAGGAGATCCATATCAACATCAAAGTGGATGTTGTATCCTTCTCCAGATGGCCACAGGAGACTGAGGGAGATCCTATGGCTCTTGCAGCCATATGACTTCCGTAAAGAGCTGTGGTTGCCATCTGAAGGAGGCCGAGGCTCAGAGTCCTTCCCGATAATGGAGAGATTTCACAGCTATAAGATCCCCATGTGGCATTGTCCGGGGGTTCCGAAGAGGAGATTGGTGGAGAGGCAACCAACATCGTCATGAGCAGAGCATCTCGGAGAAGCATAGGAGTTCGTCGCAGGCCCATCGTGAAGCTGTCAGAGAACTCCTGTGGAGCCATTGAAGTCGACAAAACCCCGAAGGTCTCTGCAAGCGCAGATACTGCCATTGAAGTTGACGGTGCCCCCCGAAGGCTTCCACGAGGCCAACTATTGTTGTTGAAGCCAAAGGAGCATCACAAAGGTGTCCACCAATCATACCAGGCTCTGTAACAAGGTTCGAACCCAAGGTAGAGGAGTCTTACCGTGATACCAGTCGTCGTCAGAGTCTTCTACCTCTCCACCCACTAGCGTTGGGAACAAAGGATAACCGTGGAGACTTTCCTGACGTCATTTGTCGTCATCAGACCTAGCAGGCTACCATGAAGACTTCCATGGAAGCCCTTATTACCGTAGAAGTCCAATGTTCATCGCGGAGACTCCCACAAAGTCTATGGCATCCCTGTACCCGAAGCAATCAATATAGTCAAAGAGAGGACGTGGGGGGGCATCCCTGTACTTTCTTGTTTCATTAATAGTGGCCTGTGATATTTATCAAAAGAAAGAGAAAATTAGAGCTGGTAGTTTAGTGGGGGGGCATCCCGAAGCAACAGAGTCTATGGCATCCCTGTACTTTCTTGTTTCATTAATAGTGGCCTGTGATATTTATCAAAAGAAAGAGAAAATTAGAGCTGGTAGTTTAGTATAGGTGCAGCGGCATATCATGAGAAAGAACATCTCAAATAATTCTAAGAAGATCTAATTAGTACGATTGTGAGAGAGAATTATTGGGAAAAAAATTTATACGTGAGTATGGCTTTAGTAGAATTTATATTAATGTGACAAATTAATTATATTAAATTAATATACGAAGTTGAAGATATTATATGAACGAAGAGTTATGAGTAGATAGAAAAATCAAATAGATTGTTAAGAATTTATTGGTATGATCTAAGATCAATGTCAAATAAATTAGTTTATTAAGTTGTAACTTTTTTTAAAGATAATTTTTTGTGGCTAACTCAATATTGGGTTTACAAGTTCATACATCATAAACGGTCAAGTAGATAATAAAGGATTAGATATAAAATGTTTAATTAATCTAAATTAATAACTAAACAACTAATTAAAATTTATCAATTGGTAGATACTAGATATTAATTAATAACTGACTAATAATTTATATTTTTTTCTCATAAAAAACTATTTTCCCTGTACGTATGCCCGCGTACTAATAGCTTACTAGACTTTTTACAAACAAGAAAGATTTACAAGGATGGATCAAGGTTGGCTTGCACGTTTAGAAAATATTGAGAGAAGTGATTCAAAAAATATTATCGTACAGATGTCACTGGAAAAAAAAATTTAACCCTGCGAGTTATTTATTTGTTGTTGTTTTTTTGTCACGAGGGAATATTAACTCCCATTCAAAGTTCGTTTGCTCTTTTCTTCTTCTTTTTTCACCGAGAGTAAGTTCACTCTGGAACGATTCCTGAACAGTTCGCCCACCCTTCTCTACGGAGGCGATTCGTTGGGGTGGTGGACGGCGGGGGAGACATCACGACGGGCTCCTTCCCTTTCCGCTACGGGACGAGGTAATAATGCGCGGAGTGGGTCCCGGTGTCCTTACCTCCTTCCCCGCTGGGCGCGGTGCCCCCGCCGTACTCTCTGTCCGATGTGCCGCCGCGCCGCCGCTGCGGGGACTTCGCGGCCGGAACAGACGGGTCGCCACCGCCATGGGAACGGAAAGCAGGGGGGAGGAGGGAGGACGATTCCCGCCGGCCGGCGCGGCGCTTCCGGCGGCAACCTGGCGCGCCGAAGCACGGTGTCCACGGTTCCCCTCTCGCCCATCCCCATCGTGCCTAACTCCCGCTCTCCGGATCACGAGCTGCAGCAGCTTGCGGGCAACAAAACACAACCCCACCAGATCCGATCTACACCTCCCCCCGACTCTCTGGATCTACTACCCTCACGGATTCGTGTCAGCACGGCCAATTCCACATCGAGACGTATTAGTCGTTCGATCGTTCCCAACTGCGTGGATGCACAGACGAACAGAGGATTATAAGGTAGGTGATCCAGGTGGTATTATCTCGGGAATTCTGCCGTCAAAATTTATATCCCGCTGCGGCGGGGGTTGCACTCGAAGATCGCTGGTTTTACAGGGTTATGCACGCCTCGCCGGACCGCCTCCATCTACACATCCCGCCACCACATCCAGCCCCGGCCGGCGTGCTAGTGATTACTACTCCGCGTAGCGTTGCGCTATAGTCACTACTACTGCAACTCCTCTATAGACTGTACAGAGGAAGCCAAGAGTGGTTCCGCCGGCAGCCGCTACAGGTGCATCCTCAGTAAGTACTCACCAGGTGCTGTGGCTTGTGCGACGACGGCGGCGCGGTGGAAGAAGACGAGGCCGTCTCCTCCTCGGCGTCCCACAGGAAGTGCGCGTACGATCCGAGGACGTAGCTGCACCACCACCGTGAACGGCGTTACCAAGATGTTTTTGTCGAATGGCCGCAAATTGCCGCTTCGTAGAAAACTCCGAAGGTGAGGAGGATGGATCGATGCGGCTCACCAGTCGTCGGGGGAGGTCTCGACGGCGCGCTCGAAGTAGGCTTCCGCGCGGTCCCCGTCCCGATGCTCATCCCAGATGAGCTTCCCGTAGAGCGAGAGCACCTCTCCGTCGTTGGGGCTGGCCAGGATGGCCCTGCCGTAGCACTCCTCCGCTCCCTCCACGTCTCCTTCCACCTGACCACGAGACGAAAAGGGTTTCAAATCGAAGGCGGGAATGCCCAGATGTGCGGCGGGGAGCACGGCGGGAGCGATTCTGACGAGGTCATTCCGGAGGAGCGGGGGGGAGTACCTCGTGTAGAAATTTGCCGTAGTTCCTGAGCAGAAGCGCGTTCCCCGGGTCCGCCTGCAGCATCTCCCGGTAATACGCTCCCATTCCACTTCCCCTCCCGCCGGCGCCGGTGCCCTCCTTCTCGCCCTTCCCCCTCCAGTCGCCGCCGCCGGCGCCAAATTTTCTGCCGCCGCCCGCCCCTCCTGCCGCAAACTCCACATCCTCCGACTGCACCACTCTCGACCCCGCGATCGCGCGCCTTGTCCGCGCTCCGGGGAGGCGGAGGAGCTGCGTGGACGGGAGAGAGGCAGCCCGCTTGGTCCGCCCGAACGGGGAAAAGGCGCCGGAGGAGCTCTTGCCTTGGGCGAGATGGGGATGTACTGCTGAGCCAGACGAGATCTGCATGACCGTCCTCATGCCGAGAGAGAGAGAGAGAGTCAGTCAGTCTGCTGCTTCGCCTCTGCCTTGGGGAGGAAGAAGGAAGGAAGGAGGACGAACACGTGGCCGTTTTAAAGGGCCGGCGAAGCTGGGCAGATGGCGACGTGTTCGACGGAGGGGGAGACGGGGGCTATTTCGAGGGAGGGGGTTGCAACTTGCAAGGCCGTCGTCACGTGACCGTTCACGTGAGAGCGCACGGTGCGAACGACGCAGGAAATGCCACGTCGGGTTGCGCGGGGCCCGGTCCACGTGGCCACTGGCCCCACGGCCGACCGGAGGGGGACCGGATCCTCTGTGCACCTCGGTGTGCACCTCAATGCACACCACTTCTTAAATTCATCTAATTATGTGATCAAATTAATTATTTTAATCATTTTTAAGATCGTGAATATACATATATAATATATGATGTTATATTTTATAAAAATCAACATTAAATATATTTTATACATATTTATTTAAATTAAAAATATAATTAATTTATAAAATAGTATAAATTGAAAAAATATTAATATTATTTCTTTTTTATCAATACATAATATATATTTATATTCACAGTCTTAAAAATGATCAAAATAATTAATTTGATCACATAATTAGATGAATTTAAGAAGTGGTGTGCATTGAGGTGCACACAGAGGTGCACAGAGGATCCGGTCCCGACCGGAGGGGGGTAAGCAAAAGGAAGCCGCACACGGTATGGAAGGACGACGAATCAGTGCAAGAGATTACTTTTAAAAGCAAAGAAGGCATGTAACGGAGCCGGATTCCGTGCTAACGAAGAATCTCCGATGTGCTATTTCAGTTTGTATTCGAAGAAATGGTTTTAACCAGAATAAAGCAGGCCGAGGAAAAGACAGAGGAGGCCCACAGAACGAAGGGGTCGAAACTGGGGGTGGTTCTGTTCTGGAAGCATTGAGGGGGAGGGGCGGGGGGGTCGCTCTTGTCAGACGGCGGCGGACGACAAAAAGGGCACCCGTCGCCGGTCGCTCGGGGTCGCCGTCCGTCCGGCGTCCGGGCCCCGCCGGAGGGCCGCGCGCCGGCAACCGTGTGCCCGGTACGTCCTTCCCGATGCGTGGTTTTTTCTTATTCTTATTTTCATTTTTAAATAACACATTTTTTTGTTTTGAAATTATACAGTCAACACAGGAGTTTCTTTCTTTTTCCCCCCGAAGTAACGCATTTGATACAAATATGTATCTTTTGGGATCTTTGGTTGTACGGCGAACTAGGCTTTCGTTGCGATTTTATATTTTTTTTGTAACAAAATTTGTTAAAAAAATATTTGGCGTTTACTATAATTTCGTATTCTTAACAGAGTTTTTCTCAAGGTGAGTGTTAATATTCCGTCGGATCCTTACTTGAATCACCTTTCAGCTCTCTGTTGGTGGAGTTTTGTTGTGCGTTCATCGACGAATCTTTGCTCCTGACGTCGGCATCTCTCTGACCGCTCACCTTAGTTTGGACATCTTCGTCGAATCTTTGCTCCTGACGTCGCCATCTCTCTGACCGCTCACCTTAGTTTGGACATCTTCGTCGGGAGGTTAATTTTTCTGTTATTTTGAGTTAGTTTTGGGGTGGAAGGGAGGAGTTTTCTCTCTCCCAAAAATGTTTAAGTCTTGTAGTGTCGCTCCTACTATCGTGTGCCGTCTAAATGTCTATTTAGACTTTTTAGTTATCCCCCGTGCACTACATGTATGGGGCTCGGTTTATCTATATGTGTTTCTTGTTGTTCTTAGTTAGTATCTTGTGGTCCGATCTTGTCTTTTGGCCCTTCTATGCTTGTTTCATAGTCGTGATCTTTCTTTCGAGATCGTTGTTCTGAGCAATATCCACATCTCTATGGTGTGAATTTTTATCTCGACGCAACTGTTAAACTCCCTGAGATGAGTTTTTACTTATGCTATTCGACATGAATCTATGGTCGACTTGCGATTATGTCCTGTTTTGTTGGACAAAATAGTCATGATCTATCTTTTATTTATTTTCTATTTCGTCCGGTTTGTGTTGTCATAGTCTATCTATTGTACTCTTCTGTGATGTTATGAATATATTTGTGGTGTTGTTGCTGTTAAAAAAAATGTTTAATGTTTTGAACCAATTAATATTCTCCGATTCTGACACGTTGCACCTGAATTTTGTATTTTGCGATATATAGGATTAAAATTTCAGCCCTATGTATGGAATGCAGGGTCTCGACCCGAGTCGCAACTCAGGCCCAACTCGGTCGGCTTTTGGGTCGACCGACCCGGTCCCGACCTCACGACCCCGACCCAATGGTTGTTTTAAAAAAAAATTCTTTTTTTATTTTTTGTTACGACCCCGACCGACCCGGGTCGATTTAGGTCCAACCGATCCGGTCCCAACTTCCCACCCCACCTACCTTGAAACTACACGTACGCGTGTGTTGTTTTCTTCCTCGATGGAAGGGTGTGCATAAATTAGTACAAATCGATCGACCAAAACCAGGTGGTAAAATGATTTTTTTTCGAATCAAATCAAATTAAACTAATCAACTTAAATAGTTCCGTTTCATTTATATATCACCTCCGTTGTCACGTACCATACAACATAATACTGCTTGCTACAAGAGAACTTCCTGTAGAACTCTCCATTACCTGTATTTATTTCTACGCTCAAATAGATGCATATTGACTGATGTGTTAACATGCATGATTTGTGTTTTGTATTATTAGGCCTAAGAGTACCTAGCTAGGAGAAGAAAATAGACTCGCAAGATGCTCTCCAAGGCCTAAAGCGTAGATCTAACCGAACCATATATATGTACCTATTACAATTGATTTGATTCGATTCGATTTCAACTTAAATATATATATATAAGACAAATCAAATCAAATCATTCACACCCGACATAGAATTGTTCATCATTGGGTTCAAACACAAAAATCAGACCAAATGAACGGTTTGGTTCCATCAGGCTTGAGTTGAGTCGCCGATAGATTTGATTTGAGTTTTCAAGATATTTCAAAAATAAATAAATTGAGAAATTAAATAGTCTGAATTGAATCACATATTTATGGCCGACAGCATAGAGCATTTTTTATCAAATTAAACCAACTTTTTTCGTAATATTAAAGGATAGGAAAATAATTTTGGCGAAACAAGTCAAAGTGTAGAATTAAAATATTTAAACAAAAATCTTGACAAGAACAAATAAGTTACGGAGATCACATAATTTGAAATATTTTTCAATGCACACGATCATAACCATATAGCAACGCAAAGAGTACAACTTACATGTAAATATGCTTTGATCGCTGAGAGATGGAGAGATTTGAATTCTTTTGGTAGAGTTTGACGGCTATTGTGAGACTAGATGATCACACCATAAAACGTGAATATCACCTAAATCGACGGTCTCACGAATAAAATTATAAATATGGATATGATTAATTAGGGGAGACGTTGCGACATAGCAAGACATTAAGAAAAGACCAACAAACAAATCTGAGAAAAAAAAACTTTTAAAAAAAATTGAATCCTACCACACCTAGCACACGAAAAAAAAAATTGAAGTGGACTTTTTTTTTTACCAAAGATGATCTACGTGAGATAATGCTCACTATCAGCCTAATACTCTCCTCAGGAAGGATATCGATCGACGGTAGAAATAACAGTTGAGATAATAAAAGATTATAGCAAAAATCACTGTCCTACTCTAACAGCATCTTGTAAAATCTTGATTGTAAGGTTGAAAGACCAAAGGCAATAAGTAAAAATAAAAATAAGAGTTAACATAATCAAAAAAAATTTGATAAAATTTCAGCAGCTGCTTTGTGACGTGGTGGCGTGTTAGAATTGTGGGGATAGTCCCATATTGACTACTTGAGATTTGATATAGTGCTTATATATCATGGGCCCTTCTACTTCAACACCATGGTTTTGGGGTTTGTAAGATGGTATCAGAGCGGGCACTTATCGATCTTTAATACTTGATTATCTCGCCTCTTATTCTCGCTGCCCATTGTGGCAGTGAGGGGGAGTGTTAGAATTGTGGGGATAGTCCCATATTGACTACTTGAGATTTGATATAGTGCTTATATATCATGGGCCCTTCTACTTCAACACCATGGTTTTGGGGTTTGTAAGATGGCGGCCATCACTCGGGTTCGAACCCGGGTCTCCCGCGTCGACCGAGAGCGTCAGCAAAATTGCAATGTCCTCCCTATCGGTCTAAGAGTTCAGATCACCTTAGTTCCTAGGTGGAGGGGGTACCCTCGGTTCTCAATCAAAATGGGACAGTTCAAATAACAAGTCTGGTGAACTGCTATCGAAAAAGATTGAACCGTCACCGACGTCTTACTAACTCACTACCCATCGGTAGCGAGTTGTACTAAGTTCGGTAGTGAGTTTGTAAGGCTTCCGTAACAATTCATTAACGGATCATTGACTCATTAATTCGCTACCAACGGAGTTGAACCGTTACCGACGCGTTACTAACTTACTACCAATCACTTAAGTGACTGAGATCGTGACATTTCTTCGTTGAAAACCGAGGGTACTCTCTCCATCCGGAGACTGAGATGATCCGAACCCGCGGGGCTACACGACGAGATAAGCCATAATTATAGCAAGATCATCTCCCTGCTCTAATAAGTACGTACCATCCGTTGTAGTTCCGGTGGAGCCCCGGCGGCGGCCAAGGATGGAGCCATTCACGGTGCCAAGCCCCGCTGCTGTGATCCCCACCGCACCACCGTCCTCCCACTCCCAAAGGTCGCAGACCCTTCCAAACCCTCCGCCGCCGCCGCCGCCGCCGTCTGCAGGAGCTCCCAACGACATCCCACGCTTGAGTTGAAAGAGACCCGCCCGGGAACATCCATGGTCCGTTCTGCGGCGGCTGCTCACTAGCTAGCTAATTGTCTCCTTCTCTTCCCCTCTCGCCGGAGGCAGCCAGCCAGCCGGTCTCCATGACACACGATCCACAGTCGTCGTCTGAATCTCGTCGATCGTCATCTTCTCCAAAGCCGGAGCGGACAAAGGAGAGACTGGCACACAAGAGCGAGTGCGCGGGAGCCGTCGTCCTATATAGCTCTCTGTAATCAAGCTGCTCACATCAGGCTTCGTTCGTCGCAGCACAGGCCGCTGATTTCTGCCGCCCGCCACCAGATGGTTTTTGGTGTGGTGACACAGGACTATGGAGAAGGGCAGATGGAATCCGAGGAGCATTTTGATCATCTCAGCATCATTAACATGATGCATGGTTTAACAGTTTTACAAAGCGGCAGTTCATTGAAATTGAATTAGGGATCAGTAGCTATAGTCATTTCTCTATCTGATTTTTTTTACTAGAATTAATTCGATCGCTTTTGATACTTATTTCAACATTTATTTTCTTTTGACTCACGCATCTTAATCGGATCGTTAACTAGGCCAAAGCGTGTTAAAATGGGTCGCACAGGTTTCTACTTTTACGGCATACTTTGATTGAAAATATCATTTTAATTTGCACGTTAAGAATATTTTTTAATTTAAATTATTATCAATTTTATAGTAGATATTAAATAATTAAGTTTATAATTAAATTTAGTAACAATATTTTTGTGAAATATAAAGATCGGATTGGGTTGGGTCGGGCTAAGTCATGTTAACATTAATTATTTTGGTTCGAGCAAACCCTATATATTTTAGAGCAAGCCTCATCCTATTGACACTCCTACACAAAAGTTGATAGTTAGATGAAGGGGAGCGGCGGAAGTGTCTCTCTATAAAAGAGAGTCCCTAGCGTTGGAGTTGGATGATGAAAAAGTTCTTCCCCAAAACATTCTCTCCCGAAATCCAATTTCGCTTCTCTCTCTCTCAGTCTATTCTGTACACAATACATTTGGTACCATAGCCAATCTTTCACCAGATTAATTTAGATTAGTCAGATGTCTCATTTATAATTCTCTATTGTTTATTTGAGTATCTATTGTGTGTGATCAATATCTAAGCTCAATATTAAAAGGATCATGAGTTACAGGACCTTTCAACTTAATGAATTAATTTCTGTTGTAATTAATTCACTTGCTAGTTGTACTAAGGTGGCATTTGATTAGGCTTAATCTAAATATCTTAACTCTTAATTCCACATCTAATCTCTTAACATGTGATAAAAAAGTGTTGATTTTGATTAAGACATAAGTGAATTATGTTGTTTGATAAAAAATCTGAATCATCCGTAATATAATATAAATATGCGCGAATCTCTGGCGGAGGGGCAGATGCCGAAGCAGAGGGCACCCTGCGTCTCCTCCACCGCCGCCTCCTTCTCTTCCTCCCTGATTCCCTCCCTGCTCCTCTCCGGTCTTCAAGGGTAGAACCAGGCTCCGCCTGCCGCCGCGATGCACTAGTCGCCGAGCGGCAAGTACTCGCCCATGTACCCCGTCCAGCGGGGGCCGGGCTCCATCGGGCTCACCCGCTTCGGATCGGCCCCGGGGTCCCTCCTCACCGCCCTCGTCGACTCCGTGGGCGGCGGCGGCGGAGCCAGCGGCAGCGGGGAGAGCGAGTTCTCGGCGGCGGCGGACAACCTGATGGGTCGCTTCTTCTCGGGGGAGTCGCCGTGCGGGACGTCGGAATCGAGTTGCAAGACCGTCGCGCCGGAGCTGGCCCCGGCGGGGGCGTACGCCAAGAGCAAGGCGGAGGCGGCCGGCACGGGGCTGGCGCTGGAGAGGTCCTCCTACGGTTTGGGCGAGATGCCGATGGGAGACCTCGCCATGGGGGTCGGCGCCGGCGGGGGCTCGCGGTGTCTGAATCATAAAAAGCTAGTTGCCATCACTGAATGGCTTAGACCTATTTTCAGATATAGACATTCGGTCAGAGCTTAATTCAGACAAGTTATCAAACATTCTCAAATCTCTTAAGTCTGACCGAATCAGACAAAAGAGGTTAATTAAGTTAAATCAAACGCAGCCTAAGTCACTATGCCATAACCTCCAAATAATACCACTGATATTAATATATTAGATCTTTCCATTCATGATCACCATGCGTTTATATTCCTTCGTGCCTATATAATAAATTTGGCATGATCACTTAATATGTCAAGTCTATATGGTTCAGTACTAACAATGCTATACTCATGTACGGATTCTCTTGAAAACATGTTCTCTCTCAATCCAAGCTACCATGGTCAGAGATTCCTTGAGTATTGACTTTACAAGATATTCTCTCTCAAGATATCAAGAGCGAAAAAATTATAGATATAATATTAAAAGATAGAGATCTCATACCAACTAGTGGCACAAGTGAGACAACAAAATCATTATCTGGCACGCGGGTATCACATAATTATACAATATTTTAATTATCAATCAATTCAATAAACTCATTTTCTAATAAATATTTGTTTTGTATTGCTAGTGCCTTCGCATAAGTAATCATGAGATCACTATATTCACGCTGGTTATTTAAATATCTATATGGAGTAGTTTATCTCTAGAAATATTTAAGATGAGCGCGGCTCCCCCCAAGTGGCACTTGAGGGGAGCCCCTCAACCCCTCTGACAAATGGGCTGAGGGGATAGTGATTTGATGGGCATCAAATCATTGTCCTCTTTTTGTGAGAGAGCTAAGGAGCTTCCCACATGTGCCCACCTGAGAGAAGCCGCACTCATTTAAAATTTCTCTCTATCTCTCTCTCTCTCTCTAAATATATATATGAAGTAGAGACACAGTATCTTGATTGGTTCTTTGTTTAAAAAATTCATAAACAACATTATATATTTATATTATCTTATAATATCTCATGACATTTAGTGAAAAAATATAGTATATAATAATATAAAATATTTAACTAATAATTGCATGATCATTAATGTGATTGACTTGTAAAATACAATTACTAACCACAACAACGGAATATTATAGTGTTATATGTAACTATTATTTATCCATATATTCTATAATAATGCACATAGAATATTCTATATTAATGGGATCGGCTGATTCTTGGTTTGGATCGGCCATGGCCGATTCAATTCTCACCAAAATTATTGATCTGGATAAAACATTTATTGGAATCAGCATATTTGGTTAGAATCGGAGCCGGAATCGATCAAATCGGTTCATTATGGAATGATTCTAGTGAGGACTTGACCGAAAATGGCATCAAAGCGACCTCATGGCACCATTCGAGTGGGGGGTTGGGCTGATTTCGCCCCCAAAATGGCCTAGATTGGATCGGAATCCATTCTATAGCTTTATTTATTTATTTTTAGGTTTTATCACCTTGAAGAACCGATCCAGAGCAATTCTGGATTGTTATTTCTTCCGGTGGATTGCTCAGAATTGGACCGATCCAATCTGATCCGAAACGGATCGATACCTATCGATCTAGTGGCCGATTTTGATCTTGCAATCCTTGCTACCAACAATTTCAGTTAACCATTTTTGGAGATTCAGTTTAAAGAACTTTGAAATTAAATATGTTATATTGGGAGTAGGTCAATAATATATGACCTACTGAGAAGTCTCCTGATTGGCACAGTTGATGGACATGTAAGCTGACTTATTCGTTACACGTGGTATCGGAGCATGACTTAGTCAAAAGGTCCGTCCTGACTCACATGGGTATGTGATATGTGATATGTGTGTGGTGTTGTCAAGTCTTTAAGGTGGGGTAAATTGTAACCGCCCATTTTTGAATATGTTAAGAGATTAAATCAATATTCTATCGACCATTCCAGTTAGCTATTCTTTAAAAGTTGACTTGAAAGAATTTTGAAGTTAAACATGTTGTGATGGGAGTAGACCAAGAATGAGTGATTTGTTAGAAAGGCATATAAATCAATATTTGTTGATATTCATAATATTTGTTGCGTGGCTAAAGTGAAAGTAATTCGTTCCTGACATCGTCTTCAACTCTAGACATATCAATCGATATTCGTACTATGATACCAAATATTATACATACTTCAAAGAAAAATAAATTGATCTAGAGTACTTATTGGAGTTAGCTAGACACACAATCATTATAAATTCATTGCAATTCAATTCTACCAAATCAAAGAGTATTGAACACAAAACTCAACATTACTACTCTACGCTTTCTAGTATCTCCTAGAGTCTTAGACCGACCATACTATATTGATACTTTTACTTTTTCAATTTTTTAACTAATGTAATATTTGATAATATTAAGGTCCGACATTAGAGAATCATCTCTTACATGTCATTTGAATACGTTGCACGAATATCTGATCATCTTGATAATTAAATTCGTTTAATATATAGATTGATAGTTGACATGTGAACGTGAAACGCGAATAGTTAAGATGAGTTGATAGGCATTACTAATATTTAAATTTAAAGTATGAGCATATTATTTGACAACAACATATAAATTTGTAAATAAAATAGAGTAGTTAATATGAGATAATAATAAAGCGACATGAATAATATTAAAAAGACTATGAGTAACTGTTTAAAATGTTGTGTCACTCTCGCTAGAGTAGGGAAGAGGACAATAATAATACCATCACCATTGAAGTCATGCGTAATATCTAGTTAGACGTTGGAGGAGAGAGAGAGAGATGGGGGTTGGGGGAACAGCGATTTGATGTTCCTCAAATCATTGTCTTATTGTTGTCTTCTCAGCTCTTTTGTAAGAGAAATTGAGGGATTTCTCTCGTGTGACCACAAATGTCATACGTAATATTTAGTTAGATGTTGGAGGAGAGAGAGAGAGAGGGGGGGAGGGAGAAAGAGAAAGAGAAAGGAGACCTCCCCCTCCAAAGAAAAGAAAAAAGAAAAAAAGGAAGCTCAAAGAAGCACACACAACCGATTGTTAGAATCAGACGGGGGGCTAAACAACATGGATGAGTAGACTCCAAAAGTGATTGCCATAAACTATATTGTATGTGAATGAAATGATGCGGTAACCAGCGAGCAAGCCATCCGGTGGTAAGCCAGAGAGCGGTGGGCGGAGAACCCACAGATCTCAACGTACAAACCAGGACAAGGGAAGGAGGGGGGTGTCACAGCCTCCCCCTCCTACGTACCGTGAGAGAAGTGGGGCCAAAGGAAGACGCCAAAGGGGGTGGTCTGGCCTGGGCAAGGTCATATCCGCTCACGGCTGTCATCCACCATTATCATTAGGGGTGCAAACGAGCCCAATCAAGTTGAGTAACATATATATATATTGTTCAAACTCGTTTCATTTTTTTTTCTTCTTCTTCTTTTCACATGAGTTCCAATTTATGTTCTTAAATTTATATTCAGCACAAACTTACATTTGATATTTTATTAAACCGAGTCAAACTCGAGCTCGAGCTCGAATGACAGCTCGACTAGAATTTAATTCACATTTAAGTTAAAGCTCAATCAGAACTTCTTTATAAAATTTGAAATTAATCTAAGTTTGTTTATGAAACTCTAACTTCAACTATTTTATTACATTTCACATAAGTTTGGACTCAAATCAATTTTTTATTTCGACTCAGTTTATATGTTTAAACGACAATTAATGTACAACTATCGTTACTCGTAAATTACTTTTTAAATAGATATTTAATCAAATGTCTAGTCGAGTTATTCACAAATTTATCGAGTCGAACGGGTGTATACTTAAGTCTAACTCGCTTAATGAATCGAATTTTATTTTTGTGTTTAATTTTATTCGTTTAACGTAACAAACGAGTAGAGAGTTTTAGAGTTGCTTGTGACTGCATGAGTTCATTTGCACCCCCTAACAATTATATAGCATCTTTCATCCATGCATATACTAGATATATATATTACACGATAATTTTTCTTTGAACTTCTAGTCCACCGAGTAATTAAGATTATTAGAAAACAAGCAGATGGGTTGACTAGGATAATAAAATATGTTGTCATGTTAAATTAATTATAGCTTTCATGTGTTTTTAAAGGTTGTCAATGATTAGACTATCCCATGAAAATATCACACTTACGTGTCTAGACTAATCCACAATAAAATATTGTTAGGTAATTTGGTTTTGTATCGCTGAAAACATAGGGAATTAATTTAGGTGCTCTAATTTTTCCTGTACGTTAGATGTGTGTTTTCCGAAGATCAAAACATCAATGCAAATCTGATCTTATCCTAATAATATATTACCTTATACATGTTAGTGCGTGGTATGTATATGCAGAACTTGATGACGTAAATTCATCATCTGGGCTGTTTGGTACAAGATTATGTGAGGGATAAAATCTGATTGATCAGCTAATAAAATTAATCTTGTACCCCAAGATAACTGTCAAAGGATAATGTTGAAGCACTGGACCTATCTTATGGGGGTGTTCAGTTGCATGACACGACGACTTCTTTTTTTCTTTTCTTTCTTTGAAAATATGGTTTTGTCATAGAACTTGTTCAGAATAATGTTTAAAAAATATTAAAAATATCTAATTTATAGAGAATTCTTTACTTGGATAAGGAAAAGGTAAATATCTATTTATTTATTCTCTTGGTCCTCAACTCTTTTTAGTGATGCTATACTCTTTCGTTACATTATCTAACAAAACATGATAACCTTATGTATTTAGCTATCTTATCTATCATTTCAGTGTATACTTTTATCACAACAATATACAAAAAAGTTATCTTACAACCAGTCACCCTATCGACCACCAGAGAATTTAAATACTCAATTAATTTGACTAAGATAAAATTCCACAATTAGTTATATTTTACACTTTTATAGGTAACTTCTGTAGATGGAAAAGTTGGTAAGATGAATTTTCTAGCACCATTTTTTTACATCATATACATGATGCTTTATGTTAGAATACATAATAAAAAAGGGATATAAGAGAATAGAACAATGAGCTTTCATGGGCCGACTGTTTCCCTTTCATGCAAGACCAGTTTGCGATGGGTTTCATTTAGAGATAAATATGTGGTTTAACCCCAACCCCCCAATTTTAGGGATAAATCCCAATTACTCTCTTTCACCAAACCGGCCCTAGTCATTCAGCATTTACCACATATATATGTATATGTATGTAAAAATTGATTTGAAATGTTTCAAACAAACAAGACTAATTTAGATGACTTTATATAGAGGAATTGTTCATATTCCTATATATCATTCAGTTGTATCCTACTTGTAATTGACATCCAGATTTTTCAAAAAAAAACCAATTTTGTTAGTGTTGTAAACAAACGCGGCCGGCCAACTAATTAAGATTATTTTATGAATCTAGCTAGATTTTCTTCAAAAAAAAACAATACTTTTCTAGTGTAAGCAAACTTCAGCTAAACCTGCTGTTTTAGGGATAAGTCAAGATTATTCTTTTATTACCTCCGTACCGTACCAAATGAGACACCGGAGCATGTGCCCAAAGCTGGCTGAGCGTAGCTCGGTTGGCATCTCTCTCGCCAGGTTTGCGGGAGGGCGGGGTTCGAGGGCGGCCGATGACGCCCGGCCCTTCCCGGTAGGCCTGTAAAGTGGGCGGGTCAAGCCCGCCGGCCTGCCAAAAAACCTGCTGTGGGTTGGGCTTAGGCCCGCTAAAAATAATCATGAGATCTTATGAATAATCAAATTTTAATTTGAATGTTGTTGGCGGGCCTGACGGGCCCGAGGCTCTTCGGCCCGCTGAGCCCGCGGAACTCCACATGGCACTACAGTGACAGGAGGCGGGAGAATGGGACGTTTCCCATTCTGGGCAGAGGCGACGCTGAGGGCCCATGCCTAAGAGTGTACGCAGCGTAGGAGCAAAAGAGATCCTCTGCCACTTAATATATTCTCTCCTCGTCTGCTTGCGTGTGAGAAGCCACTTAATATATTTTAATGTATTAAAATATTCTCTCCTCGTCTGCTTGCGTGAGAAGTCACTTAATATATTTTAATATTGACATTGTAATATCTTGAAAATAAATAAATAAATCGGAGAAGTTAGCATGTTAGAAAAGTTATTAAGATAAGATTAGGTAATTAAAAGATAAAGATAATTTTATAAAAATTTAACCATCAAATTATTTATTATTTAAATTAAGAAATAATTATATTTATTCTTCATCTCTCTTTAAACTTTTGAGCATTCTGAGTTTTAAATTTTTTTAGGTTTCATTTTCTTTTTGATTTATCAGATTATGATAATTTACAAATTCATAGATTTTCTAGTTTTTTTGAGTTTTTTTAAAATTTATATTTTGCATAAATACAAGGATTACAAATTTTGGATGTTAGAATCTCCGAACATTCCAATCCGTAGGAATTTTTAAATTTTATGGTTAATTGTTTTTAGCAATTTTCCCATTCATTCACTTTTGAGAATTATGAGTTTTTCAAAATTTTCAGGTTATATTTTCCTTTTTTTACTTCTCAGATTATGGCAATTCACAAATCGATAGATTTTTTGGTTGTTTTTAAATTCTCCTCAGAACTTTTCAAATTTTATGATTGAATTCCCTATGTATTAAATGAAATATTAAAATAAATAAAAATATTAAAATATGATATATAAAATTTAAAAATAAAATAAAATTTAAAATATAACACATCAACAAATTATTAATAAAGTGGGTTTACTTAATATTTTAAACAAAAGTTGAAATATATTATATATTTTAAGAATCCTAAAATTATTCCAATTCAAAAAAATGAAACCAAATCCGAGTGAAATTAGAATATTATAATTCTAATTCAATGACAGTAAAATTAAGAATGTCTAAACTATTTTCGAAATCGAATATAACATGATCTAAGATATTTTGATAACAAACATGAATAATATGAATATAAAAGGACAATAAATTTATAGAGAGTAATATTATTTTATAATGATTAACATAATAAATTAGAACATTTCCGATTTTAGTCGAATTTAGTTTTACATACCCAGATAACTAATTACGACTAACCAAATATTTATTTAAATAAATACATAATTAGTATTAAAGAAAAGAACTTGTACGAGCAGAGAATTTATTCTTTCATGACTTTAACATATATTTCTTAACATTGTTAATTAATTCAACGAGGACACAATCTTTAATATATATGCATATATACATTTAACATTGACACACACGGTTACTCTTTTCCTAAGACGTGATCTTCAATCAATAAAAAAATTTTAATAAAAAGAAACGGGCCGCGGGCTGCCGGTGGGTTTATGGGTTTTTAATAGCTTTTGTGGGTTTTGAACCCATGAACTCACGCAAAAAAAATCATGGGCTTGGGCCGGGCATCTACAGTGGATGGGCTGGGACGGGCTTGGGCCGGGTCAGCCCAGGCCCGCCCAGTTGACACTCTTACTTCCCGGGGGAGGGTTTTCTGGTGGGAACCGAGCCAGCAAAGGCTCGATCCCCTGTCGTCGACGCGTGGCAGGCTTCGGGACAACGTGGTCATGATCAAGAGAAAAAAAAAAGCCATGTGCCCAAAACTTGTGCAAGATTTCTTACGAAGCTCTACTTGGCGCTGGACCGAAAACCGTCTCAGACAGACGTGGGTCCCAGCAGCTCAGGTACGCACCACTGTACCAGCTGCCGCTTAATGGAAGAGTTGACCGGCAGATTGACTACCACGCGTTGACCGGCCGCAGCGGCCCACCGTTCTGTCTGCCGATGTCTGTCGGACGGGCGCTCGTTGACCGGACCGCCGCACGTGCCTGCCTGACTCAGCCTTGACCTGGTCAAGCAACTCTCGATCGATTGGTCGAAGGCAGAAATTATCTTTCGCCTTAAAATACCAGCATGGGTTTGCTTAAAAAAAGAACTTATCTGGGAAAAGAAATAAAAGAGAGTTTATCTTATGAGTGGGGGGGGTGTACACAGACCGGATCCGGGTCGGATCCGATAAAGCCAAACCAATATTATTATAGAAATTAATAAAAACAAAAAAATATGTACTTCTTTACAAAAGTTATATATCATGAGAAGAATTTTTATCTTCCTGACCTTACATCTTCCGGAATACTCATCAAAATTTCATATATAAATCTGTGTTCCTGGACCAGAACATGATACCAGAATGCAAGATTATATATAAAAGTTAATTTGCATGCCTGCTAGGGCCGCAAAACCCTTGCTGCGGTCTTCCTCGCCGCGGTGACACGCACGCGGCGGCCCCCTTGCCGCGAAACCCTCATGGTGGCTCCGGCGGACTTTTTGCTCGTGGTGAAATCCTAGACGTTGCGGATCCCCTTCGTAGTTGCCTATTTGTTATTTTGAAATTGCTTTTTTATGGGAGGGAGGAACCTCCCTCCCACTCTCTCTCTCTCTCTCCAACATTTCGCTTAAACATGAGTTTAGATATTTTGTCTTTTTTGTTGTGCTGAAGTTGTGGAGTTCGACGTACCTATATCATTTTGTTTTATTGGAGTTTCTACTTATGTTTGTTGTCTCGAGGTCGAGTTCCTTGGTATAATCTTTTTTGGTTCTCTTCACAGTCACGTTACTCATTTCGAGGCCAATGATCTGGGTGATATCCACACTTATCTGGTATGATCCTCCGGTCTCGTGCCAGTTATCAAACTCTTTTGTTGGAGTCCCTTTACCTGCTGTGCGACTTTACGAGCACTTTTATGTGCTGGTCGCTACGTGGTTATGCTTGAGTCTTCTCGAAAAGATATGATCCGTTGAAACTCTAATTATTTCTAGTTTGATCGTGCGTCCTACTATTTTGAGTCCGCTGTAGTTATATTATCATTTCTGTACTTTTTTATATTATAAATGAATTAAATTGTGAGGTTGTTGTTAAAAAAAGATTATATATAAAATTTAACGAGTGAATTTTTTTTGAAGAGAATGATTACGTTAGCCAACCGACCTGACCCCGGTCCGGGCTTCTGCCCTACCCACGTGGGATGTTTTATCATGCACACAATAAATTTTTATATATTTTGGTGATGAAAATATTAGATAAAATAAAAATAATTTAAGATGTAAAATTATCGTGAAGTACGGTGATAAAAAATAACGGAGAACATGTATAACCATGGAAAGGTGAGGGATCATAGTGGAAAAACGGAGAAATTCTTACATTCTATTCTTTGTTCAAGAAGAAATCAGGTATAAAGATAAGTATACTTGTAATCATCGTCAAACACTCCCTTTCTCACAGAAAACGATGAACATAACATGTAGATAATCGTAAACAGGTCGACGTGGACTAAAGTTTAAACACATAAAAAGAGGGCAAAGGGAGCAACACCCCCACGTGGACCTGGTCGACGTCCGCTCATGGCCCACTAGCTTCGGTTTCGCTGGGTCGACGCCTGGCCCAGTTAATGCTGCACAAGCGGGTTGGTAGCGGAACGGCTGGGCGTAAACGGATCCGGATCGGCTCCGGATTCAAATCAGGTTTTTTATTGTTAACCGAAGTAGATACGAGAAAACACTCGCTTCGCTTCCTTCCATTTAAGATCGGTTCTGCATAAATATCTATACGACGTATATATAATACATAAAGTTATTTTATTTAAAAGGATGTTAGAATATTCTCTGCTAGACAGTAATATTCTTAGTTGACATCGATAAATATACTAAAAGTTTTTAATCTTAAAACTTTCTTTCCACCTATTTATCTATCATCAAACATAATAATCAAATAAAATAAATTATAATTTGATATTGTCCGTTTTCGCTCCATACCCGAGGAATATTCGGTCAATCCGTATCCTTATCCGACTCGAACTCGACACAGATCATCCGTTTAACCGAGCGGAGTTTCAATCCGGAAAAAATGAATGGAGTCAAACCATTCGATTTAATTTGGAAAGTGTGATTGATTCAGCTTACTTTAGAAAAGTTAGTTAGCGGAGGCGCTTTTTAATAAAAAAAAAAATTTAGCGTTTACTCTCGTCCGCAGCGCCTCCGGCGGAACCAGTTAGAAGCCCCTGGCTTGGCGTTGACTGGTTCAGCTGCGGCCCCCACGTGGCCACGTGTCAGATTTCTGTTCGACCAGATAAATTGGTTGAGTAACCCAATCAAATATTGGTTATTTAAAAAAATAAACTAATGATCTATTATCACCTAAGTGAGATAAAAATCGATCAGAGTCTAAATTTGTGTCGGGTTTGGTAAATGAGTGAAAATCAGAGCGTCACGAGTAAGTTTAGATTAATTTTGGGTTTTTCTAAATGGATTCTTGCCGAGTTTGAATTTAAATATAGACTGACTTTTTAGTAGAAAATATAGTTTGAACAACAGCCGACCTTGGCCCACTCTTTTCCACCTCCCAGTATCTCTGCTACCAAGACATCAATGCACCTCAGATCTGATCCGTTAAAGTTAGGTTTAACAATCGGCCAAATCAGTTAACTAGTCCACCAATTCTATTAATTAGTAGTCTTCTCAGGAGGTAATCCATCATCAACTTGCTCTTAGTAGAACACGTTTAATTTTCGGAGTTCTGAAGAATAATTAACCGATATTGTTGATAGTTCACTTATTTAATCTCTTAATATATTCACAAATCAAGATGTTACGGTCTACCCTCTTAAAGAATTGATGTCCTTGTCAAGATCACACACTCTTGACTTTTTGTAGAAAATATAGTTTGAACAATAGCCGACCTTGGCCCACTCTTTTCCACCTCCTAGTATCTCTACTACCAAGACATCAATGCACCTCAGATATGATCCGTTAAAGTTAGGTTTAACAATCGGCCAAATCAGTTAACTAGTCCACCAATTCTATTAATTAGTAGTCTTCTCAGGTGGTAATCCATCATCAACTTGCTCTTAGTAGAACACGTTTAATTTTCGGAGTTCTGAAGAATAATTAACCGATATTGTTGGTAGTTCACTTATTTAATCTCTTAATATATTCACAAATCAAGATGTTACGGTCTACCCCTCTTAAAGAATTGATGTCCTTGTCAAGATCACACACGTCACGTATCACATATCTAGACGAGTCACTTCGGACATTCTGACTGGGTCATGCTCTAATACCATACGTAACGATCGACTAAATCCATTGACTTATCCAACAACTATGCTAATTAGTAAGATTTTCAGGAGGTCACCTATTCTCGATCTACTCTCAATAGAACACGCTTAACCATGAAATTTTTTCAACTCAACTTCGAAAAATAGTAAACAAGTGTTATTAGTAATCTACTGATTTAACCTCTTTTCCACCTCCTAGTATCTCTGTTACCAAGACATCAATGCATCTCTGATCTGATCCTTTAAAGTTAGGTTTAACAATCGGCCAAATCAGTTAACTAGTCCACCAATCCTGCTAATTAGTAGTCTTCTCAGGAGGTAATCCATCATCAACCTGCTCTTAGTAGAACACGCTTAATTTTCGGAGTTCTGAAGAATAATTAACCGATATTGTTGGTAGTTCACTTATTTAATCTCTTAATATATTCACAAATCAAGATGTTACAGTCTACCCCTCTTAAAGAATTGATGCCCTTGTCAAGATCACACAAGGTCATATATCACATATCTAGGCGAGTCACTTCGGACATTCCGACTGGGTCATGCTCTAATACCATACGTAACGATCGACTAAATCAATTGACTTATCCAACAACCATGCTAATTAGTAGGATTTCCAGGAGGTCACCTATTCTCGATCTACTCTCAATAGAACACGCTTAACCATGAAGTTTTTTCAACTCAACTTCGAAAAATAGTAAACCAGTGTTATTAGTAATCCACTGATCTAACCTCTTAACATATTTACAAACTTAAGTGTTACACTAAAGATAATTTAAAGGTGCAAATGAGCCAAGTATAATATATTATTTTTATTTAAATTTATTTGAATAACATAACAAATAAGTCAAGTTAATTTTTTTATTGAGTTTGGAACTATTTATAAAATGCACCAGTTTGTTATGGATAAGCGAGCATCTAGTTTAGTATAATTGCAAATTATAATTTGAAAATCAGTCTTATTTATGATTCGTTGACCAAATACTCAATATTAATTGTGTGCCATCAAAGGTACTTTTTGGTGTTTATACCAAGCATTACTATTCAGCATTAATTAATCGTCTGCTCTCTACGGTCTTTTTGGTAATACTATTTGTCATTTTCTATCACTATTAATAAAATCATCGACAACTATTTATGGGGTGTTTGATTGCATGATAATGAAGGTTTTTGTTTTAATTTTTAAAAATTGTAATAAAACTTGTTAAAAGAGGTGTTTAATAACCATGACAATTTTATGTTTTAAAAGTGATTTTCTTCTTAAACAAAAAAAGAGGGTCTCACCTCTTTCTTTTTTCTTGTGGTCCCCCACTTTGTTTGGTCATGTGTGGTAGTTACTCTTTTTTGCAATCACATCCCACTTTATGGGGTGTTTGGTTGCATGATAATTTTTTGTACACTTTCATGATAAAAATTTGTATTAAAATAAAAAGTGAACCAACTCATGACATAAAATTATCACGTTTGGAGTGATGTGATAACAAAAAAAGTAACTACCACACATGACCAAACAAAGTGGGGGACCACGAGAAAAAAGAAAGAGGTGAAACTCTCTTTTTATGTTTTAGAAGAAAATCACTTTCAAAATATAAAAATATCATAGTTGCCAAACACCTCTTTTAACAATTTTTCTTACAATTTTTAAAAATTAAAATAAAAGTCTCCATTATCATACAACCAAACACCCCATTAGATATCAATATCCACTATGAAACTCTTAAGATCAACTATCGATTTCGACATTGACACTTCATTCTCTAAAAATAACGCTATCAAAATGAAGATAATATTATTTTTGATACTCCAATATATTACGAATAAATTATTTTAAGAAAATTCTACAAATACCTGTCCGGTGAAATATGATAAAAAAGTGTAAGTATCAAGTATAATTATAAAGAGCGAGAAATCACGAGAAAAAAAAACTCTCACCTCTTTTTTGTTTAAGAAAAAAATTTATGTATAATATTTTTAGTAATTTTTGATCATTCCTTTACAAGTTTTTTTTTCAAAAATACATATATGTTTATAACAATTTTAATTTATTATGCAATGAAGCACACCATTAACCTTTTAATGCAACTTAAAAATCACATCACCAGGCATATATAGTCCAAATTTTATTTGTTATTTTACGGTATTTAATTTATTTTTAAACATTTATTTGTATAGTTTTGAATACATTTTTGCGACCAGCGCATGTCAGCATAATAATTAGAAGAAAACTTGACAAAGGACAGATTTCCCAACATTATTTTTACAGCCTTTGACAAGAATTATATATCTTTACAGAGATGATTAAGAGATGCCTTATTACGTTAATCACCAATAGAAGAATATATATATATATATCACACTGCATGAATTATTGAACTCATTTTCCCTTTAAGAAAATGATCGATTGCGCCCAATCTTCGTGTGACAGCTAAAAAGAGCCATGGACAGTATTCTTCAATTAAATATTTGATAAATGTTGTGTCCATAATGCTTCCTCCGAGCATGAGATTAGTGAGTCACTTCCGATCCCACGTTTGGCTGGCGTAAGAGGGAGGCTGAAATTGTATGGATCGATGCCGTCGAAATAGATATTCATAAACTGAGTACTAAGGCCGTCTCTGTTTCAGCTCACTTATCAGCTTGACTTGGTCACACGGTTCTTACCGTTTGGTAAAATATCAGAGTACCACGGTAATTTCTTAAAAATTATTTATGGGGTGTTTGGTTGCATGATAATGGAGTTTTTTATTTTAATTTTTAAAAATTATAAGAAAATTTGTTAGAAGAGATATTTGGCAACTTTGGTAATTTTATGTTTTGAAAGTGATTTTCTTCTTAAACAAAAAAAAGAGAATCTCACCTCTTTCTTTTTCTTCTTGTGGTCCCCACTTTGTTTGGTCGTGTGAAGTAATTACTCTTTTTTGTCGTCACATCCCTCCAAACATGATAATTCTATGTCATGAGTTGGTTCACCTTTTATTTTGATACAACTTTTTATCATGAAAATGTACAAAAAATTTATCGTGCAATCGAGCACCCCGTTAATTATAAGTGATTTTTTATTTTTTTATTTTTTTGAGGTGGACAACTAATGGGGTGTTTGGTTGCATGATAATTTTTTGTACACTTTCATGATAAAAAATTGTATTAAAATAAAAAGTGAACCACCTCATGACATAAAATTATCATGTTTGGAGGGATGTGATTACAAAAAAGAGTAACTACCGCACATGACCAAACAAAGTGGGGGACCACAAGAAAAAAGAAAGAGGTGAGACCTTCTTTTTTTGTTTAAGAAGAAAATCGCTTTTAATACATAAAATTATCATGGTTATCAAACACCTCTTTTAACAAGTTTTCTTACAATTTTTAAAAATTAAAACAAAAACCTTCATTATCATGCAACCAAACACCCCATAAGGTTTTATATTTCACAAAATATAATATTAGAGAGAGATTTGACGTTCTGACTTTTTGAGGTGGTAAAACCTCTCGTTTCTGATTCCGTCACAGTTCAGGTAAAATGTCAGAATATGATATCAAACTCTTAAAAAACTAACTTAAATTTAAATAACATTTTTATTTTGCGATACAGATAGTTAAAAATTATATGCAGCAAAATAAGAGATTAAAAATTAAATTAAGATTTGAGATATTGCATTGAGCCAAATCAAATACCACCCGACAAGCTTAGAGCTGTATATTTCCAGCATCCCATTCACAACATTTAAAGAATATATATATATATATATATATATATATATATATATGTATATGCGCATATGTTCCTTTTAATGGACGTGTACGCCCTGGAGGAGGTGTTTAGTTTCAGCAATAACTTTTAGGCATCTTAACGTTAATTTTGTGTATTAAGAACTTGAGATAACTAAAATCAAAAAATAACCATGTTCCATGAAACGGGGTAACAAAGGAAAAAAGTGGAAACCATATATAACTTTGAATATTCTGTGTAAAAAAAATCTTCGGTGGTAAAAAAAAGGCAAGTCCATAAAACTTGCGTGTTTTGTTAAAAACGGCTTTCAATTCAAACTTAACATTCGGTGGTAATATTTTTTTTGGGAAAATTGATTCCCGATCCAATTAACAAAATGACTTTAATCATAGCTCCGTTGACCCAATTTTCTCCATCAACAGTCCGGCATTGAAAATTTTTGTAATGCAAGATCCTCTCCTTTACTTCACCGTCACATAAAATCCAAAATGACATATTTGCCCTTAAAAAATAGAGAGCATTCTATTATCTTTTTTCGCTTCACATGGACGAACAGTGTAACTTAGTTTTTTTATGACTTAATAATAATTTAATTTATTATTATATTTAAAACAAAAACAGTATATTAAATTTAATTTAATATTAATTTTTTATATATGTAATAAATTTTAATTTAATTATTATGGTTTTTTTATGTTTAACTTATTATTACAAAGTTTTATTTATTATGGTTTGAGATAAGACTACAGATATATTTATTAATTATATCTGATTATGATTAAAATATTAATTTGTTTACGGTAAAAAAACTAGATTTGATTTATATCAAACTTTTGAATATGATATAAAATATAAAATACTAAATTGATCTATATCTGATGTATGACTGCATGGAAGTAGCATAACGTTATTATAATTTAATTATATTAAATTTAATAAATTTTTTTAATATTAATCTATTATTATGTCACATGAATTATATCTTATCGCATCAGTTAATTAAAATAAGATTATAGCGTGAATAACCCTATTTATCACATTAAATTTATTATGGGCTAAAAAATATCAATATGTTTAGATTTTAAAACAAAAAATATTATGCTTAACTTATAACCAATATTTAAATATAATACAAATAATGTCTAATAATTATATATTCTTTTATATTTATACTGAAAGATGAACGTATATTTCATCAAATATCATAAATATTTTAATTTTACATAATTTTAATTTTTCTTTGAAAACTTTGATCTTCATGTTCAATCTATCCACGAGAAATTTCAAACATCAAATTGAGAATGCATTGAAAGGACGTAAATTGGCTCAGCCAACAAGAAATTGAAGCTGCGATGTCTTCCGTCGATGGGGGAGGTAAAGTTGTCAAATCATCTCCAATCTAACACTGTAGTAATGGAAAGGGTGAAGATTGGAGCGGGAGCGGTAAATTTTCAATAAAAAGGATTTATGATTATATCATTTCTGACATGGGACTGTGAGACTGTCCGTTGAAGATCCCTCTTAGAACCGGACCGGATGTGAATTTCCTGTTTTGGAACTCCAGCGCCCCGGCGGACTCCATCGCCGGGCGGTACTCCAGCGCCCCGGCGGACTTCCATCGCCCCGGCGGTCTCCAGCGCCAGGCGGAACTCCAGCGCCCTGGCGGACTCCTGCGCCAGGCGGACTCCCATCGCTCCGGCGGACTCCTGTGCTAGGCGATCTCCAGCCCCGGCGGACTCCCAGCGCCTGGTGAAGCCTATCTCCTGGCGGACTCCCTCGCCTTGGCTCCTCGCCCCGGCGGACTCCAGATCTAGGTGGTGAAGCCCCATCCCCAATAGACTCTGGTGCCCGTCCTTCACCCCGGTCTCCTCGCCCCGGTATATTCCTACGCTCGGTGGTGCCCCCACCAGCAGAGTTTTCTCCTGGGCGGAGCCCTCCTTCCATCGGAGCCTTCGTTTCCTTGACCCCACGGATTCGATAGACCTACCATTGTTTTTCGACTTCCTCCTTGACCGCCTCCTTTACTCTGCCCAGGTACCCCTCACCCGTTTCCCCTTCTGATCCCTTCATCGGCTTTCCTTGCCCACTTTAGTAGACCTCTTTTCCTCCGAGTCCCCTCGTTGTTGCACACCATATTGCCCCCTTAAACCACTTTCAGCCTCCCTGCTTGTTGGTGGGAAGATTTGGGAGGTGTGTTTAGTTTTGTTATTTTGACTTCGTTTTAGTTGGGGAGGGGGGTTTTTCCTCCCTCCCATGCTTCCTTTCCTTCGTTTTGCCTATATGGATATTTTAGGCATTTTGTCTCTTTTTGTCACATTGGAACTGTGGAGTTCGGCTTGGTTATATCTGTTATGTTTTTTTTGTTTCTTTGTTGTTGTCTACTGTCGTATGGTCGAGTTCTGTCTTGTTATCTTTTCTTGGTGTCTTCATGGCCGTTAACTTCTTTTCGAGACTGTTAATTTGGACGATATCCACACTTTTTTGGTGTGATCATCCAATCTCATTGCAACTGTCAAACTCTTTAGTTGGAGTTTTTTTCTCTATCGTTCCACCGTTTATGCACTTATATGTGCTGGTCGAGTTATGGCTATGTTTTCGTCTCTTGGAAAAGTTAATCTTCAAGAGAACCCCTTCCTTAATTAGGGTCTGATTATTTGATTATCTTTTTTTTATGTCTGTTGAAATGTCTTATATATACTCCTTTAGGTTGTTGTAATGAATGGTTATGTTTCTTCTTGAAAAAAAAAATGAATTTCCCGTTTTTTTTCCACGTAAATGTGTGTCGAGAGGACAGCAGAAGAACGTGTTGCGGCCGAACTCCTATCAATGCGTCAACGTATCCGCCTCACGATGCAACCAACAACCACCACCTGTCATCCACCTGCACGCTCTTTCAATGCGCGCGCAGCGCAGCTCCCCTCCTCCTCCTCCTCTTCTTCTACCTTCCTCTTCTCTCCCCCTCCTTACATATATACGACGGATGCTCACCCCCCTCTTTCCCACCCAACTTCTCAGTCCCTCGCTCGCTCCCTTGCTCCGATGGCGCCGGCGGCCCCGCTCCCCTCCACCCACACCGGGACCGTCTGCGTGATGGACGCCGGCGGCCGGGTGGGCGCCGCGCTCGTCGAGAGGCTCCTCCAGAAGGGTTACACCGTCCACGCCGCGACCCAGGGTCCGCTGCTCCGCCGACTTCCCGAGCTCCTGTTCTTCCCTTTCCTTCTTCTTCTTCTTCCTCCTCCTCCAAACTGAAAATTCTGCGTGCTGTCTGCGGCAGGGGAACCGCGGGGGCTGCTGAAGCTCCCGCCCGCGGGCGGCGACTGCGGAAAGCGGCTCAAGCTCTTCCGGGCGGACCCCTTCGACTACCAGAGCCTCCTCGACGCCGTGAAGGGCTGCTCGGGGCTGTTCTACTCCTTCGAGCCGCCTCCGGAGCAACCCACCTACGACGTACGTTAGCCCCCCTCTCGACTTTTTTTTCAGTCCTTCACCCTCCCCCCCCAGACCCCCCCTTCCTTCTTCGCCATTGAAGCTTGAAGAACAAGCAAAAGAATCCAGCCTAATCTTAGAAAATATGTCGGCGTCGGTGAAGCATCTTGAATTTTTTGTTTTTGTTTTCTCAAATCGAACCGAACTGAATGAGCGTTGAAACCGTCGTTCAAACGTCAATCGATCGGAAATCTTTAAAACGATTTATCGTTCAATCAGTTCGATCCGGAGACGTCTTCTTCCCGATCCTTGACGTCGTGTCGCATCAGCAGCGCATTGAATGTGTTACTCGTGGGATGTGCGCAGGAGCAGATGGTGGAGGTGGAGGCGAGGGCGGCGCACAACGTCCTGGAGGCTTGCGCCCACGCCGACGCCGTGGAGAAGGTGGTGTTCACCTCGTCGGTCACCGCCGCCGTCTGGAGGGAGAACCGCGGCCTGGCCGCCGGCGTCGACGAGCGAGACTGGAGCGATCCCCAATTCTGCCGGAAATTCAAGGTACGTGGCCAGTAGTAGTTTTCTTGAGGTGCTCAAACGCCTCGAAACTGGCATGGCGGAAGGCAAATTCCTGTAGTTTTCTATTCTACCCGGTGGACTGAATCAATGCTCAGCAACTTCAACGATTTCGACGATATCAGCACATATATATTTCCCTCTACATTTATGATCGATCAGGACTGCTACCTACTTCTATCTTGACAGTAAATCAGATTGATGTAAGACATTAATGCCAAGGAACAAACGAAATCCGGGACATTTTACGGCTAATTTGCAACACGAAAGCCCTTATTGATCGTAGTTTTGAAGATCTTACATGCTCGGAACCTCTGTTCTTGTCTTCGAGCAGATGTGGCACGCCCTGTCGAAGACCGTGGCGGAGAAGACGGCGTGGGCTCTGGCCATGGACCGGGACGTCAGCATGGTGACGATCAACGCCGGCCTGCTGACCGGGCCAGGCCTCTCCATCTCCAACCCTTACCTGAAAGGCGCCGCCGAGATGTACGACGAGGGCGTGCTCGTCACCGTCGACGGCCGCTTCCTCGCCGACGCGCACGTCTGCGCCTTCGAGGACCCCGCCGCCTACGGCCGCTACCTCTGCTTCGACCACGCCGTCTGCCGCCCGGAGGACGCCGTGGACCTCGCCAAGGCCCTCGCCCCCACCGCTCCGTGCCCTTCCCCGAGGTCAGCGCGCCACCTCGGCCCCGCACCGAGTCCCGACTCACGGTCCCTACCCGGTTCTGGAACGCCACTGAGTTGCTGACTCGGCGGTTTCGCCCCCTTTCGTCTTGGTGCAGCGACGGCTTGAAGATCGTACGGCAGAGGATCAACGGGAAGAAGCTGCACAGGCTGATGGTGGGGTTCGGCGGGGGACTGGCAAAGGAGGCCGTCCATTAGACGGTGGTTCCCATGGACGCTGATGGAGGCGGCCACGTAAGATTCTCGATAAGGAGGATCCGAACCCGAAGCGGAGTATCTGCAATTTTTAATTTAACCCCCCCGGTCGATGGTCAGTGTTGCTGGGAGGCACGTGAAATGTGAATATGAATGTTGCCGGTGTGCCTTATCAATTACCTACCGTGAGGCGTGAGGTGTTCTCTTTCTTTTTTCTACTGGGAAAGAATAGGGTAGCCCTGTGGCACGTGGCACCAGTAGGCGGCAGCTGACATGTCCGAGAATGTGACGTGGCAGCGTCTGCGATGTCCATGTGTTCGGTTTCCAACCGCACAGGTGGGTACACACTTCCTATATTATATATACGGGAGATCAGGTTTACAAGATTATCCTTGGAAAAAACTACGATGGCATATACGCCCTCGCTCGATTATCTTTGCCTTGAAAATCAGGAAATGCTGATTATTGATCATTATAATGATCGTCATTTGAGCGAAGTGAATATTTTTCGTGAATGTATCTGTTTAGATATTGAGTTATCTGGATAAATTGAGCTTATCTCTCTGAATAAACTTGTGGCAAAGGGTTTGAAAGCATAATTTTGTCACAGGTTGAACTAATGGGGTATTTGGTTGCATGATAATTGAGGTTTTTATTTTAATTTTTAAAAATTGTAAGAAAACTTGTTAAAAGAGGTGTTTGACAACCATGACAATTTTATGTTTTGAAAGTGATTTTCTTCTTAAACAAAAAAAGAGGGTCTCACCTCTTTCTTTTTTCTTGTGGTCCCCCACTTTGTTTGGTCATGTGTGGTGGTTACTCTTTTTTGTAATCACATCCTTCCAAACATGATAATTTTATGTCATGAGTTGGTTCATTTTTTATTTTAATACAATTTTTTATCATGAAAGTGTACAAAAAATTATCATGCAACCAAACACCCCATTATATTTTGTCACAAGTTGGTCTTAATTTTCAAACTTTTCCGTAAAATGTTTAACACCTGTTGAAATTTTTAAAACGTTTGGGCAAAATTTCTGAGCAAACATCTTGGGTGACTTATCATAATGTTTTATTTTTAGAGGTAGGATGGTTATTCATCTTACACAAGATAAGAGACCAGATGAGAGACGAGAGGAAAACTTCAAGTTTTAAACATTTAAATTAAGTCAAATAAAGACCATCTTGAATCGCATTCTACTCTTGTAAAAGGGCTGTTTGGCCAGAATTTTCTCTTAACGCTTTCCGGCTCTCACTCTCTCCTTGAAGGTAGTATCAGTCTATCGGATTCTCGGGAGTAAGAGAAAACGAAAAACTTCGTTGCTAATTACATAGAGTGATTTACATTAGGGGTGTAAATAGTTCGGTTCGGTTTAACCTCTTTTTCTTCGAATCGAAAATGAATGGATAAGGAGAATAGAACCACAATCGGTTCAGGGTTCAATTCGGTTTGGTTCGGTGAACTCTGAACCGATTGTGATTCGGTTCGGTTCAATTCGATTCGGTTCATCGGTTAATGTATATTTAAATAAATTAAAATTAAAATAAAATAAAATATAACTGTCTATTGTATTTTCCTTTGAGAATAAAATATAGAGGGGAAAAAAGTCACTCGGTAACCAAACAAAGTTTTTTTTTTTTTTTGAAAAACCAAACAAAAGTTGAAACTTCTGATTTTACATCTATCGTTTCAACGTGATATCTGGAAAGTAAAATCAACGAAAACATTATATAAGAGCTGAAATTCAAAGATATCAGTTCCGGCGCGTTGCACCCATTAATCGCGATTCTTCTCCTTGAAAAGAGAGGAAATTTCTAATTATAAATATAGCAACGTTTGAAGACGTGACGAATTAAGAAAACGTTACAATGCTTCAAACATGGACATCCGCATGTCATAATCATATATATATATATGTCTCCTCACAATTTATTCGACAGGGTCTTTGGAAGCAAAATAAATTTTATTTACCGTTTTAAAAATATGCATTAAAAAATCAAAGATAACTACAGGGTGAAATATAACAACAAGAAGAAGGGTGGGGACCGCGAGTAACAGAGAAAAAAAATCATGAAAAATCACATGAAAATGAAAAGAGGTCGCACAGAAGAAATTCCTTGAAATTCCTTATATAATATATATATATTCTCGTAACGATGATCGAACTCCACTTTTAAACAGTTATACAACAAAACACATTTTTCCAGCAAAACCTCTTTATGTTTCGCAACTATAAAACAACCCATAAGATTCAACGCGACCCAATGACACGGAAATAAATATTTAAAGAAGAGAATGTATTATAAGTTCTTAAAATAAAAAATTGAGATTATCGCCTTGATGTATGTTTTATTGCAAAGTACGGGATTAAAATGGAAAATCTAGCAGTCTGTGTTATTGGGATGCCTGAAAAAACGAGAAGCTGAAGAGCTTCTATTAAGAATACTTTTATAAAAAGTTGACTCTATTATGAGTACAAGTTTCTATTAAATTATATAAGCTTAAGGCTATCAACATAAAACTCATGATACTAAATATAATAGATTATTTTTTAAAAATCAAAGTTATGAGTTAAAGATTGTTACCATTTATCATGCAAGTGCTCTTATTCTCGACTCATCTGTGTGACGTGAGAAACTAATCTCATCAAGCGAAGTGCTTTTAATTAAAGAGAGCTGCAACAACACATTGGAAAAGCTCACCCTTTATTAGGCATGTATTTTGAATTATGAGTCATGTCAACAGGTGCTAAAAGGCATTTTAGCAAGCAAAAATATCATTCAGAAGTTGTATTAGAGACGGTAGAATGGCATGTCCATGTTAAGATATTTAGAGATAATAGAGTACTGGATGAGGTATTTGATTTTGACAAGTGGCCCTTCAGAAAAATAAAAAATATATATAGCTGTCTTATGAGAAATCCCTTTCTATGAAACCAAATAGTCAGGCCATGTTTTGCATTTCCGGTTAAAATCATATCCAACTTACTAAGTTTTCAATGGTTTTGTTTTCACATGGATATAAATGAACCTTAAGATCTCTATTGCCATGGGGATAAGCAGGGATAATCCTGGTTTATCTTTAATTCTCTATATTTTCTTACAAATAAAATAAAGTTAACATGGTTTCCCTTAATCCATTATTTTATCCCAAAAAAAAGAATAAAGTGAAGAATAAATCATCCCACCCCATGTAAAAGGATATATATATATATATATATATATTTGGCCCCAAAATCCTGTCTTGTGTCATTGACTGACTGCCTAGCCTTTTAAGATCACATCAGGTTGATATGGCTGGTTTAATATCCTCCAAGAAATGACTGATCAGGGGGTGTGTAGGACTGTGAATGAAATCTGAAACTTTAAAACCTTTTATTCGATTCTGATAAAAAAAAAGTAACAAGTTTGAAACTTATCTTTATATCTTATGAGTTATCATGATCCTAATCTGATACGGTATTGGAATCAAAATCAGAAATAGTCGATTCTATTTTCGATCCCAATCCCAAAAAAAGTGTCTACTCGGAAGTACTCTAAAAATAGATGACATCTGACATAAATGGACCGTTGATTGATATAGTTCTTATGTTTAAAGTTTAATCAGTGTATATGATACTAGAATGATGATCATTCTAAGTTGAACGTGACATATGTGTGATATATGATGCGTATGTATGTGTGTGTGTGTGTAATTTGATGAAAAGGAAAGTTCTATGATATCTTAATTAAAAATTCTGAGGAAACTAAATTAGTATAATATGAACAACTCTGATCAATAACCTTTTGGGAAGAAGCTAGAAAGAACTGATCCGACGTTACATTATGCCCTGTTTGATAACACTATTAGACACATCTATCCCTATTAATTTTAAAATTGATATTGATAGTAATCACCTTGAGGTGTTTGACTAATAATATCGATTTTAAAATTTATAGTGCAAGCAACACATGTTATGTAATACAAGTGTCCACTTGTATCAATTTTGATATTGATACTCCATCTTCTAGAAGTATCAATATCAATACTAATATAGTATCAATTTTAATACTCTAACCAAACAGGCCATTATATAGTAGCTGGTAATAATCCAATGGTGACGTCAAATTAATTGTTAATGAATATAAATAACTAATAACAAGTTTGATTTGAGATGTATCCCGATTTGTATCCATTGATTTTTCGGGTTACCTATCATTAAATAAATTATCAGTAATTATTAAGCTATTAATCTATAACTATTCATTAACTTAACAAATAGACTGGATAATCAACTATCGTTTGACATCCTTAGTTTCCCAGATTAGGATTGTCTTTCATCTCTCCGTTGTCATTAATATTATTGTCATCGTGTTAATTGTGTGGTAATGCAATTATCATATTATGTTGCATAATGTCTTAGTTTGTTTAAGCTAGCTGAGCTAGCTAGTGACTAACCACTATTAATCAAACATTAGTAAAATATTTGTACCGACGTCGAAGAAACCAATAAATTTTTATAGCTAATTAATTTTCTAGTTTATTAAGATTATGCATAGGTAGGTTAATTACAAGAAGTTGAAAAAACTCACACCGTCAAAAATAAATACTCACTTACTAAAATTGATGATTGGTTTGTTGAGTTCTGAAGCGTTCTCTAACATAGATTTCAAGTCGGGATACCGTCCGCCAAAATGCGAAAGATAAAGGTATCTCCAAAACTACATTCAGGACATGATATGGTCATTATATATGATTTTTGTTTATACCTCTTACATCGCCTAAAGTCACAGCAATCTTCCTAAATTTAATGAATCAGAATTTTACAAGTCACTTGGATCAATTCGTGGAAGCCTTATTCTAAGGTAGCTTAATGTGTGTGTGTGTATATATATATATATATATATGTATATATATATATCCACCATATATAAGGAGATGGTCACATCCAGCATTCGTAGATAGCTCTGCAAACTCTAAAACAGGCCGTTCGGCACTAGACTTTTAAGGGGATAACCATGGTTTAAATCCAAATTTTAATATAACAAATTGTATAAAAAGTTTAATAAATATGTGTTTTTGTTGGGTAGTGTTAGTTTTCTAAGACGCATGCATGATGATATCTAGCGATAGCGTTAGAGTGGATTTGCCCACCATGCACGAAGGTTACGTAGAAGTGGGGAAAAGGCCGGTGGCGGATCCAGCACGTAGCAAGTGAGGTTATCTGATCCCACTAAAATTTAAATTTTATATCATAAAATATTATATATTTTATATTAATAAATTTATAAAAGAGGTGACTTCACTGAAATATTTTGGTGACCTCACTGTTCAGAAATTCTAGATCCACCACTGGGAGAGGCCAACCAATGTTGATAAAAAGTTTTCTTAGTCTTGCATGTATTAAAACAAGTTCATTGCACTACAAGAAAATAGGTTACTAGGGACGGCTTATAGCCGTCCCAAAAAACCAAAAAGCCGTCGCTAATAAATATTAGCGACGGCTTCAAAGCCGTCGCAAACGCGTCGCAAATAACGCCGTCGCCAATAATATTAGCGACGGCTATTGTTAAGCCGTCCCTAGTGCATTTATTGGCGACGGCTAATGAGCCGTCGCATAAGTTATTAGCAAAACGACCATTTATTGGAGACGGCTTAGACCGTCGCCAGTAAGTTTACTAGCGACGGCTTAAGCCGTCATGAAACGATAAGGAGATTAGACGGCGTGACGAGAAGTTATTTCGGGACGGGTTGCCTCGTCTCAAATAATCTTATTGGCGGCGGCTAATCGGCCGTCGCCAATAAATGTAGTTGCGACGGCGACGTAAGCCGTCGCAAATGGCAACCGAAACCCTATCACCCGATTCTGCCGGAAATTTACTGTGTATTGCGGCAAGATTTGTATAGCGCGTCGCTAATAACTTTATTGGCGACGGCTACAGCCGTCTATTAAAAGCGACCGCATAATACTGCCGGAAAAACCGGGTTCGAATTTTCTCGGTATTGCGATGGCTGTTTTAATATTATGGACGGCTTTAGCGTCCCTAATACACTTTATTAGCGGCTATACAGCACCGTCGCCAATAATAAATTTGAAAAAAAAATAATTTGATTGGCCGGATTGGATCAATTATACGATCCAATCCCGGAAAATCAATCATTCTTGAAACTTTCATAAAGATCTAAAATCGGATCTACCAATCCAAAAATTGATTTATATTAATAATTTCGGTGCCGGATTGCTCGTTTCAAACTCGACGGACCGAATTAGGATGAAACAACACACATTAACATACCAAAATGTAAATTCACCAAATTTAAATTCATATTCACATACCATATTCAAAATCACATTCATACACAAAATGTTTTGATACATATGAATAACATTCATAGAGAGTAAAAAATACATCTTCTATTCATCTTCTTCATCTTCATCTTCATCATCATCTTCACTCTCCTCGGCATCCTCGTAGTCCTCGTCATCATCGCCATTTCTGGCCTCTGTTTGTTGAGGCGGAGGATGCCCGATGTGGATGGCATCGGGAGTCGGGAACCTTTGAGTCAAGCCTTCAATGATCGGATTGAGGCGATCGAAATTATCTTGGAATGATTTACGGTATGGTTGTCCAATTGATGTTTCAATGAAGATTGTTGTTCTTCATAACGTTCATCGATTTCTCCTTGCCTCGCCACCTGATCTCTAAGCTCTCGAACTTCTTGAGTCGAGCCAGAAGCACCTCCGCTTGACTCACCATACCAAGTGTGGCGAGTTTCACCTCGCCCACCACATCGGATCCGTCACAGGTCGATCTCTACCAAACACGGATACGAAAGCTTCCTCCGCGGTGAGTGGAGGCTGCCGATACCCGACGCTCCGAGGATTCGGATCTTCGGGATTCATCAATCCTTGCATATTTTCCTATAAATAATATGAATAAAAATTAAAATCCCACCGTGATGAATTGTGGATTATAAAGAAAAATAGGTTATGATAATCAATAATTACCATCATAAGACGACTTTGAGTCGTTATCCCAAATAGTAACTCCATCGAGTTCTTCTCATGCGTTTGACTCATCCGGAATACCTCCGACGAGTTGGAGGTCGACCTTCTTTTCGTACCTTACCAAAAAATTAAAAAAAAAGATAAGAGATGATTACGAATAAGAATCGACTAATATGAAATTTTAAGTTTTAACTACTTACAAAGTCTCTTTCTAACCGATGTATATTTGTTCTTCCTCTTAAATACGGCATTGTTAATTGCCGCCATTATGCAGGCATTCTTTTCACTCAATGCCTACATATATATATACAAATGAAACAACATTAAAAAAATGCAAATGAAAAGAATAGGATCTAATTATAAGAGAAATAAAATTTGGAGTTACCTAGCATCATCTTGACTCCATAAATGGCACATATGATGCCATTGTTCCTCGTTGCCTTGTGGAGGAATGTTAGCACGAGCTTCCTCATTTTGATCGTCTGTAAAATACCGTACACAAATATTGTTAACAAAAAATTAGTTATCTCGAATTTACATTCTAAATTATATTTTACCTTTCTTTTCAAATGATTTCTTTGTTTTCTTTGCATCTCTCCCGTATGCCTTAATATACGTGCATCCGATTGAGGATTCCGCTCAAAGGTAAAATGTTCTTGCATTAATATAAAAATGATTAAAAAGTTCACCAAAATTTAGATAAGATGAAGCTACTTGAATGTTACCTCTAAATCACGGAATATGGCATCCTTTTTCTCTGCGGTAGAGCCATGTAATTATGCTCCCCTGAAATCGCAATGAACTCGTTCATAACTCCTAAGTAGGAGGTAAACTCCGTCCATGTGATCCAACGCCGGATCCTCCTACTAAAACGACGTTGTAGGACTCATCGTGGCCAAGTGTTCGCACAACCGATGGCCTGGCTTGGACCTCTCCCACGTCTAAGCGATGTAGCTAGTTAAGTATAAATTAAAAATTACAATTAGACAACGCACGATTTTTAAAAAAAACTTTTTACTAGCATTTATTCAAATATTTACACGAAGCATGGGAAGATGGACTACTACCATCTGTAGGAGGCGTCGTCGGAACCCGGTGAGAAGGAGTCCGAGATGGACTAGGCTCGTGGGTGCCTCCTGGCAGCTCGGAAGCAACACCCCTGGAGGTGGAAGGTCGATCCCTAGATGCTTGAGATTGACCCCGAGGTCCACCGCCCTCGGATGGTGTAGAAGTACGAGATGTCCTACGACTTTTTGCGAAAATTCTATTCATCCGTCACATAAAAATATTAGGCGGCAATCCGGCTTCTAATTGTCAATAAAAAAAATTTAGCGAATCCGAGGTCGGATTGCCCAATCGAGGCGGATTGCCCAATCGAGGCACGTTCGGCTTCCGATCGGGCAATCCGGCTTCGGAGTGGGACTTAAATTTTTTGGCCAATACGAGGCGGATTGCCTAATCCGAGACGCGTTCGGGTTCGGTCGGGCAATCCGGCCGGATTGAGAAACTGGATTTTAGCGTCAGGCCGGATTGCCCAATCCGAAGTCCGTTCAGATTCGTCGGGCAATCCGGCCCCGGATTGAAACTTGGATTTTTAGCCAATCGAGGCGGATTGCCCAATCCAGACCCGTTAGGTTCCGTCGCAATCCGGCCAGTTGTAGGACTTAGCTTTTGGCCAATCAGGCGGATTGCCCAATCCAGACCGTTCCGGTTCGATCGGGCAATCCGCTTCGGATTCTGGATTTTTTGGCCAATCCGAGGCCGGATTGCCCAATCCGAGGCCCGTTCGGATGTCGGGCAATCCGGCCCCAGTTGAAACTTGATTTTTGGCCAATCGGCCGGATTGCCCAATCCGGGACCGCGTTCCGGGTTCGGATCGGGCAATCCGGCTCGGTTGTGGGACTTAGCTTTTTGGCCAATCCAGAATTTGGATTGCCCAACTCAGGCCGTTCAGGATTCCGATCAGACAATCAGCCGGATTGAAACTGGATTTTGGCCAATCCGAGGCCGGATTGCCAATCCAGGCCGTTCGGTCAGACAATCCGGCCAGTTAGAAACTTGGATATTTTAGCCAATTCAGGCCGGATTGCCCAATCCAGGCCGATTCCGATTGGGCAATCCGCCTCGGATTGAGAAACTTTTTTACCTTTAATCGAGGCGGATTGCCCTAATCCCGAGCGTTCCAGGTTCCGATGGGCAATCCGCCGGATTGTGGGACTTAGTTTTTTTTGGCCAATCGACCAGGCCCGGATTGCCCATCCGAGATCGGTTCAGATTCCGTCGGGCAATCCGGCTTCGGCGGCAATGGGACTTAGCTTTTGGCTAATCAGGCGGATTGCCCAATCCGAGGCCGTTCGGATTCCGTCGGGCAATCCGACCAGTTGAAACTTAGATTTTTTGGCCAAATCGAGGCCGGATTGCCCCAATCGAGACCAGATTCAGGTTCCGTCAGACGAATCCGGCTTCGGATTAATGGACAAACTTTAGCCAATCCAGGCGGATTAATCAGACCCGTTAAGTTCGTCGGGCAATCAGCCTCGGATTGTGGGACTTAGCTTTTGGCCAATCAGGCGGATTGCCCAATCCAGACCGTTCCGGTTCGTCAGGCAATCCGGCCAGTTAATGGGACTCTTTTTAGTCAATCCGAGGCCGGATTATCTAATCGAACCGTTCCGTTCCGGTCAGACAATCCGCCGGTTGTAGGACTTAACTTTTATTGTCAGGCCGGATTGCCCAATCGAGACCGGTCAGGTTCCGGGGCAATCCGGCTTCATTTGAGACTTAACTTTTTGGCCAATCGAGGCGGATTGCCCAATCGAGACCCGTTCGGGTTCCGATCGGGCAATCCGGCCGGATGAAACTTGGATTTTTGGATCAGGCCGGATTGCCCAATTGAGACCCGTTAGGTTAGTCAGGCAATCCGGCTGTGGGAACTTAACTTTTTTGGCCAATCGGGCGGATTGCCCAATCCGGACCGTTCGGGTTCGATCGGGCAATCCGGCCCCGGATTGAGAAACTTGATTTTTGGCCAATCGAGGCGGATTGCCGCCCAATCCGAGCCCGTTAGGATTCGATGGGCAATCCGGCAGTTGAAACTTGGATTTTTTGGCCGTCGAGGCGGATTGCCCAATCCGAGACCCGTTCGGTTCGGTCGGGCAATCCGGCGGATTGTGGGACTTAGCTTTTTTGGCCAATCCGAGGCGGATTGCCTAATCCGAGACCCGTCCGGGTTCGATCGGGCAATCCGGCCGGTATGGGACAACTTTTTTAGCCAATCGAGGCCGGATTGCCTTGATCAGGCGTTCAGATTCCGTCGGGCAATCCGGCCAGTTGAGAAACTTAGATTTTTGGCCAAATCGAGGCCGGATTGCCCAATCCAGACCGTTCCGGGTTCCGGTCGGGCAATCAGCATTGTGGGACTTAACTTTTTGGCCAATCCAGGCCAGTTGCCCAGTGGAACTCCGTTCAGGTTCACGTAATCCGGCCGGATTAATGGGACTTTTTTTGGCCATTCAGGCGGATTGCCCAATCCGAGACCCGTTCGGGTTCCGGTCAGGCAATCCGGCTTGGATTGTGGACTTTTTTGGCCAATCCGATGCGGATTGCCAATCCAGACCGTTCCGGTTCGGTCGGGCAATCCGGCCGGATTAATGGAACTGCTTTTGTAATCAGGCGGATTGCCAATCCGAACCGTTACGGGTTCCGGACCGGCAATCCGGCCACGGCCAATAAGACAACTTGAATCGAAGGCGGATTGCCCAATCAAGACCCGTTCCGGGTTCCTCGGGCAATCCGGCTTGGTTAATGAGACTTAACTTTTTGGCCAATCCGGGCGGATTGCCCAATCCTAGACCCGTTCAGTTCCGGTCAGGCAATCCGGCAGACATGAGACTTTCTTTTTGGCCAATCAGAGACGGATTGCCCCAATCCAGACCCGTTCGGTTCGTCGACGGGCAATCCGCCAGTTAAGAAACCGATTTTTGGCCAATCAGAGGCGGATTGCCCAATCGAAGACCCGGTTCCAGGATTTCAGGCAATCCGGCCCAGTTGTGGGACTTAGCTTTTGGTCAGGGCGGATTGCCCAATCCAGACGTTCCGGGTTCATCAGCAATCCGGCAGTTGTGGACTTCTTTTGTAATCGAGGCCGGATTGCCCAATCGAGACCCGTTCGGGTTCCGTCGGGCAATCCGGCCCCGGATTGTGGGACTTAGCTTTTTGGCAATCCGAGGCCGGATTGCCCAATCGAGACCGTTCAGGTTCCGATCAGGCAATCCGGCTTCGGATTGAGAAACTGGATTTTATTGTCCAGGCCGGATTGCTAATCGAGACCCGTTCCGGGTTCCGATGGGCAATCCGGATTGAGAAACTTGGATTTTTTGGCCAATTCTTGGATTAACTTTCTATTTGTATAGCTGAGTTTCTTGAAGTTGTACATCTTCGTGGATTACTCCAAATGTATAGATAGGTACGTTAATAAGTTGTTCTTGATACGGTTCGTTTTCATCTTCACTTTCATTTTCGGAAGGTTGTAATAGTTACGAGGTAGCGATTGTACTGGTAAAACCCATCCCTTATTAGAGTTATCATTTACATAAAAAACTTGTTCCACTTGACTTGCCAATGCAAACAGCTCATCAGTTTCTAATCTTCTGTGTGCTTAATGATATAAAACCATATTCATTAACCCTAAAGCCTCGATCCTTATTATACACATCCCACCATTCACATTCAAAAAGTATTAAATGACTATTCCTATCGAATGATATTTCAAGTATATCTAGTATTCGTCCATAATAACCGTCACAACCAGATTGAAGATGGTCATTTACAATAACACCACTTAGTTGAGTTGATTTGGTTGAATCGGATTCCAATGTTCGAAATCTAAATCCATTACATATATAACTGTTTAATGACGAGGAAAATCTCGACGGGTGAGTGATAAAATCTCCAGCTCCTTGGTATATCTAGAAGAACCTATATTTCTTAACTCTTGAATGTGTGTTCTGAACCACACGAAGAAGTTTTCTTCCGTACTTGGTCTATTTTTAAGAGCATCACTATGAGATTGACGAAAATAATCGATGTCATCAACTTGATTTAACACGTATGCATGTATTAGCTTGTTGTTCTCTTTCCGTCAAAATTTTAGGCACACGCTGCATCTCAAAGGGCGACCAATTGGTTTGAATATTGAACTATCATCCGTATCAACTTCATATGGACCACCGTCATAGTTCCGATCTCTACTATATTCACTCGTATCACGCATATATGTTGAAATAAACTGTGTACACTCCTCAACCAAGTAGCCCTGGGCAATAGAACCTTCAACTCTCGCCTTGTTGCCCACATAATCTTTGAGCCTCTTTAAATATCTTTCAATTGGATACATCCATCGGTATTGAACTGGTCCAGACATTCTTGCCTCATAAGCCAAATGCACAACTAGGTGAATCATTACATCAAAGAATGATGGTGGAAAAATTTGTTCCAACTTGCACAATGTTACTGCAATCTTTGTCTCCCAATCTCTCAAAATGTTACTGTTCAAAACCTTAGCGCAGATGATCTTAAAATACTGGCATAACTCTACAATAGGACTCAGTACATCCTTCGGCACATTTCCTTGAAATGCCAAAGGAATAATATCATATCCATACATTTTCTAGTGAGACCATTAATGGACTTAAGTTGAATCAACTTTAATATAAATTTTAATTTAGATACATTTTTAACACCTTCATATAGAGGTGTTTCAGAATCTTTTAATAATTTAGAATATTGAAAATTATCTTCATTGTGTTCTTCCTCATTATGTCGAATAGAAGATTCGTTATTTTGAATATCTTGTAACATTTCCATTACCTCATCATCTACATAATTATCTTGTGGTTCATTTAAAATTGAAATGTCCTCATTTATCATATTGACTTCAATTTCACCATGGCATATCCATTTTTGATAATTTAACCATATACCATTGCATATTAGGTGTTCTTTGACAACATTTCTTTTAAAAATAAATGTATTACAACATTTTTTACAAGGACACTGTATTAGATCGTTATGTTGTCCATGTCTAAATTGTATTCTAGAATCATGAAAAGAATAGTTTAAAATTCTTCGATCCCTTCAATATATCTAGAATCTAATCTATTAGGAATATGCATCCATGATTTGTCTAAGTTACTCATCTTAATTTGTCGAAAGATTGAAATACAATGAAGAAATGTTAATTTAATAAATAAATCAATATATAACCGAACCTCCACCGAAAGAAGAAACTCTCAAGTGTATATCTCGATTGAAGTTTCGTAAAAGAGATAAAATGATCAAAATTAGACTTGTTGTTGAACAATAAATGTTTATACATACCAATTAAATATTTTTATCACAAACGAATAGTTAGACATGAAAACTAAGAATTGATTTGTTATATTAAGTTAAAACATTAACAAAAAATTATACAAAATCAATAGTTAGAAGGGTCAGCCTTCAAGGCCGCACCCTATCTTGACCAACTCCAAACTACTATTTATGATGAGTTATCCATGTTCAATCATGCCAATAAATTCAAATAATACATTATAGTCTTCTAATAATATTCTAAACATATTAGTTATGTAAAATAATTATTATTACGAAATTTTAGGGTTAAATATGATTTAATGCTACCAAGCTCTAAAAATGTCAGTAAAATTAAAGGGAATTTATATGCAAAGGGGCATTACCCTTGTGTATTTCTCTCAAATGCATTATGAAATATTATTCTAAGGCTCATTCCATGATTAAATAAATTATGCACCTATCTACCTTTGTTCTATCTCCTAAATAATTAAAGTGATCAAGGTGCTACATAATTGGTTTGAGGAGGTTCTTAACTATTAATTTGTTAGGGCTATTTGGTACATATATGCTTTGTGATGTATATAAACAAAATTAAAAAAAATTCGTTTGTTGAAGATGTATACCTCGAAAGGAGGTTCGATTAACCCTAAGTAGGGTTTAAATCTAGCACAAAGGAGGTGGCGGCGGCGGAGCCGACACCACGGCGGTGACGGAGGTAGCTCTCCCCTCAAGGTGCCCTACGCGGGGAGGGGGCAAGCGGCGGCGGCGGCGACGACGGCGGCGGCGGCCACGGCGGCGGCGGCGGCGGCACAGCGGCGGCGGCCGGCGGCGGCGGCGGCAACTGGCAGCGGCACGGCGGCGGCGGCGGGACCAAACGGTGAGAGAGAGAGAGAGAGAGAGGCGCGCGGGGGAAGAAAGGAGGGCGTCGAGGTTTTTTAACCCAAACTTGTTGGCGGCCGGCACGAAGCGCCGTCGCCAGCTCAATGGGAGATAAGTTACATTGGCGACGGCTTTCGCCGTCGCCAACAAAAATCGGCAAGTTCCCGTTCAACGGTCACCATGGATTAGTGGCAAGGCGGCGGGCGGGGCGCGCGATGTGTGCGACGGCGCGTATGGGGGCGGGCCAATTTTCCGAGGAAAAAACCCGCACGGGCGTTTTACGGGTATTTGCGACGGCTTGCGCCGCTCTTAATATTATTAGCGACGGCGTAACAAGCCGTCGCCGGTTTTCCGAGAAAAAAACCCGCACGTTTTCCTGGTATTGCGGCGGCTTAAGCCGTCGCAAAACCATTATTTGACTCAAGCGTCGCTATTTACCAAATATTAGCGACGGCGTTAGTTTAGCCGTCGCTTTTATCATTATTGGCGACGGCTTAAAAAAGCCGTCGCCAATTGGCGACGGCTTAAAAAAGCCGTCGCCAATAACCCGTCGCCAATGACCCAGTTTCCTGTAGTGTTGAAAGTATTGTCACCGTAGATGAACAAGTTTTAATTAAAAATATAAAACTCTACTCATAAAATAGTCAAACTTGAGTAGACTATTTATGACTTTAGAGAGCTCATCGGCAACTTGTTTAAATGCTCGATTGATTACTTACTTAAATATTTATAAAATTAAATTAAAATATTTAAAATGATATTATAGTGATAAAATATATTAAATAAGTTAAAATTAAACTTAATTTAAAATTTAAGATCATAAACTAGCTCGAATTCAAATTCAACAAACGAGTTTAGCTCGAGTCTAGAGGCCACGGATGAGCACAAGTCGAGTTTAACAAATAAGCTCAAATCGAACACAAACTCAAGCTTAGACCGTGCCCTTCCCCCGAGTTTTAGCTCAAGCAAATAAACGAGTAGTTCAAATAGTTGAGTATCAACATGTTGCCTTCTTAACAAGCCGATCTTGAATATATATAGGTCCAAAATTTTATGGTAAACTGACTAGCTAAGGGCATGTTTGGTTAGAGTTTCATTTTTGATACTATATCAATATTGATATTAATATTTTCAAATGTTGGAGTATCAATATCAAAATTAAAATAAGTTGACACTTGTATTACATAATATGTTTTGTTTGCATTACAAATTTTAAAATTGATATAATTAACCAAACACCTCTTAATGATTCCTATCGATATCAATTTTAAAATTAATAGTGATTGAGGTATCTAATAGGATTACCAAAGAGGGCATAAACCGGAGTAATAGGTACATTCAAAGGTACCTCGGCAGCCTTCCCTCCGAACATTGATTTGTATTTCATAAATATTATCATAGCATGACTTACATGATGTTTGATTTGTGAAATTCCAAAAACGCACGTGCGCTAAGGAGACCCAGGTCCAAGCTATGATAAAGGCATTGGACTATTCTCCGGTGGCCAATATGGGATAAAACCCTTCAACATGATTCGAGGAAGTCTTGGTCAGGGGTCAAGAACTGGTCGGCCCGGCCCCGGCCGACCCCGGTCACCCATGGTCGATGACCAGGTCGGCCCATAGCCGAATGGGCTATTTTAGCCGTGGAGACCCGGAGCCGTTGGACTAGCCAATGGCAAGACTTAGTCGACCCAATCCGACCATGGGGCCAAATCGGCCGACTTAAGCCCCTATCGGGTCAATCGAGCCCAAATCTGACCGAGTTGCGATGGGTCTGCCGACCCGACCCGACCAACCTCCCCCGGTCCGAGCATTTATAGAAAATTTATTCTTATATAAAATAGAGATAATATGGTTTTTTTTTCTTGTGGTGCCTTCTTTTAGTTATAAATAGTTTCCACTCTTTTTGTATCGTATCTCGTCAAACATTATACCTTTATTTATAACTACTTTATATTTTATTTTAATATATAATTATATCACAAAATTGTATGAAAGAATATTTTGCAATCGAACACCTTGTTCGAATTTGATCGAGAAGGTGGGGTTTGAGTGGGAGAGGAGAGCAACATATAACCAAATCATCATCAATGGCTTGGTAGTTGAGGGTAACACCTCTTAATATGTGTGAACTCTTTGAAGAGATATGTTATTAACATTGTTACACTTGTACTCCACACTTAAATATGGTAGATTCCACTCTTTGCAGCACTATTCATGAGGGGTAATAAATTTGGTTTTTGTTACAATAATATACTTTGTAACAAAACTTGTTAGAATGGTGTTGGGTAGCTATTACAAAAATAGATTTTTATATAGCATTCATTCCTAGACAAAAAATGACAGAGAGGACCTTCTTTGGGTCCTCATCTTTTGTTAGTTGTTTATGGTCTCCACTCTTTTTGTTATCCAAAATTTACCAAATATAGTAATTTTATGTATTTTCTATTTTATATTTTTAATATAAAATTTTATTGTGAAAAGATATACAAAATTATCGCGCAACCAAACACCCCCTCCTGTTAGTGAAGTTTGTAGGTGGTTGTGATGAGTAACCCATTCACCTCCTTGTTGTAATCTCCAGTCTCATCAAGCAACTTCTCTTTAAACCTGTTGTAGTTATGTGTATAAATTGATTTTGACACACCTATTGCCTACCCTTAAGATTATATAGTATCTGTCATCTTGTTTTGGCAATTATTCAATGATGGGCCCACAATGCCTGGCCCAATCCAGCCCAACTTGGTTTGATATAAATTTTCTTTTTCACTTGGACAGTAGTAAAATTTTATTTTATTTACCGAATAAAAAAATATTACGTATGTGTATATCATACTCGTAAACTTGTATTTTCTTAACCTTGCGACAGTTATATTATTATCACACTTTCTTCTTATACAATGCCGGTTAGTTGGAAGGTATCTCAAGTCTCTAGATTGTTCGAACAATAAATGCTGTAGAAAATAAAAGTGGTGAAATAAGATGAAATTATATCATACAATGCCGATTAGAGCTTTTAGGTGGGGGAATGATTCGTCTTAACGCAACCCTTATGTATTGCTATATTGTTTATCAATGAGGTGCTTGGTTATCGAATATATTTTGTACATTTCATCATAAGAGAATATATTTAAATAAATCATAAAATAGCTAAACGCTAAAAAGTAGCATGTTCATTTTGAAAATAACATCTTGAGAGGTGGGGACCACGTGTAGTAAAAAAAATTAAGGGAATACAAGAAGGAAAAGAGGTACATTTTTTTATTATATAAAAGGAAACTGTTTATAAAATCATATATTATGATGATTGCTGAATACATTTTGTTATAAATTTTTTACTAGTTTTTTATAAAATTTGATTTTATTATTCAGTCAAGCACCCCTGTAGATTATCTTAGTGCATATCTATAACAATCTATTTTGATAAAGAACCAATTAAGCCAGATCCCTTTCTCAAACCAACTTTTTATCCATCAGAACAATGTCCTATTTGGATACAATATTAATCACTAATATCATGTGACTTTTGATATTTGGGACCATCATTTATAAAGCTGATGTATCTAACAGTAGTATCAAGATTGATACTACATTAGTTTTATTGTTCAAACAAAACAACTCCTAAAGAGATTTGAAACTGATTAAAGAATTTATATTTTCAGAATAGTCCAAATTAAATTTTAATGGCGGATATGATTTGGATCAGTTAGCTCTTCCCAAAAAAAAATTATCTGGATCAGTTAATGTCATATTATATTACATATAGTATATGCGTTTACAGGCTAAAATGTCAACTTTGTACAGGTCATATTATATAACATAATGCTTCTTATACTAAAATAGTTGGTCCAATACATGTTATCTGGTTTGTTACTCTAGGCCAGACCCAGAAGACCCCTAAAATCAAATCAAACCCATGAGTGGTTTAAAATGAATTAATAAATATGTCAGATAAAATCAACTGGCGGAAGAAAAAGATCAAAATACCAAATTAGCGACACCCAGATTCTTCCCGTCAAAGGGGACCAAAAGATTATGAAATCAAAAGGGCAACAGATTCCGAAGAGTTGTAGAGACAGAAACAGTTTTGTGGCCTCGGATTCGAGAGCACCTTCCGCAATGGCACCGGTGTGTATACATCTCCACCCCAACAGACCAGACCAGACCAGACGGCCAGACCAAACCAGAGCCCCCCTGTCAGAAATAGAAGTCTCGGGTCAAATTTTCGAGCTTCCCACGCAGGGGAAGAACTGATTTCTCTGTGCACGTACGTTGCCAATCTGTCGAACCCTCCTCCTCTCACCGAGGAAGAGAGAGAACCAGCCGGAAAAAGGCTAAATTTTTAGAGGAAGCATATTGAATTGCCGTGAAATCCAGCGCAACCGGCAAAACCCCTTCTTTTTCGCTGGAGAAGACCGGAGAGAGAGATGGGGGGGACTGAGGGGTGACTCTCGTCCAACAGGGGTTGGGGTTAAAAGCTTAAAATGACGACGATGTCAATCTTATGCTGAGCTGCAGCCTCGGCTTCTGCTTTATCCGCTTTTGGTTAAAGCGGCAGCGTCTTCCTCTGTAATTTTCTTCTCAACCCCATTAGCCCTCTCCGAAACACCAACCTCCCTTCTCTCGGTCGACGCATTTTAGAAAGCAAAAGTGGGTGGAGAAGGGCCGTAGCTCAGCTCCTCGGCGGTGCCTCGTGTTGGGTAGTACGGGCCTCGTAGGCAGAGAGAGAAGAGAAGGAGACGGGGTTGCTTACAGAGGAACAGAACAGGTTATCTCTCACCGGGAGTTTTCTTTTCCCCTTCTTCAGTGCTAGTGCTTCTGAGAAGGTTTCTCTTTCTCGCGTTCCTCCCCCCCGGTCTCCGCCATCACATAGTCGGCGCGCTTCCATTCTCCGGCGGCTGCTGTCCGTCCAGCGGATCACACTTATTCGTCCCACCGTGCACTTTGTTCTGCAGCGGAGATGCTCCCTTCCAGATCCAAGTAAGTGATGTATTGCTTCAGATCCGATCGGGATTCATCGTGTCAGTTCCGTCTGCAGCTAAAGGTTTCAGCTTTACGGGCATCTGAGAGGGCAAACTGGCGAGTCTATTTAGGTTTTCCTCTTTTTTGTTAAAATTTGCTCCTTTTTGTTTCCTGCTGTTGTTCGATTTGGTCGGCGAGCAATGTTGTGTTGATGATTGTTTCATTGTTTGGTTGGTAGGCCTAAGATCTTTCCCATTGTTTTATTGACCTTATCTTTCTTTTGTTTGTCGAGTTTGCAGTGTTCTTCTGCTCCGACCTCTGATTTGCTTCTTGGTCTCTAATCTCTGGTGAATGTTGCTCATTTCGCATCTTGTTTGCTTGGCATTTTGCCATCGGATAATTCTGTTGTCTTTCCGAAACTTGATCTTGCTATCGGGGCTAACTATGCATGTTCTGTGATTCTTTACTAGCTTTGTGGTGTGATCCAAGATTGATTGTTGTCGCACAGCTGTTACTCGTGAAGAAAGCATCTGATTTTGTGTTGTCACGAGCAGATCTGGCTTGCCGGAGACACAGAACAGCAAGGCGTCACAGTCAGCTCTGAGTAGATCTGGGCAGTCGGATACTTCAACTAAAACCACACCCACTCCGGCTACGCCTAGAGGTAACAAGCTGGCTAGGACACCTTCTAAATCAGAGGCGGATTCTCCTTCACCCCTCCAAAGCTCACGCCGCTCTGTAGATCGCTCGCCGAGATCAGTTGAGTCAAAGCCAGCAATTGAACGGAGGCCTTCAAAGACCGTTACTCCTACAGATTCAAGAGACCCCAAGACACCGGTATATTGTCTATCTTCTCTGGTTGCAATTTATGGATTTTTATATGGACACTAACCTGCAGTTATATTCTGATGTAGAAACAACCACGGGTGGTGAAAGCTCCAGGACTACAGTCACAATTAGGTGAGGCACAGGAAGAACTGAAGCAGGCAAAGGAGCGTCTGGCTTCTATTGAAAAAGAGAAAGCCCAGATTATTGAGGAGTTAAAGGAGGCAAATAAATGTGCTGCTGTGGCGAATGAGAAGTTGGAGGAGGCAATTGCTGCAGAGAGGAGAGCCAAGGAAAGCTCAGAGATTGAAAAATTCCGGGCCGATGAATTGGAGCAAACTGCTATTGAAGCAGCCCGAAAGAGGGAGGAGGAGTGGAAGAAAGAACTTGAGAGTGTCCAGAACCAGTATGCCATTGATGTTTCTGCTTTGCTTTCTACTAGGCAAGAGCTCCAGAGGGTGAAGCAAGAGCTGGCAATGACAGTTGAAGCGAAGAATGCAGCATTGAGCCATGCTAATGATGCCATGAAGATTGCAGAAATCAATGCAGAGAAAGTAGAATCTCTATCTTCAGAAGTAGCTCATTTCAAAGGCTTGATTGATTTTAATATGGAGGCAAAAAAAGCTGAAGGTACAGAGCTTGTTGATAAATTGAATTCTGAGATAAGCTTGCTGAAGTCTGATCTTGCAAGAGAGCAGCTGACAGGAAGAAAGGTCATCGAGTTGGAGGCCTTGATCGAAGCTCTTAGGATTGAGGTAACTGATGCCAAGCAGGCTGAGTCGGATGCAGGTATTCTAGCAGATGAATGGAAGAAGAAGGCTGAGCTGTTAAGTGCCCGTGTAGAAGAAGCCTTTCAATCTGAGAAAATTACACATGACTCTCTAGCCTTATCAGAGAAAAAGTTGGAAGAATGCAATGCTTCGCTTCTAGATGCTCAATCAGAGATTATCTCCCTTAAAGGAAAGATGGAGTCATTGCAGATTGAGATTGAAAGGCAAAAGCAAGATCTAGATGAAGAATGGCGCCATCATGAAATGTTGAAGCAGGAAGTATTAGAAATGGAGCAGACAATTCAGTTTTTGAAGTCTGAACTTCAGAGCCTGGAAGAAGAAAAGAGGCAGGCATTGGACGATGCAAAACAGGCAGCATCAACCATTCAAAGCCTAGCTGGTGAGAAGAATTCATTTATTAAAGAGTTAGAGATCTCCAAGGATGAATGTGAAAAGAGTAAGAAAGCCATGGAAGGTCTAGCTGCTGCTTTACATGAAATTTCAGGCGAAGCTAGGGAATCACAAGAAAGACTTTTGATCAAGCAAGCTGAGGTAGAAGAAGCTAGTTCAGAGATGGAGAGATTGAAGATCACTTTGGAAACTAAGGATGAGAGCTATAAAGTGATGCTAAATGAAGCCAAAGATGAAATTGTTAACTTCAGGAGTGCACTGGAAAGGTCTGAACAGGAAGTGAAAGACTTGAGATCTGAATTAGAGTGCAAAGAGCTTGACTCACTGAATGCTTCCGAAAGGTCTCAGGATGAAATCAATATGATCAAAGAAGAAATGAACAAGATACTTCAGAAACTAGATGCAACAGAGACAGATGCAAAGGCTGCAAAGGAAGAGGGTGTTGAGCTGCTTAGTAGGCTGAAGCAAACTGAACTGAAAGTTATTAATGCCAACAAGGCTGTGGAAGAAGTCAAGTCTGAGAATCTGCATTTGAAAGAAAGGCTGTTGGACAAAGAAAATGAGCTGCAGAGTATTACCCAAGAGAACTACGATATCCGAGCCCGAGAAGATGCTGCTCTTGAGAAAATTAAGGAGCTGTCTTCAATGCTTGAAGATGCCACAACCAAGAAAATCAGTGAAAATAATGAATTATCAAGCAGTGAAAAGGAATATGATTTCTTGCCAAAAGCGTCAGAAATCCCAGAGGATGATCCAGACAATAATACGGAGGAGAAACACAAGCCAGGAGGACTTCATGGGCTGCCTGAGTTATCGAATGGAGCTGAAAGAAAACAGCGAGAAGAGAGTGGGAATGGTAGTGATGAAAAAAGAGAACCTGTTCATGAAGATTCTAGCATGTGGGACAGTTGCAACGTTAGCAAGGATGTTCCTTCAGAGAAGGAGCATGACCAAGAATCTGTGGATGATGAGTTCCAACAAAAAATAGACGGTGACAGCTTTGAGCAAACAAATGGATCAACCTTGGAGAATGTGGACAATGGTGATGGATCACCCGACAAACACCATGATTCAAAGAAAAAGAAGCCACTGTTGGCCAAGTTTGGGAGTCTACTGAAGAAGAAGAAGAGCAACCAAAAGTAGCAACAGATTTCTTAAGGTATTCTTTTCTCTTTTTTTCTTTCCTCTTTTTGGGACTGCAAATGTTATAGTCTAGGGTTTATGTTTTAAGAACCCAATTGTTTTTGTGCTTTCTGATGGCTGCTGTTATTTCCTTGAGTGACATCTGAAAATTGCACCAACATACAAAGTGTACCCAAGATCAATCTAAGGATTCCTGAGACTCTGATTACTGTTTTCATGCCACCCATATCTAAATGGTCCCAGGATTAAGTTTCTTTATTGTTAGAAAGGTGTTTTCCCCTTTTCTTTATTCCAGTGTCGATAGGTACCAGGATTAGTGATTGGCTTTTATTTATCTGTCCATAGATTTTTGTTTCCAATCATAAAGCTCGGAGGACTGGAGATTGAACCTGGTCAAAGTGGGACTCCCATTCTTTAATTACTTCGTGCGAGCGCCGCACCACCAAAATTGGCTTCTCGTTTTTTCCGCTGGTAGTCGCTTTTTTTTCATGTATACAGAGGGATCAAATTTAAATACTTGATTAAATATTATAAGGATCTTCTCGGTATCATGCTCTGTCTCTCCTTCCAGCGATGCAAATGTAAATTTTTCATTGTACGTTGGCATAAAAATTTGTTTGCATCTCAAAAAATTCGGTGCCATTACGTCATGAACTGGTTAAATATTTACGAAATTCAGAAAAGCTCACCTTATTTCTCTTTGAATCACACGTTGCCAACTCTAGTCTTTGTGTTGGGGGCATCGTAAATAAATGTCATCATCTCTTGAAATCCCATATGTATGACAAACACTTTTCTACTGTTAAATAACGAAGAAGGTATCTGCTAAAAGCTTCTTAACCATTAATTATGTTAAGATCTAAAAAGTTTAAAAATATATAATATATGGCTTCAGTTGTATACTCAGCTAGCGTAAGCATGTCCACGGCAAATTATGATCTGAAGGATAAAGCCCGTCCGGTAAGGGTGATCTTTCCTTCACAGTACGTCTTGGGAGGGATCCTGGTGGCTTTCTTTCTGAGTTGTTGGCACCCAATATAAATGATCTAATTAGTTGGCCCCAGGATAGGGGTGGGTGCCGAGAAAGAAAGCAAAGCAACGCGTTTTCTTACATGTCCTCCATCCCTCTATATACTTTCAGTCATGTTCAGCAGGTTTCAGGAATTTTCTGTAGCTTGTACTTATCCATCTTTATTTGTCCCATTAGGAGATTGGTTACACTGATCAGGCGCCGGCACGCACTGTGCTTTACGCCTCTGGATGGTCACAGCCTACCCCATAAGAATCAATGCCACATGTGAGGGGGCGCAAAGATTGGATCTTTGCTCTTCCGCCTCCGCAGAAAGGAAAGAAAAGAACGGATCTTTTCTTTTCTGTGCCCCTTGTCTTCTCCCATTCAGCTTGTGTCTGAGCTCTGTGAAGTCTCTGAACTACGTTGTCTGTTCCGACGACCAGCCCGGAAACCGGCGATGGACTCCGAGCGCGGACATCTTCGTCTTCACCCGTCTCCGATCCCCGTCGTGTCTGAGTTCTTCCCCGCTCTCGCCGCCGGGCGGTCATGTGTCCTGTTCCGTCGTCCGTCTCGTCTCCGACGGGAAGCTCCGACAGCGTCACGTCGGCTTTGGTTGTGCGAGGGTCCCCCCGCCGCAACATCGGACATGTTCGTTCAGACAGCGGAACGTGCTTTCACGGTCCGTGTCCTCTGTTCGATCTATGCGCTGCCCTGCTTCGGTTTTTTTATTTAAAAAAAAAACTGCACCGAACAGAGCCATTCGTTAGGTTTGATTTGGTTGGATTCGACACTGATAATTAAATAAAATGGAAATTAAATATATACTTTTTATTTTTATTATAAATTTTATTTTTATAGTTGTATCTTAAACCGGTTTGGTTAGATTTGATTCGGTTCGAGAGACTCTTGAACCGATTGAATGGAACCGTTGACTTAAACCAAATTGAACCGAACCAAATCTGCCTAGCTAGATGATTGACCAGGGGTGCTAATTAGTCGATGTGTCAAGTAGATCGTGACTGAAGTTCGATGAAGGATTGACCGCAGTCGTGGTGCTCCTCCTCCTCGCTTTGGCGGAATTTTCGTCGAGGTTTCTCCTTGGAAGATCTTCTACCCTACCCACCCACCTCCTAAGTTTTTCTCTGTCTCGTCCTCTTGTTATGGAGGGATGAAATCTCAAATCATTCATCTCCTTTTCCACCTCCTTTGGTCTCTCCTCCTTTATGGCAAGTTTCGTTTCTTGATATCCTCTTCTGTCATAGTGGCCGTGATATTATTTGTGAGATCGTCAATTTGAGCGATATTTATATTTATACGGTGTGATCACTTGGCCTCATGACAAATATCAAACTCTATATAAAGAGAGTTTAAGTCTCTGTTAATCGACCGTCGTAACATCTCATGCGCAAGTCTTTTAAATTATGTGACCATCTTCGATGGCATTGAAGAAGAAAACTTTGAACATGGTTAAAGTTTTACTTGTTGATCTTAATATAGTGTGTTCTTTCCATGCATTTGTCTATGTATGTAGTTTATATATTGTTTAGCAAGTCATTGTTGGAGTCAGGCTAGCCTATCTTAGGTTTATTTTCAAAGAGGTATCATTTTGGTTTAATAGTACAAGGGAGGCAAGTGTTATTTATCTAAAAAAGGATTGAATGACTCGTTTATTGCGATAAACTGAGTAAATTTGGATAAAGAAATGGTTTAACATGTTAACGAGTTGAATGTGAGTAAATTCGAAACTCAACTCGAGAAAGACTCGTACCCGTTTATTATGTTAATTAAACAAAAGATAAAAATTAGATTCAATAAACTGAGAATCGAGCTCGAGAACACTGTTACATGACTTGATAAATTCACGGATAGTTGGATTAAATATTCCATTAAATATTTATTTAAAAAATAGATGTTGTCACTTAAATACACGAATTGAGTCGAAATTGAATTGAAGTTTAAATAAAGTTTCGTAGATGAGCTAAGACAAGAGTTTTACCGGTAACTCTTGATTGATTCTGAGTTTTATAAATATAGAGTTCGGATCGCCTCGTACATCCAGAGTAAGAAAGCTTTTTTTAATCTCTAATAAGAGACGGTCACAACCTCCGGTCACTTAAGTGACGGTTCAAGGGTGAACCGGTACGAACGTTACTGAATCGGATTTATTGTAGCCCGTTACGAACTGCAGTGTAACTCATTGCGAACCACGGTGTAACCGTTACGAATCGGGTCGAACCGTTACGAACGGGAGGTGAACCGTTGCGAACCACGGTGTAATCTATTACGAAATTCGGTCCGATAACGATTCATGCCGGTTCACTCTCGAACCGCCGCTTAAATAAGCGGCTGGGAGTTGTGACCGTCTCCTAATATATCGAGATTGAGAGACTTTTTCCATCCGGGCGTCTCGAGGCGACCCGAACTCATAAATACGAGTCCTTATCTAGTTCGAACTCGAACGCGAACCGAACTTAAATAGAACCGTTGTTCGAGCTCCAGGTAGAGCTCAACTCGACTGAATAACGAATCAAACTCGAACAATCTAACCGAAGTTCGAACTCAAAACTCCAGTTTTAGCGTAAGATTTAAAAAAAATTTAAAACATGTACACGGAGAAATGGACCGGTGTTGTTTGATACGCACACGACACGACTACCTGCGAGCGTCTCTACGGCGCCCTTCTGGGCTTCCCCGATTACCCGTGCAATATGTAGTATGCCTTTTAATTTAATTCAAATAATCAAATTGTTTATATATATATATATATATACGGCCACTAGGTAGTACGTACGAGTACAGAGGAGCTGGTAAAAGTATACATATAGCAGAGGTTAGTGAAGTGTGAAACAAAGTTGTGAACTATAAAAAATGAGTAAATATAAGGTAAAGTCGATCATCGGTAAAATGTTTTGTCGAACTTGTTGGTAGCCATAAATGTGTTAATTTTCTTTAGTTAAACGCACCCTCGGGGTGATGTAGTAAGTTTAATCGGTTCGACCCATCAAATCGGACCGAATCCCTTTAATTAGGATCTATTTGGTACCATAAAATTTTAGAGATAAATCCGATTCATTCTCTAAATTTCGAGAATAAACTACGTTTATCCCCCAGGTTACCCCTATATCAAAACAGGCGTTGTTTGGACCCTCCCTTATGTTTGGACTACTTGTTCGGTCCGACCAACTTAAACACCTTCCGAATATAGTCTAATTATTTGAACGGACATAATCAAAATGCTATAATACTATTATTACCGTATTATTTATAGAATTCATATCTATATTTTTACAAAAATCGGGTTAATTAAATCATCCGAGCTCATGCGTTATGCTTCCGGTCGGTTGACGTGTTTGAGCGTAAATCTTAACTTCCTGATCTCAGTTAGTTCCTCGCTCCCGAGTCAAGGTTGTTTATATCGTGTGGCTTCGGCATTCTTCTGATTGATGTTGTTTGACAAGATCTCACACTGTGTCTGCAGGTTGAGTGTTTTATCATCTCGATGTTATCGAAAAATTCGTGATTAAAAAACACGGACGCTCATAATTAATACGGCTTCTGATCTCCAACGTGGAAGGCATTATCTTTTCTTTTAAGATTACGTGGAAGGTAATTTTTTTTTTTTGACACGATGGCCCGGTGGCCAACATAAGGGGCAGCTCCCGCGCCGACGAGGGATCGAGCGCTGTCCACTAGATGCCACCTCTCCCCATGGAGAGGTGGACCCGGCAGTCCGTCCCCGAGTTCGAACCCCCGCCACCCCGGGGGTAACGTCGTGCCAACCGAGCCACGCTCGGAAGGCATCATACATCATCATCATCACATCATACGTACGTACGTCTTATTTGTTTATGCCGCGATTCTTTTCTTCTGATTGCTGCCCGCACGTCGTTTTATGGCGGACGGCACGACGCTGCCAACCAAACGGTGTCCTATATAATTATTAAAACACACACACATATATATATATATATATATTTAAGGATAAGATAAAAATACATCAATATCTATCTATCTAATATATTATGTACCAGTGCCGATCTTTCCGTCAAATCTTATTTTGCTCGCTGTGTGTCAAAATATATTGGCCCGGCCCAACCTGACATGCACTACATTGTTGGCCCGACCCGATCCGGCTCGCAAAAATTATTGACTTAGTCCGACCCGGCCCGGCCCAGCCCAACTATATATTTTATAAATAAATATTTATTAAATATGATAAATTTAATTATTTAAGATAACATTATAAAATTAATAATAATTTAATTAAAATATATTTTTAATAAGTAAAAATGATGTTTTTGAAATAAAAAAGTAAAAGTTATTTGGCCCGTTTTAGCCCGCGTCAGCCCGTATGTCGGCCCGATTAAAGCCCGCGGGACAAAATCTTTGACCCGTCAAATGACCCGCAGCCGGCCCGGCCCGCGAACCCGTGGGCCGGCCCGGCCCATTGCCACCCCTAATTCCAAGTGTAGTCATGAAACTCGACTTATCTGCTTTTGTTTCTCCCATGTTTTCTATCGCTCTTATTTGGTGTCTTATGGTCAGGTCCTGTCATGTTATATTGTCTTTACCCCCGTTGATCAAACAGAACTGTAATGTATTTAGTGCTTCCAAACTAAGCTCATCACATCCGTCGTCGATCGGTCTTCTTAGACTACTCTTTCAGTCTTTCCCAAGAGAAGTGTCTCGTATAGATTGCTATGGACCAAAGTCGCTCTTATACCCTCTTTTGCCAGATACTCAAGTCAATCTTGCCCGCCGAACTTCTCTATCTCAAATCTAGTGGCCGACATCTTTACAATACTTGAAACTTTGCCAAGATCACACAGAACAACCGAATCGGATCTAATCCCAGATGGTAGGGACATAGTGCCTAGAGTCCTAGACGCCTTCTTAACAGAACAAAACGTGTAAATCTAATAGCTAACTCGTATATATACAACGGCTAGTGAGAACCAACAACAAGTTAGATAAGCGAACGATGGAGAGACGCCGGATATACACAGTTCAGAAGGATAGATAGATAGTGTCTTCTTGTGTCCATGAAGAGAGTAAATATATGATGATTTTTCCCAAACGGAATAAGCCCAAATCTCACACACTTCATTTCTCGGGATAACACATATCTAAACAACTCCGAAGAACATCGGATAGGCATTATCGCAAACACCACGGTCTCTAGGATAGAAGAAAATTAAGAAATCGAACAAGAAAATTTACAGCACCTTTATGTTCTCACATTTCTCCACAAGTGCACCGCCGTCGTGAGTGAAAGAAGCCACCGTAACTCCCCTTCCCACGTTAATTAGTAGGAACGTACCAGCTGCACAACAGAAGAAAAAAGACTTCCTACTGGTTGAGACCCTTTCCCAAGAGACGGGATCCATAAAAAGACATAAAATTAAGATGAAAAGGACGATTTTTGAGGAACAAAAAGGATATGGTCGAAAAAATTAACTTTGACGAGACAAACGGCTGGAAACCCAGCCCGTTTTGCAGCTCCAAACCTCCTGCGTTGACATATTCTTTCCGCTCATAACCAGAGGATTATGTTGTCCTTTTAGGAAGTTCAAAAATGTTATTTCTTGTTATCATATACGAAGATGTAACATCTTTCTGCTGATCCACGGCTCGATGCATCAAATCTGAAGGTATAACCAATTTGAGCAACATGTGCTGAAAATATATTGTTCCCTTTGCCTTACACGAGGATTTCTGAAGTGTCAACTGAACATTTAATTAAATACTTGTGTACGGTAATTATCATATTTGTGGTCAGTGTTCTATGACGTTTCTTTTGATTTTATGTTTCCAACAGTGAAGATCTTTTGAAGGTTTTATGTTTTGGGCCAATTCAAAGAAATAGTAGAGATTTATTGCCATTCATTTTAACCCAACATGCTGACTTTTATGATACTCCAAATCTTGCTTTCCTCTTCCTGTCTTGTTTCATGAATACCTTCTACGACAAGCTTCCTATAAAGTTGAATTGTAGTTGTATAGTCATGGAAGCAGGTAAACTGGCTAAATTCACAGGCTTAATACTGATTTAGCTTGACGTTCTCGGCTAGAGATGACCTGTTTGAATGCTACGGAAACAGGGCTTTCTTTATTGATAATCTATATAAACATGACTGAACCCAGAGGATGAATGTTCAGTATGAATCATTTATGTAATGGACACCATGCTACGTCTCACTTTTTTTTTTGGTCACATGGCCGCGTTGGCCGGCAGCCCGCCGCGTGTGCGGGCGACGAGGGATCGAGCCCCACCTGAAAACTCTCCACCCCCAGGGGGAGAGCCGGATGCCAGCCGGCGTCCTCGAACCCCCGCCCTCCCGCAAACCCGGCGGGAAGGGGTGCCAACGTCTCACAATCTAGGCAATACGACTAAGCAAGAAAAGTTTTTACTTTTTAGTTTAGCTAACATCATCTAAATGCATCCGTTGATTCTGCACTGATCCATGCTGGATAGGTCCAAAATCATCTGCATATATATATATATATATATATATATATATATGTGTGTGTGTGTGTTCTATCATTTTTTATTTTTAATGATTTTTTTTGTTTCTTCAAATCTTGGAAGAATCGATCCTAGATCCGGTTTCTACCCTTGGACCAGCCAACCCGATCTCGTTCTTGAACTGGTTGTCAAGACAGGTTGTATTTCGATGCATATGAAAACTCTATCCTTGGTCAAAGCCAATACATATTTGAGTAAAAAAAAATCATTGCAGATACATCATATTCTTTGAGATTAATGATTATATTTATGACAGAATATAACCGTTCTTGCAGATACCCTGCACATATGAGCTTAAAATTAAGACCATTTGTACTCTTCAGAATCTTAACAACCAATAGATATTTGGCGTGATTATTTGCTATGTATTTTCTATTTAGTTGTCATGAACTTCTAGGTCCACTTTAAAAACTCTTTTCTTGTCGACCATACCTCCAAGATGTGTATTTTAGGCACCTTTATGGGGTGTTTGGTTGCATGATAATTTTTTGCACACTTTCATGATAAAAAATTATATTAAAATAAAAAATGAACCAACTTATGACATAAAATTATCATGTTTGGAGGGACGTGATAACAAAAAAGAGTAACTACTATACACGACCAAACAAAGTGGGGGACACAAGGAAAAAAGAAAGAGGTGAGACCTTCTTTTTTTGTTTAAGAAGAAAATTATTTTCAAAACATAAAATTGTCATGATTGTCAAACACCTCTTTTAACCATTTTTCTTACAATTTTTAAAAATTAAAATAAAAATATCCATTATCACGTAACCAAACACCCCATTAACATCTTTGGGGATTTGTCTCCTTCGCATGTTGCAAAGCATAGCGTAATATACACATTTTCAGTAAACAAGGTGGTGAAAAAGACGTAATACTATTTTGGTGACAATATGGCAGGATTAACTTGTTCCAAAGTTGCAGATTTCTATTTAATAAGCATAATGTTGTTCTTTACTATACTCTTGGACGGTTTACTCCTTGGGAAGAAAAAAACAACGCAACAAAAGAAAAAAGAACTAAGCCCCTCGTTTTATTTATTGTTATACTTTTTTGGAAAAATGTTTTTTATCCGCACGATCAGTTATTAAAATACATCTAATATTTTTTATTTCCAGTCACACGAAATATCTAATATGAATTTTATTTGTTAAAATAATTTGCTCTTCCACTTTTATGCCAAACCATCATCCTTCGGCGATCAGCTTTGAAATAGGAAACATAATCTAGCAACCACTAAGCTCCACCTATTTCCATACCTGTAAAATCCCTTGTACAGCCAGTACTTCCTCCAACATCATCATGTTGCCGGTAACTATCAACAAATTACTTGGTGGTTGAGTGGAACATGTGGAACATAATATATACTATGGAAAAGCAGCTAATAATCTTGCAAAAGTGCCTAAATTATAATACTTCCATCATCCATCTAGACCTTAGTTGACATCTGGCGCAGATCTACAAGCACATGAATTGCCTCCATAATGAGAAGTCCATATATGAACCTGAGTTTGTAATCATCATGAAATATGCACCTCTGAAAACTCTGGCGCAATGGTAACATCATCCGAACGACCTTTGGGTAGTCGATATCTGGCCCAGATCTACAAGCTCACCAATCGCCTCCATGATGAAAAGTCCATATGTGAACCAGAGTTCTGAGAGCCAATGTTGTAATCCTCGTAAAAGTTGTAATCCTCATAAAATATGTACCTCTGAAAACTCCGGCCCAATGGTAACATCATCTGAAGGACCTTTGAGACCAAACCAAACCTAAGTAATGGTTTGGTCTGATTTTTCAGGTTGAACCAAATAGTGAACAAGCTTAGGGATTGCACCTAAAGTGTCCAGGGCCGATCCTGACTTAGATCATTAAAGGATCAAAGTTCTGCCAAATTCAAGGAAAGATAGAGTCAGCCAGAGGCTCAGAATCAGGCCAACTCAATCCAACCATCATGACTCAGCCATGATCGAGTCTTTTAATCGGGCCAAGATGCCATTATCACTGATTCCTGCTGATTCCAGGCTAGGTTGGCCAGTCAAAGTTCAATATTTGCCAACCTCGTCCATCTCAGACCAGCTGAGATGCATGAGTCAGGTCGGATGATCGATGTCCAGAAACAGAAGATCTTGGTCTATTCTGGCCAATCATTTCCGATTCCACCTAATCTCAACTGACCCAGCTATCTTTCCATACCTTGCAGAATCAGATCGGCACTAGACATCTCCCATCTAGGTCAGTTGACATGTGATCCACATGCAATATCTTCCATCCAACCTTTGTATTTCATTGCATAACAAGATCACCATCTTTATATTTTTAGGATCCCCCAAACACTACGTTTCGCAGAAGTAATGTGTGAAGTAACATGCGGTCATGTTTGGAGAATGCTATTCTAAATTAATTGGTAGAACAAAGTTCCTCAGGTGCATGAGCTTAACTATACAAAACTCTTAAATCTGTTAGTTGTTATCTGTCAACCTTCTCTGAAAGTACAGAACATAAATTTCTTCATTTTGAGCAATCCACAGAGTATGCAAAAATAATAAACAACGAATTAAGCTCTTAAATTGTTGAAATCAACAGCCAGCTTCATCATACATACCTCATAATCTTTGCTAAATAGTTTTCGAAGTTTGATTCCAATAATAGTGGCTATTGTTTCAAGATGTTTGTGAATAGTGTAAACTGACAGTGGTTTACTGTTCTTGACATTCTTGCTGGGGAGAAGACAGTCATCTGGAAGGATTGGCATATGAAGAGTTCTGCTTGTAACTCGTCCTTGGTTGTTCTAATTTAGTATCCTCTCCATTTTGCCTGTCGTTTGCTTTTCCTGATGGTCATTTCTTGGTGTATGCTTTGACCTTGTTTTGAGCATCTATTGTCACATGAGTGGTTTTTGCTATTATCCTTGATATAGAAATAACAACATAAATATAGATTTTCATGGATTGATTTGAAATTTCATGTTTCATATTTGATTCAAAATTTTAGTTAAATTAATATGTTAAAATAATATAAATGTGTAAAAATAAACTTTGAAATATAAAACTTAATATATCTTAATATATGTTAAATAAGTACATTAGAACATATTAGATAATATTTTGGACTGGAATAAGGATAATGAAATAGAATGGGAATCTTACTCAAAAAAAAAATCCTACTTAAAGCAAACTAATCTAAATTACTGAGTTAGTTTACTTTTTATAGTAGACCCAAATAGTGAACACTCTTAAAAGTTAATAATGGTAGATAGAGCAAAAACTCTGAGGACAAATAAACAAGTACAAAAGAGAGTGAATGACTCGATATATTATAGGTTACACGTTGGCTGATAAAAAAATGAATTTCAGATGAGTTATATAAGGCAGAAATTAATAATTACCAATTTAAGAGAAGTTCATCCTCAAATTCATTTAAAAGAAGGACAAGTATCAATTTTTCATGGCTGCGCCAGAATCTTAGACAGATATTTGAACTTAATATGATGCCATCTCTGTTTTTATCTTTGTACGGGGGAGCCAAGTTGTTAAAGCACTTGGTTGAATTCCAGAGGTCGGCACTCAACAGTGGTTTCACAAAATTGCCAGCAAATCGGCGACCTAGTGTGCCCAAAAGAGCGTTGTTGCATGTGATAAATGCAGAGGCACCAAGAAAGTAGGTGAAAGGATGCGCAGACTCATGGAGGTTGACGCCATCTGCATGGCAAGATGGTGCTTGGTTGGGTTGGAGATCATGGTTTTGCGAAATCAGCGGTGTCAACCCAATCCAGGGGTATCCCACAGTCGGTGGATCAAACTAGATGGGGTTGTATAAGACTAGACCTGTCATGAACCGACCAGGATGATGCTGCTGCCGGGCGACACTGGAAGGCAGTGGTGGGATCACCCCTCCAGTCTGCAACTTCCCCACCCTAACTGGACAGGGAATAAGCTCATACTAGGACCTGGATCTATCCACCTAAGTTGGTGGATCCAGCTCGAATCTGGTCCATAGACCTGACATACATGGATCGGGATCCAAGACTAGGTATGAGTCACCTACCCCGCCCTATTAAGATGGAGACAGTGCACAGAAGTAGCAATCCCGGCCAATCTGAGCCACACACTACTGGAAATAAAACAGAACTAATTTTCTTCTGTTTTTTTTCAACTGTTTGAAGGACTGATTCAAGCCAATTATAGATCAGTTTCCTTCCACCAAACTGGCCAAACAAGCCGATCCGGATCATGAAGGGAAGAAGAAGAAAGGGAAGAAATTACTGACATTGGCCAGGGTTGCCTTGACCTTTTCCGAGAAAGGGGCTTCAGGGTTACAGAATTACATCACTTGTCAGAGATCAGGGGGAGCTGGAAAAGTCGTTGATTCCAGAGATGAAGCAGAGGATAGTGATTGCGTGTGATGCTGTTGACACAGCTGGAAGTTATCAGCATGGACGATATTGGATCCCTTTGGAACTTTGAATTACTCCGTGACAGTTTGAAGATTAGTAAGGATTTTGTTAAGTCTCAAGGGGATGATGTATGCAGAAAAATTGAACCATTTGGGTACAATGTTCAGTCTAGAGATAGTGCAAATGTTGCAGACTTCCAAAGTGAAAGTGCCTCTCCAGTAGTCGGCAGTCCAAAACTTGAATTCAACAGTGGATCGAATCAGTCCATTGAGCAGGATGTTCAGTTGTAGAAGGCGGGTATGAAGGAACACTGGCCTTTGATCAGGGAGCACAACACCATCTTCCTAACCAGAAGGATGCTGTGCTGAGTGTTGACACCAATCCTGAGATCTATCAGCTGCTCTACACATGGTTCATTTTCCTTGATTATGTGTGCCCGACGACTCTGGCCTGCTTCATAGCCCAGAAAGAATATCAGAGGCAGAAGAATGCTGGTTATGATTTTTTTTGAAAGTGATGTAAACATGTCACAGTTCATTGAAATAAAGATGCGAGGTATAAGAAGCCAAAAAGCAGATGCAGCAGACATAAGGAAGAGAACGCTCACTACCTAGACGGTAGTAACCAGGAAACAACTACACAAGCATTCCCAGGTTAAAAAAATGACTGAAAAAAGACGAATCCCACAAATAACAAAGGATCACTTGTTGACGATAGCCATCTTCCCGTTAAGAATAACCATAAGATTATCAAACTGATCCTCAAAATTCTCATGTTTTGAGATATCAAGATGGACCATAACATTCCTGACAGTGAAAGATTCCACAAGATTATATGAGTGCACCAAAGATTAACACTATTCTACCACTAGATAAGATTAGTAGTAGAATAAGGATAATGCTAAGGAATCTTCCAACTCTTAAAAAGAATGCCACAAAGAAAGAAAAGGTGTTCAATATATTCTGCTTCAGCCCCACAAAAAAATGCACTTCTCGGTGCTACAATTGAAAATCTGCAGGAGATGCACTTTGATCAGGAGCCTACCCCAGCAAATTTTCCAAAGGAAGACCCCTGATTCTGAATAGAAAACAAGGAGAGGCATCATCTTCTACCAAGAGACTTCCATACCCCCCCCCAACAGTCTCTTATAGGCCGATCTAACTGCGAAGTAATTGCCCCTATTAAGGAGCCAAAGCATCTTACCTTCTGAGCATCAGGACAAGAAAAGCCTCTCAAAAGGTGCATGAGGCTGATGTAACCTCAAAAATCTAAAGATTTCTTTTGTTTTGGAAATTCATTTTCCTTTTGAATTTGGATTTGATTTGATTAGACCTTAGCATTAACTTCTTAGGAAATTAGATGGTATTCCATAAAAGTACTAATTAAGGTCAATGATATTTAAAATTATAATTTGAGGTTGTTAGGTTCTTTGAAAATTGATTTTGACCTCTCCCCGTCAAATGGTGCGAAGATCCGACGTTAATTACATCGAGATTACTTGAATACCCTTGATTAAGCGTCATAGCAATCCATGAAAATAGAAAACGATGCATCCACAATAAACATTCACACACATATATGGACATAGAAGAAAACAATCCCATAAACTTGATGGAATGCAAGCATTTAATTTGTTTGAATCTTGATTTGATTCAATTTGTTGGTTTGAATTTTGTTTGAGTTGAATTTAATTTGTTGATTGCTTGATAAATTTGGATCTGTTTTATTAAATTTGACTAGAAATTGATTGGTTGAATTTAATTGCTTTTGGTTTGGGTTGAAGTTAGATATGTTCATCTTAATTGAATCAATTTATTTAAGTTGTTTATTGATTTAAGTTTGGTTCAATTTGAATTTGTTTGTTGATTTAAATTTGATTTGGGTTAAAGACAGTTTGTTTATGGATTGATTTTATGGGATTTGGGCTTAACTTGAGAAATATGGTTTGCTGGAATGGGTTTTACTTTGAGAAATTTGGGTTATATTGAATTGATTTGAGTTTGTTTCATTGAATTTGTTAAAGTTCGGTTGAATTTGTTTGATTTGGGGAATTCAATTTGAATTGGGTTGATTCATTTGAGTTACAAGATTTATTTGATTAAAGTTAATCTGTTTGAATTGATTGATTTGTTCAAGTTAGATTTGGCTTAAAATGAAGTTTGTTTGGTTTAATTCTGTTTGATTGAAATTAACTTGAGTTTAATTTAAGAGTTTGAGAGAAATTTGATTTGATTGAATGTTTCCAACTTTCGGATTTTTACAGTTTCAGATTTGCTTGAGTTTGGATTACTTAGAGAAATTTGATTTGATTGAATTAGAGTTGAGTTTGATTTGAGTTTAATTTTGATTTGGTTTAAGTTAGATTTCAGTTAATTCTGCAGAGTTTGTATTTCATGAATTTGACAGTTTCTGGATTCTCTCTTATGCAATTTTCAGATTTATGTGAAATGATTTGGGACGGTTTTGAATTTGAATTTTCTTATTGGCTTGAATGATTTGGGACTACCTGATTGCGGATCAACTTCTGACTTGTTCCAATCTAAATCTAGGAGGCTCAGGTTTGGAATGGACCTGTGAATTCCATGATTGCAATGTTCTGATAAAATTCAGATTTTGAAACTTCGAAATTCAGATTTGAACCTTCAAATTTCAGATTGCAGAATTTTAGTTCGGATCCCCTGCTGATTTCAGTTTTCTCACACATTCTGCACATTGCAGACTTCTCCTCTTTAATTTCTGATTTTCGGCTGCAGGCCTCATGAACTTCAAACTTTCAGATTTAAAATTCTGCACTCTTATAGCCTTCCGTTCCTTGTTTTAAATGCAAAGTTCAGATTTTTGATCTTTTCAAATTTCAGACTCCATATTTCTTACAGATTCTGCATTTTAATTGATTTCCATATTGCAGGTTTTTTAAATGGGTTTCTGCACAAATTCAGATTTCAGATTTTATGGTGTATTCAGATTTTTTAATTCTTGTTTCCAAATGTTTCACTTGCAGATTTTATGTTTCAACATTTCAGTTTCCAGACTCCAGATTTTAGGCCTTGAATCTCAGAGGTGATTTCAGATTTTGAAATGAGTTCTGCGCATAAATTCATATTTCAGAGATTTTATGTTCCAGACTTCAGATTTTCAGACTTCTGTTTTCTGGATTCACAGATGCGACCTGACTTCCAGATTCCCAGATTTTGTGTTTTCTCAGATTTTCTGCATGCTTCAAATCTTAGAATTTCAATTTCAAATCCCTTACGGAATGTGTGATTTGTGGGGTTAAATTTCTGTTTGTGAATCCGAACTGGATTGGACAGAATTTAGACCGGATTCATGTTCAATTACAGATTTGTGTTCTGTTTTCTCTCTTCTCTCTTTTTTTTAAGTGCTTGGCATCCCATCGGATCAATGAGATCATTGACTCCTTTCAATGATATAATCAAAAGTACAATTTCCTGAATGTCTGTCTTGGGCGTTCACAGTCCAGAAAATACAACTTGTTTTGAGAATATCCTTGCTCAACTCTTGATGAGTATGGGGTCTGTCAATCCTTTAAAAGGAATACACCGGTCTGACATAGACTTATAGGTATTTCCCCTCCACTTGTTCATGAGACAATTTGTAACTTGACTGGAAATTCAGTCTCTTGAGTCCATGATGGACTTATCGATCCATGGGCGGGCATGTACCCGGTCTTGATAGACTTATGGGCATCCCCCACTATTTTTTTGATGATTTCACTAGCATATGACCGACATGACAGCATATTGATTATGTTTGAGCCTTGCATAGCTTGGTGAACTTGGTAAGACATTGGGGTCTTTTATAGACCTTTGTATGTCTACCTTAAGGACGTAGGGGCGGATGGTTAGTCGACCCCCCAACTAGTCCAAATTTTGAATTCTTTTAAGTTAAGCCGAGACGTAGGGGCGGATGGTTAGTCGACCCCCCAACTAGTCCGGTTTGTTGAATTAAATGTATTTTTTTATTTACTTTTCACTGTTTTGTTTGTTTTTTTTAAATTTTTTTTTTGTTGAAGAGGTCCCTGCGCTGTGCGCAGGGCACTGTTCTGGCTGCAAAGGGCTCGGTCCACTGTTTGGACCGGGCGGACACTGTTCCGGACCGGCAGCTTATCCACGAGGGGCCAGCCGGCTTCGCCCGGTTGCACCTCTCCCATTTTTTTGCGTTTTTCTCCACTGGCGGGCCCCACCATTATCCAGCGTGGACTATGGTTGGGGAGACATATTTCTTTCCCCCGCTACAGTCCCGCTCGACATCCTCCGGCCCCGACGGCAGCGCGGCGTCCTCCTCCGACAGCTCCCGGCCTTGTTTGACGGCGGCGGCACCGGCAAAGGGAGGAGAAGGGGCCGGCGGCCCTAGGGGAAGAGGGGGGGGCTCTCACCGGCAGCAACAGGAGGGTCTTCCGGCTTCTACGGCACTCGCGGCAACTTGCAGAGCTGCTTACGGCATCCGGAGGAAGAAGAAGAAGAAGGGGGGCGCACCGTGCGGCTTCAACGAGACTCCAGGGGATCGGTAAACTTCTCCTTCCTCTCCTCTCTCTGTTGTTCCACTCTCTACCACCTCTCCTCCCTTTCTTTTCGCGGACCAGCTCCGGCAGGCTTCTTATAAGCCTCGGGCAAGCTCCGTCTTCCGCTAGGAGGCTGGTTCCGGGTCCGAGAGGGACTCGGAACCTGCCACATTCTCGGCCCCCATATCTTGGGAGGAAATCGGGATCTTTTTGAACCGGGATAGCCTCCGTCGACCATTGTCTTAGTCATATCCGAGTAGGATTCGGAGCTTCCATAATATGCAGAATCAGACATCGATCGGGACTCAATGGCTTGCCAATATCCCGATCCAGATTTCCTCCTTGTTCTGTCCGGCCTCCTGCTTTTGTTTAACAAGATCCTCTTTTATTTTCTGTCGAGCCCAGGTCTGAGCAGACCCGCGGGCAACTCCCTTAGCCTATTTAGAAGACTGTCCGGCCCATTCTTGAGCAGGCCCATGGGCCTTCTGGGTGGGCCGCAAATGGGTCAATTAGAGTCCTGTTCTGGGCTTTGTCGATGGGCATTGCAGGTGGACTGAATTGGGCCGATCAGGGTCCTGTTATGGGGTCTGTACAGCAGGCCAATATGGAACCAGCTATGGGCCTGGACAGGGACCTGTTCGGTGTACAGAACTGGGCCTGTTTGTTTGTTTTTTTTTGGCCTGTTTAGGAGTCGGCTATGGACCTGTAGATGGACCGCTCACAGACCAGATTTTGGGGAGACCGGTCATGTCATTTTTTCCCCTTTCTTTCTTTCTTCTCTTCTTCTCCTTCTTTTTTTTTCAGAAATCGACTTCATTTTGTTCATGTTCTTTTCTTCCACAAATTTGGGTGTCAACAGAGGCCCAGAAGTTTGTCAAATTCATGTTCCTTCAAATTCCGTCTAAAAGAGAATGACTAATTATACTCCACGGCCTGTCCCACAGAGCAAACCTTAGTGACCTGGTTTGCCACTACTCTGAACAGCAAAAGGAAACCACACAATAAGCTGCACCCAATCCGCCCAACCCAACGGTCCAACAAGAACCTGGTCGGCCTACCATTACCCACCAAATTAGTCAAGGAATCCATGAAGAAGTCCCAATTCTGAAGAATAGTGCAATATCCTTCCAGATGCCAAAGATTCTTATTCAGTTTCTAAAATCAGTTGCCCAAGCCTCATTGATCATCACCCCATATTTAAAGCATACAATCCTGCAACATAAAAGATTCTTTCCTTGGTTGAGTTTCAATAACCATTTAGAGAGGAGGGTATTGTTGATACTACGATGCCACCCTCCATCTTGCTTCTGCAGACATGATTCTATTTCACCGGATGCAAGCTCCTACCACTATTGTTACCTTGGCAGAAAAATTTGCTCTTAAACTTTCAAGTTCACCGCATACACTCAGTAAGAATGAAGAAATAATAAAGAAGAAAGCTTTGAGAACAATCTTAGGCAAATTTCACCTTCCATTAGCTGATAATATTTTACCTTTCCAACCCAACAATTTCCTTTCCACCTTGTCAAAAAGAGGTTGTCAATCTCCTGGTTTGGAGGCCTTATCAAACAAAGGTATACCAAGATACTTCATAAAAAATTTCCAAACATCAGGCCCTGATGCGATGCAATGAAGGGCTCCGGCAATTCTAGAGCCTGTCGATGGGGAATGTCTAGAATGTCGGGATCAACATGCAACCCCATTGCTCTCCTAAAGAAAGGTAGGATGTTGTTGGCAGAAGAATCTGGTGAAGAGAGCTTGCGTCAATCATCATCTCGCTTTGGGACTATAGTTGATGCAGGCAGAGGGCTCGCATAGATTGAGGACTTCAACAGGGGCTCTTCCCTTGCAATCAAGACGGGTATCCAAACCCACCATGTGGGGACGGACAGCCTTGTTGCAAGGAAGATCTCCCCACCTCGGAGATCTTTGAAGGATGTTGTGGTCGAGGGTGTGAGAAGCAGAGGTAGAAGTTGGACTTGCGGACATTGTTACAGAAGTGACCACGTCCAAGCAAATTCTCGCAATGGTCTCAGATGTCGTCAGTGCAGGGGTGTTGGGTACAGGGAGGGCAGGGGTAAAGGATGTTTGTGGGGTGCCAGTCAAAGGATGTCTGACAACAGTGACCACAGTGACCACGAATGATTGGTCAAGCCACCATTGTAGTTTTCATGCTCTTGCGATGTTCACCGGTGTGGTGAGGTTATCATGGGATCCGGAGATGCAGGAGAAACTGGTGTGACTGTGGGAATGTAGGATCGTGGATGTTGAGGGGCATAAGAGCCAAGAGGAGGAGAAGACATTTTTGTATTCATTCCTTTAGATAAATTGGCCTAAAACAAGGTCTTGGAGGATTGGCAATTTAGACTCTGGTAGTTTTGTCGTAAGAAATAACTCTTTCAAGACCTAACTCTTGTCAGAACTCAGAAGCAACGACAGAGAGGTAAAGAAAGTTTAGGTCAGGCATTGGAAGGATGTGCATGGGGTACCTACCAATCAAAAGGGATTTACATTGGCAGTGCATCAAGGTGCGTGGGCTTCCAGTAAGTGCCTGGACAGTTTTGTCCTTCTCCAGGAATGTAGCTTCCTTCGGAAGGATGATTTATGTGGATCAAAAACTTCTGTGGTGGCAGTCTCAGAGAAAGATACGATAGTCATTGAAAGCCACTTGGACTTTTTGGTTGGTATTACGGATCAGGTCATCATCGATGGTGCCCAGTGCATGGTTAATTTGTGTGAAGAAAGGGACTTTGGTTTGCTGATGAAAGATACAATGCTTTCCTTTGTTTCGAGGCAGAAGACAAAGTCGTCCCCCCTTTGGAATCCCAGCTCTTCCAATCTTAGCAAGGCAGTGGTGCATAAACTACATCATACTGATAATTCAGGCCGTTTTGGCAAGTCTTCTAGAAATCCCAAAAATTGGTTGCCAAAGATGGACCAGTGGCTTCCTATGATGTTATCAGGTGGAGATGCCGATGCCAATTCCTGTGCTAAAGATATTTCGGATCTGTTTGTGCCCAACAAGATGATAGATCCGATAAACTTGAAATCAGACTGGTCTGCAGTTCATCTTATGGCGCCCTCTGTTTCGACTAGGGGCACAATATAAAAAACATAGAATGAATCATAGTTTGCATAATCGGTCGATCTAGATCAAAATCAGCCAATTCTTGGATTTGATTAGCCTAGTGGAATCAGTCTGCATCAGTCAAATCACAACCAAAATCAGCCGACCGATTCTGATTTGATTCCAATAATTCCTCACAAAGTCCGCGAAAGCTGCTGCGGCAGCGGCGTTATGCCATGAGGGAAGGCCCAGTTACCGGGTCCATCGAGACCCGCTAACGATGGACCCAATATGGCATCCGGTGACTTAAGTCACCGGATCCCAACCTTACCAGGTCCGACAAAATTCAAAAGAGAATATATTAGATCAGAATTTTTTAACGTTTTGGCGTTTGAACATTTTATAAAAAAATACCCTTCTGGAATCGGTCTGGTCTGGAATCCAATCTAAGCCCATTTTATATATGTTTTATTTTTTAATGTTTTTTGAAAGCCAATCAGGACCGATTCCGAATCAATTTTCCTCCCAGAGAAATGGCCCAGATTGGGACTCACTGAACAGGGTCCCAATTTTGATCTTGCGAACTATGGCATGGATGCTGAAAAGTTACTGAGCCAAAAGACATGTACTTGGGTTTTTATCAAACATTCTGAGGAGTAACTGGAGGAGGAGGATTTGACAGCAGTCCAAGAATTTAGTGGAAAACCTTGGCTATGACAATTCTAAATTCTACAAACATCAATCTCATCAAAAAGAGGCAAGGTTGAGGATATTGCCCATTTTCAAATGTTTATATGAGTTCACATAAACCCTCACCCTTCAGTCAACAGCTATGTAGTCAAAGGTGTGAGACAAACAAGGCGAGAAACCCCCCTCAATCAAGCAGGCACTGCGGTGTTCTTCCCCACCCAATCAAGCAGGGAAGAAGGCCCTACTGGGTCCGTCGGGAACTAATAGGGCATAAGTCACCGGATCCAGTGACTTTCAACCGGATCCTCGGGTTTATTGAAACCCGTATGACCTTAAGTCACAGGATCTGATGACTAATGCCCCTACCGGGTCCCGATGGATTCGGTAGGGGCACCTTCATCCCCCGATGGGGGTAAGGAAGACACTGCGTAGGCCAATGGCGGATCTAGACATTAAGGTAAGTGGAGTCACTGAAAATTTTAGTGAGGTTATCTCTTCTAAAATCTTTGATAAAAAAGTTAATAACTTGTGAAAAAAATTTCAAAATCTAGTGGGGTCACTTGACCCCACTAGTTATACTCTAGATCTGCCATTGGCAGAGGTGCCTCCGTCTCCCCTTGAGCTCGCCAGTGGTGGCCTCAATCACCTAGGTGATGAGGGCCGGAGCAAGGCGATTTTGCCTCACCTCACCTCACCTTGTCTCCTAGGCAACTGAGGTGGTCATCTCTGATAACATAGATCAGCAGTTGCCTAGAATCTTGTTGATGTCATCCCGGGATTAGCCATCCAAGGCAGGTGAGGGTGCTTATCTTGATGCAGATTAACCAACCCTTAAATCCATTTCCACTTGCATCACCGCAGACGATACTATCAACGTTGCTGCTCCTGTCATAAATATTAATGGCAGATTAAACTCTCCATGCTGGTATCTGACAGCTAATTGGAATCTCTCCAAGTGGGTGAAGCTTGTTTAGTATGGCACTCAATTTGCATAATTCTCTCTAATGGTTCTAGGCTAATGAAGGTGGTCATATATGTAGTGTTATCTTTAATGACCCAAGAGTACAAAATCTTGAAAGTTACATAACAGTCAGATGTCATCGTTGGCATGCAGATGGCAGACATGAAATGTCTCGCTTATTGCATTTCTTCTTCATTTAAGGTTAACAAATGTTTACCACATTCAAGAATGACTAAAAGTTATAAAGGCTTAAAGATGCAAGTATAATCAACTAAGGTGCCTACCAAAACCTAATATCCAATTATTTAGCCTCAAAGAATTGTGAACTCCCATGTCAACTGTCCCATGAACATTCCTCTGCTACTGAACTCTGTAAATTTATTATTTACAGGCACGATCATCATAAAACTCCACATATTAGATGAAAGCAAAACACTTCAATAGTTTTTTGTGCAACTGTGGTTAGAAATAGAGAGTTCTCCACATGATATGAAACGTAGTCAATTATCATTAAACCAAGTGGGCCCAATCTAACCATTCCTGCAATAGAAACAAATGATCTCCAGCCAAATGCCTTGACACTATAGGGCATTGCATGAATATGAACTGTTCAGACAAGACAGACGGGATTTAACATCAAAGAACAGGTACAGGGATATTTCCAAATTAACAGGCACAGGATAACTGATAAAACAATCATCGTTCTCCAACTAAAAAAAAATCACTACAGGAATACAGTTACATGATTAGCCATGTATAAACAGAAACCAAGCATCTTACAAACTTTTAATCTTTTGCTTGGTTTTCCACAGACATAATTACAGGACTAAATCAAAAAGGATGACAAAAAGAATTAATTCAACTACCACGCTCCTGGTTTTGCAGCACATCTTACCCTTGCCTCCAGCTAGTCGGTTCTTCCGCTTTCTGAACTCCCGGTATGGAATAAAATTCTCAGCTATATCCTCTCCCACTTTTTCGGGAACTTATCAGGTCAGAACAGATTGGCGGTTCACAATGCTTTCCACTTCACACGGGATTGGATCACGGGAAAGAGGTGAATTAAGAGATTGAATAAGGATAAAGAAAGACCCACGCTGCGCCTTGTTACAGCTTGTGTATCGAGAAGTACTATAGGTCCCTCCACCTAGGGCTCATAAGAAACCCAGACGGGGATGGCGGGAACAAGTAAGACGAGGGAGACGGCTGCGTCCCTGGTCCTAGAATCCCCGATTGTCCCCCTACGGGTGAGAAAGCGAAACTTGGCGACAACGGCGGATACTGAAACTTTGGGGACAGCAGGGGGAATGGGGACCGCGGAGACAGAAGGTTTAGGAATGCGCTCGGAGATGGCAAAATGAATTGTGAGGTTGGAGATGGCAGTAGTCCCCCAGGAGCAGCAAGAGGGGAGCCTAACCCTCTAGGCGATGGAAATGGACCTCCAAGATGTGGATTGGGAAGCAATCCGGCAGAAGAAGTACCCGGGGCAGAGCCATGCATCTGATCCTGCTGGAAAGACGACAGCGGCTGATGAGAAGGCTGCGGAAAAGGCGGGGGATGCTGCACATGAGTGGGTGGCGGCCGCATCGCCGGGAGAGGAGGCTGCGGGGGTACTTGCTGACGGAAGCTATCGGTGTTATGTATGGAACTTTCCAAGTACCTCATGTAGGCCGACAGCGGAGAATCCAAGGTATTCCCCCAAAAAGCATTCGCCGTAGGTGGCGTAGGCGGCAGAAGCGGCGAAAAGGGAATGACTGGCGACTGGATTGGCAGCACGGGGTGGGGCGGAGGAGGGCGAGGGTAGAGGTTGGAGTTTTGAACTGGGTTGGGGAGATGGGGTTGAGGGTGGGGGATGGGGGGGCGGGCTATGGGGGTGAGAGGGGGAGGACGGATCTTCTGAAGGCGCATGCTTGGGGGTTTGGGGGGATTGTGCACGGCCGCGCGAGCAGGAGGCGGCGGGTTAGGCAGGGGGTCACGAGTAGGCGTACCAGTGAGCTGCTGCACCACGCTGCGAAAATCATTCTTGTTGATGTTGTAGACCTGCGGCTGCGGCTGCGGCTGTTGCTGCTGCGAGTTGCTTCCGCTGCTGCTGCTCTGTTGCTGCTGCTGCTGCTGCTGCCTTGGATTGGCAAAGTTGGTCTGGTGAAGGGGGCTCTTCCGGATGTTCTTGCTGATTTTGTTCACTCCCAGATGGTCCGCGGGGCGATTCCTGTTGCTGTCCATCCCCTCTACTGTCTCCCTCGCTGCCGCCTCCTATCTTCTTCTTCGTCGTCGGCCGCTCCTACAGCCGCTGCTCCTCCTCCTCCTAGTTGTTCTTCTACGGTATTATCCGATCTGGGCGACAAAACGCACGCAGGGCTCGCCGAATCGGAAAACCTCTGCAACAGACCATCTCAGGTCGAGATCCGTCGGAACCCTAACCTCCCGCGCCTTCGGCGGCGCCGGCCCCAACTAGCACGGCGACGGAGAAGCGGAAGCAGAGAGCGACGGCAATGGGGGCGGAAGACCGGGAGAGCTGCTTTACATTCCTGCTTTGACCTCCGGAGTAATGAAATATATGTGGAGGAGCAGAATCGGATTCCAAATATTCTACTTTAAAGCAGCGGAGATGAGAGAGAGAAAGCTACAGTGCAGTAATCGCGCTTTCCGGGTGGTTAGGCGTGGTCGAGTGAGTCTTCGACACGGCAGCCGACTCGGAAACCAGGAGCCAGGACCGGATACCGTTTTCCGAGGGCGCCGGAAGAGCGAACCTTTTACACGTGTACCTCGGAAAGTTTATTTATTTTCAGTGTACCCTTGGCGTGCTTGTTTTTAACTCGTATGCCTCCAAATAACAGAATCAAGAACCGACTCTTTAACAGGCGTACCCAGGCGGAGGGGCGACGTCAACCGTGCTACGCCGGGGGGTGACCAGTGGGCTTCGAGCGGGGGTTTGAACCCCCGCTGACTTGCTATGCTGCTGGTGTTTGGCCGCTGGGCCACGTGCATTTCAAACAAAAAAAAAACGTACGACTCCCCCCAAGCTTCAGAAGTCTTATTTTCTAATCAAATATTACATAATTAATAGATATCTTATATTTTATCTTCGTGTATTACTCAGTAAAAATATATATAACATAGTCAAAGGAGTTACACCAAATATCGACTCTAAATTCATATCTTTTTATTCTTATCTTAAATAAAATAATTAAAAATATACAAAAAATTTACCTTGATGTATAACATTCAAAGTTGATATTGCTCTGATTGACAAAATTCGAAAAAAATCTTACAGAAAACTTGATCGATGACAAACTATATTAGAAGTTGAGGGTCCAAGATTAATAAGATTAAGACAGAATATATACATTTCGAATTTGACAAATTTCAAGAGCTGGAGAGTTGAAGTAACCTTAGACAAAAAGATTCTCGTACCAGATATCCAGTTCAAGTATTTGAATTTAATCTTATATATGGATGAGAAATGTGATGAACATGTCAATCATAAAATTTAAGTGAGATATCTGAAATGAAAACATGCGATGAAGATTCTATGCGACCGTAAAACTTACCTAAAATTGAAATGAAAATTCTATCGTACGACGTATTATAACATCTGCCATGCTCTATGAATATGAATGCGGGACAACTAAGAAAAAATATTTTGTCAAGTTGAGTATAGCTAAAGTATGGATGTTACGATGGATGTGTGGCCACACACGAATATATAGAATCCTCAACGAAGGTATAAGGATAAAGTGAGACTTACTAAAATCAAGGATATTACAAGGAGAAGATTTCGGTAATTTGGACATATCAAATTACTTATAATGATTTCATAGGCTGACTTCACTCTCTGTCTCACATCTTATTAATCTGTATACATAAAACTATTTTTTTCACAGAGCCCCTTCCTAGATACAAAAAAAGTTGAGATTTTTTTTTCTTTTCGTCGTCTCCCACGTATTTTAGCTGTACATGATCTCCATCACTTTTGTTCTCTCCCACCAATATATCTTATATTTTATTTTCCAAACACATAGATATTTATTTATTTATCACAACCAACACCCCCATAAGATTTTTCTATCAGTTAAATATGGCTTGATAGTATATCCTGGACTATATTACACGCTTCCATCTCCTTTTTTTCTTTATTTCTTTTGTTGATGTTAAGATCTCTTTTAGATGGCGGGGTAATATCATATAATAAATATTTATAAAACACAGCCAATCTAGTTTTTTTCATTATATTTTTATTATAAAAAACAAGATGTATCATTCAACATGGAGACAAATATACCCATTCGGGCAATACCCAACAAGTTTGAATTAAAGTGCTGAACAATACCACGCGTGGGGTTAGAGAAATAATCAAAATACAGAATTCTTGGCGGCTGTATGCTGGCTATGCCAATTCCTTTTATCAAAAATATAGTTATATAAATAAAGTATGTAAAATATATTCTATATCTTTCACACCCACAAGTGCAATTGTGCAAAGCACCTCTTATAAACTATTTTGTTGCTCCTCAGTCCTTATTAGCTTCATATTGGTTTTGTAACTTTTTGCAAATTTGATTTATAGATTTGACGTAAACCAGACTGGACAGTCCTTTTTGCAACTAGTCAATAAAAACGTGGTTGGCAGGATTGTTTAATGTTGTGGTTGGTAGTAATTTATATCAATTTTAATATTAAAATTTGAAAAAGATGGACTATTAACTTGAAAAGCGATACATGTACAAATTTGTGTATATCATTTTCTTGGTCTGTAGTATTTGTGTATATCATTTCTTTCTGCGCAAATTGAGGATTTTAAAATAAGTCTCATAGACATGGTAATAATTAAATTTTAAGGGATTCTATCAACATGCCCCAAAATACCATTGTTAACATAGACAATAAGATACAATATATGCATATATATATGTGCACACATTTTTGTATATATAGATCAGTAACATTTGAAGGAGGCTCTTGAACGCCTGAGTCTGTAGCTGCCATATCTCTTCGCATAATCAGCTAGACTTTGAGAATATCTTCGTCTACTCTATTTATCCATTTTAAAATTCAATTGTTGGAGAATAAAAATTAAATAACTAAGTTTTTAATCAACTATTCAATTAATCATGCTAGTAAGATATCGATCAAATGTTTCGTTGTAATTAGCTTCAGTGGTATTTAATAACGCATCTTATGTATATCATATTTGATAATTTTGATATACCACTCTAATATAGTTAACTCTTATGTAGCAACTCATGGAATTTCGATAGCCAAAATACCAACTCATGGAATTTCGTCATTTTTCCATTAATTGATGGATCTGTATATATCCATGTATTTAGCTGTATATTGGCTTAACTCACATCTTTCAGTAAATCAATCTTATTTTTTTATGGCGCATGTTTAGTATCCATCTAAAAATGATTAGAATTGGTGTAAGATAATTTAAGTACGTATCTTATGCTATTCCCATGTTGTTTTTGGTATCAAAAGATACCAGTAGTATAATAATTATAAGATTAAATTTATGCCTAATTTCGTAAAAGGTGGCACGGAGTTGTAATGGAAGAGCGTATAAAGTGAAGTTCATAAATTAGTTGAGTTTTATCCCACAAAATACAATTCTTGTATTTTTGTGAACATATTGCATAATCATATTTAATTTGGTCCATTGATGTCTTGTACTTTGAGGCGAAAAACATATATTTTACAAGTAATACAGCTTAACATTGATCAAATAATAATGCTAGTATATATTTTAAAAAATAAATCCCTTACATTTTAATAATTAATATATTAACAAATTATCTAACTAAATTCTAATATTGATGTCAGGTATCCTAAGAAAAAAGTGATGAATCTTCAAGTGATTTAGTACCATTAAGTTTAGTATCATTTTGAAATAACTTATTCTTTTTGAAAGTATGTATATCTTATTCTAAAATTATTTTTTACTTTGATCGCGCGCCGCAGACGTCAAGGGGTGTTCTTGGGTTCGAACCCGAGAGGGGACTCTCCCCAGGAGAGCAGATGTCCACTCTGCCACAAGATATTGAATAGAAACCTCATTCTAGTGACTATATATATTCTTGTACAAGATGTTGAGGTAAAAAACACTAAGATTATATATTTCATGGACAACACTACATCTTGCAAGCATTTACAACCATAGTGTGTATATATATATATTGCTTTTATTTGGATCACGGTTGCCAAAATGTCAATCTTGGATAACAATTACTTTTCTATATATGCATATTTAACGGCCTGTTTGGTAACTGTATCAAGCACTTGTATTGATATCAGTTTCAAAATTGATATTGATATTTTATATTAGTAGGTGTTTGGATACCAATATTAATTTTAAGATTAATAGTTAATGGCCTGTTTGGTTAGAGTATCAAAAATGATACTATATTAGTATTGATATTGATATTTCTAGAAGATGAAATATCAATATCAAAATTGATACAAGTTGACACTTGTATTACATAACATGTGTTGTTTATGATACAAATTTTAAAATTGATACTATTAGCCAAACACTTCAAGGTGATTACCAACAATATCAATTTTAAAATTAATAGTGATAGAGGTGTCTAATAATGTTACCAAACAGGGCATAAAAGTAGTATCATAAACAATACAGGTCTTCACCTGTATTGAAACTGATACGGATGCCTCCCTGCGGCAGATGTCTCCCCCGCGCGTCCCCTCGCCCCCCCCCCCCCCCGCGGCACATGCCCTCCCCGCGCGTCGCCCCTCCCCGCATGCCTCCACCCCCACGGCGGTCGCCCTCGCCCCCCTCCCCCACCGAGTCCCCCGCCGGAGCCCTCCCGTGCGTCCCCCCTCCGCACACCTCCCCCCGCCGGAGTCCCCCCTCCCCGCCGGAGCCCCCCGCGCGTCGCCCCCTCCGCGGAGTCCCCCCGGCGGAGTCCCCCGGCCTCCGCCCCCACGGCGGTCGCCCCCCCCCCCCTCCCCCCGCCCGTCGCCCCCGCATACACCCCCCGCCCCGCCCCCGCGGCCGCGAGAAGCCGGGTCCCCCGTTGCCCCCGCGCGTCGCCCCTCCCCGCACGCCTCCGCCCCCACGGCGGTCCCCCCGCGGCGCACGCCCCCCGCGCGTCGCCCCCTCCCCACGGATGCCTCCCCCCCCGCGCAGCCCCCCCTCCCCACGGCGGAGCGTACACCCAACCCCCCTCGCACGCCTCCCCCCCCCGCGGCAGCCCCCCTCCCCACGGCGGAGCGTACACCCAACCCCCCTCGGACGCCTCCCCCCCCCCCCCCCCCGCGGTCGCCCCCCTCCCCACGAGATGCCTCCCCCCGCAGCAGCCCCCCTCCCCACGGCGGAGCGACACCCAACCCCCCTCGGACGCCTTTCCCCCCCCGCGGCAGCCCCCTCCCCACGGCGGAGCGTACACCCAACCCCCTCGGACGCCCCCCCCCCCCCCCCCGCGGTAGCCCCCCTCCCCACGGCAGAGCAGACACCCAAACCCCCCCTCCCATCTAATAATAATAATTTTGATGTTAAAAAATAATTTTGACTCTAATCAATCAAAACACTTAAATAATAATTTTCATATTGATATTATATTACCAAACATTCAATATTAATTTTAATTTTGATATAACATTATCAAACGCTTAATAAAACTTAATACTATCATTTTTGATATTGATATTACATCTTCTTGGAATATCAATATCAAAATTGATATTGTATCAATTTTGATACTCTAACCAAACAGGCCATAAGGTGTTAGGCGACAACCTTTGATCTCCTCGGGACATGATAGGACATGTATGACATTGGGGCGCGTTTGGTATGAATTGTGAGTAAAGAAAATTATGTTAAAATCCTTAAAAAAGAGATTTTTCTGACAGAGCTTTAATGTGTCTGTCTATCTTCACTTCTCAAAATATCTTTCCTGTTTTAGCTCTGCGGAAGCAAAAAAAAAAAAATTGTAAGGAAAAAATTTGTCTCTAGAGAACAACACAATCAGACACTTAATATAAATAAATACAAACATCTATTTAAATTAATAAGACACATCAAAATTAACCTAAAACACCCACAAAAAATGTATAGACTCCCAAAAATAAAAAGTTAAGCACATTACTTAAATAATTAAAACACTGCGACTAATACCTAAATAATACTATAAAAATACATAATATTACATATTTTATAGTTATAAATTAGATATAATTAAGATGATGTATTCAATACATTTCTATTCAATATACTACTTCTAAATATTTATTTAAATTAGATATAATATTTTTTGGTAAACACAATAAATAAGCCCATTTTTTGTTTAAATCTATCGTGGAGGTCAAGGATTTAAGTGGGGAAGCAGAAACAGTCAAAACATGATGGCCTATGGGTAAAAAAAGAAATTCTAAACCTTTTTTAATTATATAAATTCTCGATACTTTATTGTAATTGCAAATTACGCTGTCAAACTTTGTCTCTTGAGATCAGAACAGAAAATTATTATTCCAAGTTACGTAGCTGACCAGTTACAAATGAGAAGTGTTTAATAAAACATTTAAAAACTATGTGGCCGGATGTGCTTGGAATAGGCGGAGGTAAATCTACGAATTTTAAATAGAAACATTCAAGATACACGAAATTCTTGTGAATTTTTAGATAAATTAGTTTTTCTTTGCAAACAAAACTTGTTAAAAATATGTCCGGCAATCATGACAAAAAAACAATTTTGTGCTGCGTTTCTTCTTATATAATAAAAAGACATATATGTATTTGATCTCGAGACCCGTTATCTTTTTGGTTTGCATAGTCCTGGAATACGTATTTTCATCACAAAAGTGTATGAAATATTACGCAAACAAACATCTTATTAAGATATGAAAAGTAAGGAAGGCGGGGTCAAGGGTTGGGATTGGGTCGGTCGGGGGTTAAAATCGACCTCAGTTAAAGTCGCAACCCGGGTCAGGTCGAGGTCAAAAAATTAATAAAAATATATTAACCGAATCAAGGTCGTGGGACTGAGTCGAGGTTGGGGTGCCGCATTGACCTACCCGGCTGATTGAATCGCCGACCTAACATGTACATAGTGGAAAATCTATATGAAGTGCTAGTGAGAGAAGAGTGTTATTTTGAAATCAGTAAAAGATTCTATAATAGTTAAAAAGTAATAGCACGGGTGATACTTTTAGAATTACGATGCTTCGATTTTATCTGATTTTTAATTTTTTATCCAAATTAAAATTAAGTATAATAATTTTTTAAAAAGTATATTTTTATATTAATTTTTAATTAAAAATGAGTTAATAATTAACATATAATTATTAAAGTTTATATAAATTTTTTATTATTTTATTAGTTTTAAAATTATGTTTTATAATTTTTTTACTGTCATTAAATTAATTTTATTTTATATATCATGTTTTTGTTTAGAAACTCGTGAATAATAGTAATAACCGTTCAGAAAACTCGTCCGGCTTTTTTTTGGTGCCCCTCGTTTATTCGGATGTTTTATATACCGGTCGTCCGGTCCTCCCCCCTTCCGGGCTTCATCCTCTCGCCGTCGCATCCTTTTTCGCCGGCGGAGGATCTCCGTGCCGCGGAAGCGGGCAACCTTTTGTTTGCCGGTGAGAAGGGTTGCGGGTGTGGGGGACGAGGAGAAGAAGTATCGTTAGCGCCAACTGCAATTCCGTCTGAAGCCCGGCGGTCCGGCCTTTCTCGCAGTTACCGGTCATGGCTTCGCAAGGCTCCGCGGACAGGAACGCTGTCTTCAAGAAGCTGCAAGCCAGATCAGAGAATAAGGTTCCCCTTCCTTCTTCCTGTTTCCCTTCTATCGATTTTGGTGAACCGGAGCGGATTTGGATGGTGGGATCTGGTTGATCAGCTAAAGATCTGAAGGGGAACTTTCTGGTTTGATCGGGCGTTTCTTATGACTTGTATGTTTCGTTCATTATTAGTTACTTTTTTTTCCGGTGAAGGAAGAGTTTTTTTTTGTGGTCGGCAGATGTGCTTCGATTGCAACGCGAAGAACCCGACGTGGGCATCGGTGACTTTCGGGATCTTTCTCTGCATCGACTGCTCGGCAGTGCACCGGAGCCTTGGTGTGCATGTTAGCTTTGTGAGGTAGGCGACATTTTCTTCTCGGGGAGGCACACCACGTCTACTTTTACAGATCGTTTGGTTCTTTTGATGGAGACCATTATCCTTCTTATGTTTGTTTGTTCATCTTGCCGTACCTCTTATGCAATCCTGAAATTTTCAATCTCGCACATTCAGCCCATTGATTGATATAATTTTTTTATTTGCCATGCGCGTAGATATTATCAACTTTTCCACTAATTAGAAATAACGATGTTGATGTACTTGGATTTGGAGCTACGTTATCAGAGGCGTTTGTCTCAGGCACCTAGGCACCGAGGTGAGGATGCCTTGCCTCGCCCAGATCTGGATCCAGCAAGGGCCGTAACGGTAACTTAAAACCATCTTCCCCTAGACACCAAAACCCCCCATGCCTAATCTTCCATCCTGAGGCCTCGACATCTTGATGCCCTGCAAGTCCTAGAAGTGAGTTTTTTTATTTTTTTCAAAATTTTTAATGCTATATAATTATATATAATTAAACATATTAACAAATATTCCTCGCCTCAAGCGTCTCCGATAACATAGATTTGGAGCCAATTATGTTTTCTGTTCGCAGATAGTCATCAATCGGTTGGTTCTTGAGGAAAGATGACGTTTAATTCAGTTGACAGACTTAGTATTCTTAGTATGAAACTTTTCATGACTCATAATTTTTGGTTCTAATTGATGTCATGACAGTCTGGTTTTTATTTATCTAAAATTTTAAGAAATTAGGCTAGTTAATAAGTTTCTGGTCCATCAAAATGCATTTCTTGTTGGATAAGCTTGAGTGTGATCTTATCTTCGGGTGAATAATTGGAAGTAATGTGGGTATAATTAGTAAATAATAATTACTGTGTCTCAAACATTCTCATCTGGTCTAATCACATTTAAATTCCAAGGCTTAAGCTAGCTAATGGCACCAAGCTAGAGATCATGAGAACAGTGATGACTGGTTTAACAATTGTGAAAGTAACAATCAGCAGTTTATTCAATTCTTCTTTACTTGAAAGGAAGAATGTGAAATACTTTTTACTTCTCATAGGGTACAGGAAATTTGAGTTAGCCATAAGAATAATTATTGGTTTAAGTCATTCTCTTCTTGGTTTTTGCCCCCCCCCCCGTCAGACTCAAGGAATGCTTTCCAACAGGTGCAACTAAATGTCTATATTTATCTCTCTTAACTTCAAACAGGAAAAGATATGAAAAAGGATCTTTAGTATCTATGGTTGGGGCACAAGGGTCTCTTCATGGCTTCTTTTTTTTTTCAATTCAGAATTCCTTAAGGACTTACCGTGTTGAAGTAACAGGTGGAAGAAGCAAGGGTTTGTGCTGTTGTTTAGAGTTTTAATTTTTATTTTTCATGGTCTTGTAAACACGTGAGAAAGAAAAGTTGCACTTGAGATAGGAGAGAGAAAGGGAGGAGGTCAATTATAGGATCCAATAATTTAAGGTTTTTTGAATCCGGTTAGCTCTTATTAGATCCGGTTATTAGGACTTGGTTATTAAGTCCGGCAGGATTTGGGTTATTGGATAGGTTGTCGGGTCTTGTTCATACCCGTTAATAGGATTTGATTCGGAGGGAGCAAGTTTATCGATCGGTTAGCTGAGGTTATTTTGACTTGATCGGGGGTGATCAGTATTAGAATCAAGTGATCTAGGAGTTCAACCTTGGTTTCAGGTGCTCCAGGTTCATTGGACAATTTGGATTTGACAAATTTTAACCAATGGTCTGATTTGTGCAAGTGTAAGGTGTGTGTCGATCTTGATCAATGATGTACATGATTAGGACAATCGATGGTGGGGTAGGAAGATGCAAGTTACATGTTTGTTGGAAAGGTATATGAGCTTTTTTGTGGAATTCTTTAATAGTTATGTTAATTTCACTCTATGGCGACAATGCGTGAAGAACGTACTTATGAAAGAAGGACTTATCAAGGCTTTCGGCAAAAAGACGAATAGACCTCAGAAGCTGACAACAGAAGTGTGGGCTGAATTGCGATTGCTAGTGAATAACATGATTCAACTATTTCTGGCAAACAAACACACTTCAGGAGGTGATCGGCATGGAAATCTTGACAGATGTTTGAGAGTATATACATGCCCAAGTCACTAAGGAACCTGTTGTTAGCGAAGAAGAGATTGTTTGTCTTAAAAAATGATTGAAGGAATGAGGATAAAAGCATATCTCGACAACTTCAATAGGATTTTGACGTAGGTGTTGTGTCTAAGTTAGGAAATCAAAGAAGATGATTGAACATTTCTTTTGTTGTTTTCATTACCGATGTTTTATAACCATATTGTGACAACCATGTTGTATAAAGTCGATATTCTTAGGTTGAATGATGCCATAGTTTCGTTAATTTTTAATGAGTCTTGTCAGGAGAACAACGAAGCGGAGATGTTAGGTGAGGGTTTGGCTTTGACCACAAGTGGAGGTTGTGGAAGATCGGACAACCAACAGTGAAGACAAGATGGCAAGGGACATTTCAGGATGTAGGGTCGCAGATGTTACGTATTACTGCGACAAGGAATGACACTTCAAGTGAGATTGCCTACATCGTAAGAAGATTGAACAGCTGTAGTAGGCAAAGAAGGAGAAGGCGGAAGCGTCAACAGCGGAGGATAATGAGGAGAAGGAGATTCAGGTTGAATCTTAGATTCTGGTTGCTCATTTCATGTATGCTTGGATAGGACGATGCTTGACATGTATCAAGCATGTGGAGATGGCATGGTCCAATTACACTGCACGGTTTCGGGTATTGGATCCATGAGGATACACATGTTCATGGGAAGGTGCGTAAACTCATGGAAGTCCGATGTGCCAGATCTAAAGAACAACTTGATCTCATTGAGAGCCGTGTGTTCAAAAGGATATTGATGCACTTTTGAAGGTGGAGCTCTCAAGGTATGTAGAGAAACACGAGTCGTGTTAAGGAGGCTGTTGATGAACGGCATGTACATGCTTGTAAAGAGGGTTGACAGTGATGTAGCTACAAAGTCCTTGGCAAGTAGTACGGTTCAGTAGATGACAAGTTCTGCTAAAGGTGGGGCGTGGAGGAAGCTTGTGACATTTGTTTCTAGTTGTGATAGTGGTTTATATCTCTCACATCAACCGAGACAAGAGGGGCCATATCGAGAAGTGTAGTAGAGTTAGGCAGTGCGAGCGCCTGGCTGAGGTGCAAGCCATGTTGATGTAGCTGATGGACAGATGGACATTTATGGATTTAGCCCAAAGTGAAGAAGGTTACGTAACAATGTAAGTTACGTAAATAGATGGGTTAAATCGGGTAAGTGAGATCATGATCCAATTGTGAATCATCGGATTGTCATTGGGTTATCTGTGTCAGGTCAAAATTCGGATAGAGATTAAGAAAGTCTTAATTAGAGTAGGTTTTCTCGGTTGTTCTCCATATAAATAACCCATACCAGTAACTCATTTGGGATGTCTAGTGTCGAGAGAGCCATCAGGGGAGAGATTGTATTTTATGGTCTTGGTCGATTTCAATTTCTCCAATCTTGTCTTGTTCGTGTCTTACTCAATGGGTGATAGATCGCTAGTTTTCGCAACAACAACACTTGTTTGCTTTTACTCATGGGACATGTAAATGTAAAATATATTGATTCTGTGGTACCAACCACTTTCAGAAAAAAATAATAATATTGGAAGCAGCTGAAAGTAATGACCGTACTTCTCATGATTTTAAATCATAAATTTTTTTCATGGTTCTTTATATTTCTAACAAATAATGTGTATATTATTTAATTACCATACTATGGTCCTGTATTCTCTGTTTAACTGATAAGTTAATGTATAGCCAGTATGCAAATTTTTTTGTTTCGAATCTTCTGAATGTACATATCTACATTATTTATAGATCTACCAATCTAGACTCCTGGAGTCCGGAGCAATTAAAGATGATGGTCTTTGGAGGCAACAACCGTGCACAGGTTTTCTTTAAGCAACATGGTTGGACTGATGGTGGAAAAATTGAAGCAAAGTACACATCGAGGGCTGCTGAATTATATAGGCAACTTCTGTCTAAAGAAGTTGCTAAAAGTTTTTCTGAAGAATGTGCTTCCCCATCATCACCAGTTGCATCGCAGCCATTACCAAAATCCAACGATCTTTCTGATCTCAAGCTTACAAATGAAAATGAAGCTAAAAGTGAACAACATGGAGTTCCTGAGGTTGCTCGCTCACCTAAGGCTCCTTCCCAGCCAACTGTTGTCAGCTCCATTAAGAAACCAATTGGTGCAAGAAAGACAGGATCTAAGACAGGTGGTCTAGGTGCTAGAAAGCTCGCCACCAAGGTAGTATGATATTTTAGATTCTTTGTATAGTTCAGTTGATTGCAGACATCTTATTCTATTTATACTTAAAAATTTAAATGGTTCAAAGCAAATTCTGAGCGCTTTCTAGCCGTGCATGACCTCTTTTTTTCTACTTTTTCCAGCCAAATGAAAGCCTTTACGACCAGAAGCCTGAGGAACCACCAGCTGCTGTTACCTCCACAACTAGCAGTGCCACACAATCAGTCTCATCCTTTTCTTCTCGATTTGAATATGTTGAAGATGCACCATTTGTTAAGAGTGCCACTAGTGCCCCCCATGTAATTGGACACGTTTCCCCACCTACAGCGTCAAACTTTTTTGAAGATTATGGAATGGATAGTGGATTTTATAAAAAAACAAGTGCTAGCTCTTCTACAGTGCAGGTAAATTTACAATGTGGTTTATTTTTTCAAGGAAATGTGCCTAAATCAAAGAATGATTGTTCTAAATGTGTAATCAGTTTCTTGCTTTTTCTTGCATATTTCTCTCTATGGTTTTTCACCTTATGTTCTGGAGGAACTAATGCTTGCATCTTAAATGCTTGCTTTGTGCTTTGTGCTGTATACTTGAAGATGAAAGTGAACATGTATCTCCACCGCTGCACACCTTTCTGAGGTTACCTTAGCAAAGTCTCCCAGAGGAATCCTCTTGGGTCATTTTATGCAAAAGGAAATGTAAGTCAAGGACAGATACGAAACAAGTGATGGATGTGCCTCAGTTGGTAATTGAGGTCCTGAATCTTGAGCGCAAATCTATCGTGGTTTGGTGGTGGAATGCCATCTCCACTTGTTTGTATGCTTTACATGATGGGTTTTAACCCAAAATTGGTGGCTGGGCTTTGGCACAGACATCTGGATCAACCAATTCCAGTATGGACTACATGGGTCCTTGTTGGTACCTGGCAAATTTTTTCTAGAAAACCTGGTTAAAAAGGCAATTTGAGATTGACATGGATAACTAATATTCAACCAGGACTAGCCAACCTATGGACAATCCCTAGTCTGATGCCCAAGGTGGATTTATATTTGTCCCTTCGCAGTCCACTGTCCACATATTGGTCAATACACATGGTTCCATCTGTGAGAGCTTGATTTAGTTGGTAGGCTGTGGTGAATTTAACCTTAAACATATGGCTATGTGAGAAAAGGTCTTTTATCCTTCTAACATACTAATTTTATGATTCATGTAAGCATATAATAGTTACTTTTTTAGTCTCCTGCTAGTCACTGCTTTTTAATTAACTGGGATTGTGAAGTTTAAACTGAACCTTACATTTGTAAGGAGGAAAAAATGTCATCTCTTTTTCTTTCTGATCTGTCTACAAGATTTCCTCCCCCCTTTTTCTGTGTGTGTGTGCAGGCAAAAGCCAATGGGTTTGGGATTGGGACAGTGAACAAGGGTTAGGGGAGAAGTTGACAGGGTCTCACTGTTGCTACCGGATGGGACTTGTCAAGAAGCAAATTGAGACGTAGCATCCTTATGGCTGAATTTTATACTGGTTTTTGGTATGCGGCATCCACTGATCTGAATCTTGACAACATAAGCTCTGTGGACCTGCCTCCTCTGCAACGGGGCATCTGTGCTGCTTGTGTCCTGCAAGAGTGGATATGGATGGCGGAAAGCTCTTTCCAGGATGAGAACTGTGTAGGTGAGAACTATTAGGCCTTCCACTTTGTGGAAGAAGAGCACATCCATAAGGTTGAATTGCTTGTTGGGTCAGGCACTAGTGGACTCCATTTGATAGGAGCCATTCAAGTGGTTCACTGTGGGACATGAGTCCCTTTTTACTGTGATCGCCAAAGGCAGCAGGGTTACCTGGCCTTGTCGAGGTTATTAATGGCGATCTTGTGAATCAAACCGTTTGTGGTTCTGATTCAATTGGAATCATTGAGCATGGGGACAGTGATGGTAGCCTCATGGATTTTGCTGGGGTCTTTAATTGGTAGAAGGGTGGAAGTCCGATGGTTAGAGGTTGGAAGTTAAGTTGGGTTCAGAGTTTTTTAGAGATCACCTAGGAACTCTATTCAGGTCCCTCTGTTGGTGGCACGAGTGAGCAGATGCTCTCTGCTTGCATATGATGGTCATTTCATCTTTTGCCCATCTACACCTGTGTCTCACATGGTCTCTCTCTCTCTTTCTCTCTCTCATATGCAGCTTTCTGATAAGTTCCCTCCAGTAATCTTTGCTGTTGTGTGCTAGGGAAAATGTAAACTGATGTTGACACTGAAAAAAATGCCACAAATAAATAGAGAAGTTTGAATCCTACTTCTATTCAAACCCTAGATTCTACTCAAATTTGGATTCCATACCCAAGGTAAAACTGTTTTTTCGGGCCCCATTTTAGTCTGGATATCAATTCCAAGATAAATCCAGAACCTAAGTCCAGTTTGGATAACATTCCACACCCGGAAAGGAAGAAATGAGAAATTTCTGATTTGTTTTAAATGTCACTCAGTTTAAAAATCAGATGAGAATGCATTCCAAAAGTACTATTTTAAGGGCCAACTACGGCCTATTCTCGGATCTGAGTCCAAGGCAAATTTTGAAGGTTAATTCAGGTCAATTTTGAGGTACTTATGGGCTGTTAAACAATATAATTTGAAACTCCTGCATAGGCCTACTATTGGGCCACTTAAAGAACACAATTTGAGTCCAATATGGGCCCACAAGGTTGCCATCTTACAGCTCACCAGAGAAGTGATGAAATTTGAATCTAATATCTTGCTTTGGCATGCAAGAGAATGTAAGGCTTTGGTTTCCGAAATTGGATTCTCAAGATAGCAACTTAATCAATGCCATTTATTGCTCAATCTTTCTTTATCTCTTGGGCAAAGCTCAGCCATCAGATCTGAGATTCTTGCGTCTTCACTCTCAGATGTTGTGCCATCAGCATGGGAGATCCTCCCTCAAACCCTTACGCCACAGTCTGTTTCCTTCCTGCGCCCAGACCTAGGGGTGTCAATGGGCCGGGCTTGGGCTGGCCCGGCCCAGGCCCACTTAGGCCCATATACATAGAGCCCAAGCCCAAGCCCATCTAGAAAGCCCAACGGGCTTAGATTGTGTAACTGGGCTTTAGCCCGTTATAGCCCATTAGCCCAACGGGCTTGAGTTTTGTAAAACAGTCACACATGAAATTTTTTACAAAAAGTCATAAAATTAATAAAAATGTGAAAATTTTTAAAAATCATAAAAAGGATTATAAAATCATATGTAAATTTAAATCGATATCTCTGCTTACAAGTGTAATCAAACACATCATCGGCTGAAAAATATATATCTCCATTGTCAGAATCTAATCCAACGTTGGAACATCATAAAAGGCAAAATGAGAAAGGAGACGTAGCAAGCTCACTTCTTTCTCAGATATTTTAGATCCTAAAAAGTGTACTCGGAAGAACAAGACAAGCAAGCAAACGTAACATGAATCTTCAATAGGATTTAACCCTCTTGGCAGACCCAATGCCTGCTGATCACAAAATCTATAAATGATAGAAAAATAGGACACCAGTGAATTATGAAATTTGCATATCAAGTACAAGGCATAATATAAATTTGTGCTCCTGTCTAACAGTGACTTACATAACATTTTCTTCTAATGCCCTTAGTTACCATAACTGAGTCGCGCTGCGCACCGCGCGCGCTCGCGCGGGATTTTTTTTAAAATTTCCCCGGTTTGACCGGGGTTTGACCATGCGCGCGGCCGCATCGCGCGCAGCAGCGGCAGCCGCCGTTGCCGCGTGCTCGCGCGGCCGGCCGCGCACGAGGCTGGCCGTGTTTTTCTTTTCTTTTTCTTCACTGTTCACCCGAGAACGGTTTTGACCGGGATTTGACCTCAGGTGAACAGTGCACCCGAGATACCGTGCTTTTTCTCTCTCCCCGACGTCTCTCCGCGCGCCTATCTCTCTCGCGCAGTTGAACTGCGCACGAAGCTGCTGGCGGCGAACCTTCTTCCTCTCGGTGACTTGGGCGGCAGCAACGGCTCGCGAGGACTTCTACAGTGTCTTCTTGTGCGATTGGAGGGCAGTGGAGGTGCCGGTCAACGATGAAGCGGCGGCGGTGCTTCCTCTGTCTCCTTCTTTTTCATCTCCATTGACGAGAACTTCCCCCAGCGGCTCTCCCTTGGGGAGACAGCGACAAAAGGGGAAGTTGATTACGCCGACTGGAGTCCGACGGCGACGGGGAACGACCAGCTTCTTCTGGTACATAGGTATATATATTTTTTGTTTTATTTCGACAACGACGTCGACGTCGTTTCGCGACGTCGACGGAGGTGAATATGTCACGTACCTTCCTCCACGCGTAGGCGCCTTCGGGTTTAGTTTTGGCAGCGACGTCGGCGTCGTTTTCGCGACGTCGACGGGGGCGAACATGCCTTGGACCGTTTTTTACGCATCGACGTTTTTTCAGATCCGGTTTTGACAGCGATGTCGACGTCGTTTTGCAGCGTCGACGGGGGCGAACATGTCTTGGATCGTCTTTTACGCATCAGCGTTTTTAGATCCGATTTTGGCAGCGACGTCGACGTCGTTTCGCGGCGTCGACGGTGGTGAATGTGCCTCGGTCCGTCTTTTACGCATCAGCGTTTTCAGATCTGATTTCGGCAGCGACGTCGACGGAGGTGAATGTGCCTCGGTCCGTCTTTTACGCATCAGCGTTTTCAGATCCAATTTCGGCAGCGACTTCGACGTTGTTTCGCGGTGTCGACGGTCGCGAACATGCCATGTACCCTTCCTCCGCGCATTGACGCTTTTGGACCTGGTTTCGGCTGTAATGTCGACGTCGTTTCGCGATGTCGACGGAGGTGAAAGGCCCTCAGCCTTGTTCCTTTCATGTATGACGAACAAGGGGCCGTTCGGACCTGATTTCAACATCGACGTTGGTGTTGTTTCATGACGTCGACGGTGTTAAGAAAGTGCTGTTTATCCAATTAGGATTTATTTATTTCTAGATTTGGTTTCAACGAAACCGGTATATATTTTTTTGATTAACACACGCACGTGTTTGACCCTTTTTGGGTTTTAGAATTTTTTTGGTTCAACACACAGCTCGCAGCCTAGAAAGTTCAAATGTAATTTTGTTTTGAGTTACCTACTGGAGTCTGGGCTAAAGTTGTCTGAGTTTAATGTTTCGCTGTTACGAGGCTCCTTATCTTCTTGTTATTGTTTAATTGTGATGAGGGGTTTTGATGTCCTTAGATGACAGATTTGAGATCTGGGGCCTTAAACTTCAGACCTAAGGATTAATATTTTGAAAGATTTTTATTATCAGATCCAATTTAACAGTTTGGGGATTCCATATCAACGGTTCATCTCCCAGCTATATCGTCCCCATTCTATTTTTGATTTAATCATTCTCTTTTTTTGGTTAAATAGAAACATTCATATTCATAACATGATAAGAGAGTACAGACCTAACATTACAAAGACACAAATAAAGAAGAACAAACACAACACAATGACAAAGATAAGTGAAGTTCTGTTGGAGGTCACGCTGTCCAACAAACTAAAACACAGTCACAAATCGACCAAAGGTCGAGGAGCAGTGATAAAGACTCCTCTAAGAAAGTTTGACAGTTGTCACGAGACCAGAAGATCTCACCAAAAGGGTGTGAATATCGTCTAGACTAACGGTCCTGAAAGAGAGATCATGACTATGACAAAAATATGGATAGACAATGAGACAAAACTCAATGACAACACAACACATAAAGACAACAGAAAACATAATAGATACAAAAGAGATAGGCCGAGCTCCACGGTTCTAATGCATGAACAAGAAAAAAAACACCTAAATACACATTTAGGCCTAGCACTAGAATAGGAGCAAAACTACTACAACTAAGCATTAAGGAGGGAGGAATCTTCCCTAACCAAAATAAACTCAAAACATTAAAGAAAAAACTACCTTAGGTGGAATGAACCACACGAGAAGGATGGGGGGCACTTAGAGGGGATGGGGTGTGAGGTGGGGTCTGCCGAAGATGGGGACAAGGGGAGCGTCGGAGATGGGGGAGGGGAGGCATTGAGAAGAGGCGTTGAGCTCCACGAAGAGGTACCTTCAGGAAGAGACAAGCTCTGTTGGGAGAAGAAACCGTCGGGATCGGCGATTGTTCTACCGGGAGATGCTCTGGGTAGGGTTCCGCCTGGGAGAGGCTCCTGGGCGACTGTCCCCCGAATGCACCTTCTCCCAGCTAGATCTAGTCCCCATTCTATTTTTGATTTAATCATTCTTATTCACAGGATTTTGATGTTCGAAATTTCTTAGCTTTAGATGTTGGCATCCCTCTAATTTCATAAAACTGTTTTATGCTTCTTGCGACACTATTTATATACACGCTGAACATGGCATTTGCATTGCTCGCTCAATTTTAAAATACCTATACATGGAGGGAAAGATATGGAAGCCATAATTCTTAGAATTTGGGTAAATTATGATTAAATCTCTATGAACTTTTGATAGGTGTTATGGAATTTATCTTATGATTTATGATAGAATGCACTTTTCTCATGGTTTTCGAACCACATTAGCTTAAAGTTTGGCTTACTAGCGCATTAAACACGCGCATCGAACTTGAAACTTAATAGATATATTTTTCTCTCGATGGGGGTATGGTAAGACATAGGGGTCTTTTTACCCTTTCATAAGGACATTGGGTCATGCCCGGCCCCCTAATTAGTCCAAACGTTATAGTTTTTTTAGATTTTGTTGAGATGTAGGGGCATGTCTAGCCTCCCAATTAGTCTCGGTTTGTTTAATTAAATTTATGAATTTTGCTCAAGTTTAAATCAATTGTTGATTTTAAAGTTGTAATGGCCTTACGGCTCATTCGTTAACTTCCATGTACCCAATAGGCCTGATGTCAATCCTCAAATGCTTGATGAATAAGCCAAGTCCTGACTCATCGTTGACTGGTGCTTTTGCAATGCTAGGGCTTCTTCTCTTCTTCTTTTTAACTATTGGATCAAGTGGGGCACTCGTAAGTTCGATTGAGGAGGAATGGGTTAATCGTGCGTGATCGTCCTCATTTTTCGGTGCTTGTTGACAACCAGTCACGGAGACTGCAGCTATGTTGGGTATTTTTTAATAGAGCCTTGAACTTGATTGTGACTGAAAGTCTTAATGACAATAGACAAGATAGACAAAGAGACAAAGTTGACGATGTTGTTGACGACACTAGACGAGACAATGGGCCTTGATAGGGATAGGGGAAGTTGATGCAGTCAATGGTGGTAGTAGAGAAGACTAAAGATGTTGATGACGGTGGTAGGAGATGGAAATGGCTTTGTTGGTGATGGTAGTGAGGGCAGGAGGGCAGGAGACTTCACCAATGGCAATAGGGAAGGTAGATGATTCCAACACCAATGACAGACATTGTAGCGGGCCTCCACATTTGAAGACATCATAGTTGACTTCATCGGCATTGATAGGGAAAGCAGGAGGCTTCGATGACAATGGCAGAGAAGGTAGATGGCTTATCCCTCTACTTCTTGATTCTCTCTCTTTCTAGTGTTTTCTCCTTGTCCGCAGGCCCTGTAAGAGGTGTTTATATTGGCGAGGAGGCCTATACTAATTAGGGAAGGGTTTTTGTGGCCTCCGGTCAGCTAGTTATGGAAACCTCGACGACTTCCCCTGTTGCCAATGTACCCCGAGAGGGATAGATATGGCTTCTGCAATCTCTGAGGGGTTATAATGCTGTTGGGATATACACTAGGGGTCGGCTTCAACTGGGCTATTCCCCTATTTCATCGGTGCCCTACTGCCCTTTGGCTATGACCCCGACTCTGAGTCGTGTCGCGATGATCTCTTGCTAAGAAACAGGATTTTCTGGCTATATGGGCACCAGACGCCTCTTAGGATCCTCTTGGAAGGAGACAACGGCATATACGATGCCTCCCAACTTCGGTGGAGGACGTGAGCCTTCCAAGCTTGTAGGATCTTCTTTGCAGGATCCTCAGTAGCCTTCTAGGTAAGATGTGATGCAGCTAAGATAGACTCCTATGTTCCTCACCATCAGAGCACATCCGAATAGATAGTGGGCTTTATTGGAGATAACCCCAATGCTCGATTAGTGCTTATAGAGCCTGCAGAGTTGTAGGTTCCTTCGTGTGATCGTTATGTGGCTTCTTGTGGCCAATTGAAGGCTTTTCGACTATTAGGAGGTGACTGGGAGGCATGAGAAGAGTCATCCTCGATGGGGGCAAATCCCCTATGTTTGGGGGCCTTCTAGCTCTGACCTTGATCAAATCGGGATGCTGTCGACACCATTATAGTTATAGGCTTCCCTTCGCACTCTTCCTTGGCCTTCGCGGTGATCTCTGATACCATTTTAGGTAGTCGCTTGGCTTTCGTTCTTTGAGGAGGTCCTACTAAGTACCGGAGGTCACCAACGGTAATCACAACTTCATCGTAGGATTGTTGGGACATTGCAATATTAGGATGGGCCTTGGAGGGAGTCAATTCCCAAAAGCGGTGATCTCCGTATCTTTCGCGTGGTTGCATTAACTCCATGTCTTTTGGGACCCCTTGGCCATAATTGGGCCTTGCCACATAGCATAGGGCTCACGGAATTATCTCTGTGCATGGGAGGGAGCCCAGTAATTTTGGTGACCAGGTCTACCCACGACTACAAGATGAATCTAAATGAGCTTTTACAATCTTTTACCAGGTCCATTAATCAAGGAATACAAGATAGTATGTACGTAGGCCATGACTACTGGGGATGGGCCTATTAAGGTGAAACTTCTCTGCTTAGTCCATATTTGACTCGGGCCCACAAATCCTTGTCCTGGTAGGAGTTTAGACAAGTAGTGGGGCAGGTTGGTTGGTTGGTTGGTTTGTTTTTTTTTTCTTTTTTTGAGTTGAATTGAGGTTTGGATTTACCTAGCTGAGGTGTCCTTTGATGCCAACTCTGTAAGACTGGTACACACTCTCTCCCCCTCCCTCCCATGGTTTTTCATCTCGCCGAGATCTCGCGAGAATCTTGGTCTCGCCAAGAAGCCGAGATACGAGATCGTCGAGATCTCGCCCCATGTAGACGAGGTCGATCCGTGACTACTTTGCGTCCCATTTATGATAGTGTAAACATATTTAATATATTTCACTATCACTTATACTATCACATAAAAATATGTTACAAGTTTAATACCATATCAATATTTAAATAAGATTATATACAAGTTTAAATCTTGTAGAAGCACAAAGATTATATTTTTGGTATTGTAAGTGCTTTGTAATTGTTCATTCACACAGTTGATGTACAAAATGTATTATATATTTTCATAAAAATTCATTGATGTACTCTTATTTTTATAAGATATTATGTTATGTTTCATACATTTCGATCCGAGAATCCGAGATCTGATCTCCCGAGATTTTTCCGAGATCTCCTCTCTTTCACTCTCCCGAGACGAAGCCGAGATCCGAGATGACAATCCTTGCTCCTTCCCTCCCATTTTTGGTTGACTGTAGTCAACTTGGTGGTCCTTTTCAATCATGACAGCAAGGAGGTGAGACTTCAATCTTCTCTTGTTAGCTTAGGGTGCGCTTGACAAATTAGTTGAAGTCCTTCACGGAGAAGCACCTTCTACTAAAAGGCACTTCAGTCGGAAGTCATTCTTTTTAATTGGAGTGAAAATTGTTTGTATACATTTTTTGTTCGTAAAAAAGAAGTCCTTCTCGTTGTCATCAATAGAGTGCACTCGAGGGAAGGGGAACTCGCGAAGGGTGCTCGTCGAGGGGACTCGTAGTCGGAGGGGACTTGTGCTCATCAGCAATGCACGTGCGGGCGGAAGGGGGGCTTGCTAGCGGGTGCAGTGTGCAAGGGGGCTCATCGGTGGTGCTCGCCGCGGGGGGAGGGGTGCTCGTCGAGGGGACTCATGCTCACTAGTGACATGTGCATGGGTGGAAGGAGGGCTCGTCGGTGGGGTGCACAGGGGGGGGGGGGGCGGAGGGGGCTCACCAACGGAGGGAGGGGGGCTTGCGTAGGAGGCTCGCCACTAGGGGGCTTGTGTTGGCCGAGCGGACTCACAGAGAGGGCTTGTGCTCGCCGACGAGGTGCGCACTGGGAAAGGACGGCTTGCCGCCAGGAAGGGGTCTTGTGCTCACCTAGTTGGTGGGCACACTATGCGGAGGGCGGAAGGTGTTCGTTGGGAGGGGGGGAAGGGACACTCGTGGGTGTGAATTGCCGTGTAGTGGTTGGAAGGAAATTTTCTGAAGTCAGAAAGAGAAAAAAACTCCTTACTTCTACCTTTAGTGGAAAGGAGAAGTGAATATTACCATGTATCTAAACACTCTAATTAAAATAAGAAGTACTTTTTATTGTAGGAGAAGTGAAAAAGTACTTCCGACAAGTTCTCAAATGCACCCTCGGTTCCCCTGGCCTTTATGAATATTTTTACACTATTCTTCTAGGTTTCTAGCTAGACTTGTTCTCAGGGAGACTATCACTATTTTTTTCTTTTCTTTTTTTAATCTTTCGATTGATCAATTAAATGGTTCTTTGACTATTCCAGAATTCCCTGCCACATCTAGAGTTCTTTTAGACGGAACCCTTTTGCATATCTTGAAAACCAGACCCCTAGCTTGGATTGCCTGACTGACCCTTGATTGCCCATGTGGGCTATCTTCAAGACAAGTTGACATCTGGGTATGATCATTGGTCATGGTCCTATCACCTCAGCTCTATAATGTGAATCTTAGTCATAGTTGTCAAGGTGACAAAGTGTCCAAGGCGTTGAAGGGTGTCAATTTTGTTTAAAAGACAAGGCGGTTACTTAGGCGTTGCCTAGGCAGTGAAGGCGGTAACATTGGATGTTTATATATACAAGCATATATACATATACGCAATCACATATATAATTAGATATTAGTATTATATATATTTATGCATACATACTAATATATATACACAAATATAGTTATATTTGTATATTATAATTGAATGTGTATGCTTATGGGTCATACATTTAAATGCGATTTTATTTATGTAATTATGTATGCATAGGTATATATTTATTTTGAGAAATAATTAATCTTGATAAATTTGATATGTGTGTGTGAGAAGAAGAGAGTTTAAATGGATCTTTATAAAATTTAAGTATCTAACATATATTTATAATTATAAATCTTATATACATGTAATAGTATAAGTGATAGTGAAATATATTAATATGTTTACACTATCATAAATGGGCATTCATGAATCGCAGATCGACTTGCACAGTTATGTCACAGGGGTCAAGGGGGCAGCACCCCTTGTAGGAGGTATCCGGGGACAAAGCCTCTCGATTTTTTTTATTGTGTATAAATACCTAGAGTGCCTAGCCTGGACGCCAAGGTGGGTGCCTTGAGTGCCTTGGGAGTCTAGGCAGGTGCCTTAGGCATCTTTTGGGTGTCTAGGTGGTGTCTTGACAACTATGATCTTAGTTTATTCGCGGTTATCTTCTTGTCTTGCTTGAATTCTTTGTTTCTTTCTCTTCTTCTCCCCACTCTTCTTTATTTTTTTGTTTGAGAATCCCAGGTGGCAACAATACGCTTATCATTTTTGATTTTTACATCAGACACAGTAAAATCAAAACAGTTGCCATCGAGTATTAATTTTAATATTGATATAGTCAGTTGATGAAGTATCCAAACATACCCTAGGCATCGAGAAAGGTGCTTGTCGTGACATTATTATCCTGTGAATTAAGTAGATAGTAGACTGAGATCAGGAGCGGCTATGAGCCTCAGTTATGTAGATTTTGGATTTTGTTCTATAAAACTGTAGAATAGAAGGGAGTTGGATTTTTTCTGCTTTCTCTTTTTCTGAGAAGATTGATTAATGAGTGGCAAAAGTACTTTAGTTCTGTAATTATAGTGGGTAATAGAGGACAAAGAAGCTTGCCAATGCAACTTGTCTTTTGGCCTTTTTGGTAAGATTTTTGGACATGCTACACTGAATGCCCTTTTGACTCTTTACATGTCAGGTCATTGTAGGATGTTGACAGCAACGAAGGATCGAGGATCAGGTCAGATCAACCCGACCTGCACCAATCCGGATTGATCAAGATTGGATCCAGTTATACAAAAATTTAATGTTAAAAAATTGTAAAAATGTTAAAATAGCAAAAACAATACAAAAACTACTATAAATAAAAAAATTTAATTTAAACATCGTATTCAGATTCCTACTTGATATTTTATATATTAAAAAATAATTTAGTTAATCATTAATTAATAATAGTACTTAATTATATATTTTAAGTGTTTGTATTTATTTTATTTTTAATATTTTAAACTCTAATATTTATATATTACAAGAGAATAGTTAAAATTTAATTCTATTAATTTTTATAAATATATATTATAAAATATTAAAAGAAATGTTGAAATCAGCCGATTTCATCCTGTCACATACATGAAATCATGTAATCTGGAGTGGGAGCAGATTGATCGGATGGAAATTTGAGAGCAAGTAGGATCGGCCCAACTTGGTCTGATCTGGCATTCTATGGTTGATAATGTATGTTACTCTTTTTGTGGAATGTATTTTGTTGTGCTTCATCAGATCAGGGCAGCCCACAAGCGTGAATATGAAGGGGAAGAATTGAATAGTCAACGGTCCAGATATTTTTGTATGTTATAATAATGTCAGTATGTGGGCCCCAGGTGAAATAATAATCAACACTGTATGTTATTTCTGTAGTTAGTTTTGTGGAACGTATTTTGCTGTGCTTCATCAGATCAGGGCAACCCGCAAGTGTGAAAATGAAGGGGAAGAATTGAATGTTCAACACTGTAATTATTTGTGTGTTAGAATTAGTCCTTTTTAAGTGGACCACAGATGAAATAATATTCAAAGGGGTTTGAATTCCGGATAAAAAACATGTGATCTGCTCCTTTCCCTCCAATTGCTTAATAGATGGCAGCTAGTATCATCTTCCAGGTATTTTAAGACTCTGTTTGTCTACAGTATTAACTACTGATGCAATGTAATTTTTATATTTGATTCTACCAAATTATATTGATGTGTCTAGCAGCAATGTCAAAATTGATAGGATGTTAGTATTATGTTATCAAGGGTGATTGAGACAGCTGCCTAAGCGGCATGGCGATTCGTTCCCTCCCTGCCTCTAGTCAGGCCAAATCACCTTGGTGATCTGCGTGGGTATGGAAGTTACTAGTTCATTGTCTTTGAGGTCTGGGGATTCAGGACTTGGTCCTGTGACATTCCATCTTTGCTGCCCGACAAGGCACCACAGCACAGAGCACTGTAGCCTTCAGATGCTCCTGTGGCCGAGGGCCTTTTACGAGGCTCTCAAGCGATACCCTGCCTCTAGTCAGGCCAAATCACCTTGGTGATCTGCATTGTGGGTACGGAAGTTACTAGTTCGTTGTCTCTGAGGTCTGGGGATTCAGGCACTTGGTCCTGTGACATTCCATCTTTGCTGCCCGACAAGGCACCACAGCACAGAGCACTGTAGCTTTCAGATGCTTCTGTGTCGGAGGGCCTTTTACGAGGCTCTCAAGCGATACCCTGCCTCCTTTCTCAGACCTCCCAATAAAAATGAGGTAAAGAGATAATACAAAACGTCTCTGGCGCTAGGCACTTATCTGAGGCATCCAAGGTTGAGCGACCACCATCCTGCCGTGTTCATCTCTTGCCTTTGACAGTGTAGATTTTAGATTCAATATTTTAACCAAACAAGCCCCAAGTAATTAACTGGCAGAAACTTCTCCTTGTTGCTGATCATTTGGATAGATGAAGGTTGGTCAGCAGTATTTACAAGTGATTATTCTAATGGAAGCTCCAAACTTTTCTAAATATCTTTAGACTGCAATACACAATTATGATCAGCTGTCTAAGAAAAGAAGCTGCAGAAAAAGTGTCAATTTTATTTCACTTGTTAACTTTTTGATTCTTTGTGTTTTGAAGCTTCTCAAGAAACTTTGATCTGAAAGATTTAGTTCTTATATAGCCATTTTCCCCTCATACTACCACCATACCTTACATAGTTCTGCGATATCAAGGTATGATCAGAAGCTTTCTATTCCAATTGGAAGCTTCAAGTGATTAGACAGTTTGGGATGTCCGTGAGATTATGGTACCTCTTCTCGTTTATAAAGTAGATGCACCTTCAAAGTTCCAGGAAATCTTATACATACTTTCTTCCATGACTTCGTTCCTCATTGCAAAAGTAGTTAATGCAGTGGGGTTTAAATACATGAATTGCTTGTTTTTTTATAATTTTGTTTATCCAGATTCAGGAAACTAATGAAGCAAGGGAGAAGTTCTCAAATGCCAAGTCTATCTCATCAGCGCAGTTTTTTGGAGATCAGAGCAAGGCCAAGGAGATGGAGGCTCAACAAACTCTTCAAAAGTTTTCGGTAAAAAGTGTTTTATTTGTTTATGGAAGATTTTTAAGTACTGTCTTCAGTACATTGCTTTGAATGTGATGTCCTTGGAAAGGGCTGTGGTCTTGTAGGCTAATGTTGGCAGTTTATTACTAACTTATGAATCATACCTTTAAGTCAGTCAGTTGCTCCACTTTTGAGCAAGGATTTTGTGATCGTATTGGCCATCTGACATGGATCAGCGGGGGCCAGTCTGGATGCCCTTCTACCAGAATCTGCTAGGAATCAGGCGGGGAATTTTGGGATGTGTTTCCCAATTTGGATCACCTATCTTACGGACCATGCCTTTTAATACAAGATGAACATGATTTCTACATTTAGGAATGACTGCTTATGAAATTAAAATCTTAGTAGTTTTTGCCCCTTTATAAAGTTGCTTGCTATGGTTTTGTGCTTTTTGTTTAAAATGTTAATCTCTAACCAGCATTCACTTTGTTAACAGAATTCAACATCCATATCAAGTGCTGATCTTTTTGGTCATCGTGCTGATGATTCTCGGCTTGACCTCACTGCATCTGATCTTATCAACCGTATTTCTTTTCAGGTACTCTTTTGGTTAGAATAGAATTTCTCCTGTCGTGGTCCCTTAGGTATACACAATTGATTGAGGCCGTGGAGTCGAGTAGCTTTTGGGACTTAAAATGAGTATATTGTTCAGTACTTGTAGCAGCTTATTTGGTTATTCTTTTTTAATTTCTTTGTAAATAAACCACTGTACTAGAATAAAACGATACTCGACTTTGCATGCGCATTATTAAGAATGCCTAAAGTAAGAATTATCCATCGTATTTTCTTTAGATTGTCTTGCCCTTTCTTTTCCTGCCAACATTACCGATATATGACTCCATTTTGCCTGATTTCAAATGTGTTGGTCCGTTTCAGGCATCACAAGACATCTCTTCACTTAAAAACATTGCTGGAGAGACGGGCAAGAAATTGACGTCGTTAGCTTCAAATTTGATCTCTGATCTACAAGATAGGATCCTCTAGGTTTGCTGCATAACAGGCCAGGCCTTGTTCGAACTCTACCCCCTCGCCCCTTCTCCCAATAGAAGCGTATGTTCGTCAGCGAAGAATCTGCCTCTGCCCCAACCCCCTCGCAGATTTCTTTATGGGGGAAATAATAATTCTGTGATGCCGTGCGTGTTGTTTTTGGTTATTTATAGATCAAGGAGCTAATCGAGCTTCTTTCCATGTGTAAAGATTTGTTCTGTACTTAAAAAACTATCGTCGTGTCGTTCGCAGTCAATGCTTTTTGTGCACAACCCGGCGACGCCCGGTTCTGGGTAAGCGTACTTTTTTTTAGCTATGTCGGTCGACGTTGGGGGGACGTTGTACATATATATAGACAGTTTTTTTCTGCTCGGATTTTCTGATTCCTGGATGGACCCAATTAACTGGGTCGATCTATATTTCTGAACTTAACGAGATTGATATTTTTATGAACGTGTTGGTGTCAAAAGCATGATGATCTTTAGTAGGTGTTTGGTTTATACACTTTCAGGATGAAATCGTGTAGCAAAGTGAAACTTTAGATAACCTTAAACATAAATTTATCATCATGTTTGAAGGGGAGGGATGACAAAAATAGTGGGGACGTGATATAGTACACTTGATGCACAGAGTTCCCCTTTTCAAGGATGGGCGACAAAAGCAGAAAACCTCGAAGGCGAGACCATCATTATTTATTTATGTTTATGCCAGAACAAGGATTTTCTCCAGAGAAATTACATATGAAGATACTACGGACGACCCGAGAGACATGACATTATTGCAGCAGAGAATATATATTCATACACAACATGTACATACATCGGCAACGGATATCTGATCTGTGTTTCGTCTAAACAGCAGCCAAGTAGCTAGATACGTGTGGTCGGTGTCTAGAATTTCTGGAATCTACGAGAATATTTGAATATACCTCCTCTCCCAGTCGTCACACCTGGATGTTGTCTTGCCATGCTGCCGACGAAGAGACTTGGCTGCACAAAATTATCCCAAAAAATTTAATTCCTCACTCCAAAACAGATGGGCCACCAACAAAAAAAAAAAAATTTGTCGCTGGAATCTGGAGAAAAAAAAAGAGTCTACGACATGCTTACTTAAGAACATTGTTCCAGTAAGCATCGACGCTGTCTTCATCACCCAGGTGCATTTCCTCCCAGGCGTTCGAGGTGCAAGGATATTCGGACGTGTCGGGCGGCGCCGGACCGAAGAGATTCGGCGCCGCCATCTGGCCGTCGGCCGGGAGGGAGAACAGGGGGCTCGAGCTGATCGATCCGAGGGAATTATCCGATTCCGGCACGCTGTTTTCCGACGGGTCGGGGCGCCGCCGAGGGCCGGCGGCGGCGCTCTTGCATTCCCCGACGCTTTCCAGGTCGCCGGTGCTGTAAGAGGGAGCATCATCATCATCCGTCTTGAGCGCGACCGGCCGAACGCCATCTCGGCCAAGATCATCCGAGCTCGGATAGTCCTCCTCCCCGTTGGGCTTGGCGTTCGGGCCCAGGAGCTCAAGAATGTCGCCGTTCAGAGAGGTGTCGGAGTACTGCAGCATAACTCTGATCAAGATCTGCAAAACTCGGATCTTTGCCAATCTGACGACGGCATCATCCGTGTGTTCTGGTGTGGTGAGAGGATGAATACGAGGATCCCCTGCCGGAAGTACCGGAATATTATTATTATTTGAGCAGCAGCTGGGTGTGGCTGCGGCCCAGCTGGTAAGCAGAGCCAGAAGGAGTGCTACGATTGATCCCTTGGAGCACAGATCAGTCAGCAGCTGGTCGTGCACAGGAGTACCGGTGGTTGGTCCAGCACCGATCTTGACGAGCCTTTTCTTGAGGAGGGTATGCCAGTGGTTCTTCACTTCGTTGTCTGTCCTCCCCGGGAGCTGGGCGGCGATGGCGGACCATCTGCAAGCGTGGGTACGTGCCTACTTTCAGTAAAAGATATATAGCCATTTGAGTCCGGATCACCTGAGGAGGGCTCCTGAGGGAGCCCCCTCAGGCCAGACACAAGACCCACATAAATGTGGGTCCCATCCGCTGTTTAATCCACTTTTAGACCTTGATGTGACCCACATTTATGTGGGTCTTGTATCTGGCCTGAGGGGGCTCCCTCAGGAGCCCTCCTCAGGTGATCCGGACTCATAGCCATTTATATCTTGCAATACGCTTAATCATCTTTAGAGACCCCATTATTATCTCAGCTAGAAAAAAAGTTCTCTCTACTCTCTCACACGAAAGATCTAGGGTTAAACTTAACGGGCGATTCGATGAATATATATATATATATATACATGTTGGGTCACATTGTTCGGCTTGTCTGTGAGAATTTGGGTCATCTCAGAAGACCGACTACCCTTTGTACACAGACAAAAAAATAAGATTCATAGTGATTTGATTAACGAGACTCACGTAATAAAAACGAGTCTCATGAATGTTTATACCCTCTACGTACAGATCTCCTGAGGTAACATGAACTGGTTTTGTGGAGGTGATCTGGTACTCTCGGTGGCGGGCCCATGTTGGGGTCTTGTGGGGGCCAAGTGACCTCACTAAAAGTCGAGGAGTATGTTAAAAACTTAGATAAATTTATTAATAATAAATTGAATTATAAAGTATTATAGAGATGTGGACCACTAAAACTTTAAGGCAACCTGATTGAGCTAAAATCCTAGATCCGCCGTTCTGGGTACTCCCTTGATTTTGATAATAGAAGCATCAATAATATATAGTTGATGAAATAAGGGTGCATTAATTTGTTCCCTTGTAAAGTTGTGTGGATGTAACAGATTTTTAGAAGAGTGCAGATCACCTCGGGAGGGCGCCTGAGACACCTCTCACATAAATGACATCATTTAATATCACAAAAGTTGAAAAGTCATTAAATCATCAATTAAATGATGTCATTTATGTAAGGGACCTGAGACTACAGTCTTAGACGTTCTCCTGAGGTGATTTGCACTCTTTTCAGAAACAAAAATGAAGTTATTTGATTGCATGTAATTAAAAACGTTGGTAATTAACCAGTCCAAAATTAATCTAGACATTAATTGGCAGCAGATAAAATGCAATGCATGCCATTTTCAGGCCGGAAAGACATCTCATGGAGCATGCTATTATCGTATAGCAGGTGTAGAAATGTCAACTTCTGAATAAAACTACAAAATTTAGTACAATCTACTGGGAGGAATATATTAATAATGGATTTGCCGAAGGAAGAAGGCGCAAAAATCGATGGAATGAATGCAGTATGTTTATTTTAAATAAATTTAGGTGTGTTAATTAATTAATTAATTAATTAAAGAGCCCATTTTATAGACTATCATACTCATTCGAAAGTTTAATGTACCAGAAAACTCTTAATCAGCTAAAAAATTAATATTTTTATCTCAAGATCATTTAATTAATTAGCAGCTGATCATACAGACATATTGAGAGCTCATGTGTGCATTCTACAATATTACGTAACCCATGCATCAAGGCGCACGTGCGTGTACGTGCATGGATGATATATATATGTAGAGTTCCGATCGTCTCAGGATCCCTCCTGAGGCGAGTCCCTCAGTCGCCAACCGCGTGAGACCACGTTTTGTATAATATTTAATTCCTAAATAATAATAATAATATTTAATTTCTAAATAAGCTAGTGTCATATAAAAATAAATAAAATTTATTCAGAAATAGAACTGTCACCTGCCAGGATAGTCAAGAAAGAGAAAGCAGTTCAAACGGTGAGACAGCGCGCTACTTTACATTGAATTTTTTAATCACATCATCATTAATGATGAGGCCACGGAAGGATAACAGGCGTGAGAAACGGCACCGTTAACGGGTTGGCTTCCGTTCGACGGCCGTCTGGTGCATTTATCCATACAAAACGTGGCCTCACGCGGTTGGCGACTGAGGGGCTCGCCTCAGGAGGGGTCCTGAGGCGATCCGAACTCATATATGTAGGTCGTGGTACTTGGGAGGAACAATCAGCAATATACGTGCATGATTTAATAGAAAAAAATAAGAGATAAGGCCATTTTTTAGTAGAAAGAGGATCAAGTTATAATTATCAGTAAAAGAGATTATATATAGATGTATGTATCGAGACGGAAAATAAATAAATAACAAGGTGGGTGATCGATCACCTTATACGTACTTGTTTCCGAGCACGGCGTGGAGCTGGAGGATGGTCCGCTCTTCCTCCTCGGAGAAGTTGCCCCTCCTGATGCCGGGCCTCAGGTAGTTCGCCCACCGGAGCCGGCAGCTCTTGCCGCACCGGTTCAGCCCGGCCAGCCCCGGCAGATCCTTCCAGTTGCCGTGGCCGTGCCTGCGCACGCAGCTCACCAGCTTCTCGTCCTCCTCCGGCGCCCAAGCGCCCTTCTTCACCATCCCGTGGTCGCAGCACGGCGGCCTTCGTCCCATCCTATACGATATCTATCTATATATAAATGTATATGTTGAACTGCTGAGCTCTCCTACACGAGAGGACCGATCGGACGATGCCCAGAACTCGATCGCCGCCGTACGTGTTCTTCACTCTCGCGCCTTCGACGCCTGCCTGCGCTCCGGCCGGTCGCCCTGGAAGCAGAGATGGAAGGAAGACGAAGAAGATTTTAACTGAGGAGGGGCTGGCTATCTGTCTGTCTGTCTGTCTGTCTGGGTCGGTAGATGCATGGCCTTTTATGGTGTACAGCGCGCGGCTGGTCTGAAGGCTGACAGGATCATCGTCTGGTTGGTCTCTCTCTCTCTCTCTCTCTCTCCCTCTCTCTCTCTCTGCATCACATCTCTCGATAGAATATACTCTGTTTTTAATAACATAATTTTTATAAAATTATAAAACTAATGCATTAAATTTATTTTTTTGAAGGAATAACACACTTTGGCAAAAGTAGTTAAGCGCAAAAGGTTACCCTGATATGGCTGTACATTGCGCCAACATTTTTTTTTAAAAAAATTTAGTCTCAGTCTAATCTTAATTAAAGACGCCAAAAGCAACAGATTGGGAGTAAGAAATACAGACTTTAACATTAGTTTCAGACAAAGTCTCCATGTAACCGGTGACAGAGAACCTTAAAATATAACATATGTCGGATGAGGTAAATTCCAATTTTAATGCCGACGGATCAGGGAAACTCTTATCTAGGTCGGACATTCATTGGTTCAACTATGAAAGTCACTATTTCCCAACCTATTAATAACTTATAGGATATTTGATCGTACAGTAAATATATTTATATAATTTGATGATAAAAATTATGCTAAAATAAAATATAAGTTAATCAATAACATAAAATTATCATGTTTGAAAAGATACGATAACAAAAGAGGAGTAGATATCATAAATGACTAAACGAGGTAGAAAATCACTAAGACACTTTCTTCTTTTGTTCAAGAAAAAAAATTATTTAAAAACATAAAATTGTAATGTTGTCCAATATCTCTTTTAACAAATTTTGCTATAAAATATAAAATTTTAATAAAAACTCTAATTTATTATATATGAAACCAAACACCTCTGTTAACGTGTATGCAGGGGTGTCTCGGCCGGTAGAGTAGTAGGAGTAGTTTTGAACGACACACATGAAGGCTAAAGGTGGCGTTATTCCCGTAAAACAAATTACACCGTGTTAGTCGTATAATTTTATAAAAAATATGTTCTTTTAAAAAAAACCTGATAAACCCTAAAATACTGCACACAGATTCCCGTTTACGGCCAGATCTCGGAAACTGCATGCATGCATGCACGTACGTAGAGAGAGAGGCAGCAAGTTGGAAGATGACCGCAGCAGGGAGCGAAAGTAAACCCAGAATAATCAATCTCGAGTGTCACACGATCCTGCTAAACAACTTGATTTTCTTAGCAGAGAGCTGGATCGAGTAACCTAGCTAGCTAAACTTGAAATATATAAATATATACGCCGTTGCGCAGGCGGCTGATTATTTATATATCTCTTCGTGTATATATATTTATGCATGCGACTGCGTCATCACATCGCTCGAGGTACGTACGTACGTACATTTGGACAACACAACACTGCGACAGCGACTGATCCGGCGGTCTTAATTATAACCTAATTTCCCCATCTAACACGCGCGTCCCGGCCGGGCGATTCAAATGCATTGAACAGGAAACCTTCAAAGGGCGTGTGGTGGGAAGATGCCGAGTATCTTCTAAATTTGATATTGAAAAAAACTACTCTAATTAATGAGACCTCATCATGGTCTGGTTGGAAGGTTTTTATATACTTTGTTAGATATATATATATATATCGGCATGACGAAGGGGGAAGGAAAGATCATGCAAGAGAGCGGATCGTCTGAGGAGGGCTCCTGAGGGAGTCCCCTCAGGCCAGACACAAGACCACAATAAATGTGAGTCACATCAAGATCTAAAAATGGATTAAATAGCCGACGTGACCCACATTTAATGTGGGTCTGTGTCTGGCCTGAGAAGGGCTCCTCAGGCGATCCGCCCTCATCATGCAATCTCGTTGTGTCTCGACACCCCGCCCCTTGACATTTTCTACATGGGAAGTTATCGTACGTTGTCATCCTGTGCTTGCATTCATTACACTCCTGCGATCCTGCGCTTAATTAATTTCATGAGAATCCACAAGAATAGACGTACGCGTATACATGCGTGTCCCTTTACATGTACGTGATATTTTCGTGAAGAAATGAACATTTTTTCAGGACTCGTTCAAAATGTCAACTCTCACATTAGGTCTGTTTTCAATATCACTTTAACGCTAACTTTGATTATGATGAATTTTTATTAATCTCACTCCATTTTCGAGAATTGAGGTTAGAGGGGGGTGTTACGATTACTTTGAAATACCTAAAATATCCCTTCCATTCAAAGAGATCTATTACCCCTCGATATATAGCGAGGGCGGCATGACGCAAGCCAGCTCAAGGGTTCTCCTTTGTATGGGATGGACATCACAATGGTGGGGAGGGGGCTTCGGATGGCATTAGCACGCACGCGCGCAGAGAGAGAGAGAGAGAGAGAGAGAGAGAGAGAGAGAGAGAGAGAGAGAGAGAGACGAAATCGACAGGAAGGCGATGACACTACTTCGATAGCATAGACACATGGGAGAATCGGGATGGCAGCATTGGGAACGTGTGTTGGTGGGTGCTCCAACTTGGAGATGCAATGCAAGATGCCAATAGCCACGCGGGCAAGAGGAGGGGAGCTGGTGGTGACCATGGTGGCGCTCAAGGGGGGGAGACGACAATGGTGGTGCACAAGGGGAGCACGAGTTCCATCAGATAAGTGAATTGAGGGAACACCCTCCACCCATACACATGAAATGTAGAGTCCACCATGATTAACTCATTGATTTGACCCGTGAGATCCACATGGCAGAGGTGGGTCCCACGTTTTTTGTGTCTAAGACGAAATATCTTCCCTCATGTGGGTCGAAGACAACATGGGGTTGAGAACTGGCCGGTTACTTCAGTTGTTGGATCTAAATTTTAGATAGGGATGTCAATCGAGTCTCCTTTCGGTACCGATTAATACGTACATCGCTAGGAGACATACCATAATCTAGATGAAGCATATGTGTATGTACCATTCGGACGATGTTGTTTTATATAGATCCAAAGACACATTCAGTACTGAAGGAATTCGGTTATCCGTTAATACAGCCTATCTCTAGGTTAAAAGACACTCCATATCAGATGAATTCCAAACCGAGGATTAATTTGTGTAGCTGCAATATATGGTACTGAAGATTGTGACAGGACCCTATTGTTCAAGAACAACAATTTTATGTTGGACGGTGCAATTACTTCATTGCTCTCGTGAACGAGTAATTAACGTCCGGAGTGCATCAGAGTGGCAACAACACACTTTGACTATGCGTGGAGGTCAGGGGAAGATCTATCAAAGGGACAGGAAAGGTGAGACGACAAGGGTTTTCTGCAAGATCAGGATCATTGATGAATGTGTTTCTATTATATGACAGCCGAGCCGAGCTGAATGATATGATGCGCGAGTTAATCAACTTGTTTACATATAAATTTGATCTCGAACTCGGTTTGATATTTAGATAAGTCATTTAGACTTGTGTCTGAGCTAAGCTTGTTAAAAGTTTGTTGAGCTCAACTTGCCAAGTTGCTCGTTTACTCGGTCTAGCTCGAACTTGAGTGAGAGCTTATTCTAAGTTCAAGTTAACTTGAGCTCGATTTGAACTTGTTTGTGAGGCTTAATCTAAACCGACTAATTTACGGAACTCGAACATGAGCCTAGTCTAAACTCGTTTATAAAGTTTATATTTAAATCTGCTTAAAAAGTTTGAACGTGGGTTTAAACTCAGATTCATTTTAGTTTCAACTCTTTTAATATATTTGATCGAATATTAGATGTATATTAAGCACATTTTTATTTAATTTTACAAAGCATTTGCCTGAGTTATTATTGGAGTTGCCGGCGAACTTTATCGGGTCGAGCGTGGGTATGGTCAAACTAGATTCATTTACAAATCAAGTTTAATTTTTAGTCCAAGCTTATTTATATATGTTTTTGGGATGATAAACTAGTTGAGTCCAATTTGTATCCAGCAGTCGAGTTTCAGCTGGCTACCCGTGTGTGGTGTATCCATGACCCTAGCTAATTAAGCTATTATAGATAGAGAGGATGTAATTAGCTAGCTAGGTGACGACCATGCATATATACGAAGCATTAACAGAGGAGTCAACGGTCCAAGACAAGGAGGAGAGGATATGCTTATGCCTTTTTTACAGTATCTCCGTGGGAGTCAGAAGAAGATCGAGTATCTATATATATGTTAGATCTAAACTCCAGTTGCTCATTCGACACGGGCACAACATGACCAAATTCGAAAGATATCAATGATGCGAATGCGATATGCATGATTCCATTGCCGAATATTAATATCAAGTAGCTAGTATATATATATGTGTGTGTGTGTCTGATTTCTTCAAAGTTCTGTACACATGCGGGGTTTAACTTCTTCTACACGCCATTGCATTTGACGTGCGGAGAGATCTGCGTTTCCACAACACGAGAGAGATAATGCCAACCATGTAATGCTGCCGTTGATCTCCGCCGGTTTCCAGCCGCCATGATCTTCAACGACGACGACCTTTGTGCTGCACGTCTCTGGTTAGTAGCCGGTCAAATGCTTGACCTACGCGATGCCTCCTCGTTGAAAGGCTGCTTTTTGACGACAGTTTTTATCGCCGATCGATCGTCGCCATCACGGCATATATATCACCAGAATACCAAGAAAGAGATGCGTGCCATGACGGCGGGTTCAAGAAAACCAGACGGGGCGGCGGCCAAGTCTCTACGTACTACACGGCTGCAGTTGGGAGCTGAGTACTGTTCGCCGGATCTGAACGCCGCTGTTGTCACTGCTCCGGTCATATCTCATCTGCTCCATAGATCCATCTTTCTGCACTTTCGGATCCTGTTTCTCTTTAATTAAAAGGAGAACGGTGGTCGCTTCGTTACCGCCGTTGACTACTACCGGTGTCTTCGCCTAGTGTCTTTTGCTACGGCTATTAGAATTAGCGACGTATAACTATAAAAAGTGTTTGTGAATATATATATATATATATATATGGTGCCGATTTTATCTAATATGATCTCAAAATCTTGAGTTGGATGATGGCCATTAAACTTAATTTAATGACTTTCTTGTGATATCAGTGAGAATTTAGGTGGCATTGTTTAAACTTAATTCTAAAAAATTAAACTTCTAATTTTATGTCTAATATTTTAATTTGTTCTAAAAATACATATATAACTTGATTAATATATAAGTGATTAGTTTTCTTGACAAAATATGTAAATTAAAATGTTATTGGGATGAAAATTATATCAAGACTTATACAGTGTGAATGTATGTCAATAAAGCGTTCATTCAATTTAGAATATATTTCTAACATACATTGTTGATATAGACCAGAAACGGTCTCCACTTCCGTTGCGCACAAGCCGCTCCGGGACGTGGCATCTAAAAAATAAAAAGTTAGATTTAACACCTGAAGAAGCTTTAGGAGCCTACTTAAGACTTGAGATATTAACCTTGAAGTATATTCAGAAATTTTGCCAAACGCAGATATTTAAATTTTAAAGTATTTATCATGTTAATTTATACTTTGCGAAGTGCAGTCTTGGCAGAAGCTGCTACTTTTCATTGACCAAGTCAATCTGATCCCCCCTCTTTATTGCCTAGTCGTTTCGCTGTTTCTTTTTCTCTTTATTATTACTTTTTTTTCAAAACACAGCTATCAGATCTTTTCGTTTCTTACCGAGCACTATCATCCAGGAAAAAGCGTAGGATAGAAAAAAACATCCGAACATAAAGCAACGGAAAGGATCTGGGCACAAGTTTGACAGTCAATTTCTCTGACAAACTATATTGTTCCCCCCGCAGTACATTGCGGGGCATCAGACACGAGCCAATTTTGTCCGCAGAAAGAGATTGTTTCAATCAAAAAATATATATCATGTCCTCAGAGACACGCCCTCTCTAGTGCAACAGGCGAGCCGTCCTCTGCGTTTTGATGCACACCACAGGGAATTCACCGTAGAATTCTGCCCATGCTCAGCTGAAAAAGGAAAAGCTGTACGCTCAAAACCTTGGTGTTTCGGAGAAGGTTTTAGGTTGGGGAATCAGCTGGGAGTTTCATCAATGCTTTCAGAGAAGGCAAAATGTTCGGCGACACCATAAAATTTGGCAAGCCTCAGGATTCCGGTCTGAATGGGAGGGCTGTGAGGAAGGACAGAATCAGGAAGGCAGGGCAAGCACTCAGGAAGAAACTCTGCGCTTGATGTTGCAGCTCTAAGCGCAAGAACGGCACGGCAAAATATGAATCTGTAAAAAAGCAAAGCAGATCAATCAAACTGATTATTTTGATTTCCACCTTCAATCTTACAGAAAAGTTGCGAGAGAAAAACTGTAAAAGAAAACAATGTGAAAGCAGGTTGAATTTTCAGATATGACGAGCGGCAGCAGGAAAAGTAGAAATTATGATAAAAGAAACTCGGTGTTCACGAGGCGGGCAAACATTTCCCATGCGTGTCAATCATAACCGTGATTCTGGAGCTTTTGCAAACTTTTAACCATGAGAAATGATGCCATACTCAAGAAATACTAAGGTTATTCTAGAAAACCCTTGTGTACTCTGTCCGAAGAAATGATTTATCACAGGCTTAAATAATTAAAACATAGAATTCAATGGCTCTAGACATGGGAGCACAAGTGTCAATCCGGATATCTGCTTCTAGGGATGAGGGCCATTGCAAGATGGGAAGTACTGGTGTACCAGTAAAGAAATCAGGGAAGCTCCGTCTTCACATTCATTCACCATTTCGGGAACCTAAAAAAGATTACCTGCAGTGTCAGGTACGTTGTGCCCCAATCAACTAGAAGTGCTTCAAAGTATAAGGTTGGCAGGATCCATCAAGGGATTAAGATAACGATGTCTGAAGAAAAAGTGGATGAAATGATAAAAAATAAAACGTTGTGAAATCATGAAGGTGGATAATGGAAGAGATCCAGCTTAAATAGGCTCAAACCTAAGATCTGGATGAAAAAGTAAACTTTTCCACAGCTCCCCAAGCAAGGGTACAAAAAAGAAGCTTAGAAGGTTAGTAATTTCCATCTGCTCGAAGCACTGTTTGGCAAGCCTAGGATGACAAAGTAGTTAATAGGTTTATCCCGTGCCCCTACAATGGATAACCAACGTGTTTCCTGGAATATGCTATCTACTAGGATGAGGGTAGTAATGAACATAACTATCAAGCACCAACATGGCTCAAACAGATCTTGAACTAAAATGTGAGACAAGTTGCGCACACAAAAATGGAACAAAAATTGTGGCGGGCATACAGACTACACAAAAGGTGATGTTTCAAGATGGATCAACCAGATTGAAGCACTTCAATGAAGCAACCTGAGAAGAAGGCGTCTCAACAATGGATCACCTAAGACTTCAATCCAAACTGGAGCAAGAGAATCTGAAGAAGCTAAAACCATTCCCCATTCGTTCAAGGCTAACAAAAGGAGATTTTCCGCCTTGTTATAAGCATCCTGAAAAATTCACCCAAAGAAGGAAAAATAATAACTTTCAGTAAAAATATCTCAGGGAAAACAAAATGTGCAAAAACCATATTTGCCTTATCCTTGTCAATAGCTGAAGTTGAAATTCCAAGCAGGAAACAAAATGATTGCAACGGAGCAGTCAAGAACATGGTGAACTCGCTTCCAGTTTGGGAGCATACAGAATCTGTGTTCACACCAATATCAAAAGATGTTGATCTAGGAGAGAGAAGCATTGCCATTGTCTCCCCCTTTTCTGCACCATGGATAACCTGCAAAGGTCGATGAACAAATTTTATTCAACTGTTGGCATCTAGAGCAGGAAATGGATCATAAATGATGAGAACAACAAAGAATCTCAGACTTTCCAATAGAAGAATCATTGTGCTGAAAAAAAATAATGAAATCTGCCAGTCATGCTAAACAAAATGGCAAGCTAAATAAAACAACTTGATGTTCGTGGAATAACAAGATATCTAGAGAACAAAATGCAATGTTCTCACATTTCCGCATGGACACGAAAAAAAGAATGCTTCTACGAGGTAAATAAATTATGCATTTTCTTCCCAAAAGTTCCTCAGTCGTACAACAGCCTACCAAGAGCTAACTACATCCATGTAGACCCAATGTCCCCATGTCTTCTTTCTGAAAACTAAGTGTAAAAAACAATAGCAGATCATTTGAACAACTCAATTTCCTAGGTTACATTTTCACTCTCCCGACTTTCTTACCACTGCTAACTAAGCATGCCTTGTATCTCACTTGGTCATGTGATCAATTCTTCTCTTCCTTATCTTGAAGATGGCCCAGAATGGCAACAACTCAAGTAAAACTGAAACAAAAAACAAAATAAACTTCTATCAAACTGAAGGGCAGAGCATAAACAAGTGACAAAAGAAACTTTCCCTTAACATACAGAAAAAAAGACAGCTATGGATGATCCTGGCCTTCATGGGCCATTCCTTTATGATTCCAGCTGGAATTGGTTAGGAATTTATGGAATGCGATCTCCCGAGAATCTCTCTCCACACATCCGAGAAACGAGATCGCCGAAACAAGAAAATCTATATAGTATCTCTGATACCTTGATTTTTTCCGCCCATTACTACCCCTAACTTGTTAGATGGCCATGTTAAATTTGCTTCATATATTGTCAAATTTATTATGAAATTCATACAAATTTTCATCTAGACATTATTGTTTGATAAAATTTTATAACTTAATATTTTTATGACCATATATATGTACAATTGACTCAACATGTTATCAATCTCCTATACATCTTATTCAAGATGAAACTTAGGTCTAACATAAGATCCTTTATATGTCTCCTGTTAACAATAGTTCACTCTTTCTGTGTTTGTATTTCCTTGTAATTCTCGCACAACTTATTTTGATGTTTAATATGAGTTCCCTTATCCTTTTTGAAGATGCATACTGATTGATATTTTCGAGATTTAATTTTTCAAGCTTTCTTCTCTTCAGTTTCCATAAGATAAATTTGAGATGCGAGATAGCAATCGTTGGGTAAGGTATACCCTACATAAGTGAAATCTGAGATCTGATCTCCCAAGATTTTTCTGAGATTCTCACGAAATCTCTTCTCTTTCACCCTTCTGAGACGAAACAAAGATCTGAGACGACAATCCTTGGCCAAGATCTTCCTAGATCAGCATAAATTGTCCATGTTCATCCAAATTCATACTGGATCTGCCAACCCGGATCCAAATAGGTCAATTCTAGTCTGTCTCGGGTTGAGTCAGCCAAAGCCAAGGCTGAATCAGCCAGATTTGGGCTAATTCTTGCCTTCCACCGAATCAGTCATTTGGATTGGGATCAGCCTGACTGATCCAGGGTCCAATACTGACCCAGCCTCCCTTGAGTGGGAAAGTGGCAGAAGGTAGTGGTGGCTCATTTGTGTGGGCAATTTAGGCAATTCCGCAGTGGAACAGTCAAAGGAGGATACAGCAGATGGGCTGGATGGCATGTGTGACTGTCAGTATCTGGAACACAAATAGGTTACATGCAGCAAAGGAGAAGAAAGAGCCATAGTGAACCACATGGAGAATAAGTAAAGGAGTCGGGGACTGTTCTTTCTCCTCTTTCTTGGTCGGGGCACCGGTTCGAATTGGCATTCCCGATACGGTCATACCGGTCCACACTGAGATCGGGTGGTTGACACCACCTGGCTTGGATCCGATTGTGCCTCATATTTTTCTTCTTCCTAAGAAGGGTGGCTCATCCATCCCTTCTTGCACAGGAGAATGTTGCTTCATTAATTAGAAAAATTAGTAGCTATTAGTTGGTTCGCAGTTATGTTTTGCTTCATTAATTAAGAGGTTTAAGTTGCTATATAGTTGTTTTTAGTTTCATGCAAGAAATGTACTCTTTTGAGAGTTAGCAATTATTTTAAGTTAATAAATAATTGTTGGTAGGTAGGGGATATGTTTAAAGAAAAATCAAATTTGAAAGGAACTTTTTGGGCTATAACCCCCCATCATGTATTTTCATTGCATGATGTTGAAGAAATTTAAATTGAAAGAAATAGTGTGTTCTCTTTACTTTCCGTCGCCTTTGCGAGGGAGGAATCCGTGAGAGGAACTCAATCACCCGGTAGAGGGAGCTCGTGAAGAACATCATCTACGTCAAGCACCACAATCTGTTGATGCTGTCATCAACTTGAAATCTCCGAATAAGGTGACTTCACCCCTCTTTATCTACTCCATCTTTCTCCTTCCAACTTTCTCTCTACTCTAGTCTTCCAATACCGAAAATCGATCCACCGCTTGCAACATCCCTCATCGACAACATCACTTGGAGCTTCCAATGCTCAGTTGACATTTCTTTTGTCCACCTGGGCATCCTGGCACATCTCCGACGTCCATCCACTGCCAACCGAAGAGCTTCCACCTCGACTTTCAACAATGGACTCCTGGGACAAACAAGCAAGCTAAACAATAGGTTTGGTTGATACCCGTCAACCTGAATGTTCTTGAGAATGAGCTGCATGTAATCTATTACCTTTTTGCGGGAGATGAACATCTTGATAATTTTGTAAAGTATTATTTTGCACTGTAATTTTCATGATACGTGTTAGCCGAGATCTCTTTCGAGTGTAAAGGTAATTTTTAATCTTCCCCTCAGTTATTTACTTTATTCATTTTGTATGCAATCGTGAATGTTTATGCCGAACTCAAGTTAAACTCTACTCTCACTATTCTTCCACCTAAATCTCGCTTAGGTAGACATCCTAATTCCTAATCCCATTGTAATTTCCTAATTATGCCAGCCTATTACTCTCAAATTGGGTCCGACTACTCGGTCCCATAAATCGGATCATGTGTGAGAGTTAGTTTAGAGAGTCAACCCAGTCCATCCCACATTAAATTTGATATCTAAGCATAGGTAGGTTAATGTGTCATTTAGTGACAGTAAGTCAAATAAATTTTAAACAAAAAATTCATCTCATTTTACTTGTATGTCCACTAGGTTCGGTAAGATGTATTTGGTTGGTCATAGTCAATCACTCCCAATGGATGAACTTAACTCAAATATCACAAAGATCTCCCTAAAAAGGCTTGCTAAGATGTAGCAATCTTTAGGACAAATAGATCAATTAGAGCAATCCACTGCCAAAGTCAAGGAATGAGTAGAAGAAAACCATGTTGATTAAGGACAAGGTAGTAACCACCCTCAAGTGAGAGTTGCACCTAACCCAACTCAAGTAGATCACTTGAAATATCTCGTGCTAGAGAAAGACCTCAACTTAGCTTAGAAGAATTGGCTTATAAAAATGGTAGGGTAGAGGTTCCATACTTCAATTAGTCCCTAAATCCCCAAGTCTACATTTATTGGGAAGCGGATATAGACTACTACTTTAATTAGTATAAGTTGTCTAATGAGAAAAAAATCCGTTTTGCCCAAATGAAGTTGATCAGACAAGTTAAAGTCTATTGGAAGAACATGGAGACCTTACTTTTTAGAAAAATAACCCCTTATTTCCACATGTGATGAGATTAAAGAAAAGTTTAGAGAAAAATATCTCTATCCTCTTACCATAAAAGACTCTTAAACCAATGACAATGTCTAAGTCAAGGAAATCAGTGTGTCTAAAAACATCACTCAATTTGATGAACTCTTGATGAGATGTGGAGTGAATGGAGACCCGAAATTCACCCTATCTAGGTTTAGATCCGGTCTTAAAGAGGATGTCTAAAGAGAACTTTTTCTTAGGGATATCAAGTGGCCCAAGATGTTGAGAGATTCTAAAGACCTCAAAGCACCCAAGATTCCTATTCTACCTAGGATGGATCCACGTAAGTTTAATAGGAGACCAACCAATTCTAAATATCTTAACATATTTGAGAAGGTAAATTCTAATACTACCATTAAGCCGACCCAAGCAAGTAAGAGGCCCAACAACTCTCAATTCTTCAATACCCGCACTTCTACAAATGCTTCAAACTCAAACCAACCCAATAAGGATAGATGAGAAGAGAAAGAATAATCACCTCTGGCCCCTGCCAAAGAACTTCTAGGATGCATGCTTTAGATGCAAAAGTCATGGGCATAGAGCTTATGAATGTTCCACTAGGACAGTCCATGTATGCCAAGAAGTACCATATTTTAAGGTTTACTAGAACCATCTTTCTTAGAAGAATAAAACTACATGAGTCAAGTCGGGAATTTGAGGAGTTAGAAATTATTGTAGAGTGCAACCTCTTAGAAATTCTATCTTACCAAAGAATTAGTTTTGTGAGATACATCATAACACATCCCAAAGAAGATGAATGGTGGAGAAGTTCCATTTTTCACACATTCCTTAAGATTGGAGGCGAGACATGTAAAATCATCATTGATAGTGATATTTGCATTAATGCTATCTTCACTAATCCTGTTACTTGCCTAGGTCTCACCCCGGTTGACCATCATAACCCCTACAAGTTTTTTAGGTAGATTCCACTTCTATCTTAGTTCATAAGAGGTGTTTTGTCGCCCTTGAGATTAGCTCATATAAAGGGAAGATTTAGTGTGATGTCTTTCCTAGAAAAGTTAGTAGTATCATCTTAGGAAAACCTTGGTTGTTTGACTTAGATGTAACTCAATTTGGTAGATCTAACATATATAGCTTTGTGCTTCAAGAAAAAAAGATCACCATGCATCATTTTCAACACAAGTCCTTTAAAATGAAAGAGCCTAAGGAGCACCTTCAAGACAAACATCTCCACAACATTAGTACCAAACAACTTGAGTGCACCCTTAAGAAAAAATTCCTTATTTGGGAATACCAAGATGGCAAGATGTTTTTGCAAATAACCTCTCCAACACTCCACCTCCAATGAGAGACATTCAGCATATCATAGATTTAGTTTCCAGATCTACATTGTCAAACTTACCTCCTTACCAACTTAATCCCACTGAAGTAGAGATGCTTAGAAGATAAGTCATGGATCACCTTCAAAAGGAGTTTCATTAGGAAAAGCTTAAGTCCTTGTATTGTACCTACCCTCTTAACACCCAAGAACGATGAAACTTGTCAATTTTGTGTGGATAGTTGAGTTATCAATAAGATCATTGTCAAATATTGTTTCCTTATCTTAAGGCTAGATGACATACTATATATGATGGCATGAGCCATAATCATTTCAAAAATTGACCTTACAATTGACTACCATCGAGTCCGCATCAAACTTAGGGACAAGTAGAAATTCAAGATCAAAGATGGCCTATATGAATGGTTTCTTTTGTCCTCTCCAATGCCCATAGCACTTTCATGAGGTTAACAATCGAAATACTACAACATTTCATTGGTAAATTTGTAATCACATACTTTGATAATATCCTTGTATATAGAAAAATCTAAGCCATCTCTGTCAAGTCTATGAGACCCTTAAAAAAGAAAACTTATTTGTCAATCTCAAGAAATGTGTCTTTCATTAGGAAAAGCTTAAGTCCTTGTATTGTACCTACCCTCTTAAAACCCAAGAACGATGAAACTTGTCAATTTTGTGTGGATAGTTGAGTTATCAATAAGATCATTGTCAAATATTGTTTCCTTATCTTAAGGCTAGATGACATACTATATATGATGGCATGAGCCATAATCATTTCAAAAATTGACCTTACAATTGACTACCATCGAGTCCGCATCAAACTTAGGGACAAGTAGAAATTCAAGATCAAAGATGGCCTATATGAATGGTTTCTTTTGTCCTCTCCAATGCCCATAGCACTTTCATGAGGTTAACAATCGAAATACTACAACATTTCATTGGTAAATTTGTAATCACATACTTTGATAATATCCTTGTATATAGAAAAATCTAAGCCATCTCTGTCAAGTCTATGAGACCCTTAAAAAAGAAAACTTATTTGTCAATCTCAAGAAATGTGTCTTTCTCACCAATTAGGTTATTTTCCTTGGATTTGTAACCTCATTCCAACGAATCTCTGCTGACCCCGAAAAATGTCAAAGCTATTTATAGATTGGTTTGAACCAAGAAGTCTATTTAATTTAGGTGTTTTCATAAGCTAGCTACCTTCTACTGATAAATCATGAAGGGGTTTAACAATATCATGACACCTATCATTGATTACTTGAGGAAAGGAACATTTGATTGAACCAAAGCTGCCAACAAGGCTTTCCAAGAAATCAAAGAGAGAATGACCCAAACCCCTATTCTTAAGTTACTTGACTTCTCTAAAGCCTTTGAAGTAGCATGTGATGCTTTCGGTCTTCAAATAAGAAAGATGTTGAATCAAGATGGTCACCTAGTAGCTTTTTCTAGTGAAAAACTTAATGGTGCTAAACTCAAGAACTCCACCTATGATTGGGAGTGTTATACCATCATCCAAGCTATTAGGTATTGGCATAGCGTGAATGTGCCAATTTGGGAATGCCTAGGGCATTCACCTTGTTGAAGTTCAAATAGGCGTGCGCCTTGACCACCTAGCCTACCAAGGCGCACGCCTTGTCTGCCTTGGCGAGCCCTGGCCGTCTCACCGGTTCGAATCACTTCGCCGTCCACCGGTTCAACTTCTTAGTTGACCAAGCCTCGGTCCAAGGGGTTTAAGCCCCTCGAAAGCCCCAACTCGACGAAGCCCTCCTGTGATGTCTGTTCAACGGAACCAAAGGCCACGACGAAATAAAACTCCGCAGAGACACACCTTGACACTCCACCGCTTGCCACCACAAAGAAAAGTTCCATTGCCGTGGAGGAAAGTTTCGTTGCTCGCCGCCCAATTCTGCCATTCAACATAGGCTTTAAGTGCCCTCGACGTCCTCCTTCTCAATCTCTGGTAAGTAAAACCTACGTTTTATATTTTCGTTTTTTTATTCCTTCACTTATATTTTCTAATTCTTTTATTCAAGTTTAACCTTCTAACATATATTAGACACTTTTTAATAGTAGCCTACACATCCTATGCTTCAATATGTAAGAAGTTGCAAGTTTGAACATCTTCGATGTGTTGATGGTTTCCAACTTTGTTGTTTTTGGTTTTTCAAACATTTTTCTATATTCTATATATAATGGAGGCATCGTTTGATGTTAAGACAGTGGCATAGTATATATGCTAGGGTTGGAATCCTCTGGACCCTTGTTGGAATCAATTGTGCTAGGGTTTGAACCTGAGAAATTCCAATATCACTTCTTATCTATATTTCTATTGTTTTCCAATCGTTTGCATGTTTCTAGAAAAGAAAGGACATTCAAAAAGTATTTATATCATTTGGTAAGTCCATTTACTTTATGTTGTCTAATTTTATATTTATTTTTGTACATATTATGTTTTTGTTCTTCATTCAAAGTTTGTTATTAATATATGTCAATTTTATTACATTTTATAGTTTTACTTTAGATTGTTATATATTCAAAATTTGCTATTAATGTAGGTCAATTTTATTACATGTTTTACATATTATGTTAATATAAAGTCACCCTGCCTTCATACCTCACCTTACCACCTAAGTGACGCATAGGCTTACGTCTTGTCACCTAAACTGTAAAAGGCCCTTCGGGCACCTTAGACGCCTTGTCGCCTTGACAACTATGGGTATTGGAGACATTATCTCCTCTTTTAAGAATTTGTCCTTTATTCAGATCATGAGGCTTTGAGATTTCTGAACTCCCAAAAGAAGTTAAACCCAAGGTATGACAAGTGGGTTGAGTTCCTACTTCTTATAAACCTACACCTTTGTGTTAATTGTTAAAGCACAAGCCTAGTGTAGAGAATAAAGATGCTAATGCCCTTAGTAAGAGGGTCACTCTCCTTTTCTGATAAGTGTTGAGGTGATTAGATTTAAGAAGATAAGAAAGGAATATAATAGTTGTCACCACACTCCAAGAGGGTTTGTCAAATGAGTTTAGTGATTATATCTTGCATGATGATTATCTCTTTATAACTGGCCATCTTTGTCTCCTGCACACATCTATGAGAGATTTCATTGTATGAGAGTTGCATGCAAGAGGTTTAACAAGACATTTTGGGCCTAGGGATCCTTCGCTAAATCAATAAGGTAGGGCCCCTCTATTACTCTATACCAAACAATTCATGAGGCACTTCTCTTGGCAACGGTAACTACAAAAATAAAATGTAAATTACCATGTTGATTTACTCCCTTTCTATGATTCGACAAGAATGGATGATTGTATTACTGGAAGCCACAAAAGTGTTCAGAAATACACTAATTGAAGGAACATAAGACTTTGTTCTTCCCAAGTATTTGACCATGTTATCATCTAGTTCCGACAGAACCTATCACCAAAATAAATACAAGTAGACAAGGATAAGCTATGGAATGTCATCTCGCTGAGATCTCGGTCTCGCCAAGGGAGCCGAGAAACGAGATCGAGATCTCGCCCCATGTAGCCTAGTCCGAAAACAATCCACGACTATTCTGCGCCCCTCGTTTATAATAGTGTAAACATATTAATATATCTCACTATCACTTATACTATCACATAAATAATGTGCTACAAGTTTAATACCATATTAGTATTTAAATAAGATTGTATACAAGTTTAAATCTTTTAAAAGTACAAAAATCATCTTTTTGGTATTGAGAGTGTTTTGTAATTGTTCATTCACACAGTTGATGTATAAATGTGTTATATATGTTCATGTAAATTCATTGATGTACTCCTATCTTTATAAGATATTATGTTATGTTTCATGCATATATACATTTTGATCCGAGAATCCGAGATCCGATCTCCTGAGATTTTTCCGAGATCTCTCCAAGATCTCTTCTCTTTCACTAAGACGAAATTGGTGGGCCCAGGCCAAGGATTTCTAAGTTGGGATTGGCCAGAACTAGTCCCATCTAGGATTGGTCTAGATCAGTTCTTCAAAACCTGAAAAAACAAAAAAGAAGGCCAACTTCCAAGGTGAAGGGTGGCCACTGGCCCATCCCATGGGGATCATGGCTATTAGGTGGTGAAGGGGCAGTCGTGTTGCCACCTGTCAACCATCTCCGGTAACAATCCAGGCCACTCCGGCAGCTTGGATTCCAATCCAAGTAGAAACCCCATCTTGCTAGAATGCATCTTTATAATGACATCCATTCTTGGTCTGCATCCTATCGTTTCCAAGTTTACAATACCAAATATCTCAATTTTTCCACAACTAAGACAGGAGGTCTCCTATCGTTTCATTTTTCCATCACTGATTCTAGAATCCAGATGTGCAACCATTCACTATGCAAATAATCAGTTTTTTGTGACAACATTGATGAAATACAACGTATGAACATGCACATGACAACATTCAAAAACACAAACAGATGAAAAAAATATTATAATGCTAAGTCCAATAAAATCAGATATTTTTGAAACAGCTAAAACAAAAAATATTTTACCCCATAAAATAAAAACATTTCATTCATGAAGTTTGAGCAAAAAAAACAAGGTAGACAAACCTGCCTTGAATGCACTGCTGACATCACTGTCAATGATCAGAAAAAGAGGTCTACGAGAAAAAGGAACCAAATCACAAGGGTAAAGACAGTTGGGACCTGCAGAGACAATAAGGAATGCATCAAAGGCAGATCTCAGAAAGACAAATTGATACCTAGAAATTTCTTCGTCGCCCATTTAAACAAGACGTAACTTGGAGCATACGTAGATGCTGCTATTCCATGCTTGAAGTGATCACTCAAAGGAGAAATCAACCTGCTGGCGAGAAGAAGACAGAACCTGGCAACATGAATACCGCTGCCACCAGGAAAAGCAGGTGAATATGGTGCAAGAGTGTTACAAGAGAAATTTGCAGCAGGGGTTCCACAAGTGGTCTATGGCCAGAGATTGAAGAAAAGAACTGAAGTAAAAAAAATCTAGGTGGTTCACCTTTCAGGAGCAAGAAAAGCCTTGCTCAGTAGGGCATTGTGCAAGTGTCTAGAGAAAGGTCACTTGTGGCTGCCAGAACCACTGAAGTGCTGGGCTTATGAAGGAGCACACGAAAGAATATAGGCTGAAATGGAGCCTTCAGAGGGAGCCAACAGGAGGCTATTTCAGAGCTTGTTGAAGGGTTGAACTTGTATGAACAGGTGTCAAGTGAAAAGGAGGTGATGGAGGGTTGGCTGATATTCTTTGTTCTGGGGAGGATAAATGTACTCGGAAAAATGATGGGTAGCGACAATTTCTTGCTCCTAAGTGGTTTGGTTCAAAAAGAAATATGTACTTAGTGTGTGGTTGAGATGGCTGGCGGTGAATGCTAGATAAAGAAGCCTTGGCAGGGTATTTTTTTTTCCAAGCCAATGGCCAGTTTTGACTATCAATAGGTCATTGTTGAAGCTTACCAGAGCTGCTGGTAAAGACATGAAATGCCATTTTGAAAATTGTTCCCGGCCAGGCTTGCAGTTGAGCCTCATGGTTCTTACAGAATGGCTTGGTGTGAAGCATGGAATGCGAGGTGTGAAACATGGAATGCGATCTCATGAAAATCTCTCAACTCTCAAGATCTCCCAAGAATCTCTCTCCACACATCCGAGAAACAAGATTGTTGAAACGAGAATATCTATACAGTACCTTTGATACATTGATTTCTTCCACCTGTTATTATCCCTAACTTGTAAGATGGCCTTGTTAAGCTTACTTCATATATTGTCAAATTTATTATAGAATCCATCCAAATATTCATCTAGACATTACTGCTTGATACAATTTTATAACTTAATGTTTTTATAATTATATATGCACAATTGACTCAAGATGTCATCAATCTTCTATCCATATTATTCAAGATAAAATTTAGATCTAACATAAGATCACTTGTACGTCTCCTATTAACAATAGTTCACCCTCTATGTGTATGTATTTTCTTTTAATTCTCTCAACTTATTTGAATGTTAAATATGAGTTCTCTTGTCCTTTTTGAAGGGATCACATGACATTTTACACTTAAACATACATATTGATTGGTATTTTCGAGATCCAATCTCCTGAGACTTTTTTGAGATTTCTTATCTTCAGATTCTATGAGATAAAATTGGGATGTGAGATGACAATTTGAGTAAAATATATCTTACATAAATAAAATCTGAGATCCCATCTCCCAAAATTTTTTAGAGAATCTCACGAGATCTCATCTCTTTCACCTTTCTAAGATGAAACCGAATTCTAAGACAACAATCTTTGGTGTGAAGTCTAATGGATGTTGTAAACATGTCAGATTGGCTTAACTGTGTATTGTAAAACCCTTGTTTTATGGATAACAATAAAAGTTCACTAGTGAAGATTAATTTTCGCCAACAAAAATGCCCCAAGCTAGGGCACTGACGCTTTGGCCGGGGTGCATCTAGTTGGTGGAAAGGTCGATAGATTTCAAAATTTGCGCACCCACATGATGATGGATGGGAAAATCGAAATCGGAATCAATAGGCATTGATGACGATGGATGGAAAAATTGAAATCGGAATCGATGGGCCCAGATTTGATCTTAATCGGTTGGAATTGGCCAATTCTTTAAAAAAAACCGATTCCAAATAAGTCTAAATCGATCAATTTTTTATTTTATTTTTTCATTGTAAAAAATTCATAAAAATCACTAAAACTCTCAAAAATTAGAAAGGATCCTAAAAAAATTAAAAAAACACAAATCTAACATAGTTTTATGTGATTATAATAAAATTTAAGACAAATAAACATATTGTAATGGCAATGATCCTTTCATTAAACAAAAATAACATGATACAAATGAAATATTAACATATAATACAATGATATATCTTTCTTTCACCACTATCTATGGCCTCCACCTTCATTCTCATTATCTGAATTATCTTGAATACTCCTCTGAGAGGTATCCATCATGATCGACCCGTATTCATATGAAAATAATGAATCAGCCATATGAGAGAAATCATAGATAGTGTTCTGAGGAGATGGAGATGTAACTGGAATATATGGGTAGAAGTCTTGAAGGAGTTTTGGATAATTTGCCGCCATGTAGTAGCAAGGTTTGCCGTCTCGGACCTCGGCTTCGTCTCGCGGGGGTGGAAGAGAAGAGATCTCGGAGAGATCTCGAGAAAATCTCGGGAGATCGGATCTCGGATTCTCGGATCAAAATGTATATATGTAATATGTATAAAATGACAAACATAACATAATATGTTATAAAGATGGGAGTACATCAATGAATTCACATACATTATATGAAAATAAATAACACAATATTTTTGCACACTAATTGTGTGAAGGAACAATCACAAAACACTCTTAATGTCAAACTCCACTTTCGCGCATTTGTGTGAATGACCAATAAGAAAACACTCTCAATACCAAAAAGATGATCTATGTGCTTCTGATATATCACTTTGTTGGTCACTTTGTGATTGTTGTCTCACAAAATCACCAACAAAATCACAATATTGACCCCACGACATATGAGGCTGATGATCTCCCTGGCGTGGTAATCTGATTCTTTGTTGATAAGAATAAGAGATTTTTGAAGAATCATCTTGTGTTGTATATCCATAGTTATAAGGACCCATGACTATGACCGTAACCATAATAACTATTGTCGTAAGGTATGTTTGAAGGAATATGTTCACTTGCGGTATGTCCGTATCCATATGAAGATTCATCTCCTTCATTATAAAATGCATGTGAAGAACCTTGTTGCATTTCTCCATACCCGTATGCGTGTCCATATTCATATGATGATGAATCTTGAGATTGTCCATATCCATAATATCCCCTATCGAAATATCCGTTGAAGCGAATGTGTGAGAAAGATCGTATTCCTCGAAGTTGTGACAAACCTTGTTGATGTGACGGACCGGCACTCTTCTTCGCGTCTATATGTTTTATCGCGTTGATGATGAACCTCGCAACATCACGATGGGGAATGATTGGTTTTCTTCTGCGTCGTCGACACCACCATCACGAAAGACATTCCCTCCATCTCCGTAAATCATCACTTCCATGTCCGTGGGAAGCATCTATATCGAGAGGTTGGATCGTCATCATGTGAAGATGAGTTGACTCGAAAGATGATTGAAGAATTTGTTGTACGGTTGCATCTACATCCATTCCGGTTTCACGTGCGACACTAACAATTTCTTCGGATGGGCGGCCATCGTATTCATCCATATCATTGTTTGCAACCCGCTCGGCGTAAGGATTTTCTCGATCATCCATGTCATTCTCTCCCAATAGTGCAAAATAATCAAGTGGGTCATCTTACTCGGATCACCTCCTTGCTTTTGTTCAAATCTCCATTCTCCTTACTTTTAGCTTCATATTATAATGACAATAAACTAGTTTCTTGACTTTGAATATGACAACCTATTTCTAGGTTTTGTATGTATCAAAGAAAAAGTGCTCCAGTTTCTTTCACAAGGAGAAGCTGATGAAGTCTGCGATAAAACTTTAATCGCAAGTTTTCTTAAAGTTGGAGAATCATCTCCGTACATTTTCCACCATTCACCTGAAAGTGAAACAAATAATCATATATTTGTAATTCGAATCAAGTAAGTTGTCTTTTTATTAAATAATTACTAACACAGCCACATAGATTCTCTGCTTGCAATAGCACTTTTTGTCCCAAAAGAGGCCAATGCATCTCTAAACTTTATAATCTAGTATATAAAAACATTTAATGTTAATATCAACTTAAAAGATGAAATCTATAAATATCGTAGTTTTACCTCATTTCCAAATTGGCCTTTTCCTTTAGATTTTGGAAACAACTTCTCGTAAACTTGATGAAGTGCTTTAATAAGTGCTTGATTGTCTCCAAGATGCAATTTATATTGGTACTTTGGATTGAGAAAATATGCTGTACATCCAAATATTATTATTCGAAATGTTAGTTTTATACATTTATAACAAAAATTTATACTTTGGGTAAATGAAGAGAAACATACACGGCCTTGTAGATAGGTGCATCCATTGATTTTGTCCATCTATCATCTATGATCTTATGAACCCAGTGTGTAATTTCTTGGTGAAGTTGTCTTTATCACGTCCTTCATCACAATGATCGCATGATATACAACGCCCGTGGTCGGATAATTTTCGGTGTCCATCACTCTCGAAACTTTATACATGGGTTCCGTGATCATTATCGACCTTGCGTAATCCCCGAAACATAGGATTGCATATGATTTGTTCAACATTCTTTCCAATAAAAGTGTTCCTGAAGTCCGAATTAAACCACTCCGCACAAAGAAAGAAACCTCTCATACTCTCTTTTTCACGCAACAAACTTTGCAATGCAAGCTAATTTGTGGCAAAGCGACTGGCACCAGGTCGAACTAACTCACGTCCACAAGCCTTTCGTACTCGATTCACAACCCAATCATGATTATATATGAAACGTGTAACAATTCGACCCACGTCTATAGCTTTTTTACCATAGCATTCTTTGCTACACATATTCAAACATCGAATACTATACAATGAGCGACACGTGGTGACCCGAAAAGATTATATTTTGATGCGAAAAGTGTTCCGGCCTTTTTATAAGCTGGGGCATTGTCGGTTATAATTTGTATAACCACTGTTTCTTCGACTTCCTTAATCTTGTCCTCCATCAATGCGCATAATGAACTCGCTGATTCTTCTCCTTTTTGATGCATCGATTGAATCTAAAAATATAACATTTCTGCCCTTATATAAACCATAAAGTTAATGATGGGCATTCTTGTGGGTCATCCGTCATCCATCACATAAAAGAGAACAACCGTGGGTATCCCAAGTGTGGTTACTAATTTTTTTATTTACGTTTTAGTGTCTACAACTAGTTCATCCAAATATTTTCTTTAATATGTCTTTGGGTGTGGGAGGTTTATTTGCGTCCAAGATTTTGTGCTTCAACAATCGTATGTCTTGAAATGATGATCTCATAGCAACGTGAAATTTGGAATATGATTGAATATAAAAAAATTTGAAACCATCTTACTGAGCGATTGTCTTAAAGGTCCTTTTGTTCTTGCTTCTTCCATTCTTTTTTATCGTCATCATCCGATTTATACAAACTACCTTCTACGAACCTTTTCCAATACCTGCGATCCATGTCCACCACGACGCATAAAATCGATTATGCTTCGTTTCATTCTTTTCATTCCACTTCCAGAGTTCCACCTGTAATTCTGTGACGCCTTACTTCTAGCTCGATTGTTTGTGAATGTCTTATTTGACGCTCGAGACTCATCAATTTGCCATCTAGCTTTGAGATGCTTTTGCGATTTCGTTGTCTTCTTTCCTCGTATCCTTCTTCTTCGTCGACGAGAAACCTTCGAATGACCACCCGTCTCTCGAAGTTCATCCATGACTACTTCTTTTGCCAATTTACTTTTCATAGTACGTATGGTTTTTGAGATTTCAATTTCTTTCAATTGTTTCCGCACTTCGGGAGGACAACTTACACATTTACTTACGTACGATCCTTTCGTCACCAATCAGTGGTATTTCAACCTAGTAACACCACCTGCTTGCATAACTTTTCCACAAAGTTACATTTAGAACCCTTATTACCAACGGGAGTTCCATATTGCCTGACTATGTCATTCGCAGACATCTTCCTTTACAATTAAAAATATAAATTACGAAATAGAACCTTTGATATTTTATGTAGTAAAAATATAAAATTAGAATAATAAGAAATGAAAACTATTTCTAAAAGAATGTGATTGACAATTAATAATTTATAATATATATTACGTAACGTATCGATATTAGTTTATTATTATAATATATATTCGGGTGATATTATATATTAAGCGATAATATATATATTATGGCAATATTACTTTATATTATAATATATATTCTCAATGTGTACTTATATATTTATAACTTAAACTTTATCTTTTCGAATATAAAGTATTAAAGCTGAAAATAAAGTAGAATTTAAAAAAAAATTTATTCACCTTGAATTTTAAAAAATAATGAATGGCTAATAAATTTTATACCTTAAACTACAAAATATAAAAAATAAATTAATATTTTATAATTTATAGTATATTTAAATGTTATATAACTTAATATAATTAGTATTATTCATTTTAAATTGCAAACTACAATAAAACCAAAATACAGAATGATATTTGATAATTTGTATATCTAATTATATTTGTAGAAACTATATAAATCTGAAAAATAGATTAATATTTCTTTAATTTTTATTACATATAAACTTTATATAATCTTATTATACTTAAACTACAAAACTAGCAACAAACTAAGTTAAATATTCACATAATATTTAAACATTTTATTTATATTTAAACTACATAATATCTTACTATATTTTATCTTACAATATTTAAACTACAAAATAATAATAATGTTATTATAACTAATGTTATTATATTTATACTACAAATAGGCCAACAAATATGTGAATATTTAATAATTTGTATTACATATACATTTTATATAATGTTGTTATAAATTTATAATTAATCATATTATGTTTTAACTGCAAATTACAATAAATTGTTATTGTAATTAATCTTTTCATATTTAAACTTTATAGTTTGTATTACATATTAACTTTATATAATATTATTATATTTGTACAACAAAGCACAAATTGCAATTTATATCAAAAAATAAATTAATATTTAATAAATTTTATTACATATAAATTTTATATAATCATACAATGTTATTATAACAAATTTTATTACATTTATACTACAAACATACCAAAAAGTATGAGTATTCAATAATTTTTATCACGTATAAAATTTATACAGTGTTATTATAAATCTATAATTAATCTTATTATATTTAAACTGTAAAGTACAATAAATTGTTATTATAATTAATCTTATCATATTTAAATTACTAACTTAGAAAAGTTAAAAAAATATATTAATATTTAATACTTTGTATTATAGACAAAATTTATATAATTTTATTATATTGATAGACTACAACAAAACTAAAAAATAGATTAATATTTAACCATTTTTATTACATACAAATTTTATATAATGTCATTGTAATTAATTTTATTACTTTTGACTACAAACTAAAAAAAATTAACAATTATATTAATATCTAATAATTTATATTATGTAATAACATTGTGTAAGCTTTTATATTTATTTATTTACCTAATTCAATAACAATATGCAAATTATAAAAAATTAAAAACAGTGTAATAAACAGAATTTTACGAAGGCATCCGTACAATAAATGTGTCCCCCAACCATACTTACTGTTTACCCGTCGCGCAGAGTCTTCGAGTGCCCAAATCGGGGTCCGACGATGTCGCCGATGCTGCTGTGGAGCACCTCGCCACGAGAGCCGGAGCCAGAGCTGGAGCCGGAGGTCGCCGCCGACGTCGTGAGAGCCGGAGCCGGGAGGTTGCCGCCGCCGTGAGAGGGGCTGGAGGTCGGCCGCCGCACTCGGAAGGCGCCGTGAGGGGCCGGAGAGATCGCCGCGTCCTGTCTTCCGTCGGGGCGGTATGGCGAGGGTTTTAAACACCCTGCGTGAAGTTGTGTGGCCGACCAGCCGATGGCGTCCGTTCGACGCGTGCAGTGTCGTCGACGGCGTGGCGGACCGGCGAGGAGGTAATCATCTTTCCCTTTGCCCCTTTGTGCCCGCCTGCCTAGCCTATCTTTCCATTGCTGTCGGGAGGCCACACTTGTGCCCCTGTATGACCGCGGGACCAGTTTCGGCTGTCTCGTTTCTCGCCGTGCTCACGAGACCGAGAATCTCGCGAGATTCTCGCGAGATGACGTTCCATGTGTAGTAGTCAAAGAATCCCTAATTCCAATGACAACTTCTTCCACTCGAATGTTGTATCTGTCCCAAATCATCGGTCTTGACCCCACTAGTGTGTGCACTGCTAGAAGATCCTCCCCATCCACCACCTTCACCACCACCTCCACCTAACCTCTTATATTTTGTTGTTGGGTAAGGGGAAAGAACTCTTCCTCATCGTCATCTGAAGAAGGTAGTTCGGTATTATCTGTGAGACTGACAAGGTCTTCAAAGACTCATGCCACATAGATATATCTTTTATAATTGTGAAAAGTGCCCCAATCTATTTGTCATGCTTTGTCTTCATCTTGGTGGGAGTCAGTTGTGGGACTAGGACTGAGTTTGGGGTTGGTGTTGAAACTGGGGCTGAAGCAGGGACCGAAGATGGAGTAGTAGAGACTTTCACTTGTATATGCTCAAATGGAATCTTAACATCATCAAGTTCCCCCTCAGCCCATACATGATCCTCAGGATCGAACTCTAATGGTGCTCTGCCCGCCTTTTCTTTCACCTGTGTAGCAAGTAGGTAATCCCATCAACATCTCCAATAAGTGGTTCATGTCCTTTTGCCTCAGCTCTTTGTTTATATAGACCACCTGCAAATCGTGTAAATCTATGTTCTGTAATTTTTTGGCAATTTTTGCATTCTTTATCCTCAGCCACCTGTTATGGTGATAGAACACAAGTCACTTCAACTCGTCAGATGTTAGCATATTTCTTCTCTTGTTATGGATTAGGCTAAAGGTACTCCAGTTCCTCACATACTAGGAGAAACTTGTGCTCTAACTGAGAATTCAAATCATAATTACAGCAAGTGAATTCCAACCACTTCTTGTATTGACTTTCACTCACCACTTAACTGCAAAAAACAATAAAATATAATATTACTATCATAACAAGGATTTGTATACCATAAAATTAACTTAGATTGCATTTGAAAATTGAGTCGCCAAATTATTAAACCATTAATGCTCTAATATAAAATAATTTAAGAAAAATAACTTTCTTAACTACTTCTAACTTAGCTTCGTATCTATCTTGCTAAATTTTTGAAAACAATTATATTACTAGCAAAATACCATCAGAACTTCTTGATCATTGCATACTTGTGATTTGTATTGCATCCGGGGGTTTAAAAAATATTTTGCATTCATCGCATATGACATAAGAATATACATTTATGCATCAAGTAATAATTAAATTATGAATAACAAGAATTACCTGTTGCATGCACATTGTGGTGTAATGTCCTATCCTATCTCAAATCTATGATCTTCCACCAATTCTTGTTGCCTTTGCGATGCTTCCCTTTGTTTTTCAATTTCGTTTTGTCTATGGCATCGTATAAGTATCCCATTTGATTCTTCTCATATGACTCCACTATTCTCAACCATTTACAAATAACTCAATTAAAGACAAGTAGCAAATAATTATTTCCCAAAAATGTTTGTCTATAATCAAACGTTAATTGATCCATCTTATTGTGCAAGTCAGCCATCTAGTAAATATGCTCAATTGATGCTATGAACCATACCAATGTATGCCTATGTCGGTGCAACCTCTCTAAGACAATGAAATGTGTGACAAATCTAGTCAGCCCAGGTCTGATCAAATCGTGTCCCTTCGTATGATGTCTCATGATGTGAAGTAAATGTGAATGTGAATAAATAAATGAGGTGATCAATTGTACCTAGCTGACAAATGTAGAAACTGATGTCTCATTGCCGATATCCTCCAATATGAGGTCAATGAAGTGTGTTGCATATAGAACCATAAAGAGGTATAGTCTCTTGTCCATCAACTTCCTCCCTACAATCTTGTAGAATGGTTTGTTATATGTCATGAACTAGACAATATTCTCTTCTCCAATCTCTTTCACAATGTCATACACAAGTAAAAAATATAATCAACATTCTTGATATGATCTTTTGATATGGCCCTGAGCATCAATGGACTTTAAAATTATTGTGCCATCTGAATAATAAACAAGAAAGTTAATCATCAATCTATGTGTTATGCTAGTCCACCCATCACATATGACTGTGCACCTTCTCTCCTTTTGGACTAACTTAAAGCCATCTATCCAGGCATTAAGCTCTTTTATTTCGTTATCCAGGCTGATAATGTAGATATACCGGCAAGATGGGACCTTTAATCTTGGTCCAACCTATCCAATTGCATCAACCATGATATAGAAGTAGGGACTAGTTGTAGCATGTGATGAAATTCTTGCATTAAGTTAAGATAAAAACAAAAATTATTATTGACCCAACAAAAATATATATAAAATACATATGTATGAGTTTTCCAATTTAAGATTATTATTTGCTTCAGAAACCACTTGCAGATATACTTGACTACTCGCTTTGCATTGAAAGTGGTTACCTTAATCTTTTTAAAGACTTGTCTTATTGTCCTCTGCGAGTTGTTTCGTCGTCGGAATATGTGATGAACCTCAGTGACAGTGGCTCGCGTCGAAGGAGATCGATGGAATGGACCATGCCCCTCTTTACCTCCCACATCCTCAGTAAGTGTGGGTTGAGTGGACTGAGACCAACAACATGCTGGATCCCTAGCTCTAGAGTTTCCTATTCCCATCATTCTCTCTTCATCTTCCTTTTTATGCTTATTTGCTAGCACGTCTTGCTCTCATGAAATCTTCCTTAAAATTTGTGGATGAAGAGAGAACAAGTTCATGTTCAGCTCTTTTCATACCTATGCCTGTTCAGTTCAGCCCTAAGTGGGAAATACCGCGTATTTGATGAAAAATATCCAATGCCCATTACCCTAGTTCACTCCCAAGAGAGAAATTCCGGGTAATGGATGAAAAATATCCAAGTCCCATTAACCTAGTTCACCCCCAAGTGGGAAATACTGGATAATAGATAAAAAATATACAAGACCTATTAACCTGGTTCACCCCTAAATGGAAAATACCGGGTAATGAATAAAAAATATCCAAAGCCCATTAACTTAAGTCACCCCTAAGTAAAAAACACCGGGTAAAAGATAAAAAATATCCCATGTACATTAACACGATTCACCCCAACTAAGAAATACTAGATAATTGATGAAGAGTATCCAAGGCCCATTAACCCGATTCAGCCCCAAGTGAGAAATACTAGGTAATGGATGAAAAATATCTAAAACCCATTAACTTGGTCAAGTGTTAAATGGGAGATACTGGTTAAAGAATGAAAGTTGTTCAAAGCCTACTAACTCGAGCAAGCCTCGATCGGGCAACATCGATTAATGGAGGAAAGAAGAAATTCACAAATATCAAAAATTGTCCAAGACCCACTAATTAAGTAAAAGCCCAATTGGGGAAATTCCGGTTACTGGATGAAACATCCAAAGATCCAAATGAAGACCCATTAGATCGGTTAAAATCCATTCCGGAGAAATACCACTTAATGGATGTCAAATTCATCAAATCAAATAAAGGCCCATCACGTAGGTCAAGTCCCATTTCGGGAAAATACTGCTTAATGGATGACTGAAGGCCCATTAGGTTGGTCAAGTCCTACTCCGGGAAAATATCATATAATAGATGTCAAATTCATCAAACCGAATGAAGCCCCATTAAGTCGGTCAAGTTCCACTTTAGGAAAATGCCAATTAATGGATGAATGAAGCCCCATTATTAGGTCGGTTAAGTCCTATTCTGGGAAAATACCACTTAATAGATGACAAGTTCATCAAATCAAATGAAGGCCCATTATGTTGGTCAAGTCTCATTTTGAGAAATTATCGCTTAATAGATGACTGAAGACCCATTAAGTCAGTTAAACCCCCACTCTAAGAAAATACCACCTAATAGGTGACAAATTCATCAAACCAATTGAAGTCTTATTAAGTCGGTCAAATCTCACTTCGAGAAAATGCCACATAGTGGATGAATGAAGCCCTATTAAGTCAGTCAAGTCCCATTCCGGAGAAATGCCACTTAATGGATGCCAAGTTCATCAAATCAAGTGAAGGCCCATTATATCAGTTAAGTCTCATTTCGGGAAAATACCGCTTAATAGATGATTAAAGGCTCATTAGGTTGGTTAAGTCCCACTCCAAGGAAATGCCACCTAATGAATGTCAAATTCATCAAACTAAATGAAGTCTCATTGAGTTGGTCAAGTCCTATTTTAAAAAAATGTCACTTAATGAATGAATGAAGCCCCATTAGGTCGGTCAAGTCCTATCTGGGGAAATACCACTTAATGAATGTCAAGTTTATCAAATCAAATGAAGGCCCATTATGTCGATCAAGTCCCACTTAAGAAAAATACTATTTAATGGATGACTGAAGTCCTATTAGGTCGGTCAAACCCCACTCTGAAGAAATACTATCTAATGGATGTCAAATTCATCAAATCAAATGGAGCCCTATTAAGTCGGTCAAGTCCCACTTTAGAAAAATGTCACTCAGTGGATGAATGAAGCTCTATTAGGTTGGTTAAGTTCCACTCCAGGGAAATACCACTTAATGGATGTCAACTTCATCAAGTCAAATGAATGCCTATTATGTCGGTCAAGTCTTATTTTGGGAAAATGCTGCTTAATGGATGATTGAGGGCTCATTATGTCGGTCAAGCCCCACTCCAGGGAAATACCACCTAATGGATGTCAAATTCATTAAACCAAATGGAGCTCCATTAAGTCAGTCAAGTCCCACTTTAGGAAAATGTTTCTTAGTGGATAACTGAAGCCCTATTAACTCGATGAAGCCTCGTACGGGAAATGCCAATTAATAGATAAAGAAATCAAATGAAGACCCATTATGTCAGTAAGTCCCATTTCGGAAACATTCCATTTAGTGGATATATGAAGCCACATTAGGTTGGTCTACCCTCACTCCGGGGAGATACCACCTAATGGATGTCTAATTCATCAAACCAAATGAAGTTTCATTAAGTTAGTCAAGTCCCACTTCGGGAAAATGACACTTACTAGATTAATAAAGACCTATTAGGTCGATCAAGTCTCATTTCGGAAAAATACCATCTAATAGATGTCAAGTTTATCAAACTAAATGAAACCCTATTAACTCGATCAAGCCCCAAGTGGGAAATGCCAGTTAATGGATGAAGAAATCAAATGAAGGCTCATTATGTCGGTCAAGTCCCATTTCAGAAAAATACTGCTGTGAACCTCTCTTTTTTTTCTTCCATTTCGAGTAAAAGATTTTTTGCGGTGGACTTATCTAGAAAAATAGGTGGTATCCTAAAAATATTAGATAGTTCGGTAATAGTTTAAAAGTATAAGAACCCAAGTTCGGGTTCTTTGAAAATTTAATTTTTGACCCCTCTCCGCCGGATGGTGCGTATATCCGGTGTTAACTTACATCGAGCAACGGCTTGAATGCCCTTGATTAACCGTCATAGCAATCTGTTTAGGAGAGGGTGCACATCTACAAAAAGTAATGAACTCAAAAGAGCAGCGGCCTTTTGAGCCTGATGAAATGCAAACCAATTTGTTTGGATTGATTTTATTTGTTTGTGTTGGTTTTGATTGACTTAGAGTCAGTTTTGTTGATTTTGGGTTTTAAATCAAATTGTTTGATTTGTTTGTTTGTTGTTTGTTTTGGTTTCGGTTTTGTTTTTTGATTTGTTTTGTTTTGAATTTGATTGATTCAAGTTGTTTTTATTTCAATTTTGATGATCATGAAATTTGATTTGGATGATTTCATTTTGAGGTTTCAGATTTAATTAACAATCTAAAATTTCTATTTTTTCCCGTTTGTATGGCATGTTTTGGATGTTTTGAAATGATGCTTATTTAATTTTCTTTGAGATTAAACATTTATTGGTCTATTTAGGTGAGGTTTGGTGCCTTTTAAGTGAATTTTCAGATTGTAAAAATCTGATTTTTTTCATGTGTTATCAGATTCGTTAAGGTCTGGATGTTTTGCTTAAAATCGGTTTGTTAATGCTTTCTTTGTTGTGGTTTAGTCTTTATTGGATTGGGATGGCTTTAGATTAAATTCATATTTGTTTAAAATCTGTCTTTCTGATTTTGCGGACAGATTTGGGTGTTCTGCCGAGCCACCAAGGGGCTATGGTTTGACCACAAGAAGGGCAGGGAAAACTTTGTCTCAAAGGGACCTGCTTTTTAAATTGGATTGGGAGCTGGGCAAGGGTCAGAAAGTGACCTGTTTGAAGTTTCAAAATATGGGTCGGGATGACCTGTTTTAGGAGGTCCCCTGGATGGGCAGAGAGGGGGTGTACAGCAGGCCAACACGGAACTGGTTATGGGCCTGGACAGGGACCTGTGTGAAGGTCTGTAGATGGGCCGGAAGGGACTGTTTTATGACTTAGATGGGGGTTGCGTATGTGGATCGGCCAGGAGGTCAAACAGGGAGGCATTTGTGACCTGTTAGAGGGGGGCTGAACAGAGACCTGATGTGGGGTCTCCTGGCAGGCCGAAAAGGGATCTAAATGGGGCCTGTTTAAGGGAGCCAAATGAGAGAAATATGTGGCAGAACAACTCCAATTTCTGGTCCTGAAATATTGTCGGATCGGCTGAAGTTGGTTGCTTGTTTTAAGATCAAGTTTGATGTCTTGTTGGGTGAGTTTGGATGAACTTCAGATCTGTTTCAATTCTGAATTTTCCTGTTTTTTTGTTAGAATTTTCAGATTTTATTTTATGTTGTCTTGTTAATTGATTGTGTTTGGCGGTTTGCATTTCATCCAATCCATCAGACTATCATTCGGTGCCCGGAATCACACATTACAAGTTGACATTGGAGTCATTCCATTGCATTGAAAGTGGAGTACATCGGTGTACAAGATGGTCAGTTCCTTCCCCCAATTATAGGTTCCTCACGGACTTAGAAAATTTCGGCATTACGACAACATGCCGGTCATTTTCTAATTTGGTGAAGTTTACCCATCCAAAGTGGCCAACCTTGGCTTAGCCATATTGGGAGAAGGATCGACGGCTACGGGAACCTATCCGCGCCCCAGTCCGGATCGACAACTACGGGAACATGCCCGTGCCCCTGTCCAAGGTGGAGTTCCCTGCTAGGGGTGAAGCTCCTTAGTTTAATGTAGCTTTCACATTCTGATTTTATTTGTTTTTTTTTGAAGGCCATTTAAGGCCGGTTCAAGTTCCTTCGGCGTTCAAAGCCGGTCTTCAGTTTTGGTTGAGTCGGGTGGACTTCTTCTTGGAGGCAAAGCCGGACCCGTGAAAGGGCCGTTGAGGCTTGTTTCTCTCTTGATGTGTGAAGGGCAATGCCGGACCCGTGAAAGGGCCGTTGAGTCTTGCTTCTCTCTTGATGTGTGAAGGGCAATGCAGGACCTGTGAAAGGGCCGTTGAAGCTTGCCCTTCTCTTGATATGTTGGAGACAAAGCCGGACCCGTGAAAGGGCCGTTGAGGCTTGCCTCCCTCTTTGCCGGTTCAAGCCACAAAAGGACTGCTGCAGCTTCTTTCTTCATTTTTTTGCAAGGCCGCAAGGGGGCTGTCAAGGTTTTTTTTTCCTTTGCAGCTGGCTAGACCCGTGAAAGGGCCATTTGGTTAAGCCACGAAGGGACTGGAATCTGGCCACAAGGGGGCTGTTGATGAGAATGGGCCTGTTTTGAAGCCCTGGATGGGTGCCGGACGTGGGCTGGAAATGGACCTGTTTGGGGTCTGTTTAATGGGCCACAAAGGGGCTGGAACCTGGTCACAGGGGGAACCGGTCATGGGCCTGCACAGGGGCAGAGAATAGGTCGGTTATGGGCCTGGTAAAGGCCTGATCTGAGGTTTGCAGGGGCCTGGTTTGGAGACCTGTGTAGAGGGCCGGATATGGGCTGTATATGAACCTGTTTGGGGTCTGTTTAATAGGCCACAAGGGGGGCCTGGACAGCAGGCTGAGAGGAGGCCGATTAGGGACCTGTTTTGGGCCTTGGAGATGGGCCAATCATAGACCTATGCGGGGTAACTTAAGGAGCCTGCAGGTGGGCTGGAACCGGGTCACAAGGGGACCCGTTTTGGGGCCTGAACATGGACCTGCAAGTGGGCCGAAACATGGGCCTGGGGATGGGCCAAACATGGGCTGTATATGGACCTGGATTGGGGCCGAGTATGGGCTGAAAATGGACCTGGATTGGGGCTGATTATGGGCTGGAAATGGACCTGTTTGGGGACCTAAAAAATGGCCTGTCCAGAGGTCGGTGTAGTCCACTCTAAGGGGGTTTAATTGGGCCGAGATGGGGCATTTTATGCAGATGAATAAAAGGCAGAAGAGGGCTGCTAGAACGGGTTGAAAAGAGTGCCCTTAGAGGGCTACATAGCTAGTATGTATTACTCCTTCCTACCTTGTCTTCTTCTTCTTCTTCTTCGTCTTATTCTTGGCCGCAGGTGGCAGCAGGGGCGCAGCAAATCAGCAGGTGAAAGTGGCAGACCGCCAGCCTGTCGGAGTCCCCAGCAGCCTCCCCTGGCCTTGGCATGCCCTCCTCCTCTTATAGAGGCCGATGGTAGATCAAGGGTCAGCCTGGGCTTCAATGCCCAGTGACCTTTGGCCTGCCCCATGAGGGTTACATCTCTTAATTCCAAATTATGGCCTGACTGTCCCTTGGCCTTCCCCTCTTCACAAAACTGTCCAAATTGATAGGGTGACAGGTGACTGGTGTGGCTGGGCTGCTGAGGTGGCAGATGGGCCAGCGGTTTGGCCAATTGGGCCTGGTTTGGCCGCAGGTGGGCCATCGGCCTGGTATGCCTGGGTTGAGAGCCATTCTAGCTGGCCGCGGCCCAGCTAGCTCCCTCCTCTGCTAGGCTGTGCGCAAGGCCCCTCTATGGGCCAGAATTTGTTCAATTATGGGCCTGCTGACCAAGGCTCCTGTTGGGGCTTCTGATTGGGCCCAATTTGACTGAATTATGGGCTGTAGGCCCTGCTCCTAGGCCTGGCTCTTGCTGGCCCAATTTTTTTAAAAAAAAATGGACGCCAACAACTGCTTAATAGATAACTGAAGGCCTATTAAGTTGGTCAAGGCTCACTCTGGGGAAATAACACTTAGTGGATGTCAAATTCATCAAACCAAATGAAGTCCCATTAAGTCTGTCAAGTCCCACTTTGAAAAAATGTTACTTAGAGTATGAATGAAGCCTCATCAGGTCAGTCAAGCCCCACTAAGCGAAAATACCACCTAATGGGTGTCAAATTCATCAAATCAAATGAATGGCTATTAAGTCTATCAAGCCCCAAGTGAAAAATATTAAATAATGGATGAAAAATGTCCTAAGCTCATTATCTCGATCAAGCTCCAAGTGAGAAATACACAATAATGGATGAAAAATGTCCAAAACCCATTAACTCGAACAAGACCCAAGTGGGAAATGCCAGGTAATGGATGCAGAATGTCCAAAACCCATCAAGCCGGTCAAGCCCCAGTTGGGGAAATGCCGCTTGATGAATGATTGAAGATCGCCCATTAAGTCGGTCAAGTCCCACTTCGGAAACATGTTGCTTAATGGATGATTGAAGGCCCATTAGGTCGATCGAGTCCCACTCCGAAAAGATGCCACTTAATAGATGTCAAGTTCCTTAAATCATAAAAGACCTATTAAATTAGTCGAATCCTGCATTGGGAAAATGCCGTTTAATGGATGATTAAAGGCTCATTAAGTCGATCAAGCCCCATTTCGAGAAAATACCACATAATAAATGTCAGTATGTCACGTCTCTCAAATCATCGAAGGTTCATTAAGTTAGTCAAATCCCACCTTGAAAAAATATCACTTAATGGGTGATTGAATGCTCATTAAATCGGCCAAGACCCACTCCGGTGAAATGTCACCTAATAGATGTCAAGTTCGTCAAAACCAAGTGAAGATCTATTATCTAGTTAAGTCCAAATGAAGACGGGCTAATCCGGTTCTCATGAGCTGAAAGTCTCGATGTCTACCAACCAAATCCAAGTAGAAAAGTCATCAGTTGACACAACAAATACACATACAAGAGTAAAAGAGAAAGACAAGAAAGTTGACACAATTCATTTGCTCAAGAAAAAGAAAAGATCAAAGATCATTTTTCAACATCCATTTTTGTCTTGCAGATACATTATTGTGGTAGTTAATCAAGGGTTACCGAGCCACTGCTCAGTGTAATTAACATTGAATCCATTCATGGATCGGTAGAGAGAGGTCCAACCAAATTCAAAGAACTCACACTATAATCTTGCCACATTTTTTAATTAATATCATAAAATAAGGCCGGAGATACCGTCGCCATTGTCATCAAAGATATCCACGCCAAAAAAATACACATAGATATTTATCTCCATATTTATATAAATGTAGAAAAACGAGGCTTTAACAACTGCTAGTTTGAAAGTTAACAATGCACACTGCTGGTTCCTTCTTAAGGGTAATTGTGACGAGTAGAATTGAATCTAAGACTACATTCTGAGTCATCAAACAACTCCTCAAATACCATCATCCATTTTATACACTCCCAAAAGTTGATAAAATCCAATAGAAAGGCTAACTCCAGGGGATTGGCATGCGCCAGCCGAGGAGACCAATCAGATCCGGTAATCCCTGGAATGAAGAGTTCTCCATAGCAGGATCTTAACTTATACCAAGCTCTTTGGTTCACCCACCAGTCACCACCTTTACAAAAAAAGATGCCAGAAATGTAAAGGCAATGAAATATTTGTTCCTAGCATCCAATCAAAATCTAGGAAACCTCCTGGTCATTTGTCAAACTATAACATCTGCAAATGTTGTAAACTAAGACTCTTGCAGATTGTGTCCTCTGTAAGAGTTCACCTTTCTACTCTTAACCCAACATTGGTGTCCTATGTACCCTATCAACAAGAAGGGAACACTAAACTAGTAATCAGAAAAGATCCAGCTGAAGCGGTCTATATACCAACCATAGTTGCACGGAGACCACAGGTCCACAGCCACAAGTGGGAAACAAATCTTGGATATGCATTTGCAGAACAACAATGGGCTGTTTCATTAATGCTTAAAATGCTACAGAAACTCAAGGGAAACACTGTAAAAATAAAGAAATTTTAGAAAAGTGTTCTTGTATTTTTCTTAATCACTCATGTTATCATCATCTTTAATAAACAAATATCTTACTTTAGAACATTGTATTAAAATATTCCCAAATTGGATAACACATCGGAGCATTTCCCTTGTGGGATGTAATGTATCTGTGGGCAAAGTCCCCCAGAAGAAAAAATTTTCATCAATCATGTGGGGGGGCCTAGGCTGCATAGGCATGTGCTTGTTCACCTTGGGCGCCTGCATGGCTTTTGGCTATTCAGAAAGGCGCCCTTGCTCCTTGCCCAGAAGAAGGCAGCTAGGCGTTAGTGGCACTTAGCCATAACCAGTGCCTAGGTGGATGCCTTGACCAATATGGTCACATATGAAAAAGGGGAAATCATTTCTAAACAACATTTACCTCCATTTCCTAGCAAGGCCTAGGTGCCAAGCCACCTTGACAAATATGATCACTGTGAAACCTCGAAAAACTTTTGTTTTAAAATCTCGTCATTTGAAATTTGAATTTGGTGTGATTGGAATTGGTATGATTGTGATTTGGAAAGTTTGAAAATTTTGTTGAAGATATGTATATATAACCTCAAAATTTGAGATTGAAATCAAATTTGGAAATTCGTTCATGTATGTATGTGTTTCGAAACATGTATATATGGAAATTGAAAATTTGAGTATTTCAAAAAGTTTTGAAAATACATTTTTTTGATTTGAACTTTAAACATGAAAATGATTTTGATTTTTAAAGAATAGTTTTCCAAAAATCTCATCCAAAATTTATTCGTCAAATTTCGGTTTTACAACTATGAAAATATCGATATTCCATAGAAGTATAACTAATCCGACGATATACATAAAAAAATTTAAGTTCGAGGTTGGGTTATTTGAAAATTCGTTTTGACCTCTCCCCATCGGGTGGTGCGAAGACCCGATGTTAATTAAATCGAGAACACTCGAATACCCTTGATTCGCCGCCATAGCAATTTCGAAACGATAGCATACATCCGCAAATGAAATGAACATAATAAGAGCAACGGCTCCATAACTTCGATGGAATGCAAACCTTTATATTTTTAAATTGAATTTGATTTGATTTGATTTAAAATTTTGATTTAATTGGTTTGTGATTTAATGCCTTGTATGTTTGATTTAAGATTTGATTAAATATTAAGTTAAAGTTGATTTGACTGATTTTCAAATTTGTTAAATTTGTTTAATTCAAATGTTATGTAATTATTTGGAGATGTTAAGATTAAAAATCTTAAGTAATATTTGTTTGTTTTGTTTATTATTATTGTTTATCAATTATGATTACATGTGTTTTTGTTATTTAATTGAATCCATTAATTAATTAGTTAATAGATTTGATTGTTTAATATTTTGATTGATTTAAAGGTGTAAAAATTAGTTTTAACTTAATTAGGTATATTTTATGTATCTTCTTAGATTAAATTGGTATTAAGTCTTAATAGGTATGTTATGTTCATAAAATTTATTATGTTTTGTTTTATTTTATGTGTTGGTTTGTTTGTTTAACTTTTAAAATTATCTTAAAATTAATTTTAATTTATGAAAGTTAACTTTGATTAATTTGATTAATTTTGGTATTTTCGGATTATTTAAGTAATTAGCTTTCTTTCTTTCTTTCTTTATTATTATGAATTTAATATAATCATTCTTTCTATCTTTTTTTTAATCTTCTCTTATTTGCATTCCATCCAACTTATGGGGCTATTTTAACTCCCATTGACATCAAAAATACATACACCATGTAATTTCCATTAATTGGAAGAAAAAAATGTATAACTTACAAATAAGATGAACATAAAATGATATCATGATTACAATGAATCAAATCGGTTTTGAATCCATTGAGCCTTTGATAGGCATTATGGAATGGATCACATCGATAATAGATATAACACACCGACCTTTGGCTAAGGTTTATGGGTGTTATTTATCAATATAATCACTATCATATCGGTTTTATATTTTGGCATTCATGCATATATGCATATACATTTAGCCATCATATAAAATTGATATAATAATCCCTTGATGGGAAAATTGATATAGCATTGGGGTCATTTTATTTTGACCTTTATATGCCAATCAAAATTATTTATTTTTGATTCTTTTAAATTATGCCGAAGCATAGAGCGTGCCCGATTGGACCGGCCCCCAATTAGCCTCGATTGTTTGATTATTTTCCAAAGACGTAGGGCGTGCCCGATTGGACCGACCCCCAATTAGTCTTGGATCGATTTATTATTTAAGTTTAAATTTGAGACGTAGAGCGTGCCCGATTAGACCGGCCCCCAATTAGTCTCAAATCGGTTTGATTGTGAATTTTATTAACATCAAACTTAGACTTGAATTATCTCATATCAACAAATGTGATAATCACTCTCGCCATCATCCTGCTCCAATGGCCAGTTAACTGGGTGCGACCGAGGCTGGTTCGAACGGGTTTGAGTGGCTGGTCTGCGTCGACAATGAACAGGAGACGAGAGGAAAAGGAGGAAGGGCGGCCGCGGCTGTTTAGCGGAGACGGAAGAGGAAAGGGAGAGAGGCTGTGCGTGGCCGCGAGCGGGAGGAGGAGGCGCTGTGGGGGAGAGAGAGGGGGACGCGCGGCTGCGGGCAGACTTGCGCACGGGCGGACAGAGAGAGAGAGAGAGGGAGAGAGGCAGCTGCGCGGCGGAGTGCGGCTACGGGGCTGCGGGCGGAGGTGAGAGAGGGAGGGGCTGTGTGCGCGCGGCCAGCCGCGGTGTCCGGCGGAGGGGGAAGCTTGGCGAGGCGACCGTGGCTGTGCTCAGAGAGAGAGAGACGCGGCTGGGAGGAAAACCAGGGGAGGCTGTGCACGGAGCACCCCTGCGGACCGACGGAGAGAAGGAGAGAGGCGTGGGGGAGGAGCGGACGGACAGAGAGAGAGGGAGAGGTGCGCGCACGGCTGTGGGCGACGGCGGCAGAAGAGGAGAGGGAGGTGACGCACGCGGACGCGGCTGCAAGTCGATGGAGAAGAGGAAGGAAGAGGGAGCGGCGGCGACGACAACTGCACTCGCACCCACAGGGAGGCGCTCGCGGTGAAGGTGAACGGAGGAGGAAGACAGCCACCGCCCTCTGTAAGCCTCACCTTCTTCCTCTGCTTCTATCTGCGGTCTGCCGTCCTCCCCTCCTGCCCCTTCGCGCCGCTCTCTTTCTTCCCTTCTCCGTAGAATGGAACCCCCCCTGCTTGAGCCTGGTCGCTGTCCCCTTAACCTGCGATCACCATTGAGCATCCGGGAGAATCGCCCATTTCCGCCGTTACCAAGCTGCCAACGCGCGCACAGGCCATTTAATTCTCTGACTTCATGGAAACGTTACAAGACTTGGACCAATGGGCATCGGTGACCTCCTCCAGCCGTGGTAACGGCAAAATTTGGCTCTTGATGAGCCTGTTAATGTCCATCAAGGATGCTATCCTCGCTGAGATGCTCCTGCGGACATGTTTGATGTTCTCTTCTTCTTCTTTTTTGTTGAGAATGTTGAATATTTTAAGCGCCAACAATCACATATGAGAAAGGGAAGATCATTGCTAAACAGTATTTACCTCCATTTCCAAGAGAACCCAACCATAAGCAACCTTCATGGTTATCATCTGAATTCTCCTTGTCTTTAGAAGATTGGTTAAGACAACTAACTGGGGAGCTAATGTCAGGAGGTGCCAAAGGAAGCATTGACCCATCTTTTCCTGTAATATGCATATGTATAACAAGCTTCAGCATAGGCAGCCATCAAAAAGCAGGTAAGAGTAAAAGCCTAAAAGGTGAGTAGAGTAATCATAAGATACCTGATGCAGATAGATAGACTAACAATATTCCATCAGGAGGAAGCTCTTCGCATAAGGTAGCAAGAACCTGCACTGGAAAATGATCACATATATATACTGCAGCAGCTATGAAAGTGGATAGGACTTTGTTAAAGAAAAGTACAACAATCAGGAGTCAGGACCTCATCCATGCTTCACAAGAAATGTCCATTGAAAAAAGCTTTTATCCCAAGAACTACATGCTAGCCCAAGAATGAATAGGAGCACAACACTTCTAGTAAATCCGACATGAAACAAGCGTGCTACCATCCACTCATCCCAGGATCTTTTAATCACCCACAGTACACGTTATTGGTTATCTGTTGACAGCTATCTCATGAAAGTACATTTTTACCCACCTTCCAACATGTTATATGTTACTGTTACTCTGTTAATGCTTCATGTGCAACCTCTCCAATCCATTCACTGGAGGTCAATAATGTGATCTCTCAATCTGATGCTACTTAGCATAAATCCTTGTACATGGAATACAATGTCAAGTGCTGATCAACACAATTAAGTTTTAGAAAGCAAACAGAAAAAAATGAAACAACAGCAAGGAGAGAAGAAAAATATCCTATTATGCTCTTAGTGAAAAAAAAAAGATCATAAATCCTCTCCTAGTTTCAGAGATGAGGAAACAGCTAATAGTAAGAATGGAACACATTGAATTGATGATGGAAAAGAGAATTGATGTGAATCATCCTAAAGAATTTTCTAATTCTACATTTTTATGCACATGACAAGTGGTAATGAAAATTGTAGTTCAAGTAAGATCCAGCTTTTTACCTGCAGCAGAAAAAAAGTCATAATGCCAAATCATTCTTCCATCATCAGTTCTTTCAGCAATTAATAAAAGAGGTGACGGAACAAACATCTAATGAGAAGAAAATTGGTATGAGGATGTTGGCATCAGAATTTTCAAAAAAAAACAACAGGAGGGGCAGCACAGCAAAAAATGAAAAAAAAATAAAAGAACTGGTCCAGGTCAACTGCCAACTAGATTGGCCCTCAATTGGGTCAAATCAAGTCCAGTCATACTCAAAACAGGCCCTAAATTGGGCCCATTGGCAGCCCATTTCCAGCTCTGGCCGGCCAGCCCATAACCAGATAAATTCAGGCCTTGTGCGCAGCCCATAGAGGGGCTTGGGCCGCAGCCTCCTGCTGGCCCAGAAACCAGGCCCAAGATGGGCCAGGCCCACTTCAATTCCAATGAGAACAGGCCCAGCCGCACCCACCTGCCACCTCAGCATTAAAATGTGCGCACTCACCTGCCTAGCCACCTCATCCTTGACCCATTTATGAGGTGAAGAAGCCAATGTGGCCAGCCTACGTGGGAGACACCAAGGGTCAGTCTAATATTGAAGACTGGTGGGAATTCAAGGAGTTGGGGAAGGCCAAAAGCCATTCACGTACAGCACAGCCTGGCTCTTCACCTCCCCCTCCAGCCTCTATAAAAAGAGGGGGGCGCACCAGCCAGAGGGGGGGCTGCTTCAGACGCCGGGAGGCTGCCAAACTGCTGCCTGCACCCTGCCACCTGCTGCACATACGCCTGCACCTGCTGCTAGGAGAGAGGGGATACTGCTGCTGCTGCCACCTGCTGCCAACCGTGCTCTGTCCCCTGCTACAGAAGCTGGTCTGCAGTCAGAAGAGGAAAAGGGGAGAAGAAGAAGACAAGGTAAGAAGAGATCGTGGGTATGTCCATGTAACCCTTTAAAGGGCCTTCTTTCCATCGATTCTACCAGCCATCTCCTGCCCTTATCCACCTGCACAACATGCCCCATTTCAGTCCATTCAAACCCCCCTAGATTGGACTGTAATCCCCTTGGGCCGAACCCATAAATCTGGCCCTTTCTGGCCCTTGTCCGGAGCAAAAAAAACCAGTCCCCTTGTGACCCGGTTTCAGCCCCAATCAAGACCCAAAAGAGTCCAATTTCGGCCTATCCAGACCCTCTGCTCGGCCCATACTTAGCCCCATGCTGGCCCATCTTCAGGTCTTTAAACAGACCCCTTCAGCCCCCTCTACGGCTTACCAAGGCAGCCAGTGTGCAGGTCTCCAAACCGACCCCAAGTCAGGTCCTAGAACAGCCCCTTGTGGAACCTATTAGAGCCCTAGGTGAGGGTGGATGAGCCGGGGATTCTTGGAGACCGCACGACGGCCCAAGTCTACTCCGGGCGGATCCTCAAGCCCCTTGTTCTTAACCCCTTTGAACAACCCCCTAAATAGGCCCAAAACCAGGCCATCCAACAGCCCTTTGCGCAGCCCAAAGTCAGGCCTCCAAGCTGTCCTTTGTACAGCCCCAAACAGGTCCCTCAAAGCAGGCCATTCTCAGCCCATCCGGCCCATGGTTTTGCCGCCACAGCAAAAGGGGAAGTGCGCCAAAACAGGTTCTGCAGAAGCCGTACTCCAGCAAGGCAGCAGACCGGCTTGAAGGTGACGGCCCGGCACCCCTTGGAAACCGCACGACGGGCCAAGGGCATAGCCGGGTGGCCTTCCAAGCCGGTTCCATCAAGAAGCTCCAGCAAGGCAGCAGACCGGCTTGAAGATGACGGCCCGGCACCCCTTGGAAACCGCACGACGGGCCAAGGGCATAGCCGGGTGGCCTTCCAAGCCGGTTCCATCAAGAAGCTCCAGCAAAGCAGCAGAATTTCAAGCAGGCCCGTTGAGCCTATGAAAATGAAGCCCGGCTTTGAACGCCGAAGGAATGGACCGGCCCGAAGTGGCCTTCAGAAAATCAACAAATAAAAAAATCAGAAATGCGAAAGCAACATTAAATTAAGGACTTCACCCCTACCGGGGGAACTCCACCTTGGGCGGAGGCGCGGGCATGCATCCCGTAGCTTACGACCCGGACGGGGGCGCGGGCATGAATCCCGTAGCCGTCGATCCTTCCCCCAATATGGCTAAGCTAAGGCTGGCTATTTTGGATGGGTAAATTTTCACTAAGTTGGAAAAATAGCCGGCATGCCGTCGTAATGCCAAAATTTTTCCAAAGTAGTGGAGATGAACCTACATTGGGGGAAGGATCAACCATATTGTACACCGATGTACCCCACTCATCTTTCAATGAAATGAAGTTCAAAGTCAATTCGATGCATGGAAGTGGGCACCGATTGGCAGCCCAATGTGCCCGATCAGATGCAAACCGCCAAAATCAAGTGAGCAAACTGTTTTTTTCAAACAATCAAAAAATAAACAAAGCAAAGTAGGGTCTGAAATGGGATTTTACTGCCACATTTCCTAACAGCCTATGGGTCCCGATCACAATCCTGTTTCAAGCCCCGCCTAAGCCTATGGCTGCCCACCTAAAACCATCTGCGCAGACCCCAATCCAGGCCCATGAACAGCCCCCCCTGTTCGGCCTCCTGCATAGGTCATCTGCAGTCCACCTACTGCCCCTTTTTTCAGGCCCAGCTTGAACCTATATGTCAGGCCCAAATCTGGCCCAAGTCCAGTTCAAATCAACCTGCGATCAGCCTCCCTGCCAGGCCCATATTCCGGCCCACCTGCAGGCCTATGTCCAGAGCCTAAAACCAGTCCCCTTGTGACCCGGTTTCAGCCCATCAAGGACATCTCAAACAGATCCCCGACCGGTCTATTCGAGGCCATCTGAACAGACCTCTTAAGCAGGTCCGAAGCTGCCCTTGCTCAGCCGACGTTCAGGTCCTAGGACCGGTTCCAAATCAGCCCTCTGTGCAGGCCCATTTCGGCCCACCATAATCCATTCACCCCAGCCCCTTTGTGGCTCGGTGAAATCCCAAATCAGTCCTTAAATAAAAATCAGATTTTGATCGAATTCAAAAGCAAATGAAGCTCGGAAATCAGAAAGACCAAAGTCATCCAAAAGAAATATAACAAATAAAACAAACCCGAACAAAACGGTTTGCATCTGATCGGACCCAAAAGGCCGCTGCCCTTTTGAGTTCTTTAATTTATGATTGTGGATGTGCATGTCTCTGAAAACGGGTTGCCGCGACGGTTAATCAAAGGCGTTCGAGCCGTTGCTCGATGTAAGTTAACGCCGGATACTCGCACCATCCGGCGGAGAAGGGTCAAAAAATGAAATTTTCAAAGAACCCGAACCTCGGTTCTAATATTTTTAAACTATCACCGGACTACCTAATATTTTTAGGATATCACATATTTTCCTAGAAAAGTCCGGAGATGTCTTTCTTTCTAAAGAACAGACGCAGAAAAAAGAGGTTCACACAGAGGATTTAACAAGCAATTAAATAAAATCTCTTATATAATATACTACATATTAGCTCTTCCAATATACTCAATTCTCATGAATGGCAACTTTATCTAGTTACAACTCTATGCAATCTCACTCTCACTTCTATTTGGAAAAAAAAAAGCTTTTTCAGATAGCTTTTCAAATTTGAGTCCATAAGCTTTTAGGTGTATTTATCAAATCATTTAATATTTTGAGAAGATATAACCCCTGATTAACTTCTGACAAAAATTAAAATCAGAAAAGGAGAAATTCACCACTAATAGATGTGTGACAGAAGAACGGTACAGAATGACTTTTCGAGGGTTAGGTGGTAACGTTGGATCCCTGATATCTTGCAAAGGATTCATCCTGCTAGGACCAAATCCCTCATGGTTAACTTCGCCTCCAATTGCCAAAGAAAGGGAACCAGAAGGTTCCCACTCCAGGGATTGTAGCATCCTAAATGTGTCCAGAGTAAGCTCTGTAAATTTCACCTGACAGAGCAAAGCAAGAGAAGCATTTATAAAAAAATATCAGAAAATATAAGAGATAAAATGTTTTAAACTGACTAAAAGTAACTGTAACAACATAAATGACACTAACATAAAATTTTGTCATTAACAGGAGAGAAAAGACAGCTGACCTCACTGTGGCGGTAACTAGTCAGGATGGCATCACATAACTTTAATTTCCTCTTCCCAGAATGACATGAAAGAGAGTCTGGAGGAGAGTCAAACAAATAACTGTACCGTAAAGGCCTCATATTCATGAAAGATGTATCAACTTTTAAAAACCTTAAAATTTCCTGAACTATCTGCTTCCATTCCTTGAATTCTGTTTCCTGAAATAATAAATAATAATTGGAAAAGATGCAATGACAAACTGTTGACTAGTTGGTAGATTAGAAAGAAAATTCAGAAGTAACGGTAACAGCATGCTACTAACTAAAGCTTTACTTACATTTTATGTTACTGCTACTAGCAGCTAATAAAATGTGCTTGAACATGATCCATTGATGTGTAAAATCACAGCTTAGAAGATTTAATTCCTTTTATGCGGTTCTCCATTTTTTAAACCCTTCTACCGTGATATTACTCCTTTTTTTCTTAACATGAACTGGGGCAAAGAGCAAAATGGGGACTCAAGCACGAACACCTTACCAAGTTCAACTCTTTTGCTACGCATGTCGTGGTTTTTATAATAAAATGAGAAAGAAGGCTACTAGGCTACCCACCAGCACCCACCACTTAAAAGTATGCTATCACAAGAGCAATCTTCTCCTCAAGGCTTTCTATTTAGAGTTGAGTCAGCAAAGTGACTGTGGATCATATTATGAAGTGTAAAGGGGCTCAATAGAAAGAGGAAACCAAGTCAAATGTGACCAGGCCATTGCTTTAAAAGCCACAAAATAGTTATCATGAAGAGTAAGGGTGCTCACCATTTGTGTCAGCTGAAGAATCCAGAATGAAACACCCTGTTCAGGTTAGTCTGAACTCTGATTTGGTTCAAGAGAGGTGCTTTTGATTAACAAAATGAAACTGACGTAACCTCAAATTTTCAAAATCAGTTTCCTTTGTAGAAAAAGAATTTTGCTTTGAATTAGCTTTGAACAACTAAGAAAATAGATAGTATTCCATAAAAGTATTAGCTAATTCAATGAAAGGTATAAAATTATACATTGAGGTTTTGGGTTCTTTGAAAGCATTTTATTTTGACCTCTCCCCATAACACTTGTAAAGTACCAATGTTAATTACGTCGAGTAATGACTCAAACACCCTTGATTAACCATCATAACATTCATACGTACAAGACATATATCCACAAAATAAACACACAAGAGTAACGGCCCAATAAACTTGATGGAATGCAAACTCTTAATGTATTGATCTTAGTTTTATTTGATTTGGATTGATTTTGGATTTATTTGGAGGTTTAATTTATTTCCTGACATCTTTCATATTGGTTGATTAAAGTTCATTTAAGAGATTTAGACTTTATTCTGAATTAATTTATTAATTTTTATCAAGACTTGTCTCTTGGTCTTGGGATTTATTGATGATTTTGGGTTTGCTTTGTTATTTTGATTATGCTTTTGATTTGAGTGAGTTAAGGGATCCGCTAGAGGGTTTAATTTGTTTCGAGTGTTGTTGCCCAATAAGCAGGATATATCTTATGCTGTATTTTGACTTTGATTTTTTTTATTTGGGGTTTGACGAGTTGTTTGGGATCCTTTGTGGAGTTAGTTTTAATTTATGATTTAATGTCCTTTACTTTTGTTATTTTTTATTAAAGCTTCTATTGGGTTGAAATTACTTTTTGAATTAGTTTGATTAGGCATTTGAAGATTCGGTTTACCTTTGGTAATGAATTGACATCCCTTTTTCTTGATTGATTCCATTAAGGACAAATCATTTTACCAAGAACTTGTGTTGAGTCTGTTGAATTAATTATTAAGCTTTAGTTTATTCTTTCAATTGTGGTCATTTTAGAACTGACTTGACTTGGTTAAAGATCATGCGGGGGGGTTCAATTATTACAGAATGTCTATTAGATTGGGATCGGGCCTTAATTTTTTATTTTTTGAATCTTCTCTCCCTTTTTTATTTCTGTTTAACTTGCAGTTACTTGAATTTGTGGTTGCATGGATTTAATTTTGGCATTTGGGTGATCTGGTTATTAGGATTGTGGGATTGGAAATTTTGAGGGTTTATGGTGTGCTTTATTTTTATTAAGACCTGATGTCTTTTGATTTTTTAAGGAGTTATTTTGAATCTTGGTCGGTGATTTCTTTGTTATGTTCTAAGTTTGGTTGGAATTAATTTATATATTTTTATTTAAAAGGGATTTTGTTCAGTTATGCCATTTTAGTTAAGATTTGATGCCATTTAATTTTGTTTCTTTATTAAGTTTCCTTTTAGATTAGATTTGGTTCAAGAAGTTGACCTGCATTCTGATTTGAGTCTGTTTCAAGGAGTGTTGCAACAGGACATTTCAATGCTGCGCACAGAAATTCTTTAGGCTTTAGGATGGAGAATGGTGATAGCCTAGCCAGGGGGTTGGTTTAAGGAGGCTCTGGAGCGTGCATCGATCTGATTTGGTCATGCATGGATTTTTTTTATTATTATTCTGATTATGCCCAAGCTGCAGCATTCCTGAAATCAGGAAACTGTCAAAGAGAACATCGGACCTCCTGTTTGGATCTGTTTACTTGCCTTGGGTCTCATCATTCTTTTGTTACATCCCCCTTTTGAGTAGAGATGAGAATAGGAGATATTTGGACTTTTTGAGTGTTACAACTTTTTGATTTTCTGATCTTTTTAAGATCGGGGGTATCTTTCATATTATCATTTTTTGTTCCAAGTTTTGGACGGTGACTTTTTTATTAAGTCTTCTTCCAGGAATGCCTCCTTCCTTTTTTTTACTGTCCTCTGCCATGGTGGCCCACAGAAAATTTTAAAATTACAAATTTCTTCCTGTTACTTTGCATTCCATCGAGCTGATGACGCTATTGACAATATAAATTGTGCACTGAATTTCTATTGCTTCAATCAATACAAATTATATAGAGGGAAGGCATGAAAGCCATAATCCACATCAGTTTAAATGAAATAGGATTGAACCCATTTGATCTTTGGCAGACATTATGGATTTTATCCTATTGATTTAGGATAGGATTCACCCGGCCTTTGATAGGTACGGGGGTCATCCCCAATGTTTAGGAACCTTATTAGCATATGGTTTGCCATGTCGGCATATTAGACATGCACGGCCTTTCCATGGCTTAATGGGTAGAATGCTCCTTGTCGGGGCGTGATAAGACATTAAGATCTTTATTGGATCTTTGTATGTCTACGTTAAAGGGCCAAGGGGTGTGCACAAGGCCGGCCTCATGCCTACTCATTGATGGGGACCGGTACGGACCGGATCGTCCGTTTGTTCGGAGATAGCGTCTTCCGAGGCCTCAGGAAACGACGCAGTTATTTCTTTTATTTCGTAGTGTTAGGATTTTATTTTTATGCATTTTATTTGAATAGTTAGAGTTCTTTGAGTCCTTTTATTTTAGTCCTTTAGAGGACATATATGTAATTAGGGTTTTTAGGAGTCCATCTTGTAATGTCCAGCTCTATTTAAAGAGCACAAACCTAATGAAAGAAGATAGAGATGTATGTTTGAAACAAGGAGAGAAGCTCCTCCCGTTTCCCCCTTTCCCCCTCCGACGTCGGCGTCGTTCCCTCACCTCCGAGCAAGGATCGCGGGATCGGAATCGGAATCAGGATCAGTGGGTACCGATCCGATCCGGATCGGAACGGATTGGACCGATTCCGACCGATTCAATGGAAGAAAATCGATCCAGAATCGGTAAGAAAAAAAAACAAAAAAAAAACCGATCCGATTCCGATTCCGATCCGATTCCGGCTGATTCCGGCCGATCCGACTGGAATAGCAAAAAAAGAAAAAAAACGATCCGATTCCGATTCCGAACCGATTCCGGCCGATTCCGCAGAATTCATGCCGGAATCGGTCCTTCTGCATGGAATCGCCGATCCGATTCCGGAATCGGTCGGAATCGGTCCGATTCCACCGATTCCGTAAACAATGCCTCCGGGTGCTCTCGGTTCACCCCTCCCCTTCCCGGTGTTTCTCCTCACCTCCGGAGCTAGGTCCGGTTCCCTCTTCCCCTATTCCGTTCGATTTTCCGACCTGCGTCGACACCTCCGTCGATGCTGCCCTAGGTCCGTCCGGACCTTCTCCCACCCCAATCCCTCACCTCCCCTCGACCCCTACAGCAGCCCCTTCACCCCTCCACGGACCCCTTCCCCCGCCGGAACCCCCCCCCCGCGATAGACACCCCCCATTCCGGTCCGTCCGCACCGCTCGCGCCCTAAACCAAGCACCCCGCCCTACAACTCCTCTCCGCCCCCACAAACATCCCCACGGACCCATTGGCCCCTCACGGAACCCTCACAACACCCCGAGCCGCCGAGCCCCTCCCCCTTCGCCGTTCCCCCTCCCTGCGGTTGAACACCTCTTCCGGAAGACTCGTCGGAGACGAAGACGGAGAGGAAAGAAGAAGAAGAAGGAGACGGAGGCGACGACGTTGGCGGCTGAGCCTCTCCGGCCTTCCCCTCCCCTCCGACGACGGCAACGGCGGCGCCCGGCGCCGCTTCCAGCGCCTCCGCCTCCCGCCCGACGCGGCCACCGCGGAAGACGCCCGCGGGAGCCCTCGCCCGCACGAGGCGTCGAAGACGACCCCCCCCCCGATCGGGGTACGCGGCACCGAACCGCGCGGCCACGACTCCCTCGTCCGGACGAGCCCCGCGTTGCCACGAACCCCCCACGGGGTAAGTCGCAGCCGGCCACGCGACCGGCCGAGCTCGCCCACGCCGCCGGTTCGCACGCTGGCTCAAGCCCCCCCCCGGTCCGGTCCGCAGGAAGCGCAGTTCAGCGTGGACTGACCGGTTCGCACCGGTTCAGAGTCCAGACCGCCGGTTTAGCCCGGTTCACGCCGGTTCAAGGCCGGTTCAGGCATTTTTGACCCGGTTCAAGGCGGTTTAGGCCCAGTTCATCCATCCAGAAGCCGGTTCAGGGAGTTTTGACCCGGTTCAGGCCTGTTTGACCCCGGTTCAGCTGTTCCAAGGCCGGTTCAGGGCCGTTTTGGACTGGTCCAGCACTTGTGGGCCCGGTTCAACGGCCGTGGGGTCCGGTTCGGTGGATTTCAGGCCCGGTTCAGCAGTTTCCAGCCCGATTCGACGCGGTTCAGCACGGTTCGGGATCGGTTCAGCACCCCATCACCTCGGTACAGCCTCCTCGGGCCCGCCGCCGCGCACGGGAATGGCGGCACCTCCTCTCCCGTCCCGCATCACTCATATGTTAGAATTCTTTTTAGTTAAGTCAAGACCAAGGGTGTGCACAAGATCAGCCCCATACTTGTCTTGGTTTATTTAATTAAGTTAGTAAATTTTTATTTAATTTCTTGTTGACTATTTATTTTAATATATTTTTATGGTCCTTGGACCCATTTAGAGTATTGTTTTGGCCTAATTAGGCCTGTTGATGAGCTTAGTGTCGGTTGACTGGACTCGCTGCGCTTATGAATGGGCTGAGCTTCCTCTAACAACGGGCTACAGAGCCCTCCTCTCTTCTTCTTTTTCAAACTCTTAAATCAAGTAAGCCCCACCCTTTTTAGCCTACTGGCGGAAGACCACTGTTATCAATCATTGCATCAAGGAGATGCGTTAGGTCAGGCTCCTCAAGAGGGCTCCAGAAGGGCTCGACGGCTCCGGAAAGGGCTCGATGATGGCGCTTGAAGAAGGATTGCGGGCGAGCACAAAAGGCTCACATACCTTGTTGATGACGATTACAGTGGGCGAAGGAGGACACTGCAGTAGGAGATGTTGACGACGCCGGTGGCAGAAGCTTACGAAGACTTTGTCAGTGATAGAAGAGGCAATCAACATTGGCGATGATGGCAAACTAAGTAGAAGAGGACTTAGGTAGCCAATGGAGGAGGAGGTGACTCCAGTGGACTGCAACAGGTGTAGGGGCAAGAAGAGGTGACACTTACAGCAACTGCAGTAAGCGGGGAAGACCATGCGGGCAATTGCTGTGAAACAGCGAGGGCAGGGGATGTCCTGATGGTCTTAGCCGGTAGAGGAGAGTCTAACCGACGAAGGAGACTAAGGAAGAAGGGGATGGCTTCGGCAATGATGACTAGTGACAGAAACAAAGGTTACCGTAAAACGGGGAAAACAAGGGAGCTCGCCTTTGGATACCCCTTATTTTGACTTTTGCTTTTAAAGCCACAAGCGCCCCAAGATCTTCATCTTGAGAAATGTACCATTGTGAAGCATGCTTGACGTTGCCTCGGACATACATACAATAAAGAAGAGCAAATCTTGCTATCCAGCTGCAATAGGAAATGGACAACATCCTCCATTGCGAAATCTGCCTTGTCCTGCTCAGCGAGAGACATCCATTTTCATCTTGCACATAAGAAAGTGATTTGACTCCAGAGCAAATTGCCGAAAATACTTTCAAGCCCAAATGATAAAGAGCCACAACAGGCCAGGCCACTTGCCATTCCGCAAGCACCTTACCACCACGCATCACGAGTTTGTCCAATCCTATTACAAGATGAGCAAGCATAACATGACCGAGGTAGTTTGCTAACTCTCGCCATTCGCCCACAAGAAAATTTTAAAAAAAATCCTCAAAAAGTGATTGCAGAACACGACTTATAATCACATCATAATGAACACCCAATGCTCCTTTGCAAGACACATCAGGTGTTTGCAGTTCACAACTGCTCTAGCAATGTTCTTTCCATCCATGCGCCATCCCTTACTTTGTTTTCTAGTTAGGGGGTAGCGGAGGCCAAATATAGAAGCCCAAACAACAAACCACCAATGTCCAAGTACCGGATGTTAAGGCGCTAAAGTAACCCATGCCATACTCTCAAGAAAAACTCGAACAACCTTCAATAGACTACTAATTTGTTAAGAATCAGCGGATTGAAGCAATAACATCAACATTGACTGTAATCGAAATATCTGCAAGGTCACAAAAAGTATCAATTAAACAAATCATCGAAATTCTCAAAATGACACATTCCTAAAGAGACTTATATTCTTCTTGTTGATCAATGATAATTACAATATCGAGCAACCATGTCATATATTTGATCCCACTTAGATATGTTTGCAAGGTGGATACTTGTCTCTTCAACATTGCAGCATCCCTTTTTGGAAGACGGTTAAGTTTCCCCATCCTTTGTTCAACTCTTAAATTCTTGAACTTTTGTAGTCTTGTTTCCGTAGTGGCCCAATTCATTAAGATACCACCAAGCCATCTTTTATTAACATGATGGCATCGAGCTTTTATTGCATTGTAGCAGATGCTACTAAATTAGCTACTTTCTTTTTTGTACCAATGAATTAAGTGTTTTCCTCCACTTACTGCATCAAAAACTAAATCACAGGCCTCAGAAAAAACCGCACCGTTTTCGTAAGATTTATAATTGAATACCTTTATGTTTTTTTGGAGATGAAAGGTGCCATTTTAGGATTTCATTTCCTAGTGCCATGACCAAAATGCACTCCCGCTTCCTCTTCCAAATTTATGTTCCCATATCTTATTGTCAATTTTCCCGATACTTGCTCCTTGCTTTTTTTCTTTTTTTTTAACAAAGAGACGAGGTATCTAAAATAAATAATTGTTCTGATGGAACTTTCTACTGAGGATTGACCACTGATATGATCCAAACCATTAATTCCTTTTAATTCATTATAATATGTCAATCAAATAACCAAATTAGACCAAGAAATATTAAAAAAAAAAAGTCTCCTTTTAGGAATCATTAAATCGCATCAATGATTGTTTTGATGTCTCAAGGAAATTGTTTGGGACACAAGAATTAAACAATTCTCCATGGTGAAATAAATATTTATCATCTTTCCTTCGAACAAATTCTTCTTTTTAATCTCTAAATGAATGTTTTTGTGTTGCCTTGAATGATGTATTAGTTTTTGGAATCCGGTATCAACAAGTATAATCCCCCTAGAACAACATTTTATTTCAGACCTTTCAACCAATCAATATGCCCCCGTAGAGCAACTTTTGCTAAAATTTGAGTGGTTTCTTAAAAATAGATAAGAAACTTTGTGTATTAACAAATGCCCTCATTGTTCCCAATAAGATAGCTTAATAACAGATCACCTCATTCAAAACACGCCCTGCTCGTTTCACTCACAACAATCAGATTAATTCTTTAGGTGAAAAAACATTAGACATTCCATCTTTTGTTTATGCTCACCATGGTGGATGAAGGAGATGGCTACAGTGCCGGACACGGGGAAAGGAAGAGGCAATGATCCTAGCTAGGAGGAGGCAGGCCTAGCGATGACGAAGGATTTGAAGGCGTAGTCGATGGGGAGGGACAAGGAACTTCTGGACGAAGACTACAACTACGACAGAAGACATAGTCGACCGCCACTCCTTCTCTGGCTCTCTCCCTTCTCTCCTTGATCCTCCACGGCACCATCGGGTGCTTAAATAGATTTTTGGAAGCCTTCAACCCTCGAGTGAGCATCCAAGGAAGGTCCGATTTGAGCCGGACTTAAAGAACTCCATGATGGTCGGAACAATCTTGGATCCTTTTTACAACTCCGTGGAGCTCATTTTAGATGGTCTACGATGTTACTTGCCCCCGAAGGAGTCCAACTAGGGGTCGAGTTTGACTGGGAGTCCGGAGTCCATCTCCTTGTCGTGGGAGCTTCGTGACATACGGGACAATTTTGGATTTGCTTCGCAAGTCATGCAGGAATTTTCGAGAAAGACTCCCACCATCAGGGAAACCTCGAATCCTCATCAGATCTCATTGGCGACTCACACTGTGACTGTCGGGCTGTTTGTGGAGTTGGCAAGAGCCATCAGTGCTACTTGTGACCTCTACGTGGCCTATCAAGGCCTCCTCGATCATTTGAAGGCAACCTCAGAATCTGACTAGGAGTCATCTTTGCAAAGGTACCTATGGGAGCGCACAGAAATCGCAGGACATCGAGGGCTCTCAGGCACATCCTCCTTACTACATTATTATATATATATAAAGGACTAGAGGAATCATTAGCTCCGCATACTACTCCCTTTTGATCCCTCATCAATCTTCTTCCAATATCCGTAGATAGGTCGATCAACAAGCAATAAGCCTCCCATCCCACCAAGGGTCATTTACGACAGGTTAGCGCATTTTGTATCCCTCTCTCTTACATTCTCCAAAGACTAAAACCTACTCTGACAAGTATGTAAAAAACTCCTTGTAGTCCCATAGCATCTAAAATAATCCAGCTTCCTTCGGTCAGCCTTGTGTTAGTGAATTTAGACAAGGGATAAATTGGATCTGGTCTTGATAAGCTTCTATATTTCGATTATGGGCTTGCAATGAGACCCATCAGTTGTCATCGGGTATGAGCTAGCGCCCACCTTTCTAGCAGTCGTAAGAAGATGTTTTCCTTTCCCTTTTTTTCTTTTTTTCTTTTTTTGGAATTTTGAGATGCCAACAGAAACAAAACTGAGATGGTATTTGGCTCAATTTGTCTAGTGCCATGACTCAAACCAAAAGAAAATGACATATACAAAGGCTAGGTCATAGACCATGATTTCTCTCCCTTTGTTTTCCATCCATAGTTCAATTCATCACCCTATGGTTTACCGTGGCAAAGTAATTTCTCCTCTGAGTCTTCTTGTACCTATTGGGAAACACCATTCATCTTGTTGTGCCTATTAACCAGTAAAGTCAAAACCTTTTAACGATCTCACTGTGATCTAAATTTCTTCTTTGAGTCTTGTTGTGCATATTGAAGAACACCATTCATCTTGTTATGTTTTATTAAAATCCATAGCCTAATTTACAACTAAACGATGTGGAGTAAGGCCTTGAATATTGGCGTGCCAACGAATCACCAGACACATCAACACAAAAGTATCTATACACATCCTCATATAACATATTGCAAAAATTAATTCCAATGTTGGAGTAGATATAACCTCATGTCAGATGTTTTAAAATAACTATATAGTGTTACTATAACTTATAACTAATTTTCTTATTATAAGTTTAATAGAAAAATATTAAAATATGAAGAAAGATTCGCAGGTGATATTTATTGACTTAAAAATGATTTATGATAGACTTCTAAGAGATATTTTGCGGTGTGTTGGAGTGGAAGATAATACCTGTTAGGTATATATTAAGTATATATAAGTGATAAACGACATATATGATGACACAACCAAAAGTAATGTACAATTGAAGGAAAAATAAAAGATTTTCTTGTTTTAATTATCTTACATCAAAGGTTTATAATAAGTCATTATCTTTTTACATTAGTTATAAATGAATTAATAAAAACGATATATCATGACATACCTTGATGTATGATGTTTGTAGATGGTACAGTATTAATTGATAAGATATTGGAAGAAGCTAATGGGAAGTAAGATTATTGGAGAAACACTATTGAGTTTGAGAGTTTCAAAATAAGTAGAATTAAGACAAGATATATGCATTGTAAATTAATGAATCACAATAAAGAGGAAGAAGAGAGAGGAGTTAGTTTGGATGGAGGTAGTATTATCTTGAAGTATTTAATTTAAATATCTCGGTTCAATTATTCAAACGAATAGTGAATATGATGATCATGCTAACCATAAGGTTAAAACATGATGAATGAAGTAAAGATTAGTTACAAACTTACAAGAGTTCTATGTGATCATAAGATTCTACTAAAGTCAAAAAGAAAATTTTATTGTATAACTAAAAGACTTCCAATAGTGTATGGCAGTCAATGTTAGACAATTAAGAAAAAACAAGCTTCAAAATAAGTGTGGTTGAAATTAATGTTAAGATGGATATGTGATCATACTAGGTTAAATAGAATAAGTAATGAATATATTAGTCAAATAAAGGAGTAATGACAATTGTAGATAAATTGAAATTAGGAAGATTAATGTGGTTTACACATATTAAACATAGATCTAATAAAGCACTCGTTAGAAAATTTTAAAATATCAAAATAATTGAAAAGAAAAAAAGGACATGATAGACCCAAGTTAACGTAGAGGAAGGTAATTCAATATGATTTGGATGACTTAAATATCTCTGAAAAATTAGGTCAAAATCAACATGAACAGAAAAAGAGCATATGACTTATCCTAATTAATTTGAGATTGAGGCTTGAATGGAGTATGAACTGAGTATATATTGGGTTCCTGAATCTTAATGTCATGGTTTTAAGGTTTATAGAACAATAACATAATAGGATCTAATCTACCTTTAATATTTGATTATCACATCTTCCATTTAGTTTTCACTAACCATATTGACAGTGAGGGGAGTGTTGGAGTGGGTTTAATCGCACATCTCAGAATAGATATAGTACTCAGATCTTGGGGCTCTGCTCTCAACCTTAACATCATGGTTTTAAGATTTGTAAGAGCCAAGATGTGGCTTGCCATTGCCATGACATGCTTATACTTACGTATCCGCTTTTCGTTTGTTTTACAATCCAATATATATATATATATAAGGAATGGCTTGAGTCGGTAGAAATTTTCGTATTTTAGCTATTTAGAAAATTATTATTATTATTAAGTACCCTAATTAGCTAAAGCAGATCATTTGCTCGAAGCAACAAGAAAGGATGAACCAGATGCGAGGTACCTGAAAGTTCTTCTTGCACTCATCCACCAGGGACTTTAGCTGCCCAGCCAACCGCACTACCACCTCCCTCCGGTTCAGCAAAAAGCACACAATGAGAAACCTCGCAAGGAACCGCAGTTGCTTTTTGGCGAGCGCCGAGGCGTCCTGAGACAGGCCATCTCGAAAGTACTCCCTGCTCAGTATCGCCTCGTAGAACACGTAAGCTTCCATCAGGTAACTCGTCTCACTCGTTCGCTGGTACTGCCCGTAATAGAGCCGCGCGATCCTGGAAGCAATCTCCCCTATTTCCCACCTTCGCATCCCCGCCTCCACCAGCTTCTGCCGGCTCTCCTGCTGCATCTTCCACAGTCGTGTGTATATCTTGAAAGCCTTGTGGAAATCCGCATCATTTCTTACCCCAGGAAACGAAAAATTCAGGAAACAAGAAAAATCAAAGATGTCGAAGCTGTAAGGGACGATGTCGATGAGCCAAGCACCTGTTCCTGCCGTAGGTTGGGGATTCCTTCACCCGGGAAAACTTGCGGTCAGCCTTGTCGACAAGGGACCAGAAGAGCTCCGTCTCCGGGACGTTACCGCCGCCACGCGACATGATCACCTGAGAAGGAGAGACTTCCGCGCGGTACCTACCACAACGGAGAAAAAGCAAGGTCGAGCATTCCGGCCAGATCCAAGGACAGTAGAAAATCTGACGTTTATTTTTCGGCCAAAAAAACTGTATATAATTTATAGAAAATACGTTGTTCTGTAAAAAATATTCTATCGATGTAACGAATAAAATTAGAGTTTGAATCACCTAAGAAAATACTTTCGATCTTCGATAAAAAATTATCACGATCTCAAATTACTTAAGTGATAATTTAAATAACAAGTTTAGTAAACTATTATCGATAAGAGTACAACTGTTATCGACATTTTATTAACTCATTATCTATTAGTAGTAAATTGTATTAAAGTCGGCAGTGAATTTGTGAAGTTTCAATAATAGTTCAGTAATGATTCACTGACTCATTAATCAACTATCGATGAAGTTGAATCGTTATCGACATATTACTAACTCATTACCCATCACTTAATGGCACGTTTGGTTAGAGTATCAAAAATGACGCTATATTAGTATTGATATTGATATTTTTAGAAGATAGAATATCAATATCAAAATTGACACAAGTTGACACTTATATTACATAACGTTATGTGTTGTTTGTACTACAAATTTCAAAATTGATACTATTGGTCAAACACCTCAAAGTGATTACCAACAATATCAATTTTAAAATTAATAGTGATAGAGGTGTTTAATAGTGTTATCAAAGACGGCATAAGTGGTTGATATCGTAAATTTTTATTGAAAATTGAAAGTACTCCTTCAACCTCGGAACTGAAGATTGAAACTCATAAAATTAGTAATTATTAAATCTCATTATCCCATCTCAAGAAAATAGACGTCAGTCAAACACCAATTTTAAATATAGCCCAAAAACAAATAACTCCAAAGCTAAATCAAATTTGTTTGAACAGAAAAACAGCACAAGTTTTATCATAAAAACACTTAAATTAAATATGCGCGCTCCAGACTTATTCGTTTACTTTTAAATTTTCGGTCTTACCTTGCTTATTATTTGAATAATACGAAATTTTCTCGATTACATAAAAGGTGCTCGCTCCAGGGGGAAGGAAGGACGGCGTCTATCCGTTCTATTTCCCGCCGTGGTTGTCCCCCCGACCCGAAGGTGAAGGGTGGGATGGAGCTCCCACCGGCGAGCCCCGCTTACCCACGGTGTCCGTCCCGAAGGTTTCTCCCTTTCCTCGCCGCTCCTGGAGGAGCCATCTCCACGTCTGGTAGCGGGCAAAGGCGTCGGCTCTCCTTGGCGATACCGGTGGAAGAGGAGGGGGCGGAGCGTGGGGGGCCAATCAGGAGAGCGTCTACTGGGGAGTTATCCCAGCTTCTGAGAGCGGAGGCGGCGGCCGCAGGTATGGCGAGGAAGGCTGCCACGGGAACCTCCACGCGCCGCCTCTGGCCCAAGGCCGTCCTCGCCGCATTGGACGACGCCATTGCCCGCAACCGATGGGAGTCCGCCCTACAGGTGAGCTCATCCGCTGCAACCACGCTCTGTTGTGTTTAATTTATGCGATAAACTAAATCGTTTACCTTCAGGGCTTAACTGCGCAAGTTTATACAGCCTTATTCCGACGGAAGTTTGTGCATGTGCTTCGCTGTTTAGTTATGTATTGTCGTCCCTTTTACCATGTCCTAAGGTCATGGAATTTAACTGTCATACCGTATGAGTCGGCGAAAAACTTAAAGAAGTCGAATTGCATTCACATGCAAATCGCAGGGAGGAAAATAATTCTTAGAAACATGGATAAATAAATTGAGTTGGTTGAGAGGGTTGAATATTTTATTAAATAATGTCCAAGATGAATTGTGTTAAAAATAATCCCATATTGTATAAAGGTTGGATGGCCTAATAAGTTTAACTTGGTATCACAGCCCATAGTTCAATATGCTGGGTCTTGTGCGCATGCTTCCTGTTTGTGGTCCGCATGACAAAGCTCAATTATATAAAGAAATTGGCGGCTTGAGTGTGTGTGTTAAAAAAAATGTAGTATTAGTTATTACAAAAGTTTGTCAAAATATAAATATGGTTTCATACAAGTTGGTTGGCTGGATTTGTTAAGGCTGTAAACTGGGCATGATTAAGAATCAGCTGACTCTTCTTGATGTGCACCCAGGCCGACTATGTGGTGGTTGGACCCCATATAGCTTGGATTGCAAAAATGTTGGTTCAATCTGGAACTTCCAGAATTAGGCTCTAAGCTACCAGATCAGCGAATTCCTGTCAACCTTGTGTATTTCTTTTGCATTTTTCTATTTTGTTTTGGTTTTTGGAAGAACCGATCCGGGCCAATCCTAGATCGGTTTTTCTTCTATTGTATCAGCCAAGCCGGCCATTCCAATCTCAATCTGGATTGAGATAGGCTGAGGATTATCCTGACTCAAATTCCTTGAAGCAGCATAACTATGTATGCTTACAGTACTGGCTGTAAGCATTCTCTCAGCATTTTTTGCCCAAAACATGTTTATCCTCAATGGTGATATGCATGGAATTCATCACCTGATATTTTGTTCACTAAACTAATGTACCTATCATATCTGGATCTTAGTGTTCCATCATGCAGATAGTTTTTGTTTTTGGATGTCAAATGTTGTTTTTTCGGTGCTACTTTCATAGAGAGATACTCAATCTGATACATGAATCTTGGTAATTTGTCTTAGATCTTTAATTTACTACGGAAACAGCAATGGTATCGTCCAAAAAGTCGTACGTTTGCCAGGCTTATGATGATGCTCGGAAAGTGTGGGCAACCTGTGCATGCTGCTTCTCTTTTTCAGATTATGCTTTCTGAAGGCCTAAGACCCACAGTAGATGTATATACATCACTAATTGGTGCTTATGGACACAGTGGTCTGTGGGATGAGGCCTTTAATGCTATTTTTGAAATGAAAGCCATATCAGACTGTAAGCCAGATGTCTATACTTACACCATACTTATTGATTGCTGCTGCAAAATGAATCGCTTTGATTTGATTGAGAGGGCTCTTAATGAAATGAGATATCTAGGTATCCAGTGCAATTCAGTTACCTTTAACGCCATCATTGATGGATATGGTAAAGCCAGAATGCTTGAAGACATGGAAAGCTCTCTCTGTGATATGCTTGAGTGTGCTGGTTGCCAGCCGGATACATGTACCCTTAACTCAATTATATGGGCTTATGGAAACTATGGGAAGATAGACAAGATGGAACAGTGGTATGATGAATTTCAACATATGGGTATTGAGCCTGATATCATGACATTTAATATCTTGATCAGATCATATGGAAAAGCAGGCATGCATGATAAAATGTCTCTGGTCATGGACTTCATGAAGAAAAGGTTATTTACACCAACAACGATTACCTTCAATTTGATGATTGATTGCTTTGGAAGAGTGGGAAATATAGAAAAGATGGAGGAAACTTTTCGGTTGATGAAATTTCACGGTGTCAAGCCTAGTTGTGTGACTTACTGTTCAATTGTTAGTAGTTATAGCAAAGCTGGACTCCTGACAAAGATTCCTCTGATATCAAAACAAGTAGAGAACTCAGATGTTGTTCTGGACACACCTTTTTTCAATTGTATTCTCAGTGCCTATGGTCAGGCTAGGGACATAGAAATGATGGAAGAGATGCTTGTGCTCATGGAGGAAAAAAGGTGCAAACCTGATGAAATTACCCTTGCAACTATGATTCAGGCATACAATGGAGTAGGAATGCTTGATGCTGCTCAAGAATTGGAGATTGAAATGCTTAAATTGAAGCAGAACAGAAGAATTCTGGTAGTGTGACATCTCTTGCTTTCTACTTCATGTTTCTATGATCTGTTTTCAGCTATTCTCTTTCTTAAAAACATTCTCATGCATCTTGAATATTACCTAATCAGCACTTGACGTTCCAACATCTAATTGGTTTGGATACTCTTCTGGTGTCTCTTTATGCATCTTGTCCTTTCCTGTACACCTATATATTTTTTTTTTACTTTTTCATCATGATCTACTTTTACTATGCACTCAGGAACCAAGCTGACTGAGAAGATGCAATAGAACAAACTAGTGACAGTTGAATCAGGAATCAGGAATCAGGCATGTTATGTGGAAGTAGGGCAGTGTTTCCTGTTCTGTGTTCAGATTGGCTGATATCAGGTAACTCCATTGTTTCTTCCCAGAACATAAATATCTACTTGGAAACATCTTAGTCCATGTTTTTCTTGACCTGTTGATGAATCATTGCTGTATTTTCTTACACAGTAAGCCATCTAGCAGTACTATATTCAGCTTCCTGTAATTGTATTTTATGTCTCACTATTACCTACTAGCCTAGTTTTTTGCTAGCAGCCTAGCACAAGAGTGTCTTTTTGCCTTTTTCTTTTTATATCTTCTATGCCAGTTAAATATGTGTGCGTACAATATGTTTATGCTTGCATGTGTAGTCTCGGAGTAGTGGCTGGACATGGTTTCCTGTGGTTGGTTTGATATTAGATCTCATGAAATAAACAGTTCTCTTGCTCATTTTTTGCTACCATTAAGAATGACTTTTTAACTGTACTCTTTTATAACTAGTTAGGTTCTCACATTAATGTTTATTTATTTCAGTGGATAGCATGCTGGGTGTACCCATATTTGCTACGCGCCCTTGGTGGCGAAAAATGATCCAAGTGATCACGATGTCATGGAGGGTGCCTGGAGGAACAAGACATGGGGAGGAGGGCCTGTTGTCCCTCACTTTCTCTTGAACTTTTAAAGGCAAGAGTACCAGAAGAATTTTCATTGTCATCTATTCCTTGCTGGTGAAGATTACAATGTATTTACAGAAGAAGAAAAAAAAAGAGAAAAGATAATATTCCAATATCTAATTGATTCAAATATCCTTGCCAACCCAATGGCCCCTAAAATATCATGGAAGCCCAATGATTCTAGACTGAAAGAAAGAGGCGCCAACCTCATGGGCCCAAAAATGTCTCGAAAGTGGCTCAATTAGGCTGGACTCCAATAAAGAAAAGGTACATTGGACACGGATTCCATACAAGACTAATAGACATCTACTTCAAGCCATAATGAAGCTGTCCTTGGATCCACTCGACATCAATCTCAATAAACATGTGCTTGGTCAAAACATGTCATCGCCCTGGTGTTGTCACCACAGGCATTTGATCATCCTAATAGAGAAAACTGGCTTTAGTTGAGTACTAAGTGGAGTGGGCAGGAATGCAGGATGTCTTCAACCAAAAAAAAAGTGAGCAGGAAATCCTTATGAAGGTGGGAAGCAAAAGCTAGGAATGAAAGCAAGAAGCAAGCTTCTTCCAACCATAAAAATATAGGAGTTTAATCATTTGATGAATGAGAAATGTTAGAAACTATGTGAGAAACAAATGTGAAAGATATGGATTCTAAACATTTCCACATTTTTTCCATGTAAAATAAAAAATATTTGTGTTACTACATAGTGAACAACGACATTTTCTTGCCAAAGAAACCAGTATATTGTGACTTGGGCTCATTAATTTGGGCAGATGTTGGGCATTGTTCAAATGTATAATTAGACCTGTGAACTGATCCCACAGATCTGAAAATAATTCTGTAATCAATTATGGCCTTGATTTTTTTTAGTAAATACAAATGTAGCAAGGGTTAAGTTTGGGTTAGCCCATCACTTTGAAGAGCTGAAAGACAAAATTCGGGTTTGCACAAAGATCTTTTGGGTTCTTGAAGAGCTATTATGCCTCCTTCCAAAATGTGTGTCCTAGAAGGTGTTACCATCTGTCTTCCTTTGATGATCCAGTGACCTCACTGCTCCCTGTTTTTGTTCCTTTGAATCCATTCGAATGTAGTTGGGAGACTCGTTTGAGCAGAGTAGCAGCTTGTAGGTACCGTGGCGGTGCTTACCACAATGCCATTGCGGTCATGCAGAGCACGAAGGGCTCCATCAGGTGCAGATGAAGGCTATTGATAGTGGGTTTCTCCTGTCTAGTCTGTTGATGACAATGGGGATTTCTTATCCAACCTTTTCATTCGAGTCTATCTTTGTAGTTGTCCACGAAGTTCATTTCCCTTTGATGGCAGCAGGCCCTGAAGTTGTTGACCCCAGCCCATGATGCTGTGGACCCTCTTTTATGGTGAAGCTTTATTAGTCAAAAGAAGTTCCTCCATCTGCTCCTTGGACCTTCAGTTTTATATCCATGAGATATCTCCAGCTCCAACAATAATGATTCGTGCACCATGCCCAGAAGCTGTGCTTGTGGGCAGCGTTACAGTTTACTTGCTCCGACTGTATCTGCACATGATATTACAGTGCATAAAAAACTCCAATTTTCTGTCTTCCATGAAGGTGTTTGGGTGTCGCTTCTAGCTTATTAAATGGTGGAAGAGCTTGAGATGAATCATGCTTTCAGCTGATGTGTTGAGGATCGCGGTAGATATCACTGATATAGTGCGGAACTAATATACCGATTCTGCAAAGAATAAATAAACAAAATATATACGAGAAGTAGAGATAGAGAGGAGCACACCGGGATTTACGTGGTTCGGAGGCGATAAGCCTTCCTACGTCCACGGGCGAAGACGAACGACTTCCACTATATGAGAAACAAGTACAAAGGATGGAGAATCTCTCAAGACCCAAAGCCCTTTACACCCTCAAACTCTCTCTATGATATCTCCTAAGAGAATACAAGAAATAGAGAGAAGAAGAGAATAGGGTGGTGGTGGCTCTCTTGCTAGCTTGGTCTTGTCTTGCTTATGTGTTATGTTTCTCCCCCTCCTCATGCCTTTATATAGAGGTGGTAGGAACTCTCTAGATATGCCTAGAAGATACCTTTTTGGATATCTCTAGAAAATATCATAGCACTCTCTAGATGTGCTCTAGAAGACATCTAAGCACTTTTGGACGTGCCTAGAAGATATGGCTAGAAGAGTCCGGAAGATTCCCTAAGTCGACCAAGTCAACCTTTACAAATCTCCACCTTTGGCTTGGTCAACTAGAATTGTGTTCGTCTTCTCCAACCCCCGAGGATTCCTTCCAAGTCATGAATACCAATTAAGTTCAAGCAATGCTTGAACTTAGCAACCGGAAGAGGTTTTGTTAACATGTCTATTTGATTGTCTTCTCGTACCAATCTTTTTGATATTGATCTCTCCGAGAAATAATATCTCGAATAAAATGGTACCCGACATCAATGTGCTTTGTCCTCTCGTGATACATCCGATTCTTAGTCGTTGGATGGCACTTTGACTATCACAATAGACAGTAGTCACATTCGATATGAATTAAGCTCTGCAGTAACGTACCTCTTATCCATATACCTTCTCATTACTCGTAATTGCCATATATTCACTCGTGGTAGATAATGCAACAAGAGGTCGTAAGGTGGCTTTCCAACTAACAAGACATCCTCCAACCGAGAAAATATATCCGGTGAGAGATCTTCTTTATCAAGGTCACCGCAAAGTCCGAATCAACATAGCCTCAAATTATCACCATTTCTCTTAAACACTAAACAAGTGTCGCATCGCCACGAGATATCTCGAAAATCCACTTTACCGTACGCATGTAAATGTACTTTACCCGGATTTGCCATATATCGACTAACGACACGATCGTACGCATGTGAAATATTCGACGAGTACATACCATAGCATACATCATGCCGCTAACCGCACTCGAGTACGGTATCCGCGACATACGTACTTTTCTTCTTCTCGAAGATTGTGGTGATAAAGAAGCCGAAAGTTTGAAATGAGCACGGCAAGTGGTGTAAAGAACTCGGTTTTGCATCCCATACGCCAAAGCGCTTAAGTACTTTCTCAATGTACTTAGCTTGAGTAAGATGTAACTTACCCGCACTTTGGTCTCTGGATCTGCATGCCGAGAATCTTCTTAGCTGCTCTCAGATCTTTCATCTCGAACTCACTGCTGAGTAGTGATTTTAGCTTGTTAACATCAGATATTTATTTTGCTACAATTAACATGTCATCTACATATAGCAGCAAATAGATAAAAGAATTTTCTGATAATTTCCTGAAATAAACACAATTATCAAATTTGCTTCTATAGTAACCATGTTGTACCATGAATGAATCAAATCGCCTATACCACTGCTCAGAGATTGCTTCAAACCATATAAAGATTTACGAAGCAAACAAACATGGTCTTCTTTTCCTTTAACTCGAAACCTTCGTTGCTTTGCGCATATAAATTTTCTCTTCAAGTTCGCCATGGAGAAAAGCAGCGTTTTTACGTCCATTTCGCTCTAACTCCAAATCATAAGAAGCAACTAGAGATAGCAATATGCGAATAGAGCTATGTTTAACAACAAAGTGAAAAAACATCATTATAATCAATACCTTCTACTCGACTATAGCCCTTGCAACTAACCTTGCTTTGTATCTAGTTCCTTCATCACAGTGTCTTCCTTTTTCAAGACCCATTTGCGTACCAACAATTTTCTTTTCTTCGTGAGCCTTCACTAACTCCCAAGTCTGATTCTTATGAAGAGACTCGATCTCTTCTTTCATAGCAAATAGCCACTTATCTGCAACCTTACGAGATATAGCATCCGAAAATGTGAAAGGCTCATTATCATCACGTGTTTCCTCAGCGGATAAAGCATAAGCTACCATATCCGCATAGCTATATCTCAATGGTGGCCTAATATCTCTTCGCGTTCTGCCCGAGCAAGAGAATATCAGTTGTAGTTGTGGTGCTTCCTCCACATGTTGTTCATCGTGCACCCGAGTTCGGGAAGATTTCGAGGTGAACTTGTAGTTTCTAACTCCACCTTCTTCGTAGTACTCCCCGTAAAATCTACATTCCGTGGAACAAAATCCCTTTGGATAAAGTAATGTAGATTCATCAAAAGTCGACATTCCTTTCAATCATAAATTTAGAGATCTTGGATCGAACACCATAATCTATATCCTTTAACTCCCGAAGCATAACCAAGGAATATGCGCACTTCTTGCCCTCGGCTCTAATTTACCATTATCAACATACGAACATAAAGGGCAACCAAAGACTCTTAAGTCGAATAGTCCTGAGGATTACCCGACCATACTTCTTCCGAGTTTTAAAATCAATAATGCGGAGGCCGGAGATAAGTTCACCAAATAACAAGCTGGACACCGCCGCCCAAAAGTCTTTGTTAAGACCTCGCATTTGATAGCATACAACGGGCTCTCTCAAGAAGTGTTCTCGTTCATTCTTTCGCAACACCATTCGCCGAGGTGTATATCTAACCGTACGGTGCCTCGACAATACCTTCTTTGCGTTAATTCATCAAACTCGTGGAACAGATTCGAAGCCCGTTATCCGTCCTCACTTTTAATTTTCTTCCCAACATTTTCAACTAAAGCCTTCCATCGCTTAAAATGCTTAAACACATCACTCTTTTCGACATAAACACCCAAACTTTCCTCGAATAATCATCAACGAAAGTTAGAAAATAACGAGCACCACCTTTTGACGGACTCGAGAGGGACCCCAAAGATCGTAATGAATATAATCAAGAGTGCTTTGGTTCCGTGAATTGTCGTTTCGAAGCTCACCCTTTCGCTTCCCGAAAATGCACGCTCGCTGTAATTCTACCTTACCAGATGTCGGCCACAAAGCAAACCTCTTTCGACTTAATAGGGTCATTCCCTTCTTCACTCATATGTCCCAACCTCATATGCCATAATTTGGTCGATCATCTTCTCGACATGAGAGGTGGATGCAGCTGCACCGCAGAATAGTGCCCAGCAAGGGTGTATAAACCTCCAGATCTTTTTCCTTTCATCGAACAAGGGATCCTTTTTGATTTTTATAACTCCACCTTCACCGAGTACTTACATCCATTTTCATCTAGTGTACCCAAAGAAATAAGATTTTTCTTCAAGTCGGGAACGCACATTTCGACATTCGTCAATGTTCTAATAATGCCATCATACATTTTGATCCGACCGTGCCAATCCCAATCGGTCTTGCAATGGAGCATCATTTCCCATCAAGACAACTCCACCATTAATCGACTACATATGTGGAGAAAAATCCCGATTAGGGGTCATATGATACGAGCATCCGAATCTAAGATCCAATCATCTTTGGATCGTACGTGGCTTGCACGTATGTAACATAATCTTCGTACTCCTCTTTCGCAACACTAGCCTCTGTGAAGTTTCACCTTTAAGACTCTTTCTTGTCTTCTTTTGATTCTTCTCTCCGGAGTTTCCAACAATCGGCTTTAACGCGACCCTTCTTGCGACAAGAGTCGCAAATCTTACTTTTGCTTTCTTGACCTAGATCTGGATTCACCATGCTTTTTACCAAATTGATTTCTTTCTTTCGCCCTTCCTCTGGCAAGAAGCCCCCCAGATTGATGTCCTTCTGAACTACCACTAGTCATATCTTTATCCATCAATTCTTTCGAGAACAAAGAAGATTTTACATCTTCAGCGAGAGATAGAATCTCTACTATATAGCATGTATTCTCGAAAAGTCTTATACGACGGCGGTAGAGAACAAAGCAAAAGAGCAAGGCTTTATCTTCTTCGTCTATCTTCACATCACTACTTTCTAAATCTATCGGGATAGAATTGAATTCATCAAGATGTGATTTTATAGACATACTTCTCGCCATCTTGAGTACGAAGAGACGCTCGCTTCAAATATAGCTTGCTAGTCGAGACTTCGTCATATACAACGACTCCAATTTCAACCACAATGCACTCGTTGTTTTCTCATGAATGACTTCTCGTAGGACTTCATTAGACAAGCTTAACCGAATCGAAGCCAGTGCCTTTCATCAAGCTCTTGTTTCTCATCATCGACATAGTGGCCGTCATCTTCTCCTTCCCAAGCGTAGCCTTCGTAACCCTTGATGGGTTAGAAGTGCTTTCATCTTGATCCGCCATAAATTGAAGTTGATGCTTCCTCGACCTTCTCGATATCAAACTTTGCAGACATCGTGCTCTTCCAAAAAATATCAGTGAATCTTAACACAGCTCTGATACCAGTTTGTTGAGGATCGCGGTAGATATCACTGATATAGTGCGGAACTAATATACCGACTCTGCAAAGAATAAATAAACAAAATATATACGAGAAGTAGAGATAGAGAGGAGCACACCGGGATTTACGTGGTTCGGAGGCGATAAGCCTTCCTACGTCCACGGGCGAAGACGAACGACTTCCACTATATGAGAAACAAGTACAAAGGATGGAGAATTTCTCAAGACCCAAAGCCCTTTACACCCTCAAACTCTCTCTATGATATCTCCTAAGAGAATACAAGAAATAGAGAGAAGAAGAGAATAGGGTGGTGGTGGCTCTCTCTTGCTAGCTTGGTCTTGTCTTGCTTATGTGTTATGTTTCTCCCCCTCCTCATGCCTTTATATAGAGGTGGTAGGAACTCTCTAGATATGCCTAGAAGATACCTTTTTGGATATCTCTAGAAAATATCATAGCACTCTCTAGATGTGCCTAGAAGACATCTAAGCACTTTTGGATGTGCCTAGAAGATATGGCTAGAAGAGTCCGGAAGATTCCTAAGTTGACCAAGTCAACCTTTACATGATGCAAAGCAGAAGCTGCCCCGGCAGGTCTGTTGTTGATTATTGTGTTGGTGGATCAGGTGGGGGCATAATGGCAATGTGATTATCTAGCTATCCAAGCTCCTCTTCGTCATTGGAAAAAGGATCTAGCGTCAATCTTAAGAGGACATTGAAAAAGATTAACGGCAGATCTTTGACTTTGTTGTCCATATAGATTCTTTCATCTTGTATCTAATTTGTTCTGTTAAATTTCTCTGTCATTTGTTGTCCTGTCACGCCTTCGTATTTTTTTGTTTATTTATTTGCATATGAAGATTGTATATCTTGTCCACGCTATGTTGAAATATTTGCATTTATACATGAAACCTGGATTGTATGTACCTACTTGCAATATATGGATATGATGTAGGTGAAAATGTTTAAACAATCTTCAAATGTCGGATGAGTAGGTGCGCCCGACAACTAAGGCAAATTCAGGAATTTTCTATGATCTGAGTTTCCTTCAGCCTTCAAAAGGAGAAATAAATAAAATGGATGTTATCCCGTGAAAAGTTGCAGTCGAAAATCTCACGTGTTCACAAACATGTAACTCTTCTAATCTTTCAAGTATGTTAGAACTTAATTTCCGAAGAGCCAGAAGTAAGTGAAAAAAAGAAGAAGGAAATGTAGCATATTTTATTGATTTTCCTTATCTGACAATCCATCTGCTTTATAACCTTTGTTTGTGTAGTCTATTGACCTAATCTCATTTACTATCCTTATATTGGCAATATACTATTGCACATATTCGTTTACTTGATGTCTTTTTATGCGAATACTGATTCATGTCGTTGTACTTGTGACTTTTTTTCGTTGGTGAAATTCATGGCCAAATACATGTTTAGTGGTCATATCATCTAGTAGAATAGAACATGGAGGTGTGCCGCCAAAGAATAAGTAGAAATTCTTCTCTTCTGCATACGAGTTTAATTGATACGGTTCCTTGGTTTATGAAGTCCGTTGGCCGCTGACCGACCCTAGGTCAGTTGACACGTCCCTGCTCACGGGGAGCAAGGGTGAGGGTTCGAGGGTCCGTAAAGTGTGCCGTCCATGGGGATGGTCACTTGTGAGGATCGAGCAGGGGCTCAATCTCTCGCCTGCGTGCGGAGCAACACACCTTTGGCCGCTCAATCTCGTTGTCCAAAAAAGAAATCCGTTGGCCAAGAGGGTTGCTTGGGGGAATTGAGTAGGTTCAAAAAAATCAGATTAACTTGGTGCAGACGGATTAAAGTGTCGAGAATGTAGGTAGAAGGATGGAGAGGTACCTATATAATTGGGCCATGTGAATATTTCTTGTAGGCTCTAACAGGTATTTGTCATCGCCCCGGATGGTTACTGTGGTGCAGCAAGTTATTTGCCGCCGTCAATACACCGTTTGCGACCTTTTTTTTGAACAACGGATACAATATATTCATAACACGAACAAGTACAAGAGTATCATTACAAAGACACAAATAAGAGAAAACAGACAGACTACGATGACGAACAGACCAACTACAGTTTTATTAGAAATTATCTTGTCCAACAGACGCAAACATAACCACCAATCGACTAAGTGTCGACGAGCTGAGATAAGAACTCTCTTCATGGAGTTTGATGATTGCAACGAGACCGGAAGATCACACCAAAATGGTGTGGATTTCGCCCAGACTATCGGTCTCGAAAGTGAGATCGTGACGACGAAGGAAATATGGAAAATTAACTTAACTAAACCTAACCAAAACACAACTGAGAACAAAAGACTAAAACGTAGACTAAACAAACATAGATACGTTAGGCTCAATATCTCTAGTGCATATAGAGGATACAAAACACCTAGATGGACATATAAACAGAGCACTAGAGAATGAGCGACACCACAAAAACTAAACATTTTGGGAGGAAGGCGTTAAACCTTCCTCCCGGACGAAGAGACACTCAAAACAGCAAGCTGACGGTAACACCGAAAAGGAGGTCGCCGATCACTCACCAAGGCAGAAGGGGATTGGGGCCCAACGGACAGGGAGCTGAAGGAGCGGGATGAGGGGAATCACAGGGGGAATGTCGGAAAGCCGAGGAAGGGGGTTCCTGGGGGAGGCCGGCGCCTAGATGGGATTCGGGGGTCGGGGATCGAGTGAAACCGTCGGAAGGGTTGCCGGAAGGGTGCCCGATAGAGCGAGGAAAGGACCTTTCGGGAGGTTAAACCAAAGCCCGGGGCAGCCGAAGGGGATGGGGGGTGAGGAGTCTACCGGGAGGCGGTGAGGGGCTTAGGGGTTTAGGGCCAGGGGGTTGCCGGAGGGAAGAAATAGGGGTGAGTGCCGGGTGATCAAAAGGAGGGGAACGGTGAGAGGAACTTAGGGGTTTAGGGCCGGAGGGGCTTGGAGAAGAACGGATAAGCTGAAATGGGGGCAGTTGAAGGAGAGAACAAAAGGAACAAGAAGGTTACCGAGATCCAACGAGGGACGATGAGAGCGTCGATGGAGGCTGGCGAGGACGCCGAGTAACTTCCTGGAACCGGCGAGGTCGATGCTGCTTCCACTGTTGCGAGAACGGCGATGATGCCGCCGAGCTTCCGGCGAAACTTCCGGAGGAAGCCCTCCGACCAAACAGGGACGAAAGCCCCACTCAATACACCGTTTGCGACCGACATGAGTTATTTACCATCATTAAAATGTGATGGAAATTGAAAATTAACAGCCTATAGGGTTACCTATTTGGCAACAATGATCATTATGGTTTGGGTTAAATTAATTGAAATTAATGTTGATGTCAAACGAGGTGTTTAGTTGATAGTATCAATGTTGAAACTGTAGTACCAACAAAGCAAGCTATGTAATACAAATGTCCACTTGTATTAATTTTAATGTTGATATTTTATTCTTTTGAAATATTTATATCAAAATTGATATTGTATCAATGTTGATACTCTAACCAATCAGATCATAAAGAATATAGGTGAAAAATGAGGACTGGATTTCATCTTGCCAATCAAAGAAAATCGAAAAAGCATCGGGATCTAAGAGCTCCAGCAAGTCAAATAACGTGCCACCCATTTTTTTTTCTGACCCTAACTTGCTTCTTTAAAGACCTTAGCATGACACATAAGATGTTATAGATTAATCAACTTAGTATGTACTTAACATCATACTCTATGTTATGTCCATCATCTATAAAGTTGACATGATTTTTAGTTGAACAATAAATCTCTATACGCATAAAAGTTATATTAGAATAAAATCCAAACTAGCGAGTGACAAAACTGTGGCATTTGAAGAGATGTGATGACAAAATGAAAATGGAGAAGCCATGTACCACCGAATAAAGGTGGGGGGACCACAAAATAAAAACAAGTGAGCCTCACCTTCTTTTTCCGGGGGTTCGAGAAGGAAATCTTAAAACACATTTTTTAACCAGTTTTGTTTCAAATACATGTTTTTACAGCTCCTCTTAATCATTATAAGATTAATGTTGATTGTGCAACATCTGTCTCTACCGGTGTGATTGTATTTCTGGTTAGAGATGAAAGTGGGATGTTGATTTACTAGAGAACAAAGTCATTTTCAACTTCACGTCCGGACATCTTAGAAGTCAAGGCCATTTATTAAGTTTGTGAGTGAGTTTCATCTTTCCCTAAAAATGTTCAGATTGAAAGTGATGCAAAGGGCCGACCGTGCGTAGCACGGTTGGCGTCGCCCCTCCGCCTGGGGGTGGATGGCGCGGGTACGCCTCTCGGCGGCGACAAGCCGGGCCCCCCCGCTGGGGGGGGGGGGGGTGACCTGTGGGGTTCGAGCGGGGGTTCGAACCCCCGCTGGCCTGCTACGCTGCAGGCCTCTGGCCGCTGGGCCACCGTCAGTCAAAAAAAAAGTGATGCAAAGGACATTGTACAAGTCATTCAAGGGACCGTGGAGAGCACAACACATTATCTTTAAATGTTTTTCAATGTTGTCTTCCTGTTCAAATGTGTCTATTTTCTATGTTAATAGATCCTATAATCAAGCCTCCTACCTTCTAGCCCGGTGAATTTTGGGTTGTCAGGTAGAGACAGCTTATCCTGATCCTCTACCGTCCTTTTTGTCATATCAACTATGTAAAGATATGTCCAGTTAATAATAATAGTTATATTTTCTCCTGTTCAAAAAAATTATTTTTATAGCAAAAAAACTCAATTTGTCCTTCAAAATTAAAGAATTATTTAGGTGCTTTTTGGCATGGATAATTTGGAGATAAATCAGTTTATCCCCAAAAATTTGAGGATAAACTTGATTTATCCCCAAACAAATTTAATGTCAAACAAGCCCTTAGACACTGTTTGGCATTGGGATAAAATTAATGAAGATAGGAATAAATCAATCGTCGTGATTAACCCTATCTTCAATACGTTTGGTTTAACCTAGGATAAGTTTAAGGATAATCCTATCCCATGTTTGGTATGTTAACAATAAATTCGAGGATAACTTTAAATTTTTATATTTTTATATTTATTTTTTATATTATCTTATTTTATTACTGATAACATATTCATAAACATCTTAATCTACTTATATATTTATATAATAAATTTAAAATATAATTTAAATATATAAATAAAAATACACTTAGGCCAGCCAACGTTCGTCTTCATTGGCTCTGGCGTTCACTGCCCTCCCCCTGGGCGGCCTGCGGACAAAGGATGCCGGGGGGATTTATCCCCACACTTATCCTTAATTTTGGGAATAACCTGTATTAATTTAATCCATGTTAAACTCATTTTTAAGTGTGTATCAAACAAACAGGAGGTTAAAGATAAATTAGATCTATCCTAGGTTATCCCCGTACCAAACAGCGCTAAAACAGCCGATCTCACGTCCACGTAACAGGCGACTGAAATATGGGTTCACAAAATTACCTAGAGATGGACGCATACGAAGGAAATTCGGCTAACTAAAGAAACGCAGTCAAGGTGTTCGACGATATGCCGGCAACAGAACACGGCACTGCAGAGCGGTACACCGGCAGAGCTCACACATCCGGACGGCCGTTGATCCTCTCGAGAACGGTGATGAGGCCGTGAATCCCCATCTTGCCGTCCCCATTGGCCGCCATCGCCTGGAACAGCTGCCTGCACAGCGCCGCCCCGGGTAGCGCCGCCACTGCACTGTTCCGTCCTCCGGATCTCTCGCCGCCGCCATCGCCGTGGGTCGCTCTCCCACCATCCTCTGCTTCCTCGTCCCCGCACAAGGCCATCCCCAGGTCCTTCACCATGTACTCCGAAAATCCACCGGGCGCGAAGTCCCTGCGCACCATCTTTTCGGCGAAAAGCTCCATCACCTTCGATCCCGCCGCCCCCTCTCTCACGGCGGCGATGAATTCCCCGGGGTCGAGCCCCGCCGCTCCGGCGAATGCCAGCGCCTCGCTCAGCCCGAGAAGGTTGGCTGCCCCCACGACCTGGTTCCCGAGCTTGGCGTGCTGCCCGCAGCCCGATCCGCCCATGCGGAAGGCCCGCCCCATCAACTGGAATAATGGGGACAGCCAGTCGACCACCGACTCGTCGCCGCCGGCGAAGATCGCCAGTCGGCCCTCCCTTGCCCCGGTGTCGGCTCCCGATACGGGGGCGTCCACAGCCCAGCACTCCCTCGAGCGCGCCGCTGCGGCGATCTCTCGTGCCAGAGCCGGGGAGCTGGTGGTCATGTCGACGACGACGAGGCCGGGGCCGGGGTCGCCGGAGAGCATGCCCCCGGCGCCGAGGACGAGGGAGCGGACGTCTGATGGATGGGAGACGATTGTGAAGACGACGTCGCAGCGGCGCGCGAGGTCCGCGGGGGAGGGGACGAGGCGGGCGCCGGCGCTGGTGAGAGGGTGGACCTTGGAAGGGGTGCGGGCGTAGATGGTCAGGGCGTAGCCGGCGCGCTGGATGTTCGCGGCCATGGCGGCGCCCATGAGGCCGACGCCTACCCAGCCGATCCGGGTCGGCCCCGGGCGGATCGGGACAGGGTAGCGCGCCGACGGGGCCTCCGCCGTCGCCATGGTGCTCGTGGGAAGAAGGCGCCGGAGGCTTGAGCTGCTTGATCCCGGGAGCACAGGAGAAGATCGATCCGGGAACGGCGGGAAGGACAAGCAGAAAGATATTATTTATCATTTTACTATGAGGTCATTATGACGTCAGGAGTTTGGGCCCAACGAAAGTTCAGCCCAAACTCATCTGGTTCTTTTTCCACAAAAAAAGCTTCAAAATCATGACATTTTAATAATTCGCAAACATCCTTGTCGATAAATTTTGTCACAAAATATACATATATACATATATATATGTATATATTAGTTTGTCAAGCGGCCAAACGCTCCCATAATCGTTCAGAAAATTGATGAAATATTTTGGAAATAATTATTTGTCGCCGATCGACAAATAGTTAGATAAGAGCAGTTTTTTATAGAGTTCAAAAATAGACAAATTTTATTTAAGAATGCATGGATTTGCAAGACACCAGAAAACCAAGAGTCACACTATTTTTATTTATAGTTGTGGGCATTGAAAGGGTGTGCTAAGTTTGAATATGGATTTGAAATTTAGATTAAAAAAAGATAAATCGATATGGGACTAGAAATGGTCCTGGACAACAATTTTTATACGGTGGTCCTTGTCCAATTATAATTCCAGATAAGATGAAGAGAATTTAGTAAATATCACTATATATATAGTGAAACACCTTTCTGTTATTTGGTAGTAGAAACAATTTCGGCTGCCATTTTAGAATCGGGCGGTGATACGCTGATATCTTTTATTTCTTTTATGTTTCACCATAATGTGTTAGCTGATGTTCTTAGGAAAAAAAAACAAAAAAATTTGATATGTTCGCCTCTAGATGTGTTCCGATGCCCTTAAGTTTTTTATTATTTATTTTTATTTTAATTTATAATTTCAATCATATCCAAAAATTGAATGAACATACAATAGGCTGCCCGCAGGGCTGTCCGGCACTCTCTTTCAATTTTTTTTTTACCTAAATATATCCTACTGAAGGCTATGCTTTTGAAATTATTTTTAAAATAAGGAATTTGACATAGTAAATATATTTCACCTTCTCATTATGTTGACGATCTTGATCTGGCATCCATCGCCGACGTGCGAAAGCTCCGGAGCAAAGACGTGTTTATGTTCTTATGTTTTCGGAACACCATTCTGAACTTGAGAGCGGATCACCTCAGTTTCCGGGTGGAGGGAACTCCCGCAGTCCTCAATGGCATGAGGACACCTGGTGTCGCGGAAAACGAAGCGTCAGTGCGCTTTAAATAGGGCGTAAAGTAGATATGACGTCGCTCGGTAGTGGGTAAATAGAGGGTCGGTAGTGGGTCTTTGAAGCCTCGGTAGCTCGGTAGTGGATAAATAGAGGGTCGGTAGTGGGTCTCAAGGCTCGGTAGTGGGTTAATAGAGACTCGGTAGTGGGTCTTTGAAGCCTCGGTAGCTCGGTAGTAGTGGGTAAATAGAAGGTCGGTAGTGGGTCTTTGAAGCCTCGGTAACTCGGTAGTGGGTAAATAGAGGCTCGGTAGTGGGTCTTTGGAGCCTCGGTAGCTCGGTAGTACCCTCTATTAATCCACTACCGAGTCTAGTTTAACTTGCTACCGAGTCTTTAAAGACTCGCTACCGAGACCTGTTACACTTGCTACCGAGGCTTCAAAGACCCATTACCGAGTCTCTGTTAACCCACTACCGAGCTTTGAGAATCCACTACCGACCGCTTATCAACTCGCTACCGAGCTACCGAGGTTTCAAAGACCCACTACCGACCCTCTATTTACCCACTACCGAGCCTTGAGAATCCACTACCGACCGCTTATCAACTCGCTACCGAGCTACCGAAGCTTCAAAGACCCACTACCGAGTCTCTATTAACCCACTACCGAGCCTTGAGAATCCACTACCGACCGCTTATCAACTCGCTACCGAGCTACCGAGGTTTCAAAGACTCACTACCGACCCTCTATTTACCCACTACCGAGCCTTAAGAATCCACTACCGACCGCTTATCAACTCGCTACCGAACTACCGAGGCTTCAAAGACCCACTACCGACCCTTTATTTATCCACTACCGAGCGACGTCATATCTACTTTACGCCCTATTTAAAGTGCACTGACGCTTCGTTTTCCGCGACACCAGGTGTCCTCACGCCATTGAGGACTATGGGAGCTCCCTCCACCCGGGAACTGAGGTGATCCGCTCTCTTCTGAACTTACTACATTTTATAACAAAAACCCTCCCCCTTCGGCCTTTACTAAAATATGCTCTCGTGGTCCCGTCTTGTCCGCCCACCTCCTCTTCGCTGTCGCCAAGTTGGTATAAAAAAATATTTTAGAATAATTTAAGGATCCAGGGACGTGCTTCCTGATGCATAAAAGTCAATCCACCTTCGGGTCCTCCTGGATTCAAAACCAATCAAAAATTATTCATAAAATTCTAATTTTAACTTATTTATGAAATTCGATTTAAATTTTAAGTCGCATTGCAACTTATTTCGCACATCAACGGTGATACGTAAATATTAATTGACAATTTAAGGAATCGAGTATCGGCCATATTAATTAATAATTTTCTCGAAGAGGACACCTATTCGAAGATTTCCCTCGATCAATTATACTTAAATCTGGAGCTTTCTTAACATCTAACGAACAGTCAAAACCTTTGGTGGTCTACCAACCAAATGCCTCGACACATTTTCACACTAAGATATTTCAATCTATCCTCGGACCCATGCATTGGGCACAAGTTTGATTTATAAGAATAAACTTGATTTGTCCACAAATTTTTAGAGAAAAATAAAATATATCTCCAAATTAATTGTAGAGATATATCGAAAGTTCATTTCCAAATTTATTTATCTTCTAACCATTCTTTTTCCCATCAAAGTTGCCCATCCCTGGAGTAATCCCAAGCTCCAAGTGGATATGTTTAATTTTCGACTCAACCCTTGGTACAAAGAAAGGCTACAATCATCTTCTCCGATTTATCAATGTGCATAGCAATCTAAACAATCTAATTTTAGAACAGCTGGCTCTAAAGCTGGTTCTCAATATGGCATAAATCAGACGGAAAGATAGAACCTTCATCAAACTCCGCCTCTTGAAATTCCGATCAGAACATCAAGCACAAATGGAAGAAAGGACATAATTTCTCCGTGCAAACACCACGGAAAAAAGTCGTCGAGATCACCCAAAACGGATCTCAATTCGGATGGAATCGGGAAATCTCCTCTTATTCATCCGAAAGAGGATGAGGAAAAAAAAAAAGAGGATCACGGCGGCAGCTTCATCACACATCATCGCCTTCTCGGCGCTGCGAGAAGATGTGAGGATCACCGGAACGGCCGTACCTAATCGGCCGCCGTGGCGGCGGAGACGAAGACGCGGATCTGGTCGAGAAAGGTGGTTCCGGCGGGGCGATCCTTGCGCTTGACGTAGCCGCGGGCCTCCTTCTCCGAATACACGCGGTAACCTCTCCGTCCGTTCCGCTTCCAGAGCTCCCCCGCGTAGCTCCGGTGCGCAAAGTACGCCTCGGCGCCGACCACGCCCGCCGCGTCCTCGCTGCTCCCCGCGGCGCCCCCGTCGTCGCCGCCGCCGCAGCGCACGAGGATCGAGAGGCGCTCGTAGTGGCCGCGGCGGGTGCCCTCGAGCTCGTCCATGCGCGCGATCGCGGCATCGGAGACGGAGTAGAGCTCGCCCCAGACGCGGTGGCCCTCCCCGGGGATGTTGAGGAGGAAGGGGACGCGGAAGGGCCCGCAGACGAGGGGATAGCGCTCGGCGGTGCGGTAGACGCCGACGTAGGAGGCGTCGCCGGATCGGATCATTTCCTGGATGAGGCTGTGGTTGGAGAAGCCCTGCTTGAGGGTGCCGTACGTGAACACTAGGCTTCGCGGCTCCCCTCTAGCCACCTGGGCAGCGTCCGCCGCGGCGCCCATCCCCGGCGGCGGTGGCTGGCGGCAGGGGGATGGCCCGCTCTGGAGGGATAGTTGGCGATGGTGTATGGTATGAGGAGGGGAGGGAGGCGCCGAGGAGATGTTTGCTGCGGTGCGTAAACGAGGACCAGCGAAGAGCAGAGATTACGGACACGGTAGGCTTTATACGGGAGGGCAATGTTTTAGAATGACAAAAATACCCTCACAGCGATAAAATATTTTTAATTGTTTTTTTTTTTCTGGTCAAGTGGCCCAGTGAGCCACTCCTGCTGCATAGCAGGGCAGCGGGGGTTCGAACCTTTGCTCGAACCCCACTAGTCACCCCCAACGGGGGTGCCCGGCTCGTCGCCGCCAAGAGGTGTACCCATGCCCTCCTCCTGGGGGCGGAGGGACGACGCCAACCGTTACGCACGGTCGGCATATTTTTTATTTGTCAAAATGTAATAATTCGGATTGGTGTCCGAAAATGTGGGACCCAAGATTTTCTTGGCCACAAACCCGACGCAGTTGAGTTTTTACTTAACACACTTTTTTTTTTACTTAACAGACACGTCTGAATTCCCGGGATTGCCCTTCCGTCTCGTAATCGAACCTACTGCGACTTTTCTTCTATTTTTTCAGCCGAAAAATACTGTGCTCACTTCTTTTCTTTTCTTTTTTCTCGCACAAACAGTTACTATATTTATCTGTCCGTTCTAATGTATTGTATTACACCGTTCACTTCAAAATGTGTGATATATCTATGACTTTTTCAAAAAAAGGTACCGGAACTCCATCTTAATTATGTTAAGAATGAAAAACTAAAATGGGATCTGAGAAAACAGTCATGGCCATGGTTACAATTATTTACATGTTATATATATTTCTTAGAATAGATGTATGGTTTATCTTGTAAGTACCCTTTTTTCGTAGTTAGTGATGGGGGATTTCTGTTAAAAGAAAAAAAAAACCTTGGGGGCGACCATTGTTGAATTTAGTAGTTAGTAATGGGGGATTTTTGTTAAAAATATATATATTTTGAAGATCTTATAAAAGTCACACGGAGTACATAGAAATGGAAGTCAACTTTGCTATAGCTGTCGCTATATTTCTCCCCGACAATGAAAGCACAAAATACAGCAAAATCATTCATCAGGCATAGATGGTTAGATATGATACTGAAAATCTAGCTAAGTTAGACAGGGCTATGCGCTATCTGATTCAATCAGAAAGAACAAATCGATCAAAAAGTTGTTTTATTTGATCTGGTATCGTACATTTTGATTGATAGTGGACATCCGAATCGGTCGAAGACAATGGACCAGATAAATCGAATAACTCTAAGCACAAATTTGGATCAGATATGCGGAGAATATTTTTGCACACCATTATAAAGATAAATAGTTGTCAACATAAAACTAATCATCTCTATCAAATATAACCCAAAAGAAAAAAAAACAAAGTTCACTAGATTGGAGAGGTGAGATAGGCCCAATCTGGTTTCAAGCAAGACAGCTCCCACGAAATTAAACCGAATTAAAATCTTAAACATCTAGAACATTGACGAGCACAGAGAGCACAACTGCAGTTTCAGACTGCGATCAGGTTCTTCATACGAGCCAGAGTGGGCTCGATGTGCCGAAACAGTAGGCCCAACAAGTTATATCTCGTATCTTCTGAACCCAAAAGACCACAAAAGTATATCGTTAAAAAATAATTTCGGCACGTTTACCTTCGGCTTCGAGGCAGGCAGCTTCCCGGTGACGAAGAGAAGAGCTCGCAGATTCCGTTGCCGGCGAAGGATCGCCGGCTGCAGGAGGGCTCCTTGGCTCGCAGGCTCGCAGCGGTCGAAAAGGATGTGAGCGGGCGGACGGGCCGGAACGGCGCTGCCAACCATCCCCCGAGCGCCGCCGCACGAATGTCTGTCTCCGCCTCGCTCCTCCCGAGAACAAGCACCATTATGTTCCCCCTCTTGATTAACTTCGCCTCCGCGTGGAAGAGCGTGTGAGGCTCTCGTGGTCGCCCGCGGCACGGCGGTGCCCGCCTCAAAAGGGTCCCCCCCCGCTGGCCCGCAGCGGTGCTTCGGCGGTCGTAGTCTCGCAGATCGCTGCCTCCCCTCGACGGAGCATCTTCGGATATGAAAAGAGCCACGACCACAAGGAGGCGTCTAAATCTCTCTCTCTCTCTCTCTCTCTCCCTGGCATACATCTTCGCCCGCCTCCACATGGCTGCACAGTAGCGTCGACAGGTGCGACGTGTTAATTTGAACTCGGGAAGGAGGGCATGGAGGGTTTCCGGGGTTCCTCGCCGGCTGTGGCACTGTGTACCTCCTCGTTCGTACTCTGCGCAGCGCACTTCTATTGGGCAGACACGTTGCGCGGATACCGCGAGGTCCGCCCGGCATTGGGCATCTCCTTGCGGAGACAGATGCCGACGAACTGGTAGACGACAGATGCGAGTACGGCTGCTCACCGCCACGCGAGATCGTCGCGCCGTTACCCATGCCGCGCCCGCCGCCTCGGATTTCCCACGGCGGCACAGCAAGCAGCCACAACCGGCAGAGAGAGAAAAGGGCGAAAAACGCACGATGGAGAGGCAGCATTAACATCTTCTGCAATACGCAATTAACGAAGAGCGCACATGAGGAAGAAAAACAAAATCAATCGATCGCATAGGTGTGTCACTGTATTATGCTCCATGATCCGGCCGGCATTCTTGTGCTCTATGATCCGGCGCTCCTTTCTTCTCAAAAAGTCAATCGATCGCAGATGTGTATTGTGCTCGATAATCCGGCATCCCCCCCACCACTACCTCTTCACATCATCAATCGTAGATTCGCTTACTTCCGCGAGGGGGTACTTCGCCTCTGCCGCTTTGGGAGCCTTCTGCTGCCGGAGCGCCTTCATTGGCCTCGGCAAGTAGCGATTCCACCCCTTCGGCCTAGCCGAGGCAGCGCCGCCGCGGACTGCGTCGGGTTCCGGGCGCGTCCCTAGCAAGGCTCCCACCGATCTGGACTTGGACAGCGTTGCACTCGCCGCGTTGCTCGCGTACACCTCGTCGCCCGGCTTCTTCCCCCTCTGAAATGGCCAGAGCCACGACCACCCTCCCTTGCCACCGGCCGCGTGGGGGGCCGTCGCCCGCTCGCGGGAGCTGCTGGTGTCATCGGATCTCGGCCGCAGGAGGCGGAAAGCCGCGGATCTGGAGCGGTGGAATGATGGCTCGGAGTCGATGAGGTGGGAGACGCGGCCGACGGCGCCAACGTGGGCGCCCACACTGCCGCATCGGAGGTCGGCAGAGGGGACAGAGGAGAGAGATGATGACGAAGAAGAGGTGGTGGTGGTGGTGGTGGCGGCGGCGGATGACGTGGATGGGTAACCGCAGGCGCAGGGTCGCCCGCGGCCGCAGTCGGGGCAGAGGCGAAGGAGACGGTCGCGCAGGCACCCGGGGCAGACGCCCCCGGCGGTGGGCGGGGCCGAAGGATGCTTCGCGCACCTCAAGCCAACGCCGTCGCCGTCGCCGTCGCCATCGCCATCGCCAGCGAAGAAAACGAGCTCCTCCATGGTGGCGTGGTCTCCTCGTCGTTCTACGAGGGGCGGTTGCGAAATGGAACGGAGTGCCGGAGGGGAGTGGCAGCGGTAACTTTGGTTGATGTATATGGGCGTCCGGTAGGAGACCAACCCGAACGGGGGTAGGGGGGATGACGGGGGTAACCTTACCGCAGTCAAAGGGGATTCACGACGACGGAGTTTGTTGAGGCGCACCGGACACGGTCCCACAGTTCTCTGGCTGTAGCGAAACTCCCTCACCGCACCGCTGTACTAAAAGATTAACCAGAGAAGCCACTTTCCCTGATAATCAGATTTTGGATTATCAGAAATTCGAAGCCAACTTTGATTCCGACGCCAGGGACATCTATATGTCTAAATTTAGTCCATACACCTAACATGCCCGCAAAATATATTATTTTTATGCGATTTACATAAGACCTTTGGGTCATCTTCTTTATATAGTGTTATAATATATAAGAATTAATTTAAAAAACTCTTAAAAGTACTTATTGCTTTCTAGCTCGATGCATTTGCTTGATCCCATTAAATTTTATTTAGATTTGCCCAATCTAACAATTTTATTGGACCGGCTTACCTTGCACACACCCCTTACACCCCCTTTCTCTCGACTCTTCTCGGTGGCCGTCCTCACCCCTCTGGCAAAAGATTACTCTACATCACCCGTCCTCATTCTACATATACATTAGGGCCTGTTAGGTACATAAATTTTTGGAGATAAATCTGGGTTTATCATCAAAATTTATGGGATAACCCAGGTTTATCCCCAGGTTATCCCCGTACCAAACGGCACCTTAAGTGCTGTTTGGTATAGGGATAACTTGAAGATAACCTGGGATAAACATGGATTATCCCCAAAATTTTGGGGATAATCCAGGTTTATCCCCAAAATTTTATGGTGCCAAACAAGCCCTTAAAGTTCAAATTAAACCCTAGTTTGAGTTAATTTAATTATCTTTTGATTTTAACATGTTTAGATGTGGTTAGATAAGTTAAACGTATTTGGAGTGCTTTAGAGTAGTTTTTAAACATGTTTAAATACGTTTAGATAATTTAGAGTACTTTTTTTGGATGTACATGAACATGTTTATATTTGTTTTTTAAATTTATTTATTTGTTCAAAATATGATTAAATGCGTGTTTAAATATTTCGAATATTGTTAGCCTATTTGTTTAGAGATTTGTTTCGGTATTTCAGTTGTTAATTTAATTTTATTTGAATGTCAATACATTGTTTAAGTAAATCTAAAGAAATATTTATTTTTTTGTATGTTTACAGTAAAGACTAAATAAATGTTTAAATGTTTATATTAGTTTTAACTTGTTTGCTTAATTGTTTACATGCAGACTTAGTCTGTACTTTTAGACTTAGTTTCTAGTTTAGCTTTGTTTAGATGTTAAGTATATGTTTAGAGTAGGTGGTTATATGATTTAGATTAGATTTAAGTTGTTTCTTTACCTATTTTAACGTAAATTATTTTAGTTATTTTTTTAGTTTTGTGAAGATGAGAAGTTGTGAATTTAATTGAGTTAGAGTAGGAGGATTAAATGAATGTGTCAATATTCAGAATAGTGATTAATTTGTTAGTTTCCTTGTATAGATGTTGAATCTAATTTTCTTTTTCTTCCTTTACTTTTCTTCTACTCTATCTTTACATTATCTTTCACGGCCTTATTTTTATTCTTTTCTTCTTCTCATTGTTCTCATCATCTCTTCTTAGTCATCTCATTATCCTGATTCTTCCTTCTTTTGTTATACTTCTCAATTTTCTTCTCCACATTCTCATTATTTTTATTACTCTTAATTCTTCTTTTGCTTCTCATTAACATGCTTCTAATTAACCATAGGCATAATCTATTTCATTTCTTTTCGTCTTCTTATTAACCTTAAACTAGGGGTGTAAACAAAATTTGACATTTCGAAATTTTGATTTGATTTCGATAAAAATTAACAGGTTTGAAAGTATTATTGTATCTTATAAACTATCGAAATCGAAATCAGATATTCCGATAACTTATCGGAATTGAAATCGAAATAAGATGATTCCATTTCTGTTTATTCGATTTTGATAGAAAATAAATATACAATTATAAATAATCAAAATAAAGTCAATTAAATTATAAAATATAAAATATAAATTGATAAAAATAATAAAAAATAAAATTTTAGAAATATTATTTTAAAATTTAGTAATTATTTGTGAATTATTAACTTATTTTTAAATAAAAATTAATAATTAATATCAGAATTAAAAATTATCAATTTCGATTCTAATTCTGATAACGGTATTGAAATTGTATCGAAATTGAAATATAATAATTCTGAAATTATCAAAATCAGAATCAAAACAATTTAACTCTTATCAGAATCAGAATTAGATCCTTGTGATTTCACTATCTAATCCAATCCGTTTACACCCCTACCTTAAACATATATTCTATTCCTTTCCTTGTTATCTTTATTCCAATCATCATTCTTCTTGTCTTTTTCATGCTTATTCTCCTCCTCAATTCTTCTCCATTATCCTCCTCCTCGTCCTCCTCTTCTTCTCATTATCCTTATTCTTCTTCCTTTTGTTTTACTTTCCATTTTTCTTAAACACATTCTCATTCTTTTTCTTCTCCTCATTCTTCTCATTATCTTTATCCTTCATTCTTACTTATTATTATTATTTATTCATTATTCTTCTTCTTAAACATATTCTATTTTTTTCTTCTTCTTCTCCTCATACTTTGCATCATCCTTCTTCTTCTCATTTTCCTCCTCCTCCTCCTCCACCTCCTCCTTTCCAATATACTTCTTTTTCTTCTCTTCATTCTTTTTCTCATTATACTCCTTATTTTTCTTCTTCTAATTTTGTTTCTCTTTCTTTTTATCATCTTTCTTCTTTTCCTTCTCATTATCCTCTGTCTCTTTCTTCTTTTTCCTTTTCTACTTCTTCTTCTCCTTCTCGTTATCTTTTTCTTTTTTTGCCTTATTCTTGCGCGGTATTTTCAAATTATATGTTATGTTGAGGTTATATGAGTTGTATGAATCGGATGGATGAGGAGCTAGTAAGAAAATGTTGTAAGAACTCATTTAGGGTTTGGTACATGGTGTAAGATTCTATGTTATGCTCATATAACCAGTTGTATGTATTCAACATGTTTAAATGAAAGGATTGTATGGAATTATATCAACTACATATTACATAAAAAGAATTATATCAACTACGTATTACATAAAATCTGTATGCATGTACAGACATTGTTCTGCGTTGCTATATAAAGCAAATGCGTATGAATATCCTGGTTTCGAAGATATAATTTTTAATTTCTCAGAATAAAATTTTAATTTGACATTATTAGCTAGTGCTCCTTTTGTTATTTGAGATGACTTCAATTAGTAACGGTGGCCAATAACGTTTCAGTAATTACTTATGGGATGGCCTAAGTGCCTGTTGTTTTAACATCTGGTAAACAGGGATGGTTGAGAATAAGAGTGTCAACTGGGCGGGCCTGGGCTGGCCCGGCCCAAGCCCGTCCCAGCCCACCCACTGTAGATGCCCAGCCCAAGCCCTTGGTTTTTTAGCGTGATTTCATGGGTTTAAAACCCACAAAAGTTATTAAAAGCCCGTAAACCCATCGGCAGCCTGGCGGCCCGTTTCTTTTTATTAAAAATATTTTATTAACTGAAGATCACGTCTTACGAAAAGAGTAACTGTGTCACCGAAAAGAGACCTGATCCGCGACGGCCAGCCGGCGATGGGGTGGAGAGATCAGGAGGGCTCGGTGGCGGCGCTGCGCAAGGGTCCGTGGATGGCCGAGGAAGACGAGGTCCTGGTCGAGTACGTGAGGAAGCACGGCCCCGCGACTGGAGCTCCATCCGGCACCGGGGCCTGCTGCCCTACTCCGGCAAGTCTTGCCGCCACCGTTGGGTTAACCAGCTCAAGCCGGACTTGAAAACGTAGCCCTCAATGATCTCTCTCCCTCCGAGGAAACGACTTGCAGATCTTGATCTCCCTATATATATATATAGCTAATACATATGTATGTATATAGCTAATTAACTTCTTCTTCTTCGTCGAACTGTCCAACGGAAGGGGGTGCAAGTTCTCGGCGGAGGAGGAGAGGACAGTGATCGACCTGCAGGCGCAGTTCGGCAACAGGTGGGCGAGGATCGCCACGTACCTGCCGGGGAGGATCGACAACGACGTGAAGAACTTCTGGAGCACCCGGTAGAAGCGCCTGGCGCAGTCCTCCTCCAAGCCGCCCCCCGCCGCCGCCGCCCCCCGCGGCAAGTCCGCCACGCCCCCTTGTCATCCGTACAGTAACACTCATGATTCACGATTCAGGAGGATGTTTTATTTTTATTTCCGACTAACGTCTGCTTGTCCGGCGGTACGTTGGCAGAGGACCTCCATAGCTACTACGCCGCCTCCGCCTTCACCTCCCATTCTCCCGCCTCCTAGTGCCGTGTGGAGTTCGGCGGGCTCAGCGGGCCGAAGAGCCTCGGGCCCGTCAGGCCCGCCAACGAGATTCAAATTGAAACTTGATTTGTCGTTAGGCCTCATGACTATTTTTAGCGGGCCTGAGCCCAACCCACGGCAGATTTTTTGGCGGGCTGGCGGGTTTGGCCCGCCCACTTTACAGGCCTAGTTGAGAAGCCATTGCCGCAAATAACATTTTTAATGATGGCTATCATGATCAGTCATCGCTAATATTTTTGGTGATAGAGTTCTTGAAGATGGATCTATCACGATTTTGAAGTTGTCGTCAATAAATATTATGGTTGTGGCGGGTGACCCAACTTTTTTTTAACTGTCTAAACAAATAAAATATTTAAAGAAAAGATATGTTCTCCACGTAGGCATTTCTTCCCTTCGTCCCATCTCAACTCTCCATCCGATGTCTCTCATGCATCACATTGCCCGTACGTATTTGGTTGAAAAACTCTCCACCATGTACAATCCAAATTTCTACCAAAATAATAAATAGATAGATAGATGTTTGACTACTCCATATACAAAATAATAAACTGAATGCTTCCTCGTGGGGTCGTCTCGTATCGACGGAGCCCACGAGACTCGGGATGGCGGCGGCCCTCTCGCCGGCGTCGCGTGGCGCCTCCGTCGCCGTAGACAGCACGGGGAAGGGGTCCCGGCGGGCGGCGGCGCCGTATGGATAAGAGAGGGAGACGGGCACGGAGAGGAAGGCAACGCCGTATTAGCGGTCCCCGCCGGCGCCGCGCGCGGCAGACCTCATCGCCGTCGGCGTTCACGGCGCATCCGCGCGCGTGGAGGGTCGCCGGCGCCGAGAAAGGTCCGTTCTGAAGGCGACGCACGCAGCATCGCCGGCGCGGCGCCAGACCTCGTCGTCGTCGGAGGCGGCGTGCACGGCGGCTGACCGCGTGCATCATGGTGGGCCGGCCGGCCGCCGCGCCGAGAGCTCTGTTCCGCTCTGTTCTGTTCCATCCTTCTCTGTCACGGTGGATGGAGATGGATACCCACCGGCAGCTCTTTTTTAACAATCAGGACATCTTGTTCTCTAAATTACAAAACTAACCTACAAAATTTTAAAATCCTTACTCTCACCCGAAATGCACATCCGCGACGTTAAAGTCCGATCCCAAAAGTCTGGCCTTAAATTTAAAGCCAGAGATGAATACTCCGACTTTATTCAAAACAACAGATATTAAGAAGTTGGAATTAGAAACTACAATGGCACTGCCATCGCTTGACTATGCGATGGTTGAACTCGTGTCGACTAGGAAACTCATATTATCATCATTATTATTATTTGAAACGATGTGTCTAAACTTTTACCCTTATTTCTTTAACATCTATGTATGTAATTTTAATAATTTTATTTATAAAATTTATAAACTCCGAGGAGAGATTCCGACGATTTCTCCTATTTGTTCGATCTTCGTCTTCTGCGACGCAACGGAGCTCGATTCATCGCGAGGTATATGTCATTCTCCACCACCACATCACACAGCTCCGCTAGGGTATCTAGTTCGCATAATTAATGAAACACGTCGAAGTTAGCGGCCCATGAGGCCTCCCTCACGGCAAGGCAAGTGGGCTCACGCGGGCCCACCGGGCAAGCAGCGACAGCCGGCTCGAGTCCATCCAATCATTGGTGCAGCGGCCCGATGCGGCCCCCCGCCGCAAAATGCGGATCCGGATCCGGATTCTCCGTTTCTGTACCCGACAACGGCGGTCCGGCTCCGGCCCGAGTCCGGGTGGTGGGGGATACGAATACGATACGATCGACACGGGCCAAACGAAGCGTTGGGGCTGTCGAGATGGGTGGGGCCCGCCGCCGAAAGCGCCGGGCGTGGAAGGTGACGCCGTGGGCGGCGGAGCTTCCGCCGCCGTGTGGTGCGCACACCTGTCGAGCTGCTATTGGAGGCCGACGTGGAGCCCCCGGGCGGCGTGGCGGGCGGCCGATGGGGACTCGTGCCGAACTGTTCTGGCTCTATCCCGGGTCCGATCGGATGGAGAGCGGGCGTCGACGTGGTTTGACCGGTGGCGGCGAAGAGCTCCACTCCGACACGGAACTTCCGATCGCCGCCGGATCCCGTCGGAAAAAGAGGGGCCGTGCACGGAGAAACGGAGGCGAAATTCGACCCCTGCGGCGCCGCCAGGGCTGCAGTCAACTCCGGCCGGCGCCGCGCCGCCGTGGACGGCGCTGCGGGCGGAATCGAGCTGGGTGGTGCCGCTGCTTGTGGTCTCCTTCCCTTCGCCCGCCGCCAATGTCGACCACAACAGAGAGAGAGAGAGAGAGAGGGGGGGGGAGGGGAAGGGATTTTCTACGCTAAAAGCTGACGTTCACCTTTATTGAAGCTACTTCTTCCTGTAATTCGACATATCTTCATAAGTATTTGGTATATCTACAATTTAACAGGCAAATTGCAGTACTGCAAATCTGCCCCCTTCACGACGGTCACGGAAAACTACTACGGCAAGCGCTGATACATCCGCTCTGTTCCATCCTCCTGTGTCTCCTCCGTATAGATCCTCGGCGTTCTCTCGTACACACGGAGCCCATACCATAGAGAACGGCGGCTTATCGTACCTTACCACACGCGCCGAGGCGACGGCAGGGCCGACCTTGAGGCCGAGCGGCATGCCGGCGCCGAGGCTGATGAATACCAAGACTGACATGGAAGCATACGGCCATACGGTAACCTAAAGGCGGCGCCTTTTCTTTTTCTTTTTTTTCCTTTTCTTTCCCCCTCTGGGTTGAGAGAAATTGAGTGGCTGCGGGCTAGTACTCGACCATCGTCAGCTGGCTGCCGAGGGGGGCGCGGTGCGGTATGCCCTTGCGGCGCTTGCTGCTCGGCCGGTAGCTGACGCTGGTGGCGCGAGGGGTGGAGGGGGTGAAGGCCTGGGTGGCGTTGCTCTTGTCGCTCTTGGCCGTGATGGTCGACTCCTCCGAGTCCGACCCCGAGGCGGACGCCCGCCTCTTGCCGCTCCTCCGGGAGCCCCCGGCCGTCCCCACAAGCTGCTCGCCGGGCGGCGCAACGGAGCGGGGGGTGAGAAGCTGGGTAACTGGGATCCGGGCAGAGCGAGAAACAGAGCGCCGTCTATGTACCTTGCAGCCGAGGGAGCAGAAGCGGAAGTAATCGAGCAGGCTGCGATCGCAGACCTCGCAGGTGTTGGTGACGCCCTTCCCCGGCCGGGGCTGCGGCCGCTCGTTGATGAAGACGACGCGGGCGCTGTTGATGATGTACGTCTGAACCCCGGTGATGTCCAGCACCTTCTGTATCTCCGACACCCTGATCACGTCGTGGTAGGACGACCGCCTTATCTGCGGAATCAGGGGGAGGGGGAATCGGAGAAGCTCTCCGTCAGGAGGCAGAGAATCGACAGAGCTGGGCGTCCACCCAGGGAGAAACAGGGATCGATGGATGATGGGTCTTGCCTGGATGGTGTTGTGGCCGCGGTGGTGGGCGGAGAGGCAGACGGAGCAGAGGGCGCCGTCGACGGAGCAGTCCAGGCAGAACATGTTGCATTCGCTCTTGTGGGAGTCGGCGTGGAGCTTGCATTGCACGAAGAAGTGCGTCGACAGCAGCGGCCGCAGCCACGGCGGCCACCTTCCGTTGCCCTCCTCCTCCTCCGGCCCCTGCTCTCCCCGTTCGCCATGGATAAACGCACACCCGTCAGTCAGCGCACGGAAGAAACACCGGCGGGAGGACAGAAACGGAAAACGAAAGAACGGGCGCGGCGGCGGGGAGTGGCGGCTCCGGAAACCCCCTCACCATGACTCTTCTGTTCTTGGGCTTCAGCTCCTTGAACGTCGTCTCCTGGACGATCGCCATCCTGATCGATCAAAACCCCTCTTTTACCCAAAGAAGAGGAGCGAAGGATGCGTCGGAGGGGCGGCGGAGAGAGGAGAGCTTTGAAATTTTTGTGCCGGGGGGAGGTGCTGAGGTTCTTGTAGTGGCGGGGGAGAGAGAGAGCAGGGGGCGTGATGCAGAGCCGAAGGTGGGAGCAGGGTCGTTCTTATCCTCTCGAAGTCGCCGAGGCGGCGGCTGAACCCGGGATACGTTGGGTCGAAGGAACCCTCCTTTCTCTCTGTTTCCATGTAAAAGAGCCTCAGAAAAAGGAGCCCCCCCCCTCTCTCTCTCATCCGCTATACCTGAAATGCATCAAGGAGAATCTCCTACGGGAAAAGGGTACGAGATCTTAGAATGGGGTTGTTTCGTTGCACCACACATTTAGTTTTTGTTCTAATAATATAATTTGCTGATAAAATATATTAAAAAGCGTGTTCGACGATAATTACGAAATTACATCTTTATAAACTTTTTTCCTTTTGACAAAAGAAGAAGTTGCCACCTCCTTTGCGCTGGTGGTCCCTCACCTTTTATAATTTTCTGGTTTCGCTTCTTTCTTTTCGTTATTTTTTTGTCATCACATCTCATCAAATATGATCATTTTATGCTATTAGTTATATTAAATTTTATTTCGACATAAACATTTAACACGAAAATGTATAAAAAAACTATTATGCAACCATACATCACGTAAGCTCTGGCTCCGGTCGAGAATTACTTTTTTAACCCCTCATTGAGGGTAGAGATGTTCATGATTTGGTTAGGTTTAGATTTTGAATATCTTTTTTTCTAAATCAAACCGAATCGAATGCATCATTTCTTCAAAACCAAACTAAATTGGACTAATTCTATTTTCAATTCAGATCTTAGATTTTAAGGTGTAGTATAGAATATACACATATATATTATTTGATTTGATTTATTACATATTCTATTCAAATATATTATATACATTTATTTATACAAGGCCAATTTTGCCCTAGAAAGCTTTAAAATATTTGTTATTATATGTCAACGACATGCCGATATTGTTAATATATACCTAAGTTAAGATAAATATTCAATTTAATTCAAGATATCTAATTCACCCATTTGATTGGTTTGAAGAATCTTCAGGACCTGCTTGGTACACTATTTTTTTTGGAAATAAACATGGTTTATTCCCTAGATTTTGGAGATAAACTGGATTTATTTTCAAATTACTCTTACATCAACACAATCCCTAAAACTTTAGAACCAGCCCAAATAGGCTACTTACTATTTCAGATCAAATCAAACCAAATTAAATTATAGATATGATTCATTTTTTTTTTAAAAATTGAACATATAGTGAACACTCATACAGTAATTAACAACTCATTAATCCAATTGACCAGTTAATTTCTCTGGGGTTGGGTGTCCCGTTCCGACATGGAAGCTTTAACTATGTCTTCAATGGGGCAACTACTTTGGTCATCAATCTTTCTTCTTTTTTTTTTTTGCTTGATTTGATTTGGGAGACTGATGAAGACAAGAGGCAGAGCCAGACCATCTCCCTCCACCCCTCACTATTTAGGTAGTGTTTGGCTAGGATTGCGAATCAAATTTCGATAAATGAATCTCTAGTATCACAAAATCCCATCCAAACTTGGCAGATTCTTTACACTTTTAAATTGTAATATTTTGAGATCTTTAAAAAAAGAATGATAGACTCAGATATTATTTTCTTTCTCTCTCTACTTCGAAAAACGGTTAAGAGATGAATTAGTGAGACCACCAATTATTAGAATATCTAGATCTTTGAAAGGGGGAGAGATAAATATTGGTTCATAATTCTTTCCCACATAACGCCAACCAAATGCATCAATGTTCCCGGCCCTACTCTCTCATGGTGATTTATTTTGAGTCTCATTAACTGATTTCGTTAATTTTTAGGCTCAAAGTGAGTTTCAATCAAGTAAAATAATTTTCGTTGAGTATTTTCCATGGAATATGAAATATAGTTGCAACCCACAAATTATTTTCTTTGAAAACAAGACCAATCGTTCTTCTTATCCCTAAATCATTTTTCTATTTTATTGCCACTTCAACATGCGCATATAAAGCTTGCTAATGGGGTGTTTGGTTGCATGATAATTTTTTGTACACTTTCATGATAAAAAATTATATTAAAATAAAAAGTGAACCAACTTATGACATAAAATTATCGTGTTTGGAGAGATGTGATAACAAAAAAAGAAGAAGTAACAACTATCCATGACCAAACAAAGTGGGGGACCACAAGAAAAAAGAAAGAGGTGAGATCCTCTTTTTTTGTTTAAGAAGAAAATTACTTTCAAAACATAAATTTGTCATGGTTGTCAAACACTTCTTTTAACAAGTTTTCTTACAATTTTTAAAAATCTCCATTACCATGCAACCAAACACCCCATAAATGTTTGTAAAAGTGTAGAACGGGAATCAGAAAGCTGAATTAGATTCTAAGTGACTCATGAATTTAGATAAAGACAATAGTTAAAACAAAATGTATTTCTAAAGCACATACCGAATTATACATCAAGATATACAAATATATACATGGGATAATCAATTAAATTTGCTTCATATAGAATTAGAACATGAACCAGACAGTTAAATTGGGCCCTAAATGACTTTTAAGTAAAGAAAGTAAGAAAGAGTATGAAATGGATACTTATTCTACAAATAAAAATATGTTAAACAGAAAGAAAAACAATATGATATATTGCTAGGTGATGGATACTAAACGAAAACAGATCCTCATATGTACGACAGTGGTGTTCTTCCTCTACGCTGTGCCAAGTTTTCCTTGCATCTTCCCTAATGTGACAAACCCTCGAAAGATAAGCTCAACACAGGAGAAGGGGTACAGACATTTTTATTTTTTTAATTATTTTTTTGTCTTGATACATTTTTAATTCAACATATGTCGGGAGACACATTCCGGATATGGCTCTACTGACGTGACCCCTTAGATATTATCTAAGTGCCTATCTGTTTGGATCTAGTATTCGATGTCTAGCTACATTTATATTTAATTCAATGTTTGATGATGCTGATTTTAATCTCAGTTGTGGGGCCAATATCAAAGTCGATGCTGTGTTATATCCTAATATTCTAACCAAGCTGTCTGTAAGCTAGGAGTTGTTTGGACCAAGTATTGAACAAGTATATCAATAATTCTTTTGATATTGTGTGTTATTAAGTATAATATTGATTTTGGTGTGTCGGATAACCAAATCAATATTAATAATGTGTTGATTTTAATATTCCGTGCACATTTTCGAAGTGGTTGCTCCTCCATTCCCGGTTGATCAGCAAAGGAAGGATCTTGTTGGTGCTTGCTTGAAACAAGAATTAATATTCATACAAGGTAGCTAGAGACAAAGAACAAAGACCATGTGCTCTTAATGCTATGAATTATTGTGCAATGACATTTATAAGTAAAGGAAGACTTTTGTAAGAAGAGGGGGAGAGAGAGAGAGAGAGAGAGAGAGAGAGAGAGAGAGAGAGAGAGAGAGAGAGAGAGAGAGAGAGAGAGAGAGAGGGAGAATAATTAAACAAGCACCCCTGAGGCTGCCCTGATTGGCACCTATACCTTGTAAAGATTGCACTGCTTTACATACCTTAAAAATATATATGAAATATCATGAACGTGTCATCATCTTCAATGACATCTATTTAATTGTGATTGAGCAAATAAAGCGATTGATTAACCTTTACATTAAGATTCAAGTATAAACTCTCTCTCTCTCTCCCCCCTATCTCTTATCCCATTTCTATATCAAGATTATATATTTGAGATCTGACTCAACAGCTATATTTAATTGATAGTCTTCTCAAGGAATGTACACTGAGTCAATTGTCAGTAATGTACTGAGTTAATCTTTGTGCATATTCTTATATAAAGTGTTACAATATACTCAGTTTAAAGATTTGATATCCTTGCCAATATTACTGCATCCCAGCTAAGAGATTTTGAGTATTTGACATCATATTAAATATAATGACCGATTCAGCTACTTAACCTGATCATACTGATTGCTGCTCTTCCCAAGAAAGTCTCCTCACCTTAGGGTTACTGTCTTGTTTCCTTGGGGCTACTGTCGATGATACATACCTAACTTTAGAGATCTGTTCAACTTAGAAAAATAACTAATAATAATTCAGACTGGCTTGTAAATGTAGAATTTATGGACAGTGGAGTCACTAAAATGTTTGAGTGATGCCACTTCTTTAAAAAATGTTATAATATAAAATTTTTTGATAAAAGATGAATTAACTTATAATAGAATTTTTAAATTTCAGAGGAACCACTTAACCTCACTGGCTGTACTCTAGATATGCCACTGGCTAGGTAGTAATCTTTTACAGATTCTAATAACAGGTGTTACACTCTAAAAATAAGGGTTTCTGTATAAAAACTCATGGCATGTGTGGCGCAATATTTCACAATCATGATCAAACTATTTCTCAAAAAAAAAAAAAAATTCATAAAGGAAAGAGGTTCGCACTTCTCCTTTTCTTTCATCTTATGGTCTCTCTCACATTTTTAGTGAAAATGCTACGTTGATAAACAAAATATTAAGATGTTTCAAGGTACCCTACGTCTTAACTCATCGCTTACACAAGGGAAATAACATGTCCAATTTCACCTTTTCCATTTATGTTGTCTCCCACCCAATCTTGAGACCCTAAGCAGTTCTTTATGGCATGGAACCCTTCATGGTTTCATGACTCTGGACATGATCAAAATGTAATTCCTTTAAAATTTGCTTATACCCCCATTAACTTTCCTATTATAACATTTCGTCAAAATGTGATCTAGGTGTTCTATCTCTTTTTGTTGTGTCGAAGTTGTGGAGTCAATTTTATCTATGTTGAGTCCTCTTATCCTTACCTTTGTTATTGTCCGATGCCATTTGGTCGAGTTTCCTCATAGTGTCTTCCTTTGTTTTCTAGGCACCAATTTTATTTTGAGGCTGTTAATTTAGATGATATCCAACTTTTTTAGTTCGATTATTTGATCTCGTGATAGTTGTCGAGTTCTTTTCTTAATTCTGTTGTTAGATCATTTAAACATCTTTGTGTGTTAACCGATTTGTGATTATGTTTGTATTTCTTTAAAGAATTTTCGACAAAATTTTAATTATATTTAATTTGGCTGTGTGTTTTTTATCTTTCGGATTTATTGTGGTAGTATCATATTTATACTCACTCAGTGATATGTGAATAATAAGTATTTTCTTTAAAAATATATATACCCCCTGTTAACCTAACACTGATGTGGATGTTGACTTTGACTTGTCAAAAGACTATGTTTGACCCGCCTTCAGCAAAACTGAGTACATGTTACCCGGGGCCGGGAGTGCGAGTAAATGCCACCGAGTAGGAAAATCCCGGGATCCGTTTGGCTTCATCCACAAGAGGATAAATCCGTACAGAGTAGAATCCGGATTCCAATCTTTGTTTGTCGCCATCGGACGCCAAAATTGACTTGGTCGGGAGGTCAAATCGCATGGTTTGACCAGGTGCCGCTAATATATTATATTGTAGACACATTACGAGGAAGGGCTGTTATTTTGGCTCTTTTACAAAATGTACTAAAAATAAAAAAAATATATCATATAATTTACCATAAAAACAAGATGTTTATTTAAAAATTTCATGTGGCTAAATGATGTTCAAAATACTATCCCGTGCCTCTATAAATATTTTTAAAGAAAATAAGTTCTTTCATAAAAATATATTCTTATGATAAAACTATTAAGATATTTTCTTAAAAAGAAAATAAAAATACATAAAATAGAAATGGACGCGCGCGGACTTCGCGCGTCCGTTTCCATGTTTCACCCCTCACCGTTGGAAGGGATCCAACGCATAGAAGCGCGAGATATACATTTTCTTTTTATCCCCTTTTGTGGGAAGCGCCGGCTCCCTTGCAGACGCTCTACATACGCTCTCTCTCCCTCTCTCTCTCTCTCTCACGGAAGCTCTCCTCTCAGATGCACAACGGCTGCTGCTGGGAGATTCTTTCTTCTCCGATTCTCTCTTGTTCTTCTTCGCTAGAAGCACTCAAAGTAAGATCGGTTCGCATAGCTTTCCTGAAGGACGTGCTGACGGGAGAGAAGGGTTTCGCCTACCCGAGGGTCGTCGTATCTCTAGGAGGACGTTGCCGCGAGAACCGCACGTCGGTTGGCAATAGAACTCTTAGTTCTAGCGATTACGCGCTTCGACCCGACATGCTATGTTTCTAACCTCATTTATTTAATTTTAATATGTTCGTATAGTTGTGTTTTTGTCTATTTTCAGGAAGACGACCCAACAATCTAAGAGTTCTATTTTACCAGCATACTAGTTTTTTTTTTGTTAGAAGCATATACATGTGAAAAAAAAAAACGTAGTCATTCATATACGTTCACATATATTTTGCTTAAACGTTCTTGTTCGAACGTTCTTACTTAGACGTTCTTACTTGAACGTTGTCGTTTAAACGTTCTAATTTAAAACGTTATTGTTTAAACGTTTTTATTTGAACATTTTTGTTCGAACATTGTCCTTTAAATCTTATTTGAACATCATTGTTTAAGTGTTCATACGTTCTTGACAAGACGTACGTAAACGTTCTTGTTAAGACTGTGGACGCCGGGAAAGAGGGGGGGGGGATAGCCCGCGGAGGAGGGAGAGGTACGTCCCCGCGCGTGTGTCGCGTGCGCTCCTTTCTTACTTACGGTCTTGATAGGGTGGGTTCGTGTTAATCACGCCATAGACACGGTCGTGGATGATTCCGACGGACCGTTCTATTGCCTGCTTTCCTTCCTTCTTTCCTTCTCCGCACTCACCTTGATCCCCGGACTACTCAACCCTTGATGTCACTTGGGCATCGAAGGATCGGTCCGGGTCGTGAGGAGAATCGAGGGGAAAGAAGATCAGATAGCCGGTGGCGTTTTCAACACTAACTTGACCTATAGACCGAAAGGGGAAGGGATGGTGTGGTCGCCAGGAGCCAGAGAGGCTCCGATGATAGAAATAAAAGAAATGAACTAGTAAAGGAAGTGAGGGTGACCGGTTACCTCGATAAGCTGGGAGATTGCGGGGGTTCTATCTTCTCCTTCCTCGGCCGGCCGGGGAAGAAGAGCCTTGGAGAAACTCGCTTGCACGAAAAGAAAGTATGAATGAAAGCACCACGATTAGAACTAAAGACGGAGCGATAACTATTCGTAAGAAAGAAGAGCAATGACAAAAGGGGTTGAACGAACCGGATTAGGACTAACTCCTAACCCCTTCTCGAGGAGGATCTAAATGACCTATGAATAAGATGCGTTATGCTATACTAATGCAACATGCATAATGAAACCCAAATGAACAATAAAGGAGAGAGTAAGGTAAGGAAGAAGATCGTAGAGAAGCCCGGTGCTTCTGGCTTCTGGAAATTGCAGGCGCTCCGACGACAGGTCGCCTGGCGTCGCGTCGGGGAGCGCTCCGGTCCTCGCGGCAGTCTTCAATGCAATCTTCTCCCGGTTCCAATGACGAAGGATCGGATCCCTAGCCTATCTTGGAGATTCCTTGGCACTTGTCGTATGGTTTGCAATGGTCTTTAATGGTATGATGGCGGGTGTCTTGAATGGTTTTGAGTGGTATTGAATGAACGGGGTGGAAGAGGTGTAATGGAGAATGGATAGGCTTGGGGATGGGATGGTAGACTCTAATGGGGGTTGGAAGGTGGTGGAAGGGTGTTGGGGAAGCTCAAGAAAATTCTTGGGAGTTAAGGCTCTGGGAATCCCTCTTTTTTTTTGGAACCTTGGAACCTCTTAAATGTGGGAGAAGGGTCTCCTTTTATAGGGGCGGAAAAAGTAACCCTAGCGCTCCGTCTGAGGGCGCTGGCGTCGCGGCATGGGAGCGCTGAAAATCCGCCGACAAGTCGGCGGATCGGCACGTCCGACCATACTGTCGCCACCTACCACCTGCGTGTCGGGCGGCGGTTGTCGGCGGAAATCTGGCGCTCGACGGGGGAGCACCTACGACCTACGGGCGTCGGACGCAAATCCGGCGCATGCGGAGCTGCGGTGACGGTTGTCGGGCGGGAATCCGGGTGCTCCGACGGCGGAGCGCACGGGTCCCCGATGCGATTTCGACAACGCATCGGCGACCGTACGAAAAGCCGGGCGTCACGCGCGGGATTGCGGGCGCTCCGGCAGAGGAGCGCCTGTACTTTTGTACGCCTCTGGGTACGGTGGTCGTCCGGTCGGTCAAAAGGGTGAAAAGGCGGGAGATGCCAAGCGCTCTGACGTTGCGACGCCAGGCGTCGCGGCGTCGGGACGCCTCCAGATTTCCTGAAATTTGCTCGTCTTTATGTTAAACCGACCTCTCTGATCGGGAGAAAACAAGTGTTAACTATAGAAACGAGATTGCTCTTCCTGAAATCGGGCCGAATTCGCGTATCTACAGCTTGCCTCGCCTTGACGTTGGTTTTGCAAGGGAGCGGCACGGAGTGTAGCGGAAGTGACCGTAGCGAGGTGGAGCGGAGTGAAGTGATGGCGGACGAAAAAGCGGCGTCAAGGTGTAGATTTAGATACGCGACTCATGACACGACCGGAGTGAATTGAGCCTTCTCAAGTTCCGCAATTGCCTTTTGTATCTTCTAGACTGCTTTCGTGGTTGATTGGAGACGAGATGTGCCGTGGGCACGAGAGAGGAAAATAAAAGCCTGCCCCCTGCGTGCGGGGAACCTCCGAGCGCGGCTCGTGAGTTCATCTTGGTTAGCGGCCCAGCTTTGTGGTGTGCTGGTACCAAGAAGGGCTGAACGAAGTTGATTTGAAATCAAAAGAACCTCCAATCAATTGGAATTAAGTCTTTGGGATTCATCCGGGTCCTTGCGGGAACATGATCGGCTCGGATTGGAATAACTTCTCATCTCAATATAAACACTCGTTTGCTTTGTCGAGAGAGAATGATCTTCATGAAGACAACCATAATGATGATAAAATGCGAGGTGATGTATGCGGATGCATGTTTGGGTGAAAGAAAGAAATAGAAATTAATATTAAGAAACATAGTTGAAGATATAGATCACGAGTGGTGGGTCAGGATACTGATCAAGAACCGTCGTCCCCAAAGCTCGTGATTTTGGCTTATCCGCGAGGTTCATTGAACAACCGTTCCGTCCTTGATTTTGTTGGAGGGGTTCTCGGGCCCGGCGTTCTTAGAACTTGTGGTCCTCAACATTTCAAGTATTATTATACTTAATATGCAAGAAAATACTGATCTTGACCATTTCTCATCATTTTTCTCTTCTTCTTTTCGGATTTCTTTAAAGCGCTCCTTCGACGAGACGCCAGGCGTTGCAATGTAAGAGCGCACCGCAGCCTGCGCGGCTTTCCGTCAAGGGCACTGTCGCCCGTCTCGTCGTGGGTAATGGGGAGCTCTCCCTCTCTCTTCCCCGCCCCTATTTGACCCCTAGGCCGCCCAAGGAGGAGAAATCTTCTCCACTTCCTTGGGCCACCCCTGCTCCATCTTCTCCCCATTTCTTGCTCTTCACTGCTGCCATGGAGCTTCCACACCGACCCGATGTTCCTTTGAAGGCGAAGAGGCTTTCAGCCATTCCGGGGCACATTCAGAATCGGGTCTCGGCGGGAGTGGTAAGTTTCTACCTTCGTTTGTCTTTGAAAGTTCGTTTTTTCATCGTTTTGCTTTCTTGTGGGCCCTCTTTAGGCCGATTCTTTCTTCCATTTCTGCCCTTTTCTGGTTTTCTGTCGGATTCATCCAAGCGCTCTGTCTTCACGACGCCAGGCGTTGCGTCGTCGGAGCGCTGGTATTTCCGATGACGAGTTCACGACCTGTCCGAACTTGTCTTGTGCGGGGAGTCTCCCCCTTTCCGGGTGCGCGTTGCGGGGTCTGTTCGCCTGGATGAACCGCCTCATCATTTGCCTCTTTTACCACAATCGTGCCTTCCTCCGCGAGTGGGGCCTCTTGGGTCTTCTCACCCATGCTTGCAACATCATGAAGTATCATTGGGACTTCTCCCTTCTCGGTGCTCTAGTGGAGCGTTGGCATCCGGAAACCAACACTTTCATCATGGGCTCCTATGAGTGTACCGTTCTCTTGGAGGAGGCCGAGATCCTTCTTGGTCTTCCGGCAGTCCCCAGTCGTCAGGAGCTCTTTACTTTTGTTCCCACCGATCTTTTGTCTTCTCAGGAATTCCTCGAGGAATTCATGAGTCCTACTTCAGCCCGTCTAATCATCCTGGGGGACAGGATCAGTGTGGAGGGCCTCTGAAGTGGACCATTGGCGCCATAGAAGGAGGCTGGCGGTGACATTGACCTTCTTCCTGGCATGAAGGGGGCTGCCACCCTTCTTGTCTCCACCCTTCTCTTCCCGGCCGAAGACGGCTGGATTCACCCTGGGTGTCTATCCAGTATCCGGGGTGTTTGGCGGAGGGAGAGGATCATCACTTCTGTCCTCGGCTTCTTGTATGACGGCTTATCCTCAGCCTGCATCGGCCGGCCTATGCATGGTAGCCTTCTCCTCCTAGCGTCGTGGGCCGATTGGCACTTTAAGTTCAGTGTGGCCGACCATCGCGTGTCTTCTTCTCGTTATTTTCTCCATAGCCCTCTCCACACCATTACCCATATCTTAGGCATGGAAGAGAGGGTTGTGAACACTTGCCCATCAGTGAAGACCCGCCAGGATTGGCGTGCATACTTCTTAGCCAACGACCTCTCTGCCTTTCTATGCCCTCCTCCTCCCATGATAGGGAGGGAGGTTCGAGTCTGCCACTCTCCGGGTGTGGATTTGAGGTTGATTACTAGCTCATCCTTTGTCTTGTACAACCCACACCGCTGTTTCCCTCAGATCAGTGCCCCTCGGTCTAGGGTGCCTTGCCTTTCTCATCTTCCTGCGATCAAGGATCGTCATTTTGGTACCCCTGACGACGCGGAGGAGTGCCGGAGCATCATTGAGCTTTGGAGAGCACAGGATTTTCCGAGGTGGGCGAGGATGTTCGGGAGGAGGGTGACCGAGTGGCGCGCTACTGCCGGTTGCGTGTCCTTCTTATATGATCGGGCTTGATCTGTCGTCTTTTTCTGGGCCGGGTGTGGCCAGATTATGTTCTGTTGTTCTACTGGGCCCTGCGTGGCTGTCTATGTTGTTGTACTTTCAAGCCGGGTGCGGCTGCTTATGTTGTCTTTGTCTTTTGTGGCCCTGCGTGGCTGTTTGTTGTTGTACTGTCAGGCCGGGTGTGGCTGTTGAACTTGTTTTCTTCCTGCAATATTGTCAGAATTTTCCAAAAGAGTGCATGTGCATGTATGTGTGCATTGAGTAAACAGATGTTAAAAAGTCAAAAATGTTAAGGCAAAGATTTTTGGCTGCGAATTTCCGGGCGCTCGGAAACGAGACGCTTGGCGTCGCGAAGTGGCGACGCCGGGCGTCCCGAATCCGGACTACGGGCTTTTCAGCGGCCCTTCACATTCCCCTCGATTTTCGACCCGCTCGTTGATGGAAGGTCCTCGGGGTTGGTGGTTTTGTAACTTTTGAGATTTTTAGGGAATTATAGAGATTTTTTCAGATTTTTTTGGAATTTTTCAAAAAATTTTGCCTTCACTATATATACAGAGTTCCTGTAGTAAGTTCTTTTTCTCGCGAGCTTTTCCCAGTTCCAGTTGAAAAAGGTCGCGCCTTCCGGAGCTCCGTGCGTCTTCCTTCTACATCCAGGTCAGTCGGTCTCTTCTTGGAAGTTGTAGAATAGATTATGATCTTTCCGATGACATGAGTTTTCGAGATTTCCGAAATTTTTCGACCGATTTCGACGGTGTCGAAGTCGGTCAAATCTAGCTGGCCGGGCGTCGCGGCGGCGGCGCTGGAGCTGGCGTCGCGAAGGCGGAGCGCTATTCAAGCGCTCTGTCTTCGCGGCAGCTTGCGCGTCGCGAAGTTGGAGCGCTAAGCTAGCGCTCGACCTCGAGACGTCGGCACAAGCGCTCCGAAGGGGAGCGCCCGCTATTTCCGAAAACCGGGTTTTTTCGATTTCTCGTTCATTCCCTGTATGACACTAACTGTTGATTCTCTGTCTTGCGGATGGCGCGGCGACCACGCACCTCCCGAGCACGCCGGAGGCCTCGCCCGCCGGCCCGGACTCGCCTCCGCCAGTCGAGGAGGTTCCCCGTGTCGCGCCAGAGGCCCGCCCGCATCCCCGTCTTGAGGTAAGCCCCTTATCTTGCCTTGCTCTTGATAATTCACCTGCACTTTTATGAAACTGACAAGATATTCTTTTCTATATGCAGGGCAAGCTCCGCTCCCGCATCTCGTGGGAGTTAGTCCTTTGTGTGTACGAGGGGCTGCAGGAGTTCCCGGAAGGGCGGGCCGAATGCCATGGGCTTCGGTCTGCTCCTCTCTGCTTGCGATGCGGGAGGATCTCTCCACGATCCGGGCCACGAGGAGCGGTGGGACTCGGTCTCCCGCTCCTTCATCTTCCCTTGGGGGCACATGGTGCCCTCTTTGGAAGGACGTGACCCGTATTACGGGTCTACGTGCACACGGTCGGCCGGTCACCGCCAAGACCTATGAGGATTACTCCGGTTTTTGCGGGACCTCACAGGTCTTGACCCTCCGACCCTCCCTGGCGGCACGAGGATGCTAGAGCGGGAGGCCATCGGGCACATGGTGGGGTTCCGCTCGGCAGCGGTCCCCAAGGAGGGTGCCCTTCTCTCAGAGGTCAGGAGTCGCCTGACCTCTGAGGTGAAGGAGAAGCTCTGTGGCGAGGAGGGCACGGAGCAGGCAGACAGGGACCTCCGTCGGTTCCTGTTGTTCTTGCTTTCCCGGCTTTCTTTGGGCGGCAAGGGTGACGGGATCCACGAGGTGCTGCCCTTACTCGCCCGCCTTTCGCGGGTAGGCGAGTATGCACGGGGTGCTGCCATGTTGGCACATCTCTTTGCCTCCCTTGCCATGGAGTCGGGCCACTGTTGGCGTCGCCGGCTTCACTCCCTTTCTCCGAGGTAATCACTTTTACACGGTCTATTTTAAATAAGTTGCATATTTCGTACTGTGTATCGACATGTTTGCCATTCTCGGTGCAGGAGTTACACACTTGCCCCTCCGGCGGGCGGTGCGACGGACGGGACTGTTCGTTACCCGCTCCTCCGGCGGTGGGTGGCACACCGGGCCGCATCTCCTCACCGGTACCGAGGTGGAGAGCACACGGAAGGCCTGCTCCACCTTCCCCGCTGACCGGGTAAGTGTTTTCGGCTTCCGCTCCTTAAACGCTTTGGCTTGTCTTGTCTAGTGCGCTTTTTGACATTTGTTTGCTTCCCTTGCGAGGTGGTGTGGAGGCCCTATCTCCCGGGACGATGACAACGCCGGCCTTGGGTGGCGGAGTCCCGAGCGGTGTTTGGTAGGGACACCTACCTGATCTGGCTGAACGAGATTGAGCCCCTGTGGCAGCGTCTCTCGATGCGGTCACTGGGGTTCAATCAGGAGTGGGTGACTCTTCCTCCCTACCCGAAGATGGGGAGGAGCACTCGCGGGCTGGTCCACAAGGTGGACGGCGAGAGTCGGGCCGGGCGGCCACGGAGATGCAGGATCGGGGTGGCACCCCGGTGGTCTCCCGAGCGACCGGCGCTCGGAGTATCTCCGACGGTTCTACGAGTTCTACGGTCACTGTTCGAGGTGACAGACACGGTACGTTGCTTCTCCTTCTGATTATTCTTGTGCTTGCTTGTTCTGTTCTGACCAACCCTTCCTTGTAGGCGACCCAGACAGAGCTCACCCGCCTCCGTGACCAGATCACGGAGCGGGATGACAGGATCCGGGAGCTGGAGGCCCAGCTCGCTCAGGTACGGCTCTTCTCCTGATTTTTATTCATGATGATTCTTTCATCGCCTTCACATCGTCTTTTCTTTTCTGCGTGCTTTGCGGCTCCATCTCCGAGGTCGCGGGGAGAGGTGGGGCCGCGTGGCATCGGCGGCCTCCGCGAGCGCGTAGACGCTGCCGCACCTCTCAGGGGGCACCCTCGATGGAGGAGGAGGGGGAGCCATCCGTCCGCGAGCCGTCCGAGCGAGGGCGAGTCGGCGGCCTTCGAGCCGGTTGTAGGGAGTCCGGCATCGGTGGGGCCGGCGGCGTACTTCCCGAGAGGCGGAGGTTCCGTCGGCGGCGAGCCGGCCGGTGGAGGTCCCGGCGAGAGGGACCATCGAGAGGCGGAGACCCTTCTCCGCGAGGAGGTGAGTCTCTGCTTTTCTTTCCTTTTCTTTGTTTGGTTGCCTTGCTCTAATCTTTGTTCCGTGCGGAGTTCGAGAGCTGCGGGCCCGAGTGGCCGAGCTAGATGGTGCACGAGGAGCTGCCGAGGAGACGGAGCGAGCCCTCCGGGATCAGGTATGCTCCCTGGTTTGCTTTATTTTGCTTCGTTGCGGTATCTAATCCCGTTCTCTGCAGGTCGCTCGACTTCAGGCCCAGGTGGCCGATTCGGAGAGTCGACTTCCTCCGTCCGACTCCGCCCTTCTGACGGGGGTGAGTCTCTCGAGTTTGTTTCAGCCTTGTTCTTTTCTTTGCTTGTTGTTGATCTTCGTTTGACCTTGCGGCCCGGAAGCGGTCAAGGGCTCGGGTCCTCCCGAGAGTGAGCGAGATCCTCCGGCTGCGGATCCGATGTCTGGAGGAGATGCGGCAATGGAGACACGGCGGGCGACAGAGCTGTTGGAGCTGGTCCGCTCTCGATCACAGGGTCGGTCACATCGAACCGACTCTCGGCGGACGACGCTTCGCGGCCCGAGCCGGTCGGGCACTTCTTCTCGAGCGGGTGGTGAGAGGACTCCCCTTCCCCCTCCTGTAGCAGAGCCGGTTCCCCGGGGAGCCGGCGGTGGAGGGAGGCGGCGGTCGATGTGCCGGCCCCCTGCCACATGATACACTTTGTATACGGTTTGAGCCCATAGTGGATTCTTTTGTCCATCTGCTTCTTCTTCTTTTCTATCTTCGCACACTTTGTTGTCTTCTTGAACCAAAAGAGCGGTTAGATTTTGTTTAGGCTTAGCCTCTTGCAAGATGTCAAGAGGCATGGGCCTTTTAACTAGGCAAATAAGAAACATAACTATGCGGTGCGAAACGAAACGTGCATGACGAGAAAATTAAACATGAATGCAACTAGACATGCGGTCAATTTACAAGCACTAACTTTTTAGTTTTGGGTTTTAAATTTTATAGATTTCTTCGGGGTTTTGGATATTCAAATTTGTAGGGGGGATTTTGAGAATTTTGCAGATTTTTTTTTGTTCTTTTGAAATTTCTAGATTTGTTTGGATTTTAGATATATTCATTTTTTTCGTTTGTGGACGAAGTAGACGCTCTTCACCATCTGCCTTGCTTGCAACTAGGTTCCCCCTTTCATAGTAGGGTAGTGGCTAAGGATAAGTGCCACGTGTAGGTGATGTGCCTCTTTCGGGATTCTTAGGCTTTACGCCTTCAATAAACCAAGATCTGCCGGGGCTCGGTTGATCAACCCTACCCATGGTGGTCGAAGAAGGAAGAGATTAAGGTAAGCCTTTGGCCAAACTCAAGGGATATCAAGCGGGTTCCCGTGCGACGCCCATACGCAAGTTTAAATCCTTTTGGGTCATTCCTTCTTGCCCATTTTGTGGCCCACATTCGGACGGTCATTTTTGCACGAGGGGTTCATTGCCCATCTTTTGGAGCCTTTTCTTTTTTGGGGCTGTTTTTAAGCACTCATTCGAACGAGTCTATGCATTTTTTTCGGTTGACTGAGGGTTCATTGCCCATCTTTTGGTGCCTATAGGATTTTCCCCTTTTCTTAGATGGTGAGCATTTTCGGTATTCCTTGCCCGAAATCCCTTGAATCTTTCCTCGGGCCGAAGCGAGAGAAGAATAGGGCATGGTTGATCTTCTTTGCCCAGTGCTACCTGACTTTCTTTTCTGGCTTTGGCCATTGAATCCCGGAGTCTAGGCGTGCGATGTGCATAGTGTGATGCCTATCCTTAACCCTCATCTGAACAGGTGGTCCTAATAGCAAGCAAGGATAGGTGGGAGTAAACTTCTTCCACGACTTTTTGGTATTTTACATTTTTTTTTGTTGTTTTTAGGGAAAATATTTCTTAAGATAGAGTCCATTCCAAGGGTGAGTCAATTCGTCTCCATGCGTTAACTAGCTTGTAAGAGTTGCCAGGGTAGGTTTCCGAAATTACAAAGGGTCCCTCCCAATTTGGCTGAAGTTTTGAGCGGGGACCGCCCGGCTTTATGAAAATCCTTTTAAGCACAACCTCACCGATTTCGAATTTTCTCTCAACCACCCTTTTACGATAAAATCTTTTAAGCCTATTCGATAAGTCCGGGCATGTTCGGCGGCGGCCGGCCTCTTCTCGTCCAAGAGTTCGAGGCTGTGCTAGGAGAGATTCTGCCGATCATCCGTAGGGATGTCTCGATCGATGCGAACTCGGAGGGAAGGGATGAGTACTTCGTATGGGACTACCGCCTCCATTCCGTATGTCAAGGCATAGGGAGTACGGCCCGTCGGAGTTCGGACCGAAGTGCGGTAGGCCCATAGAGCATCGATCAACTTATCGGCCAATCCGCGAACTTCTTTGGACTCACATGTTTTCTTAACAATTTTTATCGGGGTTTTGTTAGTGGCTTACCTTGACCGTTGCCTTGAGGGTAATATGGGGATGAATGATGCAATTTTATGCGATACACTGTTGCAAAGGTCTTGCGGCTCTTGAGAGATAAGCGGGGCCCATTGTCGGTGACGATGTCGCGGGGATTCCGAATACGGGACGAGGATGTTGCGCACGATGAATGTGCACCTTGTCGATGCCTTGATTTCCGTGTAAGCACGCCGGCCCATTTGGTGAAGTACTCCGGCGCGGCGAGAATAAAAGACTTGGTTTTGTTCGTGGAATTGGGATCACCAAGGGGGCCGATGATTTCAAAAGCCCACATAGCAAAGGGGCAGGGGGCATGGATAGGATGGAGAGAAGATGCCGGAGAGTGGATCTTATCGGCATGGAGGCGACATTGGTGGCGGTGCCGAACAAAGATTGAACAATCCTCCTCCAATGTGGGCCGATAATACCCCTGCCGAATGATTTTTTTGGCAAGGGCTTGGGCACTAACGTGGCCCCCACATACCCCGAGTGAGCTTCTTCAAGCACTACTTCGGCTTCTTTTTCATCCACACAACGCAACGGAACTCTGTCATGCTTCTTTTAAAGAGTGTTCCACCCGGCACTAGATATTTACGGGAAATCCTTCGACGACTTTTCTTTCGTCGGTATAAGCTCGGGCGGGTAGGTACGGTTACGGCAATATTGAGCAATCTCATGGTACCATGGCCTCTCTTCTTCTTCGTTTAGCTCTTCAACTTCAATGATTGACAATTCCTCCTTTTGCTCAAGCAATTCCTTCCTCGCGAACTTCTCTTGGATATCGAGAAATCGAGCATCCTTAATAGCGAGGTATCATTTTCCGCCGGACGAGAAATGGTCCTATCGGATACACCTTGCGGGATTGATAAAGAGGATGCCAATGATGCTAGAGAATCGGCAAGGATATTCGAGCACGAGGGATATGGACAAATTCGAGCTTAGTGAAGAGCTTGATGTAAGAAGAAGTGAGTTCTTGATAGGGTTTGAGTCGGGATGAGATGTTCGATATACGGAGAGCACTTGCCGAAGAATCGGTTGGTGTCGCCTATAATTCTCAAATTGGTGGCTCCGTGGAAGCGAGCGACCTCTAATCCGGCTAGGAGGGCCTCGTATTCGGCAATGTTGTTGGTGGCGGGAAAACGAGTTGGAAGGCACAGGGGATAACAACCCCTTCCGGGGACAAAAGGGCAACTCCGATTCCCCTTCCTTGGGAATTTAAAGCACCATCAAAATAAAGGGTCCATAGTTCAGAATGGTGGAGGGACAAGAGCCCTTCGTCGGGCAGTTCAGACTGGACCGGGTTAAAGTTAGGGATGGGATGGTGAGCCGGGTGTTCGGCAATGGCATACCCTGCGATTGATTTACATTGGATGTAAGTGATGTCAAATTGGGAGAGAAAACTTTGCCACCTGGCGAGTCGGTCGGTGAGGACGATTTCTCGAGGAGGAATTTAATAGGGTTCATCCGGGCGATGAGATTGACCTCGTGAGCGAGAAAATAGTGCTGAGTTTTTGTACCACCCAAACCAAAGAAACACGGGTTTTCTCCATGGTGGTGTAATTCATCTCACAAGGGTCAAAGATTTTAGAGAGATAGTAGGCGGCCCGCTCTTTCCCTTCCTCATCTATTTGTGCCAACACGGCACCTAAAGATTCGCTTAGAACCGAGATATACAAAATTAAAGGCTTGCTTGGATTCGGGGGTTGGAGTACAGGAGGGCTAGAAAGGTATTTCTTCAAATCGTCAAAAGCCTCCTGGCACTTTTGATCCCATTTAAACTCTGTTTTTGCCCTGGTTAACTCATAAAAAGGCTTACACCTTTGAGAATGCTGTGAGATGAACCGGCGGACAAATTGCAATCTTCCAATCAACCCCCTAAGTTCTTTCAAATTCTTTGGTGGGGGCATATTAATGATAGCCTTGGCTTTATTGGGATCAATCTCAATTCCCCTTTTGCTAACAATGAAACCCAGTAATTTGCCGGATGCTACACCGAACACACACTTCTTCGGGTTCATTTTTAAGTGAAACTCTCGAGCTCTTTGCAAGACCTTTCTTAAAACTTCAGAATGTTCATCTTGGGTTCGGGATTTGACCACTAAATCATCCACATACACCTCTACACATTGATGCATCATATCATGAAAAATTGCCATCATTGCCCTCTGGTAAGTAGCTCCTGCGTTTTTTAATCCGAAAGGCATGACGACATAACAATACGTTCCCCAAGGTGTAGTGAACGATGTTTTCTCCTGATCCTCTTCCGCTAGCCGAATCTGATTGTACTCGGAATATCCGTCCATGAATGAAAGGGTTTCAAAACCGGCCGTATTATCAACAAGCACATCGACATGAGGGAGGGGAAAATCATCCTTAGGGCAAGCTTTGTTTAAATCTCTAAAATCAATGCAGATGCGGACTTTGCCATCTTTCTTCATTCTTTGGGACGATGTTGGCCACCCATTGAGGATAGAGGACGACTCGATGAATTTGGCTTGGTGCAATTTATCGACCTCTTCTTTCATTTTTAGGGCCACTTACGGGTGGAATCTTCTAAGCTTTTGCTTTACGGGACGACTCCATCCTTAAGTGTCAAGCGATGTTCGACCAATGAGTTGTCTAGTCCCGGCATATCCTGGTAAGTCCATGCAAATGTATCCCGGTATTCCTGCAAAGTCCCTATCAAATCTGATTCTTGGGAGGGAGATAGACTAGCACTGATGAGAACAACTTTTGGATCATCTAATGTTCCGAGATTAAGCTCCTTTGTAGGCTCATCAGCAGAAGCTAAGGGTTCTTCGAATCTCCTCAAGCCTGAAGCATAGGCATCTGCTATATCCTCTTCCTCATCTGTATCAAGGTCCTTTTCTGAACCGACTTCATATACTCCCAAGGATTGATCCATGTTTTCTTCGTCCTCATAGAAGACTTCATCCAACCGAATATTGTTATCCCAAAATCCTGGCAATTTCGCGCATTCTAAACTCTTGTCAGCCAGTTGATACAGATATCGATTTGGTACCCTCTTACCCTTAGCACGGATTCTCTTGGACACCGACCCTAGGGGGAATGAGCGAGACGACGATGGAGAGGAGATATTAGGAGAAGCGATATTTACGGGAGGTGAAGGGTAGAGCAACTCGCTCAAGGACTCGGTTTCTGAGGTTGGAAGGCCCTTGGGGGCAAGGACGGATGTTTCCTCGAGCGAAATGCGAGTCGTGAGAAGGACGTGTTTTGTTTTTGGGGGGGGCCAACCATATGTACGGGGCGGGGTACGGCACTGTTTTCGCTACGAAGCGAGAGGAACGTGAAAATTTGAGAAAAATTTTGGATGGGGTTGTGACCCTCTCTGGTTAGAGATGAGTCGGGTGACCTTAGTAGGGGGAATACGGTGAATTGAGTGGGTCATCGGGGTCGTCCCGGGATTGAACTTGTTCAATGGCCAAAGTGGCAAAGGCTTTGATTAATGTAGAATGGAGTGGGCTCTCGGGCCCAATGGTGATGATTGTGCGGAACGGTAGTAATTCTTTCCTCACGTGGGCCGAGAAGGGCACTGCCATAGAAGGGCATTGGGAGCCCATGGGATAGACTTAGTTGAGAGAGGGACTCGGCCCGGAGGATGAGAGGTTGAGGGAAGGCCCTCGTGGAATGATTAGGGGGGAATGGCGGTTGGTTGTCAAGGTGCTTGCGATCCTTGGCGACTCAAGTGGTTCTTTCCTTGATTCTTCCTCCTCGACCGGAAATAATAACGATAAAGGTAAGAACAATTCATCCTCACCTTCGTCGACCTTCTGCCTTTTCCGTGGACGATTGTTGATGTCGTTGAGATAGCCTGGCCCCTCTTCTTTGATCTGGATCACTTCCCCTCTTAGAAAGTATTTTGCAAGTCCTTCTGCCACTGCCTGTTGTCCAGGCCTCTTGCCGTTTTGGATTGTCCCATCGTACCCCAGGCCGGCCTTGGAGAGTCGGTTGGCGGGGGCTGATAGGTTCCGTGATGCCTTGCAAGAACTTGCCCAATCCTTGGCCCTCTTGATACCCAGAATCCTCATGATGTGCCATCCTATCGGTTCTTCTGTGTTTTTCTTCTTTTGCTTTGGCTGCCATCTTTTCCTTCGTGGTTCTATTAACGTGAAAAGCGGGTGGCTAGGTAATCCGGTAGCTAGTGTTCTTGTTACATAGCTTGGTTACCTTTACAATTTGCCCCTTGTGAGGGAACTTGATACAACGATGATTAGTTGATGCTACGCCCCCAATGCTTCGAGATAAGGGCGACCCAAAATGACCCGATAGGAAGGATCCATCTCTAGCACATGAAAATCGACTGTGACTGTCTTGGGACCGAGCTCGACGTCAAGGCAAATGGTGCCGTGAGCGGGCCGCTTCATGTTATCGAATGCCGTCACAGTGATGTGAGAGGGTTGGATTTCCGTCTCTGAAATGCCGCAACAATTCAATGTTTCGGGAGGTATGATGTTCAAGGAGGCACCGGTATCCACCAAGCATGAATCTATCGGTGTGCCTCGAATGTTTACTGTTAAGCACAATGCACACCTCCTGACTTCAGGAGCTGCCAACTCCTCATCAGTGAAAGTTAGGGCTGGATGTTCACTCCGGGGAGCCAAGACAGCGGTGATTCTCTCGGGCGGGAGGCTTTCAGTGACAAGCACCTTTTGTAAATACTGCTGAAGTACCTCTTGATGCACTTTGGACCGTTTGATCAATTCTAAAATAGAAATTCTGGCTGGCGTTTTATCAAGGTGTTTCAGCAGATCATATGTAGTTCCTGGTACCGGTTCCTCGACCGGTTCCTCCTCGATCTCTGGGGCTGCTTGTGCTGCACCGGCTTGGGGAAAGACGCGTTGGACCATGCGTCCGCTTCGTAGGATGGCGGCAAGAGGTGGTGTAGGCCCGGCGGATGATGTTTCGATGGGGACGGCATGTGATCTAAATGAGTGGGTGGGTATGCTTAGGTGGAGGCGGTGGGGTATTGATAGGGCTAAGCGGGGTCATTCTTGGGCCAATGGGCCGAATGGGGAGGGTGATGGTTGTGGTGTTTTTAGTGGCATGATGTGTACGGGATTGGTTAACGGGGGTGTTGGTCTAATGATGGGCGGTAGGGGGTATAGTGGCTAAGGGAGGTGGCGCACGGGGTCGGATAATTGGTCCGAAGGGGGAGGAGTCGTGGTGGTAGACCCTTCTGCGGGTCGCGGCAGTGTACGAATGATAGGTGGTAGGTTAGGAGAGGTACGGGGAATGGATAAGATGGCCCTATCAGGGTGGTGAGGGGTGTATGTGTGGAAGGAGGCGGTGGGTGGGTCCATTTGCCAATCTTGTCCTCGGCGGGACGATGCTTCGGCCGGGGTGAGGATGGGAGGGATGGGAGGGCGAGGTGGTGCTGCCATTGGAGCGGGCGCATGGTTTGGCAAAGGATTGCGCACTATCCCGAGGCCCTGATCATGTGGCGGTTGTTGTTGCAGGTGTTGTTGTTGTTGTTGTTGTTGTTGTTGCTGCTGTTGCTGCCCTCGAGGTCTTGACTGTTGCGTCTTCAATGACTCAATATATACCCCCATTTGTGCCCAATCAATACTCCCTTGGTCATGAAGATCATGAATGTAGTCTACGAACCGAAAACAATCCTCGATCATATGACCCGGGTAGCGGTGATACATGCAATACCGTCCGGTGTTTGCCGTGCACAGCCGGACGGGTCTTTCTTTTGGGAGCTCTATCTGTTGTGCGGCCATCAAGGCATTAAAGATGTACGTAAGTGAGTAAGGCAATGGCGGGTAATTCTCTCGTCGGGGACCGGTTTTCCTTGGTTGGTGTGCAAGCTGGAGGAGGGGCCTGGTGGTAGGTTTACGGGGCCCTGGGTTGTGGTGCTCGGGGCATCAAGGGTTGTTGATTACGGGGTCGATATTGTTGGACTTGGTGCTTGGGGAGGCCGTGGGGGAAGTTGAGGTCGAGGCTGGTCTTTGGAGGACCGGAGCATTTACGGTAGGAGGAGGGTTTCTATGTTGATTTGGGTAATTGTTAGGCGGATTTCCCACAACGCTAACATGCTCATGGCTTACTATTCCCTCAGTTACTGGTCCGGAGGTGGAAGGAAAGGTTTTCTTGGTAACCCGAGGTCGGGGATCAAATAAGCTCATAATAGGTGAATCCCGAAGTTGGGTCTGGATGTACCGCGCCTTTTCATATAACTCACTCATGGAGGTGGGATGGTGAAGGGCAAGCATGTTTTTCATGGCTGGAGTTGCATTCGTTATGATCAGCTTGCCCTGCTCTTGCTCTGACATCGGATGCGCGAGCTTTTACGCCATGGCCCTCCATCTATCTGCATACACGATGAAATCCTCATCTGCTTTCATTTTTCAGCCACAAGGTCGGTGATGGAGTAGGCTATTCCGACTCGGTCTTGATATCTCTGCAAAAATTTGGACTTGACAACATCAAAGTTACCGGCCTCCGTTGAATCAAGTGAATAGAACCACTCAAGCGCCGAGCCCTCCAATGATCTTCTAAATAGAAAAGCAAGGGCTCTCGGATCATTGTGCCATGTGACGGATTCGTATAGGAAGTCCTTGACGTGGAGGAAGGGATTGCCGGACCCATTGTATCGGCGGAACACCGGCATTTCGGAATGAGGAAGATGGAAAGTAGGGAGCGACGGGAGAGATATTTCAGGGGCAACTTTGGTGCCGACCAGGCGGCGAATTTCTTTGTACTGCTCCTCCATCTGACTTAGGCGGTTTAGCATGGCCTGGTCAATAGAGGGCTCTCGAACAATCGGGGGAGGAGGGGGTGTTTGATACACCGGAGGGGGGGCTAAGTAGGCCGAAGCGGCCGGACATGGAATGTGGGTTGGTGGACACGCTGCTTGACGGGGAAGATTGGAAGGATTAGGAGAGAAGGCGGTGGCCGTGATGGTGCGGCCAAATGCGGATCTGGGTGGTTTAGGATAGCCACCGGATGAGGAGAACTTGGGGGTGACGGCCCGGTATAGGAATGGCCATGGGCGGCCGCATCGGGTCGACGTGCTACCGAGCGAGGGGTAGAAACACGTAAACCACCGGTGAGGGGGTCATGATTGGTGGGCGACTTGCCCTTGAGAATAGCCTCGATGGCTTGAAGTTGGGTGGGGTCGGCATGAGAGAATGCCTCCCAAAGGGAACCCGGGTTGGGTGGAGGAGAGACTTGATCCGGCTCAGCGGGGGCTCTGGTTCGTTAACGGCATAGACGGCGTCGGGAAGGAGTGACGGCTCGCCTTACGCCCCAAAGTAGGCTGTTCGTACTCTGCTTGCTCGCAACGTTGATCCATGATCACTCGTCCGGACTGAGCGACACGGGCATAAAGCAACGAAAGACGAAGTTTTCTTCTTCTTCTTGGGTGTTTTCTTTTGAGCGATTTTTCTTTTGGATTGTTTAATTCTAGAAGACAAGTTTTTATCCGAAAACAAAGTTTTCTTTGACAAAGATTTTTTGGATTGCTTCTTAGAGGTTATTTTCTTTGATTGTCGTGATCGAAGAAGTTTTTACCTCAAAGGAACAACTTCTTTCGGTGACTTTTTAGATTTTTCTTTTTTTTGTAGGAGAGAGTCTCCCCCCCTTTTTCCTTTTTCTTTTGGTTACACAAATAAGTTAAAGCAAAGACTTGGAATGCTTAGCGCAAATTTTTGTTCCAACCTTAGATTAGTGGCTTGTTTAGCAAAGTATTGTCCACTCAAATAAATGGGTGGGACCTTATGCTCACACAACGCCGAGCAACGTAAGGTGGAACGATTTCTCACACGGATAGGTAATGGGTAAACTTCGGGTTTTGGGGAAATGGTACAACCGGCCCGATCGGTGAAGAGGGAATCCTTCACGTACGGGGACTTACGGAGGCCTTGGCGGAAACCAACTTAGTCAACCGAGAGGGAATCCCGGAAGAGAAGTCGAGATCCACCAAGAATGGTGTTTTGGATGTGTATGGCTTTGGGAGGAGAGTGAGCCCCCTTCTCGGATGACCTACGAGGCCGGATGGAACCGGTACCTCGATGCAAGCTAATGCAAGAGAATAAGCAAGGATAAAGGAGCAAGCAAAATAAAAATAAAAGCAACACAACGTGAGAGAAGTACAAAGAAGCTTAAGAGATGATGGTGCACAAAGAAATTTAAACACTAAGACGAGGTTTGCATGCTTGAAAATTAGAAGGTAGTAAGAGTGAAAAGGGTTGGAAGTGAAACAAGAAGCGGGAACTAAAAGCGATTTCGGGGAATTGCGGGCGCTCCGGTGCCGCGCCGCCGGGCGTCGCGGTATCGGGACGCTTTTAACGGAAATCGGCAAATTTTAAGAAAAGCTATAAAGCAAGGGTCCCGCGGGGACATAAAGGTGATATGATGCGAGAAAGCAATAAATGACAATGCTTTTTAAATGAAAAGGTATTAAAAGTAGAGTTGACTCGCGCGGGAGTCGGTGCTTGTAGATGCTTCGAGCTCGCGGAGATCGGTTTGCAAACGTCCTAGCAAAGGGTAGCGGTGGTGCCCCTTTGATAGGATCAACAGAAAGGGAGGGCCACGCGGGGCCGATGATGTACCACTCACGCGGTGAGTGGGGAAATGAGGGGGGGTAGCTCACGCGGGAGCCAAGGAGTAGTGGCCCACGCGGTGAGCAAGAGAGGTTCTAACTTTTAAAGGAGGGGGACGAAATACAAATAAAACGTGGAGATAAAGAGAGTGAATAGAAGACTTACTTGATGGAAGGGGCTTTCATTCGAAGAAATATGGCAAGCGACTTTCCCTTAGCTTTAGAAGTCCCACCGTGGTCGCCAAAGATGTGGACGCCGGGAAAGAGGGGGGGGGGATAGCCCGCGGAGGAGGGAGAGGTACGTCCCCGCGCGTGTGTCGCGTGCGCTCCTTTCTTACTTACGGTCTTGATAGGGTGGGTTCGTGTTAATCACGCCATAGACACGGTCGTGGATGATTCCGACGGACCGTTCTATTGCCTGCTTTCCTTCCTTCTTTCCTTCTCCGCACTCACCTTGATCCCCGGACTACTCAACCCTTGATGTCACTTGGGCATCGAAGGATCGGTCCGGGTCGTGAGGAGAATCGAGGGGAAAGAAGATCAGATAGCCGGTGGCGTTTTCAACACTAACTTGACCTATAGACCGAAAGGGGAAGGGATGGTGTGATCGCCAGGAGCCAGAGAGGCTCCGATGATAGAAATAAAAGAAATGAACTAGTAAAGGAAGTGAGGGTGACCGGTTACCTCGATAAGTTGGGAGATTGCGGGGGTTCTATCTTCTCCTTCCTCGGCCGGCCGGGGAAGAAGAGCCTTGGAGAAACTCGCTTGCCTGAAAAGAAAGTATGAATGAAAGCACCACGATTAGAACTAAAGACGGAGCAGTAACTATTCGTAAGAAAGAAGAGCAATGACAAAAGGGGTTGAACGAACCGGATTAGGACTAACTCCTAACCCCTTCTCAAGGGAGGATCTAAATGACCTATGAATAAGATGCGTTATGCTATACTAATGCAACATGCATAATGAAACCCAAATGAACAATAAAGGAGAGAGTAAGGTAAGGAAGAAGATCGTAGAGAAGCCCGGTGCTTCTGGCTTCTGGAAATTGCAGGCGCTCCGACGACAGGTCGCCTGGCGTCGCGTCGGGGGAGCGCTCCAGTCCTTCTGCGGCAGTCTTCAATGCAATCTTCTCCCGGTTCCAATGACGAAGGATCGGATCCCTAGCCTATCTTGGAGATTCCTTGGCACTTGTCGTATGGTTTGCAATGGTCTTTAATGGTATGATGGCGGGTGTCTTGAATGGTTTTGAGTGGTATTGAATGAACGGGGTGGAAGAGGTGTAATGGAGAATGGATAGGCTTGGGGATGGGATGGTAGACTCTAATGGGGGTTGGAAGGTGGTGGAAGGGTGTTGGGGAAGCTCAAGAAAATTCTTGGGAGTTAAGGCTCTGGGAATCCCTCTTTTTTTTTGGAACCTTGGAACCTTGGAACCTTGGAACCTTGGAACCTTGGAACCTCTTAAATGTGGGAGAAGGGTCTCCTTTTATAGGTGCGCAAAAAGTGACCCTAGCGCTCCGTCCTGAGGGCGCCTGGCGTCGCGGCATGGGAGCGCTGAAAATCCGCCGACAAGTCGGCGGATCGGCACGTCCGACCATACTGTCGCCACCTACCACCTGCGTGTCGGGCGGCGGTTGTCGGCGGAAATCCTGGCGCTCGACGGGGAGCACCTACGACCTACGGCTGTCGGACGCAAATCCGGCGCATGCGGAGCTGCGGTGACGGTTGTCGGGCGGGAATCCGGGTGCTCCGACGTCGGAGCGCACAGGTCCCCGATGCGATTTCGACAACGCATCGCTGACCGTACGAAAAGCCGGCTGTCACGCGCGGGATTGCGGGCGCTCCGGCGAGAGGAGCGCCTGTGCTGTACGCCTGCAGGTACGGTGGTCGTCCGGTCGGTCAAAAGGGTGAAAAAGCGGGAGATGCCAAGCGCTCTGACGTTGCGACGCCAGGCGTCGCGGCGTCGGGACGCCTCCAGATTTCCTGAAATTTGCTCGTCTTTATGTTAAACCGACCTCTCTGATCGGGAGAAAACAAGTGTTAACTATAGAAACGAGATTGCTCTTCCTGAAATCGGGCCGAATTCGCGTATCTACAAAGACGTATTTAATCGTTCTTATTTAATTGTGCTTAAATGTTCCTGTTTAGTCAGCATAAATTAATTGTATGCTTTGTTGGTTTAAAATATTGACAAACATCTTGATATACTTATTTACAGATTACTGTTGTCTTGATTCTCTCATGGCTAGCTTAATAACTAGAGAAACTCTTAGCACCAAACCAGAAAAATTTGATGGAGATAATTTTAGGAGATGGCAGAACCAAATGCGCTTTTGGCTGACCACCCTTGGTCTTATTTCAGCCATTAGCAATAGCACAACTGAGAGTAGGGAATCTGATACTTCACAAACCATCACTCGTAAAGTTCAAACAAGATCATCTCGTCCCCAAAGCCGAACCTGGATCTTCTTCTTCCACAACAACCGAAGAAGTTGATTATCATTGTCTTCATAGGATTTTATGATCCCTTTCGAGATAGACTCTATGATCTTTACTACAACTCAAGAAGTGCTAGTGAGTTGTGGGATTTATTAGAAGCTAAATATGGTCTTGATGATCTTTGGGCTTAAAAGGTTCAAGGCATCTGATTTTAACAAATTTAAATTTGTTGAAAACAAATCAATGAATGATCAAATACACGAGTTTGAGAACTTAGTCCATGAGCTGAGAACCACAGGATCCCAACTTGATGAATCATTCCAGTTGCATGCATTACGGATAAACTACCCCCATCTTGGTCTGACTTCACTAGGACAATGAGTCACACTCAAGGAACTCTTACATTGACCCAACTGTTTGGTGCACTTAGAATTGAAGAACAACATAGGGTAAGGGAGAGTTCGACTCAAATCTATAAACCTAAGGCCAACATAGTTGAGAACAAACCTTTTAAATCTTATAGAAAATCCTTTCATCCTAAGAATAGGAATTTCAAGAAAAATCAATGGCAATCAAGGAAAAAAATCCCAAAACTTGAATCTTCACAACAACAAGCCAAATGAGAAGAAAGAAGAGAGATGCTGCTTTGTCTGTGGAAGAACAAATCATCTTGCTCATCAATGTTTTTATCGGAAGAGGCATCCGCTAAAGGGGAAAGGACAAGATTCTTCAAACAATGGCCCTCAAGTCAATATGGTTTCTGCAGATGGTGGAGCATCCACTTCTGGATTTAGGCCAGTTCTTTTAAACCTTGAATCAAATTCAATTTTTGATTGGTGGATTGACACTGGAGCTAACATTCATATATGTATTGATCGTTCTTGGTTTTCTACATATCAGGACTCAAGTTCAAGAAGCTGTGATGATGGGAAATAGTGATGAAGCAAAGGTGCATGGGATCGGAAGAGTGGATCTTACTTTGACTTCTGGGAAGACATTGACCCTGCACAATGTTCATCATGTTCCAGATATTAGGAGAAATTTGATTAGTGGATCTCTTTTAGTTCAGCAAGGCTATAGATTAGTATTTGAGTCAAATAAAGTTGTAATAACCAAAAGCCTATCATTTGTTGGAAAAGGATTTATGTATGATGGGCTTTTTAGATTGAATGGAAGTTCACCTTCTATTAATGAGAAATCTATTGTATTGAATGTTGAATCGTCTTCTACTTGGCATTCTAGATTGGGCCATGTGAATTATAATTCTATTAAAAGGTTGATGCAATTAAATCTGATTCCAAAAGTTAGCATTCAAAATGAAAAGAGATGTGGCGTATGTGTTGAAGCTAAGCTACCTAGGCAACCATTTAAATCAGTTGATAGAGATTGTGATGTCTTAGAATTAATACATAGTGATGTATGTGATTCTGGACGATTTTCAAGAGGTGGTAACAAATATTTTGTGACATTTATTGATGATCTTTCGAAATATTGTTATATTTATTTGATAAGGACTAAGGATGAAGTGATAAATAAATTTCAGATTTATAAGGCTGAATCTGAAAATCAACAAGAAAAGAAAATTAAGATACTTAGATCAGATAGAGGAGGAGAATATACCTCTCATGCTCTTACTCAATTTTGTCAAGAACATGGAATAATTCATGAGATAACTGCTTCGTACTCACCACAATCTAATGGTGTAGCAGAGAGGAAGAATAGAACATTGATGGATATGGTTAATTCTATGTTAATTAGTTCAGGAGCACCTGAGAATTTGTGGGGGGAGGCACTTTTAACTGCATGTTTTATTTTAAATAGAATACCCTTTAGACAAGGTGATTTTACCCCTTATGAAATTTGGAAAAGGAGAAGACCTAACTTGAATTTTCTTAAAGTGTGGGGGTGTCTTGCAAAGGTCAAAATTCCTGAGGTTAAAAGAAAGAAAATTGGACCTAAGACTGTGGATACTATTTTTATTGGATATACCACAAATAATAATGCTGAAAATTTCACTAGCAACACAAATAGATTTTTAGTGATTAATTCTGAAATAGGAGATATTTCGAATAATACCATCATTGAGGCTAGAGATGCAGTTTATTATGAGAACACATTTCCATTTAAATGTGGAATTGAATCTAGTGTCAGAAGTAGCAGTTCTGGATCTAACCCAAATTTAGTTAGAAATAGAGAAGATCAAGATGAAGAACCATTAGAAATAAGAAAAAGTAAGAGAGCTAGGACGAGAAAGAGTTTTTGATGATTTCTATGCATTATTAGTAGAAGATTCTCCAATTACTTTTAATGATGCTATGAATTCCATAGACTCACCTTTTTGGAAGGAAGCTATAGAAAATGAAATGAATTCGATAATTCAAAATGGAACATGGGTGCTTAGTGATCTACCTCCTGGTTGTAAGACAATTGGATGTAAATGGGTTTTTAAGAAGAAATTGAAACTCGATGGATCCGTAGATAAATATAAGGCTAGACTTGTAGCTAAGGGGTTTACACAAAAAGCTAATGTAGATTATTTTGATGTGTATTCTCCTGTGGCTAGAATTACCACCATTAGAGCCTTGATTGCATTAGCATCCATACATAAATTGATTATTCACCAAATGGATGTAAAAACTGCATTTTTTAAATGGTGAATTAGATGAAGAAATTTATATGGATCAACCTGAGGGTTTTATTATTCCAGGACAAGAAAACAAAGTGTGTAAATTGATTAGATCATTGTATGGATTAAAACAAGCACCCAAGCAATGGCATGAAAAATTTGATGAGATTATTCTTTCTTATGCTTTTAGAATCAAGCAAGCTGATACATGTGTTTATTACAAAATGTTTGGTGATCATATTGTTATCTTATGTCTATATGTTGATGATATTTTGATCTTTGGATCTAACATGCATGTTATAGATAAAGTTAAGGATTTCTTATCTCAAAATTTTGACATGAAAGATCTTGGTGAAGCTAGCTTGATTTTGAATACAAGAATTATAAGAAATTCAAATGGAATAGCCTTGTCACAATCTCACTACATAGAGAAAATTCTTAGAAAATTCTATTATATAGATTGTGAGCCTTTATCCACTCCTTATGATGCATGTGTCCACCTAAAGAAAAATTTAGGTAACCCTACATTACAATCTGAATATGCTCAAATCATAGGCTCACTTAGTTTTCTCACAAATTATACAAGGCCAGACATTGCATATGTTGTAAATAGACTTAGTAGATACACTATAAATCCAGATGAAAGTCATTGGAAAGCATTAGAAAGAGTACTTAGATATTTAAAAGGTACTTAATCATATGCTTTGCATTATAGTGGATATCCTTCTGTATTAGAAGGTTTTAGTGATGCTAATTGGAGTAGTGAGTCAGTAGATGTAAAATCAACACCCGGATTTGTTTTCCTTTTAGGAGGAGGTGCTATTTCATGGAAATCTACTAAGCAAAGCTTGTATTATCTAGAAGTACAATGGAATGCGAAATGATTGCACTTGACACCACATGCACCGAAGCCGAATGGCTAAGGGATTTCTTTATTGATATTCCATTGTTTACACATCCTTTGCCTCCTATGTCTATTTTGTGTGATTGCAGGTCGGCAATTGATAAATGTATGCGAGCCAATGTTGATGTCAAGATGAATAGACATCTGAAAGTGAGGCACAAGTCCATAAGAGATAAAATGAAACAATATATGATAGCCTTAAATTTTGTGAAATCAGAAAGAAATCTTGCAGATATTTTCACAAAAGGCTTGCCTAGAACGGTGGTTCTAGAAGCGTCGAGGGGGATGGGATTGAGCCCATAAATAAAAAGTTACCACGGTGGCAACCCAACCTCACAGAGGTTCAATGGGTAGAAACAAACCGATGGGTAACTATGTGTGGAGCACTTATATATAATGCTCTCATCCCTATGGCGATAGTGCTCATGTAGAAGCAAGTGGTAGGATGAGTTTTAAACTCTTAATGAATCCAAGACCCAAGTGGCAGGGTGGTTCCTTGCTCTCACCCTTGGAGGATTCACCGACATGTGTGGAGTCGTGAGGTCGCGACTATGAGATGTGGGCTATTTTCTAAAACACACATGAGATACCTGCGCAAGGCCATTAATAGCGCAACCCGCATGAAATTTGATCTTGCTATACTATGTGTGGATTTGGGAGAACTTGAATCATGGAATCCGATTCAAGGTGAAACATCCATCGAGTGTTCTACAGGCAATTCCAAATATCACTAAGTGGGGTTCAAACCGAAAGGTACCTTCACCTATTACATAGTATAAGAGTGCTCTCTATTATTTGTTTGTTGATATTATTTTCTTTTGATTTGATATATTTTCGTGAGTTTTAAGAAAATATGTGGGGGATTGTTAAGATATTTTCTTAAAAAGAAAATAAAAATACATAAAATAGAAACGGACGCGCGCGGACTTCGCGCGTCCGTTTCCATGTTTCACCCCTCACCGTTGGAAGGGATCCAACGCATAGAAGCGCGAGATATACATTTTCTTTTTATCCCCTTTTGTGGGAAGCGCTGGCTCCCTTGCAGATGCTCTACATACGCTCTCTCTCCCTCTCTCTCTCTCTCACGGAAGCTCTCCTCTCGGATGCACAACGGCCGCCGCGGGAGATTCTTTCTTCTCCGTTTCTCTCTTGTTCTTCTTCGCTAGAAGCACTCAAAGCAAGATCGGTTCGCATAGCTCTTCTGAAGGACGTGCTGACGGGAGAGAAGGGTTTCGCCTACCCGAGGGTCGTCGTATCTCTAGGAGGACGTTGCCGCGAGAACCGCACGTCGGTTGGCAATAGAACTCTTAGTTCTAGCGATTACGCGCTTCGACCCGACAGGCTATGTTTCTAACCTCATTTATTTAATTTTAATATGTTCGTATAGTTGTGTTTTTGTCGATTTTCAGGAAGACGACCCAACAAAAACTTGTTGGATGAGAAAAGAGCTTGTCAGATACCATTGTACACAGATTTTCTTGACTAAACAGTGGTGGCATCTTTTTCTTCTTCTTTCTGATATCTCAACATCTTCTAGTTGTACATAGTTCTCATTTTTTTTATCCTCATATCTAGTAGAACACGACAAACTTAAGCTACCCTAGATTTTATTCTAGCATTAATTTTATCACAAAAATGTACAAGAAATTATTTTGCAACCGGACATGATATCAAGGTCTCTTTTAGGAAAGTTTAACAGGCATAGTTTGGCTGCACAATATTTTCTTTTACACATTTTCAGGACAAAGTTATGTATTAAATAAAAATTTAAGATACTGTAAACATAAAGTTACAACTATGTTGGTTATAGTACAACATGGGAGAAGATCACGTCTACCTAACGGCCTGTTTGTTTACAGTATCAACCACCTGTATTGATATCAGTTTCAAAACTGATATTGATACTTTACATCAGTGGGTGTTTGGATACCAATATTAATTTTAAGATTAATAGTTAAAAAAGTATTATAAATAATACAGGTGAAGACCTGTATTAAAACTGATACAGAACCCTCTCCGCGGCAGACGCCTCCCGGCCCGTCGCCCCCCCACCCACGGCAGACGTCTCACGGCCCATCGCCCCCCAGCGGCAGACGGCCCCCACCCCCTGACCCGCGGCAGACGCCTCACGGCCCGTCGCCCCCCGGTGGCTGCAGAGAGAACCCCCCCCCCACGGGCGGATGCCTCCCGGCCCGTCGCCGCCCTGCGGAGAAGCCGGAGTCCGCCATCGCCCCCCCCCCCCCACACGGGTAAACGCCTCCCGGCCCGTCGCCCCCCCCCCGGCTGCGAGAGAGAACCCCCGCAAAGAGAAGTCCGGAATGCCTCCTCCCCCCTGCATAGAGAAGCCGGAGTCCGGGATGCCTCCCCCCTCCCCCCCACCCGGAAAATTTCATCTAATAACAATAATTTTGATGTTAAAAAATATTTTTAACTCTGCTTAATAGTGATTTTCATATTAATATTGTATTACCAAACATCTAATATCAATTTTAATATTGATATAACATTACCAAATCTTAAAAAAACTTAATACTATCACTTTTGATATTGATATTACATCTTCTTGGAATATCAATATCAAAATTGGTATTGTATTTATACTCTAACCAAACAGGTCATAAAAGAAGATGGAAAAGCACAAGAAAGGTCTAACATCTTTTTCAAGTAAATTTACGCTTTATCATGATTATCGCACATCATAATTTTTTATAAAACTATATTTTATGCCCCCCCCTCTCTCTCTCTGGAAGTCTTCGGTCAAAGTCTGACCCGCGGCTCCGCGTGGGTCCCACGGTGCTTCTCTGCGTCGTCAACCAAGTCGTCGACGCGGCGTTCCCCGGAAGCCGCCGCGGAGACTCCCCTCCGGCCTGCTCTCGGCGAATCAGGGATTGCCACGTATTTAAATTTTTTTGGGTAATAATACTTCGTGAAATGTTCTTGATAAATCAGATGTTGCCCTCGCTAGAGACGTTGACCAGCCTCCCTCTTTCCATTATTTATGCCCCTTGGGACTCGTATGAGCCATCATCGACTGTGAAATAAATCGACGCTTATAATTAATCAGTCTACTACCTTCTTGGTCCGCGCGTCGGGCGACTCCATCGGAACCAACCACCGCCAACGCCGAGCTGCCACCAAGACAAGCGAAGAAGAGGGGTCTTTCATTTTCCTAATTCGATGGAAAAGAAAATAAGGTGATTAAATAAGATACTTGGTTTCATATCCGAGGGCCCGAAAGTCAGTGCATTTTAATCTTCAGGCGGGGACGGGGACCAGAAAGGAGACGAAGTCAAGGAGGGCGGACCGCCACGGCGCTGGTGTGTTGTCGTTGCTCGACGCGGTCTCCGGACACGACTGAACGGGAGAAGAGAGAAGAAGAGCAGGCGAGATGAGAGGGGGCTTGTTTCTGCCCCCTCACCCGAGCCGGCTTTCTCACCGGTCGCCGTCGCCGCCCCCGGCGGGTCGCCATCTGCCGATCATCTTCCACGGTGAAACACGGCGGGCGACCGGCGGAGGTGGGTGGGTGGGTCTCCTCCGTGCAAGAGTGGGGCGGAAGTTCGGGGGGGGGAGCTTTCTTCTTGGCCGGCCGCACTCGAGCGGGCGGCGGACGTTTGTTGGCGGGTGGGAGCTTTCACGACCGGGCATCCCGCCGGGCGGCGGCGCACGCCTGCCGGCTCCTCCCCCGGGTGGAGGGCCCCCTCTCCCCGCCCTTTTCCTCGCGACTGCCATGGCCTGTTATCCGTTGAGTGGTAATATATCTCTCCTCTCCGCTTCTGTCCTCTCTCTAGCCAGAGAGAGAGGGAGAGAGAGAGAGAGATGATCTTATTTTATTTCTGGACCATATTCAGTTGGCAGGAACTACCAGAAAGTTGACCTCCTTGCTTACGTTTTTACCCAATTTGACCGAGACGGAGATGGACGTACGTACGTAATTCATTCGGTTCAGACGGAGTCTCTTACTTGATCGACTACTCGACTCTTCCCTCCCAAACGGCCGCCGGCGGCCGGACATCGTCGCTCCTCGTCTTTAGCTTCGGTTGTCCCCCGACGACGACGACGTCTGACCTCGTCTTCTCCTGCGGCACAGTGCGTTGCCCCCCTCGAGCTTTTCGACCGTCCGCATCATGTTTCGGTAGAGAAGGGGTTCTTTCCTCTCCCCTCTGCCAACTTTGTTCGTCGACGATCCCTGTCCGATCGAATGGGTGCACCCCGTTGCCCTGGAAGATCGTCGGAGTGGCTTTCGCCTGCCGACATGATGATCTCGAGCACCAGTGTACCGGTGTCACTGTTACCGCGCGAGCGCGACGACGGACGTTGAGTTGGTAGGGACATATATGGCAGCGAGAGGTGGTGTGGCACGGCCGCGATTTCTGCCGGGGAGACGCCAGGAAGTGGCAGCTTACGTACTCGTGTCGTGAACAGCGTAATGCGATCCGAGTGTGCGGGACTGAGCCGGTGAGGAGCACTGCTCTCTTCTCAGCTCCGCCAGCACCAGCTAGCCGTGCACTCACGTCTCGGATGTCGACGACGCCGGCGCCGCCGCGCCAGTTCAACGGTACCGGTTTATTTCGGGAGTTTTTTTTAAATAACACGGTTTTTTTTTAATTTTAAAAGTAACACGCTAAAAGTTTTTATTGCAAATCTAGCACAGTTTGAACAAAGTCGAGTTTTCAAAACTCGACTTTGTAAGAATTTTGGGTTTATAAGGCTAAATTTAGTTATCTAAAGCTGAGGATAACTTTATCACTTGTAAAAGTCGAGTTATACTATCTCGACTTTTAAAAGTCGAGTACAAGAAACTCGACTTTTGAGAGGTCTAAAGTCGATTTAAGAGAACTCGACTTTCTCCCTTGCAAAACCTGCAAAAGTCAAGTTCCTAAAACTCGACTTAGCAACAGAACTATGTGCGTTTCATGGGAGTGAAAGTCGAGTTTTAGAAACTCGACTTTATCTATGCGAAAACCTGCAAAAGTCGAGTTTTTGAAACTCGACTTTGCAACAGAACTATGTGCGTTTTATTGGATTGAAAGTCGAGTTTACAAAACTCGACTTTGACTATGCCAAAACCTGAAAAAGTCGAGTTGTAGAAACTCGACTTTCATACAGAACTACGCGCGTTCTATGGGATTGAAAGTCGAGTTTTGTTAACTCGACTTTCACTCTCAAAAAACCTGAGAAAGTCGAGTTTTAGAAACTCGACTTTCTACCAGCAGAGAAAAAAAAAACTGTGCCTGATAGAATAGATGGGGCTACAGATGGGCTGCTTGAGGGTGCTGCCAAGGGGGCTATGCAGGGGAAATTGAGGGTTTTTTTTAATGGGGGGGGGCTGCAGATGGGGGTAGAACCAGACCTGTATAGGTGGTGGGCTTAACTGGGCCGAGAATGGCCTGAAGTGGAGACCGGACAAGGTTCTGTCCAGAGGCTGAAACAGGACATGACCGGGTGGCTGTGTGGGGAGCAGATGGGCCGGCTGAAAGAGCTAATTCATGTTGAACCATGTCGATCTGAACCATGTCGATCTGAACCACACATGGACAGCTCCCTAAACAATGAAATAGAATTGAACAAAACCTTCTTCACACATATCTCGTCCAGTCCATCATACACCTGCTCAACATAGATCCATTCGGAACAATCAATCAGAACAAAACCTGCTTCACACATAGGCAGGTGCTCAACATAGGCAATTGCTCAACCTAGATCCATTCGGAACAAAACCTGCTTCATACATAATTTGAAGGAGATTTGAATGAAATCAATACAATCATTCGGAACACACCCGATTGGACATTCATTGCATACACACATTTGAATCGAACATGAACTCAATCATTTGAATCAACACAGTGGTAATCATTCAGAACACATCCAATAAGACGTTGCATACATATATTTGAATTCAACAAAAACACAACCATTTAAATCCACAGGAACATAAATATTTCTAACACATCCAATAGTGCATTACATACATATGCATATGAACTCGACTTCACCCTCCTCTTCCTTTCCTTGTACGAAGTTTTCTACGAACAAGCCGACCTTCCTCTTCTTCAGGAGGTGATAATTCTAAGGATAAATGAACACAAGGTCCTCTTCAACACATCTCCTTTAACACTGAGTTCGGTCAAATGTTCACTTTAACACAAGGTCCGTTTTTTTCAAATTGTTTCATACCCACTCCAATTTCTACGTAACAACGCCTGTTGAGTTAAAAAAGAAAATCAAAAGACAACTATGCCCCTTCCGTTACAACTCTAGATGAGAGATGCTTTGGTTCGTACAAAATTATTTTTCAAAATAAAATTATTAATTATTTATTCATAAATTTTTTGAATCTACCTATATTTAAAAATATTATATTCTCGTGTACATCGATATTAAGATTTTAATTAAAAAAATTAATAAAAATATTATATACAATAAGAAGCTTTTAGTAATAATATAAGATATATAATAAAGATTTTAATATATTAAGATGATGTTAGATAAAACATTATGTCACATAAAATATATTTATTTCAATTTTTAAGATCGGTGGACAATCTTGCTTCTAATAGAAAAGTAAATTTTTGTAATCAATATTAATAAATAAAATTTTAAGCTACCCCCCATTCCATGGTCTTCTGCTCTCCCCCTCTGTTCGACGATCACTGTGATGCAGGGTATTTTGGAGATACACATGATCTTTGAACTGACGTTGCTACGTGGCTAAATGGAATGGACTTAACGCTACATGAAAAGTAAAAACCGGATGTAATGTTAAAGTGATTTTGTAAATGGACATGATGTTAAAGTAACTTTCTTAAATGGATCTAGTGTTAATTTTCCCTAATTCTAATCTATTGGGCCGAACATCGGCCACCACATTTTCCCCATGCCGACTCGGCCTCATCGGTGCCGATGGGGTGGGATTATCAATAGATTCCCGCTGTTGATACCCATAGCCGGCGTCGGTCGGCGTGATCATCAACGGATCACGCGGTCTCCTCCACACATATGTAGAAGGTGCCGCTCTTGTAGATGGTCCTGCTCCTGTAGATGGTCCTGCACTTGAAGGTCCAGCACCTTCCCGTCCACTCCAACCAAAAGGAGTTTGTAGCCGTTGTCCGGATGATGAATGCGAGGGATCTTGGCTAGACTCGTATGATGGCATCGTTATATGGAGCTTCTCGTGCATATGTCGTTGTAACTCCAAAATGTCATTCCTGGTTTGCTCGAGTTCATACGGCCTGCTCGATTGAAGCATCCTTTGAATTTCGTGATGACTTTGTAGCTGGAAAAAAATATATAGAGACAATCAGCTCAACAAAGGTTAAAAAGAAGTTAATAAGCTATAACAAAATAACATAGTCTTACTAATTCTCGCTCAACAAGACCCCTCGGATAATATTGCTCGGGTGGTTCGGGGGTTTCTTGAACAAGATACGGAATAGTCCTTTCCGTATACCATTGCTCGTATTGTTGTGTTTGTAAATGTATATCAATCTCCGCCTCAGGAGGTTCATAAACAAATTCCTCCCGACGATTCCACCGATTAATCCAATATGCATATACCTGCGTCCAATCGGTACCCCAACGTCCACGTCCATCTTTACGTTCATATTGTTTTCTATTACGCGGCGTTCTTTGGACGAGGCCAAACTGCCGAAGCACACGTTCAGGTGCATGGATCTCTATGACCGAACAACGTAAGAGGGGTACCGAGGCTAGCCAAAGTCGGGTGTTCTCCACCGACACAGCAGGTACAGATTCTAATATTTGTGGTGTATACGGTTCCCACGTAATCTATATCACAAAAAAATGTAAGAAATATTTATCATGACATGCGTTACTTGATAAATTAGAATAAATAATTCAAAACACAATTTAAATCTACCTGGCTAGCCTCCTCAGTGTCAAGTTCATTTCTATAAAATAAGAGTGTAAACCTATGTTGAGGTCGATTCGGATGTGGATTCCACCTGTATAAAAAGTGCATATAACGAAAATACATCAACACAATTAATCAAAAAAAGATGCAACATAGATATATTCGCTCCTTATCGATATCCAAGTGGTCGCCTGTTTTCACCAACATGGACGGGCAGTGGCACATGAGGCCGACCGACATGGATGTGTTCCCACGACCATATCTATGTAAAAAAGAAGTTAGTATTACGGGTTGTGCAAAAACAAAACTGATAATATTTATTTTTTAATGAAATCATACTTACTTGTAACAAATGTAAACATCCACCTATTCGATTGCGTTTCGTAGCCGTGGCGGCACATAATTGGCGGTACAAGTAAGCTAGTACCGCAGCACCCCATGCCAATCTACCACATTCCTCAAGATCCTCCATAAAAAATAAATACTGCATATGAACTTCCGTACCCGAGGTATCCGGTAGAAGGAGTGTGACGATGTACATGAGTATAAGAGCCCTAGTATGATATAAACATATGGCACGAGACTCCTCACTATCATCAGTGGGTAACTCACCGGCCCTCTGCCCAAATGTGGTATACAACCACTGTAATCGTAATGTAGACGAACTTTGCCCATGCGGCGGGATTTCATCCCCTTCTACCGGTTGTACACCCAAAAATCGGAGGCAAACATCATCTCAGTTCATGAATTCTCCAGATGGTACCCGAGGTGGGCAAATGACGGGGGGACCATCTATCCTAAGACCCATGATGATAGATACATCCTGGAGTGTGACGGTCATCTCTTCCCGTGGAAAGTGGAAGGTAGACGTCTCGGGACGCCATCGCTCTGCGAGAGCCGTAATCAACTGTCTATCTAATGTAAACCACTGTAGGTGACGTAAATGGACAAAACCACTAATTTCTAATAACTCCAAAACTATGGGATTTTCTATTTGCCAAAATGACATCTGACGGAAGTGAGAAACTAAATATAGAGTGGAACCATCCTGCAAAAAAATTTAATTAATAAAAAATATTACGACATCGAATAAGGTGCACCTACAATTTAAATGTATGTGGGAATAAGGAAATCATACGGTAATGCATGATTAGGTGTATATAATTGGTACGTATTGCTCATTCAAATTGATTTCACTATTCTGACCACTCACTACATTCCATGAACAAATATTACTTTCAACTTGAGTTAACAATTGACTCATTGATGGTTGATTATAACTTTGTGGATTCCAAGTACTACATCCAGCTTGGGTTGTGATGTCGATGTATTCTTTTACAATATATAGTACGATATCTTCGACCTCAACAGATCTCGTCAATAGAGTTTCAGTCGTTGAATCATCGACAACCTCGTTGACACCATCAAAATAATTATAAACTAACTTCAAATTCAATGATCCTGGGTTACACCCAATTGCATCGAATATATAACTCTTGAGGTCTTCATAAGTACATCCTCGCAATATCTTAATATTGCGTTCATATCTACCATAATAATAAGCATAATCGTTGCTTATTGAAACCATCCCATCAAACATTATAAGGACATTAATTATCCTTGATGCCATGTCTTTAAATTTTCTACGAGTAACCTGAAAATATCAAACCGTTAACTTACTAACTTGCTATATCAAGTCGTTAACTTACTAACTTGCTATATCATCCCTTAAAAAAAGAAGAGAATGAATAGGAGAAGAATGACCTCAGGGGGTTCCAATTTTGACCTCGGGTATACAAAGTGATCTTCCGATGTCATGGCCTTGGTAATCCATGAAATATGGTCCCCTTAGCTATAAAATACTTGTCATGGTTTCTCGACTTCAGGCCTACCATCAGCTGCTATATATTTATGTTCGTGGCCAACTATCAAAAAGGGTTTTGAGACTCCCTTCTTTCCAATCCTGGTTTTAGCCAGTCCAAGGAGCAAATAAAGAGAAGGTATTAGGACTTAGATCTGGGTACTACCGGACCATGGGGGGGGGGGAACTTGTGCAGCAGGTCAACATGAAAACTCCTCAGCATGAACAAGGGTCTGTTATGGCAGATTGATAGCTGAATTTCAGACGTTTAAATAGCATGTAATCCGGGCTCATATAAGCCTGTTTTTTGCATACATTTCGGGTCATTTAGTGCCTAAAGCTGATTCAGGTGGTAGACATCTCAGGCTTATACAAGCCTTATTTTGCATGCTGTTTCAGGCTTTACCTAAGCAGAGACCCCGGACCCATATATGAGTAAGGCAGGGCCTGAACCAAATCTTGAACATAGGGAAGGCAAGAAAGCATAGTAGGGTCCCAAATACTTTGAGCTTAATAAATCCTAAGATCGATATGTTGAAGTTTGGGAGAAGGGGGTCTTGGAATATACCTATAAATGTTCCAGACCTGTTATTCAGGGAGCCCAGAGATGTTGATGCACTCCTAAGGAAGATTACTTCAATAGTAAAAAGACTTTGGCCGTGACAATGATATGGCGTATATGTCATCTCATTTAAAATTTAAAAGTGTCCATTTACCAAAGCCCAGGATATCCCTAAGAACCAGATAAATATAAAATTTGGGCATAGGGTCCTAGGTCCCATCTTGTGCTAAGCCATGTGACAGGTTCCGACCCAATTGGGCAGCATGATAGAATGAAGGCCCCTGGAGTTGAGTCCTGGACTCTAGCTATGATCTTGAGTATTCTAAAATCAGATTGAAGCATGTCTGAATTCATAAATCAGAAACATATGCGGAAGAAGAGTCTTATAATAGGAATACTTACAATGATGAGGCGCATGAGCCATTTCACTAAGTCTAATATAATAGACTTAAATGTGGATAACATAAGTCCAATAAGGAAGGCATATGAGGTCAGATTTCATTTTGTCCAATATATATGAAATCAACAAAAGAACTCTAAAACAAACCTATTATTAAACAACATCTAAAAATTTATTACTTCGGAGGAACTAACCTAAAACATTTATAATTAAACAACGTTTCTAAATCCACTCTAAATAAACAATTTTTCAAAAATCAAACACTACTTAAACAACAACTAAAATCATATTATAACCAAATAAACGATAGATGATTTCACCGATGTAATTAAGCAATAAAAACTAACAATATATCAAGCAATAAACATTTTAATTTTACAGATCAATATTTGTTCAAATAAACGTTATGCACAAATAAAACTAATAAACGTTGGATCAATATTTGTTCCAGGCTAGGCAAGCAAACGCATCAATGCAAAGGGCAGAGAGTCATGGGGAGCCCTTGATTCTAGCACTGTCAGAAATCCCCCGTTTTGCACTTGGAATTGCATACATAATAATTAATTTTACCTTCCTTTTTAGGATCGATCAGGATAAAATTCGGGAGAAAATTTAGGATCGATCAGGACAAATATTACCCTTCAATTGATCCTCCTTCAATTGTCCTTCAATTTGGAATGCTGGACGATGTTTACAGCCGGTCGTCCACCGCCCTAGCAGCAGCCTCCGCCGCCGCCGAAGCACGCCGCACACGCCGCCGCCCCCGTCTGCCGCACACGCTGCCGCCGCCGCGGACTCACGCCGCCGCCGTGGGCTCACGCCGCCGCCGCCGTCGAGTTCGCCGCCGGGTAAGTCGAAGGCAGTAAGAGTAAACGGGAATTAAAAGATGTCTTTGTTTGTTTTTCTTTTTTGGAACATAGATATGCCTTTCTTTTATGTACTGTAATGTGCACCAGACCAGACACAGGCAATCAAGACAGCGAGATGAGATACCGGCTACGGTCTACAAACAAGACATGGCGCATGGATGACCGGATGTGTCCCTCGGGCGGATAAGGCTCGATGCGTGTCATGTGGGCCTCCAAATGGGCCGGTCCATCAGGAGCCCACCCGCCTACCACAAGCGTCGCCGGCCGTTCATTTAATTCCTCCCCGCCCGGATCAGGGTTGGATTTGGCAGCTGAGCGGGGGTGCAAACGTACCAATATACTTGTTCGAAATTAGAATCTATCGACTCAGCTCATTTATTATGTTAAATAAAAAAATTTTGAAAAAAAAATAAAACTTGACTCGTTAAATTAGTCGAGTTTGAACGTATTTCTACTAGGCACGATAAACTCGCGAGTTACTCGATTAAATATTCTATTGAATATTTGTTTCTAAAAATTAATTTATTAATATTAGTAATCATATATTATCACTTAAATATATTAAATAATTAAAAATTTTAGTTTAAACTTGGACCGAGTTTCATAAATGAGTTAAATCCAGAGTTTCACAATGATTTTTTTTATTGATTTTGAGTTTTATAAATGAGTGTGTATTTAAGTATTGTATTGATGGAAATTATAATTCCTTCCGCCGGGGCCAGGGTTGGATTGGGCAGCGGAGCCACCGGTATCGGAACCATCAGTATCTAATTTTAACCCGTGTTCCGATTTTGATGCTGATAATTTTAAATTATCAGGAGATAACAAAAATAACTTCATCACTTCTCTCTCTAGTTTCACCCTCAAAAAATATCAGGAGATAACCAATTTTTACACAATGTTACATTCTTTGAGAGAGAGAGAGAGAGAGAGAGAGAGAGAGAGAGAGAGAGAGAGAGCGAGAGCTAAACTCCAGTTGGTTCATCAAGCGGAAATTCTCAAAATTGTTGGAGCATCAACAAAAACATTTGAGACGAGAAACGTGGATATCATATTACTTTTGATATAAAGTATGATGAAATCTATTGCTGATGTATCTACTCAAAAAATCAGAAATAAAAGCCATATTTGATTCAATACTGTACGATAACTGCGTTGAGCACTTAAACCACTGTCAATTTTGAAGTCGATACATAACGAATAAAATCATCAATAAGTGTTTAGTAATCAATATTGAAACTTTTTATACAGACAAAGCATAATGTTATTTGGTGTAGTAATTTCGATATTAATATTTGTAAAAGATGAAATTTCAATATCAAAACTGATAGGACCCTTGTGTTACCCATCATACTTCATTTGTATAAAAGTTGATTCTAACATTAACACCGTTAGCGCTAATTAAACATATTTTTATCACTATCAATTTCAAAATCAGTACCGATTTAAGTGCTCAATATATACGAATAAACACTTGTATCCCTATCAACTTTTATGCATTTCTTCGGTTGTTTTCCTTGTACATTTATGCACATATATATGTACAGATATTAAAAGTGTACCTATATAAGTAGCTTGAATCCAAAGTGAAATATATTTTTACTTTTAATTTCTTGGCACATGTGATAAAAGGGGCACCCAAGAAGATCCTCTGTAAATGAATATCAAAATTGAACTTTTTCAACTTCAGTCATTTCCCACCAACTTTGCTCAAGCATATTGTGGCTTTCGCTTGTCTCCAGCCCAAAGCAACGTACAGAACAACTCGCTAGCCCCTTTCTCCTCCTCCTCCTCCGCCGGCGCACCACCGCGCCCTCCCAGCTGCTCCGGCGGGGGGCGACCACCTTCTCCGCGGAGATGGCCATGAGCAGCAACGTCGTCGGCGCCATCAACTTCGTCGCCATGCTTCTCTCCATCCCCGTCCTCGCCGCCGGCATCTGGCTTTCCACCCAGCCCGACAACGCCTGCGTCAACCTCCTCCAGTGGCCCGTCATCGCCCTCGGCGCCCTCCTCCTCGCGGTGGCCCTCGCCGGCTTCGTGGGCGCCTTCTGGCGCATCCCCTGCCTGCTCTACTTCTACATGGTCGCCATGCTCGTCCTCATCCTGCTGCTCGCCAGCCTCGTCGTCTTCGTCTACGCGGTTACCGCCGGCGGCGGAGGCCACCTCGCCCCCGGCCGGGCCTACCGCGAGTACCGCCTGGAAGACTACTCCGGCTGGCTGCGCCGCCGGGTACAGGGCTCCTACAAGTGGGAGCCGATCAGGAGGTGTCTGAGCTCCACCGGCGTTTGCTCAGAGCTGAACCAGACCTACCGCTCCGCGCAGGACTTCTTCTACGCCACCATCACTCCCCTCCAGGTCCGTCTATCTCCACGCAAGTTTATTAATTTTCTTCATCAGAAATTTAGGATATATATATATATCATATTAGAAAGGGTCCGGATCAGCTCATTGTGGAAAGAACAATCTCAGTCTTTAATAAGAAATGACCACAACCCTTGAGTCATTTATCAGGAAATGAGATTGTTCTTCTTTCCATCAAAAAAGTGAGATGATTTTGAATTCTATGAGAGAAGTTTTCTTTAAACCGGTGAGGAACACTCTTGGCCTCAACAACACAATATGTGGAGCTCATAATTTAACTTGCGAGATCTATATATATGATAAGATAGACTTGTCTTTTCGATGGTGTGATTGAAGGTGTTCCCTCAAACATATAACTTATATAACTTTTTCTCATATCACATGGGTTTTTTGGGAAAAAATTTTGAACCAACATATTTTAAAAATTATTTTCTGAAATTAACATACCACTGTGAGACTCATATTTTTTTGTCCATGTCAATCTGCCTCTAAATTCTATCGATCCGATCAGTCTGGATGCTGCAAGCCGCCGACACTGTGCGGGTACACCTTCGTGAACCCTACGTACTGGATCAGCCCCATAAACACGGCGGCGGACGAGGACTGCGGCCGCTGGAGCGACGAGCAGGAGCAGCTGTGCTACGCGTGCGGGTCCTGCAAGGCGGGGCTGCTGGCCAGCCTCAGGAGGGAATGGAGGCGGGCGGACCTGATCTTGCTCTTCTCCTTGATACTGCTCGTCTGTGTCTACCTGATGAGCTGCTACTCCTTCAGGACGGCCAAAACCGAGGAGCTCTTCCGCAGGTACAAGCAAGGGTACACCTGACGAAGAGGGCGGGAGAGAAGATGGAAGGAGGCTGTGCGTGTTCTCGGTGGGAAGGGAATCAAAACAAAAGAGAGACGAGAGGAGGTGTCCGCTCAAAGTAGCCTGCTGGCCTAAGGGTTTGAGGAATTCGGAGTTAGGGTTCTTTGTGCATCAAAAGATGCAATTTTCCTTTTGGAGTGAAATGTTAATTGTCTAGCTGGCTTGAGAATATTAATCAACAAGGTAATTGTCAGTTGTATCAGTAATATGATAACACTCTAATGTGTGATTACCGTTTCATTGGACCCACATATGGATATTGTTTGTAACATGCAGACATATTAACAAAGATTTAGTTAACTATTTTTTTCGAGGATTGAATTGAAAAAACTTCAAAAGTTAACAGCCTGTTTGGTAACAGTATTATCTAACTGTATTAGTATTAATTTTAAAACTGTTATCAACACTCAACTTTAAGAGCTGTTTGGATAACAGTATCAATTTTGAAATTAACAGTAGTAAAGTGTATCATTTTTAATACACCTCTTCCCCTGTATTAAAATTGATATTATCGACTCCCTCCCATCGATTGGGCGCCGTCGAAGATTCCGTCGAAGCCTTTGCAAGTCGCGGCCGCCGACCCTCGATCCTGCGCCTCTTCGCCCGCGAATGGTTTCCATCGAAGCCCTCCCTCGAGCTCGCGAGTTGCGGCTGCCGTAGTGAAGCTCGATCCTGCGCCTCTTCGCCCGCGGCTGGCTCCCGTCGAAGCCCTCCCTCGAGCTCGCGAGTTGCGGCTGCCGCAGTGAGGCTTCGGTCGAAGCCCTCGATCCTGCGCCTCTTCGCCCGCGGCTGGCTCCCGTCGAAGCCCTCGAGGTCACGAGTTGCGGCTACCGCGGTGAAGCTTCGGTCGAAGCCCTCGATCCCGCGCCTCTTCGCCCGCCGCTGCCGTTGAAGCCCTCGATCCTGCGCCTCTTCGCCCGCCGCTGCCGTCAAAGCCCTCGATCCGGTGCCTCTCCGCCCGTAGCTGGTTCCCATCAAAGCCCTCAAGCTCGTGAGTGTCAAAGAATGTTGTTTTTGCTCTCTGTGTTTCCTGCGTCTTCTCCGCCCCTATCCCCTCCTCTTCCCCTATCCATCTCCCTCCCTCCAGTGCTCTCGATGTCGGTTTCATCTTCCTTCCCTCCTGCAGCCTCCGTCGTCCTCGTCGTCGTCTGAACGCCGGTCGCGCTCCGACGCATTCCTAACTTCGAGACCTCCTTCCGCAAAGCAGAGCGTCCGTCTCCGGAGCCATTTCCGGTTGGTATGTGTGTATATGTATATATGTGTGCCGAGCAATTTCCATCTTCGGATGCTCTTTTTTGTACATCTGATATCTCTCAATTTCCATCTTCTGATCCCGTTCTCTCCATTTCCCCCCTTTTCTTCTGCTCGGAAGATTAATAGAGATAGAACAGCTAGCCGGCCGGCTTGGATTTGCTGGCTAGCGTGTGAGCCTCCGTCAATCGGCAAGCGCTTCCAAGCAAGCATTTATCGCGGAACTTCTGGTGAACGGATAGCGTACAGAGAGTGGCGAGAGCTTGGATTCATTGACTTAAATCACTTATTCATAGTTTTACAAACAAACTTACTTTTTATGTTTTTAATTTTTACAAAGACAGTAACATTGTCTCTTAGGACGAAGCTCTCTGTACATGACACCCTGTAGGTTATCAAATTCAAAAGCTGCAACCTCTGGGAACGGGCAATAGCATCTAATTGGACACTTTCCTTTTTGATGGAAACCCAGTGGTGCTTAGTATACGTTGGACTAGTGATATTTGGGTTTGCCAATCGAAGGACCAGGAGAACAGGAATGTCACCATCTTTCTGAATGCAAACGGTCACAAAATGTGTGGAACAGCTTGATCAATCACTTTAACTTAAATTGATATATAAGTAGTTTCGGTAATGTTTTTTTGTTATATTTGTACGCTCGTAATCTTACCCCCTGTTTGGTAACACTATTAGGAACCTCTATCACTATCAATTTTAAAATTGATATTGATAAGAACCATCAAGAGGTGTTGTTTTTCTTGCCATGCTTTGCACTTGTATTGCATGTTAGGATAATATTTTCAGACATGATTTCTAATATATGTGATATGACCGAGATTGTTATAACCTGCCCAGAATCCTAAACTAGGAATGCGATATTTTTTGGAAAATTTAACTTCAAATTCACTTACTTCTCTACTAACAAGACCCTTATTTCAGCAGCATTCATGTGAAGTTGGAGCTTTGGATGCTGAGAAACCCCAAAGGTCAAAAACATTTTATTGATCCCATAATGGGGAGTTGTTTCCTAATTCACCCCATGGCATTGCCATTAGAGCTTATGATCTTTAAACTACACTGAAGACACGGAAATGGAAGCGGAACTTCCTTGTATAATTGTATTCCCTCAATGTTGTTATGTTCCTGCTCTCTTGGTAGGAACTAGTCTTTCTTATTATCTTTTGCATCCCGTGTTATCATATGGAAACTTCTGCATCATTCAACGATGTCATATTTAAGTTGTGCCATGAAGAATCCTCTCTCTAGCACCAGACTTCACATCCCAAATATACAAAGAGCACAAATGATCAGATAATGATAAATTCCTGCACAAACAAGCTACATATCCTCTTATGCTATCCCATGCAACCATAGATGGATAACAAGGATGCCCAGGAAACATTCTTTCTACACCTGTATGCCCTGACAGGGAGTAGTGAGGTACGTGTGGATTGTTATCATGACATGCAAGTTCATCAGTAGGATTCAATTTTGTGAACAAATTTTCTAATAGATTTACTTCTATCTCACCACTATAGAAGCCATAAACAACAGCATATGGCACATGGACATTTTTTGAGAGTATGATACAAGAGGACACAGTGTTTCTATCCCACAGAAGTGAATCCACTGACGCACTGTAATTTTCATCGGGAAGGAGTACTGTCAGTCCTTTAAGGTTCTGTCTTGTACATAATTAATATTAAGATTTATTGATCATACCTTCAAGTGGGTGATGTAGTTCAAGAAATGGGTTTTATACACAGAATTAGGAGCCCTAGGTGTGTTTTATTGGCTGATATAATAAATAAACAGTATGCAAAAACTCATATATAGCCGGGTTCTATTATTCTTATACAATATTCTTTACATGCTAGTAGATTCTGGATCCTATTTAGGTCTTTGAGCGGGATTCTTGTACAATATTCTTTACATGTTTGGTTTTCTGCATTAATTTTATAATGTTCTTTTTCTTCTTCTATTCATGTTATCTATGTATATGTAGTTTCCTACTAAATGGACAACGAAGCAAAAACTGGAGCTCTAAAGTGGGATGATACCCGTGATAGTTTTCTTACGAAACAACTCGTATTACAACATCGTGCTGGTAAAAGAGCATCAAATGGATGGAAACCTGAGGCATGGAGTGCTATGGCTGAAAAGTGTACTTCAACTTTTGGTACACAAGTCACAGTTCCCCAACTCAAGTCTAGAATGTTTGTGTTAAAAGGATATTTTTATGATCTCAAACGTCTAATTAACGAGGTTAGCGGTTTTGGATGGGATCATAATAGAAGAATGATCACGGCTGAAGATAATGAATGGGATAATCTCCTTAAGGTTTGAGATATTATTGTTTATGATGTTTAGTTTTAAATTTTTGATTTTTGACATATTTTTTGTTCTTATTTTTATAGAAGGATAAGAAATTCAAGAAGTGGAGAGGAAAATCAATTGATCTGTATGGAGATTGGTTTGAGATATTTGATGGTATTTTACATTACATCCATATGTACGGTAACTTTTCTTTGTTTTATTTTGATTTTAACGTAAATGATAATTGCGTTTAGGTACTAGAGCAGAAGGAAAAGGTCAACAAGGAACTTTATGTCCACCATCTGTTTCTTTACATTCAACATCGCATACCACTCCTATTTCATCACCACAAGATGAAGAATGCCTCAAGTCCGGATGTTGAAACTAGATGCGGTTCAAAAAGACGTTCTTCTGGAAAATCTAGTTCTTATAAAGGTAAGCGCAAACAAACTAGAGTAAGTGAAGAAGATATATCCATGTCTTCTCGCACTTAAGGAGGTTCGAAGCTCTAAGGGTCACCGGTCCACCACCATCAAGTCAATCACTCATTGCTCAATGCATGGACATTATCATGGCAATGGATGAGTTGTCAGCTGAAGAGAAGGTGGCTGCTGCATTTCGACTTGAGAACAACCCAAGCACCCCAACTATTTTTTTAAAATTTGACCATGAGTGTCGTCTTGCTTGGATACGATCAATTTTAGGGAAGAAGTAAGAAAAGTAGGACTTAATGTTTGTATTTCTCGGAAGACACTTGTTTAGTTTGTAGTGAACTTTATTGATATGTGGTGTGTCGTGTCTTCTTTAATTATGTATCGTTTGGAAGACTTTTGTTTGTAATCTTGTTTTTATGTGACCTTTGTGTTTATGCAATTGACTTCTCATTGTAATATTTGGTACTTTGTTATTTATATTTTTAGTTTGTAATCAAATATGGATTGGGATGATGAAGCAACTAATGAATATTATCAAAGAAGACGTAACATAGTTGCTTATATTGCATCTATGGTTGCTAGTAAGGCAAGTATTCAATCTTCAGAGAGTAGAAATACTGGGGTTCGTGTAAGAAGCTCAATACTTTCTGGCAAAACATATACTCAAGAACTGTTAAATGGTGTTGAATCTCGTTTTCGTGAAGTGTGTGGTTTGGATAAAGAAGTTTTTCTTTCATTATCTAATCTACTTAAAGATAGAGGACTTTTAAAAGACACTAGAAGAATGAATGTGGAGGAGATGATTATGATTTTTCTTTTTATCATGGTCGGAAAAGAGTCAAATAGAAGAACACAAGAAAGATTTCAACACTCAGGAGAGACAATCAGCAGAAAAGTTAATGAGGTGATCAATGCTTTGTCATGTTTAATACATGAGTATATAACATTGCCTCTAACAGACACTCCAAGATACATTCTTGAAAGGAGAAAATATCATTTTTTCAAGGTACTAAAGCTTGTTCATTACTTTATTTTTGATTTTACAATTATTTCCCCTAAAAACTACCTGTTACATTTTGCATCTAGGATTGTATTGGTGCAATAGATGGTACTCATTTTCTCGTAGAAGTTCCAAGTACAGAAGTTGCTCAATATCGTGACCGAAAGAATCAAGTTTCTCAAAATGTGATGGCAGCATGCAGCTTTGATATGAAGTTTTTATATGTACTTCTTGGATGGGAAGGTTCTACTCAGATTCTCTAGTATTACGTCTTTGCAATAAACGGTGGATTTTATGTTCCTGAAGGTGATTTTTTTTTTGAGTTATTTTTTGTTAAATATTTTGTTTCTTAACAACTTTATTTGCATTTAACATTTATATTTTATTTCTAGGTAAGTATTATCTTGTTGATGCTGGTTATCCAAATACTGGAAGTTTCCTTGCACCATATCGGAATGTGAGATATCATTTGAAAGAATTTGCTCAAAGTCACTTGAGACCTCAAAATTATAAAGAATTATTTAATCTCCGGCATGCGTCTCTTAGAAATGTCATAGAACGGATGTTTGGTGTTTTAAAGGAACGATTTCATATTTTTCAATCATCTATTGAGTACCCAATACAAACTCAAACAAAGATTATCTTGATTGGTTGTTTTCTGCATAATTATATTCGGAGTGTAAAAGGAGATATGGATGAACTATTTCATCAATATGATAGACAAATTGCAAGAGTGATAGAAAATGAGATTATTGAAAGAAGACAAGAAAGGGTTGAGAGTAATATTGAGTCATCATCTGCGAAGAACGTCGACGTGGCAAAGAACTTAGAAATAGAATTGCTCAAGAAATGTGGGAAGAGTATAGTAGAAGAAGACATTAACTTTTATCACAGGTATGATCACATGACAAACAAAGATACCTCCTTTTATACATATTCGAGAGCATTCAATTTTATTTGTTGTAGTATGACTTCGTAGAATGGTGCATGAATTTCCTGTTTCTTTATTCATGTAGTATTTCCTGTTCCTAATTGTTACAGGCTGGTTCCTGGCATCTGCTCTGGAAGCGTTGATTGGTGGGATGCAATTTAAATGCAACTCTCTCTCTCTCTCTATCTGTGTAGACTTTTGTAAATTTTCTAGAGATATATGTAACCAATCAACAAGGATCCAACTACATTTGGTGCTTTTTATATCAGATATGCAATACAAGGTGCTTCAAATCCACCGAATTCTTACTGTGCACATCCTAGTTTTATGTTTGCTTTTGAGTTTGAACGGCATAGCACCGCAAACCATGCAATCCTCATCAGCTGTAAACAGAGAATCAAAATCCACCAAGAGACCAAACAGCGAACACCATCCACTGCCCAAGGTGGTGCACCAATCTCAGCTCCTAGCCTTAGCCCTCTCATCAGCTGCAGCACTCTGTATGCCTCATAGACAACAGGCATCACCAGCCATACCGTTGACTTCCAGTGCCATGTGAGCATTTCCGTCAGCATCTGTGTAGACAGAAGCAAAAGGTATGGCCCAAGCAAGACAACTGAAGAGATGAACGGTAGGTGAGGCTGGAGAAAGCCTCTGCAGGAGGCTGCAATCATCACCAGAGGAACAATGAACCCAACCATACATGCGGCCTGTCACCAGCAGCAGAGAAGGGCCTAGGAGCCACATTGGCCATTTGAGAGGTTGATGCTCTAGAACCGGCTGGCATTTCATTTCTACAACATTTTCTCCATTATCTAATGGCCTGTTTGTTTTGGTGATGGTATCATCTTTGTTTTTATCCATCCTCTGGATTTGTTTACAATTTTCCTTTCCCCTGGTTGCTGGTCTTTTCTTTTTATTGTATGTATGCATGGTTATTGTTGTGGTTGGGACACATGCTGCCATCTTTGTGCCTCCACCATTTTGGTGATAGCTTTCCTGGGTATTTTTGGAGATTACTGTTCTCTTTGTTTGAAGGATTGATATTGCCCCAGTTATTCTTATTTCCAAGAGCCATGCTAGTATATTTTGTTCTTCTTCTCTTTCGAAAGAACAGGCCTAAATTCCGATTTCTAAGGATGAATTCGAAGATTTGGGGGTGGCAAATAGTCAAGCACAGTGTCATGGTGAATATTTCGTCTTAATAGACAGTAACATTTTATGTTTGTTGTAGTTACGGTTGAATTTTATGCATGTATGTCTGTACAGAGCATGGTCAAAAAAATATGAGATTTTGACATTTCAATAATATATATAATTAAAATTAAAATATTTAAATATATATTTAATTTTGTAAATAATATAGATATTTTTATATTTTAACAATAATTTTGGTATTAAAATAAAATTTTGATGTTAATTAATCAAAATATTTCATAGTGATTTTCATATTGATATTGTATTACCAAACACCTAATATCAATTTTAATATTGATATAACATTACCAAACGCTTAAAGAAACTTGATACTATCACTTTTGATATTGATATTACATCTTCTTGGAATATCAATATCAAAATTGATATTGTATCAATTTTGATACTCAAAACAAACAGGCCATAAGTATATTTTGTTGAGAGTAACATCAGAATATGTGATTTCTTTAGAAAGTTATTAATTTGGTTGTTGATGACATCAAGTTTTCAAAGAAAGTAGATTTTAACACATCGACTTATAAATATGTTCATATGTTAAATTGATAGAAAGTTAATTATTTTTCGGAGATTGAGTTGAAGAAATTCCTAAATTGAACCCATTTCGTTAATTGGTTTAGTGATGGGTAATCTCTTGAAAAATTGCTAATTAGTGAGGTTGTGGGCTAGTTAATTGGTTTAGTCGTTAAATTATTAAACTTTCTAAGTATATGAACACCCCAATGAAATTAATGAAAATATTGTCCAAAGTATGAATCATCTAAGCAAATCTGAATGCTTGTCTTCTCATAATTGAGATCCAAACATTAGATTAATTAACTAGCTAGGCTTCCAAACACTTTCACAAGACTCTGTCAAAGTTCCCTTTGCAGGATACATATCACTGCCCAATTAAGAGTGATCTTGCACAAAATGAGTGGTACATGAAAACAGTGTCCTCGATCCGAAGTACATCTTAGATCAATTCCAGGAGACCCATGAACACTGACGGTAAGGTTAACACATCTAAAAACATGTTAAGAAATTAATTATGATTAATTGTTTTTTCAAAATTTAGATGGAAAAGTATCGAAGTTAAATACATTTTGTTGAGAATAATTCAGGAATAGTTGACTTCTTTGACAAATGTGTTAATTAATTAACATAGTTGTTGGGTTAGTTAATTAACTATAATTCAGTCCTTAGAGCCATGACCCATGTGATTCAGTGGTTATAGAAGAACCAGAAAAACAATAGGCAACTTCTTCCTGAGCAAAGATGAGAGTTCCAAACTCATATATATATAAACCAGAAGAGAAACAAAATCTGGCTTACAAGCACATACAAGTCCTACCAATTAGATCAAGAAAAGTGGTTCACAATAAGTTGATCCAGGTGAAAGATAAAAGGAAGATAGAAAGGAAAAGATCTTGTTCTTGATAGTGGAAAGAGGGCATTAACCTGTGTGTTTCAGGCTCCTGTCTGCTGCTGTCCAGTTCATCGAGAATCTTGCTTTCCTTTGCTGTACTGCTCTTTTTTGGTCGCCTTTCAGTAATACTAATCTTGCACCGTCGCCCTCGGCGATCTCCCTCATCTTTTATACTAGTCAAATCACGTGCTTCGCACATGTTCGAATGATATATTATATACCGATTATATATAAATTTATAGGATAATTGAGATAAATTCTTATGATAGATAAATACATTATAAAAAATTAGTTAAATTATAAATGTTATAGTTTACTCTTCAAATATACACATAAATCGGTAATCAAACTGACATTGATTTGAGTGACATTTATATGAATTTAACAATTTTCATTTATAAAGATTGATTATAATATTATAAACAACACTCCTTTTATATTATTATTTTTATTATTATTATCATATTTATTTATTTGCAACCAATGTAAACATTGATTGATTCTAGTTAGTTATGATATATTTTTATATTTCTAGACTTATACATTCCAAATGAAAATGAACATAATTTTGAAAGTAAAATAAGATGCGGAGAATGAAGACATCCACCACAACTTAGCAAGAAGTAAATATTACAACATAAATTATCATAAATGAATATAAAATAGGTAGGACAAAAATATTATGTCAATTAGACACGGAGTAACAAAAAGGCCACTCATGCTTTTGATACAAAATTTTTACTTAGTCCTCAAAAATCTGAGTCACGATAAGCTATCATCCATGCATGAATACATCTCAAATAAGTTATATAAAGAGGTGAGTGAGGAATATGTTTTCAAATTTTACTTTGTTCATAGCAAGTCAAATTCCGAATTGACAACATTAATGTATCCCACCTGACCAACAAACTTTCCACTTCACAAAAAAAATCATAAAAGAAATAAAGTGGGATCCTCTTGCGTCAACAATAACAATGCACAAATGTTTTTGGCATTCAAAATAACTTGAATGGGAACGAACATTCAGATCTAGTCTAATTTTCACTTAAACTAAACTCATCTTACGACGACATCACCCGATCCCAATTGGATTAGGTATAACAATTAATCCAAATCTTAATTGGGTTTACAAAGCCTAATTCTCCGAATTGGTCCGCTACTGAGACCTACAGAAATTGCTCCAAATCCTAATTGAGTCTACAAAGCCTAATTCAAATTTTCAATTAAACTTCGGAGATAGAAATTTTAAATTTGAGAATTTCTTTTTAGTTAAGAGTTTACATCTTACTTTATTTCATTTTTACTTTTGACATTTTAGGTTTATAATGTGAACTGACATTTTTCAATTTTCAGATATGATTACCTTGGTCATAATCAAGAATTGGCAAGTTAGATTAGATGAATTTGATTTAATCATATTTTGAACCAATTTCAAATCAACTCAAGTCCTTCCTTAAATTTTATAAATTATATTAATACAGTTGCTTTATCTTACATTCACCAAAAAATTAAAAATATTCATTTATTTAAAAAATACTAATTATAAGAAATGACTACCTTCTTTTGAGTGAAACTTTCAATAAAATATCTAGGTCATTTATGGTACAAAACTAAGTTTAAATCATAGTATATAATCAGGGCATTTGGATTGGCATTTATAAAAAATAAAGTCACATTTGTTAGACATTTATTTCCAATTTTAGAACCTCTAATTCTATTACACTTCTTGCTAGGTAAGAGAATAATAAATTGGGATTCCCCACCCATCACTCTTTGACTTCTTTCTCATATATAATGAGAAATGCGGGATAGGAATATGAAAAGAGAGTAACCTATGGTGGAAAAGGAACGAAGAAGTAAAGATAAAAAAATTTAACAACGTATGTAAAGAGAAAAACACGAGAAATGTAATATGTGACTAAAGACATCTCAAATGCCAAATGTACACATAAAGTGAGAAGGTATTGAAAAATAAATAGAACATAAAAAAGATAACTGCATATAGAAAAAAAGAAAATATACAGAATGAGAAAACATTCTTAACATTACCGTGAAGTCTCCTTATATACTTAAAAAGTAGCATTTGGGTGTGTCAAGACTCTTTTTCATGTATAGTACAAAAGTTGACGACCAACCTATTAAGAATAATAAGAAAAGAGAGTAAAGTTGCTTCATGAAAAAATGGACGATGAAGTGTAGATAAAAAATATAATCACATATATAAAAGAAAAAGCATAGGAGCCTAGGGGAAGGGGTAAAGCTACTCCATGGACTGCACTCCAAGGCTAGCCATTGTCACCATTGAGGGGTCTAGCGATAACTCCTCTTATCGTGTCAAGTTAAGACGATGCTGGCAGGAAAGAGGAAAATCATGAAGCCAATCAGAGTCCAGAGAAGGTGAAAAACTGACATGAACTGGCGAGAGGTAGGGGAGGGGTCTCATAGGCTACAGATATCCTCTTTACTTCACTCTAGCAAATCTCCTCTAGAACGGCAACACTGTAGCCTTGCATAGAAAGGAGAGCGGTGTTTTCTACATGGACGAGGTGTCATTCTCCTATGCATACACCAAGCCCATAATGCAGGGCCTATGGTGTTATGTGAGATGCGACGTGTTCTGTAAGAACGGATGGCTGACGGAAGAAAGTTGGCGGAAGAATTGGAGGAAGAATCGAGCGTTTCAATGTTGATCGGACGATCGGGGGAGACAGGATGAACAAACAAAGATTCGCCCGAGCAAACCAACCAAGAAGGGAGAGAGAGAGAGAGAGAGAGAGAGAGAGAGACGACAAGGAGGGAGAGGTAGTAACGGGGAGGAGATGGGGGCGGAGATGGCATTGAGAGGTGGAGATGAAAACGGCTAGAGATGTCAGTGCAAGGAGGGAGAGGTAGTAACGGCGAGGAGATGGGGGCGGAGATGACACTAAGAGGTGGAGATGAAAACGGCTAGAGATGCCAGTAGGCACTTGTAACACAGATGAAAATCGGACGATTGGACGAGGGGACAACACCTCTGTTCACATAGTTTAAATAACATGATGTATTTTATTTTGAAGGCAATATTTTAGATAGTTTGTGGATTTCATGATTATTTATTTAAATGTATTAGCTAGGTTTGAATTAGAAAGCACTTGAAGGTTTTTAATTGAATATGAGAGACTTTGAAAATTTAGTGAAAGGTCCAAAAGTAACTACTTTGATGACTTAGTTCACAATATGTATCATTAAAATATTATGAGATTTAAAGTAACTACTTTGATGACTTGGTTTGCAATATAAAGTTTTCTTATTTATTTGACTCTTTCAACGGCCAACATCTTCAACAAAATATGAGAGAGAGAGAGAGAATTGTTCAAATGATAACATTTTGTATTGCAAACCAAACATGTATATTTACATGAAGTGAAATGGTATAAGTCAAATATGCTTTGGTCATTATAATGGATATCAAAGATAATGTTGTGTAGCCCAATAGAAAGTAGCTAACTCCTACTTTAGTGAATAAAAATGATTAATTAATAGATAAAAAAATAGGAAATTTGCAAAGTAGAAAATTTTAATTAATGTAAAAAAATATAAAAAAATATATATTATAGAAACATCAAAAGTTATGAAATCTAAAAAATTAGAAAGGGTAGGGATTCAAAATATGGAAACTCCGAAAACTTGGAAATCTGAAAAGATTGGAAAAATGAAATTTGAAAAGATTAGAAATATGACAACTAATTAAACACTTGAAAAGTTCGAAAATCCAAGAGGTTTGAAATTCTTAAACCATAAAAAGTAAGATTCTAAAGATACATTAAATCTTGACAGTCTAAAAATTGTGAAAGAAAGAATTTTAATCTAACCCAACCAACAGATTTTTATTATTGAATTCATTAATCATAATGGGATGTTTGTATGCATGACAAATTGGATTTTATTACAATTTTATATTTTTATAACAAAACTTCTTACAAGAGGTGTTTGACAATCATTATAATTTTATGGTTTTAAAAAGTTTTACTTTATGAACAAAAAAAAGCAAGTGATACTTTTTTTTATCTTGTCATCTCCCACTTTGTTCAGTCATATATGGTATCCACTATTTTTTTATCATTATATCTTCCCAAACCTGATAAATATATTTTATTGATTAGCTTAGACTTTATTTTGATACAATCTTTTATCATGAAAATGTACACAAAATTATTTTTCAACCAAACACCCTACGTGATGTAAGAGCAAAGCTAGGACGTGAATGAATACATGTCAAACAAATTTTTAAATTTTATAATAGCGTAATGTAGATTACAAATTTTAAAAATAAAACTACACAAATAAAAATTCAAGTCCAAACACTTTATAAATGCATATAATTAAGATGCTGTCAAAATTTCATGTTACCCGAGAATCTATTAGTAAAATATTTTGTAATTTATCATCACTATGTCCTAGAACTATTCAACCATTGTTGATTTCACATTTATAAAAAATATCCTGATGTCATATTATATTGTTGAATCTTATTTGACAACAATAAGTACCAAGCAATAAATAGATTTATCAATAAGCTTATCATTTTTAGATGCTTTCATTTTTTACCTTTATTTAATTTTCTAGTAAATACATATTTAGATATTTTAAATTTATGTCATACTGTAATAATGATATAGCATTTATATTTACACAAAATACATTTATAATACCAACCGATAAAATAATAGAATGCAATGTTAGTTTTATTTTAAAAAATAGATAATATCAACTATTAAAGATGTGATGTTGACAATTATTATAAAACAAAGTTTGTAAAAATGGTTATTAAAATTACATTTTTTACACACACACAAAATGAGACCGTATAAAGAAAAATAATGATGTCAGATGTTAAGTTTAGAGTTCGGGTACACTCTATTAGTTATCAATATAATAAAATATCATTTTAAAATGTGACAAGGGTAGTGGATTTTGGTAATAGATATTTCTATTATCATTAAAAGGGTTAAGTTATTTTGAATAAATTGAAACTTTGTTATAATTTTTGTTTTTTATAAAAATAAAAATAATTTTATTTATGAAAATATAATTTACATTAATCTATACAAAAATAAATTAATAAATGTCATATTACTATTGTATCTAATCTAGCATCTTTAGTATTTATTTTGTATTCTTTATATAACAAAATTGTAACTATTTATATATTTATTTATCACAAACCTAAGATACTATTAACTGACCATGAATTCACCGTGAATGTATTACTATTACATCTAATTTACTATCATTGATATTTACTTTTATTTTGTATCTTTTGTATGACAAAATTGTAACTATTTATATAGTTATTTATCACAAACCTAAGATGCTATTTAAGTTCAAAGAAAAAGATCACGACGAGTCCATGGTAAATATGGACAATAAAAGACTATTTTTCTAAGGTATAATAAAATGATATACACCACCAATCAATTGAATATCGATAAATCAAAACTATGAGGAGAGAGGATGTATCTAGACAACAAGGGAGACTATATGCTTGTCGATGAAACAAGGACTCCCACTTCTAATAGATAATAGATTATACCACGACGGCTAGCCGAATGGCCTCGGGATCGAAGAATATATACCACGACGATCCAGCAGCACTACAACTCGGTTGTTTTCTGTTGTTTTTAAACCACTTGTTTAAAAACAACATTTGTTTAGTTTTAAATTAAGAGTTTTTGTTTGGTTAACCTAGCTTGTATGAAAAACAAAGTAGAAGACTATATGCTTAGAATGATTTTAGTTTTCTTTTCTTGTTTTGATTTCCACCTCCTCCGCCTGTAACTTAAAATAAGAACTATTGTTTCAAAATACAACATTTAAGATTAACCCAAACAATTAAAAAATTTGCAATATTTTACATAATTTTAGTGGGCGAAGATTTATTTAGAACTCAGCATCTTATTATTACGTAATATAACACAACACAATAAATATTACAATGTATTATTGACATATTATATAATAGTATTAGATACTATTAATATTATAATTTATTACATAGTATTCTTTACGTGAGGAGCAACATATCGTGAAACATCGCTTGTGCTATGCTAATAAGATATATATGTAGAGAAGAAGAAGAATGAAATGAATTTAGAAGATTATGCAACAGAAAATTTAGTTTTTTGCGAAGTTATTGAAAAACGTTAGAAGTACTTCTTCATTTTCGAAATAGAAATTTTTTTCTCTTCTCATTGGAATAAGTTGTTTTCTTCCACTAGAAGAAGAAGTTGGTTCAAGGTAGTATCCAAACGGTTATAAATTTCATCGAAGTACTTTTGTCTGAAGGAGTAGTAAAGAAGAAAAAAAAGTTCTGTAGGTTCTCAAATGAACCCCTTAATTTTACTTTTGGGAGATACTTTCATAATCTCACAATTGAAGATGGACTGGCTAATTAAGGGCATGTTTAGTTAGAGTGTTGAATCCAATTCAACATTACCTTCCATATTTTGTTAGTAGATACATTAACGTTAGGTTTCATGCATGCATGGGACCTACCGTCAAAAGTAATATGCATGATATTTATAACTAATGCTGCGCCCAAAAGGATCCTAAAATAACCAGATCAAGAACATCACAAGTGAGGTGGAAAAAATATACAAGACCATGTATAATATTATTACAAAATGATTGATAAAACGTACAGATAAAAAGCAGCAGGTAAATTTAAATTGTTTGGCCAACATAACAGTCATGATGACCAACCCACCCATAAATATATAGCTCTCCAGATATAACACTTGACAAATAATATTCCAAAATTATGACAGATATTGACCACTAGAGCGATGAAAAACATATTTATTCCCACTGTGTTCTCACTGACCCAACATATATATAATGCATATGAAAATACAGAAAAGGGTAAAATTCAGACATCGATTTAATTTCATGCTCCATGCCTATCGAATTAGATCGATCTCCAGTTTGCTGCACACACTAGAATACATATATGTGTGTGTGTATATATATATATATATATAGTTAAAGCCTGCGCTTGCGGTTCTGGACGGTGTTGGTGGCCCAGAGCGGTCCGCCGTAGATGACGACGTTGCCGTCGCCCTGGACGATGAGGCGGTAGCTGTTGCTGCCGCGGGCGGAGTTGCTGGACCACACCACGTCGTTGCCGGAGACGACGACGAGGTTGCCGTTGTTCAGCAGGGCGGCGCGGCAGGAGCCGCCCCGGCCGTTGGTCCCCGACGCCCACAGCGCCCGCGACCGGTTCACGTACAGCACCAGGTTGCAGTCGCTCTGCATGGTGAAGCGGTAGGGGCCGTTCTCCAGGAACGCGCCGGTGCCCAGCGTTTCCCCGCTGAACATCATATCTTCCGCCAGGGCGCCGCCGCCGGAGAGCAGCAGCAGCAGCGGGCCGAGGAGGGCCAGCGTCGGCCATGCACGCACTGAAGGGGCCATCTTCTCTCCTCTTCTTTTCTCTGCAAGAAGAAGAGGACCGGAGATCATGAAGAGATGAAGCCCTGCCTCTCCTTCTTATGTAGGGTCGGGCTGCCTCCCTCTCGTTGTCTTGGGAGATTGTTGACTTTGTCTTCCCTGTTGACTCCTTCGCATGTATGTTTTGCTGCGTTGCTTGACCGATATCTGTTCAGCCTTTGTGGACGGAAAGAGCCTATACGAATAATGAATATAGGTGTATACCTAGAATCTAGATCAAACATATTCTACGTCCCATGCGTGGGGATACAAAAGGGTCGGTTATCTTCTTCATTATTATTATTATTGATAAGACTTAAGTGATTCCAACCAAATCGGAATGATGATACTTCCATTTCGCTCTGAAGCAAAATAATTTGATGACTTATAAAACATATTGCACATGTCAATTTTATTAAAGAGAATAAATTTCATTTTGTTATTATTTTTGTTATAATTAATATGCTTTAATTTTTTTTTCTTTTAGCATGTGTATATATCATACTTTTAATAACTTATATCCTTTTAATCTTATTAATATTAAATTCTATGAATGTACTGACTTCTTATCAAATCAAATTGTCCATTTTTTATTGAGCTATCGGAACATCTATTCCGATAATATAATTTACACTGTCAAAATATATTTTGAATTATATGATATATTTTATACCATACGGTAATATTGATCTTTCTCCTCTTCCTCCCGGACTGGCGTCCTTGTTCTTGGCTCTTCACCTGCTCATGTGGAGTTTTGTCTCCTCAGTCGTCAGCCCCCGGCGGAGAAAGAAACATTTTCCTTTAGATACAAGACTGATGAGATAAATATATATACATGCCTTAATCATAGGTTAGACGTGATTCACTCCAACTTAATCTCAAATTAATACATAAGATTTATAAGAATTAATTTTTGATATGATATATTAATTTTATTAATAGCTAGCCCGGCGTGCTTGCTTCGAGAAGAAGGATATTTCCTCTCATTGGGTATGCATGACCCCACACACTCTATCAACATATATATGGTCAAGGTGAGCCGCTTATATTATATTCCCTTCGTCAAGATGTATCATTATATGCATTCCTTCATTTTAGACTCCAGTATTAAGGGTGCGTTTGGGAACCACTCAGAAGGACTTTTTTTTTCACTTCTCCTTCTCTCTGAAGTGCTTCTAATTTTTATGTTATCGTTTGGCTACACTCCTATTTTCACTTCTCCTCCTTGTAGAAGGCAGAAGTTCGGAGGAGAAATTTTCTCCTTCTGAAAAGTGCTCCAAGTGCTCCCGTGCCAGCCCCCCGACCTTGTTCCTCCGTGAGCACCCCCTGGCAATGGACTCCGTTCGGGACCCCCCCCCTCGGTGAGCCCCCTTCCCCCCGGGCGACCCCCCCTCGGCAAGCCCCCCCCCCCAGCCCTGTCCGGGAGGAGCCCGGCGAGCCTGCTGGCCGGCGGGGGGAACAACACCCTGAACCTGAGCCGGACCTCGCTGGAGGGGGAGATCCCCGACGTGTTCGCGGGGAGGAGCTACTTCACGGCGGCCGGACCTCTCCCACAACCGGCTGCGGGGGAGGGTGCCGCCGTCGGCCGAGCACGGCGGCGTTCGTGGGGCACCCGAACGTCGATCACAACCGGCCGTGCGGGCGCATCCCGGAGGGGGAGCCCTTCGACCACCTCGCCGCCGCCTCCTTCTCCGCAACGGCTGCCTCTGCGGGGGGCCGCTGCCTCTGCGGTGAGCCCCCCTTCCCCACCTTTTGCTTGTCCCCTCCGCCACCGGCGACCCCCCTCGGCAAGCCCCTCCCCACCCGGCGATCGCCCTCCCCTCCGCGAGCGCCCCCGCGGCAGCGGACTCCCCTCGCGTGACCCCCCCCCCCCCCGCTGGACATGTCCCCTTCGCGAGCCCCCCTGTGTTCCTCCCCCTCCGTAAGCCCGCACCTCACCGATGAGCACCCTGCCCCCTGTGCTTGGCTTGGGACGAAAATGACTTCTCGATTTGTCAAAAAAATTTCCAAACACCTTTTGCTTCCATAAATATGAAGCACTTCAGAAGGAAGTGCCTTTTAAAAGAAGGTCCTTCTACGAGAAGTTCTCTCACCGAATTGCCAAACGCACCCTAAGTGTTTTGAATTCATCCAAGTCACTTAATTAATTTTGGGCTCAATTAGGACATAAATTTTGCTTAAACAGTTGTCAAAAGAGAGATAGTGGTCTTATTCTTAAGAAGTTAAGCTTTTTTACTTATATATTTTTGACAGCTGTTTGATATAAATAAAATGAATTGAATATATATATGTAGTAGTCCTTAATTTTCAAGGTAATTAGCTAGAGAGATGACACCATTGTATGATTAATTGTGTGGGGGTACTTACATACATCTTTGATACAAAATCAATCAGGAGTTTTGAAATTTCGTCGTGTTTAGACGGTAAGTAATGGGGGTGTTTGGCTATGTTTTTATCACAAAAAATATATTTTTAAAGAGATTTTATTGTTGGACAAAGAGGGGAGACCTTCGAATTTATTTTTATCTTGTGGTCTCGTCACCTCTTTTGGTTGTTCTCACTCTTTCTTTTGTCCTCTCGGACCCACGGCTATAACTTGGGGGTGTAGCAGGAAGATATTGGCAGCTGCAGCGTTGAGTGACCTTCTGGTGGCCGAACCCTAGAAGAAAGCGGCGGCGACATTTTCGAGGAGTGAAATCGCCACACGACATCAACCTTCTATCTGAGCTAACTCGCGGCGGCGGCAACCTTTTACCGAAGAGATCTCACTCACGGCGACGATAAGCGAGACGTCGATAACTCACCGCCGCAGCCCCAGCTGCGGCTTTGGCACCGGCAGCGGTGCAAAGGAGCCATTGACACTAAATGGCAAGTACCTCCAGACTCTCTTTAATTACAGAGTGTTTTGGTTAATTACCCAATGATTTTTTTCATATAAACTATATACCCAGCAACATATATAAAATTGTCATGTCCAAGAGAGATGCCATAACAGAAAAGAAAAAGAAAGAGTGTGAGTCATATACGACCATAAGAGTTGAATATATGACGGCAAGATTAAAGAAAAAGAAGCCTTGCCTCTCTTTTTGTTCCGATAGAATGATCTCTTTGAAAGCATAAACTTCTGAGAATGATGGTCAAACACCATTTTAACAAATTTGGTTACAAAAATTCAATTTATCATATAACCAAATCTCTCATCGATAAAATTTTGACTGGACTCATTTATTATGATCGATAAATGAATAAAATTTGACTCATAAACAAAGTCGATTTGTGTAGATCTAAATAGTTAAAAACTATGAGTAGCTCGTTTAAATACTCGATTAGTAATTCATCCGAATATTTTTTAAAAAAATCAAAAATAGTTAAAAACTATATAACATTTGATCGAATATGTCAAAAGAGTTGTCGTAATTGAACTTAATCCCAGTTTAAACTCATTTTCTATTTTCACAAACAAGTTTAAATTTAGGTTTCATAAAGGAGTTTAAATTGAATTTAAGTGTTGATTCTCTTAAACGTGTTTGGATAATAACTTCACGGAGATCATGTTAGAACTCGAGTTTAGGTTATACTACTCTTCAAAAGTTCGAGCCCAATCAAGTAAATAATATTTCGACTACCCGAGCTTAAACATGGGTCAAGATATTTGTCCAACATCGAGCCAAGTATGAGCTCGGATATGGATCGATAAAAACGAGCCAAAGTGGAACAACATGTTACTAACTCGGCTGGACTTATTTGCACCCCTTGGTATATACCCGACGGTACTTATAAATATTCAAAGAGACCGGATCCCCTCAGGTGGGAACCTGAGGAGGTTCGATCAGATCACCATCTTGTCATTATCTTGTCAGCCTCTATATGAGAGGGGCTGACCGGACCTCCTCGGGTGCCCACTTGAGAGGATCTGGATTCATATTCAAATGGCTTGCGGGGATAGCTCGATCGGGTGACAACAGATGTCGTGGCTCACGATCATGAATCCAGTGTTTGATTGTACGATGAGACTTGAGTTTTATTGGGGGGGGGGGATAAAGAGAAGCATCACACCTCTTGTGGTGCATCAACTCTATCTATATCGAACCAAGCATATGTATGTGTATGCATGCATGATATCTATCTATGGACGCCACCGGAGACGAGTATTTTAGGGTTTTCTGCCATCGTCATCAGAGCCTGCGCTTGCGGTTCTGGACGGTGTTGGTGGCCCAGAGCGCCCCGCCGTAGATGACGACGTTGCCGTCGCTCTGGACGATGAGGCGGTAGCTGTTGCTGCCGCGGGAGGAGTTGCTGGACCACACCACGTCGCTCCCGGAGACGACGACGAGGTTGCCGTTGTTCTGCAGGGTGGCGCGGCAGGAGCCGCCCCGGCCGTTGGTCCCCGACGCCCACAGCGCCCGCGTCCGGTTCACGTACAGCACCAGGTTGCAGTCCCTCTGCATGATGAAGCGGTAGGGGCCGTTCTCCAGGAACTCGTCGGCGTTCAGCGACTCGCCGTTGAACATGATGTCCTCCGCCGCCGCGCTCGTGGACAGCAGCAGCCCGAGCAGGGCCAGCCCCCACGCCCGTGCCCAAGCCGCCATGTCTATCTCTCTCTCTCTCTCTCGCTGCTCACAGCTGCTGATCGCTCTACCCAATTCCTGCGGAGGAGAGCGCGGTTGCCGGTGCCGGAGAAGACGACGAGAACTGAACTGGGCCGGATCGATGCTCCTCTCCGTCTTTATTTATACATATATATGTATATATATGTATTACAGATAGATGCCAACGGCTTTTGGCACGACGACGAAGTCAACATAGACGGCCATGCCTTTAATTTTCTTTGTTTGACCTGTTGACGCATGCGCGGCACGCACTGTTTGACCAATGGTATTTTCTTCGTTCAAATCAATCTGAACTGAAATTTAAAAAGGTCAATATTCTTTGAGTTCAGTTAAGAGTCCCGCGCGTACATCGAGTGAAGTACATACTTTTCAGAGAAATCGGATGGGCAGAAAGAATAATCAAAGATTCAACAAAGAAGGGCCTTAAATTGCGGCGCCTCACGGTCTTCCGGTCTGGACGCAGGTGACCGATTGGGCAAGATATATGTTAAGACTGTCCATGAACATGATGAACCAGGTGGTCTACATATATATATATATATATATATAAAACTGGCACTCACAAGTGAGGATTTTTCTAAATTTAATTACTCATAGAAGATATCTTTTAACTTAGGCATATATATATATGTACGTAATCAAACATGTATAGTATAACCGTAGCGTATTCGTAGCTAGCTTTACAGAGTACCCACCACCCACCAAATTAAACCGAGAGAATTTTTCATTTCCAGCGTTGCACAGCGCCTCAGTTGATCACTTTGACTTCGGGCATCAACACTTACTCTATGAGTTCATATCACTTTCAACGCCGGTTGGCAAGAAATTCCTCGAACGTAGTAGCTAGCTAGGCACAGAAAATAATATGAGATTCACCTACACATGCATATAATTATTAATGTATTATATTTCTATTTTTCATATATACGTTGGCGAAGCTTTCTTCCAACAATTGCGAAAGATCATGTCCGTTTGTGGAACAAGTCAAAGGCTGTTTTCCCACCAGCTGCATGCTGATTGACATAGGTGGGATCAGTAGAGGCGGCGGACGGAGTCATCGATCCGCCAAGGTGTGTGGGGGACTCGGTCGGCAATACATACACACACATATATATTTATTTATACATATGTATGCCGGTGGGCGGTGTTTAATTATTCAAAGGTATCGAGATGCATGACTCTTTGATCGGTCGAGTCACAGTTGAAGGCGCTATTATCCTAGCTAGCTAGGTGTGGCATTTGGTTCGACGTTGGTGAGGTTTGATTTAATTTCGCGAAATATCCAAAATCTTAATTTTATCTCTAATGTCAATAACAAAATTTTAGTTATTTATCTCTCTCTCTCTATATATATATAGTGTGTGGACCGCTTAATATATAAAAGGATTGAGAAAGATGGCTGCAGATTAGAACCTTAGAGCATATTTTCTTTACATGTTCCCGAAGTAGAGCAACCTGATTTGCATCTCAAGTGTGTTTTAATCATAGTTGGTTTTCACAAGGCTTCTACGATATTCTTCCTGTTTTATTGATTGGATTATGCTAAATAATGGTCAACAAATTTATTTAGGGGTTCTTGGTATATCACTTCTTTGGCAATTATGGAAAAACATGTGTACTACAAATATGCAAGCAATTAAACGGAGCCCCTCTGTGTATTCTTACTAAAGCCCAGCGAGACACAAGTTTCTTCCTCAGTCAAGCACATATGAATGAACATGTTTCTGTTTGTGGGTGGTTACCGCCTCCATCAACACATGTTAAAATTAATGTGGATGCTGCTACGGATGATACCAAAGGGGCAGTAGGGATTTTAATCAGGGATGAGAGAGGGAGCGTTATTACCCGGAAGACTTGCATCTTGACATTTACCGATTCACAGATACTGGAGGCATAGGCAATAGTTGAAGCCTGCTCCTGGGGTTTTTTTGATAAATACGTTACCATTATCGAGAGTGATGCCTTGATAGTGGTTAACACCATCTGTAGAACTGGTCCTGACGTTTGGCGCGCGTCTTCCTTCATAGAGCACTGTCGTCGTCGGCTGGTAGCAGCAGCCTCTTCTCTCGTTTTCTGCCCTAGACGCTCCAACGAAGCTGCTCACAAGTTAGCGAAATGGGCGCTGCGTACAGGCCGTTCTCAGTCTTGGTCTTTTTCTATTTTGGACTTCCCTGCAGATCTGGTGGACCAGTTACTTTTGGATGCATCGGGATGACCGGTGGAGATGTAAACATTCTCTGTTTTGTTTTATTAATAGTTTTTTTCCTTGTTCAAAAAAAAAGAACCACGGAGGTGGTGGGAATGTGAAGAAGAGACAGCCTGTCCCTGCAACTGATGGAGAGCTCGAGGTGCAGCGGCCTTGCTGCAGAGAATGCTCAACTACTCCCTGTGCGTGCGCCATCTGGGCAGGGGGAGGCTCCTGAGCATGCATGCGCCATCTTAGCCCGCTGGGAGCACCGACAGTCTCTAATTGGAGATTATCGCGACTCTCTCTTACAAACTCTAAAACCATGATGTTGAGGTAGAAGGGTATCACGGCTCTCTTTTACAAACTCCAAAATCATGATCTTAAGATAGAAAGGTCCAGGACATATAAGCACAATATGAAGTCTCAAATAGTCAATATGAGACTATCCTCACAGTTTTAACACTCCCCCTCACTGTCAAAGTGGGCGGTGAGAATAAGAGGTAAGATAATTAAGTATTAACACAATATCAAGTCTCAAATAGTCAATATGAGATTGTCCCCATAGTTTTAACACTCTCCCTCACTGCCGAAGTGGACAATATGAGACTATCCCCACAGTTCTAACACTCTCCCTCACTGTTAAAGTGGGCAATATGAGACCATCCTCACAGTTCTAACACTCTCTCTCACTGTCATAAGAGGTAAAATAATTAAGTATTAAAGACAGATAAGTGTATGCTATGATATCATCTTACAAACTCCAAAATCATGATGTTCAGGTAGAAGGACCTAGGACATATAAGCATAATATCAAGTCTCAAATAGTCAATATGGGACTATCCCCACAGTTCTAACACTCTCACCTTGTGTCTATTTTTTCTTTCTTTCTTTCTTTCTTTTGAAAAAAATTATGGCGTGGGGCCCACTAAATGGGGGAGTCGCGACGGTCTCCCAATGGAGATCGCGAGTATCCGTTTTGGCGGGCTAAGACGAACCGGACTCCCAAAGCATCAGTCATGTCGAAGGGATGAAGAAGAAAGAGTAGGTGCAAGAGGAGGAGCCGGTTCCACAGTCTCCACCATCGTTGCTGTAGGCAAATCATTGGTTTCTTCGGGTTTTCCGAGATGTCATAGTGGCCCTCGATTCCACAAACACATATGTGATCGTATTCATTCTTTTCAAATTTTATCGATATCAGAATATATCAGAAATACTATTAGATGTTTTCGTTTTCAATTTCGACAAGTTATCGAAAATTCAATTTCATTTTCTATAAATTTTTAAAAATTTTATTGAACTTTTTTTAGTGATAAATTAATCAAAATCAGATTAAATTATTAGAATATCAAATACTATTTGCACCCCTATCTGCTCCATCGACGGCACCCACTCATCGTGCCAACAGAGACATCCTCGACCCATAGGTCAACAAATTCCACGCGAGATCCAAGCGGGACCCCGAGTATCTCAAAGGCAAGCTTCTTGTTGCAGTGGGGAAACTCCAGCTGCTTCTGGTTACAGTTTTGTTGTATTTCGTAGATATATATGTAGCTGTTCATACAAGAGATTTCCGTCGATTCCAAGTGTTGATCGAGCCTCCAGGAATTGTTCCATGTTCTGCTTTTCATCCTTCTGAGGTTTCTGCATTTGGATCTGTAATGAGTGAGTGAGTGTGTGTTGATACTACCTGATTTGTTGCGCCCCAAGAACGACTTTTCTCAATTATCTGGCTCTTAGACATAAATCCAACGGAAACCATTCTATTAGATATGACTTGCCCAACAATCTTGTTAATCGGTAACTTCCTCTAAATCTTAGTCCCAAATAATTAGAGCCAGTTACATGGATTTATCTTTTCTATTCACCACAGTCTTTTGTTAATTCCTCTCATGTCTAGTGCCTCCAAGTCGTACGGACATGTTAGATTCTGCATGTGCACACAAAAAAATTGTACTGCAGAAAAAATTAGCTTGATCTATATGCATCAAAAAGACAAATACATATATATCAGGTGTTAGGAAAGGGAAAAGTGCAAGTGTTAATGGAATACATATAATCGTGTGTATTAAGTGAACAACACTTCTAATCCGTCCGCAGTGAAAAGAGCAATGGGAGAGAGACGGTTCCTTCATATCTTGTAGATGACCCTACAATGCCGAAACAGGCAACCGGCAACGGATAAATCAACCTGCCATGCATATCTCAGAACAACAAAGTGGGATCTGTTATCTTTCCATGTGATATCTCGGGTATCAGTTCCTTATGGACAGCTACTATCTCTGTCCCTTGAGTTCGTCCAACTGCAGATGGCCAAAGATTACACCACTTTAGTCCACCTAACATTCTTAGGTTATCCCAAAAGTAGCATCTTCTGGAACTACGATAGTACTGATTCACTAGTTCAATTCACTATACAGTTTTCATTTCGCAGTGCAAAAGGAAATCAGTGATCTGCCCAGTGTTTACTATGTATCGTGAGAAGCTAGAAAAGATCAATGCATCTAGGCTTTTCACACCATGACAAACAAATAGAAACGATTCCCTCATTAACTAAAACTTTATAATTGTACACACATCACTAGCAAGCATTCTAAAAACACACCTTACCCAAATAGGAAAACACCATTTTGGTGGTGGCAACTTAAGAAAACCTTTAAATTTTAATGGCTTTGCGTCAAAATGTTATGAAAACATGTCTCGGATTGATCTCAGGCCAATCTGTACTGGAATAAGCACAAGCGATTCCATGAATCCAGTACCCAAGACATCCTGAGTACCTTGATACAATTAGCTTAGTTCATATGATGTCATATTTGGATTACAACACCAGCTAGTATACACCATCTTGCCATTTCCTCCTGAAGGTACTCTTATATGAAATTCGTCTAATGAACTTCACTTATGTTTATGACTTTGATGTTGACCTATAGAATTCAGTAAAATGTCATCAAACAGGTAGAGTAATTTCCTTCCTAGATCATACACGGTAACCTTGGAACACCAAGAAATGCTGGTAACAAGTCAGTGATGACAGTTGTAGTATCTTTCCTCATCTCTTTGCTATAAGGCTTTGGCATTGTAACTAACACAATTTCCCTTGGTCCCTTATTTGACCCAAAATTATAGCAAATAACGCAAGAGGTTCTGAAATAGAAGATTTATGATTTGGAAGTTTGGTCTCCAGATTCTGAACAGGCAATCTGGAAGACTCGAGTGTTGTCAAAAACACATGGCGTTCGTGACACATTTCCCTTTCTTATTTGAGCCAAAACTCTTGCAAACAAGACAAGAGGTTCTGAAATAGAAGATACATGATTTGGAAGTTTGCTCTTTTATAAATAAGCAATCTCATATACTATTCAAGAAATAGAGAATTTCAAAGGAAAAGAAAAGACAATAGGTTTAGAAAATGCATTCTCTAGATAGAACTTAAAAAACCAAAGCTCTGAATCAGGTATCCTGATATAGAAATTGCATAGATCACAATGGTGCTGTTTCCATGCTTCAGTCGAATTAAATGTTTCTATTAGCAGGGAAAAATAGACTAACCTGACCAAAGAGAGCTTGACAGATGAATGAACATAGCTACTTAGTTACAAAAGATTTATAATCTCCTTTTTATTTTCTTTCTCCACATTAAAACCAAATTGTGAGCAGCATAATAGGAAAGAAACGAATGTATGTTTGGATTTGATATCTGAAAACAAATGGAAAAAAAACTAGTCCTTCTGCCTTGCCTACTGAATTGTAGTTTGATCCTTATAAACCTAACACGCACCTAGGAACAAGTCCTCACATTTCAGACTCATTACTATTTAACTTAATTTAAGTTAATATAAAAGCTGACTAAATAAGAAAATGGTACCTACTACCCTCACCCCATAGGTGTCACGTCCCCCTCAATGCCCCACATATGCCATGGTAACACCTACCTCATCCTGCCTCAACTAGCCCCAGCATCCTTACCAATATCTCCACCCCGTCCCCATACTTGCATTTTTATGGGTGTATCCACAAATTTTATGATTTTTATAAAACAATTAAATTCAATCATCAGTCACACATAAAAAACTTTAAAAAAGGAATAAATGGACAATTGGACATACATATTTTGACTAATAGTCACTACAATTTGACATAATCCTAGTACAAATCTCAAGTGCCCTAATGAAAAACATGATTTTAGACTAGGAATTATCCCTATGTGGTTTACAGGGATAGAAGCACAAATGGTCAAAATAAAATAATTAATTAAAAAATTTATATGTTAGAGGACTGGAATCTAAAAAGGACCAAAAGATAAATGAAAGGAGTCCTAAATAACAAGTAGCCAAATTGTTTCACGAGGTTGGAAAGATCCAAAGTGTCTTGTCTTCAATGCAATATACATATTTCATGACCACCTTCTTCATCCATACAACAGAATGAGATAGTCATGACAATCCAGAGCTTGGTTTTCAATTTGTTAACACACAAATTCATAGATAAAGCACTAACAAGGATTGAGATTAAAATCCAGATACCAACTTAAATTCTTCAGGCAAGTATGCAACTCAATGGACACAATCATAAAGTTAAACAGATAATTGGCTATAATATGCTCATTAACCATGGAATTTTTCAATCAAGGAAATACTGAAGATGCAAAACTAACCTCCTTGCAAATGTCTCTGTACGTGATTAGAAGTTCATCATACTTCAATTGCAAGCCTGCTTTCTCTGCTTGAAGCTTTTCATACTCAGAGATGGTTGGGCCACCTAATTTATGTTGAATAAACCTGATGGACATCAATGATATGATGTCAGCTCTCAACCATCCACACTTGACACTTCAATTCCATGTTAACTTTTCACACTCGAGCTTGTCTATTCACCGAAAGAGAATAATTTCATATATATTCTTTTTCTGGAAAACGTTTAAGTTGTCATGGAATAAAAAGTTAAAAGCGAAATAGATAAAGCAATTTTGCTAGTCCAATAACGACTTGTCCAAAAGATATGGAAGCCCAAAAGGCATACTCCACACCATGGTTCGCCGGGTCGCGACCCGGGCCCGACCCGTTTGGGCCGGGGCCTGCCGAGTCGCACAGGGTTGCGGGGTCGTGCGACCCGGCGACCGGGTTGCGCGACCCAGCCAACATGACCGTTGATGTGACCGTTGCCAACGGATGGGGGGACCTCCAGCCCCCCCATTCAGCCCCTTGGGGGCTATTTAAAGCCCCCTAGGGGCTCCCCTTACCCTCACCTCTCACTCTCACCCTCAAAGCTCTCATTGCTCTCATTTTCTTCTTCATTTACTTAATTATTTCATTAAGTACTTCAATAGTTCATTTAATATATTTATTTAATACTTGTTTCATTGATGAGTTAGTTAAGTAGTTTCTACTTTTTAATACTTACTTACTTAGGATCTAGTCTTAAGATTATTTTCCGAGGGACTAACGAATATGATCGTCATGTGTACATGTATTAAGCTTTGTACTCAACCCAAATGACATGGGGAGAGTACATAAACTACCTACAAAATGTAGAACACGTCACATTGGAATAAAATTGATGTATTATTTATTTAAATCATGTCATTTATTTTTTCTCAAAATTTTATGTATTCTTTTGGATTTTTTTGCATTTTATTGATTTTTTAAAATTTTTCAAAAAAAAAATAAAATATTGGGGTCGCGGCCAGGTCGGCCTGGGGGTCTCGCAACCCGCGACCCATCCTTCCTTGCTCCACACAACATAAACCTTAATCAAAATTATTTGGGATCGGCTTATATGGATTTTTTTCTCTACTTACTACAATTTTAAGCTATTTCTTTCGAGAGGTTAAATCCTCTAAGTCACATTAAATTACCCCCTGTAAGTTTGGACAGGTCTACTTTGTGCTCTTTTTGTTACCACTATCTTCGTATTCTCCACTTTTCTGAGGCACTCCAAACACTGTCTATATGTTTAAACTATCTAAATCCCCTTTCTTTCAGTTCATGCACAATTGATGCTACTCTTACAATTTCTTTCAGATATTAATCATGCATATTATGTAATTTAGTATGTCCCATGGTTCGCTGGGTCAGCCAATCCGATCCAAGGAACCCTGAAGAAGGCAACATCCGCTAAGATTGGGCTCAAAATCAGCTGAGTTCAAAATAAGTAAGTAAGATAAGAGTAGGAGTGCAAACAAGCTGAGCCAAGACGAACGGTATGCTGCTCAAGCTCAGATTGTTTATTAGTGATCGAGTTCGACCTCGGCTGTGAAGAGCATGATATATTTGAGCTCAGCGCATTGAGCTGTTCATTTACTTGATAGAGCTCGATCCAAGCTTGAGTTTGAGCTCGATTTGAGCTCATTATGAAGTTTGAACTCAAGCTCAATCTGAGATCCATTATGAAGCTCGATATTAAACTCGGTTATTAAGTTCAAATTGATCTTCATTTCAGCTTACTTAATATATTTAATTGATATTATATAACTTTGAATTTCTCTTAGTTTATTTTTTAAAATTATTTAATCAAGTACTTAAACAAGATACTTGTGAGCTTTATCGAGTCAAGCAGGGGTCTACTCAAGCTCGGCTCATCAACAAGTCAAGCTCTATATTCTTGATCAAGTTGCTCATTTAACATAATAAACAAGCCAAGTTGATCTATTATTGAGCCAACTCTCAAGCTATTTGTTGATAATATCGACTTGTTTTCACGATTATTTAAGAATGTTGCAAAAAATAGCATATGGAGATACCACAAATTCAAATTTTATTAGTCTATGGAATTCTGATTGTGATTAACAATAGAGATCAAAAACTAATGTTGACAACAAAGGGTACGCTGGGAAGTCAGAAGTTCAGAAACTTTATCCACCTTGCAGCCCAATGATGAGCACTATGGGCCTGTTCTTGAACAATTTCTGTTTCTTTCTGCATAAATGAGATCTCTGGTACACTGGAATTTATATACTTTAGGTTACATTTATGGACCTGACTCAAGTTGTCCCTGCCTTTTATATTGAAATTGTGCAATCAACCCATGACGTTCATGTGGCTGGTGAAACTTGTTGAGCTTCCACAAAATCTGATCAAGAATGCCTTTTTTCAAAAAAAAAAAAAGGTAGCTTACCATGTTTATCAATTTTCCAATAAATTCGTTAATCATATCTGACATGTCCTTTGAAGCCTCACATAAGTCATGCAATCATTTATCACTTAAGATTCTATGACCACCCAAATATGTCGGGCATTAACACATCTCATCATGGGCTTTCCATTTATAAGACAAATATTCACTCATGGGCATATACAGTACTGGCTTGAGTTCAATATCATAAGAATGATATCCATGATGAAACCTGCCTATAACAGAAATCCATCTTTTCCTTTTGTCATGAATGAGGAAACTGATGACCAAAAAATCAAAATTTGCCATACAAACCATGTATTATCCATGAAATTTTCAAAAAGCAGAAAGCAGAAAAGGATTTTTCCAAAGCAATTTTCAAGATCCCCAAAATCAAATTCCACACAGAAATTATAGCAATATACTGTGGCTTCTAGTATAACCAAATAATACATGTAAGAGTCAGAAAACATCAGCTTTCTTCACTCTTTTACCTAGCACCATGTGAACACCGAAATTTCTCCACAAGAAAAAATAATCTTTTTACTATTATTATTTTTCCTTCCATCTCAATTGAAAATCAAAAAATCATTTGGAGTCCAATTATTCATTGATCTTTCCTTGATAAATCTCCATTCCCTTGCAATTCTGGCCCAATTTGAACGTATTGGCCCATTGGGCTCACTTTTCAAAGAAATAATATTTATCCTATTTTTTATTCTAAAAATAGGGATAAATATTCAAAATTTCAAGAAAAATACAATTCACCACCCAAAATTCATTGAAAATTCACAAAAAATATCCAAAATCAATTTTCTGTAAATTCCACATTTTTTGGAATTTTCTTCCAAAAAATACAGAAAATCACTTTTCTCTCTCTAGAAAATCCAATATTGGGTCAAAAATAATTTTCCATGCCCGATATTATTTTTTGGAAGACCTGAGAATATTTTATAATGTTTCCACATTTTTTGAGCTCGAAGATCTTTTTCTCTGCCTTTTTTTGGGTATTTTCCTATTGAATAATCCAGAAAGTTGTTGGATAACTTCAGAAATTCGGAGATAATCCAGAAAATCTCAAAAAATATCCAGAAGCTTCCCACATCCATCTCTTTACGCTGGATTCTGTTAAGATGGGGTCCACCACCTAAGAAATAGGGAAATTCGCGCTGAAAATGCTTGGAAAATAGTAAATCACCCCTATTTCTTCTCCACCTGATTTTATCTCTCGGTAGAGATAACTCTTGACCCCAACTACCTCCCACGAGGCTGCATGACCCTCCTTCCCTTATAAAAGCATCCCTTCAAGGTCAAAAAAGGAGGACGTACGCACAAGCCCCTATTCCAGCCGCTGCCAGCTTCTGAGGAGAGAGAATAGAGAAAGAGGAGAAGAAGAGGAGCTGTCTCAGCCTTCCAAGTTTCTACGTACCAGCATTGGCAGTCCAAGGAGTCAAAGAGAAGAAAAAAAGCAAGGAGAAGGGGGAGGTCTGTCCCCTGCTGTCGCACCAAGAAAAGAAGAAAGAAAAAAAAAGAGAAAAAGGTAAGAAAAGGCCTCATCGGTTGCACCTTTCCTCCTTCCTATTCCCCCCCTTTTCTCCTTCTATTCTCCCTCAGATCCCTTTCAAAATGTCTCCAATTGCTTAGCCAAAACACCCCTCTTTCAGACCTGTTCGACCTACATTTTTGGCCCACATGTTCATCCCTTCATCAATCCCGATGTGACCCCATGTTGGTCCCCCTTTCAAGCCCCAGTCGACCAAAAGCCAACACCTAATCAGACCCTTAAATCCAATCCCAAACAGCCCACAGATGAACCCTCAGTCAGACCCAAAAGCTGGTATTTAAAACAGCTCTGAAGATCCTCCATTATGCAGTCTCCTCGGTCAGCCCAATGACCCCAGATAGGACCTGTTTTCAGACCATAAAAAAAACAGACCTGGATCCCTTCCTTTTAGGGTCGACGCTTTGAGATTCTCGGAATCCGCCGGACGGACCGAGACTACTCGGGCGGGCCCTCAATTCTCTATCTGAAAAACAAGGAGGATAGGGTGAAGTTCAAGGTGCAAATATGCCAAACATGCTCAAGGAAATGCAAGTCGGATCAGCCGGGCTCACAAGAACATAAAGCTGACCAGCAAGGTCATGAATGACACGACAGCAGCCCAATGGGCCTTGGACATAAAAAATAAACTTAAACAAAATCTGAAATGCAAAATGCCAAATTAAATAAGGAGTTAGTCCACCACTGGACGCTCCACCTTGGACGGCTAACCCGGGCCCGACCCGGCATGTCGCATCCTGGACGTAGGCACGGGCCGGCTCCCGTTGTCGACGGATCTTTCCCTCGATGTGGCGAGTCAAAAGACTTAGCCATATTGGTGGTAAATTCCATTCGATCAAGGATGGGTCGGCGTGCCGTCATAATGCCAATTTCTTATCTTTGATCTTATGGAAATACACCTTGAGGGAAGGAAACCGTCATCTTCAGACTTAGTCCCATGTACCGACTTGATGTACTCCGACATGGAATGGAATGAAATGAATGATTCAAGTGCCGATGTGTATGTTTGAACTGGGCACCGGATGTTAACCCAATGGACCGGATGGGATGCGAACCCAAAATTAAATAAACAAAACAAAATAAATATAAAAAATGACTTCATTAAATCTGAAAAATAAAAGATCAGATTTAACCAATCTGTAAAGTCATTTAAAAAATCACTTAATCTATGAAATTAAATTTCTAAACAAGTGATAATTAAATAACTTCAAAGAGAATTAAATAAACAATATTCAAAACATTTGAAAATTCATCAAAAATAATTCTTAAACATTAAAAAAAGAATCATCAGCTCACAAAACTAAATGAAACTCAAAGAACAAAATCGAAACATAACTCAAATGAGCCAATCAACACTAAAATCAAATCAAATCAGGATTAGAATCAAAACATACCAAAAATCAACATATATCATGAGAATGATGATATCAAAAATCTGAAACATTTAAATCAATTTAATTGTGAATTACTCATCAGATCCCAAAAGTGAGATAAAATATTCTAATTGAACATAAACCAAACATAAATCCAAACATGAAAACAAACTCAAATACAATTGATATCAAATCTAGAAATAAATCCAAACCAAATTAAAATCAACATCAACCACATCTTAAATCAACTTGGTTGCATCTCATCGAGCCCATGGGGCTATCGCCCATTGTGTATTTATTTTATATGGATGTGCATCTTCTACCAAACAGGTTGCTATGGCGGTTAATCAAGGTCAAGGGTCTTCGAGTCGTTGCTCGATGTAATTAACGTCGGATATTCGCACCATCCGACGAGGAGAGGTCAAAAATCAAAATATTTTCACAGAACCCGAACCTCGGTTCTATACTCTTTTAATATCACCCGGACTATCTAGTATTTTTTTATGGTCTATCACATATTTTACTAGAAAATTCGGATACGATATTTTAACATTAAAAAAATAAATATTTTAAACACGTTTAAAACCAAAAATAAATTCAAGGTTTGACACACCAGCAGGAAACCTTCCTTATAACTTGGGATAGGAAAATAACATGGTCTACAATTTCGTATGATTGCTCTATAAACATACCAACAATTACAAGGAAATCAAGATTTACAGTTTGGAGATCAAAAATATAATGGGACTTACTCAATTGCAGATGATGGTCTGTCATTCTCCTCATATAATGCAACCAGGGCTACAAGAAAAGAAAAAGATCAATGTACTTCTGATCGCTCGAATAGTTAAATTTATAAAGCTTGTAAAGATACAATAAGCATTATAAAGAAAACCCTTTGTCAGAACATCAATAACTCTGCTAGACTCAAGGTACTTCCGAAAAGCCTCTTTTTTTGCTGCCTTTTCCTGTGTAAAATGCGAGAAAAGCAGAGGCCATTACTAAAGCATGAAGTTAAAATTGTTGTACAGCCAATGCAGAAAAAAGAACATAGAAAATGGTTCAGAAACACTTCCATTCTAGAACAAATTTATTTCAGCCCCACGTGGCATACATGGAATGATGTCATTTAACATGGCTAATCTCTTCCACAAGGGAAACCAATCACTCTGAATGACCAAAATGTGCAAAGAAAACCCAGTGGTAAATGATCCAAACTTACAACAGGTGTACGATAGAATTAATTCTCATAAAATAGAGAGTAAAACATAACTATGAGGGACAACAAGATGGACAAGAATGAAAGACATGAAAGCTCAGCATTAATCTCCAACATTAAAGCATAAATGCTCCGACAATACAACCCCCATCACCATGTTTTCAGCTTACCTATATTCCTGTATAACCCTCAGAACGTTATTGTGAAAGAAAGAAAAACTCATGAAATTACAATCTTAAAAATCATAAAAGCCAAAAAAAAACAAAGTATAGTTTGAGCATTCAGACAAATTAAAAGCTTTACGAAGATTTTATCCAGCCTCTGATGAACCCATATTGCATTTCTTAGCCCACCTTTATCGGACAATTGAGAATCATACAGAGTGGTAATCGATATGGACACCTCCCTGGATATGTCCTAGGTATGCTGACACCATTAAATCAAAAGCATTGTCCTTCCCGAAGATAATTAGGGGTTACTCACGTGTACATTCCCATTTGAGATGAGCAGACCTTCCAAGACTGTTTACTTCTACTCATCTGAATTCTCCAGAATGAAACAAAAAACACATTTCACGCACGTAGTCCAATCTCAACTATTCACTTATATAGAATGTTGGTGGATGGAGAAGATAGAGCAAGAAAATATGATAACCATAGTCTCAGATCCCGACGCTGCAGCGAACCCCACAGAGAGCACAACCGCAAAAGCTGTAATGCATGACTAAGAAAAGGGGATCTTTGAGAAAGTAAACCGCAACAAGAACATCAGACTTGGCAAAGGAAGTGGTAGAAAAAGGAACTTGCGGGGAGTTTCATTTTATCTCAAAGATGTCTACAGCCTTCGGAATGGGAGACGAAGACGTACCATTCTCTTATGCGTTGCGATGCTCCTCACATGGAAGAGAGAAGACGAGAGATCTGCACGAACAAAGAGAAAAGGAGAGAAGCGAAGACGCGAACACCAAGGATGAAGAAGAAAGGGGACGCACGCACAGTGGTAAACCCGCAGGGGGCTGTTTCGACGCGGCCGCGGAAGGGGAAAAAGGCCGGGTCGACCCGGACGAGTCGAACCGGACTCCGAGTCCGACGAGGTTCCCTCGTAAGGATAGCATGACGTAAACAGACATCATCAGCGTCGGCAATATCCTTATTTAACGTTGTTTATCTTTATTTTTAGAGAAAATTTGGTGTATGCTTAAAACCTTTGAAATGCAACATTCATCACCCGCTTTACTATCATGTTTTCGTGTTAAATATAACATAATTTATAGTTAATCTAGGACATCTCTTACTAAATACATAGGAGTGTCAATGGGTCGATTTGGTTTGCTGATTATGAGTCAGGCCAACCATAGTCATCGAACTTCGTTAAGTGAGCTCAAATTCCTATCTTTCGATCATTAAAACACTTCTACGTGTTGATCTTGTTATGTATACGACTTTATTCGTTTTGTGTTGTAAAGACTAATAGATGTCTTAGTTATTTTGTCGGTTTTGTCTCTCTTGTCGGTGGAGCATAGTCCAGCCATGATATACGGGGTCGGCGACCCGGTCGATTTTTGGGCCGACCTACCCCGACCCGGCCCCGCGATCTCAACCCGGTTAATATATTTAAATAAATTTATTATTATTATTTTTCTCGACCCCGACCCGACCCGGGTCGCGACCCCAACCGACTTGAGTCGGTTTTAGGTCCGACCGACCTGGTCTCGACCCCCGACTCCGCCTTCCTTGGTCCAGTCTCTTCTATGTATTATTGTAGTTGTAACGTACTCTTATCTTTAGTTGAGTGAATCTATGGTATGATGTTCAAAAAATAAAAAATAAACTTAACTGAGCCCAAACCTGTCTCAGTCTGGCAAAATAATCAAGAGAGTGAGACTCGTGACTTCGCTTTATTGGCACGGTTAGAAACTCCTCCGTAGATCAGCCAAGGTCATCTTAATTGGGTTGGTAGTTAGACTTTATGTGCTGAAATGGCCGAATAAGGTTTATGATTTTATTAATGCAATCTCATAATTGTACGCAATCAATCTTTTCATTCCTTTTATTTTTCTTTCTTGATTGTCGGCTCACCATATCCTCTGGTCGAGTCTATCGAAACCCAAGGGCATATTTAGTACCATAAAATTTTGGAGATAAATTTGAGTTATCTTCGAACTTCCGAAGATAACCCAAATTTATCCCCGAGTTATCTCGATACCAAACAGCCATTTCGGTTAGTAAACATCTCTATTACAATTACTATAAAATTTATATTGGTATCAATTTTAAAGTTTATAATGAAAACAAGTTATAAATTATAATAAAAGCGTCCACCCGTGTCATTTTTATTATTGAAACTGTACCCTTTAGAAACATCGACATCAAATTTGGCATGGTATCACCTTTTAATAATCTAACCAAAGAGAGAAGACAGTTTTCACATGTTTACATATTATTCCTAATTAAATATTGAACCCATGAAATCAGTTTTGGGCTTGCTTTTACATATTATTCCTACTTGCAATTTCTGGTTGAGAACTTCTAGATAATGTTAGGTTTGGTTAGACTATTAAAAATAAATTTATGAAATCCTGTTTGATAATTATATCAAACATCTCTATCACTGTCAACTTTAAAATTAATAATGACAGAATTCATCAATAAACATTTCACTGTGAATATATAATGAAATTCTTAATACAAACAAGGCATGAGACGTAGTACAAATGTTTAGTCGTATCAATTTTGATACTAATAATCTATCTATGGTGGGTGAATATCTATCTCAAAATTAATATGATATCATTTTTGGTACCCTAACCAAATAGTTAATAAATTTTTTATTGATATATCTAGAGGAGAGTATCATTAATAAAAGTGATACAAGAGGACACTTGTTTCCGGTTCATCTTATTTGTATTAAAATTTCAAAAATTATTATTATCAATGAATAACCTTATGATGACTTATATCAATACTAATTTTAAAATTAATTGTGATAGAAGTGTTTAGTACTGACTTCACATTATTCCTTCGAAAGAATAATTAATCGAGACTTCAGAAAATTAGTTTGTAAAAGTTGTTATACTATGTTTTTTTGAAATGAACGTGGTAGCATTATTCCTTTGAAAGGACTAGTACTAGTTTCACATTGAAAAGAAGTAGAAGTAGAAAAAACAAGAATGTTATCCTGGGGTGTTTGATGGTATAATAATTTCTTAAACATTTTATGATAAAATTTTATATTAAAACAAATTTAAAATACCTAAAGGAAAAAAATTATAATGTTTGGTGAGATATAGTAATTGAAAGAGTGGAGTTCATTAGGGGTCACCTTTTTTGCCCAATAGAAAATATTTTATAAAATATATATTTGTAACGATGGTCAAGCATCTTTTTAACAAGTTTTGCTACATAAATATATTTTTTGTAATAAAAACTCAATGTGTTATGCAACCAAACACCCCCATGAGATGTTAGTGCGGAGCTACGGGTCAGCTTGGTTGGGTGTAAAGGAAAAAATAGTGAAAACATTTTACTTACATAGAGTTAGTTCTTCATTTAAAAGAAAATCCATATATCCTATCTGGTATGTTTGAAATGATTTTCTTAAAAATATTTTTAATTTTTTGATTTATTTTAAATTATTTTCATACAAGCATAGTGATCATAAAGCTTATCATGGACAAGTTTATAGTTTCCAAAAATAATTTTGATAATTTATGTAACTTTATGTTTGAAAATAATCAGTACGCTAATAACTACAATTTATTTTGATAATGAACTTTAGTATAATTTTTATTTAATCTATAATAAAAATTAATAAATATTATTTTATTCAATTTACTTCTTGTTCTTTTTTGTGTGTGAAGAGAGAGAGAGAGTGGTCCACGCTGGGCTGCAATCCAAGCAAGCTGCGGAGCACGTTCCAGAAAACGACACGAGGCCGGCCAATTATACCGGGTAGAAGGCAAAAATCAGAGATCCAAGAGAGTCAACGGATAGACTTTTCGGTTCACCACCATTTTACAAGCATCAAAAAAAATTGGGAAAATTAACACCAGGTCCATTTAAGAAAATCGGTTTACCAAAAACTTCATTGACCAGTTTTCCTTCCTCTTTAATCCGTTGACATCACATTCTATTACCGCCCGGTCCGTTTTGCTGCTGTGCTGTCCTGGTATCCCCATTTTGCCCTCCCGGCTCGCGCGTTCCCCAGCACTCGCGACCTCGCTGTTTTTCCATTTTCTCACCCTTCCAGCCCACCTGCGCAGGACAGAGAGGGGAGGGGCATGCATGTGGCGGCCGGCGGTGGTGCTTGGCCTCGCGGCGGTGAGGACAATTTATGGCATTTGGGACGACGGCGGCGCCGCCACCCCCAATTGGGAGCTCTTATGGGCGGAGCACCCGCCGGGCAGACAAAAGGTGAGGCTTTACGAGGGCGCTTTCTGAGTCTGCCGTGGAAAAGAGGGACGTGAGAGCGGCAGCGAGAGTGCTTCGTCTGCGGCGCCTCCGCCATTCTGAACTAAGGTCCCAATCGATCTCTCTTGATTTCCGCCTGTCCGTGTTCTAGTGCCGCCGTAATGCCCAATCTCTTTTCATTTCCGCAGGCGGGAGCCTAAAATCCATGTTCTCGCGGCGCCGTGATTGCCCAAATCTCCGTGATCCGTCGTGTAGGGTTCCAGGTGTGCCACTCGCTGGGAAGGGGGACAGCCGGCTATCGTTTTCGGCGGAAAGGGAGGCGGGCCAGCCGCGCGCGACGGCAGGGACCTCCGGCAGCACCGCGGCGGCGCATCTTCTCCGGATGCTAGGGCAAAAGTTACGCTGCAAGGGTAAAAAAGACTTTTTCAATCCAAAGTGGAGTGGATGTGATGATATTTTGAAAAGATGGATCGGGTGACAAAGTGATTTTAAAAACGGACTTATCATGAAAGCAGTAGTGCAAAAACGGACCTAATGTGCATTTACGCAAAAAATTTCAATGTTCTTTGCGATTAATGTGTTCCTTCGTTTGCTCTTGTTTCTTCTCTTATCTTGGTTGCAGTCTACTCTATATTAAGCCGAACGCACTTTGTACACACCCTATTTCATCCCTCCCCCTTTTTTTTTCTTATCTTTTTTAAAAGCAAATTTTTTTAAAAAAGAAGTGAATATTACTTGCAAACATTAGTTTACAATACATTCTGTCATTTTAAGACCATCTTTGTAATGAGAAGAAACAAGGATGCAAGTCCTTTTTAATTGAATGATAGAAGAGGAAATGTACTTGGCGCCTCGCGCATTGACCTGCACTTTCTTTTTTCTATTGACTTCACGCACATCAATGTTAAAGTTTGACAACATCGAATATTATGTTTAATATTAATATAAATATTTGATAACGGTCTACTTGATATGTCAGTGTCGAGAGGTTCTTTCTTTTTTTTTTTGAAAACCCGAAACAGACTAATATATTAAGCAGTGGTGACAGAAAGGTCACCCAAAAGCGGAGCGTCCGAACAAAGTTGGTTCATTACAGAGTCGGGGATAGGGCCCGTCCCCGAGCAAAAGTCTTTACCCACAGCGAAGTGAAGACCCCATCTGGCCAGCCGGTGAGCCGCAACGTTGGAAGCTCTAGGGCAGAAAGCAACCCTCCCGTGCAGGCGATCGAGCGAACGGCGGCAGAGAAGAATGAGGGAGGAAGCCCTCCACGGAATCGGGTCGAGAGGTTCTTTCCAAACGGTCTACTTGACATGTCAGTCTCCATAACATCTTTTTCTTTGGTGTCCTCGGAGCAGGACTATTTGGTTAGCCTCTCTTTTCGGTTGCAACACAAACTGACTATCTTTAATAGTTCATCACCTCATCAAGAGTTGGCTCCAATGGATTAATTCCAAGGACCGCAATCAGATTAGGCTGGGGGTCATTGAGCTATCTATTCTTTGGCAATTTTGGAAAGTCCAATGCAATTCAGTTTTTAAAACTCATCTCAAAACCCTCTGCGGATCTTGAGCCGGGCTATCAATGAAGTTGATTTCTTTATGTGATCCCAAGCTCCCAAGTATCAAGATTTTGTTGCTGAAGGGTGCACTCCTCTCCACCCCTCGGTAAGCTTAAAATTAATACTAATGGGGTGTTTGGTTGCATGATAATTTATTGTACACTTTCATGATAAAAAATTGTATTAAAATAAAAAGTGAACCAACTCATGACATAAAATTATCATGTTTGGAGGGATGTGATTACAAAAAAGAGTAACCACCGCACATGACCAAATAAAGTGGGGGACCACAAGAAAAAAGAAAGAGGTGAAATCCTCTTTTTTTGTTTAAGAAGAAAATCACTTTCAAAACATAAAATTGTCATGGTTGTCAAACACCTCTTTTAACAAGTTTTCTTACAATTTTTAAAAATTAAAACAAAAACCTCAATTATCATGCAACCAAACACCCCATAATTGTGCAACTAATAATGGGTCCTTCGGGACAACTACTTTTATCGTTAGGAATGCAGGTGGGTATCCTATCCACCGGAAGAGACATCCATTTCATATATGGATAATCCCCAAATCCAGGAGGCTTTAATCGTCCAATATGCTTGTGACTGAGCAGTAAGCACACAAGTTTCTCGAGATGATTATTGAGAGTGATGCAAAGGAATTGAAGTGGTCGATGCTATAAACGGATGTGGACCGCATTTATGGAGATCTCAACCACAGGTGGCCGCCAACTAGGGGTGGCAATGGACCGGGCCGGCCCACGGGTTCGCGGGCCGGGCTGGCCGCGGGTCATTCGATGGGCCAAACATTTTGGCCCGCGGGCTTTAGTCGGGCTGACATACGGGCCGAAGCGGGCCGACGCGGGCTAAAACGGGCCAAATAACTTTCAATTTTTTATGTCAAAAATATTATTTTTACTTATTAAAAATATATTTTAATTAAATTATTATTAATTTTATAATGTTATTTTAAATAATTAAATTTATCATATTTAATTAATATTTATTTATAAAATATATAGTTTGGCCGGGCCGGGCCGGGCCGGGTCGGGCCAAGTCAATAATTTTTGCGGGCCGGGTCGGGCCGGGCCAAGAATATAGTGTGGGCCGGGTTGGGCTGGGCCAATATATTTTGGACTGGGCCCTAAGCGGGCCGACCTCGAGCCGGGCCGGGCCCGGCCCATTGACACCCTTACCGCCAACTGCAGGAATCACACACTTAGGGGTGATATCTCAATTTCTTATGCTCCCAGGTCATGTAACTTATCAGTTCATATGCTTGCAAGATGGACTATAAGTGCTGGCTGTCAGGTTTCATTTCCTGACCCCTTCCAAGGTAATCCCTTTCTTAAAAAAAAAAAAGGTCATCAATAGCGGAAATAAACGGAAAGAGAATAAAAAAGAAGAGATATTTTTTACAACTAACTACGTCGCTGAAAATACTTTTAAGAGAATTATTTTCACATGTACCAAATACGGTATTTGTATTTATTTCTCCTCGAAAACTCATTCTCATGCCAAACATTTTCACTGATTTTTTTCAGCTACTTACAACGCAGTACACCCTAAATTAAAATCTAGATCCTCCACTGGGACTTCCGACTTCGGTGTTCACACTTATGCCGTATATGCTTTGGTCGGAATATTCATATAAAAATACATTGTTGATATATTACTTTATCGTACCATTAAATTTTACATATTTTATATTCAAAGCATCGAAAATATTCTCAAATCTACGGTTGAAGTCATTGTCGATCGATTATTTTCGCCCCCACATGACACCTGCCCTTCGCGATCTGTCCCCTTCTCTCTCCAGCTGTAGCGTCCCACGTGGTACAGCAGACATGGCACGTAAGGACCGGTAGATAAAGGATAGGAGGACGCGGCAGCCTGTGCCACTAGATCCTCCAGCTGACGTGGTAGTCCTGCCACGCCAGCCATCTCATCTCCGTCCGCACCACTTCCGGATGCCTGGTTGGATGATAGTTTTTACACATTTTTATGATTGAAGTGTATTAAAATAGAATTTAAGATGGTCAAAAACACAAAATTCTCATTTCTAGTTAGATATGATAAAAAGGAGTGAGACTAGGCCAAAAGCACTGTGTTTTTGTCCGAGATTGCCCGTGTTTTTCTATTGAACACTTATTTTAACATGTTTTATCGTAAAAATATACATATTTTTTTTAACAAAAACATGCGAGTGTAGAGACAGAGATCTGAAAAGAAACATGCATGTAGCGGTGTAAACGGAATCCGATATTCCGATATTCCGATTCGATTTCGATAAAAATTAACGGATTTAGAACTTGTTTTTGTATCCTATAAGTTATCGGAATCGGATATTCCGGTAGTTTATCGGAATCGGAATCGGAATCAGTTGGTTCCGTTTCCGTTAATCCGATTTCGATAAAAAATAATTATAGATAAATAAAATTAAATAAAACAAAGTTAAATAAATTATAATATATAATTTATAAATTTATAAAATAGTAAAAATAAAATTTAAGAAAATTATATCAAAATTTATTAATTATATGTAAATTATTGACTCACTTTTAAATAAAAATTAATATTTAATATGTATTTCGGATTTTATCGGATTCGGTTCCGATTTCGATAACGGAATCGGAATCGGATCGAAATCGGAACATAGTGATTCCGAAATTATCGGAATCGGAACCCCTTAACCCTTATCGAAATCAAAATCGAATTCTGGTGAATCCGCTATCGAATCCTGGTGAATCCGCTATCGAATCCGACCCGTTTACAGCGCTACATGCATGTAACGGAACTGTTAATAACATATTATAAGAGATGTTTATCTGGATACATCACCTTGCTAAATCTCCACCACTAACTTCAGTCACATGCACAGATTCCCTACTTCGGAAAAGTAACTTACAGGAGGACTCAAACTTATTGTCCTCGTCGCCCTAGGATCGGTGAGCTTCCTCACACTTGTTAGATCCGACGGCCGAGAACGCACCACGGCCTAAAACCCCTCTACAACTCTGAGAATTGCGGTACATCTACGGACCGGACCTTTTACAACAGTACCCTCGGCCGGACCCCTAAACCAGAGCTTTACGTCATCGTCAGCTTGCACGGAGAGACAGCGACGGGGAGATCAGATCGTCGGAGCGGTGTTGGCGAGAGCGTGAGGTGGGTACGAAGCGGCGTCTGCGTTGCTGCAGCACGACAAGGAGCGGGTCGGGCGGGTGTGGGGCTGGCCGGAGCCGTCCCTCCGCCGGCGCGTCTTCTTCTTCCTCAGCAGCTGAGGGCAGCCTCGGCTTCGATTAGAGAGAGCATGTGGTGCACTGCCGCGGCGATGTCGTCTACCGAGGTCAAGTTACATCCCTCCTCCACCTGCAGCAAGGGGGGGAATATTTTTGAGTGCCGAGTGACAAGAAAGACGGGGAACCGCTCTGTGTGCTGATATAGCAACTCAAGGGGGGTGAGGACAGCTGCATTGTCACTGATGTAGCTGCTACCCCGTACGTACATGCCCAGCACCGCAAGACCCTAACGAAGGGGACCCATAAGTACGCCATCGCAGCAGGAAAGGAGGCGTAGGGGGGAGGGGGAGAGAGGGGTGTTGCTGCAGCAGCCCTCTGCCCAGCCCCGTCACAAGCAGAGAAATAGCTCTATCCCAATCTGGATCCACTTCCCTGTTCCTCCCGGGCATGGACGACAGTTTGAAGTTAAGAGCAACTTTAGTCGCCGGGCTCACGTATTAAACAATGAATAGGGCGACTGTTCGGGTCCTGCGTGTTTCCTGGAGATCGATTTGATTAGAGAGCTGCAAGTCTAGTTAAACTGTGCCGCAATCATCTGAATTTATTATGTCTGGACCCCCCCTGCCCGCATTATTGTCAATCAACGACTTCGTTTCAGATGGGTATGTCGAGATCTCTCTCACATGGATGATGTATGTGCGCACATTGAAGGGGAGGGCAGCGCAGGCGAAGGCTTTTTTAAACAACATTGGAAGTGCAGGAGGGAATCGGTTTGTTGCATTGCAGGTGTTTGTTTGAGGCTCCCAATGAAATTCCGGAGGCAGCTCGGCAACTTCCTTGCCATTTGCAGGGCAGGGCGTAGCTTTCTAACGTGGTCAAAGGATGCAGCCTGTTTCCACTCCCTGAATAAAGAGCGGAAGAAGGTGGGGGGGGGTCGTTTCAAACAAGGCCCGAGAAGAGAATCTTTGCCCTCTTTTGTCTCATGAACAATAAGAAATTGAAGGATTTCCGGGCGTGGTGATCAAGACCCAAGAACAGGAAAATGGTGTTCTTGCAAAAAGAGAGGAAGCAATAATGAGGTAAGCGTAGAGGAAGAGAGAAAGACCGGAGGGGGAGATCATGGCAGCTAGAAAAATGAGAAAGGAGAAACGGAGGTCAGAGAGAGAAAAGCGGAACTTTTCAAAGTCCAAGAAGACATTGATTTGCTTCATCATTGACGCACGAATTCACATGGAAAGTGAAAAATGCAGAGAGAGAAAGAGAGAGAGCGGGAGATGCAGAGCTCGATATCGAGAGAAAGAAAGAGAGATGGGAGGAGAGGGGAGACGATTACGGTGATGGGTCGTGTACCTTGGCGCTCACGGAGTAGAGCACGACGGGGTCCATGGCGGTGACGTTGAGGTGCAGAATGGTCAGCTGCAGAGACTGGAACCCCGCCACCATCTTCAGCAGCTGGCCCGGCCGCCGGGGCGAGAGTATCCTCAAGCTGGCAAACGTCTCTATCAGCGTCACCTCGATGTCCGCCACCGCCGCGGGCGGTGGTGCCGCGCGGTTCGCCCCTTCCGACGCCGGCGGCGAGAACTCCCTTGGCCCGTGGCACCACATGTACTGCGGGTAGGCGAAGAAGTGGGCAAACGGGGGCGACTGATCGCCTTCCCCCGTCGGGTGGGAGCTCATTCCCTCTTCCATGCCCCCGCATGCCGTCCTCCTCCGCTGCATTTGCTGCTGGAGCGTTCTCTTTTGCGCCTCTAGAGACTGGAGGAGCTGCTCGAGCTCCTTCACGAAGTCGATGGCGCCCGCCACTATCGAAGCCTGGTCCCCCTGTCGACAACAATCAGAGAAGGGGACGACGATCACGGAGTAACGATGATAACGCCAGTCGGGGAAGGCGTCGAGATGCCCCGATGGAAATGGCGCCATCGATCAGCATGAGCTAACTCTCCGACGAGGAGAAACCATGGAACACAGAAGAAGGTAAATTGATCAGAAGGGAGTCGGACTAGCAGGGAGGAGATGGGGGCCGCAAACTGACTCTCTGGATGTAGGACTCGGGCATCAGGGAGCGCAGCACGGCGAGATGCTCGTTCATCTGGCGACGGCGGTTGCGCTCGACGGCAATGTGGGTCATGCGCTGGCTCTCGGCCTCCTCCTTGTTCTTGCAGCTCCGCGGCCTCCGCCGCCGCTTCTTCCGCCCCTGGGCCGGAGGAGCCGGCGGGGTTGGTGCAGCCGCGCCCCGGGCGGTCGAGGAGCAGCTCGGCAGCCCGCAGGGAGGAGCCTCCTCCACGGGGCTGCCGTGTACAGCCGGCGGCAACCCAGCTGCCGATTTGATCAGCCCCTCCCCGCCCACACCGGCGCTGTCGACCGGGAAGAGCGCCGCCGGCGAGGGGTGGCCGGCGTAATGGTGAGGGTTTGTGGCGGAGATGGTGTCGTAGACGACGAAGCTGGAGAAGTCGTTGGAGGACAACGTTTCGAGTGTCATGGTGCGTGCGCTCGGAGTCTCTTCGATCCAAGCTGATCTCTCACACCCTCACAAGCTTCTGCTATCTTGTTCCCTACGCCATGGCGCGGCCGCAAGCCACCAAGGGAGAGCAACTCCCTCACCCCCGAACAACTCACAACGCTACATTCATTTGGCACCAAAACCCACTTTTCTCACCGCTTCGTCTCCAAGGAAAGCTCCCAAAGAAGAGGATGATTAAAAACCTATAAGGAAGAGCACACGAACAGGAACCACCATCCACAAGCAGGTATGGAGAAGAGGATATGTGGGGGGGAGCTCATACAAGGCCCGGCCCGGCGCCTACTTGTATGGCAGGTGGGCGAGGACGCGAGGGCTCGGGTGGGGTACCGCGTCAAGCTTCGCACGTGAGAAGCCAGGAAAGGTGACGAGCTTTCCCCCACCCTTTCTGCTGCAAAAAGCCGATCGGGCTCCGGGAGCAGATAAAAGAAAGAAAGACCATACACATATACGGACAGAGGTCGATCGGGTGGTTCTCTTCTGGCTCTTCAAAGTCCTGTAGAACACTGCTTGCCGCAGCAGAGGGCAGTATGGTGTCATGGGCCGAGGTCGGGGTGAGGGTCTCTCTCTCTCTCTTTGCGGAGAGGGTGGGGGTGTGGGGGACCCTGAAAAAGAAGGAAACGAGAGGAAGAAGAAAAAAAAAACCTCTGGTGTCCTTGCGAGATTTTGATCATAACAAGCACACAAGCGCACCGGTACAAACGCAGTTAATGGCGTGGGAACAAAAGCTCGAGGCAGATTAAGCCGCACGTAATGATGCGTCCAAAGGGCCGTCCGGGGACCGAATCAATTGCAGCAGCCGCGCGGCCCACGACCGATGGATGCCGGAACGGCAGCCACCGGCGGGCGGCGCCACCGCCGCCGCCGCCGCCGCCGCCGCTGCTAAATTCCCGCATTAGACTAGAGAGAGCAAGCGCTGAAGAAAGCCCGGACTGTCTCAGGCGGTCGAGCCCACCGGGCCGCCGCCCGCTGATTTGCCATCGTCCTGGTCTGCAGGCCGGGGGGTTAATTAAAGCCTGGTTAGAGGGAGGGTGGGTGATATAATGAAACGATGATGCGTACGAAGAGGCGAGAAAGAGCTCTGTTCGGCGAAGCGGAGAGGCTTTTGTTCCTTCCGGCGGGGGTGCCCAAATTCCCATAAGGAAAAAAGGATGGTTGTCCTCTTCCCCGCAGAGGGGGCTGGCAATGGCAGGTACCGCTCCCATCTCCCAAGAGCCTGTGGCGTCGCCGTGTGGGGAGGCTGGGCACAGCGACCCCCCCCTTGGTTAAAGAAAAAATATGCCGCGCTGTCCAGCCTTCTATGATATGGAGGCCCCCAGATAAATGTATAGAATATATGTACATGGGAATAACAAAAGCAGAACGAAGAATGCCAACACACACACACATATATATTTTGTATGAGGCGATGGGTGGGCGCAGGGCCGTATGAGGGTCTACTGGCGGGGCGTGGACCACGGTCCAATATGTCAGGGAATCCATGTGACACCATCCATCAGCTCCGTCTCGGGAGTCACGTCATGCGCCGTCCAGTCCAGCCAGTCGCGCGCACAGGAGTGGGCCGCGCTGGCGAGTCGCGCGACCCACCGAGTCCGGCGGCGGCGACCGCGCCTCCGCCCTCGGCCGGCTTTCCCCCCTTCCTCGGCTCTGCTCTCCCTCCGCCGCCGCCCGCGCAAGAGCCGCCCGGCGCTTGGAAATGTCAACGATTACTCGATTATTCGATTTGTTCGGTAGTTAATAAATAATTTAAAATTTTTAATTAAAATATTATTATTTTTTTATCGATTAATCATTCGTTACCTCATCGTAAATTATTTTTAAACGGATAAAAAAATACGATTCATGAATATATTCGATACTGATAATTAACAAACAGTAAATAGATATATTTTTTTTATAAAATCCGAATACGAATAATATTATTATTCGATTTATATCCGACTCATTAACATCTCTATCCACGGTCGCCCGTAAGAACGCATGCACTCCCGGTAGGGTAGCAACTCCAAAGTGAGGGGGTGGGGGGAGAATCAAGAAGAGGGCCTGATGAGCGTAGGGCTTGTTCCCTCGTAGCAGCAGAGATGACCCTCCTAGATTTCTAATCTCGAAATGTTTATATCCGGGAAACTGAGGTTCTAAGATGTGTTTGTTTTTTACTATGTTTCTTGTGACTAGATCTGATGATTTTTAAGCTACACGGTATACACTGATTTTCATTTAAAATAAGACAATAATTTGGATATGATTACTAAAATTGGATTACATCGTGCACTGGCAGATCTAAAATTTTAATTTAGCAGAGTCATTTTAGATATTTTATTGAGGTCACATGTCTATAATTCTTTTTAATTAAACTTATATCTAATAAACATATCTAAAATTTTAATATAATTATCAAATTTTAGTGGAGTCGCGTGACCCACTACCCCAAATGTAGGCCCGCCAAGGATATCGCGTTTAGAATTTTACGTTTACTTTTCTTGCCACTTTATACACCATGTTCTTTATATTTTACTTCTTTTAATTGTGTATAAGATTATATTTAGATATCTATATTGAAATTTTATCAAAATAAGAGAAAACAAAAAATATAATTAGTTAGTTCTGATTCAGAATTCCTTAAGTTATCCAAATATCTGACTTTGATCACGGTATCGATGCACATTCATTAAATTTTATCAAAATTCTGAAATCTTAGATTCCATCTACACCTCAGGGTGTCGTTCATGAGACATAAAGGTGATTCGAGTATATTTCGTTAGATGGTTGAGTAGGCAAAGATTAAAAGTATAAGATCCTGTGCTCTCTTACTATTGCAAATACTACCTTACAGTAACGTTGCTATTCGTTTTCAAATAATGTTAGAGCAATGATTGATTCGGTTAGAAAATTAAGCCGTCCTAGTGAATTTTTGGTCTTTTTCTTCTGAACCGAAGGGTTAATTGCAGCAATAATTAGTAAGCACCGTTTCTACCCCCCCACAATACAATACATAGTACGTACATACAAGGGAATCTACGTACAAGGGGACCAATGAAAGCAGACCATTCAGTGTATCGGTTTGAACAATTGGTTCATCTCGACCAAGTTGGAGAGTTCCCAGAGTGACTTAAATCAAACCAAATGAATCGAGCCGATTTACCCAGTCTTTTTTAAAGAAAAAACAAAATAGAACCGAGTAAATCGGCGCGCTCTGTTAGCCCGATTCGGATCCCTCCGCGGTGGACCGCCGGTCCGGAGTCCAGAGGCGCGGGTGACCCGGAGCCGAGTCACACCGCGCGTCCGTCGGATCCGCCGGTCCGATCCGGGAGACACCTCGGCCCGGCCGGGGCCGGGAGGGGGTCGTATGTCTGATGCGACGACCCCAGCCGTTTGATCGGGCCCATCTCCCTCTCACGTAAACGTGTGTGGCATCTGATCGGGGGGACACGGTAGGGGTCTCCGAATCGGGCATTTGGCTTGCTTAACCCAAGGTCTCGTAGACTCGGCCTCCGGTTAGAACGACGGAGGATCGGATCCCGACCACCCACCCACCCTGCCGCCAATCATCGGGGATCTCGCACCACGATCGTCCTCTCCTCTCTCTCATCGGACGGCGAATATTCGGGCTCGGAGTGGGGGAAGATGTTGTGGTCGGGAGGCCGAGAGCTGTACGCGGGGAGACAGAAGCACATGAGACGCCTGGATGACAACGAAAGAGGGCTCTCCGGTCCGGTGCAAGAAAGAGGCTGCCGGGCTCTGCTCTCACATCACTAATTTCTTTTTCTTTTTTTTTTGAAAAACAACTTCCATTCAACTAAAACTCGGTCAATTATAAACAACTCAAATCACTAATTTCGCGTTTGGGTCCGCGCGCATAACATTGACCCCGGTTCCTGCTTCTTTCCTTCGCTGCTCGAACACGGTTCAAACCTTCGAATTCGGTTCGATTCGACTGGTTCGAGAGTTTTTCGGATCTAGTAAAGCATGTCCGGCGATAGTAAAGTTTGACTCGTTTATTTTACAGGATCTCCGATGTTTTGTGAACACTTTGAACAATCTAATCAAGCAAGACGAGTCCGAACTCGAGTTGAAACCCGACCAGTATCTCGACTCAAAGTTGATCCACGTTTAAATTCGATCCGGAGTTCATCCACTCGGGCGAGAGTGTGTCCAAACTCGACTAATTTGATCAATCGAGTTTTAATTTTTTTTTATATATTTAAACTAGTTCGTTTAACATGACCCACGAGCAAGTTCCGCACAAACTCTGAAAGTGTGTTGGTTCGGTTCGTCTGCACCCCCGGCCCCCGGGTGGGTGGCCGTTGGTAGCATGGACCCGCAGAGCAGGACAGGAGGAGGAGGGGCTCGGATCTTGGCGCCGTGCCGGTGCTCGGGTGGACCACCAAGAAGAAACCGGGCAGCAGGAAATCAGCCGCGGGTTTGTCTGAGAAAAAGGGTCAGATCAGACGACGGCTCAGATCTCAGACGACAATTATTATTATTATTATTATTATTATAAGTACCCACAAGCATCACTGTGGACGCAAGAGATTCCGGGCAACTGAACAGTGCAGGGGAGGTCTGGCGGACGACCGGCGGGAGGGCACGGCTAGCTCAAGAAAGGGGGAGCACGAGCCCGTCGCGGTGCGCTCCGCCGTCGGCCGGCGGGGAGGTCTGGGCCGAGGGCTCTTCCGCATACAGCCCCGGAGCAGAGCCACCGTCTCTCGCGCGCGGCCTCTGTCTCCCTCCTCTCTCGCCTCGGAGGGGTCGGCTGTCTTCCTCCGCCCTTTTCTTTTCAACCTCCCGAGAGCAGAGAGAGGTACGAGGCGGAGGAGGGAGAGGGGGCACGTGGGACGACGGGGGAGGGCGCGTACGGGCGCGCGATGGAACGTGTTGCCGACCCGTGACGGGGCCGTGGTTGATTTTTAACTTTTAACCCCGGGTGGTATCTCATCCATATTCTACCGCCGATGACGACCGTGTGTGTGGGGGTGTGGCCGGCCGCCGGGCACACCTTGCCGTGGGAGTCCGGATCACCTCAATTTTACGGTGGATAGAACGATCACAGTTCTTAATCAGAACACGTCACGACTTTTATGTCGCTTAACTGAAGATCAGTTCAATAAAAATTAATTCATTTATCTTTGAACCAACCGATTCACCGTTATTAAATTTACTGATCTAATACTGGACCATTGTTAAAATATGCGTAACTTGTTACTAGATGTTTCCGAACTGTTATCGAACATTATCGAAACCTTCCTAAATTGTTACTGAAATCGGTATAACTCATTACTGAATGTTACTAAAATTGGTGTAACTCGTCACTGATCTGTTAGTGAACGTTACTAAAGTCGATGTAACATGTTACTGAACTATTACTGAACATTATCGAATCGTTATTGAACTATTATTGAAGGTTCGCTGAATCGTTATTGAATTCAATGCAGATCGTCGTTGAATAGTTACTCATGAATTCGGCGTAACTCGTTACCGAGCTGTTGCTGGATTACCGAACCGATTCGGTAACGGTTCGGTAAGAGAGAACTGATTATCATTAAACCGTCACGTAAATGACGTGGATGCCGTGAGATGTTCTGATCGAGGATGTTCTCTCCACCGATCTTAACTCTTTGCCGCTGTGCAGTGTGCCCGCAGGACCGTTCTGACGTGCGTGGTGGGCTGGGGCGGTCCCCTCGGGGCCGCCGAGCCTGGCCGGCCGGCTGCGCTGCTTGTGGTGCCGCAACAATAATATATCACACGCTCTCTGCACACCTGTCTGTGTGTGTGTGTGTGTGTTTTAGCACCAACATGCCATCGCCGTAGAGATCAAGAGGGAGGACCGGAGGAGGTAGGTGTGGGCGAATGAGGGCTGCCATGAGCGAGCCGAGCGCTTCGTTCTCGTGTATGTGCGGGACCTCCTCGATCGTACGTGCAAGGTTTTTTTGGCTGTAACCGGGTATGCCCATCACATGCCCTGGGAGAGGAATCAATAATGTTCGTATACATTTCACACCTTCCCCCCTTCTCCCTTGGGGAAGAGTTAACGGATCACGTTGGGCGACCCAAAGAGGAAACGCTTGCACTGTCTCCGACAGAACGAGATCATGATGTTACTACTTTACATTTTATATTATTGCTGGCATGGCATGCAATTAATAAGTGATTTAGTTCGTATGTTCTCTTAGATTTTCTAGTTATTAGTTCCTTAATTATATTATGAGCTCTTTACGTGCGTTAGTAACTAACATTCGAGCTAAATTGATATCAACTCGATCGTAATAAGATCGTATCATCGTTTATTTATCAACTCACAGTATGTACGTACGTGTTATTGACCCACCTAATCACTTATCAATTACACGTCAATTATACGTGTAATTGTTAGAATTGTGGTAATAGTCTCGTATTGACTATTTGGCACTCGATATAGTGCTTATATATCCTGGCCGGCCCTTCTACCTTAACACACTATAATTTTGGATTCTGCAAGATAGTATCAGAACGAGTACTTATCGATTTTTAATACTTGATTATCTTACCTTTTATTTTCACTGCCCACTTTGACAGTGAGTGGAAGTGTTAGAATTGTGAGAATAGTCCCACATTGACTATTTGATACTTGATATAATACTTATATATCTTGGGCCCTCCTACTTTAACACCATAATTTTGAGGTTTGCAAGAGTAATTGCCTATGGGCACACCGCGAGTGAGAGGAAACGGAATGTTTGCGTACCTCTCCCTTCCCCTTCCTTCTTGTAAATGAGTTGGGATCAGACAATGGAAGGAGGAAACACCCGTTCAGTCAAATAAAAGGAGATCATGATACTAGCTACTTAAAGCTAGCGCTAACATGACAGAATGAATTGGGGCTGTTGAGAAGACTTTATTTTTGTGTTACTTAGGTCTTGTTTGATAGGGCTGAATCTACCTCTTATCGCTGATTCGGTAAGTGTTAAGACATTTCACAGTGTTTGATAAAATCGCTGATTTACCATCTTACCTAATGTCTAAACTATGAAAATCGTCTGAACGATTCAGATTTCATCCTTCGCTTTTTTGGATTCAGACGACCTAGGGCGGAAGTCGACGGGCCGACGGCGCTCGCAGCGACTCCGACGGCGCTCCACCTCCGGCCAGTCCCCCGCCAGCCTCGCCGGGTTCACCCTCGACTCGACACGCTCGCGGTGAGCTCTCGGCGGAGGCCTGCAGGCGGAGGCAAGCGGAGCTCGCGGCGGAGGCTTACGGGCGGAGGTGACCGGAGCATCTCACGGCGGAGGCTTCGGGCCGCCGCGGAGGCGATTGGAGCATCCCCGCACAGTCTTCTTCGCCTTGATTTTCTTGCTTGCTCGGCTTCTTTTCTAGACACAACTATCTGCTCTCTGCTCCGAAATGGCGGTGTCGTCGCATGGCTTGGATCCCACCTTCTCTTCCAAGCTCTCCCTCACTCTGCCGGCGAAGTATAGCAAATGGCTCGTGAGGCAGATGAATATAGGGTTCTCTTTTAGTATTTTTCTAAGAAGTAAGAACGCTCTTAACGTGCGTATGGCATCTCCGTGCTTCAAATTTTACAACCGGGAGATTACTTTGTTGTTATGTTTGTATTCCAATTTACGTAGAACTTATTGAGGATGTATACCGGTTTCCTTGATTAGTTCTGTTACGGAGTTGAACCGACGAAGCAGAACTTGAAGATTTATTAATGTAAAACTCGGTTATTCGTTACCTACCGTTTGACATGGACCTAGGAACCTCGAACTTCTTCGGGCTTGAGTATCCCGTTGAGTGTTCACAAAGAAGCTTTTTCACTATATGATAGTTTCACATCAGGGCTAGTAGTATACGAGAAAGATTCTTGCTTACAGTTAATTCAAATTCTGGCTGACGGACTTTCATTTGTGCCATTGCGCGTGGGCTCGTATGCAATGCTACAATTTACGGTCTTTTAAGGCACAAGCGGACCTTAGTGGGTGTTTGTCGGGAGATCCGTTATTGTCAAATGGTAAACTCCTGTATAGAGCATGGGGCACAATCTGCAGTCTTATTTTCTCAAACTTGCATCCTGTTCTTTCTTCACAATTTGCGGCCTGGTTATTTCTTCTCTTATCAGGAAGTTGCATTTTACAAGTCCATTGTGACTCGAATGATGCCAAACGTTTTGTTTCTGTGTTTTCGGTTCCGCATTGCATTTTGCATAGTTTCTGTTCGGCATGCGGTCTCATTCATTTCTCTCTGTCCAACCGATTTTAAACTTGTTCTGTAAATTTATGACATTATCTGGAGAAATATGTTCGATGCCTATTTACTTGTTACTTGGTTCTGCTGATACACACTTAATTGAAAGTGTGAGCAGTGACCAAGACCATGGCCCGTCTATGATGATTAGGGGTTTTTATTGACCGAGGAGTTTTTACTTATTAATATATAACACTGTCTTACTTAACCCTCCCTATTAGGGAGAAAACCATCTCCCTAATAGCAGGTTTTCGAAATTCCCTAAACCCATCACATCAAGTTCTGAAAATCCCATGAGATAGACCATCGAAAACCCCTCTTCGAACCCCCCTGGATCAGTTCAAGTTCTGGGTTTTAGTTTCTTCTGTTCTTTTAAGGATTTGACATTACTGGTTCAAGTTTGAGATTCTTTCGCTGAGATTTGCATCAACCTTGACTAGGCTCAATTTGAAGTTTGAGTTGTGAAATTTGTTTTAAATTGGTCAGTTGATGATTTTTTTAGTTCGGTTCTCGTTGTTTTTTTATTGATTTGAAATCTTGCCTTAAATTGAGCTATTCGATGATGAATTCGATGCCCCTTCTTTTCCTTTGAAATCTGATTTATGTTAATTAAGGCATGATTTGGTTCAGATTTAATTTGGATGAGTTTATTCAAAGTTTAGAATGTTGGAGAATTCCATTGGATTTTTTGATTTGAGTTCTGTTTGAAATTTAGCTTGAGATTTCTTTTTCTTCAATTTTGAATTTAGTTCAAGTTAGCATATTCTGCTTGGAGTGAATTTTCTTAGGTTGATCATTAAGAGGTTGACCCCTCTTCGAAAACCGGTCATCTTTTGTGCTATGTATGGGGATACAATTTCTTATTGTATAACATTATGTTGTCATCTTTTGTATTTAATACATGTTTATTTATTATCACATAAACATTCATTATTCTTCTTATAGGATATCTAATATGGAAGGAACAAGTAATACCAAGAGTGTTACGAGAACTAGTTGGAAAGATAATGAAAGAGTTAAATATTTTCTACAATGTTGCATTGGCGAGGTGGCAAGAGTTGGAAGGACGGGAACATCCTTAAGAAAACAATCTTGGATTATAGTTGGAAACCAAATGAAAGAGAAATTTGGAGTTGATGTCACACAAAAACAAATGAAGAATCAATTTGATTATTTAAGGACAATGTATGTGGAATGGACAAATCTTGGGAGAAAGAATACGGGACATGGCTACAATCCTATCACTAAAACAATGGATTGGACTCTGAAAAATGGGATGAATATTTAAAGGTAAATTTTTTTAATTGTCATGGTAATTTTTTTCTACATAAATAATAATACTAAATAATTTACTTTTGTTTACGAGGCACATCCTAGAGCATCATCATTTAGAATAAGTGGCTTTAGGTGGGAGGAGGAAGGCATGGCCTTATTTGAAGGTGTTTCGGCCACAGAAATTTAGGATGGGGTCCAAGAAGCAAGTTTCCTACACCTTCTAATGCATCTTCTACTACAATTGGAGAAGAAGAGGAGCAAGATGATTTTGACGATATTTCTCTCATTAATGCTCAAGATGCTTCAAACTCTCATAAATCGATTCTGAGCCGAAAGTGCGAAGTGGGTAACTCAAATAAAAAAAGAAAATCTAATGACATTGATGCAAAGTTTGAGAAAGTACTTGAAGCATTTATTAGTGATGCTGAAAGTTCGAAAATCACCAATGTCTCTCATATCAGTACACCTACTTTAAAGGATTGTTGCAAAAAACTAGATGAGATGAAGTTAAATCGCACTGATCTATTATATGCTCATGCAGCAGTCCTTTTCTCAGATGAAAAAATGCGTGAACAATGGATTCAATGGTGCGAGATTGTTGAAGACGATGTTTCAAGGATGAATTGGTTGAAGAGTATGCTGAAGATGAAGAATATATTTTGATGTCATGGCATTTGTGTTATGTCTATCTTAGGTTAAATTACTTTTGGATTGTGTAGGATGTTATTATGCTGTTTTTGGATTATGCTTCTGGATTATGCCTTGGATGTTAATATGTCACTTTTGAATTATGCTTTGGTTATATTTTACATGTTTTAGTTATGCTAGACTTTACTTTATGTTGTGTTCTATGTTTTTATTTATAACAGAAATGTTTCCTCGAAGTTTGAAAAGAAGGTTCAAGATTCTTTGCTTTCTTTATTTGTGGTGGAAAAAGAAGAAAAGAATAAAAAGAAATAAGGATCTAACATCTCAGTATAGTGGTGCTGCACACACTATAGAATTGCTAACGAGGAAATAACACACAATGTGAGGAGTTGATGCGGATGCCACGCGAGACATATATTAATTTATGTGGATATTTTAGACAAAAAGAGTGGTTGAGAGATAGTCGCTTCATTTCCGTAGAGGAAAAAATCGCAATGTTTCTTAACATCATTAGTCATGGAAAATGTTTGAGAATAATAAAGAGAAGATTTCAGCATTCAACACAAACAGTGCACTATTATTTTCATGAAGTACTTGGAGTAATGATGGAGTTTTCAAAAGAAATGATTGTACCGACTACATTCAATCCAGATCCAAATGTCCCAGGCCATCACAAAAAATTACAAAAAATTTTCAAGGTAAAATTTATCATTGCTATATGTTTTTATATATTGCATCAATGAATTAATATTGTCCTATTATTAATATTTATTTTATTATGTAGGGTGCTATTGGGGCTTTAGATGGCACTCTTATACATGCTAAAGTTCCTAAAGTAAAACAAGTTCCTTATAGAGGTCGAGGACGAGATGAGTGTTATCAAAATGTTTTGGCCGTATGTGATTTTAATATGATGTTCACTTTTGTTTTTGCTGGATGGGAAGGAGTTGCACATGACTCGAGAATTTTACACGAGATAGCATATGATGCACAACATTGTTTTCCATTTCCTCCTCCACGTACCCCACACATTTAATTTTATTAATACTTATTGATGTTACATTTTTAGTTTTGAAATTCATATTATCTTTCTTGCGGATAAATATTATCTTTGTGATGCTGCCTATGCTCATACTAGATATTTTATGACCCCTTATAGAAATGTGCGATATTGGATTAGTGATTTTAGACATCGAGAGCGTGCTCGAGGGAAAGAGGAAATGTTTAATCAAGGCCATGCTAAGCTTAGAAATGTCATAGAACGGGCTTTTGGTGTTTTAAAAGCACGTTACCGTATTCTCACTAAAATGTTACCGTATTCTTTAGAAGCTCGAAAGGGACATTGTAATCGGTTGTTGTGCAATGCATAATTATTTAAGAAAAGAAAAGGTTAGAGACCAATTATTTACATATTATGAGGATCCGGAAGCATATATTTCGGAATCATCACAAGTGCAAGTGAGTGTAGATGCAACGAGTTGAGTCAAGTATAGGAGGACTATCAAGGCAAGCTGATCAACAATTTATGCATGAGTTACGAGATTATGTGGCTAACAACTTAATAGAAAGTAGACAAGCACAAAGGCGAAGACGACAAACTTAATAGGTAATGAATTTTGCCTGTAAATCACCCCTGTTTCTACCAATAAATCACTCCTTTTTCTGTTTGCCTATGAATTGTGTTGTTTGCAGGTCTCCATCATGCAGATTGGTTCCGAGAAGAGAGCTTTTGTTTTTGATTTGATGGTTGGCGGGATTGGCCGACCTTGATTGGAATTGGCATTGCCAATACCACTTTTGTATATAATTGTGGATCTTGGCGGCTTCAGGTGGGATTTGCCAAGATTGTCACTAACCATCTGCTAAGTTGTACTGATTCCTGCCAACTGCCGGATTGGCCAAGATCATATCTGGATCCGATCGAGATTAACACAGCTGTTGAGGGTGACTGGATCTGCCTTACTTTTTATGCAGTCAATAACAGACATAGGAGCTCCTGAATCCTGATGATAAATTGTTTTTATTTACCAAGGGTGATTGAAGAAGCATTATTGCAACCTGCTTTTGAGAGGCAAAGGCTTCTGAGCAATATGATGTGGGTTTGATCCTCATCTCAGGGCCTTGGGGCAGTCACTTCAGGCCCTGTATGGCCTTATTTGCCTTAATAAAATTAAGGTTTAGATATTAGTTTCTTTATGTATCATTTCCCTTTCTTCCTTCTTGTAGTGTCATTTTCCTGTTTCTATTGAATGATGGCTCTCTTTTCTTCCACCTTAAATGATTTAGTAAGCTTTGCATTGATGCATTTTTATCATATTTACTACCTTAGTTATGTTAATTAAATATAAACAACTAATCATCTAATATGTGATAATCACTGTTCTTTGAGCCATTGATAATGTGAATTAAAAAAGTACCATATTGTTGTTTTTCTCGCTCGTCTCTTTCTTGAAAAATATACTTAAATTCTTTCTTGTTGACTGTGAGTCTTCAAGTGCATTATTTTACTAAACATGTACTTGTTTCAAGTGGCAATTATGTAAGTTGTCAGAGTATTTATTCTTAGATTGGTCTTCGGATGCTTTTATAAACACTAGCCATGGCATAAACTTATTTGTTAAAAAAGAAAGAGAAATGTAATGGTGGTAGCCAGCCACACCAATCATGTTATAGACCCCATTGTTCATGTTGTGTGTGTGTGTGTGTGTATATATATATATATATCGGAGCTAGTTATCTTCTTATGCAAATATGCGGAGATTGAAATCACCTGCTTTCAAGTCCTGAGTCCATGTAGGAAAGAATCACCAGTAGCTTGAAGCAAGCACATCTTGGTGCAGTGTACCACACATGTTTGATATTGTAATAACTTTGATATACTAACCAAACAGGCCTTAAAGTATTGCATTATGTATTAGTTTTCTTCATGTATTTAATTTTTTGTAGTTTCGGTTCTTTGATGAAGTTATTTTGGATGTTCATTGGGATCACTGAATTTAGCATAGTTTGGACTTTGAATTTCAGAAGAAATTTGTCAGAGCATGATGTGTCATATTTATTTAATTCCTCTTTGATGTGCTTGTTGGTATTTCATATTTTCAGTCTGAAAGTTGTTAGAAATGGGTTTTAAATGGCCAAATTGCTGTGGTCTGCTATAGTTGTCCATAGTAGTGGTGGTGAGCTGGTTCCATGGTCTGATATAATTCATCTTGCTTGGGACATATTCCACGAGCTGGACATCTTGCAAGACAAATAAAACAATATGTCCCAAGCAAGATGAATTATATCAGACCATGGAACCAGCTCACCACCACTACTATGGACAACTATAGCAGACCACAGCAATTTGGCCATTTAAAACCCATTTCTAACAACTTTCAGACTGAAAATATGAAATACCAACAAGCACATCAAAGAGGAATTAAATAAATATGACACATCATGCTCTGACAAATTTCTTCTGAAATTCAAAGTCCAAACTATGCTAGATTCAGTGATCCCAATGAACATCCAAAATAACTTCATCAGCAAACTGAAACTACAAAAAATTAAATACATGAAGAAAACTAATACATAATGCAATACTTTAAGGCCTGTTTGGTTAGTATATCAAAGTTATTACAATATCAAACATGTGTGGTACACTGCACCAAGATGTGCTTGCTTCAAGCTACTGGTGATTCTTTCCTACATGGACTCAGGACTTGAAAGCAGGTGATTTCAATCTCCGCATATTTGCATAAGAAGATAACTAGCTCCGATATATATATATATATATACACACACACACACACACAACATGAACAATGGGGTCTATAACATGATTGGTGTGGCTGGCTACTGTGGACGCCGGGAAAGAGAGGGGGAGCCCGCGGAGGAGGCGAGAGATGCGTCCTCGCGCGTGTGGGGTGTGTGCTCCTTTCTTACGGTCTTGATAGGGTGGGTTAGTGTTAATCACGCCATAGATACGGTCGCGGATAATTCCGACGAACCGATCTATTACCTGCTTCTCTTCCTTCTTTCCTTCTCCGCACTCACTTTGATCCCCGGACTACTCAACCCTTGATGTCACTTGGGCATCGAAGGACCGGTCCGGGTCGTGAGGAGAATCGAGGGGAAAGAAGATCAGATAGCCGGTGGCATTTTCAACACTAACTTGACCTATAGACCGAAAGGGGAAGGGATGGTGTGGTCGCCAGGAGCCAGAGAGGCTCCGATGATAGAAATAAAAGAAATGAACTAGTAAAGGAAGTGAGGGTGACCGGTTACCTCGATAAGCTGGGAGATTGCGGGGGTTCTATCTTCTCCTTCCTCGGCCGGCCGGGGAAGAAGAGCCTTGGAGAAACTCGCTTGCCTGAAAAGAAAGTATGAATGAAAGCACCACGATTAGAACTAAAGATGGAGCAGTAACTATTCGTAAGAAAGAAGAGTAATGACAAAAGGGGTTGAACGAACCGGATTAGGACTAACTCCTAACCCCTTCTTAAGGGAGGATCTAAATGACCTATGAATAAGATGCGTTATGCTATACTAATGCAACATGCATAATGAAACCCAAATGAACAATAAAGGAGAGAGTAAGGTAAGGAAGAAGATCGTAGAGAAGCCCGGTGCTTCTGGCTTCTGGAAATTGCGGGCGCTCCGACGACGGAGTCGCCTGGCGTCGCGTCGGGGAGCGCTCCGGTCCTTCGCGGCGATCTTCAATGCAATCTTCTCCCGGTTCCAATGACGAAGGATCGGATCCCTAGCCCGTCTTGGAGATTCCTTGGCACTCGTCGTATGGTTTGCAATGGTCTTTAATGGTATGATGGCGGGTGTCTTGAATGGTTTTGAGTGGTATTGAATGAACGGGGTGGAAGAGGTGTAATGGAGAATGGATAGGCTTGGGGATGGGATGGTAGACTCTAATGGGGGTTGGAAGGTGGTGGAAGGGGGTTGGGGAGGCTCAAGAAAATTCTTGGGAGTTAAGGCTCTGGGAATCCCTCTCTCTGCTCCTTAGACTCTCTCTCTCTTGGGAGCTTGGAAGGTTGGAACCTTGGAACCTCTTAAATGTGGGAGAAGGGTCTCCTTTTATAGGTGCGCAAAAGTGACCCTAGCGCTCCGCCCTGAGGACGCCTGGCGTCGCGGCGTGGGAGCGCCTGAAAATCCGCCGACAAGTCGGCGGATCAGCACGTCCGACCATACCTGTCGCCACCTACCACCCTGCGTGTCAGGCGGCGGTTGTCAGCGGAAATCCTGGCGCTCTGACAGGGGAGCACCTACGACCTACGGCTGTCAGACTGCAAGTTCGGCGCATGCGGAGCCTGCGGTGACAGTTGTCGGGCGGGAATCCGAGGTGCTCCGACGGCGGAGCGCCCGGGTCCCCGATGCGATTTCGACAACGCATCGGCGACCGTGCGAAAGGCCGGCTGTTACGCGCGGGATTGCAGGCGCTCCGGCAGAGGAGCGCTTGTACTTTTGTACGCCTCTGGGTACGGTGGTCGTCCGGTCGGTCAAAAGGGTGAAAAGGCGGGAGATGCCAGGCGCTCTGACGTTGCGACGCCAGGCGTCGCGGCGTCGGGACGCCTCCAGATTTCCTGAAATTTGCTCGTCTTTATGTTAAACCGACCTCTCTGATCGGGAGAAAACAAGTGTTAACTATAGAAACGAGATTGCTCTTCCTGAAATCGGGCCGAATTCGCGTATCTACAGCTTGCCTCGCCTTGACGTCGGTTTTGCAAGGGAGCGGCACGGAGTGTAGCGGGAGGGACCGTAGCGAGGGGGAGGGGAGTGAAGTGATGGAGGAGTGAAAAAGTGGCGTCAAGGTGTAGATTTAGATACGCGACTCATGACCTGACCAGGTGATTTGAGCCTTCTCAAGTTCCGCAATTGCCTTTTGTATCTTCTAGACTGCTTTCGTGGTTGATTGGAGACGAGATGTGCCGTGGGCACGAGAGAGGAAAATAAAAGCCTGCTCCCTGCGTGCGGGGAACCTCCGAGCGCGGCTCGTAAGTTCATCTTGGTTGGCGGCCCAGCTTTGTGGTGTGCTTGTACCAAGAAGGGCTGAACAGAAGTTGATTTAAAATCAAAAGAACCTCCAATCAACTGGAATTAAGTTTTTGGGATTCATCCGGGTCCTTGCGGGAACATGATCTGGCTCGGATTGGAATAACTTCTCATCTCAATATAAACACTCGTTTGCTTTGTCAGAGAGAATAATCTTCATGAAGACAACCATAATGATGATAAAATGCAGATGATGTATGCGGATGCATCTTTGGATGAAAGAAAGAAATAGAAATTAATATTAAGAAACATAGTTGAAGATATAGATCACGAGTGGTGGGTCAGGATACTGATCAAGAACCGTCGTCCCCATGTACTCGTGATTTTGGCTCATCCGCAAGTTCATTGAACAACCGTTCCGTCCTTGATTTTGTTGGAGGGGTTCTCGGGCCCGGTGTTTTCAGAACTTGTGGTCTTCAACATTTCACGTATTATTATACTTAATATGCAAGAAAACACTGATCTTGACCATTTCTCATCATTTTTCTCTTCTTCTTTTCGGATTTATTTAAAGCGCTCCTTCGACGCGACGCCAGGCGTCGCACTGTCAGAGCGCCTGCAATCCCGCGCGGCTTTCTGTCAAGGGCCTGTCGCCCGTCTCGTCGTGGGTAATGGGGAGCTCCCCCTCTCTCTTCCCCGCCCCTATTTGACCCCTAGGCCGCCCAAGGAGGGGAGAAACCCTCCCAACTCTCCTTGGGCCGCCCTCTTGCTCCATCTTCTCCTCATTTCTTGCTTGCTACTGCTGCCATGGAGCTTCCACACCGACCCGATGCTCCATTGAAGGCGAAGAGGCTTTCAGACATTCCGGGGCACATTCAGAATCGGGTCTCGGCGGGAGTGGTAAGTTTCTACCTCCATTTGCCTTTTAAAGTTCGTTTTTCATCGTTTTGCTTTCTTGTGGGCCCTCTTTAGGCCGATTCTTTCTTCCATTTCTGCCCTTTTCTTGTTTTCTGTCGGATTCATCCAAGCGCTCTGTCTTCACGACGCCAGGCGTTGCGTCGTCGGAGCGCCTGCTATTTCCGATGACAGTTCCTGACCCTGTCCGAACTTGTCTTGTGCAGGAGTCTCCCCCCTTCCCGGGTGCGCGTTGCCGGGGGCTGTTCGGCGGATGAACCGCCTCATCATTTGCCTCTTTTACCACAATCGTGCCTTCCTCCGCGAGTGGGGCCTCTTGGGCCTTCTCACCCATGCTCGCAACATCATGAAATACCATTGGGACTTCTCCCTTCTTGGTGCTCTAGTGGAGCGTTGGCATCCGGAAACCAACACTTTCATCATGGGCTCCTATGAGTGTACCGTTCTCCTGGAGGAGGCCGAGATCCTTCTCGGTCTTCCGGCGGTCCCCGGTCGTCGGGGGCTCTTCACGTTGGGTCCCACCGATTTTTTGTCTTCTCGGGAATTCCTCGAGGAATTCATGAGTCCTACTTCAGCCCGTCTAATCATCCTGGGGGACAGGATCAGTGTGGAGGGCCTCCTGAAGTGGACCATTGGCGCCATAGAAGGAGCTGGCAGTGACATTGACCTTCTTCCTGGCATGAAGGGGGCTGCCACCCTTCTTGTCTCCACCCTTCTCTTCCCGGCCGAAGACGGCTGGATTCACCACAAGTGTCTATCCAGTATCAGGGGTGTTTGGCGGAGGGAGAGGATCATCACTTGTCCTTGGCTTCTGTATGACGGCTTATCCTCGGCACCGCATCGGCCGGCCTATGCATGGTAGCCTTCTCCTCCTAGCGTCGTGGGCCGATTGGCACTTTAAGTTCAGTGTGGCCGACCATCACGTGTCTTCTTCTCGCTATTTTCTCCATAGCCCTCTCCACACCATTACCCATATCTTAGGCATGGAAGAGAGGGTTGTGAACACTTGCCCATCAGTGAAGACCCGCCAGGATTGGCGTGCATACTTCTTAGCCAACGACCTCTCTGCCTTTCTATGCCCTCCTCCTCCCATGATAGGGAGGGAGGTTCGAGTCTGCCACTCTCCGGGTGTGGATTTGAGGTTGATTACTAGCTCATCATTTGTCTTGTACAACCCACACCGTTGTTTCCCTCAGATCGGTGCCCCTCGGTCTAGGGTGCCTTGCCTTTCTCATCTTCCTGCGATCAAGGATCGTCATTTTGGTACCCACGACGACGCGGAGGAGTGCCGGAGCATCGTTGAGCTTTGGAGAGCACGGGATTTTCCGAGGTGGGCGAGGATGTTCGGGAGGAGGGTGACCGAGTGGCGCGCTACTCTGCCCGGTTGCGTGTCCTTCTTATATGATCGGGCTTGATCTGTTGTCTTTTTCTGGGCCGTGTGTGGCCAGATTATGTTCTGTTGTTCTACTGGGCCCTGCGTGGCTGTCTATGTTGTTGTACTTTCAAGCCGGGTGCGGCTGCTTATGTTGTCTTTGTCTTTTGTGGCCCTGCGCGGCCGTTTGTTGTTGTACTGCCAGGCCGGGTGTGGCTGTTTATGTTGAACTTGTTTTCTTCCTGCAATATTGTCAGAATTTTCCAAAAGAGTGCATGTGCATGTATGTGTGCATTGAGTAAACAGATGTTAAAAAGTCAAAAATGTTAAAGCAAAGATTTTTTTGGCTACTGAGTTTCCAGGCGCTCCGACAACGAGACGCTTGGCGTCGCGAAGTGGCGACGCCATGCGTCCCGGATCCGGACTACCGGGCTTTTTCAGTGGCCCTTCACATTCCCCTCGATTTTCGACCCGCTCGTTGATGGAAGGTCCTCGGGGTTGGTGGTTTTGTAACTTTTGAGATTTTTAGGGAATTATAGAAGTTTTTTCAGATTTTTTTGGAATTTTTCAAAAATTTTATTCAGAGTTACTGTAGTAACTTCATTTTCACGCGAGCATTTCACGGTTCCGGTTGAAAAAGGTCGCGCCTTCCGGAAACTCCGTGCATCTTCTTTCTTCATCCGAGTCGGTCGGTCTCTTCTTGGAAGTTGTAGAATAGATTATGATCTTTCCGATGGCATGAGTTTTCCGAGATTTCCGAAATTTTTCGACCGATTTCGACGGTGTCGAAGTCAGTCAAAACTGGCTGGCCAGGCGTCGCGAAGCGGCGACGCTTTAAAAAGCGTCGCGAAGTTGGAGCGCTAAGCTAGCGCTCTGACCTCGGGACGTCGGCACAAGCGCTCCGAAGGGGGAGCGCCTGCTATTTCCGGAGCGGGTTTTTTCGATTTCTCGCTCATTCCTGTATGACACTAACCTGTTGATTGTCTGTCTTGCAGATGGCGCGACGACCACGCACCTCCCGAGCACGCCGGAGGCCTCGCCCGCCAGCCCCGGAGTCGCCTCCCCCAGTCGAGGAGGTTCCCCTTGTCGCGCCAGAGGCCCGCCCGCATCCCCGTCTTGAGGTAAGCCCCTTATCTTGCCTTGCTCTTGATAATTCACCTGTACTTTTATGAAACTGACAAGATATTCTTTTCTATATGCAGGGCAAGCTCCGCTCCCGCATCTCGTGGGAGTTAGTCCTTTGTGTGTACGAGGGGCTGCGGGAGTTCCGAAGGGCGGGCCCGAATGCCATGGGCTTCGGTCTGCTCCTCTCTGCCTTGCGATGCGGGAGGATCTCTCCACGATCCAGGCCCTGAGGGAGCGGTGGGACTCGGTCTCCCGCTCCTTCATCTTCCCTTGGGGGCACATGGTGCCCTCTTTGGAGGACATGACCCGTATTACGGGTCTACGTGCACACGGTCGGCCGGTGACCGGCAAGACCTATGAGGATTACTCCGGTTTTGCCGGGACCTCCTGGGTCTTGACACTCCGACCCTCCCCGGGCGGCACGAGGATGCTAGAGCGGGAGGCCATCGGGCACATGGTGGGGTTCCGCTCGGCAGCGGTCCCCAAGGAGGGTGCCCTTCTCTCAGAGGTCAGGAGTCGCCTGACCTCTGAGGTGAAGGAGAAGCTCTGTGGCGAGGAGGGCACGGAGCAGGCAGACAGGGACCTCCGTCGGTTCCTGTTGTTCTTGCTTTCCCGGCTTTTGTTGGGCAGCAAGGGTGACAGGATCCACCTGAGGTGCCTGCCCTTACTCGCCCGCCTTTCGCGGGTAGGCGAGTATGCCTGGGGTGCTGCCATGTTGGCACATCTCTTTGCCTCCCTTGCCATGGAGTCGGGCCCTGTTGGCGTTGCCGGCTTCACTCCCTTTCTCCAGGTAATCACTTTTACACAGTCCATTTAAATAAATTACATATTTCATACCTGTGTATCTGACATGTTTGCCATTCTCGGATGCGGAGTTACACACTTGCCCCTCCGGCGGGCGGTGCGACAGACGGGACCTGTTCGTTACCCGCTACTCCGGCAGTGGGTGGCACACCGGGCCGCATCTCCCCATCAGTACCAGGTGGAGAGTTTGCGGAAGGCCTTGCTTCACCTCCCCCATGACCGGGTAAGTGCTTTTTCGGCTTCCGCTCCTTTGATTCTTTGGCTCGTCTTGTCTAGTGCTGCTTTCTGACATTTGTTTGCCTCCTTTGCAGGTGGTGTGGAGGCCCTATCTCCAGGACGATGACACGCCCAGCCTTGGGTGGCGGAGTCCCGAGCGGTGTTTGGTAGGGACACCTACCGTCTGCTGAACGAGATCGAGCCCCTGTGGCGGCGTCTCTCGATGCGGTCACCGGGGTTCAATCAGAGTGGGTGGCTCTTCCTCCCTACCCGAAGATGGGGAGGAGCACTCGCGGGCTGGTCCACAAGGTGGATCGGCGAGAGTCGGGCCGGGCGGCCACGGAGATGCAGGATCGGGGTGGCACCCCGGTGGTCTCCCGAGCGACCGGCGCTCGGAGTATCTCCGACGGTTCTGAGTTCTACGGTCACCTGTTCGAGGTGACGGACACGGTACGTTGCTTCTCCTTCGATTATTCTTGTGCTTGCTTGTTCGTTCGACCAACCCTTCCTTGTAGGCGACCCGGACGAGCTCACCCGCCTCCGTGACCGGATCACGGAGCGGGATGACGAGATCCGGGAGCTGGAGGCCCAGCTCGCTCAGGTACGGCTCTTCTCCTGATTTTTATTCATGATGATTCTTTCATCGCCTTCACATCGTCTTTTCTTTTCAGCGTGATGCGGCTCCATCTCCGAGGTCGCAGGGAGAGGTAGGGCCGCGTGGCATGCGGCGGCCTCCGCGAGCGCGTAGACGGCTGCCGCACCTCTCGGGGGCACCCTCGATGGAGGAGGAGGGGGAGCCATCCGTCCGCGAGCCGTCCGAGCGAGGGGGCGAGTCGGCGGCCTTCGAGCCGGTTGTAGGGAGTCCGGCATCGGTGGGGCCGGCGGCGTACTTCCCAGAGGCGGAGGTTCCGTCGGCGGCAGAGCCGACAGTGGAGGTCCCGGCAGAGGGACCATCAGAGGCGGAGACCCTTCTCCGCGAGGAGGTGAGTCTCTGCTTTTCTTTCCTTTTGCTGTTTGGTTGCCTTGCTCTAATCTTTGTTCCGTGCGGGATCGAGAGCTGCGGGCCCGAGTGGCCGAGCTAGATGGTGCCCGAGGAGCTGCCGAGGAGACGGAGCGAGCCCTCCGGGATCAGGTATGCTCCCTGGTTTGCTTTATTTTGCTTCGTTGCGGTATCTAATCCCGTTCTCTGCAGGTTGTTCGACTTCAGGCCCAGGTGGCCGATTCGGAGAGTCGACCTCCTCCGTCTGATTCCGCCCTTCTGACGGGGGTGAGTCTCTCGAGCTTGTTCCAGTCTTGTTTCTTTTCTTTACTTGTTGTTGATCTTCGTTTGACCTTGCAGCCAGAGCAGTCGAGGGCTCGGGTCCTCCCCGAGAGTGAGCAGATCCTCCGGCTGCGGATCCAGTATCTGGAGGAGATGCTGGCAATGGAGACACGGCGGGCGACAGAGCTGTTGGAGCTGGTCCGCTCTCGATCACAGGGTCGGTCACATCGAACCGACTCTCGGCGGACGACGCTTCGCGGCCCGAGCCGGTCGGGCACTTCTTCTCGAGCGGGTGGTGAGAGGACTCCCCTTCCCCCTCCTGTAGCAGAGCCGGTTCCCCAGGAGCCAGCGGTGGAGGGAGGCGGCGATTCTGATGTGCCGGCCCCCTCTGCCACATGATACACTTTGTATACAGTTTGAGCCCATAGTGGACTCTTTTGTCCATCTGCTTCTTCTTCTTTTCTATCTTCGCACCTGTTGACTGTCTTTCTTGAACCAAAAGAGCGGTTAGATTTTGTTTAGGCTTAGCCTCTTGCAAGATGTCAAGAGGCATGGGCCTTTAACTAGGCAAATAAGAAACATAACTATGCGGTGCGAAACGAAACGTGCATGACGAGAAAATTAAACATGAATGCAACTAGACATGCGGTCAATTTACAAGCACTAACTTTTTAGTTTTGGGTTTTAAATTTTATAGATTTTTTCGGGGTTTTGGATATTCAAATTTGTAGGGGTTTTGAGAATTTTGCAGATTTTTTTTTTTTGTTCTTTTGAAATTTCTAGATTTGTTTGGATTTTAGATATATTCATTTTTTTCGTTTGTGGACGGAGTAGACGCTCTTCACCATCTGCCTTGCTTGCAACTAGGTTCCCCCTTTCATAGTAGCGTAGTGGCTAAGGATAAGTGCCACGTGTAGGTGATATGCCTTCTTCCGGGATTCTTAGGCTTTCTGCCTTCAATAAACCAGGATCCTGCCGGGGCTCGGTTGATCAACCCTACCCATGGTGGTCGAAGAAGGAAGAGATTAAGGTAAGCCTTTGGCCAAACTCAAGGGATATCAAGCGGGTTCCCGTACTGTCGTCCATCTGCCAAGTTTAAGTCCTTTTGGGTCATTCCTTCTTGCCCATTTTGTGGCCCACATTCGGACAGGTCAGTTTTGCCTGAGGGGTTCATTGCCCATCTTTTGGAGCCTTTTCTTTTTGGGGGCTGTTTTTAAGCACTCATTCGAACAGTCTATGCATTTTTTTCGGTTGACCTGAGGGTTCATTGCCCATCTTTTGGTGCCTTTTCTTTTGAGAAGACGGACCCTATAGGATTTTCCCCTTTTCTTAGATGGTGAGCATTTTCGGTATTCCTTGCCCGAAATCCCTTGAATCTTTCCTCGGGCCGAAGCGAGAGAGGAATAGGGCATGGTTGATCTTCTTTGCCCAGTGCTACCTGACTTTCTTTTCTGGCTTTGGCCATTGAATCCCGGAGTCTAGGCGTGCGATGTGCATAGTGTGATGCCTATCCTTAACCCTCATCTGAACAGGTGGTCCTAATAGCAAGCAAGGATAGGTGGGAGTAAACTTCTTCCACGACTTTTTGGTATTTTACATTTTTTTTGTTGTTTTTAGGGAAAATATTTCTTAAGATAGAGTCCATTCCAAGGGTGAGTCAATTCGTCTCCATCTGCGTTAACTAGCTTGTAAGAGTTGCCAGGGTAGGTTTCCGAAATTACAAAGGGTCCCTCCCAATTTGGCTGAAGTTTTGAGCGGGGACCGCCCGGCTTTATGAAAATCCTTTTAAGCACAACCTCACCGATTTCGAATTTTCTCTCAACCACCCTTTTCTGATAAAATCTTTTAAGCCTATTCTGGTAAGTCCGGGCATGTTCAGCGGCGGCCAACCTCTTTTCGTCCAAGAGTTCGAGGCCGTGCTAGGAGAGATTCTGCCGATCATCCGTAGGGATGTCTCGATCGATGCGAACTCGGAGGGAAGGGATGAGTACTTCGTATGGGACTACCGCCTCCATTCCGTATGCCAAGGCATAGGGAGTCAGGCGAGTCGGAGTTCGCACCGAAGAGCGGTAGACCCATAGAGCATCGATCAACTTATCTGGCCAATCCGCGAACTTGCTGGACTCACATGTTTTCTTAACAATTTTTATCAGGGTTTTGTTAGTGGCTTCGCTTGACCGTTGCCTTGAGGGTAATATGGGGATGAATGATGCAATTTTATGCGATACTGTTGCAAAGGTCTTGCGGCTCTTGAGAGATAAGCGGGGCCCATTGTCGGTGACGATGTCGCCGGGGATTCCGAATACGGACAGGATGTTGCGCCTGATGAATGTGCACACTGTCGATGCCTTGATCTCCATGTAAGCTTCTGCTTCGGCCCATTTGGTGAAGTACTCTGTCGCGGTGAGAATAAAAGACTTGGTTTTGTTCGTGGAGTTGGGATCACCAAGGGGACCGATGATATCAAAAGCCCACATAGCAAAAGGCCAGGGGGCATGGATAGGATGAAGAGAAGATGCCGGAGAGTGGATCTTATCGGCATGGAGGTGACATTGGTGGCGGTGCCGAACAAAGATTGAGCGATCCTCCTCCAATGTGGGCCGATAATACCCCTGCCGAATGATTTTTTTGGCAAGGGCTTGGGCGCCGACGTGGCCCCCACATACCCCCGAGTGAGCTTCTTCAAGCACTACTTCGCTTCTTTTTCATCCACACAACGCAACAACCCCTGTCATGCTTCTTTTAAAGAGTGTTCCACCCGGCACTAGATATTTACGGGAAACCCTTCGACGACTTTTTCTTTCGCCGGTTTGTAAGCTCGGGCGGGTAGGTACGATTACGGCAATATTGAGCAATCTCATGGTACCATGGCCTTTCTTCTTCTTCGTTTAATTCTTCAACTTCAATGATTGATAATTCCTCCTTTTGCTCAAGCAATTCCTTCCTTGCGAACTTCCCTTGGATATCGAGGAATCGAGCATCCTTAATAGCAGGTATCATTTTCCGCCGGACAGAAATGGTCCTATCAGATACACCTTGCGGGATTGATAAAGAGGATGCCAATGATGCTAGAGAATCAGCAAGGATATTCTGAGCACGAGGGATATGGACAAATTCGAGCTTAGTGAAGAGCTTGATGTAAGAAGAAGTGAGTTCTTGATAGGGTTTGAGTCCGGGATGAGATGTTCGATATCTGGAGAGCACTTGCCGAAGAATCAGTTGGCTGTCGCCTATAATTCTCAAATTGGTGGCTCCGTGGAAGCGAGCAGCCTCTAATCCAGCTAGGAGGGCCTCGTATTCGGCAATGTTGTTGGTGGCGGGAAAACAGAGTTGGAAGGCCTGGGGGATAACAACCCCTTCGGGGGATAAAAGGGCAACTCCGATTCCCCTTCCTTGGGAATTTAAAGCACCATCAAAATAAAGGGTCCATAGTTCAGAATGATGGAGGGACAAGAGCCCTTCGTCGGGCGATTCGAGATGGACCGGGTTAAAGTTAGGGATGGGATGGTGAGCCGGGTGTTCGGCAATGGCATACCCTCGATTGATTTACGTTGGATGTACGTGATGTCAAATTGGGAGAGAAAACTTTGCCACACAGCGAGTCGGTCGGTGAGGACAGATTTCTCGAGGAGGAATTTAATAGGGTTCATCCGGGCGATGAGATTGACCTCATGAGCGAGAAAATAGTGCACGAGTTTTTGTACCACCCAAACCAAAGAAACACAGGTTTTTTCCATGGTGGTGTAATTCATCTCACAAGGGTCAAAGATTTTAGAGAGATAGTAGGCAGCCCGCTCTTTCCCTTCCTCATCTATTTGTGCCAACACGGCACCTAAGGATTCGCTTAGAACCGAGATATAAAAAATTAAAGGCTTGCTTGGATTCGGGGTTGGAGTACGGGAGGGCTAGAAAGGTATTTCTTCAAACCGTCAAAAGCCTCCTGGCACTTTTGATCCCATTTAAACTCTGTTTTTGCCCTGGTTAACTCATAAAAAGGCTTACACCTTTGAGAATGCTGTGAGATGAACCGGCGGACAAATTGCAATCTTCCAATCAACCCCCTAAGTTCTTTCAAATTCTTTGGTGGGGGCATATTAATGATAGCCTTGGCTTTATTGGGATCAATCTCAATTCCCCTTTTGCTAACAATGAAACCCAGTAATTTGCCGGATGCTACACCGAACACACACTTCTTCGGGTTCATTTTTAACTGAAACTCTCGAGCTCTTTGCAAGACCTTTCTTAAAACTTCAGAATGTTCATCTTGGGTTCGGGATTTGACCACTAAATCATCCACATACACCTCTACACATTGATGCATCATATCATGAAAAATTGCCATCATTGCCCTCTGGTAAGTAGCTCCTGCGTTCTTTAATCCGAAAGGCATGACGACATAACAATACGTTCCCCAAGGTGTAGTGAACGATGTTTTCTCCTGATCCTCTTCCGCTAGCCGAATCTGATTGTACCGGAATATCCGTCCATGAATGAAAGGGTTTCAAAACCGGCCGTATTATCAACAAGCACATCGACATGAGGGAGGGGAAAATCATCCTTAGGGCAAGCTTTGTTTAAATCTCTAAAATCAATGCGGATGCGGACTTTGCCATCTTTCTTCATTCTTTGGGACGATGTTGGCCACCCATTGAGGATAGAGGACGACTCGATGAATTTGGCTTGGTGCAATTTATCGACCTCTTCTTTCATTTTTAGGGCCACTTACGGGTGGAATCTTCTAAGCTTTTGCTTTACGGGACAGCTCCATCCTTAAGCGTCAAGCGATGTTCGACCAATGAGTTGTCTAGTCCCGGCATATCTGGTAAGTCCATGCAAATGTATCCCGGTATTCCCGCAAAGTCCCTATCAAATCTGATTCTTGGGAGGGAGATAGACTAGCACCGATGAGAACAACTTTTGGATCATCTAATGTTCCGAGATTAAGCTCCTTTGTAGGCTCATCGGCGAAGCTAAGGGTTCTTCGAATCTCCTCAAGCACGAAGCATAGGCATCTGCTATATCCTCTTCTTCATCTGTATCAAGGTCCTTTTCTGAACCGACTTCATATACTCCCAAGGATTGATCCATGTTTTCTTCGTCCTCATAGAAGACTTCATCCAACCGAATATTGTTATCCCAAAATCCTGGCAATTTCGCGCATTCTAAACTCTTGTCAGCCAGTTGATACAGATATCGATTTGGTACCCTCTTACCCTTAGCCTGGACTCTCTTGGACACCGACCCTAGGGGGAATGACTGAGACGACGATGGAGAGGAGATATTAGGAGAAGCGATATTTACAGGAGGTGAAGGGTAGAGCAACTCGCTCAAGGACTCGGTTTCTGAGGTTGGAAGGCCCTTGGGGGCAAGGACGGATGTTTCCTCGATCGAAATGCGAGTCGTGAGAAGGTCGTTTTTTTTTGGGCGGTGCCAACCATATGTACGGGACGGGTTACGGCCTGTTTTCGCTACGAAGGGAGAGGAACGTGAAAATTTGAGAAAAATTTTGGATGGGGTTGCGACCCTCTCTGGTTAGAGATGAGTCGGTTGACCTTAGGAGGGGGGAATCTGGTGAATTGAGTGGGTCATCGGGGTCGTCCCGGGATTGAACTTGTTCAATGGCCAAAGTGGCAAAGGCTTTGATTAATGTAGAATGGAGTGGGCTCTCGGGCCCAATGGTGATGATTGTGCGGAACGGGAGTAATTCTCTCCTTACGTGGGCCGAGAAGGGCCTGCCATAGAAGGGCATTGGGAGCCCATGGGATAGACTTAGTTGAGAGAGGGACTCGGCCCCGGAGAATGAGAGGTTGAGGGAAGGCCCTCGTGGAATGATTAGGGGAATGGCGGTTGTTGTCAAGGTGCTTGCGATCCTTGGCGACTCAAGTGGTTCTTTCCTTGATTCTTCCTCCTCGGCCGGGAATAATAACGATAAAGGTAAGAACAATTCATCCTCACCTTCGTCGACCTTCTCGCCTTTTCCGTGGACGATTGTTGATGTCGTTGAGATAGCCGGCCCCTCTTCTTTGATCTGGATCACTTCCCCTCTTAGAAAGTATTTTGCAAGTCCTTCACTTGCACCTTTGTTGTCCGGGCCTCTTGCCGTTTTGGATTGTCCCATCGTACCCCGAGGCCAGCCTTGGAGAGTCGGTTGGCGGGGCTGATAGGTTCCGTGATGCCTTGCAAGAACTTGCCCAATCCTTGGCCCTCTTGATACCCCAGAATCCTCATGATGTGCCATCCTATCGGTTCTTCTGTGTCTTTCTTCTTTTGCTTTGGCTGCCATATTTTCCTTGGTGGTTCTATTAATGTGAAAACTGGCTGGCTAGGTAATCCAGTAGCTAGTGTTACTGTTACATAACTGGTTACCTTTACAATTTGCCCCTTGTGAGGGAACTTGATACACTGATGATTAGTTGATGCTACTGCCCCTCAGGCTTCGAGATAAGGGCGACCCAAAATCACCCGATAGGGAGGATCCATCTCCGGCCACATGGAAATCGGCGTGGTTGTCTTGGGACCGAGCTCGATGTCAAGACAAATGGTGCCGTGAGCGGGCCGCTTCATGTTATCGAATGCCGTCACAGTGATGTGAGAGGGTTGGATTTCCGTCTCTGAAATGCCGCAACAATTCAATGTTTCGGGAGGTATGATGTTCAAGGAGGCACCGGTATCCACCAAGCATGAATCTATCGGTGTGCCTCGAATGTTTACTGTTAAGCACAATGCACACCTCCTGACTTCGGGGGCTGCCAACTCCTCATCAGTGAAAGTTAGGGCTGGATGTTCACTCCGGGGAGCCAAGACGGCGGTGATTCTCTCGGGCGGGAGGCTTTCAGCGACAAGCACCTTTTGTAAATGCTGGAAGTACCTCTTGATGCACTTTGGACCGTTTGATCAATTCTAAAATAGAAATTCGGCTGGCGTTTTATCAAGGTGTTTCGGCGGATCATATGTAGTTCCTGGTACCGGTTCCTCGACCGGTTCCTCCTCGATCTACGGGGCTGCTTGTGCTGCACCGGCTTGGGGAAAGACGCGTTGGACCATGCGTCCGCTTCGTAGGATGGCGGCAAGAGGTGGTGTAGGCCCGGCGGATGATGTTTCGATGGGGACGGCATGTGATCTAAATGATCGGGCAGGTATGCTTAGGTGGAGTCAGTGGGGTCTTGATAGGGCTAAGCGGGGGCATTACTGCGCGCATGGGGGGAGTGGGGAGGGGTGATGGTTGTGGTGTTTTTAGTGGCATGATGTGTACGGGATTGATTAACGGGGGTGTTGGTCTAATGATGGGCGGTAGGGGGGGTATAGTGGCTAAGGGAGGTGGCGCACGGGGTCGGATAATTGGTCCGAAGGGGGGAGGAGTCGGGGTGGGAGACCCTTCCGCGGGTCGCGGCGGTGTACGAATGATAGGTGGTAGGTTGGGAGAGATACGGGGAATGGATAAGATGGCCCTATCGGGGGGTGAGGGGTGTATGTGTGGAAGGAGGCGGTGGTGGGTCCATTTGCCAATCTTGTCCTCGGCGGGACGATTCTTCGGCCGGGGTTAGGATAGGATTGATGTGATGGCGAGGTGGTGCTGCCATTGGAGCGGGCGCATGGGTTGGCAAAGGATTGCGCACTATCCCGTGGCCATGATCATGTGGCGGTTGTTGTTGCAGTTGTTGTTGCTGTTGGTGTTGTTGTTGTTGTTGTTGTTGTCCTCGAGGTCTTGACTGTTGCGTCTTCAATGACTCAATATATACCCCCATTTGTGCCCAATCAATACTCCCTTGGTCATGAAGATCATGAATGTAGTCTACGAACCGAAAACAATCCTCGATCATATGACCCGGGTAGCGGTGATACATGCAATACCGTCCGGTGTTTGCTTGTGCACGGCCGAACGGGTCTTTCTTTTGGGAGCTCTATCTGTTGTGCGGCCATCAAGGCATTAAAGATGTACGTAAGTGAGTAAGGCAATGGCGGGTAATTCTCTCGTCGGGGACCGGTTTTCCTTGGTTGGTGTGCAAGGCGGAGGAGGGGCCTGGTGGTAGGTTTACGGGGCCCTGGGTTGTGGTGCTCGGGGCATCAAGGGTTGTTGATTACGGGGTCGATATTGTTGGACTTGGTACGGGGAGGCCGTGGGGGAAGTTGAGGTCGAGGCTGGTGCTGGAGGACTGGAGCATTTACGTTAGGAGGAGGGTTTCTATGTTGATTCGGGTGATTGTTAGGCGGATTTCCCACAACGCTAACATGCTCATGGCTTACTATTCCCTCAGTTACTGGTCCGGAGGTGGAAGGAAAGGTTTTCTTGGTAACCCGAGGTCGGGGATCAAATAAGCTCATAATAGGTGAATCCCGAAGTTGGGTCTGGATGTACCGCGCCTTTTCATATAACTCACTCATGGAGGTGGGATGGTGAAGGGCAAGCATGTTCTTCATGGCTGGAGTTGCATTCGTTATGATCAGCTTGACTCGCTCTTGCTCGACATCGGATGCGTGAGCTTTTACGCCATGGCCCTCCATCTATCCGCATACCCGATGAAATCCTCATCTCGCTTTCATTTTTCAGCCACAAGGTCGGTGATGGAGTAGGCTATTCCAACTCGGTCTTGATATCTCTGCAAAAATTTGGACTTGACAACATCAAAGTTACCGGCCTCCGTTGAATCAAGTGAATAGAACCACTCAAGCGCCGAGCCCTCCAATGATCTTCTAAATAGAAAAGCAAGGGCTCTCGGATCATTCTCGCCATGTGACGGATTCGTATAGAAAGTCCTTGACGTGGAGGAAGGGATTGCCGGACCCATTGTATCGGCGGAACACCGGCATTTCGGAATGAGGAAGATGGAAAGTAGGGAGCGACGGGAGAGATATTTCGGGGGCAACTTTGGTGCCGACCGGGCGGCGAATTTCTTTGTCTTGCTCCTCCATTTGACTTAGGCGGTTTAGCATGGCCTGGTCAATAGAGGGCTCTCGAACAATCGGGGAGGAGGGGGTGTTTGATACACCGGAGGGGGGCTAAGTAGGCCGAAGCGGCCGGACATGGAATGTGGGTTGGCGGACACGGCCTTGTGACGGGGAAGATTGAAATGATTAGAAGAGAAGGCGGTGGCCGTGATGGTGCGGCCAAATCTGGATCCGGGTGGTTTAGGATAGCCACCGGATGAGGAGAACTTGGGGGTGACGGCCCGGTATAGGAATGGCCATGGGCGGCCGCATCGGGTCGACGTGCTACCGAGCGAGGGGTAGAAACACGTAAACCACCGGTGAGGGGGTCATGATTGGTGGGCGACTTACCTTTGAGAATAGCCTCGATGGCTTGAAGTTGGGTGGGGTCGGCATGAGAGAATGCCTCCCAAAGGGAACCCGGGTTGGGTGGAGGAGAAACTTGATCCGGCTCAGCGGGGGCTCTGGTTCGTTAACGGCATAGACGGCGTCGGGAAGGAGTGACGGCTCGCCTTCGCCCCAAAGTAGGCCTGTTCGTACTCGCTTGCTCGCAACGTTGATCCATGATCACTCGTCCGGACTGAGCGACACGGGCATAAAGCAAAGAAAGACGAAGTTTTCTTCTTCTTCTTGGGTGTTTTCTTTTGAGCAGATTTTTCTTTTGGATTGTTTAATTCTAGAAGACAAGTTTTTATCCGAAAACAAAGTTTTCTTTGACAAAGATTTTTTGGATTGCTTCTTAGAGGTTATTTTCTTTGATTGTCGTGATCAGAGAAGTTTTTTACCTCAAAGGAACAACTTCTTTTGGTGACTTTTAGATTTTTTCTTTTTTTTGTAGGAGAGAGTCTCCCCCCCTTTTTCCTTTTTCTTTTGGTTACACAAATAAGTTAAAGCAAAGACTTGGAATGCTTAGCGCAAATTTTTGTTCCAACCTTAGATTAGTGGCTTGTTTAGCAAAGTATTGTCCACTCAAATAAATGGGTGGGACCTTATGCTCACACAACGCCGAGCAACGTAAGGTGGAACGATTTCTCACACGGATAGGTAATGGGTAAACTTCGGGTTTTGGGGAAATGGTACAACCAGCCCGATCGGTGAAGAGGGAATCCTTGACGTGTGGGGACTTACGGAGGCCTTGGCGGAAACCAACTTAGTCAATCGAGAGGGGATCCCGGAAGAGAAGTCGAGATCCACCAAGAATGGTGTTTCGGATGTGTATGGCTTTGGGAGGAGAGTGAGCCCCCCTTCTCGGATGACCTACGAGGCCGGATGGAACCGGTACCTCGATGCAAGCTAATGCAAGAGAATAAGCAAGGATAAAGGAGCAAGCAAAATAAAATAAAAGCAACACAACGTGAGAGAAGTACAAAGAAGCTTAAGAGATGATGGTGCACAAAGAAATTTAAACACTAAGACAGGTTTGCATGCTTGAAAATTAGAAGGTAGTAAGAGTGAAAAGGGTTGGAAGTGAAACAAGAAGCATGAACTAAAAGCAGTTTCGGGGAATTTCAGGCACTCCGGTACCGCGCCGCCAGGCGTCGCGGTATCAGGACGCTTTTAACGGAAATCAGCAAATTTTAAGAAAAGCTATAAAGCAAGGGTCCCGCGGGGACATAAAGGTGATATGATGCTGAGAAAGCAATAAATGACAATGCTTTTTAAATGAAAAGGTATTAAAAGTAGAGTTGACTCGCGCGGGAGTCGGTGCTTGTAGATGCTTCGAGCTCGCGGAGATCGGTTTGCAAACGTCCTAGCAAAGGGTAGCGGTGGTGCCCCTTTGATAGGATCAACGAAAAGGAGGGCCACGCGGGGCCGATGATGTACCACTCACGCGGTGAGTGGGGAAATGAGGGGGTGCGGCCCACGCGGGAGCCAAGGAGTTGGGGCCCACGCGGTGAGCAAGAGAGGTTCCAACCTTAAAGGGAAAAGAACTAAATACGAATAAACGTGGAGATAAAGAGAGTGAATAGAAGACTTACTTGATGGAAGGGGCTTTCATTCGAAGAAATATGGCAAGCGACTTTCCCTTAGCTTTAGAGGTCCCACCGTGGTCGCCAAAGGATGTGGACGCCGGGAAAGAGAGAAGCCCGGTGCTTCTGGCTTCTGGAAATTGCAGGCGCTCCGACGACAGGTCGCCTGGCGTCGCGTCGGGGGAGCGCTCCAGTCCTTCTGCGGCAGTCTTCAATGCAATCTTCTCCCGGTTCCAATGACGAAGGATCGGATCCCTAGCCCGTCTTGGAGATTCCTTGGCACTCGTCGTATGGTTTGCAATGGTCTTTAATGGTATGATGGCGGGTGTCTTGAATGGTTTTGAGTGGTATTGAATGAACGGGGTGGAAGAGGTGTAATGGAGAATGGATAGGCTTGGGGATGGGATGGTAGACTCTAATGGGGGTTGGAAGGTGGTGGAAGGGGGTTGGGGAGGCTCAAGAAAATTCTTGGGAGTTAAGGCTCTGGGAATCCCTCTCTCTGCTCCTTAGACTCTCTCTCTCTTGGGAGCTTGGAAGGTTGGAACCTTGGAACCTCTTAAATGTGGGAGAAGGGTCTCCTTTTATAGGTGCGCAAAAGTGACCCTAGCGCTCCGCCCTGAGGACGCCTGGCGTCGCGGCGTGGGAGCGCCTGAAAATCCGCCGACAAGTCGGCGGATCAGCACGTCCGACCATACCTGTCGCCACCTACCACCCTGCGTGTCAGGCGGCGGTTGTCAGCGGAAATCCTGGCGCTCTGACAGGGGAGCACCTACGACCTACGGGCGTCGGTGCCGCCGGACGCAAGTTCGGCGCATGCGGAGCCTGCGGTGACGGTTGTCGAGCGGGAATCCGAGGTGCTCCGACGGCGGAGCGCACGGGTCCCCGATGCGATTTCGACAACGCATCGCCGGCCGTCGAAAAGCCGGCATTACGCGCGGGATTGCGGGCGCTCCGGCGAGAGGAGCGCTTGTACTTTTGTACGCCTCTGGGTACGGTGGTCGTCCGGTCGGTCAAAAGGGTGAAAAGGCGGGAGATGCCAGGCGCTCTGACGTTGCGACGCCAGGCGTCGCGGCGTCGGGACGCCTCCAGATTTCCTGAAATTTGCTCGTCTTTATGTTAAACCGACCTCTCTGATCGGGAGAAAACAAGTGTTAACTATAGAAACGAGATTGCTCTTCCTGAAATCGGGCCGAATTCGCGTATCTACAGCTACCACCATTACATTTCTCTTTCTTTTTTAACAAATAAGTTTATGCCATGGCTAGTGTTTATAAAAGCATCCGAAGACCAATCTAAGAATAAATACTCTGACAACTTACATAATTGCCACTTGAAACAAGTACATGTTTAGTAAAATAATGCACTTGAAGACTCACAGGTCAACAAGAAAGAATTTAAGTATATTTTTCAAGAAAGAGACGAGCAGAAAAACAACAATATGGTACTTTTTTAATTCACATTATCAATGGCTCAGCAAACAGTGATTATCACATATTAGATGATTAGTTGTTTATATTTAATTAACATAACTAAGGTAGTAAATATGATAAAAATGCATCAATGCAAAGCTTACTAAATCATTTAAGGTGGAAGAAAAGAGAGCCATCATTCAATAGAAACAGGAAAATGACACTACAAGAAGGAAGAAAGGGAAATGATACATAAAGAAACTAATATCTAAACCTTAATTTTATTAAGGCAAATAAGGCCATACAGGCACAGTGGCTAACTCCAAGGCCCCGAGATGAGGATCAAACCCACATCATATTGCTCGAAGCCTTTGCCTCTCAAAAGCGAGTTGCAATAATGCTTCTTCAATCACCCTTGGTAAATAAAAACAATTTATCATCGGGATTCGGGAGCTCCTATGTCCGTTATTGTGTGCATAAAAAGTAAGGCGAGATCCGGTCACCCTCAACGGTATGTTAATCTCGATCGGATCCGGATATGATCTTGGCCAATCCGGCGGTTGGCGGGAATCGGTACAACTTAGCGGATGGTTAGTGACAATCTTGGCAAATCCCACCTGAAGCCGCCAAGATCCACAATTATATACAAAAGTGGTATTGGCAATGCCAATTCCAATCAAGGTCAGCCAATCCTGCCAACCATCAAATCAAAAACAAAAGCTCTCTTCTCGGAACCAATCTGCATGATGGAGACCTGCAAACAACACAATTCATAGGCAAACAGAAAAAGGAGTGATTTATTGGTAGAAACAGGGGTGATTTACAGGCAAAATTCATTACCTATTAAGTTTGTCGTCTTCGCCTTTGTGCTTGTCTACTTTCTATTAAGTTGTTAGCCACATAATCTCGTAACTCATGCATAAATTGTTGATCAGCTTGCCTTGATAGTCCTCCTATACTTGACTCAACTGTTGCATCTACACTCACTTGCACTTGTGATGATTCTGAAATATATGCTTCCGGATCTTCATAATATGTAAATAATTGGTCTCTAACCTTTTCTTTTCTTAAATAATTATGCATTGCACAACAACTGATTACAATGTCCCTTTGAGCTTCTAAAGAATACGGTAACATTTTAGTGAGAATACGGTAACGTGCTTTTAAAACACCAAAAGCCCGTTCTATGACATTTCTAAGCTTAGCATGGCCTTGATTAAACATTTCCTCTTTCCCTCGAGCACGCTCTCGATGTCTAAAATCACTAATCCAATATCGCACATTTCTATAAGGGGTCATAAAATATCTAGTATGAGCATAGGCAGCATCACAAAGATAATATTTATCTGCAAGAAAGATAATATGAATTTCAAAACTAAAAATGTAACATCAATAAGTATTAATAAAATTAAATGTGTGGGGTACCTGGAGGAGGAAATGGAAAACAATGTTGTGCATCATATGCTATCTCGTGTAAAATTCTCGAGTCATGTGCAACTCCTTCCCATCCAGCAAAAACAAAAGTGAACATCATATTAAAATCACATACGGCCAAAACATTTTGATAACACTCATCTCGTCCTCGACCTCTATAAGGAACTTGTTTTACTTTAGGAACTTTAGCATGTATAAGAGTGCCATCTAAAGCCCCAATAGCACCCTACATAATAAAATAAATATTAATAATAGGACAATATTAATTCATTGATGCAATATATAAAAACATATAGCAATGATAAATTTTACCTTGAAAATTTTTTGTAATTTTTTGTGATGGACTGGGACAGTTGGATTTTGATTGAATGTAGTCGGTACAATCATTTCTTTTGAAAACTCCATCATTACTCCAAGTACTTCATGAAAATAATAGTGCCTTGTTTGTGTTGAATGTGAAATCTTCTCTTTATTATTCTCAAACATTTTCCATGACTAATGATGTTAAGAAACATTGCGATTTTTTCCTCTACGGAAATGAAGCGACTATCTCTCAACCACTCTTTTTGTCTAAAATATCCACATAAATTAATATATGTCTCGCGTGGCATCCGCATCAACTCCTCACATTGTGTGTTATTTCCTGTTAGCAATTCTATAGTGTGTGCAGCACCACTATACTGAGATGTTAGATCCTTATTTCTTTTTATTCTTTTCTTCTTTTTCCACCACAAATAAAGAAAGCAAAGAATCTTGAACCTTCTTTTCAAACTTCGAGGAAACATTTCTGTTATAAATAAAAACATAGAACACAAGATAAAGTAAAGTCTAGCATAACTAAAACATGTAAAATATAACCAAAGCATAATTCAAAAGTGACATATTAACATCCAAGGCATAATCCGAAGCATAATCCAAAAACAAGATAATAACATCCTACACAATCCAAAAGTAATTTAACCTAAGATAGACATAACACAAATGCCATGACATCAAAATATATTCTTCATCTTCATCATACTCTTCAACCAATTCATCCTTGAAACATCGTCTTCAACAATCTCGCACCATTGAATCCATTGTTCACGCATTTTTTCATCTGAGAAAAGGACTGCTGCATGAGCATATAATAGATCAGTGCGATTTAACTTCATCTCATCTAGTTTTTTGCAACAATCCTTTAAAGTAGGTGTACTGATATGAGAGACATTGGTGATTTTCGAACTTTCGGCATCACTAATAAATGCTTCAAGTACTTTCTCAAACTTTGCATCAATGTCATTAGATTTTCTTTTTTATTTGAGTTACCCACTTCGCACTTTCAGCTCAGAATCGATTTATGAGAGTTTGAAGCATCTTGAGCATTAATGAGAGAAATATCGTCAAAATCATCTTGCTCCTCTTCTTCTCCAATTGTAGTAGAAGATGCATTAGAAGGTTTAGGAAACTTGCTTGCCGGACCCCATCCTAAATTTCCTGTGGCCGAAACACCTTCAAATAAGGCCATGCCTTCCTCCTCCCACCTAAAGCCACTTATTCTAAATGATGATGCTCTAGGATGTGCCTGTAAACAAAAGTAAATTATTTAGTATTATTATTTATGTAGAAAAAAATTACCATGACAATTAAAAAAATTTACCTTTAAATATTCATCCCATTTTTCAGACGTCCAATCCATTGTTTTAGTGATAGGATTGTAGCCATGTCCTGTATTCTTTCTCACAAGATTTGTCCATTCCACATACATTGTCCTTAAATAATCAAATTGATTCTTCATTTGTTTTTGTGTGACATCAACTCCAAATTTCTCTTTCATTTGGTTTCCAACTATAATCCAAGATTGTTTTCTTAAGGATGTTCCCGTCCTTCCAACTCTTGCCACCTCGCCAATGCAACATTGTAGAAAATATTTAACTCTTTCATTATCTTTCCAACTAGTTCTCGTAACACTCTTGGTATTACTTGTTCCTTCCATATTAGATATCCTATAAGAAGAATAATGAATGTTTATGTGATAATAAATAAACATGTATTAAATACAAAAGATGACAACATAATGTTATACAATAAGAAATTGTATCCCCATACATAGCACAAAAGATGACCGGTTTTCGAAGAGGGGTCAACCTCTTAATGATCAACCTAAGAAAATTCACTCCAAAGCGAGAATATGCTAACTTGAACTAAATTCAAAATTGAAGAAAAAGAAATCTCAAGCTAAATTTCAAACAGAACTCAAATCAAAAAATCCAATGGAATTCTCCAACATTCTAAACTTTGAATAAACTCATCCAAATTAAATCTGAACCAAATCATGCCTTAATTAACATAAATCAGATTTCAAAGGAAAAGAAGGGGCATCGAATTCATCATCAGAATAGCTCAATTTAAGGCAAGATTTCAAATCAATAAAAAAACAACAGAACCGAACTAAAAAAATCATCAACTGACCAATTTAAAACAAATTTCACAACTCAAACTTCAAATTGAGCCTAGTCAAGGTTGATGCAAATCTCAGCGAAAGAATCTCAAACTTGAACCAGTAATGTCAAATCCTTAAAAGAACAGAAGAAACTAAAACCCAGAACTTGAACTGATCCAGGGGGGTTCGAAGAGGGGTTTTCGATGGTCTATCTCATGGGATTTTCAGAACTTGATGTGATGGGTTTAGGGAATTTCGAAAACCTGCTATTAGGGAGATGGTTTTCTCCCTAATAGGGAGGGTTAAGTAAGACAGTGTTATATATTAATAAGTAAAAACTCCTCGGTCAGTAAAAACCCCTAATCATCATAGACGGGCCATGGTCCTGGTCACTGCTCACACTTTCAATTAAGTGTGTATCAGCAGAACCAAGTAACAAGTAAATAGGCATCGAACATATTTCTCCAGATAATGTCATAAATTTACAGAACAAGTTTAAAATCGGTTGGACAGAGAGAAATGAATGAGACCGCATGCCGAACAGAAACTATGCAAAATGCAATGCGGAACCGAAAACACAGAAACAAAACGTTTGGCATCATTCGAGTCACAATGGACTTGTAAAATGCAACTTCCTGATAAGAGAAGAAATAACCCGGGCCGCAAATTGTGAAGAAAGAACAGGATGCAAGTTTGAGAAAATAAGACCGCTAGATTGTGCCCCATGCTCTATACAGGAGTTTACCATTTGACAATAACGGATCTCCCGACAAACACCCACTAAGGTCTGCTTGTGCCTTAAAAGATCAGTAAATTGTAGCATTGCATCCGAGCCCACGCGCAATGGCACAAATGAAAGTCCGTCGGCCAAATTTGAATTAACCGTAAGCAAGAATCTTTCTCGTATACTACTAGCCCCGATGTGAAACTATCATATAGTGAAAAAGCTTCTTTGTGAACACTCAACAGATACTCAAGCCTGAAGAAGTTCGAGTTCCTAGGTCCATGTCAAACAAGAGGGTAACGAATAACCGCTTTACATTAATAAATCTTCAAGTTCTGCTTCGTCGGTTCAACTTTATGAGAACTAATCAAGGAAACTGGTATACATCCTCAATAAGTTCTACAGAAATTGGAATACAAACATAACAACAAAGTAATCTCCCAGTTGTAAAATTTGAAGCACGGAGATGCCATCTGCACGTTAAGAGCGTTCTTACTTCTTAGAAAAATACTAAAAGAGAACCCTATATTCATCTGCCTCACGAGCCATTTGCTATACTTCGCCGGCAGAGTGAGGGAGAGCTTGGAAGAGAAGGTGGGATCCAAGCCATGCGACGACACCGCCATTTCGGAGCAGAGAGCAGATAGCTGTGTCTAGAAAAGAAGCCGAGCAAGCAAGAAAATCAAGGCGAAGAAGACCTGTGCAGGATGCTCCAATCGCCTCCGCAGCTGTTCCAGAAGCCTCCGCCGTGAGATGCTCCAGTCACCTCCGCCCAGAAGCCTCCGCCGCGAGCTCCAGTTGCCTCCGCCCAGAGGCCTCCGCCGAGAGCTCACCGCGAGCGTGTCGAGTCGAGGGTGAACCCGGCGAGGCTGGCGGGGGACTGGCCGGAGGTGGAGCGCCGTCGGAGTCGCTGCGAGCGCCGTCGGCCCGTCGACTTCCGCCCTAGGTCGTCTGAATCCAAAAAGCGAAGGATGAAATCTGAATCGTTCAGACGATTTTCAGAGTTTAGACATTAGGTAAGATGGTAAATCAGCGATTTTATCAAACACTGTGAAATGTCTTAACACTTACCGAATCAGCGATAAGAGGTAGATTCAGCCCTATCAAACAAGACCTTACTCTTTATATGTAACACTAATCTCTTAATATACGTATATAATACTAACTCATCTATCCATTATGAACACATTATACTTTATTTTTAACACTTGCTATACGTTACTAATTCTTGTCATATATTACTACTAACTCACTTAAAATCTATTATTAACCACATTTTATAAAATTTTAAACTTTTAAATATATTATTAACCTTTTAAATATATTATTGATTATTTGCATGTATTAATAACCCTACGTATATAATACTAACTTGCATTTCATATTGCTAATAACATGTAATTAATAAGCTATTTAGTGGGGTCAGTAACACATACTGTGAGCTGATAAATGATTATATGATTTTCTTGATTTTGTTAGAGTTAATATCAATTTATCTTAAGGGTTAGTAATATATATAAGTGATTAGTAATATACGTAAGGTTTTGACCCCAAAAAAAGTAAATATACGTAAAGTATTAGTAACTAGAAAATGTGTGAGGATATGAGTTAAAAATTTATTATAGTATTTTTAACTTTTTTAGAATAATATCAATTTATTTTGACAGTTAATAATATACGTAAAGGACTAATAACCATATAATTTAAAAGAATATGAGTTAATAACTTATTTTATGCTTTTCAGAAATTTTTAGGGTTAATATCGATTTATTCTGACAGATAGTAATATATGTAAAAAGTAATTTATGTAACAGGTTAATAACTAGAAAATCTAAAAAATATAAATTAATAACGTGTTCTATGATATTTTAGAGTTAATATCAATTTATTTGAAGGTTTATGATATACGTAAATGGTTTGTAATATTTGTAAATGTTCGGTAACCAGAAAATATAGGAGAATGTGAGTTAATAATTTATTCTATGACTTTTTATAATTTTTAAAGTTAATATCGATTTATTTTGAGAGTTAGTGATATATATATAAAGAGTTAGTGATATATAAATAGTTAGTATTTAAAAAATCTGAAAGCATATAATTAAAAACTAATTATAGACTTTTTAAAATTTTTATGGTCAATATTGATTTATTTTGTGAGTTAGTAATATAAATAAAAGATTAGCAATATACGTGAAAGATTAATAACTTAAAAATATAAGAAAATATAAGTTAATAACTTATTATATAATTTTGTAAAATTATATGCAATAGGTTAATAATATACGTAAAGAGTTAGTAACTCGAAAATTTTGAGGGTTAGTGATATAGGTAAAAGATTAGTAGTAGTAAATGTAAATACTTAGTAAAGAAACAATCTGAGGGAGGTTAGTAATATATGTAAAGGGTTGGTAAATATAAAATATGGAGGTTAGTAATATATTTGACGGGTTAGTAATGAAAAAAAATCTAGGGGTTAATAATACACCAAATAATGTGTGCAAATGATTTGGAATTAAAAATATGAGAGGTTGGTAATATATTGGATGTTTGGCATTGGCAAATATTCTTGTCCCTCATTAATTGTTGCTTGATTTGTAATGTCTAATGGATTAGTTACAACATGTTTACCTTTACCCAATGATTTCTTAATTTGGTGAGAAGATTCTCTGGTCTTCTATCTCTATCACTGAAGGAGGAATATAAAATTCTTTGGATGGAGATACGTCGTCGAGTTGTCTTTGTGCTCATTCTCAATCTTCTGCGTTAAACTCAAGTTCACCTAATCCTTCTCTCATCCTATTCAAATTCTTCAACTTCAAGCTTGATAGAAATGTATACCCTACAAGCCAATCATATATGATATAATTAAATCAAATCTTTATTACAAGCTCTTATTAGATGTGAATATCGTAATAAAGTCATTTATCACATACAATGATAATTAAATCATAATGAGATTATGATAATAAGATTGATTATCTACAGGTATGTGATTTAAATATTCCTAGTCATAAGGAAGAAAAACTTGCGGGTCGGCCTCAGGTCGGTCGGCCCCAAAACTGACCCGGGTCGGTTGGGATCGCGACCCGGGTCGGGTCGGGGTCGAGAAAAAATAATAAAAAATTCATTTTAAAATAATAACCGGGTCAGGGGGTCAGAGCCAGGTCAGGGTCGGTCGGCACAAAAAGCGACAAGGTCGGGCGACCTGGCCCGACCAGTGCTTATTAGTTGAATGAGTTTATTGAACTGACCAAATTAGAAACCCTGAATGGTATCTTACCGAACTGTCAATCAATATTTTCTATCATCACGGTAGCATGGTTGGACCTTTGACCTGAATCGTCAAAGATGTCTTGTTAGGTGGAACTTGTACTTTGACTATTGACTTATAGATCACCGTTTAAATCCAGTATAATGATGAATCAGGTATAAGAAAAATCCGATAGAGGCAATTGAGCAGACAACATGGGATCATCCACTCTCGGTAAGTGAGAGTGAATGTCCTATGGGATAGTAATCCAAATATCTGTCTAGGGTAGATAAGATATTTAGAAAAATGAGTTTTTCAATTAATTTAATTTCAAGTACATGATCCTATAGAGTCAATATATTAAAGAGTTGACAGTTGATGATGTACTCCTTTTTGACTGGGACATAAAATGGATGAGGGTTTATATCTATGCGGCAATTGATTATGGAAAGACTCAATGGAGATAAGATTATCCCCATAGTCATTTGAGATCATGAATGTGACTTGTACCCTTCATGAACGGTAGACCGATTAATCTATTATCGAATAACAAATTTAAATAAATTAAATAAAATTGTTCTATTTTATTTAGGCTTCAACCAAATAGGTTATTTGACGTAGTGGGTTACACACATAAAAAGACTTATCCATAAGTACATGGTCAATGGCGTAATCTATAGAGATTTTGAGTTTTTATGAAAAATTTTAATATTTTCTATAAATACTAATGATTTCAACCAAACCCTATCAAACTAAAGATGAAAACCATGCCCTCAGTCTCCTCCCTATCTTCTTTTTCTCTCCAGAAGGCATCCATGGGCAATGGAGCTCCGTTCGGGAAAGTTCTCGAGACCGGCGCGAAGGAAGAACTTACTATGGATGAAGTTTGTGTGGATACCGCTAGAGACTGGACATTTGAACGATTTAAAGAGCTTGAGAAGCTCAACTTCTTTCACTCAATGGGATTATATAAATCCCTATCAGGTATATTTAACCCAATTTGATCGATTTTCAATTTTCGTTGTTCGATTCCGATTGAGACATGTTCTAAATGAATTCATAGGAATCGTCGCTTCCGCTGCACCGAATTTTCTAGGACGATTCCTTACAAAGCTCATGTTGTAAAGAAAGTATACCAACTACTCTAGTTTACTTGACGTCAACTTATTCCTCTGCATTGTATGAATTAGGCAGAACATTGACCAATTCCTTTCACATTCTAAAGCCGATGTGGTTTAGTTTATGACTCTTTTTGCAATGTCTGCCAAATATTCTTATCTCAGTGCCTTGACATGGTCCATCTACTAGTTAGTTGCATGATATCATTATATGTTAGAAGATGATTAGAATAATTTTATCGTTTAAATTGTAAAAAAGATCAGACAGTATGTACCAAGACTTAGAAGCTGCTTGTTGTACCCTTGATATCCTAAAATGAAATGCCCTCATTCTATAGTTTTGCATCTTATTGCATGGTATAATTGATCGATCATCATCTCCAAACATTTTATGGATGACCTCTTTTACACTACTTAGAAGCTTGTTAGTAGGCTTGGATATCAAACTATAATAATATCTAAGATTGAAAATGTGATATACCAAGTGGCAACATATTCATGTCAATAGAGAACATAACTATAAAAATATGTGATATATGATTTGACTTAATGATAAAGAAAGTATTTGCTACATGTATTACATGATACAACATTTGATCCTATCGACTATCGATAATATCCCTTCAATTTTTGAAGTCTGACATCTTCTTTATGATTTCTTCATTTGCCTACTCTAGTACATGATAAAGATACCGTGCCTTCTTATTTCCATCTACTATTATAAAAACTTTGACTAGTTGTTGTATTATATGAAGGGTCTTCCTTACAACCCACGAGAAGTCTCTACTCTTGAAGTTCTCCTCAACCTTTTTCACTATCTTCTTATCTAAAGGACTAGCTCTAACAATTCAATTAACTCATGATAATGAAAGTATCATTTGGGTAAGAGAACGTTTTTGTCACACTTAACTCTCTAAAGAAATATAATGTGAAACTCTCGATCATTTGTATGCTCTCTCATTAAGTTAATGAAAAAATTATGATTATATATGAAATTAAGTTCCCTTGTTGAGTTATCTTCACCGATTCTCCCTACCGTGACGTGAGCTCAAGTTGCCCTTAGATCATTGGCACGGAAACTTATCCAAATTTGGGGTGACGCCGTCTTAATCGGAATAGAAATTAAGTATTTGTACACGAGAAAAACAATCGAAGATGCATCAAAATTAGAATTAATCATTTCGATATTATTAAAATTGAAATCATAAACACTAAATTTTTTATCGGAATCAAAATCGAATCAAACCATTGTTATAGACACTGAATCCGACCAGTCTATATATGCAGGCCGAGCGACGGCGACCTAATTCTGTACTCCTCCGACGCATCAAGAGGTTCGTTCACCACTCTGAGCATGGCAAACGGAAACAAGTACTCCGTTTTTCGTCACCCTAAAGTGGAGAGAACGACGACCCGCAGGAGAGATCATTAATGGCGTTGAAGGGGGGCGAGGAGACGAGACGAACAGTAGGCAAAACCGTGATCCGCAGCTGCGCGTGTGTCGGTCTGGGCACTGGGACCCCCCCCCCCCTGTGCCGGCACATAATTGCGCCTCCCACCCCCTATCGAAAATGTTCACATCCTTTGCCGCCGCCACCGCCCGCCGTCGTCTCTTATCCTCACGAGCGGCCCTGGCGGCGCGTGGTGGCCGGCCGGCAGCGCCGGATCAGCACGTCGCACAGGCACAGTTTCAGCCCCATCCTGTCCTCCTCGGAAGGAGCTCCTAAATGTGGGATTTTGAAATGAAACCTCTCCACCGTGTACACCCCCGTGCATGCGTTGCCTGCCTTCATCTCGATACCAATACCAATCATCGTCTCGGCTGTCCACCGCTCCTCCTCCCAAACCTCATGATCCGGCCCCAAAACCGAGAATCTGCTCCGGCAGCTGGCGCGGCGGGGGGGAGAGGATCGCAGGCGCGCTCCCCGTCCGTTTCGAAGGCGGTGGAATTTCGCTCTGCTGCGTGCATGCATGCGTGCCCCTGATTCGAGACCAAAGGTGGTGGTGGCGCTACCTGCTGCCGCTGCCGCCGCAGAGGCCATTCCTCCTGCCGCGCGGCATAATATTCGACAAGACGAGCTCATATGAGCTACAGAAGCCCGCGCCGCGGCGTGAAATTAAGGGAGGTAGCGCCCTGCAAAGGGAAGCTCTGTGACAAAGGTGCTCACATGAGGGGAAGCGAAGACGTCCAAGATGTGTGCAAAAGGCTTTGGCGCCTCCGGGGCAGAGGGGGGGTCGGCGCGCAGAAGCCACGGAGGGGAGCTCCCAGATAAACAAGGAGCGTGCGCATGATGGGCTGTGAACAGAAGGATTGAGGAGTCCGCACGTACGTACGTGCGAAGTACGGGTACGTATTCGTGGCTCGGAGTAGGTACAGGTACCACGCATGTTTATAATATGTTTGATTATGTTATTAGACATTTTTATTGTTATCAATTATAAAAATAATATTGATAACAACCAGGTATTTGATACGGTGAAATTAAACAAAACGTATCTATCACTGTCAATTTTAGAATAATCACTTAAACGTGTTTTTGTTGATAATACTAATTTTGAAATTTGTAATGTAAACATAACATGTTACGTAATAATATTATTTTGAAATTTTATACTTCATGGCCCGTTTGGTTAGAGTTCCAAATTTGATACTATATCAATATTGATATTGATAATTTTGGAGGTTGGAGTATCAATATCAAAATTGATACAAGTTGACACTTATATTATATAATGTGTTTTGTTTTCACTACCAATTTCAAAATTGATATAATTTTAGAAAATTTGAAATTGGTAGTGATAGAAGTGTCAAAAACTTCTTAGTGATTACTAGGAATATCAATTTTGAAACTGATAGTGATAGAAGTGTCAAATAGTGTTACCAAACAGGGCCTCAACTTTTGAAAATATCAATATCAATATTAATATGGTATCACTTTTGATACTTAATAGCCTGTTTGGTTAGAGTTTTATTTTTGGTACTATATCAATATTGATATTAATATTTTCAAATGTTGGAGTATCAATATCAAAAGTAATACAAGTTGACACTTGTATTACATAATATGTTTTGTTTGCACTACAAATTTTAAAATTGATACAATTAGTCAAACACCTCTTAATGGTTCTTATCAATATCAATTTTAAAATTGATAGTGATAGAAATACCTAATAGTGTTATCAAACCGGGCATAATGCCCTGTTTAGTTAGAATTTCATTTTTGATACTATATATCAATATTGATGTTAATATTTTCAAATGTTGGAGTATCAATATCAAAAGTAATACAAGTTGACACTTGTATTACATAATATGTTTTATTTGCACTACAAATTTTAAAATTGATACAATTAATCAAATATCTCTTAATGGTTTCCATCAATATCAATTTTTAAATTGATAGTGATAGAGGTACCTAATAGTGCTACCAAACATGGCGTAGACCAAAATAGACATTAGTGACCATGAGCGCCCCCAAGACATCTTGAGTTGATCCTCTCTTCCGCTTCATTACCAGAGATAAATAAATAAATATTTTATAAAAAATACTTTAAATATATTTTCAAATTATCATCGCTTACTAAAAAAATGTGACTCTTGAACCATTATGCATGGTGATGTTTAATCATAAGTCTTTAAGTTATTCTAACTGTAAAAATAAGTCCACATGTTAGTATGACATCATAAGAGAAGAAAAAATTATATAAAATTTTTAAATGATGTATGGCAAAAAAGTTGTTATAAGAGATTGTTTAGGTGCAACGAATATGTGATCATGTTTTCATAAAAATCTATACATAGTTTCCACTCTCTGCTGTTATCACATCTCCCCGAATGTGACAATTATTTATATCCATCATAGACTAACTACCTTACGTCCTGTTTGGTAACACTATCAGGTACCTCTATCACTATCAATTTTAAAATTGATATTGATTGAAATCATTAAAAGGTGTTTGGTTAATTGTATCAATTTTAAAATTCGTAGTACAAACAATACATATTATGTAATACAAGTGTCAACTTGTATTACTTTTGATATCGATACTCTAACATTTGAAAATATTAATATCAATATTGATATAGTACCAAAAATGAAACTCTAACCAAACAAGGCATTAGATTTTATTTTAATATAGCATTTTAATCACATAAAAATGTATAAGCATTTATCGTGCGGCCAAACACCCGCTTACCTTTCTTTCTCTGTCACAAAAGCATCAAAAAGTTGAAGAATCAGGGTGGTCTCATCTTTCTTCATTTATTTCTAATGGCCTGTTTGGTTAGAGTTTCAAATTTGATACTATATCAATATTGATATTGATAATTTTTAAAATTGAAATATCACTTTCAAGATTGATAGTATCAAATTTTCTGTGTTTGATAAAATTATATCAATGTTACAATTGATATTAGATGAGCATGTGCGGAGGTGGTGTCTGCGAGAAGGGGGGCGCCTGTGCGGGGGCTGCGTGGCGTGGCGGGGCTCCGGCGGGGGCTACGCGGAGGGGCGGGGGAACTGCGCGGAGGGGGGGGGCTCCGGCGGGGGGCTGCGCGGAGGGGCGGGGGAACGCGGGGGGCTCCGGCGGGGGCGAGCGGAGGGGCGGGGGAACCGCGCGGAGGGGGGGCTGCGCGAGGGGCGGGGGAACTGCGGGGGGGCTCCGGCGGGGGGCTGCGCGGAGGGGCGGGGGAACTACGCGGAGGGGGGGCTCCGGCGGGGGGCTGCGCGGACGCGGAGGGGTCGGGGGACTGCGCGGAGGGGGCTCCGGCGGGGGGCTGCACGGAGGGGGTGGGTGCGCGGAGGGGGGGCGGCACGGCGGGGCTCCGGCGGGGGGCTGCACGGGGGGGCTGCGCGGAGGGGGGGCAGCGCGGAGGGGCGGGGGGACGCACGGGAGGGCTCCGGCGGGGAGGGGGGACTCCGGCGGGGGGAGGTGTGCGGAGGGGGGGGGGCAGCGCGGAGGGGCGGGAGGACGCACGGGAGGACGGCCGCCATCACCGCGGGCTGCCATCGCCCGCTCCCCATCCTCTTCTTCTTCTTCTTCTCCCTCTTCGGGCATGCCGACGCCGTCGCCGTTGCCGCGCCTCGCCGTCGGCCGGCGCCGCACCCCCTCTTCCGTCGCGCGCCCCTCCTTCCTCTCTTCCTCTTCTTCTTCTCCCCCCCCCCTCGGCCGCCGCGGGCGGCGCTGCACCCCCTCCCCGCCGCTCTTCTCTCTCCCCTCTCCCGCTCTCTCTCCCTCTCTCCCCCTCCGCCGCGAGCGCGGGCTCCCTCTCTCCCCCTCCATCTTCCTCCCGCCGCTCTCCCTCTCTGTTTTCCCTCTCTCTCTGCCTTTCCCTCCCGCGCGCAGCGGGTTGCGCCGCGCGAGGCGGCCTGGGCCGCGAACGGAGGAAGCTTCGACGGCGCCCAAGGAGGATAATATCAATTTTAATACAGGGGGAGAGGTGTATTAAAACTGATACACTTTGTTACTGTTAATTTCAAAATTGATACTGTTACCCAAACAGCTCTCAAAGTTGAGTATTGACAACAATTTTAAAATTAATACTGATACAGTTACATAATACTGTTACCAAACAGGCTGTAAAGGAATGCACATAAGTCTAACATAAAAATTATATTTTTATGTAGCATGGACCATCATGTAGTTGGATATCTCTGTCGGGCCATATATACAGGAAAAGCAACGGATGTGCGCCCAAACTGGCTCTGATCACGTATTAGAACCTTTTGTTTTAATGTAATTCTCCAATTTCAAAATTTGGTCAACTTTGTAAGAGAATATTGGGACCACAAGAATAAGGTGCTTTTATAACTATGATATAATATGCTCTTGATTTAGTTTTCAACCCTCCCACATGTGATTTAAAATAAATATCAATGTTTTCAGAGGGCTATATTAGAACAAGTGTGTGAATTTTGACTGAAAATTATGAGATCTACTAGTTCCTCTTAAAATGTTGATCTTCTCAACTCATAAAAAAGTACATGTTGCGGAAGAGTGATAAGGTGACAAGGGGGTAGAATTTTGTTAATTGTGTTTGGTTAGAGTATTAAAAATGATACTATGTCAATTTTGATATTGGTCTAGATGCTGGTGTATGTATATATAGATAACAAATTTGAGATAGGTAGAAACATATACTTCTTTTGATAATATATGTAATTATATCAATTTTAGATTTAACAATGATAAGGATGTTTAAGATTACTGTCAACTAGTGTATAATTGAGTCAAATCAAGCTGAGTAATATGCTGTTCAAATGCAACTTGTTTTATCTGTACTTCAGTTGAAGTTGAGCTTAACCACCCACCATAGGATTTGATGTCTGTTCAAACTTGGTTCCTTACTTAATGAACTCAAGTTTGAGCTCAAGTTCAAATAAGAACTCGACTCACACTTCTATTACTATCAATTCTAAAATTAATATTGATAATAATTATTAAGAGATGTTTGACTAATAATATCAATTTTAAAATTTGTAACGAAAACAAAACATGTTATATAATATAAGTGTCAACTTATATCAATTTTGATATCGATATTCAAATGTCAAAGAAATATCAATATCAACGTTGATGTAGTATCATTTTTGATATTCTAACCAAACATATTATTATTTATGAAATTCGATTTAAGTTTAATATATTTAATCAGCACCATATAATTACGAACATTTATGATTTAATTTTTTAATAAAAATTTAATCAAGTAACTCGCAAACTAGAGTTGGGACAAAGCCTATCTAAGTTTGGTTCATTGATAAATTTAGGTTTCTGTTGTTTTCTTAACAGCTAACGAGTAGAGTTGAGAGTTGAGTTTGGAGTTTCTTGTCAAATTTTAGTTAGTATGCATCCGGAGCTGCGGATCTATAGCATAACAAGTGGGGTCGAGTGACCCCACTAGATTTTAAAATTTTATTATTGGTAATTAATTTTTTACTAAAATATTTTATATTAGAAAGATTTTAGAAGAGATGACCCCATCAATTTTTTTTGGGTGACCCCATTAACCATAAATTCTATACATATAAACGACCATCCTGATCATGTGAACCATGTAATTCAGTACTTTATTTCTTGCATCTTATATTATTTTAACCAAGTAAAAACTTTCGTTTTAAAATAAAATTATACATTGCTTTTAAATTAGTGATTTTGAGGGAAGATGATGGAGTTTGGTTATAAATTAATTCTATACAATTTTTGTCATGATATTTATATTACAATAAAAATCTTTTTAATTGAGTTGAGTGAATGTCTGACATCTGATTCTGCCGGTGGTTAAATTTTACGTTGTTTGACAAAAATCCGAAGACAACGTGGCATGCTACCGTTAAAAGTATGGATTACATTTTTATAAATTATATTAAGAATATTGGTATAGTAAATGGATATTTATAAATTTATTTTTTTCTTTCAAGGATTAACTATGGCTACCGTTAAAGGTATGGATTACATTTTTATTGATATATTTATTTTAACCATTTATCAAGCATTCTTGATTACCTTTTTAAAAATAGTGGTCGTAATTTGATTAAGATGTTGATTTATAGCAATTATCAAACAAACTCAATTACAATATTTTAATAAATCGTAGAGCATCTCTCCTTCAATTAGATGTGAAATTAAGAGCGTTGCATACTTTGATTAAGCCAAATCTATCTTATAACTACTCAACTCAACTCGAATCTTGATTCCAAAATATTTAGGACCAATCGTATAAATTCTCTTTCTCTATTTAAATCGATTTTAAGTTATTTTTTAAAGTTAAATTATTTAAATTATATTAAATTACTCTTAACTTAAGTATATCACATTTTTATTTCTATTATTTTAATATTTTTTTACTAGAGCCTCTTTTAATTTATGTATGATATGTCTCATTCTTATTACCAATTTATTTACGATTGTCCCTACTTTTACAATTCTCTAATATATCGTTTCTTATTGTACTTAATCTAATATAACCATTCATTCATTTCATAATATTCATTTCATTATTTAACCATTCACTGTTCTTATATTTATGTGATAAATTTTCCCCCTTAATTTAATAGAATCTTGCAACCATGAATACCAAATAATGATGGAGATAGTAAAAAAAGATATTCAACCTCGTGTATTATCCTTAAAAAATTTCATGAAAAAAATATTATTTTGAAATAATTGTCGAACACTTTTCTTTGTTACGAAAATAAATTGTTCTGACGAAAATTCTTTTCATCACTCAAACAACTCCTTTGTCGGTCAACCATCGCACCTAAAAATGTTTATTGCATAAAATGCATTTGTTTTCGTGGAAAATATTTGCACGCATTAATTTTTCTTAATAACTCCTTCGGTGAGAGTATCAAAAATGATGCTATATTAATATTGAAATTTTAAAAAATTTTATAACTTGAGCGAGCAGGTTGAAACCTGGTTCAACGAATATGATATTTTATAACAAAAATATACGAAATATTTTTACGATAAAAATTAAGTCAGTACATGTCAGAAATCTTGTATGCATCCGAGATATGTGGGATATCAGGTAATGTATTTTCAGACGTATCAGGCAACATATTATTTGTGTTTATTTTTTTAAAATTTTATTAGCGTGTTATACACTTTCACCAAATTTTTTTCCCCTTGGAACCAAACGGACCTTGAATTGATTTTATTTATGTTTATACTTTTAGCACTACGAACACTCCTCTGTTTTATGTTGTGAGCTCCTGGTCCTGCACGCCGAGCCGCCGATCGGATACAGGCACGGGGCCCTCGTGGCTTCTCGCCGGCCTCTTCCCCTCTCGCCTCTCTCGCCCCCGATGGCCTCATCCCATCTCCTCCCCTCCGCCGGCGCCACCGCCACCGCCTCCTGCCGCCTTCGCCCGCCCACCGCGAGGCTCTTCCTCCACTTGGGAGGCCCCTCCTCTTTTTTCGGGGTCACTCGCGGCGTGGGAGGCGGCGGTAGGTGGGGAATTCGGCGGGGAGGAGGCGCGACGGGGCGTGGTGGAGGGAAGGGGCCGTGGAGGGAGTGGGAGGGTGAGGCTGGTGGATTAAAATTTTGGCCTGTGAGCTCGCTCGGGAGTTTGGAAGAGAGTGAAATAGCGGGTGAGGAAGAAGATGAAGAGGACGAGATGGAGGGATCGCGAGAGGAGGAGGCGACGGTGTCGCCGGAGAGGTGGGACGTGCTGGGGCTCGGGCAAGCCATGGTATGCTTGTGGATATTCCCGTCCTTTGGAATTATTCCTTCTTTCACATTCTATGCCGTAGCAGTATGTGTGCTATTTACTTGCTGTATTTTAAAAGTTCGTCTTCGTCACGGGTATTCATATGTGTCTTTGTGGGCCGAGAGAATCATTTTTTTCTTCTGAAGTTAGCTCACTGGCTTTCGTGTTAGCTCAAATGACTATGAACATCTTCATCTAGTGAGTAGACGTCGTGTGGGAAAATTGGTCATTTTCTTCCTCTTCTTTTTCCTTCTGTTCCTTTATGAACGCTTGTACTGTTTATTTGACCACTTAGTTTCTTTACGTGCCTTACCTTTTCTCCAAATTGATCCGTGGTTTGTGGAGGAATTTCGGTCATCTAGCATTATACTTGTTCTAGCTCTCGTGCCAACGATACGCAAGGGATACACGTTTCCGCTAAAAGATGAACCTATCATTTACTTTGGAAATCCGTTAACGACTATGGACTAGCCAATATAACTGGTTTGTCCGTCTTTCTACGTACAAGGGGAAATGTTATTTTTGGCCTTGATTTTTCTACCTTATAAATTGACTCTTTGGATACTTTTTGTTAATGTTACTATTTTTCATACCTTCGACGGAACATACATGACCTGATTGTTTTGTCTTTCTCCGTTGGGACTTTCTTGTCAAGTTTGAATTTGACGTGAGGCAAAAAGAAGGGAGACAAACGCAACCAATCGTCTCTCTCTATTTGTCCTTCATGGCTTCTTGAATGGGTCTTGGAGCATTCTTTTTAATTAACGAATATAGATGACCTTGGCTAATTTGGACGTGGTATGTTCCATCCTCAAAGGAAAATGATCTCCCTATAACCCTAACCACTTGAGTGATTGAGTGCCATTGATTTAAGTTTTATCAAATAGATTTATTAGCCTTTGACAGATTTAGTATACGACACAGCAGTTTGTTTCACATTTATTTGCTATTTGTTTCTTAAGTTTTGTAATATATTGGCTAAGAGCCAAACATCTCTAGAACTTTGTGGGAAAACTGGTGTCTGGTGTTTCAACAAATTTCTGATTAGAATGTAAGGTTGAAACTAGAAATGAAATGGAAAGATCTATGAAACTAATGAAATTATTCCTGCAATGTTAATGAAACTCATTATGTGCTGTTTTTACCTGTCAAAATATGTTGGAGTTAGAATACCTAGCTCAACTACAAGGCACTTGCCATATGGCATGTCATAGTGGATCTTGTTTAATATCTTAAAATAAAAAAACAACACCATAAATAATTCTTTAAGTGGGTTAAAATTTTTTAATCAAACAATTTCCTTATCCTCCTTGATCTTGTACTTATAGTGATGCTTTGTTACTTGACATTGCTGATGCCTATTCTTCTACAATTCTAGGTAGATTTTTCAGGCATGGTTGACGATGACTTTCTACATGGATTGGGTATAGAAAAGGGTATGAGGAAAGTTGTTAACCATGAGGAGAGGGGTATGGTCTTGCGTGCGATGGATGGTTGCAGCTACAAGGCAGCTGCCGGAGGTTCCTTATCAAATACACTTGTGGCTTTGTCAAGGCTAGGCAGCAGGTCGGTTGGTGGCCCCGACCTAAACATTGCTATGGCTGGGAGTGTGGGTAGCGATCCACTTGGTGAATTTTACAGGTAATGTAACACCATTTTCTTGACAAGAGAAATGTGAAAAATAAATAAATGCCTTCTTGGTTAAATAGTTTCAGCACATAGTGATTTCCAAAGTATATGAGTTTGCAGTTTGCTCAATGCTCTATGTATCTCACCAAGTTTCATGTCACCATGGCATAGATTCTTTTTGTTGATTTTAGCTGTTTCTCTGGCATTCGGGGTAAAAATGATTTTTTGCCAGAATATTTGTGTTGTCAAACAATAACAAACTGCTATGACAGTCTTAGTTTGTGACAAGGACTGGATCGGATCAGACGGACAAGAAAATGCAAGATGTTGCCATTTGGGTTTTAAGAGGGTGTCACATTTTATTATTATTTAGTAGTGTTAGATTTAATTTTATGCTCTTTCCTTTGAAGTTCCCTTTTGAATCTTTTCTAATATTCCCATCCTTAGGGGACATATTTGTAAATAGGCCTTTAAGAGTTTTTATAATTTTGCTTCTCTTTATAAGAGGAGGCCCATATGATGGAAGAAGGAATGAAGACATGAAATTTTTGGAAATGTTTGGTGTCTTGCGCAGGGGACCTACCCCCGTAGGTGCCTTTGCCACTGGGAGATCCCGGCTCCCCCTCCACCTTTGGCAGATGGCTGGTTTCCGATCACCCAGGCATAGGTTGGTTCCCTCTTCTTCTTGCCCTCTTCTCGCCTGCATCTGTGTGTTCTCCTTCATCTTCTCCTTCACCGGTTCCTAATTCCTGGTTCCTCTTCAAAGACATCGCTTGAGTCCCATAGCAGAACCCTCGTGGGCTTGTTTGGCATTGGTCTTGTTGGTGCAACGCGGGGCTGCACCAGCTTCTTCCCCTTCTTTCTTGTCATCAACTCTTTCTACCGGTGCTTTCTTTGTCTTAGACACCATTGTCCCCATCCTCTAACCTCCCTTCTCCATCTACAATCGCCTTAGTCTCCCTTCTCCTACGCCGACCGGAAACCACCCATTTTCTGGTTCCCAACCCACAACCACCATTGGACCTCTATTGGAACCCATCAGCCGTCCCCCTTCTTGCTCCTCCTTCAGTCACGCACACACTACCGTCTCCACCTTGGTCACCTCCCCCCTTCTAGAACCCTGCCTACACTGCAAACCCACTAGAAACTCCACGCAGAGCTCCTCTGTTATCATCGTCCACCATTGCCCTCTCTTCCCGTCGTCGTCTCCATCCCCCGTCACTGCACCCCTGCCCACTCTGCTCTGCCAAAGATGTCGAAGGAGAAGCTGAAGAAAAGGAGGAGGATAAAGAGAAGAGGGATGAAGGAATCAATGCCCGAAGACCACCACCGGCCTGCTTGACTTCTTCTGACCCCTTTCCAGCTGCATGCGAAGATGCCATTCACCGCCACTGGCTTCATCTCCTGCCGTGCCTTGCTGGACGAGGCAACGAAGGAACCACATTGCAGACAAACGAGCCCTCGGTGTTGTCGCGACCCTCCGTGGGTCTTCTTCATGCCCCTTGCACTGCCTGCGGCCTTGCCACGAACCCCACTGAAATCCTCTTCACATGTAACTGGGTTCCAGACCAGACATGACATCCCACCAGTTTTGCTGCACGCACTATCAGGCGCGCCCACCATGGAATGCCATCTCGCGAGATCTCGGTCTCGCCAAGGGGGCCGAGAAACGAGATCGCCGAGATCTCACCCCATGTAGCCTGGTCCGAAAAAAAAATTTCTTCGGGGGGTTTTGTCCCCCTGATACCTCCCACAAGGAGTGTTACCCCTTGACCCCCGCGACCTGACCGCGTAGGCCGATTCGCGACTACTCTGCGCCCCGTTTATGATAATGTAAACACATTTAATATATTTCGCTATCACTTATACTATCACATAAAAATGTGTTACAAGTTTGATACCATATTAGTATTTAAATAGGATTATATACAAGTTTAAATCTTTTTGAAGCACAAAGATCATCTTTTTGGCATTGAAAGTACTTTGTAATTGTTCATTCACACAATTGATGTACAAAATGTGTTATATATTTTCATGTAAATTCATTGATGTACTCCTATTTTTGTAAGATATTATGTTATGTTTCATACATATATACATTTTGATTCGAGAATTCGAGATCCGATCTCCCGAGATTTTTCCGAGATCTCTCCGAGATCTCTTCTCTTTCACCCCCTCGAGACGAAGCCGAGATCTGAGATGGCAATCCTTGGCGCCCACAAGGTGCCACGGTCTTCCTCCCGGTCAGGGCTTCACCCAGTCTGAGCCTTGTTCATGCTAGTTCAGGATCGGTTCAGACATCAAACCGGCTGGTTTAGGTGGTTTGAGGCTGGTTCAGGCTTGGTTCAAGCCATTTTAAGGCAGTTCAGGCCTGATTCACAGCTTCTCTAGCTCGGTTCAGCAGGTTTTCAGCTTGTTCCGTTAGTTATCAAGGTCGTTCAGCTTGGTTTGATCATCTTGGGTCCATTCTGTCGCACTACAGCACCCCATTGAGTGCATTTGGGCCCATCGGCGTGCCTGGATGGCGGCCTCTTTGTTCTTGTCCCACATCAGTTTGTCTTTTATGTGAAAGTATAGGAAATATGTAAATAGTGTCTAACAAACTGCTAATATTTTCATTGAAACAAAAAAAGACATGGTAGACTCTATCATAAGATTTGTAGTTATACTCATGTCAGAGGAAACGTCATGAGATGGAATGTCTTTCCTGTTTCACAAGTCTCAAGTGTTTCCTTCAATGCATAGTGCTTATGTGCTTTGGCAAATTCATAGCTGATATACGTAGGTGACAAGAGAATTATTTTATGTTTGATGCTTTTAAGTTCATGTTCTTTTAAACTTGTAGGGCAAAATTGCGGCGTGCGAATGTGAATTTTCTCTCAGCACCTGTTAAGGATGGGACAACAGGCACAGTCATTGTTCTTACGACACCAGATGCACAACGCACTATGCTTGCATATCAGGTTGTTATATAATCATATTTGTATTTGCAGCTGTATCACTGTATGACTTTTCTCTGAAGTACTTTTTACTATGTCTCTTATCAATTCCTCTTAATTGTTTGAAATTATTTAATATTGAAACTAAAAGATTAGTTTCTGTGGCTACAACATGCTCGATTATTGACTTTGTTTTTTTTGATGTGTTTTAATTTTTATGCACTTTTAAGTTTTTCCAGCTTCTTGATAATGGTGCTTTTTGGGACTGCATAACCTTTTCTGCAAAAATATCATCAGTAACAATTGTAGGAGTGCTGAGGCAATCAAGTCTTTCTCACATTGAGATAACATAGTTTGTTCTAGGGGTGTTCTCTGGTCAGTTTGGTTCGTTTTGAGGCAAAAGAAATCAACCTAAACCAAACCGAACATTCTTCTTAACCCAAAATGGACCAAACCAATATAAATCGGGTTGTGAGCTAGGGATTAGTAAGCCCCAACAGTGAGGTAAACTCCATAATGTAGTCTTGTATCTCTCCAAGCATTTTGTTGACATTTTTTTAGCTACATATAAGTTTAAACATACTTCTCTATTTTGTTTTTTGTCCTATAATATAAGGAATTTTAGCCTCTGGTTTAGCTAATTGCGCCAAAATTACTCTGAGAACTGCAAAAAATACAGCTAATCCTATGGCCGAGGAGCTTAGAGTTTGAGAAATAAGAATATATGATTTCTCACTGAAAGTATAGGGGCACCTAGATTTTCTTCTAATTCTTTTCTTATGCCTATTTTGTTGCTGATTAGATGCTGGATGGACTTTTGCCTTTGTTGAAACTACTAGATTGTTAAAACCCTAATATATTTTTTTTACTCTCAGGGAACCTCATCAACTATCAACTATGATTCTTCCTTGTCAAGCATAATCTCAAAAGCGAACATCCTTGTCATTGAAGGATACCTATTTGAAATACCAGATACCACAAAAACAATATTGAAAGCGTGTGAGGATGCTCATGAGAATGGTGCATTGATTGCTGTTACTGCTTCTGATGTATCTTGCATTCAGAGGTGCTACGATCAATTTTGGTATGCTTCCCTGTGTCCGTGAATTTTTCTTTTTCTATGTTGGTTTTCTACATCTTGCCTTTACTGTGGATTAGTCTACGGCAATTTCTAAGCTTTGTGGATATGATTTGTTCAAAGGCAGTACGGAGTAAATAAAGAATTCTTGCCTTAATTAGTACATTCAGAAAGCTGCTAGAAACCCTCTTTATTAACAAATGGTATTTATTTGGTTTAAATGTCCTAACATCCTTAAGCCCCTGAGGTTGTTTCATAGTAGGGATGTCAACGGGTCAGATAGTGAGTGTTGGAACCTCAATTTTTGGATGAAGTTTCGGAAATTCATTTTCCCTTTTTGATTTTGCTTTTGACTTAGACTTGACTATTAGGAAAATATGTGGTATTTCATAACAGTATTAGCTAGGTCAGTGGTATGCATAAAAATATATGTTGATGTTATTAGGTTCTTTGAAAATTTGTTTTGACCTCTCCCCATCGGATGGTGCGAAGATCCGATGTTAATTACATCGAGAATACTCGAATACCCTTGATTAGCCGCCATAGCAATTTCGTAAATAGAAGACATACATCCGTACAATAAACATATGGGAGCAACAGCCCCATACACTTGTTGGAATGCAAAATTTAGTGTTTTGAACTTTGATTTGAGTTGATTTGAATTTATTTGAATTGTTTGAATTAGGTTTGTTTTTAAGATTTGTTTTTTTGTTTAAGTTGAGAATTTTTAATAGGGTTTGAAATTTGATGGATGTTCATTTTTTATTTAATTTTTGATTTGGTTGGGTTTTACATTTGAATTTTTAGATTTAGGGATTTTCAAGATTTGAATTGATTAAGGCTTAATGTCTTTTATGTGAGTGATTTGGTTTCAACTCGATCTGGATTTGTTTTAAAAGTTTGATTTTTTTTGTTTTAATTAGGACTTGATATCTTTTGGTTGAATCTAAATTATGATTTTTGTTTAGGTTGCATTTCATTTAAATGTCATTTTAAGTTGGGATTTAGGAGCTTGATGACTGGATTAGATTAGTTTGAGTTTATTAAAATTCATTGTTTATGAAATTAATTTTATCTTTAAGATTTTATTTTGATTTAATATAAGTGTTTTATATTTATTTAAAAATTTTGAGTTGGTTTTATTTCATCATATTTTGACATCTTTTGACTTGGGATTTTAAGGTTTTGGAAATTTTCTCATTATGAATTCTGAGTTTGTTTTAAATTGGTTATTCACCTTTCATTAGGATTTGTCATCATGGTGATTTGTTTTAAATTTTCATTGGGATTTTTTTTAGTTATGTATTATCTGTGCCTGATTTGATTTAAGTAAAACTTGGTTAAAATATGATGTCTTTTGACTGAAATGATTTAATTTAGATTTGTATTTATTCAAAGATTGCTCAAGACTTAATGCTCTGTGACTGAACATTTGTTTGAGTTTGCTTCGATATTATCATTCATTCATTTTTTGTTGTGTATTCTTAATTTGAAGCTGCAGATTAGATTTGAAGTTCTGAGGTCTCAGTTGAAAATTTTGAGTTTTAGACTTGGTTTTGTCATGTTTTAAATTAAAATCTGTTAGAGTTGAATTCCAGATTTGATTTTTGTCTATTTATTTCAGAAGTGGACATTTTTACATATCAAATTCAATGGCTTTGCAATTCCCAGATTCCTCGGGCAGACAGAGCATCTTCCAAGCATTTTACTTGTATATTAAGATTTTGAGATAGATTTTATCTTTGATTTTCTTCCTCCCTTCTTTTTTTTTTCTTACCTATCGCTTAAGCAATCTGACCCCAATGCCTTAAGTTTCACTTCTATGCCCCCTCTTTTTTTTTTTTCAATCTTCTACTCACCGTCCCTGTTGATTACATATTCAATTTTATGGGAGGGGGCTTGACTTCATCAGCCCAAAACGGTCCAAGGCACTTAACAAATAATCACTTCTCTCCCACAACTTACATTCTGCAATTTCTTAGAAAAAGGATCGCATAAATCACATTTTAATGGAATAGATATGTTCCTTTTAATAAGTCTTCTTTAAAACCTGCATTCACCCGAGCTCATTGGGCTATCCACATCCTTTATGTACGTGACAATGCACAAAGCATGACTTTTATTCCTTGATCAATTCAAGATACATGCTAATGTAACAATTCCATGAAGGATCCAGTTTGGCATGATCTCATTAATTCCAAGGGGATTCATTCCCTCAAGGATCTCATGAGATTTCCCTCCTCACGTAGACGAGCTTAGTGCTCCCTACATTGGAGGGTGGATCAAAAGAAGATGGGGACATGCCCATTTCTCCCGTCCAAGATCAAACACGCCGGGGACATGCCCGAGTGCCCGTCCTTTGAGGTAACCTATGTGAAATAGGCTAGCTCTTAAAAGATTTTTTTTTGTTTATGATAATCTTTCTCTTCCAGACCATTTCTGGTCTTAATCCCACGTTCTCATAATCTTGACTTCATCAGCCCATCATGGTATGATTCTCGTCCATCCGACAGTGGACTTCTTCGTACATCATGTTGGATCCCATCAGCTTCGAGTTTTTCTTGATAGTTCGTACTCGTTGGCCTGCTTCCATCGTGTCTGCATAGCTTTCCTATAATCTCTCTGATTGCTCCTAGAAGGGTCAAGCCCAGGAATACATGGGACAGAACCTGCTGTGAGGGCGTGGCATAAACAGGATGACTTTCAACCATTCTTTAATAGAATGGTGGAACAGGATGTGGCCAAGATAGAGTTATTTCAACGAGGGAGGAAGCATTTGACTGATTTTTTTTGATAATGACAGGCAGGAGATGGGTTTTCGGTAGGACAATACATCAATAATGGGAGGATATGGGTAGAATGACTGGGGGAGGAGGCACAACCGAGAGACCTTCAACCTTTACCTTTTCCTTCTTTGATCCTTCCCTTTCCTCTCCTTGTAACAGTTTCCAATTTTGCCTTTCCCAGCAAACTTTCTTCAATCTGTCGAACCTATCTCTGCAGCAAATCTTCAGCTTTATCGAGCCTGTTCTCCTAGCCAGATTCCTCCTCTGACAGACCTCTTCGCCAGCCTCTCCCAACACCCCAACCCTTGTACGCAGCAGCTTTTTATATCTCCAAGAAGTATGGCCTGCGGTTGCTCTTCATGACCTGTGGTAAGTGGAGAGTGGGAGATGATGAGTCAAGACGTGGGCAGTTGAGTACGTGGGCACGTTGGGTGGCTCCCACTTCTTTTTTTTTTTTTGACTTGGTCTTTTCACTCTTTTTCTTTTTACACGTACGTAAGATGCCCAAGTTGATTTAAGCCTTGTTCACTTATTGACTTCATTTATCCAGTACCGATAAGACCCAATAAGAGGTGGATCCATAACTTAAGTCATATTCAATCTAAACCCTTGATCTAAATCTGGTCGTAAGATGGCATCCTGGCCCTTCTTTACTCTCCATGATCCAATATCAATAAGAAACCATTAAGATGGAATCCAATAACTTAAGTTACGTTGAATCTGAGCCCTTGATCCAAATCAGCTTCTATCTGTTTCAATCCCAGCCCTCCTTTATCTTCCATAATCCAATTATTATTGAAGAAGCAACACGGGAGAACCTAATAACCTAAACAGGTTCGATCTTCTTCTCATTTGACCCATTTTTTTCTTGGCCATGATGAGGGGATTTTGCTCATGCTCTTTGTCCCATGGAAAGCTGGGTTGTGAGACCTGACCCAATCTGGTCGAAAACTGGCCCGACTGGCCCAGTTGTAACCTGACGAGGCTGACCCAGCCGGGTCCTGGGGCCAGGTCACACAACCCTGTCTCACCGGGTTGCCAAGGGGCCTCAAAGATCCCCAGTCACATCCCTCGTTCTCTCACATTTTCTCACTATAAGAATTCTCTTTCTCCAGCATGCTAAGCAATATCTCTCTCTAAAGCCATTCAAAGTTCTTGAATTTTCACTTTGTTTTAAGCTTTCCTAAGACTTCTTTTTTTCATTGTGTTTCTAACTCTTTTGTTAAATGTTGTCTTTCTTTTTTTTTAAGTTTTCTTGAAGTTGTTTTCTCTAAGCCATGCCACTTAAGGAGGGAGTGACAGACTACAATGAACATGTATACACTTCCAACCCTGCATACTCTTCTCAAATATCTTGAGTAGAGTATATATATTATGTAGAATAACAACAAAAATGTAGGATTTACTTAAAGCAATTTTTTGTCATATTTCTTATTTTTTTAGAATGTTTTGCAATTTTATAATTTTTTTATTTTTCTTTACTTTTTATTCCTATTGGTCCGGTTGAACTTGGGTTGGATCCGTGTCACAACTCAGGTTGGGTCAGGTTGGGCTGGGCCAACCCAGTCACGACCAGAGACCTGACTTGCTTTGTCCACATTCTCAGAGTTAGTGTGTGCTTTTAGTCGATTAGAAAGGTAAGAACAAGTGGTATGTAGCACAAGGTTTCAATTGTACAAAAACACCAGAAGCTGGTTCGCTACAGTTGCTTAACCAAGGAAGATGAGTAATTGCAATCGGATTTCCATTTCTTGACCAGTGGCTCTTAGAAATGGAGAAGCAAGGACAGAACTACATACGATTGGCATTGCCTCTCTAATGAAACGCTCTAGGCACAACACGGGCTCCAGAACTGGGACATGCTCTATAATGGAAGAAATTGCTGTTAGCGGAGAACAAATGCAGGTGCACAGTCGAGACAGCAAGAAGAAGAAGACAAGATCTTGAACTTGAATTACAAATGGGACCTGCACAAAAGATTTACGGAGGTTGGAGGTACAACCGCACTAGGTTGATCTTTTGTCACTCCTCAGATGCAAGTCATTTTGGGGTGTGGATGAAAACAGGAAAAAGAAATAAAACGGCATGTTACTCGAGGGAACCCTTTTAATGGAGCACGATCCATGCTGTTGATTCTAAGTGGACACGACTAATATCTGCCCCAAATGTCATTTTTTTTAGATTCCTGCGTGCTGCTAGGCAGAAGCAATGTGCTTGAATATTTTGCTAGGTAAAGCATAAATATACAGGAATCTGCATTTGAACTGCCTGTGGATACCTGACTCGATCTTGGATTTGGATAGACTAGCTACGATGCTTAATCGAGACTTGAACTTTTTCTCCAACAATTTCAATTCCTCTAGATATTAGATCATTATTATTTGAGCTCATGTTAGCGACAGAGACATCTGTGTGTGAATCTATACGCATCCATCCAGGTCATATTTGTATGCTGAGCGAGAATCATTGTGCTTCCATTTCTCTTGACTGACAAAAGCATAGGTTCTCATCCAACTGATATCTATGCCCAACAATTCTTTGCAGGGAGATCATCGGAAACTATGCTGACCTCGTATTTGCCAACAGTGATGAAGCCAGGGCATTCTGCGAGTTCTCTTCAAGGGAGAGCCCGGTATCAGCCGCAAGGTACTTGAGCCATTTCGTCCCCCTGGTCTCCGTCACTGACGGTGCGCGAGGCTCCTACCTTGGCCTAAAAGGCGAAGCCATCTACGTGCCCCCGTCGCCTTGTGCTCCAGTGGACACCTGCGGCGCCGGCGATGCATATGCTTCGGGCATCTTATACGGGGTCCTTCGAGGCACCTCGGACTTGAAGGGTATGGGCACGCTGGCCTCGAGAGTGGCAGCTGTTGTCGTCGGACAGCAGGGTACACGTCTCCGCGTTAATGACGCCGCTAGATTGGCGGAGTCTTTGGCTCGTAACTTCGAGCCTGCATCTGCATGTGTTTACTCAGACGTCGGTATAGAACTATAGTCTATAGATCATATCTCAAGCCTGTAACTGTTATTTTTTTTTCAAGAAAACATGACCGACAATCATGTGTCGGTCATTTCTGTATTCTGCAATGTGTAACCTTGGTGTACATACATTTGTCCCACTATTGATTAAGTTTCACCCGCTTTGTTTTCAAGAGATTTATCTTGTATAAATCCTCGAATTGCTTTCTATGGGTGGTGACAGACTTTTATCTTGCATAGATTCTGTCCACTCATCGGATTGCGTTGGTTCTGTTAACATCGTTTTACAAGTCAATTATGAATTACCGAGACAACCGTACGCGTAACTATTATGGATGCCATTAACAGTAACGTGGGTTATGATCTGTTGTTCAGCCATGGGTAATAAAATTGAGAGATCTAGCTTCGTCCGTAGCCTTTGATCTCTCCCAAGTGTCACACCTGGTTCTGTATCTCGCAGTCGATCTCCATTTCTAGAACGATTTGATAGCACTGCTTTTAGCATATGGATCTTTTGTCTAAATCAATATTATTCCGGTACCGGTTCTAATACAGATATGCCCCTCCAAGCAGGCAGCCAGATGTGGAGATCTTAATCCGCTCTGGGTTTGTTTTATAGACAAGCCACTTGGCCATTTGCGCAGAATCCGCCGGGAAATAAAACAAACTTCACCAAAAGGGCACTCGCGGACGGCAGCACCCTTTTATTTGGAGACTTGGGAGTTTGGTCGGGTGGAAGCGCAAGCAGCAGCTGATCAGACGTCCGAGCCCTTCAGCGGGTTCAGGTTGCCGGCCGCCCCGCCGCGGTTGCGCCGGCCGAAACATCTGCACCCGGAGAGAGCGTAGTAAATCAGGCCGCCGATGGAGAGAGCGGCGAGCACGCCCACCACCACCGAGAGAGGCCTCGGGTGGCGGCCGGCGGGCGCCGTCCCCGCGGCGGCGAAGGCCTGCAGGCTGGACTCCCCCAGGGCGTGAACGAGCCCCCGCAACACCTCGACGGAAGAGCTCTCTCCTCCTCCGCCGTGGTTTCCGCTCAACGCCGACAAGATTATCATGTCACTCGCCTGCTTCCCCGCGCCGGCAAGCCCTTCCATCTCTCTCTCTCTCTCTGATCTATCTGTGCTTTTGCCTGGATGAAGAGAATGGATCGGTCTTGTGATGGTTTATATAATAGATAGGCGCCGTGTTACCAAGGAAGCTCCACATGAATCGGTCGTGAACTCAATCATAATACAGAAGCATCCATAAGATTTGAAGTCCCTCTGCATTCCGGGGAAGGTCCCTACGTAAATGACCCCCATGCCATCCCCTGAAACATGTGCTGAACACAGGAAACCCTTCTCTCTCTCTCTTTTTTTCTTGAATAAATAAAAAAATGTAGTGTTGTGGGATGGTTCATCCTGTTAGTTAGTTAAAATGTCACATCAGATATGGGAGGGTACACCACATGATACCTTTATAATTGTGGAGGATAGTATTTCACTTGTTTACAACCTGTTTTTATAGGTCCCGGCTGAACAACATGGAGCAGGAGATAAGTTTACATATGTACTTGAGCTTGTCGGTATAATGTTTCTCTCTCTCTCTCTCACATTTTTCCTGGACCTATATATATTTATAATGGTCAGTTGATACTCCCTTGACAGCACTGAAAAGTTAGTTTTTGTGATTCATGAAGTATGTTGAAGGTGTTCATTGAGCACGGTTATCCCCTATATGAAGTATTACGTTAATCATGTTTTCCTTTTACGCTACATAGAAATTTCTTCCGGTTATTGAATGCATTTCAATGGAAGACCACTACTATAAACCATCATTTTAGGGCTTGTTTTTCTCTCTTATGAGGATAAGAAAAAAAGGCATGTGCTTTATTTTACAATAGTTTTCTTTAGAAAATGATTCAAATTTCATTATCTTGGGAAGGGAAGCGAATACCAAAACAATAGTCTCCTAATCACAAAATCATATCAACCATGCATTCTTTTTTGCTCTGCACATATATATATATATTATATGTGTGTGTATATATTTCACTACTTTAGTCAAATTAATCGTTATGCCAGCGAAGTTTTCTTGATTTCGAAAATATAAAGTTATCAAGAAAAAGATACGCTCCTAGTACACGCGTTCATAGTGGAAAGGAAATCATTTGGTTTTCATGAAATGAGTTAGAAAAATATAGTTAGGAAGTTAATAATGCGATTGCAATGAATGAAGTTGATTTTCGTTTTCGTTATCCACCTTTTCAAACTAAGCGACCATTTCTATTTAGTGTGGAAAGGTCATCTCCGATAAAAAAATAAGTGTTATTTTACTTAAACATATCCTTGTTATATGATGTGTATAAAACTGAAATGGCATCACAATTTAAAAATTTCAATGTATAGACTAGAAATTGTTGTATGTTTTTACTAGGGGTGCAAACGAGCCGAACTGAGCTAAGTAGTATATTGTTCAAACACGACTTATTTATTTTACATAAATTCGAGTTCTTACAACTAATTCAACTCTTGTTCAAATTTAGTTCATTTCTTAATCAATTTGAGCTCCAATTCAAATAATAGTCCATATTCGAGTTCAATTGCGATACATAACTCAAACTTGGTTTAAACTCAATTGAAAATTTTGAACTTTTACTTATTTATGAAGTTCCTAAAATTCGAACTTTAATTTATGCATGAAGTTCAATTTAAGTTTAAGCTCAAATTAATTTTTATTTTAACTTATTTCATATATTTAAGTGACGCTATATAACTATTAATACTAATATTTATTTTTAAATAAATATTCAACTACTAATTAATCAAGTATTTAATCAAGCCACTCACAAGTTTATTAAGTCAAGGATGGATCTCTTTAATCTCAAGTCATTAATGAATTAGTACAAACAGATAAAAGACTAAACTTAAACCAGAAGTGACACACAAACAGGATAATACAACACTAAACTTAAACTGACACACAAACAAATTAAGGGAAAGTAAAGTTGGATACGAACGTATCTTTTCTAAGGAACTCAAACATAACCACAAATCGACCAACACACAAAGGTGTTTATAAGGTCGAACAACAGATAAAAGAACTCCATAAAAGGAGTTTGACAGTTGCCATGAGACCGGATGATCACATCAGAAAAGTGTGGATATTGCCCAAACTATCGGTCTCAAGATAAAGTGAGTGACCATGAAGAGAACCAGAAAAGAAAACTTTAAAGAACAAGACCACACGACAACGAACAAAAACAAGGAGCCGAACAAAACAAGACTACGTAAGTAAGCCGGACTCCACATTTCTAGCGCAACAAAAGAGACAAAAACCTAAAAACATATTAAGGTGGAGCGCTAGAAAGGGAGTGTGGGAGGGAGGATAAAAAAACCTCCCTCCCAAAACAAAAACAACTACAAAATAGTAAAAAGAAACTACCCACGATAACGAAGGTGAAGGTAAAGAGATGCTAACTCCTAGGGATCAGCTAAAATGGGGGCGTAAGACGAAGCTGCTTGACAAAGGTGCTCGAGGGCCATCAAGCGCCGCATGAAGCTTGAAGTGGAAACTTGCTCACGATGACGGTCGACGGTGCCTCGTTGACAAGCAAGCGGGCACCGGCGGGGTTCTGCCGAAGGGAGGGCCGCCGAACGGGGGTGCCGCCGGCGAGGGATCCGCCGAAGGGAGAGCCGCAGGACGAGGGTTTTGCCGGCGAAGGGTTCCGTCGGACCGGGGGGGGCGCCGGTGAGGGATCCGCTAGACGAGGGTCCGCCAAAGAGGGCCGCCGCCGGACGAGGGTTTTGCCGGTGAAGGGTTCCGCCGGATGGGGGTGCCGCCGGCGAGGGATCCGCTAGACGAGGGTCCGCCGGAGAGGGCCCTTTAAGTAACATGTGTTGGAGCCTAAGGGTACCCTCTCGAATTAATGTGGCATGGGATGTTTGGTTAAACGAAATTTATATATATACTTTTATTGTATAATGTTATATTTAAATAAAATCTAAGATGACTAGAGATACAAAATCACCATATCCGTTAGATATGATAACAAAAAGAGTGAGAACTATGTATTAATTAAACAAGGGGGTGGGTGATCACCAAAAAAAAGTTCCCCTTTTTTATCTAAAAAGAAATAATCTATAAAATATATTTATGTAATAGTTGTCAAACTTTTTTTCACCAAATTTTGTTATAGGACATTTTTTTAAATATAAACTCAATCTATCGCCCAACCAAACACCCCCATTACGCATTCACCAGTTACAAGATAAATGCAATTTATCGATCTGCATCCGACCAATCCAGCTATCCCGGGATTGCTCGCCGATCTAGGTTTAGGTCTCCTATGTATCCAAATAAGATCCAATTAGAAACGACTTTTTAATGTTAAAAATAAAAAGTACAAAATTTTTAAAATATCATAAATGATATATGATCATTGCAAACAAAAATATTATTGAAATGTTATATTCATATTTCAACTGTATATTGTAGATGTTAAAAATTAATTGATTATATTTAGTTAATTGTAGAAAAATAAAAGTACTCAATTATATATTTGAACCGATCATAGTTATTTTATTTTCTATACTTTTAAGTCTCTAAGATGAGTATATTTATATAATGCAATAGAAAAGTTTAACATAAATTTATAAAATTTTCATAAAAATTTTCATATCAATTATTAAAAAGAAGAAAGCACCTGCATATTAATAATATTTCAAAATGTACAACTGGATCTGCCCAATGCTAGGCTAATCGGATGGCTCACCATGGCTGATTGGCCACCAATGGTCAATCTTCCTACAGCTGTGGTATGGGATATATATATATATATGTATATATATATGGTAGGATTTCCAACAAGGAAAAATATAATTAGTTTGTACACTAAATGTGCGAAAAAGGCTAATATGGACTGTCTTGTAATGATTTGAGAAATGACATTGACCTCGTCCTGGATATCCTCATAATACATACATATGGATATGGTCAAGTTCCTCGTGGATCAAAGATACTATTGAAATGATACATGCATGTATATATATATATATATATATATATTGCTACGTCAAGGCAAATGAGGGGTCAATAATATAGAGATTCTTACTCAATAATGCATACTTGACCAATCATATGCATACTCCACCAGTCATTCCCCAGAAGAAATTATGTTCGTTTTTCTTACTTATATATATGTATAGTCTTCGTGTTATTTTCTTTTGAAGTTCATTCTTTCGGCACATCAAGATAATCGTGGCGCTATGATACTAGTAGGGAGTGTTTGATTGCACAATAAAGAAACCTTCTAGTTTAATGTAGTGGTGATAGAGTTTTCTTCTAAATTAACGCGTTACTTTCTGGAATAATCTTTTGCTATAATTCACAAAAGGGTTCGGATCACCTCAATTCCTAGATGGAGGGATAGAATTTTCTTCTAAATTATCGCATTGCTTCAATCTCAGACCACTTAAATAACGGTTCAAATAACAAATCTGGTGAATCAATATAAAATACAACTGAATCGTTATCGACGTCTTACTAACTCACTACCCGTCGGTAACGAGTTGTATTAAGTTCGGTAGTAAATTTGTAAGGTGTCGATAATGGTTCAATAACGATTAACTAATTTATTAAGTCGTTACCGACGATGTTGAATTGCTACCGTAACTCACTACCTATCACTTAAGTGACTGGATCATGGCCTTTTTTCATTAGGGACTGAGGATACTCCCTCCACTCGGGACTGAAGTGATCCGAACTCTTCACATAAATATTTTATGCTAACTAAAATGTTGACCCACGATTTTAATGTTCGCAAGTAAGAAAAAAAATCTTAATTTTCTTTTTATTTTATTTTCTGCCAAAGGCTCGTTTTCGCTGATAAATATTTTAGAAAAGATGAAATACCATCCATGCTGGAGTTTTGAGAGATGGGGGTTTTCTTTTTCTTGTGATAATGCACTCATTTTTTCCTACCTAGTTAGCTAATTTCAGCGACATACCCTGAATGGGTTGATTGACACGTAAGTATAAATTTTAATTTTGTCTTTCACTCTAGCTTAATTGTCAAAGTCGGGTTGAATAAAATAAATATTTTTATATAATTGAGAGAAAAATCTGGCAGCGGAAGATCGAGAGATCGGGAGGGAGAGAAGAGAATGGGGGGAGGAAAAGCGGAGGACGAAAGGAATGGAAAGGCGGGGAGGGTGCAAGAGAAGGTATGCAAGCGGTGCAAGGTGCTGTTCGATCCTTCCTCCAACACGTCCGCCTCGTGCAGGTTCCACCCTTCGTTCTTCGTCTCCCGCAGGCACGACGATCAGAAGAGGTTTGCTTCCGAATTCCTCGTGCGCTTTCCGCCTCTATTCAAGAGACTCGCGGTCCTGTTCTGCGGTGTTTTCGGCAAATCTTATGAAAAGTTTGCTGTATTGATGGATTGGAGAGCATCCGTGTGGGCGAGTTCCACTCTTGCCTTTGTATCTATCCTCTATTACGTGCAGTTCCCTCTACGGCTTGCTGAGAAAAGATTGGGGCATCTGGGTGCGCGTGCTTGGTGGAGGAGGGTTTGGGGGGGGGGTCTGTGCTATTGGCAACTTCAAATGTTTCGTGCTACTCGTCGAACGAGGGATTCGTACTTGCGTAAAACTGAACAACCTATCAAGTTTCGCTACTCGCCTAGGATACTTGAAATTCTCCTGCGCGTAGAAAAATTGCAACCGCGTTATAAACTGTTTATCTTGCTTTTGTTCGAATCTGTTGTTGACGTTGGCCGAGACGATACTGCTCGTATGCGCTATAGTGTTCTTCGCAGTTGATGACGCTTTATCCGTGCAACTCGTGTAGTCCTCGATTTCGGTGCTGCCCAACCTATAATATTTTTTCTCGTATGTAATGTTTGGATATTGAGCGATTTTGAAGTGTTCTTTACACCATTTTGACTTATAAGCCACCTATAAAGGATAAGATGAATTGCAGTTACAAGCTGCTAGCAAGAGAGCATCTATGTTATAAAATATTCATGATTGTTAAATTAGCATCCAAAAGTAAAAAATTGTTGGGGCCCAATCAGTTTGAGCAAGGAAGGTGGGGTCGGGACCGGGTCGGTTTGGCCCCAAACCGACCCGGGTCGGCCGGGGTCGCGACCCAGGTCGGGAAGGGGTCGGCCCGGGTCGCAAAAAATAATAATAAAAAATTAAAAATGGAGTCGGGGTCTTGGGGTTGCGACCGGGTCGGTCGGCCCCAAAACCGACCGGGTCGGGTCTGGGTCGCGACCCGGGTCGCGACCCGGCGAACCATGAGTTTGAGAACTGTGCGAGCAAGTGCTGCTTCACGCTATTTCACAAGCTATGCTGTCCGAGGTGCGGTGTGCCCAAGGTGAGGAGAGTCTTGCATCCCCTCAGCCCCTGGAGGTGAAGTGTATCTTTGATATATGTTTTAATTTAATAACTGTGTATCACTAATAACATCATAAGTTTAAATTTTAAATATAAAATGTCATAAATATAAATATGCAGTCAACTTTTGTATAAAAAATTGAGAGAAAGATAGGGGGGCAGATAGGGACTGTGAGATAGAGTGAAAGGGGATTGAGGGTTCGAGACTAGAGTAGGGTCAAGGGGGGAGAGAGGGGACAGAAGGTTGGGAGGTGTTGTGTGTGTGTGTGTGTGTGTGAGAGAGAGAGAGAGAGAGAGAGAGAGAGAGAGAGAGAGAGAGAGAGAGAGAGAGAGAGAGGTCAAGACTCAAGAGCTTGGTGAGGGAGGAAGAAGCTATTGGTATCCTAGGAGGTTGAGAAATGGTTATTATCCTAGGTTCTTTACCCAATTCAGTTTGCCTATGGTTTCTTACTCTGTTCGAGTTGGCTTAAAGGCGAGGAAATGCAGGCCAAGTGATCACCGAGGTAGATTTGGTGAAAAAGATGATCTCCTCAGGTAATCATCTCCAAGGTGAGGTATCCGGTCATCGTCTCACGTCGCTTCATTGCTTAGTTGATTGAGGCGACAACCTTTGATAACATAGCTGATGTGGCACGAAAATGCTAAAACCAAAATAAAATCCTGGAAAAGAACTAAAATAGACTAAACTAGAGCAAATCAGGTTAAATCCAATTTCAAATGTATGTGAACCAGCCTTGAACCGTTCTCCAGATCAGGGCTGGACTGCATGGTGAACCTGGCTGGGCCAGGTGGCTAGTCCAGCTTTGTCCACTGAGCAAGGATGGCTTGGGCCCGGGTGTAGTTGGTTCTTGTGGCTTCCGGCTCACATTGTTGACATGTTGACTGCAATTGTCAAAGAGGCAGCCGGTCTGATAGCACAAAGACGAAACAGCATTCTCTGCGGCACTGTAGCTGCGATGGGTGCATGAAGAAACTTCCTTGTGCAATACTGTTCATCATTCTCATCGCTGAAACAGGGGTGGAAGTGCGGGAACAGGGGAAGGTGAGAATGGCGATGGAGGGGTATTCCTGCATGGTTGGAAGCTCACAGATAAGGAGAGTAGGAACCGGAGAATGAAGACTCTAGGTGGTGGTGGAGGAGGAGGAGGGCCGGATGAGTGGCAAGGTGCTTCAGTGGCAGGATTCCAACAAATCCGGATGAACCGGAATGCAGGAGGAAAGAATACTGGGGAAGAACTAGGTGATGCCGGAAGTGGATATGGAAGATGAGGTTCAAGAGACCAGCGGAATTGTCTGGGAATTGCTGGACTGGAGGCATCGTCAACGGTGAATCCACTGCAGATGAGTATGGAAGACGCTGGAATTCCATGATCACCTGATCGGGGAATGCCGATATGTTGGCGAGGATTGTGCTGTTGTTGGATCTTGGAATCAGGCACTGAACAGGAGCAGCTGTGGCTGAAAGGAATATGCCAAAACTGATTGAAATTTCTTTGGGATCACGGGAGGTGTTGAGCACCTGTGTTGTTGAGGAGTCTGCGTTGATGATGTAACCGAAGAGTTGTCAAACTGTAATGTATCGAAGCTGGTGAAGATACGGGAAATAGGGCTGTAAACGATCTGGATAATGTTTGCATCCGATTTGGATTCTTATCTGAATGATCGGGTATTATCCGTTTAGTTTGATTCACCGGGTACTGAATTCAGATTCAGGTATTATCTGAATAAAATTCTGAGCTGATTTGGAATGTAAGATCCACTCTGTTTAAGATTCAATCTGATACTAACTGTTGGATGTAAGATCCAACCGTAATTCATACACAATATAATATCTCTTCTTCGTGACCCTACTCTCCTTTGCCTTGCCCCTATGCCCATGGCAGTCGTGTAAGTAGAGATCACCCCAATGCTCCTCGCTGTCACCGAGATCCTCCACTCCAGCCAGTGGTTGTTGTTGTGGCCGAGACACTCAGCAGTTTCAGTCTCGTACTTGCGGTTACCCATTTTCTCCTCAGTAGCTGTAGCTGTTGCTGTCGCATGGTCATGTTCCAGCCTCAGCCTGCCTTTCCTTCTCTCCACTCCAGCCTCAGCTTGCCATCACCTCCATTCCAGCCAGTCACTGTTGCCGTCATTGAGACCCTCGGCGGGCTCAATCTTTTCATGGTTTTCTATTTTCTCCTTGGTCACCATTGCTGTCAAGTCACAGCCCTTGTCTTCTCCACTTCCTCGTTCCCCCATTTCCTTCTTACATCACATCAGTGGATAAGCAAGCAGAGAAGCATCGTTTCTTTCCCGGTTCCCCATTGCTGCCTCAAATCGGCTGGTCTTTGCTTCCTTGGTTTTTCATTTCTCATTTCCCACTTCTAGGCGAAGCAGATATTATCCGTATCTGCTCTGAATCTGAGAGATATCTGAGATGTAATATTTGCTTCGTATCCGAAGTGTAACTGGAGAGGATATTTGATATCTGAATTGCCATATGGAGCAGATTTGGAAAGCTCATATCCACTTCATATCTGCTCCATTTACAACCCTTCCGGGAGGCTCCTCAGCTGATCAGGAAGGTGAAGAAAGATTACCTACGGGGCATTGCTGCCTACCAAATGACCATGCGCCACTGCGCTCCCAAAAATTCTCATTCACTGTATATCGGGAGTACATATGCCTCCTTTGTATAAAGGGGCCAATTAGATATTTACCAAGAAGTTTTTCTAAGGACTGAAATGCAAAAGATCCTAAATCTTTTTAAGATTGATTCTCATGAATAGCCCACAAGAGAAAGTTGCTCATGGTGCAGCCATTTGTTGAAGATCCAAGAAGTCCTTTATACTTCTATGATCTATCTTTTTACTTTTGTTTCCACTCATCACTCTACCTTTGTATTATGGGCATCGATGGTACGTACAACTCTGCCAATAAGCCATGGCCACTACTGAACAATTTTATTATTTTATAAAATCTAAACTAAGCCACTTCTTACATGTCGCGAGAAATGCAGACCCATTTTTTGTGCATTGCAGGAAACATGCTTTGCCAAGTGCCTTCCTCATGCTGCACAAAAATAAGCAAGTCCAACCACTTGATCATGTGATCAGGCTCTTCTTTAAATTTTCATCTTTCCAGTTCATTACCTCTTTTTCTCTCTCCCATGCGTTATGAGCACGTATGGTTACAGAACATATCTTGTTTTTTAGTTCTTTAATAACTCGTGCTTTTCTGGGTGCTTGCATAAGATCTGCACCCTGGTGCCGGAAATGGTCACTGTAATTTGATCTCAAGCGATGCCTGTTGGGTAAGTTCATGGATGACTCGAGAGACCTTTCTTTGCACGAACAGCTATAGAACAAGAACATTATGTTCGTGAAGATAATGCCCACCATTTTCACCTCTTTGACAGGCACACGCCATGGCTTACTTCATTTCGTGCAGGCCATGCTTTTCTTCTGAAAATAATTCGGTTTTCATCATTCATTGCTTGCTTGATTGCTGCTGTTTACCAAATGGCTTCTGTCGAGATCGATCTGATTCAATCGTACTTCTTGTGAAGGTATTACGAGCTTGGACCGGATGATCCCCCATACGCCGCCAGGTTCTACGACTGCTGCGGAGCTGAAGACCCGGATGCACCTGGTTGCACCACAGACTTCCACCTGTCTTACGATGAAGAGTAGGCCTCCCTCCCTCCCTTCCTTGTGGTCTGTCTTTTTGCCGTAGAACGTTTTGTCATCCAACTGGGAAGTTGCTCGTCTCCTTTGTGAATATGTATCGGTCAGTTTTCTGGTGTGTGAGATATTCATGTCCTGGTTTGAAAGTTGGAAATTGAATGACTGGGCCTCGAAGCTTTACTGTTCTTGAAGGATCTTGGCTTTGTGCTAATGTTTGTGTCGCTTCAAGACCTTCGAGAGATTGATCAAGTAACGAGATGCCTGGGCAAAAGGCGGGTCATTCATCAGCACGCAACATTTGGATCGGCTGATACCTTTCTAGAGAGGAAAAAAAAAACTTAGATTAAACTGCCCGGAACCATGAGAGCCTAGAGCTGCTCGTCATTACAAAGACTCTGGAGGTTTCAGCTCATTTCAAGCGTGTAATGAATTGGTAGTTAAGTTTAGGGGCGTTCACTGTTTGGTTCAATCCAGCGAAACCAGCGGAATCATCTACTTTTGGTTCGATCTTACAAACTAGGGACATTTTATTAAAATTTCAATCTGAATTAACTCGAAATATATCAAAATTGACAAATAATATTTTGTATGTGTCATCATCAAATGTAGATTTGGATATTTTAACTGATATTTTAAATGTACAGGAATATTTTAAATAGTATATATTTTATTGTTAGTTTCCACCGAATCAAAATGAATCGGAATGTTTCTGGGGCGATCTGTTCATGTTCTCCCTGCCATCTGCGCTCCACTCCAGCTGGTTTGGTGTCAGTTTGGGCGGCAAAATGATCAAATTGGGTCGTGAAATCACCCAACATCCGATTGGTTGAAGTGTTTCTACTCCGGTTTTGATAATTTTTAAAATACATGTTTAAAAGTTTTTACTAAAGAAATAAGTTAATAACTCACGTATAATCATTGGTATAATATTTTGATTTTTTATTAATTTATATATCATATTTTATGATTTATTTAACTTTATATTAATTAATTTATATATCATTGGTTTTCCATATTTATTTATTTATTTGTTTTGGTTGGAGTCTGTTATTTCTTTCTTTTATAATATACAATTGCAAAATTACAATATTTGCTTGGGTATTCATACCAGTGAAGATAATTTTGAAAATAACTTTTCAATCGATATATTAACATATATCTTAATGATATTTAATGAAATTCTACAAACCTTCTTGGAGTCATTCAAAAGAGAAGTGGATGATGCGAGTAATTTTAGAAAAACATACAATTCTCAAACTTTCGAAGTTAAAAATAGAGCAGAGATTATGAAAATTTCAAAACTGAACTTAGTGTTAAAATGATATTGAAAAATGCTTAAAATCATTTCCTGAAGCGGACTTATAATTAATTTTTTCAAACATATATGATATATATTTTGGTACCACAAAAACTTTTTAATTTTCCAATCTTAGCTTGGGAACATCCTATTTCATGTAACTTGAATACAAGCTCTTCTAGATGGTGTGAGACTTTAATTTCATGGAACATGTATGAATTGTTTTGGGAAGGTTTCGGATTTGTGATGGTTCCTAAGAGAAGTATATGTTATCTACTTTCTTAGGTGGTGTTTGATTAGACTTAATCTGAAAATTTTAACTCTTAATTTCACATCTAACTTCTTAACAAGTGGTGAAAAAATGCTGAAGTTGAGTAAGAGATAAGTGATTCATGTTGTTTGATAAAAAAATCGGTGGAAGATGGAGCAGAACGCGGCGGCGGAGATCTCCCTCAGACGCCTCTGAACACCCGGCCAACTATTCTTCCTCCTCCTCCACCTGCTCCCTTGTATCGTGCCGTCATCGCCGCAGCCTGCGCCCAGGTTACGACGATCGCTCCCTTTCCCGGCAGCGCCACGAGTACCGCCGCACAGCGGGCGGATGCAGCCGGGCGCCCCCAGCTTCCCGCCGGAAGCGGCCGCCGCCACCTTTCCTTGACCCTGCCGAGGCACTTCCTGGTCCTCTGGGACACGCTCACCTTCCTGGAGAAGGTGTAGCTTCTCAGGTATATCTGCCGGCAAGAGTAGCCATCCACCACCGGCGGCGGCTGCAGGTACTGGCGCCGCCGCTGCGCCTCTCGCCCCCCGCCCGCGGTCACGGATCGGACGAACTCCGCATCCGACTCCGGCCACTTGTAGAGGTTCCTGTAGGTCGCCCTCACCGGAGCTCCCCCCCCCCCCGCGCGCGGATTTCCCTCAGCGGAGCTCCCCCCGGAGCTCCCTCCCCGGAGCTCCCCCCGCGGCGCCCCCCTTCACCCCCCCCCCCCCGAGCGGATTTCCCTCCGCGGAGCTCCCCCGCGGCGCCCCCTTCACCCCCCCCCTCCGCGGAGCTCCCCCCTCCGCGCGGATTTCCCTCCGCGGAGCTCCCCCCCGGAGCTCCCTCCCCGGAGCTCCCCTCCGCGGCGCCGCGGAGCTCCCTCCCTGGAGCTCCCCCCCGCGGCGATGGTCACCCGCCACCATGGTCACCCGCCGCCACCCGCCTCACCGCCGGCTCCTCTGTGCGGTGCAGCAGCCTGCCACTTGCGCATGGTGCGGGGAAGCAACATGGCGTCGCGGAGGCTGGGGCCTGGGCAACGTCTGAACTCCAAAAAGCTAGTTCACGGATCTGAATCACTCAGACCATTTTAAGAGATTAGATCTTCTTTCAGACACCACTTCAGTGGTTTTATCAAACATTGTCAAATATCTTATCTCTGGTGGAATCAGAGATAAGTGGTTGATTAAGCCCTATCAAACAGGGCCTTAGTCTAGTTATGATTTAGATAGAATATATAACCACAACTATCACATTAGTTCAAGTATATATTAAGTATCATAAAAATAGTACTATTATTATATTAAGTTAATAATCATTGAATTCTTCCTCATGCGTAGAGACTAAAACACATGGGATGTGACTCTATCCCACATAAAATGGGCTACATGTGCTACCATGCTGTATAAGTTAAAGGATATCAACGGCTTAGATGTATACTAAATTATAGTATTATTCGTATCCATATCTTATAAAAATGCATCAACTTACTATACGTTAACTAGATAATGGATCTATCCGCAAACTGCATTGTTGTTTATATTTAAAAATAGTTTACTATCAAATAATAGACGATTAATGGATACATAAGTGTTACTACTCATTATTCTTCATTTTTTGAGGATCGTTGTTGAGTTAGCCACATGATAAAAATCTTGGCTATTTAACTATAAGCAGTTCGACACATAATTTTAATCATACAAACACAACACAAAAGATAATGCATATTAGTACTAGAAATATTCACATAAAGTAATGATGCATGGCTACAACAAAATTTTTAGTTACATATCTATCATAAATAAGATAAAATAAATAACAACAATGTTGATTTTTTAGCTTTCTTCTTCTATTCCACCTTCCCTTTCTTAGATATCCATCACAAAAATGACAAGAGCATAAGTTATAATAAATACGAACAAATTAAAAAATTCAACTATACAAATCCATATATATTTTTTATAAATATCTTTCTTTGTCAATAACAATTTGAGACACATTCAACAACTTCTTTCAAATTCGTACTTGAAAATAGTGTAATAACCTCTTCAACTACAAAAAACACATCTAGAATTAGAAAATATGGATTGTATCATTTCTTAATTATTACAAATGATAAAAAAGTAATTCATCTCTCATTTCATCTCTGAACAAATCTTGAGAACATAACAAAACAAGTACTATCTTTGAATCCAAGTATTCAATAAATACATGTCCCTTGTGCTAAAAATACTCTCTAAAGCAACAATAGTTATCGGGATAAGAATTATCACATGCCATTAAAAATAAAATTGGATACCATCTAGCATTACTTTTCCACCAACTTTAATTGTCAAAATTTTTATCGTCACTTTTTTAAAGGAGTCCTCTAAATATAAATCTAAATCTGATTGTTTTGGTTGAACTAAAAAATATTTTTGAAAAAATTGACTCCCTCTGAACTAAAGATAATGATGGCATCTCATTTGTGTCATTTGTTCTATTTACAACGTTAGAAGTACCACTTGTACTTGTATGTTTAGAAGAAGAATTTTGCAACTTGTAACGTAAACCATATTCATTATATTTATTCAAAAGCACTCTCTTGATATTACTAATATGCATCTCCTCTTCAAAAAGTGCCAACATAAAGTGTAAGGAATCGTTCATTAAAATTTGGTACAGCGGAAGCGACGATTCCTATGGGTTCCTTTAGAATCCGTCTCAATCAGAACCGAACGACGAAAACCGAAAACCGATCAAATCGGGTTCGAATATACCTGATAGGGATTCATATAATCCCATGGAGAGGAAGGAGATGAGCTTCTCAAGCTCTACAAACCGTTCAAGTGTCCGGTCTCCAGCAGTATCCACACGAACTTCATCCACAGCAGGTTCTCCCTTCGCGCCGGCCTCGAGAACTCTTCCCGAACGGAGCTCCATCGACCATGGACACCTTCTAGAGAGAGGAGGAGGTAGGGAGGAGACTTGGGACGTGGTTTTCACCCTTGGCTTGATCGGGTTTGGCTGAAACCATTAGTATTTATAGAGAATTATGGAATTTTTCATAAAAACCCAAAATCTCTATAAATTACGTCCTTGCCCCTGTACTTGTGGATAAGTCCTTTTGTGTGTGACCCACTAGGCCTAATAACCTATTTGGTTGAGGCCTAAATAAAATAGAACAATTCTATTTAATTTTAATCAAATCCGTTATCCGATAACAGACATCGGCCTACCGATCAGCGAAGGGTACAAGCCACATCCTACGATCCCAAATGGCTACGGGGATAATCTCATCTCCATCGAGCCTTTCCATCATCAAGCACACGGATATAAACCCTCATCCATCCAATGTCCTTGGCCGGAAAGGAGTACGGCATCGACCGTCAACTCCTTAGTGTACCGACTCTATGTGATCCCGTACTCGAATATCAACCGGAAAACTCCTTTTCCAATTATCCTATCTACCCCGGCTGAGGATTTCCAGTACTATCCCATAGGACATTCACTCTCACTTACCGAGAGTGGACGATCCCTTGTTGTCCGCTCAATTGCCTCCATCGGATTTTCCTTGTACCCGATCCATCGCTATATATGACCATCTAAATTGTGATCCATAAGTCAATGGTCAAAGCCCAAGTTCCACCCAACAAGGCATCTTTGGCGACTCAGGTCAAAGGTCCAACCATGCAACCGCGATGATAGAAAACCCCGATAGACAAGCCTTCCTAAGATACCATTCGCAGTTTCTAATTCGGCTCATGAACTCATTCAACTAATGAGCACTTGGATGTGTATCTCAGTGTCTCCACACTAATGACCAACGACATCAGTCATCCTCATCACATGACAAGACATCACATACACTAGTCTATCCGGATCCTTGATGTCCCGTCTCAAGTATCCTATGACTAGGAACATTTAGATCAAATACCTCTAGATGATCAATCTCATTATCATGATCTCATCATGATTTAATCATCATTGTATTGATCAAGGACTTCATTATGATATTCGCCTCTAATAAGAGCTTATAATGAAGATTTGCCTAATTAATTGAATGAGATATTTCTAGAAATGTCGAATCATATCATATATGATTGGCTTGTAGGGCATACATTTCTATCAATCTCCCACTTGCACTAAAGCCAATCACCCATCCCCGTCGATCTATATCAGCTCGAGGTGAAGCTCAAACACTCTTCGAGTAAACTGCTCTCGCTAGTGGATCTGCAATGTTATTAACGGTAGATACTTTATCTTTAATTATATCTCAATAAGTTGCAATCTCTCTTATTGTATGGTATCGCCACAGAAGTTCTAAACTTCTGATGAGACATCGGCTCTACTCCATTGTTTTCTTAAAACAATGATACACTTTCAGAGAAAATTGGGACAATCCCATACCTTAGATGAGAATCTTCATCTATACTACTTCTCAAGTAGTGTGCAACCACTATGTAAACTTGTTTACATATGTTGTAGAACTTACATTGTTCTATCACATAGAACTCTTTCAACTTACTGCACCACCATTATTCTGACTTAATATCAAACTTATTTGATAAGAAGCTTGTGTTTGTAAAACTACAAGACTTCAAGTCTTATCCTCCAAAGTTGTATAGAGATACATTCTCAAAGGCTTCTCAAGTACCAAATGATATATCTCTAAACTATCCAATGACCCTCACTTGGATCTTCTTGATGAATGCTCATAACACTTAGAGCATTAATCACATCATGTACATAGCATCATATAAATAATAGACCCTATGACAAAGGCATAAGGGCTCCATTTATGTGATCTCTTTATCTTTCAAGAAGTCTACAAAGACAACACTTTTTAAAGAGATCAACTCCACACCTCATAGGTAAGAAACCAATCCTGGAGTTTATCATGTCAAACTCTTTGACTATGATGACTACGTACATTAACTGGGCATTGATTTTAGATCTATCTCCATAGATCTCAAAACCCAAATTGTGTTTGGAGGATCAATATGATAGCTAGGTTCACTTATGATAACACACCTACTTCATTCTCAATGAGTAGTATGTCATCAACATAAAATGTCAAGAAAGTAACAGCACTCCCACTTATCTTGTTGAATACACAAGGCTCCTCTTCGTTCTTAACGAAGTCATAAGATTTAATCTCATTAAACCTTATATATGATCTATGGAAAATTTTTATTCAGTCCACAAATGAACTTATTACACACTCTTCTTGGATGTTATTGGGACTTGATTCCCTATAGTTGTATCATATACACCTATTCCTCAAATTACTTTAGAGGAACACTATCTTAACATCCAATTAGCTTATCTCATAATCATAGAGTGTTACAATCAAATCCGAATGGATTAATCCATGGAATAGGTAAAAGATCTCATCATAGTCAACCATTTGACTTCAATGATATCCTTTTCAACTATTCTCACCTTTGAAGGTATCTACCTTCTAATCCACTCCAATCTATTCTTTAGTGATCCATTTATTCCTTATGGATACTATATCCTTAGGTGGATCTATCAAGTTCTAAACTTGATTAGAATAGATAAAGTTTATATCGGATTTTATTGTCTCTTCCCATTAATGAATCAATATCTCATATTGGTTCTATATAGATCCTAGGATCAATATCCTTATTATCTTATGCCTCATTTCATCTATCAGAGATATGTCTCACATATCTCTTAGGTAGAATGAACACAAGTAAAGACCTATGATTTGTCCTTGTGTAATTATTAACTAGCACCTTAATAGAAGTGTTACTGGGTTGTGGGACTGGAACATCTTCCATATATACCTTGCTCCCACTATCTTTCTTAAGAAGGAACTTTTCCTTTAGAAATATAGTGAGCCTAGCAACACATACCCTTATACATAAGGGTCGTATATTTAATATCCAAAAGTTTTCTTTGGATATCCCACAAGCAACACTTCATAGTCTTATATTCCAACTTGTTAGAGTTATACTTCTTCAACAAAGCCTGACATTCCGAAACCTTAACTTGCTTAAGGTCAAGTTTTAACCCCTTTTCCATATCCTATATGGAATAATCGTAATGTACTTAGAAGGTACCTATTAAGAACAAGTGGTTATAATGAGTACTTAACCAAAATTAGACAAAGAGGAAATTTGCAAAGCTTGTCATTGTTCATATTATGTCCTACATAATATGGCTTTTCATTTTAGCTACTCAATTAAGCTAAAATGTGTAAAGATGTCCATTAGATTCTATTATCCTTTTATTATATGTAAATTATGTACTTAAGTATTCCCCTCCTTGATCTCATCAAAGAGTTCTAATACTCTTTCCATTAGTATCTCTACTTCATTCTTAATCTCGTATAATTTCTCAAAGGTCTTAGATTTGTACTTCATAAAGTACATGTATCCATACCTAGAGTCATCATCTTTGAAATAATGAAGTAGAAATATTCTTCTTTAGCCTTACTAGATATGGGCTAATATACATCTAAATGTACGAGTTCTAATAACTCATTAACCCATTCTCCATGTCTATATAACGCTAAAGTGTAGATTGATCTAAATCAACCCATTTCCTCTTAAAAGGAATATTCACACATAACACGAGAGCTAACATATCAAATACGATTAAACAAATCATTACGCTCCCACTGGCAAACACTTTACCATTCAATCTATTAGAACATCTATCAATTTCATAACTTAGAATAAATCAGCATTTATTCAAGTAGGAAATCATATAATGTTCTTGTAGAAGGATATAATAGCAATATTAATTATTTAGACATCTCCATAAGGCTATTAAAGAATTGCACCTCCCACTAATAATGATGCAACTTTTGCACCATTTCATATGTAGGTCAATATCTTCTTTATTAAGCCTTCATTTACTTGTCATCATCTACAACTCCTTGTAGATATAAGATGCATATATGGTATCTCATACCATTAGATGCATTCATAGTATCTAATATTATGATATACACATATAGTATCTAATACTATTAAGTGTATATTTAAAACAAGTAAGTTTCAATGACTTGGATACATGAAGCTTCTCAAGCTCCACCTTTGCATTATATACAAAACACTTTGTACTTTCTCTTCCACTTATCATCATCATGACAGTGTAAGAATCATGTCTTATTCTGGCTTTATTATCTTGACCACCTTCTTTTACTATTAACTCTCTCCTATTTCTATCTAATGATTTTACTTCTTACAATTGGTCTCACCAACAAGAAGTAATTAAGATGTATTGTTGATCTAAGTTGCCCTTTAGTTAACTCATCAATATGAGCCATGATGGATCTCATATCCATCTATCCATGTTGTCTCTACAATTATGCCTCATAGAGACTAACATCTAGTTTAAGGCAAACAATGCATCTTGTCTATGAGATAAGATCTTATCTTTCTTTCATATCACTAGATAATTTAGGAGACACCTACTTCACAAGTAGAGTAGTTAATTGGTCAACTATGAGAACAATTCTCTTAGTTCTAAACCAGTCTAAGAAGTGTGAGTCATTAAGCTATGTGGCATCTAATATGCCATACTAATGGTGGTTTATTATCGTATTCTACAACAGAGATATAATTTTATCAATATAACATTGCAAATATTCATTAAAATTAAGATATGGTCTTTGATCCTAATTTATGCTCCCACTAATTTTCGACGAATTTGCATAACCCTCATTATGCAAAGACGGATATCACGATGAAATCCTACTGGGACTAAGACCCTATTAACTTTATGTGATGACCTCGTGGTAGCACAACAAATCACCCCATACTTAATAGGTAGGCAACTATTGCCAATTGCAACTCTTGCAACTCTTAGTCATTTAGCCTCTAGAGTTATGACTCGTGGTAGCACAACAAGCCATATACTCTAGTTAAAGTCAAATCCGCTTGTTACGTTACGAGAATGGATTCTTTCACACAAATTTCGTGGTAGCACAACAAAGCCATGCAAATGGTCCACCCCAAGGTTCGGCAAATGCCTTAGCCATGATCACCAATCCCTTGCTGAATGAGTCTTGTGGTAGCACAACAAACCCATCCAATCTAAGATTGGCTCATCAAGACCATAACAACGGAAGGCTACGTGAGTCATTCTTAATGTCACACGTTTATCAACCTAATAAAAACAAGGACGGATTTTATTTTAGTCTCATCAAGAATATGTGCTAAGTATATATAATACCTTTGGAATATCATATATCTAAGGTATAAAAGATAGCACACAACCATATATCAAATATGCATAAAATCGGGTGATCATGGACTTAACCCTAAGCATGCACCTAAGGCACCCCATAGGTGAAAGTCCTTGCTTCAAATGCTTTAGTTGGTATGCTCCCACTTCAGAAGGGTGCTTCTCCAAGTTCTCCCGCTCTCCAACCTTCCACGAACCGGCTTCTAACTCTTACAAGCGGGTTAAGGGTATGCACACCCGACAAATGTACATAACTCAATAAGAAACCTTGGTTTTAACCAAGGGGAGTACATTAACGGAGGGAGGTAGAATGTACAATCAGATTGTATAGAGAGAGAGGAGGCACACCCAGGCCCCATTTAATAACATAACCAACATAATTAAAAGCAATCACAAGCCAAGCACAATTAAGTCCATGATCACCTCCATACACACTAACATTCATCACACGGTAACATGTAGCGCATATGTGATAATTATATGAGATATATCATATATATCAACATAAAATTATATATAATTTATTTTGAAATTCTCAATTTCATGCATGTCGAATTTTTCATGAAATAAATAACATGAAAAAAAACATGACAATAACATATAAACAATTTATATGAAATGAACATATAAAACTAAACTATTTAGAACATTCATGCATTCCCAATACTGTGCAAGGTCAGAAATTAATGTCCCAATTTATATTCTGTAAAATCTCATTTTACAGAATTAATTAAGACACTAATAATTTAAGTTAAACCTTTAAAACAATTTTAAAGTTTAACCATGAGTGAATCTATGTAAATAGGGCTAAACATCATCTAACATGTCATTAAACACTTTAAAACATGTTAAATAATATTATAGAATTTTTCAGAATTTTTCAGAATTTTTCTGGCATTTTTTCGAATTTTTCTATGCTTTTAAACAATTTAAAAACATTTAAAAATAAAACTGGCGCATTGCGCCGCGTACGGTGTGCGCCGCGCTGCGCCGCGTGTGCTGGCGCATTGCGACCCGCGGCGTCTGCGCCGCCGGTGCGCCGCGGGCCCGGTCAAACCGGGTTTGACCCGGATCCGGATCCGGTTCGGATCCTTCTTCTCCGCCCGATAAGAAGGGGGCGGTGCACTGTTCATCCGGAGGAGAGTTAATCTCATTAACTCGGGCATATCTCCTTATACCGGACTCCGAAAAATCTGGAAAAATATGCGTTGGAATCCTTATCAAATAAGGAATCCAAAACAGTCGGCCTCATATCCAGGAAAAATCGCATTCGTCAGGAAAATGAGGAAGAAGAGGCGGCGGTCACCCAAATTCCGTAGCAGAAATCTCTATTTTGCAACGAGGATAACTCCTTATCCAGGAAGAAAAATATTCTCAAAAAATACAATTTATAATCCTCATCATATGACGTTTCCAAATATGTATATATCCCTTCAGATAAAAATTCTCTATCAACGGGAAATCAGGAAGAAACAAGTCGGCGCCGCCAGATTCCGCAGAACCCTAGTTCGTCGGAAAACTCAAAAATTCTCATCCTCCGCCGTCGTTCAAAGCTGGATATCAAAGGTAAAGTCTAGGTAATCATATTACCCATCTCCTAAACCCTTTTCAAGCCTCAATTTATTCTATGGACGGAGATTTCACAAAATCCCCAAATCCGGGTGTTGGTTCGGGCATGACAGAAACACCAACTTTTGAGGCTTCTCCCGAACACTACAGAGATCCAAACTTCAAAAGGTTTGCGGCGTTGGAAATACCTATATCACTAGATTCTACCAAAGCCAACAAATCTTTTATCTGAGTCATACACAGAATATTGTGGCCTCTTCAAAACAGACGTTTGCACAGATTCGGGAACACATAAATAACATGAAATAATGTCGATTCGACGTCGGTTTCGACCGAGACTTGAACCAGGCTCTGATACCACTGTAAGGAATCGTTCATTAAAATTTGGTACAGCGGAAGCGACGATTCCTATGGGTTCCTTTAGAATCCGTCTCAATCAGAACCGAACGACGAAAACCGAAAACCGATCAAATCGGGTTCGAATATACCTGATAGGGATTCATATAATCCCATGGAGAGGAAGGAGATGAGCTTCTCAAGCTCTACAAACCGTTCAAGTGTCCGGTCTCCAGCAGTATCCACACGAACTTCATCCACAGCAGGTTCTCCCTTCGCGCCGGCCTCGAGAACTCTTCCCGAACGGAGCTCCATCGACCATGGACACCTTCTAGAGAGAGGAGGAGGTAGGAGGAGACTTGGGACGTGGTTTTCACCCTTGGCTTGATCGGGTTTGGCTGAAACCATTAGTATTTATAGAGAATTATGGAATTTTTCATAAAAACCCAAAATCTCTATAAATTACGTCCTTGCCCCTGTACTTGTGGATAAGTCCTTTTGTGTGTGACCCACTAGGCCTAATAACCTATTTGGTTGAGGCCTAAATAAAATAGAACAATTCTATTTAATTTTAATCAAATCCGTTATCCGATAACAGATTAATCGGCCTACCGATCATGAAGGGTACAAGCCACATCCTATGATCCCAAATGGCTATGGGGATAATCTCATCTCCATTGAGCCTTTCCATCATCAGTTACCACATGGATATAAACCCTCATCCATCCAATGTCCCGGTCGGAAAGGAGTACGGCATCGACTGTCAACTCCTTAGTACCGACTCTAGATCCTCGTACTTCGAATTGGATCAATTAGAACACTCCTTTTCCAATTATCCTATCTACCCCGGCCAGGGATTTAGAGTACCATCCCATAGGACATTCACTCTCGTTACCGAGAGTGGACGATCCCTTGTTGTCCGCTCAATCGCTCCATCGTGATTTTCCTTGTACCCGATCCATCGCTATATGTGACCATCTAAATTGCGATCCATAAGTCAATGGTCAAAGCACAAGTTCCACCCAACAAGGCATCTTTGGCGACTCGTGTCAAAGGTTCAACCATGCAACCGTGATGATAGAAAACCCCGATAGACAGCTTCCGGTAAGATACCATTCGCAGTTTCTAATTCGGTCGGTTTGAACTCATTCAACTAACGAGCACCTGCGTACGTGTATCTCAGTTGTCTCCACACTAATGACCAATGAGATCGGTCGTCCTCATCACATGAGAAGACATCACATACACTAGTTCTATCCGGATCCTTGATGTCCCGTCTCAAGTATCCTATGACTAGGAACATTTAGATCAAATACCTCTAGATGATCAATCTCATTATCATGATCTCATCATGATTTAATCATCATTGTATTTGATCAAGGACTTCATTATGATATTCGCTTCTAATAAGAGCTTATAATGAAGATTTGCCTAATTAATTGAATGAGATATTTCTAGAAATGTCGAATCATATCATATATGATTGGCTTGTAGGGCATACATTTCTATCATAAAGTTCATACGATAAAAGTACAACAACCTTCAACTTGTATCTAGGATCCAAAATACGTGCAAGTACCAACAATATGTTTGGTTTGATCTAATAGTTTTCAATTTTTTTTAATCATTTTTAATTTTATGGCAGGAAAAAGATGACAAACACTTTTAAGCAACTCATTCAGTAACATTTAAATAGAGCATATATCAACACAAGTAATATTTGCAATGGAAAACTTTGTTCTTGAAAATCTTTTAGTTACTTTATCAAATAAAGTCAAACAACTAATCAACTTATAAGCACAATCCCAATCAGAAACCACTTGATGGTGATTTTAAGCTCTATCTAACCTAGACAAGCAAGAAAAAATAGTTTTGAACTCTATTACAATCTTAAGCATTAAAAATGTTGAATTCCATCTTGGATGACAGTCAAGAACAAATGTCTTGTTTGGAGCACCAACTTGACTTGCAAATCTCTGGAAACTTTCTTTCCTTGTGATTTTTTGCAAAATTTTACACCATCACAAATTCTATCAACCACCTAATTCACGTCTCTAGCTTTTAAACCATCTTGTACAATGAGATTTGAAATATGTACACAACAATGAATATGAAATAAGATGTCATTAGCTATAAAGTTGGACCTTAGATGAGAGTTAGATAAAAGTTGATTCAAAACTACAACATTTGTTGAAGTATTATTCAACACAATACTTAAGAGCTTCTCGTATATGTGCTAATCATATAAATATTTCTTTTATAACTCTTGTCATGCTCAAAATTTAATACATTCTTTTGAAGCTTCTAGTCATCATCAATAAAACGACATGTAAGATAAAAATAACCTATGTTTCCAATGACTGCCCACGTATATATTGTAAGAGTAACTCTTTAGTGATTTTCCATCATTTTGTCATAAATTTTTGATTTCTCACTTTCATATATCTTAAAGCAATCAGATTGAATTGTATTACGAGTGATATGTTAAAATTGTGGTTGAAGATTTTTAATTCAACTTTTAAAGCCGATATGATCACCAATTGTAAATGGTTATCCATGAAGAATTATCATACGACCCAAATCTTCTCTATTTTTTTCTTGATCAAATTTAAGACAATAAAGCGTGGTACTTCCATCACTCTTTTTCTCGCCAGCACTTAAAATCATTTGAGCAACATATGCTTTTTTTTCCTTTACACCCGTTGATAGGTTGCACAATATTTTAGATGATTCTTCTAGTGAATAGTTCCAATTGGATTATTTACATTTATTTTATTTTTACAGTAATTGCATGTTGCAACCCAATTTATATATTTTATTTTGTCATATTTTACTGATTTTAATTTTCTTTATTTTGACAAAAAATTGCTCCTGAATCGAAAGACCATTTTGCTCTGCCACATTTTTTATCACAACATTATTGGACAAATTCGTATCCACATAGTTTCAGACATATTGCTCTAAAAAATAATTTTAAATATTAGTTTCAAAATAAAATAATACTTTCCAACAATCGAGTAAAAAGTTAGGAATTAAATAGAAAGATAAATGAGAAGAAGAAAAAGATACCAAAATAGGATAAATTGTTCAACAATTCAAGATAATCAAATTTGGTTGATTTGTGTCACGACCTGAAAATTAAGCAACATAAAACCACAACTATGCAACGGAAAACATAACGTTGTGACAGTGGGAGAAATCCACCATTTGGATTTCATAACCCATACAAGCACGTAGATCAACAAAAACAATCAAGTCTACATAATTCTACAAGATTTCCAAAACTTGGAGTCAACAACTTTAAACCAAGCCAACTTCACCTAGATCAACTCCAACCAAAACTTGAACATTCAAAACAACTAAATTTCAAACCAAGTTCATTCATATGTTCCATCTCTGAAGAAAAACCACTAGATTTAGTTTAACCACACAACATCCTAAAAGTCCAAAACAAGCAACCTAATGAAAGTAAAATATTACTCTGCTCCAACTCCAGGGGATTCTGGTTCTTCCACGGCCTCTACTTGAGCCTCCAAGCCAATCTCCTGATCTTCAAAACTTGCTGAAAAATATTAACTCACAATGGGGTGAGTCCGGGGACTCCGTAGGATTTACACACTTCACCCATCAATCGGGTAACTAACATATAATCAAGCAATGGTATGTAACTTATCTAAATTGAGATGTAATACAAAAGTATAGAATGTCTTCTATATTAATCTCACAACCCATATCCAAACCATGAATTTAACGTTAAGGATAAGATTATGCCAATGCTGTACACTTCTAGACCATTACACACAAGACTATACAAGCTAGACAAATATCATCTATAAGACCTCAAGACTTAACTTAACATGACCAAACTAAGATGAGACAAATCTGATTTTTCTTCTAACATGACATGATTTTACATCTAAACATAACATGCAATGAGCATAATTTCATGTTCTTTCTAAACCCATAGTTATATAACAAGGAATTGGTCGTCTTGCATTTTCACATCATATATATAGATCACTTTCACCAGCTCTAATTTATATTGTCAATTCTCATGAAAAATATTTCTACCCATCCAGAATCATGCTATACATGTTTTATAATATTCAAAATATCAATTTCAAATTTTTTTTAGAAAAATCACTAATCTTAAGTCCAAAGTCTAAACTAATCAAATCAAGGTCCATAAGTTAAATCATACATGCTTTTTAATCAAAATGGAGTCAAATACATAGACGAGCTTGAGAAACCAACTTGGAATCTTTTGTGAATTTTCCTGATTTTTTTGGATTTTTATGCTATTTTTCTTGGCCTTAAATCTAATTTCTAGAATTAATAATTCCAAAAATTAGAAAATACCGAACCGGCGCCGAACCGGGCAGTTCGACCGGATGAACCGGGGCGGCTCGATGGCGCTAGACCGGGATGTTGGGCCGGGCTCGACCGGCGGCTCGAACGGTGGTGCTCGCAACGGAGGGGCGGTGCTCGCAACGGAGGGAGGCGGCCGACGGAGCTCGTGGTGGCACTCAACAGTGACGGGGCTCCGGCGACGGCGACTAGCAGAGGAGGTGCTGGCCACGACGGCGACCGCCTCCCTCCGTCGGCGAAGGCTGGCGACGACGGCGACGAGAGGACTTCTCGCGGTGATTCCAGCCAGAACAGGGGAGGTCGATGGCGGCTTCTGGCGGCGACGATGGGTGGCACGGCAAGGCTGGATGGCGATGACCTCGACCGCAAGAGAGGTGCTGGATGCTGGAGACAACGATGGGGTGAGGAGTCAGAGGCTACGGCGGCAAAGGAAGCTCAGCGGCACTGGCTTCCGGTGGCGATGGCAGTCACGACCGGCGACGGCGACGTAAGAGGAAGGAAGGAAAAGAGAGGAAGGGTCCGCGGCGGGGGAGATGGCACGAGCGCGCGCGCGCGCGAGAGCGAGCGAGAGAGAGAGAGAGAGAGAGAGAGAGAGAGAGAGAGAGAGAGAGAGAGAGAGAGAGAGCGGCGTTAGGGGACGGCGGTGCCAAACCGGGGAAGGGGACGATGGTTACTATTTTTTTTTTAAAACGCCGGATATTACAATTTGGGTTTTCCAGAAAACAACTGTAAGAGATTTTAATTGGTAGAGAATTTTAAACAAATGAAGAATAGATGAGGCTTACATGAGGCGGATTCACCGGGTGTATATATAACTGCAATGTTAATGATCCGTAGCAACAACGATATCAGTAAAAAATAATCCAAATTTCTAACCAGAAACAAACAAGCAAGGAGATTTGTGTGGGACAACACAGGTGCCGGATGGAGCAATTCAAATGACCATCGTCAAATCGATCAAGTATATATGCATGGTATATCTAATATCCAGAGACAAGTCATGCGTTGATATATATAATTAATTTCAGCTGGCTAGATAAGTTCATCCCTATACTACAGAAAACGGATAAATTAATTAACTTAACATGGCAATATTCATTCTAATTGTAATTTTCTTATAAAAATTGCCTAACATTACTCTATACTAAATGCCAAAAAAAATAGAGTTTAAATATTTGGGGTGAGGGGCTTGATGCTGCGACGAACTTTGATGCATCGCCTAGCATATTGGCCGTTGGATCGTATTTTGATTAACGGATGCGGATAGTGATTTTTGGCTCCTATATTTATGATATATCCGTCATTCTATCGATTAAGATAAGGGATAATATATCCATTACGAAAACCGTTAACTCGGAGATCTTAAAATATCCGAGAACGTCCGTAGCTTAACTCAACCAGACGGTGGAATAATGAAATAATCTGCAACCGTACATCGGTAGTATAAATAACGTCTAAAACCTCCCCATCCTCACCTCTCTCCCTCTCTCTCTCTCTTCTCGTGCGTCTGGGCTATGGAGGCTGGAGGGGCAGAAGGGGACGAAGCATCGACGTCGTCGAAAGCAGGGGGCAGAATATCTGAGGAAGCCGACGAGGAGGCGCCAAGTTCGCCGCCACCAGCAGGTCTGACCGCCGAGGAGTACAAAGCGCTGAGAAGAACTATCGAGCGTCACCACACGTACCAGGCGGCGGACGGGCAATGCTCCTCCCTCCTCTCGCAGCGGGTCCGTGCGCCTGCTGCCGCTGTTTGGTCGCTGCTTCGCCGCTTCGATCGCCCCCAGGTGTACAAGCATTTCATCCGCAGCTGCGCCCTCAAGGACGATGGCGATGCCGGGGGAATCAAGGTGGGGTGCCTGCGGGAGGTAAGAGTGATTTCTGGCCTCCCTGCCAGCACCAGCACGGAGCGATTGGACGTCCTCGACGATGAGAACCACGTGGCCGGCTTCAGCATAATCGGCGGCGAGCACCGCCTCCGCAACTACCGATCGGTGACCACGGTGAGGGAGTTTCAGAGGCCTGACGACGGAGACAGGGACGACGGCAAGGGAGAGATCTGGAGCGTGGTGTTGGAGTCCTACTCCGTGGACGTGCCGGAGGGAAACACCGAAGAAGACACGCGCCTGTTCGCCGACACGGTGGTGCGGCTCAATCTGCAGAAACTGGCATCGGTATCTGAGGCTATCGCCGCCAAAGAGGCCGCCGCTGTCGTTGACGACGACGAGGAGCAGCTCCATGGCCATAAATCGAAGAAGAAGAAATCTGCACCAACAGATGATTGATGATTCAACCACACTGCGAGAGGCAAACCCTAGCACCGGCGGAAGCAAGAACAGGTGAACCTATAACAGAGTAAATTGGATCTGATTCTGTCTTTCCCCCGATTTCCCCCCATTTTCTTTAGTTTCCTCGCAAATTAATAGTTCTTCAAACGAAACGCTGGATCGCAAAATTTCTGGAGGAAACATAAGTCAGACATCTCGGCGAATTCCGAGCCCGCCATCTTGTTACGGAAATACGAACGCCGCGCCGGAATCTGAAAAGGGATGAGGAGGAGAAGGATGTTTGTTGTGAGAAGCAGAGCAGTGAACCGACGGCTTCTGGATGTGGACGCAGCGTCCCCCGTCCTCCCTCCGTTTTCTTTCCTTCAGTCATCTTGATTGGATCGCCGTTTTCTTTGCTCCTTTTGTACGATACCGAATTTTATTTTATTCCGGTTGGAATCCAGTAATACGCCAGATTCCTCGCCTGCCATCCGTTCCTGCTCCGTTTCTTACTCGATGCTCGATCTCGAACGCCGCGCCGGAATCTGAAAAGGGATGAGGAGGAGAAGGATGCTTGTTGTGAGAAGCAGAGCAGTGAACCGACGGCTTCTGGATGTGGACGCAGCGTCCCCCGTCCTCCCTCCGTTTTCTTTCCTTCAGTCATCTTGATTGGATCGCCGTTTTCTTTGCTCCTTTTGTACGATACCGAATTTTCTTTTATTCCGGTTGGAATCCAGTAATACGCCAGATTCCTCGCCTGCCATTCGTTCCTGCTCCGTTTCTTACCTGCTGCTCGATCTCGACACCCACCAGGTACCGCTCGGTTCTTGGTGCATCGGAACTTGCATCCTGATACAAAACGATATCGCATTTTTCTCCCCCCACCGCGGCCGCCGTCTGCGGGGTGGATCGCGTCTCCGATTTGAATTTCGTTCGGCACGCTAGAATATTTTTTGTTTAAAGACGTTCTTATTGACGATGATTTTATACGCGTAGTGGCGGGCTCTTTCGGTGCACGTGGGCGCAACTGTCCGTCAGAGAGTTTTGCTGCTCCGCCAGCCTGCGAAGTTGTCGTTTGTGCGCTGACGAGTGCTCCCGGCCTTGAAGGTCGCCCTTGGGATCCACGCCGTCGCCCTTGTGCTTTGGGGGTGATGCCCCTTTCTGGCTTCGAGTCCTCCTCTCTCTGACTGAACTTTTAACAGCTTTCGCAGATCTTTATCGGTGGAGCTTTCTTCCGGAGTTTTTTCATCCAAGTACATGCTTCAAGTTTGTGACCGGCGTCCTCCTGATTTGTGTCGGCAACATGCCATGAATGCTCTTTCGAGCCTAGAAATCGCTTCTTTTATATGCCTTCTGATCATGATGCATCACGATACATGAAGCGGTTGCAATTTTTGGTCGGGGTTTTTCGCGGCAGATGCTTCTCCCCTTTGGTTACCACTCTACTCCGGGTCAGCTGATCTACCAAGGCGTGCTTTGTCGTTTGTCAAATATGAAGGTTTTTATGTGATCGGAATCGGCACTAGAATAGAACTGATCATCGATCCGATCAGATGATTCGGGAACGCGCGATAGACCTGGGTCACCCGGATCCAATCGGTCGGTGCGCTAAGATAAGCACCATTAATTACACGGTAGTGGCGGACCTAGAGAATTTCAAATCCAGTGCGATAAATAAAGTTTTTAGTGGTGTGATCTACTTAAAAATCTGTAAATATAAAATTCTTTTATATGTTACTAGCTAGTCCCCTGCTTTTGGTTAGTAACATCCCATAGGGGGCTAGTAACATCCAATATGGTGGGAGTTAGTGACCAAACAAAAAATAAAAATAACCAAACTGAACTGTATACGTAGCGGCACCAAAGCGATCTCAGCACAATGGCTTTGTATCTCCACATGCGGATGGACGGGTTCGAAATCAAAGTGACTTGATAAAAGTTCTAACCTTGATAGTTTAACATGTTAGATGAACAGATTTGAACTAGAAAGAAAAGTTTGATTTGTTAATGGGTTGAGCTAAAGTAGACATTTACTTGGATGAAGTTTGTGAACAGCTTGATTAAAGATGTTATTTATTATTTAATTAAATATTTATTTACAAAAATAGATTATGAGTACTCAATAATGAATCTAATGAATGTGTCAAAATCTAATTTGATCTGAGCCTAAACTCACAAATAGGTTTAAATCAAGTTTGTTTAACGAGCTTAGATCGATCACCCTTGAGTTCAAACCTCTTATAAATGAATTTATACTTAGTTTGAACTTGAATTTGACTTGAGCTTAATTATATTCGAGTAAGTTGACCCACTAATTAAGTTGAAACATAGATAGCTCTTAATTAGTCGAGTTTAAACACATGTCGAGTCTGCTTCTAGAATATGAAGTTGAATTTGAGTTGGCTGCATTTAATGGTAGATCTACATGCGTGGACCCCTAGCTAGGGACCCTATTGGATTTTAACAAGTCTCCGTGGAGATATTTTCATAAAGTTTTATTGGAATAATTTACACTTGAATTCTTTTCAAGGCGATGACCCCACTCATTTATATATCAAGGCGACTCCACTAGACAAAATTTTTAATTGGATCTCTCACTAGTTGGGTGGGATATAAACAAGTTAGAACTCCAGCAATTCAATTCAACATGCCGGCGCTATACTCATCAGTTTGCACCCCTACCGACAGACTCTCGCTTCATCCGAGTGGGTGCCATGCATGTTTCTTATATTAATTATACTAATTATTAAGCGGCCTACACCATCCGAGAGCACATATATATATTTATATATATTGGATCGATCGTTAGGAGTGCAACGTTGCCCAGCTAGACAGCATCCATTTACATGCCGTAGTACTGTGATCGATGACTGCGTACCACTTTGTTGCGTGTACTACTACTGGACCTTCGCTCACTCTTTGGCAATATTCTTCTCCACCTTGGTTAGTTATTAGCCTTTTCTTAAAGGCTACTTATAATACATACATAAGCCGACTAATTAGCATCGATGGCGCATAACTTGTCGCAAAGGAAGACCGGGGGCGGGAGCTCGCCGCATCCCCTTGCAAGATACATAAAAGTGCCTATATTAGCTTCCGCGCGCTCTACGGTTCTTTCCCAAAGAACATCCAAGGGGAAGAAAAAGGGTACATAAATCTTGTACGACATGGATTCCCCCCTACCACGCATTCATCGTCGGCCATGCACCCTCCGCGCGAGGGAGAATATTGCCTACGATTATAGAAATTTGCGGATGCTTGTCCTTGGACATCGTCGACAATTTTGTTGCGCGAGGCGAAAAGTTATACATTATTTTGTTGCACAGTAAATTTTTACATATTTTCGTGACGAGAGTTGTGTTAAAATAAAAATATAAACTAACCAAGGACATAAATGTGTGTGTGGAGGGAGATGATATACTAATAAAAACTGAAAGCCACTTTATGAGCAAAAGAGGCGAAGGACCCCAACATAAAAAAGAGGGTACGTATCACCTCTCTTTTTTCCATCCAAAAATGAAATCTCTTTAAGAATAAAAATTTGTAGCGGTTGTTTTTTATAATCATAATAGTTGTCAAGCGCCTCTTTTAATAATGTTTTTTAAAAACACAAAATTGTAACCAAAACTCGAGTTATCTCGAAACCAAGCACCTCATTAGCAATATTACTAACCTAAAAAGAAGAAAGTTACATCGGCCCTCGTTAGCACCGGTGGAAAATCTGAGACCATCCGATTTGTGATTATATATTTATATATATATATATAGAGAGAGAGAGAGAGAGAGGTGTCAGGTCAGCAGGTCAGCAGGTTAGTCATTAATGGTTTTGTGGCTGCCGTTTGGGAGCCGGTCGATTTCCGCCCAGCTGGGCAAGGAACTACTTGCTGTTATATATATACACACATATATATATATATATGTTATTACTGACCCAAATTGCCAAGTTGCGGTGAGGTGGTAGATCCTTTTTTCCACATTTATTTCCATGTCACAATCTAGGCTGCTCTGTGGATTTATTTATTTATTGTTCTTGTTCATGTTAATTGATTAATCCGCAATATATTCTTCCATATATATGAAGTGGCTGACATTTTACAAAGAGGCCCGTATACGGAGATCAAGAGATAAAAGGAAATCAAAGAAAAGCTCAAGTGAAGTTCTTGAAATTTAGCAAGCACCATATGACACGAGAGAGATATATCTTTGGCACATATATATATATAATTAACGAAAGATATGCTTTTTTTATGCACATACATGTTATATATTAGAAGGAGTGTGTTTGTTCGACGTCAGATGAGAGATTGATTTAGTTTATTTAATTAAATATTGAGGATCACCTGTATGCGGCACAAGTTTATTTAATTTAGAGGTAAATGTGATTCATTTCCAAATTTTTTTTAGTTTTAAAATAAGTTTATTGCCTAATTAATCTTGTATCAAATGTTAGTGTTCATATATATATGTATGTATGCATTTTTTAGTATATAGTGAAGGAACTGTGCTCGTACGTTCTTCCATGGTGATGGGCCTACATACGGCCGGAAACGATGCTATGGATCTCAGCACCTTCTTGAGGGTCCAGCTTAGCCGGATATATGTCAGAGTAATTCCCATGTTCTGGTAACTATAAAGCTTTAATAATATTACACCATATATACTCGAGTGACGATGGTAAGTACACCTGTTTTCTATTTTTCTGTCCTCTTAGGAAACAAGAAAGGAAAAGAGCATCTCAAAGTAAACGACCAGCGGGCCACCTCGAAAAGATTAATGTTTTGTTGCACAAAAAGTTTTCATACACCTTCGTGATAAAATTATATATAACAGAACAAAATCGAAGATAGCTATTTGCTTAATTACACGTACGTGTAAAACAAACACTGGTCGACTAAAAACGAACTACATTAATGACTCTCTGCTGAAGTCTCTAGATTTCTGCAAGAGGTTTGTTGCGGAAAACCCGGAGATCGATCACCCACGGAGCAAGACGTACACACCACGAAGACGACGATATCTCGGAGAAGTCGAACTCCACTAAACCGCAGACGTACAACCTCTCCCCCGGTGGCTCCCTCGACACCCGACATCCCGAATGAGCCACCGGCCTGGGCTATTTATAGGGAGAACAACCCAGGAAACCCATCCCGACTAGGACTCTCCCAGTCCCTATCCAGAGTCCTGATAGACTTAGGATAGCCCGATGCCTATCCGGTTAACAACCACCGGATCCTTATCCCCACTTGGGGATTAACCCACGTACGTACGTACGTAACTGACTTAGTTACGTAACATTCTCCACCTTGGGTTAACTCCACAAGTGTTCGTCCGTCCGCCAGCTCCACCAAAGATGGCCTACACCAAAACCAAAGCCCGCACAGCTCGATTGCCGCATGCCCCGACATGGCCTCCTCTCTCGGTTGACGTGAGAGATATCGACCACCATCGTTGGAAGCGAACGTTACATGCTTCCTCCGCGCTCCACCTTCGGCCAGGATATCGTCCTCCGTGAACCGTACTACTCACCAGAATTTGTAGCTACACCGTGTCAACTCTCCTATGAGCCGTACAAACCTTTCGTCGGCGGCCCCTTTAGCACGATCCGTGCTCCTCTGCACACCCTAAGAGCTCCACCTTCAAGAGTGCATCGGTATCCTCTTGAACACACGGCTCCCAGTGAGATCAGGTTCTTCTTCAGATCTGGCACATGTCGGACTTCCACGAGCTTTCGCACCCTTCCATCAAACATGCGTATCCTCACAGATCCGATACCAGCAACTGAGCAGTATGCTCCGTTTGCTAATCGGACCGAGTCGCCTTTGCATGTCTGATACCTGTGAAACATCGTCCTGTCCGAGCATACATGAAATGAGCAGCCAGAATCTAAGATCCAACCTGAATCTCCCTCTCCTGCAGATGTCGTACAGAGGACGTCATCCACGTCCTCCTCGCTGTCCTCTGCTGTTGACGCCTCTGCCTTCTCCAACTTTGCCTTCTCGTGTACCGTTCGCTTTTCTTACTGTTGTGGGCATTCCCACTTGAAGTGACCTTCCTCGTCGCAAGAGTAGCATCTACGACCCCGAGTCTGGATCGTCCTTTGTCATCTCGTCTCCCCGGCCGGTTGTCCGATCTTCCACGACCTCCACCTGCAATCAAAGCCTGACTCCCACTTGACATCCCTGCTTCGTTGCTCTTCCGACGAGACTCGTTCGAAAGCAACGAGGCTATGACATCATCTAGCCTGAGAGTGTCCGTCTTATACAGCATAGTCGTCACGATGTGATCGTACGGCATTGGCAATGACGACAACAAAAGAAGCGCTCGATCCTCTTCCTTGATTTCTTCACCCAGAGATAGCACCTCCGTCAGAATCCTGTTGAAGTCGTCGAGATGAGCTTCGATCCCTGTTCCCTCGATCATCTTCAAGCCATATATAGCCGTTTCTTCGCTAGCAACCTGTTTGTCAGCGACTTGGACATGTACCTGCTCTCGAGCTTTTCCCAGACATCCGCCGGATCTTCTAAGCCGATCACCTCCCGGAGCGTGTTGTCCGCCAAGAATAGCTGAATCGTGCTATTCGCCAACGCCCGCTTTTCAGCCCACTCCTCCTCTGTCAGCTTCTCCGGTTTATCTGCTGCTTTGCCAAGAGCCTTGACCAGTCCTTCCCGCGTAAGAATATTCTTCACGCGTTGCTGCCATAGAGTGAAGTCTCCATAACTGTTGAAGGGTTCTATGGAGAAGCTTGTAACCCTTCCAACGGATCTCTGACTTGTGCCTTCCTGCCCTGCCATCGATCAATCCCGATCAAGTACACCCTTGATTGATATCGACGCACACCTGCACCTGCACAAATCAGACCGTCGGTTCGGAAATCGCCCGATCCAGACCGTCCAATGAACCCGGAGCGCCTGAAAACCTAGGGTTGGACTCTTGGATCGCCTGATTCCGCCACCGAACGCCCCCGATCAAGCCGAAACAACCTTGGCCACCCGATCGGTAAACCTGCTCCTTCCGATCTCGGATCCTGTTAACGGATACGGACAAGACCCGACAACCCTATCCGAAACCCAGACCTAGCAACCTAACCTTATCAGATTCAATCGGACTTAAAATCTAAGTCCTAATAATTGAATCGAATAAGCACAACTTGATCCAATTAATTTTAAATGGATCACGTCTGAGCGTTTCTCTCTCTCCCTTCTTACTCTCTTCTCTCTCTATCTCATGTCTCTCACGTCAACAGAGTCCCTTGCCTCCAACGTGATTACAAGGAGATAAAATAAGAAACTAAGAAAATTGAGAAAAACCCCAAATCTTAACAACGCAACCTTCTCCTTCGGTTCACGCCGCCGCCACGTCACAAGCACACGTACAGCACTGCAACCATCCTCCACCGCCGAGCTGATGGAGATCAACCCAACGCAGTTGCTACCTTGCGCCTGGGTCCGCCGCTGCCCTCCTGCTGGAGAGCCGCTTCGCCACCGCACAGCCTGGACCTTCTTCGCTGCTGCTGGTGTACCACACCGCTGTTAGCCAAGTTGATTCCACCGCCGAGGAAGCACCTGCAGTAGCCTCTTGACTAACTACTCTTCGCTGCGCACACACTGCAGCACAGAGCGCTTCACAAGTGCCGCAGACCACAGACGGTCTTCACCCAACAGCCTTGCCCACGAAGGGGCTCTCCGCGCATCCAGCACGCCGCCGAGGAGAATCGCCTCTGCTCCGTTCCTCACCAGAGTGCCAACAGCTGCCAAGTACTCTGCAGCCGTAACACCACCTGAGAAAGGGCACCCGTCGGGGTAGGGAGCGGCCACCAATGTCGTCTTCACCGCGATGTCTTCAACTCCGAACGATCAAGCCATGGCTCTGATACCAGATGTTGCGGAAAACCCGGAGATCGATCACCCACGGAGCAAGACGTACACACCACGAAGACGACGATATCTCAGAGAAGTCGAACTCCACTAAACCGCAGACGTACAACCTCTCCCCCAGTGGCTCCCTCGACACCCGACATCCCGAATGAGCCACCGGCCTGGGCTATTTATAGGGAAAACAACCCAGGAAATCTATCCCGACTAGGACTCTCCCAGTCCCTATCCAGAGTCCTGATAGACTTAGGATAGCCCGATGCCTATCCGGTTAACAACCACCGGATCCTTATCCCCACTTGGGGATTAACCCAAGTACGTACGTACGTAACTGACTTAGTCACGTAACGGAGGTTGTCATGCGACCAACATTAATTAGCGTATATATATATATATTAGCGATGGCCACGTTTGGCTTCTATGTATTTTTAAGCTTATTTTCTAAAACATTAAGGAGGTGGGCGAACGGCCCCGGCTTGCTAGCCTTCCCTCTGGGCCTGACGAGGTGGGCGTCCGAGGTACATGAACTTTTATTAGTTCTCCATGGATTCACGGATAATCAATCAATCATATGGCGACGTCTTAATTAATCGAGTCTCTCGAACGATCGAGCGCGCGTAATTAAGGATCAAAATATATCAAGTACCTAATGAGGAAGAAATCACTTCTGATCCTCGGAGTTCTGGGGATAGGAAATATTTTAACATCTCTATGTTATGTTATGGCCATTACCAACGCTGGAGCTAGTCGTGACTTCAGGCGGGAAAGATCGCGAGAAGTACGTAGGAAACAGCAAAAAAGAAGATTTGGGGTGAGAGAGGCTCGAACTCTCGACCTCAGGATAACTCAGGAGGAGCTATGAGACCTACGCGCTGGCCAACTGCGCCACCACCCCATTTTGTCTTCGTTGGATATTTAAAAAATATTTTTACACAATGTCAGGTTTAAGACGTTGGATTCTTGAAGTTCCCAGCAGTGAAGATATCGTCTTGCCTTTGTTCTCTACTAAATATCCTCAAATGTGATGGTTGAGACGGTACGTGCAGATCCAAACAGGACTGTTGATAGCTGGGCCCACTGAAGGCAGCTCGATCACGGGACGAAAGTAAAAATAGTTTGAAGTTTAATCCCTGCAACTACTCTTTTTTTTAAAAAAAAAAATCACTCGTTTACTATCCAATCATGTAACAGGTAAATTTGGGTCACGAGAGAATTATCACATGAGTTGATATCATATGCGGTGATATGATATGCCTCTAGAAATTTGGCTTGTTGCGGTCATTTTCCAAATCGGTGGGGGTCACTAGCTTCTTTCTGATTTTTATTTTTTTTTAGAAAAACAGAAAATATCAAAAACCTTTGGAGCTGGCTTCGAGATCACCCACGGGGTTGTTGCTTCAGTCAGCTTGTCTCTTCTAGTCCAAAAAATAATTCTTTATAACTTTTTAAAATAATACAATTTATCTCATCTTGCATATATCCAACTTCCACAGGGTAACATCTTTCCAAAATAAATAAATAAATAAATAATATTAAAAATAAAAAATAAAAACTCGAGGGAGAATATGTATTATATTTTATGAGACTCAAAATTCTTATTCGACAAAATAGTTCTTTTCAACTAGTATTTATATAAGGGGATTTCATTTTAAAAGGACATCACTCTATTATTTTGGGATAAACTACTTTTGTGATTTCTAAAACTTTTTTCTTTCTTAGATATTTCCATATACAGCTCATGTGCAATCTATCTCAATATTCTTCACTCACCGTGATCAGATGAATCGTTCCTGTTCCGGAATTGCCAGACGTGCAAAGTTGAGTATGTCGAGCCACAATGAAAAGAGAGGAAGGAGATGCTTCGGAGCCATAGATGATGACACCAATCTTGCGAGCTCATATAAAGGGTAAAGATAGAAGAACAACACGAAAGCTGAAGGACGAGAAGAAAAGCCCATATAAAGGGCCACTAAGATTGAGAACGTGAACGACTCTATCAGAATGAGGGGAGGGTGATGAGGAAGAAACCGACCGCACTCCCTCCCTTCGAAAAGAAAAGAAAAAGAGAGAGAGTGGGAAGAAAGTATAATCATAAAATGTTTCTTCTTTTGTTGTGTAAAAACATATGAACTTTTGGTGATTTTCCTTGTCTCCCATGTAAGCATCACTAATAATTCAAGATCACCGTTTGACACCACACCATCATGCTATGTACTCTTCGTTTTGAATGTGAATATGTTGGGGGCGAAGTTATGAAAAGTTAATGGAGCCCTCCTCACAACAAGCTGGGGGCCATAGTAAGGGTGCAAACAAATGGAGTCTAGATGGGAACTCAACTCTACCTTTAAACAAGTTTGAGCTCCAGCCCAAGCTGCAAGACGGTTGATGCTCAACTTACTTACCCAATCCAGACAAATTCAAGTTCAAGCTCAAATAGAAGGTAGACTCAAATTTGGTCTAAAATCCATGTTCAAATTCCATGCGAACTCAGTTTACAAATCTCGAGCTCAAGTTCGATTTAAACTTGTTTAAGAAACTTAAATTTGTTTCCTAAACTCAAATTAAATTATATTTTAGTTTATAATAATGTTAATTTGCATCTCTAGGGATGTCAAGGATGAAAAAACTCTGGTCTCTAGCGGTAGATGTGATTGTGTGTGTGTGTGTCTCTATCTCTCTCTCTCTGTATATATATATATATGCTCGTTGTTACAGCAGGTTCTGGTGGGGGGAAGAACTTTGCTACCGTGATGCAGTGCATCTTGAGACTTCGTTACATTGTGGAATGCGCTCTCACCATCACATCTTTGCTTCATAATTTTTCTACTGTCGTATGATTCCTCGGTGTAAGAGGTTTACGGCTAGTTGTTCTAATAAGCGAACGGATGACGTCACAGCACCCGACAACTAGTTTTGTGATTTTAAAATATTGCTCCATAAAATTATTCTTATCCATGAATATGTCATCATAGGACTTGAGAATCCTAATAAACTCCTAAAATCTTCCCTCGGCGAAGAATTAGCCGTCGCCACCGGAAAACCCTTGGAACACTACTCTTACATACCATGATAATGGTAGCCACGTTCTAACCATACTCGCCAAAGAACAGAACAGACAATGACATGACTTTGTCCAGGTTTGGACGTAAAAATGCTTTTCTTAACCTGTGATCGTCCAGTTTCGTTCCACGTCATTCCCCGTTAATTTATTGATTTATTTGCAAAACTATAACTGAACTCTAGCTTCCATCCTAAAAAGTGCAAAACTACGTAATCGCCAAGGGCCTGTTTGATACCATAAAATCTTGGAGATAAACCTGAATTATCTCCTAAATTTTGAAGATAACCCAAGTTTATCTCCAAGTTATCTCTGTACCAAACAACACCTAAAAGGTTTGATCTTCTTCCAACTGGCAAATGATGCTCACAAACACCTGAAAACCTTGACGCATGTCGGAGAAAAGACAGTACTCATTCTTTGCATGATATGTGGCCATTAAGCCTGCAGACAGCAACGATTAATCATGGTTAGCATCTTAATGCAACAGCAACTGTGTGTGTGAGAGAGAGAGAGAGGGGGGGACCTAGCTTCGAAATATTCCAGCAATGAAACAAACATGTAATGCAACAAATTGTGGTAAAGATTTCCAATAATTGAGAATAAGGTAGATAAACAAACCACATGTGATAACATATTAATGTGGTTCGGGAAGACCATACATCTTTTCCTACGTTCATGGAGAGAGCAAAAAGAATACACTAACCGTAGAAGAAATATAAAGTGGAAAAATATTCTTACATATGCACAAAGTGATCCTTCTCAAATAGAGCGATCTCGAATCCTCAATCGTTTCTAGATGGCATGTTTTTAAATAGCTCTGTCAAACATCGGATAGGTGATACCACGAACATCGATCTTCACAATAAAGAAAACATGGAAACAAGGAAGTCGAGAAAGAACCACATCATCCGAGATGTGGAAGCCCTCAAGTTTCAAAACCCCCTCTCTCTCAGTGTCCTATGTAGGTACTTCGTCATCCACTCTGATGAGAGATGGTCCTCCTCCTCCAGCACTAGTCGGCTTCTAACCATCCCCAACATAGGCAGGTTTTGAACTCTTCTTCCTCTCTCTCTCTCTCCTTCTGACTAATGTGACGTATTGGCATTCCTCTTCTCTATTCGCCTTCTACGTTACGACAACATCTCCACCAGCCGAATCATCCACCTTCGTTGTCACCCCCTCCTTTTTTCTCCTTCATCTCCCTCTTTTAGCTCCTCTTAGATTACTGGGGCACTCCACCGAGCCCACTATTGTCTATTTCCCCTTGTCCAAACACCCCCACGAACACCCCTTCACCGACATCCGAACAAAGATCTTGTGGTTGTGGGCTTCTCCCCAACCCGTCCCAGGTACCCTTAACCACTGTCCGGCCCCATGTCCCCTTTGAGTACCATGGCATCATCATCGACTCCACCTCCCTTGTTCTACTGTCCGAAAGCCCCTGGAAACCCAACATCGTCAAAGCGGAGGCCCCTTTCCTACGACCAAAAACCCACCTCCAACCCCTCATTTCCAACCTGCCACCCTATTCTCCTTCCACCCTGCACCCGATGACCCCCCTACACCCATCCGTGTACCCCAAAGGATCCGATCACCCTTTGAGCTCCACCGTACGCCCCGGCGTCCTCTGACTCCATTGGGCATGCTCTGCTATCCCACTCCCTTCAGATGACGACAAAGGAGAAGACGAAGAAGAGGGGAAGGAAGAGAAGAGAACTGAAAGAGGATGTTGAAGGCCACCTCTCGATTGTACAAGCATTAACCCTCCTCCAACCGTTTGCAACCATCTGCTATCTAGACATCCATGACAATGTGTGAGGGTGACGAATGCCCCTTGCGATGACGAAACAGCCCCTCAACCTCCCACAACCATCTTCACACGTGTCAGACACAATACCGGCTCGCCGTAAACCCCGTCAAGTTCTCAAATGCGAGATCGGGCACCACCAGGCCTCCCCATGCACCCTTCACCCAAAGTTGCCCAGATGTCGCCACAATCCCTTAGGAGACCTCCTCGCACAATTGGCAACACTGGGAGACACCATGGGCCCCTTAACTTGTGCCCACCAAGAGGTTGCCACGACCTCTCTCCGTGCCCGCCATCCCACCCAATGAGTAATCATCGTCTTCTAAGACCTCCACTGGGGCAGGCACACCACGACCGCATCCAGAGGGGTCCATTTCCATGTTGGGTGGCCATGATTCGCCTCGATCGAATGTGCCAGCCAAGACCAGCTCGCACTGGTTCACTCTGGGGCTTTGACTGGGCTAGAGGCTAGTCCAACTGGGTTCCAAGCCAGTTCACTAGATCTAAACCTAGTTCGGTCCAATTCAACATGTTTTCATCCTGGTTCAATCTTTTGGAATCTGGTTCAGGGTCAATTTAGTGCTCCCTAGGCTGGTTTAGGCCCTCTTGGGGCGGTTCAATCTGGTTTGACGCATTTCAAGGTCAATTCAACACCCAATAAATCGATTCAGTCTGATTCAACACCTTTTAGACTCAGTTAAGCTCAGTTTGGCAATTTTCAGCACAGTCCAAGTTCGATCTCATCCATTTCGGGTCCGATCCTATATATCTAATTTATTTGATCCCATTGGCGCACCTGGATATAGCAGCATTTCTGCTTTTGTTCCATAACTTGTACTTTCTACCATCTTCGGAATGAAGAGACGTTGCTTCAAACATATCTTACTGGTCAAAGATTTCATCATATACAACGACTTCAATTTTAACCATAATACAATCATTGTTTTCTCAAGAATGACCTCTTAAAGATCTTCGTTAAACAAACTTAACTGAATTGAAACTAGAACTTCTCATTTAAATTTATTTCTCAACATTAGACATAGTGGATGTCATTTTCTCTTTCCCAAGCAAAACTTTCTATAATCCTCAATGAGTTAAAAGCATTGTCATCTTGATTTGCTATAAACTGAAGTTGATACTGTAGTCAAACTTCTCAATATCAAATTTTGCCGACATTTATGTTGCAATACCGAACATTTGGTGAATCACACAAACAATTAAACTGCCTTTGATACCAGATGTTAGATGACGAAGCGTCGAAATAGTCTAGTAGCGGGACAAATGTGTAATCCATCAAGTAAATCATGTAGCAAAGATTAATAATAATCGAGAATAGGGCAGACAAGCAAACCATAAAGGACACTATATTTACGTGGTTCGGAGAGATGACGCATCTTCCTATGTCCACGGAAAGAGCATAGAGAATCTATTGACTGTCAAAAGAATACAAAGTGAAAAGATACTCTTACACCTCCATGTTGTGATCTTTTCCAAGATCGAGCAATCTCAAATCTCCAATCTTCCTCTAGACAACACATCTTTAAATAACTCCATAGAGCACCGAATATGTGATACCACGAACACTATGATCTCCACGATAGAAGAAAGCATAGAAACAAGGAAGCCAAGAAAAAAACCACACCGTCTGAGGCATGGAAAATTGGAAATCCTCACACTTTAACCCCTCTCTGTCTCTCACACGTTCTCACGAAACCACCCCAAGCTCTATTGCCATGAAGCCTCCTCACGTTCCTAAGAACATGTTGGCTAAATAGGTTAGGAGAGAGAGGATTACTTGACTCACCTAACCATCTCACATTTACAAAATGTCAAGCATGCCCCCAATTTTGACCAAGTTAAAATCAGAGAGGAGAGAGAGAGAGAGATTACCATATCCAGAAGTTTGAACATCAAAGCCTCCATCCTGTGGCAGCAAATTGAATTTCAGGTTCGAATCATCATTTTGAAACATTTCGAATAGCAAGACATGACAAAGAAGAATGGAACCTGGAGTTCTCGAATCAATGGGAGACTCCCAGTGATCGAATATGGTTTCACATATCCAACTACTTCCTCTGTTGCTTTGCAGAGAACGAGATAGCCACGTGATTCAATGTCACAAGCAATCCCCGACATTATAGACTCCTCAAAGCTGATTTCAATCCTGAGGAAAGGCATTTAAAAACTTCTTAAAATTAAAAGAACTAATTTAATAAGGTGCATTACAAACAAAAATACCTACTCTACTATAGTCACTATATTATTCACTATCCAAAGAAAAGATATCATGATAGGATCACAAGCATCTATAGAAGTGCTATTTAGGCACGCAAACAAACTTAACTTCAGAGAACTAGTAGGATCTTGAAGAGAAAGCGCCCAGATCTATGAGGACAGGCTGAAATTTCAATTTCCTATTTTTTTGTATAAGCATATTATATTTCAAGTCCGACATGTACAAATCTTGCCGGAAGAGAGAAAAGGCTAACCTTCCCCTCAAATTTTCATCAGGAAGCACATATTTTGATACAGGTCCTCTTGTATCTAGTTTTTCTATATTAGCATTTAAGTCATCCACGTATTCCTGTAATTTCTTCACAACATCCGCTGTGCTGCACCAGAAATCAAATGGAAATTTCAATATAGATACGTACGTACTTGCACCAGTGTGCAGTTAATCGAAAATCAAAATCCAATGCACATACGAACCTGTAAAAGGGTGTCAACCTGCAAAGGAAACCCACAATCTGTTAGAATATTTTCTCCACATTAATTGGATACACAATTTATTATAGATAAACAATAATAGATGGTGTAGAATGCTTCCTATGCTTCCTTAATCCTTTTAAGCTCAACTTTTTCAGGTTTTGTGTGAAGGTGGAATTTTCTTGTGTTGCCTGACGACAAACATGGTTAAGCAACTGTGAGGAACTTGATCACTATCCAAATTTCTTGGGCATAGAAAGAATTAGGCCCTAATAATCCAACAACTTCTACTGGAAAATAATAAATTTGACCTATTAAAACTCAAAGCATAGAATGGAGAAACATCACAGGCCAATCAATTGATGATCGTTGATTTTCCTATCTACTAAGTAAGCTTGATTTATTTATCAAGCGTGTGAAGCAGACAGTGACAACAGGATCTTCTCTACTGCAGGTGACTTCCTCAGTTCTCAACAGAAGCAACCAACAAAATATTGGTTTATGCACAATAATAGTGAAGTAGCAAAGATATATGTAAAATTGTATGAAGAGTTTTTACATATACACCTGGTAGCTATTATTTGCAACTTGCATAATACCCTTCAAACAGACCTGTTAGCATGTTTTCCAACAAGCTTCAAAATGTTGCTTTCGTACTCCTAAAACTCAAGTTAACTCAAGTAATAACCTTATTCCCCACCCCTCTCGCTCTCTCTCTCTCTCTCTCTCTCTCTCTCTCTCCCCCCTCATCCAACCTATTAGACAACTCTCTTTCTCCTCCTTAGGGATAATACTGGAAATTTCAAAGTCAACTGTTAAGTGTACAGGCTAATGGTGTTTAACCATAGTTATAGGGAAAACTCACCAACCCTTCTCACTTTCACATCCTTTCTTGTGTTTCTCACTTTTCCTTAGATTAAGCACCTAAAATTTAAAACGTTAGGGTCATATTTCTCATCCTTTTTCCCATGACCCTTAAGGATGTAACTGCAACAAGACAAAAGTTTCAGGAAGTACATATGCTAATAAATATTTCTCATGGGTATACATGTAAGTATGTTATTTATAATCATATATATGTAAAATTCCAGTAATAAATAATACATGATTTCTCTTATTATTACAAGGTCCAACCTAATTTTCTTGTTGCCAGATAACCTGAGGTGGATGTAGCGAGGCAAACCCTTTGTTGTTTCGTGTGTTTCAAGTCCTCTATAACCTAATGATAATCATGATAAAGGTACATAACATTACCATTAAAATTACCACTCACCAGTTACAATTGGATATCATATAACATTCATAAATATGGAGAAATTCATGCAATATATGTACATATACGTTATATATGCATATGTTCTAAAATTTCTAAAGCAGAAGACCACTGGATCATCTGACTAGCAGCACAGTAGGCCACTCCCACAGCTGATATAGCCATGACCGGCCTGGCCAAATCCAATCAGATCGGCTAAAAAGGTTTTATCCAATTGGATGCAGCCCACTGTGCACCACAAACTCCTCACCAACAAGGTAGCTACCTCAACTGTCCTCCACAACACTGGCTGTGAATTCATTTCAATAGAGGCTAATGTCTTCCTGTAATTTTCAGGTTAATTCATCAAAAAAACAACATTGATTTGAAAATCTTAAGACCAATACTGAAGCTATCATTGATGCTCATATGTGGACTATTGGAAGAATGGAGTGCTCATTCTTGTGATAAATTAAAAGCACATCAATAGCATAATAGCACTGGATAACTTCAAAAAGGTGTATATAAACTCATGGCTACTTTTTAAAAAAGTGCATACCTGATATCACCTGAAATTGTGCATTCACCAGGGATTTGATTAATGCCACCACCAGGATCTGAAATACACCATCCATGAGAAGCATGCCTTTTCTTACCTTTTCAACATTCTATATGCATCTTAAACCAGCTAATCATGAAAAAAAAGCATAAACTTACAGCTCCACTGAGTTGGTTTCAAGGTTGATGGTGTAACAAAACCATAAATTGCTTCCTTGGGATGTGAAGGGAAATCCTTATAGAATCTTGATTGGATATCTTTAAGAGCTTCCATACCTAGCTCCAAAGCATTGATTGCCTATTTATATAGAAGAATTGAAAAAGCTTCAAGCCTGGTTTAGGAGGGTTAGCCTAGAGGGATGAATTCCAGCAAAGAAAATAATGCCTGGGGTAAAACATTCCTATTTCTCATATCATATGGAATATTTGCCTAGAAACGGTAAGCTTCAAGGAAATATCTAAAAATATGCAACAGTCTACTGCTCATCAGACAAGCTTCAAAGCAAGTAGCTAACTATCATCCACAATTAGAGCTAGTTGAACATGTGTTCTAGTGCATGAATTTCTTATGCATACACATAAAATCTTTTAATCATTTTGAACTTCTCAAAATGATTTTCAGAAACTCACCTTGTGTGCAAGACCACTATGGAAGAGCTTTCCTGTGGCCTTGAGTTTCCATGCAATCATTCCTCCTGTGCCTATGCATGGTTGCTTGTCAGCTGTATCTATCCAAAACCTGCACAGTTATTTGAAGCATAAGAAATCCTTTGATTGTTATGATTCAATAGAAGAAAAAAAACCACCTTGTTGCTTCACCATCCGATTACACAAAAGAAATCATTAAACTATGGATACAACGCACTTTTGGCAAGTATAGGTAAGATATGATGCAGCAAAAACAAAAGAAGAAACTGTGAGGGAAGTTATATCATTCCCAAAAAATAGGCGTCATGTCATGGAATGAAGGATCAACCAGTCATGACCTGGAATGGTGACTTCAAATTGGGATAGAGAAAAATTTATCCTCTTCTAATGGGAAACTGAAACCGTTCTTTTATTAGAGAAAAAAATATCAGGCTATAAGACTGATTGATCCAGAACCACTTCTCAACTTATTCCATTGGCACCAGATTGAGATTGGGCATGGTTAATAATAAACACTGATCCAGTCCAACAATCGTAGCACCACTCATCTTCTTATACCTAACCCACAGAAACATGGTTTACTATTTTACCATTGTATTTCACAGCAGCATCATGCAAGGAAGCAGGAAAACGCACCAGTGCGATTTTGATGACATCTTTGAAATTTAGGAGTTTAAAACATGATTGGATGACAGAGAGAGAAAAACTTGGAACTTCAAAACAAAGAAAATGTCAAATGATATTAAAAGACATCAAGAGAAACTTCCATCTTGATGCTATCTAATAAGATATAGTAGAAAACTCCACCAACATTCGAAACTTGCCTATGAAAACACCACACACAATACAACTTTTGCCATCACTGATTCTCCCTCGCAAAAGATAACTTTACATGTATACTTCGAGTGGTTAATACTGTAAAAGGATAGGTTCTCCTGACATTGATTCAGATGAGAATGCTTAAGTTAAAAGGTAGTTAAGACCCTAAAATGTGTGCAATATAGAAACTCAAGCACAGAAGCTAAGTTCCGATATGTGCATCATAAGGTGGGCACCAAAAAAAATTTATTCATCAAAGAATGTTTGCTTATTAGTTGGTGATGGACTCCCCTTTTAAAAGGATATCCCTTTTCACAATATGGATTAAAAATACATCACTCTACACTGCTTTAGAGCACATTCACTACTAACCATATACCATAACGAAAAAAATTTAGCTGTTGGCACTAAATTTATCTATATACATCTGAATATTATAATAAAGAGGAACTCAGATTTCTTATTCCTCACTCACAATGGCCCATTCTTAAGCCTGTCGAGAAGGCCATCCTTGACAAGTGCATCTACACCAACTCCTAGCACCGATGAATTCTCCTCGTTGGCAATGAACACTGCCACGACAGTGGATTTGAGTGCCGGCCTCATCTGCCCCAGTCTCCTCATCAGCTCTGTGACCAGTGCGACGTGGCCCAGGCAGTCTGTTGTCCCCCGCCCCCTCAACTGATCACCCTCCACGCTCAGCGAGAATGGATCAAAGTCCTGGCAACAAGTAATTCCTGTCAGCATAGATGCAACACCATAGTCCAAGAAAATGATAAGGAATTAAATCAGTAGAGTACCAACAATTCAAATTATCATTTTTCTAAAGTTGAATTGGCAAAGACTCCAAGGTTAAATATGTTCAAGCAATCCTAATATAGATGATTTTTCTTAGGAAAGTTAAATATGCTCAAGTAGTCAATCAACATGATTATTAGATCAGTCCGCTGATTTGATTATTAAATATAATACCATAGAGCTATGACTCCTAAAAGAAATAACTTGTAACACCGCAATCTAAAAATAAAGTAAAAGATGAAATGAATCAACAATTAATTATTCTGATTAATTATTGTTTAGCAGTTGAATTGAAAAGACTCTAAATTCAAATAATCCCAAACCAAATGAGTCACCTTCCTCGAAAGGCAGTTGGCATGACCACGTATCTCCGTTCTGGTCACACCAGCAAGGACACCTGATTCTGGCAGAGGGAGGGAGGGAGGGAAGGAGAGAGAGAGAACTCGGAGAAATGGCGATCATTATACTAACCCAGTCGTCGGGATTAGCAGGGACGACGTCCATGTGACAACCAACGAAAGAGAGCACGCGGCCGGGAACGGTGCCGGGGTACTCGACTATGATATTGCCGCGGCCTTTCACGTAGGTGACGTGGTTGACGAGGAGAGGACCGCCAGGGCCCCCGGAGGGAGGAGTCGTGCTGTAGGGAAGGATCGCATCGAGGACATGGCGAGCGACGAGGTCTTCCTCTGGGACGAGCTCTGGGGGGTTGTTCTGGACATGCCGCGCCTCGCCGATGAGCTTGCCGAGGAGGGAGACGAAGGCGTCCCTCTCGAGGGGTCCCAACACCTGCTGCAAGGAGGCCATGGCAACCAAGGGTTAGCAGCCGGAAGGGGCGAGGCGATCCGGAAACGAGGAGGTTGAGGAAGCCTCGCCTGTTTAGCCGCCGCCGCCGCCGCCGCCGAAGAATGATATAGAGGTAATTTCAAACAATAGATATAAAATCTAATAAAAATCACTTTGTTATAATGTATATATATATCTATATATATGATTTTATTTAATTTATTGTGAATTATATTTTATTAAAAGACTGTATATTTTCATATATATGATTAAGTGTCTCTTAAGAATGCTTTAGTAACTCTTAAAATTTTATTGTTAAGAAACCCAAGTTAACATAAATGTTTTGGGTTATTTGATTAGCTAGTTTGGCTTGAATGACCTTTGAAACCCACTCAATTATTAGTTCAAACCAAATCAATTCCAACCAAAATACTGGTATGGTTTGATTTTTCAAGTTGAGCCAAATAGTGAACGCTCATATTTCTCAATATTGAAGAAGAGATAAGTCCTTGAAACTTTATAGGATGTTTGACTGGAAAATAAATTGTATGTATTTTTGTGATAAAAGTATATATTAAAATAAAATATAAAGATAGGTAATGATATAATTATCATGTTTGATGAGATATGATACCAAAAAATGTAGAAGGACCATGTAAATAATGATGAAGACCAAAAAAAAGAAGAAGAAAACGTCTCATCTCTTTTGTGCAAGAAGATATTTTATATACTAATATATTTTTCAGTGATTGCCAAACATATTTTTTAACAAATTTCGTTACAAAATATAGAGACAGTAAAATATCATGAAACCAAATCTATACTATCTATTAGACGTGCCAGTAGCCATTTCGTCGACAAGCATGTATCTGCAATGACGTCTAGATACATTCCTCCGTCCTCCACCCTTGGCCTCCCAATGCTTCTGCGCTCTCCTCTACAACCTCCCGATGGTTCCGCCAACATCATTGATCGCCTACCCTCGGCCTCCCGATGCTTCCGTGCTCTCCTCCATAGCCTCCCGATGGTTCCGCCAACTGCATCGACCGCCCCGATTCCGATGGTTCCGCGCTCCGCCCCTCACCGACCACAGCCCTCCGCCATGATGGCATCGGACCGCTGATCTTGATGGTTCCGCCCTCCACCCCTCACCCAATCTAGATGAATGTCAATCAATCCCCCCATCGACGGATGCGCCGCCCCTCCTCCACGACCTCCCCTCCCCCGACGACTCCACCCGACTAAAGCGCTACCCTCGAAGTGTCCAGGGCCAACATTGCTTTGTCTTCCCCACCCGACGGATGCGGCCACGACATCACCCTCCGATGGATGTGGCTGATCCATCCGCCATGGGTAGGATTGAAGATAGGTATATGGATGCGCCGCCCTCCTCCATCAGCCTCCCCCTCGACGACTCCACCTAGCGAAGTGCCACCCTCGAAGTGTCCAGGGCCAACGCTGCTTTGCCTTCCCCACCCGGCGGATGCGGCTACGACATCACCCTCCGATGGATGTGGCTGATCCATCCACCGTGGGTAGGATTGAAAATAGGTATACACCAATTAAAATTAATCAAATTATAATATTTACACTCATAGTCTTTTATGTAACCATTGATCTCCTCCTCCATGCCATCTTTTGTTAACGTAATCACGATAGATTAAAATTGGAAGTGTCCCACGAGCCGCCGCCTACTTCTCACCATTACCGGACTTGGAAGTGTCGCCGCCATCTATTCGCTACTTTCGGCTGAACTTCTCCTCAACTTTGCAAGACCGTGTTGCCATAGCGGGACGTCTTCTATCTCCGACTTGGAGAAGATATATCTTCTTCGGTAGTTTCTCATATGATATACTCGAACTGAAATGCATAACAATGTATTTACGTCGGTTTTGTTGTAAAAAAATTTGTATCCTAATTTTTTATCTCGGGACCATCATCCGGTGAGTGCCTATATTCATTTTTCTGATGTCTTGCTATTTTCTTAAGTGACATGATATCTAATCGGTGCTTACTTTTTCTTATTATTTCACTCGTAAACTTCTGTTTTATGGAATTGAATTGTAAGAGCATGACTAATTTGTTTGTGTTATGAATAGGGGAAATATTTTGAACCTACGGTTTATGCAAATAGTGGATTTGATTTGATGTCAATATGAGAGAATTTGGTGCAGAGTGTATGGGTGGAGAACGTAGAAAGGACTTGATTGGAATTAGATGGTTGATGTAGTAATATAAAGATATATTTTTGTGCCTATATCATTAGTAGAGCATTTAACAAAATAGATTACTGAACCACTCAATCAGAGGTGGAGATCATACATCGGAGCCCAGAAGAGGGTAGGGCTTTGGTGGTGGTACTTGTTCACAAGATTCCTTTGGTTATTGTTGTAACAAAAATCTCGCCCGGTGATTCTATCCTTTCCAATTCCAATTCTTCATACACTAAAAACAAAAACTTGGTCGAAAGATACTATCAATTTCTTTTTTGTACTGTACATCCTCATACTTGTTTTACATGCCTAAGTATGCAACAAAAATGAAATGGCTCACATGCATCATTTAATAATAAAATTATTTAAGAGAACTTTGTATTTTGTTATTACTTTTATGTCTTTCTACATTATTTTTAATAGTTTGTTTGTTAATTTTTGAATATAACCAGAAGCAGAACATTCTCAAGACTGAGCAAACTACAAATTTCAGATCTTCGAGGACACGTCACTAGGTATTATCACTCATCTTCTTAACATGTGACTTTCCCTTTATCTATATTCAATTCCATTTAGCCGTTCTCAATTGCTTCATGTTATAGGATAAACATGTATTTAGCCAGTGACATGTGGGGTTCCGTTGAAAAAAATTTGTATTCTAATTTTTTTTTATCTCAGGTCCATCATCCGTTAAGAGCCTATATTCATTTTCTGATGTCTTGCTCTTTTCTTATTTCATCCTTAATTACCTTCCCATGGAAATGAAGGGTATATTTATACTTCTAAAGCATGGAATTCTAGGTCAGAATCGGGGTAGAGATTATATTGGCTAAGCCCAGTCGATATGCCATAAGCAAAACCTATCTAGGATCAGCCTGGATCAGTCCTTAAAAAAATTGAAAAAGACAAAACAAAAGAACTGTTTGAATTGATCCTGGTGGAGCGAGGGGGCTGTATTATCACTCATCTTCTTAACATGTGGCTTTCCCTTTATCTATATTCAATTCCATTTAGCCATTCTCACTTGCTTCATATTATAGAATAAGTGTATATTCAGCCAGTAACATGTGACTTTCTTTTTTTCATTGATCTATGCTTTTAGTGCTAAGTATTGGTTCCTATCAGGTCATCAGAATTGGACCTGAATCAGTGCCAATCTGATCACTTTGACCTGATTCTGTGGTGTTTTTTATGTCAGATTGGAATAGTTATCCTAAATTGGATCTCCAAAGAGTGGAGTTCAAAATCTAAAACCCCAAAACTATGAACTCCCAATTCAAAAGACACAGAGTCAAGTTAATAAAACCAAAGTAAAAGGAAAGAGAAATCAGAAGACTCAATTCCAAAACTCCAAGTGTGAAGATTCAAAACCAAAGTATTCAAATCAAAATTGAAATTATAAAGGTTAATCTCAAATCCATATAATTCACATACTAAAACAAAACATATGTTAATCCCAAATCCCCTAAGCTCCAAGTAGTAAATATCAAAATCTTCAAATCAAAGTTGAAATACGGGACAAAAATACTAAATCGATGAAGCTACAAATAAAGAAACTTGAAAGTTAAACATTAACCTTAAGTACAAGAAGGTTAAAATCCAAAATCTCACATCTAAAAGCATCAATCTCAACTACATGAAACTCAAAAATGTCAGAAACCCTGAACTTTATATTCCTAAAACTCCATAAGGATCCAAATCCAAAAGTGGGAAGGAGAACTCGTGGTCAAACACAAGGAGGTTAATTTATCCAAGTGTGCCAAGGAGAACTCATGGTCAAACACACACACATATACACATATATATGTTGTGGGTGTTAATATTCCTTGGAGTTGATATGTTATTATTATAAGCATGTTTCTATTTTGTTGGCTGAGTTTTTTAAGTATCTTTATATATGGCTATATGGAAAAATTGATTATGTATGCAAACAGGATGAAATCGGACATGGAAAATTAATAGAGATGACTTGTAATTTATTTTCTTTGTGTCCCGTTGATTGGTTGTTTTGCATCTCTGTTCTCAATTGACATGTAAGATAATAGTCCCTCCGGATTTGGGATATTCTAACAATGATTTTAACAAACTTGGCCCCAGATCAACAACATTTTCGGTGATTAAACTGTACTTTACATCATTCATAATATATGTGAATGCGTATGGTGTACTGATGCTTTCTAAAATGTGCATCAGGGTCAAAGAGTGCTAGACTTCATGCTGAAGAACCAAGGCATGATAGACAAGACCCTATTGTTTGACATAGAGCTTGTCAAGATTCATATCCAACTGAGAGCAAGCGAAAATCTATTATGCATCCAACCGCACAATTTCTGTAGATTTAGTCTCTGGCTGGTTGGCTTCCTTGTATCAAGGTTTCAAGTACCAAATCTCTATGCCATCCATTTGTGTAGGTCACATTCCCATTTGATCTTTCAAGTGAAGTAAGAAGATGCCAAACCCTGGAGGAGTTCATCTTGGGGAGTAGTACGTGTTGTCTTTTCGTGTCTTGTTTTCGTCAAATAAAACCTGAAAGAGATGAAGCAAGGTTCTTGCTAAAGAAGCATTTTGTGTTTATCTTTTGGTGCAGTGTTGTTACATGTTCTTTAGAAAAAAAATAATGCTATATATGAAGAGCCATGCTATTTCACTCTTACGTTGGCTATTGAGATTTGTGGAAAACAACCCGTATATAAGGTTGAAATCATCTATTTCGCTGCTTGATTTGCCCATAAAGGTGATGAACAGAACCAGGTGAGGTATGATGGGATCTCTCTGATCGATTTGAACGGAGTCTTGTGACTCAATCTTCTAAAAATATGAAACAAAAATTATAGTGGAGATTGACCGACTTGAAACGCTCCAGACAAAGTCTAGGATGGGATGGATTTGATTTGATCGATTTTGATTCTGTATTGTTGCCATCCATTTGCATTGATATATAGATAGGTCTCTCGAACATGTTAATTTAGAAGACTTACAAGGAATCTCATTCAAAATTTAATAGTAATTTTAAAATTAACAATAAGAGAGGAGGTTACTATTCTCACAAAATAGGTTTTAAGGACGTTTACATCATATGTATACACTATCAACAATCAAGGTAAATAGATGTCAATAGATGTTCAATTTTATGTTAGCATATCTAATTTTAATTTTAACGTTTGTATCTAATTGATATATAACATATCACTCACACACAAGTGTGGTCAATAAATTTATAGTTGGATACCACTCAACTCCAATGACACATATTATCTGTCTTTTCTCTGTTTAAAATATTTAGAAAAATTAATTGAAAATTACTCTATCGACACTAACACGTCACTGTTATCATACAGATCATGGTTAAAGAGTGGAAAGTCATCAATTTCCTAATTTGTGAACTTCAAATCATTTAATTTTATAACAATTTATCTCAATTACCTTGTGAATTTACGTTCAATCAATATATAACGTATTTCTGGAACACGTGCGATTCGCACGTAATTTAACTAGTGTAATATATATAGCTTACACTTTCAAATCTATTACTAGATATACATGTACGTAAGAACTAAACATTTCAACCTATTTCGTAGTAGTATTAAATACTACCATCACTATTAATTTGAAATCGATTTTGACATAAATAATTAGAAAGGAGTTTGACTATTAAAATAAAATATGAAATTTGTAATACAAATAAGGCATGAATTGTAATGAAAGTGTCCACCAATAACAAATTTAATATGGTATAATTTTTAACATTCTAACCAAACATGGACTTAAGTGTGTCTTTACATAATAAGGATCAATTTTGCTGAGAGTAAAAGGAAGACAGGAGAAAACAATTATTGTGAAAACAAGTTTAATGATAAAGGAAATACAAATCTTTAATTTACTACATTTTTAAATACTTTTAACTATTTATTTATATGTGATAGAAATATATATCTTAAGATAAAATCATATTTAATATAATTTATAATATATTATTTAATATAATGATATTTTTTATCGTATAATATTATTATATGTGTATATTGTATTGAACTCTTTATTCACATATAATGATAATTGAATCATGATAAAATCAATAATATAAAAATATGGGATTTAAATATCCATAGTCATAAAATCACTACTAAGATAGAATATTAAGGATTTTAATAGATTAATATATATGATATTCTTCAATAAGATAATAACAACTACTTTAATTGGTCATTAATATGAATATCTTGAGTCACACAAATAGATGTTCATCAATAGAACAAGTTTCATGAACTAATCTATTTAAAATTTCCGTATCATATTTTACTATCAAGTAGAGCTTTTTACCATAATTATTATACGATTCAACTTTTGACCTAAGTTATCAGAGATATATTATTAAATAAATGTTATGTTTTGACTATTGACTTTAATTATAGATCATTGATACGATGGTTTAATACATCAATTAATCGCGCATAAAAACTTGATAAAGATAATTGAATAGATAATAGACCTTCATTCACTCTCAATAAGATAAGAGAGAATATTTTGTAGGATAGGTCTTTAAATCTCTGGCCAGAGAAGAGAAGATCATAAAAAAAATTTGGATCGATTCGATTCTGAGTATAAAATCTCAAAGTATCAAAATATCAAGGGGTTTGATGGTTCATGTTGCACCCTTACTCAACCGTGATATCAGATGAACAAGAATTTATATTCCCTCAACAGTTCCTATCTCTACTCTCATTTAGCACCTCTATCTCTGCTCCCTCTCAACACTTTTTCTCTCTGCCATTTTCTTGTTTGTGCACACTTTATCTATATACTCCCTATCTTTTGCTTTCTCCGTTTCTCCTTCCTTTTAATATTTATTCTTCCGTGCTATACTCTCTATCTACATTTTTTCCTCTCAGCTCTCTTTTCTTTCTGTATACACTCTTTCTCTCTGTATTTTTTTTTGTCTCTTCTATATATATACACTTTCTCCCTTTACTTTTTATACACTTTCTATTTTCTTAATACACATTGTCTTTATATTTTCTCAAAAGTATATAGTAATAAATATTTTTTGAATATAGATATACAGCGATGCCAATAGCTACGTCGAAACTCTTGGGTTGGTCCAACCCGAGTCTATACAGGCCCAAATAACTCTTGGGTCGGCCCAACTCACGTGCACGGCCTGGCCCAGTGGTCTTCGACGACCGGCATCTGCGTGCATCTTCTTGGCCCACATCGCCTGTCATTGCACTAGGGCTGTTCACTATTTGGTTCAACCCGAAAAACCAAACCAAACCAGGAGTTTGGGTTCGGTTTGGTTTGGTTTGAGCTATCGATCGGTTTGGTTTGGTTCCTAGAACCCTTCAAACCAAACCAAACCGCTAAACCGAATAACCCGAATTAGATTAAATATTTTATTTTAAATTATATATAATACAATGTTTATGTGCCTTTTCTTATAAAAAAATTTGTTTCAAGAGTTTTTAAGACAAATTAATGAAATGTATAAACAAATACATTAAATTTTAATAGAATATGATTTAAAACAAATAAAATGAAATTATATATTGACATATTTACTCTACCTTAATAAATTATGGTTTGAACCAAACCAAACCAAACCAAACCGAATTAATTTGGTTTGGTTTGGTTTGGTTTGGGAGATAGTTTGGTTTGGTTTGGTTTGAGAAAAAATGCTAAGAAACCAAATCAAACCAAACCATGAACACCTCTACATTGCACGTCCCGGCCTGTCTCTGCACGTGATTTAAATCAAATTAAAATTGACCTAGTTTGATTTGGGCTAACACTTCTTGTTCGGTGCGACTTTTGGTTGGAGAAAAACCATCAAAACTCAGACCAAACTGGACGGTAAAAAATGTTTTCATTTCAATCTAGATATATAGCATAGAATTTAGAGAGGTGTATACCTCTGTGGCTGCACGCATATGATATATGCAAATGTTTGTTTGTTCCCATCCGTGACAGTGCAGCGGCGGGCATCTGCCTCGTTTGGAGACATTGTTCTTGTTTCCCCCCGTCGGGGAGTACGTACGTACGTACGTCGTGGGTTCGATCCCAAGACACATCCACCTATCTAGGTGGAGATATGTACGCGGGAGGGGTTCGGGTCACCAAAGGAGGTCAACGGAAGGTATCCGTAATTTCGCACTAAAACAAGAAAATGAGATTTATCATGATTTAAATATTAATTTGACACGTAAAATCTACGTGGCAGAAGTAGATCCTATCAATATTTGTGTCTGAGACGGAGAGAACACCCCCACTGTCCTCCTCCGGAGACAACCACCTGAACTCATGTTGGAGTGAGGCTGTTGTGACTCGTGCCCCCAAAAAAATATATGTAATGGGGTGTTTGGTTGCATGATAATTTTTTGTACACTTTCATGATAAAAAATTATATTAAAATAAAAAGTGAAGCAACTCATGACATAAAATTATCATGTTTGGAGGGATGTGATTACAAAAAAGAGTAACCACCGCACATGACCAAATAAAGTGGGGGACCACAAGAAAAAAGAAAGAGGTGAGATTCTCTTTTTTTGTTTAAGAATAAAATCATTTTTAAATTATAAAATTGTCATGGTTACCAAACACCTCTTTTAACAAGTTTTCTTACAATTTTTAAAAATTAAAACAAAAACTTTCATTATCATGCAACCAAACACCCCATAAGTGTTTGTGGTCATCCATAGCGGCTCAAGTCTGTTTTCTTGCAGGCTGCCCGGAGCTAGTTAGATTCGAATCTATATTTTAAGTCATGTTTGGTAATTATACTAGAATTTTTTATCTTCATTAATTTTAAAATCATTAACGACAGAAATCATGTGCGTGTGTTTCGACTATCAACGTTAATTATGAAACTTAATGTAGACAAAACACGATACGTAACATAAACATTGGCTAATATCAACTTTTTTGACGTTGATACGGACCTATCTTTTACAAATATCAATATTAAAATTGATTTAGTACCATTTTGATACCCTAAGTAAGATCCAACCATGGTGTTAATCAGGTCATCGTCGCCAGTGTTACAGCGGCGACCATGTAAAGACATGTTAATTAAGCCTATCTCCAACGTACGCTAACCGAGAGAAGCACAACTTGTGCTCGGATTTTGAGTAGTTTCAAGCTCAAGAAGCAAAGAGCTTCAAGGCTCAAAGTGGGTAGCTGCTTGCATGCCGAATGTCTTTTTTTTTTTTTTTTGAAGAAAACATGACCATATTCATTACACAAAGCTAAAGAACATACATAGTTTGTACAGAGATAAAGATAAACCAACAAAGACTCTAGACCGGGTCACTGAGAAAGTGATCTTGGAAAAAGAAATTTCCAAGGAGAGACTGTACCACCACGAGATGACCAGCACATGCAGGTGCAATCGTGGTCGGGTGGTACAAGAAAGAACTCCGACAAGGGAGTTTGTAAACAGTATCGAGACCGGAAGATCACTCCAAGCGGGAGTGGAGAAAGCCCAAACCCACGGCCTCGAGAGAAACTTAGCGTCTAACACGCTAAAGATGATGAAGTCTGAGTCATAACCCGGTCTGAGAACTACAAACAACACCGACGCAGAAAAAAAACGGAACAAACTTAAGTAAGCCGATCTCCACAGATCCAACACAACAAAAGTGTACAAAATGCCTAAAGAAATTTTAGGCAAAGTGTTGGAAAAGGGAGAGTGGGAGGGAGGAGCATTCCTCCCTCCCAAACTTAACACGACCTCAAAACGACCGTGTTAAAACTACTCCACAAAAATGCCGGAAGAGAGTTGGTGAGGGATCCGCCGGCCGCCGGACGAGGGTGCCGCCGTCGGGAAGTTTGCCGGCGAGGGGTTGCCGATGGGCCCGCCGAACAGGTGAACCTCCGGCGCGGGGTTGCCGAAGGGGGCCGCCGGATGGGGACGCCGCCGGTGAGGCTGCCGGACAAGGAGCCGCCGGCGAGGGTGATGCCGAAGAGGGCCGCCGAACCGGAGGAGACCGCTGCCTGCGACAGCCGCCGGGCGGGGAAACCCCCGGCGAGGGATTTGCCGAAGGGGGCCGCCGGCGGGTGAGGGCCGCCGGACGGAGAACCGCCGGCGAGGGTTCCGAATCCGCCGAAGGGATGCAGCCGGACGGGGATGCCGCCGGCGAGGGTTCCGGAGCAGCCGAAGGGGCCGCCGGACAGAGGACCGCCGACGAGGGTTCCGAATCCGCCCGGAGAGGGAGGAAACTAGGAAGGCAGACGACACGGCCTTCTCTCGGAAGCCGCCGCCTGTACAAGGTGCCAAAGGGTGCTGCCGGACGGGGATGCCGCCGGCGAGGGTTCCGGAGCAGCCGAAGGGGGCCGCCGGACAGAGGACCGCCGGCGAGGGTTCCGGAGCAGCCGCATGCCGAATGTCATGTGTATCTGCTTTACAGTCATATATATATATATAGAGGGCTTCTTTTCCACTCCTCACAAGAGGAGATGAGATTGAGTTTAATTAATTATTTTTTAAAAATATCTGACCATGTTAAATAGACTGGTGAGGTAATGTAATGGAAATTAGAAACACTTCCACAGAACACATTACATGCAAGATCTTCGCGCGCGTAGCACCGCAGCTCATTTTCATGTGTGTATACCTACAGCTTGTACATATGTTGAAATGTTGAAGCGTGAACTACGCCGAAATATAAAAAAACACGTAACATCTAGGTTTAAGGATGCGTTAAGTAAATATTTAATAACTTTAATTAACTATGTTCGAATATAAATTAAACGGAAATTTGAAGTTAAATATATTTTGTTGGGATGGTTTCCAGATGTATATCTTTTTTTGTGTGCAAAAGTTACTAATTAACATTTAGCACTATTGTTGGACAAACTGATTTTAATCTTTTTGAATACTATCAAAATCATGACTAAACCAAAAAGTTTGCTGTGACTGCTTGCTTTAGTGTGTGATGTATGCTGTGTTGTGTATTTGATCTTGACCATGACGTAAGGTTTTGAGAGATTGTAATATATATACATATGCCAGTTTTAAAAATATAAAAAAATTAAGTCAGAAGACTAATACTAATTTTAGTTGAATATTTTTCTAAGATATAGTTGAAAAATCTGAAGATGACCATACTTCATAAGGAGTGGTACTCTCAATCTTGGCTAAATCAAGGCCCACTATAATAACAAACCGCATATGATGTAATACCAAACGAAGTTCGCCTAGGCCCATATGGCAAACCCAGTAAGCTATACTACCAAACAAAGAGCTAATCAAGACTAGCAAACCCCCAGTAAGCTATATATATATGTATAATACCAAACCACCTCCTCCTCCTCCTCGCACGGGTGGGGTAGCTGTAGCTCTCTTGTTAGCAGCAACTTGTAATGAAGTTTCTCACACAGATCTCTGCTCGAACAACGCGCCGAGTCACATGCATGAACTCATCTCGAAAGGTTCCAACTCACTCACCATTATGATAACTTGCAGGCGCCCATGTGACACCCACCGAGCGACCGCAAGACAGAGCTTGATTAACCCAACTGCATCGACCTTGTTCCATCGTTCATCCTAATATGAGTACGAGCATATATCTATATATCCATATGTGTGTGCAACCTTGCCGTAGAGAGAGGGGGGGGGGGATGTCAAGGGAACTGGCTAGGGTTTCGGAGATGCCGGGGCGGGCGTCACGTGGGAACCAGCTCGGGGGCCGACAAAGGGCACGGAAAGCCAGGGCGGAGCGGCACATGCGATCGGCCCTCCGTCCGCACATCTAAAACAAAAGACTTTGTCCGTCCCTGTCGAATCGATGCGGTAACGGGCGCATATAATTAATGACGCGCGGTCGCGTTACCCCACCGCGGGAGATTGTTTAAGCGGATGCCTCGTCCTTCCCAACGAAGCCTTTAGCAAATGGCCCTCTCCCACTTGGCGCCTTTAGCCCGCGGCTTGATTAAAATAGGATTAGTGCTTTGTCAACTTGGGGATGACAAGCTTTGGGCCAGCGGATCGGTGACGACATGATTAGGTGATGGTGGTGGTGGTGGTGGTGGAGTTGCGTGCTGCCCGTTGATGCCGAGGCCTCGCTCCTTTGTGGACCTACCGGGCTTCACGTTAACACCAGTTGTGTGTGTGTGTGTATATATATATATAGACATATAAGTCTGCTTTTGTTCATTTTGCTGTCTGTCGACGTACAATATTGGCGCTCGAGTACTGTCAGTTTGGCGCAGAAACCCTAAAGTGCTGTTTGGCACCATAAAATTTTGGGGATAAACCTGGTTTATCCCCTAAATTTTGGGGATAAACCAGGGTTATTCCCAAGTTATCCCCGTACCAAACATGCCCTAAGAGTCTGCTTGATAAACCAAGTTTATCTCAAGTTATTCTGATACCAAACGGTCCTTAATTAGCAGTAGGGTCTTGTACTTGAAACAAGAAAAAAAAAGAATCGGAGATCGAGTTGTATATATACCTCCCTCTCCTTTAGTTGAGGTGCTATAAATATATCCACCTCGCTCTGTTAATTAGTTAGATTGTGCTGATCTTCCTAAGCTGATTGGATTGTGCAAGGAGTCCTGCGTGGTGAGGCGGGAGCTTTTTCTTGCCAATGTTGTGGATGTGCTCATGCTAGCTTGTAGGGCGCCATGTCACCTTGAGTATAGCGTCTCAATTGTTGTCATAGCCTACTTACTTTAATTTGTGTAAACGATAGGAGTAGAGGCAGGAAAGTATTTTTTTTCATTTTTTATCAACTAAATTGGATCAGAAGATTTTATGATCTTTCTCGATCAATTTTGCCAATTTCTCTTCTGTTCTATCCTTGTTTTGGAAACCTAGGGATTGTTTAAGAAACTTTATCTCAGGATGGAATTGGTTCATATATGTTTGACCCGATTTCAGTTTTCTTATGACTTAATATTCAAGACTCCTTAGATATTTGAGCTCTTGAATTTGAGTGAATTAAACCCCTGTTTCTAGCTTCTTCTGAAAATTATCTTTAACGTGCTTTATCAAGCATCATATATATTTTATAGTAGATCTAGGGGATTCTCCCAGCCGCCCGGCTGAAAGAACTCCTACAATTCCGAATACAAGGAGGGTAAGTATGTGAGTCCACATGAGGGGCTCCACTCACATGTCAAATCAGTGAACTCTGCTTAACTCTTCTTATGTCCGAGACTGCAGAACTTTCCTAAGTTAGGCGACAAAGGGAATTCACGCTCATTTTACAGACAATATAAACTGTAATGCCACTGAGCGGGTTCTTAATTAACATATAGCTAGGCACTTTATAATTACTAACCCATGATGTCTCGTCGATACGTTGAGTTTAGCATATAATGGAATACACATGCACCAGCTGCTTAAATGTCTGGCACGTCCCTTCTTGGTATCTTTCTCTCCATTTTGATGCTTTGTTTACTTCCCTAGCGTTCACTACCACCCAACGGTACTTATTTTGTTCAGTCGCCAAACATTCCTATCATTAAGCCATCTTAAACTGGCCAGCTGTTTTATAATGAAATCTGTACAGCTAACGTACTGCTCCTAATGGGGCAGCACCGTGGATAACGTTTAACAAAGATTTTGTTTCGTGAAAGAAGGTTGACTATAGACATTAATTAGGAACCATAAGCGGCCATCGTTCACAAATCCCGTCGATCTTTTGCGCGCATGTATCCTATGTGCGAAGTACAACTGGTAGTGGAATACTACTTAATTGTCGACCTTTTGCAATATATTGTTAACTATCAGCCGAAGTTTTAGATATATGTGGCTAGTGGAGCACTCGTTTTCTGGAGAATAGTTCACCTATGATGAAATGTTCGCCGCAATGTGTGTAGATAATGCTATAATCAAATGTTTGACCTGCCTGATAATTAACTAAGAAAATGTTGATTTAGAACATACACCACCCATGTTTGATGAATATTTAAATCTGGGGAGAGGCTCTAGGGAGTAGATGCCTAGTTCCCATATGTGTGGCTGATTTGTTTAACGAGCATAAATTCTGAGCCGCAAAAACCAGATATATATGTTTATATATTAAGTGTACGTTACCTTCTAGTACGACGAACATCCCCGCCGGTTTACATTTTTCCAAGTTGAGAGCCACAGACACTATTATATGATCATTAATTGTGGGCGCTTACTGAACCCTAAGAAGGTTCTCAAGCATCGAGTTATTGAACGGAAGAATCTTGCCGAGGGTTAGCCGTTTATATTGCCTGCAATTTGGAAAAAAAAAGGGCGCTCTCTCTACAATAGCTCTCCATGATCAGGCGCCATCTGATCGTGTTTCCCACGAAGAGGCGGGCAAAGACTTCGTATCAAATGGCTCGAACGGGCGAGGGTGAAAATCCGCCAGGAGACAGCATTATGTATGTGGAGTCGGGTAGTTCCTTTCGTTACTCTCAAGACTAAGTGGAACGGCAGACTCTATCTATCCATGCCAAGAGAGAAGTAGATAGTTTTGTCCGGGAAGAAAGAAACGGAAAACGAGAATTGAGAAAATTCTCATATTGGGTATTTAAAAAAAGTTCACAAAAATGTAATTAATGTGCCTATTCCACCCATTGTCTTAGGACCCATTTGATACAATATTAATTTTAAGGATAAATCGGATTTATTTTCATGTGTGATGTGATGAAAGTGTCTAATAAAAAAAGACATTGGTTAACGTGCACCAGAGCATGCCATGTCTACTTCACTGATCACTCAAGTTTTGAATTATATTCTTCAATTATTTAACAAGCAATCTCATGGGGTACCATAAAAGGGTTTGCAAAAATCTAAGAAAAGTGCCTAGGTTTCCAGTTTTGAGTTATATTACTCATTTGTTTAATATGGTATCAGGATTGTCATTTCAATTTGAGTCTTATGTGCATGTGTTTTGTATTTTTGATCCCACCATAGGAGATAGGGGTGGGCACAAAACGGTTCAAACCGAGAAACCAAACCGAACCAGCCCATTCGGTTCGGTTTGGTTCGGTTTGGACCCCCCTTCGGTTTGGTTCGGTTTGGAAAATCTCCAAACCGATTTAAACCAAACCAAACCGTTTAAACCGATTTAATCAAAAAATATAAAAAAACTATTATAGTATTAATAAAAATGATATTTTTATAAATTATATAATAAAATAATATTTATTTTCATTATTTTTAACATAAAAACTAGTATATATATGTAAAAAATAATTAATTTAAATATTTTTATTTATTTTCGGTTTAAATCGAACCAAACCAAACCAAACCGAATTGATTCGGTTTGGTTTGGTTCGGTTTGGGAGGGTGATTCGGTTTGGTTCGGTTTGGGAAAAAAATGGTCCAAACCGGACCAAACCGAACCGTGCCCACCCCTAATAGGAGAGGTGTAAAAATAATCTCCTATTGATCGTTAGAAAAGAGTTTGGAAAAATAAAGCAAAAATATCCACTCTATTCATAGCGTAATTTATGATGTGTTTGGTTACATGATAAATTGAATTTTTGTTACAGTTTTATGTGTTTGTAAAAAAACTTGTTAAAAGAGGTGCTTGACAATCACTACAAATTTATATTTTTAAAGAAATTTTCTTCTTTGACAAAACATGAGATGAGACCTTTTTATCTTGTAGTCCCCATCTTGTTTGGTCATTTATATATATGGCATTCACTCTTTTTGGTTATCACATCTCTTCAAATATGTTAATTTTATGTCATTGGTTATGTCATACCTTATTTTAATATAATTTTTTACTGGGAAAGTCAATTAAAATTTCAGGTGCAACCAAACACCCTATTCATTTTTGAGACGGATGACCCATATCTTCAGGAAAGAGCAAGAGAGAGAAGTTCCAGTTTCTCAAGCGTAGCTGCGTATGTCCGAGTGCCCAAACATCACAGGAGAGGAAAGGAGACTCTCTGCATCTATCCAGAAGCTGGGTTCTGATTGAGCATCGATTTGTATTGCAGCTGATCGTCTTCGTCTGTGTTTGAGAGCCAACGTAAACCTTGTTGCTAAATCCCATGCCATCAAAGAAGAAGATAATTGCATGAAACAAGGGTACGTATGGTTGTTTTGCACCCAGCTTATGAATTACGAAATCAAGCGACCGAGGAAGGGTGCAAACTGCATCCTCCCCCTCCTTCCTGCCACGACTAGAATTAATCCAGAGAGGAGCGATCCCTCATCCGGGCATCTACCTGCTGCAGAGATCAGAACCCTGACGCAGGGCATCCGTTGCCAGAGGAGGGGCCGGGCGGATCAAGACCAGACCCATGGCGCCCTTCTCAGTCGCGGGTTTCAGTGACAATATCTGTTTCCTGTCTGCACCACCTGATCTCAAGCGCAAGGCGAGAGACGCCCTTTCGGCCTCTTTAAGGTCGTGTCAGGCGGAAGGCAGGCCGCGGCGGTGCCCTAGAAATTAAAACTAGGAGGCGAACTTAATTCCAGAGGCTACTGTGTTCTATACTGACATATATCAAGCCATGAGTTTCCGCACCACCCCCACTTTGTCTGGTACCCGTGCTGATTGACATGTCTCGTAGGCAGAGAAAGAAAGAAGAGAAGCATGCGCAAGAGCAAGCTAGGCTCGACAGTGGAGAGAGCCTAGCCGGAATGGGGTCTCAACTGACCTGACTAGAGACCTGCATCGGACTGGGTTAATCGAGTTAGGACAGACCGAGTCGGCTGACCAGGTTGAATCGGCTAATTTGGACCGGATCAAGTTTATCATGCCCACATCTGATCATATCAGTCCAGGTCAGCCGATCCCACCCCCGCCCAGCATATGTTCATAAGAATCCAGAGAAAGCGAGCGAGCAGCACCGCATAGAGCCAGGTCCGTGGGAAAGGAGGACACAGAATCAGTTCTATGCGGAAGAAAGGCCTGTCCAGAAGGTAGGGAGTGCAGCTCCGTCTCCGTGTATGCCGAGGAGCAGAGAGAAAGGGGGAGGGAGAAAGAGAGAGGGAGAGAGGGGTTGATACTGGCACGTGCGAGGCGCAGGCGGATGTTTAGGTTGTGCGTGCCTGTCCGACTAGTCAACCCGGTTTTTACGGGTATTTGACCGGTTCAAAAGGAAAACGACAAGAACAGTGGCCGACAGCTAACCGACTCAGACCCGCGCGCGCACGTGACAAGCGCGGAGCCTGTCCGTCGGCTCAGCCGGCCGCACGTCTCGGCTGGCTTGAGGAGACGGACCATATACTTAGTTAACTCCCGTATAATACCAACCAACGTGTAATTATAAAATAAAAATTTATTTTATTTTCGTACCAAAATATAAAGACACAAAATTATATCAGAATTATGAAGATTTGTAATCAGCTGGTCGACCGTGGGTCGACTGGCACCCGCCCTGCGCCTGGGGGCGCAGGGCGGAGGTTCACTTCCTGGCGGCGTCAGTGCCAGGCACCCCCGTAGGGGGGGTGACGGGTGAGGTTCGAGCGGGGCTTCGAACCTCCGCTGCCTGCTGTGCAGCAGGTCCTCTCGGCCGTTGGGCCATGGTTGTTCAAAAAAAAAAAAGATTTGTAATCACGTATTAAACTCGAATCCATTTTAAACGTTGTTCTTGAAGCTTTTGCCGTATGTCCCCTCGTTTGCCACCGTCTCCTGCTTCCCACGTCTTTTGTTATTAGGGATATTCTTTGATTTGGTTTGATTTTAATTATTTTTTGTCAAATCAAATTAAATCAAGTTATTTCTCATTTAGTTTGATCCCGTTAAATTATATTTTATTAAGATAGAGAAGATACGTTAATATATTATTTTATTTTATTTGTTTCGAATCACATTCTATTAAAATTTAGTATATTTATTTATTTCAAAAATTATTGGAAAAAGTTTATTTTTATAAAAAAGGTATATAGAAATTATATTATATATAATTTAAAATAAAATATTTAATTTAATTCAATGACTTGATTTGGTTTGAAAGACCCAAGTAATTAAATTAAGCCCATCGATAATTTAAACTAAATCGAATCAAACCAAATTATCGATTTGATCTGATTTCTTGAATTGAACCAAATAATGCACAGCCCGACCTGTTACTCTACTTTGCCATATATGAAGCATTGCTGCCTCTGTATTCCGTCGCTTCCTTCCGCTCATCTCCCCCGTAGCAAGTTTTCTGAGTCTCGGCGTTGCTTTACCTGGTTGTGTGAGGAGGTATATTATTTTATTCCATTACCTTCTTGCTCTTATTTGATTATGTCTGAGTCTAATGGGGTGTTTGGTTGCATGACAATTGAGTTTTTTATTTTAATTTTTAAAAATTGTAAGAAAACTGGTTAAAAGAGGTGTTCGACAACCATGACAATTTTATGTTTTGAAAGTGATTTTCTTCTTAAACAAAAAAAGAGGGTCTCACCTCTTTCTTTTTTCTTGTGGTCTCCCACTTTGTTTGGTCATGTGCGGTGGTTACTCTTTTTTGTAATCACATCCCTCCAAACATGATAATTTTATGTCATGAGTTGGTTCACTTTTTATTTTAATACAATTTTTTATCACCAAAGTGTAAACAAAATTATCATGCAACCAAACACCCCATGAGATATTTTTACATGTGTTACATTGATTGGATAAAAGTTTGAATGTAACATTTTGAAGTTAAACTCTTAAGAGAATATAAATCAATGCGTTTTGAAGTAATGTATTTTGAAATATTATATATTGTTATGATTATTATGCATCATTCTCAAGTTTTGTTTGAAAGTATGTATGTTATCTATTTTTGACACTTACTATCAAAATATGTCTGCATAATATCTGTACGTATATAATACATAGAAAGTTTAAAATTTCCAAATCTTTTTACGAATATTTGATTTTTTTTAATTTATAAATAAATTATGTTAGAACGTATGTGTTTGGTTGCATGATAATTTTTTGTACACTTTCATGATAAAAAGTTATATTAAAATAAAAAGTGAACTAACTCATGACATAAAATTATCATGTTTGGAGGGATGCGATAACAAAAAAGAGTAACTATCATACATGACCAAACAAAGTGGGGACCATAAGAAAAAGAAAGAGGTGAGACCCTCTTTTTTTGTTTAAGAAGAAAATCACTTATGGGGTGTTTGGTTGCATGATAATGAGGATTTTTATTTTTATTTTTAAAAATTGTAAGAAAACTTGTTAAAAGAGGTGTTGGGCAACCTTGACAATTTTATGTTTTGAAAGTGATTTTCTTCTTAAACAAAAAAAGAGGGTCTCACCTCTTTTTTTTTCTTGTGATCCCCCACTTTGTTTGGTCATGAATGGTAGTTACTCTTTTTTGTTATCACATCTCTCCAAACATTATAATTTTATGTCATGAGTTGGTTCACTTTTTATTTTAATATAATTTTTTATCATGAAAGTGTACAAAAAATTATCATGTATCCAAACACCCCGTAAGCATACATCGAATCAAGTAGTCTCAAAAGTAGGTGATCAATCAAGTGGGGTCACGATATGCAGGGTAAAAAGAAAGTTCATTTATCAAAATGGCCCAGTATCAAGAAGCCCTTAGCAAGTGAAGGCTTGGGCGTTAGGGACTTAAAAGTGATGAACCAGGCATTGCTATTGAAACTAGCTTGGAGCTTTATCAATGGGCAGAAAGGGCTGTGGTCTTCCATTCTCCAAGCGAAGTATCTTAAGAACTACTCCTTTTGGGATGTTAATCCCAAGTCTGTTGATTCTCCCATCTGGAAGAATATGTTGAGCTGCAGATCCAACCTTCTTAAAGGAGCGGTTTGGAAAATCAAGGACGGGACTAATATCAACATATGGAACCAAAGATGGATTGCAGACAATAGAGGTAAGCTTTCTCTTAAGAACAATACGCCTTACTTTCCTACTAGAGTCTCGGAGATCATCTCTAATGGAAGCTGGAACAGAAGCTTAATCCTTAATTGTTTTGAGCATCATTCGGCTATGTGCATTCTGGCTACACCTTTGTTCCCGTCCAGTGAAAAGGATACTCTAATTTGGCCTTTTACACCAAGTGGAGTGTTTAACACCAAGTCGGCTTATAGATTCATTAGAGAAATGAACTTATCTCCTAGCTCCTCGGTCACTGATACCTGGAAAATTCTTTGGCACCCCATGGTTAAATTTTTTTTACCTTAAAACATGCTTACCTTTTTATGGAAGGTGCTTACTGGGAATATTCTAGATGGAGTTACTATTCACAGGAGACTGAATTACATTGATCCCACTTGTGTTATATGCAAACAACAACCTGAATCTGATTTTCACCTATTTCTCAATTGTCCTAGAAGTAGAGCTGTATGGTTGGCTTCCCCCATTGGGTGTAACCAAGACTGGATGCATACCCCTCTGAATTCTCTCATCATAATCTAGCTGAAGTGGACTAGTTCGAGGGATCCCCACCTCTCTAAAATAGGGGTTTATGCGTTAACTATTATGTGGCATATCTGGAAAGCAAGATGCAATTGGGTGTTCAGAAATTCTAAGAGGGATCCCATCAGAATTCTTAATACTGCTTTGGGTGATGCTGACTTTTACATATATAATTTTGGTGCTCAGGTTGTTCAATCTCTTTCTGATTGGACTGTGCCACCAATGGATTCTATTAAAGTCAATGTGGATTGTGCAAGTACAACTGATAAGGGGTCCATTGCCTTATTGGCACGCAACCATGCTGGTGCAGTTATATTCTGGAAAGCAAGAACATCATCTTTCTCTCATCCGCAACTGCTGGAAGCTGAGGCTATTGAGGAGGCTTGCAACTGGGCTATGCAATCTCCCTACACTGTGTGCATCGAGAGTGATGCTAAAGTGGTGGTCGACGCTATCTTAGGTCATGGATCTGCTCTTTGGAGAGCTGAATCCATCATTTTGTCTAGCCAGCAGGCATTATCTCATTTCCCTTGTATTTCTCTCAATTTCACCCCTAGAACCTGTAATCAGGCTGCGCATATCCTTGCTAGATGGGCACTGTGCTCCACTGACGCAACTGAGCATCCAGATGTTTTGCCCAGATCAGTTTGGAAACAGATTGGTCTGGATGTACCTGTTATCCATTCCAATTAATAGTAGAATTTCAAGGTTGTTATCAAAAACAAATTAGCATATTTTTTTTGATTAGTAATCAATTTTGAATGTTATACTAGGCATATACTAATACCATTTTGCTGGTCAATTTCCATAAATGAATATGTCAAAATTTAACAAAAGTATTAAATAAATTTAGGAAAGATTCAATTATACTAGAACAATTAATGATCTTTAGAGCACCCATGAAGATTATTATTTTTGGTAGGACGTTGCATACAAAAACTACTAACTTTTGGATTTTCATCTTTGGAAAATATTAAAAAAGTCTCATGTCTTCAATTGAATTGGCCAAAATGGCATTTTAATTACCTCTTTGTTGTCAGTCCCTTGTCAAGATTATAGAGAATTGTGTCCTCCGACTGAAACAATTGTCCTGCACATCTCACACGTGTGGCATCCTTTTTATATGCAAATAATAAGATTTTGTCTCTCTCCACCAATGTGAAAGAGGGTATCTCTAGACCCTCACCCCCTTGAAAAGAAAGATCTAATAATAGGCAGTCGATAAACCATTATATTGACCTAAAATTTCATTTTTTTAAAAAAAAGAATAGGACAAATGGATATGAAAAGTTCCACCATTGGCACTTGATTTGACTTAATAAAATATCATCTTTAATCTCTTTTGTGGAACATAAAATCTTAGTTAATTATCCATATATAAAAATAAAAAATCATAGCGAGAACCACTTAAAATTAAATAATAAAATATCTAAAGTTTTAAATTCATCTCTAAATTTTTTTCTAGAACATAAAATATTTTTTATTCATATCTAAAATTGAAAGGGTTACGGTGAATCATTTAAAATTAAATGATTTTTAACAAATTACTATTATATTTAAACATTTTACCAAATCATTTGAATATTTAACCTTTGATTGATTTAGAGATTATACATCAATTAAGCTAAAACAAATGGTGGCATTAAGACCAATTTTAATCTTACCCCAATCTAGGTTGACTCTGAAACCCTTTTTTATGGTTGCTAGAGAACTAATTATTCTCTCATTTGATCAATTGTCATGTACATCGTATCTATGTCACACTCTCTCATGCAGATATTAATGGGGTGTTTGGTTGCATGATAATGAAGGTTTTTGTTTTAATTTTTAAAAATTGTAAGAAAACTTGTTAAAAGAGATGTTTGGTAACCATGATAATTTTATGTTTTGAAAGTGATTTTATTCTTAAACAAAAAAAGAGGATCTCACCTCTTTCTTTTTTCTTGTGGTCCCCCACTTTGTTTGGTCATGTGTGGTAGTTACTCTTTTTTGTAATCACATCCCTCCAAACATGATAATTTTATGTCATGAGTTGGTTCACTTTTTATTTTAATACAATTTTTTATCATGAAAGTGTACAAAAAATTATCATGCAACCAAACACCCCATAAGGGTTTGCCCCACCATAAGTCCCTCTAAATTCTTTGTCACTTTTAAAGAAAGTTTCAGATAATTAAAGGCTAAATCACTAAAAAAACTCTTGCCTTTTACAAAATGGCAAACAATGGACACGGAGAGAGTGGTTTCCCACATTTAGACAATGAGATCGGGTCCTTGCGTGTATGGTCAATGTATCAATATTGATATTGGCAAGGGATGAAATATCAATATAAAAAGTGATGGTATTAAAATTTTTAGGTGTTTGATAATATTATATCAATATTAAAAATTGTATTAGGTGTTTGGCAACACGATATCAATATCAAAAGTATTATTACAAAGTTGATAAATTATAGAGTCAAAATAATTATTATCATTACAATATCAAAATAAAATATTAATATCAAAATATATTAATATGCCCCCTACCCCACCTACCAGCCACCTTTTGTGGGAGGTACATGATGAAGAGAGGGATGGGGAATAGGGATGTCAATGGTAGTAGATTTTCCAATTATATGACCCATTTGTTAACTTAATGGCTGTTAAAAGATCATCACAAATTTCTGAATAAGGTATCCATAGCTGTTTACTGATTATCCATTTTTTAACGGATATGATCGTGGATACATTATAAATCGAACTCGACAAATCATTTTCGTATCCACTAATTAACATATGATCCAACAGTTAAGAAATACATTAACCTCAAATATGATCCAACGGCCAAGAAATACATCAACATTAATCCTTACGATTATGACCTCAAAAACTTTGAAATTTGTGAGAAACACCGACCTCAACGCTAGAGTTATATCGTTGCTTTTGTTTCGTTTCTGTCCTACTAGCCTTACAATGTAGCCTTTGTTCCTCTTACTCCCTAAGATACTTATGAGTGTGATAGATTGCCCGGAGGGAGTCACCAGCACGCAGGTTATTGTCAGATGGTCAAATACATAGGTTATTGTGGGATGCTGATAGCGATGATGTTAATACAATTATATAGTTCATAAACAAATCAAGGTCATAGGTAATATTTATGGGTATTGGTTGGGGATAAGGTACAAACATGTTAACAAAATATCTTACTAAAAGGGGGGGGGGAGAGAACTAGCGGCGGATCTAGAAATTTTACATAGTGGGGTCACAAAATAAAATTAGTGGGATAACCTCTTTTTAAAACATACTAATATCACATATTTTGATAAAATATATAAACATTTATTATAGAAATTTCAAATTTTAGTGGGGTCACATGACCCCACTAAACATAGCCTGGATCGGCCACCGGAGAGAACACCTTTTATAGTTGCGTTGTTATTTGTATAGATAATATTTTTGACCTAAGGTTATGTTTATGTTGGATATATAATTGAAATTTTTTTCCTAATATTTCACCTTTACATTGTGTGGATTGTGGATGTTTTGATTTTAACGTACATTCTTTTTTGTGTTGTATTTCTATCATTAAAATTATGCATCGAAAAATCTACACAACTATTATTCTTGAAAAAAATGAAGAATAATTATTAATTCTTATGTATCCGTTAACCGATTATAAATTGTTTTTAAGCGAATATTTATAATGCGGTTCGTGGGTAGACCGATTACCGATAGTTGACAAATAGTATGTGAGCGGGTACTATTTATTTTATAGGATATGGATATAGATATTATTATTATTCGACTCGTATTCGACTCGTTGACATTCCTAACAGGGGAGGATCAGGAATGAACTGCTCCGCAATTGGCTTGTCAGCCAAAGTGCTCGTAATCATGCAGAAGATCGAAGTGAGTGAACAAGTCAGCCCTTGATCATCTCCTTTCTCTCACCCCCAAATGCTCCAAGAGTTGAACGTATACACAATTTGAAGGCTAGGACAGCACGGCGGCGACGAGGGCATGCGTCGGACCGCAAAAGGTTGTAGCATCGAGAGCATTGCTAGATCAGGGGCCGGCTTTCTCACCAGCAACATTAATGCCGATCCTGCAGGCAGTAAGTATTCGTTGCCAGCAACTCCCTCTCATCGGCTGTAGGATGGGAAGCGAAGTCCCATGCACCTTCTTCGGATTATTGTAGTTCTCCTCGACTCTATGCATAGTATTCCTTTTTCCTTCCCGAGCGCCCTATCTTCTCCATTGTCACATATGTTCTACTCTCCTATCGATCTCTCACTCCCATGTCTCTTACCGCGTCTCATCATTTCTTTTCTTCCTCCTTCCCTCCCGAGGAGATGCTTCGGAGAGGAGCTTGGCCGCGGAGGAGTCAACCGTTGAGAGAAGGTTGGAGAGACGGCGAAGGAGAGTCAACCTGCAGGGTAGAGAGCCCACCGTGTGGACCTGTATTAACTTTGATATGCTTTGTACTGTTAATTTTAAAAGTAAAAGAGATTGCCACACACCTAAAAGTGTCCTATATCAATATCAATATGAAAACTGATACTGACAAAGATCCTAAATGCTAAAAACAAACAGGTCCTTAGTTGATTATATATATATATATATATATATGGTGTGTGTTTCCCACATTCAACTTCAATATTGGCACATTTTATCACTGCAAATAGCATAACAACTCAATTTCTAACTCCATCTATATTTCACTAACTCTCTTATATAGATTACTAACTCCTCTTTTTGTGTTTTGCAGGACTCATGTTCATATCTTACTAACCTTATGCCATATTTTACTAATCTCTTTGGTAATTGTTAGTGGTTATGAATATCTCGTTTGAATCAAATGTGAAACGTGGTGCGTTCTTAATAGCGACCTTCTCTCCAAGAACCAACTGAGATGATCATCTAACTCTCACATAGATGTGACACCCGGTTGGCTTATACTTCAAAGTCTTTCTACCCTTGAGAATGTGCGATGCTGCCTATGCTAGTCTAGAAATATGACCCAACCAATTCTTTGACGCAGGCACCAATGCCGTCGTTGGCATGACAAACACAACCTAATCGAGAACACACGGTTCAAGACAAGCAATAGTCAAAATAGTCAGGGGTGTGCACGGTCCTATTCGGATCAATTTTTTTTTTAAATTGAATCAAATCAAATCACACCATCAAACAAAATCGAACCAGATCAATTTCAATTTGATTTGGATCGGTTTAAAATAAAAATAGATAAAATATTTAAATAATTAAAGTTTTACATATATATTGAATTTTAAATTAAAATAATCAAAATAAATATTATTTTATCATAAAAATTATATAAATATCATTTTTATTAATAATATAATAGTTTTATAATATTTTAATTAAATTAGTTTAAATTTTTTAGTTGGTTTGGACCAATTTGGAGGATCTCTAAACTGAATTAAACCAAAGTTGATTCAAACCGAACCAATCTGAACAGTTTAGTTCTCAGACACATAATCTTAACTGCTTAGGTGTTGTAATAATATATATACGTTAACAAATGGACAAATAATATATATATGTTAACAAAGTATGGTTTAAAGTGAACTAAATATTGATTTGATTTAATTTGGAAGATATATTTGATTTCGTTTGACGTGGATTTAAAAAATAAATAAAAGAAAAATCGTGAAGATCCCTTGACTTCTGCTATAGTCAAATCAAGCGCGATGCTCTTTCTGCATGCAAATATAGTTATTCTTTTTTTTTTGAAAAACAACACGTCTATTCATAACACAGTTAAGTACAAATATGGTAATCAAACAATAAAACGAGAAAAAAAAACACATGTAAACATGCAAATGAAGCTGCGGGATGATGCTCTGCACGAACGTGAGGACTTCCTCCAGACGCGTGGCCATCAGAACAGCGGCGTACAGAGGCAGATAGACCCGTGGACATGCCAGAATAAACGGATATTAAAAGGCTGCAGGGGGTTTAAACGGATCCATATCGGGATTAGTATCAATTTACGCAGGTAATATATATCCAATTAAAATACCCGTTTGGCTCTGTCCACTCCGAATTAGTCTTTTATGATATATTCATAATAAATAATTATATATTTAAAATTATGATTGAATATTTTCCATCATACATCAGTATGCTTAGTCAACATTGATAAATATACGATAAGCTTTATATGTTAAATTTTATATTTACATATTATTAAATATAATAATCAAAACTTCGAAGATAACGTGGTCCGTAGGCGCTCCAAATTTGAAGGATAGACGACTATGATAATATCCGATCTGAGTACCTATATCTACGCCTGACTCAGACCTGATACAGAGTACATGATCAGGGAGTGGATAACACCGAAACACCATATCTGCCCTCTGGACAAACCTACGGTATTCTATTTCAGTTCTTTTAATTAAGTGCTGTTAGGTGCGGAGATAATTTGGAAGTAATCTAAGTTTATCTTCGAAATTTTATGATACCAAACATGCTCTTAAACTTCCGCACCCTTGGGGCTTCCTCTAATTCCTTCCCCCTCCCTCCCTCATCCTCAGTTGCCCTTTCTTTTCCAGAAGTGGGCAAAGCTAGGCAACTTAACCTAATGCCAGTTGCAGCGTTGAAACATGGAGTCTGTATATCATGAAAGGCCGTCTCTCTCAGTTGTCGATCAGTACTGGACGCCTTCGCCGTTGGGTCCCTCCATTTGGACGGACAGATATATATATATCATCTGCTCGCGTGGCTCAGGGTTTGGCGGTGGTGAGTACGTCGGTCAATATTTGGCCGTAGGAGTGGCCTTTGCCAGCATGCTAGAGCCCGGAGAATCTCTTCTGAGGGTTGATCTCATTATGTATATTACGTTGTTAGCTTTCAATCAGGCATGCATGCACGGGGATCCCTGTGACCGCATATTAGAGGCACAGTAGCTGAACCAAAGCGATGTGTGTATATGTATGCATATGTATATATGTAGCCACGACATGTCCCTAAAGAAGATGAAGACTACATGGCTAGCTGAGACTGGTTAGGGTTGCAGATCCTACGAAAAATTAGGGCGACCGTCAAATCACGGTCCATCCATGGAGGCCATGAATTTCAAGTCTCCAGTTACGTAGCTAGCCAGCTAGCTAGCGGCTTATTAGGGCTGTCTCGTTTAATTACCACACGAGGGATGTCGTTACGCTATACATATTCAATGCCCGTGGCACATCAAACTTTGACATTATCCCTCTACTTCAAATTAGTTACTGTGCCTCCTGCTGCTTGTGATAGAGCTGTAAAAATAGAGCTGGTCCAGCATGCATGCCCACCATGGTCAAAAGATCGGACATGTAAATTAAAGACCTGGGTGGCGTTTCATTTAACTTAATATGTTGTCTAAGGGGCTGTTTGATTACGCTGAACAAAACTCTATTGTCTGATTCGGTAAGACTTCTAAGAATTCAGCTTGTTTGATAATGCATCTTATCCAACGTCTGACTGTATCACTTATATCTGAATAAGCTCTGACCAATTCAGACATGAGAATTAGCTTTTTCCAGATCAGAGGTTGTGGCGCAGGATATTTCTTCATATGTTACGTGACTGACAACATAGCGTAACGGGGTTGGTCAAATAGAATGTTTTTATTTTAAATTTTATTTAAATATTATACTCCAGTAATATTTATCTCAAACTCATTTTTTATATTTGGAAAATATTTGATCAATAAATAACTTTAATTTAAAGATAATAAAGTTGTTCACCAAATTAAGTTTTTATCATAAATACTTTTAAATTAATTTTATAAAAATATTATTTGATAATTGTGTAAACAAATATTTTATTAACATTCTTGTCAAAGAAAAGAAATCACTTGTATCTTAATCAACTTAAATATTTTTTTACCATTAATTAAGATGTTAGAGATGAAACTAAAATTTTATATTTTTAGATGTTTTATCAAAAAAAATTTATCACTAATATCTTAATCAAATTCACCACTTTTTTACCACCAAATAAGAGGTTAGAGGTGAAATTAAATATTTTTTACCACTTATTTAAAAATTAAATCTGAAATTCAGAGTTTAAATTTTCAAATTAAACTAAATCAAACTTTCACCTTATCCTTTTATTTAGAATAAGTTTAAAATTTTATTTAGAATAAGATATATGTATGTTAAAAGGGGAAATAAAAATCTAAACACATTATATCAAATTTTATTAGTAATACAGGCTTTATTACCTAACTCATTAATAAAAATATGTATCCTTAAATTAGTTTGGGAAAAATATATATATATTTTTTAAATTTATGTATTTCTCATAATGTTTCGTGTAAATATTATATATTAAGTTTGTATATATTTAGCTCTTGTCTAGATAGTACTCATTCTATTAAGTTTTTACTATAATACAATTTTTATAATAAAATTTATTAAAATATTTTTTGACTCGTTATATAATAAATTTTAAATGTTACGTTCAAATTTTAAAAATTTTATATTTTCTATGGACACGTGCACATGTGATCCAAAAGTTTAATGTGGAATTAGTTTAATTAGATGTTGATTTAGATGTTTTATGAAACATACTTATCACTTATATCTTAATAAAGTTCAGTACTTTTTTACCCCATGTTAAGATATTAGAGGTGAAATTAAGAGGTTATATTTTCAGATTAAGTCTAATCAAACACCACCTAAGATCTTAATTTCATCTCTAAACGTTAAGTTGAATTAAACCTAATCATTAAATTAAGTGAAAACGTTAATAAGAACCAATATTAATAACAAATTTCACTTAAATCGTACTAAAATAATAAAAAAATGCATAAAAATAAAAGATAATTCCTATAAAAATACACAGAGCAAAAAATTAATCCAACAACCTTTTTTTACAAGTTGTTAGATTTCTTTTGCTTTGTGCATGTTTTGTAATTTTTGGTAGGCATTTTTATGTATTGTTTTATGAAATGGTTTCAATTTGATCATGTTAACATATTGTTGATGTTTACTCTTATTTGGTTTATATTTTATTATGCTTACTCATTTAATTAAGTAGCGTTACCCACTTGATTTCATGGTCATGTTAAATTTAACTTTGACATGTTTTGTAACCAGGTCATTTTTATGTATTGTTTTATAAAGTGAAGTTAATTTGATTATCTTTACATTATGTTAATGATCAAGTCTTTAGTTTGACTTTGATTATGTTTCTTTATTTATTTAAATTTTAAGTCATTTATGTGACCCATTTGTTTTACTTTACATATTTAAAGTTCATGAGGATTTGATGTCACTTATGCAACAACACATCATGTCAAGTGAACAAGAATTTGTTTCATTTCAACTTGAGTACATGGTATATGGGAGTACAATGAATGAGAGAGCATAAAAGCTTTGTTTCTTAATGAGTGGAGTTGATTTCCATCATAAAATTTTATAGAGTTTTTATGCATATTTCTTATGCATTGTTCATATTTTTTTTTTGAAAATTTTGCACCACTCAAGCTAGACTAAGTTGGATTTGTTATGTATATCCAAAATAATTTCATTTGCATGTGATATTTCATCCAATTTTGGCAATATTGAGCTGGACCAAACAGAGAGTTTGCTCTATATATGCTACAACATATTTGTTTGTATTTGAAATACTATGTTTTGATCAACCTTCTTTGTTCGAAAGAGGATGAAAATCAAAATTTGGGCAACACCTCGACTGGATCAATTGAAAAACTTATTTTCTAATTATCTTCTCTATACCCTGAGCATAAATTTTTAGTACTATCTCATAAGATATTCTCTCTCTCCTTACTAATAGTGAATGATGTCTTATTGTCTATTCAATTGTCTCCACTATATTTCTTTTACACCCAATCTATTAACTATACCAGACCATCTAATAAAGTGTTCAATAAGCCAATAGTCAAAGCAAAATATGTGCTCGATAAAACATTATTGGTGACTTAGGTCAAAGGTTCAGTTATCCAACCATGATGACAAAAAATTATGATTGACAGTTAAGTAGAATATCACACTCAACCATTCTCATTAGTTCAAAAAACTAATTCTATTAATGAGTATATGTGTGTGTATCTTAATGTTTCAACACTAATGACTAATGGGATTCATCATCTTCATCTTATGGGAATATATTATATACATTAGTCTATCTAGATCTTTAATATCTCATCTCAAGGATCCTTTGATTACAAATATTTATATCATATACATTTAGATAATTGATCTCATCATGATTTAATCATCACTGTATGTGTTCAGTGACTTCATTACGATATATACATCTGATAAGAGCTCGTAATGAAAATATGTCAATTAATTGACTGAAATATTTTAAAAAATGTCAAATCATATCAAATATGATTGACTTATAAGGTATTTATTTCTTTCAAGGACTTGGATCCATTTGGCTCCAAATAATAGTAAAATCAGTGAACTTATTACACAGTCTTGCACCTCCACACTGCCGCCACAAAAGCCCTTCATGCATGAGACTTGCCACCATCTGACTAGAAGCCTAGCTTTTCTCAATGTCATTTCCTGTAGATGTCCTCCATGCCTTTAAGTCACCCAAGACTTGGCCTCCATAATTGTCGATTTGCCGTCAGCCATAGCATGCTACCAATTAGATGCTCGACTTGCTTTGCCATTGTCATTGCCTCTGGAGCTACCTCATTGAAGCCTCCTCTTTGGAATATAATGTCAAGGATGTTGTTTCATGTGGTCTTGCACCAGAGCTCCACCTATGCTAGATGCCACTAGTTTGCTATTGGAGTCTCTTTCGCACTATCATGACTTGCTCTGTTCACTACCTAGGTGTGCCCTCCACGCATAGTCCCCAGATCTTCACATCATGGTTCGCCGGGTCGCGACCCGGACCCAACCCGGTCGGTTTTGGGGCCGACCGACCCGGTCGCGACCCCAAGACCCCGACCCCATTTTAATTTTTTATTATTATTTTTTGCGACCCGGGTCGCGACCCCGGCCGACCCGGGTCGGTTTGGGGCCAAACCGACCCGGTCCCAACTCCCGACCCCACCTTCCTTGCTTCACATGATCGTTGTTTAGTTCATGCCTGTACCAGCTTTCTCTATGCTAGAGTCATTGCTGATCTATTGCAGTTAGATGATTGCACTCATGTAGTCTCTCTAGACAGCCACCTTCACTGATTGGTCCCGCTTGTACCACCACAAGAGCAATTTTTGTAGCTTCTAGTGCTCCACCTAGCACCGCCAATCACTGCCAATCGGTTTGTTGCCAGCCTACACCATGGAGCATAGTTGTCAATGTCGCAAATCAATTGTCATATGCCTATTGCAAACTCAAGCCTCCATGAGATCCTACTATGTCATCATCAACTTCGATCACTAAAAGTTTGATAGTAATTTGTTGTAATGTGGAATAAATCATTTGATTCCGATGAACAGAGTCAAACCTTGAATATCAACTTGAGAATAGAGATATAGTAAGGCAAGCACACAAGGCAAAAAGACAACGGTTTAATATGGTTTGGCATAGTGGTGCGATTAACATAACGGAGTAGCACTTTCCAAGAGGAACAAATATTCTCTCCAATACTCTCAAATAACAAAGCTTTCTCTCTCTCACACACACCCCACCCACACATGGATCTCGTTTGAAGCTTACTAGGTGTGCATACAACCAAGAGGACTTGGCTATAGAAGCCTACAATGCATCCATGATACTGTCCACGTCAAGAGATAAGATCTGCACTTTCTTATCCATGTGGTTTCTCACATCTTCAAGGAATTTTGCTTGCCCATATCTTTTACCCACTTTTCTTCTTGCTGACGTTATCCACCGATTTTGTTGGGAGTCCTTTCGCACGCACGTCTTTGTGCTTCAGTGATGGGGAACTGCCTTTCTCACTTGGATGAGAAGGCGAGATGTCATATAGCATATATTGACATAAATTCGATGCCCACAATCAAACACACATTACATTGTTTTTACCAATTTGATCAAATCATCTTCGCATGCTTGATATCTATTGAGCGTATTCTATCTATACACGTGTGAAATGAAAATCCAACATCAAAGATTCAACTTGAATCCTTATATCCTGTGGATGTCATAGAGAGGAATTCAACAACATCTTTCTTACTATTTTCCGATACTTATGTTTCTGTAGGTCCCAGAATAGATAACCTAAGAGGAAGGTATGAATTGTGTTTGCCCTGAATAAATTTTTGTCACATTTTAAAAACATAAATCACTTTTATCTAATGGAAACACACTCATTGTGCTCAACATGTTACAACCACACTGATGGGGGAAAATCGATCAAATCATTATGGGCACAAGGATTTATAGCAGTTTGTTTCGACTAGATAACACTATTAATAAGATGTACATGCACTATCTCACACATACCTACGTAAGAATTTTAAATCATACAATACATATTCAACCCACACACACAAACTGGTAGCTAGAGTACATATACTAACACTTGAAATTCCTTCGCTATTGTGAAAATTCTAACTAATCTACTCTTCATCGTAAGGAAAACACGCTTTTTTTTCAAAGAAACAATCAATATACAAATATCGTTAAGCTTGAATAAGATGATGAAGAATCGAAACAAATTTTGACTTGATGAGCTTGACTTGAAGAGAGGAAGAAATTAGAGATCCCTTTGGGATCATCTTCTATATATGTTGTGGAAGTCATTGAAATTGAGTTTCTCTATCAGCCGGTTGAGCTTGAGCACCATCACAATATTGTCCCCTTCTTGTATAACACGAAAATGTATACCTCAATAACTCTTAGGATTTATTCATAAAAATCAGAGTTTTTATAGCCTCAATTCCCTCCAACATTTAAATTTTGGATGACCTTTATTTTTCATATTATATCTAGCTTCTATATTCCAAAATGACATCTTAGAGAGACTCTTAATAAAATATCAAACTTCTTACGAGTTCTATATTGATTATTCAGCTGACTTGTACGATTGATCAATTTTTTTTTCCTGCATTAGAAAAATTAGTCGAGCATGGCAGCCAACCGATGAACTTACGATTTTTCAACCTAAAATTGTTTTGTAGATATCGGTCAACCGACGCGATCTTATTAGTCGACTGATAAACTTTTCTTTGTATTGTACAAGTACCATGCATGTTGGGAATGATTCGTTCAGCTTTTGCACTTTAAATTCTTACTTGTCTCTTTCAAAGAGTTGTGTTATCCCTTATGATATTTCTATCGATCTAAACACCATCTTCTATGCTTGATTTAAATTCTATATTATTTTCTTCTTATATAATTTATTCATCATTAAAATACATAGAAAGTAGTTACGTTGTTTCTACCTTGTGCTTTTTCGCCTCTCACATCTTTCTTACATCTTGAGTAGCCGTATTTTATTTGTCCTTCTTGGTTACAAAAATAACATGTCTGGTAACCTTAGTCGTCTCAGTTGTTCTCCCCTAACCTCCACCTAGAATCTAAGTATATGACTGTCGATTGGCATCCCTATTCCCTTATGCTTTCGACATACTCGTTCATGAGTAACGTAGCAATAACATTACTATATGTACACACTCAAGATGAGAAGTCTAGAAAAATTCAGCTTCACTAAATCGAACGGTAAAAACTACAAACTTTCCCCTCAGGTCAGACTCCTTCCAATATCCGACTCCATATATAAATGAGTTACTGGTTTGTGTTATTCATGAGGAGGATTTAGTAATGTAATAGACTCTTTAGCAACAAAAAAAGAGTAAAAATAGTCACATAACCGTTTTAAGTGACGGGGAGGGTGACTACTTCACCCCCCTTGATGATGGCGGGATCGAGCTCCCCTACATCCACCCTCCTTAATAACATAAAAATGGAGAGATGATCCCCCCCCCCTCCCCTCTGTCCACCGGCATGCATCCTCAGATCGACCTAATTCGTATGGCCTAAGAGAAGAGAAGTCTCGCAGCGACCCAAATAGTCGGACCCCCAGTCAACGGGTCAAGTCAGTTAGCTGGAAGATCACCTCATGAACAGTGCGCCGGGTCCTACCCGAAGCCAGCCGGCGGGACAAATGGGGGTCCCGGCCGCCGCGGCTATCTATCCCCTGCTGCGGCTGTCGTCCCCCCGTACGCAAAGGTAACCCTAGGTCAACTTCCTCAACGCCCCGGTTAAACCTCCCCTCTCCCTCGACGCTAACCACGGTTAAACCTCTCCTCTCCCTCGACGCAAACCATGGTTAGGGCAGAGATTTAATTAAGCAAGTACACATCACCGTCAATTATGTAATCCCGCATTGTTTACGCGGCTCACGCAGGCTATGACATTAGGTCGCCCCCTCGTACTCATCCATCCCCCCCCTCTCTCTCTCTCTCTCTCTCTCGCTCTCTCTCTTCTTTTCTAGGGTCGTTGGTTAATTTGATTTTTGAATATTTGTTCTTTCAAATCATGTCAAACTAGATTACCTCCCAACGGAATCAAATATATTGTCCCATTCGAATCATCTTTTATTAAGGTATAATATATAACAACAAATGATTTTATTTGTTTTGTTTTAAATCACAGTTTATTAAAATTTAGTGTATATCTATATGTTTCATTAGTTTAATCTTAAAAACTTTTAAAACAATTTGTTTCCAAAAATATACATATACTAGTAATAGATATATGATTTAAAACAAATATTCGATGTAATTCAAATTATTTGATTTATTGATTTAATTCCATTCAAAGGATCTTAGAAATTAAACTAAATCGATCCATACTTCAAACAGGACTAAACGGACCGATTTGATGTGATTTTTCTGGTTGAACCCGACGGTGAAAAGCGCGCGCGCTCTCTCTCTCTCATGTCTGCGGGTCATCGACTATCACACCCATCCACTATATTGTATTTGCCTATCAAAACCTGGAGAAGGGCTTCTTGCTTTTGTCTCTGGCAGTTTCTCTTCTCCTTCACTCTGTCCCTCACGGTGCTTCCCTGTCATCTCTCTCTCTCTCTCTCTCTCTCTCTCTCTCTCGTTCCACTCAACCTGGTTTTTCTAATCCTCTTCCCACCAGGAGAGAGGGGAGTTCGGGCTTCTCTCATCGGCCTCCCTCTCTCCTTCCTCTTCCTCCTCCTCCTCCTCCTCCTCGCTGTGCTTCTTCTACCAAATCTCTTCCAACCCTTGCCTTCTTTTTTTTTCTCCCTTGGCAGCTGGCTGTGATCAAGTTTAAATATTAAACCCTAGTTTTAAATCGTCTCTCTTGAACCTTTCCTGTGTGTTTTAAAACCGAGCAGAGAAGAAAAAAGAGAAAAAAAAACGATCTATCCCTGTTTCTTCCTCAATATTTTTAATCTCTTCCACCCCCTTTCTTTCTTCCTTTTGATGTGGGCATGGCGCGGTTGGATCTAGGCGCCGCCTCCCGGTACATGCACCAGCTCCACCGTCCCGACCTCCACCTGCAGCACCACAATCCCGACTCCGACGACGACAACAACGGCAACCATAACGCTAACGCTAGCAGCGGTGCTAGCCGCAGCGGGCCGGGCGGCGGCGGCGGCGGCTTCCCCGGGCTCGTCGGCGAGAAAGATGAGTCGGGGCAGGGCCTGGAGCTGGTCGCCGCCGGAGGCTCGGGACCTGGGGACATCGTGACCCGGAGGGCCCGCGGCCGCCCGCCGGGGTCCAAGAACAAGCCCAAGCCGCCGGTCATCATCACCCAGGAGAGTCCCAACACTCTGCGGGCTCACATACTCGAGGTCAGCAACGGCTGCGACGTCTTCGACTGCGTGGCCACCTACGCGCGGCGCCGCCAGCGGGGGATCTGCATCCTTAGCGGCAGCGGCACGGTCACGAACGTTAGCCTGCGCCAGCCTGCAGCAGCTGGGGCTATCGTCACTCTCCACGGCCGCTTCGAGATTCTCTCCCTCTCCGGGTCTTTCCTGCCGCCCCCGGCTCCGCCGGGTGCAACCAGCCTCACCGTCTTCTTGGCCGGAGGACAGGGGCAGGTGGTGGGAGGCAACGTCGTCGGCGCCCTCGTTGCCGCCGGGCCCGTGATCGTTATTGGTGCCTCGTTCACCAACGTCGCCTACGAGCGGCTACCGCTGGAGGAGGAGGAGCAGGCTCAGATGCAGCCGGCTGTTTCTCAAGGATCAGGAGACGGCGGCGGAAGTGCCGGCGGCGGCGGCGTCGGTAACCCGTTTCCCGACCCGTCTTCCGGCTTGCCCTTCTTCAATTTGCCGCTCAACATGGCCAATTGCCAGCTGCCGGTCGACGGGCATGGTTGGGCGGGGAATGCCGGAGCTCGGCCGCCGCCTTTCTAGCTAAGAGTGAAGAAGGTGGCTGCGCACGTCGGTGTAAGAATGGATTGAGGGGGCGATCTCAGACATTTCAGCAGATGAGTTTGGAAAGGTCAGCACATTTTAGGATTTTATGTACAATTTTCGTTCTTGTTCTTGTTCTTCCTGTTCCTTCCTTTTCTGTACTTGTTTCCCCTTGTTTCTCTCTCTCTCTCTCTCTCTCTCTCTCCCGTTAACACCCTTGGGTCATGGTGTCGTTGTGCTACCTTCTCGGAACATCTTCTTCTCATAATCGATGGGGTTTGCTGCCGTGCGCCTGTTGCAGTTTGATCAAAAATCTCTCTCCTCTTCTGATGTGATGTTGTTAATTGGCAGCCATATACATATATGCTTTATAACCGTGCCTCTCTGATCTTATCCCACTGTAGTATCGCTGTTCTCCTGTAGCTAGGTAGATGGCTGCCGGTTTCAGTAACCAATTGATTTTCTTCAGGGATAGGCATTTTGTGTAGCACCCCCAGGGTATATATGTTGCTGGATTGAATCAGTGCTCTAGCTACCAACAACTCCGCTTAACAACTTGTCATAGGTGGAGTTGAAAGAATCTAAAGTTAAGCGTGTTTCTTTAGGATCGAGTAGTAGGAGGATGGATGACCTTATCAGAAAGCAGCTGCCAATTAACACTGAGCCTGCCAACTAATTTAATCAGTACATTTTACTGACATATTTAAATTGTAGATGCAGTGAAATAACAGGGAACCACCCAAAAGCATTTGGCTCAGGTGCTTCTTTCTAGACCACTGCTGCCAACATTCAAATTAATATACACGGATTGAAGAGTTGCCCTAAAAACAAACCCAGGTGCACGCGCCATCGTTTTGGAATTTGCTTCTTTGATTTTCTGGTTTCGTCTTTCCCGAGATCTTAATGAGCGAGCCCCTACTACGGAATCTTTGGCTGTCTGTGGACTTGCTTTAAACTCTCTGAATCTATAAAATGGTGATCAGTCAGATTCCCTCGAGTTGCACTGACTGCAATGGGCGTTGCTGCAATTCGGAAAGCGCCCATATATGTCTCTCTCCCTAGCTTCTTGAAATCTTTTCAACTCTATGTTGCTGCTTTGCTGGTGTGATACCCAAGCACAATGTGTTAATTGATTGAATCAATGGAATAGCTTATCAGTTTTTGGAAGTTAAATTGAAAGAACAATGCAATTTAAATACGACTGACTTGGAGTACTCTGTCATAAATGACATTTTTGGAAAGACAGTCTCAACTTAATATGGTTGTTGAGACAGAACTGATTAGTTCAATCAAAGCTCGTCATCTCGTGGTCCTTTGCGAGGCTCCTCCTAATTAAAAGACTGTTCTTGCTAACTAAACAGGCTATATATATATATATATACACGAAACTGTACTTTTGGATGCATGACTAATTAGTTATGGTGCTTCGTAGAAATGTGTACTGTAATTTGATTTCTTCAGATCATGTAGGCTGACCCTATACCTCGATGAAGATCTACCATCTTTCACTTTGAAAGGACTTCCTGACCTCGACATGTGCATCTTGAACTTCAAAAATGTCGGAACTGGTATCTCGATGTTTCTTTAGACCATGTCTGTGTGCATCGGAAGAGCTCGATTCATCGTGATTGGAGCGAAGTCAGCTTTAGGAAGCATAAGCACACGCCTAAGAGTTTTCCAGGTGACCATGCATCTCTTAGAAATCTCAAATGCTTCTCTTAATTAATTCAGTATCAATTATTTTATATGCTTGCTTTTGTTATGGTACTGAGATCAAATTTAATGCATAAACGTCTCTGATTTCTAGCTTGTGTGTGATGCTTAGATGTTCGTTCAGACGAAGTGCTATGATTAGGGATTTGTGCTCTTAAAATATTTTTGATGCCGAAGTCCACATGAGTTTATTCAGAAAAGAGCATGGAGTCTAGTCATTTGCCATAGATATCATGCCTGCCGTAAAAAATAATAATATTCATCACCTTAAATTTAGCGGAATGGCTCTTTCTTGCAATTCAGTCACTTCGTACAAGCTATCACTGATTACCAGTTACAAATATTCAGGTGTGACAACTAGTTAGTTTAATTACGTGGTGTTTTGGTTGCATGATGAATTGAGTTTTTATTACAATTTTATGTTTATGTAACAAAACTTGTTTGACAACTATTACAAATTTATCTTTTTAAATAAATTCTTTTCTCGGACAAGAAAAGAGATGAGACCCTTTTTATTTAGTGGTCTCCATCTCTTTTTTGGTCATACACATGGTTCTCACTCTTTATTATTACCACATATGCCCAAACATGTCAATCTTTAATCATTGGTTGGCTTACACTTTATTTTAATATAATTTTTTGTCATGAATATATATATAAATTCATTGTGTAACTAATTAAACACCCTATTAGTTTCTCTTTTAGTGCCTGACACAATACTAATTTGCACCATAGAGCTTACTGATGTGACGACGATGAATGCTATTATATATTGACAAATAAGTTGTTATCCATGATAAATAACTTATTTGTAGTGACAAATGACACAATTCCTATCTGAAATGGCATTATCTCTTAAATAACTGCTTATCCAATCATTCATCTCGTCGACATTTTGTAATAGCTTTCCTATGAAGGGATAACACAGAAAGAATACATATGCAGAAAAATTTGCTTCCACGCTTTCTATATATGTTGCTACATCTCATATGCTTCGCCCTGATTATTTCAGTTAAGCAGCAAGCATTTCTGTCTCAGTACTGATAAACCATTGGCAATTTCTTCTTTAATTAGCAAGGAACGATGATATATATAATTGGATTCCTCTTCTTTTCAAGCAAACAGATGCGTTAGTCCAGACGAGCAGATAACTGCCATGAATTAAACAAAGTTTTTGCTGCATATATAGGAGTTAAATCTATCTTAGAAACAGTAACATTTTATACTACTTTCCTCCAATGGAAGAACAGCGTACATGTTTCTTGGACTCCAAATCATAGATATGCATGCTTTGACAAATGTTCTGCTCTGTCAGCTTGATCTGGATCGTGAATACTTTAGCAACCATATTTTACAGGTTAGTCTTTAGGGAGTGCTTATGATGGATTAGATTAATGTCGATTCTCAGAATATAGAAGAATTTCAATATTCCATATCACTGCCATCACACGAAATGAATCTAGAGTATCACGACCACCAAATGACATGATTCCCCCTTACATGCGGTCATCTTCGTAGGGGGAGGAGGCCGCCACTCGCTCTGCCGCCCCCTCCTTTGTTGGTCCTTCTGAACGATGGAAGAATTAGGGTTGACAGGGAAGAACTGGGCGCTCTCTGCAAGCTCACCGGTGAGCTCTATCTTCGTGCGCTGCATCATCGCATGCTCTATTGCCGCCTGCATCCTACGCTGCTTTGCTTGTAGCTAGGGTTGAAAATTTTTCAGTGGCCATGGTTGATACGGGGCTGCGGCTCTCCTTCATTGCTCTCCGTACGGATGAAAGTATGAAAGAATTAGACATAAAAAAATCAAGTGATTCAAGTTCACATTATGTGTTAGAGGGTAAATTGGGGTCCAAATTGAGAGAGACGAAAAAGACTAAACAATATGAAATTAATAACTTTGGGACTAATAATAATTTGAACAGACATGGGGACCTGATAAATTGAGATCCTATTTTAAAACTAAAATTTGTAAAACTTTTAAAAATACAGGAACATATTTGAAATTGAGGTAAATTATAGGCTGGTGTGTAAAAAAGTTTCTTTTAATATGTAGCATGTGTTAGAGAGAATAATTGATAGTGATTTTTTTTCTACGTAATTGGCTTCACAAAATGAACTGCCGAAGATGAATAAGCCAATAATATGTGGCCTACCATGACCAAACAACAATGGACAATGTTGTGCTTGAATCATGAAAAAAAAACCAACTGTGAATAGCAGCATGGTAAATAGAGATGCGCATTTACAAACATTAATGGTTGTCCAAACTCACAATTTCCCAGTAAAGGTCATCATTATACTTTTAGATTTTTTTAGATATTTGCCATGGATTATTAAGTTTTCACTAGTGCTCCAGATCATATCTAAAAAAATGTTTTATTAATAGCATTAAATTATTTATCACTTGTAGAGATTGTTAGTGTTGCCTATGATCTTATGCTATTAACACTTGTACATTTTTGTAAAAGCAAATCTCACTAGTAACATTTAAAAGTGTAGAAAATAAAAGCCAAGCTAACTTCATTTGAAAAGAAAGATTAATCATTTTATTTTATTATTTTTTTGTTTTTTTTCGCAAAGCTTGTAAAGTTATTTTAAGTGAAATGGGTCAGTGATTTTAGATGTTAATGTTAAAAAACAAACACACATTTGGAAGAAAGATTCCTCTAATAATAAAATGGGTAGAAACAATAAATATATAAGATTAAAGTTCTCAAGATAAATAATAGAAGTTAGATACAGAAGTCAATATCATGTGGATGAACATCACTACAAAGATCAGAGAGAGTTAAAAAAAAGAACATAAAACGTAAATAGGCTTAAGATTATGATGCATCTAAATTGTTGACATGATGCAAAAGATGGTAAAGAAATGCGGTAGCAAAAAGACTAATAAATGAATAAGAGATGACCTTCTTAAACAGCTGTACAAAAAACTTAGAACTAAAGACGGCAAAAAAGAGAATGAGAGAAAAAAGATTTAAACATCTTAGCTAATTTATCTATATTAAGTATCAAACAGAAAATGTCTTTGATTAAAAATGGTGTCATTAAATAAATAAAAAATTATTTTGACACTCTTTCCCACCATAGATGACGTAGGGAATGTAATAAAACTTATAATTCATTATACTAAAAGATTTAAATTTTCAGAGATTAAAAACATTGAAGAAGATAAAAACAGGGAAATTACGTGACCCCATAACATTACTATTAAAGTAAAAAAATATTTGATAGATTTAGAGATGGCATTATTGATTCGGCTTTTTAAAAAAAATATTAACCTCTTGAAAAATACCAAATGAATAAATATCATCATAACCGTATTTAGGATAAAAAATGAGATATACAAGATTGTTAAATTATAAAAGAATCATGCTTATTAGTCATACTATAGATTGTAAACAGAGTTAAAGATTGGCAATCATAGGATTGTATAAAATATTTTAACTATAACATTGGAATTTTTATCTAATTGAACTGCAATGTACCTTAATTTTTTATCACATGTTTGATGAAGAAATATCAAGATTAAATAAGAATTTTTATATAGTGTTTATTGACTTGAAAAAGTTTATTAAGAGTACCAAAAGGTATTTTGTTATGGATATGTATTGGAGCAAAATGGCACCTATTAGGTATACACAAGTAATAATATATATATAAGATAAATTATTACTGGTGTATACACAATTGAAGAAAAATATGATATTTCCTAATTTAATTAACTTAGATCAAAAGTATATGGTAAGTCTCTTGTCTTTTGTATTATTTTTAGATGAAATAGCAAATAATATATTAATAAAAATGCATATCCTACAAATCAATCATATTTTATATTATTTAATATTTTTTTAATATCATAATTAATTTAACTAATTGGCTTTTCTACATTACCTTGAACTAATTAGATGTATATATCGTAATAAAATTCTTGGTCACATGCAATGCTAATTTAATTATGATAGGATCCTTATGCCCTACATGCATAGATTAATCATTTTAAATGTATGTGATCTAAATATTTTTATTTGTAAGAATCTTGAAATAAGATATTAAGGATATTGATAGATTAATGTATGCGATGTCTTATCATAAGATGGGATTGACTAATCTCATTGGTCACTAATGTGAAAACACTAAGATACATATATATATACTTATCAGTGCAATGAGTTCATTGACTCAATTCAACTTAAAAGCGTTAAATGATTTTTACCTAATTATCAATCATAGTTCACCATCATCACAACTTCATAGTTAAGCACAACCTAAGTTGCTAAAGATGTCTTACTAGACATATCTTGTGATTGAACTATTGACTTATAGATCATCGATACAATGGTCTAGTATAGTTGATAGATATGATACAAAGGAAACCCAGTGAAGGTAATTGAGTGAACAACAAGAAATCGTTCACTCTCTGTAAATGAGAGAAAATATTTTATGGGATAATACTCTAAATCCTTATCTAGAGTAGAAAAAATAATTGAAAATGATGTTTTCTAGTTGATCCAAATACAAGTGCAAGATCTTAACATGTCGATATACTAAGGGGTTGATAATTGGTGCTGTAACTTTATCCAATCAAGCCATTAAATGAACAAGGGTTTATATTTGTACAATAATTTATGATAGAAATACTCGATGAAAACAAGATCGTCCCCAAAGTCATTTGAGATAATGAGAAATGACTTGTACCTTACATGATCAGAAGACTATTAAATCTATTATTAGATAGTAGATCGAAAGAAAATATTCTTTTAGTTAGGTTACAACCAAATTGACTAATTGGCCTAGTGGGTCACATACAATAGAACTGATTCATTAGTATGAATGTGTGTGTGCATAATTTATAGAAATTACAAGTTTTATGAAAAATTATCATTTCTATAAATAATAGTGAATTGAGCCAAACCTTAACAAGCTAATAGTGTCATTTTTGTGGCTAGCCTTCTCCAACTCTCTCTCTCTCTCATCTAATAGTTATCAACATGTGGTGGAGCTCCATTCAAGATGAGTTGAAAAGTCCAACATGTAGAAGAATGAGAACTCTTTTTTTTTGCACCAAAAGAATGAGAACTCATTCAGTGGAGAATGTTCACGTGGATATCACTAGGGACCATGCACTTGGATAGTTTGGAGAGCATAGATTGTTTTATGCTCAATTTCCTCTGGTTTTGAGGATTTGTTGAATCCTGTGAAGGTATATTTGACTTTGTTTAAATTCAATTTTTAAGTTACGCCATTTGATTCTAATTGAGGCAATGACATTGAAATCTAAAGAATTGTTTGTTTTGTTGTCTATAGATTGATTCCTTGCATATATAAGATGATATGTGTAAGATATTTATAGACACGTCGTATAGACATATGACACAAAAAATATTACATAGGATACTAGAACTATCCGGAAACACTTTAAAGTCTAATGCTATGTTTGGTATCCAGATAAAAATGATTATAATAGATATAAGATATTATAGTAGAATAATTATGAGGTTAAGCTTATACATAGTTTTGTAAAAAAAAGGGATAGTGGTATAATATATATATATATATATATAATTCTTGCACCATTGGAAACATATGGCAGAGTCATATTTAATTTGATAAATTATTTTATTGCATCTCAAGGTAAAAATTAGACATCTTACAAGTAATATAGTTTAATATTAATCAACTTTTACTATTAATAAATATTTATTAAAACTATATTTTTTATATTTTTAAATTAGCGTATCATTAGATTATCTGATTTGGTTCCAATGGCAACAAGTATCCTAAAAAAGTGACGGCTGTTAAAGTGAGAGGGACATACTTAATATCAATAAACTTGTTGTCTGTTGCCAAAAAAAAAAAAAACTTGTTGTCGTTTTGGAATAAGTTATTTTTGTAAAGAGCAAAAATATCTTATTCAAGACTATAACTCCATTCTAATGACTACTGTAGTACAAGATAATATAGAACAAGGAATTACTATTTCTCTTATACCAAACAAGAAATAAAGAATAATCTAGAGATAGCCTAACTATCTCCGAACCAAACAAGGGCTAAAGATTTTAAGGTAAGTAGAATCAAGATATGCATTGAAAATTTAATAAATATCAATTAAAAGAAAATGGAAGAGTTAACTTATATGAAGTCATATTATATTGAAGTACTCAACCTAAATATCTTAGTTATTTTTGTTTTTTAAAAATATAAAGAATATGTGATGTGGATGTTAACCATAGGATAAAAATAGGATAGAGAAAGTAGAGATTGACTGCAAAAAAATCTACATCATTGTAAGATTTTACTAAAATATATTGAAATGAAAAGACTACCATACAACTATAAACCCTACAAATTTGTATAAGAGTAAATCTTGGATAGGAAAGAAATATGTACTTTCAAAATAAATATTGTTGAAATGAGAATGTCAAGATCGATATGTAGTCATATTACACTAAATGGAATGTATAATAAATATATTTGAGAAATGTGAAAGTAACGAAAAGCATAGATAAATTAAAAAATTGAGATAATTTTAACATATTAAATACAACTTAAAAAAACCTTGATTAAAAAAATCAAACGAAAAAGAACTAGTAAACCCAAATTATCATAAAAAATAATAATTTAATATAATTTAAACAATTAATTAAGTAACTCAAAATCAAACTGGAAAAAAATCTATTTAAACACTCCACATAAATTGGAATTAAAAGTTGAATTAAATTAAGAGAATTCTCAGAATTGCCATTAAGAGACTATTTGCACGGTGTAACATGTTTAAAAAGTTAAATTATCACCAGTAAAATTTACTACTCAAGAGTACCTATCAATGATAGATAAGGTTTTTTTATTTTTTGCAACTATTTAATACTGGCAGCCGCTGCATCTCATAAAGACGAAGTAGAAATAGAAGGAAGAATCGGGTCGGGTGAGATCTGGACAGCCCTATTGAGTTCGAATAAGTTTAAAATCTAAGAAAAAAATAATTTGTTATTTAAATATTTAAAATATATATTAATTTTTATTATAAATTATTATAAATATTTTTATAATTAATATAGATTAAAAATGTTAAAAAAACATGATGTGATAACAAATTTTTTTTGGAACAAATAACGCAGACAAATAACACAATCCTATTCATAACATCACAATGGGTACACTGATTTTTTAACAACACCACTAAGCAAAAAATAATAATAATAATAACACGCGCAAGAAGATGTTAATGTAAGTTTCATTAGAGATTATCTTGTCTAATAAATCAAAACATAATCACATGTCAATCAAAAGTCGAATGGAATAAATAGAGACTCCGTTCGGAAAGTTTGATAACTATTCTGAGATTGGACAATCACACGAGAGGAGTGTGAATATCGTATAAGCAAATGATCTCAGAACAAAAATCATGACCATGAAACAGATACAGAAAAATAACAAGATAGAATCTGATCACAAAACACCAAATGAGAGTGACAAAAAATGTGAGAAATGATAGTAAATAAACTAAACGCCATGGTTGTAGTGTACAAAGAATAAACAAAATACTTAAATAGACATTTAGGCGGTGCAAAACAGTGACACCACAAGACTTTAACATTTTTATGAGAAAAAATTATTTTTTCTTAATCAAAACTAACTCAAAATAGCAAAAATAAATAACCTCCTTGACTAAGATTTTCAAAAGATGATGAGTGGCTAGAGAGACGTCAATTGATCGACCGTAGGTTGATTGGCATCACTCCTGCTCATGAGAAATAGGTGTCGTCGGTTAGAGCGAACGCTCGAATTAGGGCTGTTCACTGTTCGGTTCAACCAAAAAACCAAACCAAACCAGTACTTTGGTTTGATTTGGTTTAGTTTGAACTACCGATCGATTTGGTTTGGTTTCTATGACCCTTCAAACCAAACCAAACCGGTAAACTGAATAACCCGAATTAGATTAAATATTTTAATTTAAGTTATATATAAGATAGTATTTATGCATCTTTTCTTATAAAATTAAATTTATTTCAAAAAATTTTAAGGTAAAATTAATGTAATGTATAAACATATACACAAAATTTTAATGGAATATGATTAAAAAAACAAAATAAAATTATATATTGATATATATACTACAGTTTAGTAAAATATGATTTGAATCGAACCAAATCAAACCAAACCGAATTAATTTGGTTCGGTTCGATTTGGTTTGGAAGATAGTTTGATTAGGATTGATTCGAGAAAAAATACTCAAAAATCAAATCAAACCAAACCATAAACATCCCTAACTCGAATATCTACAGATAATCATGCCCAACTGTCTGGGAGAGACAACTGCTAATGACAATCGAGCTGAGACTCGATCACAGATGAATTTGTATGTCTCTTGGTCACTGTGTCACCGTGTCAAAGAAAAAAAAGAGTAAGGGGTGAGGAACCGAAGGGAGGGAGGCTAATCGAGTAATCGGTAAGGGAGAGGGATGCGAAAGCGAAGGAGGAGATTGGCCGGAAGGAGAGAGGAGCGCGATACGAGAGGCAGCAGGGCAAGGGGATATGGGAAGAGGAGGGGAACCTCTGAGGGAGGGGGGCCTGCCAGAAGGGGGGGCGGAGACGCAGCAGCTAGGGGGGTGGAAGCCTGGAGAGCCGGAGGACGACGAGGACACTGGGGCTGCAAAGAAGGCACCGAGGATGCCATAGGGGGGAGTGATACGCCAGAGGGGGGCAGGGGGAGACTGGCGAGGGGCCGCGGAGGATGTCGAGATCGGCGATGAAACTGCCGAGAACCAGCGAAGGGCCGCCGAGGAACGGCGAAGGCTTCCTCCAAGGAACGGCAAGGGCTCCGGATCCGGGAAGTGAGATCAGAGTGGGTGTCTGACCAAGAGAGAGAGAGAGAGAGAGAAATCGGAGGGGGTGCGATCGGCCGTAAAACCAACCGAGCATGCTGTGGCGAACCAGCTAGAAACGGTCATCACACGTCTAAAACAACGTGCCTGCCCTTCAAGTTCAAGGTATCATATTCACATTATCTGGTAACTCGAGCACAACAATTTTATCTGTACAAAAATAACCGAATTCTTCCATTGCAACACAAACACCGGTCTTTACATGTTGAAAAAAAATCGGGTGAAAAATAAGGCAAAACCAACCAATCCTCCCCTCAGATCTTCGAGTCAGCACCGTGAAATAACTAATAATGAATGTGTTACTATAGACATGCTCAAAACCACACTGCCAACAAAAACGAAATGTTAAAAAAGCTACAGCTCCTTTACAAGAGGCCGGGCTTCAAGGTGGAAGCCATTTAATGAGACAGAAATAGCGACGATCACGTCAACGTGTTCTGCTTCACCGCCCTGCTTCGCAATAAGCCCGGCGTCCAATCCTAGAACGGCATTGTCGCGGATCACAGAAAACCTTCAGCAGCGGATCTCGTATGATCCTGCCTTGGTGATGTAACGGACCCATTCAACAGTATTGTATCCGCTCTTCTCCCATACCTGAAGGTGGCGTTTTTCCAGTGAGTTAGCCAGATTTACAATCCATAGGTGATAGCTAATAGACTTGAATGGAAATTATCTACCTTGAGGAAACGAACACGGAGGCCAGAGGCGGTGAACATGGGTACCTGCCGTAATACCTCCAGGTCACGCTTAGCGATTGGAAATTTGGGAACGATACAAGGAAACCTGAAAGTGAAGGGTACAAATAGAACCTGAAATTCCATTTGAATTGGAGGCCGAGTCCAAGATTTCTTTTCTGCCATCGTGGATATCAGTTCGACCTCAGCGCTCATTGTTGACTCAGTTTGACCTGGGAATTTTCTTATCCTGCAGTGATTTGAACAATTCTTTATGCTAAGTTTATAACATGGCTGATTTTGACATAAATTAACATCTGATTGACAACACAATAATAAGAAACAAGGCATACTTTTAGAGGCAACATTATGAACAGTTAGTTAGGCATAGGGCTTTAAATGAAGCAGTTATGGAGTAAATATGGCATTTTCGGATATGTTTCATTTAGCTAAATGGATAATCTGTATCCGATATAGATACAGATAGATATTATGTGTCATATATTCTCCGGATTTGGAGCGAATACAAACAATATTCTATTTAAAATTTTATTTTATTTTTGATAAATATATTTAATAATATATAAATATGTAAAAATAACTTTTAAAAAATAAAACTTATCATGTATTTGTTAATGTCAACCAAAGATATTGGTATATAGTAAAGAATATTTAAGCATATTCTTTAATAAAAAAAATTAAATACATAATCATATATATTATATACACATTATAAAAAAATTTATTTGGAGCCGACCTTAAACAGAGAGGGGCGAATACTTCATTGACCGCTCTGGTTAATAATCGGATAATATCCGGATCCAAATATCCACTCTGGTGGATCTCATAATTGGTGAACAGATACATGTCTGGAGTGGATCCGGATTTTATCAGCATTCATTTACAGCCCTAGTCAAACAGACGTCCTAAGTGTCCACACCAAAAATGTTCAGTTCAAAGAAGAATACAAAGCAGACAACAGCAGAATAAGAGCCTTCAAAAGGATTTTAATAATATACGGTTCAATAAAATTGGAACGCCGGTCGAGCGTGGCTCGACTGGCACGCGACCTGCGCATGGGGGCGCAGGTCGCAGCTTCGAATGCTGCCTCCCGGCGGCTGTTCAAGCCGGGCGTCCCCAGGGGGACGACTTGTGGGGTTCGACCAGGGGGTCGAACCCTCGCCACCTGCGGCGCCAGCGGGGTTCTGGCCACTGTGCCATGTGACCAAAAAAAAATAAAAAAAAATAAAAAATAAAATAAAATTGGAACATTCAGGACTTTGGAACTTCAGATGCACGAGAAGAACTTGAGGTTTCTTTCTAGAGGCATAGTGCTTTTTGGGGTGATAATCTATCACGTTGTGTGCGCTACTGGCAAACCTCTAACTTTAGTTTTGACACAAACGTGACATAGAGCTTCATGCCTCTGGCGAAAAAGGCATATCAAATAGGATGTCATTGTGAGACCAAGAGAGCCTACAATCATGGTATGCCGGGTCGCGACCCGGGTCGCGACCCGGCCCCGACCCGGTCGGGTTTAGCCCCGACCAGCCCGGTCGCGACCCGGTCGGGCCGACTCCCCCGGCCGGGTCGCGGGGTCGCGCGACCCGGTCCGCAACGGTCATGTGACCGTTGCCAACGGTCATGGGGGGCTGCGCCCCCCCATTCAGCCCCTTGGGGGCTATTTAAAGCCCCCAAGGGGCTCCCCTTACTCCCACCCCCCCACTCTCACTCTAAACCTCTCATTTTTGCTCTCATTGCTCTCATTGCTCTCATTTTGTTCCTTATTTACTTAATTATTTCATTAAGCATTTCATTAGTTCATTTAGTTCATTTATTTAACTTTTGTTTCATTGATTAGTTAGTTAAGTAGTTTCTTCTTTTTAATACTTATTTGCTTACTTACATAGTTAGTTAGCTAGAAGATTAGTTAGATATTTAGTTTAGTAGTTACTTAATACATCATTAGTTGGAAGGTATAGTTAATTACTTACTTGATCATATAATTAGTTGAGCATTATTTTTACATAATTAAAAGTATACTTACATTAGTAGTCACTAATTAACGTCATTAACTTTTTAAATAATTAATTACTTACTTAAGTAATTATTTAATTACAAAAATATCTTCTCCAAGCCAAACAACCCAAATTACCGGCGCGACCCGGAGCGATCCAATCGACCTATAGTTATGGTGACTCGTTTGGATCAAGTCTTAGAATAGTTTCCCGAGGGACTGACGAATATGATCGTCATGTGTACATGTATCAAACTTTGTACTCAACCCAAATGACATGGGGAGAGTACATCAACTACCTACAAAGTGTAGAACACATCACGTTGGAATAAAATTGATGCATTATTTATTTAAATCATGTCATTTAATTTATCTAATTTTCTGTATTTTTTCAGATTTTATTTTGTATTTTTATTATTTTTTTGGATTTTTCAAAAAAAAATTAAAAAAAAGGGGTCGCGACCGGGTCGGCCTGGGGGTCCCGCGACCCCTCCCTCCTTGCCTACGATTACCACCTGACATAACAGAACAACATCAAGTCCATGTGGTCCACAAGTCTACCAGACTACCAATCCAGTGGCTGTGTCCATGGTTCGCCGGGTCGGCGACCCGGTCGGCCGGGTCGCCCGACCCGGTCGCTTTTTGGGCCGACCGACCCCGACCCGGCCCCGACCCCCCGACCCGGTTATTATTTTAAATTGAATTTTTATTATATTTTTTCCCGACCCCAACCCGACCCCGACCTGACCCGAGTCGCGACCCCAACCAACCCGGGTCGGTTTTGGGGCCGACTGACCCGGGGCCGACCCCCGACTATTCCTTCCTTGGCTGTGTCTATGAACCAAAGAAGGCTTCCCGTTTGTAAAATTTTGAACCCTAATAATCAAAACATCGGGTTGAAAATCAATAAGCGTAAGCATCAGTCACAAGAACGGATGTTAGATGATGCAAATTTTGTTTCATTCTTTTAAATACCTTAACATCAGAGGAGGACTGGTGTCATAATCCATTACTTGAGTTCAATGCCATATAATAGCAACAAGTAAACGACTTTCTTTGTACCTTGTATGATCAAAGAAAATCCTACTACAATTTTTAGTTGTTATTAACATAATAAATGACAAATAGTTAGAGATTTAAGACTTGAGTTGAGTTGAGTATTAATATAATAAAAAAGTAATATACTAGATTTCTAGTAGCTCCACTTGACTAGGCATACACAAGCATTCAACAATGACATATCATAGCAAATCCAGGAAAAGTATCAACTTTGCATATGGATGTAAGAAAAGATGATGGCAGCCAACATGGAATGTCAGATGGGATCGGGTCCACCAGTCAACTTTTTGGCTGACCGCTCCTCTCAAGCACTGGATTGTCAGATCTGGCATGGGGACCTTTCGCCGCAGGCATGTGCCGTTGCAGCAGAACAATGATTTGAATGTTGTTTTGTTTTTATTTTTTAATATCTTATAAGAAATAATTGTTGTAGAAACTTATAAAAATATATTTTTGAACTGTTTAAATAAATTTTTATTTATAGTTAATTTTCAATATTCTTTTTATTTTAACATTTTTAATATTATATTTTAACTAGACCCAACCCTAGCTGATCGAGTCAACCGACCCGTGCTGATCTGGACTGATCTACACTGATCCAATCCCAAGCCAATCCCAATCCTTGGCAGCCATACTAGTCAATAAGTAAATTTCTGTGGTATTGATGCATTTTTATCTGCTTTCCTCCCTCAGTCCTCACCATCAGATGTAAGAATACCCAATTGATTTTCTCAATCATATTTAGCAGAACATTAAAGACTAAATTAAAATATTCATATTTTTTGCAAACAGGTTGCACAACAGCATCAAGAGAACGCTACTACATCCATGAGAAGTGTAAGAACACTGCATGTATGTGCGCATTCACAATCATGGACCTTCATGGAGCCTAACCGGTCAGGCAGACGTAAACAAGCCAAGGATGATGCCCTGCCTCAAGTGCCTACCTAATAGCCTATAGATTTGAGACACAGCTTGCTTACTAAGAAAAACATTTGACTTTGAGATGCTATACATACGAGTATAAGGGAAAATACAAAACCAATTCAAATATAACAAATGCAAGTCGTTTCATTCATGCAAATATAGTAAACAAGCACACACCTCAGAACTAAATAAGATTATCATGTACAAACTACAAACACAACAAAAGAGGTCATAACTAAGTATTTATGCTTATAACAAAGTGGTTCATTGCCCCTACTGCCCATCCATACCGTTCTGGTTAACTAGAAGTTTGGATACATGAGAAACAGAACAAGGAAGAGCATGGGCTGAGGTTAGGCATTTTGGCTCATCTAGACTGCATTCATCATCTATGCAGAGAAAGAAACTCACCTTCAACGACCAGTTATGAGCTAATAGGAACTTGTAATTTGAAAATAACAGCATAGATTACAGATTTACAGGTAAGTAAATTCCTTCTTCAACCGAAGGCCAACTATTGCATTTATGCATGACTCTGCCTATATATGTTGATGGGTATCGACAAGTGAAAGCTGTATTGAGTAGATATGAGCCAAAATTTGAATACAAATCCACGTACACCTTGATGTACACACCCTTCCTCAACAACAAAATATCTAACTAAATCACCAATATATTTTGGCCAGAATGGATGTTGATGGGCATCCACAAGTGAAAGCTGCATTAACTAGATATAAGACAAAAATCTAAGAATAAATATGCATACACCTTAATGTACACACCCCTCCTCAACAACTAAGTTTCTAAGTTACTAATACGTTTTGGTCAAAATGCAAACTATCATGAAGCTAACGGCCACCTAAAATTATCTCAGATGATTGTGACAAGCATGTTAAGTTTTCAACGTCAAAATATAACAATGCATGAATGCAATGCCCCTCAAAGAAAAAAAAATCGAATTTCATTGTCAACTTACTTATTCATGCATAAATCATTAGAACGACACCAATAAAACCAATCTCACATTATTGAAATAGTTCATCCAACAGTGATGCATATGACAATAATCTCCAGACGGTTCACTAATTCATGTCAGTTTCTATGGATTATATTGGGAATGAAAGTAACTGGCCTGGGTCTAGCTCAATCGGCCAATTCTAAGATGGGATTGGCTGATTTGGGATCAGTTGCAGTCAAACCGGCTGGGCAGCCTGATATCAGTCAGGATCCATGGATCCTGATTCCTGAGTTCTGATAGGGCAATCCCAGCCAAGTAAGCCTGATTCTCAATTATCCTATCTGATATCTAAATTCCACCTAGATAAACCAATCCATTGAAGTGATTTGTAGGCTGAGAATGAGGACTGACTGATCCTGGTCCGGAATACAGTTCAGGATTTCCAGCTTAGCATCATGTATTAATCAACTCAGCTGATGATGTCCAGACCTGGAGTGGACTGCCTGGGATACCAGGGGGCCAATCAACTCCACATGTAAAAGGGTGAGTCAAACTAGAATAAGAATTAGAAGAGAAAATAATAATAACCAATGACATGAAGATAGAAAATAATCATGTCATGTTTTAAAACATGTCAAAAAAAATACAGCTCCTCATTCATGCCCTATAAAATAGAAGGTTGCGGATGTTATGATATGGTGAGCATTAAAAAAATTGTCATAATTTTATCCGTGGTTCGCCGACCCAGCCTCTTTTGGGGCCGACCGACCCGGTCCCGACCCCAAGACCCCGACCCCAAAATTAATATTTTTTTTTGGGCCCAACCGACCTGATCCCGACTCCCGACCCCACCTTCCTTGATTTTATCTACATAAATTATTGATAGTAAAAGCAGCATCTTTATTTCAATGCAAGGTAGCAACATAGGATGAGTTATTAATGTCGCCTTTACATGATTAGCGGTATACTAAACAATTCCAAAGGCATTCAACAAGCTCGCCCATCACACCAATTGCTCTAAAGATCTATCTGATTTTTATATGCTTGATGCTTCTGGACACAAAAATGAAAAAAAAAAGCCTACAACTTACTTCCAAACAATGCAATCAATAGCAGCATTGTACTTAGCTCGCCCAGAGCTAACTTGGAAACTTGTCTTGGCCGTTTGTTTTGGTACAGGAACCTTAACGACAACTCCTAGAGCAAACATTTTTGCACCAAAGACACTCTTCACCTGTAGTAGAAAAATGCCAATAAAATAATGTTGAAAACATATAAATGATGTATTTCCTTCAAAATACCAACTCCGACCTTAACATTGACTTCCATGCGGGTTCGCCCCAACTCCTTGATTGTTGGCAAGACCCGAAATGGTAAATTCACACCGTCAGTAATTCTATACCTGCAAAGATAAATCAGAGTGAGAAAAAGAACAAATAATGGCAGGATAAAAGATAATATGTACTTTGTTAGAGAACGAAAGGTGATATTACATCAACCCTCTAGCATAGCCTTGAAAGCCTGCATGACACGAAACAAGGGAAGAAGAGATAATTGATGGTAATGGCATCATGTATTTCATCTCTGTCCCAGCAAATTACAATAAATAATAAAAATTATAGAATAAAAAAGTGTTCTCTGTCTTATGGTTCTGTAAAACAAGGACTGAGGTATGTCTTTGGGGTTGTTTTGTCATCTTTTAGGGACATGACGCAAGGGCTTCAGCATTCATGAGATATGACAATTTTGGCTTATCCTCAAATAATCCAAGAACAAGTCTTTGAGTCACGTTGATAGAACAGAGCTTCATCTGATAACATAACAATTAAACCAACAAGCTCTGCTGACTACTGAAATGCTAGGCACAGAAAGCAAGTTCAAAATAAATGAAGCTTGTTATTCACTTCATGGTAGGAGAAGATACCTTCAACTTAGACATGTTAGCTTGACACAAATAAAGGATCAAAGGAGAAGAAAGCAAGAGTTTGTAACCAAAAATTTTCAAAAGAAAAATATAAGGGAGAAAGGAAATGGCATGCTCGGTCCCCATGAGGGTCTGGGCTGTGTATAGCATGTACAAGCCCATAACAGGACCTTGAGTGGCCCAATTCAGTCCACCTAAAGTGCCCATCGACAGAGCTTGAAATGGCATTCCGATTGACCCAATTCAGCCAGTTAAAAGGCCCATTTGCAGCCCACCCAGAAGGCCCCCCTGTAGAAGGCCCACGGGCCTGATAAAATGGGCTGGACAGTCCTCCAAATGGGCTGAGGAGGAGGCCCACGGGTCTGCTCAGACTTGGGCTCGACAAAAAAAAGAAAGGGAGGAGGAGGATGTTGTCGAACAAGGCAAGAGGTCAGAGGAAGGGAGGAAATCCGTCTCGTAATATTGACCAGCTGTGGAGTCCCGATCGACATCCAATTCTGCAGCTCCGACTCCTACTCGGAGGTGGCTAAGGGCAGCGGTCGACGGAGGATATCCCGGGAGGATCCCGATTCCCTCCCAAGATGTGGGGGCCGAGGATAAGGGAAGTCCCGAGTCCCTCTCGGACCCGGAACCAGTCTCCTAGCAGGAGACGGAGATCGCCCGGAGCCTATAAAAGGCCTTCCGCAAGGCGTCGGAAAAAAGAAAAAAGAGAAGGAGACCGGGGAGACAGAGCCCGAGAGTGCGCGAAACCCCCCCCCCCTCCAGAGAGAGAGAGCTATCGAGAGACCGAGGGAGGGAGTAAGAGGAGCAGGGCTTACCGGAAGTCCTGGCCACGGAGGTTCCTGCCGCAAGAAGCCTCGCCGGAAGCCCCTCGTCGCCGGAGGTTCCTGCCGCAAGGAGTCCTCGCCGGAAGCTGCTTGCCGCAAGGAGCCCTCGCCGCAAACCAGCCCGAACTGGTAAGGATCTCCTTCTGCCGCCGCCGGAGAAGCCCGGAGCACCTCCTGCCAAAGCTGCTTCCGCCGTCGGGCGCCGTCGGGTGCCGCCGAAGCCGCCGGGAGAGCGTTGGGTGCCGTCCGCTGCCGTCGCCCGGTCGGGGGAAGAGAAAGGAGCCGCTCTGTGCAGCCGCGCGTGCGCTCGCCCGCCGTGGAGGGATGTTGACTGGCCGGTCAACATAAATGCGGGGCCCACACAAAAAAAAAGTGAAAAAAAAGAGAGAAGGAGTTGGGCGCCCCGCACGCGTGTGAGAGAAGAGGAGCTGCGGTGAACCATTGACCCTCGGGTCAACAACGCGGTGGGGCCCACCTCCAAAGGTGTTAAAACAAAAAAACAAAAAGAAGAGGAGGATAGGATCCGCGCATGGCCAAAAGAAGAGGAGGTCGGGCCCATGAAGCCCATCGGCTCCCGATGAACAGTGTTCCGACACAAAAAAAAATTAAATCTTCAAATCAATTTAATTTAAACAAACCGAGGCAAGCATAAGACCGGTTCTAAACCCACCTCATGGCTTCGGCATAACCTAAAAGAATTCAATTGGGCATGCAGAGGCCGGTTCTAAACCCACCTCCTGACCCATGATTAATTCAAAAATAAAAAATAAAATAAACAATCAATTTAAATTAAATAAAAATCCATTTAATTCAAACAAACCGAGGCAAGCATAAGGCCGGTTCTAAACCCACCTCATGGCATCGGCTCAACTTAAAAGAATTCAAAACAAAGGGAAACCAGGGGGGCGGTTCTAAACCCACCTCCTGACCCTCTTAAGGTGGGCATACAAAGGTCTAGTTAAAAGACCCCAATGTCTTACCATCCCTCACGAGGGAGTTATTTTGCCCATTATGCCATGGAGAGGCATGCGTACGATCAACATGTCAACATGCCCAATCCATAGGCTAATGAGGATGACCAACCATGGGATGAGTGCCCACAAGCTTATCAAAAACCGGGTGTGCTCAATTTCAAATCAGTGAGTTGATTACCCACAAGCTTATCAAAAGCCGGGTGTAGTCAATCTCAAAACAGTGGGGGATGCCCATAAGTCTATCAAAGACCGGGTACATGCCGCCCACAAATTGACGAGTTCATCAACTCATGGAGGAGTCATGAAGATGAGTCCCCACAAGTCTATCAAAGACCGGGATGCTCAATCTCAAGACAGAAGATGAGTCCCCACAAGTCTATCAAAGACCGGGATGCTCAATCTCAAGACAATGAGATGAGTCTCCACAAGCCTATCAAAGGCCGGGATATGCTCAATCTCAAAATCAGTGAGAGGGATGCCCACAAGTCTATCAAAGACCGGGTGTTTTTCCATCTCAAATTGATCACACAAGTTCTATGTTCATCAAGGACTCGAAAGGACCTGATTTCTGGTCATTCAAATTGTAATCATGTCTCATATTTAAGAGAACAAGCGAACTTCATGATTCGGTGCATAGATTGATGTCACAAAGAGGAGAGGACTGCACCATGAATTTTTGGAAGGCAAGACAACAAAAACAAATAAAAAAAAACTGAAATCGCAATCTGTAAAATGGGAACAACATCAAACCGTTTAAATCAAATTCAATACATAATTCTGTCAGAATCTACATCTGGAACCAGATTCCGACTTGAGCCACACATTCAAAAATCTGAACTCCAAAATTCGGAATCCAAGCCAATTTGTAAAAATCTGAAATCTGTAAGTCTGAAAGAACATCCATAAACAAACTTGAAATCTGAAAAGTTTCAAAGGAGAATCTGAAAACCTGCAGACCGAGAGATAAAAATCTGCAACCAAAAATCTGAAATAAAAATACATCAAAAATTCTAAAAATCACTTCTGAAATTCAAGACCTACAATCTGGAATCTGGAAACTGAAATTTTGAAGCATAAAATCTGCAATCGAAACCCAGAAAGCTAAAAATCTGAATCCCCATTAAATCAAAAATCTGAATTCGTACAGAATCCGTAGGGAATCCAAATCTGAATTGTGAAATCTGAATCAATCCTTAAATACAGTTTGAAACATTTAAAAATCTGAAATTTGGGTTTAAAACACACAAGTCCGAAAGTATAAAATCTGCAAGTTTGAACTTCACATGAGAGGTCGAAACCTGTAAGATTGCAGAATCCATAATCTGGACAAATTTAAGAATCTGCAGAATTTGAAATCTAAAGTCTGTCAAATTCATGAAATACAAAATCTGCAGAATCAACTGAAATCCAAACCAATCAAATTCAACTAAGTCAAATCTGGAACTGTAAAGATCCGAGATCTGTGATCTGTACAAAGTCAGCCCATTTCAAAAATCTGAATTTCAGGAATCTGTAAGAAATCTGGAATCCGAACTCCAAGAATCCGAACTTCAAAGATCTAAAATCAGAATGTCGTTTTTAGAGGATCAACAGACAAAGATAACAAACAAAAATGTAAAATCTCTGAAACCAGAATTGAAACATGATCTTAAAAAGAGACTTCCGAATAAATCAAACCTATTTAAAAGAACACACATTTAAAGGATCAAATCAAAACTAATTCTGACAACAAACGTTCAAATCAAATTTTCCTCAATTCAATCAAATCTAAATCAATCTATACAATCTGAAAAATCCAAGTTAATGAATAAACAACAAATTGTAATCAACTCATCAAATCCAAAGATAAAGCAATCAACAAAACTCAAATTCAAACTAAATCAAATCAACTCAAATACAAATCAAAAAATTCTAAATCAAACCAAAATTCAAATCAATTCAATTCAACTTAAATAAAAAATGCAATTCAAACTAAATTCAAAATACATTAAGTGCTTGCATTCCACTGATTTCATGGGGCTGTTTTCTCCTATGTGTGAATGTTTACTTTGTGGATGCACGTCTTCTACTTCAATGGATTGCTATGACGATAATCAAGGGTATTCGAGAAATCTCGATGTAATTAACGTCGGATCTTCGCACCATCCGTCGGGGAGAGGTCAAAATAAATTTTCAAAGAACCTAACAACCTCAACACATAATTTTGACCCTAGCTAGTACTTTTATGAAATATCATCTATTTTCTTATAAAGTCAATGCTAAGGTCTAATCAAATCAAATTCAAATTCAAAAGAAAAATGAATTTCCAAAACAAAAGAGAATCAATCTTTTTGAGATTTTTGAGGTTACATCAACTACGTATTTCACGTTGTTGAAAAGAGAACATTCCATCTAACAGAGCAAAAAGGCATGCACAAAATGCATCAAGACGAAGACATTGGTGGCTGATGTAACCTCAAAATCTAACAAAAGATTTGTTCTCTCTTGTTGTTGGAAATTCATTTTCCTTTTGAATTTGAATTAGAATTGATTAGACCTTAGTATTGACTTCTTAGGAAAAATAGATGGTATTCCATAAAAGTACTAACTAGGGTCAAAATTATGTGTTGAGGTTGTTAGGTTCTTTGAAATTTTATTTTGACCTCTCCCCGTCGGATGGTGCGAAGATCCGACGTTAATTACATCGAGATAACTCGAATACCCTTGATTAAACGTCATAGCAATCCATTGGAACAGAAAACATGCATCCACAAAATAAACACGCATTCACACACATATGGACATAGGAGAAAACAATCCCATAAGATTGGTGGAATGCAAGCACTCAATTTTAATTTGAATTTGGTTTTAATTGGTGGAGTTGATTTGTTGGTTTGATTTTGATTGAGTTGAATTTAGTTTGAGTTGAATTTAATTTGAGTTGCTTATTGGTTTTAAGTTTGGTTCAATTTGGATTTGTTTGTTGATTTAAATTTGGTTTGAATTTGAGTCGATTGTTTATTGTTTGATTTTTTGTTTGAAGTGAATTTTGTTGGGTTGATTTATTTAAATTGGAGTTGAATTTGAATTAGTTGATTGATTAATTTGGATTATTTTTATTGAGTCTGACTTGATTTAATTTGTATTTGAATTGATTTGATTGAGTTTGAATTTGTTCGGATTTGTTTTGAATCTGGTGGATTTTATTTGTTCGGTGGATTGTTTGATTTAGTTCGGGTTGAATTTTATTTTATTAGAATTCACTTGAATTTAGTTAATTGAAATTGAATTTGACAGATTGCCTGACTTGGAATTTCTTTTAACAGATTTGTTCTCAACTCTGGTTTAATGTTCTGCATTAAGATTTAATGATTTACAATTTGTTGATCCTCTGGTTTGGGAATTCAGATTTTTTTGAAACTTATAGACTTCTGACTTGCTTGAGCATCTTTTATTAATGTTGGCTTATGTTTTAATTAAGCTTAGGGTTAACCCATTTCATAATTCATGAGCTGCCTGACTCAAAAAGAACCGAATTGGATGAGATTCAGTTTGATTAAGGCCTAATTACAGAATTCTAATTGGGTTCGGAGCTGGGTGGAGTTTGATTTTCAATGGATGTTTTGATTTCTGATTTCTATTTCTGGGTTCTGCAGGTCGGCAGATTTCACACTTTGCTTTCAGATTTCTCGGACCTAACCTGAATTTCAGACTTCTTACCAATTCTGCACACTGCAGGCTCTCAAACTCTCGGTTCTTTGTTTTAGATGCAAAGTTCAGATTTTGATATTTAAATGGATTGAATTCAGATTTCAGATTTGCCTACAGACTACTGAAATTCGAACTTGAAATGGATTCTGCATTTTCAGACTTTGTAATGCACAGTTTTCAGATTTCGGACCCTGCAAAATTCAGTTTTCCTGATTTCTTCAAATTCCAAACTCCAGATTCCTGCATTTCAGATTTGCAGGCTTTCTGTACCAATTCAAACTTCAGATTTCTCACTGACTTCAAATTTCAGACTTCTGTTCAGATTTTGAGACCCCAGATTTCTCACGGATTTCAGTTCTTCTGTTGTATGTTTCAGATTTCAGAAACGTGGAATCCAGACTTTGAAATTCCCGAAATTCAGATTTTAAGCTCCAATTTCCAGAAAACAGGTTTTCAGAGATTTCTGCACCAAAACAGATTTCGGACTTAGTTCAGATTTTCAGATTTTTTTAATCTCTGGATTTTAGAATTTCAGAGAATTCAGTTCTGATCCTTCGGTTCTGATTTTGAGCCAGGCAGGTCCTTAGCAATTAACAGAATTTCAGTTTCTTAAATGTTTTTTTTTATTGAAATTTCAGATTTAAGTTCAGTTTTTAATGTGCTTGCATTCGTTCAGTCCGGCAGGGACTGTTTTCTCCTTGCATTGCTCATTGAATTCTTCATTGTTTGAAGTTCACAAGTCCTCCAGCTTTCTCTCTTTTACAACAACTGTGACATCCCCTCAATTCGGGATGAAGTATATGTCGGTCTTGAGTATAGTCTTGAACACATTCCAGCCTTTGATAGGCATCTGGAAATCCTGCTTGTCACTTCAGCAGTTTGAGTATAGTCCTGCCTTTGATAGGCACATAAAGTCTTCTTCCAACCGGTTCATGGTTGAGCATACCCGGCTTTTGATAAGCTTGTGGGCACTCATCCCATAGTTGATCTTCCTCATTAGCCTATGGTTTGGGCATATTGGCATGTTGATCATGCACAGCCTCCCCATGGCATAATGGGCAAAACAACTCCCTCTTGGGGCATGGCAAGACATTGGGGTCTTTAACCAGACCTTTGTATGTCCACCTTAAAGGGTCAAGGGGCGTGCTTAAAGCCGGCCCATTGCTTTCCCTCTCTGTTTTGAATTCTTTTAAATTAAGCCAAGACCATGAGGCGGGTTTTTAGTCAGCCGGATGCTCGTCTCGGTTTGTTGATTAATTAAGTAGATTGTTATTTAATTTATGTTTATTGTTTATTTTATTTTATTTTTGAATTATGGGTCAATAGACGTGCTTAAAGCCGGCCTATTGCTTGCCCATTTATTTTGATTCTTTTAGGTTATGCCGAGACCGTAGGCGGGTTTTGCCGGCCGGATGCTCGCCTCGGTTTGTTGAATTAATTAATGGATTTTTATTTAATTTTTGTTTATTGTTTGTTTTATTTGGTTTTTGTTTGAATTATGGGTCAATAGACGTGCTTAAAGCCGGCCTATTGCTTGCCCATTTATTTTTATTCTTTTAAGTTATGCCGAGACCATGAGGCGGGTTTTTAGCCGGCCGGATGCTCGCCTCGGTTTGTTTAATTAATTAGGTGCATTTTTATTTAAGTTTGAACTTGATTGTGTCTTTTTAAAAAAACTTTTATTCTTTTTAGCTCTGTCGGAGCACTGTTCACCGGGAGCCATTGGGCCTTCAGCCCCTCGGACACAGCCCATCCTCTCCTTTTCTTCTTCTTCTTTTTTTTTAACACATTCAATGGTGGGCCCCACCATAAGTTGACCCCGGGTCAACTGGCCTCCCTGCGCAACTGTTCCCGCGCGCGCGGCTTCTGGCCGCGGCCGCGGGGGCTTTTTTTTTTTCCTTCGGGTGGGCCCCACCCTGATTTTGACCCCGGGTCAAAATTGGAGCCGCGCGCCTCTCCTTCCTCCTCTTAATATGCCAACGTGGACTAAAGTTGCAAAAAAAAAAAAAAAAAAAAAAAGCGGCGGGCCTCTCTTCCTCCCGACCAGACGGCGGCACCGCGGAGCTTGGCGGCCGGCGGAGCGAGGCGGCGGCGGAGGGGCTCGGATGCTTTCCGGCGGCGGCGAAGGGTCTTACGGCGGGGTCCGGCCCAGTGGCTTCGGAGGGAGATTTGGCGGCAACCGACGGTGGTCCCGGCGCAGCTTCCGGCGAGGGCAGCTTCCGTGGAGGCTTCCGGGCGGACCTGCAGGGCTTGGAGGCAACGGCCTGGGGAGAAGGCGACTCCGGTGAACTCTGTCTCCTCTCCTCTCGGTAGCTCTCTCTCTGGGGGGGGGGGGGGTATTCACGCACTCTCGGGGGTCTGTTCTCTTCGCGCCGTCTCCTTCGAGTTTCCCTCTTCCCTGTCGAGAGAGAGGCCAGGTCTTCTTATAGACTTGGTGGTGTCCTGCCTCCACCGGGAGACTTCCCGCAATAGAGATTGCGGCTCCGAGAGGGACTCGGAGCAATCCCGAAACATACGGGATCGACCTCCCCCTTCCTCTTATCCTCCTATTGCCTTCGTACGACAGTTTCCTACTGTCGCTGGCCACTGAATCCGGGGGTAAATCCGGGGGTGTTGATTTCCTCCCCAATCCGACAGCTTCTCCTTCTGTATTTTATTATTATTATTTTCTTTTTCTTTTTTTTTTGAATGAGCCAGCCAGGAGAGATGGGCGTGATTTGGACTAGTATTGGGCTATATCCGTGGATGGCTTAGCTTCATTGGGCCATGTCCGGCAGCTCCCTCTCCTCTTTTATTTGTCATCTTTTTTTTTTTGACGTGGATTGTTTATAGAGGAGATGACATCCATGGGCCGGCTGCTGGCTCCATGGATGCTGGCCCGATTGGGCTGTTTCGGACCTCCTCCTGGCCCAACCGATCTTCTCCCCATTGCTGGCCTGCTTTCTCCTTTTCATTTTTTTTTTAACACGTATGTCACATACATATCAATTTTTTGAGTGCCAACAGTGGCCTAAGGAATAAGAAACAGACTAAATTTTAAATAAATAAATGAAGATAGTGAGCTTACTTCATCAATTCAAATTCACCATCAGGTGGCACAAAACTGACTGTCTTTTCAGAGTTGAATCTTGTCAAGTTTACACATTGGTGAAAGGTGACATCATCAAGTTCAATAGTCTTTCCACTAAAAGAATTGAAAGATAAACAAATTAGATTATTACATTAGTTTGACTTCATCTTATAAAAAATGAGAAAATAATTGATGTCGCAATATGTTGATGTTTTCATACATGGAGTATATCACTATAAATCATTCTGAACCTATGTTGTAAAAGACGTGAAGCAGGCAAGGCCCTCACCTTGCCTTGTCACCTCCGACAATGGAGGGAACCCTTGGCAGTCTCTGTGGCAGCACAGCTGCCTTCCCCACCTGACAAGGTGGGGAAGACATTACGGAGGCTCCTCCAATGTCTCCTCAATGCCGAGGCAGCAGCCTTGAACCTAGTAGAGCTGTCTTCCCTGCCGACAGGGTGGAGGAAGACTTTACGGAGGCTCCTCTAGTGCCCCCTCGACACTGAGGCAGCGGCCTCGGTCACCTAGGTGAGGGCCGGAGTGAGGCAATTTTGCCTTGCCTCATCTCACCTCGTCGCCTAGGCAACTGAAGTGGTTGCATTTGATAACGTAGTTCTGAATTACTGCAATATTCATTTTACTAGATATTAAACAAAAATTTAAACTGAATTTCAATATGTACAGAAACTGAATGGCTCAGGAATGATGTTTGTACCATGAAAATGTTATCAATATACATCACGAAGACCTGTGCCTAGTAGTACCATTCGATTTCTATTCTAAGTGAATGACACAGTAACTAGCTGCATTATCGTCCAACCTTGCATAATGAAAATGACACTAGAAAGTATGGTCCTTCTGTAATTATAGGCAAGAGGTGGGTGAGGCAACTAATGGTTACTCACCTCAATCACCTTACATCATTTCTTTAGCAATAGGTGCAACCAAGTATCTAAATAAAAACATGCAGTTTAATAAAATTATGCTGATAATGGCAAACATAAAAATAGCTACTATAGTAGACCTAAAACTTAATAATCCTACCACTCTGAAATAAACTACCATGTATTCAGTCATTGATGTTTCAGGGGGGAGACTGCAAAAGACATGAGATAACAGCTTCCTCAAGTAGCTGAGAGACAAAAGGACTGCCTCGTGTTACTTTAGCACCTAGGTGAAGCAGGGAATTCCAAGTTGGGATTGGCCCCTGGATAAGCAAGGGCCAGTGCCAATCCTGATTGTGATCAGTGGGAATGGCTGTTGGCACCTGAAAATTTGAAGGAAAAAACATAAACACAGTGGGGCAATTAGAACAGGAGTAGACACTACAATTGAGCCCAATTCAGTGGCTATTATGGGCCTAATTCAGAGGGATTATGAACTATATTCATGGCACATAACATATGAATTAAATAAACTGCATATCAGTTTAAAATAGGCCCACTTTGGTCATAACCCAATAAGAAAATAGCTCATTTCTTATGTCATTTTGACAGCCCATCTTTGCCCCACTTAATGGGCTGTGTTTTAATCTCAACACAGGCCCATTTTATTGCTAAACTCGCCCATCCTTTAGCTGGTTATGCAGTCACCTGTATTGGTCAAGAAGAATGCAGCCCTGCTACCTCAGCAGGTTCTAGAGTCTTATCATACTATCCTTGAGAGATCAGAACTGTACCTGGCTTTTCCGGGCTTTCCATTCTAGAATATCCCCAAAATAACAACCCCGGTGATAGCTATCAGGTTCCAGGTATACTGGCATCATCTCTTACATTCCAGGGAGCCATCGGAGCAAGAGGATCATCAAACAGGGCCAAACCAGGATTCTCACATGGCAGGATATCAAGGAAAGATAATCAAGGGTCCTTAAAAACAAAAAGTGGCCACCAGACCCATCCCCACTTAACGGAATTGCAAGAGCCACGAACCAATAAAACTTCCTCCCTACAAGGCAGCACCTCCCAATGGCAAAGGATACCAGGCATATGAGTGCCACATCATCGGATGATCCCAAAAATATAGAGATTGACCACCATAATTATCCATCCCTACTTATCGGGACTGGTACAGCCTTCCTCATCCATCGGAATATCTCATAATTGTAGGAATTGTCTTATAGAGAATCTCGTGACAAGTGAGGCATCTCCAGATATGCCACCTCTTTCTCAAAAAATCAGGAACAATCGGTGGCAAGGAGATCATCAAGAGTCCCAACTTGGAATGCCACCTGGTAGCGAAATCAAAGAAACTTCCCACCGGGGGTCCCTAAAATGTGGGGATTGGCCACCAAAGCTCTGCCAATTACTGGAACTAATATCTACGCAATCCCCAAGAAGGACTCTCTCCCGATGGCCCTTAGCGATCCTTCTGTATAAATAGACCCTGCTACACACCGAAAAGGTCTCCAGGGGTTCTGTTGAGCCCTAGTCACCATAATCACCAGAAGATCAAAAAAGATTAAGAAAAAGGAAAAAAGGAGGCACCACCAGCCATCTGTCTGCCGCACACAGGACTGGGGGATCCAGGGAAGAGCAGAGATGACGAAGAAGAAAAAGAAAGGAGTCATCTGAGGCATCCCTTGTTGTTCTGCGTCCAGGCAAAGATGAAGAAAATAAAGAAAACAAGGTGAGATAGGTAGGTAGCCTATAAAGCTGTGCTTTTCGCCTTTGATCTTTTTCTTCATTCAAACACCCATATCCTCATAGCCAGGCATCCCTAAAACCCCTTTAGCCATCAGATGATGAGGAGCTCCCCAGGAACATCTGGTGAGGACACCTTGTTACAGGATAAATTTGATTATTTTCGAAGGTTTTATAAGAGAAGGCCACGAAAATTGGGATCCCTCTTGCTCGAAACTGAACAGTCTTTTTTGAAGAAAAAAATTATATTCATATAGGGAATTCTTCATTATTATATAGCTATGAGCATTACAGTGGAATTTAAGAAGAAAAAAAAACAACATATACCTACTCCTTTTTCTTGTTTTTAGGTGATGCATTTTACTCATACCTCCCTTTATACTTGGTGTCATTCGGGGCATCTTCCTCTCATTTTGGTCTTTACGGTATACAGTGCATTGTCTTTGTTTTTATTTTTTTGAGGGTCTTTTAGTAAAAAGGGGCCAGGCCCTGTATATAAAAAGGTGCCCCAGTCATCGATGTACAGAGGATGCTTCTTTTTGATGAAATGGAAATCGGCCAACTGTTTGCCACTGTTCACCTTGAGTGACTGTTTCATAACAGTGATTAAGGACGATTGGAATTGAGACTGGCATCCGCTGCTGTATCAGCGGGACCCGGGACTTCACGATTGCGAGTTACTTTGTCGTCTGGTGTCCCCTCCCCTTGCGCTCAGACTCCGGCAATGGTGATTCTCTTCCATCTCTTCCCCCGCTCAGATCTTCACCTTGCGGTGCTCGGCGGCCTCCGCTCCTGAAGAGGAACTCTTTCCCCTCCTTCTCTTCACCACTTTCTTCTTCTACAGGAACTTCTTTCGAGCCCTCTTCGAAGGAGTTCTGAGGTTTCAATCATGGAATAGTTGGTTCATTGTTCCTACCAGCCCCTCCTTGGTTGGATCTGGGGGGTTCCTGTCCTCGATCGACCGCTCTCACTTGGTTGAACCATGGATGAAGCCATTTTCTGTTGATACACATGTGGGATCAAGGTTTTTGGTTACCGTTCTGAAGTTTCTCCTAACCAATTGTGTGAACCTCTTTTTTACGCGTCTGTTCTTTAGAAAGAAAGACATCTCCGGACTTTTCTAGGAAAATAGGTAATATCCTAAAAATATTAGGTAGTCCAATGATAGTTTAAAAATATTAGAACCGAGGTTCGGGTTCTTTGAAATTTTCATTTTTGACCCTTCTCCGCCGGATGGTGCGAGTATCCGGCGTTAACTTACATCGAGCAACGGCTCGAACGCCTTTGATTAACTGTCGCGGCAACCTGTTTTTGGAGACGTACACATCCACAAAATAAAGTAAAGAACTCAAAAGGGCAGCGGCCTTTTGGGTCCGATGAGATGCAAACCGATTTGTTCAGGTTGATTTCATTTGTTTGTTGGTTGATTTTTGGATCGACTTGAAAGTCGGTTTTGAGTTTTGGAGTTTGAATCAATTTGTTTGATTGATTTGTTGTTTGGTTTTTTTGATTTGTTTTAGATTGAGTTTGGTTGATTCAAGTTGTTTTGGTTTGAATCTGTTTTGGTTTTGATTTTTGATGAGATTGAAGTGCTTTAAGCAGTTTTAGATTTTTAATTTAGTTGGTTTTCTGAATTTCAGATTTCTGGATTTTTATGTTTTAGGTGGATTGTGATCCATGTTTGAGTGTTTGGAATGTGCTTATTTGGTTTCTTTGGGGTTAAGCACTTGATTGTTCATTTAAATGAAGTTCGGTGGATTTCCGGGTTCATTAAACCAGTTTTATATGCCCAATCGGAGTTGATTAGAACCGGTTTTTCTTTTGGGCAGATTTATTTAAATCTGATTTTTGGTGTTATTAGATTTGATTTAAATCTGGAATTTATGTGTTTTGGGTTTAATCAAAATCTGATTTTGACAGGTTATCTGATTTCTTCTTTTTTATGTTGACAGATTTTGTTTTGGCAGATTTTTGTTTGAAGTCTGATTTCGGTTTGCTTTGTTTCAAAACCGGTTCAATCTTGTTAAAGATCGGTTTGTTTGTTGAACCGGAATAAGTTGAATTTGAATTTCAGATTTCTTCTTAATTCTGATTCTTTTGTTTTGACTTTCAGATTTGATTTTATGTTTTAATTTTCTGTTTGAATTCCCAGATTTAGTTCTGTTTTGATTTTATTATTTTTAGTGTGGCGGTTTGCATCGCCTCTGACCCATCGGGCCACTTTTGAATGCCCGGTTTCAAACATCTCAAGTCGACATCGAACTTCATTTCATTGAAAGATGGGGTGAAGTACATTGGTGTACAATGAGTGGTGATCCTTCCCCCAACTTAGATTCTTCACCGACTTAGAAAAATTTCGGCATTACAACGGCATGCCGACAAGTTTCTAACTTGGCAAAGTTTACCCATCCAACAAGGCTAGCCAATGACTTAGCCAAAATTGGGGGAAGGATCATCGGCTACGGGAGCATGCCCGCGCCGACGTCCGGATCGACATCCCAGGACGTACCCGGGGGAGCCGTCCATTTCTTTTTAGTTTTGTTTCTGTTTTTATTATTTTAAAAGGCCACTCGGGCCGGTTTTGAGTTCCATCGGCGTTCAAAGCCGGTCTTCCATCTTCTTGGGCCGGAAGGGCCTGTTTTGGACTGTTCTTGGGCCGGAAGAGTCTGTTGGACTTGTGCGCCTCCATCCGTCTTGATGGTAGGGTAAGGACCCGCCCGGACAAAACAATCAGCCCGTCGTACGGATTCCTAGAGGGTCCAGGACATCGCCCCTACCCACCATTGCTGAATTTCTGCACTTCTGCTGAACCGCACATATGCTGCATCTTGTGCCACAAGGGGGGCCGCTGAAAGAAGACTTCAAGCATTTTTTTTTGTGGGGAAACAGGACCTGTTTGAGGCCTGTTCGGTTGAGCCAGAAGGGGCTGTTTGGTTTGGGTTTAGGTGGGCCAAAATGGGCCTGCACAAAGGGCTGTTTTGGAGATCAGGTTTGGGACCGGTTTTGGGGCCTGAACATGGGCTGAACAAGGGCAGCTTTGGGCCTGTATGAAGGGGCTGTTCAGGTGGCTTTGAGTGGACCGGTTTGGGTCTGAACAAGGGATAATCCGAGGTTTGCAGGGGCCTGGTTTGAAGACCTGTGTAGAGGGCCGGATATGGGCTGTATATGGACCTGTTTGGGGTCTGGTTTGGAGACCGGCTAGGGCCTGATTGATGGGACTCTGGTTGGGCCGGAATGGGCCTGGCGAGGGCCTGGTTTGGAGCTGGTTTTGGGGTCCTGGTTTGGGCTGGACGGGGTCTGGTTTGGAGACCGGCTGGGGCCTGATTGATGAGGCTCTGGTTGGGCCGGAATGGGCCTGGCGAGGGCCTGGTTTGGAGCTGGTTTTGGGGTCCTGGTTTGGGCTGGACGGGGTCTGGTTTGGAGACCGGCTGGGGCCTGATTGATGGGGCTCTGGTTGGGCCGAAGCAGGCCTGCGCATGGGCACTTTGGGGACCTGATTTGGGACCAGATTGGGGTCAGGCGTGGGCTGGTTATGGACCTGTTTCTGGGCCTGCATATGGGCTGTCCTGGTGGGCCGCAGAGGGGGGCTGCAGGGGTTTATGTGAAAGTCCGAGAATGGGATTAAGCAGGGCCTGCAGGTGGCTGTGCGATGGGCTGCCAGGGAGGATTTTTAGGGGGCCATCTAGGTTCGGCCCAGGCTGGATGTCCCTAGCTCAAACTGGATAAAAAAAACTAGTGGAGATGTGGGTTGGATTGGACCATTGTAGGGGTTGAGTAGAGGAAGAAAGAAAAACAAGGAGGGAGGTGCCCTTATAGGGCTACATATCTATGTAATATCTTACCCACCTATTCTTCTTCTTCTCCTTCCCTTCTTCTCTTCTTCTCTTCTGGCCGCAGACCAGCTTCTGCAGCAGGTGGGCAGGGCGCAAGACAGCAAGGGGCAGGGTGCAGGAGCAGGAGTAGGGCTCAAGGCAGCAAGGGGCAGGGTGCAGTCCAGCAGCCTGGCGGTGTCTCCAGCAGCCTCTCCCTTTGCTGGTGCGCACCCCTCTTTTTATAGGGGCTGGAGGGGAGGTGAAGGGCCAGCAGGTGGGCGCATGGGCCTGGGTTGGTGCGCAGGCCTTTTGGCCTCCCCCCCCCCCCCATTCAGCCATTGCATTGAATGGGCGGTTTAATGACTGCCTCTTCTTCCTCCCCCTTTCTTGAGTTGACCGCAGGGTTGGGTTGGCTGCATGGTGCGGCTGGCTGCTGGGGTGACAGGTGGTGCGCAGGTGGGCCAGTGTGGCATGTTCACACTAGGCTGCAGGTGGCCTTAGAGATGGGCTGCGCAAGGCCTCTTTACATGGGCCAATTGGGCCAGCTGGAGGCTGCGGCCCAGCTTCTGCTGTGGGCTGCACAGGGCCTGGATTTAGGATGGAATTTGGCCCAATTTTAGGATGGGATCATGGGCTTCTGATTGGACATACATGGGCCCCTGATTGGGCCCAATCTGGCTGAACTGTGGGCTGTCCGGCCTGCTCCTAGGCCTGCCCCATTGTCCCATTTTTTTGTTTGTAAAAAATTGGACGCCAACACCAATCTACTGTTGAGGACTATTTGAGTTGCATGTTTGAGTGGGAAGACTCCCTCGGATCCTGCCGGAAGGACATGGGCTATTGTGATAACTCTATTCAACTTCGGTCGAAGAAACAGTCGGTCCCCTTTTTCCGATGGTCCCTGCAGAGGCTACCAGTGTTGCTCACTTCCTATACATGATCCAGATTCTTCTCCACTGGACTGCTTGACATGAAACTCATATGCCGAAAGATGCCATTGGTGTGATATCATTGCCGATCACGTGACCTTGGCCCTTGTCAAGTTCTCTGGTATGGATCTCATCCCTTACGCTTCAGTCCCCTACTCGGTATTAAAACCCAGAGCCCAGTTTTGAGGTGCGTGGAGGTTTATTTCATATAAGGAAGTCCATACGGACAGCCCAAGCCCTATCCAGAAGAGCTGCCATGTCCCTCCCCCAATCTACCCCGATTGCTAAGATTCCCATCATTCAATCTTCTGCTATGGTGGCCGTGGCTCCCGGTCTGAAGGGCCGGAATGGTCCTATCCCACAATCTTTTGTGGGAATGATGAAGGATGCACACGTATGATCACCGGTGACTGGACCGACTGGGATTGTGGTTTTCCCTCAATGAAGGGTCTAGCTCTTACATTTGTGCCCCTGTTTCTAACTGAGGGTATCTACACCTAGGCTAACCTCATCAGTTTGGCAAGAGTTGGTGCCTTGGTGGCTTGTGGGGATGCTGGTATCTAACCTTTATGTCTCTCAGGACTGATTCTGACAGTCAAGCATCTTCTGACCCCTTCCCCTCTCTTCAAATGCTATGCTCATATCCTGAACATGATGTTATGATACGAGTGTTGTTTCTGGATCTGTGTTACCTTGGGTTTTTTGGTTATACGAGACAGGTCTTCAGCCTATTCAGGTTCAGTATTAAGCAAGAAGGCGATCATCAAAGCTGGTGAGGACTGGTATAATTCTTGATTCTTTCTTAATTCTGGTAAAAAGGTATGTACCTTCTACTCTATTGAGCTGGCTTGCTTGCAAGTTCATTATTCTTAATTGATCAATGCCATGCTTTGAGAGATAGGTCCTAGCTCTATCAATTATTTGATGTCGGTTGATTGTGTGAGGTCACTAGAGTATTACCGTAATCCAGTCAACTCCTGATCTGTTATGTTAACTGTCTTGAGCATATCTTCATGATCTTGAGGTGCTTCAATGAGCATGTTTGTTGTCCCTCTTAGCATGACTTTGAGTGGTTTGGCTTGCTTGGTGTGTTTATGATGAGAAGGCTTTACTTGTCATTTCTGAACTTTTGTATTTGAATCAGTGCAGTGTTTTACATTCGAGCATTGCTGTTCTTATTTCTTTCAATTGTCATCACTTGCACAAACCTGTCTCACATCAACATCTTCAAATCTGAGTGTTCCAGACTTTGATATCCTTTAAATCAGGCCATGAGAAGCCCTTTTAAACCCTATTGATATTCTCCTAACCTAAATCTTTGCACACCCCCTCAACCTTGGATATTCCAGGTCTAGTGGTTTCTCCAAGATTAGTATATAAAACCCATCGAAGGTATCTTGCCAAATGCCCAAACCTGACCTCTGCGCACCCATCAAACCTACCTACATATAGGTTTGAAAACCCTTTAGGCTCTGGTCCTCATACTCCATGCCTAGGCCACCCGTACCTTGTCTGTGACAGCCCCTGTGCGATCCTATTATAGATCCCTCCAAACACCTAGGAATCCCCAGATAGCGGCCTGAAATCTTTCCCAGATGATCAGAAAACCCAAAACCCAGGATGTCAGAACTTAAGTATCTGTCTAGGAAACAGTCAGGCAATCCGTAAATGGCAGAAAAGCCAAGGGTGCACCAGAAGCTCAAATTAGGTGTAGAAGACATTTCGACAGACAGAAGATAGAATAAAAAGAGTCAGTAAATCGAGACAATCCAATCGGCAAACAGAAATAGTACAACATGCCCCCTAAGCCCAAAACCAATGGCATCAAGGCTACCAGCAGGCCCTTGGGCCCCAAAACAACAACTTCAACAGCCCTATGTGGTCCGGTGACAACTTCAACAGGCCATTGGACATCAGAAATCAACTTTAAAAAAACTGAAAAAAAACACGTGGGTATGCCCTATGGTGTTTGACCCCGATAGGCACATAGGCATGTCCCAGGATACACTGATTTTGGACAAGTACATGAGCACATTCCCGTGCTCAACTAAGCAAGGTAAATTGGGACGCCGGTCGCCACCCGGTCTCATCCATTATTTTAATCTTTTAAAAAATTTATAAAAAGTAGCAAAAAATCACAAAAATATGGAAAAATAGGAGACATGCATTAAAACAATTCATTCATTTTACATAAATTTTACTTGTTCTACATCTTCTATATAAACTTCATACTCTTCCCATGTCATTATAAAGTACGTAGTATGATGCATATGGACGAGAATATTATATTTAGCAATCCCTTGTAGAATTACCCTAATATCATAATCGAGTCCTAAAAAATCACCAACAAAACTATCAAACATAACTATCAAAGGGGGAGTGAATTAGAGTGTCTAATGTTTATACATAATTCATCACACTCCACTCTTGGTCATATGTAAGAAACCAAGAGTCTTACGATGAATCATACACATAGGTGAATTGTCCATAGTACTGATCTCCGCCTTGCCAGGTATGTTGTGCTTCTCCACCTTGCAGCCTCGCATCATGATCTATGTCTTAGGTTGCGTTGGTATACTGCTCTTCTCTAATGAAATGTTAAGCCTTTGTAAGAGTTGTCCTCACATCCGTGGTCCTCTGTTTACTTTTGCATTACCTTGTCAAACTACATAGTATAGTGAAACAATCAAGATGCATTTACAAAAGAAATTTTGAGGCAGACAGCCACACCAAGAATGCCATACAAAAAAAATCTGCAAGTTCAGAAATTAATGTTTCAAGAAACAAAAAAAATTTGTTTAAGAAATGGCATAAGCTACAAGAATAAAAACAACTGCAGAATGGAAAAAAAAACGTATTTTTGAAAGATGCAAAATAATCTTCGGCAGAGCTCCCAAATAAACTGTGTATATACCTTTTAGTAGGTCTTGACTTCAGTTGTGATTCTTTTTCAAGGCCAATTTTGTCATTTAAGCCTAATTTCAAGTCAGGCATTCCAGACAGAAAGCACTTCATGAGTATCTTGCCGGTAACATCACTGCGTAGAATACTTCCTGCATCACAAATACATTCAACAACCAACATATGGAGCTGTGATAAGTATAAAACAGTCTTCTGCTAAGAAAGGTAATTGGAAAACAAAAATCATTATGTACCCTTGGAAGACATGAGAAGGTTCACGCTTTCTACAATGTCTAGAAACACCTGGAACAGAGAGACTGTAAACACTGGTGTTTCCTGGCCATGGCCAAAAAAGAAGAAAAACATACACAAAGTAAGAAATACCTCGTTCTTCTTATAGACAAGACCCTCCCGTCTCCAGCCAACAGCTCCAGTAACTTGGAGAGTTGCATTTGGTACTGGTCTGTCTACAGGCTACTCATTTAACAAGACACATAAAATAGATAAAATCAGAAAGGACATGCAGAAAAAGAAACAACTTGAAACTTCTAAAAAACAAATGCACTCGCAGTTACTACCAAACGACAAAGTTTGTTTTTGAACAGAGAAACAGGAAAGTCTAACCTTTGATGAGAATGGAGACCGAACACCTTCTTGGGTGATATAAAGCTTCAATATCTCAGGTGACAGGTTTTGTGGATATCCAAAATCCATAATTTCTATAATGTAAAAAGTTAAAACTTTACAGAACTGTTTCAGAAATACAAACATAGATTACACCAAAACAAAAAATTGGCAGTATAAGTTAGGCATGAAGATGAACACTAACTTTCCAGCTGGACATCATCTCACTCAACCATAGATTGCAGAATCGGCGGAATCGGTCCGATTCCGACCGATTCCGGAATCGGATCGGTGGATTCCCGGCGGAAGGACCGATTCCGGGAAGAATTCCTCGGAATCGGTCTGAATCGCCTGGAATCGGTCGGAATCGATCCGATTCCGACCGATTCCATGTGGAATCGGTCGATCCGACCGATTCTTCGGAAGGCCGGGTTGACCCGGCCCCGGTTCGATTCCCGGTTCACTCTGGACCGGGAATCGAACTCGATTCCGGCCCTTTAGGGCCGGAATCGACCCGCAGCTGGCCTCGGTCGATCCCGCGGCGGAAGGAGGAAGCGCGAAGGCGATTCCGGCACGATTCCGGCGATCCAGCGTCGATCCAGCGTCGCTTCCGGCTGATTCCGTCGATCCAACGTCGATTCCTGCCCGATTCCACCGATTCTCACGATTCCAGGGGCGATTCGGGCGATTCCGGCGATTCCAAGCTCGTTCTTCAAAGATTCCGCATCGAATCAACCTCTTCTTCGATCTTTGTAAGGTTTTTGGTAAGATTTCTTCGCCAAAACTTCGTACGTCCATTCTTACGCGTTTCCGACGAGTTTGAGTGTCGTTAAACTTTACGATTTTTGTCCGAACAAGTTCGTTTAAGTTTTGAAGTATCCGGATATGTCTATTTTGCACGGAAAAAATTCCGGATATCCCGTACGCCTATTTTTACACGTTTCCGACGACTCCGAGTAGAGTTAACCGGGTGATTTGTGATCGAATAACTCCGCTCGAAGTTGTTTGAACATCGATTGGATGTTCTTTGTACGGGAAAAATTTCGGATACCCCGTACATTGATTTCCGCAAATACGTAACCCTTTAAACATACGAATGGTGTTTCTTGGGTTGTCTGCTACCCGAACAGCGTCTAAAACAATTTGTATGTTATCTAATCATTTTTAGTGCATTGTTTACAATTTTTGCAGATTTAAGCAATGGCCGATCAAGGTGACGCAAAGACCAAGCGCGTGCTTCCGACGTGGGTTGGGAACACGGGCATATGGTAGACCCTAGTCGGGAAGAGGGGTACGCGTGCAACCGTGCGGGAAGGAGATGAACGGGGGTGTTCCGTTGAAACAACATATTGCCGGAACGGTGGAAATGTAAAAAAATGTGACAAGGTGCCGAGGGAGAAGAGCGAGGAGATGAGAGGATACGTGACGAGTGTAGAGCCTCTCAACGGGCGGTCAGGATCGAGCGAGAGGGAGGAGTTGCGGGGACGAGCTACTCGAGAGGAGGAGGGACCGCGATTCGCCTACCTCCAAAGGGAAAGACAAGGGGAAGGCAAGCAGCCTCGGCCGGAGCCGAGAGGGCGAGGACGAGTCCACGGACTCCGAGCTTGGACGTGCTGCACGCTAGCAAGCGTGCATTGGGCGAGGAGGAGGACGGGGAGGAGGAGCGGGGAGGGTGCAGGTCCGCAGTTGACCCGGCTTTGGGCCGATCAGCATCGGCTCGCCCTACTCGGGACCGAGAGCCCGACCCCAGAGACAGAGCCATACCGCCGTTCCACTTCTACCGGCCTCGATTTACACCGAGTGACGAGTATTTATTTAGAAAACGTAGTCTTGGGCAGATGGGGATAAAGCAGGCAATGAAAGGGGTGAAGGCTACAGGACGGCTGCAAAGAGAGCCGTTCGCCACATTGTCGAATGGTTTTTACGCAGTATCACTTTTTAAATTATATTTGACATTATGCACCGTTTTATTTACTAAAACTTAATTTTACCCGATCCCATTTTTTTAACTTGATGTAGGCATCCCGGACACGTCACCTCGGCCCCTACTTCCAAACGATGGTGGATGCCGTGGGTGAGGGTCGACCGGGTTTGCAAGCCCCGGGGCGACGGACACATATACGGCGCCGGCACGGATGAGGAGGTCCAGAGTTGAGGGAGTGGATGGATGCGAGTAAGTTGTTGTGCAAGGAGAGGTGTTGCACAAATATGTGCGATGGGGGGACAGGTATCACCAAAAGGAGTATGATAAACTTCTTGGTGTACTGTTCTGAGGGTACTACATTCTTGAAGTCGGTAGATGCTTCTGGGAAGATAAAAAATGCCGACTTCATCTTTTCTCTGATGGATGGGGTGGTGGAGGAGATCGGGGAGGACAATGTGGTTCAGATTGTCACTGACAACAAACCATCATATAAGCCCGCTGGTAGGAAGGTGATGGAGAAGAGGAAGCACGTCTTCCGGGTGCCCCGTGCGTACATTCCATAGAACTCATTTTAGAGGATATAGGCAAGGAGGAGGGTGTATCTACACTTGTCGGGCGAGCGCGTACGATCACATCTTTTATTTATTCGCATCCCCGCCTCCTACATATCACGAGATCTCACACGAGGAGCGCGATCTTGTCGGGCCCGGTCCGACACGATTTGCCACGAACTTTTCATTGCGGGAGAGTTTACACCGGGCACGAGCATGCTTTGGTTAGGTTCGCACAGTCCGAGGAGTATTACAACTATATGGTGGACAACCCGTACGACAAAAAGAGCAGTTGGAGATTCTTGTCGGGTACCGAGAAGCGGATCACCGACAAGAGGTTTTGGGGAGAGGATTGCCTACTACTTGGCAATCATTGAGCCAACCGTAGTTGTGAGGTTGGTAGACTCGGATGACGGGGACCGAGATGGGCACACCAGTATGATGCATGGACCGGGCAAAGCTGAAAATTAAAGAAAAAAATCCCGAGAGGTTACAAAAAGTGGTGGAAGATCATCGATGACCGATGGGACAAGACCTTGCACCACGATGTCCATCTGTATGCGGGTAACTTGGTTAAAAATTTATTTTTGTATAATTGTCTTATATGCACGGTGTTAACTAATAAAATCTTACAGATATTTTTTTTGAACCCCCGCATCCAATATGGAGGACAGCGTGGTGAACAGCGTGAGTGATGCGGGGTACACTTGCGGTTATCCGGCTGTGCCGATCTCGGCAGACGGGATGTAGGTGAGATAGAAGTAAGTTAGAGTTCATTAAATACATTGGACTAGCATTACAGGCAACTAATTATTATTTTTATATGTTTCGGATGCGAGTACAAGATGAGGGTCGGTGTATACTCGGATGCGCACTGAAATATTCGATTGACAAAGTGTCACCTCGGTATAGTAATAGTTTGATGAGGAATTTCTTTCTTTTCATATAAGTTATGGTTTAGATGGGCTAATTGTTTTCCTTTTTCTTCTTATGTTTTTAACGAGTGAGTGGTGGGTTCAGTGAACACCCGGGAGTGGATGGAATCCACTTGCGGTCATCAGGTATCGAGGATGCGAGTTAGAAAGCACCGCCCTCCCATTGCGAGAGGAACGGAGTACATTCAACGATACATACCAAAAGGAGGAACAAAGGTTGACCTCGACCGGCTCTGAGAAGCTGGTCTTCTGTCAGTATAACATGAGGCGGCGCATAAAGAACATCAAGGAGCGGCAGAAGATCAGCGAGGAGCGATTTGCACGGTTCCCAGGTGGCCCGTACGAGCAGAGGCATTCCTCCGCCACACCACCACCCGAGGAGGCGGCCATGGACCGAATTTTCCGGGAGGAGCATGCACTTGCCTCCTCGGATAGAGGAGAGGGAAGCCGAGGGATCGTACGAGTTTGATCCCGATGACCGTGCGTAGCGAAGGAGAGTTGGATGGTGTTGAAGCCGAGGAGGATGCTCCGGCCTCCACCTCCACGTCTACTTCTCGAGCTCGTGGTCCGGGGCCGCCCGGCGGCTATGGAGCGACCACCTGCCGGCTTTGGCCCGGCTCCGCTCCAGCTCGGTCCCGGCGGCCGCTAAATTCCCATTCGGTCGCGGTCGGGAGAACGAAAACAAAGGTGATCGCACCGGAAAATGGGAGGATTTGCAAAGTTGAAAAAAAACTTTGGGTGAAGAGGTAAGAGAAGGAAGTTAGAGGTCGTGCGTCCTGTCGGCCCGGATGACAAGCACGCAGTGCTCCTTCTCACTCCTCGGGTGATGATGACGAGGAGTGTATACCGGCGACGCCAGCCCATCGGTAGCAACAGTCACCTCGATTCACGCGGTTTCCAAAGCCGTATTACACGGCGGATGAGCGGACACCGCATTCGTATATTATGGAGCCACAAGATCCGGCATTTGGCCGGAGCTTGGCCAGTGAAATGGATTACACCACCAGCTCCACCATCCTCTCGCTACGTCCCGGTCGTCCCGCAACCGATCCATACAACCTTGATGGCATGGCATCGGCATTATTTTCATATGGATATGGTCCCGGACAAGATACAAGACCGAGCACGAGGGAGGAGCGTCGCAACGAGCAGGGGAGAGGAGGAAGATCCATATCTATATCCTAGACGTTGTAGTAGATTGATATGATGTAATTTTTTTTTGATGATGTATCAACTCTTTGATTTTTGAATCAATGGAATTGGAATATGTACTTAACTTCAAGTCTTCAAGTGTTCAATTGGTGTTCATTAGTATTTGTATGATGTGGTCTTGTGGATATCATGCATTGGTTATTTTTTAAAATGTTTCTAACTCATTTCCTATTTTTTTAGATTTTTTTCTGATTTTTTTGAATTTTTTTGACGAAAAAAAATCAAAAAAAAAAAAACGATTCCGGACCGATCCGGAATCGATTCCCTTCCCAGGAATCGGCCGATTCCGGCCGATTCCTGGAATCGGAATCGGAATCGGCGATTCCGATTCCGATTCCGGAATCCTTGCACTCAACACCTAGCAGGTCTAGACCACAGTTGGTTAATTCACATATTAAATGTGTATTAAATGCATACGGATCAAACAACAAATTAAACCCAAGTTTCCTGTTTGTCTATTTTACCAAGCATTTTACCAAGCCATATTATAGGTACTCTAAAAGTTGTTGGGAATGAGAGAGCCTTGATACCACCCTCTGCAGAATTAGGTGCAGCTGATGAGAGTCTCGAAACCTCTCATGTTCATCCCCAGTGCTGCTGCAGAATAGGGGATGGAACTCCTTGGAATTAAGACATCGGTAAGCTCTTTCTGTTGCCCCAGTCTTACCCTCAACGGTTGTTAGATCTCCACCAGGTGACTACCATCTTCTGCTGCCACGGAGGCCTACCTGGCACTCCACCAGTGGGTGACGTGGATGGCCACAACCCCAGCCAGTAGCCATCCTCAGGGGCCTCCCCGGTGCTCCACCTGCCCCAGTGTTGTCCCCAGCAATGATGTGGCAGGGAGATCACATAGGCCTCAGCGGCTCAGCCCCACCAGCCCCAAGTCCAACTCAAATTTGGGTGAGGTGGCAGGGAAATTTCTCTCTGATAGTAACATCATCCAAAGAGCATTATGTTTGAGAGTACATTCAATTCTTAACATAAAACACCATCAGCTGGAGAATGCATTTTGTGTTCTCAAAATGTTCCTTAAATACTCTTCTAATCCTTATTCTGCAGACAGGCCAAAACATTGCTGGCAAAATAACCTTCCAAAATAGTAATTTCAAGAGCCATGGATTAAAAGCAGTCCAGTTTTGCAAGAGAGACAGCAAATTGGCGGTCTCCAACCAGGTAACGACCGTAAATTCCAGCTCCTAAAAAGGACAAACCATAGAAAATTGATAATCCCACGATCTAAAAGGAGATGACGTAATGTCTCATCCTTTCCACCACAAAAAATACAGACTGAGATGTATAGCAAAATTCTGTGTAGATAACTTCTAGTCGGGAGATGGTTCATTGCAATTTTCTAAAGCATCAACCTGATTTTGTTAAGTAAAACAGTCACCCTAGACATAGTTATGCCACATAACCTCCACTGCCCAAAGATCATGGGATCGGAATCGATACCCGGATCAACGATCCTCCGGGAGGAATCTCGATCCAAAATCAGGATTTTAAAAAAAAATAAAAAATAAAAATTTTAATCCCAATTCCAATTCTGATTTTGGCTTATTCGGTAAAACAAGATTCCGATTCCAAATCCAATCTGATCTTGGTCATTCCATTGGGATTTTATCTCGGATCACCCCTCCGGGTGAAAATCGAATCAGCATAGGCCGATCTGATCCAAAAATCGGTTGATCCCAATCCGGATCGCCCGATTCCACAAGTTATGCCACCCCCCATAGAGAGTTTTCGCAAGATAGACTTCACAAAGAAGGTATAATTGTTGCAAGGTAACCATTCCAATTTGTCCTCTTGATTCCCTAAGCATTTGCAAGGATCAAGAAAAGCAAGCAAATTAGAAAGATCCATTCTTTCCTCATCCTTGAGGCTCTTCTAAAAAGATTATTCCATTTAGTTTTGACATCCCAACAGCCAAAGACATTTGCCTAAGGGTTCTTGGACAATCTGAACAAGGAAGGGAACATGTCAACAAGAGGGGCATGCCCTATCAATCAGTCACCCCAAATGAGGTCCTCTTACCATTGCCTATCATAATACAAGAGGAGGATATGAAGAACTCCGATAATGAGAGGATGTCTTTCCATATATGAGATAACCTACTATTGTTCCTACAGTGTTTGACCCACAAAGCATCATGATTGGTGTTCATCTTCCACAGCCATTTGGACAGAAGTGAATTATTCATGTTTTCCACGGAGTCTAAACCTAGTCCCTCTTCTTTTGACGTTCTGCACACATGATTCCACTTGATAAGATGAAGGCCCTTTCTTTCATTGGACCCTTGTCAGAAGAATCTTGCTCTTATTTCTTTGATCTTCTTACAAATACCCTTGGGACTTTTTAGGATGGAAAAGAAATATAATGAAATAAAGAAGTAATCTCCATTCTTTATGTGACCCGATGCATCAATAGATTTTAAAAAAGTGGTGCCTTTAGAACAAATACAAAAGGAAGTTGATCATACTCCTCATTTTTATACTTTTTCATTCATCACATATAACAATACAACTCTCTTTCTAGACCATTTGAAATCTATCTATTCATAACTTTAGTTCCTCAACCTCTGTATCTAAGTCTAGTCTCGTAAATGTACTTTAAGGTTGGGATTTTTAATCTTAGCTAATCTCTTGAATAGCATCAACTATGGGCTAAAAGTAGAGACTAGTGGGGACATGAGCTAGGACACCTACATGAAGGTAACATACAATCAAATGTTAAACTCAAGTTACAATGTGGGTAAAACATCCCCTTGCTCCATTCATTTTCTCTTCTTCTTAAACTCAAGTTACAATGTGCGTAAAACATCCCCTTGCTCCATTCATTTTCTCTTCGTCTTCTTTTTGTAAAACTCTACTTGTATGCATTGTCTTATTTATTTGTACGTCCTCTTCATCCTCCTGTGAACTAAATGCCATCACCCTCATCAATATTTTTTTCTTTTCCTTTTCCTTTTTTTGCTCCTCTACCTCTATCTCTGTCCTAACAGCTCAAAATGTGAATCTCTTTACTGATCAATCCGCATTTTTCTCTAAGATGTTCTTCCTATTAAAGGCCCTCAACTCTTCTCACATTTCTACAAGGACTTTATCACATGTTTTAACATTTCCACTTATTCCACATATATGTTATTTGAGGCGAAAAACATCCACATTCATTTGTTTTTCACATCCACTATAAATCCATGATCTCATCTAATATCATGGGATACAAGGGCATCATACTGTCCATCAGCCATTTTTCTTCCTGCCAAAGATATGAAAAAAAAATGACTATCGACTATATATAACCAGGTTGAAAATCAGCTAACAATGTGCTTAGATTCACATCCCCATGCAGCTGGCAGAGCTTAAGCAAACCAGATGATTCAGCAGCAAAAACAACTCCAGCTTCTCCGACCTGCAGAAGGATCTGAGTCTGGTGCACGGGAGGGGCTGAGGGGCCGCATGGAGGGATGGGGTGCTCCGGTGTGTGTGTTGGGGGGGGGGGGGTCTCAATTCAGGTTGGCTTCAATTTTTTTCTGTCAAAATCAGAAGATCAGCCAATACAGCTAGGAGTTCACCTGGAAGTCCAATCAGCCAATTCGGCCAGGTGTCCTGGCAAAGATTGGAATGGGAATGCCGATCCAATCCAAGGATTGGCCAATTCCAATCCGGATTGGCAAATTCCACAATCCATGGTTTCAGGTCTGCACACGGTTTTTTGGGGGGGGCAGGGCCGTTCAGCCAGGTGTTTTAGGACAGGTTTAGGCCTGGTTTGGGATGGTTCAGGGACTGTCTAAGGCTTCTTTTGGGATGGGTTCTCACAGTTTTTCCTGATTTTCTTCATAAAATTTGATTTGATTGCAATGTAGGGAATCCAGTTGAATTGGGAAAGAACCAAATAGAAAACTCATCTCTTTCTTTTTCTCTCTCCCCTCCCTCACTACTTGGGTGGTGCACCAGCAGCCCTTTCCTTTTCTTTTCATTCTTTTTTCGGCTGGAAGAGATGGTTGAGGTGGCAGACCTGGTGGCAGTCCATGTGAGCTTAAAATTGGCCCACTTGAGGCCCAAAATAGAATCTTTAGATGGGCTAGAAATGGTCTGAAATCAGGCCTGTACAGGTACTGCGAAATTAAATGTTATAGGACCCATAATTATTCCAAAAGCCAAAATGGACCCTAAAAATAGATTCTGAAGTAAGGCCGAAACTCCTGTTTTTTCGGCTCTGTGACAGGTTTTCCAGAACCTTTTTTTGTTCTCAACTGTCAACGAGCTTTGGGAAACCTGAGAATCATATTTTTTATTCTCAAGTCTGAAATGCTACTTGGAGTGGGATTATGATCCAAATTTGAGTAGGATTCAGAATCCAAATTTGGGAAGGTTTTGTAATGCAGGACAAACTGCTCAAAGCGGCGTTAATCGCTGCTAAACAACTTAAACGAACCCAAAATGAAGCAGACTGGCCTCAAACCGGCTGAAACGGGCCCAAACTGGCCCGAACCGTGCCCAAAACAGCTTGAACCAGTCTAGACCGGCTCAGACCGCCCTGAACCGGGCTGAACTGGCCAGTTCAGGTGTTGAACCGGGTCGAACCGGCCTAAGCTGGATCTGAACCCGGTCGAACCGGCCAGCCGCCAGTTTGGGCCATGAACCAGGCTGGCGCCAGCCGGCCGTAGCAAACCGGTGCAGAGCCGCGCTCGCGAGGTGGCCGCGCGAGGCTGCGCCTGACGGTGTGTAAAGCGCACATCCAATCGAGAGCATCTTTGTCCCCACTTGTCCGCGTCATCATCTTCGTCTAGACGGGTGCCGCACGGGTGGAGCAGGTGGGTGACCACGACTTGAGGAGAGCTACACCGGGCATCGCCAGAGTGCTTCTCCAACACCGTCCAAAGGAGAGGGAGTGATCTAGGAGAGTCATGGATGAAGTTCGCAGCCCGCTGCAATGCCAAAGGACTTGGGACGCCGTCGGACGGAGCTTGCTATGCAGGGGAAGTGGCTGCCATGGAATGCCGTCTCGCGAGATCTCGGTCTCGCCAAGGGGGCCGAGAAACGAGATTGTCGAAATCTCGTCCCAAGTAACCTGGTCCGAAAAACAAATTTCTTCGGGGGCTTTGCCCCCTTGATACCATAGTTGTCAAGGCGGGCGACAAGGCACTACTTGACCAGCGCCTTTTGGAAAGTCCCCAAAATTTATACTCGATCCGCGACTACTCTGTGCCCCCATTTATGATAGTGTAAACATATTAATATATCTCACTATCATTTATACTATCGTGGATAAAAATGTGCTACAAGTTTAATATCATATTAGTATTTAAATAAAATTGTATGCAAGATTAAATCTTTTAAAAGCACAAAGATCATTTTTTTGGTATTGAGAGTACTTTGTAATTGTTCTCACAATTGATGTATAAATGTGTTATATATTTTCATGTAAATTCATTGATGTACTCCTATCCATATAAGATATTATGTTATGTTTCATACATATATACATTTTGATCCGAGAATCCGAGATCCAATCTCTCGAGATTTTTCCGAGATCTCTCCGAGATCTCTTCTCTTTCACCCTCCCGAGACGAAGCCGAGATCCGAGATGGCAAACCTTGGTGGCCGCCATCTTCTTTGAGGGTGCTGGGAAACCAATAGGGCTGCACCGGGTGCCAGTGTTGTCGGAGAAGTTAAAGGGGAACTAGAGTCGTCATGTTGAGAGGTGGGAGGAGAAAATGGTCCACGTGACTGGGGTTGGGGAAGAAGGGAGCTGGGCTCTTTCCGGAGGTGGAAGGAGATAACGCTGGGGTCTCTCCCGGAGGTGAAGAAGAATATGAGCGGTCCTCCTGGCCGGGGTGACGGGAAGAAGAGATGGGTGTGGGAGAGTGATGGGCCGAAGCCCTCACTGGATGTAACCAGCCCGAAGGCTCCAAAAATTCTTCAATAACACTATAGTAAGATGTACATCGGGGTACCGTTTTATAGAAGTGGCACATTAACAAAAGACCCATTGAAGACTCTATTTACATACTAGTCCTTGTCAAGGACTCAAACATAAAAGAACTTAAAATAACCCAAAATCGTCCCCATCATTTTGTAATTCCAATTTAAGTAGGATTCAAAATTTGAATTTGAATAGGATTTAAAGTCTGAATTTGAGTTGGATTCAGATCCAGATTTGAGTTGGATTATGAATCCGAATTTGAGTTGAACTCAGAAATTCAAATTTGAGTAGGATTTGGAATATGAATTTGAGTTGAACTCAAATTCAAATTTGAGTATGAGTTGGAATCCCAAAATTCTGTGTAAAATTTGGTGTCAACAATATCATATTAATTTTATATTGATAGTTTTAAAGGATAGACTATCGATATTAAAAATGATGTGACGCAATTTCTAATATAAGAAAAATTATTGTTGCCCAAAGATAAGACGGATATTTAGAGAGCTTGTGAAGATTATGCATGCACATTTTTTTGTCAAGTACTCAAGTTTAATACAAGTCAAACCCTTTTTTTGTACCATGGATTGTAGAATTGGCCAATCCAGATCGGGATCGGCCGATTCTTGGATCGGATTGGACCCCTCCGATCCGATTCCCGGCAGAACTACCGATCTGGATAGAAGATCGGTCCTGATCGGTGTTTATAGGTGCAATCGGTGCCGGAATCGACCGATTCGGTCGATTCTGGATCGATTCCCTTGCTAGAATCGGCCCACAGACTGCTGTCGTGGCCATCCCGCCGCAGCGGCCATCTTCCCCGCCTTATCGGTTGAGGATCCGGTGACTAAACCCGGTGACTTAAAGTCACCGGATCCTGGCCTTACCGGGTTCGATGGACCCGGTAAGGCCATCTTCATGGCTTGCCGCCGTGACAGCGATTCCGGGCCACTTTTGGGCCCAAAATCGCCTCAAAATGAGATAGATCGGATCGGAATCCGATCTACCTCCTTATTTAGCTATTTTTTTGTGTTTTAGGGTTTTTTTAAGGGTCGATCCAGATCGATTTTTCTTCCAGCAAATCGGCCTGGATCAGACCGATCCAGGGACCGATTCCGATCCGCGATCCTTGTTTTGTACAGATACACTTGGAAGATTGAATTGATTTATTAGTGCAGCCTGACCAAACATGTATTAATATCGATATTAAAATTTTAATTTATACTGGCCCTGATAACCAAATAAAAATTAAATTTATGATATCCACAATGATATATTTTAACAGTAGGCAATTTAGATATGTGCTCAAATGCATAAAATATTCAAGGCACAATAGTCAGCTCTGTTAGAAAAAGATAAGCTGCAAGCTGTTTACGAGTCTTCTAGGCAATCCAATTAATCATGTAGATGTCCACATCTGGGAAACTGAAAGTGGCAAGTAAAATTGTCCTAGGAGCTGATAGATAAAACCATATCCACAGCCAGAAAACTGGAGCTACTTGAAGCAAATTGTTTAGCACAAGGCAACAGGCAAAGATGTCAAAAATAGAACACTGTATGCCGGGAACCTTTTAAAGGAATTCAGCTGGGTACTAAAAACAATAAAATTTCCATAGGAGTAAACAGCTTAGAAATCTGGGTATTGGCAGCACTATAGATTCTTTTGGAACCATGGAATGCCATCTCGCTGAGATCTCGACGAGATTTCGGTCTCGCCAAGGGGGCCGAGAAACGAGATCGCTGAGATCCCCCCCCCATTTATGATAGTGTAAACATATTAATATATCTCACTATCACTTATACTTTCACATAAAAATGTGCTATAAGTTAATACCATATTAGTATTTAAATAAGATTGTATACAAGTTCTAATCTTTTAGAAACACAAAGATCATCTTTTCAGTATTGAGAGTGCTTTGTAATTGTTCATTCACACAGTTGATGTATAAATGTGTTATAAATTTTCATATAAATTCATTGATGTATTCCTATCTTTATAAGATATTATGTTAAGTTTCATACATATATACATTTTGATCCAAGAATCCAAGATCCGATCTCTCAAGATTTTTCCGAGATCTCTCGGAGATCTCTTCTCTTTCACCCCCCCCGAGACGAAGCCGAGATCCGAGATGGCAATCCTTGTTTGGAACTATCAAGTGGGAAATTGGTAGTGGAGAAGGAACTGCAGCAGCAAATGACTAAACAAAAGTACCATAAGATAACGAACACAAGAAAGATTGGTCTCTTTTCCCTGTGATGGTGTTACTTTCACCATGTAGATGCTTTCAACAGGTGTAAAAGCTGTTTGGCTTTTCTGAGGAGTGAGGAAGAAGGGAAAGGTGAATGGAAACTCCAGTAGGTGATGGAAGTGCTAACGAAACAAACATTTTTTTTTCCATTTAGAAGTTCAAAAGGTATAAATGAACTCGATATAGAAGTTATGTTTTGCAAAAGGATTCTCCTGCTAGCTTGCTCTAACACTTGGCTGGTACATCAGCAGTAGAAATACCTTCAACCTTCAGAATGAGATCCAACTGAAAACCACTGGATCAAGATCCAGTAATAAGCAGCGATTTCAATAGAAACAAGGGTAAAGTGCAATGAACTTCCTGCATGACAAAGGGTTATACACAACATTACCAAAGCTCAAATTTAATGTTCCAAGGCAACACCATAGACAATGTTGATTATTTTATTCATTGCATCCAGTAACACATGCTCATTACCCGAGATTGACTAGTTATCACTCCAAAAAAAACGTTCTGATCTAAAGAAAAAGGCCTGATTCTGGAAATGCATACCATCAAGAAGTTCATATATGAGAACAAAGTTATTCCTTATTGCATCTTCATCAAACTGCCCACCAAAATATGACTTGAAAAGTGCAACAGCCTAGCCATGCAATATTCAATCATCAGAATCATATACATTGAAGTTTTAAATTTTGATCCATGATAAAGCTTCCTAACAAAACATAAAAGCTAAAATATGGCAGGTCATTTGAGCTGGATATACGAATCAAATGACCTGAAACTCATAAGTTGATGTAATAGGCATTACCCTGCTTAATAAGAAAAGGAAACATATGAGATCAGGCATTTAATGTCATTTTAAGCATTTGTAAATTAAAACACTCTCCAAAAAGGCAGTGGGATGAAATGTGGGCCAAGGAGTTGGTCTAATGGATAAAGTATGATCAATGAATAATGTGTTCTAGTAGTAGTATAACAATTCTAGTCAGACTAAATCACCCATCAGTCTCATTAACCAGATTAAAGCGTCAAAAGCCTGGATTGGCAGTACAGAAAAAATGTTTTACATCGGATCAACTTCATCAGACCTTTTTAAGTCTTTAAATAAAGATAGATACATATAACTGAAATCTACCATACAACAGTATTTTCCTGACCCACAAGCACAACCAAGTGGAACAGGAGCAGAGCTTAGAGAAACAGTGTCATTGCATGTCTCAAATGGCTTTTGTCAGTTGGGATTTACTTTTTGATTCAGATAAAAGAGAAACAGTGCTAACCATCACACATTTTCAATGTAAATGACATAAGTCTTCGTGTTGTATGCACAAAGTGTAAGCAAGCAGACCAATATACGTAGGCCAGAATCTTAGCCATATATTTGCAGATACAAACGACTGTAAGCTGAATCCTTTTTGAAAAAAAATAAAGTAGACAGAAAGGAGATAATTAGATAAAGCATTGAATCAAAGTTAACGAACTGGATTCTAGAAACATCAAGGAAAGACTGATGTAGCACATCTTGATCATACCTCAACAACGAATTTGAAAGCACAAGCTACGTTAGCATTGCTGCTAACAACAACAACAATATACACATTGCTGATCCTCATATAGAAGAAGGAGCAGCCTCCAATCTGTCTGACAGGACAGGTACCAAGTTCCTTTGTCTGCATTATATGCATCCGGAAAGCATCCACCATATTCCCACTGAAAGAACCATAAAAATATCAGAAGCACATAGCTAAAATATAAAGAAGAAAATTTAAAATAAAGAGAGTTTTACAAAAGATGATAATTCTTGTCCAATACAAGGGTTAAATCACATCAGACCAAGGATCGCAGGATCAAAATCGGGAACGGGATCGGTGGTTACCGATCCAATACGTATCGGATCGGATTGGACCGATTCCGGCCAATACAATGAAAGAAAACCGATCCAAAATCGGTAAGCAAAAAAAAAAAACGATTCCGATTCCGGATCAATCCTGGCCGATTCGAACCATTTTCGCCGATCCCAGTCAATCTGATTGGAATAGCAAAAAAACGATCCGATTCCGACCGATCCGGCCGATTTGGATCAATTCTACCAGAACTTTTTTCCCAATCGGTCCTTCAGCCAAGAATCGGTTCGATCCAGAAATCGACTGATTCCGATCTGGATTGGCCGATTCCGCGATCCATGCATCAAATAGGGATATGGTGATCTCCTTTCATCTATCTATTCTATCGGAACTTTTTTTCGGATTAGTCTTTCAGCCGAGAATGAGATCGGCAATAGCCAATCCGATCGAAGAATCGGCTGATTTCGATCCTGATTGGCTGATTCTGCAATCCATGCATCAAACAGGGATATGGTGATCTCCTTTCATCTATCTATTCTATTGGAACCTTTTTCCGGATCGGTCCTTCAGCTGAGAATCAGATTGGCAATGGCCTATCCAATCTAGGAATCGGCTGATTCCGATCCGAATTGGCCGATTCCGCAATCCATGCATCAGACAGGGATATGGTGATCTCCTTTCATCTACGTATTCTGCACAAAAATCACAGTTGTCAAGGCCACAAAGCACCCAAGGTATCTTAAGGGTCCTATATCACCGAGGCGGTAAGACGGCTGGCTGGGATTTGCTGGACAGAGTACACGGGAGAGAGAGGGCCAGGACGGGAAAGGTGATGGCCAGGACAGAAAAGAATCATTCAATCACAAGAAGAACATCTCTACCGGATATAAAAAAAAAGAGAAGAAAATTGCTGGAAGAAGAAAGAACTGCCAGTCAGAGAGAAAAAATTGCACCAAAAGTTTGTTGGTCTAGATAAGAGAGATGGCCACACAACACCAGAAGATGAAGAAACCATCTCTACTAGATGGAGAAGAGGATAAAATGCTGGAAGAAGAGAAAATTGCTTGTTGGAGAGGAAAAACATGCCAGAGAACTTGATGAGTGGAGGAGCACTGAAAGAAAAGAACATCACCAGAGGCCTGCAACACCACCAGCTGGTGGCATCAGGCAGCTATAAGCAGCATCCTCTCTAGCTTTGCATTCGCAAGAAGGAAAAAAACCTGGTCATTGGGGTGTCGCAATCGTCAGGTGGTAGGGGGCTTGAAAACTGGCAACATAAACTTTAAAACTGGTTTTCCAGATTTAAGGCAGGCCAGTTCAATGGTTTGAACAGGTCAGCCCAAGTGTTGTGGGCTGGTTTGATAGTTTGAACAGGCCAGCCCAAGCGCTTAAGCTCCACGACGACCACCTTAGCCGCCACACACTTTAATGAGTTTTCCTTGGGTGTGCAGTCTAGATGTTGGTGCAAAAAATGCCTTGGTACCTAAGTGGTGCCAACTATGACAGGAACACACGAGTCATAGCAGTCATTTAAGTAATAGAAAGTTCTTGTCTAAGGGTCCGTTTGGGAACCCGTTAGAAGTCCTTCCTTTTGTCTTCTTCTCCGTTAATAAGTACTTCTACAATTTTATGACGTGTTTGGCAACATCACGTTCGCCACTTCTGCTGCATCCGAGAGGCGGAAGTGAAAAGGAGAAATTATCTCCTTCTCGTAACGTCAAAACTCCTCCCGATAAGGAGGATGCGTGCAATTTTCTTTTCCCACGTACACCGCAAGATCTCCTACGTTCGTTATGGTGTTGTAATGACTTGTTCTTTCAAAAAAAATTACAAACATGAAATGAGGAGGCTCTGAGGAATAATAATATTAATAATAAAACATAAGAAATAAAATATAAATATGTGGCATAAAAGTGATAAAATTAACATACAATATACATTTCAAATCGTTGTACGAATAAAAACAGAATGAATTAAATAACATATAATTGAAACTGGAATATGAGAATAAAAATTGAAAACACACTATTTTTATCACCAAATTTGATTACTCTGTGGTATAAACGACCCACTCTTTCAAAACGAGATACAAGTAAATTTTAAAAGGTTAAATTTTATTTATTTAAATAATTTGGTGACCAAAAAATAAAAATTACATCAATGTTGTGAAAAAGTTTCAAAAATATTGATTCTACTGGTTCGTTTCTTGCATAGTGATTTTACTCGTACAAATATTTTTTAAATATAGAAGTACTTCTGTTGTTTGACACAAAAATATAACCAAACAACTTCCACTTCTGCAAATGAGAAGACCTTCTGATTGAAGTGACTTCAAGAAGAAGGCACTTTTGAAAGAAGTACTCCAATCAAGTTGCCAAACGGACCCTAAAACTTCAGCTATCCCTTACAATTCGCAACTTTAGGCTAAATTTCACATTGAATGAAATTGGAGTCTATATACCTAATTTGCTCATACAGCACATCCCATTAAGCTCTGAATCTGATTAACCATAGATGAGAGCTTTCAGAAAGTAACCATGAAACAAGAGAATATTATCCTTATGTATGAGTTTTAAACAACATTGTTGATAAGGCAGGAAAATGTTGTCTAGATTGTGATCAATAATGTATCATGTAATGTTTCTAATTGGACATTGCTAATAGAAAAAAAAGGAAAAAATATTTTGGACACTTGTGCTGCACATTGTCTTAATTTGGTGTTGAAAGATAATGCAAAGTTGAAAGCTTATGTAGGCATCATCTTATAAACTAAGAAGTTGAATATTTAATTGTATAATCACTTTCATTTGCTTAATTTGGTGAAAAAATAAACAAATAAAATAACTTATGAAACATTAGCGTTACAAGATTTGCTGATGTTTTATTACTTAAGAGAGATTGCGTGATGACATGGTTGAAAGAGGGTAACAGAAATTATTTTCTTTAGATACTTGGCATAAGGGAGAATTGTGTTTTCTATTATTTTTTCAAATAAAATTTTATCATGAAATTGAATAAATATTGTGAACATCTCAGCCACTTTTTTAGATCTTAAGGTTAGTTAATGGTAATGAGAAACCAACTATGTATTATTTGTATGATGCAATTGAATGTGCAAATTAGAAAAGTGTCAAAAATTTTGCAAGAAAATAAGTAAAACATTCTCCTATCTCAAAATTTGTGTATCATCCATGAGAAATCCCGATGCAATGCCGTCTACATTTAGATGAGTTTTTTAATTTCAAATTATACTTTAATGCTAGGTCAAAAGATTCACTCCAGAAATTGTATATTACAAGAGAAGAAAAGCGGGTTAATTAGAATCATAAATACTATAGGATGTCCCATTAGAAGCCTTTTCAGCCGTTGACCTATCCAAACTGCCCAGGCATTTAGGCAGCTTCTTTAAAACAGCATATGCTACCGTTGGCACCTAAAAAAGGGGAGAGGAATCCCCTGGAATGAAAAAAGGAGGGTTCACACATTAAGCCTCCCAATTGTCTGGTAAATGCAGGAGAGATTTATGGTTTGAAATAAAAAAAGAAAAAAGAGAAAAAAACTACAATCGGGTGATTTGAAGAGCAAATATGCACAAAGACAAGGTAATGAAAGAATAGTCGGTTGATGGCATGAAGAAATGTACCTGGTTGCAATGAAAGGGGGTGCATCGAGTACCTTGCAGGTTTAATGATCTACTGATAAAACTGTTGAACCACAGGAGAAATCCAGTGGTTGTAAAAGTTGCTCGATCAGAGAAGGTTTGAATGTCAGAAATAGATTGACGCGGCAAAGGAGCTGCTTTAGCTGAAATCAAAAAGTAAATGGACTTACCAGCAATAGAGGATCAGTCTAAGGAAGGTGAAAAAAAGAGAAAAAATGGAAATGTGGCTCACCACGTCTGAGTACTGTATATGGAAGCCGATCTCCAGTCGGAAGCCGCCGAAGATGGAATGTTGCATATCATCCTCCCACGAGATCTCCCAAACAAGAGAAACACCGAGATTGATTTCCCTAGCAAGTTCCAATAGCGGTAAGCAATGTCAAGGATCCTCTTCGATGCCTTCTGAGGCTTGTAGTCCGACTAGGATTGGGTTGCGAATATTATAGAAGCTTTCGAGTCCTTCGGAGGCAAACAAGATGACTGCATGGCCTATAAAGCTTCATCGAGGTAGACCGTCGAAAAGGGATCTGGAAGAGAGAGAGAGAGAGAGAGAGAGAGAGAGAGAGAGAAGAGAGAGGCCCAGGAAGAGGAAGGCATAAGCAAGAGAGAGATCGACAAGTCCTTGTTCTTCTTCCCGTGACCAACAACACCTCTACGGCAGCCGATCACGTCCTCTACAATTTGGGTGGCTTCTACTAGGGCCTAGCGGTGCCGTCGACATCGGCTACTGTCATTGTTTACAGAATCGATGGAATCGGACCGATTCCGACCGATTCCGGAATCGGATCGGTGGATTCCATGCGGAAGGACCGATTCCGGCATGAATTTCGCGGAATCGGTCGGAATCGGATCGGAATTGGATCAGCCGAATCGGTCGGGATCGGAATCGGAATCGGAATCGAATCGTTTTTTTTATTTTTTTGCTATTCCAGTCGGATCGACCAGGATCGGCCAGAATCGGTCCGAATCAGCCGGAATCGGTCCAGAATCGGATCGGAATCGGAATCGGAATCGGATCGGGGTTTTTTTTTTTTGCTTTTTATTCTTACTGATTCTGGATCGATTTTCTTCCATTGGATCGGTCGGAATCGGTCCGATCCGATCCGATCCGGATCGGATCGGATCGGTACCCACCGATCCCGATTCCGATTCCGATCCCGCGATCCTTGGTTGTTGTTGTCCATACATCCTCCAACGTCATCGGAGTCTAGTGGCTTCTATTCTTCCCCCCACCATCAGCGGTTGCAAACCCTCCTAGTGCGATCGTTGAAGGCCCTTCGTCCCCCTTTCACTTGCCAATGCAGGCGGCGGTAGGATTGGTAAGGCCATGTCTTCTTCCCTGACAGTCGCCGTCACCGAGAAGAAGGTGCCGTCCGAAGCCTATTAAAGGACGGGGCATGCTCAATTTCAAAGTTTGATGAGATAAATTCCATAATGCATGTTAAAGGTCAAATGGATGAAATCCAAACTCATAGGAATTATGGACTTAATGCCTTCCCCTACCTATGTGTAATCTGGTTCCAGTGATAAAATGTCATGTTCGGTCAAGGATTCCGGAATCGGAATCGGAATCGGAATCGGACCGATTCCGATTCCGATTCCCAGAATCGGCCGGAATCGGCCGATTCCTGGGAAGGGAATCGATTCCGGAATCGGTCGGAATCGGTTTTTTTTTTTGGATTTTTTTTTCGTCAAAAAAATTCAAAAAATTCAGAAAAAATTCTAAAAAAATAGGAAATGAGTTAGAAAAATTTTAAAAAATCACCAATGCATGATATCCACAAAATCACATCATACAAATACTAATGAACACCAATTGAAGACTTAAGACTTGAAAGTTAAGTACATATTCCAATTCCATTTATTCAAATATCAAAGAGTTGATACATCATCAAAAAAAAATTACATCATATCAATCTACTACCAATATCTAGGATAAAGATGTGGGTCGTCCTCCTCTCCCTACTGCTCGTGACGCTCCTCCCTCGTGCTCAGTCTTGTATACTGTCCGGGACCATATCCATATGAAAATAATGCCGATGCCATGCCATCAAGGTCGTATGGATCGGACTGCGGGACGACCGAGACGTAAGCGAGAGGATGGTGGAGCCGGTGGTGTAATCCACCGCCGGTCAACTCGGCCAAATGCCGGATCTTGTGGCTCCATAATATAAGGCTGCGGTGTCCGCTCATCCGGCGTGTAATACGGCTTTGGAAACCGTGAATCGGGTGACTCGGTGCCGCCGATGGCCGCGTCGGCCGGTATACACTCCTCGTCATCATCACCGAGGAGTGAGAAGGAGCTGCGTCTTGTCATCCGGGCCGACAGACGCCCGACCTCTAACTTCCTTCTCTTTACCTCTTCACCATCTCGAACTACCGTAAAGTCCGAACCCAAAGTTTTTTTCAACTTTGCAAATCCTCCCATTCTCCGTGCGGTCACCTTTGTTTTCGTTCTCCCGGACCGCGAATGGGGCCGGTAGCGGCCGCCGGGGCCCGAGGCCGGAGCCGAGGCTGGGGCTAAAGCAGACGGTCGCCCCATAGCCGCCGGCGTAAGAAGGCCTGCCGAGTCGTGGTAGTAGATGGAGGTGGAGCCGAGCATCCTCCTCGCTCAACACCATCCAACTCTCCTTCGCCTACGCACGGTCATCGGGATCAAACTCACCGCGTGATCCCCGGCTTCCTCTCCTCTATCCAGAGACAAGTGCATGCTCCTCCCGGAAAATCGGGTCCACGTCCACCTCCTCGGGTGGTGGTGTGGCGGAGGAATGACTCGCTCGTACGGGCCACCCGCGAACCGTGCAAATCGCTCCTCGGCCGATCTTCGCCGATCCTCGATGTTCTTTATGCGCGGCCTCACGTTATAATGACGAGAAGACCGGCTTCTCAGGCCGGTCCGAGGTCAACCTGTTCCTCCTTTTGGTATGTATCAGGTTGAATGTACTCCAGTTCCTCTCACAGTGGGAGGAACTGGTGCTCTGGCTCAGAATCCTGATACCAATGGCCGCAAGTGGATTCCATCCACTCCTGGTGTTCACCTGAGTCCACCACTCAGCTGCAAGAAAAACACAAGAAGAGAAAAGGAAAACAATTAGCCCATCATCAAGAATAACTTGTATGAAAAGAAAAGAAATTGCTCATCAAACTATTACTATACCAGGTGACACTTTGTCAACTGAATATTTCAGGTCAGCATCTGAGTATACACCGACCCTCATCCTGTACTTCTGCATCTGAAACATTTAAATAAAAAATTTAGTTGCCTGGTAATGCTAGTCCAAGGTATTTAATGAACTCTAACTTACTTCTATCTCACCCTCTATCCTCGTCCCCGCCGAGATCGGCATGCGCCGGATAACCGCAAGTGTACCCCGCATCACCTCGTTGTCGTTCACCACCTCGTCCTCCATATTGGATGCGGGGGTTCAAAAAGTATCCCGCAAGATTTTATTAATTAACACTGTGCATATAAGATAATTCTACATCAAAAATAATTTAAAAACCAAGTTACCTGCACATTGCACATCGTGGTGCAAGGTCTTGTCCCATCGGTCATCAATGATTTTCCACCACTTTTTGTAACCTCTGGGGTTTTTTTCTTTAATTTTCAGCTTTGCCCGGGCCATTGCATCATACAAAGAGCCCATCTGGTCCCTGTCATCTGAGTCGACCAACCTCAAGACAAGTACCAATGGCTCAATGATTGCCAAATAGTAGGCAATCCTCTCCCAAAACCTCTTGTCAGAGATCTGCTTCTCAGACCTGGCAAGAAGCTCCAACTGCTCTTTTTTGTCATGCATGTTGTCCACCATATAGTTGTAATACTCCTCGATCGCGCGAACCTAACCAATGCACCGTGCCGGTGTAAACTCTCCAGCCGCAATGAAGTTCGTGGCAAATCGTGTCGGACCGGGCCCGACAAGATCGTGCCCTCCCGCGCGAGATCTCATGATATGTAGGAGGCGGGGATGCGAATAAATAAAAGATGTGATCGTACGCGCCCGCCCGACAAGTGTGTATACACCCTCCTCCTTGCCTATATCCTCTAAAATGAGATCTATGGAATGTGCTGCACAGGGCACCCAGAACATGTGCTTCCTCTTCTCCATCACCTTCCTACCACCGCCTTATATGATGGTTCGTTGTCCGTGACAATCTGAACCACATTGTCCTCCCCGATCTCCTCCACCACCCCATCCATCAGAGAAAAGATGAAGTCGGCATTTTTTATCTTCCCGTAAGCATCTGCCGACTACAAGAATGTAGTCCCCTCAGCACTGAACACCAAGAAGTTTATCATACTCCTCTTGGTGATACCTGTCCACCCATCACACACGATTGTGCAACCCCTCTCCTTCCACACCAACTTGAACCCGTCCTTCCACTCCCTCAACTCCCGGACCTCCTCATCCGTGCCGCCGTATACGTGTCCGTCGCCCGGGCTTGCAAACCCGGCCCGCCCTCACCCACGGCATCCACCATCGTCCGGAAGTAGGGGCCGGTGGCCGTACGTGTCGGGATGCCTACATCAAGTTAAAAAACATGGGATCGTGGTAAAATTAAGTTTTAGTAAATGAAACAGCATAATGTCAAATTTAATTTAAAAAGTGATACCGTACGTAAAAACCACTTGACAATGTGGCGAACGGCTCTCTTTGCGGCCTCGTAGCCTTCACCCCTTTCATTGCCTCGCTTTATCCCCATCCGCCCAAAGACTCTGTTTCCTAAATAAATACTCGTCACTCGGTGTAAATCGAGTGCCGGTGGAAGCGAAACGGCGGTAGGGCTCCCGTCTCTGGGGTCGAGCTCTCGGTCCCGAGTAGGGCGAGCCGATGCCGATCGGCCCAAAGCCGGGTCAACTCGGGACCCGGACCCTCCTCGCTCCCCTCCTCCCCGTCCTCCTCCTCACCGATGCACGCTTGCTGGCGTGGCTAGCACGTCTCGCCCGGAGTCCGCGGACTCGTCCTCGCTCTCGGCTCCGGCCGAGCCGCCGCCTTCCCCTTGCCTTTCCCTTTCGAGGTAGGCAAATCGCGTCCCTCCTCCTCTCGAGTAGCTCGTCCCGCAACTCCTCCCTCTCGCTCGATCCGAATGCCCCGTCGAGAGGCTCTACCCGTCACGTATCCTCTCATCTCCTCACTCTTCTCCCTGGGCACCTTGTCACATTTCTTTACATTCCCACCTCGTTCCGCAATATGTTGTTTCACCGAACACCCCCCGTTCATCTCCTTCCCGCACCACTCGCACCGCACCCTCTTCCCGACTAGGTCTACCATACGCCCGTGTTCCCAACCCACGTCGGAAGCACGCGTCGCTTGATCGGCCATTGCTTATATCTCGCAAAAATTGTAAACAATGCACTAAAATTGATTAGATAACATAAAAAATGATTTAGACGCTGTTCGGGAAGCGTACAACCCAAGTAACACACCATTCGGTATGTTTAAAGGGTTACGTAGTTGCGGAAATCGTCGCAAAATAACGTACGGGATATCCGGAATTTTTCCGTGCAAAATGAACTTAAACGGATAGTTTAAAACTTGGACGGACTAATTCGGTCGGAAATCACAAGGTTTAACGACGCTCGGACTCGTCGGAAACGCGTAAGAATGGACGTACGAAGTGTTCGGCGAAGAAATCTTACCAAAAATCGGTCAAAGATCGAAGAAGACGTTGATTCAAGGCGGATCGGAGCTTGGATCGGCGGAATCGGCCGAAGGAATCGGTCCGAATCGCCGGAATCGCCGGAATCGCCCAGGGAATCGCCGAATCGCCGAATCGGTGCCGAATCGCTCCGGATCGACGGATCGCCGCCGAATCGCTCGGATCGACGCCTGGATCGCCGGATCGATGCCGATCGCCGAGGAATCGCCGCGGAATCGCCGGAAATGAGCCCTACCGCCGCGGGATCGAAGGAATCGACCGCGGCGGTCGATTCCGGCCCTTTTAGGGCCGGAATCAGTTCGATTCCCGGTCCAGAATCGAACCGGGAATCGAACCGGGGCCGGTTCAACCGGTCTTCCATCGGAATCGGTCGGATCGATTCCGACCGATTCCAGTCGATTCTTACCGATTCCGCGGAATTATTCCCGGAATCGGTCCTTCCGCCAGGAATCGGATCGGTATCCACCGATCCGATTCCGGAATCGGTCGGAATCGGTCCGATTCCACCGATTCCGTAATCTATGTGTTCGGTGCACATGTGATTATGTAAGGAACATGAACAACCCTATGAACATGGAGGAATGCAACCATCTAAGAGAGAACAAATGAATGAAGGGAGCTTCTGCCAGAGCGCAACTAAAATCAGAACTTGACGGAGATATATAAAAAAAATCATCATACTAGCTCTCTGCTGGACACCGAAAGCCCCCATCGTCAGATATCAGGAGTCAAGAAAAGAGAATAAAAGAGAAAGATCAAAAAAATCAAAATCACAACATGCTGAACAGACTAACCAAATTTCAAATGATATCCCAACATATCAAATTTTAATAATAAAAGGGGCAAGCAACCAATTCATAATAACCCAGGTCCCTAAAAGGAATGAAAATCAATTACACCCATCCACTCACAAATCGGAGGGTAGAAATCTCAAATAGACAAGGAATTTCCAATTGCCAAATTCAAACTCAGAACATAACAGGTGGAGGTGGAGGTGAGGGTGGCAGCATAGGTGGAGGCGGCGCCTCAAGTGAAGGTGGCTCTACTAGTAGTGCACGTATGAGTGAAGCAGGTCCATATGATTTGAGTGATAAAAGACACTCATGTTCGAGTGGAAGAGGTAGCGGACGTTGGACGAGGATGAATGTTTTTGACGAGTTCGCATCTTCCTATCTAGGGCTTGCTTCAGACACTGAACGTTGCTATCCAGTATCCACCATCTTTTCCAGCTCCACCTCCGACTGATCATGGAGCTTATGACTTTAGCGACATGGCCTAGTCTTTATTTTCATATAGATATGGGCCAAGTATGATTGATCCAAATCAATGGAGATTTCAAGACAATCAGGATGACCAAGACAGAGATCTTAATTCAGTCTATACAGGGCATTACCATAGTTGGTGGTGATGGTACATGTATTTGTTTATTTATTTAACACAATGTAATACGAGTGTTATGAAGAACATGTATTGTACTATTGTGTGATTGAGTATGATTGATTATATGATACAAATGTGTTTTTTATTTGATGTATGATGTATCTCTTTTAACAATGTTAATTGTTAAAGTTGTCTTGAAAGTTGAAATGTCCAAGGTTGAACAACGTCTTAATGTTCTTCTTCCCTACATTTTTTTCACATTTTTTCTAAGTTCTATGTATTTTTTCTAATTTTTTGGAGATTTTTACATATTTTTTCAAAAAGCAAAAAAAAACCAATCCAGACCGATTCTAGATCGGTCTGGCTCCCGGTGGATCGACCTGGATCGGACCCCACCGATCCAGAGTCCGATCCCGATCCCGCAATCCTTGGTCCTCACTCTCCTCCCACACGACCCGAACCATCTCTCCGGTGCTCGAGTGACGCCGAGAGATGAAAGTTCGGAAATCAATGTGAGTGTGGGACCGAAGTGAGAGAGTTTTTTTTTGCATTTTTCCTTCCTTCTTTCTCATCCCCTTTTGAGGTGGCTATCCGGATAACGACAAACCCATTTTTGGAGTCGACACTCGGTAGCTGCGATGTGTTCTCTCTCTCTCCTCTCTCTCTCCCCCCCTCCCCCCCCCTCTCTCTCTCTCTCTTCATGTATTCTTTTTCCTGCTTCAATAAGAAATTTTGACCCCAGGTCATCTTTAAAAAATTTAAAATTTAGGATCAGGCAAGTGGTGCAGGACACCAATTTGAAACTAAACAGTCTGGAAGTCTAATGAAATGAATTGACTCTCTTGAAGAAACCGATCTCAAGAATAGAACTCAGCAGATTTATGAGCGGTACTGAGGATCTATCATCAGATGAAGAATTAGTACTCTAGTGTTAAATGAGTATGGGTACCAAGTGATTGTCACAGTTGTGCAACGCTATTGACTACAAAGGTTTTGGAGAATGCTAAACAAAAACCTGAATTTAAGGTGTCCATTACATAAGTTTAGTTAACAGACGTCAGTGAATGCTTACCATTGAATTTAGTCTATAGGATTATCAAAAGTGCGGAATAACCAGCTGCATAATGTAGGAAACTAGTAACGAACCCATGACACGCGATTTGCTTATTAGCATCGAAACCGCGCTGACAAATAGTTAAACCTTGACCACCGAGAATTGCAACACCGAGAGATCAAACTTTTTTACGTATAACATTCCAACTCGGTCTTCAAAACGCAAAGTTAGTAACTGGAAATATAACTTATACTGACATAATAATAAAAAAATCCATCGAATTTTGGAAGTTCCATTCTATTCATATGTGCATCTTAGCAATCCAAAAATCTGAACCGAAATAACCAAAGAAGAGCATCAGAGAAGCAATAGACCTACCCGACGTCATCACGGTAAAGGCGATTGATGAGCACATCTCCGCGCAGGTTTAGAAAATACACAGCGGACGCCGCCACAGGCATCGCTGGATCGGGCAGATAGTAAGCAACAAAATTCCTAGTTCCACCCACCAGGAGTGTCGCAGTGGCGCTAGATCTGTGCGACGCGGCAAGATGACAACGAAGCGAAGGAGAGAATCGGCAGGAACAGATCACAGGGGTTCCCTGAAGGAGACAGACGTGGACGAGGTTTGGGGAGAGGGGAGGCGACGACCTCTTATTCCGTCCCACATCCCTCCCCGTGGGGCGAGAGGCACGACGAAGAACGAACCACTTCTTCCGGACAGACGAAGGCAGACCTTGAGCCGAGGGTACCGAAGCGGTCGCGGACCGTGGATGGCGTGGACAACACGACGCGAGGCATGGTGGGTGGGCCGTAGACGGATTCGGTTCGGTCCGGATTTGAGCTTAATGGAAACTAGGTGAACCGAATGCAGTCAAATTACCAAGAAATCCCTGTGGTTGAGTGAAATCCGGCTTCGACCTCGCTGAGCTGCAAAAGCTGCCTGTTAAACATTTCCTAATAGTGGGTAATAAAAAAAAAATGTGCAGAATGGGAACTCTTAGACCCTGTTTGGTAGGGGATAAGGACGAATAAACCTAATTTATCCTTAATCCTCTGTCTGTTACTTACACAAATTTTATGTTATCTTAGAATTAGTTAATTTGATTTATCCCTAAAAATAGGATTAAAGATCGAAAATTGTGTTAGATCCGGAAATAAAAATTTTACTGTGTCATTTTCAGAAATAATGTTTTCAACTGTTACTTTAAACACTTTCTCTAGTACGCAGTGCCACGCAGTCGGATTTCTACTTCTCCAAAAGCACAGGATGTTAAAAGATAATAATAGAAGGAGGAGGTAGCCCTGTGATCTTTATTCCGGTCTTCCCTTCGAACTGCTGCTCTTACAGACACAGACGCATACACAGACACAGACAGATCGATAGATAGATGGAGATCGAACAAGCAGCTGGGACGATAACGCGTCTAGAGCCGCAACTTCTTCTTCTTGATCAAGCACGAGGATCTACCGGGCATTCGCACGTAGCATCGACTACAGGGCGGTCGCCGTAGCTTCGGCACCAGTACCCGAGATGGGGCGGCGGCCGTCGGCGATTCCAGGAGAAGTCCCGTCCTCGACCAGGCGTTTCAGGTTGATGGGCCTGGCGTAGGCGGTGTCTCCGCTGTAGAAGAGCTCGCCGGAGTACCTAATCACTCGCTGGGTAGGGTGTATCTGATCCCAGAAGACATGGTCGCTACGGTTGGAGCAGAGCTGCGCCGTGGGGGAACAGTGCGTGACCTCGACGAAGGGGTACCCGAATACGAACTTCACTTCGCCGCAGCAGGGACTGGCGACGTCCTTCATGTCTGCGTGCAGCAGACGTTAGCAAACAGTTAAGAAAGAGCGCGGGGGGCCGGCCTCTCTCTTAGTGACCTCTCATAGTTAGAGGCTCGAGAGTAGGGCCTCAGGTGGCTACCGTGCTCGTTATAAAAATGCCGAAACAATATTTAAATTAACACACAAAAGTTACTTTCCAAACTTAACGCACAACAAGTTTAATTTTCGAAACTAAACTAGTAGACTTTATCATAACTCAGATTGCTCAAATCTGATTTCAAGAGTTAAATTTATCCAACCTGACTTCTATATATATAACGAAAAGTGAAGTCAAATTGTGACGACCTCCAAACTAAAATCCGACCAAACAGATCAAACTGCATAATATATATAGAGTCCAGATCACCTCAATTTTATAGTAAAAAGAATAGTCACGGTTCTCAATAAAAATAATCACAACCTTCGGATTGTTTAAGTGGTGAATTCAGTTGTGATTACCTAAGTGGGGGTTCAGAACTAAACTATCACTTAAGTGACTCGAGCATTGTAATTTTATTTATGAGGGGTTAAGATTTTTCTTTTCATCAGAGAATTGAGGCCATCCAAACTCATATATATATATAGGGCTAGATGTCGCACGTAGTGGTGGATTCAAATATGTGAAGTTGTATTTTGTGCGTTGTGATTTTATTTTATTTTTTAAATTGGATGTGCAAACTAATGGAGTGTTTGGTTGCATGATAATTTTTTGTACACTTTCATAATAAAAAATTATATTAAAATAAAAAGTGAACCAACTCATGACATAAAATTATCATGTTTGGAGGGATGTGATAACAAAAAAGAGTTACTATCATTCATGACCAAATAATTAAAGTGGAAGACCACAAGAAAAAAGAAAGAGGTGAGACCCACTTTTTTTGTTTAAGAAGAAAATCACTTTCAAAACATAAAATTGTCATAGTTGTCAAACACCTCTTTTAACGAGTTTTCTTATAATTTTTAAAAATAAAAATAAAAATCGCCAATTATCCTGCAACCAAACACCCTATAAGACTTCAATTTTTGACGGTGGAAGACAGATTTGAGGCATCCAACTTCTCGAAAAGTCCGTTAGTTTTGAAAATAATTTTTTGTGTCAATAATTTTTGAACTCTCTGTTATTTGAGAATTTTTTCCAAAAAAAATAATCCAGGTCGATCTATTAAATTGTAACCCTAGCAAGCTAGGCACCTATATATATCTACGGCATGAATTAATGTCTGCCCGTTCAAGTGTTCTTACTTGAGGACGGGGTTGATCATCTGAGAATGCACTCTTAATTTCTCTCACGAAAATATATTAAATATATTATTAAATACATAATTCAATGACCTATAAAATTATGTATTTAATAAATTTTTGTAAAATAGTCGAAGGTCACCCTCGTAGAAAAATAAGAATGTGTCTGCTTAATAATTAACAGCTAGCTCACCGAATTTCTGCGGATCGCTCGTCACGTCCATCAGTGCAGCGGAAGCATTTCCGACCGAGAACCTCATTCCGGCCAGGTTTGCCCGGAGTTTCAACAGCATCCCGTACTCGCGCTCGTTGAACTTCCGAGCGTAGTCATTCAACGTCTGCCGGATGTCAGCGCCGACGAAGGGCAGTCGCTCGAGAGCTCTCGCCGTCGGTATCATCCCGATCGCCGGCACGTTGATGATCGCGAACTTCCTCGCATCAAGATCGTACAGTTCCTGCCCGAAGAAGCACGTACGTACGTACGTACGTAGAGGTGTTTGTAACATACAGTATTCTTCATATTCTTTTGGCGTATTGATTAATTTATTAACTATATAGTTGCTTCACCTTCAAGTGATTCTGCAAGGCGGACGTCAGATTGGCCACATAGTCGTCGATCGGCGCACATTTATAGATGAGCATGTATTTACTAAAGAAGTTGTTTAGGTCGTTGCTGCCGCAGGTGAAGATGAAGATCGACCTGGAGACCAAGTCGGCGGAGGCCTCGTCGCCGAGCGCCACCCGAAGCTGCTCTCTTACCAGCTTGAAATTTGCTATCTGTTCCTCCATGGTGATACACTTCCTAGTACTTCCGTCCATGCACTGCAGTTAATTATATGTACTCATCTGTTAGCTAGCTGGGTAATTAAATTAGTTTGCTGGCACAGAATAAATGACGATATATATACGCGCGTGCACATAATTATAAAAAATTAATTATTACTTCCACTAGAATCCCTGATCCTCCTGACGCGAAGTTCACCCCTTGTAGGATATCCCTCGTTTTATTAGCGTAGAGAAAGGCAGGGGGGCTTTGTCTGAATCCCATTTGTCGAGCTGCATGCAGATATATGGCAGTAATTAGAAGATATATAATTGATTATATAGGCATTTAAATCAACCGAGAGCAACTGACTGAGCTACACATTATCCACGATCTGGATAGATTAACTAATGATCTCGACGAGATGATATGATTACCCATGACGTCGATGAAATTGTAGCCGTTGGTGAATCGTCCCGTGGCCGCGCCGCCGGGGAAGTCGACGCCATAGTGAGCGAAGTCAGCGCGGTAGAAATTCTCGTCGGCGTTGTTGTTGCCGACGTCGGAGAGGGAGTCTCCGAAGACAAAGATGGCCGGTGGGCGGTTGCTCAGCCCTGCGCAGACAAGGGAAACACCGGCGGCGAAGTAGATCGCAAGAAGAGAAAGCGCACTCACGAGGCCTGCCATCGCCGGATGGATGGATTCAGCTGGCCAGTTCTTCACACAGCTTGGTCGCCTGATCTTGTTGAGCCCCCCTCGTCTATTTATAGATCTCTCTCTCTCTCTCTCTCTCTCTCTCTCTCTCTCTCTCTCTCTCTCTCTCACACACACACACACACACACAAACCAAGATATTAGGGCTGCATTTTTGTTGTTTGCAAACGCCGGTGCCGAGAAAAATCTGCTTTTTTTTTGAAATACAATTCACATAAAATACAAAACAACTTCAATTATCTTATTGTATAGAAGATACATGGAAAGATAGATGGATTGAGGATCAAGGGATGATGAACCCGTTTGTAATTGGAATTCATATCATTTGATGTTTTTTTTGGATTCCGTAGGTCAGTGGAAAAGAAATTTTAAATGTAGAGAACTAAATACCTGTCACAAAGGTTTTCTAAAATTTTTAGGTGTTTGGTTGCATGATTAATTAAGTTGCTATAAAAATGTGTTTTTTAAAAAACTTTAAATGAATATTTTTTAATCATTATAAACTATATTTTTATAGAAACTTTTTTCTTGGATAAAAAGGACACCATATTTTCTTTTTTTATGACCCCCCACCTTGCTTGATTATACATGCTCCCACCCTACACTCTTTCATTGTCATATCTTATCAAACATGGTAATTTTATGTCTTTAGTTATCATAAATATTTTTGTAATATATAATTTTATCATAAAAGGTACATGCAATTAATATTGTGCAATCGGAACACAATTATTTTTTAAATCTCGTATATTACATATAACTGAATAAACTCTAACGAGGTACGTATTTGGGTGTGCGCGCAGTAATTTTACACATGTCGGTGATAAAAGTATGCATGGAATAACATCTAACTAAACTACATAAATTTATCACTTTTGATAGGATGTAGGATATAACAAAAAGAGCAGAGATAATATTTATATATATAACTAATAAAAAAGAGAGGTGGTGGCTTGATTTATTTATTATGTTAAACAAGTAAGTTTAAGCAAAAAATGAAATTTAACTTATAAACGAGCCGATTGTGAAATTACTCGTACCCAACTTCGCAAGTAGTTTGCTCAGGTACTTGATAAATTACTTGGTTAAATAATTTTTAACAATTAAGTTAAAAATACTTAAATATCATATAATATTGATCAAATATATTAAATATGTTTAAATTGAACTTAATCTTGGTTCAAACTCAAGCTCAAACTTCACAAACAGGTTAAAACTTAAGTTTTGCGAACGAGCTTAAACCGAGCTCGGGTTTGAGTTTCAAAAACAGCCCGGCTTAGATTGAGCTTAACGAGAAAGCTCAAATCTGTGACTTCTAACTCGAGCCTAGACTAAACTGTTTTATGGGTTTGAGCTCCATCGAGTAAATAAATAGTTTGACAGGTTGAGCTCCAACATATTGAACTCTTCATAATTAAAGAGTCGAACTTCTGAACTAATTATGTCCAGACTACTCGTCGACTACTATATCGAGCCGCACTCCGAAATCGAACATAAATAAATTAAGGAGCTAAACTTAAGTAACATACTATTCGACTCTACTGCCTCCACCCAAAGGCGTCACTGGCTGAGGGTAAATAGAGTTCTTTTGTTGGTAAACAAAGAGCGTACGTACGTACATATTGCTTCCATTGGAAACCAGCTGGATATTTTCTCGAGTCTACTAATTCATCGCTTTGTTACTTAAATTGACAATATTCATATGAAATTAATGATGGAGTTATGGTTCTTGTTCAGTCACATACTTTCTATCTCATCTTAACATATAGTTCATATATTTTCTGCACATAACAATACATATATATATATATATACAACACCTTCTGTGTGTTTTGGTTGCAAAATAATGTTTATATACTTTTGTAACAAAATTATATAGTATAATAAAATTTAAGATAGTCAAAAACATAAATTTATCGTGTTTGGTAAAATATGATAACGAAAATGGTGAGGAACCACGCATTACTAAAGAAGATGGGAGATAAAAAGGAAAGACGAAATGGAAGGACTTGCATTTTCCAATAAAATATTCACTAATAATTTGAAACGATAGTCAGCAAACACTTTTTCAACAAGTATAATTTTATGACAAAATTTCAATTTATCTTGGAACCATACACACACCTCATTACAATCTGCTATCATATCAGGAGTAAGACAGTTTTGGTTGTACTAGCCACAAAATTAGTTTAACCTGATTAATACTAGCTAGCTAGCTAGTTTCTTTAGATAATTTTATGCGTTCGTGATGCTACTTCACTAGAATATTTATAATAGTAAAAATTTAAATAAGATTAAAATCAACACGTGAGCCTTAATAACTACGTACGTATTATTGATTTAACGACATTCGACTTCTATATTTTCCATAATCTACAAATGTATACTATGAAGAATGCAGATCACGAAACTAACTACCGTCAATAAATTGATTAAAATGCATTCTAAAGTTAAAACTATACATTAGTATCACAGTTTCCATAAAATATAGTTAAAAGATTAATTAAATGGAGAATTACCACCCACTCCATTTAACAAAATGAGTTTATCAAAAATTCCATTGACCAAATTTCCATCCCATTTAATCTATTGACTCCCATTTCACTTACCACCCACTCCAATGACCATGTAAAATTCCTATTTTACCCTAAAAATAACTAGATAACACAATGCCAATGGAGTTTTAAACATGATATTTTTTTCATTCAAAATATAATAGTATTTTATTGTTAAAACATTTATATAAATACCATGATGTACTAAATAAATAACTCTTAATATTTTATAGTCAAATATTACATTAAATAAAATTTAATAAATAAAATGTTAGTTATAATATTTTTTATTCTAAACAAAACAATATCATACAGTCAAAATAAAATATGCTTAACTTGATGTAACAAATAAATTAATATTTTATATTAAATTTAAATTTTGATATAAATAAGATGTGATAATCTATCATCTTAACTATAATAATAATTTATATTTATATATTAAATTAGTTAACATTATGTAATAGATAACATGATATTTAATAATTTATATCATATTTAAATTTTTATATGAATAAATTATGAAAAAAAATTATTCTAAACACATCAATGTTTTGCGGTCATAAATCTGATGAAAATTATAAAATATTTCTAAAAGTTAAAAGTAAAATTAGAGATTCTAATTAACCATTAAATTCGAAATTTCTCAAAATCTAAAATTAAGAGGATATACTAGTACTTTGTTTAACATGAAAAAATAAAAATGACATTTTCATTGAAAATTGGAGCAGGTGTGATGATACTTTGAAAAAACGGACCTAATGGAAAGGTGTTTTTAAAAACGGATCTAATGGTAAAGTGGTTCCTTTAAAATGGACCTAGTGTGCATTTTGCCTTAATTAAATTAATGAGTTATTAACCACTCTGACTAACTAGGTGTTAGATGAAGAAGTGAACAAAACTCTGGTCTTTAAACTTGGAACTTATCAATTAACATTGGGCGTTGTGTCAGTTTGGGTTGATACGATCTTATATTATTAAGATCTAATTAACGATCTGTGCCTTGACCTTGGCAGTGCATTTGATGTGGACCCTGCTTGCAAAAACAATCTCTACGTTTATAATTAACAAACCTTGCAGAATTATATGTCTATCTTTAAACATGTAACTCCAACAACAAATCAATATTATGTCTAGTCTCTCCCTAATCTTGGAGAACGGAGCCTGGTTTGCTAATTATTATTTTCCAGAATGCGCGCGACAGCTTTTGGTTGGCTTCGTAATAATATATGTACTGGTAAATTATTGAGCTAGCTTGTGTTAATAATCATCAATCCTTCTCTTCACTCTTGTACCTGATATCAACCGTCCAAGTCCATTGAGTAACTTGTCTTCTCGCAGCCGACCAATTTGATATTTCTTTTCTAAACTAAACCAAAGCGAAAAAAATTAATTTAATTTTTGTATTCCATTTGAGGTTGAAAAATAATATATTTAAATAATTAATGTATATATTTATTAAATGTTAACTTAAAATAATTATTGCTTTCTTATAAAATTATATAGATAATATTTTTTTAACGATACGATTATATTGTAACCAACTCGAGGTAAGAGGTTTGATCGGATTTAATTTGATTAGAACGTCTTTCAAACTAAATGAATTGAGTTAAAACATTCAAACACAAGCTGCCAATCAAACCGACCCGTTTAACGCATGCACGACCCCGGCTGCATGCTGTTGACGGCGTGCGACTGCGGGCAGTGTGGCGTGGCGTGCATGTGGGATGCAGGAGCTACTTAATTAATTACGCGCTCTTAGTGTGTGTATATATATGTGTATCGGGAATTTCATATTAATTTTTAGATAATAAAAAAGTTGATGGGGGTGTTTGGTTGCATGATAATGGAGATTTTTATTTTAATTTTAAAAATTATAAAAAAATTTGTTAAAAGAAGTGTTTCGCAATCATGGTAATTTTATGCTTTGAAAGTGATTTTCATCTTAAACTAAAAGAGAGGGTTTGACCCCTTTCTTTTTTTCGTGGTCCCTTATTTTATTTGGTCACGTGTGGTCGTTACTTTTTCTTGTTATCACATCCCTCCAAACATGATAATTTTATATCATGAGTTGGTTCACTTTTTATTTTAATATGATTTTTTATCATGAAAATTATGTACAAAAAATTATGATGCAACCAAGCACCCCCGTAATATACAAGGCATCCGTATCATAAGTTTTAAAAATGACATTAAGATCCGGTTATTCCCGGATGATTGATATCATTTTTAAATTTAAATGAGATCGGACGATCTCTTCCAAAGATTTTCTAAGAGAATTTTTGAAAAATTCGGTCAGTCTGAGAAGACAAGTATATTAAATAACTATATATATATTAAATTATTATTGTCTCTTTGTTTATGTTAGAAAATTTGACCGAATCTCCTCGAAAATCTTCCGGACGAATTAGGTCTCATTTTAAATTAGTCGTGACTGAGATGTTTACCAAACCGGCGCTCTTCCTCCCTGCAAGGACCACGCCCGCGAAGTTTTTTTTTTTTTTTGGTAAACAAGCAAGCAAACGATCCATTAAAGGCTTAAACCGGCACGGTCCTTACAAATCTGCTCCAATACATCAGGATAAAGAGAAAGAAAAGAAGATGATTCCCGGATCTCATGCCCTGTTTCCAGAGCCCCTTTCGCAAGGAGGTGCGCCGCCATGTTAGCTTCCCTCCGGCTGAAAGTGATTCTGCAAAGAGAGGAGGCCAGCCATCGGCGACTTTTATGGATGAAATTTCCGGCTTGCCAGACAAGAGGGCCATCACCATTGATAGCATCCACAATGGCTTTAGCATCACTTTCGATGACGGTGAGTCGATTTCGAGCCAAGGACCATGAGCAGGCTTCAGCGATGGCCTCAGCCTCTAAGATGAGAGGATCGTCGTAAACAGAAGTACGAGCAGTCCAGGCCAACGGTTTCCCGGAAGCGTCTCTGCCCAAGATTCCAATTGCACCACCTGAAACTTTTGTCGCACAATCAACATTAATTTTGATTTCATCCGCCAAGGGGGGATTCCATATAGGAATAAAAACCTTGTCTGACAGCTTAGCCTGGAAGAAATAGAATTTTGTATCATCCTGCGCCAGCTTGGCAATCCAAATTGGGTTACATTTCCGGTGATTGAATTGAGTTGTGCAGCGAGCCTTCCAAATCTGCCAAAGAGTAGAAAGGCCGAGCACGCCCGCGAAGTTGCTCATGTCCCCCGATGGCTCTTAGTTAATTGTCATCTTATTTCCATCGACGACAACATCCAAAGCCGGTCTTGGACTTGACCGACACCGAGCGGCGCGCTCGTGATGCTCGCGGCGGCGATTGCCGTGCGGGCGACGGCAGCGGCGAGAGAGGCCGCCGCGCGTCCGCCGCCGTGCCGGTCCGAGCCGGCGGCGGCCATGTCCTTGTTGTCCGAGCAATGATTTCCGTCGGAACGCGCGACGGAAGGAAGGACGCCGCCCGGCTGTGCCGGACGTTCGCTCTCCAACTACCCCGCGGGGATCACGTCGGACGAAACTGAATACAAATATATTCCATTTTCGTGTACCGTATTTATATTTTGTCCGGGTGACTTTTTACGTTTAGTGGCTGAAAATAATAATTCCTTTCGTACGTGCTGCACGTTCACGAAAAAGAAAAAGAAAACCAGGACGAAAGCGCGCGGGGTTCAAATATTAACGTCTGGCTGTCACGTCCTGGGAAATTGCATTGATTTTCTTTCTCAAAATGTAACGGTGAAATAACATAATGATGAAAAGAGATTTGGTAACAAAAATACATCGCTAAATAAAACATATTTATTTGCACAATTTCATAATGTTGGACCGCCCAGGGAGTAACATACTCCAAGATGACAGTTTCAACCATCAAAATAATTAAGATAATATGATTTCAACCAAAACAAAATCAAGAGTTACTGCATCAAAACAAACCACAAACAAATTGATAGTTGATTACACGTAATCACTTTATTGAAAATATAACGAAACACATAAATAAAATGGAGTCACACATCTCCCGGATCCGCGAAATTCAATTCTTTCACCTGTTCTTCTTCAAACCCAAAGTCAAGATTCTCTTCGAGTCCTACTCTTGAAGTCTCGTCTTCATGACATACTGAACAATATTAAACCACGGGGTAAGTCGTAAAGACTCATTAGACATTCCATCATTCGTCGGATAGGATAGCCAAAAAGGCCCTATTATGATATATAAATAAGTACACATTCATACACCTAAATTATAATAATAATAAGTTAAACGGTGATTAATCTTCTAACATTTCATAATTTATCAACCACACAATCACAATCTATTAGGAGACAAAGCTAATGAAAACATCACATCAAGATATAACTTCTAAATGAGCTAATACAATGAAACACATACAATTAAGACTTACTATGTATATTATACAACATCATCTATTCATAACTAACTAAAGTACGTAATATGATGTACTAACCATAACCATACAATAACACTAATGTGTATCCATTCTCTAAATGGAACATATGTGCCACTAATGTATCCATTCTCTAAATTGACCACACATATATTTTTTCATTTTCACAAGGAAAACATCATCTTGCGATCTCAACTAGTTAGCATCAGATTTAATATTTATATATAATAGTAATCATATAGTTAAACTAAATCACATAGTACACTTAGACAGAGTTGTACTTAGCATAAATCACGGTATCTAAAATCGAATGATGCTTCAAACCGTTCTAATCTCCGCTATCAATGGGCACACCTAATTAGTAGTTTGGTGTAGATGAGTTTTCATATTTATTTCAATGCACACATGTATTCACATCAACTCATGCATTGCCATGAGTTCATCACATTCGTCTTATACCTTGTCCTGAGCTACTCGCATTATCTCATTCACAATATAGGATATGTCATGCAATGATTTGCTATCCACATATAACATGAACATCATGCAAATATGATAACCAAATGAACTCACACACATAGACAATGTTATTTATCACCTATCATATACCACCTACACACCATACGTATGACACTGATACACCCCTTAACATGTTTTAACAAATGCCAACTTGATTCTAATAAACACATGATATGTCAAGATAAAACCTCACACAATTAAGTCCTTAACAATTTGATTTTTAATGATAAGATAACCAAAAATCTGATTTAACAATATCTAACAACATATAATCTTGTTTACCTATCACAAATTATATTGGTAACATGATAGTATAACTAGTCGAAGTCAACATCTAATTAGATATAAGAAATTACAAGATAATATACCATTAGCATACTCTCATACGTATCTAATAATAAATTACTAACAACAACAATTAAAAAAAATAGCTTATGTTAATTACAAATCAATTACAACGAAATAATAATTTAACGGCATCAAAATCTACGATTCATGAAAGATTGTTTTAACATATCGATTTAATATAATATACATGTCAAGAATACCTACCGGATTGGTGCATTAAAATTACGTTAAAATTGGCCTCGGAAAAAGGTAGAACGACGATGATGCGGCACGAACAAACGAGCTGTACCGAATCTCCTACTTCTTTTCTTACTAAATAGGAGAGAATAGAGAGATAAGTAAAAGAGAGAATATACCAGAGAGAGAGAGAGAGAGAGGGAATGTGAGAGAGGAAGAGAGAGGGATTGATAGGATAAGAGAGTGGAAGAAACATGAAAGGAAAATTGATTAAAAAGGGACATAGAGGAGAGAGAAAGTTGGAGGGCGGCCGGCGCACGGTGAATAACCGGGGGGCGGCGCATGGCGAGTGGCTCGGTGGTGCACGGAGGTGCGACGGCGGCGTCGGGCGCAGGTGGCATAGGGGCGGCGCACGGCGGCGTCGGGCCGTGGTGGCGTGGCGCGGCGACCTCGGCCGCGTGGGGCGGAGGCGGCCGTCGGGGCGGGGTCGAGGGTGCCTGGGCGGGCGACCGCATTGGCCGGGGCCGAGGGCGGCATACGTGGCCAGTTGGGCTGGGTCCGGGTTGGCGAGGCGTCGCCTGCCCTGTCCCAGAGACAGAGAGAGAGAGAGAGAGAGGGGGGGGTTGGACGGAGCCGGAGGAGGGAGAAAAAGGAGGAAGAAGAAGAGAAAAAGAAAGAAAAGAAAAGAGGGAGAGGAAGAAGAAACCGATGGGGGTAGGGTGGGGGGTAGGGCTGTTCACTATTTGATTCAACCCGAAAAATCAAATCAAATCAGGAGTTTGGTTTGGTTTGGTTTGATTTGGTTTAAGCTACCGATCGGTTTGGTTTGGTTCCTAGAGCCCTTCAAACCAAACCAAACCGCTAAACCGAATAACCCGAATTAGATTAGATATTTTATTTTAAGTTATATATAATACGATGTTTATGTGCCTTTTCTTATAAAAATAAATTTGTTTCAAAAATTTTTAAGACAAATTAATGAAATGTATAAACAAATACACTAAATTTTAATATAATATGATTTAAAACAAATAAAATAAAATTATATATTGACATATTTACTCTACCTTAATAAATTATGATTTGAACCAGACCAAACCTTGGTTTGGTTTGGGAGATAGTTTGGTTTGATTTGGTTTGAGATAAAAATATTAAGAAACCAAACCAAACCAGACCATGAACACCCCTAGTGGGGGGAGAGAGACAGAGAGAGGGGGTGTTGGGGGATTTGAGAGAGGAGAGAAAGCAAGAGGTGGAAAATAGTAAGGTTTGAGGATAAAATAAAAAGAAGATTTAAAATATATTAAATAAATAAAATCAACACATCATTTAACTAAAAATTAAACACCATTTAAGAATACAAACTCCCATTTAATCTAACAAGACACGATATAACTAACTTAAAATGCCTACAAAAATACATAGACTCCAACAAAAATAATTTATATATGCACGCTAACCACGATAACTACCTAAATAATACTATGAAAATACGTAATGTTTGAGATTTCTATCAAGCTACAATGAAGTTGAAATAGCCGGCACAGTTGAAGGCCATGGTTGAATATATAGAAAGTTTAGCTGTTCATAGATTCTTTATAATTTTGCAGTTTTGAAATTAAGATGATACCAAGATACTGACAATATTATGATATTTAATTATATATTTATCTCTTATTATTATTATTATTATTTATTTATTTATTTTTATGGTGAGAGAGTGTGTTAAAAAAATGGGTATAATCCCACGTCTCTGATTCATAGGAAAATTTAGCTATTTATAGGGTCCGTTTGCTTACAAGCAACGACAGAATTTTAGGATATCCTGTAATCATCTTTTCAGAAAAAATAAAAGTAACATAACTTATTTGGCAACACCTAAATCATTTTATGAAAAATTAATCATTTTCATGGTGAAGAAAAGGATTATAATACACTTTATTTCACTTTAAAGTTTATTATTAAACATTCATGATTTAAAACTTGTGAAAACCTTTTTACAGTTAACTATTTTTGTTGGCATAGAAAAATCAATTTTTACATATAAGTTTAAAATAAAAATAAATTTTATTTATTAAATTTACTTTTACACATAATGATACAGATCTTGAATAGAAATATTTGTTTAAATAAATAAGTTTATAAAGATATCAAATATATACCTAAATAAATATTTTATTTGATTGAATAAATCACCACATATACATTTATGCATGACCAATCAATTACATTTTTATTGTAGTTTTGTGCTTAAAATCGCGTGTTCCTGATTTCGGGCGGATGCCAAAATTCGTAAAATCAAGAATCGAAGCAATCAATTTTATGTTGACTCCAAAATTACATGTAAACAAATAAATTTTCCAAACACATTTTCGGGAAAATTTGTTACTTCGTCACATTTTCAGGATGAATAAACGGACTCATAGATTTTGAACTTTTCAAGCTCTAATTCGTAAAAAACAACCACAATATATCGCGGTGTGTATTGAGTACGCCAGCTGGTTGAGATTTTTAGTGGCAGAAAAATAGTTATTGTTGGTATATCATCATCCGAGTGAGCAAAGGACAATTTACAAAATAGCATACCATTTAACGAAGCTCACCAACAAAAATTATGTTGATGTTTCGCGTGCGCTGGTAGATATAACAAACAACATTAAGCGCGCGCGGTTCATCTTGGGAGGATTCTTGAGAGAAATCTTTCAGCAGCCTCTCTCACAAAGTGAATATAATGAGATGTCATCAAATCACCATTAATACTATCATATTATGACATCCCATCACCTCCCTTGTGAGAGGGTTGAGGGACTCCTCTTGGGAGCCCTCCTCCTCAGACGACGAACCATACTCAATAACATCAAGTATATATGTCACCAATTAGCAAAAGTAATAAGTTTCAGTATTCTAAATAAATCTTTATAAAATATAGAAGTCTGACATTGATAGAGAGGTAAAATCTTTAAGTTAATTATATTTGAAGTGACGATATTATTTCTTATAATTTTTAATTATTAAATTACTAAATAATTTTTCGAGACAAGTAATATCGATCTCCTTGGTACTATTAAATCAAAATAATACATTAATTTGATATTACAAATAAGATAGTATGACTAGAACTAACGAACAATGACTCACGTACAAATTTCATATACAAAATAACCTCAACCAAATCGGCTGCACCTACATAAATTTATATAAATACACTCTTTTGACAAAATTACAAATTTATATAATTTAACAAAATTTAAGATAGTCAAAAACATAAATTTATCGTGTTTGGTAAGACATGATAACGAAAATGGTGAGGAACCACGCATTACTAAAGAAGATGGGAGATAAAAAGGAAAGACAAAATGGAAGGACTTGCATTTTCCAATAAAATATTCACTAATAATTTGAAACGATAGTCAACAAACACTTTTTCAACAAGTATAATTTTATGACAAAATTTCAATTTATCTTGGAACCATACACACCTCATTACAATCTGCTATCATATCAGGAGTAAGAGTACAGTTTTGGTTGTACTAGCCACAAAATTAGTTTAACCTGATTAATACTAGCTAGCTAGCTAGTTTCTTTAGATAATTTTATGCGTTCGTGATGCTACTTCTGACTAAAATATTCATAATAGTGAAATCACCACGTGAGCCTTAATGACTACGTACCTTTTATTAATATAGTGACATTTGAATTCAATATTTTTCATAATCTACAAATGTATACTATCAAGAATGCAGATCACGAAACTAACTACCATTAGTAAATTGATTAAAATGCATTCTAAAGTTAATGTCATGTTTGGTAACACAATTAGACACCTCTATCACTATTAATTTTAAAATCGATATTGTTGATAATTATCTTGAGATGTTTAGTTAATAATATCAATTTTGAAATTTATAGTGCAAACAACACATATTTTAATGGTTAGGATATTTATTTTAATCTAAAAATAATTATTATAATTATTTTCTTTGTATAGTTATCACTCTCACTTGTCCATTCCTATTTTTACTCCTTTCCGTTTTCTCTCCTCCCCGTAATAATCCTCCTAAACTGTCGCCGCTTCCTCCTCTACGTATCTATCATTTCTTCTCTCCGTGCGCCCGATGCCGCTCGTCTCCCCCACTGCTAACCTGTGCGCCGTCGCGCGCTCCCGCCCAGCCGAGAGCCCCGTCGACCCCCCCTTCCCCGGCGTCGCCGCGCGCCTCCGCCCCGTCCAACCGTCCGCTGCCACCACCCTCGGCGATGCCCATCGCCTCCCCGCCCGCGCCTCCGCCGGCGCGGCCAGCCACCATCGCCTGCCACCGCCGCCGCCTTGATCCCCCGGCCCCGCTTCCCTCCGCGAGAGCGCCGCGCCCGTGGCCCCCGTCGGCACCCGGAAGACCGCCCGGCCCCGCGCCCTCGTCGCCCCGCTCGGCCCGGCATGGCCGCCGCCGAGCCGCCCCCCGCCGGTGCGCCTCCCCGCGCGCTGCCCTCCGCCGTCGCCCGGCCACCCCGGCCACCTGCACCGCCGCCTGCTCTCCCTCCCCCGCCGGCCACCGCCGTCGCCGCCGTCGACGGCCACCCGCTCGGCGCCGCAAGCCTCCCCGCGCGCCGCCGCCGGTGCTCTCCCTCCGCCGCCGCGGTTGCCGCCGGCGGCCGGCCCCGCCGGCCCCCGCCCGGCCGCCACCCTCCGCGCGTGGTCCGCGCGTGCGCCCCCGCGCCCCGGTGCGCCAACCCGCGCCCCCCCCGGCCCGATCCCTCTCTCTCTCTCTCCTATCTATCTCTCTCTCTCTTTCTCATTCACCCCGCCGTACGGTACATAACCATTTAATCTTTATTTTCTTTTATTATTATTATATTTTCCTCTTCCATTTGACAGATTCTACCCGGTTAATATCATTTCAATTTTACCTTGTCATCGGCACTCATCGTCCAGCAAAATTCTTCTTGGACTCGGTTAATTTTTATCGTCGTCATCCAGGTAGGCGTCTCGACTATTCTTAGCACTCTAATATACTTGATTAAATCTTAAAAATATGTTTAGATGACCATGATTAGAATGATATAATTAATGGGCTGTTTTTTATTTATTAGCATGATTAGATAGAGTTAGATTAGTCTGTTTGAATCATGCATGTTTAAATTAATTTAATGTTCATGTATATTAGTTGTCATGATAGATTTTGATAGGTTTAAACTTAGTTAGTCTAGTATGGTTGCATCGCGATAATCTTTAATGTATATCTTGATTTGTTAAAAAGCCGATGTAAGGTTTAGGTATAGTGATATTAGAGTTTAGTTTAGTTTCATATATGCCTTTAGGTAATGGTGTCCGATTAAGCATGTAATTGTCATGTTTAGGTTGTAAATTGCATGATCCTATTTATATGCATTAGTTTGTGCTACATTGTGGTGTGGTATGCAAATATGTAGTGCATAGAATCGTAGGTGTTCATCTATGTATTTCATGTTTGATTGCCGATTGAATGTTCTGTTCTTTTATCCCGAGTTAATTAAATGCTTGCATGGTGTGGAATGTGGTTAGTGCGGTGGAGCCGCATTGTGATGGAAATGTACTTCACCGAGACTATAATTCGGTCTGTGGGCGACGGATGAATTAGAACAGTCGAGCATCCGTCGATCCCGGATACCGGTTTATCCTAAGTACTCACTGCTATGGGGTACTATGGGATTTAGCTTACTATATGTTACTTCCTACTATATGGTAAATCTGGTGCTAATTTTGTGATGTGACTACATTTATCAGATGGAGCATGAAATTTACTCAAACAGGTGTCTAGTTGTGTATTTTGGCATAGATGTTAGTGTTCTAGCTGTGTCCTTGGTTTTATGTCAGGTTAGGTGTGTTATGAGCATACCTAGAGTAGTCTAATGTGCAGGATATGTTTGTTTTAATGCATATAGAGTCTAGTTATCATATGGGGTAGTTGAATGATTTTGTAAGCAATTAATTAAAGATATATAATTAGTTTACATCCTATGTATTAAATCTGATTTTTAGACTTAGTATGTATTGTATATCACTAGAATCATTATTATAGTGGGGTAGTTCGGGTGTAAGTCCTACTGAGTCTGTGGTGACTCACCCCTTCCATTGTTAATATTTTTCAGGAGTGCAGGTTTTAGCGCAGCAGAAGCGTAGTGGTGTTTTGGAGTCCGAGGAGCTAGTGGTGTACTCATTCAATGTTGGTATTTAATTTGTTTAGATAGGTGTTTGTTTATTATGTTATTAAGTTGTAAAGTTTGGAATTATGAATTTGGATCGTGATTTTAGTCTTATTTGGCTCCAGACCGATATCCTTCCCCGTTACGTCGCCGGATTATCTTCCGCTGTGCATGTTAAAAATCCGGGTCGTGACAGCTTGGTATCAGAGCATTAACTCGGCCTGAATGTCTATATTGACATGCCCGGGTTTATGATATCGGTTTGGATTAGATGGAATTGATATTCGGAAGAACATGATCTTGGGCAGAAAGAATAATTTAGATTTTCTATTGAATTGAGAATCTTATATGACATAGAAATTTGATGATAGATTATTGGAGATCTATATTAGATATTTGATAGTGTCATTTTATGATGATTCAACTTTCAGATTTAGTGGATTTTGGAGTTTGGATTTATGTTTATAGGATAAGACTATCACTTTAGATTTGTTAGATTTTAATATTAGATAGTGATTGGGTGATTAGAGATTGGATTGAATAATTAAAAATGCAATGACCAATTTTCAGATTGGGTGGATATTGTGGTTTTGTTTGATGAAGAATTATTTTCACTAATCTTAAGACATCATCAAGATATACACATTGGATTATCAAATGTTTGATAGGTGATGGTTGATCATTGTCATGTTGGTTTATAGTTTGAGGAGGAAATTTTCAGATGTAGTACTTTTAGTAATTTAGATTGATGGTGAATTTAATAAGTATGATTAGAATTTTGATAATATCATATGAGTAGTAGATAGATAGATAGATTGGTGAATCTTTTGAAGGATTTAGTTGAATAGCATATGTGAACTGATCAGAATGATTCATTTTTGAGATTAAATTTGATTTATCTATGAGATGATTGGAAGGATACTTATGGGTGGTATGAGGATAGGATGATGTGTTAATTAGATTTGGTATCGGTCCTACCCAAGATGTGAAATGAAATAATGATTGAATTATTATTTGAGTATATGGTTTTAAATGAAAAAGGAATGGGATATAAGAATGAGATTATGAATATGAAATTTCAGAGTAAGAATTAAGATAATTTTATTATGTTTTGAATAAGTGGTATCTTTTGTGCTATCAAGGATAGAATACAATCAAGTGCAAGTTTTGAGGAGAGATATTTAGTTGATATATTATGAGTTCGAGAATTAGAGATAGTGTGAGTTGTATTATAGTAAGTGCTATTATGGTGCTATCTACTATTTGATTGTATTAATATACTCTCCCCGGTCATAATCTTTTGATCTTTATTATCCAATTTTGAACTCATTTATCTCTCCATATCTTGTCTATTTAATTTAGCCAAATATTGATTGTGGATGATTTTAATTATATGTTATGTCTAAGCATAGGTTGATCATATGTGGAGTATGGACCTTAGTTCATTAGATGTGATCTTTTAGATTGGAAAGAGATAAGATGTGCATCTTGCTAGTCGTTTGGAAATGATTAGAATATAAAATTAGAAATTTATTTTAAGGAAGAGATGAGAACATATCTTGCAAGAGAGGTAGAGATTCATATATATTTGAAAAGTATGAGAAAGAATAGGAGACTTAAGAACTCATTGAGAATGAGAATCATCCACTAATTATATGTGATTACAATTAGATATTATTCATAAGATGGAGTTTAGAGATGAATTTCTTGGATGATAATTTGATAGCAAGTACTTTATATAAAGAGATAATGTGAATGACATGACTTATTAAAGTTTGAATGAAATGATAATGAGAGGATGATTATTGTTTTTGTGATATTAATAATGTTAGGAGTAGTTGACTCATTAGGATTATTTTGTTGGAAGTTATAGATTTGATAATCTTGTGAACTTATATCATATAGATGGTATGAGGTGCATATATTTGAGATCATATGTATATGAATGATATAAAGGTTAAGAATAATTACATTGATTGGATAAGTGGATTACAATAAGTTTGAGATATATTTCATCTTAAGGCATCATTATTTTGTGAAGTTTTGCTATGAGATTGAATGGAAACTTGGCGTTAATATTAAACTATTTTGAATTGAATAAAACTGTTGTACCTTTGTATGAGAAATGTGAAAAGATATTAGATTTAGAGAATGAATTACCAATTTGAATTTTGGAATAGATTTGTGCCTTGACCTTGGCAGTGCATTAGATGTGGACCCTACTTGCAAAAACAATCTCTAGTTTATAATTAACAAACCTTGCAGAATTATATGTCTATCTTTAAACATGCATGTAACTCCAACAACATAAATCAATATTATGTCTAGTCTCTCCCTAATCTTGGAGAACGGAGCCTGGTTTGCTAATTATTATTTTCCAGAATGCGCGCGACAGCTTTTGGTGGGCTTCGTAATATATATATATATATACTGGTAAATTATTAAGCAAGCTTGTGTTAATCATCAATCCTTCTCTTCACTCTTGTACCTGATATCAACCGTCCAAATCCATTGAGTAACGTGTTCTTTTTGCAGCCGACCAATTTGATATTTCTTTTCTAAACAAATCAAATCGAACAAAATTAATTTAATCATATTTAATTTTTTGTTAAATTTTAAATTAAAAAATAATATCTTTAAATAATCATTGCATATATTTATTAAATTTTAACTTAAATAATTATTACTTTCTTATAAAATTATATAGATAATATTTTTTTAACGATACCATCATATTGTAACCAACTCAAGAGCTAAGAGGTTTGATCCGATTTAATTTGATTAGAACATCTTTCAAATTAATTGAAATGAGTTAAAAGAAATTCAAACACACAAGCGAATCAAACTGAACAGTTTAACGCATGCACGACCCCGGCTGCATGCAGTTGACGACGTGCCACGGCGTGCATGGCGGAAGTGGCCGGTGGGATGCAGGAGATAGTAATTAATTAATTACGCGCTCTTTGTTTAGTATATATATATGTATCAGGAATTCGATATTAATTTTTGGATAATAAAAAAGCCAATACACATCACATCCATATCATAAGTTTTAAAACTGGCATTAAGATCCAGTTAATCCCGGTTGACTGATGTCTGTATTAATTTTATGCTAGGGCGGTTCACCTCGTAAGGGAATCTTCTCAACCCTATCACAAAATTTATTAAATATATGATTTAATAGATTATTAAATATATGACTCGATGAAATTATTTAATAAATTTTGTGAGAGAGACGGAAGAAACTCTGTCGGAAACCCTTCTGAGATAGAATCGTCCTCATTTTAAATTGAGAGTGAATCACCTCAGTCTCCGAGTAGAAGGAATAGTCACAGTCTCCGATCAGAAGCAACCACTTACCCCCGCTACTTAAGTGGTGGTTCAAATACAAGTTCGGTGAACCGCTACCAAAAAAGGGTTGAACTGTTACCGACACCTTGGTAACTCGTTACTGACGAGTAGTGAATTACTAAGGCATCGGTAGCGGTTCAGCACTTTCCGGCAGCGAGTTCAAAATTTTCGAGTAACGAGTTAAGTTGTTACTGAACCATTACTGAATCGCTACCGACGCCTTACTAACTCGTTACCGAACTCAATACAACTCGTTACCGACGGTTAGTGAATTATTCGGACGTCGATAGCGATTCAATCCTTTTCGACAGTGATTCATTGGATCGGTATTTGAACCGTCACTTAAATAACCGAGATATATATATGACCACTTCTGAATGCGAACTGCGAAAACTCCCTATATATACTCGGGGAGAGAGAGAGAGACCGAGGGATCTGGACTCTTTTAAATTAGTCGTGGCGGAGATATTTTCCAAACCGGGGCTCTTCCTCCGTGCAGCATGGACCACGCCCGCGAAGTTTTGCGCACATCCACGTGCTCCCGGTCGCTCTTTGTCATCTTATTTCCGTCGGCGACAACATCCAAATTAAGCTGGCGGCCTTGGAGTTGGCCGACGACGTCGATCGCACCCCGCCGTGAGGCGGTCCCTACGGCGGCGCTCGTGATGCTCGTGGCGGCGATTGCCGTGCGGCGACGGCAGCGGCAAGATAGCGGCAGCGGCAGTCGTGTCCTTGTTGTTCGAGCAATAATTCCGCTCGACGGAAGGACGCCGCTCCGCGCTGTGCCGGATGTTCGCTCTCCAACCACCGGGGATCACGCGACAGATGTAGACGAAACTGAAAATACAGACATATTCCATTTTCATGTGCCATATTTATGTTATGTCAGGGGACCTTTTACGTTTAGTGGCTGAAAATAATGATTCCTAGTTCATGAAAAAAAAAAAAAACTAGGACGAAAGCGGTTCAGATTTTAACGTCTGTCTGTCACGTCCCGAGAAATTGCATCGATTTATTTTTTTTTTCTGCTAAATGTAAGAGTGAAATAAAATTCTCGTTGAAAGAAATTTGGTAACAAAAATACATCACTAAATAAAACACATCTACCTGCACAATTTCATAACGTTCGACCGCTTAAAAAATAACATATTCTAAGACGACACTTTCAACCAATAAAATAAGATAACATAATTTCAAGCAAAACAAAATCAAGAGTTACCACGTCAAAACAAACCACAAACAACCCGATAGTTGATTACACACGGTTACTTTCATGAAAATATAACAAAGTACTTAAATAAAATGAAGTCACACGTCTCCCGGATCTTCGGAATCCAGTTTTTTCACATGTTCTTCTTCAAATCCAAAGTCAGGATTCTTTTCAAATCTAACTCTTTGAAACCTCATCTTCGTGACATGCTAAAAAATATTAAACCATGGGGTGAGTCATAAAGACTCCTTAGACATCCCACCGTTCGCCGGATAGGGTAACCAAAAATGCCCTATTATGATATATATAAATAAGTACACATTCATACACCTGAACTATAATAGTAATAAGTTAAACCATGATCGATTAATCTTCCAACATTTTATAATTTATTAACCACACAATCATAATCTATTAAGAGACAAAACTAACGAAGACATCACATCAAGATACAACTTCTAAATGAACCAATACAATGAAACACATGTAATCGAGACTTACTATGCATATTATGCAACATCATCTATTCATGACTAACTAAAGTACACAATACGATGTACTAACCACAACCACAATAATACTAATGTGTATTCATTCTCTAAATGGAACATACATTTCACTATTCATCCATTCTCTAAATCACATAGTACACTTAGATAGAGGTGTACTTATGATAAATCGTGATATGTAGGATCAAATAATGCTCTGAACTATTCTAATCCCCGCTGCCAACGAGCACGGCTAAGTAGTTTGGTGTAGATGAGTTTTCATATTTATTTCAATACACATGCATTCACATCAACTCATGTCTTGCTATGAGTCCATCACATTCGTCTCATGCCTTGTCATGAGCTATTCACATTATCTCGTTCACAATGCAGAATATGTCACGTAATGGTTTGCTATCCACATATAACATGAACATCATGCAAACATGATAACCAAATGAACTAATATACATAGACAATATCATTTATCATCTATCATGTACCACCAACACACCATATGTATGACATTAATACACCCCTTAACATGTTTTAACAAATACCAACTTGATTCTAATAAACATACACGATATGTCAAGATAAAACCTCACGCAATTAAGTCCTTGACAATTACAACATCTAATCTTGTTTACCAATCATAAATTATATAACTAACATAATAGTATAACTAGTCAAGACGATATCTAATTAAATATAAGAAATTACAAGACAATATACCACTAGCATGCTCTCATACGTATCTAACAATAAACTAACTACAACTTAGAACATGATGATAATCATAATTAAATAAAGCATCTCATGTTAATTACAAACCAACTACAACAAAACAATACACATCAACTAATTTAACAACATCAAAATCTACAAGTCATGAAATTTTTTTTTAACATATCGATTTAATAATAATATACACGTCAAGAATGCCCACCGAATCGGCGTATTAAAATTATATTAAGATCGGCATCGAAAAAGGTAGAACGACGGTAGTGTGACGCGAACAAACCAAACCGTACCGTATCTCCTTCTTCTCTTCTTGCTAAAGAGAAGAGAGAAAGAATAGACTAGAGAGAAAAAGAATACGAGAGAGGAAGAGAGAAGAATTGATAGGATAAGAGAGTGGAAGAAACATGAAAGAAAAATGGATTAAAAAGAACTTATATATTAAAGATATACAGGAGAGAGAAAGTTGAGGGCGGCTGGCGCACAGTCACAGGGGGGCCGTGGTGCCGTGAAGAGAAGATTAACCAAGGTAAAGTTAAGTCAATTAAAAGAAGAATTAAAACATATTAAATAAATAAAATTAACACATCAATTAACTTAAAATTAAACACCAATTAAGAATACAGACTCTCATTTAATTTAACAAGACACGACATAAATAACTTTAAACGTCTACAAAAGTACATAGACTCGAACAAAAATAATTTATATATGCACGTACGTTAATCATGATAGCTACCTAAATAATACTATAAAAGTATATAATCTTTGAGATTTCTGCCAAACTACAATGATGTTGAAATAGCCAGCATAGTTGAATGCCATGCATGGTTGAATAGAAAGTTTAGTTAGTGTTTATAGATTCTTGGTCTTTCATCATTATAATTTTACAGTTTTGTAACTAAGATGATATCAAGATACTGACAATAGTATAATATCTAGTTATATATCTATATTTCTTATTTTTATCATTATTTATCTTGATGGTGAGAGAGTGTGTTAAAATAATGGGTATGATCCCACGTCTCTGATTCATAAGAAAATAGGGTCCGTTTAGTACTTACACGTAATGCTAGAATTTTAGGACATCTTTTTCATGTAATCATCTCTTTTCAGGACAACTTGTTGGGTCATCTACCTGAAAATCGACAAAAACGCAGCTATACGAACAGATTAAAATTAAATAAATGAAGTTAGAAACATAGCCTGTCGGGTCGAAGCGCGTAGTCGCTAGAACTAAGGGTTCTATTGCCAACCGACGTGCGGTTCTCGTGGCAACGTCCTCCTAGAGATACGACGACCCTCGGGTAGGCGAAACCCTTCTCTCCCGTCAGCACGTCCTTCAGGAGAGCTATGCGAACCGATCTTGCTTTGAGTGCTTCTAATGAAGAAGAAGAAGAAGAGGAGGAGGAAGAAGAAGAAGCCCTCGTTGTTGGTCCGAGCGCTGGAATAAGAAAATCCGTCGAGAGAGACAGAGCGTGCGGAGTACATATGCCCGAGAGAGAGAGAGAGCGCACATATGGGATGCTCTCCAATGGCAAGGGGGGAATACATGGAAACGGACGCGCGAAGCCCGCGCGCGTCATTTTCTATTTTTTTATTTCTTTTTTTTTAAAGAAAATATCTTAACAATCCCCCACATATTTTCTTAAAACTCGCAGAAGAATATCAAATCAAAATAAAATAATATCAACAAACAAATTCTAGAGAGCACTCTTATACTATGTAATAGGTGAAGGTACCTTTCGGTTTGAACCCCACTTAGTGATATTTGGAATTGCTTGTAGAACACTCGATGGATGTTTCACCTTGAATCGGGTTCCATGATTCAAGTTCTCCCAAATCCACACATAGTATAGCAAGATCAAAATTCATGCGGGTTGCGCTATTAATGGCCTTGTGCAGGTATCTCATGTGTGTTTTAGAAAATAGCCCACATCTCATAGTCGCGGCCTCACGACTCCACACATGTCGGTGAATCCTCCAAGGGTGAGAGCAAGGAACCACCCTGCCACTTGGGTCTTGGATTCATTAAGAGTTTAAAACTCATCCTACCACTTGCTTCTACATGAGCACTATCGCCATAGGGATGGGAGCATTATATATAAGTGCTCCACACATAGTTACCCATCAGTTTGTTTCTACCCATTGAACCTCTGTGAGGTTGGGTTGCCACCGTGGTAACTTTTTATTTATGGGCTCAATCCCATCCCCCTCGACGCTTCTAGAACCACTGTTCTAGGCAAGCCTTTCATGAATCCTTCTTTTGATTTCACAAAATTTAAGGCTTTCAAATGCAATCACAATTTTGTCTTTTGTAGACTTTGTCTTTCTTACAAGTACTTGTTGAATTTGACATCTGCATGATCTGCACTCACATAAAATATATGAGAGACAAAAATTTGTGGTCATTAGAACAACTTAAAATATATCTCAGTTTATTCAAGTTGAATGCAATAAATATCAACTACAATCATTTCATGGCCATGTTTGAAATGATTATCTCAAACTCAAATAAAATGCATACTAGATCTAAAGATCAAGATTTTATCAACATATAAAGACAATAAAATGATTTGTCTACCAAATATTTTATGCCACATACACGTACCAATTTGGCCAACTTTCAAGTAATAAGAAAGATTGCATTCTACAAATAATTTTCACGTCATTATTTAAATACTTGCATGGTTCAAGCATACAATATTCGATTGACTTACACACTTTATTATTATTTAACTTTGAATAATAGAACCTCAAATCTATCCACATAACATTCTTAGTCTAGTATGATCAAATAATTTTTATCTCATTTCAAATATTTAATTTTGCAAGACACCCCCACACTTCAAGAAAATTTAAATTATGCATCATACATAAAGTGGGGTAACCATTTTTCAGCATAGCATATTTAGCTTATAACATGTAGAGTCTCCCCCCACAAGTTCTTGAACACTTATAAATCATGGAATTAATAGTATCTATTAACTTTCTTTTTCCTCTCAACTTCATCAATAATTCGTGAGTGATAAAAGCAACCATGTCATGTATATAACTATATAAAAAAATAAGATCTACCTTTTTTTATCTTCCTTTTGAACTACGTAAGCTTGTTAAAGGAATGATTAACACGCATCACACAACAAGACATTAACGTAATGCATATATAAAAATCACCATGAGATATTCAATTCTTTTATCACAATTTTTAAAGAATATCACAATGTGATTAAAATACACAAATGAGTAAAATAACTGGATACTATTACGAAGACATAAGATCTATATATAGTTTTAATCTCATGAACTCAAAACTTAAGTGAAGGCTTAAGGACAGTTGTATCATCAATTTCACAAATACACTAATCAATTGATGATTGAACATACAATAAACAATGTTAAACCATTATGAAAATTAATTGGCAGGTAAATAGCCATGATTAAATTGTTAATGGGCCTAATAATAACCATTTTAGTTATTAACAAATGATTCTATCAAAATATGGCACATACATAATAAAAGATCATGAAATTAGAGTATATGCACGGATGAACATGAGATATGGTAACATTTGTAATTACAAATTCTGGATCTAAAGATAAATGAGTAAAAGGTATGAAATATAAAACTCTAGATTTACAAATCTTTAAGGGGACTAGATATTAAAATACAATAGATATAATTTTGTATTTTAAATTTTTTTTTTTGAATCCAATTACTTGAAGCACTTGGATACATCAATATCCATTTAAAATCTAAATATAAAAAAAAACCTTAGGAACTGAATTTAATAGCTTGCATGCATAGATTAGGGATATGCAAATCTAAAGAAAATGTAGACAAGTGAAATTTTAAATCAATGTACTGTATACATATATATGTACATTTTTAATTATATATGTAACTACGTGAAGTAGCCAATTTTAAATATAGAATAAAATACAATGATTTCTATATATTAATATCATGAATAAATTCTATAGACAAAAGTATGTCCCAACAAAATTAAGTTTTATTAAGTTGATCTTTGTAGTGCATTAAAATCATGAATAAATTAAATATCATGAATAAATTCTATAGACAAAAGTATGTCCCAACAAAATTAAGTTTTATTAAGTTGATCTTTGTAGTGCATTAAAATCCTTAATACAATTAAAATCCATAATATATTAAGGATTATTTTTCAATTGAAAATATCACTAGTTAATTGATATTTGAGGCACTATATATATAGTTATAACATACTAAATACTTATGATCAATCACTTACAAACATATATACTCATCATATTAAATTAGACATCTTGGATATAAATAAACACACTGAATGATCAAAGTCTTAAAAAGTTAAGACCATGCACACTCATGCAATTTTAAGCCTTATTTCTAAGGTATCCAAGTAACAATCATACACATAATATATCAATAATACATTTACTAAATATAGATGGATGTGTATACTAGAATCATAATACATTTATATGCATAATCGGATCCAATTATTGGTAATAGTTTGATCCCATGGTAGATTAACATATGACCTTTAGAGATCTATTAAACTTAATTGGATTATATATCAGATTTTAAAAATCTGGATTTAATAACCTGTACGTGGATATCGTTTTCATTCCATAACCGGCCATATTCAATTTGTTATATAATTGGATCCTTAGGTATCTATTAAGGATCCAATCGATAGGAATATAAATGTAATTATCTTTAAAATCTTTGTCCTTTGAATATGCCCATGTGTGACGAAGGAAACAACTGTTTCATTATCATTGAGGTAATTTTATGATCTCCTTCCTTTATATCATTAGGAAGAGTCCTTGACAATATACAGCACGAACGTGCCTTATTACTTTGGCTCTCCTGTTGCGGAGATTATAAAGTAGTACTTCTTTTGACAATTTAATTGATGGCCATTTAGAAATACCACAATGTGTGATAGTATCTGGTTGGATTTGCAACTTCTCAACTTTCTTTACAACAGTGAACTAACAATAGCATAAACGGGGTCAACTAGTATCACCTAGCCGATGTCTGGACGAGGCCAAATGCTGTGGCCTCTCACCTACGAGAATCGGCTATTGATAAAGGCGCTTATGGGGTGATTGAGTGCTACTCCCAGACTACGGAGTTTAATACAAATTCCATGCATAAAATTGGGTTGAATAGGACTGTCTAAATATGTCTAAATAAGAATGCCTAAGCATGTTTAAATAAAAACATCTAAATACGTCTAAACAAAAAAATGCTCAAACAGGATCGTCTAAATACGTTTTAATATGAAGGTTCAAACAAGAACGTTTAAATAAGAATGTTTAAACACGTACGTTCAACTAAGAACGTCTAAACAATAATGTTCAAATAAGAACATCTAAATGCCAATGTTCAAGCAAGAACGTAGTACGTTTAAACAATAACATTCAAATAAGAACGTTTAAAGATCAACGTTCAAGTAAGAACGTCTAAATAATAGCGTTCTAATAAAAACGCTTAAATAATAACATTTCAAAATCAACGTTCAAGTAAAAACATATAAGAGTTTTTCTGATTATTAAGCTAGCCATGAGAATGGAGAGAACAACAATCGGTAAATGAATATATCAAGTTGTTTGTCAATATTTTAAATCAACAAAGAATATAATTAATTTATGCTGGCTAAACAGAAACATCTAAGCACAATTAAATAAGAACGATTAAATACGTCTTAATAAGAACGTTTACGTACGTCTTATCAAGAACGTATGAACATTTAAACAACGATGTTCAAATAAGATTTAAAAGACAACGTTCGAATAAGAACGTTCAAATAAAAATGTTTAGTCAACAATGTTTAAATAAGAACGTCTAAACTACAACGTTCAAGTAAGAACGTCTAAATAAGAACGTTCGAACAAGAACGTTTAAGAAAAACGTACGTCGTATATATGAATGACTACGTTTTTTTTTACATGTATAGATGCTTCCTAACACAGAAATAATATGCTGGTAAAATAGAACTCTTAGATTGTTGGGTCGTCTACCTGAAAATCGACAAAAACGCAGCTATACGAACAGATTAAAATTAAATAAATGAAGTTAGAAACATAGCCTGTCGGGTCGAAGCGCGTAGTCGCTAGAACTAAGAGTTCTATTGCCAACCGACGTGCGGTTTTCGTGGCAACGTCCTCCTAGAGATACGACGACCCTCGGGTAGGCGAAACCCTTCTCTCCCGTCAGCACGTCCTTCAGGAGAGCTATGCGAACCGATCTTGCTTTGAGTGCTTCTAATGAAGAAGAAGAAGAAGAGGAGGAGGAAGAAGAAGAAGCCCTCGTTGTTGGTCCGAGCGCTGGAATAAGAAAATCCGTCGAGAGAGACAGAGCGTGCGGAGTACATATGCCCGAGAGAGAGAGAGCGCACATATGGGATGCTCTCCAATGGCAAGGGGGGAATACATGGAAACCGCGTCCGTTTCTATTTTTTTTTTTTTAAGAAAATATCTTAACACAACTAAAAGTAACATAACTTATTTGGTAACACCTAAATCGTTTTATGAAAAATTAATCATGTTTCATGGTGAAGAAAAGAATTATAATACGTACACTTTATTTCACTTTAAAGCTTATCGTTAAACATTTATGATTTAAAACTTACGAAAATAGGTTTACAGTTAACTATTTTTGTTGGCTTAGAAAAATAAATATTTACATCTAAACTTAAAATAAAAATAAATTTTATTTATTAAATTTACTTTTACGCGTAATGATATAGATCTCGAATAGAAATATTTGTTTGAATAAATATTTAATTTTATTAAATAAATCGCTATATATACATTCATGCATGACCAAGTAATTACATTTTTATCGTAGTTTTGTGCAGAAAACCGTGGGTGCCAAAATTCGTTGGATCAAGTATCAAAGCAATCGGTTAATTTCATGCTGACTCCAAAATTACATGCAAACAAATGAGTTTTCCAAACAAATTTTCGGGAAAAGTTGTTCGTCACATTTTAAAGATAAATAAATGGGCTCATAGATTTTAAACTTTTCAAGCTCTAATTTTTAAAAAAAGAGAAGAAAAGATCACTGTATATCTATCTAGCTTGATGTGTATTGAGTTTTTTAGCGGCAGAAAAATAGTTATTGTAATTGGTATATCATTAATATCCGAGTGAGCAAAGACAAGGACAATTTACCAAATAGCATACCATTTAACGAAGCTCACCCTGCAGCAATCATGTTGATATAACGGACAGCATTAATTAAGGACGTCACCAATTAGCAAAAATATCAAGCTTCAGTATTCCAAATAAATCTTTACAGAATATAGAGGTTTGACACATTGAAAGAGATGTAAATCCTTTAAGTTGATTATATTTGAGACGACGATATATAGCATTCCTTATAATTATTAAATTACTATGTAATTTTTCGAGACAGATAATATATATATCCTTCTCCATGGTACTATCAAATCAAAATAATACATTAATTTGAGATTACAAATAAGATAGCATGACTAGAACTAACGAACAATGACTCACCAAAGAGCATACAAAATTCGTACACAAAAAAACCTCGGCCAAATCGGCTGCACCTCCGTGTGAAGTGCTACCAGATAAGAAAAATACAATATGCAAAGAATGGCAATATAGCTTCAATGTTACTCGAAAGTCTTTTTCTCTAACCTAACGGAACATAACCAGTAAGACCCTACACGCCTAGGTGCTTTGATGGTTGATTAATTAGTAGATATTTTAACTCCTTTTGTAGAGTTGGGTATATATTTGCCATGACACGGGATGATCACACCGCAATATAGACGTACGTGGATATCGACTAAACTGACGATCTCACTGACAAAATCATAACTAACTATGGAGATGACGTGGGAGACATCAAGATAAAAGAGGACATCGGACAACAACTCCTAAATAAGAAGCAACTTAGATAGGTCGAGCACCATCACCACAATGCACAAACAGTGAAACACCTGTATAAACATTTAGGTAGAGTACTCAAAGAAAGAGAAGCATCAGAGAAGAAAGGAGATTACAATAAATCTTTCTCTCTGCCTAATCAAAAATCAAGGAAGGTCAGTTCGGGTCGGTCGACCCCAAAACCGACCTAGTCGGACGAAGTCGCAACCTCAGGTTGGATGGGGTCAGATTTGATTTACTTTATTATAAAAATATTAATATATATAATTATATAAAAATAAGAAAAATAAAAACAATATCTTTTATATTATATATATTTATATATACATAAAAATATACATAAATGTAATTATAATTTTATGTTATAATTGAATATGAGTGTTTTATCTATGTATATAAGTAAATATGATGTGTGTGAAAAAGAAGAGAGTTAAAAAATATTTTTATAAAATTTAAGTATATAACACATTTATGATTATAAAATATATATATGTGCGATAGTATAAATGATAATAAAATATTATTATAATATTATTAAACAACAGGTGCAAAGTAATCACGGATCAACCTGTGCGGTCAAGTCACAGGGATCATGCCCTCTTGTGGGGGGTTGTCAAGGGACAAAATCCCTCAAAAGAAAAAAATGTAATAGTTTAAGCGATATATACAAGAAAAAAATTGACTTAGAAGTCATCCCGAAATCGGGCGACCCAACAACAACTCGAGCGACCCTACACAGAGCCGCTGCAACTAGGTAACTCAAGTGATAACTCAAATAAAAGATATACAATACAAATAAAATCCATATCTTGTAACCATTATAATACATCAAAAAAATGACAATGATGATGAAATAAAACAACAATTATTAATGTCTCTATAAAAATAGCTCTACTTTAATGTCTAATGTTTGAAAGAGTTCTTAACTTTTAAGTAGTGGACATTAACTTTTTCTAATTTGGACCTTGTAGGTCATCTTTTGTGGACAGTGGAGTCATAGTCATTCACCCTTTTTTATGTTTCTATTTTATTTTAGTATCAATTTTTATTAGGAAAGTAGATATGCTTTTATTGATTGAAAAGTTAATTATATTAAGAATATTAGTATATTAAATTAATATTATAATCATTTAATTTTTTAAAGATGAACTAGAGTGAGGATCTGATCACAAGCCATGTTTGGATTTATGCAATTTAATGTTAACAATGAATTTGATGTCATCGAATATGTTGCACTTAATTATCTTCGTGCCAAACATGACTTTATGCCATGTTTGGTTAGAGTTTCATTTTTGACACTATATCAATATTGATATTAATATTTTCAAATGTTGGAGTATCAATATCAAAAGTAATACAAATTGATATCTATATTATGTAATATACTTTGTTTGCTCTACAAATTTTAAAATTGATACAATTAACCAAACACTTCTTAATAACATCTATCAATATCAATTTTAAAATTGATACTGACAGAGATATCTAATAATGTTACCAAACATGGTGTTAAGGTTGTCTAACATTAAGTATTCAAAATTTTGAAAACATTCCCTTAAAAATTAAAAATCTGAGAAAATCTCTTGAAACAATGTTACTTAAATTTTCTAACCTTTAAAGGCAAAAATGTCTCCCCTTCTAGCTTACACCCTCTTTATCTTTCTAGAAAGGAAAGGATATCTTTGTACATCAAAGAGGGTATTTTTTAAAAATGCAGGATTTTAATAATTTTAGATTTTTTTTGTATTTTTAGGGACGTATTTAAAGATATATATAATTATAAGGATCAAAACATAAAAATCACTGAAACCTAACATGCCGGCCAGTTTAATATCGGAGGCAAATAATCTCAAATTCTTAAAACATATACCCTTCGACAAAACATCCAAAATTCAAGTAAGGGATAAGTTTCGAAGTAATGATATTTTAGATACATGGCGGAAAATACAATACAAAAATAATAGGCATGTAAACAAAAACGACGACGAACATTGCAAATCTTGATAAGAAAATAAAAATAAAAACATAGCGCCCAAGAAAGTCCTTACCTTGGGGATCGCATCAGTGATCAGTAAGCCTACAAAAGCTAGAATTCTCTTTCGTCAGATCCACATCAAAAGAAGAAAGAAAGGAGCTTGTTACATATCCATCCAGAATCACTTCCTTCAGCCCTTCCCGGCAGCAGCCAGGGGAAAGAATTAAAATGGATACAAAGAAGATCAGAGCGCTCCGCATCGGAGCAAATCAGCAGCCCCCCGTCAATGGGCAACAAGAAGATCAGATCCCAACCTGTCCAAAGGGGGCAGTGCATCGATCGCGGCCTCCGGGCCGGCAGGGCTGCCCGGGACAAAGAACACGGCCCTGGCCGCGCGCAGCTTCTTCCGTTGCGGGCAGCGAGGCCCCCGGATCCTGCATCCGGCGAAGAACGGGGAGGCACCCGAGGCGGCGCCGTCGGGAGGGCCCGGAGAGGAGGGCGGCGTCAGGCGACGGGCCCTGGACGCGCCGAGGAGCAGGGCGGCGGATCGGGGGGACCTGATGGCGGAGCAGATGCGGGTGTCTCTGAGGCGGGCAAGGGCGCCCGGGCGGAGGAACCGCTGGAGCCGCTCCTCCACCTTGGAAGGAGGCGGCGACAGGGCCGGCAGGGGGGACTTCTTCGGGCTTCTCACTCTGTCCTTCATGGCGGGATATAGACGGGGAGGGGATAGGGGGCGGGCGGAAGATCGGCATCGGCAACGATATTTATGCATGATAGGAGTAAGGGGGGAGCAGCGGCGGGAAAAAGTAGGGGGAGGCGTTTTAAACCGGAAGGCGGGAGAATAGCAACGATGTTGGCGCCCAAAATCAAAGTAGTTCCGACCGGCGGCCACGTCGTGCCGGAGACACGTTTTACGCGGTGGGGTAACCTATTTTTTTAATTAACTGTGCGCACGGTGTCTCCATCTTTTTTATTTATGTATATATATTTTTTATTCCGTTTGAATTAGGAGAGCGAATGAGCCGGAATAAAGGGTGAGCTAAGCAGTTCGGATTCTGATTTAAATCAGAATTACGACATTCTCCTTCCGATTCTAATTTTGTTATTGAAAATAAAAAGTACGATAATTTCTAAATTTTAAAATATTTAATATTTTTATATAATGTATTTAAATGCTTAATTCTTACAAAAATATCGACTTTTTGTGACACAGAAGTTCGAAAGTCTTCTTTTTTTAAGTATAAATAAATCTAACTAAAGAAATTATACCCTGGTGGTAAACGTGCATGACAATGTACGGAGTCGAGGAAACAAAATAATAAAACGAATCACGTGCTTGCCCGGAGAGAGAGAGAGAGAGCAAGGAGAGAGACGGTGAGGTGGTTTTTAAAAGCGAAGGCGGGAGAATAGCAGCAACGTTTGACACTGATTTTATTTTACAACTTTCCAAGCCATACGTACGTGTTAGATTTGCCCGTTGGCCTGTTATATATCTCAGTTGCAGGCGGATGTATATATTTGAACAGTGTATATATTGTATATATATTGGTATCTCGTGTTCAAAAAAAAAAAACTTGAATTTGAATTTCACGTATGGCTTGTAACTTTGTGCAAATACGATATTCTAATGGTATTTAAGTGAAGGATAATATACAACAACAAAAAACATGTTTAAGTCTGCCGAAGTAAAGGAGTATATGTTTGCGATGGGATGCAGCATTCTAACCCGGTAAAAATCATAAAAAAATATATAAAATTCAAGACGCTGTGCTCGGTTAGGCTCGCTATGATAAAGCCGGAGCAGGCATATCTTGGTTCTGAGATGAAATCAAGAATAACAGAACCCCCCCCTTTAATTAGAGTTTCTCTCCGGTTTATTTCCCTGTTCGGTTGAGTTTTTCTTTTCAAACATAGTTTCTATGTTTTTATTGTTACAACGTGATTCCCTTCTTGATTAATAAGTTTTATATTTATTGTTTTTATATTTTCTATGACATATTACACATACATCTTCCACGATGAAATAATATTTGCATTGATTGTTGCAACTATAAACAATACATAAATAATCAATTACTTTAAATATATCAGTTGAAATTTGATCTCAAGCCGAACTAAATCATATTAAACCAATTTAATTCGATTCGATTTCGTTTTGATAAAATATAGTAATTTAATTTGACCTCAGCTCATAAAAGAGTTCGGCATGTTCCAAATTCGGCTTGTTGAGTTATTCGTTTACTTAATCAAGTGGAACTCCAAAAGGAGTTTAGTCCAAACTCAAGTTAGAGCACTATCTTGGCTTGTTTATGATGTCAAATCTAAGCTCGAACTTGGGCTCAATCTAAATTTATTTGCAAAACTTAAATTTAAACTCATTCATAAAGTTCAAAGGTAAGTTTAAGCTCAGATTACATTCAATTACAATATTTCGATACATTTGATCAAATAGTACATACCTTTTAGATATTTTTAGTTTATTTTAAAACAGACAATTTTTTTTAAAAAAAGTCCCTGGACAAGAAGGGGGGAAAAAAGACAATAATTTTTTCAAGTTGTTACATGGTGGTTAGCATCAGTGAATAAAACGTAAATGGGAAAACATTAATGACCATACAATAAGTTTGAAGACTAAAAAGGAATATAAAAATTGTAGAAATACAAGGCCAGTAGTAGTAAGTAGTACACAAAAATCCCTTCAATATTGTTAATTACTCTTATTCTCAAGAATCCCAACCTGAACCGTGGTCGCCAGCCATGAATTCATGCAGAACACCCCCAACTTCAATGGAGCTGCAGCCTGGTCTCTTCCGGATCCCTCTCTCGTGCATCAGGGCTCTCACCCTCCTCGCGTCCTCCCGCCGCTTCGCATCCTCCAGCATGTTCGACAGAAGCACGTAGACGCCGTCGCCGCGCGGCTCAACGTCGAGCAGGCGGCCGGCCGCGTCCACGCCGAGCTCCACGTCGCCGCGCGCTCTGCAGCCGCTGAGCAGAGCGCCCCAGATGGCCTCCTGGGGCTCCACGGCCAGTTCTTCTCCGATGAAGTTCTTGGCTTCGTCGAGCATTCCGGCTCGGCAGAAGAGGTCCACCATGCACCCGTGATGCTCCAGCTTCGGAGTAATCGCGTACTTCTCCGACATCTCGCGGTAGCAGCCGCGGCCTTCTTCCACCAGCCCGGCGTGGCTACAGGCCGACAGTACGGCGATGAAGGTTATGTCGTCTGGTCGAACACCTGCCGCCCCCATCAGATGGAACTTCTCCACGGCAAGCCTGCCAAGCCCATGGCGTCCCAGTCCGGCGATTACGACATTCCAGGAGACTACGTCCCTCTCCGCGATGCCGTCGAAGATCTCGCAAGCAAGATCGATTCTCCCGCACTTGGAGTACATATCCATCATGGAGTTCTGCAGGCCAGTCGAACAGTCCGGCTGAACTTTGCCTATGTAGGCGTGAATCATTCTGCCAGTTTCTAGATCCCCCAATTGGGCGCAAGCAGAAAGCGCCGCCTTGAGGGTGACCTCGTTCGGCATGGCATCAGATTCGACCACCATGGCCTCGAACAACCTCACTGCCTCCTCACAGCGGTCGTTCTGAGCGTACCCCGAAATCATGGCCGACCAGGTGACCACATTTTTCTTCGGCATTTCGTCGAACACCTTCCGCGCCACATCCAACGCCCCACACTTGGCATACATATCCACCAGTGCCGTCCCGAGCACAACACACTCGCTCCCCCCGGACAGCTCGGTGCGAGAATGCAGCCTCTTCCCGTGCTCCAAATCTCCCAGTTGCGCGCACGCCGAGATCGCACTCGTCACGGTAACTTCGTCGGGCTCCTGCCCGCGCTCTTCCATTTCCAGGAACAAGCTTAGGGCTTCCTCCGGACGGTGGTTCTTGGCATACCCGGTGATCATGGAAGACCAGGCTACCTGATTCCTGCCGCCTTCCATCCTATCGAACACGTCTCTGGCTGACCTCAGATCACCACACTCCGCGTACATACTAATCAGAGTGCTCTGCGCATAGATATCATCGACGAGATCAGCCCTGATGGCCTGCCCGTGGAGGGTCCTCCCCTCGAACAGGGCCGCTAGCCGCGCGCAAGCTTTGAACAGGGACGGGAAGGTGAATCTGTCGGGCAAAAACTTGGAATCTTCAAGCATGTCCGCGAATGCTCGTAAGGCCGCGACATGAAAACCGAGGTTGAGCAGGCCGCGGATCATGGTGTTCCATAGGAGCACGCTCGAATGGCGGGTGCCGTCGAAGAGCTTGCAGGCGTATGCAAGCCGGTCTCCGGCTTCCGGGGACGAGGAGATGTCGAGAGAGAGGGAGAGGAGATTGTTAAGGGAGGGTATGTGGCCGATGAAGCCGGTGGTGATCAGTTGGGCGTGGAGCATTTGGATCTCTCTCAGGCTCGAGCATGTATGCCTCTTTTCCAAAGGCAGGAAAATGGGTTTGCCCCGGACGCCCGAGGCCTTTGGTGCCGGAGAGATCAGGGAGCAGTGAAGCATCTGGCTCAACGGGCTTGGTGGAGCAGGGTCCTGAGTTCGGATCGATAATCTCAGGGTCTCCCGAGAGGTTTTTCGAGATTATTTTGTATTAAATATTTCATCCGGTCTGTCGTACATTAATTAATTGATCGTCTTATCAACTATTTAATGTAAAGATGTGAATGATCTCAAAGAACTCTCTCCAGAGATGTCTGGCCTTCACGTGCCTTGTAGGATATGGTTCTTCGATCGGAACCATCTTCGAAAGAATAATACAACCTAGACTAGATTGTTTAACTTGGTGACCAGAAGAGATAGGCTAGCTAGTCTACCTTTGGCAAGAGAATAATTAATTTGTCTACTCCTAACTGGAGGTTCTTTCAAAAATAAAAAAATTCAAGGAGTGACTGAATTAAGGTTACTGACAGAAACGGATCAATGTTACAAAATTGCAAACAGCACAGTTCACAGATCGAGCTCCATGTTGGTACGTACATCGATCGGTAACATGCGCGTTACCGTTACCACCATTCATATACGCAACTTGATTAGCTGCCACATGATACAAATCATTTAGATAAACCCTAAAAAAAGGAAGTCCCCCCCCCCCGGTGTTGTTCAAAACTTGTATATCATTTGGAACCTATATATGTCATGAGATATGATGATACATGTACGTTGGTTATCACCCACTGCAACCCTCATTTCTCATCCGGGTTTAAGACCAACCACGGCGGACTTTATCAATGGCACTTACGAAATATATATGTTCATTGAGGTCAAGTGCAAGTTCAAAATAAGTTGTCAGGATTTATGAATCTAATTTGTTGATAACGTCCAACGTTAACATGTTGCATTTTCAGTATCCCCATGGCCTTCATCTGAATCTCTCGTACATGTCACTAGAAGATCCAACCAAGGTAGATGGGTCGGGGTGGCGACCGGGTCGAGACCCGGGTCAGGTCAAGGTTGTTGACCGAAGTCGCGTTAAAAATAAAAGAATAAAAAATCTAAAACATCCACGGAGGAGTCAGAGTCGCGAGGTCGGGACTGGGTCGATCAGTTCAAAAACTGACCTAGTAGGGTCCGAGTCACGACCCCGCATTCCATGGATCCGACAACCAATGGAAAGCTCAATTTAAGTTGGAGAGTAGAAGACTTCAATGTGTGTATGTCTTTATAGCCCTATCTATCCCTAGAAATGGACCTAAAGTCTGGTGTCTATATATATTCGAGCATATGAAGTGGCCTATCTATTCCCTCCTCCTTAAAATCTTTATTTACTAATTAGTCTAACAACAAATAGAAAAAAAAATAGTATCTTCTCATTCAAACAGAGTACAGCTGGTTGAGACAGATTGTTAATAGACGTATAAAATGACCATTTTTAAACACCTATTGGAATCATATATAAGAGTCCTTGTCGATTGTCTGTTTGAAATCCTCCTCTGAATACTCAAGGAATTAGAGTTCATTTATCTACAGCAAGTTAATTTTGAGATGATTGAATCTACTGAGAGTTGATGGAGGGTTCAAATGATAGTTTTTGACTTGAATCTCAATCCCCCGTTGCTTGCTATTGTGTCATTAATTATATAACCATCCTCATATGAATTAATGGAATTCAGTCTATATGTTGCAAATTGTGTCGTGAGCCTCCTCACCTTCTATTAATGCTAGGTTAACTGTGTGACAGCAAGAACACTGTACACTTGTTGCTCCACGGATGGGCATCCAAGGTGTCTGTGTCAACCTCCGCAAAGCAACTGTGAGCCATTTCAGTGCGCCTATTTGAGCTCAGCGCAATTTATTAAGACTAATGGGGTGTTTGGTTGCATGATAATTTTTTGTACACTTTCATGATAAAAAATTGTATTAAAATAAAAAGTGAACCAACTCATGACATAAAATTATCATGTTTGGAGGGATGTGATTACAAAAAAGAGTAACTACCACACATGACCAAACAAAGTGGGGGACCATAAGAAAAAAGAAAAAAGGTGAGACCCTCTTTTTTTGTTTAAGAAGAAAATCACTTTCAAAACATAAAATTGTCATGGTTACCAAACACCTCTTTTAACGAGTTTTCTTACAATTTTTAAAAATTAAAACAAAAACCCTTATTATCATGCAACCAAACACCCCATAAGTGAAAAAACCATGCCATTATTCAGAAATAGAATGGCATCTCATATACTCTTTAATGCTAAGAAGAATCTTCAAGATTTGATGCATTACTTGTCATCGTAGATTTATCTTATTTCGCGTAAAAATGCTGGAAGATCCGCCGGTACTCGCCTAGATGAGTTGTATGCGATATGTGCGCCGTGATCTAGCTAGACACATCAAGTTTTTTTTTTTTGATAAATAGATTGTAACATCCTGTTTTATGAATATGTCGAGAGATCAAATCACTCGATCATCAATAAATTTAATTAATTATTTTTTGAAAATGGAGTTAAAAGAATTTTGAAGTTAAGTATATACTCTGTTAGAAGAAGTAGATCGAAAATGATTAACTCTTCGAGAAGACTACTTTAGCATGATTACTATGTCAACTAATTCGATTGTTACTGTTTATTTCCATAGACCACAACATCCAAAAACTTGTCATGGTGGACATTGATCACAGTACTACCGCTGGATGGGGGGTGTCATGAGGCGGTCCCTAGCTAATTTGGTGGTGTACTCCATGCATGCTCGTGGTCGTGGCGGCGGCGAGACAGGTCTCTACACATGCATGGTGCTGAAGCCGGAAACACAGCACTTGGAGTACAAGATGCTGGCCATGTTATAACATTTAATTATATCTTATCTCTTATTTTTTTCCGTCTATCTTGATAATGAGAGAATGTTGGAATAATGGACACTGTCTCACATCTATGGTTCAGAGGAAAATTTAGTTATTAATAAATTCTGAGTTTTCCAACTTAGACCTTATGATTTTTGGGTGAGTAAAAAATGATATACTACTACAAAATATCTTGACATCTAGACTATGGCATGGTGAGGTTTTTTTAGTGGCAAGAAAATGGTTAAAGTTGGTATATCATTATCGATGGAGCAAGTCAGGGCGTGTAGCTCTGACCACAGTGGCATAGCTCAAACAAGAATGATATACAAAAATAACATATCATTTAATGCAACTCGGTCACCAGCAGAAATCATGTTGATATTTCACGTGCATTGACAAATCTATACTATCTATTAGAAGCGCGAGTTCACTTTTCATCGACAAGCATTTACCCGGTTTAACGTCTAAATACATTTTTTTGCAATGATTTGACGACACCTCTCTCTCCTATTTTTCAGCACACCAATGTTTATCCCTCTGTTGCACGTCTTTCTCATTTATCCTTATCTTCGATTCTTCCGCTCTCTTGCCCTCCCTTCCCTCGCTCCTTCGCCGCACTGCAACTGCGAGCCTTCTACCGCACGCCTTCTTCTTCTCTCATCTGTTCCGTATGACCTTGCCACAACATCATCACCACCTTGCCCGGTGCTAGGCCGTTGGTCCTCGGCGTCACTGATTAAAGAAGTCCTCAGGAAGACTCCTCTGCTTCTGGTCCTCCTCCTACACCGCCGCTTGCAGGACTTGTGGCTTTCACCACCAGTACCTCCTTCCACCGAGATGCTTCTTGCCGAAGACCTTTGCTGTCACCACCGCGGTTTGCCGTCGCCCAACTTTCTTGATGTGCCTACACCGACATGCTGTTGGTCCTGTCGGAGCGCCGTAGACCTTGACTTCACTATCAGATCTTGTTGGCCCGAGTACGTGCATGTCTGCCCATGGGTAATACCGTAATAGGTGCCACTCCACCCATCATAGTGTTCACTATCTCCAAAACTGAAGACCGCCGGTCGTAACGCCAACGCTGGACTAGCATCTTCACCAGAGTGCTTCCTGCTGGCAGAACTCACCTGTCCGGTCCTCCTCTGTCACTACAAGGCGCCGCCGCGGTTGTCGTAGCTTTTTCCTCGGTCCCTTTGCAGGACACCAGTTGCACAGTTGCCCCGAACCAACTCCTTCACTGTGGCTCTGCCTTCGCAAGCTATTCCTTTCAGCGCCAACATGTCTTCCACCAATCGAGCCTGAGCACCAACACCCAATGGCTTTTCCATGCCATTGCCCCAAACTTCCGATATGGTTGGCCTGTCTTCTAAGAGGGTGAAGAAGAGGCATCTATAGCTGGAAGAGGAAGAACCAGAAGAGGCTCAACTTGGTTTGTCGTTTGCTTAATATTCTAGCTAAGAACTAAGGCCCCTTTAATAAGAAACATTACTCTTAAGCACCTATAGATTACTGAATACCATAAACGAAGACTAATCTTTGTGCATTTATATGTTCATTTAATGTCTTAAGTTCTACTTGTTATCAGCAAACCCACTGTAAGTTTACACTTCTGTGCATTTCTATTTGTGTATGTATTGTTCAATATTTTTCATCCATCATTTGACTCAGCCTACGTTCATGTTGTCGCATTAATTTTGTTTCTTTGTTTCTTTGTGGGGATGACAAATATATCAAGGAGATGCATCTAACTTCGCAAATAGATATGCATGATCCTCCTGTGTATTTGGGCCAACAAAAGCCCTTCCATGATGCATGATCTTAAACGAAGGGATTTCACTTGAATAGTTGAATCCACTTTTGTGAAAGTAAGGTACTTGCTATCAAGGGATCTCCTGAAGCCAATCTTCATGTCCATCTCCTCTTGTGGTCATTCAGGTCGATGTTAAATGGAAGTAAAACATACACATTACATAGCAAACTGAAACAAGAGGAAAAGAGAATCAAAGAAATACCCAAATAAGATGTTAGGGAACAATTACCTGAAAAATATGTTCAATTATAGATTATGGAAGAAAATTTCAGACATCTAGATAAAAATCAAAATAATAAAAAAAGCTCAGAATAACGACTTAAGTTTCAATGTTCAAGGCATATCCTTGGAGGAATTATAATGAACATATAATTTTAATCATTAAGGTTTCATGTTTTTTTATTTAAGATGACATATTTTGTATATTCTTTTAAGGGACTACCGTTGGATTAGTATATTTGTAGATTTCCTCATTTGTTTAAGCATTTTTGTGCGCCTACAATTCTTCAAGATCTAAAATATCCATGGACTCCGAGCATTCCTCCATTAGCATCAATCAACTTGGGATTCTTGGATATCTAAACATTCTTTACATTAATTTGAGATTGATTCATTTGAAACTTTTAAAGTTTAGAAAAGTTTTGAATTAAATTTTTCTTGTTCGGAGCTCATAAGACTCAGAAATCTGATCTTAGGTGGATGTAAGGGAGTTTCATCTCTTTTAAAGCATTCTGTTTTTCCTTTAAGTATGATAGTTCATTATCCTGGAAGTGAGTTCGAGTGTTAAGATTTTGAGCATTGATATTTAAGACTTTGGAGTTTCTAATTAGGAATCTCGTTCTCTTTAGGTTTGCCATTCAATGAATCCTTTTGATTTAAGAATTATGAACTTACCCCTTGGTTCTCACCTGGTATCTTCTTAAGGCTACTATCCCCACCATGAAGCACCTCATCAGCAAGGGTGCCAAGGTTATTCTTTCTAGCCACTGGGTGAGTACCCGACAATTATTTGATTTTAATTTTCTATCTATTTTGTGTTAGAGTTGCCTATTTTATTCTTCTACTGGGTTTTTGCCGATTGTTGTTTCCCAATTTGGATTTTCTTTATGCTCGATGATTTACATCTTCCTGATCTTCATTTCTAGACATGAATTTGAAATGATTTCAAAAGTAACAACTGTTTTCTTTTTCTACCTCTTATGTAGGGATGCCCCAAGGGAGTTACACCAAAGTTCAGCTTTAGCCCTTTTGTGCCTAGGCTTTCTGAACTCCTTGGCTTATAGCTCTACATATCTACCTCCTCCTTCAAACAACATATCTTTGACATTTTCAATTTGTTAAATGAAATTGACAACTCTTGTATTGGAATTCTGCTACAATTTGTGAAAGCTGATGACTGTATTGGTCCCAAAGTTGAGAAATTCGTTGCTTCAAACACGTACTATCTACGATAATATCATTTTGCTTTATTTTCTAAATATGCCCACTAAGACCGTCATGTTTACCCTGTTCCCTTTTATTGCCGTTGCTTTTAGATTGCATATTTTATATTGATTGATGTCTTAAATTTATCTTTGTGTTGTAGATAAACTTCTCTCTATAGAGGTCCTTCTGGAGCTCCTTTATGTTGTTGAAAGTGTTGATGATTCCGCTTTATTATGTTGTTTTCTTGTTAATGTCTGATAGAAAGGTGAACAGTCCAAATTTGGGTACTTACCAACTCATCAACAAAATGCAAAAAATGTAGTTACATCTACTCAAGCCCGTATGGTATTCGAAATAAATGAGCAGTTAACCTCTTAAACCTCAAAAAGCCTCAAAATATTTAAGAAGGCAATTCTTTTTTTTTCTTTTTCAGATACACAATAGTGAGACTTGCTGTCGTGTGTATCATTTTGGAGGAGGTGTTAGATGAATCAAATTGTGGTTAAGATGTTTATTTAGATATATTATAATACTATCTAAATAGAAATTAGAGTGGTTAATATATTATGCCTCTACAAATAATCCGCTTATTGCTCCATCCTATCATGTAACTTCAATAATTTTATATTTTAATTTATAGAAATGTGCATACACAGGAACCCAAGGTTAACATATCACTGATACTGCTGAAGATCTCACCATGTTCTCCAATTTGCTACATCTTAAAGTGCAGAAATATTTCACTGGACCATCATGCCACTTGGTGTTCCCATTGCTAAAGAAGTTGCCCCCTTCTCAAAGTGCGTGTGAGTATGACTATACGATGGCTTAAATCTAGATGACAAATAGTTTATGCTGAGTTGTTTTCTGTTGGCACCTAAATTTTCATAAAAAAAGATGTAAAAAGAAGGTATTCTCGTACCAATCTCAACATAGGATGGGGCAACATGTTTTGGTTGATACATCTACTGTCATTTGCTTTTGTTTAGGCCATTGACAATAGATGGGTTGAGTCCCAATGTCAGATTTCTCAATTTACTCCTTATTTATTACTGTCTTTTTTCTTTTTACTCTATTTTCAAGGTATTTTGAATTTATGATCTCCTGTACTATAATAGTGAGATTGATTATGATAGTGATTGTCACTTAAGAGTAAATTTTAATAAGATTTAATTTCGAATAACATGGCCTTTTATGAAGTAGTTGTTTTATGAGAAACTTCTTTATCTAATATCAAATTTAACTTATCTATGTTATTCGATTTTAGTATAAGTTTATATAAAAAATATTTTCTTAACAAATATATTACCTTTCACTTCCACACGTGCGTAGCACGTGTTTTAACTAGTATAACTAAGGGTGGCAATTGGTCAGGTTGACCCACAAGCTTAATTACAAGTTGAGCCAGCTAAGAGCCAATTCGCGGGTCTCACATTTTGCTCCCGCGAGTCATAAATAGGCCGTCAATCAAGTTGAACTAGGTCAAAATGAGTCAAACACATCTCAACTTTCATAATATAATTTAATTAAAAATATTTTTTACACTCGATAAAATGCATTTATGCTAAGTTATTATCGTCTCTATGATAATATTTTTAATAATTAAATTTATTACATATCGTAATAATATATTTATGTGGTAGAAAATATGTGTTAGGTTGGATTGAGTCGGGCCAAATTAATATTTTTTACGGGACAGGCAGAGGCAGAGCCAAGCCAACAATGTATTGTGGGTTAGGTCGAATAGGCTCAATATATTTTGGACCAGGCCTTAATAAGGTCGGATGTGGGCTAGGCCATGTTGGACTCATTGACACCCCTAGATATAGCTGACAAAATCAAGGACGCCACTAATTAACAAAAAAATAATAATAACGAGTTTGAGTATTCCAAATAAACCTTTGTAAAATACAATAGTTGACATTTGATAGAAATGTATAACAAATTCTAGTCAACGTGGTCTTAAAGTACTTCTAATATCTTGTCATGTCGGTCATTTGAAATATATAATACAAACTAATATTTATTTTAAACCCAGACACAATATATTAGAAAGTAATATCAATGTTTATTTAATGTAACGTTTAATTTCAAGATCTTGGAATAAATATTTTGACAAAATAAAGTAAAATTATTAAAAATAATGAGAAAAGGGTATATATATGCCATTATTTTTCATTCATTCTAACTGACCTTTAACGTTCCCCCTCAAAAAACAGAGAGGAAGCTATACAAATTTTAATAAATTTGAACCCAGAATTAATAAAAGATTTTATAGGCCGGACCTGCCGTGGTCCCTTGAAACCAAGACAAGAGGGGATTGATATCCCGTTTATCGTGTTCAAAAAAAAAAATCCCGTTTAAATTACCTACGGTTACGCAAAAGTGGTATGTATACAGATAACACAAATGAGGAGTGAATCCTTTTCTTGCTAATTAAGATTTTGATAATAGATATGTACAAAACACAGTAGATTAGGAATATTAATATATATCAGTAAATTACGTTTTCAGATGATAATTAACATCATTTTCTCCGGTGAGGGCGACAAGAGAGATCTTGGATAAGGGTGCATGCAAACGAGTTAATCGAGTCGAGTACTACGTTGTTCAAGTTCGACTCATCTATTTTAAATGAGTTCGAGTTCGAACTAGAGCTTTAACGAGTACGTCGAATCTTTGTTCGAATTTGTTCATTAAGTAAACGAGTCGAGCTCGAGTAGCAACTTGATTCAAGTTTAATCCACATTCAAATTGAAACTTAATATAAACTTATTTATAAAGTTCAAAATCAATATAAAGTCATCGATAAAATTTTAAATTTAACTCATTTGTGAAATTTGACCCGAGTTTAAACTCAATTTTAACTTATTCTTATATTTAAATGACAATATACAATTATTAAAATTTATAATTTAAATTTTTTTAATAAATATTTAATCAAAATTACTCGCGAGATTACGGAGCCTAGAGTACGAGTATGTTCAAGTTCCGCTCGTCTAACGAGACGAGTTTTATTTTTTGTTCATTAACTGAGTCAACTTTCGAATTACTTGCCAAATATATTAGTTTCTTTACACCCTCGAGAGAGATTTGCTACGAGAGAAAATAGACACAGGTACGTTTGTATTTATGTACTTCAAATATTAGTACGGCGGTGACCGGTGAGAATGAGCATCTCAACGCACAGTCCTCGGGGAGTGCCCTCCCCCCACATCGATCTGATCCGACAGCCGAGACAGGAGGAGGAGGAAGAAGAAGGAAGAAGGAAGGAGTCCACCCACATCTGATCTGACAGGAGTACAGGAGGAGGAGGAGGAACTAGGAAGAAGGTGTGCCTGCCAACGGCATTTCTTCTTGTTCTCTCTTCTTCCGCCGGACAACCGACTCTATTAATTGGGTTGGGATTTTCCTTCTACATATCCTCCAGGTCGGAGCAATAAAATGGGATGCAAAACGATCGCGGCACGTACAATGTGTCGCTCTTGTTGGCATATATATCATGACATGAGAACTGCCGGCGGTTATCTCCAATTTCACTCCGAGCTGCTTCCTTAACTTGTCGATAATTAGTATTAGGATCACCTCCACCGGGTGATGGAGGGGGGGGGGAGGTTGTTTTGTTTGATCCTAAAGTTTTACATGATAATTTATTAAAATTAAATTGAAATATTATGTTTTTATACCGTGATTCTCGCTTTAAATTACGCGAGGAAGATGGGGGGGGAACCAAAACTGGAGTATATTTTAGTTATAAAATCGTCGTGGTCTCTTATTTTGTTTCCTTTTGTTCACGTCCTTATTCAACAAAGTTAAATAAATAAAATTATTTTAAAATGTAAAAATGGTATTTTTAAATACGTGGTTTTTAAACTGGAGAACTAAGATCATCAGCTTGACCAAACGGCAGGGATGCTGATGGGCCAGCCAAGAAAGCCAAATTCAGCTTAAGGAGTTTGTCAGAAAACTTGAGCAGCTGGCTTAAAATAGTCGAACCCGTGTCCGCATCCAATACCTAGCTTAAATTTCAAGTCATGTTGTTCTATTTTCCAATGTTTGTTCTCCAACATCTGATCCAAGTTTTAGTATGGTCCTCTATTTTGTGATCTCCTAGTTTTTTTATTATGTAAGAACCTATTTGGTTGGAGTATTGAAATTAATAGTATTTTTTATATCTCTAATAGAAATAGGAGCATTCGCTTTCATGATATCTAATATAAAAGAATAATGATATTTAGGATTAATACTCTATTTCAAACAGGCCCTAAGGTACTCAAGTTATACGATATTATTTTTCTTCCAAACATGATAACTTTTTGTCACGAAGTACAAAAATCATAACACAACCCAATACCGCACAAAACTAAAAATAGATGACTCCACCAACAACCATAGAATAAACCAATCAAAAAAAATCTCATAATCATCAAAATAACATATGAATTTCCGATATCCACTCTACCATTATTCTAATCCGAAGACAAACAGGAGAGTTGAAGGCAGAAGGTGTTAGACAGTAGTTATGGACCAAACTCATCAACTAAAACTTCAAATATTGTTAGTTAAATATCTTTTAGAACAAATTTATCTCTTTAACGTTAACATCAAACTCATAGCTCGTTAACCTTGAGTAATTATGGACCAACCCAGCCCACCCCGACCCATTGCGCAATTCCAATGTTTTCGTGGGCGTTATAAGAACCCAACAAGACAAGTTTTGCACGGTAAATAGAAATTTTGTTACAATTTTATGTTTTAGTAACAGACAACCATTAACAATTTATATTTTTAAAGAGATTTCCTTCTTAGATAAAAAAGACAAGACCCTGTTTTTATCTAGTGGTCCCCCACCTTTTTTAATCTTTATTGACTCTCACTCTTGTTTGCTATCACATCTCCTCAGGCGCGATAATTTTATGTGACTGGCTAACTTCCACTTTATCTTAATGTTCATTTGTTTTGTATAAAAATTTGCTGTGCAACCAAACACGAACAACCCATAAGGCTTATGCCCACCCTGTTCTGGGCCACCCAACGAATTACCGGATCAACCCGGTCCATTTGACAGACATCCCCAATCACAATCATATGCTTCTCAGTGGCGTTAATCTGCAGAGATCATTTTGAACCGACAGATTCTAAAGTCGAACGCCAGTTAACACGTTCAAACAGGCCAAGGGCCCCGAGACCCCACAAAGAGGCCGCAGATACCTTACTTATGTACATGGAGCTGGAGGGGAAGGAAGGAAGAAGTACCGCCCCCCTCGTCAAAATCAAAAAAAAAAAAAAAAACAAGAACGAACAGCACAGCAGGAAGCTGGGGAACGTCTAGCTAGCCTTCCTTGCACTCCTCCGCGACGGTTTCTCCGTAAACGACATCCATGTAGTAGCCCAGGGTTTTCACTGTGAGGCCTGGAAATCTATGAACCCCACTCGGCACAAATTCGACCTTGACGAACGGCCACTGCATGGTCTCTGCAGCGCTGCATTCTTCCATCCCATCACCGATGACACAGAACCGCGCCTTCGTGCCCTTAAATCGCTCCTTGATCCACTTGAAGCATTGCAGCTTCCCCACCTCCCAAGAACTGTAAACTGAGAAACGGGAGGAATGCTGTTAGTAGACCTGAAATTGGGATGTGGCATGGAGGTCTTCGATGCAGACGAATGGAATGGAACAATCCGGAAGATAGGAAGACTAAAGATACTTTAATAGGTAGGTCTCAATGCCGTTCCCTATTTGAACAATATCTCTTGTTAGGCAGTCAAGAGCCCCAAAAGTTTATCCCAAGAAAGTCTATTGTGGGTGTGTACGTTAATCGGTTCAACCTACCAAACTGAACCAAAACAATTAATAATTCGGTTCAGTTCAATCAGATAAGAGCACGGTTTGCCATCACGTGAGATTCTCCGTCTTGCGAGCCCCATTCTCCGTCTTGTCTTGCGAGCCCCACAAGAACCTCAACAGCTAAAAGGCGGTCCGGTGTAAGTTCTGGCCATGGCCAACATCTTTCCCGCCCTGCTCATACCTGGTATGAGCCACCTTCCGGGTGGGGAAGATGGTGACACCGATTCGACCAAAATATGTGGAATCGGACCAGAATCCGAAGTAAAATCTATATCTGGACCCATTTTTAAGTTTTTTTCGATTTTTAATGATTTATATTTTTATGTAAAATACATCGTACATAGATTTAATTCAAGATTCGATCTCTCAAAATTTTCTCAAGAATCTCACTTTCACCCTTCCGAAATAAAACCGAGATTCAATCAGATAAATCTTGGTTTAGAGACCTTCCAAATCAAACTAATCCAGACCAAATTGATTAGACTAATTTAGTCAGAATATTATAAAGATATCATTATATTATAAACAAAAATATTTATATAATTTATGTAATAAAATAATATTTATTATTAATAACTCAAAATGAGTATGTATAAGTAAATAATGTATTTTAAATATTTAATTAATTTTTGGTCTCAAACCGAATTGGAGTGGTTCGGTTCACTTTGGTTTAAGTACTTGGTTCTGTTCAATTCGATTTTGAAAAAAAAAGACCCTAAAACTGGACAAAACTGAACCCAGCACTCCCCATAATAAACTATACTAAAGTCATGTCTGTTGATGGATATTTATGACAGTTCAGGGTCTCACAGAAACTTCTCCATGCAGGATGTCGTAGCTCATGCAACAAACACATTCAATTCTTGATGAGGAATTTGCTCACCTTTATGCTGAGATAGAAAAATTGCAGGAGAAAGAAGGTGAACGCTAGTCAAAAAAGGTAGAAGAGCTCTCACCATTTTGATGTGATACGAAGCTGTCAAGCCGGAAAAGCAAGCATTTCACCAGACTGGGTATTAGTGATCCAGATGTAACTACAAAATTAATATTTTGAGATTTGGAGGGAGCAAAACTACTTTCATCATATAAATTTGTCTGATCTGCAAAGCATTTTCCGCCATTCATGATTTGTTCTAAAACTGCACGTGCTGCAAAAGGACAGAAAAGAGGACAAAATTATATGTAAATAAGATCGCCCAAGAAGAATGTGCGGACAAGTTTAAACATAACAATGTAAAAGCATAAATGCTAGTGGCGATATAGCAATTCAGATACTTGAAACATCACTTTGAAGAGGAACCTAACAGAGAATCGTAGCACTTTCACCCTTTCAGTTGTTAGTTTGCCTTCAGAAAATTAAAATTTAATTTTGAAAGTTTTCCAAAGCATGATGATGTAAAATGCCCTGGAAGACGACCTATGAACTTAAGTAACATCAAACATCATTTGGCATAGGCCATCTATATGTCATTAAACATCCCTCGGTCACCTTGAATTTGCTGAAATATTTAGAATTTAAGGGTCTTTTAGTGAAAGACCATTACAAAATTTTGAAATTTTAAAGCGGCCTTCCTCTAAGACCATACAAATGAGTCTTCTAGTTTTAAAAAGCACATTCCTTAGCAAACTTTTGCCTAACTTCTTTCATTCTCAACCCTCTGACTCCTTAGTGAGACCCTTCAGAATTTGGAAAGCATATGAGCGAAGAAAACAATCAACTTATAGAACATACAAGTGGCCACTGTTGTTCGGGGCTTAACTAGTAACGCTAGTAGCTTACCAGAGGATAGCCATCTGTCTGTGTAACTATCAGTCAAATGATACAGATCATTCCAGAGCTTAACCATTCCTTCATCAAGAAAATCTTGCAAACTCTGCATTGAAAATATATAGTCAGTTTTTCCCATTCATTATCACATCTTAGTTATCACCTATTATGAATAGAGAGAAGTACTAATATCAGATTAATCCAAAAAGAGCTAAAGAATGCCAAATCAAATGTTCATAACATGTTCTAGTGTTCTAGCGTAAAATATGTGATAAAACAAAAAATCAAACTTCACAGGGGATACTTTATAGAAAAGTAAGCAGCACCAGATTCGGGCAGTTCAAATAAGCCATCTCTGAGCCAATGACACTTGAGAAGGCACCACAGACAGATTGTACCATCTCCTCAAATCCATAGCACTTACGTTTAAGTAAATGTAACATGCTTTCCGTTATTATTTGACAACCTAGAGCTCATATATGATTCAAACTCACGCACATGCAACAATAAAAGGTCAAACTGCATCTATCAACAATTTCTATAGGAACCAAGTAGATTGCATTATCTCTTTATCACCCACTAAGCTTGAAGAAAATCCAAGCGCATATGTAACATCAGGACGTCAACAACAAAATGCAATTTTGTCTCCATTATAGAGAAATGGAAATCATTTACTCCCATTACTCCTACACCTAATATGATCCAAGTTTACAGTGAGGGAGGACACTATCTTCTAGCTAAGGTACTGAAAATTTAATGACTTATTATATTAAGCAAACAAAACAAGTGACATCAGATATCACACAAACAGATTAACTTAACAATGCAAATTTTGCTGGTGCATATAGTGGCAAAATAATGCATGCTGCTCTCATCAACATAACATTACAAATTAAATCTAGCAACTCTGTAGAACTTTCAGAGCATTAACATTTCAGCAAAATAGTCAATAATAGCATCATGTCGTTGCATTATATCACTTACAAAAACAAAATCTCCATTTGGAGAAAATATCATCTAACACCACCTTTGCATACTTCTGTCCGATGATACGATGACGGTATGCAAGCTTTCTCTTGTTGGCATCATCGTAGGGAGCACAAAGACCATCACTGCTAAAATCATAATCTGACAGATCCCGCCCATCGTCATACTCACTTAGAGCATCAAGAAATGGTTCATTGTAATCTTCAATCTGTTCCATTATATGACAAATAACCATTAGGTTTCAAAAAATATAGATCTTGGCTTATGTAATTTATATGTGGACATTTGAGAGTTGCATGAAATAGAACACCTTGAATGAAGCCAAACGTGAAGCAAAGAAAATTAACATGAACAGTGGTATCTTACTTGCTCATAGAAGAAAAGTTTATCACAAACTTGAAGAATATGATTCTCCCAAAGCTTCCCAATGTCTAGTCCTTTCTCTATGTCCTTTGAAGCATGGAAAGATGCTCCATATGCCCCATCCAACAAAGACTTGAGCAATATAAGTGTTTCATCCATGTCCCAGATATAAACATTAACATGACTGCTTTTATTATGAATAGCAGGAGAAACTCCATTAGTAAAACTGCTCAATGAGTTGTCCATCCTCACCAATGCATTCCTTGTGCAAAAGCTTGCTTACTTGGATGAAACCTGAAAACACAATCATTAGCCTACTTTGATATAAGATACGTTGCCAGAAGCATGAAACCCAGGTTATAGACAAATTGATAAGATTGTCAAAGAGAAGAGAAAAAGAGTAAACACATATTCAACAAAATAAACAGAATGAATGCACTTAATGATGAAGATAATGAGACAACCTGTGCGAGTGGACCTAGTTCTTGAAAATACCTAGTACATGGCAATCACTGAATGCATGAGAGTCTGAGATGAAGCCTATGTTATTTGTTAGTGCTTAAAAATTAATGAGACTCTTCATAATTTAATAAGTGAGGTTTACTTGGTTAAAACACAATTGCAGGGAAACAATCTCACCTCCTCCTTTTCTTTCCTTGAGTCTTATGTTTCTTGTTTCTTCTTAGACAAGCTTTTAAGATTTTAAGATTATAGCCCCTTCTCAATTTAGATTCATACTCCTATTTTCACTTCCTATGTTGGTAACTATGAGACCTAGAACCAAATAGATCATGAACAGGTCAACGAGCCAAAAGCATAGGACCTATACATATAAAGGAGGATAATAAAGGAATTTCTTTCATTGACTAGAGAAGAGCCTAAGAGGTAGATGGAGAGAACTTAATAAATAAAAAATCTCTAACCATGTTTCATGCATTCCTTAACATGAGATAAAAGAAAAACAAAGTAGTACAAGAGGAGTTACAAAAAGACAAATATTGAAGATTTATTTATCAGTTTCACATCCGTACCAATACCTAAATTTTGCATTTAAACATGTTCTCTGTACGCAATCTTTCAGCTGCATCTATGTTCCACAAAGATAGTGGAGAAAAAAAGATATGAATAAACATATGATAGCTTATTCATCAAGAGAAAGTAAGAAATATCATACAATTATAGATGCTATACTCAAGTGACTAGATTGGAGAAGAGGGACTCTAAAATTGCCTCAGTCTTAAACACAAATATTTTAAGGTCATATAGACCTTTCATCTCCAGTTTGAACAACTATAAGCTACATCTTCAAGATAACATGGATAATTATTGATAATACACGCACACAAATAAATGTTTTAACTGTGAAGCTTTGAGGATAAAATAAAGACCTTCAATTTTGATAGATAAAATTCCTATCCATGGTTTGGAAACTATGGACGCATGCATGCTTGGATGAAACTCAACTCAACTAAATGAAGCCCTAAAACCAAATTATTTGTGTCCGCACATATAGATTTCCTACCTTCATTTATTCACTCTGAATGATTTTAGGTTGTCTCTACAAAGAGTTTAAAAATTCAGCTCACATTGGATTAACCCTCTCCATGTTAATCCATGCCCACCCATCTCTTTGTTACCAACATGAATACAGCACAAAAGATATAAATAAAGATTAATGCAGAGAAACGAGAAGATGTTTCAAAAAACATGAATATAACACATCTAGTTTAACAACATAATGTTTGTGCCAAATGGCATAATGATACATGAATATTCCACATAACAACCATGTGAGATTCTCAAGTTTCATCCACCCAGGGCCTGATAGTTCCAGATAATAGCCTGTACAGAGACTAATGTTGTTGTTCGCATTTTGATTGTCCGCTAGAGGTCAAAGCTACACTCCATGCTATGCCGTCTGAGGTCTGACTATTTCTAGCTTCCAAATTTTATCAATTTTGATATTGATACTCCATTATCTAGAAATAGCAATATCAATATTGATATAGTATCAGTTTTGAAACTCTAACCAAACAGGGCATCAACTATTTATCTGAAGGGAGAAGCATCCAGAAAAGAAGAAAAATATGCAATATACTCGTAAAAGATGAGTAACCACTTGTTCCGTTGGGCATCTCAGGCGCTATACACAAATATCAAATACATGACACCGCATGACACAAGACGAAACGATCGCTTAGCACCAATACTTCGCAAACAAATTGACATAACAAACCGATTGGAAGTGGGGGAGGGTAGGGTAAGATGCTATCCTCCCTCGATAGAGCTGCGAAATTACTTGGAACTATATCGAGGGAACATCAAAATAAAACGCACGATCTACGATAGACTTCCGTTACGTCCTATCAACCGATTCGTATCAGACCGATATTTCCATCGAAACATAACCTATAAATTGGGAAAGATCTCCAAGAAACAGATAGACCTCCGTTACGTCTTATCAATCGATTCATATCGACCGTTATTTCCGTGAAAACATGACCCGTAAATCGGGAAAGATCCCCGAGAAACACAATCAGAGCTCAGCAATATAAGCACGTCGGCAGACGTACAAAAAAAGAGATCCAAACAGACAGATCGCAACAAATTTCACAAGGACCGACGGATACCGGGTGTGCACGGCAACGTAATCCAACGTGAAAAACATATCTATACTCTTCCACCTTGCTAAGGTTGTAATGCAATTTTGAGTATGCCATTGTGTTACAAGCAAAAAAAAAAAAAAACGAGAGTCGCAACTTCGTACCTCCCACTACTCCACCGCCTGGATCCCCTCCCGCAGCTCCGCTTCCCCAAACTCCAAGAGCTCTTGCTGGTTCGCTCGATTTATAGCCTGCTCTCCCGGGTGATGAGATCGGAAGAGTGGGAAGAGAGCTAGACGCGGCGGGATCCACGCGGCGATGGCGACAGAAGGGGACCCGCGCGCTGGGCGGCGGTCACGAGCTGACACAGATACCCTTCTCCCCTCCTTGAATTTGCCCCGCGCCAACCAACCGGTTAGCGTGTAAAGGGATGTGGTGTGCGGAGTGGACCTCCTTGCGGCAGGTGTGGGGGCTGACGAAATCCGATAACCTGTGGACAAAAATTAACAGAACTGGAATATATTTTTACATCCCGTAAACTATCGGTCAGATATTTCGATAATTTATTAGAGTCAGAATAAAAAATAGTCGATTTGGTTACCTCTCTATCCGATTTAGATAAGAAATCCACACATAAAAATTTATAGAAACGATGTATAAATATTAAAAATAAAATTTAATGTATATTGTATCAAAAAAATTAATACAAATAAATTTTATTTATAGTTTCTTGATAAATTTTATTTATGTATTATTAAATTTAGAAATTATTAAATTACTTTATTTTTGATAACAAAATCAGGTTGCCGGTCGTCCTTGACGTGACTCGCGAACAGATGGAGGGTCGTTTAAACCCATTTTTCGAAGAAAAAAATTACCCGTGGAGATCGAGCCCGCGAAGACGCTCGATCTCTGGTGTTAAGAAAAACAAAATCAGATTATTATCACGATTCTGATCCGATCAAACTGAAATGAAAACATAAAAAAAATACCGTCACCGAATCTGACTCATTTTCGACACGTACGCTCTGTTTGATTGCGCTGAATCATCCTCTTATCACTGATTTTCTCAGATTTCAGACATTTTATGTCGTTTGATAAAATCTCTCAATTAACATCTGAGCTAATCTCTTATCTCTTAAAAGCGTCTGAATAGCTCAGATCTTAATATTAGCTTTTTTTAGTTCAGACGATGGGGCTCGCTCGAGGCTCGTGGCTCCCAACGATTAAGGAGGGGCTCGGGGCAACAGGGAAGGGGGGGGATCAGGAGCTTGCGGCGACAGGGAAAGGGGGATCTCGGAAGGAGCTCGCGACGACAGGGAAGGGGGCTCGCGGCTCATAGCAAGGGAACGGGGCTCACGGCGACAGGGAAGGGGGGGGGATCTCGGAAGGAGCTCGGGCGACAGAGAAGGGGGCTTGCGGCTCATAGCGACTGGGAAGGGGGCTCGCGGTAACAAGGAAGGGGGGATATCGGAATGAGCTTGCAGCGACAGGGACGGACAATGGACGGCCGCCAGACGATGCTGAAGTTTGCACTGCTGTGCCGTGGTGCTCTAGTGTTCTCCGAGCAGCGAGCAGAAAAGGAAGTGCTAGTAGTCCTTGGACGGAGCATGGGGAGTACGGTGCACACCCACTTCTCTCTGCTCCCATAAACCCTTCACTATGCGAGCACTCTACGACCTCACTCCATAATCTTTAATTCATGTTAGAGTTGAGGAGCTTTATGCGAAAAGCTGAACTTGTTACTTCTTTTCCTCCCTCCATTTTGTATAACCTTTGTTTAGAACTTATGTTTGGTCGTTTTCTTAAGATTGTCTATTTCATTCAGGCCCTCATGGTTGTAGAGGTAATGCAGAAGATGGTACTATTTGATATTTAAGGTCCTTCGATTTCAAATTATATCTATTAATGAAGACAATAATCATGTGAAACTGGAAGTCTATGATTTCTGCACTCATCTCCCTATTACTTGCTTAATTATTTTTTATAAATCTGCGTAATGTAACTCTTGATCAACAACATCCTTCGCGCTTTAAACTCTTGCTTTACTAGTGCTTGTGACTACGGCTAAACGTCGTAAATGATGTTTGTCTCTGGATTATTACTTATTTATCTCATTTTAGCCGTTTGCAAAGGCATCAGCTATGGAGAAGAGGTGGACTCTGAATGATTTTGATGTAGGGAACCCAGCTCTCGGGAGAGGGAAGTTTAAGGTATAAATTTTTTCTGCTCTTTGATGATGCCTTCTTCCATTATTTAAATTGTTTGTAAAAAGCTACATTAATTGCATTCTAATGTCCTACTTGGTTGGCGTATTAACAATAATTCTATATCAATTTTGATATTTCTCAGGATAGAGTACCAATAAAAATGGTAAAAGTGAACATTGGCATTTCAATTCATGATCTGTTTGTATCAATATCAATTTGAAAACTAATAGTTATAGAGGTGTTTAATGCTGTTGCGAAACAGGCTGCAAAAGAAACTTTGTAGGTGACATCAACATGGAACATTTCATCTTCAAGGGACAGCCTTGCATTTTTCTTAAACCATGTTAGCTAATTACCTGGGTATATGTAACAGAGCAATCACATTGTAGCGCTGAAGGTCATATTTAAATAACTATGTCCTATACGAGACTGCCAATGAAGCAGTCTTATGTTTCTATGCGCCCAGAACTCATGCATACACACACACACTCTTTCTTCATGCAGACTACAAGATAATATTTAGATTGGTATTCAGACAGCAGAGAGTAGGCTTTTGCTGGAAACTTTATGTGCTTCAACCCTTGTCCAGCTAGCAAGTCTGTACTCCAGTACTAGAGATTGGGAAAGGACAGCAAAGGTTAGGAAATGCATGAAGGATAGATGTGTAAGGATAGCACTCGGATACAGTTCAATTTAGATAGCCAATGAGATCCATAGATTTAAAGTTGAGGAGGGGTCCAACCCACATGTAAAAGAGATAATCTCTCAATTATGTAATTGGAAGTTAGTTTTTTGTGTAGAGGAAGTTGCGTTTGTGGTATGTGCTCTGTTCTAGAAAATCTTGTGGTTTGTTCATACATGTCAGGTTTTTTTTATTTACGAAAGATTACCATTACCCAACAGATGGCACTTTTCTAGACTCCAGATTATGCAGTTGAACACCTGGAAGACAAGATTTTGTACCTTTCCAAGTAGCTTATGTTGTGGATGCTACATCAATCGAGTAAATTGATACTGGAGGTTATTTTGTCTCCATGATTATGTTTAATTTAGAAATATTTGAAATGTGTTGAGGGTCTAAAAAGTTTTATGCACAATTTCGTGGGCAATTTTTTTTTAATTTCTTGTACTTATCTTGGTGATGTTATTATCTACTTTATATCAGGTTTTATTCACAGAATATGATTTTTTCTGTTGTTCTTCATTGTATTGCTTAATCATTACAGTTGTGGATATCAAGCGATACTATCACTTAAGAAAGATTAAGTGGATGATTCAGATTTTTTATCAAACAAAATTTATCACTTATGTCTTAATCAAAATCAGCACTTTTTTACCACTCATTAAGAGACTAGATGTAAAATTAAGAGTTAAGACATTCAGATTAAGTCTAATCAAACGCCACCGTAGTAACAGGTAGGCACGAACTATATCGAAATTATTTCTTTTACACATAATACTTCTGTTACCGTCTTACTTTTCTTTCTTTTTATCCCAAGATTAAAATGTTTGCGTAGCCCCACCTCTAAAAAAATATAATGTTCGCGGTGACTCTTCGAGGGCTTATTTGGTAGAACATTAATCAAGAAATCTTTCACGAAACACGACAGAGCACATCGCGTACCTGTGCATACTATTATTTGGTTCAACCGAATAAAAAGAAAGCTCTTGACGTGTAGGGTTTTTATCGGTTTAGCTGGAGTAGCTCAAGTGAACAAAAGAATTTGATTTGAATAAATAACTAAACGGACTCGATTTACTAACCTCCGTTTTGGTGCGAAGATAAAATCGACGAGAATGAGAATAAGTTATTCACTTCGATTATTTTTATCTTTATTGTGTTTGATTTGAGTTAGAATATATTTAGAGAATAATTTCGTTCTACATTTGATATGATACATGATCATTAATTTTAGAATTAATATTAATGTATACAAATTATCTGACCGTTAATTCAAAATTTAAAAATCATATCATAAGTAATATATAAATAGTAATATTAGATAACATGATTATCCCTCGAAAAAATTTAAAAATAAAATATCTTATATACTAAATGGGATGATTTATCTATCACTCTATCTTCATTCTTTGAGATAAAATGGATCGAATTAATAATTCAGATTAACTCCCATTTCATTTGCAAATCAAAGGGAGATTCGAAGATGAACTATATTTATCCATGATTATTCATGTACCAAACATAACTACATTTTTACGTGCTTTACAACAAGTTAAAAAATAATGTTGGGCGGCCATTACAAATTTATGTTTTGTAAAACAAAAAAGTGAGATCTTCTTTTATTTATCTATGGATCTCTGCCTCTTCGAGTCTTAAGTGATTTTCACTATTTTCTTGTTATTGTATACTTTCAAGCGTGATGATTCTTCGTGATTAGTTTAAATTTTATTTTAATATGAATTTTGGTCATGATGACCTATAAAAATTTATGGTTCACCCAGCACATCCCGTTGGCGATTAGGTACTCGAACCTCTTTGTAGCAGGTAGCCAGATAAGAGCCCCTATAAAGTATTTTTCTACACATTTATTTATATTGCCTTCCACTTTTATTACTTTTACAACAAAATTAAATTCTCTGCTAACTCTAAAAGATATGTAATGATTGTGACCCCGGAGGATCTATCTGGGTACACGACTAATTTGAATAATAAATTCTTTTACCTCTAAAAATTCGAGAAGAAAAATTAGATTTATTCTCCGAAGAACTGGTCATGTCGAATAAAGAGTGCTTTTTTTTCTTTAGAATAAAAGAAATATAGAAAGAAGAAGAAGGAGATTCTATCTCTTCGCGTACGTGTGCACAGTATTCGAAATAAAATATAATTATATAGGTATCAATAATGGTCGCTACAGTCCAAATCGGACTTCAAACGTCCCAGATAACTGCTAAATTGACCATTAAATTGTGCCGGAAAAGACAAACGAATAAGAATTTCTTGGGTGTTGGATTCTCTCTTATTTTATTCTCTTTCTCCGAGGAAGGAACAAAAAAAAAAGATGAGAGGTGAAACTTGGGAGTCAAGAACATATATATGCACCTCATTCGGTACAAAATTAAATTAGAAATAAATTTAGTTTATTCTCGTATTTTACAAGATAAATCAGATTTATCCCCGACATAATTCGATGCCGAACAGGTTCTAACTGCTGAATAATTCGAACCGGGCCAGCTGGGCTAGCGTGAACCAAAAAAAAAAAAAATTTCTGAGGCAGTTTGGAATAACTTGCAGGGGGGTGCATACAAAGACAAATAATTTGAAACTCGGTTAGAAATAAATTCGACTAGGCTTATTCACTGTGTTAAACGAATAAGTTTGAGCAAAGAAATAAAATTTGATTCACTAAACAAGTTAAGTTTGATTGGATTACCTCCTTGGTGACTAAATCAAGTCCTGGATATTTATTTAAAAAATTAAATTATAAATATTAATAGTTATATATTATCATTTAAATATATAAATTAAATCAAAATAAATATTAATTTGAGTTTAAACTTAAATCAAAATTTATAAATCAAGTAAATTCGGAGTCTTACATATGACTTTTGACTGATTTTGGGTTCTATAAACTCTTTAGTATCAATTATGAACTTGAGTGTGGACCGAACTTGAGTGAACATAATAATATTCAATCTTGAGCTCGACTCGATTAATTAATGACCCGAGCTTGAACAAAGATTAATGTACTCCTGAAAACTCGATCTCGAACTTAAGTGTGGATTGAACTTGAGTGAATATACTATTCAATCTTGAGCTCGACTCGATTAATTAAAGGCGCGAGCTTGAACAAGGATTAATGTACTCCTAAAAATTTGAACTCGAACATAAATTCAAACTCATGTAAAATAAACAAGTCGGGCTTGAACAACATATTTCTAGACATAAAAGTGTAAATTGAATATGATATTTTGAAATTCAGATTTGATTTTGATAAAAATTAACGGGTTTGAAACTTGTTTTTATATTTTATAAGTTATCGAAATCAAATTTGAATATTTTGATATTTTACATGAACCAGGATCAAAAACAGTTAATTCTGTTTCTACTTGTCAGATTTCAATAAAAGATACGTAAATATAAGTAAAATTAATCAAATTATAATTAAAAATTGTAAAATAGAATATAAATTAATAAAAATAAAATTTTGAAGTATTTATATCAAATTTTAGTGATTATATATAAATTATTAACTTATTTTTGAATGAAAATTAATATTCAATATATATTTTAAAAATTAATATATTTAACTTTGATAATTTATCAGGATCAAAATCCGATCAAATTCAAAATATAATGATTTTAAAATTATCGAAATCAAGATTAGAAAATGGAATACCTTAACTTAGAATGGGATTTTGGTGATTCCACCATCTAATCCCACCTGCGGCTAGTTTGCACCCCTAACAACACGAGGAGGTAGCTAACTCGATAACATTTAAGTTCAAAATGTGATGGAGTCGACTCGAAAAAATTAATTAATCTTGTTGTGAGTGGCGATAAACATCATGATCATATATATACCAACGGGCCGTGGTGTTCCATTGTGGCATCAGACACAGATTGATACTGTTCATATCTACTTCTTTTTTTTTTTTGAACAGTGGTGGCCCAACGGCCAAGGACCCGCTGCGCACATGGGTGGCAAGGGTTCGAGACCCCTCGAACCCCACAAGTTGCCCCCCCTCCCCCCATGGGGGCGCCCGGCTTGCGGCCGTCGGGAGGCGAAACCCGGACCTCGCACCCCCATGCGCGAGGCCGTGCCAACCAAACAACGCTCGGAGACATATCTACTTCTTTTTCGATAGAAAAGAAAATACACCGTTTGTGCTATTCGTTTAAGAATGATTAACTAATAATTAAAAATAGTTAAAAAAATATACACAGATACATATGTCATGAATTAATATATTCAAATAAAAACAAAAATAATCCAAGTGGTGAGAATTAAAGCATAAAAGAGAATATATGTTAAAAATATCTACAAAAGATATTTCTAAATTATATTTTTATTATAATTTTTTAGCATAAGACAGAAATAAAACAATAAGATACTGACATTATTAAAATTTCAACTTTAATCCAAATCAAGCATCAGATGTTTGGTTGGCTTAGAATATTAACGATACATTTTTATCAAAAACTATAACTATAAAAATCAAATTTAATTCGATATATATTTATTTTTGTATCTTTCAAATTAATAAAATATGTGTTATCAAGCCATCGAGAGTTATTAACTTATCTTATAATTGTTTGTCAACTTCGTGACTTGGTTATGTTTATTTTTCTCCTGCACCCTCGAAAGTACACAGCAGACTGTGTGCGCACCTCCAGAAACAATATTGCAAAAGTCGTCGCATAATTATTTTAATCTGATCATCATCGAATTGAATAAGATGATTAATTTAGCTCTCCCTCTCCTGCCCCTCCTTCCGCCCAAAAGATGATGGTATCAGGTTTTTTTTTAAAAAAAAAAACAATATTCGCATCGTTATCTTTACCGATTAATAATTTTCAGCTCAAATGGTGCTTATAATTTATAAGATCGGTCAGCTCAAACAGCTCTTGGGTTGATTCGGGTCGCAGTACCGGACATTTTAGTTTGATTTCAAATGCCCATCCAGCTAAATTAATAAAAAAAGTCTGTCCAACGAATAACCTAAATAAATTAAAATTTGTTTTAACTTCACTATAGTAATATTAATACCTGCATATAAATTTTACGCAAGGAATAAACATTTTAAGATAAAATCAATTATACATGTAAACGTATGTATACACCATATCTTAACAGAATTACGATTAAAATAAAACCAGATGAAAATCATACGTGGGCATAGATATTATGTCTTAAATTAAACTACGTTTGATTTGATTTGATTTGATTCTAAAAGTATGTTTGATTTCGATGGATATTTTAAAGGGGGGGGGCGTGCATGTTTGGTTTTGTTTGACTTTCTATATATATATACATATTCAAAATCAAACTATATATATACACATATTCAAAATCAAACCCCACCGAACTAGGCTCTCAAGAAACTAAACAGGAATCAAACAAAATAGAACTCGTTCGATTTGATTTAGTTCAATTCGAGATAAAAACAAATTAAATATTTAAAATATATATATATTTAATTTTCTGTATAGAAATTATAAAATATATTTAAACTAGATATTTTCTGGATATAAATACAATTATCTTGGTTTCGAAGGAGATGCAAATAACGGGGGGTCTACGCAGGCACGTGCGCCGAGTCAGTGGTCCGGTGTGGGCCCGGAATCACGGCAGCCCCGGTAAACGTAAGAAACTTTAACCGACGGGGCGGCACACGGTTTTCGGATACCGCTGTTCCGGAAATGGGTCCGGTGTCGGGTCAAAAGGGAAACCCGTGGGCCTGACGGACGTGGATCGGGGTGTCGTTTTCCCAACGCCGCACGTACGAACGTCGGAGGCTCTTTATCTCTTTTTCTTTCTGAAATTAAATAAAACAAAAATTCGGTGGCTCTCTCCGAACGGAATCACATGGTCTAAAATATAACCGGGTGCCTTCCTCCGGTTATCGGCGACCCGACCGGGTTTTTTTTTTTGGATCAAAAAGACCGGTTATCCTTGCTCAGCCGGGACTCGGATCAAAAAAAAAAGAAGACGTGTACGGCGGTGGAGCGTTCCTCCCTTGCGAGCCGCACCCCCGCACGGGCGAAGAGATCACGTGAAGATGTCGGCTAAAGTTCGCGGAAGCCCCTGCGATTCCGAGAAAGCAATTTTCAGTCCTGGTTTTAGTCCGTAAACGTCGTTTTAGCGTATTAGCGGTGGAGTTGAGGATTTTACTCCAAGATTAAAAAGTCAGAACCTCAGTTAACGACGGTATTTTATTTCGTCGTCGTTGTCCTTCACTGTGAGCTCCTGTGGTTTATGTGGACACGTGTCGTGGATGTGGCCTGTGCCGATGAATTTGTCAACTCGATCATCTTAAAACATCAATCGGACCATAGGTTGTATAGAATTATTTAAGAGATAATTTTAGTTTTATCTCTTCTAACTTTTTTAGAGATAAATCGGCGTATGTTCTAACTAATCTGCTATCCAACTGTTCCTAAAAATGACTGCAAAGAGAGACCGGCCAACTTTACTCCAGCGACGGAAGTCAGGTAAACGTACGTAGTGTGCGTATATATGTTGAGAGATTTCTCATAACAAAGATAAAATCCACGCATCACAAGCCAAATAATCATTTAAACACGTGAATCACAATTTATTTGAAAGAATAAAAAATTAAAAAACTCTTGAGAGAACCCAAATCCATATTATATGTTACCATAAATCATAAAATGCCAAGCTGATCCTGTGGATTGAACCTTCGTCAAATCATCATTTTATCTTTTATTTTCAGCACAAGTTAAGTTGTTCGGGTAACGCTTGACCTTCTCGTTTGATATACAAGTTTAGTCTGGGGATAATCTTAATTTACCGTTAATTTCTTACGACTAAGTCTTTTTTTTTGAACACCAGAACAACTTACTTCATATTAACAAATCTAAGAGTACAACACCCACCAATAAAATTCTTACATATCTAAAAAAGACTCGATAACACATCAGAACAAGATACCAAAGCGGCACTGAACGCTTCCATAACAGCCACACCAGTAGGATGACCAGCACAACAAGGTGCGATAGTGGTCGAGAAGCAAAGATTGGAACTCTCAGAGAGTTCAATACTTGCCAGGAGATCGGATGATCACATCGTATCGATGTGGAGAACGCCCAGACTATCGATCTCACAGATAGATTTGTGGCTACACAGAACATCACATAGTAAACTAATACGACTAAGACTCGACGATGAACAAAACCTAAAGAAACACAACATAATAAACCGATCAACGCTGCTCCTACAGTGACAAAAAGCAAAATATCTAGCACGATATTTTGCTACAACGTAGGAGTAGAGAAGAGAATTTGTGGGAGGAAGGAAGAGCCATCGTGGCTCTTCCTCCCTCCCCAAAACAAGAGACAAATAAAAAAATCGGTGAACAAAAGAACCACAGAATGAAACTAGACCGTAAAGTTCGTGAACTCTCGACTCTGATGTCGGCAACTATCTTTGTCCTCGTACGCAAGCACGACTGCACAAACCCTCCGTGAAGGTGGCCGCAGCGTACCCCCTCGCTAAGTTTGGCGATTCTTCCACCGGAGAGAAACAGTGACGGTGCCGTCGAGCTCCCGGCGAAGTTTCCGGAGGAAGCCCGCAGTGCCACCGAGCTGCTGCCGACCACGCTGTGTCGGGACCCTCCGCGCGTCCGAGGAGTGCCTCCTCGCTAAGGACGGCGATTCTTCCGCCGGAGAGAAAGGGCGACGGTGCCGCCGAGCTCCCGTGCCGCCGAGCTCCCGACGAAGCTTCTCTTACGACTAAATCAATAAGGTGATCCCCATATTGGGTAGTTGTTGGCTGGCAGGGTCACGAACTTCTCGGCATGCTAACCTTGATGTGACGTGAGAAGAATATTATATAATAAAGTGAACAATCTTTTTTTTTTCACATGGTCACATGGCCACGATGGCCAACTGCCCGTCGAGCATGCGGGTCGGTGAGAGATCGAACTCCCGCGACTTGTCCCCACCTGAGAACTCTCCCCCATGGGGAGAGCCGGACGTCGGCGGGTGTCCTCAAACCCCTGCCCTCCCGCAAACCCAACAGGAGAGAGTGCCAACCGAGTTATGCTCGGCTGGCAATAAAATGAAAAGTCGAAAACGTTACCTGTAAATGAAAAATTGGAAACATGACTGCCTACAATATGAGGTGTACGTTCAGGTGAGATGAAATTAATACTCCTCCCCTCCAAAAATAAATAAATGAATAAAATTACTCCCGTTGTTTTTGTTTTTTTTTCTAGTTTTTTTGGGGGAGGGGGATACGGACGAATGCACCTTCGTTCTCACAGACTGAGGTAACCTCAACCTCATCCCGGTGTCACCTGAGTTAACGGAGTGTATTGTTCTGTTCAGAGAAAATGAATAAAAATCACCACCAACTCTAGTTGTCATTTTTCTTAGAAGTCAAACTAAACAGTTTAAAGTCAAAAAATGTTTGGTTAAAAATAATCAAAACACGAGTGACATCTTGAGATGATCACTGATTATGATTATTGAATCAGCTACCTGATCTAATTTTCATATATGATATTGAACCGGTCTTTGTATCTCTCAGCGGGTGTTTGGTTGCATGATATTTTTTTTGTACATTTTTATGATAAAAATATATTAAAATAAAAAGTGAGTCAACACGTGACAAAAAATTATCATGTTTGGATACATGTGATGACAGGAAAGAATAACTACCGTAGATGATCGAACAAAGTGGGGGGACCACAAGAAAAAAGAAAAAAGTGAGACTCTCTTTTTTGTTTAAGAAGAAAAATACTCTCGAAACATAAAAATGTCATAATTGTCAAACACGTCTTCTAACAAATTTTCTTACAATTTTTAAAAATTAACATAAAAATCTCCAAAGCAAACACCTCATTAATATTCAATATGCTATGTGATGTTTTCATTAGGGCGTCGAACCAAAAATAGATAGATTATAACTTTTTGGTATAAAATTATAAATGTAAAGAGATTAAATAAATTACACTTTCGGCAAATCTAATTAGCAACTGTTTAAAAGTTGAGTTAAAAGAGCTCTAAAATTTAAGATTATTGGGTGAGAGTAGCCTTAAAATAAATGATCTCCTAAGAATACTATCAATTATCACAACAGTTGAAATAGTAAGTTAATTTAATCATTGCATGAAATATTGTGAAACTACTCTCAAAAAAATGTACAAAGTAGCTATCACACCCGGACAAGGGCCTGTGGCGCTCCTAAATAGAATATACATATATAGCGTATATACTCGACAATATAACTAAACAAGCTCTTCAGAATTATATCAAATAAATAATAAAAAAATTCCGTTGATCTAAAAAATTTACAATTTAGACAACCTAAATATCAATATAAACATTAGTGTAGTCTTTAACTAGCTATTCAAGTTCTAAATATACTAGACTTTTGCATGAAAGGCTTGGTCGATTCACAATTCGTGAGTATTCATTTATTGATATTATGATAATATTTCAATATTTTTATATAGTCCATGCGTGATAATTAGGATGAATCATTTGGATCTTATTTAAAAAATGATTATATGTAATAATGATAAATACAATAAGTATATATATGTTTAATGTCTCGTATTCTTCTTAAATGTCATAGAGACAGACATATAATATACAAAGTGACAATACAATGTAGTATTTGAGTAAAAGTTAAACAAAATAGTCTCTAGTTATATATTTTTTCAATTTTTAAAATTTTTATATATTTATTTAATTTTTATAGACTTTTTATATTTTTAATATGTTTTTAAATAATAATAATTACAACCTAATCAGACCGAGTCATAACCTAATTTGGGGCCGATTGACCCATGACCGACTCACCTCGACTTTTCTTGGACTTTTGGTGTATTAACTTGATTAGTTGAAAAACTAAATGATCCGAATTTGTCACACGAGTCAATAGACTCATGGCAATCATTTTTAGAGAATAAAATACTACGGGTTTTTGGACTTAGAATATCAATCAAGATTGCATATTTAGTCAGAGAGATTAGATTTGACATGATTATCGGATTATTATAGATTTAAATTAAAAAATTGATAAATATATTAATCTTTTGTTAGGAGGATGAATTTTCATATTTAGTGTTCAAGTTGAAGGTGATTAAGGGGTTGAATAAAAGTTGCAATCCATGTTAGTTAGATAGCTAGATAAGATGAATAGATAGTTGGAGAGATTGATGGGTGAATTGATAGATAGATCATGGATAGACAAATAAATTTTTTACAAATTTTGAGATCAAAATTTATTTTAGAGAGCAAACAATGTAATACATAATTATTTTTAAAAATAAAATATTGATATTAGTATTTAAGTAAAAAGTATTAGGTTTGATCCAATCCTAATTAGAATTACAAGATATCAACTAATACTTAAGTAATAAAATTAATTAATAGAAGAATAATTTAAATTGTTTATCTCAATTCTAGTTTGATTTTGTTGTAAATAATATTACATTGGTAAAATAAAATTATCCGTACTCTCTCTCTCTCTCCCCTCTCTCAATTATAAAAAAAAACAATAAAAATTTAAGTTGCTTGTGTTATCATTACAAATTACAAGGTATGGCAAATTGTGATATTTAATTCATAATTTTGTGTAAAATATGGGATCTTTTTAGAAAATACGAATGATGATGATATGGCTATGATTAAGTAAGTCATGTGTTAAAAAATATACTAATTAAATATATTTTTTTATATTCAAAATATAAAATTATTTCATGATAAGATATTCAATTTTATCTAAGTTTTATGTTTGTTTCCCTTGAATGATGAGCGGAAAAATTAAAGCGGCATGTAACTATGGTTAACTTTGAAAGAGAGATTTCATAATTGAATTATATGAACTACAGCATATGAAAAATTGGCGATCGCATGCATTGTGATTAGACTTTGACGAATTTGTATGATTAAATTTAATCAAGTACATCACGTGAAAAATTCAACACTTGATGTCCTGTTTGATTAGAGTTTCATTTTTGTTACTATATCAATATTGATATTATTATTTTCAAATGTTGGAGTATCAATATCAAAAGTAATACAAATCGACACTTGTATCGTATAATATACTTTATTTTCACTGTAAATTTTAAAATTGATATAATTAACTAAATACCTTTTAATAGTTCCTATTAATATATACTGTTTTAATTAGATTAAATATTTTTACCACGAATTAAGAGACAAGACATAAATTTAAGAGCTTAACATTTTAGATCAAGCCAAAACAAATCTGAATCCCATTTTTGGGTCATCACACGATCACCCTGTATTTTTTTTTTTTTGGGTCTACCATCTCATGAATCTTCCTGAGACTCCAGATGGGCACACCACTTCAACCATCGGCAGCCCATCATTCTCGGTAAGGCTTCATAAATACTATATGTGCAGTCAGGCATCCCCCAATCCTGACCCTCCTTCACAGCACAAGTAGCTAGGCAGTCATCAAGATATGACAAGCAAAAACGTGTCATTAGGGCTGTTCACTATTTGGTTCAACCCGAAAAACCAAACCAAACCAAGAGTATGGTTCGGTTCGGTTTGGTTTGGTTTGAACTACCGATCGGTTTGATTTGGTTTCTAGAGTCTTTCAAACCAAACCAAACCACTAAACCGAATAACCTGAATTAGATTAAAGATTTTATTTTAAGTTATATATAATACAATATTTATGTGTTTTTTCTTATAAAAATAAACTTGTTTCAAGAGTTTTTAAAACAAATTAATGAAATGTATAAACAAATACACTAAATTTTAATAGAATGTGATTTAAAACAAATAAAATGAAATTATATATTGCTATACTTACTCTACCTTAATAAAATATGGTTTGAACCGAACCAAACCAAACCAAACCGAATTAATTTAATTCGGTTTGGTTTGGTTTGAGAGATAGTTTGGTTTGATTTGGTTTGAGAAAAAATACTCAGAAACCAAATCAGACCAGACCATGAACACCCCTACGTGTCATGTTGAGGAGGCCATCTCTCACACGACGATGCACCTTGGTCCTTGACGTGTCCCTTTATAGGGGTGCTTGGATTTGGGGGGGGGGTCTCTTTCTTGATATTAAAATAAGAAACAAGAGTGAAAGATACATGAAGAGGTATTTGGCCGTGACTTCCCAAAATTTGAGAAAGTTAAAAGGGGGTGTTTCGTTACATGGTAAGCTGAGTTTTGATTACAATTTCATGCTTTGATGATAAAACTTGTTTAAAGTGGTGTTTGACAACTATTAGAAATTTTGATTAAAAAAAAGATGAGATCCTCTTTTTTTATTCTATTGGTCTTTGTCTTTCATCTCTTTTTGTCGTACATGCTCCCATTTTTTGTTGTTGTCACATCTCCCCGTGACAATTTTTGATTTACACTTTATTTTAATACATTTCCTTTTCATGAAAATGTAGAAAAAAATACTGCAACCATACACCTTAAAATCGAACGGCCTGATGAGGCTTGACTTATCTAACCTTACTTGAGCTAAAATCTCAAGCAAACTCAGACTTAAACTTGGTCCAAACGGAGTCCGAACACCATTTAAAGTCACTTACGAAGTTCAAACTTAATCTCAACCTAAACAAGTTTACAAAACTCAATTTTAAACTTGCATACGAAACTCCATCCAAGTTTGACTTCAACTTGTTTAACAGACTTACTTGACACCATATATAACTACAGATACTTCTAATTTATCGCTAATACCCTGTTTGATAACATTATTAGGTACCTCTATCATTATCAATTTTAAAATTGATATTGATACGAACTATTAAAAGGTGTTTGATTAATTGTATCAATTTTAAATTTTGTAGTGCAAATAAAATATATTATGTAATGCAAGTGTTAACTTGCATTAATTTTGATATCAATACTCTAACATTTAAAAATATTAATATCAATATTGATATAGTACCAAAAATGAAACTCTAACGAAACAGGGCATAAATCAACATTTGATCAAACTGTCCATAAACCTTATCAAATTAAGTAAAAATCTGCACAAGCCCAACCCTTTAACAAATCAAACCTCCTTTTCTTATTCAACCTTTTCGCTCAACATATGATAAACCGGCCAAATCAACTTTTACGGAGCCAAATTTTAAGAAGCTAGCCAGGTCTATGATCGGTTCTTTCGTACCCTCCCCATCCATCAGCCAATCACTTGCTCTCTAATTCCAACACCACAAGGTGTAAAGGAGTCGAGCCGAGTCAAGTAATACGATGTTCAAGCTCGACTAATTTATTTTACACGAGTTCGAACTCAAGTTCAAATTTTAACGAATATGTTGAACCCTCGTTCAAGTTTGGTTCATTTATTAATCGAGTCAAGTCGAACGCGAACTTGAGTAGTAACTAAACTAAATTTCAATTCACATTCAAGTTTAAGTTATATACAAATTCGTTTACAAAACTCAAAATCAATAAAAAATTATTTGTGAAGCTCTAGATTTAACTCATTTGTGAAATTCAATCTAAGTTTAAACTCAATATTTAAATTATTTATTATATTTAAGTGATAATATATAATTTTTAATACTCTTAATTTAATTTTTAAAATTAAATATACAATATAACATTTAACCTAGTTACTCGTGAATTTATCAAATCGAGCCAGTTAAAATTAAACACATTTAATGAGTCAAACTTTATTTTTTGTTCAAACTTGTTCATTTAACATAATAAACGAGTTGAATTGAATTTATATCGAGCTGAATTTCGAGTTACTATTGATTCGTTTGCACCCCTGACCGTAGCAGGCCAGACCGGGATTGAGTTTCTAGATGCACTCTTGTCTTACAACGACTTGCCGCAATTCTAGTCTCATGTCGAAAAGGTTAGAACTTGGAATGTTTTAAACTTCAACAATAGCACGCTGGCATCATTGAATATCAAAGGGAGAACAAAATGCAGACAGATCCACCGGGTGGAGCCAAAATCCAACAACGGCGGCGCTCTGCCGGGAACGTCAAGCAGCTCTCGGCAGTGCTCTGACCTCACTGCCGGCAGCAGCGGCGGAGAGGACCGCTGGCCGAACACCACCACGCGGCTCGACCCTCCGAACAGCCGACCACCGAAGGCCAGAAAGGACCGCCCTTTGGTTAAATTATGGTGGCAACAAGGCCACACCCCCCCCCCCCCCAGCCTCTCAGGCACAGCTCGGAGCCAGCCTGTACCGAGACACCCCTTTCATGGAGGGTCCATGACACATGCACGTGCCCCGCTCATGGGGCTGCCGCGCCATGTGCAGCCGAAGGGATGCCCTCCCTTTGGAACGACTAGAAGGTTCATGGAAAGGAGAACTCCGAGGACCGGAGCTGGACATCGAGCAACCACCACGAAAATTATCCGAGAAGAAGCCAAGCAAAGCACAGGACACCCAAGACTCGTGCACGTGAAGCCCATTTTAGACTCGTCTCCTCCCCCCACCCCCCTGAGAAGGTCACAAATTAAGATGATACATGCCTACGACAGCGTGAGAAAGAGGGAAGATAAAACACTGGATACAAAAGAATTGTTTTGTGGTAATCTTGGAACTGGAAAGAAGAAAAGAATGCTGTGGAAAGTGATCCATATACATTTATAGTCGATGGGTGGAGAGCAAGATCAGACTTCTCCCGGATTCGGGTTGCTTGAAGCGAGATTTCTTGGGGGCCGGAACAACGAACACAGCCAAAACCAAAAACCTTTTTTCTCTTCGGTCTCGCGGACAACTTGTTTTGGTGCAACCAGATCATCCATGTACTGCACGACTGCCTGCTCGAGGAGAGTAAATACGAGGGGGGAAGTAGGATCATCAATAGCATGATTCATTCGTTCTCGAGCCAATCAGCATATGATAAAAAGAGGATGACATTGAAAAGAACCAAAAGATGACATACCTGTGCTCCCAATTTAACAACGTGCCTTGGCGGAATCTCCAATGGGGTCTCTTCTGCACGAAACACTCTCAACCTTGATAGAAACCTGAATGATTCGGGAAGAAATCTAATCTGGTCGTTGCTTATATCCAGCTCTTCTAGCATCTCAAGATTCCCAATGGATCTTGGTAGTGACGTCAAATCTGCGAAGTTGTTCCCAACATTCAGCTTCACAAGACTGGTAGCAAAGCAGAGGCTCTCCGGGATCATTTCAAGCTCGTTGAAGCTAACGTCGAGCTCCCTCAATTTCAGAAGGGAAGCCATTGTGGTGGGTAGACATTTGATTCTGTTATAGTGCAACGTCAGAACTTCCAAGGATTCTAGCTTCCCGACTGCTTCTGGTAGTGCCCTTAGTTGGTTGAAATCTAACCTGAGCTCCATCAAAGACGTACAGGAGCCAATCGTGTAAGGGAGTTCCTCAAGCTCATTAGTCTCAACGTTCAGCTTGCGCAGCCTGGTTAAGTTTCCCAGTGTTTCTGGGAGAACGGACAACCTGTTTGAGCTCAAATCAAGGTTGACTAGTGCATTTAGGTTACCGAAAGATGCAGGCACTGCCTTCAAGCTGTTTGCATGCAAATCCAGATCAGTTAAGCTGGACAGTTCCCCGAAAGTGTCAGGAAGGTTTATCAACTTGTTTGAATGGAGATCAAGCTTTGTCAGGAACTTGAGGCTTCCAATTGTTGTTGGAAGAGCCATGATCTGATTTTCAGACAAATCTAGCTCAGAGATGCCAGTTAACTTTCCCAGTGACAATGGCAACCATTCTATTTGATCCATTAACTTTCCCCGAAGATCAAGAACTTGGATTTCACTTTTTGCAGTGGACTCGATTAAACCAGCTACTTTTATGAGACTGAATTTCTCAGGTCCCTCGCCATCATATGCTGTAGAGGAGGTAAGCATTCAGATCAACAATGTTGAGCATCAGATGATTCCTTCTACCAGAAGGCAGAAGTAACATAAGGAATGCACATAAACCTACAACAGGACAAGTAAAGAGAAAAGTAGCATATTTTGTCCCCTAAATATTAAATCCTTCATCATTCATGTGGTTTACTACCGAAATAAAAAAAAGGCTGTAGAGGAGGCAAGCATGCAGATCAACAATGTTGAGCATCAGATGATTCCTTCTACCAGAAGGCAGAAGCAACATGAAGAATGCACATAAACCAACCACGGGACAAGTAAAGCGAAAAGTAGCATATTTTGTCCCCTAAATACTAAATCTGTCATCATTCATGTGGTTTACTACCGAAATAAAAAAAGGCTAAAAGATCTACCAAGTTATACCATAGCTGCAAACATATACATATTGGCGGTGAGATTTGAAAGCGATGCAATGCAGATTCTGGTCTGCTCGCGACAAAGAATAGGTCTAATTACCCTTTTACATACTCGTATAAAACCCACAGATTTCTTAAACAAACCATTTAGTCCCGTTGGCCCATTATCAAATGACTAATGTGGAAAATTAGAGAGAAAAAAGGGAAATGCCGAATTATATAGTGCTTGAGAAGATGGGAAGTTTAAACTGATTACTCCTGGTAGCAACTGGCGCGGGGAAAGTACTAAGGAAACCTATTCAGCAGCTTACACCGGGAGATCCAAGGATCCTTCTGTTCATATTCACCCGTTGGCAGCAACCGCCAAATATTTCAAACAGTTTAAAGCACAAGGGCTTCTCAATTGTCCTTGACCTACTTATATTCTTTGCCCTAAAGAATCATGTACCAATAATTTCCACAATCACCAGCAGACGAGCAGCCAACGGGCACACTACCAATTTATCAAATCAAAAAAGAGACATAAAAAGGAGAAAGAAGAAGATCCAATTCCAATCTACTAGCACGAATCTAGATTCAGAATCAGAACACACAAAGCAGAAAGAAGAACAACGTCACTCAAAGTTTGACCTGGAGGCAAACTAGACTTCAAGGAAGAAGTACGTATCAACGATTTGGGAATTTCGTCGAAAGACGCCGTTTTCCCCAGCTTTTCACCTCTGTCCAGTTTAGTTTCCTCTCGCCCCACCAACTTCCCCTCCACACCGAGGGCCACCTTCACCGGCTCCTCCACTCCGTCAGCGTGTCGATCGGGGGAAACGAGCCTGGAGGCTCTCTGGATAAGATCATCCAGCGCTCGAAAACGCTTGTCGAGGTCGAGCACCCGCCGGGCCTCTGCTCGCTGCTCTTCTGCCAGCAGCTTCACGGCGCATCGGCGCACCTCCTGCAGCACGAAGAACAACTCGTCCGGTAGGTCGGGATGCCTCTCCTGGCGTTCCACCTCCTCGAGGCGCGCCTCCTCCTCGGCGGCGGCGCCGCGCACCACGGCGGACGCCGCTTCCACCTCCTCTATGCTGGGCCGCGGCGGCAGCGACCGGTAGGTCCTCATGATCTCGTCCACGGCCTCCATGACCGCCGGTGCCGCCATTGTTGCCGTAATCTGGATCAGAAGGGGAGAGAGGAAAAAAAGAAGAGAAAGAAAGCTGAGAGTTCCGGAAAGAGAGAGAGTGTGAAGGACAGGGAAAGATGAGGTGTATTAAAGAGAGAGAGAGAGAGAGGCACGGATATGGTGGGCGTTTCGAGAGCGGGAGAGAGAGAGAGATGGCTAAAAGGACAACATTGCAATTTGCAGAGAACCTGAACAAAAAAGCAATTTGCAGAGAAGTCCGTCGGGGGGGGGGGGGCACGGCAGACGGCAGGGGCTGCTTCGTAATTGTCCCGGGCTGACGTGTGACGTAAGCAAAGACAGGGTTGGGAGCGTTTGGTTCCGGATTCCAATTATGAGAGCGGGAATTATTAGTTCAGGAAATCGAGAGGAGATAATAACTCTGGGCTGCATCCGACCGAGATTACGTGGTGAAGAAATTTAAATTAGTTTTTATTTAATTTCAAAGATGCAGAATCAAAATAATTTACAATCTTAATTTTTTTTCTTTACAATTTACGGAGGTCAAGAGAAAAGAAAAGGAAAAAGATCTCTTTCTCTCTCCCTCTCTTCACAAATTAAGTGGATGTGATTGTACCTTGCTAAAATTTTAATAATTAAAATTTTCTTCACATTATCAACATAGCGCAACCTTCTTAAATTATTCTAATAACTCGATAAAATTGACTGTAAATGTTTAAAAGGCTGCGTGGCCCAAGGGTTAGCCCTGCCCGAGTTAACCTAACCCGTCAGGTCCTGTTTGGTACGAGAAATTTTTTTGATATGAATAACAATAAGTCACTTTGTAACTATCTTCATTTTCATCGTGAGTCGGTTGAGTTACGATATATTTAGAGGATAACCTTGTTTAATGTTTGATATGATATATGATTATTAATTTTAAAATTAATATTGATATATACACATAAATTATTTACCTGTTAATATAAAATTTAAAATTTATATCATAAATGATATATAAATATTTCTGACTATCTCTCGAAAAAAATTAAGAATAAAATATCTTATGTGTTAACCTGGGATGACTTATTCATCGCTTTATCTTCGTTTTTTTTTTATAACCAGGATTGAGTTAATCCCAATCAAGTCCCATTCTATTTGCAAAACAAACGAGAGATTGAGAATAAACAAGATTTATCTATGATTATTCCCGTACCAAACATAGCCTTAGAAATTAAATTTGATTTTACGGGTCTCATGTAAATAATAGGACCAAGTTATTTGTAGGATGGGGTTGTTCAACAGGTTTTTTTTCTAGAAAAATTCAATCGACACCTATAAAAAAAATTCCTAAAGGAAAATATTCATCATGTCCGGAAACGATTTTTTTCATCGTAAAATTCTTACAAATGCGCGCTTCTTTTACTAAAATTATCTCAACGTGCACAAGTCTAATTTTGGAAAAAAATATCTTGTATCACCGACTATGTCTTTATTATTTGAGCCCAAGGGCTCTCCATCCACATACCAAGTTGTAGAAGAATGGTTTCAAGAACGTATATAGCTAGCAAGTCCGAAATCTCGTTAGACTTTTATCAAGTATCCGTTAACAGCCCAAGCCCATGAGGGTACCCCAGCTCCTCGGCCCATTTCAACCCAGATCAGACACAGCTTGCACCCAAAATATAATTTTGTTTTAAAGCCACTTGTTCACTTAAATCCATCTCAAAAATAGGCCTGATTAATGCCAAAGTTCTTATTCGATAAACACGACAAACGCAAACCTTGCTCCATAATTTCTGTTTTCATCTTGAATTTACTAATATGCAAAACTGCTGTGTGTATATATATAAATATATAAATATATATATATCTCCCTATGTTCCGTGCATGGTTCGCCGGGTCGGCGACCCGGTCGTCCGACCCGGCCGGTTTCCGGGCCGACCGGCCCGGAAACGACCCCGCCGGGCCGACTCCAAGCCGGCCCGACGGGGGGTCGCGCGACCCAGCGACATAGTCTTCCGGGTCGCCCGACCCCGGGGCGACCCGACCTTTATCAACTTTTTTTATATTATTATTATATACTTAAATTTTTTTCTTCTCTCTCCCCGGGGCGCCGCATTTAATAATAGTATAACAATAATTCACTATCATTTATATCATCACATATATATAAGATTTATAATCATAAATATATGTTATATACTTACATTTTATAAAGATCTATTTTAACTCTTTTCTCTTTCACACACACATCAAATTTGTCAAGAATAATTATTTTTTGAGTGTTCCATTTATTGATTGTACAATAATATTTTACTATCATTTATATTATTACGTATAGTTAAAATTTATAATTCTAAATATACGATACATATTAAAATTTATAAATTTATTTGTTAAGTATCTTTACCTTCTCACTTAAGATTAACTCTTTCCCAACATATATTAATACAACATAATCACAAAAAAAATCATATTCACTTGTATACATATATAAACACTCATATTCAATTATAATATAAAAATATAATTATATTTATGTATACATAAAATGTATACATAAATATATGACATAAAAATTATTGTTTCTATTTGTTTCTTATTTTTATATATTTTTTATAATAAAATAAATAAAATCCGACCTCATCCGACCCCGTCCGACTCGTGGTCGCGACCCCGTCCGACTAGGTCGGTTTTGGGGCTGACCGACCCCGGGCCGACCCCCGACCCTGCCTTCCTTGGTTCCGTGAGCTTGAGGAGACACCCTTGTATCGGATAGAGTAATTGGGTGCACAACAGTAGTTTTTTTTAACATTTTCGCGATAAATTTTTATATTAAAATAAAATCTCAAATAGTTAAGGACAAAAAAATGTCATGTTTGGGAAGTTATGATAAGAGAAAGCGTGGAGATCATTTATGAATATAAAAGTTGAAGGACCACAGAAAAAAAAAAGAGTGCCTCACATCTTTCTTTTTATCCAAGAGGGAATCATCTTTGGACGGCTCTCAAACATTGCTTTTGACAAGTTTTTTAGTAAAAAGTATTTTTACAACCCAAAAAAAATCAAAATCGACCACCCCATAAAATCGTCGATGGCTCTTCAGTTCTACACAATATGCACGACACTTCTTTTCTTCTTCAAGGGGTACCATGCTCTGGGAGAAAAAAAAAGAAAAAGAAATGGTCAACTTAGACCCCGTTTGGCAACATTATTTGACACCTATATCACTATTAATTTCAAAATTGATATTCCTAGTAATCACTAAGAAATGTTTGGTTGACAGTATCAATTTTGAAATTAGTAATAAAAACAAAACACATTATGTAATACAAGTGTCAACTTGTATCAATTTTGATATTGATATCCAAACCTCTAAAATTATTAATATCAATATTGATATAGTATCAAATTTGGAGCTCTAACCAAACGGCCATTAACTAGTACGATATAACTATGCAAGAGGTACAGAACCAGTCTGAACTTTCAAGCAAGATTTTCAAACGAAGCGATCGGCATCCCAGTAAGATATATGCAGAAGGCACGATGTTCTCTTACTAGAAAATTGCGGACAACTTTTTTTTTAAAGCATTTGTTTTTCACTGAAAGTTTTGCTCGTAACAATACTCAATACATCACTTGCTATATGTGGGTTTTGACATGACAAAAATGGCGTCTGAGCGCACTAGAAAAGTCATAGAACCTAGTTATTCATATATAGTTGTGACTTCTCTGATCTTTCTAACTCGTTGAATTGACTCTTAAATGAACATGCATGACCAATGTATGAAACAGCTAGGGTCATATTTCTACAGCTTTTGACCAAGTAAACAAGTTCTCTCTCTCTCTCTCTCATTATATTGCTGCTTTTTATTAAATTTTTTAATCCATGGATGAATCTCTAAAATTTCAGAAAATAAATTTATGAGTAAAAGTTGACCATGTCAGTGCGAGAAGGGCGGACGATGCAGGAGTTCTCACACGCTGCAGAAAAGTAGCCATTTGATCGGATGCCTACTCTTTTATTATTTTTAAAATGTTTATACCGTACCCCTCTACCATGTATTTTTGGATGCTCTAATATCTCACTGATATTAATGAAAGGTGGAGCAGTCAGTTAGTCTAATTAATGTTGTTGTAATTGCGGTTGATCCACAGTTAATCTTACAGGCTTGAACCTGTTAACTTGTGGCCTGTGTGTTGAACAAGATTTGGGTAAATCAGAAAAGGAAAGTTTCAAAAGAAAATATTTCCATGCTCTCAATCTAATGCAGTTAATCTGAAATCTACTCCACTTCCCTGGGAGTAGACTTGGGTAAGAAGGGGTGGTAATTATCTGAATGATGTAATTGCTGAGAAATGATTGTCCGATTGGCGTCGAGAAATGATAATATCAACAGAAACTTCTTCTGGATTTTCAATCTTCAAGATGATGATTTTCATCCAGACGGATTAGATAAGAGATGTTTTGTTTTTGAGAAATGTAACTTAGAAGAAGTCAGATCTTTGTCTGAATGTAATTAATGAAACAGATGCATACCACTATGTATAATAGATCTATAAATCCAACTACTAGGAAAAAGGGCACATGACGCCCACCATCATTCTTTGTGCATGGCTTTGTCTACTTTTGTTGTTGATATATATTTAGCAAGATACTGAGAATATTAACAAGACAACAACTAACTGAAAATGTATCAGATTACATCCACACAAAAAAAGTACCAATAAAACTCTAATGGGGTGTTTGGTTACATGACAATGGAGATTTTTATTTTAATTTTTAAAAATCGTAAGAAAACTTGTTAAAAGAGATGTTTGGTAACCATGACAAATTTATGTTTTGAAAGTGATTTTCATCTTAAGCAAAAAAAAGAGGATCTCAACTTTTTCTTTTTTCTTATGGTCCCCACTTTGTTTGATCATGTGTGGTAGTTACTCTTTTTTGTTATCACATCCCTTCAAACATGATAATTTTATGTCACGAGTCGAATCACTTTTTATTTTAATACAAATTTTTATCATGAAAGTGTACAAAAAATTATCATGAAACCAAACATAATGGGGTGTTTGGTTGCATGATAATTTTTTGTACACTTTCATGATAAAAAATTGTATTAAAATAAAAAGTAAACCAACTCATGACATAAAATTATCATGTTTGGAGGGATGTGATTACAAAAAAGAGTAACCACCGCACATGACCAAATAAAGTGAGGGATCACAAGAAAAAAGAAAGAGGTGAGACCCTCTTTTTTTGTTTAAGAAGAAAATCACTTTCAAAATATAAAATTATCATGGTTGTCAAACACCTCTTTTAACAAGTTTTCTTACAATTTTTAAAAATTAAAACAAAAACCTCAATTATCATGCAACCAAACACCCCATAAGGTGTTTGGTTGTATGATAAATTGATTTTTTGTTACAAAAAAAAACAACAACAACTAACAAGAGTGTTGGTTGTATGAAATTTTCTTCTTGAGCAAGAAAAGAGGTGTAAGAAATACGTCAGATGGTTAAATAATTATAATTACCGTTGACATCTCCCCTTATATATATATATATATATATATATATATATATCGGATCCCTAAACTGTAACCGCAGCAGCCCGAATTGATGGAACACCGGTTCGAAGGACCTCACGGAAATTGGAAGACATTTCCTCTCGCCTCTTAATTTAACCTGCAGGTCCGAGCTGGGGCCAAATATGACGACCAAAAATCTCTGACTCTGTATAATATATATATATATATGAACAGAAGAGAATACAAGTTTTGAAGTCTTGTGTACAGTGCTCAGATGGAAAATTCAAAGCCATCGCTCAGTATCAATTAAATGGTTGGCAGCAGCGACTTCTCTCATCTGATCGAGGAAAAGAGAAGTAGATATACATAGATATCTCCGGCCTGACAGGCAAATTTATTTTGTTGACTTAAACAAGGCAAGAAGGACGTCGAGTCCCTCTGATTGTGCCTCCTTCACAAAATAGTCCTCCTTCAAGGCAAGTTCACTTAAGTGAAACTGCCTCCTTATTTGACTGCTCATCACCGGAGGCGATCTCTCCGTTTTGGGTCCTGTCATGCAGGGGCTTTTTTTTTCTTCTTCAAGATAACATGGTTGAAAAAAAACATAGTATAATAGCACACTTTCTAGAGAAACAAGAATGAATAACACCTTTGCAAGGGGCTGAAAGTTGCATGCTTTCACATGACAAAAGTGAAAACGGGTAACTCCAGCTTTTCATGCTTTCAAACAATTGCTGCACGTTTTTTTTTTTTTGGAAAATTGATTCCCCCTCCTATCAGAAAATGACTCTTTGAGAAAATTATATTCTATTTATATAAAATTATTTATTAATAGTAATCTATTTATTAAATCATGCTACTAATTATATCTTATTGCATCAGTTAATTAATTATAAGTAAGGTTATAGCGTGAACAATCCTATTTATTCCATCAGATTTATTATATCTTATTTATGACTACAAAATATCAATATGCTTAGAATTTGGTGCACAAAATTATTATACTTGACTTATAATCAAGATATAAATATAATACAAATCATATCCAATAATCATAGATTATTTTTTTATACTCATATTGATGGATGAAATGCATATTTCATCGAATATCATAGGTATTTTTCTCTTCTAGATTTTCAATTTTTTTTTGAGAAATTCGACCCGGCGAACCATGCTTATAAGCATTCATATTAATATCTTGAATTTGCTTCATCTCTCATTTATATTTCCTAGGACCGAATGTGGAACATGTCCTCCATATTCTTCAATATATCTTTTTATTAGGAAAATACCTCTCAAGATTTTGACAATAATTTTGAAGGCAATGGTGATGAGCTGCATATGGAAAATATTTTTCTATACCTTCTTTAATGTTAACATATCTATTTGATATAATACACATGGTGTTGCAATGTTCTTGTATAGTTGGAATAAAATGCAACAATTGCTCAAAGAATCACTCTCAAGATTTATTATTCTTTGAATCTACAATAACAAATACAAGCGAAAAAATACCTTAATTAGCATCAACTCCAGACGCTATAAGTAATACACATGATATTTACCATGTAGGAATGTATCATCAACACATAACACTGGCTAACAATATGTTCAACCATGCATAGATGGTTTAAAACTCCAAACTATCCATTGTAGATGTTGACTATTTTCTTCACATCTATATGAGTAAACTGATTTATTGTGGTAAGAAGACTCTCAATCTCCTAACATTTTTATAAAATGCTTTCTTTTTTGCATCCCAAACTTTTATACATGACACTATCACAGGATATTGTAATTCAATCATATCCTTAATTTCTCTCAATCATATATCTAAACAAGATCTTATAATTTGAAAAATTAAATGACATATTATGTCTAAAGTTAATTGTTTATTACAAAAATTATGAACTGGATTATAAGATATATGATTAAAATAATACTTCATTATTTTCTAAACTCCACTAACTCTTTTTGAAGTCATAGCTTACTTGCAGTCACCGGTAGCATTGGTTCTTAGCAATACAAACTAAAATAAGTTTTGACATTGGTGACCTCTTAGTTTTATATTGTACATTTTAAGCACCATTCAACAACTACATTAATAAGATCTTCTTTTGATGCAAAAGTATCTCCTGGTTTAAATATTTTTACTTCATCTGTCAAACATCTATGAATATTCAACATGTTTTCTTCTTTTATCCAGGTAGCATCATCATCTTTTTCAAAAAAATTCACTACGAACAATAGCTTTGTTTAACTACTTAGGATTAACATAACTCTCAAATTCATTAACAACATCTTAAGTGTCAACATTGCAATTTTTAATTTTCAATTGATTTGGACTGCATATATATGACAAACTTTGAGGACAATCCTCATACTACTTGGTGGGAAGAGTTGTTGATAGACATTTCACATATGATAACTATTCTTAATTGAGTGTACTTAATTTTAGAGATTTTTCAACTCATTTGATCTCCAGTAGTTGATCAACATTTTTAGTAGTCCACATATTTAATTAGTCTAGCTCATAAACATACTTTTACATTGACGTGCCACAATAATATACCATTTTAATGAGTTAATGTAAAGATTAACTTGGTCAACCTAAGAATCCAAGAGACCCTTCCAGACATATTTAGAAAGAGCTATTTTCGAGGATTATTTAGAAAATGCCTATATATTTTTTAGGGATATCCAGAATGTATCTTCTAGGCATATTTAGAAAGTTCTTACAACTTTTATATAAGAAGATTTGAAGAGAGGACAGTGAACAACATAAGAGAGTCAACAACACATTTCACACTATATTAATTTCTTCTCTCTATTTCTTGTATTCTCTTCATATTTATTATAGAGATAGTTTGTGAGTGTAAAGAGCTTCGTTTTCGATAGATTCTTCATCCACTGTACTTAATCCAAGTGTGCTTCTCTATTCTTTACTTCTCAAATATATTTTATTTATTTATGTTTCGTAAAATCAATGTTTACTTCTGCACTATATCAGTGACATTTTTCGTGATCCTCAACGGTCATCTTTATGGTCCATCAATCATATCCACATCATAAATCAAATATTTAGATATGGCATATCTGATCGCTAACTATGTCATGTCTTTGATATCATATTTAACGACTAATTCAACTAATTTACCTACCAAATATGATAATTTGTAAACTTTTTTTTGAGGTGGCTTATCCTAAGATTAATACTTTCAACTTAGGATGCTTGATTTCAAAGTTCCTTTTAACTCAATCTTTTAAAAAATTACTAACCAAAATTTTTAGTAATTTATTTATTTAGCTTCTTATATTCTTATATAAGGGTGTCACTATTATTTTAAATATTTTACTTTCAAGATTATTATACACAGCACATAGCAAATATACCAAACTAGATTACAGCTAATGTTTGACTAAGTCATAGCTCAGATTAACTATTTCTAATTATAGATACTAATGGCAATTCATTATCTGATTATTTGACTTATTCATTAAGTCAACAAAATGTTATAGAATTGTTTGATGGCTCCCCATGACTTAACAACACATCCATAAAAGATAACTTGTTAATGTAATGGGATACTAAAGTAGATATATACATTTCAAACCAACTTATTATTCAATAACAATATCCATTAATCAAAGAAGTGTATGGTCAGATGACCTCTATTTTTGGAGATTAATTTCACGGAGGACGTACGTACAGCAGCATAAGAACAATCAACTCTGGAGAAGAACTTGAAGCAAGAATCGTTTTGATTATCATGTATGCAAAATACATATTACAGAGAGAGTGTGTGTGTGTGTATATGGAATTGAAGCGATCGAATCACACAATTAGCTAGCTATTTTATGAATTATATATATGATCAACTGGAATCGTCGGGAAGCCTGATGCTTTTCAGTTCGCGGGGGAAACACGGGTACTTCCTCCACGCCCCGGCATGCAGCTTGATCATCTTCATGGCCTTCTCCTTGGTGGAGGACGACCGGCCGTCGATGTGCAGCAGCGCCAGCAGCTTCTTCACGGCCCCGGACACCATCATGTCGTCGATCACCCTCGCCGTCGGGAGGAAGCTGCACAGCAGCCACAGCACCTTCACCCCCAGCTTGGTGGCCAGGTCGGAGACCCTCAGTATCTTCTTCGACACCGCGGCGATGCCCAGCGCGTGGTCGGCGACGGCCGCCCGCCCCTCCGGGCACTCGCACATCATCTTCAGCATCAGCAGCATCCGCTCGCTCCGGTGCTGGCTGGCCTCCGGCAGGAGCTCCACCAGCAGGCGGGCGGCGCCGAGCTCCACCGCCCGGAGGCGGCTTCTCTTCGAGGCGCCCACCGCGTCGATCAGCACGTCCATGGCGCAGGCGCCGGCCTTGGTGAAGGCCTCGTCGGAGAGGAGCTCCAGAAGGGGGTTGAGCAGGTCCGCGTCGTGGTCGCCGAGCAGCCGGGTCCAGACATTGATCCTGCCGCCGCCGCCGCCGCCGACCTTGGCAACCCTCTGCAAGATGGTGACGGCGTGCAGCCGGGCCTCGGCGCTGCCCCGCTGAAGAATCACCGCCGTGGATCTGATGAACTCCGGCCTGGAGAGCAGCTGAACCGAGGGCTCGTCGTCGGAGATCGGGAGGAGGCAGACGACGGCGAGCGCCTCCTCGCAGGCCCGGGAGGCGACGGCGAACTCGCTTCCTTCCTCCAGGATCTGGAGGACGACCCGGGTGAGCACCTCCATGCCCCCCAGCGTCGCGAACGCCGTCCGGGCCTCCTCGCTCGCGGCGAGCTCCGACCGGAGCTTCCTCAGGGAGGCGACCTTGAACGGCGCGGAGTCAACGGCCGCGAGCAGCTCGGGGATCGGGCGCCCCCGGTCCGGCGTGGGCGGCGCGGAGGAGGACGAGGGCGTCGCCTGCGGGTGCGGGCCGAGATCCCGCCAGGAGTCGATGAGGCGGTGGAGGGTGTGGTTGGGGGTGAGGTCGGTGGTGTCGAGGCGCTGCATGGTGGCGGGGCAGGTCTTCTTCCGGTAAACGAAGAGCCATTTCTCGATGTTCTTGCGCTCGTAGGTGACGCCGGTGCAGACCGTCACGGGATCCTGCATGAGCTCCATGGAGATGGGGCATCTGAAGAACATGGGCGTCTGCATGGCCGCCCGGTTGGCTCCCTCCGCCTCCATCGCCATCTTCCTCTTCCGATCCAGGAGGAGATCAGGACTCCAAGAAGAGAAGATGAAGAGGGCGTGGATCGCGGAGTTGAAGCCCACTATCGCAGCAACAGGATAGTCAAAGTCAAAGGTTGCTGCGGTTTGCGAGAAATACGCACACTGCATGTCGGGGTTTGACCTTTTCTGCTGACGCCGATGAACAGCAAAATGCCGACACCACAAGACAAATTTAATTTAATTACACATACTTTTTAAAATTAGGGGTCCAGACATGGTACTCGAGGTCAGCTCATCCGTGGAGATGTTGTCGATCGAGCTACTCATCGTGAAATTCAAAAAAACGCACGTGCGCTTAGGAGACCCAGGTCCAGGCTGTGATAAAGGTATTGGACTATACTCCGGTGGCCAATATGGGATAAATCCCTTTAACACTCTCCCTCTAGGCCAACCACCACCGTCAGAGCCACGATAGGAATACACGGGGCAGGACCGAGCGAAAATAGGAGTAAATCCACCGGAGGACAGAGCCTACAGCCTGACCAGCTCTGATACCATGTGAAATTCCAAAAACGCATGTGCGCTCAGATCCAGGCTATGATAAAGGCATTGGACTATCCTCCGGTGGTCAACCTGAGATAAAGCCCTTTAACACTCATTTATTACTAATTATTCGAACTTAAATTTGATTAGGAACGCTAGCACTCCAAACTCGGATTTTAGTATGATTTGGGCTCGTTTGATTTAAATTCATTTGCGGAGTTTTAATTTGAGCTCGGTCGAAAACTCATTTAAGAAGCTCAACTTTAAGCTTGTTTATAAAATTCAAATACAGGTTTAATCTAAGATTGAGTTCTAGTTCAAAAATTGTACGTCGATATATATATATATATCTGATCAAACTTTATATACCTTTAAAGCACTTTAATTCTCTTAAAAAATTATTCAGTCAAGTCATTAATCGAATACTCGAAAACAAGCATACGTGTCTCTGGGGACCCCGAGAGTATGTATTGATTCTTTATGTCCTAGTAGGTTTCAGTTAATTTGCAGCAGATTATTAATCTTGGGTGGTCGAAATGCAAATTCCGCTTGATGAAACGTTAATAAAAGAGTATTTCCTCCAACTGGCCATGCGTGCATGTAGGTGTCTCACCTATGTTTTTAGGCATGATGATTATATAGATATTAAAAAAACATTATTATTTGATTTGGACATGCATGAAACATGAGGAATCTACGAATATATGTAATGAATGCATAATATTTTAGTCTACGAATATTGATTAGTGTCTGTAAATATTTATATCTGAGTTGGAGAGAATTTCATCTAACTCTGGTCTCTTAGAGACTACCTATATGGGCGGTTGAACGAACGGCTGCTCTGACTTCATAATCTACATGTCGTGTGGCTTCACCTACAGGTTCAAAGCAGCTGACCCCATCTTGTTAGATTAATGAAAAAGAGAAGGTTAGACGTGTGCGTTGATGTGATTCGGTTCTTGAAATATATCTAATATTTTGTTTTCAGTCACACGCAATATATCATATTCTCAGTCATTTATTAAATATTTTAAAATTATATGATGGAAAGAAGCTTGAAATAAAAATGCGTGCAAATTTCTTTTTCTTAGTCAATAGGTTAGGTGTAAACGATGCTATTAATTTTATCTTTGTTCCTCTCTTAAAGATAACTAGCTAGCTGGGGCCAAGCAACATATAAATGGGACGGTTAGGCTTTGAGGATGTGTTTATGGTGGATGTAATGACTAAGGTGGCGTTTGATTAAGCTTAATCTGAAAATCTTAACTCTTAATTCCACATCTAACCTCTTAACTTGTGGTAAAAAAGTGCTGATTTTAATTAAGACATAAGTGATTTATGTTGTTTGATAAAAAATCTGAATCATCCTCTTAATCTTTTTTAAATAAACATAACATACAAAATAAACAAAACAAAATCTAAAAAGAAAATCCGGAACATAACATCTAAAATAAACAAAACAAAATATATTTAACCATATCAGGTCCATCCCCCTGCCAGCAGCCGGCGCCGGCGAAGGCGAGGGGAGCCCTCGAACGGGCCTTCCTGTTCGCGAACATGGCCGCCATGGTGCTCGGCGGCGTCTCGGGGCCCCTGCTCACGCGTCTCGGGGCCCCTGCCGCACGATGAAGAAGGCGAACGCCGCCGTGAAGGCCACCTGGGTCGCCACCAGCAGCGAGGAGGTGGACAGCGGCGCCGACGCCGGGCCGTAGGCGTACAGTAGGAGTCGAGGCCCAGAGGGCGCCCTGTGCCCGCGCCCGCCGCCGGCGTCCGCCCCGTCGTCGAGAGGAGCCGCCTCCCCCGGCGTCTTTCCGCCGGCGGCGGAGGAGGGAGACGGAGAGCGGGATGAGGAGGATGGGGAAGGCGCGGTTCGCGGCGGGGCAATCGGCCACGGCCGCGCCCCGCCGTGAATGAAGTAGACCCGCGTGAGCGAGGGGCCCCGAGACGCCGCCGAGCACCATGGCGGCCATGTTCGCGAACAGGAAGGCCCGTCCGAGGGCTCCCCTCGCCTTCGCCGGCGCCGGCTGCTGGCAGGGGGATGGAGCTTCCATCGCTTCCGGCCCGTCGACTTCCGCCCTAGGTCGTCTGAATCCAAACAAGCGAAGGATGAAATCTGAATGGTTCAGACGATTTTCAGAGTTTAGACATTAGGTAAGATGGCCAATCAGCGATTTTATCAAACACTGTGAAATGTCTTAACACTTACCGAATCAGCGATAAGAGGTAGATTCAGCCCTATCAAACAAGCCCTAAATCTGCTGATTCTCCGAGTAACCGTGCTAATTAACCGTACTCTCAATAGAACACATCTAACTTCATGGTTCTTAAAACTCAATATCTAAAAAATAGTTAATTGGAGTTATTGGTGTTTCATTGATTTAATACTTTAACATATGTTCACAAATCAAGATGTTACAATCTAATAGAGTGTTTGGTTACGTTTTTTTTCCCTCTTTTTGATCTAAAGTTTAAAATAAAAGAGATAAGGTGTTTGGTTGTAACTTTTAACTATTGTCTCATTTTTAAAAGTGAGATACTCTATGTACATGATCTCTTCTAAAATAAAAACAAAGTAGACCTTGTTTTATTTTTGAGATAGATGCGGAATGTGGGAGGCGTGACGCGAGACATGCGGCGGGGGCTTCACAGGGGGGGCTTTGCTGGCGGAGACGGTGCGCAGGGGGAGGGGAGGAACGCCGGGGGGGGGTTCGGCCGGCGGAGACGGTGCGCGGGGGGAGGGGGGCCCTTCGCCGGCGGAGACGGTGCGCAGGGGGAGGGGAGGAACGCCGGGGGGGGGGGGCTTCGCCGGCGGAGACGGTGCGCGGGGGGAGGGGGGGCCCTTCGCCGGCGGAGACGGTGCGCGGGGGGAGGGGAGGAACGCCCCGGGGTGGGGGTTTGCGGGCGGGGGGGGGGGGGGGAGGGGAGGAACCCCCGCGCGTGGGGGGGGGCTTCGCGGGCGGGGATGGTGCGCAGGGGGAGGGGAGGAACATCGCGCAAGGGGAGGAAGGCGGAATGCTGCGGGGGAGCAGACAATGCGGGAGGGGGGGAGGCAGAGCGCCGCCGGGGGAGGGAGGCAGAACACATCAGGGGGGTGTTTCGCTGGCCGCCGGGGGAGGGAGGCGGACGATGTTGCGGGAGAGTTTTCACAGAGTCGCTAGTCGTAAACAAACATTACTGTCTAATTTTTAAAAATTATGATAATTTTGTCAAACACCAAATAATTAGACTGTTTTGATTTTAAAATAAAATTGAGAAATCAAATAATTTTGATTTCAAAAATAAGATTATCTTAAAATTAAAAGTGTTATCAAACACCGTATAACTCTTTTGAAGACTTGTCGCCTTCGTCAGAATTACATACACATAACACATCACGCACCAAAATAGGTTACAACGAATCTTTCGGTACGATCATGCTTCGATACTATATGTAACAACTAAATTAGTTCCATGCTAATTCGTAACATTCTATGACTGTCACTCATCATTGACCTACTCTCAATAAAGTATACTTAACTTTATAATTCTTACAACTCAACTTTCGAAAAATAGTTAGCCGAAATTATCAGTAATTCACTGATTTAATAATTTCACACATTCATAAATAGGGATCTTACGGTTGATCTGCACAAGTTGGTCCCACTCTGCCGATCATGGGAGCCGTGACCTCTCTCCTTTATATTCAATATGCATGGTACGATCATTGAATTTATTTATTTGTAGGACATATCCGCGACCTATGGTGAGCTGTGATGAGTCACCATCTTATAGATATATATTATGAACGAATCAAAAAATGTGTAGCCATATATATGCATATTTACGTCATTGTACGCACCTCTCTATATGCCTTCGGTCTAGCTTTGTTAATCTGGGTCAACGTTGAAATATTCTCAAAACATGTGATTTAACTATAAGATTCTTTAGTTTAAAATATGTTTCTTGTACAAGATGGCCATCCACCGTCTCGGTTCGAATGAAAGCGTTGTCAATCTCATATATATATATATGCTTTCGTATTGACGCGGTGTGGCGGATCATCTTCCAACCTTATCGTCTATCTGACTTGTTGATTTAGTCGTGTATATATATATATAAATAGAGAGAGAGAGAGAGAGGGGAAGTCGGCAATGATTAATTTATCTTCTTATCCTGAGCTATTTTCGTCAACGGCTCATTTTTCCAGCCTGGCCCTGGCGTGAACCGTTGGGAAGAATTAATCAGCGGAGTCCATGTTTACATGATGCATTAACAATATCTACCAGCTGCGCGCAGGATGTTCTGAAAGTCGGATATATATATATATTATTTATTTATTTAATTTGGACAGCTTCACGAAGTAATAATAGAGAGCCCATGTGGTTGGATCGTGAGATTAATGCCTGGATGATCTCATTTGTTGTTTGAGATCTACGGCAGGCGGAAAAATATTGTTTGAAGGTCGGTCGTCAATGGGGGTGTTTGGTTGTGATTCTTGAACTCAGAATAGTCGTCTCTCACACCCTGCATTCAAAGGTACGCATGATGTATTATTCATATATTTTGCGTCTCTAATGTCAATGCAATGATTCTAAACTTTGTAAATATATATTTGATCATCTTTTACGAGGAAGTCCGGGTTGACAGCCGCCTGGTCGCGACTCGAGTCGAATAGAGTAAGGTTTATTTATTTTTTAAAAAATATAAAACATATAAAAAATACATGAAAATTAAAATAAAAAATAGTTGTATATTATATTTATTTATGTTTATAATTGTATGAGTGTTTATCTATGAATATAAGTAAACATGATATGTTGTATTAGTATATGTTAAGAAAAAGTTAATCTCGAGAGAGAGAGACTAAAGACGGTTAAGAAATAATTTTATACAATTTAAGAATGTATCATACTTGACATTAAGAAATATGATGTATATATATAGTGTGTGTGTTCTTATATTTTGACATCTCCAACTCAAAATTTTAAGGCAACGACTAATTAAAGTAGACATCATATTTATATTTTTGACAACTTTGTTTACACTACTTAGTATATATGTTTTAACCCAACAGTGATAAAAATTATATAAAAATAAAGTTTAAGTGGTTACCGAAAGACATAAAATTGTTATGCTTGATGAGACCGTGACAAAAACTGATGGGGCCACAAGGAAAAGAATAAAGGAGTTTCACTTCTTTGTCCATCCTAAAAATTCTCTGACGTCACATATAGTTTAGATGGATGACTTCAAGTGCATGATAGGCACTTCCATATGCCACACAAGTGACAAAATATCTTTTATTCTAAGGTGCATTGTAACATTTTAATCTGTGAATGTATTAAGAGATTAAATTGATAAATTATCAACGATAGTGAATAATCATTTTTGAGAGGTCGAGTAGAAAGAACTTAAAAGGTTGAGCATTTTAAGCATTTTTTTGTTTCAGGTAGGCGAGGATGAGTTGACCTCCAAGAAATACTGTTAATTAGTATAGTTGAATGCTGTTAATTAGTGTGATTGTTGAGCAAATAAACTAAATTAATCACCATATATATACATAACTGAAGCATTAATAATAAATTACAAACCACGGGTATAGCTAGAGGAACCTGTGAATGATGAACTCCCCGACTCGTTAAGGTCATGTCTGGCAATTGTATTCGAGCACTTTTTTTTTCCTCTTTCGATCTCGAAATTGGTATTGATATAAACCTTGTTAGACTGTCAAATTAATGTCCATATTAACGGAACTCTCGATGAAAACAAATTAAAGTTTTCATCTTTACAATTTGATATTGATATTTTATCATCTACCTGCATCAATATATATCAAAGTTAATGTAGTATATTATATTTTGTAACCTAGCTAATCTAATAAAATAGAGCATTCATATATTAGCCAAGGGCGTTTTCGATGCCATCGTTCCCCGGAAAAGTTCTTAAAAGAGGGTTAATCATAATAAACAATACTACTGTATAATTAATTAACAAGCACCACACGGGGTAAGTAGGAATAAATTGAAAGATCTTGGGCGCCTAGCTTGGTACTGGCATGAAAATTAAAACCAGTGGCAGCTAGCTGGGGATTGAGATTGAGGAGATCACCGGGGATCTTAATTGTGGGCTGGACTTGTTTTTAAGAAGGAGTAATTCAAGTCAAAAAGGTGCGCAGTTGCAGTGTCATAATATATTTGACAGGAGAGAAGAAGGTGCCGGCTGTACACCAAAGAGAACACAATATATATATGAACATATTTTAGATATATATCTGGACCCCATTTAATAAATAATTTGCTTTTTATGTGCTGATGTACAACGACATATAACTTGCATGACCGTCTATATATACTTGCATATATTAATACCTTGTGGTAAAACTTGCTTGATGTCTACTTGTTTACTTCTGTGAATGTGTGTATTTTTACACTGGTTTAGACGACTGCGCCATGCCCTAATATATATATATTTCTTCGATAATCACGTTTCCCCAAGTAGAGTTACCTAGCATGTCGTAGTTAAGTTACTTTATATTTTATTCCTATATGCCCCTTCGATTATCAAATGATACACCCAACAAATAACTCAAAACTCGTCACTATAAAAATTTGACTCAATCTTGTTTATTATGTAAACAAGTAAACTTTAACTAGAAAGAAACTAAATTTGTTGATGGGTGTAGTTTGGATAGATTTCTACTCTACTCGATAAAAGTCACGAGAAACTCGCATTGGATAATCAATAAATATTTTTTAATAAATAAATTATCGACATTCATAGTTATGTATTGTCAATTAAATCTATTAAATAAGTAAAAAATAAACTTATTTTAAATTCAAATTCGATCTAATTGTATAGAAGATGTCCATTTCAAGTTTCATGGATGAAACTTCACAAACGAGCTTACATCAAGTTCAAACTTGAGTATGAACTGAGCTAAAACTCGAACATATATAACAAACTCTTAGACTAACCAAGTTTGAACACTAGCTAAGCCTACTTGTCGAGACTTGATCTTGAATAAAGATAATTGAAGATGTGATGTTTTCCGAATGTTTGATCCTTGGATAGTACATGATGAGTTGTCTCTCCCCAATGATAATGCTTATCTTAGATATTTGAACATTTGTTGTTTATGTTAAAGAGTGATAAAAAGTGAGAAGGAGAATAGAAAGTCAACAAAAAAGAATATTACATACTTTTAGATAAAAGTTCCCTAGTCCAACATCTATATTTTTCTATCCTCTCACCGACGGAGAGATAAGTTTCAGTTGCATTCCTTCGATCTTATTCATTTAGGCCATGTTTGGTACGAGGATAAGTTAGGGATAAACCAAGTTTATCTCCAAAATTCAGGGGATAAACCCGATTTATCCCCAAAAAATTTTGGTGCCAAACAGACCCTTAGTGTACTAATGAAAAACTTATAATACATGTTCTTGAGGACATATCCTAACTCCATATATTAATTTGATATGACTTCATAAATGGATTTCATAAATGTTTAATCTTTATGATGTACCATCTGACCTCAACTCTCCATTATAATTGAAGATATTGAGCCTGCTTGGAATTATAACAAGGTATCAACATTTTTATCAACAAAAAAACATAGGTAAATTTCAAAGGGATTCAATGCTTACCTAACAATCAACTTTTCACTAAGGTACCTGAAGGGTAATATGAAATGAGGGGGGGGGAGCGGGACAAGGTAAAGGGATTTTGATTTTGACTGCAATTAATTTTGAATTTTGATTTCCCCCTGATTCTACACAGAATCTAAAGAATTTGATAAATTTTAAATAATAAATGATATTAATTATAACATTATTTTCATACAAAATTTTATTCATGTTTTTTGGCATTTATATATCATGATTGTAATAATTCATGTATATTTTATATATTAAAATATCGATTTATACATGTTATTTTTTTGGAATCCGATAATTAATTGGCTATTTTTTATTCTGAAATATCCGATTCTAATTCTAATAATTTTTATATATAAAAATATATTTTAAATTCATTAATTTCGGTTGGAACTATACGAGAGATGGCCGGAATATCAGATTCTCTTTGTACTCCTAACTGCGAGAGGGAGTGAATAAAAAGGCAAAACATAACGGGTCAAGTTTTCTCTTATATAGTTAATTAATTGATCATCAGCATTAATAAAGACACGAGGTAGACTCGACATTCCCATACGACCATATATAAATGTGCAATGATGTTGATCAACTACGTACTCGGTATGTGGATGCTGGATTAATAAGGGTCAATAATAGGAACGGGCGTCGACCAAGGTAGGCAAAGATATGAGATAATTTGACCTCTGACTTCGATATTAATAATTATAGTATTAAAAATTATATATTAATATTTTGAGAGAATAGAATATCAATAACAAAATCGATATTACACCTATATGTACGGGAGAATAAGCTTCGGCAATCGGCTTCGGCAACAAATTGGCATCGTTGCGAAAGAAAATTAAAAATTCTTTGTTCCTGTGCCTCATTAATATTTGGATTTAATTATTAGGTTTAAACATGAATTGAAAGCATTTTAAGTTAAACATGTCTTAATTTAGTTTAATTAGTAATCACCGAGTCAAAGTCACTTTTGTATTTTATAAGAATTTTAGTGTTAAGTCAACCTTTGTTCCGGGTAGGCAAGGAATTAATAATGTTATATTTATTCGGGATGTCAGAAATGCATTCAAAAGGATAAAGGATAAAATTAGTTATTCTATGGCAAAATTTGATATTCATAGAGTTTATGATAAATTTAGATGGAATTTTTTTTATAATGTACTCGTTGAAAGGGGTTTCTCTATTCAACTGGTGAATCTCATCATGTCATGCTAAAAATATGTTGCATATTCTATTGATATCAATGGCATATTTCAAGAAAAATTTATCCTAAAAGAGGCATTCGACAAGGTTGTCTTTTGTCTCCTCATCCCTACATTTGGTGTTCTGAAGTCCTTTCTTCTATGATTTCTCAGGCAATCAGCATCCAGAGAATAATAGGCATTAAAATCACTCGAGGAGGACCCAAGATTACTCATGTCATGTTTGTGGATGACCTGATTATCCGTGGTAAGACTGTCCTGGATGTAATTACTTATTTCTTACACATCCTTCATGAATATGAGTAGTTTTCAAGTGAGGCTAATAATTTTGCCAAATCAAAGATCTGTTTTAATAAGAATATCCCTAATTCTCTTTGTCCCAGTATTTGTAGTTTGACCGATTATCAGATGGCCACTAAAGATGACTTATATCTGGGGATACTATGGGATCCTTCCATGGGAAAATTTATTCAATCAAATAATTTGATTAGGGCCTGTCATACTAAGCTGACTGGCTGGAAGGCCAATTTTATTATCTACAACAAGTACAACTACCCTTATTACTTCAACAATTGGTTACCTTCCTCTTCATGCTATGTTTGTCTCTAAGTTGCCAGTCAAGACCCTAAACAAGCTTGAACTGCTCCAAAGAAGGTTCCGGTGAGCTCATAGTTCCTCTCAAAATAAAAGAATTCATTTCTCAAGTTGGCAAACTATTAAACAATTGAAAATGAAGAGAGGTATGGGAATCAAGGATTTCGAATCCTTAAACTTAGCTTCCGACATAAGACTATTATGGAATTTTTTGCATAAAGAAGGGAGTCTTTGGACTAAAGTTCTACAAGCTAGATATTTAAAACATCACATTATTTGGCAGGTTGAAGCCAAGCGAATTGATTCGCAAGTTTGGAAATTCTTGCTCATGGTTTGACCCCTATTAATCAAGGCTGCCTTGTGGAAGATTAAAGATGGGTATCATATTCACCCTTGGAAACATAAATGGGTTTATGATGACAAAGGTCCTCTGGTCCCCAAAATTTCAGGCTATTTCTTTTCAAGACTTGTTAAAGATCTTATATCAGAAGGTTCTTGGAATGCATGGGTTATATCTTCTTAGTTTGATGACAATACTACCTCTCGAATTCTCAATACACCTATTCATGTTAATTTGGTGAAAGATACACTTATTTGACCCTTTACTTCTCATGGCTTCTTTATTCTTAAATCTGCTTACAGACTTTTGATCGAGGCAAAATTTTTCCAGGGCCTTCCAACATCTCCATATGGCACAAGCTCTGGCATCGTAGGGTGGGAAGATTCTTGTCTTAAAAAATTCTTCTCTGTTTATGAAAAGTTATATCGAGTAATCTTCCTACTAATTTAAAAATTAATAGAAGATGCTCTCATGTCTTTCCATTTTGTAACCTCTGCAGTATGAAGATAGAATTTTTGGAGCATCTTTTCCTCACTTGTCCCCATAGTAAGACAGTTTGGATGTTTTCCTCCCTTGGAAATAATATGGTTTGGAAGCAACAACCTTTTACAGGTCTCATTGATAAGTGGCTAGACTGGTTAATTTCGAAGTATACTCACTTGTCAAGGTTGGGAGTCATTGCTTTATCTATAATTTGGCACTTATGAAAAGCTAGATGTAGGTTCATTTTTAATTCGAAACATGATAGACCTATTAGAATTTATCAATTAACCCTGATGATGGCTAAATTATGCTTGGAAAATGTCCATACTGTCCTTATTAATCATGAACCTTCCTGGACACCTCCTACAATTAATCATCTTAAAGTAAATGTTGATTGCGCCACTTTAGAAGCTGCAGATGCTATCAATCTTGTTGTTAGCAGAGATGAGGAAGGCAAGTTAATTTTTTAGAAGGCTAACACTCTGTTTGGTTAGAGTTTCATCTTTGATACTATATCAATATTGATATTAATATTTTCAAATGTTGGAGTATCAATATCAAAAGTAATACAAGTTGACACTTGTATTACATAATATGCTTTATTTGCACTACAAATTTTAAAATTGATATAATTAACCAAACACCTCTTAATAGTTCCTATCAATATCAATTTTAAAATTGATAGTGATAGAGGTACCTAATAGTGTTACCAAACCGGACGTAAACTATCAACTTCGACTCATCCACAGGTTTTGGAGACCGAGGCCATTGAACAAGCATATTTATGGGCCTCTTCTTTTGAGCATACACCGATAGAAAGTGATGCTAAGGGCATCGTTGAAGCTATTACGAGCCATGGTGCTATGCTGTGGAGTGTGGAGATCTTGAAATGTTCTCTATTGTTGTCCTCTTTCCCGTATGCACTCATCTCATATGTCAACCGTTTATTCTAATTTCCTAGCTCATGTATTGGCTAGGTGAGCTCTGAATTCCAACATAGAGGACATGTTCCCCTCTCCTCTACCACAGATGGCTTGACATCAGTATTGTAAGGACTTACCAGGCTAATGTTTCAATGGAACTTTCTTTCTCTTCTTCTTCAAAAAAAAATGAATTTTAGTGTTAAGTTAATTTGGTTTAATACTGTTTTTGGAGTCGGAGATAATAAATTATTTATTTGAATTTTAACATAATTGTTACCTTTTATATATAAGAATTGACGGAACCCTATGGAAAACGGAAGGTCATTTCGGAGGAAAAAAAGAACAAGAGGATTATACGTACCTTTCTATCGGTCAATCTGATAGTTACTCCATTCCTAAGAAAAGATCATTGATCCTACAGGTTAATAAACTTTAAACTCAACGATTGTTGATGAGTTTATCCAAATTCAGACTCAGGAGATAGCAAAATATTTATTTAGACATATGAAATGGTTAGTTCCCAACTCGTCCTACATCAGATATATACGATATTTAATTTTAGTATCAAACATACTTTTAAATCTCCAAAACCAAGCACAAGTTTTGTTTAATTCAAATCTACCCATGTTTGACTTTTTGTGGATGTAATTTTATACCCCGGCCATAGAATTTTCGTTTTTGTAGCACCCCACATTTTATTATACATCTAAACTTATTTTATGATTTTGTACTGAGGATTAGATTAACATACAGAATAGTTACATGTAAATAAAATATTATCGATAAACTATAAAAAAATAAAAAAAATGATGACTCCTCAAAATAGAAGAAATATAAAGTACCTTAAAAAAGAAATGATATGGGTGGACATTTTTATCATAAGTCATGTTGTTTGCACTACAAGTTTCAAATTTTATATTAATAAACGAACACTTAAATATATATATATACTAATATCAATTCAAAAAGTAAAAGTGATAGGTGTTTAATAACATTACTAAACATGTTGTTAAGCAAGCACTCGAAACAACATGTTTTTCTATTAATTACAAGAAAAGGGTGGTCTGAATGAGAATAGACCACAATCAGACTCGTTATCATCAGACTTCGTTATCATCAGACTTATAAATTTTAATATTTATATGTTATTGTTATTTCAATACAATTTGCATATTTTTAACTTTAAACCATTAATCTTAATTCTTTTGTTGTCTTAAGTTAGATAACGATAAAATATGCAAAATTAAAAAATTTCCAAATGCAATAAATAAGTTTCCATTTGAATAAATTGTGAAATTTTGGCTCATTATGCTATTATGAATGTACCTTTATGTGTTTAGCATATTTATAATTGTTACTGAAAATATTACCTTAAAAAACTCAATATATGATACCAGAGAGCTTATCGTATTTTGTAATTGAAACTGAAATGATAATACTTAAACATTTGATACAAAATATCTAGCAAAAGTTGCTTCCTTAGTTCCAAAATATTCTTTTTATCACTGCTTCTATTTTGACCTATTGAGTTTGCAAGTAATTCCCTTTAAAAATGTATCACCTAGGTGTTGAGATGGGCTGGATGTGCTGGAAATAGGTCCAATGAGCTGAAAATTGGCTCTGATGAAGTGTTAATCGTTCATTTGATAATTTGAAATTGCTCTTATTGAATGATCAGGATATTTCTCAAATACTAAATTTCTTGATCAATAAAATTACAATATTAATACCGTTTTGTGTAATATCCGATACTTTACACCCTGTTTGGTAACACTATTAGGTACCTCTATCACAAACAATTTTAAAATTGATATTGACAGGAACCATTAAGAGGTGTTTGACTAATTGTATCAATTTTAAAATTTGTAGTGCAAATAAAGCATATTATGTAATACAAGTGTCAACTTGTATTGCTTTTGATATTGATACTCCAACATTTGAAAATATTAATATCAATATTGATATAGTATCAAAAAATGAAACTCTAACCAAACAGGGCATCAACATTCGATACAAAATATCTAGCAAAAGTTGCTTCCTTAGTAAAACTATTGTTCCAAAATATTCCTTTTATCACTGCTTCTATTTTGACCTAGTGAGTTTGCAAGTAATTCCCTTCAAAAATGTATCACCTAGGTGTTGAGATGGGCTGGATGTGCTGGAAATAGGTCCAATGAGCTGAAAATTGGCTCTGATGAAGTGTTAATCGTTCATTTGATAATTTGAAATTGCTCTTATTGAATGATCAGAATATTTCTCAAATACTAAATTTCTTGATCAATAAAATTACAATATTAATACCGTTCTGTGTAATATCCGATACTTTAGATAATAACAGTAAAATAAGAAATAAATTCATGAATTAGGAATATGAACCTCCTGATCCTATTAGCATTAAATAGTATTATCACAATATGACTGACTATGTTAATTATAGTAGAACTCGGTGTTAACCAAAAAAAAGAAATAGAAATCTTAGTATGATTAGAAGATTAATCTCATAAATTAACCTCTCATCCCTCCTTACATAAAGATACTTAATCTCACTCTCCGACTTGACTGTATGTGACCCGTTGACATCTGGATGACAACCCCCCCTCCACTCTCTCTATAGCTATAAATATAACTTAATTAAGCCTATAAACTCAAGATACATGTTCTGATAAGATACATAATTTAGCTAGTCTGGTAAAGTTCATCTTATTTTAGTGTACTCAACAGCTGGTTTGACTTTATAGACTCTTGAGAGATCAGGCGTTTTTGGAGCTAAATCAAACAAAAGATGCAGGCTTAGGAGGTGTTTGGTTGACCAATAAATTTTTTTGTACATTTTCATGATATAAAGGTGTATTAAAGTAAAGTGTAAATTATTTTATGACATAAAATTGTCGTAGAAGAAATGAGATAATAAAAAATAGCAGAAGCAAGAGGGGGGGACTACAAGATTAAAGAAGAGGGTCTCTCACCGGCCTTATCATAAGATTTTGTTACAAACATACATAATATTGCCACAAAAACACAACTTACCATACAAACCAAACACCCTATTAAATGCCATAGCAGTTTGATTTTGATCTTTCATTTCTCTTTCTTGGTCAATATGCTACTCATTTCTTCGTGGAAATATATACATATATATATATATCAGGACGTCATTAATAATTAGTGCCTGATGCTCTCCGGGACAACAGGCTCGCAGAAGATGAACACAGAGGGCATGTTTGTCCAGGGAGCAACCAAGAAATCACTACGTACTGCCATAGGTTATATATATATTCAGGCCAAAGAAAACGATAAAATAGAGAAAATTAAGGAAAAACAGGTCTCAATAAAGGTGCTCTATTAAGAAGATATTTATAGATCGAGACAGTACGGTTATATATATATTGATACAAAACGAGAAATCAAGAATTAATCGTCCCTTCATGCGTGCGGTAACTCCGATGAATTCAAACGCCCAAGTTATAATAACCTCTTCATCATAAAGTCCCAAGAGAACTAATTAAGCTGCTCATAAAGTCCCCCCAAGAAAAAACTCACGCAATCAACTCACCTCTCCCATAAATTATCCTGTGTTACACAGGCGCAGGAGATCAGAAATTATCTCTCTACTTCAAAGAATCAAACCAAAAGACTCCAAAACTGCTCCCAATCAGCGTTGTATTCGGAACTGCGTCGACGACGGGGTACGCAGTAGTACTGCGCCCGCCGCCGTGATCAGGAGCCGGGAAGGAGCGGCGGCGGCGGCGGCGCTCGCCGGAGGGGTCGTCGATCGTCGCGCAGCATGGCGGCGAGCCGGCTGCTGCGGGGGGCATGGAAGAGCATATCGAGCGCGGGCAGGGACGACCCGCGGAGGCTGGTGCACGCTCTCAAGGTTGGGCTGGCGCTGACGCTCGTCTCCTTCCTCTACCTGCTGGAGCCGCTCTTCAAGGGGGTCGGGCAGAACAGCATGTGGGCCGTCATGACAGTCGTCGTCGTGCTCGAATTCACCGCGGGTATTTGTTTTTTTTTTTGACCGATCAGTGTCATTTAAGAGGATATATCATATGGTATCGATCGAGATAGAGAGATATATTTGTCTTGGTGAAAAATAAATGAATGAATATGGCAGGGGCGACACTGTGCAAGGGGCTGAACAGAGGGCTGGGCACGGTGAGCGCCGGGTCGCTGGCCTTCGTCGTGGAGTTCGCGGGGGACAAGCTGGGGAGGGTCTTCCGGGGGGTGCTGATCGGGGCGGCGGTGTTCCTGGTGGGGTTCGCGGCGACGTACCTGAGGTTCCTGCCGGACGTCAAGAAGAACTACGAGTACGGCGTGGTCATCTTCCTGCTCACCTTCAACCTGATCACCGTCTCCAGCTACCGCATGGAGGGCGTCCTCCACATCACGCTGGAGCGCCTCTACACCATCGCCATCGGCTGCGGTCTGTCCCTGCTCATGAGCCTGCTCGTCTTCCCCATCTGGTCCGGCGAGGACCTCCATACCTCCACCGTCGCCAAGCTCGAGCTCCTCGCCCGCTCCATACAAGGTACATCATCAGTACATGTACTACTTACTACCTGCAAGATTAACCTCGACCTTTTGTCCCCTCTCGTATAATTTAATTCTCTCTTTTCTTTAGCTCACATTTTGATTTTAAGTTATTTATCATGAGATAACAAGTTTAAAGGAATTTACTTTTCTAACTGATTCACCTTTAAAAAATAAAAAAATTACTTCCAAAACCAACCCGCTTTCCAATTTGTATTTTCAAAGCTAAATACTGCAAGGTGAAGCTGGATTTGCTGATCGAACTTGCCAAATCCGACTTTTATTTATTTTTTTTCATCGAAGTCGTGAACCACAGAATTATGGGTCAGTTCAGAAAATAAAATAAAGTTTTTGGGTGTTAATTTTGGAAAAATATTTAAAGTAAAGTGCGTTAGTTTAAATTTTGTTTAAGAAAATCAGTCGCCAAACATGTGTACAGTACTAACTCAAGCTATCTGTCATATGTTGTTGATACATACATATATATATATATATAACTGCAGCTTGCGTGCACGAGTATTTCCAAGCAAAGCACACCGGAGAAGAGGGGTCGTCGCCGGAGAATGCGACGCAGGAGGCGTATGGAGCCGTCCTGGACTCCAAACAAAGAGACGAGACTCTGGTATGTAGATATATATATATAGCTCCTTGTCCAAGTTATTCAACAACTCAGCTGCTTGTTTTGTTTCATCAAAATCAAACCCTTGTTAATCTATCTATCTATCTATCTATCTATAAAAATCAGGCGTTGTTCGCTAGCTGGGAGCCGAGGCACTCGAGGCAGTGCCGCAAAGTTAAGAATCTGGATCTGAAGAAGCACAGCAGAACGAGAAGAATGGTGAAGGCGCTGAAGCAGAAGAGGAAGAGCGGAGAGTGAAAAATCAGGCGGGATTCAATTCCCCCTTGCGTCTGTCTGTCGAATGTTATTGAAATATATGTGTTGTACAATGAGGGGCACATGCCCAATTACAGAAAACAGAGTGTACACAAAGCAAATATCAAATACAAACTAACCAGGGTTTAACCTATAATTATGTTGTCTAATACCCCCCCTCAAGTTCAACGGGGGATTCACGTTGAGCTTGTTTCTGAGTGTTTCAAACTGAACTGTACCAAGGGGCTTCGTGAATATATCAGCAGTCTGATCAAGAGATGAAATATGTCTAACATTGATTTTCTTATCTAATACAAGTTGACGAACAAAGTGAAAATCAACTTCCACATGTCTCGTACGAGCCTTGAACACTGGATTAGCAGCTAAGTAGATGGTAGATATGTTATCACACCAAACATCAGGGGGTTTGTGAAAAGAGATCGCTAACTCCTGCACCAACTGAATTGTCCAAAGTACCTCTGTTACAGCAACCGAGAGAGCTCTCATTTCAGCTTCTGTACTCGACCGGGCCACTGTATGTTGTTTTTTTGCAGACCATGTAATTAAGTTACATCCAAAATATATACCATATCCAGAGGTAGATTTCCTATCATCTGGGCAACCGGCCCAGTCAGCATCAGTGAACACATGCAAAGTGAAATCTGTCGGCTGCAGTAACATACCAAAAGTATATGTAGCTTTCAAATATCGAAGAATACGTTTAACCATGATCATGTGGCTATTAGTTGGACAGGACAGAAATTGACATGCCTTGTTCACCGAATATGCAATGTCAGGACGAGTGATTGTAACATATTGTAGGGAGCCTACAAGGCTTCGATACATGATAGGATCTGAAAGTGTTTCCCCATCATATTGTGAAACCATAGACCGAGCTGCCATAGGTGTGGAAACCGGCTTTGAGTCAAGAAGTTGTGCCTTTTGCAGAAGATCCAGAACATATTGCCTTTGACTAAGGTGAAGACCCTCTTCAGTTCTAGTAACTTCAATTCCTAGAAAATGGTTTAATTCTCCCAAATCTTTTAAAGAGAAAGTAGAGGATAAATTTGTAATCAACTGTTGCATGCATCGTGAGTTGTTTCCAACCACAATTATGTCATCAACGTAGATAAGAAGATATAAAATGACACTAGTCTGACAGTACAAAAATAAAGAGGGATCACATTTCGAAGCCTTGAAGCCAATGGTGAGAAGATAAGAGTATAATCTAAAAAACCAAGCCCGTGGTGCTTGCTTGAGACCATAGAGAGCTTTGTGAAGTTTACACACATACTGAGGATGTTCTTTATCTAGAAATCCAGGTGGTTGAGCCATATAAATCTCTTCCTCTAGAGTACCATGCAAAAAAGCATTATTTACATCTAGTTGTTTTATCTCCCATTGATTGCTAACAGCCACAGAGATAACACTAAACGAATAGTAGACTGTTTAACCACAGGACTAAATGTGTCATTAAAGTCAATGCCATATTCTTGGGTATATCCTTTTGCAACCAAGCGAGCTTTATGTCTTGCTACTGTGCCATCAGATTTCTTTTTCAACTTATAGATCCATTTACATCCAACAATGTTAACATCCGGTGGAGAGGGAACTAAACTCCATGTTCCATTATTTTGTAAGGCTGAAAATTCCTCAGACATTGCCTCTCTCCAGACAGGCTGATTATTTGCTGTGCCAAAACAGGTGGGTTCAACATCAAGAGATGTTGTCACAGTTAATGCATATTTACTATGCTTGGCAATATTGCTAGATGCTGATTCCTTCAAAATTTCCTTTAAGGATCGAAACTTCTTCGGTGGAGTAGAAGAGCTATCAGAAATTGGAGAATCAGTAACTGGACTAGACAAAACTGTATCAGACACAGTAACATCAAGGTCTCGTTGCATATTGCTAGAACCAGGGGACTGACTAACATTTGAAACTGAGTGCACATGACTATTTGAAGAACATTGATGAACCGGACTGAAAAAATCAGCAGCAGGAGCTGCGTAGAAAATCTGGAACTATGTGCAGATGTGGTTGAACAGAGTCCATATCCAAATTAGTTGGTAGATCAGACTGTAAACTGGGAAAGGATATAGAAAGAGCTGGTTGCTGCACAGTCGAAGAATCAGATTTACATAGTATCTTGTATGGGAAAGTTTGTTCATCAAAAACCACATTTCGGGCAACATAAACTTTATTAAGCCGAGGTAAAAAACACCTATAGCCCTTGTGATCAGAACTGTACCCCAAGAATACACAACATTCGGGGACTCGAAAGTGAACTTGTGACTATGATATGGCCGAAGATATGGGTAACAAGCACACGGCCAAAGGGCTTCGAGAAAGGTGTAATCCGGTTTCTTGACAAACAACTTCTCAAATGGTGATATATTTTTTAAAACCACTAGCTTGGCTCGGTTGATAACATATACAAGCACAGAGACAAACCTCATCCCAAAAGGAATATGGAAGATTTGCATTGCTCAATAATGCTAAAGTAGTTTCAATTATATGTCTATGTTTTCGCTCCGAGATCCCATTCTGATTGTGTGTGTAAGGACATGCTATTCTGTGTATAATTCCATGTGCTGAAAAATAATCTTTCAATGTTCTAAACTCTCCTCCCCAATCACTTTGAAAATATTTAATTTTTGTAGAGAACACATTCTCAACTTGATTTTTGAAATGCACAAACACTGAATAAACATCACTTTTGGCAACAAGAGGAAAAAGCCAACAGTATCTACTATAATGATCAATGAATGTGACATAATACCTATGACCATTGTTACTAACATGAGGTGAAGGACCCCATACATCTGAAGTAATCAACTCAAGAGGTGCTTTAGAAACATGAGATGAAAGAGGAAAATGAAGACGATGACTCTTGGCCGAAGCACAGTGTGAACAAAAAAAGGAACTATCAGCTGTATAAGAACTACCAAGACTATGTAAGACTTGACAAACTGTCCGAAGTGCTGGATGACCCAGCCTTTTGTGCCATGTAGCAATGGAAGAAGCTGAAAATGCCATCGGTGAAGTGGAAGAAGAACCATCTCTCATGTCCAATGCATACAGTCCATTAAAACTGCTGCTGCGGTACAGTACCTTCTTGGTCCTTAGATCCTTGATAAGACAGTAAGTAGGAAAAAATTCAAATGATACATTATTATCTCTAGTAAATTGAGATACTGACAGCAAGCTTTTTGCTAAATGAGGAACATATAAAACATTGTTGAGATGAAAAGACTTGAAACCTGTATTTCCCACATGAGAGTTAGACAACCCTTCTCCATTGCCCACATTGCATTTTGTCAAAACCAAGCAGTAAGGAATCGGATTTCGTAATAAACCAACCTCTGAGTCATATGATTATTAGCACCGGAGTCGGGGTACCAAGTGGAATCAGTAACAGTATAGTTCTGATTATTAGCATTGGATGCTAAATTTGCAGTGTATGCCTGATTGTTGCCTGAGTTTCCAAACTGTTCATTATAAAAATTCCGGTAGCTAGCATCATACCGATTCCAACATTGCAAGGCAGAATGTCCCCGTTTATCACATAATTGGCATATACTGACAGATCTTTGATAATTCTGCTGATTTCCATCATAGCTGGAATTATTATTCCTCTGATTACCACTGTAATTACCAGTCTGATTTCTGTCTGATCGAAATCTGCCACTGTTTCTGCCTCTATACCCACGGCCCCGTCCTCTGTAATTGGTTTGTTGCTGTGCTTGATTAGACTGTAAATTAGTCTTGGCAAAATTGACAGTAAGTTCCTCTACCTGTTGATGACGTTTTAGTACAAGAATCTCCTGATTATTGAGTAGACCCTGTAGCTCTTCCACACAAAGGGGTCGTACTCAGGTCCAAGACCACCTAAGATGTATAAAACAAGATCACCAGTCGGAACTGGTTCCATAGCCATAGCAAGGCAATTAGCAACGTGTTTGGCCCTTTGAATATATTCAACCATTTTCATTGCTCCCTTTTTAATCAAGGTAACCGAAAACGTAGTTGTAGAACACGTGCTTTGGCCATATAAGCAAAAGTAGCAAGGATGGCATTCCAGATCTCAAACGAAGTGTCATAACCAACAACAAGCGGAAGAGCAGAATCAGACATGGACGAAATTAGGAGAGCTTTTACCATACTGTCATATCGCTTCCAAACATGAGCAGTCGGATTCTGAATTTCACCAGATCCAGATGGATTTGGAACAAAGAGGGATGGACATGGAACTGATCCATCGATCAACCCCATTAGGTTGTACATTTCTAAAATCGGAAGCAATTGAGCTCTCCATATCATAAAATTCTCACTATTGAGTTTCACTGAAATGCAATGCGTAATATTCGGAGGTGGAGTGAATATCCCTCCGGAAGCAAAAGGTAAACTAGATGAACCCGGATATAGCAGCAGCAGCAGCCGAGAAATCTGCTCCAGGGATAGCTAGCTGGCGAAACATTGGAAGATTCCTCCATCACGACGGGCTCTGATACCAAGTTAAGAATCTGGATCTGAAGAAGCACAGCAGAACGAGAAGAATGGTGAAGGCGCTGAAGCAGAAGAGGAAGAGCGGAGAGTGAAAAATCAGGCGGGATTCAATTCCCCCTTGCGTCTGTCTGTCGAATGTTATTGAAATATATGTGTTGTACAATGAGGGGCACATGCCCAATTACAGAAAACAGAGTGTACACAAAGCAAATATCAAATACAAACTAACCAGGGTTTAACCTATAATTATGTTGTCTAATACGCAAGCTACCATGGCAGCAGTACGTCAAGCTTGGAGCTGCGCTTCGGCACCTGGGTTACACTGCCGTGGCCATCCATGGCTGCTTAGGATCTGAAATCCAGGTCATAATTTCAAAACTGTGTACGTCTTTGCTTGACATTTTTTCTCTCTCTCGCAGCAAAACACCCTTAATTGTTGATCGTCAAACCAAATTGGGATGACCCATGTTTCTCTTCGTTGAAATTGCAACATATGTGTATAGGTGGAGTCCGGATTTCTTTGAACAGATAGTTTCTCAACCCCAGACACAATGAGATAGGCTCGTGCACATTATATCAATGTGGAGTTTACTCAACCAGATGCAGAAGACTCATTTCATTGTGCTTGGGATTTAATGACTTCTCCCCCAAAAACACTTATTTGAGGGGCTTCGGACGCATATGCATATATACACATGTTGACCAACATTTCCCTTTTTTTTCCTTTTTTTTTCCTTACCAGACGCCTCTTTCGGTCCGGTGCTTGTTCCGGGACCCCTGCGTCCAAGTCGCCGGCGAGGTGTCCGAGGTGCTATCGAAACTGGCGGCGAGCATAAGAAACCGCCGCCATTGCTCCGCCGCATTGCTGTCCGACAACCTGCACCGGGCGCTGAAGGACCTCAACGCCGCCATCAGGTCCCAGCCCCCCCTCTTTCTCGGCTCCGGAAACGGCCGCCACCCGCCCCCCGCCGCCGCCGCCGCCGTCCCGGGGGCAGGTGAACGGAAGCCTCCCGGCGACGGGCCGACCGTTCCCCGGGGCGACCTCGCGGGGCTCCCGGAGTGGAAGGCGCGGCGGCCCGCCCGCCGGGGACGGCAGCAGAGGGCGGCGGTGCGGCCGATGCCGAGCAAGATCGCGATGGCGAGCCTCGAGTTCTCGGAGGAGCTGCCCTTGGCGGCGTTCTGCTCTCTCCTGGTGGAGATGGTGGCCAGGCTCGACCTGGTCATCGAGGAGGTGGAGGACCTCGCCGGGGCTGCCGGCTTCAAGGAGCTCGTGGGAGAAGAAGACGCCATTAATAGGATCGACGTCGAACTGCAACGTGAGATCAAGCCGCGCGCCTGCAGGTTTCCGCCACACAATCTGACATCTCGCGGAGAGGATCAAGGATTCTGAAGCTGCCTCCTCCCGTGATCTCACGGAGATGACCTAGATTTGTTGAACTGCATGATCTTACTTACTGTGGGGGGGTTGATTTCTTCTTTTATTTCTTTTAAATATATGATTCCACTTGATTGGTTTTTGTGTCTTAATTAAAGGAGTCAAAACAACTAGAAAACCCATGACATTTAACAGAGTATGAATTGAAGATGCAGTTCCTTTTTTGTTCAACAAAAAAGAAATTGAAAATGCGCAGTTTAATTTATTTGCCGATCGACGACTCTGCATAAGCAAAAAAAAAAAAAAAACCAACAACAACGGGTCTGTATGTAATTTTATTGATAAAATTATTTACAGTCTAATTATTTACGGCGGTTACTGTGACCTACTTTTATTACCATGCAACATAGAACTAGTGGGGTGTTTGGTTGCATGATAATTGAGGTTTTTATTTTAATTTTTAAAAATTATAAGAAAACTTGTTAAAAGAGGTAATTGACAACCATGACAATTTTATGTTTTGAAAGTGATTTTCTTCTTAAACAAAAAAAGAGGGTCTCATCTCTTTCTTTTTTCTTGTGGTCCCCCACTTTATTTGGTCATGTACGGTGGTTACTCTTTTTTGTAATCACATCCCTCCAAACAAATAATTTTATGTCATGAGTTGTTTCACTTTTTATTTTAATACAATTTTTTATCATGAAAGTGTACAAAAAATTATCATGCAACCAAACACCCCATAGGGGTTTTATCTTGATAACGTATACGTCTTTTTTTGTTACTATCAAAAACATTAATATTGATAACCAAACATCATTACTATGTATCAAATCGACAGTGACAATATAGTTATCAAAGAGGGACTAAATTAATTATATGATAGAACAGAGATGCATGTACGTATTAACAATTTATTGTCATATTTTATACTTAAAATGTTCATTTTTTGGACTTCAACATGATACAGCGTTATCTTGATTAGTTCAGAAACCATGATATATAAATATATATATATATATATAATCGGTAGTTCATTTACTCTCTTTTTTGGGGAGTGATTCATCTGGCTCAAAATGTTGGGATAACGAATATAAAATTTATCTGACTGTATTTTTGCTACAATTTTCATCGCAACTAGTTAGTGGAGGAGTTTATTCAGGGAATTCTTTAATTGGTCCCCGTCTGCTTCTCCCCGAGTGAATATAAGAGTAGGAATCACCTACTAATGAATTATTAAGTAGTCAATTATGAATAAACACCACATTAGATCGAACTATGTGTGCACCTAGCTTAAAATGACTTAATTAGAAACACTAGCTAATAAGTGCATATATACTAGGGTCAGTAAAATATAAAAGGAGAGATTAATAAAATATGAACGAAGTTGAGTAAAAATAAGAAGAGATCTGTTAATAAAATGTACGTAGGATGAACCAACAAAATGTAAGATGCGATACTTGTTGATGAACAGTCAAAATTTAATGTACGATTTTGAAGTTAAATACGCGCGTTACAGTGATAGTATCTCTATTCATTACTCGTAAGCAACAGAAAGAAAACTCTTTTCACTAATGTCTTGAGTGATTTGGACTCACTTAAATGTCTACTTCATCCAATCAACGTAGACGTATGTTGGCGGGAAACTGAGACAAAATTTTCAAGGAATTCAATATCTCTCTGTTTGCATTAAGTAAGAAAGACAAAATTATGGGGTGTTTGGTTGCATGATAATAGAGACTTTTATTTTAATTTTTAAAAATTATAAGAAAATTTGTTAAAAGAAATATTTGGCAACTATGACAATTTTATATTTTGAAAGTGATTTTCTTCTTCAACAAAAAAAGAGGGTTTCACCTCTTTCTTTTTGTTGTGGTCCCCCCACTTTGTTTGGTCATATATGATAGTTACTCCTTTTTATTATCACATCCTTCCAAACACGATAAATTTATGTCACGAACTAGTTCACTTTTTATTTTAATATAATTTTTTATCATAAAAATGTACAAAAAATTACCATGCAACCAAACACCCCGTTAAGTTAATTGTTTTATAGGAGTGTCAATAGGCCAGGTCGGGCTGGACCTAAAGTCAGCCTAATTATGACCCAGTCCAAATATAACGGATCCGCCTACCCCAAACACGCTCATAAAAATGTTAACTTGACCCAACCCATCTTAACCTAATCCAAAATTTCTATCTTATAAATTTATTTATCATTATCAAACTAAATCAACTTAATTATAAAAATGATATTATAATCATTTATGATAACTAAAATTAAAAAATATATTTTAATAAGTAAATATTTTTAATGCCGTCATGGTAGAGACATGTTAGGCCCACTTTAACCCAAGTAATTGCCATTTAAGAGTGGCGGATCAAAATTTTGGCTTGCGGCGAGTGTGAATAATTGCCACCCCTAATGTTGGAGTCATAGATGTGACATCTCCACTTACACACGTAAAGATATTCGGTAAATATAAAGCTATACAATCTTGTCATTGTTAATGTCCAATCTAGAATTAGAGGTGAAGGCTAGTCAGGACTTAGGTGTGTGTTCTGGTTGTGAAGTTGAAGTTTTGTCTACCCAAATAAAAACAAAAGAGATAGTTAACCTGAATCAAACTGAATCAGTTATAATTAGGTTATAGTTGATTCGTTCTATTTAAATATTAAACATAACAAAACAAGTACGTAAAATATCAACGGACAAGTTAAACGTATTTTAAAAACTATATTTTGAAACAATAAACTGCATGGTTAAAAATTTGTAACTCCTCTGTTTTAGAATAGGAGGCCAAGAGATCAATCGATAGATCATCAATAATTTTGGATAACTATTTTCTAAATTTGAGTTGGGAATAACTCTAAATTAAATGTATTTTTGTTTGAAGTAATCGGAGAAAAACCCTTGTATAAAAAACTCCCATTTAAAATAGTTGGGACATGAACTGTGCCTCACCGGGTCCCCAGAGCTGTCGCCAGAACCATCGTCTTCCTCGGTGTTATCTCTCCCTAAACTAAATCAGCCGTGAGTTTCTACATCGACGTGGTTAAACAAAAAGAACACTCAAGAGAAATCTTAACCAAAGTAAAAGGATTTACTGTAATGCTAGTTATTGAGTGGAGAGAGAGAACCATAAACATCTCACCTTGATTAGAAATAAAGTTCCGAGATCAGACGACCACCCGATCAAATGTTGAGAAAATCTCATCTCAGGGATTTAGAGCCACAATCGAAGTGACGTTTTGGTACCACCATCAGTGAATTTCATAAAGGCCGATATATAAAGAAGCGAGGCCAGGAAGCTTTGTCGTGGTCAGAGAATCCGGTGGGAAGACAAAGTCGCCGTCAAACCAGCCGACAATACAATCCCATCATGATCTCTCTCTCTCTTTATACCCCTTCGCGTCCTTGTACCAAGAGAGGGCAATACACCTTATATTGTATACCTTTTTAATGGAATGCGTTTATCATCTTTCTAGACAGGAGATCCACCCCACACCACACCAGAAAGCTGTCGCCGAGTTCAGCCATCGAAATGCATACGTTCTTATCTACTCCTAAGTGGATACATTTGGGCATGTTGCTTTTTAAGGTGGCGGTGAGCTGAAACTCTCGACTCTAAACATAGGCGTCATCTGCCACGTCGTGGGCCTCATCATCTGTGTGGACTTTCCGCCGGTGTAACAACCGTGTATCACAACCACGGATGCTTGCCGCTGGTTTAAACTTGTGTTGATTTCGATCTGGACCAAGCTAAGCTAAGCCGACCTGATTTAAATTGGTTTGGTTCTGACTATTGCATTGATTCAGTTAAGTTTAGGTTTAGAAAATTCTCTTAGCCTAAACTGAACTGATATGAGATCCTGAGAACACCCCTGAAGGTGAAGGGAGGTACGTGACTGAAACATATTTGCCCATGGGGGATAAGACGAGGAGGATGAAACGGATACACTACAGAGCCAGTTTGTCGGGTTTCAACTTTTCAGTTATCAATGGAACTATGGACGATATTTGAATCAATATCTAGCGATAAAGGTGTTTAACATTGTTGTCAAACTGGCTGTTGCGTTGGAAGGAACGCTGGTTAAATATTTGGACAACCGGAGGAGGTAGGGACTAAATGGCAATTATATTAAACAAAAATTATGGGGAGCACAAGCATTATCCACAAGCCCGGGAGTTATTTCAAAATTAAAACACTTCCAGGGATGGCAACAAGAAATATATAAATATATATATATCTTTTTTATTATAATGACACCGTCAAAACGAGTAGCATATTTTGTAACGGTCAGTTGGGCGATTCTCCAGTATACTGGCGAACCGGAAAGAACAATCGATACCAAGCTGATGGACCGGAACCGGTAGGAACGGGATTGCCGTCCTCCAAAACCGACCACGACGAGTGAACTTGCACAACCCAACTACGAAAATGAAGTATCTTATCTGAAAGGCAGACATAAGGCGTCGTTTGATATCGGGATAAATTTAATTGGGATAGGGATAAATCAATCCTTGTGGTTAACCATATCCTCATCATGTTTGGTTTAACTTAAGATAAGTTTAGGGATAACCTATCCTATGTTTGGTAGGTTAACAATAAATTCGAGGATAACTCTATATTTTATATTTTATCTTGTTTATATTATCTTATTTTATTACTCATAACATATTAATAAATATCATAATCAACTTATATATTTATATAATAAATTTAAAATTCTATTTAAATATATAAATAAAAATAAACTTAAAAATATAAATTTGAAAAATATAAATAATGTAATTTATTAGGCGGAATATTTTGATGGGAAGCAAGTGTGTTCCTCGCACCCCCCTCCCCTCCACCCGTCGGACGGAGCCCCCTCCCCCCCCCCCGGCGGACCGACGGTGCTCCCCACCCCCCTCCTCGGCGGACGGACCCCCCGGCGGATCAATGGTGCTCTCTGCCGCGGAGTCCGCTCCCCGCCCCCGCTCCCCGGCGGACCGACGGTGCTCCCCTCCCCGCCCCCGGCGGACGGAGCCCCTCGACGGACCGGCGGTGCTCCCCGTGGAGCCGCTCCCCGCCCCCCCTCCCCGACGGACCGACGGTGCTCCCCGCTCCCCCGGCCCCCCCATTGGCGGACGAGCCCCCCCGAGGACCGACGCTCCCGCCCCCCGGCGGACCGTGTTCGGTTCGATTCGGTTCGGTTTGAGACCCCGTTCGGTTTGGTTCGGTTTGGAAAACCTACAAATCGATTTAAATCAAATCAAACCGTTTAAATCGACTTAATAAAAAAATTATAAAAGATGCACGGTGCTTCCCCGTTCCGGCGGACCGCGGCGGCGCTCCCCGGCGGCGCTCCCGGCGGCAGCCAGCAAACACCCCCCCTTCGCGGCGGACCACGGCCGCGCTCACCCGGCGGCCCGCGGCGGCCCCCCCCCGCGGGCCGCCAGCACACACCCCACCCCCTTCCCGGCGGACCACGGCGGGGCTCCCCCGCCCGGTGCTCCCCCCCGGCGGCGTCTCTCCCCGGCGGCCGGCATCGGCCACGAAGCCCCCCCCCCCCCCGAGGTGCTCAGCCCCCTCCCCCCGCGGCGGCTCCCCGCCGGGCGGCGGCGCTAGCCCCTCTCCCCGAGCTCCCAGTTCCCCCTCCCACCGGAAGCCCCCACCCCCCCCCGCCCCCGCGGCAGCTCCCCGCCGGACGGCGGCGCTCGGCCCCTCCCCGGAGCTCCCAACTCCCCCTCCCGCGGAAGCTCCCAGCCGGCTCCCCGCGGAGCTCCCGCCCCCTTCCCCGCGGTTCGCCCCCTAGCCCCCCCTCCCGCAGAACACCCCCCCCCGGCGGCCGCGGACATGGGAGGACGCCGGCCCCCCTCCCCCCGCGTACGCCCCCCGGAGCTCCCAACCCCCCTCCGCGTACAGCGGAGCCCCCCCCCCCCCCCCGTACGCCGGCGGGCGTTCGCCCCCCCCCCCCCCCGGAGCTTCCAACTCCACATCGTATCCTCAAAATGTTATTTTGGGAGTAAAATATCCCAAATATTAGATGAGATTATTTATCCCTGCACTTATCCTTAATTTTGGGGATAACTTGGATTAACTTAATCCAGGTTAAACCTATTTTTAAGGCATTGTTTGGTATCGGGATAAATTTAGTGGGGATAGGGATAAACCAATCCTTGTGGTTAACCCTATCCTCGTCATGTTTGGTTTAACTTAGGATAAGTTTAGGGATAACCCTATCCTATGTTTGGTATGTTAACAATAAATTCGAGGATAACCCTATATTTTTATATTTTATCTTTATTTTTTATATTATCTTATTTTATTACTCATAACATATTCATAAACATCTTAACTCACTTGCATATTTATATAATAAATTTAAAATTTTATTTAAATATATAAATAAAAATAAATTTAAAATTATAAATTTGAAAATATAAATAATGTAATTTATTAGACGGAATATTTTAATGTGAAGCAAGTGTGTTCCTCGCGCCCCCTCCCCTCCACCCGCCGGACGGAGCCCCCCTGGCGGACCGACGGTGCTCCCCACCCCCCCTCCTCGGCGGACAGAGCCCCCCGGCAGATCGACGGTGCTCTCCGCGGAGCCGCTCCCCGCGCCCCCTCCCCGACGGACCGACGGTGCTCCCCGCCCCCCCATTGGTGGACGGGAGCCCCCCACCCCGGCGGACCGACGCCCCCCCGCCCCCGGCGGACCGCGTTCGGTTCGATTCGGTTCGGTTGGGACCCGCTCGGTTTAGTTCGATTTGGAAAAATCTCCCAAATTGATTTAAATAAAACCAAACGTTTAAATCGACTTAATAAAAAATTTTATAAAAGATGCACGGTGCTCCCCCCTTCCCGGCGGACCGCGGCGGGCGCTCCCCCGGTGGCCAACCCCTCCCTCCCGACGGACGAGCTCCCCCCCTTTCCCCGGCGGCCCGCGGTGGCGCTCCCCGGCAGCCAGCCAGCAAACACCCCCCTTCCCCGGCGGACCGCGGCGGCGCTCACCCGGCGGCACCCCCCGGCGGGCAGCCGGCAAACACCCCGCCCCCCCGCCCGGCGCTCCCCGTGGCCAGCACGTGGGTTCTTCCCGACAAGTCCCCCCCCCCCCCCCCCGCAGACAGGAGCCCCCGCCCCTCGCGGACAGTCGCCCCCTCCCCCCGTCCCCTTCCCCGCCCCCGCGGCGGCCCGCGGACACCCACCCCCGCAGACAGGAGCCCCCCTCCCCCCCCCCCCCCCGGCGGAGCTCCCCCGCGGCCCGCGGACCCCCCTCCCCCCCCCCCCGCCGGACAGCACCCGGCAGCGCTCGTCGGCTAGTGAACCCCCGGCGGCAGCTTCTCTCCCCGGGTGCCCCCCGCGGCTGCTTCTTCCCCCCGGTGGCGGCGTCGGCCAACGAAGCCCCCCCCCCGGCGGACGCCGCCGCTGCAGCACCCCCCCCTTCACCCCGCGCGCCCCCCGCCCCCGGTCCCCGGCGGTCGCCGCTGCGGCACCCCACCCTTCACCCCGCGCGCACCCCGCCCCGCGGAGCTCCTAGGGCCCCCCGGCGGGACGCCACCGCTGCAGCACCCCCCCTTCACCCCGCGCGCCCCCCGCCCCCCCCGTGAGCTCCCAGCCCCTCCCCCCCCCCCGGCGGGCGCCGCTGCGGCACCCCCCTTCACCTCGCGCGCCCGGACCGGAGCTCCTTGATTTAGATGGGATGACTTATCCTTGCACTTATCCCTGATTTTGGGAATAATCTGGATTAACTTAATCCAGACTAAATTCATTTTTAAGTGTGTGCCAAACAGGGGATTAGAGATAAATCAGGTCTATCCTAGTTTATCCCCATACCAAACAGGGCCTAAAAGTCTCACAGAACACGTCTCGGATCCATCATTCATCGCTTGCCTTCTACAGACGTAGTCTATCTCGGTCAGACAAATCAGCCAAATGGGATAAAAAAACCAGAGAACACGATGAACATGATCACGAAGGTAACATAATGTAGCTCGACGAATTAGCATAAATGACAAAACAAACTGTCTGAACCTTTATTTGCGTACAGGAAACACAAACTTCGTCCTTGCACTATCTAAACCAGGAAATCGCACGACCTTGCCTAAGATACCGACGGTTCTAAGTTCTAACTCAGGAAAGCACACAGAGATGAGGGGCATCTCCAGCCTTGAAGTTTTTATAGCTTTGCAACCAGGCCGGTCTGTACAAGCTTCGATGACCCGTTTTCCTTGAGATCTGCTTCTGAAGGACTGGGGGGCACATCCACCGCTGGCGAGCAGTTGAAGAAACCATGTGGCTGCACCATGCGTGTCAAATTCATCAACTTACGCAACACAAGAAGAATATTATCTATCTTTCTGGGAAAAAACAGAACGCGAGATAATTAAGCATTCGATGGCGAACATGCTCACGAGTAACATGATGCCTCTCTCTCTCTCTCCCTCCTTTATTGTTTTTGGCTAGCTCTACTGGTAACAAAAAGAGCACTCGAACTTAATCAATGCACATGATTTTAAATAATCATGTTTTTTAGAGGCATTAATACAGTGCAAAGTAGAATATTCGATGTGAACCTACTAACTGAATGCACCCAAGCACAAATGAAAGGTACTGAAAAGCGGGACACTGGGCACAATTACCATAAGCATAAAGCCAATACGGTCCACAGGCATGACAGGCCAATCTTCCAAACGAGGTATGTGTGTTATTCCGAAAACATACCTGAAATAGCATCGTCAGTGGAAAATGAGAAGTTGCAAGAGAAAAGAATCTCAGATTCACAGAAGATAATTCATTTTCAAATCGCCCGACAGAATGATGTCGTCAACTATGCAGCTTTCAGTTGCCATTAAGTGCAGCAGAAGAAAGACAAAGCGTGATTAAAAGAAAGCACAGTTGCCGTGGCATCTTCTACTGAAATAGAGACCACCAGTTCACAGCCAACGGAACTTCTAGGGGAAAGGCTTAGCATCTCCATAATTGCAAGCTATAAGTTGGATCCAATGCCATTGCCATGCAATAGCAAAAATTGTAAAAATGATGATGAAGTGTCATCTTATACTCTCCAGTATGATATATACCTAGTTGTATGCAAGTTTTTGTCACTAGGAAATCTTGTTCAGGATTCTCAGGGCCCATTTGGCATAAGTTTAATTTGGGGGATAAACTTGTTTGTCCCCAAATTATCGGGGGCTGTTTGGTACAAGACTAATTTGAAGATAAACCTGGTTTGTCCCCAAAAATTAAGAGATAAAGCAGGTTTATCCCATAACTAACCTGGTACCAAACAGGCACGATAAACCAGGTTTATCCAAAATTAGTCAGTCCAGTACCGAATGGACCCTTAGGGCCTGTTTGGTACCATGAAATTTTGAGGATAACCCAGGTTTATCCTCAAGTTATCCCTGTACCAAACAGCACCTTAGGACCTGTTTGGTACCATAAAATTTTGAGGATAAACCTGGATTATCCCCAAAATTTAGAGGATAACCCAGATTTATCCCCAAATTATCCCCGTACCAAACAGCCAAGTGACTTCATGTGCAAATGATTTATTTCACGAATAAAGCAGAAGTCAGGAGTAACTAGGCCTGCCTCAAAACTAAGGTCTTTATGGCAAGAAGAAACAAAAGAGGTAGAGAAAATACAAAGAATAGCCAGAAAATGATAAATATATATTCTTTTATTTGTCACATCTTTGATAAAAAAAATTGAGAAAATAAACTAACCAGAGAACAACGTCAGTCTCTTCAAGAGACCTGTTCTGCTTTACCCATGTAGCCAAACCCTCATTAACGCGTGGATTTTGATTAGGGAACTCTCCTCCAGGATACTTCTCATCACGTTTATATGGTGTAACCCAAAGGTTATGCTTCAAAAAAGCAGCTCTTCTCAAAAATTTTGCCTCTGGACCAGCTAATGGCAGGCAATTTGATCCAGGAACAAGCTTGAATCCAGTGAGCTGACCAGTTCGATTGACAGTTCTCGTGTTCCTTATCTGAAAACAAAAGAAAACAATTGGTTGGATATGAGGGTAAAAGAGCTTCTCGTTTCAGATCATTCCACAACATGCACGTAGTGAATAAGGGGAAAATTTTACGGGGTGTTTGGTTGCATGACACATTGAGTTTTTGTTACAAGATTATGTTTTTGTGACAAAACTTGTTAAAAGAGGTGTTTGGCAAGTGTTATCAAAATGTGTTTTTATAATGGATTCTTTCTTAGACCAAAAAAAAAGAGTGGAGACCTTTTTTCCTTGTGGTTCCTCAATTTTTATAGTTATGCATGGTCCCCACTCTTTTTGTTATTATACCTCACCAAACATGATAATTTTGTCTTTTAACCATCAACTTCTATCATGAAAGTGTGTAAAAAACTATTATACAACCAAACACCCCATTAGTGTTCTACGCTGATAACCAACCCTCTAAAATAACATTACAAGCGAAATAGGCTTTCAACACAGAGTCATTACAGAGTGAGTTCCTAGCAAGGCAATAGCCAACTCGACTAAAGTGAAGTTCTGGTCAATTTTACTATTGAACCATCTAATTGCCTTCAAAACGGTCAATCTATTATACTTTGGCATATAAACTCCGCCTAGCAGTTTGTCTGCCAACTGCTCTTTCTACAGGACAAATCACCTGACAGCCAAAAATGAACGTTTCCCAATTTATCACTGCAATTCATAGATAATTATCCAAAAACCATATTCGGCAATGTACACATGTTACATTACAGCAAAACTAGGGCAACTCACCGTTCGGTTCAACCCAATGAGTTGTTCAATGTTTGGTTCAACCCAATGAACCAAACTGAACCAGTCATTGGCTCGATTCAGTTCAGTTGCATAGACTACTAAGATCGAACCAAACCACCAACTTGAGTTGAACCAAAATAATTTAAAAAGTAAGTTATAATATTAATAAATACTATTATATATAATTGTCAAAATATAGATTTTTAAATATTTTCAACTTATAAATTGGTATTTTAAAAATATAAATGATTGTACACTATTTATAAAATTACAGTTTGAACATAACTAAACTGAACTAGAACAGTTCAGTTCAGTATGGGTTGGGACAAAAACACCCCAATCTGAACCAAACTCCACTGTTCACCCCTAAGCACAACTATTGGTAATAAATGTTTCAATATATTTCAACTTGAATTTATTTTTAAACTTTGCATGGATTAAAAGCATTATAAATCAAATGTCATGCAAACAAATGCCAAGCAAGGTTTGGAATTGAAGAAGTTTTTCTGCATTCTGAGAAGCTAGCTGTCCAAGACTCGGTGGAGAACCTGGTGCAAGGCTGTAGGAGGGAGATGTTGAAGGGGAAAGCCATACAAAACAATTATGCTTTTTCCGTTAGATTTAGGATGGTACAATTTTCACAGATCCAAAAACCTCTTCCTCGTTCTGACCGTACTGATCATCTGGAGATTACTTTCTTTCACATTTCCATTTTTGCATGCTAAGACTACAACTGCAAAAATACTAGCGTCCATAGGGGAAAAAAAAGAAGACAAGACATACACACATTCCAATCCTATCCCTCCCATTGCAAAGAAACAGTCATATCTTGCAACATCATAGTAACTAAGTTTAGACTTGACATCAGAAAAAGCTAGCCAATGCAGAGAAAGTGTACAATAGCGTAAAAATATAAACATGGCATTAATTCCATAAATTAATAAAAAGTGGATTTAAATATAACAAAAAATAATCGATTTTATCAAAGATATAAAAACTTCAGCACTCTTGATGCAAATACTTCAGAAAGTAATGGTCTAGTATGCTCTGGTAAGAGGTTACCATAAGACATCCAAAGTAACAGAAATAGTTAAAATAAGAAAGCCTAACATACAAATAAAACCAAATTCAAATTCCACAAGAGACATTGATATAGAGCCTTGATTTCTTACAATCCAGTGGCGAGCACTTGAAGGATTACAGTCACGCATTGCCTGCAACTCAGACCTCAGGATTTTTTCTTCAGCAAAAAATGCATTGTTGTGGATGTTATCTTTTCCTGGGTCTTCAACTCTAACATTCACCTCAACCACCTTGAAGGGGTATAAAAAAAAATACCACAATAATTGGGTTATACATTTAAAAGCAACAAACCAAACATTTATATGCAAAAGTTACTTGAGTGTATAATTGTACAAAAATAAGTGAATATCAAAATAAAACGGTGGATAACAAAACAGAACGTGACCACTTTAACTCCAGATAAACGTTAACACTTTGCTTTAATATAAACTTATTGAGTACTATGTTATATCAACGGCCATCACCTCGATCACCTAGACGATGAGTCAAGGCAATGTGGTTTTCCGCCTTGCCTTGGCCAAGTTTGCCTCGGGTGACCGCCTCAGGCACCTCGTCCGCCTTATCCACCTCACTTACTCACCGAACCTAGGACTTTGACCACCTGTAGGAGGTACTTCGTCCACCTTATCCGCCTCTCTTACTTAATCTAAGACTTAAATGCCACCTGTAGGATACAGACCTGTTATTGGCCTAGATCCAATAAATTAAAAATTATTGTGTACTTGGTTTGGAAAGAGAGTTGATGAAGACATGCAATGATTAATCATGGTGATTGTTAGATAATAAAAAGAAAACATACTTTTAAAATAAGTGTTGCTGAAATGAGAATGTTAATATTGTTAGGTGATCATCCTAACGTAGATAGAATAAGAAATGAATATAATAGAGAAAATAAGTGAGTAACAATAATAGGAGACAAATTGAAATAAAGAGATTAAGAAAATTTGAACATATTAAACATAAACTTAAAAGAGCTCCAATTAAAAAGTAAAAAATATTAAAATAAAAAATGTGGTAGACATAAGTTAACTTTGGAAGAGAGTGATTCAATATGATCTGAATGATTTAAATATCTCTGAGGAGACAACTTTTAGGATTAAGGCTTAAGTGGAGAAAGAGAATCCATATGGATGATGATGATGACAAATAATTTAGGATTAAGACTTGAGTTAAGTTGTAAGTAAATAAGTAATAACCAAATAAGATAATCAATCATTTTGCACATCTGGCATTTTAGGTATTCGTGGCAAAGATTTGCTTTTTACAAAAGAAAAACTCTAATAACTAAGAGGAAACAAACTCTTAATGGCTTAAACACCATGTTAGAAAACAGAGAATTCATATATCACCTGGTTAAATGACTCAACAGGCTTACAATCAACAGACATATCCATCCGAGCAACAAAAAAGTGCTGGTGAACTGGTGCATACAACCCAGGAGCAATAGTTGTTCCATACTTTCTTGATTCCCCATGTTGCAGGGCTCCTAAGCTAAGAATTCCAGTAAGCTTTACTTCAGCTTCAATTTTTCCATCCTGTAGCCAGAAGGGACATGCTAAGGAACTGGTGAAAGACCAAAGATTAAGACAATTCCATGCATAACATAACTGATTCAATTTTAGTTAGACCGGGGATTAGTTCAACTTCAAGATAAAAGCATGGATAGAAGCAAATATATATACCCGGCAGGAAATTGGTGTCTCATGCACAGAATGACTTCTAATGACAATAAAATATCATCTAAAAATGAGAATGTAGAAAATTGCAGTTTACCTGATAAAAAATAAATTCAAGTGCGTCTCTGCGAAAGCTGTAAAAATGCACCTCACAAAATTAGTTCTATAAAGAGAAGGCATGTGTATCTTGCCAAGGTAGGCAAACTTGGACGATGGGAGATTAAGCTCCTTTATTTTTTAAGGGTTAACTGAATTAATGCACTTTCTAAAATCCTACATCAGCAATGAAGTGTTGGCTGCATCCATTTTTAAGCCTTTATGTGCATACATGGCTTTTAGAAAAAGGCAGAGGGGTGTTATCTACATGCAGCAAGTTGCTTAGTTTGTCTTCGTGTATCATCTACTATATGAAATGCAGCATTGTATCTGAATTTTATTTGTATGAATAAATTGTAGCAGAGACTGCTGATGTTTTGAAAACAACGAAATTCAATAAGAAATTTAAAGAAATAAGTCAAATTTACCAGAAGATCATGTCCATAAATTGACATATCTGAGAATGTCAAAAACATAACATATGACAATTAATTAAAATTACCTGATAAAAGTGCCAGAAGAAACCATACTCATAGTTAGCCACAGTACATATAAAGGACACGGTCAGCCGCCTGGACCGTCGTACTTCAGCTAACCCTGTTCTCCAATCCTGATGTTTCCATAGGATTCCATGGTCCTCTTCATGAAGACAGACACAATTTTCAATTGTCTCAACACCTCCAGTGAAATTTGTAAAGTGAGCATCAAAATACTTGATATACCCTAAACAATCGCATCCCTGTACAGAAAAATAGTTAAGACTAATTCTAGTGTCAATCAGTGTATACTGTAAACAGAAAGATGGCATAGCTAACCCTCTTAAGTGAGTGTGCATTTTTGCCAAGTCCATCCTCTCCAGCATCAAATGCATTTTTTCTGTAATGGGGTTCATTTGGGTCTCCATAGGGCACCACCATCTCTACAAAACTCAGCCTATGGGCAATGGGCCGTCGACCCCTACTGCCATCAAGATATGCAACAGAATAGATCACCAAGCCCTCTCTAGGAGTAAAACCAATTCGGAAGTTCCACTGTTGAAGTGACACAAATCAAGATGACTCTTAATCCAGATACCTTAGGACAGATATAAACCTCAAGAAAGAGACACAAAGAACAATTTTAAAAGAGACTAAAAACATGTGAGCAATATTTTGGGTTTCACCTTGCCTAATTACCTTTTGCCACTCTATGAAGTGTCCGTTTACACGAAAACTTGGACCTTCAGGTTGGATAATCTGCAGTGGTTTGACATCACTCCGGTCAACTCCACCTCTTGTTTCTCCAGATGTGTAGTTTCTTAATGGATCAGCTGGTGGTAAAGGGACCAGTTTTTGGTCTTCAAATTCGACAACAACCATATTCTGCATGTCTACAAGTACATGAATACCCTCAACAGGGCGTGCATAACCATTCTCAAGTGGGCAATCACTCTCTGTCCTACAAAATATAAGTGGCTTAGCCAGTCTGTGACTAGGAGCATCAGCTTCACTGTGATAACCAACACACCTGTCGATAAATGCCATAAGCAGGTAAAATATTGAAGGAAAGGCATAATAGTAGTATATACAAACAACAAAGTGTTACCATGGGTCAACCATTACGAGATCCATATCCTCAATGCCCCTTTTTTTCATTGCCTCTACAAATGGAGGGAATTCCTTCACAACAGCTTCACATTCGGCATATTCTACAGCATCCTGAAATTAAAAGCATTAAATAAATTACTGATTTTATTCAAAAGTGTGAGGAAAAACTTGAGCGTGAAAAAACATGCAAATATAAGGGGAACAGATACTAACCATTGGTGGCTGAACATCAGGAACAACTTCAGATGAAATAACCTTGCCCCTGTGGTGACCACCTCTAGTTGTTGCATGCACCTCTGAAAGTTCGACAACCCAGATACTTGTCTCATTTGATTTCTTGTTATAAACCACAAGCCTGGCCCGCCTTGGTGGAAGCTTGCTTGGAATTACAGGTCCACCTTTTGCTTTGGGTAAGAGAGATGACTGGAAGGGAGGGAAAAAGTATGCATCTGCCAGTGCAACTATACTTTTGTCTGGTTCTAGCAAGGCAACTTCAATAAACCTCATGCTATCTCTGACCTGGAAATAGCCTTATATCAATCAAACATGCATTTACCATATCAAATAAAGAGGTTTATCAAGAAAGCTATCATGCACAACCTCAGGGGTTGAACCAGCAGCCCTCACTGTCCCTACAGCAACAACAATTTCAGCGGCAGATAATGGATTTAACGGATGGACAGTTTGAGCTCTTGTCATCATTTGGATCCCTGCATATAAAAGTCACGGTTAAATAGCTTCAGTGGAACAAAAACAACAGGAAATAATCTGCATAATCCAAAGAAGCAAAGAATGGAATACCAGTGTAACTGTAACATGATGTCCCCCATTCCACAAGAATGTCCTTTCAACTAAGCAATAAAATGACAGCAGAAACAAGCAATTTTTTAAGTATAAAATGATCACAACCACATTCTTAGCTCTCTCTGTCTTACTAACTCTTCCAGCTAGGAACCGCTTATGCTAAAGAATCTGATACTACTAACAGCCATATATCCTTCAGTCAAAAAGTATGAACTAACTAAAATTTCCCATATGGTACACATTTGAGAAACTGAAATTAGACGAATGAAAGATAGCTCAGGTTGATCTTTCTCTAGGACCATGAATGCATGATTTTGATTGAAACATGATAAAGCATCATCTTGCTACCAAACTCTTTGACCTAAAAGAGATGGATAAGCACTACATTCTCGAAAGAGCTAAGATAAGAGTTCTTGCGTCGGCAAACCACCAATTACTTAAGAGTATATCAACCCCTGTTACTCAGCATTCCAGCAGCATGATGCCCATCGTCATATTACCTGATTTCCATGCAACCTTTACAAACTGATTAAAAGTGCGATTATATCAGTTTATAAGCGTCTGATAAAGACCAGCGGGCGAGACACCAAGACATCGAATCTTCTCGCTGATTTTTTTTTTTTTTTTGCGTTGTACACATCGCAGAAGACATTTCATGCCTTCTCTTGACATAACCGCCTGATATGAGAAAATCCATAAGATGCGGTAGTGGTAGGCATCTTCGTCTCACCGACACTCTACCAGTGCTCTACGATTTACCACTGTCTAAGATGCGCATGCCATACGGCGAGACTCACGCATGACAACGATCAGCTCCCGCAAACCCTCAGATTACATCAGGTTGAGAAGTGAGAACAAAAAAAAAGGGCCAGAAGAAAAAAAACGAAGAGCGATCCCAGAATGCCAAGCATAATTTCTCCTAGCCAGAACACTAACGTTGGGAAGGAGCAACGTGGAAACGTGGATCACTACCTTTAGCGGAAGGCTTAGCCGGTGTTGCTTCTGGCACGTCATCGACGGGGCTGATGATGGATGCCATGGCCGCCGCAGCGGCCGATCGTTTATCGTCTCCTCCCCAATCCGTCACCATCCCACCGGTACGCTTGCCGCCACCAGTGGGAGGGGGAGACGAGCAGCAGGACGTCGCTTTTTCCGGAGTTGCGGCCATTGCAGGGGGTTGGCAAGCTCACCGATTCCGCCGTAGTCGTTGCAGTCGCCTCCACAATCTGACATACAGCAGATCGTACTCTCCTGCTCTCTGAAACAGAGGGATGCACCCTCGTTCCCCCCCAGCCCTCCTCGTAAGCCCGTACACTCTAACCCCTTCCTTGGCCACCGCTGCCGCAACGGCGAAACGGCTTTATACTACTCTCTCTCTCTATCAAAACAGCTTCTTCCTTTGTATGCTGCTTTGTAGGGCTGTAAACGGGTCGAATTTGGTAGAGGATTTACCAGAATCCGATTCTGATTCTGATAAAGGTTAAGGAGTTTCGATTTCTATTCCGATAATTTCGGAATCACTATGTTCCGATTTTGATCTGATTCCGATTTCGTTATCGAAATCGGAACCGAATTCGATAAAATCTGAAATACATATTAAATATTAAATTTTATTCAAAAGTGAGTCAATAATTTACATATAATTAATAAATTTTGATATAATCTTCTTAAAATTTTATTTTTATTATTTTATCAATTTATATATTATATTTTATAATTTATTTAATTTTATTTTATTTAATTTTATTTATATATAATTATTTTTTTATCAAAATCGAATTAACGAAAACGGAACCAACTGATTCCGATTTCGATTCCGATAAGTTAGCGGAATATCCGATTCCGATTCCGATAACTTATAAGATACAAAAACAAGTTTCAAATCCGTTAATTTTTATCGAAATCAAATCCGAATATCGAAATATCCGAATCCGTTTACACCCCTGCTTCTTTGCGTGCGGCACTAGGTTTTAAACGGCGCGGATGTATGATTTTTATGTTTAATAACTCGATATCCACCCCCTATTAAAATTTAAATACAGAAAGAATAAAAAGCCACGTCAGCCGACTAACCAAGTACTAGAGAGAGAGAGAAAAAGGACGAGGTTTTTTATTTTACAATAGTCGTCCGGAGTAAATCACTGTAGTTCGATTTGGTTCGTTCGGTTTAAAACTGATGATTAAACAATTATTATCTAAACTATAATTATAGGCACCCCTGCGAAGAGGCACGTCGGATTTGGGAAAAGGGATGTGGGTGTGTGGTCACCGCCCCCTCTGAACGGTACAGCAGGCGGAGGGAGGAGAAGAGAGTAGGGGTGGCCATTACTCGGTTCAACCTGAGAAACCGAACCAATCCAACCCGAAATCGTCGGGTTGGGTCGGGTTGACATTGGGGTTCGGGTTAATCGGGTTCCAAAAATTTTAAACCGATTTAACCCAACCCAAACCGAAAATCGATTACTGTGCTGCCATTTCACAGGCCAGGCTCATGTGCGTGTAAACGCTTCTAAAGGAGGAAGAAACCTTGAGTATATAAGATGCAAAAGCTATTTGGATGATCCGATGTGGGACAAAAGCAAAGAGAACTTTTCAAACACCAACTGCGCTCCTCTTTTGTCCCATATCGGCTGTCACAGATTTCTTTTCTTCAAAGAAGTCTTCAAAAGAAGGGGACCATGTAACATATACGCTCACGGTTGATGGGGGTTTGAGGGAACCTATCAGACACTTCTAATGCTTTATTAAAGTTAATAAAATAAATCTTTACTTGATAACTATGCTTTAGTCATTATTTATTAATTTAAATTATTATTTAATGAGTTTCATCGGTTTAAACCGAACCAACCCGAAATAAGTTGGATTGGTTTGGTTCGGTTTGGAAGGTGATTTTGGTTTGGTTCGGGTTAGAAATTTTTGGCCTCAACCCGGACCAAACCGACCCGTGCTCACCCCTAGAAAAGAGGGGGGTCCGCGACTCCGCGTCAGCGTACGTGGAAGGTGACCAAGGGAGAGGACGGTGGGACACAGGAGACGCTTCGGAGGAGGATGGGCACAAACTACTTTCTTTTTTCTTTTTTCTTTTTTAACGGCAACATCACATTCTAATTCATTTATAATATAAAAAGTACAGAAATGATAATGCAACCACAATAAACTGAAAATAGAAGGACACACGGTCAAACGAGAAACTACTAAAGTTCCAACATAACGCATCTTTTCGAGATGACTCAAACATAATCACATAGCGACCGACACGTAAGAGTATCCGTAAGGTTGCACAACAGATAAAGAGACTCTATCAAAGGAGTTTGATAATTGTCACAAGATTGAAGAATCACACCAGATAGGTGTGGATATTGCCCAGACCATCGGCCTAGAAATGAGTAACATGACTATGAAGAGAACCAGAAAAAATAAATACAAAGGAACTCGACCTAAAGACAACAAACATAAGTAGAAACCCTAATAAAACAAAGTGACATAGGTATGCTGAACTCCACAACTCCAGCACAACAAAAAGAGACAAAATGCCTAAACTCATGTTTAAGCGAAACACTAGAGAAGGAGAGTGGGAGGGAGGTTTTCCTCCCTCTCAAAATAAAATGACTTTAAAACAGCAAAATAGACAACTGTGAAGGGGATCCGCAGCGTGGGATGTCGCCCAAGGGCTTGTCGAGTGAGGGGATGAAGATAGCATCGAGGGGAACCGCCTCGAACGAATGGGAGCCGCCGCGTCGAGGATTTCACCGCGAGCAAAAGGGTCCGCCGGAGCCGATGGAACTTCCAGGGTGTCACCGTGGCGAGGGGGGCCGCCGCGAGGGTTTCGCCACGGCGAGGGTGTCGCCACCGCGAGGGAGACTGCCGCGAGGGTGTCATCGCGGCGAGGGGGGCCACCGGTCTCCGCAAGGGTTTCGCCTGGGCACAAACTACTCAGACGGATGTTACTTCAACTTTAGTCATTATTTTATGCTCTATTTGGTTAGAGTTTCATTTTTGATATTGATATTAATATTTTCAAATGTCGAAGTATCAATATCAAAAGTAATAAAAGTGGACACTTGTATTACATAATATGTTTTGTTTGCACTACAAATTTTAAAATTGAAACAATTAACCAAACATCTCTTAATAGTTCCTATCAATATTAATTTTAAAAATGATAGTTATAAAGGTACTTAATAGTGTTACCAAATAGGACATTATGTTCGACGGACAAACTTCTTTTTGTTTAATACCCTGTTTGGTTAGAGTTTCATTTTTGATACTATATCAATATTGATATTAATATTTTCAAATGTTGGAGTATCAATATCAAAAGTAATACAAGTTGACACTTGTATTAAAAACTATGTTTTGTTTGTACTACAAATTTTAAAATTAATATAATTAACCAAACACCTCTTAATGGTTCTTATCAATATCAATTTTAAAATTGATAGTGATAGAGGCACTTAATAGTGTTATGATACAGGACGTAAAGTCCTATATGTTTGAGTTTTGACTTGTTTAATTATATTGATTGAGTTTTTTTACAATAAGGCCTCAATATTAAATGTATTTTCTTTTAAATCTTTAGATTTCAGTATGTTAAATTTTTAACATGTTTTTAAATAAACTCTGGTTAATGCCCTGTTTGGTTAGAGTTTCAATTTTGGTACTATATCAATATTGATATTAATATTTTCAAATGTTGGAGTATTAATATCAAAAGTAATATAAGCGGACACTTGTATTACATGATATGCTTTGTTTGTATTATAAATTTTAAAATTGATACAGTTAATCAAACACCTAATAGTGTTACCAAACAGGACGTAAAGTTCCGTTTGTTTTAACTTGGAACCGTATTTGGTCCAAAAGGATGGGATAGATTTATGTGGCGTTTGATTTAACTTGATGAAATGTTTACGTCTTGATCTTAGTCTCTCTTAAGAGACAAAATGTTACGGAATGCTTGATTGCACAATAAAATATTTTTTATATGTGACTTCCGCGAAGCCTTATACATGGAGGCAATTAGGTTATTTTTTGTTTGTTTGTTTGGCATATTTAATAATAGTCTTTTTTTTTTTGAACAACACCACCACCACAGACTATTTCATATATAGAATAACAAAGTACACGAACGATAATACAACCACTAGACCCACAGGAGCATGACAGATGAACAAACTTAGAACAAACAAAGTTCTAACACCATATATCTTTTCGAGAAGACTCAAACATAACCACTTAGCGACTGGCACGTAAAAGTGCTCGTAAAGTCGCACGGCAAGTAAGGGGACTCCATCAGAGGAGTTTGATGATTGCCAAGAGACCGGAGGATCACACCAAATAGATGTGGAAGTCGCCCAAGTCATCGGTCTCGAAAGGAGTAGCCTGGCTACGAAGAGAACCAGAAAAGATAACATAAAAGTACCCGACTGCAAGACAACAAACACACGTAAAAAACCTAAGAAAATAAACAGACATAGATACGCCGAACTCCACACATCCAGCACTATAAACAGAGACAAAAAGCTTAAACACATGTTTAAGCAAAACGCCGGAGAGGGAGAGTGGGAGGGAGATTTCCCTCCCTCCCGAACAAAAACAACTTCAAAACAGCGAAAGAGACGACTACGAAGGAGATTCTCGGCTAAGATTTCACCGCGAGCAAAAATTGCCGGAGTCGAAGAGTCGCGAGGAAGATTACAGTCACCGCGTCTAGGAGGCCGCTGTGTGGGAGTCTTCGCTGCAGAGAAAGTCCGCCGCGAATGATTCGCGGTGAGGGTGTCGCCGCCGCGGACCGCTGCAAGGGTTTCGCCGCCGCTATAATAGTCATTTGACAGCTAGTTCTTTGGAACAGAGTAGATTCAAACAAAGCGGATCTTCTCATTTCAAGTTCGTGATTTTCAGCCGCCCTATCCGTCTAATATTCTGATCCATCTTCAACCTGCTTAATTAGTTGATTTTTAAGCATCATTTGGAGCCTTGACCCCTCGCCTTGATTATTTATGCAGATAGCAACAGAAACTGTCACTCACCAATCAAGCACAGGAATATAGGATCCTCCGAGATTTTCCCATGGTCCATCATCTAATCGCCCCCACTTTCCGGTACCTGCCTGCAACCGAGGCCGTTGAGCAGGGGGGCGGTTGCTCGTGGCTTGGTTTGATTTGATTTGTATGAGTGTGTCTTTTCTCCGACAAAATGAAACAAAAAGCAATCTCTCCAAATCAAATTGAACCGAAAACTACTTGTTTCGGTTCACCAAACTTCTTGCTTTTGGTACGGATCATTCTTTTATTATGGTACAAATATATAACTTTATTTTGTCTGTGGCAAATCATATCCTATCGAAATTTAGTGTATTCATTTATATATTTTATTAATTTTATCTGAAAAGCTCTTTAAAATTTTTTTTGTAAATTTTTTTACAAATAGGATATTGTATATAGATTAAAATAAAATATTTAAATTAATCTAAATATGAATATAAACAGAATTCGAAATTCTAATATTCTGATTTGATTTCGATAAAAAATAACGGGTTCAAAATTTATTTTTATATTCTATAAGTTATCGGATTCGAAATCGAATATTTCAGTAGTTTATTAGAATCGAAATCGAAATCAGTTGATTTTATTTTTGTTAATCCGATTTTAATAAAATATAAATATAAATAAAATAAAATAAAGTTAAATAAAATATAAATGATAAAATTAATGTTTCAAAGATATTATATCAAATTTTAGTAATTATATATAAATTATTAATTTATTTTCGAATAAAAATTAATATGTAATATACATTTCAACAATTATCAGATTCGATTTCGATTTCAATAATAAAATTAAGATCGGATCAAAATTAAAACATAGTGATTTCGAAAATTATAGAATTAAAACCTCTTAACCTTATCGGAATCGAATTCCGATGATTCCACGGTCAAATCTAACCTGTTTACGGCCCTAAATCCGAGTTACTCCATTTATCAACGTATTTAAGTTTCAAAAATCTGAGAAATTGAATCGGATCTCGGATCAAATCATCTTGCTTTGATTTGATTTTCCGAGTCGGAACCACACACGTCGGGGGCATCTTACCGTGGCGTCCGAGTGCGGGGGTATGACGTGGCGACCGGAGTACGATCCAATGGTTGGCCGGCGTGTCGTGGCCACGTCACAGCGTCGCAGATATATAGAAGATGATGTGATCCGGACGATTATTTAAGAGTCGACGACAACGACGAGCCAGATTTTTAATCGACCGGATATTCCGAGCGCCCGAGCAGCGCGGCAGATTCCTTCCCGCGCAACCCCACCACCGGCCGGAGCGGTCGACAAGAAGGCGCGAACGCGGCGCGATCCGGAAAGCCGTCGGTCGTGCAGTCCAGCTATCAGAAAACTAAAAATAAAAGCATAAAGGCCTGCGTTCTTATCTACCTCTCTGACTTCGCACGCATCTTCACGCAACCCGACCGATCGGTCAGTGCGCCTATCAAGTTACCGAGACGAGATTGGCTCGGTCCGGCGGCGGGGAGGTGGGCCCCCATCCCGTTGGCGTGGTACGTGGCGGGTCGCGTCGCGTCAACGCTGTCGTGCGCGTCCATCGTGGCGGGCCACGTGGGCCGTGGCGGCCCAGGTCCTTGTCCCACTTTTTAGCCTTTTTGAGTGACAGGTGAGCTGGACTATATATATATAGATATATTATAAATGGTGGTAACGGATGAGCGCCGCCGGTGTCCGGGAGTCTCTCTCTCTATTTGAAACACGGTATTATATTCATTCATACTGAGCTACAAACGATACAGAGTTTATACAACTATACATCGACAACATGAAAACAAACGACCAAGTTAACAAGAGAGTGATCTTAGAAAAAAAAATTTCTAAGAGATGATCATACCACCATGAAATGACCAACACACAAACATGCCAACGTGGTCGGGTGGTAGAGAAAAGAACTCCTTCAAGGGAGTTGAACAACTTCATCAAGACCGGAAGATCACTCCAAACAGGAGTGGATAAGCCCTAGACACACGGTCTCGACAGATTCTTAGCGTCTAAGACGCTAAAATCAGCGGATGAAGAGACGAACCTCGGTCGCTGGACTACTAACAACAACAACATAAAGGAAAAACGAGAAAGACTTAAATAAGCCGAACCCCACGATTCCAAGACAACAAAAAGGAACAAAATGCCTAAAAAAATGTTAGGCCGAGTGTTGGAAAAGGGGGATTGGGAGGGAGGGGCCCTCCCAAGACTAAACCGACCTCAAACCGCTGGGGGGGGATCCGCCGGAGAGGAGAGCCGCTTGGGAGGATGTCCGCCGGGGGAGTTGTCCGCCGGAGAGGAGAGCCGCCGAGGAGGAAGTCCGCCGGGGGAGGGGGCCGCTGCGGGGGAGAAGCGCACACGATGTTCCGCCGACGGGAATGCCAAACGAGCGTTCCGCCAGGGGGGATCCGCCGAAGAGGAGATCCGTCGGGGGTTCCGCCGCGAGCAAAGGGGCCGTGGCGAGGGTTCCGTAGCGGCGAGGGTTTCGCCGCCGCGAGCGCTACCGGGACGAGCGCGAGAGTCTCCCCCCTGCTGTATCTGTACCTGGGGCCTGCCTTTTCCCCCGGCGTCCTCGTCCGCGTAAATTTCTTTTATCTAACCGATTTTAATGCGATATTGTGATAAATAGGGTATCGGTGCAAGAAGAAGAAGAAGAAGAAGAAGAAGAGGAAGAAGAGGAAGAAGAGGAGGAGGCATTTGCTGAAGCTACTTTTTATCTATCTCGCTGGTCGATCTCTTTCTTATCATCACATTAAAATTTTATTTTTTTTACTAAAAATCCCTAAGTGTCTGATTCAATTATCCACCTCTTCGGCTATAGTTAAGGGTCTTATTGTTTGTTCAGGGATGTTGTTCACGTTGTCGGGAGGTTATTAGTTTCGACAACACTTGTGTCTTTACGATGTGATCATCCGACCTCCATGTCAGATTCTACGAAGAGAGTTATTACTTATAGACCATCAAAATATACTAATGTGTAAGTCCATTCTACTTTGAGACAACTTTCGGTAGTGCTGAAGATGAAGTCTAGGAGCACTTCTAAAATTAAGTCTTTCTCTGCGTTTACCATCTTGGGTCTCTATATTGTGTTGTTTCTACGTGAGAAACTCTTATGTATCAAGACAACCAATCGTATGTATCCGACTAAGGTATCGGTTATGTCTACGATATCTTCTTCCATCGTAACATAGTAAGGAATAGCCTTTGTTTAAAAATAAATAAATAAATCGGTCGCAACGGGCAATGATGCCGTCTTTTTATTATAACTTTTATTATAATTTTTTGTACGATAAAAAATATATTAAAATATAAAATGAATCAACTCATTACATATAATTATCATGTTTGGAGGGATGTGATAATAGAAAAAAGTAATTACCATACATGACTAAACAAAGTGAGGGGATCTAGGGCTGAGCACAGTTTGGTTTGATCTGGTTTATAGCAAAAAAATTCAAACAGGATTAAACTGAACACCCACCTCAAACCGAACCGAACCAAACCACTATAAATCAGTTTGATTCGCTTTGAACTAAATTAAACCATAATTTATTACTTAAAGAAATTAAGATAACAAAATTACTTAATTAAATAAATATTTTAATCTTTATTTCCCAACAAAAATTTAAAATGAGCTATTACTCATGGAGTATGCTCACGTGGGGTGGGGGTGGAGCGAAGTTAACGTTTGGCCACATGGAAAGTTTTGAAGAGAATTCTAGAAAGTAGGTGTTTGGGTACATCCGATGTGAGACTAAAAAAGTGAATAGTGTACATTACAATTGAAGGCATTTGTCCCACGTCATATGTTTTAAAGTTTTTTTTTTTTGAAGAACGACATGACCATATTCATTCATACAAGACTAAAGAGAGTACATAGTTTGTACAATGGTAAAGATAAAACAGTAAAATATTAGATCGAGTTATCAAGAGAGTTATCTTGGAAAAATAAATTTTCAAGAAAAGACCGTATCACCACGATTTGACCAGCACACACAGGTGCAAACATGATTGGGTAATAGAAATAAGAACTCTTTCATAGGAGTTCGACAACTGCATCGAGACCGGAATATCACTCCAAACGGGAGTAGATAAAGCCCAAACTAACGGTCTTGAGAGAGGATTAGCATCTAAAACGCTAATAGAAACAAAGTCAAAGTTATAACTCGGCCTCTGAACTACAGACATCAACGAAATAGAAAAAAGACGAAACAAACTTAAGTAAGCCGAGCTTCACAGATCTAACACAACAAAAAGATACAAAATGCCTAAAAATATTTTTAGGCAAAGTGTTGGAAAAAGGAGAGTGAGAAGGAGGGAGGTCCCTCCCAGAACTAAACCGACCTCAAAACGACTATGTTAATAACACGAACAAAGGATCGATCACCGGTTGAGAGTACACTGGTTACAAAGAAAACCGGCAGGAGTGCCGTGAGAGAATGCCGCCGCAGGGAGAAGCTCAGTGTGAGGGTGCTGCCCTGCCGAGGAAGAGCCGCAGCAAATAGCCGGACGTCGGGAGGCTCGATCGGGTGAGAGCTTCTACCGGGGAGGGAAACCGCTGGGCGTGGGTTTCCGTGGGGGAGAGAGTTCGCTGGGAAAGAGTTTCGCCAGGCGTCGAGAGACTCGCACGGGTGAGAGCATCCGCCGGGGAGGGTTATCGCCGGGAAGGGAAGTCGCGGGAGAGGGAACCCGCTGGGAAGATGCTGCGATACACGGAAGGCTCACCGACAAGGGGTTGGGTCGTCCCGCCGGCGTGAGGAGGGGCTCGGTGCCACAGGAGTCCACGTCTTCGTCTGGCGCACTGCAGAAGCTCACATCACGGGGTCCACGTCTTCGTCTTCCCTGGGTAGCATCATTTATTATTTTGGGATATTATTATTAAATTTTACGATGAAGATATAATTTAGTACTATCTTATAGTTTCTTTTTTTTTGAATCACAGTACTATATTCATTCATACTAAGATACGAACGATATAGAATTTATACAACCATACATCGACAACATTGAAAACAAACGACCGAGTTAACAAGAGAGAAATATTGGAAAAAGAAATTTCCAAGAGATGATCATACGGCCACGAAATGACCAACACACAAACATGCCAACGTGATCGGGTGGTAGAGATAGGAACTCCTTCAAGGGAGTTGAACAACTTCATCAAGACCGGAAGATCACTCTAAACAGGAGTGGATAAGCCCCGGTCTTGAAAGATTCTTAGCATCTAAGACGCTAAAATCAGCGGATGAAGAGACGAACCTCGGTCGTTGGACTACTAACAACAACAGCATAAAGGAAAAACGAGAAAGACTTAAATAAGCCGAACCCCACGATCTAAGACGCTAAAACTATCTTATAGTTTCATGAGTATCTTTTTGTGTGGATGCTTTTAATGGGTACTCTCTTGTATTCTGTAACTTAAATTATTTTTACTCTTAATTTTAATGTATTTAGATAGCACGCGTGGAATCCGTGTATAACGATCACTAATCATATCACTCGTTAAATATTTTTTTGCGGATAGTATGACAGATCTAATATACCCGTTAGTGTGTGCTGTTATCATAATTAGCAAATAATAACTGGACATATTTTTTATTTATAGGATGTGATTAAGAATAATGCCACTATCTATTCTGTGTATTGTCCACAATGAAGTTACAGCTTAAAACTCAGATAAATTTTGCTCTATTTTTAATCTCAAATTATTTGAAACTAAATATATAAAGTTTTCTTCGCTCGCCCAGCTAGTTTCTCCTCGTAACACTTGTTGCCGTCGTTGACATACCCTCCGCATGATCCCCCCATACGTATATTAATATTATAATAAATATAAATAAATATAAACTATTAAAATTACGACATATAAATACTAAAACAATCAGACATATTATTTAAAACATAATAATAAAGTAAAAGTCATTTTATTTTTTTCAAAAAAAAATTAAATTAAAATTATTATTATATTATTTCATTTTCGACACCAGAATTAGAATGGGAATGAGATTAAAATATCATAATTCTGAACCGATCAAAATCAGAATATGGGGTGTTTGGTTGTATGATACTAAACCAAACGAAAGTTTTTATTTTAATTTTAAAAAATTATAAGAAAACTTGTTAAAAGATGTGTTTGATATTAATGGCAATTTTATGTTTTGAAAGTAATTTTCTTCTTAAACAAAAGAGAGGATCTCATTTCTTTCTTTTTTTCTTGTGGTCCCTCTAGGTGTGGGCATTAATCAGGTCAACCCAATGACCCGACCCGAACCAACCCGAAATCGTTGGTTTGGTTCGGGTTGAAGATTGTCTTCGGGTCTATCGGATTGCAAAATATTCAATCTGATGAAAACCGAACCAAACCACAACCCGAACAACCCAGCTACCTCCCCATCCCACCAGCCAGCGGCCCATTAACCCGTTTGTTGAGTTGTTATGGAGGAGTATATAAACATGGCAAGCACTTTAAAACATATGATGTGGCAACTTTCCTTGCTCGGCGGTCTCCCTTCCCGGCGGCAACCCTCTCCGACGGCCTCCCTCCCTGGCAGTAACCCTCATCGGCGGCTTCCCTCACTCGGCAGTCTCCCTCGTCGGTAGCCTCCCTCGCTACAAGGGCAGTTTCCCTTCCCGGCGGCAACCCTCGCCGGCGGGCTCCCTCCCTGGCAGCTTCCCTCGCTCGGCGGTCTCCCTCGCCGGCGGTAACCCTCGCTCGGCGGACTCCCACCCTAGCGGCATCCCTCACCGGCGGACTCCCTCCCGGCGGACTCCCCTTCCTGGCGATAACCCTCCCCGGCAGATGCCCTCACCCATGCGAGCCTCTTGATGCCCGGCGAAACCCTTCCCCAGCAAACTCTCTCCCCGGAGGAAACCCACACCCAGCGGTTTCCCTCCCAGGCGGAAGCCCTCACCCGTTCGAGCCTCCCGACATCTGGCTGTTTGCTGCGGCTCTTCCCCGGCATGGTAGCACCCTCGCGCTGAGCTTCTCCCAGCGGTGGCATCCCCTCGCGACACTTCTGTCGGTTTTCTCTGTAGCCAGCGTACTCTCAACCGGTGATCGATCCTTTGTTCGTGTTATTAGCATAGTTGTTTTGAGGTCGGTTTAGTTCTGGGAGGGAGGTCCCACTCTCCCTTTTCCAACACTTTGCCTAAAAATGTTTTTAGGTATTTTGTATCTTTTTCTTGTCTTGGATCTGTGGAGTTCAACTTACTTAAGTTTGTTCCGTCTTTTTTCTATTTCGTTGATGTCTGTAGTCCAGAGGCTAAGTTATAACTCCGACTTTGTTTCTATTAGCATTTTATACGCTAATCCTCTCTCGAGACCATTAGTTTGGGCTTTATCTACTCCCGTTTGGAGTGATATTCCGGTCTCGACGCAGTTGTCGAACTCCTATGAAGGAGTTCTTATTTCTATTACCCAATTATGTTTGCACCTGTGTGTGCTGGTCAAATCGTGGTGGTACAATCTTTTCTTGAAAATTTATTTTTCCAAGATAACTCTCTTGATAACTCGATCTAATGTTTTACTGTTTTATCTTTACCATTGTACAAACTATGTGGGAGAAGCCCTCACGGAAGCCCTCGCCAGCGGTAGCCCTCGCCTGCGGAAGCCCTCGCCGGCGGACCCCCCCTCTCCGACAGAAGCCCTCGTCTGGCGTACTCCATCCACCCGACGGAACCCCTCCACGGAAGACCCCTCCGTCTGGAGAAACCCTCACATCCGACTTTAGCCCTCGCCTGCGGAAGCCCTCGCAGGCGGACCCCCTCCCTGGCAGAAGCCCTCGCCTGGCGGACTCCATCCGCTCGACGAAACCCCCCCCCCCCCCCCCCCCCCCGTTTTGTCCCCCTCCAGCTTACCCCCTCGATCCCTTTCTCTTCTAGCATCCCCGGCGCCCCACTTCCCTTTCTGTCCTCTCCGATGCCTCCCCCTCACCCTACCCTCTCCGACCCCCCTCCCCTCCCCTCGCCCTCCCCCCTTGAGGGATCCTCCCCCGACACCCTCACCTTTAGACGGACCACCTCCGCCTACCCCTAAACACCCCCAACGTACCCCTCTAGTGCACCGTAACCCACCTCCACCCGCCCCAAAACCCTCTCTGGCGTACCCCCACTCGCCCCGCAGCCCACTTCGGTTTACCCCCTCCTTGCTATGCGGCCCTCTCCAGTCTCCCCTCCACCTAATCGGCACAACACCCCATCACTAGTCCCTCCTCGCTCTACCCCCTTTTAACCCCTCCCGATAATCCATTGCTACAAACCATCTCTAGCAACCCCTTCTCCTCACCCCCTCCCCCTTTTGAAATCTCCTGATCCCCTCCAACCTCCTTTGGTTATATACTCTCCCGCCATCTACTTCTCTCTCCCTCCTTTTCATCAATTTTTCTCCTCACTTTCCCAACTTCATCAGGCAGGGTTCTTTCGCATGGATCAACAATCTCTGCTTCCAACACTGTATCTCCATCATCGGTATTTGTGTCTACTATTTTGAGCACTTTATGATTTGGGAGGAGGTTTTCCCCTCCTCCCAAATAATTATGGCTTGTAGTGTCACTCTTGCTCCAGCACTATGCCTAAATACACTTTTATGTTTTTTGTTTTTTTTGTCATGCTGGAGCTTGATAGTTCGGTTTATCTATGTTGGTGTCTTGTATTCTAAGTTTTGTTTAGCTTTGTCGTTACGTGGTCAAGATCCGCCTTGATATCTTTTCTTGTTATGTTCATAGTCATCCAACTTATTTCAAGATCGTTAGTTTGGGCGGTATCTACACCTTTTTGGTATGATCATCCGATCTCGTGACAGTTATCGAACTTCGTTGATGGAGTCTCTATCTCTACTGTTCGACCTTTCAAACATTCATATGTGTTGGTCGATTTGTGATGTTTCTTAAAAATGATTTCTAAGGAAATTTTAACTATCTTTGCGTCACGCGGATGTCTTTTAATTTTAAGTTTATTGTTGTATCTCGGTGTTATATTTGTCTCTCAAAAAAATTTATACAAACTATGTACTTTGTTTAGTCTGCTCCTGTCGTTCAAAAAAAAAAAACTCCCGTGGCACCGTCCGATAAATAAAAAGTCTTCGTTACGCAGCACGTGCGCTCGGAGTTCTTCCCGGCTCGGATGACGTGTATACGACGGCCACCCTCTTCTTCTATCTTTTCTTTTTTTTTATGCTGCCGTGGCACGTGAGGGCCGCCGCTTGCGCAGCTGGATCTCGCATCACCCGCTTCCCGTGATTCTTCTCTGAGCGGTGCACGTCATCGGGCGGACGTGAGTCTTTTTGCGTCTTCAAGCGGCGGAACAGCCTGGAAGGAAGCGATTCCACGTGGCGGCGACCGGACGATGAGGATGAATCGTCCTCCGCGTTGCTGCTGAGCTGGATCGACGCACTTGCCCCCCCTAGATTAATTTCTCTGAATAATCATCAACAAGCTCAGTAATACATTTTACTAAAGTTATTTTGTATTACAATTATTTATGGATTATTAATCTAATCCGTATTTTACTAACCCTCTCCTGTATTTACCGGTGGTCATAGATAAGTTAAGCCGAGTTTAACACCCATCGTACAAGCCAGGTCATTTATTGATAAGCAGAAGAACTTCCTCCTGGCCGCTCCACTGGAAAACGCAAGCAATATAAGACAAGGAGCTGCCGTGTAAAATATATTCTACGCAGAGTGCAAATCACCTCGGCAGAGTGTTTGAGTACGTAGTCTCGGATCCCTCTTATAAATGACATCATTTAATATCTTGGAAGATAAAAAATTATTAAAATATCAATTAAATGATGGTATTTATGTGAAGGGCACGAGATTACTGTCTCAGACATCCTCTCGAGATGATATGTATATACTATACAGTGAATATAGGTAGGGGTGGACACGATTCGGGTGGATCTGATTTAGACCATTCTTTTCAAATCGACCGAATCAACTTCTCAAATCAAACCGAACCAAACCGATGGTTCGGTTTAAATTGAAAATGCCTAAAATTATTTAAATTAATTATTTTTTACACATATATAATAATTTTTAAGTTAAAATAATCAAAATAAATATGATTTTCCTCCGGGCTACTGCCGGATCAGAGAGACAGAGGGGGGTAGCCGTGTAGGGTAAGAGCCCCAAATCAGATGCGGACGGGTAGCAATAAATTCTTGCGGACATCATTTTCCTCCGGGCTATCGCCAGATCAGATGAGGACAGCTAGCTGAAGCGGGGCTTCCAGGCCCATTTGAGCTCGTGGGCCTGTAAATGGGCTTCCGAGTGCGGAACCCATGCTGGCCCGTCTTTTAACCGTGCTTGAGTTCAGGCCCACGCCCACGAGGATTCAGGAAATGCCTCCTAATTTTGCTCTTTCCATGTCTCTTCTATTCTTAGCATACGCGGGGTTTGGAGTACAGGATCGTTTCGTGCTTTAATATTGCGTCCTTTACAAAGCTGACATTTGTCAATACCCAGAAATTTTATATTTATATATTTGTGCATATATATATGTGTGTGTGTATATTCTTCAGGTTTTAATGCCTTGCATCAGGTAACATTTGTTAGTCATAGCGTCGAAAATGATACTACATCAATTTTGATATTGACATTTTGATGTCAATATAAGTTTACACCGGAGGCAGGATGTGGGAGACGGAACATCTGCACGCCCCTGCCAAAACGTGGTCGTGGCCTTGGGTATCCCAGTCCTCCACGTCCTGAAAAACTTCGCGTCTTTCTCGAGTCCCACTACGCACTCAGGCGATGGCCTCCATGGCGGTAACGACGCCTTCCGACTCCAGGAACCATCCCTGACTAGCGTCCACGAAGCTCGTTCTCCCTGATGGCCTGGTTGGGTAGACTATCAAAACTGATACTATATGAGTATTGATATTGATATTTCTAGAAGATTGAGTATCAAAATCAAAATTGATACAAGTTGACACTTGTATTACATAACATATGTTGTTTGCACTACAAATTTTAAAATCGATACAATTAGTCAAACATCTTGAAGTGATTACTAACAATATCAATTTTAAAATTAATAGTGATAGAGATGTCTAATAATGTTACCAAACAGGACGTAATGACCCGTTTGGTTACGGTTTCAAATTTGATACTATATTAATATTGATATTGATAATTTTAGAGGTTGGAGTATCAATATCAAAATTGATACAAGTTAATACCTTGTTTGGTTAGAGTTTCATTTTTGGTACTATATCAGTATTGATATTAATATTTTCAAATGTTGGAGTATCAATATCAAAAGTAATACAAGTTGACACTTGTATTACATAATATGCCTTGTTTGCACTACAAATTTTAAAATTGATACAATTAACCAAACACCACTTAATAGTTTCTATCAATATCAATTTTAAAATTGATAGTGATAGAGATACCTAATAGTGTTACCAAACAGGGTGTAACACTTGTATTACATAATGTGTTTTGTTTTCACCATCAATTTCAAAATCGATACTATTAACCAAATAATTCTCGGTGATTACTAGGAATATCAGTTTTAAAATTGATGCTAACAGAGGTGTCAAATAGTGTTACCAAACAGGGCCTAATGCCCTGTTTGGTTAGAGTTTCATTTTTGGTACTATATCAATATTGATATTAATATTTTCAAATGTTGGAGTATCAATATCAAAAGTAATACAAGTTGACATTTTTATTACATAATTTGTTTTGTTTGTACTATAAATTTTAAAATTGATACACTTAGCCAAACACCTCTTAATGATTCTTATCAATATCAATTTTAAAATTGATAGTGATAGAGGTACTTAATAGTGTTACCAAACAGGGTGTAAAGTAGGCGGTGGGGAGCGGAGTGCGTATACAGCGCCGATGGTCATCCACGAACAAGAAGTAGTCAGCATCCTGCGGCGGCGGCGGCGCCACCTGCTCGTCGATCCATCGTCTTCAGCGGGCAGACCCACAGGCGCATGCCAACACGAAGCAGGAGTATCGGGTCCGAGGCTGCCGCTTCCTGGTGGCGGAAGCTTGCCACCGGAGCTCCTCCCCGTCGCCGCTGCCAGGGGATGTCCGGGATACACTTCGATCTTTAAAAATATCAATACCTCAATATTGCTATAGTACCATTTTTGAAACGCCAACCAAACAGCCCATTATACGATGAATCAGCTTGTATCGTTTTGGTTTCTCGTACGATCAATATTTTCTTAAGAATTTTCAAATCTTGATGTATTATAAAATATATAAAAACTTAATTTATTGTAATCTATTTATTTTCCATTCCATTTTTTGACCAACGCAGTTATTTGAACAATTTATTTAAGATATTTGTAAATAAAAATCTATTTCATAACTTTATGAAAATATTAAAATTTGGAATAACTGATTCCTGCTCTATTCAGGAAAATCGCTATAATAATTGACAGTCCAGTGACAGACTTTGGTCGTTCTCAGTTCATTCATCGATTTTCCTTTTCTAAATGATATTTTTTTTGGTCCCCGTTATCATATCTCTTATCCGTATATTCCAGTTTTACTTCTTGACTTGACTTGGCTGGACCCCTTTGGTAAGAGATTATTCAAAAGATAAATCCGATTTATCTCTTAAAATTTGATGATAAATCAAATTTATCGTCAAAATTAGTTTAATGGCACCAAACAACCCGACCCTTGAATATAATGATAGCTCGTGAGTTTTAGGCAATAAAAGATGTGAAATAATACATAATAATAAAATACTCATTTGCTGGTTGCTCAATCCTATCTGAGTTTTCATCATTTTATGCATTTATATTTTAATCATAATTTCAAAAGAATGTATGTATATTATTTTAATAAATATTATCAGGATCTTAATAAAAGGTTCTAAGTGTGTTCATACCGTGACATAGATGGTATCAGTAACAAAAGGTAAAAAAAAAGGTCAGTTTATCTAATCCTATAAACTGCCCCTCGCGTCCTCTTAAAAGAAAAAGTTGAGTGAAAATTATAAAAATTTGAAGGTCTTATGTCCAAATATGTGTACGGCCCTGGGCGATCTTCCTGCTAATGCCGCATTATCACCACGTGGAAAGATATCATTCGTCCACGCAGGATCCGTTCCATTTTGCGATTTACTGTGCTTCGTCCCAAACAAAAGATACATCGTAAAAAAGGGAAAATTACCACTAGGACCATTTAAGAAAATTAATTTTCTAAAAAATTCGTTGACCATATTTTCATCCTCTTAAGTCCGTTGACACCAAAAACTCTTTCCACCCGGTCCGATTTCCTCACATTTGATTCCCGAATCTCAAATGTACCCTTTACCCTAACATTCGTTCCTCTCCCCCCCCACCCGTTTCAGGCATCGCTGGGCGCATCCCTTCCATTCGGCGGCGGCGGGGCAGAGCATCTTCCATTCCCCGGCGACGACAGCCCACATTCGGCGGCACGGCAGCGGTGCCATCACCGGAGCTGCTTTTTTTCCCTTCGTCTCCGCCCTGCCCGTGTCGATCTCGCCTCGGGGGCGGCCAGCCCTTTCTCGTTGATTCGCCGCCGGCCGGGCGCGTCGCTTTCCGCCTGCTTGCATCGCTGCAAGACGTTACACGCCGGCTGCCGTGCTCCCGGCGGCGGCGGCGGCAGCTGGCGGCGGGGGGGAGAAGGGCAGGAACGGCGCGGGCACTCGACAGTACCTTTCCCCGATCGGCCGCGCGCCCATGCGCTATCGTAAGAACACACACACAGCAGCGATGTGGCTCTTCCATGGTCTCTCTCTCTCTCTCTCTCTCTCTCTCTCTCTCTCTCGTGCACGTTGCCGTGCGCTGCAGGCCAGTCGGCCCCTGTTTTTTTGGTCTTATGAAAATCATGTTTTCATGGCAAAACTGGTTGAAAATGCTGTTTAACGAGACCTTCTGCCATCATATCTCGACGAGCGTGAGAATTCTGTATATTTAGATATCTTAATGCAGTATTTGGTTGCGTGATAACTAAGTTTTTTTATTTTAATTTTTAAAAATTATAAGAAAATTGGTTAAAAGAGATATTTGACAACTTTGATAATTTTATGTTTTGAAAGTGATTTTCTTCTTAATATTTATTTTAACGAATTATCTTAATATTTATTTTAATTTCTTCTATTTAAAATAATGTTTATTTTATTTTTTCGTTTTTAATATCAAGAGAAAATGTAAGTTAGACATCTTGAAGGGTAAAAAAGATATTTCCAAATCAAAATGGAGTGGGTGTTATGATATTTCTAAAATATGGACCTAGTGGTAAAGTGATTTTAAAAATGGATTTATGATGAAAGTGCATGTTCGGACCTAATGTGCATTTGCGCTAAAAAAAAATATTCCACATAAACTCCATTATCTGGATAGCCCATCTTCTCACTCCTCTGTTCTCTCATCCTCGGACATGGCCGCCGCCGCACCTTCGCCGCCGCACCCATCCCTCCTCCATCCCCCGACGCCGCCACCATCCTTCCTCAAAACTCAGCTTTTCCTCTTCTCCCCTCTCACGGCGGCGGGGCCGCACCCTCGCCCCGTCTTCCTCTGCCACTCCACTCCCAACTCCTCCGCTCCCTCCCTCTCCGACCAGCTCAAGCCGTTGTCGCTCGGCCTCCTCCGTGACACCCCCGAGAAGGAGGCCCAGGTCGACGATGGAGAAGCGGCTCGCCCCTCCAGCCCCACCCTCCGACTCTCCCGTAAGCCCAAGTCGACCTGGGTGAACCCCTCCAGGCCCCGACCGAACGTGCTCTCTCTCCGCCGTCAGCCTCGCGCCACCGCCGCCTCCACCCCCGACCTCAAGCTCATCGGCCTCGTGTCCCGCGCCCTGGCGGACTGCGGCGACGATCTCTCCGCCTTCTCCACCGCCACCGCCGAGGCCTTTTCCGGCGGCCTACCCTCCCGTGACGACGCCATCCTCGTCCTCGGCGCCCTCCGGCCCTGGCAGAAGGCTCTCCGTTTCTTCACCTGGCTCAAGTCTCGTCAGGGCCTGGGTGATGGCTTCGCCGTGGACACCATCTTCTACAATGTCACGATGAAGTCACTCCGGCTGGGACGGCAGTACGAGCTTGTGGAGCAGCTCGCCGTAGAGATGGTTGACAGAGGAGTTGACCTCGATAATATTACCTACTCGACCGTCATCACCTGCGCCAAGCGGCGCCGCCACTTCGACCGCGCCATCGAGTGGTTCGACAGGATGTACAGGACCGGCGTGGTGCCCGACGAGGTCACCTACTCGGCGGTGCTCGACGTTTACGCCCGGCTGGGGAAGGTGGAGGAGGTGATCGGCCTGTATGAAAGAGGCCGCGCCGGCGGCTGGAAGCCTGACGCCGTCGCATTCGCCGTTCTCGGGCGGATGTTCGGCGAGGCGGGCGACTATGATGGAATTCGATATGTGCTGGAGGAGATGAAGGGTGCCGGGGTAGAGCCCAACCTGGTAGTTTACAACACTTTGTTGGAAGCCATGGGGAAGGCCGGGAAGCCCGGCCTTGCTCGGAATCTGTTCGACGAAATGCTCTCTGCCGGCTTGACGCCAAACGAGAAGACGCTGACGGCCCTTACGAAGATCTACGGCAAGGCACGGTGGAGCCGCGACGCGCTGGAGCTGTGGGAACGGATGAGGGCCAACCGGTGGCGGATGGACTTCATCCTGTACAACACGCTGCTCAGCATGTGCGCAGACGTTGGGCTGGAGGAGGAGGCCGAGAAGCTCTTCGCAGACATGAAGGCCTCCGATCGATGCCGGCCGGATAGCTTCAGCTACACGGCCATGATCAATATTTACGCCAGCGGTGGGAAGCCGGACAAGGCCCAGGAACTGTTCGACGAAATGCTCAGCCACGGAGTGCAGCCCAACGTAATGAGCTGCACTTGTTTGATCCAATGTCTAGGGAAGGCTCGGAGAATAGAAGATGCAGTAAAGGTGTTCGGTATTGCAGTTCAGAATGGTGTGGTACCGGACGACCGGCTTTGTGCATGCTTGCTCTCTGTTGTTGCCCTGTGTGGAGAAGGTGAAATGGATATGGTCCTTGAGTGCTTGGAGAAGGCCAACGCGAAGCTAGTAGGACTTGTTAAGATGCTTGGAGACGCAAGAGTGGATTTTGATGCAATTAAAGCTCAGTTTAAGCAGATTCTGAATGAAACAGAGGTGGATGCAAGGAGGGCATTTTGCAATTGCTTGATAGATGTGTGTATGAACCATAATTTTCCTGCCGGGAGGGCCCAGAGGCTGCTTTCTCTGGGAAACCTCTACGGCCTGTATCCTGGACTGCAGGGCAAGGCTTCTGATGAGTGGTCATTGAACTTGAAATCTCTCTCCATTGGTGCTGCTTGTATAGCATTTGAGGAGTGGATTAAAGCTCTGTCCAAGTGTCTGGATGGTGGTGAGGCTCTGCCTCGGTTGTTCACCATCCATACCGGTACTGGTTCTCATAGGTTCTCTCAGGGGCTGGCAGCTGCTTTTGCATCTCATCTGGAGAAGATGGCGGCACCATTTAGACATAATGAAGAGAGACGTGGGTGCTTTGTGTCTGAAAAGCAGGATTTGATCCCTTGGCTTCAGTCTAGAGATACAATTCTCACTGCCGTGGCATAAAGCTGATTAATATTGTACGATTAACTGTTAGTGCAACTTGTAATGTTGCTGCTGAGCTCAGTAGCAGCCCATGTATGTATTTTCTATATTTTTGGCCTCTATTTTACCTATGAAGAACACAATTTTCTACTTATGTCAGGAACAGCTGAGCATGCCCTTATTCTGGCAGTCTTCTTGTTGTCTTATGCATATTTTAGCACTTCAGCTGTGTACGACAAAATTTATTTGAACATATTGGGGAAATATTAGTAGCACCTGAGAGAGTAGGAAGGGATGAAACCACACTTGAATGATGGCAGTAATTTGGAATGTTCTTTTTTTTGTACCCAACCGGGTAAGTTTTGCAAAGAAGGATGTTCTCAGCAAAGAGGAGATTTCAGAGAATATTTGGTAGACAGAATTGAGTCTTAAAATGTATGTAGCAGCTCTTTTTGCAAGTTTAAGACCATAGTAGAATAGCCTTGCACCATCGTTCCCTTCACTCTAGAAAATGCCATTTCTTTCCCATCATTATTTCTTGTACAATAGATGATCATGGCATGGGAAAGGCAAAAAAATATATTGAGAAAGCTGAAGGCAAAAGAACTGTTTGATTACTATGATATGAAAGTGTTGCAGTTTTGTTTCTATTTGGAAAAGGAAAGAAAAAAAAAACAAAATATGTTTTCTTTTTTTTAAAGGGATGATAGTTGTTCTGAACTCAGTCCATCTGACCTGATGATAACTTTTGCTCAGTTACCATCCTGCATGAACAGCCTTCCTCCATCTCTTTCAACCCTGTATCACACTTGGAACTTAACATGTTCTATAACTAATGAACATCATGTTAAGCTGCAGGTGCAATTGTTTTTCAACATGTTGGTCTCATCCTTTTAGGAGAAAGCTCATAATGTTTCTTCTCTGCATGGGTACTAAAGCATGTCCCTCAAGTAAGGTACAAGTATAAATCCTTTCTAACTTCTGTTGCGTCACTAGCATTTACCAGTGGACATCCATGTCCGACCTATGAGCGATACGACCATTACAGTCACATCATCATGGTACTTTCTGCGGGCTCCTTGTGGTATGTCTAGTAATTCAAAGAAATCCATTCCTGCATGCCAAAACATATACTTAGATTAGGATGCATGGAGAGCCGGACGTGACTGCTGGCATAGATGGAACTGGATGCAATTGGAGATCCTGTGCCATGCGAAGTGAGGTATTCTACAACTAAATGGTATTTCCAGTTTGTCCTAATCGATTATCTCAGAGCATGACTATAAGGCTTAGGTGAATGCTTCATTTAATGGTTTCTGACAAGTTAAATCACTACTAGCAACTATGTAGACTGCAATCGCTGCCTAGCTCAAGGTAAAACATACCACATTGACTGGCTGACAATGAATTGTGGCATACATGTCTGATTAGGTAATGACATTACAAGGCAAGGTCTAATAACATGTTTGAGGATAAAAAGTAGCTGATTTACTAAAAGAGGTCATTCAGTCTGTTGCTTAACTCTGCAAAGCGTGAGGATTTTCAAGTTTTCTTATGTGATTAAACTTGTTTCTCAAGAAGCAATCTGGAAAATTGAGCTTGCACTGCTCCTCATGGTAAGAGAAGATAGTTTGCTAGACACTCGCTCAACACTTGGGTCGGTGACTACTTGAGTCAACAAATAGTTCAAGGGTATTATATTTGGGGAACCAACGGAATAATCACTGCATTGTGGTTGGATAATGGTTTTGCCTAAAGATTTGTTTGCAAAACTGTATGAAACACTCAATTTCAATGTGGAACTCACCAGCTTGGTTAGCTGCGCGGAGGAGGGACTCCTCAATCAAACTTTGCGCAGGATCACCTTCAGGAAACCTCTCCATGAAATTTTGAACATGAGACACCACTTCCTCATTGGTTAGGTATTGATATAGCCCATCAGATGACAGGACTAGAAATTGATCGTCTTTGGCAATCTTGTGGTGGCAAAGAGAAGGTGAACAGGATATGTACGGTTTCTCACCAATGTAGTCATTCCGGAATATCTCTAGTAACCCATTGTTCCATCTCGGCTACAACAACATGTGCAAATAGTAAGTGATCGATCTCCAATATGAACGGTAAATTGAAATAAAAAGAAACCCAGAGTGCTCTCGGAGATGCTATACAGCTCAGTTTTTCTTTTTCATGTACTCAATTCAGCTTGATCTTCGCTTACCTGCTTGAGAAATGCCGCCCCAAATGCCCGTGTGACCTTTAGACGGCCTTTAACCCGGTCCTTTACAATGCATTTGCTGTCATCTGGGTGTTCTTCCTTGATTCTGTGTACTTCCTGCAAGAGAGGGTAGCATATCAAATCATGTACAGAACACAAGAATCTCCACTTGATCATGTTGGATGGAGGAGAGGGGATTGAAGCAGCCAGACGAAGACTCTTACTTCATCGATGCTGGTACTGTGATCAGAGGACAGCTGCAGGGCCACTAACTCCATGGCCGGAGTTCCACTCGATCTCCTCGCAGCCTCTTCGATGTCGTCTGTCGACACCAACCCATGGCCGCACTTCCCTGTGCGCTCACCTTCCCGCGTCTCCGCCGCCGGAGATTTACTCTGCGCAATGAGGGCACGGCTGTCCCCGACGTTCATGACGTACACATCATCTTCCCTCATCAACACCGCCAACAGGCATGAGCCGGTCATGGCCAGCTCCGGTCTCCGGCTTATCGCCCTGTCCGTCGTCTCCAGATACGCCGCCTCCGTCATCTCCAGCGCCCGAGACAGAGCCCCCAGCACCAGCCCATGGTCGGCGAAGGTGCCCGTCTTCCACCGCTTTCTCCGGCCATGGCGAGTCGCCGGCGCCCTCAATTCCTCATTTCTTTGGCCGCTGTATCTCCAATCGGAGAACCGAATCCCGCGGCCCTCTCTCTGCCGGGTACAGTGACTCGATCTTGACATCGGAAGAGCGACGCGGTCGGAGACGGAGCTTAATGCGGTGGGCGTTCTGCCGTCCGTCCCGGCGGCGAGGAATTCCCACAACTGCTTTCTGAGTCTAGGGTTTTCGGCACCTCTCTCATCTCTGTTGCCGCCGAGTTCTTCCTCTTCTTCCACCGATGCAATTTTCCGCATTGGCGATTTCGGGAGTCCATAGTCATCGTTGTCGTCGTCGTCGTCTTCTTCGTCTTCCCAGAAGATCCCCCGGAGATGGTCAAAGATAGCCCGGTAGAGATGAGCAGAGAGGAATTCCGGCGCGTCCTGGCCGTTGAAACCATCGTAGATACCGACGAAGAGCCACCGGTGCTCCTCGGACACGACGACGTGGATACGGTCCTCGCCGGCCTTCCCCCGCGCCCACTGCACCCTTCGCGGCAGATATCCCCGGAGGGGGACAATCCAGGGACGGTGACTTCTCCTCTCGGACGGGTTCCGACGGAGAAAGAATGGAGCTCCCGTTAACACCGCGGAATCGCTGCCCCAGAAGCGGCTACTCCCCCTCCCCCTCCTCTTTTGCCTCCTGTTCTTGTTGCCCAGGGGACCAGAGAACGCGACGTCGCCGTCGCCGCCGCTGCCGCCGTCCATTGGGTCGGAGAGTATCCCGCGGTCGATGGGTCCAGAGAGGAAAAGCCCATGGTCGGGCCGTCCGGGGACGGTGATGGAGGAAACCAGGAGAGGGCCGGCGGCGAAGGAGGATGACCCCTCGAATCCGGCGGGGTTGAAGGCGACGGGGGAGGCGGCGGAAGGGGAGGAGTCCGGGTCGGGAGCACGGGGACGGAGGGCACTTGCGGAGATCGAATTGGCTCCGACGGCGGCGCCGGAGAAGGACCGGACGGCGAAGGACGGGGAGTGAGAGTGGTGGCGCGGGGCTGAGGCGGCGGGGGACTGCCGAGACGGGGAGGGGATTAGGTACCTGAAGGAGTGCCCGAGGTGGTCGTCGTCGTCGGACGGGCGCGGCTCGACCGAGAAGCGTCGGGGGACGGCGGCCTCCGGCGGTCGGGTGCAGCAGAGGAAGGTCGCCGAGAAGCCGTTCCCCATCTCTGTCCCCTCTCTCTCTCTCTCCGTTTCTACTTCCTTCTTCTGGTTCTTGCTTTCTTCTTCGCTCCCTTCGTAGGTTCTTGTTTTGTAAATTTAATAAATTCTTTGGGTCATATTTTAATAAAATTTTTTATAAATACCTTATATTTCTTGCTTTTGGGCCTGCGACTAAGAGCAAGCATAGTTGGATTTGTTTCGATTTTGAACTATTATTTTCAAATCGATTCAACTCCTGAAATCGAATCGAATCAAATCAAATCGATTTTAATTCACTCTTATTCGATTTAAATCGAAAATATATATAAAAAATTAATTAAATTTTTTTTACAAATATATAATACTTTTTACGTTAAAAACAATCAAAATAAATATTATTTTATCATAAAAATATAAAAATATTATTTTTAGTAACATTATAATAAATTTTATATAATTTTTTAATTAAATCAATTTAAACAACTTAATTTATTTTAAATCAGTTTAAAAAAATTTCAAATCGAATTAAATCAAACATGATTCAAATTAAATTGAACCGAATAAAATAAGTTGAATCAATTTAATTTTTTGATTTGAACCGTTTAATGCACATCTCTACCCGCCGCCGCGCAGTCTCCAGTTCTGCGGCCCCTTTGAGGTTGAGTTGAGGGGGTCACGGAAAATAATGATTAATTAGTTAAATTTTGACGTCACTAGGATGTCATCAGAAAGTCACGTGGAAGAATGTACCAGTTCTAAACAAATAAGTCGGTTGCTCTATCTCGTCTCGTCTCGTCTGGTAACGTATTTGAGTGGAGTTTTATTTATCTGTGAGATAAAAGCTTTTGCTTTTAAAAAATGGTATGAAAAAAATATTTCTAATATCTTAAAAATCTTATATTTTCTTTCACACGTGACACCGGGCGTCTCCTCGCGCGGGTGCGCGGACGGCGGCGTCCCGGGGGAGATCGGACGGCCGAGGTCGAATCTCCTGCGACGTGTCGCCGTCCCAGAGTCAGAGTGAGGGTCGTCTTCCGCGGGATACGGTCGGACTCGGATATCCCACCTCGCTGGACCGTTCCGGTGGGACCCGCGAGAAGACCTGAAGAAAAGTCAAACGTGGGGCGCGCTGGCGTGGCGGTCCCACCGGCGTCTTTCGGCATCCGAAAAATATCAAATGGAATTAAATAGATCAGGAGTATTTTTACCTCCTGAAGGTTGTCGAAATTAAAATCAGATATTTCAATAATTTTCCAAAATTGGAATAAAAGCAGTCAATTTTATACCTGTGTATCTCACTTCAAACAAATTAATGTATTTTCAGCATTATAATTAATTAGAGCATATAAATTGTTAACTTTATGACATATAGATACTAAGGAAGCAAAAATAAAGATTTAATCATGCCATGCAAAAAAATAATAACAATGTAAGCTTTATCTGTTGTTTTGTAGTGAAAATTGATTTATGCATATACATTAAAATTTTAAAAATATTCGGTCGACATCTTAAAAATTCGGCATATCATACATGCTGGTATCATACGGTTATATTCTGACAATATAAGCTATTTACATGAAAATAGGAATGCAAAAGAATCTTTTTGAGTTCATTAAACAACAGTTTAATATATTGACAATGCAGTAGCTGGGATGTTCACCAGTAAACTGAGTTATAATTGAGTACAAAAACACATAATGGAAACTAACTATGCTTCATCTCGGTGATTTAAAGTTTCGAACTTCAAAAGGTGAAAAAGATCACTTTCACCAAAGAAAAAAAGGGGGATAGGAAGGGAAAGAAAGAAATGGAATGCTATTATTGTTTTAGGCCCTGTTTGGTAACACTATTTAACATCTCTATCACTATTAATTTTAAAATTGATATTCTTAATAATCATTAAGAAGTGTTTGGTTAATAGTATCAATTTTGAAATTGATAGTGAAAACAAATGACATTTTGTAATACAAGTGTCAACTTGTATCAATTTTGATATTGATACTCCAACCTCTAAAATTATCACAATCAATATTGATATAGTATCAAATTTGAAACTCTAACCAAACAGGCCATTAAGAATGGGCAATTAAGGACTAATTGTGTCGAAGATAGACATTGGATTATGGAGAAATGTAACTCTGAGTTACATTCTTTTTGTTTCGAACCAACTTCATAAATGCATCCTTTAAATTTTGGTGGATTGATTTCGATGTTACTATTTATATTACAATTCTATTGCAATTTTTTTTTCTAGTAGAAAAACAAATGAATCTTCCGTCTTTTTTAGCAATTTGACCAAGTCAAAAGTCAAAACTATACGGACTTATAAGTTTCGTCTTTAGATTGGACACCATCTATATCTCGAGAATATTTTCTATGTTTCATTTAATTTTGGTAACTCAAAATTTAGCTTGTTTGAAGACTCTCTTTTAATAGGTCGGCGATTTTTTTTTGTGAGGGTCTTTATAAAAAGAATGCATATCATGCAAACAATGATGATTCATCCACCTTCATTGTGGATATCATTTGATGTGATATTATCGATAAGAGTTCATCAGTTCTATAACATAAAAAATTTGATAATATATCAAAGAAAAAGATGATAAGATTAGTGAAAGATAGAGTGTTATCTACCTACTCTTTGACTTTCATGATTTTGGCACTTATATTGATTATGTAAAAAGAAAACAAATCATAACCAATAAAATAAATGTCTTAAGAAGTGAGAGACTTCTTGAATTGATCCATACCAACATTTGTGACTTCCTCCACTATGGAAACTGAAATTATTGGCTATCATAAGGTGTCTTCACTTGCATTATGGATGAAAAAAATTCATCTTAAGGCTTAAAGTTGTGAATTCTATTTTCAAACTCTTTAGACTTTATTGTAAAAAATTTTCTATTGTGTTCTTTAATTACAATGTTATATTGTACAAGAAAAGATAAACAATTATCTTATATCAATTAATTTTGCTAATGGTGCTAATATCATTGTTGATCCTATGATTAATGCTTTAGCACCTAAGGTCATTTTAGGACATGTAAGAAGCACGAGTCTTATTGTTTGGTATTAGTGAACAAAATATTTAATATAATTGAAATTTCTTTATTTTGATAATGATTGTGTTCTCTTATATTTCTTCACGTGCTTGTTTGTAATTATGGCATTTGTTAACAATAATGGATGAAATGGAAGAATTTATGACATTAAAGTGGTACTTCATGCATACTTAAATTAAAGGTTTAGTTAAGCAAACTTGTTGTTACAGTGTATGGAAGAAAGTATTTTAATGATTATATACAGCCACAATGGCCTATGTTAATAGGTTATCTTAACTTAGACGTAAAAGGTAAATTATACATAACTTAATGGATATGTTTTCAAATGAGTGCACTTTTATGGAACTTGTTTTCAAAAATAATGATCCAAAAGTTGATTTTTAAAAAATATGTATACATATTATTTTTATAGGTCAAGTGAGAGAATATTAGATTTGTCCCACAACATTAGTTTAATTAAAATAAATGGTTTCAATTATTATTCTTGAAGACTCCCATCAGCGTTAAAGATGATATATCTGCAATTCTAATAATTTACAAAGACTTGGGTCACAATGGGATGGACTTTATAAATATGAGGGTGAGTATTGTTTGGTGCATTAAATTGCAGTATATTATATTGACTGTAATGTTACATACGGGGATAAGGTTAGTCCTCATACTTAGGAAAATGGTTCTCAAATTCCCTATCGAATCCAAGTGACACGAGAAGATACGAGGAGGGAAGGCCACGTACTCACTTGGTCCAATGTGAATCAAGAGGCTATCTCGCATGATTCGTTCTCGACGGATCCTTGTAAGGATGACCATAAATATCCCCTTGATGTGTGACTATATGTGCATGCAAAGATTATTGAAATGTTTTCATTTGAACCTTAAAATTAATTTAGAATCAATTAATTTAGATATTTAAAAGTTCATTTATTAAAAAAAATATTCTAAATATACAACTCTTCTGATAGGAGCCAGCTCAAGAACAGATGTGCATTGGAGAATGAAATAAGCTTATTTCACATCATAAAACACCTTATCTGACACCATCTTAGCTATATAAAATGTTCATTTTGGCTTCGTTTTATGCTATTTTCTTTAAATCGAAAACCAACGGACACAAGGATAACATCAAATCAAATCAGTAAGGTAAAAGTTCCAACTAACAGTGAACACAACGATTCGTTTTGGTTTGATGGTTCCATACATATTATTTATTTATTAACAATAAAATACAGTACAATTAAATCAAAATAAAATAACTAATTAAAATCAAATTTAAGTATAGTATTTTATTTGTAGGAAAAAGCAATCTCTCTCTCTTTTTCTCTCCGTGTAAGATTATGTAATTGCATACCTTTTGAAATAATATAATATAAAAATAAATAATTTGAGCCAACCAGGGCAACCAATTTACCAGTTTAGTATAAGTAAGAGAGAGGGTAAAACGAATCAGACCGTACGTTGCCGTGATCCAACGAACACCCCTAACCACGTTGTGCCCCAGGAGGAGGAGTAATAACCAGAATGGAAGACGAGGGGCTCTCAACCCAGGTGGACGACTCCAGCCCATTTACAGGCCCAATGCCCCGATCAAAGTTCCGACCTGACCATCTCATTCTGGGCCGCTGGTGGGCCGGCTTCGCTCGGTGCTCGCCACTCAGTCACCTTACTCAATTTAATATATTTATTTATTTATTTATTTTGTGTAGTCTCGCGTGGAATTCGAGCGATCAAAACTCATCTCCCATGAACGTCCTCTTACGAATGACTCCGATTGGCATGCTCAGTTACATACTGGTCAACAAGAAACGTGGTTATATATTTTATTTTAAATTATATACTATATAATTGTTGTGTCTTTTTTTATAAAAATAAATTTATTCTAAGAACTTTTAAGACAAAATTAACGAGATGTACAAACAAGTATATTAAATCTTAATAAAATATAATTTAAAATAAATAAATAAAATTACATATCAACATATTTATTTTATTTTAATAAAATATAATTTAAATCGAATTAATTCCATTTAATTTAAAAGATAATTTAACTAAACAAATATTCGAAGTTCAAATCAACCAAATCGTGAACACCCAATCTGTCCTAACACACGGGCAGGTAGGAATGCTGTGGGTGACGTCAGCGCTGTTCCACCACGTGGCTGTACGGATTCTGCCAGACGGCCGGATCGTTCCGTAGATCGCGGGTTCCCGGTGGCCTCTCTGCGCGGGAGAGGCGGTTCTACGTAACTCCCATGTTCGTATATTTATATTCAACAACTCCCATCATTATTCATTATAAAAATAGAATTTTATACATAAATCATTGCAAAACGCCTGACTATGACTACCAACTTCGAAGTTTACGGTGCAAATACACATTTTTTAATACCGTTTCCTTTAAAATTAACGATATTTAAAAATAGTTGTAATGGTAAGTCTAATAACCTTGGCGGACAGGGCGTAAAGTTGAGTAAAATAAAGTTACCCCGGCCGGGTTTCATTACGGTGAAGTGAACTGCCGGTGGCACGACCCTTCTGGTTGGGTTCAAGATCACATACATAAAAATATATGTGCGCGTGTGTCCTTTTTTTTTTTTTTCTTACGACCACCCATCTGATCGGAGTATCAATATTGATGTTAGATATCTGAAGTGCGTAGAATATCCATGTTAAAAATGATACCGGCGGATAATTATATCCCATAAGTTAGTCATTTTGTTCACATTGCAAATTTCATAATTAATATCATCGGTCCGGCACGCCTACTGTTGGTATCAACCGAGCCTTAATATTCGTGTTTCATCGCGAGTGAGAATAATTTAACGAGCTGGCCGAGCGTAGCTCGATTGGCAACTCTTCCGTCGGGTTTGCGGGAGCGCGGGGTTCGAGGGCGGCCGATGGCGCCCGACCCTCCTCCTGGGGAGGAGGGTTTCCTGGTGGGGACCGAGCCAGCAGAGGCTCGATCCCCCTCGCCCGCACGCACTGCAGACTTCGGCCAAAGTGGCCATGACAAAAAAAAAAAGTTTATGGGGTGTTTGGTTGCATGATAACGAATGTTTTTGTTTTAATTTTTAAAAATTGTAAGAAAACTTGTTAAAGAGGTGTTTGGTAACCATGATAATTTTATGTTTTAAAAGTGATTTTCTTCTTAAAAAAAAGAGAGTCTCACCTCTTTCTTTTTTTTGTGGTCCCCCACTTTATTTGGTCATGTGTGATAGTTACTCTTTTTTGTAATCACATCCCTCCAAACATGATAATTTTATGTCTTGAGTTGGTTCACCTTTTATTTTAATACAATTTTTTATCATGAAAGTGTACAAAAAATTATCATGCAACCAAACACCCCATTAACGACATGTTTCGAATAACTACCTAATTAGTCACGTATGTACTTTTTTTTTTAAAAAAATGCTTACATGGGACGTTCTCGTGATACCAATGGTAAAAAGTAGTACAGTTACCGGAGCAGTCTAACCGTTCCAGCGTATGCGGCCGACAGGCCCGGAACGTGTTCGACGAAATGCCCGCTGCTATACCACGTGTCGGCACTCTTCGTTGTCGATAGACTCGAATTTAAATTTCTTATCTTATATAAATATTATTATAAATTTATATTATAACATTTCGTGACAAATATATAATATATTTTCTAACAAATATGCACACACGAACACATACAATTTGACTGGTATATTAAAAGAGAGAATATAATAATATATTACGCAAGCACGAAAACATGCCACTTGATTAGTAACTTAGACAGAAAATATTATACTTTTTTAAAAAAAAGAAGTTAAAGACAAAAATCAAATATCTTCGTCCTTTTGTTTTTAAAATTGATGTTAAACAGAGGGAAAACAAATCTTAATCAAACATTTTATAACATATATATATTTAAAAAGTACAAGTCCACGTGTCTGAACCAGAGGAGCTAGATTTGGGTTCGTAGAGCAACGCTCTGCACTCGTGTCGGCCGGCGCGCAGTTTGGCGCTCTGAGTCTGGACTGTAGCTAGGCTCGCCTTCGACGAAGACACGTCGGGGGGATCCACGCTTCGTCTTCTACCTCTGGGAGACGGAGGACCGGAGCTGTGAGACAGATGGAACCGGCGGCGTCAGAAAGCACACTGTGCACGCACATGGCGGCGAAGGGGAAGGAGAAGACGCCTCCGGAGTAACGTCGCTACAAGAGCGCAGCGCCCTTGGTTGCTTCGATACTCTCGAGACAGCGGAGAGAGACTGAGATCACTGCCTCCGGGAACGGCCGGCGGCGCGGGCACCGGACGGGCGGAGGGCAGAGACCACCCGTGTCTCAGCTCCCTTCTTCTTCTTCTTCTTCTTCTTCTTCGACGAGCTGCTGGAGACCAAAATGGCGGAGGCGGTAAGTACGTCCAGAGAGCAGTCTGCGTGTTAATTTTCGGAGATAATCAATGTGTATGGTTATCTACAATGTCGTCAGATCGAAGAAGCTCCGTCGGTGAAGCAGCGCATGCGCCGCGACGGGGAGGACGGATGCACGCTCGACGGCTCCGTCGACCGCCATGGCAATCCTTCCGTCAAAGGGAAGACGGGAGGGTGGGGAGTCGGTCTTCTTCTCCTAGGTGGGTACCTAACCGACAACTCATCCAGAGAGAGAGAGAGAGAGAGAGATTATTCTTCCGAGAAGATGATTCAGTCGATGGAGCATTTCTACAAACACCTGATATGCAAGGGAGAGACACCTTCTTGCTTCCTCGTCCACCTCCTTCCGGATTTCCGATCATCGTTAACCTGCTTCTGCGATGAAAGCAAGATACTCAACCTTATCACTAATGTGGTGCAAACTAAGAACAGAATTTAATTATCTCCGACGATAAAGCTCTGAGCACTAACCTATACATCTATATATATATCCGTGCCGGGGCGGCGGCGGCGGCGGCGGCGGCGACAGTGAACCAGGGGCTGAGCAGCCTGGCGTTCTTCGGCGTGGGGGTGAACATGGTGCTGTTCATGACGAGGATACTGCGGCAGGACAACGCTGCGGCCGCCAACAACGTGAGCCGGTGGACGGGAACGGCGTACATCTTCTCCCTCGTCGGCGCCTTCGTCAGCGACTCCTACTGGGGACGCTACAAGACCTCCGTCGTCTTCCAGATCATCTTCGTAACAGTAAGCGCCCTTCCGCCTCCCACCTTCCCTTCCTTTCCGGCATCTGCCGTTGCTTTGCGCCCGCCGGAGCAAGACGACGACCTGAGCCGGTCTGGCGGTGGCGGGTGCGGTTGGTTGGGACTTCTGGGACGTTGGAGGAGGAACCATACAAGGTAACGTCTCAGAGAGCGGCCGCTCGACTGAGTAGTAGGGTTGCTCACAGTTCGGTATCAATTGATGTGATTTAATTTTTAAAAATTTTAAATTAAAATAAGTTGATAGATCAAATAAATTAAATTAAATTTTTTATTTTAAGTTATATGATGTAATATTTAGATATTTTTTCTTATAGAATACATTTTTTAAGGTAGAGTTAATGTAATGTATATACATATACATAAGATTTTTATAAATTAATATATTTATTATATATTGATAAAATATGATTCTAATCAGATCAAATCAAATTAAATTAATTCGATTTAATTTGATTTGAAAGATGTGATTTAATTTAATTTTAAAAAATATTTAAAAATCAAATCAAACTAAATTATGAACATCTATATTAAATAGTTTGAAACGATCGAAAATAAAATAAAAAACTCTTTGTTAACGAGTCAAGTATGAGCAAATACGGAACGGATCTACTCTATAAATTCAGAAATATCTTGGTTAAATGTTTATTTAAATATAAATAATTATATAATGTTACTTGAATATATAAATTATGGATGAGGACTACGGTACACAACAGGTAGAGGGAAAGGGGAAGGCCGCTAGAACTAGTGATGCGCTCAACGGTTGATTTTATTCGATTAATTAATTATGAACTAATATTTCTGTTTGAATTTTTGTTTTTTGTTTTTTTTAACGTGGAGAATATTACTAGCACCTTACCGTTTATTCGTCTCAGAAGGTACTTGAATGTGTATAAACATTTTGGTGAAACTAGTGAATTTAATCAGTATCATGGTTTCGTAGAGTTGGGAAATGATAGATGTAAATAAACAACCTGAAAATAAATTATTATTCGGCTTCTGTGCATCGATGTCTTGAACTGCATTCATTGCGGGGTGAGCTCCACACATACGTTGTGTGTGATTATGGTTCTTCATGGATTCAACCTCAAAAATCAAATCAAATCAACTGTTTGGTTTGATTTGGTTTGATTTGAACTACGACTCTTGAGATAAAACTAAATCGGTAAATCAAATAACCTGAATTAGATTTATTATTTTATTTTAAGTTTATTTAATATAATACTTATGTATTTTTCTTTGTAAAAATAAATTTGGTTTAGGAGTTTTTAAGATAAAATTGATGAATTGTGTAAACATATACACCAAAATTCAATATAATATATTCTAAAATAAAAGAGTAAAATTATATGTTGAAACAGTTATTATACCTTAATAAAATATTATTTGAGCCGGACCAAACTAAACCAATTTTTCTTGGACACTTCACCGATTTTACATAAATGTTTGGTTAGTGTTAGAATCTCGATCATGTTGAATGGATACGTAGGAGATTTTTGGTCAAATGTCTATTTTATTTTCATTTATTATTATTAAATTAAAAAAATAATTTAGGTATCCTAAAATAATATTTATGTAAAAATAAAAAATACTTGTAAAATAATTAAATTTTGGATTCGAGGTCGATGGTGGCGGATCTGAGTGAATTGGTTGGTGATATGCGGCTGCTCTGAGACGTTCCAATCCAATCTAATCTAGCCGGTATTGGTGAATTTTCAAACATACCAAGCTTCCATTTTCGCGTATCCAAGGAATCATCTATCACTTAAAGTTTTTTTTTTTTTGTTCTCATCCCTTACATCTTAGATTCGACTATTTTTAATAATACATACTATTTAAGTTGACGTAAATTTTAAATTAAATATTTTAATGATTATTTCTGAGAGAGTCATATTTCTTTGTGATACTATATATATATTGTGACAAGTAGTTCAGGATATCATTAATTCTTAGTACTGTTTAGAAGATATTTTTAATTATTCATGCTTTTTGATATCTAAAATTTATTTGCTGATGACATACCAGTATATGTGAAGGATCGCAGGTACCTAAAAGGCTTAATCGATATTTAAATTTTGGTCTAATTAATTACTTGGCGGCTCCTACCTGCCTGCAACTGCATGCAACAGGGTCTGATTATGCTGGCGCTGAGCTCCCATCTCCTGCTGCTCAAGCCCTGCGCCGCCGACTCCCGGTGCACGCCACCCACCGGCCTGGAAATTTGCGTCTTCTACGTCTCCATTTACCAGATTGCGCTGGGGAACGGCGGCTTCCAGCCCGCCGTCACCACCTTCGGCGCCGACCAGTTCGACGGCGAGGACCCAGATGAAGGGCGCTCCAAGGTCGCCTTCTTCAGCTACTTCTACATGGCCACCAACCTGGGCACGCTGTTCTCGGGCACCTACCTCGTGTACCTGGAGGACAGGGGCTACTGGGTCCTCGGCTTCTGGGTCTCCGCGGGCTCCGCCGCCGTCGCGCTGGCCGTCTTCCTCGCCGGCGCCCCTCGGTACCGGCACTTCCGGCCGGGAGGGAACCCCCTCACCCGGATCTGCCAGGTGCTTTCCGCCGCCGTGAGGAAGTGGGAAGTTGAGCTGCCTTTTCGGGCGGATGATCTCTTCGAGGTAGACGAGAAGCCGGAGACCGCCGGCGGCGCCAATGGATGCCGGAGGTTGCTTCACACGCCGGGGTTCAGGTAATTAGTAATTAGTTACTTTTGACCGATCTGTTTAATTACCGGTACCTGTATATATGACTAGTTTAGTTCATCTCAATTCTCCGGTTAGTAGATGATGAGACAATGAGTATGTTTTAATGAGAACGTGAGATGAAGAAAGTGATGATTTGATATCTTTTTGATAGTAAATCAATAGAGGGTCAATAATAAATTTTTGAAGTTTCGGTAATAGATCCGTATTCTCAATAGTGAATTAATTAGCATAAAATCAATAGTAGATTTTTAGAACTTCAGTAATGAGTCTAACTGTAGAAACTTATAAAAATTTGATAATAACTCATTAAATACTCGATAATGGATATAAGTTTTCTCCACCGAGAAATTGAGACGATACTTAATCATATATGATCGATCAGACTACTACTTGATCCTTGACTAGCGAACTGAATGTATATTATCTTGGATGGGATGACGAAGCAGATTTCTGGATAGAGCAGCGGTTGTAACGTCGCCGGATGAAGAGGGCGGTCGCCGCCGGGGACGTGTAAATCCATGGCGGCTGTGCACGGTGACGCAGGTGGAGGAGGTGAAGTGCCTGCTGCGGCTGCTGCCCATCTGGTTTTGCACCATCGTCTACTCCGTCATGGACACCCAGATGTCCTCCATCTTCGTAGAGCAGGGGGCGGCGATGAAGGCGACCGTGGCGGGCTTCCATATCCCGCCGGCGAGCATGACCATCTTCGAGATCCTGGCGGTCACCGCCTTCGTCCTCCTCTACCAGCTCTGCGTGATCCCCGCCTTCCGCAGGTCTTGGGAATGGGAGCCGACGGAGCTTCAGAGGATGGGCACCGGCCTGGTCCTGTCGTCCGCGGCCATGGCCGTCTCCGGAGCGGTGGAGGCCTGGAGGTTGAGCCACGCCAGGCGCGGCGGCGGCGGCGGCGCGAGCAGCTCGCTCAGCATCCTGTGGCAGATCCCGCAGTACCTGATCATGGGCACCTCCGAGGTGTTCATGTACGTGGGGCAGCTGGAGTTCTTCAACAGCCAGGCGCCGGAGGGGATGAAGAGCTTCGCCAGCGCGCTGTACATGGCGTCCATGTCGCTGGGGAGCTACACCAGCAGCCTGCTGGTGACGGCCGTCATGGGGGCTACCCGGAGGGAGGGACATCTCGGCTGGATACCGCAGAACCTAAACAAGGGCCACCTTGACAGGTTCTACTACCTGCTGGCGGCCATGGCCGCCGCCGACATCGCGGTCTTCCTAGCGTGCTCCTTGTGGTACAGAAGCACCATGTTTGGGGCCAAGTGCCACGCCGTGGAGGAGGATAATGCTTCCTAGATATTAGCTTGAGGACGATGTAAACAGCAGTTTCTCATACGATTGAACTTGCAATCTTGAGGATCCATCGTCTCAGTTCTTCGCAGAAGAGAAGAGTCTCTGAGTCACTAACGAGAGATAAACACATGCTATCACAGTATCACCATCTTATTAATAATTATTTGGCTAATTATTAATAAGCCCTAACATAGGGTTATATACAGCTAACAGTCTATCTCTCTTGTACTTTTGGAAGAGGAAGATCTCGACCCCCCACACATCATCGGATAGTTTAGAAAGAATCAGCATCTCAAACATATAGATTTTTTTTTAAATAACACACTTTTTTTTATTTTTAAAACTAACACAGTATAAATTTTTATTGTAAAACTAGCACACTTTGGTCAAAGTCGAGTTAACGATGGATTAACTTAGGTAAGTCGCGTAATTAAAACTCGACTTTGTAAAGTCGAATAATGATAACTCGACTTTGTGGCCACCCGCAGATCTCCAAATGAACGAATGTCGGAAAGTCGGACTGCACAAACCCGACTTTCCCACAGAACATGGCGCGAAACTGGGGAAGAAACTCTGGTAATAGAGAACACAAATCTGGGGATTACTGGCGCGATGTTGATGTAGACATTACTATGAGCACCACGGAAGTCGTAATTGACTCCTTTTTGAAAACAAAATATAACATGCCAGGGAATAGTTTATTCGAAGAGTGCCTAGATTAAATCTACCAGGAAGAAGATGTAAATCGACTTAGAATGTGGTGGTAGAGAAATGTAGAATCCAGATCCACCTGCACAACTTCGGTGAAGAAACTACCACGAGCCGAGGAAACATCAGAATTAAGCCCTAGTTGTTGGATACGGACGAATACTTATGAGGAAGAATTTTTCCTAAGGAGGCCTGGACGGAATATTCTCGAAGAAGTTTGTGAAAGCTGAAGAACAACAAACAGCACGATAGAGCGTAGATTGGACTTCTCTCTCTTTTTAAACCAACTTCTTGTACTGGGGCAAGGTGAGGATGATTGGAGAAGCTTGGGACAAACCTAGGGTGGCTAGATGATAGAGGATTCTACCTTAGGTCATTCAAATAAGTCTATCTTTATAAAAAATGTGAAACAAATCAAAAAATAACAAGTTTTGATATACATGACCATATGTTGGATTGTTGCCACTTGATGGTGCTTCAGTTTGATTTTTAATGGTCCAATAAAATATGCCACCATATAATAAGAGTCTTAAACTCCAAGTCAGGCTAATTTTGAGTGTCTACACTCACGTTTATCAACTTAATATAAATTAGAATGATTTTTATTTTAGTCTCATCAATGTATGTGTTGTATATATTTATATCTTAGGAATATCATATATTTAAAGTATAATGAATGACACACAACCACGTCACATGTGTAGAAATAAAATGGAAAATCATGAATTTAACCCAAATTATGCAACACTGAAACCAAAACAACTTGCATCAAAAAGAGCTACCATTTAATGTCAGTGTAGTTGCATCTCCATTTCTCAAATAATGCTTTTTTAAGTGTTTCCACTCTCTTCCACGATTATCTTTTTGTCATTAAAAATGATTTAATGGTACATAAACCATTAAATGTATATATCTCAATAAGAACCTTGATTTTAATCAAAGAGAGCACATAACATAGAGTGGGGTAGAATAATAATCAAAGTTGAATAGAAAGAGGACGAGGCACATATGTCCCAATAAACATGTTCACATAAAATTAACTATTATCATATTTTAACTATATGATCCATAAGTTAATAGTTAATGGGCTGTTTGGTTGCATGATAATTGAGGTTTTTATTTTAATTTTTAAAAATTGTAAGAAAACTTGTTAAAAGAGGTGTTTGACAACCATGACAATTTTATGTTTTGAAAGTGATTTTCTTCTTAAACAAAAAAAGAGGGTCTCACCTCTTTCTTTTTTCTTGTGGTCCCCCACTTTATTTGGTCATGTGCGGTGGTTACTCTTTTTTGTAATCACATCCCTCCAAACATGATAATTTTATGTCATGAGTTGGTTTACTTTTTATTTTAATACAATTTTTTATCATGAAAGTGTACAAAAAATTATCATGCAACCAAACACCCCATAAAGCACAATATATGCTATGTAAGATATCTTAGGTGATTCATGTCAAATGTTTAACCATACAATCATGACAATAGAAAATTCTGATTGATTGTTATGTAAGATACCATTCAGAGTTTTCAAGTTGGATATACTTAGTGAACTCATTCCACTAATAATCACATGTATGTGTATGTCTGTATCTTTACACTAATGATTAATGAGATCCATCATCTTCATCTTATGAGAAGACATCAAATACACTAGTTTACTTGAATTCTTAATATCTTATCTCAAAGATCTTATGACTATGAATATTTTGATCACATATCTTTAAATGATTGATTTTATTATTATAATCTCAAACATGTGATTTAATCATCATTATATGTGATAACAAACTTAATTATGATAAACATATGTAATTGTGCAAATAACGAAGATATGTTAATTTATTGGATAATGTATTTCAAAAATACCAAATTATATAAAATATGATTTACTTGACGTAAACATTTCTATCACGTGGCATAATAATATGTTAAAAACTAAATCATTTAAGTTAGTATCAACTTCAATTAATCACTTTTAGAAACTTGAGTTAAAAGGAACTTCACACTTAAATATATTGAATTGAGAGTAATCTTATAATAAGGTCTAGAAAGGCTCTTAGTTAACATGGTTGTTAGGGTTATAAGTGAGGATTATTATTGTGTTCTATTACATGATAAAAAGGATTTTTACTACATATTTTGTAACAAAATATTTCAAAACAATTGCCCACAAATTGTGATAAACATGTTTTATATAAATTTTTTTTGTGATGTCTAGTTTGATGTCCAACCAAAATATCTGAATACAATAATAATTTTTTGAAAACTATTTAATTGTAAGTAATTCAATATATTTTTATGTTTAGAAGTGAATAACCAAGTTTTTTTGTTGCACAAGAGAGTTTAGCAATGAAATTATAAGTCAAATCAAATGCCACGAATAGTGTTCCATCCTTGTATACATACATCATACAATCTTGCTACGGTTTTTTTTTTACGCGGGAACACCGACCTCGCCAGGGTGGGCACAATTCGAGACCGCAAACTGCCACCCCGAAGGGGCGGTGATGTCTGTTGCGCTATGAGTGCGGGACGGTCTCGCTACGTTTTTTCTAGCATACCACAACAACATGATAAATTTATAGCGTAACTAATTGATATTTTAGTTTGATGCACAATTTTATAAAAAAATTTATATGTAATTAATTACTCATTATAAGAGTTAAAATTAAGCAATAAATTGATGAAGACTTGATACGATTACCGGGAACTGATAATGCTAAACATGTTTGACACTATTCACAAAAAGTAATTTTTTAATAGGAAAAGATGGGGACCGCTTAGGTGAATAAAAATAAGGCCAAATTCAACTCTCCGCCCCCTATGTAGAATGGGAACTCCATTTTTTTTTAATTACAAAATAACGTTACTGAAATATTTGTTGATAAGAATACAGAAGTGCATTTTGGAAGAAGGTGAGCAATAACTCAAGTGGATTCATATCATACCGAGTGTTTGGTTGCGTGATAAATTGGATTTTTACTATAATTTTATATTTTTATGATAAATTTTTTTAAAAGAGATATTTGACCATCATTACAATTTTATGATTTTAAAGTGATTTCATTGTTAAACAAAAAGAAGAAGGTCTCATATATTTTTTTATCTTATAATCCTCAACTTTATTTGATCATATATAATATTTATTCTTTTTTTTGTTATCACATCCCTCCAAGCGTAATAATCTTATGCTTGTTCATATTTTATTTTAATATAATTTTTTATCACAAAAATATACAACAACCAAACACTATCTTAGTATATCGTAGATTCGTAACTGGTCAAAAATACCTGGACTTTCTATTTTCAATCTATGAAAATATTATATTTTTTTTTTAAAAAAAATGTTTCTTTCTGCCACACCCTTATTGTATCATTTTTAACTTCTTACGTCAGTTCAGTGCAACTACCTTTAAAAGATATTTGAAGAATATTGTGTTAACATCCTGACATCCTGTAGAACTTAGCCTGCCGTTGATGGGATACGTAAGCAAATAAGCCAATAAACATGTCTTAATTTTTGGTCCACAGGTCTTGATGGGGGTAGAGTGGAGTTGAAGAGGGTCAAATACGTCTTAACACACAATTTAATTAAAAATGTCGTTTAAAAAAATAAAAATACATCATAATTTAAGTTCTTATCAATTTCATGGTACTATCTTCAATGATTCAATGTATTGAATTTGATAAATATGTTTACCAGGCAGAAAAAAAGTTGGCGGACCAGGAAGAGTCGGGCCAAGTTAAACTTTTTATAGGTCTAACAAAAAAAATAAAAAAAAATCTAATGTGAGCCGATTTAGACCGACTTAGAACGCCTCTTGACCGGCGGGTCCATTCGATACACCCACCATATTTTATTTTCTAATAAGATGTTTAGTTGCAAAATGAATTTTTAATATATTTTTATAATAAAAAATTATATTAAAATAAAATATGAACTAATTAATGATAAACAATTAACATATTTGGAGAGATACGATAACAAAAAAGAATAACTATCATATCTGATTAAATAAAGTGGAGAACCCTGAGATCAAAAACACAAGAGGTGAGACCCTCTTTCTTGTCAAAGAAAAAAATAACCTTAAAATCATAAAATTGTCATAGTTATCCGACATCTTTTTGAACAAATTTTATTTTAAAAATATAAAATTATAACAAAAATTTTAAATTACCGTGCAACCAAACACCCCCATAAAATATGTAGAATTCATTTTTAAACTCACGGGGAGAAAATCTTTTCACACATATTTTTTAGGGATAAAAAAACCACACAAATTTCGGGTCTCAGTCCACGCAAGGTGAAGTCCAAATTATTATTTTTTCACATGTTGACCTGGTATTAACCTAAAATCGTGCCTAATTAAGTTAAAAGAAGAACATTGATAAGACTATTATCTATGCTAACTTTACAAGAAGTGAAGCATACATCGCTCAAAATTTTAACGTTTTCAGCCGCAGAAGAAAAAAGGACTTTGAAATGTTAACAGCCATTTAATGCGGTTACATTACATGTATAGGACTTTTCCATTTACCTCCGCTAGGTAGAAAAATGGTCATCTTGGGGTTATCCAATCCTACCGTGGATCGTCCTTAGTAATATATATTATATATAAAACTTGAGAAATTATAATTCACCTTGCAATTTTTGAACAGTGCTGCTTCTGTTCATCTTCTTTTCTTTCTTTCTTTTTTTTTCTTTTCGAAGATCATGCTCAACGTTCATTCAGTTTAGAGTTTGGATCACTTGAATTTTCAAGTGGAGGGAGTAATCATAGTCTCTCGTAAAAAATGGTTACGATGACGGGTTAACAAGACGTAGTAATAATTTAACTCGGTCGATAACAAGTTAACGAGTCAATTAACTGTTGTTCAACTGTTACTAACGTCTTATTAACTCATCGGTGAATTTAATACAACTCGTTATCGATAAATAATGAGTTAATCAAATGTCAATAATGTTTTGATCTTTTTTATAATAATTTATTAAATTTGCTATTTGAGTCGTTGTCCTGTTTAATAACACTATTAAATATTTCTATCACTATTAATTTTAAAATTAATATTGATAAGAATCGCTAAGAGATATTTAGTTAATTATATTAATTTTAAAATTTGTAATATAAATAAAATATGTTATGTAATATAAATGTCAATTTATATTAATTTTTATTTTAATATTTTAATATTTAAAAATATCAATATAAATATGATATCAAAAATAAAACTTTAACCCAGCAGAGTATAAAGTTCATGACCATTTTTTAATTAAGAACTGATACTACTATTCCATCGGTTGAGCGAGGTGATCACCAGCCTCTGGTTCGGCGCATTTTTTTCCGGAGGAGGAAGGGATGACGGCGAGGATCCACCTCAGAATCATCGGTTATCTCTCGAAGAAGGGGGAGCGGCACGGCGGAGGTGCGAAGATATGCCGGCGCCCGTCGCATGCCCGTCGTCGAGTTCGCCTTCCCTCTGCTCGCTCCGCTTCCAGGTACATCGTGATCGGTGCGGAAGAAAAATCACACCGCACAAGGTTGCCGGTCGTCGGTATCCCCCTTGTGGTCATCTCGGCCTTTCATTTCGGCCTGAATCGCTGGTCTCGCTGCAGCGAGATCTCCCCTTTTTTCATCTCTTGTGGTTCTAATGCCTGAAAAAGTTTTGAGGTTTAATCCTCCAGCTGCCTGATCTTCTTCTCTCCAAGATGCAGTTGCGGTGCAGGAAGTACCCGAGTTCGCCGGGGAGGGGGCAATCTGCGTTCAGAAGGTCTCGGACGTTCGGTAGTTCGACGAGTTACTCAAACTCGATTCCTTGCTCTGTCTCGGAGAAGAATGACGGCTCAGGCGTTGGATTCCCAAATGACTACGATGAGCTCCTCCAGCAGGTTCCCGTATAAATTTCTTTTGTGAATTATTGGTCAACGGAAACATTCTTCACTCAAGTTGTTCATCTACTAAAGACATTGGTGTAGAGCCTCGAGATTGAAGAATAGAAGATTGCTATATGCCAGCATCCATTCCATTTCATGTAGAAACTAGATTAAGTGAAAGAGGGAATTTTTGAACGATAAACTGTCTTTATTGGTGTAAAGGTTTACTCATGAGCACTACGTCCTTCTTCCAAATGATCTGGCAGGCTGATAATATACCCTGGTGAATAAGTATCAAATTGACGCATTTCTGTTTTCAAGCATATTTTGAAATCCTTGGGACTTAAATCTGGATTGTACATCCGGTATTAAAATAGTACTGGAGTACACTACGAAAGCAATTATGATAAACTAGACTACAGAGAAAAGAACCCTTGATTTAGGATTAGGATGACCTGTACATGACCAAAATGTAAGCAACAAAGTTTCAACCTGACCAATCAAGAATTGTTTCTTGGCATGACAATTCCCAATTTATCATGAAGAGGCTTCATTTTTCTCATATTAATTCTCCATTCACCATGCTTCATTCTTCATGGTATTTTTGATCCATAATAATGTGTGCATGGCCCCTAGGCCTCAATTATTTTTAAGAACTTAAAATTCAGATTATTCTCTAGATATTTGAACACTTAAATTTGGCTTGTTATTTGACATGTGGGGATTTTATGCCCTTACTTCATTCTAGGCAATGGAACTTGGATCTTGATTCACCAGTGTAGCATGTCTGTATATTCAGGTTTATATCTTAAAATCCACTCTAATTTGGGCTTACAACATGATGAGAAACAATAATTTTTATGTAGTACAGGAATCTTGGTGAGTGTTAAGTGCCAGATTGCAGTATGTTGAAGTCCTTGTTCACATTTTCCAATAAACAAGTTTTCTGCTATACTTCTGTCTTGTTTGATTTGTAAATTGTATTATGAAAATTATGATGATGAAGTTTACTGGGCATGTATAACAAGCAAGACACTCTTCTATTCAAAGTTTTCTACAAGCTCTTCAAGACGTGTACAAAACCTGTCATCTGCCTGGAGTTCTCTTTTTCATCGTGTTGTTCCATGTAAACCTCTTTAGAAAATTTGCATCCAAATAATATACGGGTCTCTGGGTCCTTGAGAAGAAAGGAGAGACTTTGAAGTTGCGTACATGAGTTTGTACCTCTAGGACATCTCCAGGGCAAAATAACTATCCATGCCTGCAGGATGGTTAGGATTAAATATGCTTGATCAGAGTCAAATGAATATAGAAGGAATATGTGGATAGACAATCTTTTGGAAAAGAAATCACATTTCCAAACATGCCTTTCGAAATGCATGCAACTTCCTGGGACCTATAAAATGCAAAAATATGTAAAGGGATGGCTTTCTATCTCTATGATCATTAACTAGCATATATATTTCTGGAACTTCTGTATTTTAAGGAACACGAAAGAAAATGAACCACTATAGTGCTGATCACCACCTATGAACATGTTAGTTTCACATTTTGCTTGGAGTCGACCTTTATCTTTGGTCCTCATATCATTTATTATTGTAACATGTCAATCTTAAATTTTGTTCAGAGTTAGAAAATAGTAGACATAATAATGTTTACTAAATTTGAAATTTCTGCTTATTTATTTTTCCTTGTTAGTATCAGTGGAAAGTAGGGACTGATTGCATCCTAGTTCTTTACCTACAGCCTTTTCATTGAACATGGGCAAATAGGTCCCTGATCACTGCACAATCTTGTTTTACAGGCGAAGGTTGCAACTGAATTAGCTCTGAGCGACAACAAACAATTGGTGGTGAGTTACTCAGAGGTCTATATTTTGCCCAAGGACCTGTGCATGACATGATATTTTAGTACTGACGGTTATGACTTGTAGGAGATTGAGTTTCCAACTGCTGGACTTGAGTCTGTGCCAGGTTAAGTTTCCTCAATGTTAAGTAGCTTTTCCTTTGCTCTTTTCTCCCCAAGAAATGCCGTCAATTTGTCTAGTGAAAATATGCATTAGGGGATGGTGAAGGAGGTATAGAAATGACAGGAAGTATGCAGTTGATAAGAGAATTTTATGATCGTTTTGTTGTTCCAGAGAAGGCTACAAAAACAAGAATCGTACGTTCCTGTATCCCAATTCTATGGTATAATATTCTCTCAAAGTTTGCAATGGTTATGCATATTCTTGTTGTATTTAGGGTCTTGTGCTTCTTGGTACTTATATATTTAATATCTGGTTAAATTGCTTCTCTAACCTAGTTCTGAGTCCGATGACAAATAATCCACTGAATGACAAGTCAATGGTACACATTCATTGACTAAATTACTATCTATGAAGGACAAGAACTTGTATATAATATATCATCTGAATCTGGTCACATGCTGATTCTCGCTGAGTTTGTCGGTAAAATAGCTTTGTCAGCTATCAGTGATAATTATTGAGGCCTTATGTATCCACATGAAGATATGAAAAAGATTGGCAAGTTCGATGTTACCTAGGATCAATTATAAAATGCTGTACCTTGAAGGTGAATATCAACCAATTCCACAGTTCATAACTGATATATAAGGATAAATAAATTACAAATGGCAATAAAGAAAATAAAGTCTCCGCCAAGGAAGTAGAAAACCAACAATTGAAGACCTCTCCAAGATTACATGAAAGTTCCCACTCCTAAAGTACTCACATGCCTCATATTTAAAGCAACCTGGAACAATCCAGTCCGGCAGCAACCCTACACATCATTTGAAGATGAAGTCAATGGGATGGAGTTCCTGTTGAAATCTTTTTGCCACTTTGGAAGAACTAATTCATCAAGATGTATCAGTAAAACACACCCTTCGAACTTCCTATCCTTTCTGGGAGGGTTAATAGAGCCCCTTTGATGGATTATGCTTGTAAGATCATAACTCAGAAAACTGGTGCCACTGACAAGTCTGAATAAAATAGTGCAAACAGCACGAATAATCTCACAATGAAAGAACAAAGGATTCAGTTTCTTGACATAAGCCACAGGTAGACAGATTTATCCTTTTCCCGAAGGTATCTCTCATATTGTTGCAGGTTAAGATCTAAATGGTATTTTTCCATAGGAACATTCTGACTTTATTTGGATAGTTTTTGTTCCAAAATTGCAGACAAGGGAACTATAACATCTTGTGAGACACGAGTCTCAGTAGCAGAATTAACCAAATAAATACTAACTACCACAAGTTTTTCGTCTCCAGGTTCCCTTGTTTAATTGGCCTTCTTCAACCCCAAAATGCTGTTGCATGAGTTCAACAAAATAAAGGTGGGAAATTGGGTAGGCACTTTTTCTAGTTTTAGTTTTAGTTTTTTTTGGTTGAAGGCATATTTGTAAATATTTTTTTGTTTGAGGTTCGAAGTGTCAAAAATTGGCTCTATAAAAACCCTGCGTGTACTCCCCGCTAGTTTCTTCGTTCTTCTCGAAATTCTTCCCTCCTCACCCCGACGATCTGCGCCGTTCCCTGACGATCTGCGCCGTTCCCTTGCTCCCTTCTTCCACAGTTCGATCATCTCCACTGATCTTCTACTTTCTCTGTCTCTGTCTCTCCCCTGTTCGTCTTCTTAGTTCAGCACCGGCATAGACACGTCCAGCACCTCAAGCTCTCTCGCTCAACACCAGCAACAGCGCATCCAAGCGCCGCACCAGAAGCCTCACGTCAAATTCCAGACTGTCCGGCGATCCCCGGACTGGTTGCTGGAGCTCCCGATGACTCCCGACGATGACAATCACATCGTCTGCGCTGCGTTCTTTCACGACAGCATCATGAACATCTCCAGCGGTCCCCGGAGCCCCCCCCGGCATCTCCTCTGTTCTTGGCCGGAAGAGCTACATCGCGCCGACCGATGCATCCCTGCTCCTTTCCTCGATTCCGTCTTCAATGCCCCTGTAGCCATGTTCCCCCTGACTCTCATCTGATGCCTTTCGACGCCGCGTCAATCCGGGATCCGTGTGACCTTTCTCGTGGGAAGCCGCCGTCTGTTCCAGCTCCAGATCCCCTCCGAGTTCCCGTCGCCGCCGATCTCCACCCAAATCACAAGCCCCTCGCGTGCATCCGTCGTCCCGTCTCCTCCGCCTCTGTCGTGCTCTCACACGCAGGTGCTGTCCGCGGTGCCGTTTTCCTCTTCGCGAAGCAGATGAAGGAACAATGTCGTGCCGTCGCGAAGGAGCAGTGCCCTGTCTCTCTCCTTCCTCGCCCCGAAACCGCTACGTCACCCCCTCCCCCCTTCTTTCGGTTCGGAGAAGCCCCAGCCACGCGAGCCGCTCCGCCCGAGTCACTGGTTCAGCTGATCCTGTTTATCCGGTTCTGACCGGTTCAATTTTAGTTCCGTTTGGATAAAAAAGTAGATTGCATCGTGCGTCGAATTGATGTCGTACGATCCCAACTAACTACCAAATTGAGATCGAATTGTTAAACTGCACTGTAACACTAATTAAATCAACGCAGAACTAAAATGAGTAACCTGTCAAATTTAGTCACACTTGAATTGAACAAAATAAATCTAACTTAAACTAAATTAACCGATGTTAAACCGGATTGAATCAAGCGAAATTGTGTTGAGCCGTACCAATCAAATCAGCTGAATCAGGTTTGAGCCAGGTGTTTTAGATCGGGCAGCTCATAGGCATCCATAGATTGCAGAATCGGATTGGAATCGGCTGATTCTGGAATCAGATCGGAATTGCCCGATTCTGGAATTGAATCAGATTGAATCCTGCTTGAAGGATTGATTCTGACCTGAATTCCACTGCAATCGGTCTGAATCCGTCTTGAATCGGATCGGAATCATAATTGGAATCTTGATTCAAAAGAAAAAAAATTTAGGCCGAATCGACTGGAATTGGACTGAATTAGCCAGAATCGGTCCAAATTGGAATTGGAATCATCTTTTTATTTTTTTTAAAAAAATGGTTCTAGTTGATTTCGATTCTATTCCTACTTGAAGGACCGATTTTGACATGAATTTCGTTAGAATCAGTCTGAATCGGCATTGAATTGGTTGAATTAGATCAGAATTGGAATCTTGATTTTTAAAAAAAAATCAGACCGAATTGGCCGGAATTTGGCCAAATCTGCCAGAATCAGAATTGAAATTTTTCTTAATTGTTTTTAAAAAAAATCCAATTCTGGATCGGTTTCTTTTTCTTTAATTTGATTCAAATCGGATCAGTCCCCACCAATTTGGTGACTGATTCCGATTCAAAAATCTTTGATCATATATACTAATGATGTCATGTGTGTGATGTTATGTCGGGAAATTAAAACTAATACCATTTCTTTGAAAATATAAACTTAATTGTTCCTAAAACAAGGGTCATTTTTTTTATCTGAGCTTGCCTGAAAGTTAGAGGTAAAGATTTTAGTCTCAGAAGCATGTGGTTCGAGTACTAACAGAATTTAAAGTCCTGGGTAATATAATTTCGGAAACTATAGTTTTAGAGAGATCTTACATTCATGCCTAAACATGTTGAGTAGACCTTGTCTTTGTGGGAACTCTTATGGCCCGTTTGGTTAGAGTTTTAAATTTGATACTATATCAATATTGATATTGATAATTTTAGAGGTTGGAATATCAATATCAAAATTGATACAAGTTAACATTTGTATTACATAATGTGTTTTGTTTTCACTATCAATTTCAAAATTGATATTACTAACCAAACACTTCTTAGTGATTACTAAGAATATCAATTTTAAAATTGATAGTGATAGAGGTGTCAAATAGTGTTACCAGGGCATTAATTCATGATCTTTGGCAGGGGAATGAAAGACAACAAAAGAGTTTGCTCCGCTGCATAATGGAACATGTTCAGGAAAAAAAACACAGAAGGAAAAGCTCCGAACATGCACCTGAGAAACACTCCTAAAATGCCTCTACAATGCATTTTCACAAGGGTTTCATATTAGAGAATTTATTTCTTCACACTTGTTTCTATATTATTGCAAATCTACGAATTAATACTATCAACTTAATATATCCTATTTATTATTTTTTAAAAATCATGTAAATGTCATATATAATAGATGCTTGAATATGAGTAAATTTAATTAATATCTTGTTTCTTGCATTTCATTAGAATTTAGTCTGGTTTCTTGCTTCGTTTGTGCGCCATTTCACGCTTCTGTTTATGTCTTGGTAACTGTGTGAAACATTGAAATGACAGTTTTTTCCAGAGGCAAAGGAAGTTGAGTTTGCAAGAAAATCAGTCTTTGGTGGCTGTTTGGCGAAGCTAGATTATTTGACCATGCCGTCACTTTTTGAAGACTTTGGTTTTACTACTAAAGTCAAAATGGCTGATCGTGTGAAACAAGAAGATGAGCTATTCTTGGTTGCTTATCCATATTTTAATGTTAATGGTAATCTTTGCATTCCTCATGCTCTATTATTTGCATTACGGTATTTATATGCTTATGAAGCATATGCTTTTCAGAGATGCTCGTGGTTGAAGAACTTTATAAAGAAGCTGTTGTCAACAAAAATAGAAAACTTATTATATTTAATGGAGAGCTGGACCGGATAAGAACAGGATGTATCCTTTTAGACTCAGTTTGGTTTCATGTTTCGCTAAGAACTAGTTTCGATCTGGTTTAAGGGCTACACTGTGCAGATGGATGATTGGATCTGGACTAAGGGCCACACTGCACATGGATGATAAATTTAAGAATTAGTCAGTGCTATCATAATACTAGAAGAGACCAACTGATATGTTATGTAATTATTCATAAACTAGCTTACCACAGTAGACTTCTTATGTTGCTGAGACTATTCATAAGCTTACTAGGGTAGACCTACTTAGGTACTATATATAACAGGGTTGTGGAGATTTTGCTGTCAACTTGTTGGAGCTTCTTTACAATTATCTTTATCGGTTTGCTCTCATATCAACTTAATAAAACATTTTAGAAGTTTATTTGAACGCATTCTTCTGTTCTCATGGACAGGTGGCACATGTATCAATGCTCCTGTGTGTGATACATACGTCTAGAGACTTTAGTGGACCATTATGATTGAGAAGAATATTTAATCCTTCTCATTCTAAAAAGCTGACTTGCACTATTTGATGCATATGAGCAGATGAATGCAGGTGCAATTAGTTTCAATTTCAGCATGCACCTCAGTGAGAATGAAGAAAACTCTTTGGAAACTCATTTTCTCTTACCTTCTATAGGTTGGACCAAAGATTCCAGAATCGGAATCGGAATCGGAATTGGTCGGTATCAATCCGATTCGAATTGGAAACCGATCCGGAATCAAGATTTTTTTAAAAAAAATAAAATATTCCGATTCCAATTCGGACCGATTCTAGCCGATCCGGCCTGAATCTTTTTTAAAAAAAAATAAAAAATCAGGATTTTGATTTCGATCTGATTCAACCAATTCAAAACCGATTTGACTGATTCCGGCAGAAATCAGGTCAAAATCGGTCCTTCAAGTAGGAATTGGATTGATCCGATTCGATTCCAGAATTGGCCGATTCCGATCCGATTGATTCATAAGTATTTTTTATGACTATTGTATTTTTATAATTCATAAGTATTTTTTATTGCTAGGAGCATTTTGATTATAACTATTGTATTTCCTTGTCATACTGTTGAAGATCTATACTATCAGATACTTATTTCATAAATTATTGCCTAACAAATTGATTTATTTAGACAAAAAATGAAAAATAGCTTAATTTTACAAGAAAAGTGATGTGCTAGAAAGAATTGAAACACAAATACTAAAGATCAGGTAGTTTAAATTTGCTTGTGGAATATGGTCTTTTTAGTATATTATACTGTCAACCATGAATGAGATTACAAGGATTTGTTATCAGAGTTTTAGTGCTGTCCTATTTTTGCATATATGAATCATCTGTGCGTTGTTGCCAACAAATAATGCTGCATAACGAAGCCTTGTGCCTTCGCTACATTTCAACAGTTTTTCATCTTAATTGTTCTATGTCTAATTTGCTTTATGTAAAATGAGTTCAATGCTTAAGATTCCTTCTCCAGGATAACTTTCGTTAGGGTTAGATTAAAATAAGTTTAGATTAAACCGGTATGCATATGCAGATATCCATAAGCATATGATAGACTTGACCTTGATGAACAAAGATTATCCGTCATTCTTCTACCCAAAGCTTGCTGAGCTCTCCAAGAACTTCCTACCGAAGCTGGAAACTGTCTATTACATTCACAACTTCAAAGGTCGAAAAGGGGGAGTGCTGTTCAGGTTTGTTGGCTTTAGCTAATATTTTACTTACTTGCATTTCACATAAGATGTTGCATGTCGCACGCGCTACGTAGTTTTGTCATACTGCAAGAAACAGATATTCCACACTGGAACAGAGGTTGTTCCCTTTGGCTACTTGGTGGGCTGGCTCATGCAACTAACTTTTTTTTTTGTTTACAGGTCCTATCCCGGCCCTTGGAAGGTCTTGAGAAAGTTGAATGGTAGACACTACTGTTTGCATCAGCAAGATGAAATGCCATCATTAAAGGAGGTTGCCTTAGAGATACTTCCATCTGCAAGCGTGAGATTCTGAAGCTTTGTTCACCATTTTGTTCGCACGACTCTGTTTGATTTTTCTACATTTGTTACTAGACATAGATCCTACTCCGTCACAACTTGTGCTATCTACATGCTAGTCCTCATGTTGTTTGCAGAGTGCATGAAAAATGTGTCAACTATCAGGAACAATTTTAAGGAAAGGATGCATGGCACTGGCAGCTTCACATGTACAGCATTTCCCCCTGCAGACTCCGAGGATCCAAACTCGGTGAGTCTTGTTTTGAAATGCCAAAAAGATGTGTGGAAGTTTGTAATTTTTGGGTGTAAATGAAAGGCAACATTGAATCAGCACTACTGACTGATCAAATATTTTCTCAACAAAACTCTATTTCATAAAAAAAGGGTTACGTTTATGGCTTCACTCTTCCTTGCCTGCCAATGGACATGTATTAGTATCGTTAATGCTAATCATGACGTAGCAAATAAAGATGGTTTTTTATGTTGTGGACAATAAGATGCTAGGTGGCCGGACACCGGACATGCAGCTTATATACAGTGCATCTGTCCTTTCATGCCCTCGGTTTTGAATTTTGAGGGTCAACTAGGTCTAAACTACACATTCTAAGATGAATAGAAACATATAAGCAAGGAAGGCGAGGTAGCAGGTCGGTTGGGTGTAAACCGATCCGAGTCGGCCAGGGTCGGGACTTGGGTCGGCTGGGATTGGAATAAAAAATAATAATATAATAATTTAAAAACACCTATGGGGTTGGGATCGGGTCGGTTGGCCCAAAAATTGACCGGGTCAGGACCCGGATCCCGATCCGGCATTTTATGCATATAAGAACCTTTAATAACATTTTGCTCACTACTGCTTCACCGTTACTCAGGAAACGGCTTGTTCTAGGTGGAGAATACGGAGAACTGGCATCAGCATGATGTCGAATTGTAAGGAGAACCATGCCGCTTCATGCCATCCTCAAAGCCGTAATTTATTTCGTGAAAGAAGAACCAACTTTATCAGCAGAAAGAGGCGCCATTAGGAAGGAACAAGAATGCTATCTCTCGGCATATACGCCTCTTCATGGTAATTTTCTAGGGATTATTATGGTAGCAACGGGCTGGGACGGCCTGCCGGCTCATACTTGGGCTAATACACAAGTCTAGAATATACTGCTCATTAGTTTATGGCTAAGTTGGTCAAAACCAGTCAAAAACTCCGTGGCACAATTCAACTTAAAATATCAATTTTATTCATTTAAACTGTGTTATAATTTAAATTATTATTTTGTAGTGTTATTTCTAATGATTAAGTTAATTCATTTTCATAATAATATTTCTAAGAGATAAAAACAATTAAGCAGAATAATTTTGGATAGAGCTGGTTGACTTTTGGCAGGCTAGGCCGGGGCACATTGATACTCCTACTAGAGAGGTGATTTTTTATTTGATGTTAGGGGTGCAAACGAATTAATACACTCGACAAGTAGTTCGAAACTTGACTCGATAAAAATTCAATTCGACTTGTTTATTATATTAAATGAGCAAACTTGAATAAAAAATAAAATTTGACTCTTTAAACAAGTCGAATTTGAATAAATTCTTACTCGGTAAATTCGTGAATAGTTCGATTAAATATTCTATTGAATATCTATTTTAAAAAATTAAATTATAAGTAATAATAGTCATATACGATCACTTAAATATATTAAATAATTCAAAATTTGAGTTCAAATTTTTATCTAATTTCGTAAATGAGCTAAATTTAGAGTTTCATAAATTATTTTTTATTGATTTTGAATTTTATAAACGAGATTGTATATAGCTTAAACTTAAATGTGGAAAAAACTTTAGTCAGGCTACTATTTGAGCTGAGCTCAACCCGGCTTGATTAATAAACGAACCAAACTTGAACAGAGGTTCAACATACTCGTTAAAACTTGATCTCGAGCTCGAACTCGTGTAGAATGAATAAGTCGAGTTACAACACCGTACCACTCGGCTGGCTCGACTCGTTTGCACCCCAATTTGACGTAATGAAATAATTGAAGTCTTAATTTCATCGGTAAGAAGCGCAAAATTGTAACTATTCGTCTTTGAACATAAAAAAATTACAGTCGACCTCTTAAAATTAAATCGTTTATGAATAAGTTATATTAATATATTTTACTAAAGATCTCAATATACCGATTCAGAGATTAGGCATGAATTAAGCCAAAACAGATGGCACCCAAAATCTCAAAAGCCACCCAAACGGATGGGTAGAATCCCCAACTTTTTCCTCACCGGAGAAGACATCACATCCATGTGCACCGCGTTGAAGCATGGAGATTCCGGTTCTTTGTATGGGTGTGCAGAACGGTTCCAACCGCCGAACTTAACCGAATTGGTGGAAGACAGCCTGACAAGAGTGGCAGGCTCGTGGACGACGACGACGAAGAAAGGCCGTAGCTTCAATAGATTTTAGGGGAGCACCTTTGTCACCTTCCCGTGGAAGAGTTTGATGTCGAGAAGTTGCCGGTGTTTACTCAAAGCACGTCTACCGGGGTGTTTGGTTGCACGATAATTTTGGTGTACACTTTCGTGATAAAAAGTTGGATTAAAATAAAGAGTGAACCAACTCATGACATAAAATTATCATGTTTGGATGGATGTGATAACAAAAAAGAGTAATTACCATAGACAATCAAACAAAGTGGGGGACCACAAGAAAAAAGAAAGGGATGAGACTCTCTTTTTTTGTTTAAGAAGAAAATCACTTTCGAAACATAAAATTGTCATAGTTGTCAAACATCTCTTTTAACAATTTTTCTTATAATTTTTAAAAATTAAAATAAAAATCTCCATTATCGTGCAACCAAACACCCCATTAGTGTTTATAAGGTGTTTGATTGGATGATAAATTGAGTTAACTTGTTAAAGAGGTGTTTAGCGATCATAGAGATTTTTTTCTTAAACAAAAAAAGGAAAATTTTGCCGTTTTCTTTTTATCTCGTGATCGCTCATTTGTTTGGTCACATACGGTACCGTGTTTCCTTTTTCTTTTTTTTTGGTTATCACGTCTCTTCAAACATAACAATTTTACGTGTTTAGTTAGTTTCACATTTTATTTTAAAATTAAATTTTTATCATGAAAATTTATAAAAATTATATCGCAGATGGTCGTGTCGGTTACGCCTCAAGAAGTATAATTGAGGCCTTTGGAGATATTTGGTTGCGTGGTAGATTGAGTTTTCCTTATAAAAATATTTTTTTACAAACAAAATTTGTTAAATAAGTGTGCAACGATCCATACAAAGATACAATTTTACAAAGAATTCTTTCTCACACAAAAAATACAAGATCTTTTTTTTTCTCGTGACCTCCCACCTTTAAGCTATCTCGGACTTTATTTTAATATATAGTTTGTATGCAGGACATGTATAAACAATTATTGTGCAACTAAAACATTCTATTAACCTTTTAATTTCTAACCAAACAATTTGAAAGGATATATATACATCTCACCTATAATAATCTCTTACCTCGTGCAAATTGTCTTAACCATCTTGTCTCTAAAAATTAAAAAGGCTATATCAAGTCACTACAGAACACAAGAGGTCCTTTTAGAGTTTACATTAAGAAGTTAACATTTTCCCAGGTGATTTGAAAATTTAAATCTCTGAAAAGAAATCAATATTGCTTAACCATGTTTTAGTTCGACCAATCAGAATGACCCCAAGTGTAAATAATGTGAAGACTGCATGCACCACCTTGTGCCACTAGTTGACCTTTTTTTTTTTTTTTGCTTTGACATATTCTTACTAGACTTTGCATATTCTTACTTTGAGAGAGAGAGAGAGAGAGAGAGAGAGAGAGAGAGAGTTATGAGTCTTATGACCTGGGAAAATGTATGTTATTTCTGTGAAAGAACCTTCTTTTAATTAACCAATGCCACCAGGTTTGAAGAGTTCATAAAACCGACTCCATCACAACCGAAGAGAAGAAGAAAAAAACTGCGGAATCCATTAATATACTCGAAATTAATTTATTTCATATAATTTAAAATTTTTAAAAGTCAAATGAAATATGCCCAGCTTTATTGACTTCCGAGAAAAGAAATGGTCCTGACTCCGGTACCGCCATACCGCGATTAATTCACACGTGATTATTTCAAAGGTCATCCATCCAAGTCCACGCGCGTGCAGTCCCGCACGTGCCCCGTGGCACACTGCGCCAGCCGAAATTTCTCACCATTCTCAATTTAATTTTAGGGGGTTGTTCATTTCAATTAAACTAATGCTTGAAAAATAAGATCTTCATGGATTTTACTCATGTGCTTCTTACTTCTGCGTACAAATCCGACCGAACAAAAAAATTCTTGTTTTAGAATCCATAAAAATCTTATTTTTAAAGAATTAATTTGATAAAATAAACAACCCCACGCAAGTATACAACTTATGTGACTGACTCTCGAGAGGGAAGCTCTCGGATATGTTGATCTATGTATTTACCATAAATTCACACCTAAACTATTTTAACACTTTTTTAAATTACCACGTATTTAATTTCGGAGGATAGTGACGTCATATCCAGAGAGAGAGAGAGGCCAACCACTCTGGCTTTCCCTCCACCTAACGCACTCCCGGCGTGAGGTGGCCGGGGCGAGAAATCCAACGGTTCAGAATATTCCGATCCGAATCGGACGGCGAGCGACGGATCGTCCCGGCCGCCCGTAAGTCCAAGGCCAACAACTCTTCGTTAGTCAGCGATCGTGGCGGGGATCCGACGGCTGGACGCGGAGCTCGATGGTGGGACCGGCTGCCGGAGGTAAACGCGGACGGCGAGACCGGCTCGGCCGGTCGCCGGAGAAAGGAGAGAAAATCTCGGAGGCGGAGCAGGGGGGCGAGGCGTTTGGCAATCTCGTGCGCTCCACACGGCCGTTCTCCTCGGTTCCGAGGTCGTGCTCGGCACACCCTGCGCCTGCTGCAGAGCTGATCCCGCCGGAGCGTCGCTCGCTCTTCCTCTCTGATCTCGCTGTCGAGGTAATCCCCGTCTTCACGCATCTTACCGGCGAGGATCGTCGCGCTTGTTGTTCGTGCGCCAATTTGTGTCTTGTTCTGACACGCCGTGTCGCGGATCGCGTGGTTGCTACGAACTTTTGCGTCCCTTCTGCTGGGATCCCGCCGGTTGCGGGGTTTTTGAGTGATTATTTGTGTTGGTGCTGTGTGCGCATTTGTTTCTTCGTTGCATTACGATGCGAGGATGGCTGCGGGATCTAATGTGGCTTGACTATTTTGCTGATTGTTGGTTATTTCCATAGGTTTATCTTATTCTTCCGAGTAGTTTGTAGAATTTCTGAGAGATTCTGTGTATATGTCCTTCTAAAAAAAAAAAAAAACGAACCTAAAGGTAAGACCTTTTGTATGCCAAATAAGACCTTTGTAGATGGCTTCCAGTTGTTTTGGATAGACTAGCCTTGAAGTGTTCTTCCTTTTTCTGATTTTATCTGATAAATTGTTGCTCTTATTTGCTGATGTTTCGTGAATTATTCTGTTATTAGGCGTTTCTACAATCTGCTTCTAATTTTTGTTCTCATTACTTGTGGACTTGCCTACCACCTCTGCCTTATGTTGATTAGCTTCCATACCTCAGAGGTTTGCAGTTTTATTCACTTTGTTTTCTAGATTGTTTACCTTTTTCTCTTTTTGTTTTTTGAGATTCAGAGGATTTAAATTAAGGATTTTTTTGTGAATATTTTGCTCTATTAAAACTTTTGATTGTGTAATATTAATAACCGTGTGGCTTGTGATGAACTTAGCCTTATCTACTACTTACCTTCTCTTATTTTGTGAATGATTGATAGGCTGTTCTTGAGTGTACAGTGAGGGTTCTTGCCTATTTCGATCTACTTTTCTTTCCTAACTGAGGCATTTCTAAATTGAGCATTGTTTGTGTGAATCTTCTTGATGGTGTTGCTTATCCATCCAAATGAGGAACCAGCAATGAATAAAACATTAACTGATATAGATTGGTTGTTGGCTATCAGGTTTTCTGACAATGTTTTTCAAAATCTTAGCTTCTCTGCCTTGGACCTGAAGTAGTCTCTACGCTAAGACTTTTTGTGGGTTTATTTGACAGAGGATCAGATGTGTTTTGATCTAATCCTGATATTTAGGTTAGCCCTCAATTTTATCCTGATTGATAATTAAGTTAATTTAGCGAGTAGCTCTGGGATTGAATGGCCATATCCTCTTACTTGTATGAATAAAAGGTAAAGTGACACACGAAATACTTTATTTCCCATAAAATGTGCCTAGAAAATTGTCTCTTCTTGGAAATATGTAAAATGTGAAATAGTGCTTGATTGATTTTGATCAACTATCCACTTGGGATCATTAGCCATAAACAATAACATCGAGTAATATTATATATCCTTGATCAACTATTTCAAAATATTTTGGTTAGTTTTAAAATTATAAGTGGCTATCCCTCTATCAAATAAGTGCTCATGATCTATGAAATGTTTATTTTTCGCTTGAAGATATTATGATAGTTACATTGTTAGTAGTGCTATGATACCTGGCTAACATTTGTTCTGATAGTTTCTCTTCCTGTTTCTATACAGGCTACTTGCTTGAATTGAAATGGATTTCTGCAGAGGTGTTCCAAGTGAATCATCATCTGACATGTTCGCCCATCAAGATGTTCAAAGATGCCCATTTCTGAGGAATATTAATGAGCCAACTAACTTCTCATTCTCTTCATCGATCAATTTTCCTGCACCGGTATGATCACATTTTCCTCAGTAGCTTTTAAATATTTTTCTCTATACCTTGACATGAAACTTGCTGAACAGGTACAAGGTGTTAGGGGCCCAATATTTGAAGATGGACCCAATTTTGAGATGGCATTCAGACTTTTCCATGGGCAGGATGGAGTTGTCCCACTTTCTGGAAGATTCCATACACGTGAAAGGAACATTGAACCAGAGAAAGAGTCAGTACTTCAGTTCAATCCTTTGGCTGCAAAGGCTGCTACCATAAGCCTCTCATCATTTGGTCTAGGAGGTCCTTTCAGCTTCGATGCATTTAATGATAAGTGGAAAAAGCAGAAAAAGAATGCCTCTAAGAAGAATCCTTCATCACAGGTTAGAACTCTCTTCAAACTTTTCACCCCAACCATTACAGTAACTTCATGTCTGCATGCTCACATAATTCATTTTCTTGTTGCCCTATAAATGATCATTGTTCCTGTTTCCCTCGGAAAATAATCCCTTGCTTTGATTACAGGATGGAAAAAAGTCCCATGAAGCTACAAGCAGTGAATGGCTTGAGACAGGCCAATGTCCAATTGCTAAGTCATACAGAGCTGTCAGTGGAGTCATACCATTTGTTACAAAGGCTCTACAGCCACCACCGGGCCTCAAAGTGAGATGCCCACCAGCAGTTGTAGCTGTCAGGGCAGCCTTAGCTCAAACAGCATTCGTGAAGACACTGCGCCCGCAACCTCTGCCTGCCAAGATGTTGGCAATGGCCTTACTTGGAATGGCAGCTAATGTCCCATTGGGTGTGTGGCGGGAGCACACCAAGAAGTTCTCTCCTCAGTGGTTCGCAGCTGTCCATGCCGCTGTGCCTTTCGTTGCCATGCTTAGGAAGTCTGTGTTGATGCCCAAGACTGCTATGGCAATAACCATCGGAGCTTCTATCCTGGGTCAAACACTTGGATCTAGGGCTGAGCGACTACGGTTAAAAGCAATTGCAGCTGGTGGTGACAAAGTGCTATCCGCCAGTAGCAGATGTGCCAATTTTACTCTTAAAAGGGATGGAATCTTCGGTGGAGAAACCACTTTGGAACTTCCACTGAATGCAAGTGCTGTTGTTTCTTCAGCAGCCTCCGCTTGTGCTTATTCCTGATTTCTCACTGTTGTTTGCACCTGATTTTGCATTGTTTGTTTGTACCATGTTATCCCATGTTTTTTTATTGTTTTTAAAATGAAAGCAAGCATTCCTGTTTGCCGTGCTCTATGTGAACATTAAAGGCTCTATGTATTACCTTACCACCTCACTTGATGGGGAAGATATGAACGATTTTCTAAGATTACACTACTTTGAATTTGTATTGACAGTGATTTGAGAACACTGGTTTAAGTTTTATTCTGTGGTTCTTGCTATTGTTTGTTGTTGTTAGAAGATAATTGGAAGTTTATAAAAGCATGAGAAAGTTTGCAGTGGTTAATGAGGCAGGATGCTTTTGCATAATATGACGAAAAGTTGTCAATCTGTAGAAATTTCATCGTAAATGTCTTTTACCCCTGTTGTCAAAGGCGTCCCCTTAGGTGCCCCTTTAAGTAACGCCCAAGCGTTTGAAAGGGCGAGGTTCAGAGATGTCTTTCCTTGGGTTAAAAGACGCCCAATATGCCGGCTTAGGTGTCCCTCCCTACCCCAATTAATACACGTTTCTTTAAGGGCGCAAAGCCCTCTAGTCTAGACACCCCACAAGCGGTGCTGCTCCTTGTTTTTACGCATAATTAAAAAAAATCATTGGGAACTCTTTTTTCTCGCTCTCATTTATTTTATCAAAGATTAACTTTTCAAAAAATATATATTCGTACATTTATAATTACATATGTAAAATCTCATTTATATGTACGGACACATAATTATACATATACAATTATAACATACAAATATAATTATTTTTATATATATACACATTTATATACATGCATAAATATATATATATATATATGCAAATGTAAATATATATGTATAAACATCTAATCACGTCGTCTTGATCGCTTTGCCCACGTCTTGTCACCTAAGTTGAATTGACATCTTTCAACTCCTCACCTTGACAACAACCAGCTTTCTATACTCTTATTTAATCTATCAATCTTCTTTAAAAAAAAAAGCATACGTACACATTTAATTTACTAATTTTTGGTAACTTACTATAATCTTTTAACAATATATCACATTTACAAACTGAGACAGACCCATATGAAGAGCACACGTACATCTCAGTGCAAAATCATGTCAATTGACCATCTTGCTTATTCCATCTCAAGTTTATTCCTAACCAAACAACCTTAATTTCATAATTCTTTTCACCTTAATCTCAGAAAAAATAGTTAAATTCAATTGTTTGGTTGTCCAATAGTTTAATATAGTAATATATTCTTACACTTAAGTATTAAAATGTACCCCCTTAAAGATTAGATGTCCTTGTTAATTAAGACCACACATACATTATATTTATTATTCTTTTGTGATATCGCTAGTATTATATGTGATAATTAATAGTTGATTGACCTATTAACGATGCTAATTGGCAGCATTCTCAAGAGATTATCCATCTTGAGACTAAGGTGGCGTTTGATAACACTGAGATCTAACATCTGATATCTGAGATTCACTGCTTACATCTGATTATGTTACATATATATCTGACATCTTAATTATTAAGATTGTTTGATAAAATTGAAAGTTATATCTGAATTTGAATATATTAAAATTATTTAATGACTCAGTGTTATCAAATGCCACCTAAGATGAAAAATTATTTAATGATCACAAACTAATATTTAAATATGAAATTAAATGTATTAAATATTATTTGATAATCATGAAATAATATTTAAATATATAATTAATTATTAAAATTATTTTATAATAAAAATAACATTTAAATATAAATTTATTGAGTAAACGTTATTTGATAATCATAAAATAGAATTTAAATTTAAACTTATTAAGTATTATTTAATAATTAAAAAAAATAATATTTGAACATTCCATATTTAAAATTTGACATCTCTTTTCAAATAATTATGATGTGTTGTTTATGCTTCTTGAATTTTTTGTATCAAACATATCTGTAATATAAAAAATATGTATATTTATCATTCGGAATATAACAGTAAACACACCAAATAAATAAAATGTATATAATAAAAAATATTTATGCCTATCATGTGAAATACAATTAATAAAATTACTTTTTTTAATAAATATTGAGACATTTAATGGAGCATTAAACATGCAACCATATCTTGTTTACGTACAGCCAGTCATTGATGCCAAGGAGGCCGGGGACAACATCGTTGCCCGTTCAGCGCTAAGTGCTATGAGCTCACTTAGCGATTCAGACCTCAACCGTCTGATTTATTCACATTCAGATCTTAGAAAGGATGAAAAATCAAACGGTCTGAAGAATTCAAAGTCTGACCGAGTCAGACTTCAGACATTTTTAAGCTCAAACAAACGGGGCCTAAGTTATAACTTAAGAAATTTTTTAACTCAACCTTGAAAAAATAATTAATCAAAGTTGTTAATAATCTTATGATTTGATCATCTTTTAACACATTTTAGACCCAAGTTAGTTAGAGAGTTACTTTCTCCATACAGAGAACACATGTGAGCACTGTATCAAAAATGATGCATGCCATATATTTGTTTCTAGGTTGACAAAATTTTCTTCTACCCATAAGTGAGAATGTCCTCACTCGTTGTTAAGAAGATATCCAAGAAGGCTAGAACATCTAGCTTTCGGCAGATTGCAGATTTCATATTATAGAACACCTTTTTGGATGAGAGAAGGGATAACTTCTCATGAGATGTTTGGTTGCATAATAATTTTTTGTATATTTTCATAATAAAAAATTGTATTAAAATAAAATATGAAGTAATCAATGACAAAATATTATCATGTTAGGAGGGTTGTGATAACAAAAAGGAGTAACTACCATATATGACCAAACAAAGTGTGGAGACCACAAGATTAAAAAAAGAGGGGAGACCCTCTTTTTTGTCTAAGAAAAAAATTATTTTAAAAATATAAAATTACAATAGTTGCCAAATACCTCTTTTAACAAGTTTTATTTCAAAAATATCAAATTATAGCAAAAATCTCAAATTATCATGCAACCAAACACCCCATTAGTGTTGGGTCAAATAACCAAGTTTAACAATGGCAACTAAAATCATGCTCTTCTTGGATTTAGAAACCAGCTAGGAGTTGTTTGATAGGATGCAAAACACTGTAAATTAAAATAGTCATTTGATTTCGGAGTATTGAACTTAATACAATATTAGTTTTGATTTTTTTTCTTCTTTTTTTTAGACCAGTCAACATTAAGACTTGATATTTATGGATAACACCATCCAAACAGGCTCTAAGTAGGGGTGCAAACGAACCAATACACTCGGCAAGTAGCTCAAAACTCGGCTTGGTAAAAACTCAACTCGACTTGTTTATTATGTTAAATAAACAAGTTTGAACAAAAAATAAAGCTCAACTCGTTAAACGAGTCGAACTTGAACATACTCATTAATTATGAGTATTAATATTTATATATTGGCACTTAAATATATTAAATAATTTAAAAATTGAGTTTAAACTTAGATCTAGATTCATAAACGAGTTAGATCTAGAGTTTTACAAGTAACTTTTCATTGATTTTGAGTTTATAAATGAATTTGTATATAGCTTAAACTTGAATGTGGATTGAATTTTAATTCAGCTACTGCTCAAGTTCGAGCTCGACTCGGCTCGATTAATAAATGAATCAAGTTTGAACAAGAGTTCAACATACTCGTTAAAATTTGAACTCGCGTAAAATAAACGAACCGAACTTGAACACCGTACCACTCGGCTCGGCTCGTTTGCACCCATGGCTCTAAGTTTGGGATGTTGTAAACGGAAGAAGCATTTTAAAATCAAAATATACATATATAAGTGACAATCATGCGCGTAATTAAATAGGATTTGGTTTTTACCCTCAAATTAATATTAGAAACCAAATCGATATTACTGCGACATCAGTGATTCTAAAATTAATTGAGTACGAGGCATCAAGGTACATCAAAGTGAATTTTCATGACGTTAGAAAATGACAACCAGCCTTCTTATATATATATATATATATATAGAGAGAGAGAGAGAGAGAGAGAGAGAGAGAGAGAGAGAGAGAGAGAGAGAGATCCTAACCTTCTTATATATGTACACAAATATTTGTTTATCGGGACAAATGTGTGTATTTTGCGACCCCTTTGCACGCAGATATATTTCCGTCTGAAAATTCCGGAACTCTTCTCAAGAAAGTAAGTTGTGTTAAACTAATTGGGTCATCCATTTCATAATCCCAAGACTGAGCTAATTATATTTTGACAACCCTTTTTTGTTACTATTTGAAATCAAACTATTGTAATAACACGCCTCAGCGTGTATATATATCTCAATTATTTTTTCAAGCTGAACTATGTTATCACAAATAAATTAAGGCGCACGTACGTACTTCAGCATATTCATGTTGAATCAATAGACTTGGAATCATGTTAAACGAAGAACTAGCTCATCCAATTTGAAACTTGAATACGGAAAGTGAAACAGACATCATATATATAAATATTGTCAAATCTTCTCTTATAATACCCAGATTATTTTAACGGGTTAACTTTATACGATAAAATGTGTGTTTACAAGAGTTCGTGTAGGAATTGCTTTTGCTAAATTTATTTGGTCGTCTAAGTCAAAACATTAATGGCATGTTTGGTACGAGGATAACATGGGGATAAACCTGATTTATTCCCAAAAAATTTGGGTGACAAACGGGCCATAAAGTATTTAAATGAGTGAAATAGAAACACCATAACAATTTAATTACTCAATATAAAATTATTCTTAGTCTATCCGTGGTTAATACCGTCAATGAAACAAGAGTACTGCTAGATATGATCTCCAGTGCACATAACATAGGGGGGGGAAAGGGGTGGGGCCATCAGCTTAGCATTGGGATTGCTAGATATGATCGGATTTTAGCATTTACAGTTTTTGCTCCATTTCTTCGTGCTTAATGTCCTTCCAAACGCTGACATTTACGGTTAATGCTTAAGTTAATTCAGGACAAAATAACCCAGAGGCCTAAAGGGTATGACTTTGTGAGGTACAAATCAGAAGTCGAAGCGCAGCGAGTCGTGAAAGCTATGGATGGCGAGGTATGCATCTCTATGATTTTATGGTTGTCTTGCGTTGTGTTGCTATTTAAAAAGTACCGGATATCTTTTATCTTTAGATCCTGGTTTCTTGACTTTGCCTTTTGAATGCTTTGATGTCATATTCATGCATGAATAAAAAGATGGATATTTTGAGATTTTTTTAAGACACGCTAAGCATATTTTTCATGAATGGACATGAGAAAATGTCACTAGAAATATTTCGAAAACAAAAAGGAAATATACGAGGGCTAGATAAAACAGAGAGATGTAATTGTCAAGCGTATAAAACAAGAGGAAAGAAAGAAGCCCCGACAAAGACTAAAGATATTTCTTTGAAGAAACAGATATGACCGGTTGAATTGAGGCGTTTGATGCTCAATATACTTTCACATGAAACTTGTAAAAACAGCATAAGGTGTTCTTGTATATGCTTCAGATGATGTAGGGCTACCAATATATTGTGTTTTTGTTGACTACTATTGTCGCTCCCTTAACCATTCCATTAGAGTATCCATGAGAGGATGATCTCAATTGTGCATCAGTGCTCCTATCAGTTCCAACCTGATAATGCAACATGCTGCTGTTCTGATTCTCAAGAGATCGTTTTCTTTGATGTTATTGTCCTTGAAGTTGGTGCCATTGTTGTTCTTCCTGGTCCAGTGAACTGTGGAATTTTCTGGGGTGTTGGGTGTGAATGAATTTGTTCTGAATGACCCCTCATTGCCAAAATGAGATCGTAAAAAGAAGGTACACATTTGGTTGGAATTTTTGTTGTTTAATTTCTCCTTTCTTCATTTGGGACAAATACCTTTGTAAGATGCAGTCAAGCTAATCATATGCTTTTCTACCTTAGAGCCTCAACCCGATTACAGTACATTTTGTTCTCTTGCCAACTCTCAATTTCGGCTATTGCCAATCTTTGATATCTCACTAAAATGAGCTATATGCATTAACGGTGTTAGATATTATAGTAGTATAATTTTTTTTTGATTATTTTTCCGATCTCCAGAACATGATTATTTTTTGTATTCAAATATTTTGGTTTGTGAAAATTTTTATATTTTATTATCTTCCAATCTCTTGGTTCTTGCCATTTCATGAAATTTTCATATCATTTGAATATTTTGATTTGGTAGAAGTTTATTTTTTATCATATTTATACAATTTTTTTCATTATGAACTTTATATACTTTTTATAGTAAAAAGATTGGGCCGGGCCAAATTTAAAATTTATGCGGCTCGGACCGGCCGGACCTATATCTTGAACCGGGCATTGTATTGGGTTGACTTTGGGCTCGGCCCGTTGACACCCCTAACCATGCCCTCATCTCCCATTTAATGCGGTCACGTGACATCTTTAGCATATATATCTGTTAAAGAGAAAATGATATATCACATAGAAATAGAAAAAATGGTAAAAAAAATATAAAAACAAATGGACGTACAACTTTTAGACGCGGTGTCGGGGCATCAAGAACGCTAGGGTTTTGGCCGACCAAGGGACCGGATCCTCTATGCACCTCAATACACACCGCTCCGACAAACCATCTCATTATACAATTAAATAAATTAATTTAAATATTTTTAAAATTATGAATATAAATATCATTTAAATATTAATAACAATAAGATAATATCAATATTTATTTTTTGATTTATATTATATTACAAGTTAATTATATATTTAATATAAATAAATATGTATGAGGTATATTTAATGTTGATTTGTATAAAATATATTATCACATGATATTTATTAAATTTTATAGTTTTAAAAATATTTAAAGTAACCTATTTGATTGTATGCATGGTAAGATGGTTCATGGAGGTGATGTGTATTAAGGTGCAGGTGGTGGTGGTGCAGAGAGGATCCGGTCCCGTACCTACAGGCCAATCCCACCCGAATAAAAGAAGAATTGGCCATACCTATTTCAAAGGGGGAGGAGAAAGGGGGGAGTGCATGCATGCACGCAGTGCAGTACGTACCATTTGACTGCTAGATGGAGCTGCCCCTCGGGAAGGGTAGCTGAGACAAGCTCGCGGCGGCCAGCGGATGTGGACATACGTACATAGCGCTCTGATCGATCATCGATGGGGCAAGCGAAGGGACCAGAGCCTCCGTCGTCGTTTTCTCCCCCTTCCCTTCCCCCCGTTGGGCGGCGATGGATCCCTCTCCTTCCCCTGCTGCTGCTGCTGCTGCTGCTGCTGCTGCTGCTGCTGCTGCTGAAGAGGCGCCGCTCCTTCACCCGGGGCCGCCGCGGCCGCCGAGAGCAGGTTGCTTGGATGCCTGGTGAGACCCTCCCTCCTCTTTAACTAAATCAACTTAATTACTTCGCTGTTCTTGGTGGATTAATTAGACGAGAGAGACAGTATCGTCGTCGATGATCTCTCACACATATATATATTTATAAATAATTTCTTCGCCGCTGCTTCCTATCCTACCTGCAGCCGGTGGTTCCTCTGCTGTTGCGGCCTGCTCGACTGCTGTGCACCGCATCTCTTCGAGCCCGAGCCTCCGCCGCCATGAATGTTCTGCGTAATCTCTGCGCCGCCGTATATATATATGCTGTGCTGCTCCATCGATCAGCCTTCATTTTCTATGGCTTGCCAGGCTCTTCGATCGGTTTGCGGCGTGGCACCAATGCGCGCGATTGTTCTCATCATATGTATTTATTTATATATATGTGTGTGTGTGCGCGCGCGTGTTCTTCCTCTTTCTGCTGATTTTTGATGCCAACGTACGGGGGCGATCTACTGTTGGGAAACGGCGATCTGAATGTTCATGCGTACATGGTTTTCTTTTTCCGGTCTATGCTGTTATATGGTTTTCTTGGCACCTTCTTGGAATTTGTTTGGGAGGAAATTAAGGTAGACAAGTTCGAAAGTTCATGGGTTTTTTTTGGGGGGGCGGGGGGGGGGGTGTCCTTTTCTTTATCCCTTTAAGAAAATGAAATTCAACGCAGATGTTGTTGGATCGTCTACCTGAAAATCGACAAAAACAACTATACCAACATATTAAAATTAAATAAACGAGGTTAGAAACATAGCCTGTCGGGTCGAAGCGCGTAATCGCTAGAACTAAGAGTTCTATTGCCAACCGACGTGCGGTTCTCGCGGCAACGTCCTCCTAGAGATACGACGACCCTCGGGTAGGCGAAACCCTTCTCTCCCGTCGGCACGTCCTTCAGAAGAGCTTTGCGAACCGATCTTGCTTTGAGTGCTTCTACCTAACAACTTTAAGGAGACCTCGCCGGAATATTTGAACGACCGCCTTGTGTCCTCCTCCCCGGAAGAAAGTAATCCGCTTGACCTAGCAATCTGCGGCTACGCGGTCTCGCCGCCAACCCAAGAGAGAGGAGGGAATAGATCACAAGGCAGGCGGGCAGGCACAGGGGAGCTTCCGGCGCGGGTGAAGAGAAGGCGATTGCCGAAGAGAGAACACGGCGGAGAGAGAGAGAGAGAGAGAGAGAGAGAGCCAGCAGCGGATACGGTGCTGCAGGAAGGTTACAGGGTTCCTATGCCAGAAAGAGAGAGAGCATATCACGGATGCTCTCCAATGGCAAGGGGAATACATGGAAACGGACGCGCGAAGCCCGCGCGCGTCCGTTTCTTTTTTTTTCTCTTTTCTTTTTAAGAAAATATCTTAACAATCCCCCACATATTTTCTTAAAACTCGCAGAAATATATCAAATCAAAAGAAAATAATATCAACAAACAAATTCTAGTAAGCACTCTTATACTATGTAATAGGTGAAGGTACCTTTCGGTTTGAACCCCACTTAGTGATATTTGGGATTGCCCGTAGAACACTCGATGGATGTTTCACCTTGAATCGGGTTCCATGATTCAAGTTCTCCCAAATCCACACATAGTATAGCAAGATCAAAATTCATGCGGGTTGCGCTATTAATGGCCTTGCGCAGGTATCTCATGTGTGTTTTAGAAAATAGCCCACATCTCATAGTCGCGGCCTCACGACTCCACACATGTCGGTGAATCCTCCAAGGGTGAGAGCAAGGAACCACCCTGCCACTTGGGTCTTGGATTCATTAAGAGTTTAAAACTCATCCTACCACTTACTTCTACATGAGCACTATCGCCATAGGGATGGGAGCATTAGATATAAGAGCTCCACACATAGTTACCCATCGATTGTTTCTACCCATTGAACCTCTCGCGAGGTTGGGTTGCCACCGTGGTAACTTTTTATTTATGGGCTTAATCCCATCCCCCTCGACGCTTCTAGAACCACCGTTCTAGGCAAGCCTTTTGTGAAAATATCTGCAAGATTCCTTTCTGATTTCACAAAATTTAAGGCTATCAATTGTTGCTTCATTTTGTCTCTTATGGACTTCTGCCTCACTTTCAGATGTCTATTCATCTTGACATCAACATTGGCTGCGCATACATTTATCAATTGTGACACTGCAATCACACAAAATAGATATAGGAGGCAAAGGATGTGTAAACAATGGAATATCAATAAAGAAATCTCTTAGCCATTCGGCTTCGGTGCATGTGGTGTCAAGTGCAATCATTTTCGAGATTCCATTGTACTTCTAGATAACACAAGTTTGTTTAGTAGATTTCCATGAAATAGCACCTCCTCTAAAAGGAAAACAAATCCGGATGTTGATTTTACATCTACCGAATCACTAATCCAATTAGCATCACTAAAACCTTCTAATACGTAAGGATATCCGGTATAATGCAAAGCATATGATATAGTACCTTTTAAATATCTAAGTACTCTTTCTAATGCTTTCCAATGACTTTCTTATCCGGATTTATAGTATATCTACTAAGTCTATTTACAAAGATATGCAATGTCCGGCTTGTATAATTTGTGAGAAAACCAAGTGAGCCTATGATTTGAGCATATTCAGATTGCAATGTAGGATTACCTAAATTTTTCTTTAGGTGGACACTTGCATCATAAGGAGTGGATAAAGGCTCACAATCTATATAATAGAATTTTCTAAGGATTTTCTCTATGTAATGAGATTGTGACAAAGCTATTCCATTTGAATTTCTTATAATTCTTGTATTCAAAATCAAGCTAGCTTCACCAAGATCTTTCATGTCAAAATTTTGAGATAAGAAATCCTTAACTTTATCTATAACATGCATGTTAGATCCAAAGATCAAAATATCATCAACATATAGACATAAGATAACAATATGATCACCAAACATTTTGTAATAAACACATGTATCCGTTTGATTGATTCTAAAATCATAAGAAAGAATAATCTCATTAAATTTTTCATGCCATTGCTTGGGTGCTTGTTTTAATCCATATAATGATCTAATCAATTTGCACACTTTGTTTTCTTGACCTGGAATATTAAAACCCTCAGGTTGATCCATATAAATCTCTTCATCTAATTCACCATTTAAAAATGCAGTTTTTACATCCATTTGGTGAATAATCAATTTATGTATGGATGCTAATGCAATCAAGACTCTAATGGTGGTAATTCTAGCCACAGGAGAATACACATCAAAATAATCTACATTAGCTTTTGTGTAAACCCCTTAGCTACAAGTCTAGCCTTATATTTATCTACGGATCCATCGTGTTTCAATTTCTTCTTAAAAACCCATTTACATCCAATTGTCTTACAACCAGGAGGAAGATCACTAAGCACCCATGTTCCATTTTGAATTATCAAATTCATTTCATTTTCTATAGCTTCCTTCCAAAAGATGAGTCTATGGAATTCATCGCATCATTAAAAGTGATTGGAGAATCTTCTTCTAATAATGCATAAAAATCATCAAAAACTCTTTTCTCACTAGCTCTCTTACTTCTTCTTATTTCTAATGGTTCTTCATCTTGATCTTCTCTATTTCTAACTAAATTTGGGTTAGATCCAGAACTGCTACTTCTGACACTAGATTCAATTCCAGATTTAAATGGAAATGTGTTCTCATAATAAACTGCATCTCTAGCCTCAATGATGGTATTATTCGAAATATCACTAATCTCAGAATTAATCACTAAAAATCTATTTGTGTTGCTGGTGAAATTTTCAGCATTATTATTTGTGGTATATCCAATAAAAATAGTATCCACAGTCTTAGGTCCAATTTTCTTCCTTTTAACCTCAAGAATTTTTACCTTAGCAAGACACTCCCACACTTTAAGAAAATTTAAGTTAGGTCTTCTCCTTTTCCAAATTTCATAAGGGGTAAAATCACCTTGTCTAAAGGGTATTCTATTTAAAATAAAACATGCGATTAAAAGTGCCTCCCCACAAATTCTCAAAGCTCCTGAATTAATTAACATAGAATTAACCATATCCATCAATGTTCTATTCTTCCTCTCTGCTACACCATTAGATTGTGGTGAATACGAATCCGTTATCTCATGAATTATTCTATGTTCTTGACAAAATTGAGTAAGAGCATGAGAGGTATATTCTCCTTCTCTATCTGATCTAAGTATCTTAATTTTCTTTTCTTGTTGATTTTCAGATTCAAATTTTTATAAATCGAAATTTATTTATCACTTCATCCTTAGTCCTTATCAAATAAATATAACAGTATTTCGAAAGATCATCAATAAATGTCACAAAATATTTGTTGCCACCTCTTGAAAAGCGTCCAGAATCACATACATCACTATGTATTAATTCTAAGATATCACAATCTCTATCAACTGATTTAAATGGTTGCCTAGGTAGCTTAGCTTCAACACATACGCCACATCTCTTCTCATTTTGAATGCTAACTTTTTGGAATCGTATTTAATTGCATCAATCTTTTAATAGAATTATAATTCACATGGCCCAATCTAGAATGCCAAGTAGAAGATGATTCAACATTCAATACAATAGATTTCTCATTAATAGAAGGTGAACTTACATTCAATCTAAAAAGCCCATCATACATAAATCCTTTTCCAATAAAAGATAGGCTTTTGGTTATTACAACTTTATTTGACTCAAATACTAATCTATAACCTTGCTGAACTAAAAGAGATCCACTAATCAAATTTCTCCTAATATCTGGAACATGATGAACATTGTGCAGGGTCAATGTCTTCCGGAGAAGTCAAAGTAAGATCCACTCTTCCGATCCCATGCACCTTTGCTTCATCATTATTTCCCATCATCACAGCTTCTTGAACTTGAGTCCCGATATGTAGAAAACCAAGAACGATCAAGACATATATGAATGTTAGCTCCGTGTCAATCCACCAATCAAAAATTGAATTTGATTCAAGGTTTAAAAGAACTGCCTAAGTCCCCGAAGTGGATGCTCCACCATCTGCGAAACCATAATTGATTTGAGGGCCATTGTTTGAAGAATCTTGTCCTTTCCCCTTTAGCGGATGCCTCTTCCGATAAAAGCATTGATGAGCAAGATGATTTGTTTTTCCACAAACAAAGCAACATCTCTCTTCTTTCTTCTCATTTGGCTTGTTGTTGTGGGAGTTCAAGTTTTGAGACTTTTTCTTAGATTGCCATTGATTTTTCTTGAAATTCCTATTCTTAGGATGAAAGGATTTTCTATAAGATCTAGAAGGCTTGTTCTCAACTATGTTGGCCTTAGGTTTAGAAATTTGAGTCGAACTCTCCCTTACCCTATGTTGTTCTTCAATTCTAAGTGCACCCAAAATTAAGTTGGGTTAAGGTAAGAGTTCCGAGCGTGTGACTCATTGTCCTAGTGAAGTCGGACCAAGATGGGGGTAGTTTATCCAGAAATGCATGCAATACGGAATGACTCATCAAGTTGGGATCCCGTGGTTCTCGGCTACGTATGCTAAGTTCTCAAACTCATGTATTTGATCATTCATTGATTTGTTTTCAACAAATTTAAATTTGTTAAAATCGGATGCCTTGAACCTTTTAAGCCCAAAGATCATCAAGTCCATATTTAGCTTCTAATAAATCCCACAACTCACTAGCACTTCTTGAGTTGTAGTAAAGATCATAGAGTCTATCCGAAAGGGATCAAAATCCTATGAAGACAATGATAATCAACTTTCGAGTTGTTGTGGAAGAAGAAGATCCGAGGTTCGCTTTGGGGACGAGATGATCTTGTTTGAACTCTACGAGTGATGGTTTGTGAAGTATCGATTCCCTACTCTCGGTTGTCTTGTGCTAATGGGCCGAAATAAGACCAAGGGTGGTCACCAAAAGCGCATTTGGTTCTGCCATCTCCTAAAATTATCTCCATCAAATTTTTTCCTGGTTTGGCGCTAAGAGTTTCTCTAGTTATTAAACTAGCCATGAGAGAATCAAGACAACAGTAATCTGTAAATAAATATATCAAGATGTTTGTCAATATTTTAAACCAACAAAGCATACAATTAATTTATGCTGACTAAACAGGAACGTCTAAGCACGTTTAAATAAGAACGATTAAATATGTCTTAACAAGAACGTTTATGTACGTCTTGTCAAGAACATATGAACATTTAAACAATGATGTTCAAATAAGATTTAAACGACAACGTTCGAACAAGAACGTTCAAATAAAAACGTTTAAACAACAACGTTTAAATAAGAACGTCTAAACGACAACGTTCAAGTAAGAACGTCTAATCGACAACGTTCGAACAAGAACGTTCAAATAAAAACGTTTAAACAACAACGTTTAAATAAGAACGTCTAAACGACAACGTTCAAGTAAGAACGTCTAATCGACAACGTTCGAACAAGAACGTTTAACTAAAACATACGCTAACGTATATATGAATGACTACGTTTTTTTTTTTTCACATGTATATATGCTTCTAACACAAAAATAATATGCTGGTAAAATAGAACTCTTAGATTGTTGGATCGTCTACCTGAAAATCGACAAAAACAACTATACCAACATATTAAAATTAAATAAACGAGGTTAGAAACATAGCCTGTCGGGTCGAAGCGCGTAATCGCTAGAACTAAGAGTTCTATTGCCAACCGACGTGCGGTTTTCGCGGCAACGTCCTCCTAGAGATACGACGACCCTCGGGTAGGCGAAACCCTTCTCTCCCGTCGGCACGTCCTTCAGAAGAGCTTTGCGAACCGATCTTGCTCTGAGTGCTTCTACCTAACAACTTTAAGGAGACCTCGCCGGAATATTTGAACGACCGCCTTGTGTCCTCCTCCCCGGAAGAAAGTAATCCGCTTGACCTAGCAATCTGCGGCTACGCGGTCTCGCCGCCAACCCAAGAGAGAGGAGGGAATAGATCACAAGGCAGGTGGGCAGGCACAGGGGAGCTTCCGGCGCGGGTGAAGAGAAGGCGATTGCCGAAGAGAGAACACGGCGGAGAGAGAGAGAGAGAGAGAGCCAGCAGCGGATACGGTGCTGCAGGAAGGTTACAGGGTTCCTATGCCAGAAAGAGAGAGAGCATATCACGGATGCTCTCCAATGGCAAGGGGAATACATGGAAACGGACGCGCGAAGCCCGCGCGCGTCCGTTTCTATTTTTTTTTCTCTTTTCTTTTTAAGAAAATATCTTAACAGATGTATTGAATTCTTTTTCGCCGTACGTATATATAATATATATGAGACTGGACACAACACACATAAATATAAATATAGACGTATAAATATATTCGACGTGGCTCTCGTCCGATCACTGATAAGATTAATTATGATCGCTCTTTCAAGCTTCCGACGTCGTTGTTTTCCCCCTAGTCACGGTCGATTACTTCTTCGAGAAGAGATAGCCGCTTGACAATTAAAAGAAGTCCGGATCAACTCAACTTGGCCTTGTTTGATTAGACTCAAATATGGTCTAAACTTTGATTCGGTCAGAGTTTAAATATTCTCATGTGTTTGAGAATTTTTCTGAAATAAGGTCTGATCGAACCACTTATGTCTTAAAAAGCACTTACCTGTTCAGATAAAAATTATCACTTTTTCTATTTCAGTGGATGAATGCCCCGAAGATGGATTGCATCAACGTGCATGCCCATCAACGATGATCTGATAGTGGATCATTCCACGTATTAGCGATCTCTCTCTCTCTCTCTTTCTCTCTCTCTCTTTCATTATAAATTTATTAAATAGAATTTTTTGTTCTAAAATTTATATTCTTATTTAAAAAAATTTAAAAAAATTTAATTTGACAATATATTTAAAACATTTTCATGCAAATTAACATTTAATAAAAATTATAAAGAGTATAAATTCCCTGTATATAGATTTTTTGTCTATTTTATCCGGTGTTTATTACTTGAAAGAACAATGGGTAATTTTTTCTTTCTCATCTTCCATGTTTAAGAGGAAACTCATGAATATTTAGTTGTTTTATGTTAATTAAGAAGATTAAGTGGATGATTCAGGTTATTTTATCAAACAAGAAAAATTACTTATGTCTTAATTAAATTAAGTACTTTTTTACCCCTTATTAAGAAGTTAGACTTAAAATTAAGAGTTAAGATTTTCAGACTAAGTCTAATCAAACGTCACCTTATGGGGTGTTTGGTTGCATGATAATGAAGGTTTTTGTTTTATTTTTTAAAAATTGTAAGAAAACTTGTTAAAAGAGGTGTTTGGTAACCATGATAATTTTATATTTTAAAAGTGATTTTCTTCTTAAACAAAAAAAGAGGTCTCACCTCTTTCTTTTTTCTTGTGGTCCCCCACTTTGTTTGGTCATGTGTGATAGTTACTCTTTTTTATAATCACATCCCTCCAAACATGATAATTTTATGTCATGAGTTGGTTCACTTTTTATTTTAATACAATTTTTTATCATGAAAGTGTACAAAAAATTATCATGCAACCAAACACCCCATTAGTGTATATGATTTTCGGAGAAGACTCTCTCAATCGTTAATTAATTAAAGAACATCATACTCACAACACATTTTTAACTCAAAAACTGGTGTAACGTACCACTAATATATATATATATATATATATATATATGTTACTGTACTTATCGTTGGGCACGAACATACGTACACAATTTTGAGTAAAATATGGATTATAAAATGTGATACGGATAAGCCTTTTATTGAGTAACACCAGTACATGGAAGTTCCTTTGAAACAGAACTACTTTCTTGCTATTGAATTGCAAAAGAGAGAATTAGATACTTGGGAGAAGGCTGACCTAAATACAAAAAAGTAAACCATAGATATGAAAGAGTTACATCTGACAGATGCATAAAATAGATCATGATAACAGCAAATACAAACATAAAACTAACAGTATAATTGTTTCGAGACATTGTCTTCAACTCGATCGAAAGTTGTCATAAAAAGTGTTATACTTACGCACAAATGTGCTTTGATGACCCAAGAATAAAGACTCTCTTCCTAGAGAAATTTGACATATGTTAAGAGGTCGGATGTTCACACGTTACAAGTGTGAGTGTTGTCCAAACTAACAACTTCACAAATAACATCATGACAATAGAACCGAGTCAAAAGAGACCCCGAAATTAGAACAGTAGATAGGAATTCAAAGACGATAACACACCCATCTAAGTAAAAAAGAGGCTAACGCACCTCCAAACACAAATAATGATCTTAAAAAGAAGATAATAAGGTAGGTTAGTCTAACTAGTCGTCTAGGAGCACTACGGTAGAAGAAAAGACTGAACAAAAAACACACCGATAAGAGGTAGATATAAGGGATCCGAGATAGGAGTCTCGCAGAGCTTTGAAACTCTCAAAAAGAGGAATTTTAAAACGACAGAGAAAAACTTTTTTATGATTCCGGTCAAGAAAGAGATTGGCCAGAAGAATAGGCCACTTCATCCCAAGTGAAAACATCTTCCCCTCGCCCTAGCACGGCCCCTATCCCTTGCAAAAACCCTCGGTTAGGGGAATACCCGACAAAGAGAGAATCGTGTGAGAATAGAGAGATAAAAGTATAGTTTAATTTTTAAATGTTGGGATATATCCGATTCCATCGCGTAAATTTTACACCGATCGTCGTCCTGGGGCAGTCCCATAAGTACGCACAAGTACAACGACCTTCTCCGGTCAGACCCACCAACCAAAATAACCTACATCCAACTGGTTTTTTTTTCTGAACTTAAAATCTTTCGGAACCAACATTTGACTTATTCCATGATTGGCACCCATGAAACAATCAAGATTCTCCGTCCACCATAGGGGTGGGCACGGTTCGATTTGGTCCGGTTTGGACCATTTTTTTTCCAAACCGAACCAAACCGATTCACCCTCTCAAACCGAACCGAACCAAACCGTTCGGTTTAAACCGGAAATAAATAAAAATATTTAAATTAATTATTCTTTACACATATATACTACTTTTTAATTAAAAATAATGAAAAAAATTATTTTATTATAAAATTTATAAAAATATTATTTTTATTAATACTATAATAATTTTTATATTTTTTTTTGATTAAATCGGTTTAATAAGTTTGGTTTGGTTTAAATCGGTTTAGAGAGTTTCCAAACCGAACCAAACCGCAACGGGGTCCAAACCGAACCAAACCGAACCGAATGGGCTGGTTCGGTTTGGTTTCTCGGTTTGAACCATTTTGTGCCCACCCCTAGTCCACCAAAAGCCCTCTCGAAACATGGTCAAATCAATGGGTACTTATTAGAAGAGATGAACAAATTAACGGGAAAGAATATATCACGTGGGCATATGCATGCATATTACATATATATATATATATATATATAGATTATATCAGAGAGAGAGAGAACGCAGGTGGCGAGCACGTAGAGGTCAGGCATGTGCTGCCGTTGCGCTGAGCTTTCCTCCCACACATCTCTCCTCCCACACATCTCTGACTTTGACCAATTTATTTTTGACTTAAATGGGTGTCTAACCTATATAAAATGTCTCGATATTAAATCATTCACTTATTAACAATTACGGTTAATCATTTTTTTGGATAGAACTCGGAACTTGAACGTGCTACTTATTGAGAAAATTATTAATTAACATAGTTGGTGAAGTAGTCAGTTAATTTAATTATTGCACACATATGATATCAAAGTAATTAATGACTCGGCCAAAAAATTTGTTGTGATCTCGAGTATATGATATGTAATGTGTGTACGATATTGATAGGACACAGTCAATTCTCAAAAAAAGTTAGAATCTAATGATTTATAATTATGTTAAACAATTAAGTTGATTGTATTTTGTTGGGAGTATGTCACGATGGGTGATCTTCCGAAAAAGTTGCTCTTGAAGAGAAATAATTTATTTTTAACACGTTCATGCAGTGCAGCTTTTGTATTTTCATAGATAAACATTAAGTTTTCGTGTTCAACGACATAAGGTGTGTGTGTGTATATATATATATTAGTAAAAAAAAATTAAGACTTAACCGGATCAAACGACACCTTAATCTCTCATCATGCAGCTGCGTTGCTCCTGCCTTCTCGATCCGCTGTGTGTTATCCGTCGATCATGGCCCGCCGGAGATGAGGAAGGCAGTAGAACCACAGGCAGACCAGCAGGGCTGCACCCACCCGCCCAAATTGCGCCGTCACCACCAGCATCACCGCCATCACCGACATCCCCACCACCGCCCGATCCTTATTCCCCGGCGTCGGGCGAGCAGCACCCGCGCTGCCGAGGCGCGGCGGCGTCCTGGAGTCGTCCTGGCTTGACGGCGGATCAATCTCGGTGGCCGGGAAGGCGACGGCAGAGGACGCCGGTGGTGGAGTACTGTCGACGACGCCACCGCGGGGATGGTACTCGACGAGAAGGGGAGGTGGGAGGCGCCGCCGCCCCCCCTGAATCTGCCGCAGCTTGGGGTCGGATGCGCCGCCGACCTTGTCGCCGCCGGACCACCATAGCCGGAGCTTGGACCAGGTAGCGTTCTTGCCTCCCTGCAGAGAAAGTAAGAAAATTTAGAAGCGCACGCTATCAGACGACCGTAGTAGTATTACCGTAAGGGAGCTGTTGACCCGAAGCTGTGATTATATATATTAATTATGAGAGCGGATAGTCTTTTGAGAGGATTTTCTCGGTTCCTTCGAATATTTAAAAATATTCAAATTTTTTTTTGAAGAGATCCGTTCTCATTAATTATTATTAATATGTAAAACAATATGTGACGTTCTGAGAGGAATTTCGTTTAGCTAGGCACTTGATCGAACATTAATTAGAGGTATAGTAGAGATGAACAGAGGTAAAGATGTGATCAGATTGCTTGAAAATAGTTAAAGATCTGTGTAAGTGTACCCCTCCGTTGAAAATTGATATTGAAATAAATCGCCAATAATCTTTTGGATATTCATATTAAAACCCTTAATATAAACAAAACATTATATCATCTTTTACGAATATCAATATCAAAATCGATATAGTTCTATTTTTATAATCTAATCATATCGAGTATGGAGGCAATTAAATTTTTATTTTCAATTTTAATTTTGATTTTGAATACATGCATAATTTTTCTATACGAGAAAATAGATATAGATTTGATTGAAATCAAATGGGATTCAAATTATAAATTGTTTGATTTTGATTCTCATAATTTATGTTAATTCTTTTACGTCACAATAATAAATTTCGAATTTCTTATCCGTAGGGCACCTATCTTTGTTTGCAACCGAAACCAAGAAAATCTAGACTTGTATCAAGATAACGGAAATCTTATGGGCGTAAATCATTTTAAGAGAATGTCTGAGACTGTGGTTTGAGATTCTTCGTATAAATATCATCATTTAATTGATAATTCAATAAATTTTTAACTTCTGAGATATTAAATGAAAATATTTAAGAGTCTGAGGTGACATGCACTCAAATCCTATACATGGATCTCGAGCGTCTTACCTTCCAAAGTCTCCATAAGAAGCTTTGGAACGGCATCGCTATGGCCGCCGCGGCGATCGCCGTCCGTAGTCCCTTGCTGGATATCGGGAGAGGCGGCTCTTGCTTCCTTGGCTCCTCCTCCACGACCTCACCAGTTCCTCCGCCGCCGCCGTCGACCGACCGCCGCGACGACGACGACGAACCATCGCCTGTTACGACGTCGTTCGCCGCCGGTACCTCCAAAATGGGAACCGTCCTCTTCTTCGTCCGCCGGGGCCGCGACCAGCAGGTAAACCACGGCCTCTCCTCTGCCGGGCGCTCCGCAACGGGGTGGGCGACCGGCCGGGACGATCCGCCGAAGCACGACAGGCCAAAGCAAGAACGACCCGTGATCTTCCTCCTCTTCCCCGCCGGCGTTGACTCCCGGTGCCGCAGCGGCAACTCCCGGCGCTGCCTCCCCGGGGAGGCGGCAACCGCCGGCATAACGGAAGGGAAGAAGGGACGGAAGGACCGACCCACGGCGCCGGGAGAGCTGTGACCCCTTATATGTATATGGATAGTGCCCCCCCCCCTAAGGAAAATCGACGGACAGTACCACCACCACCACCTCCAAGTCCGCGTGGACGCAGTCGCCGGGGAGACGATGTATGGGAAGGAAGAGATCAGAGTGGGAGCGCAGCTCCGTCGGGGGAGGGAGAAGACTTCAGCTTGATTAACAAAGCCATATATGTTTATACATGGCTCTTAATTAATTTATTTGTCTTTGCCGGGCAGCACGTCGATCGGGGAAGGGGGCAGCTGCCGGTCACGTCGCCGGCTGGAAGCAACTTCGGAATTCCGGTGGCGGGGTTTTATATGATAATTAAAACATATAAAACACAAGTCGAGGCCAAATACCGAAGGATAGAGAGAGGGAGGGAGGGGGATGCGTTTAAAAGGAGCTCATATAATGGACTTAGGTGATTAGGATGTTTATATGTTAATTAATTAAAGATGCAATATATATATATATGTTTCTTTGATCCTTATAAAGAGATTATGTTAGAAAATAATTAACTGAGTTGCTACTAAATCGCTACTAAGATGGTTGAATCGTCCGTTCAGTAATGACTTGGTAAAGATTTAGTAAAAATTATGAACCATTGTTGGACTCTTATTAAGTTGTTACTGGACTCTTACCAAGTGGTTCAATAATAGTTTGGTAACAGTTCAGTAACAACTTAGTAAGAGTCCAGTAGTGACTTAATAAGAGTTCAGTATCGACTTGATAAGGTCCAATAGTGACTTAGTAAAGATTTAATAACGGTTCAAAAGTGGTTCAATAATTTCATACTGGACTGTCACTAATTAAGTGGTAAGGGGGTCGTGACGTCTTTTGATTAGGAGGCTAAGAAAACTCTCTTAGTCGGCCATTTGAGACAATCAATCCCCACTCACCAGCAGTGGGCCAAGCTCCTATGTCGCACCCCACACGATGGATGAACATCAGGGACTTATTCTTTTTTTGGACATTGGCGCAGTGGTCTGCGCTCGCGAGAGAGAGCCGCCCTCGATGGGGCGGGCGCGGTTCGAGACCGCGAGCTGCCGCCCCGGAGGGTGGTGGTATCCCATTGCGCTACGAGCGCGGGATAACATCAGGGACTTATTCGATCAAGTCATGTTCAACTTTCGGTCAAGTACACAGTTAGCAAAGATGATCTCATTCTAATTGAATCAAAATCAAAATAATTACTTAACTCTTATCGGATTAATCATAATCGAACAAAGGTAATAATTAATATTACCAACGTAGGTCCGACCAGTTTGCAACTCTACTATATATATAATTAATGTATGTGATGCCCGGTCCAAAGAGATTTAAATGGAGATTTGATCCGAAGAGATTCGAGGAACATTTTCATGAATCTTTACTTCTCTCAATTATTTAGTGTTTCACAGTCGGCTAGGTTGAGGGGCCCAGGAATAGGGTGTTTGGCTACAATTTTAATGTTGATACAATCTTATTTTTAAAACAAGATCCTATGTTTTAGAAAATTTTAATTTTAAAATTGCAAACACTTTATGGGGTGTTTGGTTGCATGATAATCTTTTGTACACTTTCGTGATAAAAATTTATATTAAAATAAAAAGTGAACCAACTCATGACATAAAATTATCATGTTTGGAAGGATGTGAAAACAAAAAACAGTAACTATCATTCATGACCAAACAAAGTGGGAGACCACAAGAAAAAAGAAAGTGGTGAGACCCTCTTTTTTTGTTGAAGAAGAAATTCACTTTCAAAACATAAAATTGTCATGGTTGTCAAACACCTCTTTTAACAAAATTTCTTACAATTTTTAGAAATTAAAATAAAAACTTTTAATATTGAGATAACTTTTTTTTTGAAATCGAAAACATCTACTTTCTCAATTTAAAATTTAAAACCAGTAAAGAACAATTCTTTTGTGTTTGGTAAAATTGACATCAAATTTAAAATTGATAGAGCAGTGTTTGGTTACATTTCTGCTAGGCCATCGTGCCCTCGACGAACGCAAGGCCCCCTTCTGGTGGCAACAAAAGCCCCTCCTCCTGCTACCGTTTCCGTGCCCGTTCGGTGGGAACGCGATGGTTGAGCGGACAAGGTGAAGCCGTTGAGACGTGAGCTGAGCGGACAAGGTCTCTACGAGCGGACTGGGCACCGTGCTCCAGAGATGTCGCATCCTCTTGGCCATTTCCTTCTCTTCCGTCTCCAGCTGCCTGACCTCCTCCTCTTTCTCCGCCGCCGCCTCGGGTGCCCGCCTCGGCCTCTCCCCCCCACCCCCCGGTCGAACCGCTGCCCCCCGGCGGCGCTTGCTTCCACCTTCGCCTCTCCCCGCGTCGGGAAGTGCCCCCCCCCGACGCCGCCGCTTTCGCCTTCCACCTCCCCCGCGGTCGGGAAGCGCCGCCCCCACTCCCTCCCCCCGGCGGCGCCGGCAAGCGCCGCCCCCACCCCCTCCCCCTCGCTTCCGCCTTACCGTCCCCCCCGGCGGCGCCTGCTGCCTACGGTCGGGAAGCGCCGTCCCCACCCCCTCCTCCTCCCCCACCTCCGCCCTATTGTCCCCCTCGGCGGTGCACCGCCTTCCGCCTCTCCTGCGGTCGGGAAGCATTGCCCCCGCCCCCGGCGACGCACTCGCTTCCGCCTCCCCCGGTCGAAAGCGCCGCCCCGCCGACCGGGGGCGTGCTGCCCCTCCCCCCGGTCGGGAAGCGCCTCCCAAGACATTGCGAGAGAGCCGGTTCGCTTTCGAAAATAAAACAACTATGGAGTTGTTTGTTTCCAAAATAGAAGAAGTAAAGAAGTGAGACCGTTTTTAAAAAAGAAAGAGTACTAAAAGATATCAGCCAAACACCATGTCTTTCTTATTTTTAAAAATAAGATAAAAAAGATGTAAAAAACTGGAACCAAACACCCTATAGAGGTAGATTTGGAAACATCACTTTCAACCTTAAACCACACGTAACAATGCCCACCCCCAGATCCCCTCCCTCCCCCTCCCCGCGTATGGTGGACTGTAACAGCGCAACCTCCTTCCATCCTGAGTTTTTTTTTTAAATAGCACCTATTTTTTTATTTTTTATAAGAATAGCACCGTAACTTTTAATTTTGTAAGAATGACACCATTCGATGAAAGTCGCAATTTCATATAACGACTTTATTACAAGTCATTGTATATAATCACGACTATATACTAAAGTCGTTTAACTACTAAACGACTATTGATCAAAATATCGTTAAAGTTAATCCCCGGACCGTTTTAGTTAAAGTCGTTTAAACATGCTGCGACTTTAGAAAATCACATTGTAAAGTCGTTGTATGATACCACGACTTTAAAGTTGGTATATATTTTTACGACTCAGTTTCAAAATGTGTTTTCTTGGAAGAATAAAGTCGTGATATTATACAACGACTTTAAGTTAGACTGTTACTAAGTCGTTGTACGATATAACGACTTATTTAATAACTCGTTTAATAATATACCGACTTATTTTAGTTTCAATACACTCCTCCTCATGGGGTTTAGATTGAAATCCACAAAGTCGTTGTATAAAATTAGGGTGTTATTCTTAAGTTACAGCGCTATTCTTATAAAAAATAAAAAAATAGGTGCTATTTAAAAAAACAAAAACTCTCTTCGTCCCTCGGCACCAGCGCCCAGATCCCCATCCATAGATCCCACACCCCCCATCTGCAGACCCCCCTCCCCCATGCGGCCATGCCTCCTTCGCTTACAACATGCGCAGCAAAGCCCACCCCCAAACTCCCTCCCTCTCCCACCCCGGTGGACCCCGACAGCACAACCTCCTCCTCCTCCAACCATCCCTTATCGTAGCCCCCAGATCCCCTTCTACAAATCCCACACGCCCCCATCCGCAGACCCCTCCCCCATGCCGCCTCCGCCGCGTGATGGATTCCGTCCACCGTGAGAGAGAAACTACACGTTGGCGTCCACCTATCGTGAGAGAGAAGTCGCACGTTGGCGTCCATCCGCCACATGCTGGAGTACTCAGCTGCCAAAGAAGAAGAAGAAGAAGAAGAAGAAGTTTGTGACGCCGCCGGCCGGAGAACGTAGAAAAGGCGCCACACACAGGAGGGCCCTCATAGGAAGCTTTCACCGGAAGCGTGGAAGAATCTCCATCTCCCCGCGCTCCGGTGCAACCACACAGGTGGTGGAGAATCCACTGCCACTTGGGTAAAAAAAAATGTAGGGAGGTGGATCGAGAACAATCACCAACAATGTAGAGCACTGAGGGCAACGAAGAAGAAGAGGGGAAACGCTAGTTGGGATGGCCGAAGGCTGCTAGCTAGGAACCCCTCAATGTCAAGATCGACGGAGTCCGCCGTGGGAAAGAGAGAGAGAGAGTCGCTCCTTGGAGCTCTGCGTCCATTTTGAAAAAAAAAAGATCATTCTTGTTTTGAATTTAAAAGAGTTTTAAGGAAAATATTCTTGCTTTTTTAAAAGAGAGGAATAACTTAAAAATTGCAATCAAACACTTGACCACTTTTATTTTTAACTTTTAAATTAGAAAATGCAACTAATTAAACACACTATAAACATTTTGTTCGAGTGAAAATTCTCGAATCCCACTTTAAGTTATTCCTCTCTTTGGTACGGGGATAAATTAGGATAGACCTGGTTTATCCCCAATCCCCTGTTTGGTACACACTTAAAAATGGGCTGGATTAAGTTAATCTAAGTTATCCCCAAAATTAAAGATAAGTACAGGGATAAGTCATCCCACCTAATATTTGGATTAAGTTGATCCTGAACTAGGATTTACGGGATACGACGTCGGCTATGGGGGGAGGGGGGGATCCTGTCCGCGGAGGCGGGGGAGTCCGCCGGGGAGCTCCGTCCGGGGGGGGGGGGGGAGGAGGGGTATCCTGTGGCGGGGGGTCCGCCGGGGAGCTCCGTCCGGGGGAGGGGAGGGAGGGGGATCCTGTCCGCCGCGGAGGCGGGGGGTCCGCCGGGGAGCTCCGTCCGGGGGGGGGGGGGGGGGGAGGGAGGGGGATCCTGTCCGCGGAGGCGGGGGGGTCCGCCGGGGAGCTCCGTCCGGGGGGGGGGGGGGGGGGGATCCTGTCTGCGGAGGCTGGGGGGTCCGCCGGGGAGCTCCGCCGGCTCCTCAGTTTATCGCCTTCGTCGCTTCCGCTTTCCGTCTGCGCACGCGCCTAAGCCGGCAGTCGTCGGGCCCTCACAAGCCAGCACTTCTCAAGCCCCCTCCGCCGTGCCCGTCGCCAGCCCCTCCTCAACACATCCGATCGAACCCCCTTCCCGTCCGCGCGCGCACGCCCTCGTGAGCCTCGGCCTTCCCCTCGGCGCAGCCGCTCACCGCCTCCCTCTCTTCACCGCCGCCGGCAGCGTTCGCCGTCCCCGTTTCCCCCTTTGCCGCAAGCGCGCGAGCCCGCTACCCAGAGTAGCGGGGGGGGGGGGGGCGATTGAAGCACCGCCGGGGGGGGGGGGGATGCCGTCTGCGGGAGGGGGATAGACCGCCGGGGGGTGCCGTCTGCGGGAGGGGGGCGAACCGCCGCGGGGGGGCGCCCCGAGGTCCGTCCGGCGGGGCGGGGAGCGCGCGCCGCGGGGGCGCCGTCCGGGGGAGCCCGCCGGGGGGGGGATCTGTCGTCCGGGAGGGGGGGGGAAGGGGGCATCTCCGCGGGGGGCACCGCGGGGCGCGAACGCCGGCGGAGGGGGGGGCGCGAACGCCGCCGGGGTCGTGGGGGGCGGGGCGCGAATGCCGGCGGGGGGGGGGGGGATGCCGTCTGCTGGAGGGGGGGGCAGACATAGATAGCCGAAAGCGCCTAAAATCATAGCTGCTCCGCCCGCTTCTCGGAGCACCCGGAGTCCGGCGACGCTGCTATCCAACTCCGGCGGGTCCTCAGGCGACGGCGGGGATGCCGTCGCGCCTGCCGCTTCTGCCCCGGCAGTCGAACCCCTCCACCCGCACGGCCGCGGGGCTCGCCCCACCCACCGGGTGCCGCACGTAGCCGTCGCGGCCCGCCGGCAACGGGACCAGCGGGGCGGCGTTGCCCCCGCCGAAGCGCGCGTCGAGCACCAGGGGGTTGGCGGCCCTGCGCGGCGGCGACCCGGAGAAATACGGCGGCGACGACGCGGCGTGCCCCTGCGCATGCCCGGCAGTCAAGGGCCGCCGAGGCCAGCAGACGCGATAATATTATGCTTACTCTCCGACAATCAAATCGCCGTGGAAATTTATTTAAGTATTTTTATATATTTAAATAATATTTTAAATTTATTATATAAATGTGTAAATGAGTTAAGATATTTATGAAATATGTTGTGAATAATATAATAAGTTAATATAAAAAATAAAGATAAAAATATAAAAATTTAAAGTTATCCTCGAATTTATTGTTAACATACCAAACATAGGATAGGATTATCCCTAAACCTATCCTAAGTCAAGCCAAACATAATGAAGATAGGATCAACCACACGGATTGGTTTATCCCTATCCCCGTCAATTTTATCCCGATACCAAACGACGCCTAAGAGTCCAAATCAGAACTCCCAATGCAATCAAACACTTGGCCTCTTTTATTTTTAAAATTTAAATTAAAAATGCAACTAAACACTCTATAAATTCTTTGTTCAACTGAAAATTCTCAAACCCGATCGACTTTAAAGTACAGCTTGGTACCGTAAAATTTTGGAGATAAACTTAATCCAAATCAAAACTCCCACTTTCGTCGGTCGCAGGAATATTTGAAACCCAAGTCCCCTTTTAAATTACGACTTCATTTCTGGGAGTGGGCCTTCAAAAATAAAGGAAAACTCCTGCCTTGGGTGCGTTGTGAGATCTGACCAATGAGCTAGCCAGGAGAGTTTTCTTGAAGCTGAACTCTTAAATTAAGATTTTATTTCTTGAAGTCAAATACTCAAATATATTGCGATCAATTTATTATCTTCGTTGTGATATTTATCGTTCATCTTTTTACTTGATCGTTGTTGAGTATGAAGTCGTCTACAAAGCCTAGAATATTAAGAGTATATCAGAATGAATATGATTTCAATCTCATCGTACTGAATGTGATTCTTTTTTTATATATTCCTTTGTAAAGAAGAAGTACGGCCACATTTTAATGTCAATAATATATCGAAACTATCATGTGCAAAACTTCTATGGTTAGAACACATCGATCCTATATATCCTCACTGCACAGTGACGCTGTACACAATTAAACATAAAACTCTCATCATCTCGCATTAAGGTATGATCGGACATATCCGAATTGGAACATCATGTTTTGGTTCAGATTTACATCCAACCTGATAAGTTTACTTTGCTTCAGATTCGGGTTTGTTACCGGATCATCCTGATTCGAATCCTCAAGGATCCAAGCTGAATCCGACCTATTAATTAACAAGTCTAGCTACAAAATTTATATTTTTTTGTAACAAAAAGTAAGCTTATCATGCAACCTAACACCCCATGAGAGATGATTTAATAGATAGGGCTTCCTTGTTAACAATTATCTCATTACATTGTGTAGTGTTTCAGAGTTAAGTATAGGAAATCCTTTGTATTCGTTTAATACGTAAAATAAAATTCAGTTTGAGCGGCTAAGGCAAGCTCATTGTCATGGGCCGGCAAGAGAAAATAGTTCGCCTGGCTTCAAGATCTGGGCAAAAATGAACTGGGTTAGGGTACATTTGTTTGTCTTCAAAATCTAGTTCTGGGATTAGATTTTTCAGAAAAGTTTATCGAAATTTTTCGAGGATAAACTTGATTTATTTTCTAAATTTTGGATACCAAACTCAAAATCAAAGTCTCAGTCCCAAATGGTTGGAGTCGACTATATGGATTCGTCTTTTTCATTTCCAACGGTCTTCTGTCAACGACTCTCGTGTGCTTAATTCAAGGTCTCAACTTGTCTGACATGCACTTAGAGGGCGCCGCTTGATATATTCAAACTAACAAAGTCTTCTCTCATTAACAGTATCCTCGATTCTGGCAACTCTCACTTTATCTCTTATGCACTCATTGCGAATTTAATCTACTTGGGTGTGGTCATACATCCATCGTAACATTTACATTTGAGTTACACTTAATCTGACAATATGCTTCTTCTTAGTTGTCTAAACACACTACTGTAAATCATAACGAGTCTTATGGTTGTGCAATAAAATTTTTCCTACAATTTTAAGAAGATTTTACAGTTGCACAGATTCTTGCTGCCTGTCTCCATTTCAACCAGTTCATTTTAATCTTATGGTTGACATCTTCGTCACATTCTCCGTCCATATGTAAGATTGAACCCAAATATTTAAATTGGGTACCTGGTACAAGAATATCTCTGTCCAAAGTAACTTCAACCTTTTCCACTCTCGGATTTTCGCTAAATCTCAAATGCATATATTCTATCTTCATTCCGCTAATCTTGAATTTCTTGACTTCCAACACGGTTCTCTATTATTCAAGATTTTTGTTAATATTTTCTCGAGTCTCATCAATAAGGACAATGTCGTATGTGAACACAATCACTAAGAAAAACTCTCTTATATATTCTTAATTATTTCGTCAATGATTTAGACAAAAAATATGAACTTAGACCAAATTCTTAACATAGTTCAAGTTTCGGGGATAAACCAGGTTTACTCACCAAATTATTCTCGTGCCTAACTTGGTTTACCCCCAAAAAAATTTGGTGCCAAACGGACTCAAGTCGAGCTTGAATTTGTATAGCAACTTTGACGAATAATTTAAACTTGTAATAAAATTAGTATATAGTGATAATATTTTATCGACCTTAAATTTTATCCTTTGAAAATAAAATGTTCAAAATACTAAATAATTGAAAGAATCATTTTATATTCATCTCGTGTGGTAGCATCCCACGGTTCTATCACGTCTTCCAGCCTCGCTTGTCGCTTTGTGGTGTCTCCGTCGCAAGAAAACGACGTCCCCTCTGCTCCTTCCGTCCGCCGCCGGTCGACTGGTCCCGGCGTCGATCGATAGCTCCAACCTCTCCCGTATCAATCGTTTCACCATTGATCATGACCCGACATCTGATCCGTGGCTCTTCCGAATCACGGTCACTAATGTTGTGGTCCAGATCCCGCCGGACAGCTTCCTCGACCGTACGTCCTTACCAGAGGCGTCGCCGGAGACGACCGATCGAACTGCTCGTCAAACAGAGCACCGACCGGCAGTATCTCACAGATTCACAGGAACACGTCCGTCTGCTGAGTCTACCCTCAGAAAAATCGTCTCTTTCGGGACGGACATGTATATAAATACATGATGGGTGTAGAGCCGGTGACCAGAAATTGCCCTGTGGCTAGCTGGGGAGGACGGAGGACCACACCGGCGGTCCGCCATCGGCGGCGTCTGGGTGAGAGCTTTGAAGAGAACCTAGCTAGCTAGCTTTCAACACACATAAATGCATCTTGCCGCCGAACATGGAGATCATCAGCCACCAGTTATTAGCTTTCTCCCTCCCTTCCGTCCACCGGCCTGCCCTTCGACCTGGAATTTGGGGGGAATCTTCGTCTTCTTTTTTTAAAATTCAAGTTGAATGGAAAGCAATTTAAGTATGTTGGCAAGTTGCAAACTGATCTCCTGCAGTCTACGTAAGGGCTTTGAATCCCTTTGAAGATGTGGATCAGAATTGTTTTGAATAATCCGAGCCTAGAACTTCGCGACCGAGGAAAAAGGAAGGCAAGCTCGTGCAGGCAGCTATATCCTTATCCGCAATCATGGGCACACCAAAATCCGGAAACTATATGCAGCTAGACTTGCCCCCCTTCATTTTGGAAATCGCATCTACTGCTCTCGTCTCCGTTTGCAGGCTTTAGATGTCATCTGATCTTCTCGGGCCCTGAATTCAAGGCCTTTCCTTGTACTTCCGGTAGATCTGCTCCCCCCCCTCGCTTCAGACGATGGCGATCATTGCTGTAGATTGTGGTAGAAAATATTCTGCGAGCGATCTAATCCTTCGGGATATTGCCTTCAGATTCTTGCTGCGTTTCTATGTATCACCACCCACTGCATTAAGTTAATCATCAATGGTCTGCCTCATTCACGAGATCGGCTGGCCTACCATAGTTTTCACCACGGCCGGCGCAGAGGAAGAAGGGTTGAAAGAGGAAGGCAGCGCCGCCTCCGCCGTCGGCGGGGGGATAACTTGCAAGATATAGCCGCTTTGACCAGCGCAGAGAGGCGCTAGCTAGCTGTTGGCATTATAAGAGAGCAGAGAGAGACGCTTCTCCTCCTCCTCCTCATCTCGCTCTCTCTCTCTCTCTCTCTCTCTCTCTCTCTCTCTCTCTCTCTCTCTCTCTCTCTCTCTCTTTCTTCCCTTTTCTGATGGATCCTGCCGCCGCCTCTCTCGTCCTCCTGCTGTCCGCCGCACTCTGCTTGGTCACGGCGGCGGCGTTGCCGCAAGATGTTCTGCGGCGACAGGAGGCCGACCGCGTCGTGGGGCTCCCCGGGCAGCCGCCCGTTAAATTCCGGCACTACGCCGGGTACGTGACGGTGGACGCGAGGCGGGGAAGGGCACTGTTCTACTGGTTCTTCGAGGCCGTCGAGAAGCCGGAGGAGAAGCCCCTCCTCCTCTGGCTAAACGGAGGTAACTAAGAAGGGTATACAAATACAAATGCTCGAGAGACGTATATACGCATACATACACAGTAGATAGCTAGAATCTGGAAGAACAGCACACTGGTCGTTCTTCTCTTCTTTTTCTTCTTCTTCTTCTTCTTACTCGGCTATCAGCATTAATCTGACTGTTGCGAGACTAAAACTCTGCTCTTGTAGTGTTCCATTGTCGTCTTTGCTGCAGATTCTTTACGGATTTTTCCTGAGCCTTGCCGGATGTCTTTGATGGGTTTTCTTGGGTCTGGCTGCTCTTCTTTGGCTTTTTGTTGGGAGAATCTCTATCCTCTGTGCATGATAGGTAAGGGTGGGCACGGTTCTGTTTGGTCCATTTTGGATTATTTTTTTTCCAAACCGAACCAAATCGAATCACCCTCCCAAATCGAACCGAATCAAACCGAATCAATTCGGTTTGGTTCGGTTTGAACCGAAAATAAATAAAAATATTTAAATTAATTATTTTTTACATATATATACTAATTTTTATGTTAAAAATAATGGAAATAAATATTATTTTATTGTAAAATTTATAAAAATATTATTTTTATTAATACTATAATAATTTTTTATATGTTTTTGATTAAATCGGTTTAAACGGTTTGGTTTGGTTTAAATCGGTTTGGAGATTTTCCAAACCGAACCAAGCCGAAAGGAAGTTCAAACCGAACCAAACCGAACCGAATGAGCTGGTTCGGTTTGGTTTATCGGTTTGAACCGTTTTGTGCCCACCCCTAATTATAGGGTTCGGTTCATCTCATAAGAGTGGTGAAAAGAGTATTCTCCACTCTCTCTCTCTCTCGTAAAAAAGTGAAATTTATCTTATTTAAATAGTGATTTAACTTGAGGTGATACATAAATACCATACTAGTACAAATAAGCAACGACGGACCCATGATTTAAATCGAGAAAAAAAATCACTAGATCTATTAAACAATCAGCAAGTACAATAACACTAAACCTTCAATAATCAATCTCCATGAAAACAATGAAAATCACGTACTGAGTTGCGGGAGAAAACACCAGGATGAAATGTAAAGGGACGGCGAATTTCAAAAATAAATATCAAAGGAACCTTAAGACATTGTCTGCCGTTCTCTCTCTTTTTTATTTTTTTCTTCTTTGAGGAACCTTGAGGATGTCGAAATAAATACATGATCAACCAATAATGTTTTCTTTGGATTGATGTTTTCCAAATAAATATCAAAGAAACCTTGAGGATGTCAAAATAAATACAAACCCCAAAATCATAGTGTTAAGGTTGGAAGGGCCCAAGATATATAAGCACTATATCAAGTATCAAATAGTCAATATGGGACTATCCTCCCAATTCTAACAGCGCCCGATGCCTCTTCTCACGTTGCTGCGTTCTGTCTTGTTTTTCTTGTTTTTCTTTTTCTTCTTTTTCATTTAACCAAATAGCATTACAGGCCATTTAATGCATGCACGTGAGTCGGGCTAGCAGCATAACACTACCTGTGTCGTACACTAATCTCCATTGTTTCTCCTTTTAATCATATTCGTTTGGTATCATCCACTTTTCAAAGAGAAAAAAACCATAATGGTGGGACGGTCACCCCTCAAACTCCACTAACATGGCTACTCTGATTATACTCTTCCTCTTTTCATGCAAACTGTGGGGAAACAGGGCATTTTGCATACATAAAAACCTACTTGAATGAGTATAAAAAGACCCATCTGTTGAGGTTTTTTTGTACCTGAACATACCTCAATGTACAGTCCATGTGTGTGTGTGTATATATCCAAGGGAAGGCCAATCTGTAACTTCTATTCAAATAGCTCATTCAGTCACTTGTGAAGGAACCATCATTATTTACGTAGTCCAGAGTGACCTGATTAATGTCGTCGATTTTCTGAATTGCAGGTCCCGGTTGTTCCTCCATAGGCTATGGGGAGGCAGAGGAGCTTGGACCCTTCTTGACACAGGAGGGAGTGCCGGAGCTCAAGTTCAACGAGCACTCATGGAACAATGGTATACAACCAAAGATGCCTCCTTGAGGCAGGGAGGCTAGTTACTACTTTTCCTAGATCGCTTAGTTGAAAATTTTGTGGAGCCCACCACTATAGTAAATTTTCTGTTACCAAAATCAGTGGCTGAAGATCTCACATGCTTTGAGACTAGATTGGAGAAAATTCCCTCTAATCCCAACTGAGGGAATCCCTTCTCCTTGTAGGAGTCCACTGCCACACCTCTTGAGTAAACCATTACGTACCCTGGTAACTTGACTCATAAGTAGGGGTGGCAATGGGCCGGGCCGGCTCACGGGTTCGCGGGCCGGGCCGGCTGCGGGTCATTTGACGGGGCAAAGATTTTGGCCCGCGGGCTTTAGTCGGGCCGACATATGGGCCGAAACGGGCCGAAGCGGGCTAAAACGGGCCAAATAACTTTCAATTTTTTATGTCAAAAACATCATTTTTACTTATTAAAAATATATTTTAATTAAATTATTATAATATTATCTTAAATAATTAAATTTATCATATTTAATAAATATTTATTTATAAAATATATAGTTGAGCCGGGTCGGGCCAAGTCAATAATTTTTGCTGGCCGGGTCGGGCCGGGCCAACAATGTAGTGCGGGCCGGGTTGGGCCGGGCCGATATGTTTTGGACCGGGCCCTAAGCGGGCCGACCTCGGGCCGGGCCGGGCCCGGCCCATTGACACCCCTACTCATAAGACCTAGCAATGTGGGGCAGCTCTTGTAAGAAGCCCACTTGGTATAGCACCATACAGCCCGTTTTCATAGAATATTTCATAGACATAACAACACCAGGACCAACGGAAGAACCTTGACAGGGGGAGAGTTTCCAGGTTTGATAGCAGGAGTTGACTAAAAACCATCAAGAAAGAAATTTTCACTTGATAAGATTTCAAATTTTTGCATTATCCATTTTTGAGTAGTAATGCAGGAATCTCGTGACTCCATATGGAGATGCATCCAAGCTCGATATTGAAATTCCGGATTTTCAGCTCCTTGCACTTCTTTAATTGTCGATCATGCACCTTATAAAATGTGCTGTCTTTCAGAGGCCAACCTTCTCTTTCTAGAAGCACCAGTTGGCGTCGGGTTTTCCTACACAAATACAAGCTCAGATTTGACAGAACTTGGAGATAAAATCACTGGTAGGCTTCGTATGGCCAGCTTTCTTCATTGTTGTTTATACATATATGTGGATGTGTCTACGTAGGCATACCTGTTTAACCATCATTTTTTTTCGTTTTGCAGCAACCAACTCTTATGTGTTTCTTTTAAATTGGTTTAAACGATTTCCTCAGTACAAATCTCACGAGTTCTATATTTCTGGAGAAAGCTACGCAGGTAGAAGTCATGTTATGTTGCTTCTCACTTTAGGTACCTGAAATCATCACAAAAAATTCAAGTGCTCATAGGTATCACTATATATTGTTGCAGGACATTATGTGCCACAGCTTGCAGAAAAGATCTTCGACGAGAACAAGATAACCGAAAAAGAAAACCACATTAATCTGAAGGGTTTTTTGGTAAGTGACAAAAAGAGCTTTCCTAGTTTGATATGTCCCATAGTTATGCCTGTCAATATGAACCAAAACTTACCCATATTTCCTAGCCGAAGTTAAACAGTATATTACATCCTACCAGAGTATCAGACCCCCTAAGCATCTTACCATAACAGATTGGCAATGCGTTGATGGATGATGAGACAGATCAGAAGGGCATGGTTGACTATGCCTGGAATCATGCTGTCATATCTGATCGTGTATACCATGAAATAAAAGAGAGTTGCAACTTCAGTGAGACGATTAACAAGTCATGCAACACTGCTCTGGACAAGTACTTCGCTGTGTATGATATCATTGACATGTATAGCTTGTACACCCCCAAATGCTTCAACAACACAGTGACAGCCTCGTCCGGGCAGATGAGGAGAATCGGAGGTGTCTCATCACAGTTGCACTCCAAATTTGTATGTGCTTCAACTAAAACACTGTTTCCATACTACAAGATGTCTGTTTCAGAGAGAGATACTAAGTGTGCTTGCGTCTTACAGGATTGGTGGCATAGGAAGCCACTGGGATATAACCCTTGCATCCTATATTACACAGAGTTATATTTCAACCGCCCAGATGTCCAGCAAGCTCTTCATGCCAATGTTACAAAGATCCCATACAATTGGACCCATTGCAGGTCAAAAACCTTGCTCACAAAATTTCAAACTTCTCTAGAAAAATATTCTGCTGGAGCCTCATACCTCAAATCTGCATGATTTAAGCGTCTGGTTTCTTTTTTATTCACGTTTCATTTGTTATATTAAGTATTCTGGCAATATAGTTGCTAATACAATGCTGGGACACAGCTCCAGCGAAGTCATCACTAAATGGAATGACTCGGATTTCTCCGTCCTTCATATTATCAAGAAACTCATCAATGGAGGCCTCAGAATTTGGGTTTTCAGGTGAAGTTCACATGCTAGCTAAATCTTTTTACAATTTTCAGTAGCATATTACGTTCATTTCCAGCTTGTGCAAGTCTAAATACTATGAATATGAAATCAACTAAATGTTACAAATACCAACAAGTCAACAACAAATGAAATTGACCTTTCTCTGAACACAAGCGATTCTCACCATTGTTTTGCTGTAGTTTAATGAACTCACTTTTTAATATGGTTATTTTTGGGCATCATGTTGCATCTATCACATTAAGAACAAATTTCTATACAAAAAATAGAAAGAGTATTCCAAAAACTACTCTTTTTCCTATGCTTGTTACCACTTTCTAAGGCTTTTGGAATCCATCCACGATTAAATCCACCCACCCATCCACGGGAGAATATTCTTTCGTCTAGTGTGTTATGCAGCAGTGATGGATATACAAGTACATGACTCCAACTGTGAATCTACTGCAGTGCTTATTCCAAAATGATGGTTGGTCTTATGACATCAGTCAAACATGTCAGCATCCTAGTTTCCAAGAACATTAAAAAATAACCTGAGAAGCTTCGGCATTAAACTTTATGGATCTTTCGCCCATCATCAATTTTCTTTTCTTTTCCAGTGGGGATACTGATGGGAGAATACCAGTTACTGCAACAAGGTACACGTTGAACAAACTTGGATTGAAAACTACCCATGAATGGACACCATGGTATAGTCATAATCAGGTACTGGGTTTCCTTTCTCCTCTCTCCCTCCCACGTTGAAATGAGAAAATGCTTGTGCATAGTATACTTCAATAACATTTTTTTTCTTTCACATTCCTCCGAACAAAACAGGTCGGCGGGTGGACAATTGTCTACGATGGAGGTCTGACATTCGTCACAGTAAGAGGGGCAGGACACCAGGTCCCGACTTTTGCTCCAAGACAAGCGAGGCAATTGGTCCAGCACTTCCTCGAGAATAAACCACTGCCCGACAGCCAGAACTAGAGATTATGAATTGAAGGAATTTTCTGCTATACCACCTCTTCCCCATTCATCACCCAGAAATATACAAACATCCGTAGGAGCTAATTCTAGACCATTATATACCATGCTCATATATGTGATGTCCATGAAAACTCGAGCAATCTCAGAGTATTCATTGGTAGAAATAAATGAAGAGTTGCTAGATGATGCCTGTGTTTATTTGGGCGCCTCCTTCTTGGTCACATTAATTTTCATGTCAGCGCAAATGCGTTATCTCGTCTACCACACACAAGTTGGAATGGGAAGCTTGTTTTCAAGAAGTGGTGACGACACCCAAGCTTGGATCCACTTCGATCCGAACCGATTGTACTGACGTCGTCATCCGATGATAGACTCTCTATGGATTGGAGATGATTAGTCGGTTACCATCTGACATCTGACTTAGAGGTGGTCACGCATCAAGAAGCAAGAGAAAGCTAACTGGTATCCTAATAGCACACTGAACTGGATGTTCTTGATCCTCCTAGAAGGCTAACCATTAACAAAGAGGCCGGGGATCATGTCCTTCAATATAATTCATCTTGTATGTGCCTGAAATCGAGCAGCTCTCCGAGACATTTCGAGCAAATGACATATTTAGTTATTATCAGATGCTGTTTTATTCAGTATCTGGTTATTATATGCTAAAATGATTTAATCAAAGAAGTTTAAGTCCGAGTTATTGCAAGTAATTTCTAAGATTTATATTGAAATTTGGTAAGTAAGAAGGTTTTATAGAAAAAAAAAGTTGACCCCACTTTATTTCAAGGGTGACCCCGCTGGATCAATATCCTAGATCCACCATGTCAAAATCTTTATAACTTAAAAAGAAAATTCATAAGACAATTTTTTTCTGGAGAAATAAACAGTGGAATGAATGTGCTCAACAAGTAGTTCAGTATTCGGCTAGTTAAATTCTTATCTTGACTTGTTCATTGAGTAAAATAAACATGTTTGAACAAAAAAAGGCAACGTAAAACATGTGTCGAGTCTAAAGAGTTTTACTCGATTCAATAAACTTGCGAGTAACTCGGTTAAATATTGGATTAACTGTTCTATCAAAATTGTATTTAATTATTTGATTGAATAATCATGAAATAAAATAATTAAATGTTATTCATGATATTTACATATTTAATACTGTTTGATAATATATTTTTACATAACTAAATGTTAAGATAGATTTTATTCCTCTTTGTTGAGTTCTGACGGTTTATCTGAGGATCTCTCCTTCTTAACATCCTGACCCTTGGGCTCATTTTTTTCCACGTAAAATTAGTTGCATACTTTTGGGAAAAGATGATTACGGGTGATATTTAAATGCATGTAAAGCATCAATCCAAAGAAAACATTATTGGTTGATCATGTAAAAATTGGAATTTTGACATCCTCAAAATTTAGCCGGAAACTATTTCCGGAGCAAAATAATTATTTTTTAAATATTTATTTATGTTATCAAATGATCAACTCGTTAAATTAAATTTAATATAAAATAATGAATTTAATTATTGAATTAGTTTTAAAATTATTTATTACATATTTAATTTAAAATTGTAAACTGTTTATTTAGTAATTATTTTTAAAAATTCAAAAAGTAAAGTAAAGATATTATTGTAAAACTTTACGTAAAGTTAAAAAAATAATAATTTACAGGTATTCAAATTACTAAAATAATTTAAAAATACACATTAATAGATCTTGTCTTTTTAAAAAATAATTTTTTAGTACTTAAATATGTTTTAATTTTATTGAAAATAACTTCATACAAATAATTTAATTAAAAATTTATGATGATCTTATTATAAATAAATAAATAATTTTGTTTTATCAATATTAATAAAATTATTTATAACCGTGACTTCGGCTGTCTCATTCAGTTCCTCGCAAAGTCAAATAGAAAGTAACGTATAGATAATCAAATGATAAGGTGACTTTTTAAATTTTCTTAAAAAGCGGTTTGAATGAAAGACTTTTTGCTTGTTTTAGGTTTTACGTGAAACCAAATAGAAAAAAATCAATAATTTGACTAGTAACTCGAAAATCCTGGATAAAATTTTAACTCGACTTATTTATTATGTTAAAAAATAAATTTGAACAAAATTTTTTAACTCATTAAACAAATCGAATTTAAAAAGAGGTCTCCTCCAATCGATAAACTCGTCAATAACTAATTATTCGATAAAATGTTCTTTTAATATACTTTTAACTACTCCATAAAACAATCAAAATACAAATAAATTAAAATTATGTTATATGTTTATTATATAGTTAATACTACGTAACATTTTTTTATGTCTAAATAGTAAACATAGAGTTTAACTTAAAGCAGATCAATCTTGTTCAAAAGCTGTACGTTTGGTTTGGTTTGAACACAAAATTACTAAAAAATTAAACTTATGAACACCCCTACGTTACTATAGTTCTGTTTCATAATTATTAACATATGACTACACCCCCACCGCTAAGATTCTAACGTGGTCCTTGAATTTTGTTTATCGTCCATTTAAGTAATATTCGATAAATGCTAATTCTTCATTCCATATGATTAAATCCTGGCCATTGATCAAATTTAAACCCTAGTACACAGGTATACGCCGCTTTCTCTGCCTCCCTCCTCTCTCTCTCTCTCCCCCACACACCACGCGCGCACACACTGCAGGTCCGCCTCGCGGCGCAACCTGGAGCCCCCTGCCCGTCTCTCTGCGGATCCACCGACGACGACGACGACGACGAGCGCACACACTGCAGGTCCACCCGCGGCTCCGCCTCTCTCCTCGCTGTCTATCTGCGGCTCCACCGACGACGACGAGGAGCGAGACCATCGGGCCGACCCCTCTCTCTCTCTCTCTCTCTCTCTCTCTCTCTCTCTCTCTCTCTCTCTCTCTCTCTCTCTCTCTCTCTCTCTCTTTCCCACGGGTAAACAACAAACACCACGCAGCGCAGCCTCCTATCCGCCAACGCACCTCTCCGCGACTCCTTCTCTTCCCTCTAGTCGGCTCCGCCGGCGAAATCGAGACCCCTGCATCTCTTATCTCTCTTTCTATCTCTCTCATGTACATGCTGCAGCCTAACTGGCCCGTAGCTCTCTGCAGATACACCAACGCCAAGACCTCTTTGTTCGGCACATAAACAAACGCAGTAGCCATCAGCCCTCAGCTCAGCGCCAGCGCCAGCGCCAACACCTAGGTCATTTGCTTTCGCTCCCTCCTCCGAGTAACATCTCCCTCCTCCGAGCACCGACGCATGTGCGTAGAGGTCGGTTTTTTTTGCCCTTGGTTCCTCTCATGTGTTCATTAAAAGTGATGATAAATACTACGATTTCTTGCAATGGACTTGTTTCAGATGTGGACGTTTTTAATTTTTTTGTGCATAGTGAAATTCTGTGTGCATACACAGTTTTACCGGTAGAGACAACAGTGCAATTGCTTTCATCCGGGCACGTGTGTAGGGTCAGCATTTGGTTGAAGTAGAGGTGTTCGACAGAATGTCTAAGCGGTGTACAGGTGAGTCAGGGCACCTCTTCTTGGTTAGGTCAAGTGTTTTAGCATATTTTAAAATTATACTTAAATCGTGTTTGAGTTTTAAGTAAACGAGCTCGAATCTGACTTTGATTTGAGTTCGAGCCAGATTTTTGTTCGAGTTCGAGTTTACATAAATGAGCGGCTTGACTCGTCGAGCTCAAATCGACCTAAGTTCCAGCAAGACATTTGGAATCTCGTTGAGTATCGAGCTGAGTTCAAACAGTGATATAAACAAACGAGCCAAGTTCGAGCAGAGTCCTACTCGGCTCGGCTCGACTGCACCCCTGACAGCAGCCTCCCCTTCTCTCTTTCTCGTCTCTCCCATGCACCGCAGCCACATAAGCGACCACCGCACAGTAGCAGCATCCTCATTCGAGCCCCCCCTTCAGTGGCAACCTCCTCTGAGCGACGCACTCTGAGAAACGCACAGCAGCCTTCTCCGAGCGATGCACACCTGCAGTGTCATCCTCACTCCTCCCCCTCCTCCAAGCAATGCAGATTTTCCACGGTAGCCTCCCTCCTCCCCTATGTAGTCAGAGGCGAGAGGCGACCGAGGCGAGGGAGAGCTTGTCTCGTCTCAGGCATCCGAGGTGACATTTTTTTATTGAAGAATTTCTCAAAAAATATACATATAACATTGGAATTTTTGAAGAACATAAAAAATACAAAAAATTCACTTCTTGGACCTATAATGCATCAAGATATTGGAGTCTCAAGGTGGAAGACTAGGCATTGGGGGTTTCAGGGTGGGGAAGGAAGATTTAAGTTACCAAATTTGACTTTCACAGGATCCTCACCCCGGCGAGACGAGATCTACCGAGGCGAGGCGTTTTTGCCTCACTTTGCCTCACCTCAGCGCCTAGGTGCCTGAGGTGAGCGCCTCAGATAACATAGCTCCTCCCTCCTCTGATCGATGCACATCTGTGGCACCCTCCCTCCTCAGAGAGCATAGTTGTCAAGGCGACAAGGCGCCCAAGGCGTTGAAGGGTACCGATTCCGCTTAGGCGACAAGGCAGCCGCTTAGGCGTCGCCTAGGCGGTCAAGGCGGTATTCAAGGAAGGTTGAGTCGGGAGGTTGTTATATATAAAAAAAACATAAATATAATTATATTTGTTATGTTATAATTGAATAAGAGTGTTTTATCAATGCACATAAGTAAATATGATGTGTGTGAAAGAGAAGAAAGTTAAATAAATATTTATAAAATTTAAGTATATAACTCATTTATGATTATAAAATTTATATATGTGCAATAGTATAAGTGATGGTAAAATATTGTTATAATATTATTAAATGGGGGGCGCAGAGTATATAATATATGTTTATAATCATAAATCTTAAATATGTATGATAGTATAAGTGATAATACAATATATTAATATATTCAAACTATCATTAAATAAGTGTCCCTTGTGAGGGGTATCAAGGGAGAAAAATCCCTCGAAAACTTTTTTTAATGATGTAAAAATACCCAAGGCGCCTTGCTTGGGCGCCTAGGCTGGCGCCTTGGGCACCTTGGCGGGCGCCTTGGGCGCATTTTTGGCCCCAGACAAGGCGCCCTGGCAAGGCGCCTTGCCGCCTAGGCGCCGCCTAGGCGGGCGCCTTGACAACTATGTCAGAGAGAGATGCACATTGTGAAGGACTGAAGGTTTGTTTTTTTCCATGGTTCCTCTCCTCTGTCCATAGAAACGTAGCCCCTTCCCCTCTTCGTCGTCCTTAGTTCTGCCAATCTTCAAGAAAACACTGTCGTCCTTGTGTAGAAGATGAACTTGAATATGACTCGGATACGAGCTTTAAGTAAACGAGTTTAATATTGTTCTTGAAAATGAGTTTGAATCTAACTATGATTTTAGTTTGAGCTTAAGTTAGCTCTTTTAGGCAAATGAGCGACTCGATGAGTTGAGCTCGAACTTGTCGAGCTCAAGCTGAGTTGAGTTCGAGTAGGACATTTGAGTTCAAGCAAGTTTGAGCTCAAGCCGAGTTGAGTTCAAGTAGAACATTTGAGTTCAAGCAATGATATAAAGTGTTGAGCCGAGCTCAAATAAGGTCCTACTTGGTTTGGGTCAGATCGATTGCATCCCTAGAAATGAGCAATTAAATGTCAAAATTAATATTTATGTAGGGCTAAAAAATCATAACTAAACAAGGCCCGATGTCTAGAAGCTTATAAAGAATTCCTTTGAATGATAAAAATATTGGAGAATTCTTTTATATTTTAGTAAGTTTATTTTTTATACAAGCTAGCAGCTATCAACTTAACGCTATTTTATACAACTTATGACGACTTGTAAATACATGAGGTGATCAACACTCCGGTGATCAACACATGAGGTGTTTAGTAGCACAGTATTTTTATGCACTTCAATGATATATAAAAATTCCTATTAAAATAAAATTGAAGGTGAATAAAGCCATAAAATTTTAATGTTTGATTAGATATGATAATAAAAAGAGTGAGGATCATGTATAACTGAGAAAGGTGGGGAACCACAAGAATAAAATAAAATATTATATTTTTATTTTGTCTAAGAATAAATATTTTATAAAACATACTCTTTTAATAATTGTCAAACTTAGTTTTTAACAAGTTTGTTACAAAAATAAATTTTGTTACAAAAACTGAATTTGTCATACAACCAAACATCCCATAAAACTCAGACAGCAAGGTTATACACCCGCAAACATCCAAGAGCAATAGATAAATTCATTACCTTGTAACACCTCATATAACATTATCTTTAGATGTTAAATCAACAGATATTTACATTTATGGCTAGTATAACTTTTAAGGTTTAAGAAGTTAAGTCTGCTTAATTAAGAGTGCTTACAAAATGAGTGATTTTTTAATTATAAAGATCATTAATTAACATGATTATCTGATAAATTACTTGTTTTGATCATTATGAAATTTCTTTTTATGCTTGTAAGATATGTGTTGCGTACCTTTGACCTTCGGTGGTTTTCTAAATGTAAGGGGTGTACTATATTCAGTTTCCATTTTGGAACTATTGTCCATCTCTAATATTCTCTTTCACTATCAAGGTTGACTGAGAGACAAAATAATCAGTTTGATTAGCATCCTACTCTATTACTACACTGATTCAAAGACCCAATACCTTGTCTTTATTAAAATAGTCAATGTGAGATTACTGCCCACTTCTAATATTAGATACAATTTCACTTTTATTATAGACTTGTTTGTTCATTTGTAAATTTTTTCGGAGCAGTGCTATTGTTTCACGTCGCCTTATTTGTAATTGTTTACATTAATGTAAAATATTGTGTTTTGGAATAATAGTTATTGTTTTAAATTGGAGGAGTGCTAGAGACTAGAGGGAGGGTTAAAACCAAAATAAAAATATGTTATAGTTATAAAAATATCTTGAACATATGGTATTTTACTCTATTTATCATATCTTTTATTAAGTTAACAAATAAAAAACTATTATTTAAAAATACGAAAAATTATGCTTCCTAAATAAGTGATTTTGAAACTAGAGAATTATAATAAAATAAACAAACCCTATGACTATGACATGTCACTCTGCACAACTTCAAATGATTTATTGAATAAATTCTTTTAAAAATGTTGATCAAATAAATAATACTAGTAATCTTGTGGCCGGGTCAGTGCAACGGGTGAGTTGCACTTAGGTGTGTCAAGAGATCCACAAAAGGCGACCAGCCAATGACAGATCAAAGCCCATCGAGCTCCCAGTGGTTGAACCGGCCGAATAGGCCCAATGCACTGTTCATGAACTGGCCAACAACAATTTAAAAGAAAAAAAAAACTTTAAGAATACACATCTAACTAGGAATTAAATAAAAATTTATTGATTTAATTAAACAAACCAAGACGAGCATCGGGCCAACCTTGTGCACATCCCATGGTTTTAGCTTAACTTGAAGGAAATATAACATACATACTAGTTGGGGGGTCGGTCTTGTACCCGCCCCTACGTCCTTAAGGCAGTCATATAAAGGTCTATTAAATGACCCCAATGTCTTACCATGTCCCGACAGGGAGCGATATATTCATTAAGCTATGGAAGGGCTATGCATGGTTAACATGCCGATATGCCGATATGCCGATATGCCGAACCATGTGTTAATAAGATTCATAAACTTAGGGAAAGAATACCCACTTGCCTATCAAAGGCTGGGTGCATTCTATTCTAAATCATTGGGATAAATTTTCTAATACCTATCAAAGGCTAAAAGGAATTTAATCCTAGTCATAGTTGTCAAGGCGCCCGCCTAGGCGGCAAGGCGCCTTTCCAAGGGCGCCTTGTCTGGGGCCAAAAAGGCGCCCGCCAAGGCGCCCAAGGCGCCCAAGCAAGGCGCCTTGGGTATTTTTACATCATTAAAAAAAGTTTTTGAGGGTTTTTTCCCTCTTGATACCTCTCACAAGGGACACTTATTTAATGATAGTTTCAATATATTAATATATTGTATTATCACTTATACTATCATACATATTTAAGATTTATGATTATAAACATATATTATATACTTAATTAAGTTTTTTTTCAACTCTTTCCTCTCTCTCTCTCTCTTTGTCTCACTTATTATGACTACTCTGGGCCCCCCCATTTAATAATATTATAACAATATTTTACCATCACTTATACTATTGCACATATATAAATTTTATAATCATAAATGAGTTATATACTTAAATTTTATAAATATTTATTTAACTTTCTTCTCTTTCACACACACATCATATTTACTTATGTGCATTGATAAAACACTCATATTCAATTATAACATAACAAATATAATTATATTTATGTTTTTTTATATATAACGACCTCCCCGACTCAGTCTTCCTTGAATACCGCCTTGACCGCCTAGGCGACGCCTAAGCGGCCGCCTTGTCGCCTAAGCGGAATCGGTACCCTTCAACGCCTTGGGCGCCTTGTCGCCTTGACAACTATGATCCTAGTTCATGGGAGTTATGACTTCTATATTTTTTTGCCATTTACATGTACTTCAATTGAACAAAGCAATAAGAAATTTCATGTTCGGTGCACAGTTGATATGACATCAATAGCCTCATTAGCTTTGATGGAATGCAAGGAATAAGAAGAAATTTTAAATTCTAGGCAAGGCCTATAAACTGCCATAACCAAAGATGCATAAGGAAAAAATACAAAATCAGATCAGATCTGATTTTCAAAGGCTCTCATCGTAGTATGAAATGTGGAGCAGAACGAGCAGAACTTGGAAGCTAGAAATTTGAAGTTCAGAAGTTTGCACCTCGCAAGGACAAATCTGGAGAAACTGACAGAATGCCTGAAGGCATGAACGGTTCGTTGCAAATCAGACCTGGAGCAGGGAAGAAAAAAAATCTGAAGGGGCCAGAGTATTTAAATTCTATCTAGAAGTTATCAATTGACTAATATAAAACAAATCTAATAGCCCACGAGCACTGAAATGGAGCCTTAATCAAACTTAAAACAAATCTCAATAAAAGACATTGAACTTGATTGAGTTAAATTTAAATGAACTGCACACCTTAACTGGTGTGCAGACGATGGAATCTGGCGGATTCAAATAATGGCAGGTTTGGGCATGAGAACATTCAAACTGAAATAACTCAAAAGAAGGCATCTTCTAAAACCAAACTTCAAAGTTAAAAAAGGCATTAAGTCTTGACTAAAACAGCCAGACCAGCACAATCTAAAGCAAACTCAAATAAAAAAAATTTCATTCAAGGTAATTTTAATAGCATCAAACTTTAATCAAGATAAAACACATTTCAAAGGTGCAGCTGAAATTGACTCAAACTAAAAATCAAATCCAATCCAAATAACACACATTTAAAGCAAAACCTCAATCAAAATTCAAAACAGGTCGCTAAGATGTCAGATCCTAATAATAAATGGACAAATAATCTGAAACAAATCAAGATCTTTAATTAAACCTTAACCAACTCAAATTAAACCTTAAATAATCTCAGAGATGAAAGACATTAAGTCATAACCCAATAACCCATAAAAGACCAAACCAAATTAAATTTAAAACACTAATTGTTTGCATTCCATCAAGTTCATGGGGGCAGTTGTTCCAATGTGTTTATTTTTGTGGATGTATGTTTTCTATTCATGAATTGCTATGGCAGCTAAGCAGGAGTGTTCGAATGGTTATTCGATGTAATTAACATCAGTACTTCATAAGTCCGATTGGGAGATGTCAAAAAAATAAAATTTCAAAGAACCTAACAATCTCAACATATATATTTCTATACATATCACCGAATTAACTATACTTTTATAGAATGCTATCTATTTTTCTAGTTGGTCAAAGTTAATTCAATTCAAACCAAAATACTTCTCCACAAAGGAAAGAATTTTTCTTTTTTATTTGTGAGGTTACATCATGAGGCTACCCAACATTTGCTGCCTCTTTCTTAAGGAACAAATATTATTACAACAACGAGATGCTGGTGAAGGATACATAAAACAACTGTTATGATGAATAGAGTATTTCAATGCCACACTGTTGGGGATCTAGTTTAGAAGTTTTAGGGACTTTTATATTTCTGTTCGAAAGGATTTGTTTCTAAATATTTAGAGTTTATTTTTTGTCGTTTTTTACAATTTAGTTTTTAAGGATTTACTTGCAAACAAGTCTTTTACTTGTCCTTTTTTGTAATTAGGTTTCCTTTATAAGGAGATCATACAATGCAATGATCAATGAATGAACGTTGAAATTTTGGAAAAGGGCTTGTGTCTTTTGTAGGTAGCTCTTTTGTCTCTCAGGAGGGCCCAATTCTTCTTCCTCACCTCCAGCATTGGTCAGTGTCCATAGTTGTCAAGGTGTTTGCCTAGGTGCCACCTAGGCGGCCAGCAGTGCCTTGCCTGGGCATCTTACCATGGGCCAAAAAGGCACCTGCCTAGGCACCCAAGGTCCCATTCATGATTATAGTTTTTTCTTTCAAGGGACTTTTCCCCTCTGAAACCCCCCACAAGGAACATTGCCCTCTTGACCCGCACAACCTGACTACGCAAGTTGATCCATGATTCGTGGACACCTATTTAATAATATTGTTAACATATTTCATTAACACTTGGTTAAGATTTGTGATTATAAGTATATGTTGTATACTTAAAACTTAAGTTCTCTCTAAATCCTCTTTTCTCTTTCACTTTGATATTAACTATTTCTCATAAAACGTATATTAATACATTCATAATTACAAAAAATAAAATCATATTTGCATAAATATGTATACATGTATATATGTTTGTATGTTTACATAAATATATATAGTATTAGGCTATTAGCATCTAATTATATATATATTTGTATATATGTCTTGGGTGTCTTGTTGCATTGACACCTATGGTAAGAACACAAGGTGGCTGCCTGGGTTGCCTAAGCAGTAAGCACACAAGGTATGTGGTGCCTCAGCAGCTGGCCTAGTAGGTCTGCATGGTTGAATCGGTCTATGGTTGAGCCAGTTTAGCACCTTCTATGAAAGGGTTGCAATGGTCAACAAGCTGTCAACCAAACCCATTCAAACCCTCCTTGTGTCTAGTGCTTGCTAAAGAAGCTGCCTCCACTTTTATTGGCTGCCTGTTCCACTTCTGTCCCTGCTGTCCCTTCAATGACCTTTCACCTCTGACGGCCTCTCATTTCAATAATGTCTGCCTTTGGCCATCTCTTGGTGAGTTATTTTCTTATCTCTGTCTTGTGTTATCTATCCACCCTCTGGCATCTTTCCCCTATCTGGCTTTCTTTTTTTCTCTTTGCCCAGCCATCTCCCTTTCTGTTGAGCACTCCCCCCTTTACTATGTATACTCCGACCATCTCCCTGCCTCTGGGTGATCTTCTCTCTGCTGTCCAGGCATATTCTTCTTCTCTTTTCTTTTATCTATCTTTGCTATGAGCCTTTCACTTTCCCAGTCTTTCCGTTGAGGTGGGGTAACCAGTGTTGAGCCTCCACTCCAGGCCTCCCCTCTCTAACGTCGGTCTCCTTCTGTGACTTCATACCTTAGATTAGGCCATTGCCATTCCTGAGCATGCGCCTTATTGTCCAAGACCCTTTGGCTGCCTTGTCGCCTTGGCGGCTATGGCTGCCAGCTGTTGGTTTACTTGGATCACAGAAACATTTAGCCACTCTATGTCAACTAACGTCTGATATCTTCCAGTTGTCCACCTCATTTCTTCATGATTGGCTCATTGTTTATAATGGGGTAAATTCTGTAATATTTTATCTTTTGATGACATCCGATGTGGAAGTTGTTGCTTTTTTAAATTTGAAATTGCGGTGAAAGAGTAATGGATCTTTTGGTACTCTTTTCTGTAAAGTGGTATGAAGTCTGAGCTTAAGATCTATCATCTTGATAGAGCTTTCGTTCTTTTGTTGTGTACTCTTCTGACTAACAATTTTTGTTACCCTCAACCATCTTCAAGAAAAAAGCCACATTTTATTAAAAGTGAGGAATTGAAAATTAGAAGAGAAGTGGAGTCTTCAGGAAATTAGAAAAACTTCCAGGCCTGCCTGAGAACACCACGACAGCCCAGAATTTCTCCATTTGTAAGAAGAATCTTTTAAATTAATGCAATTACGTATTTTCCAGTTCTGTCAAATTTCAGATTGACATTTCATTTACTTTTTCCACTTTTTCTCTTTTTTTCTAACATGGTCTGAGTTTTTACAATTTTTATATGTTAGAAAAGATGCTTAATTTTCTTATTTTGGTAGATTTTTAAGCATGAACCACCGTGTCTATCTGAAGCCTTGTATAATATTTTTGGGAAGGGTAGATGATGAGTGTGATTTTTTGTTGTATTATACTTATTATTTTGCCTTGTTCTAATCCATATGTGATTCAGGCAATTACATTGTTCAAATTGTTGACATTCGATCCTGTTCTTTGTTTATATTTTTGGCTCTTTTCATGATTCTGTTAAGTAGTTGATTGCTGTTTGTTGAAAACTTGAAATAACCTCTCATGAATAAACTGTATCCATAACCATCTACAGATGGGAAGCATGAAAAAAAGGGGACTCTCGGTGCTTGAGGAAGATCTTCCAGCGGAGGTTAAAGTCAGCCCCGAAGATGAAGCGTCTGACTCTGAGTTTGATTCAGACTCCGATGAAGTTCCATTGGATGAACCGTCCAAGAAAGCTATTTACAACAGAGATGGCATTCTTGAGAAGCTTGAAGACATTAGGTGGCCAGCTAATGCAGAATGGATCCATAAACTGACAATTGATCACAACGAAGAACAAGAGATTGACGTCAATGATGATATTGCACGCGAGTTATCATTTTACACGCAAGCATTAGAAGGTACTAGGCAAGCATTTACAAAGCTTCAAGCTCTAGGAGTTCCATTTATTAGGCCACCTGATTATTATGCAGAGATGGTGAAGACAGATGCTCACATGTTGAAGGTGAAGGGCAGACTCTTAGAGGAGAAGAAGAAGATTGAAGAGGCTGAAGAGAGGAAGAAAGCTAGGGAGGCTAAGAAAATAGCTAAAGAAGTCCAAGCCCAGAAACTCAAGGAACGTGCCAAGCAAAAGAAAGAAGAAATAGAATCTGTGAAGAAATGGAGGAAGCAGAGGCAGCAGAGTGGTTTCAGTGCCGGAAGGGACGAAGAACTGGATTTAAATTTTGATGGTAAAAAGGGATTTGATAAGTCTAAAAAGAGGAAGTATGGGGTGGCACCTGGCGATAGGTCTGGAGGAAAGGGAGATTCCAGAGGCCACGAGAGGAGCAAGAAGAAAAGGGATCAAAGAAATTCAAAGTTTGGATATGGAGGTAGAAAAGGCTTGAGAAAACAAAATACTTCTGAGACGACAGACGACGTGAGAGGCTTTAATAAAGGTGATTTCTCAGCAAAGAAAGGTGATTTCTCAGCAAAGAAGAGAAGGAAAGGGTGAAACGTCTAATCAAAATTTCTAATGTTTTTGATCATAAAAACACTTCCGTTTTTCTTCTTTAACCTTAGACTGGTTTTGTCTCTTGGAGTGAGTTTCCGAAATGTTAGAGAATCGGATGGATGCTTCTAGTATTGTTTTTCCAGTTTCCTAGTTCATCCGTATGAATGATTATGTCCTTCAAGGATCCAGTTTTCCTTGCCCTTCTCGACCTTAAAGTTTTCATCATTTTCCGCTATATTTATTCAGAGTTATTTCTTGCTATGTTTTCTTCTTTTCCATGCGATGTTTAAATGTGGGCTTGACGAGGCGCAGGAACAATCGGCTTTGTGCGTTGTTAATTGTCTTTATATTTTGGAGCACTTTCTTAAACATTCCATGCGGTGAGAAGCAAATATGTCCAGTAAAACATCTCTAATCATCTCGATTCTCAACCTCTTCTGTTTGTATTTTCTGGCAGTAATCTTTCTTTGCTCTCTTCTCGATGATACGCATTTTTCTAATGTTTAGGAAATTATTTTTTATATTTCTTTTAATTCTATCTCTATTTGTGAAATGGGAGGGCTGTTTTGTACAAGATTTATTTGGGGGGATAAACCTGGTTTGTTTATCCGCAAAATTTTGGTGATAACCCATGCTTATATATTTTAAATAGTCTTGTACCAAACAAGCCCTTAAGGCCCGTTTGATACGTAATTAATTTGAGGATAAATTGAATGTATCTCTTTTACATCAACGCTCATTACCATGTCTCTCTCATCTTAATTTCTTGCGTTGCTGATTTTGACAAACATTCGTTGTATTGTATGTAGCAGTAAAACATGTCGGGCCTTCCAAGGTTTTTTTTACGTCGTTCGCACTAAAATTTCTCTTAAAAAATATACACCCCATAATATCAGTAATCTAGGTATTGTTGAATCATATATTAAAAATACGCTTAAAATATATACACGCCAATATTGGTAGTCTAGGTACTAATGAATCGTGTACTGTGTTATCTGAAAATTTTAAGGTGTTGATGTGCGAAAAATGTCATGTTTATGATCAGCATGGTTATAAAAAGCTAATTGAAGTTCAGATGAAAGATGATTATGATCTAGGAAATAAGGTCTCCCCGATAAATTAGGTTGCATAGACTCTTTTCTGTCCTAGATAAACATGAGTAGGGCATCATGCCGAAGGACATATAATTTTGCTTAAACGTTAATTCATGTATGATCAGTGTGCAAAAAAGTTCAGCACCAGACAACATGTCTGGGTCTACGCAACTAATCTATAGAAGAGTGAAGTATAGCATGCAGACGTGTGTTGTGTTGTGCTCTTTGTGCCCTCGTCCCTGTCTGCTGTCCCTTCGATCCTCTGCACACTTGACACTGCAAATCGAGTTCGGGTTTCCCCAAATGAGTATCTAAGAGAATTTTTTTCATTTCAAACATAAAGTCTATGAGATTCATCTTGATGTGTGAATTTCACGAGATCAAATCATCATAAATGATAAATCTCACAAACTTTATTTCCGAACGAAGGTGGTTTCCTCAGGTATCCACTCGAGGGAACCCGAACTTTTGCAAATCTTGCTAAGTTGGCCCGTGTGCCACCTTTTGTCTCTCTCTCTCTCTCCCTCTGACTTTTCTTTTGCTTGCGCTGTCTTGCTCGGTGGAGGAAGCTACTTAGGTTGGGTGGTTGGGAGTCAAGGAAGTTTGGATTATCTTAGACAATTAAAGGAGGGAACTCTAGTAGTCTCCAACTAGAGAGAGCTACGTCGATGTCAGTCCATCGCATCCACATGACCTCACGAATCTGACGATGCCTAACAGTGCTCACGGACAGTGAAACGTAATCAACCAAAGGAGTCAAGCATGTTACGCTGAGTGAGAACATGTCATGGGTTCGGAACAGAGGAGTAGAGGGAGGAAGAAATGAAAGAATTGTAAAAATGTTGTGTTCAACAATGTTGTCATGTGAAATAATTTTCACCATTTTTAATTTGTGTGGACAAAATATAAAAATCTTTTGATAGTTTTTTTGTTGCATGCAGTAATGTTACTAACTCATGTCTAACTTGTTATTAATTTACATTTTCTGTTACTAACCTTCTACTTTGCCACTAGCAGACCAATGACTAACCTGTTACTAACCCTCATCTAACCTATTACTAACCGGCGCCTTATGTTACTAACCTCATTTCGACCCGTGCACGAAAACTATCACTAACCCACATCTAACTTGTTACTAATCGGCGTTTTATGTTACTAACCTCCCACGTCCTACTTGCGAAACCACTTGACTAACCCGTTACTAAACCCCTAATCTATTACTAACCCGCATCTTATGATACTAAACTGTCATTTATAAGTGAAATTTTTTCAAAAAATGCCTGGTAGGTCAACAAATTATTGTAAAAAAAATTGTGCTGCAAAAAAATGTGATAAGTTTCTCTCCGCATTAAAAAAATCACAAACATACTAAACCCCACAAAAATACAAAATACCTCCACTCCTTAGAAAATAAATTGTTAAAAATTCTAAAAGGCATACAAAATTATCATAAATTCTTTCAATACTTAGAAAATTGAGAAAATTGCTAACCCAAAAAATGAGGAAAATGCCTCCAGATCTCTTAAAATTTAAAAAAAAAATCATTACATGGAAAATTTTCAAAAAAACTGTGTGAAATGCTTTATGCTAGAAAAATTTAAAAAATTGCCTCAAATCCAAAAAAAATGTGAAGAATGCCTCAGTTTACTATCACATTAACGTGAAATGACATAGTTTGAGGGTTTCAAACAGAGGAGTTCGGCAGGAGGTTTATGTTGGTTGCTTGGAGATACCAGTCCTTCATCTTGCAATGCAGTTTTCCTCCATCGTGGCTCACTTTGACATCTTACATCAAAGTGTTGTTCTATCATCGTCTTCTTCTAGCAAGTTGTGCTCTCGGTGGCAGCATCCCATAGTGTGGTGTTCTTCTAGCTATTGTCTTCTTCGTAGTCTTTCTTTGCCACCGTAGTCTTCATTTCCTCCTCCAAAAATACAGGTACATCCTAAACTTTTCCCCTTTCACCACCGCCGCTTGCACTAAGGGTCGGTTTTATACCCAAACCTTTGGGCATCTTCTTCTTCCAACACCATATAAATGTTCTTGCACTGTCACCTTCGGAATAGCACAAAGCATGGTAATGTATCCCCTAATCCCCCCTGCCCCCCTCCCCCCCACAAGTTATATACAAACACCCATATTCGACACATCGAATATATACATTCTGTACTTTTGAATACTCATGTTTGATGGTCACTAATTGTCGTCTCTTTTCTACTCTCCCTTTTCAACAAATGGAATGCCTTCTTAGATGGAAGGAGAAATGGAACAAGAAATCACATCTATGTCAATTAGGGTGGAACTAGGCGCAGGCCTCAGCATAAGTACCCGATGCATCCAACACAAATGCATCTTCAAGTTTTATGTTGGCTTGGTGGCAGTTGTACACTTCTGGCAAGCTCATAGACATGTGTTGGCATAGACACCATTTGCTAATTTTTATCAACTCCCACACTACCAGTTCAGTAGAGACGCTATCAAGGAAATACAATTACCACACCAAGGAGGTAAAGTGTTCAACCTAGATAGACAAGGGAGCTAACTTCCAAAGATGTTGGCCTGATTTTGGGCTTACCTTATGATGGTTCACTAATTAATTTAGGGACAAAAATGCCTAGTTCGTTATGCCTATTTTCACTTTCGATGTAAATACCACCAGGACATCACTTTTACAAATCATGAAAACACTTGTAAGGTCTGTCTCCCGAAGATGTGTATAGCACAGTTAGTGTGTGGATTACTTTCATGTGTCCATGCTTCTTGGTTTCCCGATCAAATTGGTCATGTCCAAAAGAACTTCTACGGACGTGGGTCTGATAGGCAGCAACAATTAGGCCAACTATGTACATAGTGTTTTGATGTAGAAATTGGATAGCGTTGTTGCAGTTCTCAGGTCTGATAAAATAACACCTTATTAACTTGAGTGTGTGACGGTCATACCTATAAGTCTTCACACATTTGAATCCCTTACATTTAAAATTTTTTCTACTAATGTTTATTGTTTTGTATCCTAGTTTTGGTTCTTTGAACACCTATCTAACTTTCAGCCATTTAAAAAGAGAAGTTGTCTATGCCTCTTAAAGTGAAACATCAAGAGCATGAAGCCTCCACCAAAGTTTTATGACATTCTTAGTAATGTTGGACAAGGGGAATGCACAGTGAGTATATCTTAATAATTAATTAACTAGAACATATCACCTCAACCGACCAAAGGAGCGAAGTCCCCCTCAGTCACCAATGAGAGGGAGCCACATACCCCCATTTAGTAACTTTTTGTTTCTTTGTTACTAAACCTTTCAAAGTGTTACTAATTAGTGTAAATAGTTTCTAAACCTATTATTTTTGGGTTAGTAACCCCTCTTAAGTGTTACTACTCCTTTGGAAGGTTTTAGTTATATTTTAGAGGGGTTTATAACCCAATTAGTAACACTTTGGAAGGTTTAGTAACAAAGAAATGTTAGTGATGTGTTATGTGGCTCCCTCTCATTGGTGATCGAGGGACTTGCCTCCTTTGGTTGGCAGTGGTGATTTGCTCTTTTAATTAATGAGCAGGACATGTGCTATTTTAATGTTGTAAATTCTGGTACAGGTGCTTGTCTCTATGGTTCATATGTCGGTAGATCCAATTCTTATGTCAGTAAATCGGGTTCCTGGAGAAGCTAGCTTGATAGATGATCTAATTGGTGTAGAAGCTGGCTTCATGGATGATCCTAATGGGGAATAGTAGAAGTTGTGCAAGATCAACCACCGGTGGCCTGTCAAATGAATTATCAAACATTGAAGAGGTAATAAAGACAAGATTAGTGAAATAGAGAGGAAGTACAGGGATGTCATAAAAAGGTTTGAACAATGTCAAAATGAACTCATCAAAGAAAGAGAAGGCAGAAAAATAGGTTAGATAATCTTGTAGGCATAAATGCTAAATTAGAAAGAAATTTTAATGAAAAGTTTAAAAAGCTTTCAGACTATGTTTCCATGTTAATTGCATATGTTGAGGATCGGGGCAAATATCACTATATAGTTCAGAACCGAAATGCCAACTCTGCAAACAATATATATGAGAAGTAGAGATAGAGAGAAGTACACTGGGATTTATGTGGTTCAGAGGCGATATACCTTCTTATGTCCACGGGCGAAGATGAACGACTTCCACTATATGAGAAACAAGCATAAAGGATGGAGAATCCCTCAAGACCCAAAGCCCTTTTCACCCACAAGCTCTCTCTGTAATATCTCCCAAGAGAATACAAGAAATAGAGAGAAGAAGAGAATAAGGTGTGAGATATGGTAGTGGCTCTGTTGCTTGATAAGCCTTTCTTGCTTGTGTTGGTTCTTGCCCCCTCCTCATGCCTTTATATAGAGGTGATAATAACTCTCTAGATATGGCTAGAAGATATTTTTTTAGTCATCTCTAGAAAAATATCTAAGGGTGATTTGGTACCTTAGATTTTAGTGTACATATTTTTTTGTTAGTTTTAAGACTTTAATTTTCATTCAATGTTTGAGATTTTCTGGTTTTAAGTTTCAAAATCGTATTTTAGGATTTGAGACTTGGTGGTGTTTCCTTTTAAATGGCTTATCGTCTGAAGACTTCTAACTTAAGTCTTCAAAGATCATGCTGGAAGTTCATATAGACCTACCTCTTTTTGAGTCTACCTCAAAATTTAAGTGGCTTTGATGCTTTGGAATAAGAGTTCCAAATTTGTCATTCATGGTTTAAAATATAACATTCCACGCCTTTTGTCTCATATTGAATCTTTGATTCCAAATTTTGTTTTTTTTTCCATTTTTTCCATGTCTTTTTTTATTGATCTTTGAACTGGGAGTTCAAATTCCTTTCCCGAATTCTTGGTTTGGGCATCTTGTGCTTTGGTGATTTCTTTGCTGAACTTCATATCTAACCTGTCTTTGAGGTCATCTGTTCCCATTCACACTCCTATTTCTACAATCTCAGTCTTGTAGTCTCGACATAGTTCTTCGAGTTTTAGATTGGTATTGTAAACGTTGGTGCTCTTCATCGAGTCCCGGATAACTAATTTTTTGATCATCTTATTCTTTGACTTTGTCAATTTTTCCTTTTATGTCAGTGCCATTTCTTAGCTTCCAGGATCTACAGTTACCGTGATTTAAAAATTCTTATCTTGGTTTTCCTCTTCATCTTTCTACTTTATTGCTATCTAGTTTTGCATAATTTCAAGATTCTCAAGTGTCCGTTTCAGATTTTGAATAATCAAGATTTTCTGCTACCGTAACTTCCATGGTTTTTGCTATGCTCAAAGGGTGGATATTTATTGATCTTTAGGAGTCTTCAGATTCATATTTTCTTTTTTTGTTTCATGTTCCCATTCGACTACCTGAGTTATGATGACTTTTAATAGTTTAATGGGGGTGTTTGGTTGCATTATAAATTGAGCTTTTGTTACAATTTTATGATTTTGTGATAAAATTTGTTAAAAGAGATGTTTGACAATTATTAGAAATTTAGGTTTTAAAAGTATTTTTCTTTTTAGACAAAAAAATGATCTCACCATTTTTTTAACCTTGTGATCCTCTACTTAGTTTGGCTATATATGGCATTCATTCTTTTTTTTTGTTATCACATCTTTCCAAACAAAAGAATAAATTTTATGGCATTGACTAGTTCACATTTTATTTTAATATGATTTTTATCATAAAAATATACAAAAATTAGCGTACAACCAAATCTCAGTACTCTAAGCTACTCTCACTCCAAGGATATTCAAATCCGAGTCCCGACCACTCCAGGTGTTGTATGAAATACGTACTTCGATTTTATGAGTTTTATTGTCGTTAAATCTAAAGCTATATTGTTTAACTATTAATGTCCATAGATTTTTTTTTTTTTTGCATTCGAAGGAGGCTCCTTATACTCGGCCAGTCGGCCTGCACATATCTTTTGTTATTCTTTTTCCGGATGATTTTTGGGCCCTCATCGAAGATAATATTGTCCTGGTGTTGATCAAAAGTCTTGCGGAACGTTCATACGGTCAATCAACTGCCAAAATCTTAACCCCTTTGACCATATTCCTGTGTTTGGTTCTTTACCTTTTCTCTTTATCTGGCCGTTATAAACATTATTATTATAAAGAGAAAGAAGCCAAATGATGAACCATCAAAGTGAAATAATATAAATTGACACAGAAAAAAAAATTACTATGAGAACAGAATATCCCAAACCAATGAATAACCAGATCGAATTCATTGTTTCTTGGAGAAGCCCAAAGAGCATCACTATAGCGTACAATCCGGTCGAACTCCGTAAAATGTGGAAGACAAAAAAAAATGAACAAATCTGATTTCTGGAAGATCATGAATTGTTTTGGAAGAGAAAATAGGAAATTCGGACAGTTGAGAAAATCCCGCTGCCGCTCCAAAAATGATTGTTGAAATACGGCGGCCTCAACAATTCATCCCGACGGCTACCAAGTTCCCCCACCATTTCTCGACGGTCCTTCTTTCCCTCGCATTCCAAAAGCTTTCTTAACGTCATTTCAAGACAACTTTCTTCGACGCCAGACGCACGGAAACTTGCGCTGAATTTCGGGCACCCTGACGCAATCTGCCCATAAAGTTCCTGTACATAAAAGAGAATAAAAAAGTATAAAATATCCCAGCAAATGACACGAAATCCCCATAACTAGCCGCCCAGCCAGATTATGCATTTACAGGCAAATTTCAGTTCAGAAATGAATTAACAGCCCCTGGTGTGTGGCTGTTCTTCTTGGCAAGAAAAGCCGAGAATACCAGCCACACACCAAGGACACGGAATTGCCCCAAGAAAGATGCATACTAATGCCCGAGAAAATGGATTAGGGCTTCCGCGGACTTCAATACCAGGCAGGGTGCCAGGAATCATTCCCAGAAACAATAATAAGTTAACCATAACAACAGCGTAAGTAATAATCGCAGAAAAGACAAAAGAAGAATACGTTAACGATGACAATTCAACACCAAAAAGTCAAATTCGCTGCGCCTGATTCTATTTTTATTTTTTTTCAACACAAAATCATATAAGATTTTCCTTGAGCATACGTCTGCCATCAAATTCATGCTAATTGCAAATTGTCTAGATAATTGTGAAAATATAAAATTTAGGAAATGAAATTGATCCAAAGATAACGGTCTTTTCAACGGAACATCTATATCATATAAGTAATCAAGGAACCTGAACCCAATCCAAACCCCAAACCTGAACCGACCTTTTGATTTAAGCTTGGGCCAAACTTTTATGTTGCTATCAGACTTGGGCCTATGTTTAGTAAACCCTACCTGTAGCTGGCCCATTGACACTCCGAATCCAGCAAAAAAAAAATTTGAGACTAAAAAAAATTCTTCTTCCGATATTCTAAAGGCAGTGCCGTGAGTCACCCTAAAGTCAGAATTCACGTACATGTAAAAAAAGGATGTGTAAAAAGCATAACAGACGCAAATCTATAGTAGGTACTGCCTATATTCCCTGAAACAGAGTCGCAGGCATAGTATGCAGAATCATCTAATATTTCACATGTGAAAAAAGGATGTGCAAAAAGCAGAAACTGATGCAAACCTATAGTCATGGTTTACTGAATTGGATCGAATGGACTGATATCGATCAGACTTTGACCGGAAGCACTGATTCAGAAGGGGCTCCTGACAGAATCGGGCTGAATAAGGCAAATTGATTGAATCAGTCCTATTTGATTCTAAATCGGCTGACTCAAACCGATTCGCCGGGACAACTTATGTCCAGACTATTACTGATATCGGGCCTGATTCTGGCCTGATTTTACCGTTTTAAGGGAGATATTGAACCGAATCAGTCCTCCCCTCCCCCTTTCACCCAAAGAACCCTAGGGATCTGGCGATCTAGGCAATTCCGGTCAATTCTACGGCTATTCCAATGGTGAATCGGTCGATCCAGCTGCGATTCCAGCAATTTGAGCGAACTGCCATCCAATTTGGCTTCGATTCCTCCCTCTTCTGACATTCTTCAAGCAATTCCCCCTTCCTCATCTCCATTCCAGCCAAAGGGAGGTCGGTTCTGACCTGTTTAGGTCGATTCTGACTAGAACAGCCCTGGGGCTGTTCAGTACCTATATCCCTTCGAACAGCCCTGTTGAGGAGTTCTGGATTCAGTAATCCATCTAATTGGTGAAGTTGAACATATTATTAACGGCTTTAATTTCTTGTTTATTGTAACCCAAAGAGTCAAGGAACAATGGCCGAGAATGAAGGAACAGTTGCACCTTCCTCCAGTGATATTGGATGGGAACATGGACATATAGTTGATTTTGACAAGAAAATGATACAACGCAAGTGGTGTGATAAATAGATGAATGGAGGAGTGCTCCGTTTGAAACAACATATAGTATATGTGGGTGGAAATGCAAAAAATTGTGATAATGTACCCCAAAAAAGCAATGAAGCCATGATGGTTTACCTTATTGGAAGGGCTTCACAAAAGAAGGTTCGTGTTAAACAAAGGAAATAGTTACATGAAGAACTTATAGGAAGAAGAGAAGAAAGATCTAGTCATAAAGGCAAAGGAAAAAGACAAGTTGAAGAGATTTAGTCATTATCCAAATCTGATGAAGATGAAGACTTGAGAAGCGCATTTCAGACAAGCAAACAATCAAAAGGAGAAAGTGAGGAAAGGAGGAGGGGAGCAGAAAGCTCTGGAGCTGGGGAGCCAACATATCGTTGGTCATAGTCTATCCATCCCACACACACTGAGGATGTGGAAGACAGTGAGCAACAAGACCCATTCCATCGATCTGCTTCGACATGACCCAATGAAGATCCACACATGTTTAGGTGACAAAATAGCTCACAGAGGACAATAAGACATACATTTAAAGGCGTTAATACAACCACTTTTGCAGCAAATCGAATAGTCAAGTATATATGTAAGTGATTCTTACATGCAAGTAATAATTTTTAATTGGAAAGGTCATTCACGTGCATGCTATATATTTCTTGAATGGTCCAATAACAAATTTTGATTTCATCTTAACTTAATGTAGACAATCCAACATATGCAAATTTTGATTTCATCTTAACTTGATGGGCTGATAACAAATATATGTTCTTATGTCATACGTGATGAATGTAGGATATTTCTTAAACCCTCAAATGCAATATGAATCACAAATATGCAATGATCAAGAGGTGATGAGAGGTTCTTAGAGTGTAATACAGAGGTTTTTAAGAACTCATCAAGATAGATGTGAAGTTGAGTTAGAGATAAATGAGGAAAAAAAGACAACTAGTGTTCTTACGTTGGACTGTTAATAGCATAATAATTTTACAACTATTAATTTTATAGATGCAATCTTATAAGATGAGAACCGGAGTATACTCAGATCTAGATCTGGAGTATTCATTAGATAAAATTTCTGTTAATATGTTGAAATTAAAACAAACTTGTGTATTTTAAAAATTTTTGTCTTAAACTTATTTGACCAATAGTAACAACACACTCTATTGTAGTTTTTTGCAGCTGAGTGGTGATTGTAAGTCAACACCAGAAGTGGTTAGAATCCATTTGCATTAATTGCTATTCGGATTTTGAGTCAAAGCACAAGTTCCTCCCAGTGCGAGAGCAACTGGATAATATTTAACCTTATTCACACAAAGAGAAAAAATAAGCTAACATTTGACATATTGTAGAAACTAGTGTCTTGTCACTACAACATGCGGCTGAGAATAAAGAACATCAAAGACCGCTGAAAAATAGCAGAACAAAGACTCGCACGATTTGTTGGATCTATACGAATAAAGGGCAAAAGCAAAAGCACAAGAACTAGCTACTTTCAATGTTGATGTGGACTACCTAGTTTAGGAGGAGCACCAACTTATTGCGTGGGAGAAGGAGAAGGCAGAGAGAGCATATTTAGAGTTCGATCCTAAGAATCGTGCATGGGTTGAAGAGCAACTAGATGACATGTAGCCTAAAGATGCTAATATGCAGTTGGAAGTCCCAACTACTCTAACTCTAGTCCCAACTTCAACCCCCCTTCCAACCCTAGCCTAACCTTGTCAACCCCAGCCTTACAACTAACTCCCCTTGGATGAGGACAAAGAGCACAACAACCAGATTTGGATGCTTCTCCCAATTAAAAAAAGTTTATCAATGTGGCATGGGCATTGGGTCTTCATCACAAGTAAAGGGGGAGAAAGCAAAGAAAAGAAAGTGAGATATCAGGCGAGAACTTGTGAATCCAATTGCCTTCCTCAGATGACTATGAGGAAAACTCCATTCCCCCTACCCAACAGCAAAATTTAAGGCATTACAGGGTGTTTGGTAGCGCTTTTAATTTTAAGACAGCTTCGTTTTTGAAATCAAGATTATTTGACTTCTCAATTTTATTTTTAAAATCAAAACAGTCTAATTATTTGGTGTTTGGCAAAATTATCATAATTTTTAAAAATTAGACAGCAGTGTTTGGTTATGACCAGCGACTCTGCGAAACTCTCTCGGACTCCCTTCGCAGAGAGGACCTGCTAGGGCTGTAAACAGGTCGGATTCGGTAACAAGTTCACCAGAATCCGATTCCGATTCCGATAAGGATTAAGGGGTTCCGATTCCGATTCCGATAATTTTGGAATCACTATCTTCCGATTTCGATCCGATTTCGATTCCGTTATCGAAATCGGAACCGAATTCGATTAAATCCGAAATACATATTAAATATTAATTTTTATTCAAAAGTGAGTCAATAATTTACATATAATTATTAAAATTTGATATAATCTTCTTAAAATTTTATTTTTATTATTTTATCAATTTATATATTATATATTATATTTAATTTTATTTTATTTATATATGATTATTTTTTATTGAAATCGGATTAACGAAAATGGAACCAACTGAGATTCCGATAAGCTACCGGAATATCCGATTCCGATAGCTTATAGGATACAAAAACAAGTTCCAAACCCGTTAATTTTTATCGAAATCGAATCGGAATATCGGATTCCGTTTACACCTCTAGGACACCGGCTTCGCGAAGGCTCTCCCGCAGTGTCGTCCACCTCCCTCCCCCCGGCGGCGGCGGTGGCCAGAAAAAGGCTACCTCACCGGCGAAGTCCTGGGAAAATAATCGGTCGAGGGATGTCAGACAGGGAAGAAAGAAACCAGAAAAAAAAAGAATAGTACGGGGAGAGAGAGAGAGAGGGGGGGAAAGGTGTGTGCGTCCCGCCTCCCACGTCCCACTCCGCATCTCTCTTGAAAAAAAAACAAGACTTGACTTGTTTTTATTTCAAAAGAGATTACATGCGTAACTATCTTGTTTTTAAAAATGAGGAAGTAGTAAAAAGATCATAACCAAACACGGTAGTTCTTTCATTTTTAAAATTGAGATTAAAAAGAAGAAAAAAAGGGTATCCAAACGACTCCTGAAGGTGGAGGTGGCGGTGGAGGAGGAGGAATATTCAATAGTGCACACACCAGTGGGGTGAAAACAGATAATTTGGGATAGAGATAACATTCTAATGAGAGAAGTCAGCGTTGAAACTAGAGATTCTTTGATCAATATGCGACAACAAATTATCTAGAATCCTCTTAGGACTTCCAACTTTATATTCCAACTACATCTCTGGACCCTGGGATAGTGTTTACGATTTTTCTCAAATAGCCGATTCTTTATTTTCATATGGATATAGGTTGATCATGACAAATACGTCTCAGTGGAGTATCTAAGAGAATACAAACAATGAAGATGAAGGTAGAGATAGTAGATGGTGGTGAAAGAAAGATATACTATTTTATTTCATGTCAATTTTCATTTGCATGATTGCATCTTATTATGTTAAAGTCTATTGTACATTTGTAGTCCATACATGAAACTATGTTAAATCAATGTTTTTTATTTTAATTTTTTTAGGACCACTCTGATTTGTTTTGGGATTTGTAGTGATTTTCTGAATTTTTACAATGAAAATATTTCAAAAAAATTCAAAATCAATTTAGGCCGATTCCAAATCGGTTTTCCTCCTGGTGAATTGGCCAATTTAGACTGATTTGATCCGATTCAAATTGGATCCCGATTGATTCCAATTCCGATATTTCCATCCATGCCTATAGTAGTTAGTAGTTACCATCTGCATTTGCTGAAGCGGGGGCATGGCTTGTAGGATCTTCCACCATTTACAATGATCCAAGATTCTTCTGGCATTGACATGATCCAAGATTCTTCTGGTATTGGCTGATCCAACCAGTTTCAAGCAGGGCTGAGCTGGTCTAAATCTGACTGAATCGGGCCAATTCCAGGTCAACTCTGTCAGATTCTGGCTCTGGATGATTAGGCAAATCCTGATCCATATCAGATCTATACCAGCCTACCCAGACTTCGATACAATCCTGCAATCATTTGACAGAGAATCCATATTGATACAGCGCATATAATGACACTGTCCATATCTAGACCTGTCAATAGGCCGGATCATGAGAGTCTGAAAATCAGAATTGAACTTGATAAAGCCTATACAAAACTATATTCGAATTCAAATTTAAGTATTTGTTTTAAATCCAAACCCAAAATTTGTTATTGGATTCGGATCTGCCCAATGAAGCCTGGAGCTGGGCAAGGAGGCCGGAAAGGTTTCTTCTCAAGGCACGGCAAGTCTGACTATGGATGGGTTTTAGAGACATTGAGAGTTTACTGCTCGTTGGCAATCACCACATCTGAGAGTTCAGGGACCACCGTTCTCGTCGCTGAGGAGGTTGTCAAAGATGGCATAGCAAATGTGCCTCTTGGGGTAGTTGTGGAATCGGAGCTTGAGGATGTACCTCAGTTCCAGATATTGAAGTGCAAGGAGACAGTGACGATGCCTTGCTCCTTTGCCAGCCCTAGAACCACGCAGATGGACATCGGGTACGTTCCCACGCATGTGCATAGGTTCTGGGTGATTCAATCATGCATGAGTGGCAGTTATAGATGAGCTCAAGGAGGCCGCCGAGGAAGGGCCATAAATGGGTCACCTCAACCCTCAAGCCAAGAGGAGGAATCAGATTAAGTAGGGCATCATCACTGCTGCAACCACCCACACCATGGAGACATCTAAAGAAGTATGTTTTTGCCTCCAGCAGCGGAGATTTCCCTCCCTCCCACATCTTCATGGTGCAAGCCCACACCGAGCCAACTCAGCTCTGGCCAAGACCAAGATATCAGGGAACCAAGACATTTACTCTCCAACCACAGACAATATATTTTGGGTTTTGTCCAAACCTGAGTCCAACAGCTGAACTGTCGGACTTGCCAACAGCACCCAAAACATGATAAAATGTTTAGATGAGGGTTGGGTTAACTGATCTTATGAATCTGCCTATACTCCAATATCTAGCTATATATGAATGCCCAGTTGAACGCTTACATTTCTGCTATTGGAGAAATAGTATTTATAATACTCCTCTATAGCCTTGCAGCCATAAATATCTCCCAAAACAAGCTTAATCATAAATACAAGACCATTGTTTTCAAAGCATCACCTAGGCAAACGAAGACTGAACACAAATGAGTCCTTTAAAGGACTGAAATGTAAATAAGACTCAAAAGTATTCCAAATACTAAAAGGAAATGCAGAAAATAAACTCCGACACAACTGACTAACAAAAATCAAATGTGACGTCTTCTTAAAACCCACCATCTCCAAATAATCAGTTAATCTGGTCCGATCCGGTCCTCATCACATATACGTGTTCCTTTGAGCTTCATCATACTTTCTTCATACTCATTTTATGTCATTGAGGAAATCCAGATTTAGATACATGACCTTTCTAGTGTTGCTGCTTTGTTCAACAAACTGACAAGCATTAGCTCTTTTACAAATAACATACATTTAGACAGCCTTACATAGAGAGATGCGGATATACAACAAGAAGCTAGTTCAGGAATAGAAAGTAATGGTGTTTACTGTTGTACAACCAAATTTAAAAGGATCTGCAAAATGGATCAGACGTAATGGCCAGATCCATTTTAAGGAATTTTGTTAAATAGACAAACTGGGCAGCGAACGTGGAATGTGCTTACAGATAGTATTTATAGAAGTCTTGCAATCTCCGCCTTGTCTGACCGTGTAAGACAACTGCAACACCCTATGCAGCACAGAAGTTGCTCACACTCTTGCTACCAGCTGTGCTCACTTGAGCACCAGTAAGCAGAAGAAATCAGATGGAGGAATAGGTAGTTTCACTGCAACCAGAAAGGTTCGATAGCAAGAGTGGTAGTAGGAATCAAATTCCTTATTAAAGGAAATGAAAGAAGAATTCCAGAAATGACAGTAAAATATAGCCCTTACCCAAAATAAATCATTCCGCAGCCAGTTTGGGGCCCAATGGACCAAGCAGGTTTTAGATTAAGCTTAGCAATATGATCTTCTTAAGTAACAAAAGATACATCTAAATTCTGTTCACTGTATTTCCAAATGGAATCAACACCATATATGGTAAGGATTCAACTAGAAATCTAGTTCAAAATTCAGATTCCAGGTGTCAGCTCTGATCAATAGACTACCAACAAATGAGAAATATTAACTTGAAGGGTTGATGAAGTTTAACAAATAAGCTCACATCCAAATAAATTCTGTATGTACTTAACCATATATATAAGGTTATGTTTAACATGCATGCAAAAAATCATAAACCTATCTTCCCTTCTAAGATTTAACAAATGGACCAAAATCATTTTAACAATGACATCAGTATAGGAGACCAAGAGATGAGTCAGATGACATGTATAACCTGCACATAAATTACCCAAATCCTTAGTCACAAGGAACCTACCTGGCTAGGTGCCCTCTTCAGGGCAAGGTGCTGGAGCGCCTTCTTTAGGGTACAAAAGGTGCCCAAGTCAACCAAGGCATTCATTCAAAGACAGTGAAATTATATTAAAATCTTCCATTATCACAATATTTATACAGGTTTAAGTTTTTTAATATACATATATCCTTAACATTCATAAAACTTCCTCTCAATTCTATTTTTTATCTTCCTCTCACTTAGTCTATCAAACTTTATCTCTTTTCCAAAGCGCACATACACACATATATAGTTACATAGAGAAAATAGACATTAACATACATGCACACATCCATACACATATTTAGATACTCTATACACATATCTGCCTACTACCTACCTACCTACCTCTATATCTATCTATGGCCCAAAGTCTAGGTAAATGCTGTAAGATGATGGGGTTTAGCGTATGTTGTACCTCTGGTTTATTACCAATCCTTGGGTCATTAAGCTAATTTGGCTTAGAAGTATACAGTGTTTCTGATGTATTGCCATCTTTGATCAAGCATTGTATGATGAATGCCAGTCTCTAGAAGATTTTGTACCAACTAAAGAAAAATGATGGGAGAACTAGACATCAGCAATTTCACAGCCATCAATTCTAGTAATCTACAATTTTCCTTCAAGGAATCAAGGAGCAAAGAGATGAGCTATTTTTTGTCTGGGAATATGACATTGATTAGTTTTAATGAATCCAGATAGTGAGTGCAAGTGCTGCCTGTTAAGCTAGATATGTTCCGCTTCCACCAGTGTAGATACTACTAGGTTTTAGGAATTAACGGCCTGTTTGGTTAGAGCATCAAAAATGATACTATATCAACTTTGATATTGATATTTGTAGAGATTGGTGTATCAATATCAAAATTGATACAGGTAACCACTTGCATTACATATCATTTTTTGTTTGCACTAAGTGTTTCAATATTGATATTGATAGCCAAACACCTATTGATGATTTTTATCACTATCATTTTCAAATGGAGAGGCAATTGCCATCAGTCATTAGCTTCATCGATTGCATTTTCCTGCTCCTGATCTATTTTCCTATTTTAGTGGTTAGCTTTTTCACATCCTTGTGGTGTCAAATTGCAGCATCTACTCAGAAAAAACTGCAGGATGTTACAAGCAGCATAAGTTTGGATATGACAATGCCCATTGTCTATGGTCAACAAAGAAAAGAAACATACAAAGGAGAGGGTGAGGGTGGAAATAATAATCTATGATCCAGAGCATTTTAATGGTCTCACACAAAGTCTCCTATACTCATTGATTGTAGAATCGGCGGAATCGGATCGGTCGATTTCGATCTGATCCATGGCTGAAAAACCGATTCTTCCGGAAATTCCGGAGGAATCAGTCAGAATCGGTTGGAATCGATATATGTTAGGCTATACTCTTTTCTAGGCTGAAGGACCGATTCCTCCGGAAAGGCTATACTCTTTTTCAGGCTCTTCCTACTTCTACAAAATCAAGAAGATTATGCCATGATTATTGTTTTCTAAAACTTTCTTTAAGAAGAACCAAACCTCTTATTCCTAGAAAGTGGAAGTGAGTTACCCAGGCATGTGCTTAGATATTATCCTGTTATAAAGAAACCACCAATTTTTTCTTTGTTAAAATCCAAATTGGCTGGCTTGAGACAGATAGAATACCTCTAAGCCAATAGATAAATATCAGAAAGAAAGGGAGAAATGAAGCATTGATGCCTCTGAAAGATAATCTCATTAGTCCCTTCTACAACTATGCAACTCTTGTAGGCAATTTACAGTATTTCATTTGGAAGTCAGAAGCACCTGTAACTTTTACTCTAGACTCCGATCACCTAAAAACCCTTTTACGCACTGCAATTTAAATACATCAGTGCTGATCATGAAGGCTTGAGTGAAGATCATAAGAAGAAAAATCTTAGGAAGAAAATTATGAAATTATTGCATGAAATGTTAAACTGATGAACCTCAAGCCATGATATACATACAAAAACTACCAAATTAAATTATCTAAGTGGTCTGAAACTGCATAAAATGTTATACCGAATAGAGCAACTTTTTTTAAGTGTAAAACCGCATTGAGAACGCTAAGGCGTCAAAAAGACTAGAGCATCGACTATATACCTCCAGCAATCTTCAATCTAGGTCTTCTTGCCGGGTCTCAGATCTAGGATTTTGACCTCCACTACCACCCGAAGTCTCATTGCCGGCACCAGAACCATTATCCCCATTTTCACCATCCCTATCCACAGTGCCCACACCAAACAGTGACCGTATCGACCAAGGCAGCGAGATCCTCATAATTCTCTGCCCAGCCCATGCCCCAGGAGTGTTCTCCTCCCTTGGAGCATTTTCTGACCCAGGAACAACTAGGTTAGAATCACTCCCTCCCGTGGCAACACCTCGATCCACCTGTTGAGAGGGAGCATTCCTCGTCCTCTGTTCGTAATCCGGATCGTCCGTCGGCAACTCGTACCTACAAACAGGACAAGAGTTGTGCAAGTCCAGCCATGGCAGGATGCAGTCTTTGTGGTATATATGCTTGCACGGCATCTGCTTCGCCTCCGCCCCGACCTCGAATGCACCCTTGCATACAGCACACTGCGCCTCGTCTGATCCGACCAGCTCCCGAGTGATCTTGATCTCCGGCAGCGCCTCTACAGCCGACTTCGACGCCGGGGGCGTGCCATAGCGGTTTGGGTCATTCTCCGCGAGCTGCTGGATGAGCTGCTCCAGCCCGGGTCCCATGAAGTAGTCCCCAAAGCCGACCGCGGCGCGCGGAAACTGAAAATCGCCGCCGGAAGGGTTGTTTTCGATCACGAACTGGACGTCGGCTCCCCCGTCGATCAAATCTTGCAGGCGACTATGGACGAACTGGAAGGTGGTATTGAGAGCATCGACGTTGTCGTCAGAAGCGACGCGAGATAGATCCGGGCCCCGGACAGCACCTGGAACGTCCTCCACGTTGACGGCGGCCGGCAGGCCAGAGGAGGAAGTCGAGAAGAGGATAGGAAGCTGGAGGACAGAATCGAAGGCATCATCGGGAAGGGCGGAGAAGAGTCCGGGGATAGGGCTCGGAGGCGGCGGCTCGATTTCCTCGAGGAAGCCGCCGCGGCAGATGGGACACGCAAGCTCGGAGGCGAGGGGCGGGGCCAGGCGCACGGTGCGGTCGCATTGGTGGCAGTAGTAGGGCTGGGGAACGGCGGGGGCGCCGGCGGACGCCATGGGAAGCGGGCTGGGAGGCGAGCGAGTCGACGGCCAAGCTCCCGGTGGGGAGACGGAGATGCAGCCGCGGGGGGGAAGCGAGACCCGTCTCTCAGTTCTGCACCTTCTCAGGCGGCGCGAGCCCACGGGAGCGTCGTGCTGGCCGGACGGGCGTCACGGAAAGATCGCCGCGGCGCAGTGAGCCGATTCTCAGGAGCATGCCACGTCGCACGTGGAACCTCGAAGCGTGGGGTCGGGCGGCTATACAAGCCTGGTCCCGCCGCCAGCTTCGTGGATCCGCAGAGACCAGAGGTCACCCTGTTTAACTAACACACTTTATTTTTTTATTTTTAAAACTAACACATTGAAATTTTAAATTACAAATATAACCCATTTGGTCAAAGTCAAAATTTTAAAACTCGATTTTAAATAACATGACAAAAAAAGGCAACGATGTAGTTATCAATAATGAACGAGTCGAGTTTTTAAAACTCAACTTTAAAATTTTATAATAAAATTGAATTTTTAAAACTCGATTTTGACCAAAGTATGTTATACTTTCGAATAAAATTTTTAGTGTGTTAGTTTGAAAAAAATTTTAAAAAAATATGTTAGTCAAAAAAACTCCCCGTTTACAGTTCTATATGGTTCTGCTCCCTCCGTCCGCGTCGGACTCCTCCGACCGACTTTCATGTTACGGAGTTTATTTTCTCGAATCCATTTTTGACCGATTTCGTCGGACTCCACTTCGGGATATGACATGACAACGCTTCCGTTGCCTGCATCTTCCCCGAGTTCGGATCATTTTAGCTCTCGGTGGAAAAAATAATCTCGGCCACTAATTAAAAGATGTTGATAACGATTCAATTTCATCGATAATGAGTTAGTAAACTATTAAATCGTTGTTAAATCGTGATCAATATTTTACTAATTTATTATCAAACTTAATATAATTTAATATCAACAGATAACGAGTTAATAAGACAACGATAACAGTTCAGTCATTTTATATAGTGATTTGTTGAACTTGTTATTTAAACTGTCACTTAAATGATTTAGGACCGTTTTTTATTAAGAATTGAGATTACTCTATCCTTCAAGGACTGAGATGATTCGAACTCATCCTCCCGCGTCATATCACAACGTGAAGAGAGTCATATCGGGTCCCATAGACCCGATACAAGAAGCCGGAACATTATTATCTGACCCGTGCAACCCGATTTTAAGGGATCAGACTGAAGATTTAAAGGCATGCCTTAAATATGAAAAATCTCTTGAAAATAAATAAGATGAAATGGTTTTTTTTGGCATTGAAAGTCTTGACATATCTCATGTGTTTCCAGGTGAAATTATCCACTCATCATCTGTTGGTATCTTACTCGAATTAAATACTTAATTTTATAGGTTATTTATATACTGGATTAAGACTTTACGAAGATGTTTGGTCGTATAGTAAGTTAATTTTTTATTATAATTTTATATTTTTGTAACAAACTTTGTTAATAGATAAAAATATTCGACCGTAATTACAATTTTATTTTTTAAAGAATAAAAGTGAGACTCTCTTGTTTTGTCTTTTCGTCTCTCTATTGGTCATACAAGCATTGCATTAAATATAAATAGAAGGGATTGTGATATCTAACGCCCTGTTTGATAACACTATTAAGTACTTCTGTCACTATCAATTTTAAAATTGATATTGATATGACCCATTAAGAGGTGTTTGGTTAATTGTATCAATTTTAAAATTTGTAGTACAAACAAGGCATATCATGTAATACAAGTGTCAACTTGTATTACTTTTGATATTGATACTCCAACATTTGAAAATATTAATATCAAAATTGATATAGTACCAAAAATGAAACTCTAACCAAACAGGGCATAAAGTTTTAAACGAGAGACAGGCAGAAGTGCGTGTGTATCATAGAGAGAGCGAGTAAGAAAAGAAGAAGATGGAGAGAGAGAGAGAGTATATTTTGATAATTTAACATATTTAAATTAAAATTAACTATAAAATTTAACAGAGTTAAATTGCATGGACCGTAATAAAAATAAAATAATTGTTACAGGATTAAAAATGTTATTGAAAATTGAAAGTCAGATACGAATATATAAATAATTTAATGGATATAAATGTAAAAGTTTCTAAATATAAATACAGACCCCAAAAGCTCATTGGCAACTATTAACCATAATAGAATATTCGGTAACATGGTAAAATAGACTTTTTATTCAAATATACTTGTGTAACATAAGATATTATTCAAATATTTGGTTACCTACCTTTTTAGTTATACATCACATGATCCCACCAAACATATACTTCTACGTTTATAGCTAGCGTGGTTTTTATTTTAATATATAATTTAAATTTAATTTTGCAACTAAACACCTCACAAGCTGCCATATACTCTACTAAATATCCTGCCCTTATTTCCTTATTCATTCAATTGCAAAATAAAATTGTAATCAAGTTGCCATAAATTTTGCAATTAAAAACACCTCAGTTAACGTTACAAAAAGAGTTCCTAAGTTGCATCTTCATGTCATTAAATCCTTAAACATAAAATAACACCTCATCAGAATATGAATCATTACATAAATATACGTTGATCGACAGATGCGGTGATCAGGTGACAAATTCGATTCGAATGTATCTGTTTTCGTATCTATTAAATTAATAGGTTATTTGTTATCAATACTATTAAGGTATTGAGAGCTATTCAACTTTGCTGTAATTATCCATTAACTTAATAAACAGATCAGATAACTAGATGGTCTGCTACCGTGAGCATTCTTGTTTACACAGATTAATTACAAGCATAACAATACACAATTGCAGATTCACCTAATTTATAGTCGAAAAGGAGACGGTGAGTAATACATGCAAATGTTATCCACAACCTTGTAAAAGTTGTGGGAAATATCTGTATACACAATACACATTACAGGGAGCTGTTAAAATACTTGTCTTAGTAATAATCAAGGAAGACCCGGGTCGGAGGTCAGGACCAAGTCAATTGGGCCTAAAATCGAACCAAGTCGACTGGGCAGGGTCGGGCCGGGTCAGCCCAGGATCAGAATAAAAATTAATAATAAATTAATTTTAAAACAATCACTTAGTCGAGGTCGCAGGGTTGGGACTAGGTCGGTCAACTCAAAAATCGGCCGGGTCAGCCGACCCGGTCCGACCCAGCAACGAATGAACCATAACAACCCCTAATGCCACGGTGAAAGGGGTCTGAACTGCGTACCTTAGGTAAATTACAAGAGGGCAAAAGACAAGGGCCATAAGAAACACTTCTCTACACGTAGTGGCTCACGAGGAACGGAAGAGATTGGGCAAATGAATCACCTTCTACGTTGCACTTTGAACAACTTTCTGCTCCTTTTCAAGGGCTTATACGCTCTCCTTGAAGCTCCAAGATGCAAAGACACCTCTCTAGTTTTCAACCTCACATGGTGCCGAGTCTGCCGGTTACTCCTCTTGTATGTCCTGTTTTTCCACCTCCTGCTCTTTGGATACAGGGACACCCGCATCCGATCCTTCTTCCTCTCTCTGACTGACTTGCACCCTCTCTTGATCCTAGAGCTTCCGTAGTGAAACGAGAAACGATCATCTTCACTAGACGTGTAGCCCTTTTCAATGTCGTAGGGACGATGGCGATGTACCCTCTTTGTATTCTTCAGTTTGTGCCATAAAAAGCAGCAAATCCCTTCTAGGGCAGACCAATAGGCTTTGCAGGCTGCCCATGCCATCTTGCAGAGACTTCTTCCTACGCACTGGATGATCCCCACCTTCAATAAAAGATAGAGAAAAAGTATGGCTGCAGAGTCGAAGAGAATATTATGGTCAGAACTGGTACACAAATAAAATGAAACTCAAGGGTCAACTAGATGCCAAATGCCTTGTCATCGTGCATTAGAACATTGAGTCAACATGTGAGTCACTGTGAGTGGAATCAGACAAAATCAGTGACAAGATAACGAATCTCGTTTTGCTATTAAGATAAATGTGGAAAAACATTATTTAGGATACCCGTTTTAACATTATTTGACCAATTCTAATTTCTCATGCGGATAACAAAAAAGTGTGAACGCAACACTTTGTTCACAAACAAGGTTCTCAATATTGGATTGGGATCATCCAATTTAAATCCTACCGAAAAATGTAAACAGAAATTATACCTGTATCTATATATTCCCTATGAATGATGGCAAACTGGTTCGGGATATATCTGAGTTAGAAAGATTCATGAACAGATTATGGGAAGAACGCTTACTTATGAACGTCAGGCCCAAAACCATCAACAGTCTCACGATACTCGATATGCATAGATGTTCAAGAAAACATAGTATGTCCCACGTCCCCGAGCAAATACCCCTGCACAGTAAAGTGAAATAGCTATTGTGTTAATTCCGTTAGACTGAAATAAGTATCACAATACTGGATGACTTCCAAGAGAATAAACATCCATTTTCTTGTAACACAATCATAGATGAAATGCAGAAGAAAACAACAAGAGTTCATAAAACAAATGCCTACTAAAAAGTATGATCTTATTTCATTATGTTTACCAGCCATGTTTCCCTATTTCAGTGGTTTCAATGGACATAATGAAAGAATGCAAGGTTTTATAAAACACAAGTTAAAAAAAAGTCATTAAAAAAGCAGCCTGGCTGGAACATGAAGCTTATGATGATAATAATCATTGAGATGTGTGGTTTTCCAAACCTCCTGATTGGTCATGACAGTGCTAGCATTATGCATAGACAAGCAGATGATACACATAACCTGAGAGCATAGACATGCGAGTATGCATAGCAATCAAGTAAGTCAATATGGTTCATATTCGTATGCTATGCTCTGTTTAACAAAGAGACAATGGGATAGCCTAGTAAAGACTTTTTACCATACACAACTGAGAGACATGCAACCTAATATTTCACAGATATATTTGGAGCTTCAGTATAGTATTAAAGAATAGTAAGCAATGCATTAATGGCACGAATCAATCACGAGCCCCTTGTCTCAGAGGAGGGTAACACATGAAAGCACACCATTTGATAAACCTTTTGAGAGATCAAACATTAGAAAGTTCGATCAGAAAAGTTGACAACCATAATAATAGTGACAGAAACAACAACATTGTGTATTGATCGCCAGATAACTCATCCTCCCATTGAATTAAATATCACATAAATTCCATCCATGTGGCACAATCTCACATGTGGATTCTAAGATTTTGTCCCATTTCACTCATGTGACAGGGAGGCCCCTCCAGACGTTCCATTCCTTTGAAATTAGATCTCGTAATGAAAGCCCAACAACTACTAGGGCTCAATAACCCTTACTTTTCCTGAGATGAGATTAATGGGCAAGACAGCTTCTACTTGTCTAACATCACATTGGATTGAGGTTGACTCTAACATAACATGCCATGATCATTAGAGAACACATTCTCTCATTGAATCAATTGTCATGTAGATCTTGCCCATGTGACACACCTTCACATTTAAATCTGATTGGGTGTTTGGTTACACGATAAATTGAGTTTTTGTTACAAAAATATGTTTTTGTAACAAAACTGCTTAAAAGAGGTGTTTGGCAAGCTATGTTATCCGAGGTGTGAGGTGAGTGACCCCTTGCCTCGTCTCAAGTGCCCGAGACAAGATATATTATTTTAAAAATATGTATAATTAATAGTAAAAATGAAATAAATGCAAAAAAAATGCTTGCAAAAAATGAAATGAATGCACCAAACTAAACAAATCTAACAAGGATACTAGAACTATAAAACTTGAAGGAGAACTATACAAAGAAACTAATATGTGTACTAGAACCACAAAAAATCTAACTAGTATACTAGAACTACAGAAACTTGAAGAAGAACAAGAAAACAAAACATAAATTATCAAACTCACCTCAAGGGGTTGTGCAAATTGAAGAAAGAATGAGAAAGATGTGAAGAGGAAGAAACCGGTGCTCTTAATAAAAAGAACAAAAATTAAAAGAAGATTGAAAGCTGGAAGAAATAGAAAAAGAGTTGTGTATACGAACAAAAAAAATGCACTGGCGGGAAGGAACTACAACTTCCTCCAACGGCAGTGAAGCTTTTCCTTTCTTCATCGGAAGGAAGACCATCCCACGCGTGCATGCACACATGTGGGTGGGCGGTCGGGCATGTGTGCATGTGTGCGTGCATGTGTGTGTGTCGAGGCACTGAGGGATCTAGGCGCCTATGTTATCTAAGGCACTCGCCTCAGGCGCCTAGGCGCTGAGGCGAGGCGAGGCGAGGCAAAAACGCCTCGCCTCGGCAGATCTCACCTCGCACGGGTGAGGATCCCGTGAAAATCAAATTTGGTAAATTAAATCCTCCTTTCCCATCTCGAAACCCCCAATATCTAGTCTTCCACCTTGAGACTCTAATATCTTGATGCATTATAGGTCCTAGAAGTAAATTTTTTGTATTTTTTATGTTCTTCTTCAAAAGTTTCAATGTTATATGTATATTTTTTAAGAAATTCTTCAATAAAAAAATGTCGTCTCGGGCGCCTGAGGCGCCCGCCTCAAGCGCCTGAGGTGAGACGAGCCCTTCCTCGCCTCGATCGCCTCTCGCCTCTGACTACATAGCTAGGCGCTTTAGGCACTGCCCCGATGACATAGTTGGCAAGCATTACACTTTTAATTTTTTAAAGAGATTTCCTTCTTGGACAAAAAGAAGAGGTGAGATCCGACCCTCTTTTTTTTATCTTGTGGTCCCCCCATCTTTTTTGGTCATACATGGTCCCTACTCTTTTTTGTTATCATAGCTCTCCAAACATGACAATTTTATGTCATTGGCTAGTTTAGACTTTATTTTAATATAACTTTTCATCACGAAAGTGTATGAAATTATTGCGACTTTATTTTAATATAACTTTTTATCACGAAAATGCATGAAATTATTGTGCAACCAAACATATTATAAGTGTTTTACCTCAATCAAGCTATATGGCAGTTACCGAGTGAGTGAGTATCTCTAAACCTTCCACCCCTTTGAAAAAGATATTCAACGGTGGATGACGAGCAAACCATTCTAAGAACCCCTGAATTTTCCAATATGAGACAAATGGACATGACAAGCTGCAGTAAGAATAGCAACAACAAACAACAATAATGTCACGTAGTTACATAAACAAGAGGGAGGCACATCTCCACGTGTGATTCCAATAGGTGAACACTAAAACAGCGAAGATTGCAATAACACATTCGAAGAAAAATAAAATAAAGTGCAAGGGCTACTCACTCGCAAGATGCGCCAAAGATGGTTCTGACAGGAGCAACAAAAGCGTCTCCGAGGACAGCGCCCACCCCATTTGCAGCTTTGCCGATGACATTTCCCATCTGAGAATGCTTGCTCTCTTTTTCTCTTATGACTTCGCATTATCTCGCTCGTTCCTGAAAGGATCAAGCACTTGCTAGGCTAAGAGGAAAAAGCAAAGAAAATCTTGAATCCACATGAAGACCCCCGATGCACTGATCGACAGCACATATATCGACGGAGTTATGCGGATGGCATGTCTGCGACTGTGCGGTACTAGTCCCATCTTCCGGATGTAGAAAGCTTCGACGAAATCACCATCGGATAGGAAGCATTTTGAGGATTTCGTGGCATCCCCTGCATCGGAGGAGGCCGGCAACCCCGCGAACATGGTAGGAAATGCAAGCCCGCAAGGGGCCTGATGGGAGTTGGTGTGCGGAACCACAAGACCATGGTTTAGGGTTTAGGGTCCGTATCAGGTAAGAGGGATCACCTAATGGGGGATGCACTCCTGCTCGGCGCCGTCCAGGTCGCTGCAGCCGGTGTCCGGAGCGACGGCGTCGAGGGGGGACGCCGCCGCCGGCCCCTCCTTCTCTCCCTCCAGTGAGTGCACAAACCGTAAAAGTTCAAAATCAGTCCAACATTTTGACTCTCTCTCTCTCTGATATACCCTTGTGCTTTCAAGATGAGAGCTAGTATTAGAGATTAATTATGAATATACATGTTTTAGGACTGCAATACTCTAGAAGTCACAGATATATATTTAAAAAATGAAAGAAACGATCCCAAAATGAGTTTTTTTTGAATTTCTTCAGCTTCTATTTTTTAGGACCAAATATAGAAAGAAAAACCAAGCTGTGCCACTGTATGAATATCTAATAAGTAGGGAAGCACCTTGAAGAATCAAAAGTAGGGGTGTAAAAGGAATCTGATATACCGATATTTCGATTTGATTTCGATAAAATTAATAGATTATTAGAATCGGAATCGAAATCAGTTGATTTCGTTTCGTTAATTCGATTTCAATAAAAAATAATTATATATAAATAAAATAAAATTACATTAATTATAAATATATAAAATATAAAATGATAAAATGATAAAATGATAAAATGATAAAAATAAAATTTTAATAAAATTATATCAAATTTTAGTAATTATATATAAATTATTAATTTATTTTTAATAAAAAATAATATTTAATTTGTATTTCGAAATTTATTAAATTCGATTCTAATTTAATAACGAAATCAGATCAGATTGAAATCGAAACATAATGATTCCAAAATTATCGAAATCGAAATCGAATCTTCTTTACTCTTATATGAATCGAAATCGAATTTTGGTGGTTCCGTTACCGAATTTGACTCGTTTACGGCAGCTCTTATATATATATATATAACGTGTTCGAATATTTGAAATGAATTGTTATAAAATAAAATGATCTGAAGTTCACAGATTAGGAGATTGATAAGAAACAAAATGGAGAATTTTTCATTGTTTGACCATATTCCTTATGATAATAGAGATGTGTTAGCGCTTATAGAGTAATTTTTAATTAATTTTTTATAAGCTGGTCGACCGTGGGTCGACTGGCACCCGCCCTGCGCCTGGGGGTGCAAGGCGACGGTTTGCTTCTTGGCGACGTTAGTGCCAGGCACCCCCGCAGGGAGAGGGGGTGACGGGTGAGGTTCGGGCGGGGTTCGAACCTCCATTGCCTGTGGTGCAACAGGTCTCACGGCCACTGGGCTGTGTGTTTCAAAAAAAGTAATTTTTTATAAATCTTCTAAATTGAGAATAGATAGATAATATGAGTCATTAAAGTTGAGTGATAGACAACGATAAATTTATTCGTTACGCACACGTGTAAATGGTATGTTATATATATATTAGATACAAAAGTTAAAATTAAAATTAAATATGTTAACATAAAACTGAACACCTATTAACATCTATTTATCTTGATTGTGAATACATACAATGTAAATATTCTTAAACCAATTTTGTGAGAATAGTAATCACATTTTTTATTATTAATTTTAAACTTTCTGTTAAAATCGAAATGAGATTCTTTGTTAAATGTAAATTAAATTTATCTCATCTTAGACCTTGTTCGGAGCATTTTAAATTGACCGATTTTCGCTATAATTTTTGTTTTATATTTTCAGAATCTTATCACTTTTATTGACAAAATCAAGCAACAATCCAGATGATTTCAACTTTATATACGAGTTGTTTTCCACAAATCATCACGGGTTAATCACCTTAATAGTCACCGCAATAGGTGAAACAACGTGACTCTTCCCATATAACACTATTTTTTTTCTAGAGAACGTGCAACCGAAGATTATACACGGAATGTTTTAAATTAACGAAATGATTTAAATCTACACTCTTCAACCAAATATTTATAAAATTCATCTAAAAACAAACAATGTTTTAAATACATGAAACGATATTTTGAAGCTTTCGACTCAAACTGATGAAGATTTTTACATGATCTTTTACTTTTTTCCCTCGATGTTGTATAATTTCATTGGTAACCTATGAATTTGAATCTTCGACTTCATCAATCTCAAGAAACTGCTTGACATGTGCACATGTGTAACTAATAAGAATGTTAATTCCTCTGCTAACACATTTTATAATCAACATGTATCTTTTATTAATCAAACTTTGCTTAATGTTCAAATAGATAAGAATATCTTTTTTCTGCCTAATAACATTTAACATTATGTATTGTACTAGAAACAAAGAAAATTTAAAATTTTAAAAATGTATATCTTATTTTCTTTCGACGTAGACGGTTACGCGAAGAATATTTTCAGTTTGACGACCGAAGAATGTTAACCACGTATTTGTTACATGATCCACAATATTTAGACCCAAATAATATCTATAAATAAGATTTTAAAATACATAACTAAAATATAATTATAACAAATAAATACATGTACGGTAAGATATGAAAATTAAACGAAAATAATAATAATAAAAGTTATTAGATAAAAAAAACCGAGTGTTGCTGACTGGATAACCACCGTCGCCACGTGGATGAAGTCGAAAGGGGACAAGGACGCCTTGTCACGGGGAGTCGCCCAGCCCCAATCATATTTCACTGTTTCTGGTGACTCGACGAGTTAGGACCGCGTCCGGCGCGGATGAGAACGCCGCGTCGGCTCCCGGGCGCGGCCGGGTCGGACCGCGTGCGACTCGGCGCCGTGCCTGCACGCCACCAACTCAGTTGGCGTGGACATACACAAAAAATATATGTTTTATAATATTGATATTTTCTAAAAATTTTAAAATCTTGCTTTATTATTATCACGTTTAGTACCGTTATTTTTTATCATTATCTTTTGACATTTAACTTGTAAAATTATTAAAATATTCTCTTATACTCTATCACTGAGAGAGGAATTAGTAAAATATCTTACATTAATTTAAGTTGAAATCAGCTTTAAAGTCGAAGTTATTTTTGAAAAGAGAAATATTTCAAAGGGTTCGCAAATTTACAAAGATTGATATATATATATATTAAAATCTTGTTTTAAATTTTGTTTTAATATAAAATGTTATTATATATATAGAGAGAGAGAGAATTATTGATCAAACAAATTATAAAAAAATTTTAATTTTTTTTTAAACCTTAGAAAGGGATCTCATTAGTTTTTTTATTGAATTTTTAAATGATTTCACTTGATAAAAATTCTAAAGCAGCAAACTTCCATCAAACAATTGAAATTTTTTCCGTTGCTTCTTCTTATATATATATATTTACATTAGTGATAGAAGACGCCAATTATGACTGACGTAATTACTCATCCTTTGGTAAACTTAAAAATTATCATGCTTTGTTAACGATTCCAGATCTCACATGAATTTAAGTTATATAAACATGAATTTGAGTTGTATAAATGAGCAAATATCGAGTCTTGAAGTGAAATGTATTAACCGTCAACTAAATCGGACGACTAAACCGATTTAAAATAAAAAGTATAAAAATAATATTATATTTATTAATATAAATAAATAACTGATAGTTAATTGACTGGTTTAAATATTTAATTAATTTTCAGTCTCGAACGGAACCGAATAGAATTGAACCAGTTTAGTTAAATTTTACTTGGTTTCAAATAATAATAATAATCCAAATCAAACATGGCTCACTGTCGCGTAGGGGTGGGCACAAAACGGTTCAAGCCAAGAAACCAAATCGAATCAGCCCATTCGGTTTGGTTTGGTTCGGTTTGAACCCCCTTTCAGTTTAATTCGGTTTGAAAAATCTACAAATCGATTTAAATCAAACCAAATCGTCTAAATCAATTTAATCAAAAAATATAAAAATATTATAATATTAATAAAAATGATATTTTTATATTTTTATAATAAAATAATATTTATTTTCATTATTTTTAACTTAAAAATTAGTATATATATGTAAAAATAATTAATTTAAATATTGTTATTTATTTTTAATTTAAACCGAACCAAACTGAATTGACTCGGTTTAGTTCGGTTTAATTTAAAAAGATGATTCGGTTTGATTCGATTTGAAAAAAAAATCCAAACCGGACTAAACCAAACCGTGCCCACCCCTCGCAGCGACATGCCCATCTACCTACTTCCCAAAAATAAACAGACACACAGACTGCTACCCGAAGAACACCCGATTGCTTGCTGCCAAGAACAAACGCACACACATGTATCCCACAAGTCGAGACAACCCCACAACAACATCCGTTGTCGGCTCTGCTACGTAAAAGAAATACGAGAATCTCATATTTCGCCTTGATTTTGATACAACTTTGACCCAATACATGTTATTATATTCTATAAGCTATGAATCTAATCATTGAGTGAGAGAAAAAAAAATATTCAGAAAACAACACAAGCACACTTCTATTCTCGACGTAACAGATCTTAGTCTTACCCAACCAACTTTCATGATCAGATGCCATTATCACCATACGGACAACTCTCGCTGCGGAAAGACCTTTCGACGAAAAGAAAGATTGCATCTCATTAGACATTCGGCTGGAATGAAACCATCAAGAAGATTTTCCAACACAAGTTGCCATGATAGAGCGCTGACCATCTGCTGTGCTTCAGCTTTTTTTTTTTTTCCATGACCACACTTGGATAAAAAAGAGGGGCGTGGGTGGGGTACAGAGCCCTGATAGTCCCACTTGCAATCTTCGTCACCACACCCACCAGGAATTCAGACTTGTCTTACAGAATATGCAATGCAACCGTGAAGCAAAAAAAGGGACCCATCTCAAGGAGAGAAAGATATAAGATGGGTACTCAACACTATACAAGAATTTACACTTCCTCAGAGACAATATACAGACGAGGAACCCAGCTGACCATCCACGTTCACACGCCGCCCAGATGCAGCAACTTAAAAAATGCTCCTCCTGGAGTGACTCTGCTGAGATCAATCGAGCATCAACTTAGCTGGCTGACTTCTTGAGGAGACCACGATGCGTGGACGTGAAAACCCGTGTGCGATCTCATTTAAGATGAGAATCGTAGGCATCAAAGACTGAATCGGGGACAATCAAGGGCAGCTTGTCGATGTACATAAATAGCCGCCTCAGGTTTTCTCTTGATACGGCGTTCAGGTCAATCACGTCCTTGCTATCTGTGTATATCCAGAGATCCCCAGAGTTCACTCGCTTGAGGCTGTCGCGACAGAAGGGGCATGATTGTGATCTTGAATTCCTGCAAGGCATAGGAGGACAACCAGATTCAGAGTAGGATATCCTTTGAGACGACCCCTCACAAGAAAAGAGCATCGATTCTCCATAGCAATGCTCCAAAAGCAGTAACAGTCATTCATGAAAATATTTATCATCGAGATGAAGATTTCCAGCACCCCAAAACATGAAGATGGCTGGTGCTGGTGAGCGAAAACAGGAGAAACAAAAAATGTATTAGCTCCTCGGAAAGGTACTACACGCCAATCATAGTCCCTGCTCCCAAGGTAAACAATATGAAGGCCACTCCCAGGCATTTTAAGGGCCTGTTTGGTACCATAAAATTTTGGGGATAAACCTGGGTTATCCCCTATCCCTCTGTGTGTGTGTCCGAGAAACGAGATCACTGATATGTGTGTGTCTCCTAAAGGTTATCATGACATTAAGGTGCTGTTTGATACGGGGATAACTTGGGGATAAACTTGGGTTATCCCCTAGCTGTTTGGTACGGGGATAACTTGGGGATAAACCTGGGTTATCCCCTAAATTATCCCCAAGTTATCCCCGTACCAAACAGCACCTTAATGTCATGATAACCTTTAGGAGACACACATATCAGTGATCTCGTTTCTCGGAGACACACACACACACACACACACACACACAGAGAGAGAGAGAGAGAGAGAGAGAGAGAGATTGCACTCCATGCCCCAAAGGATAACCAACTGCAGTCTCAAAGCTCCTTGTTTTCCCTTCCTAAATTTCCCTGCATCCGCTAGGCAATTGGCTTTTTGTTATTTTAATTTATACTCCTTTCCCTCTAAGGTGCTAAAATATCTCCTCTAGCCTTTTCAGTTGTATTACCTTTTACTCAATAAAATTACTGTACAGAGCTCCATTAGTTTCTACATAACAGAGGATGATCAACTCTATTTAAAAACTGAAATTCGAGAATGTCCTCAAGATCAAAAAGTGAGTAAATATTTGAAGATTTTTACAACTATAACACATTTTTCAAAACAGAACATCTATTGAAAAACTGGTAGACACTAACATGCTTTAGAAATACATTTCAATGTTGACAAATCTGGGGAAAAGAGAAAATAAAAGATGATGTATGGTTCCTACAACCCCTAGTTTTGAAAGTAGAATATCTAGTACATATATAATGCGAAAAAAAGCGAAGTATATGGTTAAAAGAAAAAGTGTGCACCATTCTCGATAACATTTCATGCAGATTGCATGGCTGCAGTTAGGCAATACAATCTTGCTGTTCATCTCCATGCAGATTCCGCATTCTTCTTCCCTTTCAGCATCAATCTCCGAGAATTGCCTCCTCTCCTCATCATCTCTCCTTCTGTATCTTTCCATACAGATAGCCTTTTGTTTTTTGTCCTCCATATCAGTGATTCCGCTCTCAAGTTGCAGAAGAGAGGGGAAGATCACCCCTAATAGTAAGCATCAACAAGAGCCATAAGCTAATAATAATACTTAAGTTTCTGCTAACTATCAGCATAAAGTTAATAGATGGTCACCATAAAATTCCCGGATACTTGCTTTCCTTTCATGAGTCGACATGGTTGTTGTTCCATCAGCATATACCTACAGTCATGTGACGTTTCAAGGTCAGAATGGTTGAAGGAGATAAAAGCATGGCCAACACTGATAGGCAAGGTATCACATCAACCTTATAGATTAAAATTCTCAGCAGGCCAAGTGCCCCTGCTAGGTGACAATCTGTCCATTGCACCAGGAAAAGAAACAGATGTGCAGCTGGACTATATGAAATTCGCATCTGAATACAGGTGCCATCTCTAGGAAATTCTGAAGCCCTGAAATTCATTCAACAAAATACAACAAATCACCAATAACAATCTAGACTGTTGGTTACCCATTTTTCATCTTTAAAGACACAAAAGACTTTAGATCACAAGCAAAGTGTTATGGTTAAAAGATTAGATTAAGGACACAAAGAAAACTGTGTCGTGAGTAAAAGTTGAAGACAAAGAATCTAACAGTAAGACAAGTTGCAATACCCTAACGAAGTGATAGAAGAATATTCAAAGATGACTCAAGCTTTAGAATAAGCAAATGGTTGCTGATAAAGCAAGAAATTTAAGTATATATCCTCACTATATGATAAAGTGGCACAACACATTTTCTCCTATTCTGATTTTGGCACCATATTACTGGATAAACAATGCACTTTATCCAGCCAAGTGACCCAAGAATCTATGGAAATGTGCCTCAGAATGCGCCATGACTTTGAAGAGAAACCTGTGGCTTTAGCTAGAAGCTACCTTTGCAGACCACTTTACGGGATATTCTTTACTCTTCATCATATGACTGCTCAACTCCTTTTTATGAACTGGAGAACGTTACAGAAGTACCAGCAGAAGTTTACTTAATTGATGGCGGGACAAAGACTGACAACCAGGCAACAACGCATAGTAAAAACAACTTATAAATGAAAAGCACAAGCAAAGCCCGACACCCAGGCAAGGATTGTTGTCTCGGATCTCGGCTTCGTCTCGGAAGCGTGAAAGAGAAGAGATCTCGTGTGATTCTCGAAAAAATCTCGGGAGATCGAATCTCGGATTTCATTTATGCAGGATATACTTTACCCAATGATTGCTATCCCACATCTATATTTTATCTCATGGAGATTGAAGATAAAAGATTTCGAAAAAATCTCAAGGGATTAGATCTTGGAAATACCAATCAATGTGCATGTTTAAATGTAGAATGTCATATAATCTCTTTAAAAAGGACAAGATAACTCATATTAAATATTAAAATAAGCTGTGAGAGAATTAAAAACGTAATACATAGATGTTGAACTATTGTTAGCATGAGACATACAAAGGATCTTATGTCAGACCAAAGTTTCATCTTGAACAATATGGATAGGAGATTGATAACATTTTGGGTCAATTGTACATATATAGTCATTAAAATTTTAAGTTATGAAATTTTATCAAACAATAATGTTTAGATGAATATTTGGATGGATTTCATAATAAAATTGGCAATATGAGAAAAAAACTTAACAAGATCATCTAACAAGTTAGGGATAATAATAGGCGGAGAAGATCAAGGTATCACATGTACTACATAGATATTCTCGTTTCGGTGATCTCGTTTCTCGGACGCACGGAAGAAAAGAGATTCTCGGGAAATCTCGAGAGATTCTCGGGAGATCGCATTCCATGCACCCAAGGCAACGAAGCACGGTAAAATTTAAAAACAGATTGTACATGAGGAGCTCAAGCAACATTACTAATCTACTGCCTGTCACTCCCACCCTGAGCTCAACATTAAGAAAATGAAGATTTCATAGAGCTAAGTGACATGACAAGAAACGCCACATACCACTCGTTGATACATCCATCATTCTTATTCAATAGAAGCAATCTAACAACAGGCGGGAACCGAGATCCAAAATTTTCTTCGCTGAAGAAGAAGAGATGTGTCTGTGTGGCTCCCGGAAAAATTATATAACAATGCGACTTTCAAGGAACATACAGATGGGAATCCCCGGCGAGCAATACCCCCAGCCCCACCTTTGCGTCACTTCTACGCAACTGAACCTTTTTTTTTTGCCCTCACCGCACGGGTGGATCGTAGAATCTCAAGATTCAAACCGAGATACCAAAAGCTAACCTATCGGAGGTACCGGCTTTGGCTAAGAAAATCGCGCATGCGCATAGCCTCACACATAACAACACAGATGTTTGAACCGAAGAAAATAAAATCAAAGAAGCAAAAGCTGTGCAAGCACGAATATCAAGTCCTGCACCTACAAATTTCTCGACGCAAATGTGCCAGAAAAAAAGCAGAAACATGAAAGCCCCCCCAAAACCCCGAAAAGTCCGCCGATCAACGACAACAAATAGAAAACACCGAAAGGGAGGGTCTTTTCTCCCACCCAATAAACTTACAAGGTGTTGGCATGCTGGATATCGGCTTCGAGCCCTTTGATGGAGTCCTTGAACGATTTCCCCATGGAAACGAGAAACATCTCCCCCCCTCCCCGCCACCCAACCACGCCCAGTCTTCCCAATCCCCCTCCCCGTTCCTCAACCTTCTGTTCTATCTATCCCCTCTTCCGGACATCCCCTGCTCTGAGAACGCGGGGAGGTCGAGGGAAGGGCGGCGACGGAGACCAGTGCGGGGAAGAAGGGCGTGGGTTCCCGTCGAAGACACGTGGAGAGCAGTCGTCACGGCGCGTCAACAGAAGGATTGAAGCGAGGGCGAAGGCGGGGAGGAATCGAGACGGACGCCGTCGTCGTCAGGGAAGATGGAAGCTCTCGCAGCTCCGCCGCCGGGGAGTGAGGAGGATTAGCGGCGGCGCCCCCGCCCCCGACGGCTTTATCGGCCGCCGCTGCGTTCGTGACCCGGCGGCCAAGCCCCCCGCGCCGGGCCCCACCCCACCCTTTTATTCTTATTCTTCTTCCTCCCGAACTTATCCGCCACCCCCGTTCCGACGCGCGCTCGTGAATATCTCGTCCCGGGCCCAGCCGTACTCTTCAACTTACATTTTTGCCCCCGACTTTGTGGAAATTCTCCGGAAACCACCTTGTTTGACCGCCCTTGACGGAAATAAAACCGACAGTTAGCTGGAGTTCGATCAAAACAACACGGTAAAAACTCAGGTCATTAAAAATAAATAAATCAACAGGTTAAATTCGATTCGATTTCGCATGTTGGTCCATCACATAAAACTTATATAAAAAATAATAAAATTGAGATAAACATTTTAATATTTTACTTATAAGAGAGACTAATATCCCTGCGAAATATTTATCACAATATACTTTTACAAATGATATAATATAAGAGATAAATAGAGTCCATTTATTTATCAATCCAACTTGAGTAGGAGAAAAGTTAAAATCCACTTAAATCTAATGTTACATATCAATTATATTTGATTGGTAAAATATTTGAATCAAACCCAACCAAAACACATGTTACCCATCTAGATTTATGGTTATGTTAAAAAAATTAAATCAATAGATTAGTAACGACATTGATTAATTAATATTTTTGGATCTTGGATCAAAAGGACTCTAAAATTAAATATATTTGGTTAAGAGTAATACGAGAATAAATGATTTCTACCAGAAATTATTAATTCACATGGTTGTCGAAACAGTTAACTAATTTAATTACTTGATATGAAAATCAGAACACCACTCGATTATAAAATTCGATGCGACATGTGATGCGTGCTAAGGACATCAAATCTTAAGAAATAAAATAAAATATTTTTTATCTGTGATTATGTTAAAAAAATAAATCAATAAATTAACAACAACACCGAATAATAAATTTTTTGAAATTAAGCTAAAAGATTTTTGAGATAAAATATATTTTGTTAAGAGTAATTGGATGATATTCAAAAAATTATTAATCAACATAGTTGTTGGACTAGTCAACTTATTTAATCACTGCTAAAAAAAGACCCCTAACTTAATTTGTAGCTTCTTCTACCCTAAAAAAAAATCTCATGACCTTTTTATTTTCGAGACCGTAGTTTACGTTCATTCGTCATCCGTACCTAGATGGCAGCAGTGGCAGAACAGCAATTACAAATCTCGGGAGGACTAAAACGGTAGCTGTGGCCGGTGTTGATGACGTCCACGTCGGCCTGCGGATGGAGGAGGATACGCTTGTCGGACTTGCCTGTTGTTTCCTTTTAAGGGGATAACGGATACAAGGCGAGCACAGACAGGTAGAGGTGCAAACGAACCAATATATTTGACAAGTAACTCAAAATTCAGCTCGATAAAAATTTAACTAGATTCGTTTATTATGTTAAATAAATAAATTTGAACAAAAAATAAAGTTTGACTCATTAAATAAGTTGAGTTTAAATAAGCTCTTGTTCGATTTGATAAATTTGCGAGTAACTCGATTAAATATTATATTATATATTTATTTTTAAATTTTAATATTTATATATTTTCACTTAAATATATTAAAATAATTTAAAAATTGAGTTTAAATTTAAATTGAGTTTCATAAATAAGTTAAATTTAAATTTTTATAAATAATTTTTCACTGATTTTGAGTTTATAAAGGAGTTTGTATATATAACTTAAGATTGAATACGAATTGAATTTTAGTCTAACTACTACTCGAGTTCAAGTTTGACTCGGCTCTATTAATAAACGAACTAAACTTAAACAAGGATTATATGTATTCGCTAAAACTCGAACTCGAACTCAAACTCGTGTGAAATAAACGAGTCGAACTTGAACACCGTATTACTCGGCTTGACCCGACTCGTTTACCCCTCTCCAGAGGGGGAACGGGGGCGGGTCCGCCTGCCGCTGTTTCCGCCGCCGAAACCGGGGGAGGGGGGGACCTTGACTTTTCCGGGGGGGTGCTAACGGATCCTTCTCGGGCCGGACTGCCTTATTGGATACCCCGGATAATATTATCCGATATCACCGGTACACCAGTAATTAAAAGCGAACTTCGGTGTTCAGAAGCTAATAAAAATAAGAGAAAGGATAAGCATGGCCGCATAAGCACAGCGTGGAGGGTCCTCCACCACATGAAAAAATAAGAATAACGAGGATAATAGGGACATCCTTCGCTGATTTTCTTTTATCAATTCCGATACTTTGCCAACTTACGGAAACTAAAAATAAAAGAGAAATGTTGTAACAGATAGATCAGGAGGGTTTAATCCTTCTTTAGAATGAAAAGTATCATCCGAAGGATCTCTTAATCATAAACATTTTGGACATTATAATATTTGAAATGTCGGAGGACCCTGTATGTAAAGTGGAGGTGTCAATGGGTCCGACTCGGCTGAAAACTATCCCGATTGAGACCCGATCCAAACTACGACAGATCGACCTAGCTCGGTTTGATCACAAAAATTATTAACTTGACTTAAGCTTAATTTGATCCTACCCGGCCTAAATATTTATTTTTATAAACATATCATTATAGAATTTAATAAGTCTAATTATTTTACATAATACTATAAAGTTGATGATAACTTGGTTAAAATTTATTTTTTTGGTAAGTAGAAGTCGTATTTGTAATGAATTTATGTTAAAAAACTTTTGACACGTATATAAGCCCTAAGCCCCCCCCCCCCCTCATATTGTAAATAAAAGGACCCCCTCTCACTCTCTGATCAATTGCTGAGAGAAAAAGATCTGTGTGGGCCAAGGGCTATGGGATGGGTCCATCATATAAATGCCTGCCTGATCATGAAGAGCCCAGTTATATGGGGGGTGAACAGGCCGACCGGGAGGAGAGCCCACCACACACTACACAGCATCCAGCGGGTGATGTGATTGGTGGTAAATGCTTTTACCAGACAGTTTGCCGTGGTGGCATCCGAGGGCTTGAGGCCGGGTAGGAGGGTATTCCTGTTTTTTTTTTCTTTCCTTCTTTTCGTTGGTGCCATTATCTCTTTTTTTTTGGTTGTCTAATTTTGAGCTTTTGAGAACTAGAACCGACGGAGAGGGGCAACATCGCCCTCTGATTGGGACGCGGCCCCCTTTGCTCGCCGCGGCCCCTTTGCTCGCGGCGGAATCCTCCCCCGGCGGACATCCTCCCCGGCGGTTCTCCTGTCCGGCGGATTCCCCCCAGCGGAACCCTCGTCTGGCTTCCCCGCCGGCGGAACATCGCGTGGAATTCTCCCCCGCAGCGGCACCCTCCCCCGGCGGACATCTTCCCCGGTGGCTCTCCTCTCCGGCGGACACCTCCCCCGGCGGACATCCTCCCCGGTGGCTCTCCTCTCCAGCGGACACCTCCCCCGGCAGAACATCGGGTGCGGTTTCTCCCGCGCAGCGGCACCCTCCCCCGGCGGACATCCTCCCCGGCGGCTCTCCTCTCCGGCGGACACCTCCCCCGGCGGACAACTCCCGGCGGAAACCCCCCGGCGGAACCCCTCTTAGGCTGAAGTCCCCCGGCAGAACACCTCCACAGTGTTTTCTACGTCGGTGATAAATCCTCTGCGTGGGTTTTTTTAACCTTGATGGTTTGAGGTCGGTTTAGTCTGGGGAGGATGGCCCTCCCTCCCAATCTCCCTTTTCCAACGCTTTGCCTAAAATTTTTTTTAGGCATTTTGTTCCTTTTTGTTGTGTTGAAATCGTGGGGTTCGGCTTATTTAAGTCTATCTCGTTTTTCCTTTATGTTGTTGTTAGTAGTCCAGCGACCGAGGTTTGACTCTTCATCCGCTGTTTTTAGCGTCTTAGACGCTAAGTACCTTTCGAGACCGTTGTTCTGGGCTTTATCCACTCCTGTTTGGAGTGATCTTCCGGTCTTGATGCAGTTGTTCAACTCCCATGAATGAGTTCCTATCTCTACCACCCGACCACGTTGGCACGTTTGTGTGTTGGTCATTTCGTGGTGGTATGATCATCTCTTGGAAATTTATTTTTCCAAGATCACTTTCTTGTTAACTCGGTCTTATGTCTTCACTGTTGTCGGTGTTTGGTCGTACAAACTCTGTATCGTTCTTAACTTAGTACGAATAAATATAGTATTGTTGTTCAAAAAAACGAGAACTAGAGCCGACCACTTTTTCAAGAAATTCAGTGTATCATACGACAAACATCACGTTAGTCGGCATTCATTGGGGGGGGGGGTCCTATTTGTTTCTTTCCAGAGTTGGTTTCAAACACCATCGAGTCTAATATTTATAAATGGCATATCCTATTTGATTGATCTAGACATGCATTGGGCGCATCCATTTTGGTCAGAAATTAAAGACTTGTTTGATTAGAATATCAAAAATGGTACTATATTAATATCGATATTTTTAGCATTTTGAGTATTGATGTCAAAATTGATACCAGTTGACACTTAAGACAGCATCTTTTGTTTGTACCGTAAATTTTAAAATTAATGCTATTAACCAAGTATCTTTTATTGGTTGTTATTGATATCAATTTTAAAATTGACGGTGACAAAGATGTCTAATAATGTTATTAAACAAGGCCTAAGATATTTAGGGGCCATTTGTTTGCACGTAAAATGTGTTACCTGGACACATTTTCCCAAAATGGTGATCCTTCTTATTATTTGGTTGCACGTAAAACGCTGGTCAAAGGAAAACAATCTCCTTTGACCACGTCGAAAGCAGGATTTCGGTGTTCCAAAATTTTGGACGGAAACCGTTTTCCACAATGGTTGATAAAATTGACCTGAAAAATATTATTTTGTTAAAAAATATATTATTTTTGAATAAATGCTGTCAATTTTAATAAATGTAAGTTACATTAACATATTTTATTTAAAATTTATTTCAGCAGATAAAAACTAATTCCATTAATAAAAAATATTTTTTATTTATATTTGGTGATTGACATAAGTACTTCAAATTATATTTTTTATATAAATAAAATAATAGATCATATTTTAATATATTATTAAAATGTTATCGGATCTAATCTTTTCTAACATGATTTATTTTTATGTGCTATCAAATAAAGTAAATATTTTAGAGAATAAATATTTTATATTTAATTATTCTATTGTTTAAATTTTAAGTTGGTAGATACCAGGAGCATGTTTTATTGACAAAAATTATATATTTAGGAACTATGTAACTAAAAATATTATAACACGGTATTTAAGCAACATAATTTACAAATAATTAAATAAGATAAATGATCTCATAAGAAAATATTTTCAGAGCAACCAAATGTGATCATCTGGATTTCAAATTCTCTGAAAATGTTATGCAACGTAAAAGGTTTTCAATGATTTTAGTTTTACTGGGATCCAAATGGACTCTTAGTGAGTTTGATCATATATTCTAGTTACTTCTAAATATACCTCTTGTATCTTAAGAAAACTCTTAAAATGAAATTGAATATTTTATCTTTTATTTTTTATAAATAATCTCTTTATAAAGAATAGAAATAACATACAATAAATTTACTTAAATAATAAATTAATTAATATATAAACAATTTAATAAAATTAAATTTTTTATTACAAGCTATACGATTAGACCATTAAATCAAGGGTTCAAAATTTCAAGTTTAGTCGAAGCAAATGATATCATAATCCAAACTACATCTTAATATCATTTAATTTATCAATAGTATAAGTACAAGCATCTAGCAATCTTTCCACCTTGCCCAGGCCCTATCCGGAAACAACAATTTTATCATTATTAATTTTAAAATTGATATTATTATAAATTATTAAAAAATTGTTTGACTAACAATATCAATTTTAAAACTTACGGTGCCTACAAACAAAAAACTATATAAAAAGTGTCTCCACTTATATCAATTCTTTATATTAATATCCTAATCTTTAATGGCATGTTAATTTTGGAGATAAACTTGAGTTATCTCTAAATTATCCTCGTACCAAACAGCATCCGAAATATTAATATCAACACTAAAAGCAAACATAACACCAACACTAAGCAAATTTAGTAAGTTTTTATTACAATGTAAAGTAAATTAACCTTCTATGTATTTCTTAAATATCTTACAACACTATGATTTATTTGGTTCCCCGTAAAACATGCATGTTGTTATCGCCAACAAAAAGAAGAAGAAGAAGAAGAAGAAGAGGAGGCAAACATGTGTCTTAACAAATATAAGTTATAATAAATACTAATTTATCTTACAAAATATATAACACATTACCGGCGATAGCTTTACCGCCATAAGACTCAGAACACCTTTTAAAAATTAGAATATGGGGTGGTCTAAAAATATTCTACAACCAACCAAATAGTTGAAAAGCTTCCCGGGGAAATGATTTTCGGATGCGCCAAACAACACACTTTTGAAGTTTTATTTCCATGTAAAACATATTCATCGATTCTCGTTTCCCTCTCGCGCAACCAAACGGACCTTATAAAAATGACAGGCCAAGGGCGGTCTTGAATGAAATGGCTTGAGACTGACAATATATCATCAATGTTTGACTTAATTTTGTGATGCTTGATGATCGGTAGACATGGTTAGGGGTGCAAACGAACCAATACACTCAACAAGTAACTCGAAGCTCGGCTCGATAAAAACTCGACTCGACTCGTTTATTATGTTAAATGAACAAGTTTGAACACAAAATAAAACTCGACTCATTAAACGAGCCGAGCTTGAACAGACTCCTGCTCAGCTCGATAAGCTCGCGAGTAGTTCGATTAAATATTATATTATAATTTATTTTTAAAAATTAAATTATGAGTATTAATAATTATATATTATCACTTAAATATATTAAATAATTTAAAATTTGAGTTTAAACTTAGATTGAGTTTCATAAATGAGTTAAATATAGAGTTTCACATGTGACTTTTCATTGATTTTGAGTTTTATAAACGAGTTTGTATATAGTTTAAGTTTGAATGTAAATTGAATTTTAGTCTAACTACTACTTGAGTTCGAGCTCAACTCGGCTCGATTAATAAACGAACCAAGCTTGAACAAGGATTCCACATACTCGCTAAAACTCGAGCTCGAATTCGAACTCGTGTAAAATAAATGAGCCGAGCTTGAACACCATACTACTCAGCTCCGCTCGGCTCGTTTGCACCCCCAGACATGGTGGCCATTTATTATAAGATAGTGGTTGGCTGGCCGGCAAATGCCAAAGGAAGGATGGCGTGCAAACGAACTAATACACTCAACAGGTAGTTAGAACTTAGTTCGTTAAAAATTTGACTCAACTCGTTTTATTATGTTAATGAACAAGTTTAAACAAAAAATAAAATTTGACTTATTGAACGAGGTGAGTTCGAACATATTTCTACTCGACTCGATAAACTCGCAAGTAACTCGATTAAATATTCCGTTAAATATTTATTTTTAAAAATTAAATTATGAATATTAATAGTTATATATTGTCACTTACATATATTAAATAGTTTAAAATTTCAATTTACATTTAGATGGAGTTTCATAAATGAGCTGAATGTAGAGTTTCACAAATAATTTTTCATTGATTTTAGGTTTTATAAACGACTCTGCAACTTGAATTTGGATTGAACTTTAATTCAACTATTACTCGTGCTCGAACTCGACTCAACTCGATTAATAAACGAACCAAACTTGCACAAAGATTTAACATACTCGTTAGAACTCGAACTCGAACTCGTGTAAAATAAATGATTCGAGCTCGAACATCGTACTACTCGACTCAACTCGGCTCGTTTGCACCGTTAGGAAGGACCAACCGAGAGGAGGGAAGACTGAACTTGGGGAGAAGGCAAGAGTATGTACCTCCCATCAATGTGGTGTGTGGTCAGTGCCTTGAAAGAATTGAGCAGCGAGGAGTCAAAGACAGACAGCCTAGGGCTGCAAATGGGCACCTGGTATTCAATCGCTGAATCAAATGGAGGTTGAGACGCTCAGATCTCGTTGATTTTGGAGTCATTACAGTTCTGATTTATATCTAGTTTCGATTGTATTAACGAAATCGGAATCAAATCCAAAAAATACACATTAATACACATTATTTTTTTATTTAAAAATAAGTTAATAATTTAAGTATAATGATTAAATTTTGATACCATCTATTTGAAATGTTGTTTTTGTCGCTCTATCACTTCCTATATTATAATTTAGAATTTATTTAGCTTAATTTTAATTAATTTTACTTATATATATATAACTATGTGTCGAATACAAGGTGTTGGAGTTGGCACAAGAAATTTTGTGTGTGTGTAAGTGATAAGATTATTTGTGTTACATGTCATTCCTAGATTTGGTTTATAATACATAAATCAATCGGTGAAATAAGAAAGTGAAAAGTAACCTTGCATCACGGTGCATTAGTTATATTCATTCATACTTAGCATTTTAGTTAGATTATTTCTTTCTTAATTGTCTTAAACAAGAAATTTGTTATATTTGACAGTTTTAGAAAAAATGCGTATGGTAAGAGGGGGTCGCGTGAGTAGATTTGGGGAGCATGGGCCAAGAGAACAAATAAGTTACAGTCTCGAGGATGTTATGTTCATATTGTTTTTAAATAAAATATTAATAAGAGGAATATGTAGATTGGATGCTCGAGTAGAAGGATGAGAGAACAAAATAATCAAGGTTCAAGGTTGTTACCTGCAGTCTATAATTTAGTTATTTTATCTTTGTTTGATAATCTGTCGACGCGTTTTAATGGTAATTTTTCGTGAGATTTTTAAAGATAATAAAGTCACGATTTTTTTTTAAAAAAATAATACAACTGCATCTTTTCTGTAACGAAAATGGTCGACGAAAAAGCGTGGACGGCAGGATTCGAACCTGCGCGGGCGGAGCCCACATGATTTCTAGTCATGCCCGATAACCACTCCGGCACGTCCACGTTGTTTGAAAGTGGCTAGTTTGTGTTTTATTAATTAACATATTAATCTGATCAAGTTATCTTGGGTTTAACCATTTTTTAACAGCCAAAGGATCACTAGAAATAATTACAATATCATAAGATGGGCTATCCAACTAAAGTGGTGTTCGATAATATTTAAATCCGAACTTTAAAGTCAGAGATTCGTTTCTTACATTTAAATATGTCGAAAACTTTTTGAAAACCCAATGATTAAGGTTGTTTGATAAAAAAATCGAATCTGAAAATTGAATAGATTGAGATGTTTGATTAAAAAACTTATATTTTAATATGGACATTCGATAATGACAAAGTACCTATCTAAATCATTTGTAAAATTTTCACGTAACTTTGATCATAAAAATTATTGTTCTACTGATTAGAGTGATTACAAGTAACATATGATACAACGGATGCAGTGGATGGGAATAGAAAGAATGCATAAAAAAAGGGCCAGTATTCTCAGGCAGAATCCAACTGACGCAATGGATGAGAACCTATAAGTAAGAAGTAAGCGGATCGGGAAAAGACAGCGATCGGCTGCATAATCGGCTCGGCTCCGGAACCCTCGCGGCGCCCCTCGGTCGGCGGCAGAACATTCGTGCGCGGCTCTCCTCCGCGGCGGTATCTTCTCGCGGCGGCGGAATCTCGCGGCGGCCACTCGCTCGCGACCGCAGACAACCCCCTCGCGGCCCTAGTAGGCGACGGAACTCGCGGCGACCCCCTCGCTCGGCTCCGGAACCCTCGCAGCGGCCCCCTCGGTCGGCGGCGGAAATTCACGGCGGCACCTCGCTCGCGGCGAAAGAAACCCTTTCTCGCGGCGCTCGTTGGCGGCAAAACCTTGGGGCGGCTTCCTTGGTTGGAGGCGACACTCTTGCTTGCGGTCCCCTTTGGTTGGCAGCGGAGCCCTCGGGCAGCTTCCCCGGACCCTTCGGCGGCTCCTCCAGAAACCCTCCCTCGGCAACACCGTGGAAGCGGTCTCTTCGGGCAAAATCTCAAGGGTGAAATTTGCACCAATTGATTTTCTGTTGTCAATTTCCCGTTGGTGCATTGTCCTCGTTCCTCGCTTTTGAATCTCTGGGAAGTTTCTTTTTATCATTTTGTAGTTGTTTTTGTTTGGGAGGGAGGAACATCCCTCCCTCCCACGCTCCCTCTTCAACGCTCTGCCTAAACATGGGTTTAGGTGTTTTGAATCCTTTTGTCGTGTTGAAGATACGGAGCCCGGCTTACGTATCTTGGCTTGTGTTATTAGGTATTTTGTTTTTGTTTGGTGCCGTGTGGTATAGTTCCTTGATGGTTTCTTTTCTAGTTGTCTACATAGTCACTTGGTTTATCTCGAGACCGATGGCCTGGGCGATATCCACATCTTACTGGTGTGATCTTCCGGTCTCAAGACAGTTATCAAACTCCTTTAATGGAGTCCCTGTATCTACTGTTCGACCATATAAACACTTATATGTGTTGGTCGATTTGTGGCTATGTTTGAGTCACTTAGAAAAGATGTGTTCTCTTGGAATTGTCGTTATGTGTAGTTTAGTCTTGTGTCTTTTCTGTGGTTTTAGTCTCTAGGTCTATCTTCTTGTATGTACTCTTTTACGTTGTGAATGAATTATGGTGGTGGTGTTGTTCAAAAAAAAAGAGAACCTAGAAGTAAGCGAATATTGCAGAGGCTTGCAATACGATGGATTTCCTGTTTCTTGATGACAAACATGTGATTTTGGAAGAAGATCCTTACCGATCTATAAGGATCAGGATCAGTCTCTATTTATAAATCGTCGATTCTCAACTAATAGTAAGTACAATAACAAAGAATAATAAATACAATATTATATTGCTAATCTTGCACCTCCTAGAAATGACTATTCTATTACAATACTCCCCCTCAAGATGGAGAAAAAAATATCATAAAGACCCATCTTGCCAACCAGAGTAGAAAATAAGGGAGAATTGAAACCTTTTGTGAGCATATCTGCAACTTGATCACTAGACTTAACAAAAGAGATGTGAATTTGACCACGATCAATCTTTTCTTTGATAAAATGACGGTCAATCTCAATATGTTTAGTACGATCATGTTGAACTAGATTGTTGACAATTTCAATTGCTGCTTTACTATCACTATATAGATGAAGAGGATGTCCATACCAAAGCTTCACCTCCAAAAGTAGTTTTTTTAACCAAATGATCTCACAAATACCTAGTGCCATAGCCCTGTACTCAACTTCTGCTGTAGATCGAGCAACAACTGATTGCTTTTTACTTCTCCAGGCAACTAAGTTACCTCCAACATACAAACAATATCCAGATGTCGATCTTCTATCATCAAGAGATCCTGCCCAATCTGCATCAACATAACCATATATACAAAAATCACGATGTCTAGTAAATAACGGACCTCGTCCTGGACATCCCTTTAGGTAGCGTAGGACTCTGAAAGCTCCCTTTAAATGTCTCTCTCTAGGATCATGCATATATTGGCTAATTACACTTACTGCATATGCAATATCGGGTCGTGTATGTGATAAGTAAATCAGTTTTCCAACAAGTCTTTGGTATCTTCCTTTATCAACAGGGACACCATCATTTGCTACTAAACGATGATTTGGATCTATAGGCGTAGCAGCTGGTTTACACCCTAACATTCCAATTTCTGAGAGTAAATTTAACACATATTTTCGTTGTGAAAGCAAAATTCCTTTTACTGATCTAGCAACCTCTATACCTAGGAAATATCTCAATTGACCCAAGTCCTTTACCTCAAATGCTCGTTGCAACTTGATCTTCAAATTTTTTATTTCCTGATGATCATCTCCAGTCACAATAATATCATCTATATATACAAGAAGAATAGTTCTTTCTCCATTGCAATGTCTATAGAACAATGTATGATCTGCATTACTCTGTTCATATCCCATATTTTTTACAGCCTGGCTAAATCTATCAAACCAAGCACGAGGGGACTACTTGAGACCATATAATGATTTTTTTTTAATTTACAAACTTTCCCTTCTGTTGTTATGCTTTCAAAGCCAGGTGGTACCTGCATATACACCTCCTCTTGGAGATCACCATGTAAAAAAGCATTTTTTACATCTAGCTGATGCAATTCCCAATTAAAATTAACAGCACACGAGATCAAGACACGAATCGAGTTCATTTTTGCCACGAGAGCAAATGTTTCATCATAATCTACTCCATAGGTTTGTGTATAACCTTTTACAACTAATCGAGCTTTATATCTCTCCACTTTGCCTTCTGGTGTCTGTTTTATAGTGAATACCCATTTACATCCAACTGGATGTTTTCCATCAGGTAGTGAAACAAGTTCCCATGTTTGATTTTTGGATAAAGCATTCATCTCTTCTAGCATTGCATTTCTCCACTTTAAATCTCTCATAGCCATTTGCCAGCTCTTTGGGATACACTTAGAGTCAAGAGCAACAATAAAACTCTGGTAGGATGGAGAAATAGCCTCATATGACATATAATTAGCAATATCATACCGATAACGTATTGGGGGAACAATAGAGCGAACCCCCTTTCGTTGAGCAATAGGAAGATCAGGTGATATACCTAATGTGGATGTGATTGGAGCTTCACTTGGGGAAGACTCTTGGACAATGGAATGCACATTGGACTGACTTGTTTCAGCTTCCATACTATTACTTCTTTGCTCCCCCTGTATATCATGCTCCCCCGGTCTATCATACTCCCCCCTGGGAATTAGACCCAATAGGTATGGAAAGAGAATCACTGGGAAGAAGAATCGGTGAAACTTCTATTCTGTCATTATTTCCCTTGTAGTAATCCTCATGCTAATGAAAGGTAACATCTATAGTAACAAAGTATCGTCGTTCAGGAGGATAGTAACATCGATATCCTTTCTGAGTAGCAGAATAACCAACAAAAACACACTTTATTGCACGCGGTTCTAACTTTCCAATTGATAATTTGTGATTTCTAACAAAAGAAATACATCCAAACACCTTAGGAGGAACTACATATGTGGTCGACCCCATAAGACATTGCAAAGGAGACTTAAAACCAAGTGTCCTAAGAGGCATGAGATTTATTAAATATGTAGCAGTTAACACCGCATCTCCCCATAAGAACTTAGGGACATTCATAGTAAATAATAAGGATCGAGTTACTTCTAACAAATGTCTATTTTTTCTCTCAGCAACACCATTTTGTGCAGGAGTGTCAACACAAGTAGTTTGATGAATGATCCCATATGTATGAAGATATACATTAAATTCCTTATTCGTATATTCAGACCCATTATCAGAACGTAATATCTTGACCTTGGCATTGAACTGTGTATCCACCATCTTATGAAATTCCTGAAAGCACTTGAAAACTTCTCCTTTATTCTTTAGTAAATACACCCAAGTAACTCTACTAAAACAATCAATAAAAGTTACAAACCAGCGATGTCCATTAATAGTAGAAGTATTACATTGTCCCCAGACATCAGAGTGCACAATCTCAAATGGTAAAGAACTTCTCTTTCCAGAAATGGGATAAATACTTCTAGTTTGTTTAGCCAATACACAATAATCACAATGTAATAGATGTGTATGACACTTATTTGCTAAAGAAGGAAACATTGTAGCAAGAGCGAAAAAGGGATGTGCCCCAACCTTTGATGGTGTAGTATCATTTCCATCATTGTATTGTCAACGGCAAGTGTAGATTGCTCCCTAGTGACATCTAAATTTCCAGTTTCCAAATAATAAAGTCCATTGTGCATTCTACCACTGCCAAGTGTCTTCCCTGTCTTCAGCTCCTGAAAAATACAATGAGAAGGCAAAAAGGTGACATAGCAATTTAGGTCTCTTGTAATAGAGCTAATAGAGAGAAGATTTGTAGGAAAAGAAGGAACATGCAAGACAGAGGCCAATTGTATAGTAGAGGTACAATCCACATATCCTTTGCCAGAGATTGAAGTAAATGATCCATCAGCAATACGAACCCTATCTCTTCCCGAACAAGGAAGATATGATTGGAATAAGGAGGATGTCCATGTCATATGACTAGATGCTCCGGAATCTATTACCCAAGAATTAGTTGTTTTAAAACAACTAAGAGCTTGGGCATTGTTAGAAATAGTACCTGATTCGACAAAGAGAGAGGACTCTGTATACCCTTCAGGCTTGTTGGATGTCTCTGATATGGAAGTAACACATGAGGTGCCTTCATGTTTCTCCATTAATTTACGAATGATTTGCTATTCCTCGGCAGATAATGTAGATGTGTTTTTATTCTCCTCTATAGAGAGATTTGCTTGAGTATTTCCCCGGCCTCGACCTTGGCCTCGAGTATGGCCACTATCACGACGACTAGTATTTTCTCCACGTCCCCGTTGTGTTGGTCGTCCATGTAATTCCCAACAATATGCTTTAATGTGGCCAGGCTTCTTACAATGATGGCAGAGCTTCTCATTATACTGTGTCTGTTGAGACTGAACTTTAAGAGCTGATTTCATTGGAGTACCTACTGTAGAAGTAACCCGTCTTCGAGTCTCCTCACTTAAGACAGTGGAGAAAGCTTGTCCTAAAGTAGGGAGAATATCACGAGATAGAAGTTGAACTCGAACGGGCTCAAATTCTAGATTTAATCCATACAAAAAATCTTGTAGTCTTTCATGTTCAAGATATTTTTGAAAACCTTCAACATCGTCTGGGCATATGGGGACAAAGGTACGATAATGATCTGCCTCAGACCAAAGTCGTTTCAATTCTATAGCATACTCAGTCACAGTTAGCTCACCCTTAACCTTGAGCGAATCTCAAATTCTTGTGCAGAATTATATCTCTGTGAAAACATCTGGGCTACTGTCTCCCAGACCTCATGGGCAGTCTCCAATAATTGTACACTATGAGCAACACTAGGAACCATTGTATTTAACAAAAAAACTAAAATAACAAAAATTTCCATGTCCCATTGAATCCTTCCTGACTCACCTTGAGCAGGTCTTTTTATAACTCCAGATAAATGTCCTTCCAGTCCTCGACTTTGCACTAATAATCTAGCACTTCTCTCCCATGTTAAATATGTAGATGGTCCATCAAGTTTAACCGCTACTTGAAGTGCATTAAGTGATACGATATCTCTTGTAGTGTTATTGGTGCTCTGAGCAGAAATAAGCCGTCCAAGCAAACTCTCAAGATCTTTTATTGTAACAGCAGGATCCATCTGACTGCTAACAAAGAGCACACACCAAAAAACAAACACACAGAGGACTGCAAAACCACTTAAATAACAAATATCTTGAATATATCAACAGTCACCGTAAATATTATGATCTTCGTAACAACTGCTTTCTAATAGCATGGCAACACAATAACATCCAACGGCAACTAACCCATAGCAAAAAACAAACAAAAAAATGTATGCTGCAAATCTCATATTGTGATTGGTGACCCGATCTCCAGGTGCTTTCCAAACCGAATCCACACCATTCCCTATTTTTTTAACCTTTCCACCCCAACCACCTACAGACGACAACGCCACATACCTCGACCAACAGCACGGCCCGCCGGCGGCCACCAGGCCTCTGTGGCTTCGACGACAACGTATACACTGTTCACAGACAAATAGCACCGGCAACCGTCCAAACCCTAGCTATGCGAACAGGACCTGCGCTTTCCAGCCGTGGACAGCCGCAGTGAGTTAGAGAACTCACGATCGGGGGTTGTTGCAAGGGACGTGATGTGGCTCTGATACCATGATGACAAACATGTGATTTTGGAAGAAGATCCTTAATTACCGATCCATAAGGATCAGTCTCTATTTATAAATCGTCGATTCTCAACTAATAGTAAGTACAATAACAAAGAATAAGAAATACAATATTATATTGCTAATCTTGCACCTCCTAGAAATGACTATTTCTATTACAATATTTCTTCCCCTTCCCATGCTCGGTACACACAACAAAAAATAGTTGGATCGAAATCACGTTGGTGGATTTCTTTTTGATCTAAATATACGATTTTCATCATGTATCTGAGTTCACAGCGTACAGAGGATATATAACCGAGGGTGATAAATTTGGTAATGGCCATGCGGACGTCATTCATTCACATGGGATCACTCACGCATAATCCGGATCCCATCAGACAGACATCCGAGGAGAGTCTTTAAGCCCCAGACTCAATGGAGATAGATCCCATGTATATCACATCACGCGAGATCCTCAACCAAGTGCATGAAATTAACCCACCCCCATTATGTCTAAGAGAGTCCGCTCATGTCCTTATCTGAAGGGATCGAGACTCCTAAACCCAAGGGCCGTTTGGTGCAAGATTAATTGAGTTTATCTCTAAAAAAGTAAGTATAAACCCCCCCCCCCCCCCAAATTAAAGCACAAGAAGAAGTCGTACAAAAGAAATATATATATATCCACAGTACTCATACATGGTACCCTTGTACAACCACAGGTCTCCTTATACAATGATGACCTCTTTTCCTTCCAAGTAGCTCTAGTTACAGTTATATGTATTCATGATCCCATCGTAATATTGGCTGTTCCCGACTGGAATTGACCTGCACACTTTCCGGTTTCCTCGAACAAAAGGGCATTGCATTATTGCCTTGCAGCCTCCCCATCGCTGTACATATCCATGTATGTATGAATGGCCGGGCCGTCTTCTTCCAGCTTCTTCTTCTTCTTCTTCTTCTTTTTGATCTTTGCCGAACTCTGCGAACCGGTCAGCTTGAATAATAACAATTAATTAACCCGGGAGCACACTCGTTTCAGAAGACGAGGAGGCACAGAACCACGCAGCAGAGCAGGAAGACGGATATGCGGTCTAGCGACCTCCGGGCGTGCATCTCCTGCCGCCTCACCCTCGGATTGTCGCCGCCGTCGCTCGCGACGGGGTACGGGTTCGGGTGGTAGGGCCGCATCCCCCGGTCGCCCAGCACCCAGGGGAGCACGGCGATCGCCGCGCCCGACATGGTCGGGTGCCACACGCGCGCCGTCGTCGTGGACGAGGACGACATGGTGTAGTCCCCGCCGCGCCCGTGGTCGAACGGGCGACCGTGCCCCCGTCGCCGCCGCGGCGGATGCGCACCGTACGGCGCTGCCCCGCTCGAGCCCGTCGGCTGGGCGACGGACGGCCTGCTTGGGACGTCGACCACCGGCTTGCTGTCGTAGCCTCTGCCGTAGAGCGGGACCAGCGTCGCCTGGGAGAGGGCGGCCTTGCAGACGGGGCATCGCTGGGGGGTCGGGCCGTCCTGCCGCAGCCATTCGTAGATGCACGGCCAGCAGTAGAGGTGGCCGCAGAGCGTCACCACGGGCTCGGCGGCGTGATCGAGGCAGATGTTGCAGTCGAAGCAGCCGTTCCCGGCCGGCTGCGCACCGTCTGCTTCGAGCTTGCTCCCCGTTTCCTTGACGGTGGAGGGCTCTTCTTCTCCACGCCCACGGAAACCGCTCACCGGTTCTGACGCCTCCATGCTTGCTGAAGAAAAATTAGAAGAGTCAGCAATTTTTGGGGTCAATTTTCCAAGCAAAAATTCATCAAGACCAAGAGGAAACGTCCCCGTTCGGCTGTTCTGCAGAGGTATTTCTCGATTTTATACGCTAAAATATTATGACAAGGACCAGTTTGATCGGGGAATCAGGGATGGGATAAGTATGTTTTTTTTTTACATATCCTTGAAAGAAGTTCTTTGGGAAGGGGGAAAAATGACTCGCTTATCATAATATTACAATTATGATATCTGTGTGATCGTGGAACAGATATCTGATTTGTCCCATCCCCAATTTTTGCTTTACATTTTATCTTCTTCTAAGCAAGTTAACTTGGTATTTAGATCTCTTAAAAGCAGCATACTGACGTAGAGTGTAGACCCAAACCACTGATTTTTACAATCTGCAAGTAACCTCGATAAGCAACGACAACCCGTAAGTAAACAGATCTTGCTGGAAACTGTTGAATTAATAACGTTCTGCCCAAAAACTACCCCGTTCTAGACATTCTGTGAAGTTGCCCACCAAGAGTCAAAAGATGCATTCAAGTGCGACATCTAGGTAGATCCTCCTAGACAAACTCACAGTGCGCTACAACCCAATCTACCAGATGCTTGTGCGGTATTAAGCGCCTAACCCAGCCACGAATATCCTATTCCTCTAATTCTTTCCTCGGTAGCCCGACACAAGGAGATTGACGCGTTCTGAAAAGGGAAAAATACAACAGACAGACGCATAAGTGAAAGAATGAGCAGGTATCTACCAATTTCATCTTCTTTGGAATAATAATGAATGATATGAATGGTGCCTTTGGGCAGTAAAATTAGCATTGAGTTGCGCACAAGTGGTGAAAGAAACCCCACGAATAAGGATGCAAAAACAACAAAGCTTCTACGGTAATGAAAGGACAATTCGAAATCGTATCACCTGTCACCAGAAAAGGCAAGTGCCCGAGTTGTTTATTATTCTTGGGCAGAGGGCTCCTATCCTACCGGTCGGAGTTGGAATGTTCGTCAAACGAAGGGAAAATGAATCTGCGGAAGCAATGATGTGTACGGTTCTCCGGGAACCCTTCCGTGAGCTCGTTGCTTGCGAGCCTCCGGGAACCCTCGATCTTGGGTGATTACGGTTCTTTCTCCTTTTGGTCTTTTTCCACAGTATAGATTAGCCCTAGCTTTCTTTGCGTTTCTGACCGATTTCTTCGCATACCCCCAACTCCTTATCCGTTTGTTCTATTTTGGTCTTTGTTTATTAACGATCTAGTGGGTTCGTCTGGACTTCTAGCTTCCCTGTTTATTCTATTTCGCTGGTTTTTGTTAGAATTGTGGGGATAGTCCCATATTGACTATTTGAGACTTGATATAGTGCTTATATATCCTGGGCCCTTATACCTCAACACCATGGTTTTGGGGTTTGTAAGATGGTATCAGAGCAGACACTTATCGATCTTTAATACTTGATTATCTTACCTCTTATTTCCACTGCCCACTTTGGCAGTGAGGGGGGGTGTTAGAATTGTGGGGATAGTCCCATATTGACTATTTGAGACTTGATATAGTGCTTATATATCCTGGGCCCTTCTACCTCAACACCATAGTTTTGGGGTTTGTAAGAGTTTTCTCGCTTAGTCCCTTAGTTACAGGCTTTCTGTGTCGTTTGTTTGTGCTGTTTTGCTATTAGCGTCTCTTTTTAGTCCCTTGTTGGTCGCTCTGCGTTCGTGCTGGTTTGCTAATAGCATCTCTTATTCGTCCCTTGTGTATGCTCATCGTTTTCCCTCGTTGATGGGTTTTTCTTTGTTCTCCTTGTCTTCGTTTCTTCTAACTTCCTCCACCCATCTCCGTTTGGTGCTACAGTGATTTCGGTTCCTTCTGGCTTTGTCAGATTACCTCATTCTCGTTAACCATAGTCAAACCTTCGTTTAACCGGGGGTTGGTTTATTTGCTTTTGCTTTCTAGGAGGTTCTCGGTTTTTCTTTTGTTTTCTTTTTTCTTTTTTAAGACTTTTCGTACTCCTCTTATCGCTAGACAAGTGTCTTTCTTCTCGAACATTCATTTCCTTTCTCCGTCTTCGCGTCCTCTCTCTCTTGTTGTTAGCCCCTCGAAAGCTTGTGCTTTATTCTCAACTTTTTGTGTGAGGTTTGTCCTCCATTTCATCTTCCGTTCCTGGGAGGATATTGCAATGGATGAAGAAGCCGTTTTATCGCAGTTCAAAAAGTTAAACCTTCCTCCTACTCCATCAGATCCAATACGTATTGCTCAGTCGCTGCTTCTAGATGAGAATAGATGGAAGAAGAGTCTGGTCCTCAAGGTCCTGTCATCTAATAACGTCAGGCCGACATGGCTTAAGGAATGGATACGTCGTATGTGGAATCCGGTAACCCCCTGGTCTCTTTTAGATTTTCCGGATGAAGCTTTTCTCCTCACCTTTCAGTCCGAGGAAGAACTTCAAAAGATCTGTCGACGGACACCTTGGTTCTTCAATAATGACGTAGTTCTTTTGGAAAAGGCTCGCCCTTTTACTGCTCATTCACAGTATAAACTACATTTTGCGGATCTATGGGTACGTATCTATAATTTGCCTCAGGAACTATTGGTTAAAGACATAATTATGGAAATGATCTCTCAGATTGGAACCCCGTGGGTTCCTGCTCCTGACATAGTTGCATCTTGGAGTTTATTTGCTCGAATTAAAGTCTGTATTAACGTTTTACAACCTCTTCCTACTGAGGTCTCTGTGGTGCTTTCAGATGGTACTATCAAGATTTTTGAATTGGCTTATGAACAAATAACGAAATTCTACTATTTCTGTGGAAGGCTAGGACACCGGCATGGTGATTGTGAGACCCTGTCTCATTATTCCTCCTATATTAAACCGGAGTATTCTGAACAACTCAAGGCATCAATGAGAAATCAATTATTCTGTCGGTTTGGGGAATGGCTTACAACGGGTGGCAGGCAGGCTAATGGAGGTCAGAGACCATCTTCTAACTGTTCTACTTTTTCTATATCCTCAGGACCTCAACCACAGGAAACCGGTTCTTCTCTACTCCAACAACAACCGAAGGGGTGTGCGGCTGTGGATACTGCTTCTATGCCTCTACTGATGCTGCCTTCTTCATCAGCTCAGCAGTTTAAGGACTCTTCTATTTCTGTCTCGGCTGCTCTAGGTACTCTTTTTTCAGTGCCAATTGCGGCAAAACAGACTAATGCTATTTCTTAGTCAGATAACATGTTGCAGCAAGGTTCTTCAGGAATTTTAGATGCTTCCAGTTTTCGGTCAGCACCTGTTTCAGGAACAATTTCTTCCTCAATCACTTTATTACCCTCAAATTCAACGGATGCTCTGCGTTCTCATAATCTGAATATATCAAAAATTAATCTATCCAACTTAGCAGCTCCTATGAAGAAACATGGTGTAAGAGGGAAACAAAAATGGAAGCATTTGAATCAAGCACTTCAACACAATTTTATTGGCGTTAACGATTTTTGTCTTCCTCTTAAAGTAGAGGTGTTATCTCCACTGAGTATTGAACAAGAGGGTGAGGCAGCTGCCCCTTTACGGCTGCCAATTCCCAAATGAAACTTATAGCATGGAATTGTCGAGGAGCGAATGGACACCCGACAATTGGACACGTTGATCGGTTAGTCCATTCAATAAAACCTCAAGTTTGTTTTCTGTCGGAAACTAAATGTAATACTCCTGTTAGTGAGAAGTTTTTCCATGATAGGTCTATTAGTAATTATTTTATCGTGCCATCAGTTGCTAGAAAATGTGGTCTTTGGCTTTGGTGGGATCTAACCATTGATGTACAGATTTTATCTCATAATGATTCCTGGATAGCAGGCCTTGTTCAAGATCCTACTATAAATTCCCCTTGGTTACTTGTCTGTGTTTATGCTCCTTATCTACATGCTGGCCGGATGCAAATGTGGCAATCATTGACCTCTCTCATTGCTGAAATTTCATTTCCCTGCTGCCTCATAGGTGATTGGAATTGCATTAGGAATTCATCGGAGAAATGGGGTGGGTTGCCACCTAATAGATCTCATATGGATCACTTTGAGCTTTTTATTAATGCTAGCAGCCTTATAGAAATGAAGAATGAAGGGCCAGTTTTTACGTGGACTAACAAAAGAATAATGACTTAGCATATAAGAGAAAAATTAGATAGATGCTTAATTTCGGCATCTTGGCTTAGCTTATTTCCAGTTGGTCAACTCCATGTCTTACCGGCTTATTCTAGCGATCATAGTCCATTTTATTTGAATACTCATCCACCAATCCAGCATTCAAAGTCTTGGTTCAAGTTCGAAGCAATGTGGTTGCACCACCCTTCATGTCACAATTTAGTTAAAGAAGTTTGGTTGCATTCTCCTGCTCTTACTACTAACTATGGTTGTAAGATGAGATTTATTAGGAGACAGATGCTTATGTGGCGAAGGGAAGTTTTTGGTAATTTCCAGAATCAGATGAAGAAGATTCAACATGCTATGACTATGGTCCAACAGTCCTCCCCATCTCCTGCAGCTTTAGCTGAACAGGCTCGTCTTGAGAGTCATCTTAATTTTTTAGAAGAAATTGAAGCAGTTTATTGGAGGCAACGGGCCAAAGTTTACTGGTACACATCAGGTGATAAATGTACTAAATTTTTCTTTACTAAAGTTTTGGCTAGACGAAAATGGAATAGAATTTCGGGTGTATATAAGATGGATGGTACATGGTCATCTCATATAGATGATATAAAGAATGTATTCAGGGCTTATTTTCAGAATATTTTTGCTGATAATTCATCTTTTTCAGCTTGTGCTATCTTTCAAAGGTTACACTCTTCTATGCTCAGTCAACAACACCAGGAGGAGCTGATGAGGATGCCTTCTGCAGAAGAAGTTAGAGCAGCTCTTTTTTCTATGAAACTAGATAAGTCTCCAGGTCCAGACGGTCTTCCTCCTCTGTTTTTACAGAAATTCTGGCATATTATTTCGGATGACATTTATGGGTTTATTAAAAATATGTTCTACTCTGCTCGTGTGCCTTTCTCTTTGAATCATACAATCATTACTTTAATTCCGAAGAGGGATAATGCTTACTTGCCTGAGTATTATAGGCCCATAAGTTTGTGTAACGTCTTGATAAAAATCTTAACTAAGATCATAGCTAACAGGATTAGACCTTTTCTGCCCACATTAATTTCTGAATTTCAAACAACTTTTGTTCCGGGGAGACATGGAATAGACAATGTGATTATCATCCAAGAACTTAGGCATGCTTTCAAATTTAAAACAGGGAGACAGGGATATTTTATGGCTAAGTTAGATATTCACAAAGCTTATGATAAACTCCAATGGGATTTTCTTCACTCAGTACTTATTAAATGGGGTTTTCCTACTCATTTGGTTAGTCTCATCATGCAATGCACCTCAACTGTCTCTTATTCACTTAATCTGAATGGTCATCTTTCTGAAAGAATTATGCCTCGGAGAGGGATTCCCCAGGGCTGTCCACTCTCACCATATTTATATATTTTATGTTCTGATGTGATATCTTCAATGATATCTCAAGCCGCCCAGGATCATCACATCTCAAGAGTAAAATTATCCAATAATGGTCCTATCATCACACATCTTTTGTTTGCAGATGACTTAGTGATTTGTGGCTTAGCACAGGAAGATGAGATTTCAGTTTTCTTACAGATTCTCCAGGAGTTTCAACAAATATCAGGTCAGGCCATCAATTTCTTTAAGTCCAAAATATGTTTTAGTAAGAATGTTCCTGCTGCAGTGAGTACTAGAATTTGTAACATTACTGGTTTTCAGTTGGCTTCCAAGGATGATTTTTATTTGGGTTTACCTTGGGACCCGGTGGGGGGTAAAAAGGCCCTGTCTAATAGGCTTATTCAGACCTGTAATAATAAATTGTCTAGATGGAAGGTACATTTCCTGTCTACAGCAAGTCGGTCTACGCTTATCACTTCTACTTTTGGTCATATTCCAATGCATGCAATGTCTGTTTCCAGATTACCTGCTAAAACCTTGAAGGAATTGAAACTTATTCAAAGAAGATTCTGGTGGGCATATACATCATCACAAAGAAGGAAAATCCATTTCATTAACTGGAGAACCATCAAACAACCAAAACAACTTGGGGGTATGGGGATAAGGGATTTACATACATTGAACCTTGCTTCTAGAATGAGGCTTTTATGGAATTTTTTAGTGCATAGGCATTGTCTTTGGGTTAAATGCCTCTCTGCAAAGTATTTACGCAGACTAGACATTTGGCAGGTTCAAGTCAAACAATCGGATTCCCCTATTTGGAAATTTCTTCTAATGGCTAGATCCTTACTCTTTCCAGCAGTGGTTCGGAGAATAAAAGATGGATTAGGAATTCAGCCGTGGAAACATAAATGGGTCCTTGATGACAAGGGCCCTCTACAACCCAAGACTGTTGACAGATTTTTTCCGGGTTTAGTTAAAGACTTAATTGTGGATGGATCTTGGAATCATGAGCTTATTGCTGAATGGTTTGATGATCGCACAGTCACAAGGATCCTAGCGACAGCTATTCATCATGATCTGGATCAGGATATGCCCATTTGGCCTTTCACCCCCCATGGGAAATTTACTCTAAAGTCTGCCTATCGCTATTTGAATGAAGCACATATTCCGCCTGGTTCATCTACAGTATCAATTTGGAAGAAACTTTGGCATCCTAGAATTGCTCATTTTCTTTCCCAAAGGATCATTGTGTATATTTGGAAACTTTTATCTCTTTCATTACCAACTAATTGGGATGTTCATCGCAGGTGTTCTCATATCAGCCCTCTATGTAATATTTGTGGTTCGGACAATGAAACCCAGGAACATCTATTTCTTCTGTGTCCACGGAGCAAGGCAGTTTGGATGCTTTCACCCTTGGGAAGTACTCCGGTTTGGCAACTAAACTCTTTACCTGACTTAATTTCCCAGTGACTGGGTTGGATAATTAAAAAGGACCATCGTATGTGTAAACTGGGTGTCATTGCATTATTCATTTTATGGCATCTTTGGAAAGCAAGGAATCGTTTTATATTTCAGTCCCAGCAAGATACTCCTTATAGAATATATCAATTAGTGTTGTCTAATGTTGAATTTTGTTGGGCCAAGGCCCCTGTTGCTGACCCTGTTACAGTCAGCCGTTGGTCTCCACCGGCTGTTGGTAACTTGAAAATTAATGTAGACTGTGCTACCTCATGTGATGCAGGTGCAATCAGTGTGGTAGTCAGAAATGAAGCCGGTTTTATCATTTTCTGGAAATCAAAGCTCCTATCCTATACGAATCCGGCAGCAATCCTGGAGGCTATTATGTGGGCAAGGACTTCTCCAAAATGTACGCAGGTGGAAAGTGATGCCCAGAGGGTAGTACATGCTATTAATGGACAAGGTCCCTTACTGTGGCGAGCACAGAATTTCATTTCTGAGAGTATTAATTTACTTGCTGTGTATTCTCACATATCGGTTTCCTTTGTTAGTAGGTCTTGTAACTATTTAGCGCACTCTATAGCTAAATGGGCTCTGGCCTCTTTAAAGCAGGATATGTTCCCTTCACTTTTGCCTAAGGAGGCTTGGGGTCATTTTTGTACAGACTTACCTTTTTAATAGTATTATCCCTTTTGCTTCAAAAAAGAAGAAGATGTGTACAGATAAGACGAATGAAGTCGAGGAAATTGCCTGCACCTCCTCTGGTTTTTCTCTGGGGAAGTCAATTGCTTCAACCGAAGAAAATGGTACGCGTTCGGTGGAACGGGTCAAGGCAAAAAGGGAAAAAGAAAACCGATCTGGGTTTAAGCGAATAGTCGAGCAGAGACGAGGATGAATAGACAGGTTTTGGAAGACCAAGACGAAGATGAATTAAAACAATAAACAGGGAAGGAAAAAGTCTTTCCTTTCACGGACGAATGAGAACGCAAGGAATAATCCACCCAGCACGAACACCTTGGGGCGGGGGCGGGGGCGGGGGAGGGGTGGGCATCATCACTTCCTTAGTGCCAGATTCGGGAGAAATTAAGCAGACCACCGCTTTCAGCTTTTCTGGATTCAGACGGTCTTCTCTGCGGCATAAACACGCCGTTCCACAGGAAGGAAGCCATGAAAAGCGTATACGTTCAGGTTGGAAGGGGAGAGCCGGAGGAGTCCGGTCTAGAAGCAAGGGGTTGCTGATTCGGGATCCCAAGACATGATGGGAGAAGACGATTATACATCGCACAAGGGGCGAAATCCGAGGATCAACAGCGATTGGTGGGATGCTTGAAACCGAAGGAATCTTGGAGATCAATGCACGCCCAAAGAAAGAGGACCATTAGGCAGACATCATGCGGAGGAACAACAACCAGGGGACCGAAGAATCATCATCATCCTTAATCGGCTCATATCTCTCGTACCGTTCTCTCGGGCGAACGGCCCACATTTCACTCCAAAATTCGGCAAAAACTGACGACAAACACAGGAGAAGCGCTCGCAGAGATCGCGTGAGGCGCCGATAACCGTAAAAAAAAAACACCGCAGGCATCAACGCGTGCATCTCAACAAGGAGAAGGACAGCGATCGAGAGAGCTCGCGAGAGAAATCCAGAATTCCAAATCGAGCGAGCTTGAGAGACGGCGTACCGAAGTGGCCCGTCCGCAGCGCCCAGCACGTCCCGGCGTCGTGCTTCTCGCCGGTATGCGGGATGGAAGCCGGTGGCGGGCCACCGGGAAGAGAAGAGCGGAGCCGGGAAGAAGAAGAAAAGGAGGCAACGCAGAGCACCCGATCCCTCTATTTATGGGGGCTCTCGCCGGCCATTCGAACGGCGTCGATTAGATCCCAACAACCGTCTCGGATAAACTAAACTAAATAAGTAAATAACTAATCACAGAGAGAACTATTAATAATTGTAGCTCGAAACAAATAAACTCTACAAATAGTTCGAAACTATAATTAATAAAAAATTTATTCGACCTTGTTAAATGAGTAGACTTGAACCAACAGAAAAAAAAGAAAGCACGATTTATTAGTGGGTCGAGTTTGAATAAACCCCTCACTAATAGCTTGATTTATTATTTGATTCATTATTATTTTTAAAAATAAATGGATAAAATAGTAATAAATATATGAATATCATTTACATGTATAAAATTAAAATAAATTTTTTATTGATAAACTCGAGTTTAAGTTCTAGTTTTGGAAACAAATTTATATCAAATTTGAATAAGACATTATAATTGAGTTAAGTTGTTATTCGAGTAAACTCGCTAGAGTAAGTAGTATGAACACCGAACTTATTTGTTGGTTCTTGTTAAAGGATTTAGGCTCACATTGAATACGGAAGGGAGTATTCTCATATTTATAAACCTGATACTGGTTACCTTAATACCTAAATATTGAGATTTTTCACATGGTAGCAGAACATGTGGAGTCGAGCTCCGTCTCTCCGGTGGGTCTGCCTTCTATTTTCGCTCTACCCTGCCCCGTGTCTTCCTATCGTGACTTTGACAGTGATGGCTGACCGAGAGAGGGAGTGCGGAAGGACTTAATCCCATATTGGATGCTGGAGAAAATATTTCCATGTTTATAAGTCTGATTCTGGTTATCTCAATATTTAATGGGGTGTTTGGTTGCACAATAATTTTTTTTAAACTTTTATGATCAAAAATTATATTAAAATAAAATTTGAACTAATCAATGACATAAATTTGTCATGTTTAGAGGGATATGATAATAAAAAAGTGTAACAACCACATGTGACCAAATAAAGTGGGGGTCACAAGAAAAAAAGTGGTGAAACCCTTTTTGTCTAAGAAGAAAATTACTTTCGAAATATAAAATTGTCATGCTTGCCAAACATCTCTTTTAAAAAAATTTAGTACAATTTCTAAAAATTAAAATAAAAATCTCTATTATCATGCAACCAAACACCCTCTAAATTTTGGGATTTTTCATAGTTCTAGCTCGAATTTGAGCTAGAGTACAATAGATAAGCTGGAGAACTTGTTATCAGTTAGTTTAGATTAGATTTCAGTATGAATCTTTTTCAATTATCAGAAATGTTATTCCTGTCATGATTTGCACAAGTTATTTGAACCAGACTGTGGCATCATTATTGATGGCTATTATTTTCGATGACTAAAAAAAAAAAACCTTTTGAAACCAGTCATTTCCTTCGGGGAAGGATACAACTAAAAGCCCCATGTCCAACCCCGTTAATCTTGTTATTCTGAATAATCAAAAGAGTACAAATCAAAGAACTTCGGGGGTGCCTGACCTTTTCACCGACTGGAATCATCAAGGAACCCACTTTTTGTCCAAGGTCACTGGGTTCTAAGCTTGACTAGGCGTTCACCTGGATAGCTTTGAATCATCAGTTTTGAGTCTTTTGACCTTTTTTTTTTTTACTTCTTGTTGGGCCAGATAATGGGCCTCACTTTATGGGCCGGGCCTCGTTGTCTTGTCTCGTTCATTTGACAGGATAGGCTCAGAGGTGGATATTATTTGGTTCAAATCGAAAAATCAAACCGAACCGAAGACTCGGGGTAAATGGTTTGTCGAACCGAACCGAACCGACCCGACCGTTTAAGTTAAACGGTTCAGATCGGTTTGCCTTCGCGTGTAGACCGAACCAACCCGGCAAACCGAACCAACCCGTTAAAGACGTTGGGATGGATCGAATTTAGTTAAATTCATATGTTTGTGATAAATTTAAACTTGTTACGTGCCTGTTTGATTGGATGTTTATGTTTGGGAAAGATTTAAACATGCTTTGTTCGATTCCAATCTGAACTTTGTTTTTAAAATAGTCATATTTACAAATTGTTTACAAACAATTCTGTTTAAAATCAGAAAAGACCCATTAAATAAAGTGGGGCATGCTCATTAAAAACCTAAACCGTAGACCAAACCCAACCGGTACTGTTTATGTTGTAATTTTATGTTTTTATAACAAAAATTTTTCACTTTATGGGCTGAGCTTCGTGCTGTCGTGGGCCAGCAGTACTGTTGCCTGCTTCTCGTCCCTCCTTCGTTATTATGTATGACAGCAATATCGCTGCTCTGGAACTCCAGAAGAACTTATTCTAGAAAAATCCGGAGCTCCCCGTTTCTCCCTTTGTGTGAAATTTCCCTTGTTTTTTTTATTTTATTTTAACAAAGTGAAAAATGGAGTAAGTTGAGTTATTCTCCCTATTAATTTCTCCACTTATGTTCGGAATATTTTTTTTTTCCTCCATGACCGATGACTTCAACAGGGCTGCAAACGGATTGACTTGGCTAGCGGAATGACTTATTTTCTATCTCAATTCTGATAATAGTTAAGCTCCATTCCAATCAAAAAATTAGAATAATGAAACTGATCCGATTCCATTCCGATTCCAACTCCGATAAAAAATCCGATAATCTATGGAATCAAATCATGTATTAATTAATTTTTATGTATAAGGTAAGCGGATACATCTCAGATCGTCACTACTACTAAAATTCGATCCAGTGCATTTAAAGTTTCGCTTTTACTTTTCTCACTCGTGTATCGTAATTTTTATTATTCGACATTCTATTCATTATGTTATTAATTTTAGATGTATATCTATTTTCTTTTGTAAAAATTGAGGATACAGATATTAAATCGATCGTTTTCTATTCCGATTCTCAGGCGAACCAAGCGAGATTTTTTTTTAAAAAAATAAGGTCTAATGTACGATATTTTTATTTTTTTTCTCCGAACAAATAACCAGATCACGAGAGGGTATAATTAGGTCGCATACCAAATTGAATTTTTGTTATAAAAATGCATTCATGTGGCTGATTATACATCTTGTTAAAAAGGGGTACGCAGGAATATTCCTTCGCTGACAAGAAAAATGTTAAGTTCCCTTGAAACTTCGATTAAATATTTGATTATTTATTTTTAATAAAATAAAATATTAAAATTAAAATTTATATATTTTATCACTTTAACATACGAAATAAGACCAAACAAATTTTAATCTGAACTTAAAATTACACCAAATTTCATAAAAAAAATAAATTAAGATCTCACGGACGAGTTTGAACGGATTTTGAGTACTGTAAATGAGATGATATCAAGTTTAAACTTCAACACGAAAGAGCTACTATTCAAGCCCGATCGAGAGCCAAAATTAAATAAGAGCTATGTCCTGTTTGGTAACACTATTAGGTATTTCTATCACTATCGATTTTAAAATTGATATCGATAGGAATCATTAAAAGATGTTTGTTTAATTGTATCAATCTTAAAATTTATAACGCAAACAGAACATATTATGTAATACTGAATGTCCACTTGCATTACTCCAAACAGGGCATGAGCATGCTCCTAAGAACGTGATCTCGTGTAAAAATAAAAGAGCCGACGTTGAATAAATCATTTTATTCGACTTGACAGATTTGCATCCTTATGTCCTGGTTGGTTAGAGTTTCATTTTTGGTACCATATCGATATTGATATTAATATTTTCAATTATTGGAGTATCAACATCAAAATTAATACAAGTTGACACTTGTATTACATGAGTTACTTTGCTTGTACTACAAATTTGAAAATCGATACAATTAGCCAAACACATCTTAATAGTTCCTATCAATATCAATTTTAAAATTGGTAATGATGGAGATACTTAATAATGTTACCGGACAGGACGTTAGTCATAACTAGATAAGGTCCTGGCGGGGAAGATCGGGTTTTAATTTAAATGAGAATTTTGTTAGATTTTTGTTAGTATCAGGGTTAAGTTTTGTATTTCAACACCATCAGATTTCAAACTTGCAGAAAAGATTCCTTTTCTTTCTTCTTTTTTTGCGGCATTTTCAAGAGGAATTAGGTCATCCAACACGCATAACAATTCCAATCAATCAAGCTTAGTTTCGAAACTCCTTTCAAAATCAACTCAAAACAAAGATTAACTAATCTAAACTTTATTACTATCATAGTTGAGAGATATCACATACTATTCTTGCACATGACTTGTCTGCCACAGCAGCTCTCTGTTTCTTACTGTTCTCTCTCTCTCTCTCTCTCTCTCTCTCTCTATAGCTAGCTTCGCCTAGCATGCATGCATGTTGCCGCTTGTCCCCTTGCTTATGGCCTGCATTTATATATATTATATCAATATATGTATAAGGATTCCTGTTTATACATTTATTTATTTACATACCAGGAGGCTTACCGTCCCCAGTCGCCACCCTGTCCAACATGCATCTCTCTTGTCATTTTGTTACAGTCTTATCTCTGGATATATATATATATATATGTTAATTAATTTGTACTAACACTTTTATTTTTTGATTTTTCTATCTATAGTTGATAAAACATGATTTTAATATTTTTATCTTATAACATTGCTTCTCTGATGTACATAATGATTTATCAAAATCAGAGAAAAATAAATACGAGTCGGCCCTTTTTTATTCTAGCTCCGATTTCGACAAGTCATGAAAGATTCTGAACGTGTTCATTCTTGTTCGAATCAAATAAGAATACCGAAACAAAAAAGAGATTAGTAGCTGAAAATATAAAGATATCATATATATTTACATATATGTGTGTGTGTGGAAATGGTGTTGAGAAGTCAAATACGTACGTTTTCTCGCTTTACACAAAAAAAAAATGACGAAAGATCAGAGAAGAAGAAAAAGATTTCACCTATTTTTTGTGTAAGGAAACTTTCTGTGAAAAAAAATATTTCTATCTTCTCAAATATATTTTACGACAAATATATATATATATATTATTATAACAAGAAACTGTTCTGCCACGTAACCGAAGGACCCCACTCACCACCGTCCGACTGAACGAACCAAACGATAGAAACAAGCCGTTGATTTTTTTTATTTTTTTTTTTCTTATCAGCACCGTCCGGACCGTGGAGCTCCTGGAGCTTCGACGTCGACACGCTCTTGCTCGTGTCGACGAAGAAATATTTAGAGTAATATAATACAAGCTATGTGAGAAGATAAATCTTTTTTTTAAAAAAAAAACCCTCCAAAATCCATCCTGTGTGGACGAGTTTTAATTGTGCAGATTAGAGGCCTAATTAAGTCTTGCTCCGTGTAACAAAACTCAAACTCATAATCCCACTCTCGAATAGTCCGAGTCGATTATACTGATTTGTTTTTTTTCATTCTACACGATCTTCCATTAATTCTTCTCGTATGCCTGATTCATCGAAGTCATATTATGTACGTCTATGTCAAATTTACTTAGGTCTATCTCTCTGTTTCTTATGTGCTAACAACCTCAAGATATCGACTTATTTGACATGTGTGTCTAATATGTCTAGACTAACCTAGTATTCTCTCTTTAGCAATATCTTTTCGATTCTCGCAGCTCTTGATTCTATCTTTGATACATTGATTGTAATTTCTATCTACTCGAGTGTGATCACACATCTATGATAACATCCGTATTTCATCGACACTTTATTTAACAAAATGAGTTTCACTATCAGTCCTTTCACCAAATGTCCTTGACCAACGGTCCAATGGTGACATTGATATAAATTTAAATTTTCATTACCGTTCTTGCCCACCATGCTTAAGCGAATCAGAAAATCACTTTAAGCTTGGAGCGAAAATTATTATATCTAGTTTAAATCAAGGTTTAGATAAAACAAAGAATATTATTTAATTTATCATGTTGATTATATCTATTTTGTAACGACAAAATACCATTTTGTTTACAACAAAAAAAAATTATGCCCGGGCCTTATCTAGATTTAAATCTGAAATGAATTATTAAATACTGATCTATTTATTACATCGGGTTGATTAATCATGACTCCAGAGTATTATTAGACTTATAAAAACATATTGCATTTAGTTTATATCAACATTAACTTTAGTATACATTACTGAAGATTGATATATTTATTGTTTTTTAATTTTTTTAAAAATGAGTGAGTACATAAACATTTTCAGTTTCGAAACATTTGGTCTCATTTTCTTTTTATCTTTTGATTATGTTGTATATAAGTAAATAGCAAAGTGTTTTCTTAAATAATTTAATACATAAATCACCCAAGTGAAAAAAACTAGCCAATGAGTATTATCATTTTTAAATAGCAAAGAGTCGTTTTGTTCATCAATCATCTAACACCCACTAAGGGCCCTTTTTTTTTTTTTGAAAACTGGAACTCTAAAAATGCAAAAAGATTGGACTTATCGTTAAAGGATTCCTGTTCAAATGAAAAAATATTTTTAATGGAAACAGGTTAACGTGGCATTTTCATAACAAGCATGAGGCTCCATTCTTTGTCAACATCCGTCAACGTCACGTGCCCCTGACCCCCACGTGTCAACTCGACCAGCTCACGGTTTCGGATCCCGCCCGGAACTTCGGATCCCCGGTATTCCACCACCACCGTACCGGTATCTGTCCCGCCGTCCCGCCGTCCGTATAAGGACTTGGCCGCCTGACGTCTCTCCTCCGCCGTTCAAGAGGAGAGAAGACGGCGGCGGCGATGAGGCCGGAGGCCCCTTCTCTCTCCCTCAAACCCACCCCCTTCCTCTCCCTCTTGTCAGGTGCTCGCCGATCCCACTACCGCACCTTCCGCCGTCAACAGCAGCAGCAGCAGCATCGCCAGCAGCTGCTGCTCCCGCAGTTCAGCTCTGCAAGGGCCTCCGACGATCATGGCCGCCCGCCAGTGCGCATCGCCAGCAGCCCCGAGCCACCGTGGCTCGTTCTCCCCCCTTCCCCTCCGGAGAAGCCGTTCCCCGGCGAGGCCTGGCCGCCGGGGATCAAGCTCCGCGACGCCGGCGCCACCGGCATCCCGCTCTCCATACGGATGGTCCAGATGAAGAGGCGGATGGCCACCGCGGCGCCCAGGTGGACGGAGATCCTCCCGGGGGCGGCGGAGGGGGAGGGGGAACCGCTGGGAAACGTGGAGGGGCCGACGGGGAGGGCGGTGACGGCGCTGGTGTGCATGATCGGGGAGCTACAAAGGACGGTGCTCGCCGGGAGCGACGGCGGCGCCGTCGACGAGGCGGTGCTCGACAGGGCCTCCAGGGACCGGAGGGACTCCTTCCTGTGGCTGCTCCGTCGTGTCTTCTTCTGCTCGCCCAACCTCGTAGTCTTCCTCCTCCTCCTCCTCGCCGATTACGTCGCCTTCTGCACCGACCAGAACAGAGCCGCCACCGGCTACACCGCCACTCCCGCCGCGGACGAACCGGCTCCCAGCGCCGCCGCCGGCTGTGCGTCCGAATCCAGACTGGGAGCCTACCGGAATTGGTTCGATGTCGGGATCCAAGAGGGGAATCTGGACGCGCCGCCGCACGAAGACGAGGACTCCCGCGTCGATCGGAGGCGCCGCGCCTACGAGCGCGCCATCGCCGACGGCGGCGGCGCCAACTCCCTCATCCTCTCCAACTACGCCATGTTCCTCTACAGGGCCGTCAACGACCACGACAGGTGGCGATTCCAGTCCGCCGCCGGCCGCCCCCTCTTTCTCTCCTTCTTCTCTCTTTCATCCGAAGAAGCCTCCTCGCTTAGTCTGCGCTGATCGCCTTCTTTCAGAGCGGAGCAATACTTCCAGCGGGCGGCGGCGGTGGAGCCGCGGGATGCGGAGGCCGTCAGCCGGTACGCCTTCTTCCTGTGGCAGGAGCGGGGAGACATCGGCGGGGCGGAGGAGATGTTCCTGGAGGCCATCGATGTCGAGCCCGGAAACCCCTACTACAGCAGCACCTACGCCTGGTTCCTGTGGAAGACGGGCGCGCTGGACACCTGCTATCCGCTCGACCCGCCGCCGCCGCCGCCGCCGGCGGCGCTTCCCGAGTCGTAAACTCGGCTGTAGCTTCTCCGTTCACCGCTGATTCCCGGATCTTCCAGGGTACATCGCGGACTGCTGGATGTCATCAAGAAAGTTCCCGATCTGGAATAAATAAAGATCGCTCTTTTATGAATCCCCTTCGCATCTGCAAAGCTGCCGACTTGCAAAGGTGCTCGGCATTCCGTCGGCGTCTCCCTCTCGTCGGAGGAACAGAGCATCGGATTCCTGTACAGGAGCTTGTCGTCTTCTTCCCGGGAAGGTCCCGTCACAGAGAGAGAGAGAGAGAGTCTCCTGTGCGGGGCGCGCCTACCTTGTCAACCTCTGTTTAAGAAACTTCCAGAAACCTGCCTTTGCAGCTGAACCCACAAAGAAGGGAAGGAAATTCATCTACGGCGATTTTTATTTTCTTTATGTGGCAAGAAAACGTTTTTCATGCAGGTCTTTTGATTTGACTTACGTCCGTCTGAGAATCTTAAATAGAAATTTGTGCGGGACCACGAAAAAAAAAAGTTTCACCTCTAAGCGGAAAATTAGTAAAAGTATAAAGAGATGTTTGGTGGCACGATGAATTCAGTTTCTGTTGTAATTTTATGTTTTTATAACAAAAATTTATACTCAAGAGAAATTCGTCTTAAAAAGTTGGATTAAATCCCTTACATTTTCCTTTTTGCAATACATGATCCCATGTCCTAAGTGGTATACTTTCTGCCAAACTTAACAAGTGAGTATGTATGTTAACCCCCTCGCGGCGGCCTCTGTCCCCCCGGAGGAACCCCTCGCGGCGGCCTCTGTCCGCGGCGGAACCCTTCCCGCGTGGCCTCCATCCCCGGCGGACCACCTCCCCGGAGGAACCCCTCTGCGGCGGCTTCCTTCCCCGGCGGTTTCCTTCTCCGGCGGCATCCCCCCGGAGGAACTCCTCACACGCTGCCCCCTTCCGCGGCGGAACCCCTCTGCGGCGGCTTCTTTCTGCGGAGTCATCGCGGGGGCGTACTACGGAAGCTTAGTTGGCGGCATCCTCTGCGCAGAGTTTCTACGTACGGTTGCACCCCTCCGCGGCACTTTTGACGATTTCTTTGTAGCCGGCGCACTCTTCACCGGTGTTATATTTTTTATTTGTGTTTTTCGTTTTGTCATTTTGAGGTCGGTTTAGTCTAGGGAGGGCCGGATGGCCCTCCCTCCCCATCTCCCTTTTCCAACATTTTGCCTAAAATTATTTTTAGACATTTTGTCTCTCTTTATAGTGTTGGAATTTTGGAGCTCGGGTTATCTAAGTTTATTTCGTTTTTCTTCTAGTTTGTCAATGTTAGTAGTCCCGCGACCGAGTTATGAATATAAATCAGTTTATATTAGCGTCTTTGACGCTAAACATCTCTCAAGACCGTTTGTCTGGGCTTTATTCACTCCCGTTTGGAGTGATCTTCCGGTCTTGACACAGTCATCTAACTCCTATGAAGGAGTTCTTACTTCTGCCACCCGACCATGTTCCCACTCGTGTGTGTTGGTCATCTCGTGGTGGTATGGTCTTCTCTTGAAAATTTATTTTTCCAAGATAACTCTTTTGTTAACTCGGTCAAATACTTTCACCGTTGTATCTTTTTGGATGTTCAAACTCTGTATCTTTCTTAGTTTAATATGAATAGATGTGATACTGTTTTCTTCAAAAAGAGTAAGTTTGTTAACCTACCTTTACTTGAGAGATTTTTACTTCTTCCTCATCAAAATTATCCGTAAATCTAAACATGCCCTTGGAAAATTAAGAATCTCTCAAGATCCTTGAAACCCATGTTTCTGAAAAAAAGAAGTTTCTTCGTATAAAACCACCTAAAATGATCATTATTCAATTATTTATTGTTACTTTTGTCTTGACAGACTATTCTCTTTTCCTTTTCTAGAGGAAAAAATAGGTTGTAGGACAGAGTAAAGAGAGGTAGTATTAGAGAATGATGTTTCCTTCGTAAACGAATTAAAACATTCAACTAACATTATTTTAGGGGTTTCAGGAGGTAGAGATATCATTTTTCGAAGGCAAAAATGTTAAGGGTTTTTCAGCATTTTTTATGTTTAAGATAAATAATTAGATGGACAAATTTAAAAAAAATCCCTTTACTTTAAATACATTACTTAACTTGATGAGAGTAACTCTTTCTACCTTGGGAGGAAGAGGAACACCGAGGGGCCATTTATGGAACTTGAAAGTGTTCTAGGGAACAAAAGGGTAATTTAAATCCCATCTCAGAAAGAATACCTAGCTGAAGAATACACCACAAAAGAAGACATAAAATTAGTTATGATGGCTGTAAATATATAACATATTCTATCAACTGCATTATCTAGTTATTTTTGACACTCAAATCTTTTTTGTTTCAATCCTTCAGAAGTGAGGAAGTCCAATAGAGGGAGTAGGGTATATATGATCAATCTAAAACAATATGGAGCAAGGGATTCATACATATAGACAATATGGAGGAGAAGAGATATGTAAACTTCTATAAATAATAGTTAATACCTTCTATTTGATTTAAGGTAGGCAGGCCATATATAATTTCTTCTAATTCCCTATGGCCTGTTATCTTTCAAAACTAATAAAAGTAGTCATAATGACTTGTCCTTATCTCCTTCTATTTTATCCTCCTACCAAATATGGCCCAAGGACCTACTTGGTACACCTGACTTCATAAATAATCCCCAAATTATTGTTATATCAAACACAACGCCCCTAACTTCTTAGATTGTGACCTATCTACATATGAGACTCCTATAGGTTTAGCGGGTTGATACACTCGACAAATGGTTCAAGATTTGACAAGGTAACGATTCAATAAATTATTATTGTGCCGAAGGATCAGTATGTTTAAATTTTTTTAAAAAAACTTGTTGATGGGTCAAGTTAGAGCATGTGAAGGGCCGCACGATACGTGCTCTTCGGCCGCACGATACATACCTGCTCTCGGGCTCCTTCCTTCCCTCCTTCAGGCGACGAGAGCCGCTCGCGGAGGGGGCTCCATCTCTGCGGCTTCTTGCTGTGGAGGACATCAGCGCGGTCACGGGCTCCGTCTCCGCGGTCTCTGCTTCGCTCCTTGGTGCTCCTTTTCTCCTCTATTTCTTGCCTGCCTCCTCGTTTTTCCTCCTCCTCTTCCTTTGTTTCCTTTTCTTTCGGTCTATCTGTTGTTTCATCTCAGTCTTCTGGTGGTCTTTCTGTCGATTCCTGTTCTTTCTCCCCATTTTTTTTCCTGTTCTCTTTCTTTTATCTCCCCTTTGCTGTATTTTCTTTGGTTTGTCCCCGGTTCTGTCTGTCCCTTCTATTTTCTTCTGTTTCCGGATATCGACCTCTCGCTTCCTGTACTGTTTCCAGCCATTTTCTTTTTCTCCTCCTTCTTCTTCCTCTTCTCCTTCTTCCTCTTCCCCTTCGCGATCCTCCCTCCCCTCCTGAGTCTCGACCTCCTTCTCCTTGCTACAGTGTTCGTCCTTCGATTTCGGTTTTCTGTCCCGTTTCTTTTCCATTTTTGGGTTGTCTGGCATCCGCCTAACCGAACCCTGGGGTTGGGTTGGGTTTTTGCCCCTTCTCTGTTCGGATACAGTTTCCTTCTGGTTTCTTCGGGAAGCTTCTTGGGTCCCGAATAATACGCTCTTCATCCTCTACTTGTTTCCGCCTGGTTTTCTAGACTACGAACTCTGTTTCCTTTTAAGCTCCTGGTTCTCTTCCTATTTTTTCCCCTTGTCCGTCTTCCTTGCACGTTTCTTCTTTTTCCGGTTTCCTTTCTCAGGCTGTCGTCTTCTCTTGCCTTCCCTCTTGGTGGGATGGATCCTCCCCTTTCGTCTGAAGCGGAGCAGATCTTATCTCAGTTCCAATCGTTGCTGTCCAGTCCTTCACCTCCCCCCCTCTCCCGATTGATTCCTTGCGTTTGTCCGCTACTCATCCGTGGAAGCAAACCTTGATCCTGAAAGTTTGCTCCTCTATCAAACCTAGACCGGCGGGCCTCAAGGAGTGGATCCGTAAAATGTGGAACCCTTCCTCACCCTGGGCCTTCCTGGATTATCCGAATAACGCGTTTATGCTTCAGGTCCAGTCGGAACAGGAAATAGATACAATTTGCAGGAGGGCCCCTTGGTTTTTCAACAACGATCTGGTGCTCCTCGAGAAAGCTCGGGCGTTTACGGCTCCTTCCGAATATCAGCTCTGCCAGGGGGACCTTTGGGTACGCATCTTTGACCTGCCACAAGAACTGCTAAATAAGGATCTTGTTATGCAGATTGCTTCCCAAATTGGTGTTCCTTGGGACCCTCCTCCACAAATAGTGTCAGCCTGGAGCCATTTTGCTAGGATTAAGGTCCGTTTCAATGTTGATCAGCCTCTTCCTACGAACGTCTCTGTGATCTTTCCTAGAGGCACTTTGCGGTCCTTCGAACTTGCCTACGAACGCCTTACAAGATTTTTCTACTTTTGTGGTTGTTTGGGCCATGAATACGGTGATTGCTCTCAGTTGATCCATCTAAAGTCTCTTATTGTTCCAACTCTCTCTCCAGCAACGCAAAAGGAGCTGTGGAGTAAGTTAGTTCTCAGATTTGGTGCATGGCTGTCTTCTGAGGGACGCGATGCGATTGGGGGTCGGAGACCTCCTGTTACCAAGGTTCCAGTGGAAATTGTTCCTCACTCTGTTACTCCAGTTCAGGCTCCCACGTCTTCAGAGACAGATTCTTGGTCTGCTCAACTTTTGGCCCTTCCTCCCCACCCGCGGAGGTGCAGGTTACTTCTTCTCTCATCAATGTTCCAATTCAGCTTGATGTTAGTAATTCAGGTTTTTCCAGTGTTCATATGGTGGCTTCATCGGTGTTTCCTATCTCTGCGGATTCTCTGGTTCCATGCAAGCATGAACCTGGTCTAAGTCATCTAATTGCTCCCATAGTTTCCCCATCTGTTTCTGTGGGCGTCCCGACTTCAACCCCAAAATTATTGGTTTCCCCACTGAAGTCTCCCATGAAAAAATCTGGGATGAAAGATCGTCATAAATGGAGATCTCTGCAACAAGCTGTTCAACTTTCTGGTTTGTCACAAGAACCGTGTTCCACCTCGAAGCCTTCTGCATCTTTACAGCTTGTCACTTACAATTCCTCGGGTGCGGCAGCTGGCCCCTCACAGCTGCCAGGAACATCATGAAGCTATTAGCTTGGAATTGTCGGGGTGGGAATGGGCCCCCGACAATTCGTCATGTGGATCGTTTGACCCATTCATTACAACCTCATATTTTCTTTCTTGCTGAAACCAAGTGTGCTCTTCTCACTAGTGAAAATTTCTTCTCTAAACGCTCTATTAACAACTATCATATTGTCCCTGCGGTGAACCGTAGGGGGGGTCTTTGGATTTGGTGGGTTGATACTATCCAGCTGCAGGTCCTTTACTTTGATTCCTCTTGGATAGGGGCTATAGTTAAGGATGATGTTTCGGGCAACTACTGGTTACTGATTGTGACTTATGCCCCGACTTCTGATAATCGCAGACTTCTCATGTGGTCAAAGATGTCCTCTCTAATTCAGGATCTGTCTCTTCCAGTTTGTCTGATTGGAGACTGGAATTGTATCAGTTATCCAATTGAAAAGCAAGGAGGTTTAACTCCTATCTGCTCCCATCTGGCTCATTTTGAACAATGTATCCAACTTAACTCTCTCCTGGATGTTAAAAATGAGGGGCCTGTTTATACCTGGTCTAATAGAAGACCTTTTATCTCACACATTAGAGAAAAATTAGACCGTTGTTTGGCCTCGTCTGGATGGTTTCTATTATTCCCTTCGGTTCAATTGCATGTGCTCCCCAGCTATATGAGTGATCATAGTCCCCTGTATCTTAATACTCAGCCGCCAAAGAAGTACAACTCTCGTCCCTGGTTCCGTCTGGAAGCGGCTTGGCTAAAGTATCCTTCTTTCCATGAGCTGGTTCACTCTATCTGGCAGACTTCTCCTTGTTTAATTTCTCATTACAGTGCTAAAATGAAAACCTTGTCTGCACACATGTCTTCTTGGCGACAGCAGGTCTTTGGTAGCCTTAAACACCAACTTCTCCAGACTCAAGCTTTGTTGGCGGCTTCTCAATCTCAACCCCTGTCTTCTGCTCAAATTGCTGAAGAAAAGGTTTTGCTCTCCAAACTGCAATGGCTGGAAGAATTGGACAGTTTATATTGGCAACAACGGGCTAAAGTTCATTGGTATAAAGAGGGTGATCGTTGCACCAAATTTTTCCACGTTTCAGTTCTGAATAGACGTCGCAGGAATAAAATCTCTGGTATCTTTAAGCCGGACGGGTCCTGGACAGCTGATTTCACTGATATTAAGTCTATTTTTCTTGATTATTACAATTCTCTGTTTCACGATCCGGTGAACTCTAACTTTGTTGGTACTTTTCAGCTCCCGGATAACTTGTGCTTGCCTTCTTTAACCGATCAGCAACAACTTTCCCTCCAGATGGCTCCCTCTATGGATGAAGTGCATCATGCTCTATTCTCCATGAAACCGCACACTTCTCCTGGCATGGATGGTTTTCCCCCACTCTTTTTCCAGCATTACTGGCCTTTTTTGCAAAATGACTTGCATAGCTTTATTTCTGATATGTTTGCTTCAGGTTCCATTCCTCAGGACCTGAATCATACTTTGCTTACTCTTATTCCGAAAAAGGATAATGCTACATTGCCGGAACACTTTAGACCGATAAGTTTATGCAATGTGTTGTTAAAGCTTCTCACTAAAATCATTGCGAACAGATTGAAGCCTATGTTACCCGGCCTTATTTCCCAGTTTCAGTCTGCTTTTGTTCCTGCTAGGCAGGCTTCTAACAATATTGTTCTTATACATGAGATACAAAATACTTTCAGACGTACTAGAGGTCGGAAGGGCTACTTTATGGTTAAGTTGGACATTCACAAGGCATTTGATAAACTGAGTTGGAATTTTCTTCAAGAGGTCCTTTCTTCCATGCACTTTCCTGTTCATTTAATTACTCTTATTATGGCATGCACTCGTTCAGTATCATATTCTCTGAACATTAATGGGCAGCTCACCGATAAAATATACCATTCTAGAGGCATCCGTCAAGGGTGTCCCCTCTCCCCCTATTTGTATATTTTGTGCTCGGAAGTTCTATCTTCTATGTTGACAACTGCTGGACAGGACAATCTCTTATCAGGTGTTAAAATTGCTCTCCAATGTCCTTCTATATCGCATCTTCTTTTTGCGGATGATGTCATTGTATGTGGCAGGGCTACGATTGAAGAGGTTAGTCATCTTCTTCATATTCTTCAGCAGTATGAGTCTCTTTCTGGACAGGCTATCAATGTGCACAAATCCAAAATCTGTTTCAGCAATAATGTATCAGCCCACTTATGTTCTTCTATTTGTGATATGTCTGGTTTTCAATGAGCCACTAAGGATGATTTTTACCTCGGTGTTCCCTGGGATCCTCTCGCAGGTAAGAGTAGTCTTTATCATACTTTGGTTACTAGATACCAACAGAAATTGGCAGGTTGGAAAGCTCATCTCTTGTCCTCAGGAGGTAGAACTACTCTTATCAAGTCAACTTTACTTCACCTTCCTTTATATGCTATGTCTGTTTCAAAACTACCCTATGCTCTTATTAAGGAATTGGATCGCATTCAAAGAAACTTTTGGTGGGCACATAAATGTCACAATTTTAGGCGCATTCATTTTAGTAATTGATCAGTAATTACTCAGCCGAAACTACTAGGTGGAATGGGCATTCGAGACCTCCATCTTCTTAATATTGCCACTGGCATGAGGCTCCTTTGGAAATTCTTAACAAATAAGGATGCACTTTGGGTCCGGGTCCTTACCTCCAAATATGTTAAGAACGGCTGTATATGACAGATTCAACCAAAATATTCAGATTCTCACACTTGGCGATTCATTTTGTCAGCCCGTTCATATCTAGCCATTGGTCTTGTGTGGAAGGTTAAAGATGGGTCTGCTATTCATCCTTGGTTTCATTCTTGGGTTCTTGATGATAAAGGCCCGTTACTGCCTAGAGATCCATGCTTTCTTTTTCAAGGACGTGTCAAAGATCTTATTCTTAATGGTTCTTGGGACATTCCTACCCTCATGAGATGGTTTGATGTCAATTATGTCCAGCGCATCCTGGATACTCCAATTCATCATCATTTACACCAAGACCAGCCCATTTGGCCTTTTACTACTAATGAAAATTTTTCTTTGAAATCTGCCTACAGGTTTCTGGCTGAGTCGAGGCTTCCTCCGGGCTCATCAAATCAGGGGATATGGCGTAAATTATGGCATCCAACAGTGGCCAAATTTCTCCCATCAAAGATTATTTTCTTTTTATGGAAGATCCTCTCCGGTAACCTTCCTACAAATCTTAAAATCAATAGAAGATGCCCTTACATTAACCCTCTCTGTTCAGTTTGCACTCTGGCTGAGGAGTCTCCGGACCATCTCTTTCTGCTATGCCCCCACAGCAGGGCTGTCTGGATGTTATCACCTTTCGAAAATAACAGCTCTTGGGGTACTATGACCATTTTTTTCTCTTTTGGACGTATGGCTTTCCTGGTTACTTTCTAAAAATCATCCTCTGTCCAATTTGGCAGTTCTGGCTCTATCTATTGTCTGGCATATTTGGAAATCGCGTTGTCTATTTTCTTTCCAACATAAGATGGTCCGGCCTCATGCTATTTATAATGAAGCAATGTCTACAATGCAGTTCTATGTAACTCATGCGCCTAACTTATCTCTTGCTGCTCCTTTGGGCTGGACACCCCCCCTTCTTAATATGTTTAAGATCAATGTGGATGCCGCTACTTCAGCCTGTGCAGGCGCCATTGCTTTTTTGGTTCGGGACGAAGCTGGTCAGGTGGTCTTTTGGCGTACCACTCTACTATCTACTAGCAGAGTGGAGATTCTGGAGGCGGAGGCTATTCTCCAAGCTTGTACCTGGGCGTCCAGCTCGACCCGGAATGTACATATTGAAAGCGATGCTGAAGCTATCGTAAAAGCTATTACAGGTTCTGGTCCGATTCTTGGCGGTCGGCACACATCATTCAAGATTGTTCTTCAATCTTATCTGTTTCTACTCATATTTCTCTTTCTTTTGTCCGTCGTGATTGTAACAGAGCGGCTCATCTCCTTGCTCGTTGGGCTATACATTCTGACTCTGTTTCTGAGTTACTGTATCCTCATCCTCTTCCACCCCATATTTCTTACCAACTTTGTATGGACATGCCAGGTTAATGATTGTGTTTCTTCTTTTGTTCAAAAAAAAAAAAGTTAGAGCATGTATATCCTTGCTTGATTCAATAAAAACTTTTCATTTAACTATACAGCTAAGTATGCATCTTAGAATTTAACTATTTACCAGATCGGATCTTTATTAAATAAGTACTTATCTATAGTTTTCCTTTACAGAATTTAATTAGGGATGAATAATTAATCATATGGTTCCCATCAAAGAAATTAAGTAGAGCAAAATCATGTTTAACTCTAACTTAATTAAATGAAATTTTATGTTGTATTTGAACAGTGCTTGAACTCTATATAGGGAGACAGCAACTAACTGGTATCAAATTGGGAACAAGATAAACCGGAATGAAAGTCTCAACCACCCGTCAGGCTGCTGTCAAGTACCATGTAAGCATAGATAAATTAGTTCTGAATGGGTCAGATTCTACAACAGAATTGTTTGTTTGTTTGTTTTTCTTCTGACTTAGACAAAGGTTAAATTTTTAAAATATACATTTCAATTAGATTGTGACGGTCCATTTCATTCTGATTTTCATCATATTTACATGTCATAATTTTTGTAATTTATTTATTTTTATTTGATCATAATATTTGTTTTCAGATATACATGTGTGCATATATATGTATACATACATGTCAAAATGGCAGAAACAGAAACGGAATGGCTACATATGGAAAAGTTTCCATGTATTATGAAATTTCACCATCGTATCTAGCTAAGTCCATGGGTGATAGGGATTAAAATAATCATGACTATTTATTGATCTCGAATATCGTAATTTATCTTGAGTGCGTCATTGTGTACTTTATATTTAGTCTACTTACATATTACTTCTATATATGTTCTTTTTACATGCGATTTGTGGAAGGGAAGGTAAGATGATAAATGCCTTACAATCACGTGAATATGTTTGGAAAAATAAAATCGACCACTTACATGACATTTATCCAAAAATCTGTCCATGTTTAGAGGACTCATGTATGTTTAAAAATAAAATTTATAACTTGTAGAATACTATAGTCACTAATATGCATTCTATTTATCCTTGGTTAATTAGTGTGGCATATTATACCTTACTGACATGGTATGTGCCTCGTGCTAGAAAATAATAAAATATGTTAGTTTGTTTAAAATATGCTAGTATATCTTTGTATGATTCACGATGTCTCATATAGGGAAAGGACAATTATTGGGTACGTGTACGTAGGTAAAACTCTAACTTTTGATTAAGAAAAATAACGACATCGTATGTATGTTTCGTCTAGAATAGGATTTGTCTTGAAATTTTCCCGATTTATGATTATTCTTTTATGATATCATGCGTGCTTGTGAGCAGATGAAATGAGTATGCATATGTGATATTTTTGACAATGCTAATAAGTAAGAGTTGTTGTTGGGAGACGATTGAAATGTGACTCATCTCAATCTTTGACATTTTTAGATAATAAGGTTTAGTGTAAAGAAGCATGGCGATTTGAAATCAAAAGAGTTAGATGAATGGTAACTTCATAATTTGAATTGGTACTTGAGTTACTTAGATTGTAAATTTATAATAATATTCGGGTATAATCAATTGAGTTATTATATCATATTTGTTGTTATCTTTCCGTTTTCAAATTTATGGATGCTAAGATTACTTTTTTCGATTACGTCGCCGGATATATCTGTTCAATAGGGTGCGTGACAATGCTTCTCTAACTCAACTTATTTATTTTAGTCGGGTTTCGATTTTTTGATGTTAAGAGTTGCTTATGTTCGAATTTAAGTGGTGTAGTTATTTATTTATTTAATCAAGTCAAAATTGAGTACCAACTCAAATAGTACTTGATTCAAACTTGGCTTCCATTTGTTTTGACTCAAGAGGTTTATTCGGTCAAAGGTGAAGAAAATTAGACTGTTTGATAATAGTTCTAAATTAGTCTCTAATTCATCACTTAGGTGTTAATAAACGTATTAAAAATAAGTTATATAGCTTAGATTTTTATTTTTTAGATGTAATTCTATGTGAAGAATGGAAGTAACGTACATAATATATCTTCAGCTAAATACTAAACTCATTAACTTGTTAACCTCTTAATCAAATTATACATTTAATTTTATCATGAATTATGTGGGTTAGATATGAAATTAAGAGTTCATTATTTTTAAATTAAGTAAAAACAAACGTGACGTCAGTATAAACTTGATATACCTTTTCATGAAATTGAAACCCTAACTTAATATAAATTTATTTATAAATTTTAAACTTGAAATCATTTATAAAATTCAATATAAATTTAAACATAAAAATTTTAAATTTTAAATTATTTAATTAACATTATACAGATAAAAAATTTAATATTTCTTTGTAATTTAATTTCAAATAAAATAATTGGTCGAATATTTAAAAAATTAGTCGGTAATTTTTTATTTTTTTTTGCCGAAGATCTTCTCAAATTTAACCGTCTGAGTTATTTTTCCTATTCAAACTTACTCATTTAACATGATAAATGACTCGGAAATTCTTATGGTGCACCAATGCACTGACACGTTTGCACTCCCGCCGCCGTTCCAGAAAGGTGCTTCCTACCTAAAACTAAAAGGATAGTATCCGTTGAGAGATACTGATAGCTACTGCTTTATATGGGGACAAAAAGCTATATATATTTATGTGTATATATATAGAGACAGAGACCATAGAAGAAATGACTCACGAGGCAATTTGGCTCTCTCTCTCGGAAAGACGTCATACAGTTTCTCGGCGCTTACCGACCCTTTTCATTGAGCCGTCGGCTGGGGTGTCTTTTAAGAGTGTATTAAACATTTTCACCTGCATAATATTCATGTATTGCAAGGAGGTACATTTTCTGGGCGCTTATCAAGTCAAATTTCAGACCCACTGTATGTCAATTCTAACATATTGCTTGCATCTAGAATTACAATTGACGTTGTCGAATACCTTTGTTCAGTTACACTGTTAGGCACTCCTATCACTGTTCGTTTTTCAAATTGAATTGATAAAAATCATTTATATATTTGATTAATAATATCAATTTTAAAATTTGTGATGAAAACATGTTATATAATAAAAATGCTAACTTGTATCAATTTCAATATTGATGCCTGTTTGATTAGAGTTTAATTTTTGGTATATTAATATTTTCAAGTGTTGAAGTATCAATATCAAAAATAATGCAAGTTGTCAACTTGTATTACATAATATGTTTTGTTTACATTATAAATTATAAAATTGATTGAATTAACCAAACACTTCTTAATAGTTCTTATCAATATCAATTTTAAAATTAATAACGACAGAGATACCTAATAGTGTTACAAACCATCGCATAAATCTTTAAAAATATCATATATATTATGATTTTTAAAACTCTAACCAAATAGCCCACAAGTCCATTAGAACCGGAAACAATCCAAATGGAGTATACGGTCATGAATGCGAACAGCACATTACCACTGTTTTTTGGACGATGAAGTGGTGATGTTTCTTGTTCTACCCTCGTCCGTTTCTTCAAGAATTTTAATGGACTCTATCATCTAAATTTATATTTATGTCGTATTTGAGTTCGACCCGGCCTGGCCACCCCATCCCTGCCATGACGACGTTCACGTCCCTGAACCAGATCCGTCGTCGTGATCCGAATCTAAAGAACAACACCAAAACCGGATCCGCGATTCTCTACGCCATCGGATCCGATGGGGCTCAGAACAGGTCAGACACGACGAGGCTCCCAACCGTCTACAGACCTGTAGACACGGTTACGAAATGCAGGAAATTTGCAAAACTTTTTTATCATATAATGATCGGCAAAAACAGTATAGAATACACAGGCGCAAGTACCTTGGGGGGGGTGAGTAACTTTGTCAATTTACTTTCCCCTATAGTTGACACTTGACGGATAATTTAAGGCGGGGGAGCAGCGACCCTCAAGATGCCAGATAATTCAAGATTTGAGCATCTTCTTGTAGTCTTGGAATGTGCCAGGGTACGGTGCAACCCTGCCCTCGGAGACGGCCCAGAGCTCACCGACGCTTCCTGATATGAGATGTTCATCGTGGCTCACCTGCAACCCAAAAGAGAGACGACCATCATGCCCCGAGGTGAGGATCTTGGGAATCATCGGAGAGAATAAATGGACAACGGCATACCATGAGAACCCCTCCCTGAAATAGGACAAGTCCCTGGATGAGTGCCTCCACGGCATCCAAATCCTGTAATGGATAGAGAGATTATTTATGTTCGTTCTTTTCTCGATTAGATTGGGGTGCGAAACGCGTTCACATATACATAACAGTATTCCCTACCGTCTCCTACAGAGTTTGTTCAAGCATTCATCGGTTGCAGTTTCACTGGTTAGTGTGGTCAAATCTGATTGTACGAAGGTTTAGTATCTCATTTATGATTTCAAATATAAAATGACTAATAGTGTTCAGTTGCATTATAAATTGAGTTTTCATTACAAGTCTATGTTTTTGTAATAAACTTTGGTAAAAGAGGTGTTCGGCAACTATTACAATTTATGTTTTTAAAAAGATTTCCTTCTTGGACAAAGAAAAAAGTCAGATATCCTCTTTTTCTTATCATGTGTTCTCCCACATCTTTTGGTCATGCATGGCTCTCACTCTTTTTTGTTATCACATCTTCCCAAACATGTTCAAGGCAAGGCTAAGGAACATTAACAAGATGAAACAGAGTTACAAAGAGAGGTTCTTATAAATTCGGGATAACTACATTGTTTCTCCTATCATGACAGAGATAAACCTACTTAACAGTTAACATGATTGTATTGTCATTTTCTGTTGTATTGTCGCCTCTATTTCTCTTTACTAAACCTTCTGCATTGCTATCAAATATCAAAATCAATATAATGATCAATAAGCAACACTAGAAAATAAGAAAAGATAGCTTCCACTTACAAGATGATTGGATGGTTCATCAAGTAAAATAATGTGCGGCTTTTTAAATGTGATTTTTGAGAAAGCAACCCTACTTTTCTGACCACCTGCAATATTGTAAACGCTTGATAAAACATATAAAACATCCGGTAAACGAAAGACATTGAAATCCAAACATAACCATATCCAGTCCAAGTTAGCCTAGTTAAATGCTTCATGCATACCTGATAAGGTGTACATTGGCTGAAGTGCCAAGTTTCCTGTAACACCAAAAGAACCCAAATGGGCTCTAAGCTTCTGCTCAGGCACACCCTGCACGAGCCAAGCTCAAGTGAGTTTGCTAATGTTTTTTCCATGTCTCAAGAAAAGGAACAAAGAAACAGGCTTCTTTAGCAGGGTGGAAGGGTAAATAAAAAACATTACTGAATTAAATACTCCTCCACGAGACTATTTCTAAGTTTTAACTATCTTCTGCCACTTGAAAAAGTATTAGTTCTATTACACTACCCACAGTATGTCAAAGATAAGGGTGCAAGCATACGACATGTACTATTAAATGCCAGCTTCGAACAATAACATCAGTTTTTCATGAATCGTGGAAACAATCTTAAAAACTAGCGACATTCACTTGATCGAGGGCCCGAGGCTAATGGCTCTTCATCATTTGTTTGACAGCCAGATTAATACTTACTATCAAGAGAGGCAATGGACAGAACTGTCCCGCAGGTTGGCAGGTTCAGCCAGTCACAGGCCAACTTATGGGCTAGAGATCTCAGTATGCAGACCTTAATCGGACAGCAATTTGGGCAGATGCAAACCTAGGGCTTCACTTACGTAGCCTCACCTCCACAGTCAAGACTACCACTTCCTCCGCTCTTCCTTAACAGCTGCCTATCTTCCACTTTCTTTAGTCCTCTTTTATGTTGGATCCCAGTACTTTTTCTGGTTAAGTAAGCAAGTTTCCAATCTGCTTTGTGGCAGCACAGCATTGAGGAATAGGTATTCCTTGAACAAAAACAGTCAAAATCTTCTTAAACAAAGTCTGGTTATGTTCAAGTCACATTTTGGCAGCATTTTCTCAAGTATGTTGATCAGCTTTCCTAATGTTATCAACATCTAATTATTGGAAACTAAGTTGCAAATTTAAGTCAACAAATGACCAAAGACATAAACAAATTAAATCAAATCTTAAACTAAAAAAGAAAGAAAGAAGAAGATCAATGAACCCAAACTGAAAGTTTGATTAAGTTCAACCAAATTCCATCTCATAAGACCATGGAGATATGTCTTCCAGCTTTGTGTTTATGTGGATGAATGACTTCCGTTCGATATGTTGTTGTGACGGTTAATCAAAAGTGTTTGAGTATTTGCTCGATGTAATTAACACTGGAATATCGCAAGTCCGGTGGAGAGAGGTCAAAATTTATTTTCAAAGAACTCAGAAAACCTCACAAATCAAATTGTGATTCAGGTCATCTAAGTGGTGGGTGATACTCATGTCGACACTTAGCAAATCTGTGTAACCATCGGTGTTCCTATAAAATAATATCACATCAAATTAGCTATTACTCCTATGAATACCACATATTTTCATAGTAGCCAATGTTAGCCCAAAAGAAAGAAAAGAATTTCATAAAGGAATTCTAATTCCAACAAAAATTTCTTAATTTTCTTTTACAAAAGAGAGATGAAAAAACGAGATTTCAACAGCAATATATGAAACAAACTAAACAAGCTCAGTTTGAGAATGTTGCAGCGATAAAAGAGATGGAAAGAAGAAATAATCACATTGGTATTTCTTCCAATCTTTCAGATGCAAGCACTAAAGGCATTGACACATAAATTGTTTGTGATCTGGCATCTACGCCTCTTCATATGAGAGGTCTTATGAACAAATTTATTAGACAAAATCTAGAAGTGTTCAAAGAATGTGTGAAGGACGAGAAACACTTTAAGGAAGAGAGTAGTAAAATTGTGCAATATATTGCTTGATGGATGTATCAAACATGTATTATTTTCAACAATGTACGGTTGAATAATTTTCAAACTATGTTGCAAGTAATTGGGCAATTTGGCCCCGGGTTTGAAGAGTCCAACGTATCATAAAATTCGTGAAAACCTACTTATAAAAGAGATTGAAGGAACTTGTAAATTAATTGAAAAGGAAAAATAAGTTGGGTATGCCTGGATAGATAGAAGGGGGAGGACATTGATAAAATTTTTGGACACTTACAGGTACGTCTTTTTAAAATTTGTGGATGCATATTTACAAGTTAAAGATAAAACATTGTTGGCTGACTTGTTGACAACATTGTGGTAGAAGTTGACCCAAAAAATGTCATCCAAATTGTGATTAATAATGAGGCCAATTATGTAATCGTATAGAGACTGTTAATGTCTATGTGTCCTCGTTTATTTTGAACACCATGTGCTATTCATTACATTGACTTGATGTTAGAAGATACTGCTAAGTTATCAGGCATGGGACCAAAATTTTATAGGAGTATTAAAACAATTGTTAGATTGTTCTTTTTAGGTGAGTCGATGAGTCTATAAATATATTTTACTATTTTTTTAATATTTGTTAAGTATGTCCAGATCTGTAAATAGTACTTCTTGTTGTCCTTCTTTGTAATAAGCCACCTCTTATATAAAGGGGCATCGACCAGTTATTGAAATAGAGAAGAGAAGAATTGGAATTTTTGGATCATTTCCCGGGAGTCTCCCGCATACCGTAGTGTAGCGTAGGGTAGTCTCATAGTTTAACGTAGATTTGGTAGTGAGAGCATAGTGTAGTGGCAAGGCTTCGGCCCGATCATCTCCCTCCGACGATGACTAGCGCCGTTCCCCTTCCTCCTTCAACATTCCTCCCTTGCTCCTTTCCCGGTCCTTTTCTTCTTCGATCTGACACATTGACAGCAACCTGTTCAATAGATCTGGAAGGTGGATCAACATTGTCTTTTTCGGTATCAGTCGATGGCAGCGGTGAAGACCACTCTGGCGATCCCTGGAGTCGTCGTCCATTCCGCACAGTCATCTCATCGACGATCCCGTTCTTCTTCATTGTCTTCCTACGACGCCGAAAGAGCCGTGACGTAAATAGTTCCGAGCATCGGCAAAGGGTTCCCAGGTCTTGAAATAGCAGATCTGGTGGTTCCTCAACGTCGGCGATGCAACGACATCTAGATCTGTCAGATCTGAACGGCAGAGGTGAGTTCGGATCTGAACTGGCATTTTCGACAGCAACCGGCGGCGATCCCCAGAAACAACAGCCTCGGTCATCCTCGTCCTCACGCCTCCTTCACGTGAATGAAAAAATCAGTTGACTCCAGAAGCTTCCTGGGAGCCGCTCGGGACCTGTTTCATCTTCATCGCACCCTCGGATATGCATAGATGCTGCTCTGCATCATCCCGCGACAGCCCTTGTTGGATTTTCACCACGCCACACCGTGAAAATCGGCGGATGGTTCTGCTTGCTAGCGTGAGAATGCTCGTGTTGTCTCCTATCGTCCCCGCGCCACATCCTTTGCGAGTTGTCCAGAAGTTTTCGCCACACGCATATGCATGCCCACCCACGAACGAGCACCGTCTTCCACACGCACGTGCAACCATCCGTTCACATGCGCAGCTCACATGGGCACGATCAGCGCGGGAGCATGCCATGAATTCCTTCAATGGACCACTGGTTGCTGACGACACCCCTTTTGGGTTGGTTTAACGATGGAGTCGTGGGCCCATAAGCCACAGGCTCAAATTAGTCCCCATTTGATGGAATAAATAGAATTCTGGTGTTTAAAATTCGGTTTAGGCATTTTTAGTTGGTTTTAGTCCGTTTAAAATTTGATTTGAATGTTTAGTCATTTTATTCCAGTTTTAGTTGATTTGTCTTGCATCACATCAAGTCTAAAATTATGCATGCAAAATATGTCATTATATTTATTTATGTTCGTACAAAAATCCTCACAATGATGAGAAAGCTTACGAATGACAGAAATTTGTGTAAGACAACTATCACAAGATTTGTCACAAATTATCTAAACTTAAAGAGCCTAACAACTATAAAAATGAGTTGAGAATGATGTTCACCATTGAAGATTAGACATCTAACAACACGAGATGAGCTAAACAAATTGAGGGGTGAAATCATTTTGAAAACTACTTTCTAAAAAGGTGTAACTTATGCTTTGTCTATTTTCAAGATTCTCATGCTTATATTGTGCTTAGTTGATGGTGAAAGACCTGCTATAGGTTACATCTATGAAATAATGGACAATGTAAAGAAAGGCATTAAGAATATCTTGGAAGGTAAGTTGTAAACGTATGGACTAATTTAGGATAATATTGATAGGTGATTGGACAATCAACTCTATTATCCATTGCAAGCAACAAGGTATTATCTTAACCCTTAATTTTATTATTTAAATCCTGCCATTGAGAGTGATGGTGAAAATAAGCAATGATTAAATGATTGTATTAAGAAACTTGTTGAATCTCCTAAAGAGCAAGATTTGATTATAAATTAACTGGTTGCATATAGAGATTCTTAGGTGTTCTTTGGCAGAGACATAGCAATTAGACAAAAAACATCCACTCCAAGGACGGTGTGTCCTTTTTAATAATTCTACATTTGATATGTCACACGTATTTTAAAGTCAATAATGTTTTTTTTTCTTGTAGCAAATTGAAATTGGGAAAGTAAAGTTCCTTAATTACAAAAAATGGCCATTAGAATATTAAGTATTACATGTAGTGCATCTAATTGTGAACGCAACTGGAGTATCTTTGAAAACGTAACTTGGACAATTCTAAAATCCTTTTATAGACTGAATATTCCTTATGACATTTATGCATCGAAATTTTGATCTATTTCTTATAGTTTCACACGAAGGAAGAAAATAAGTTAGAACAAAAAAAAACTTTGTGTGTGATAAATATAATCAAGGACTTCGAGATCGACATTTTAGAATGAAGATGTTAAATCTTGATTCAATATCTTTGGATGAGGACAATGAGTGGATTACTAGAGAAAACAATGATGTTGCGCATAAAGGCGAGGAGCTTAAATGGAGGAATGTTGAATTAGATGCTGAAATTGAGGAAGAAGAAAGTCCAACCACCCGGGCATTGGCTTCTAAAAGGTGAAGGGTTGACAAAGGAAAGCAGTTGGTGGCCATTGATGAGGACGACATCTCTTTAGATGAGAAAATTCAACTTAATGATGATTCTGACAACAATTGATGAGATGAGACTTAAGAGTTATTTTATGTTGTCTACTTGGACATTGAACTATTCTATGTTGTTGGCATAGACATTGTGTTATTTTATGTTGTTCTTTTGAACTTGTTATTTATTTTTTTACACTTGTTATTGTTAGTTGTTTTGAACTTCTTGTTGACAAATTAATGTAACACCAAACTTGTTTCAAACATTGCTTCAAAAATGTATGTCTTTTTCGGTGTTATTATTATGTTTCTTTGTTATATCTCTTATGTTGTTATATTTTTATGTGGTGGCTATTGTTACATCTTGTATGTTCTTATATTTTTCATGTTGTTGTCTTTTATGTTTTGATTGCATACATAGTTATCAAATATTTGCTGCATTTTTATGAGTATTTCATGTATTTTTATAAGTATTACCTGCATTGCTTTCATTTTTAGATAACAACCAGATGCACTATTATTATAAATATTTAATAATATTAAAAAATTACTTGCATTGGGTGCGTAAGGCACCTAGGGTGAGGCAAGGACCCCCAAGCGGCCTCACGCCTCTAACAACATAACCCATTACATCCACAACTATTACAAGAAGCTATTTTATGATGAAGATGGACACCATCCATTAATTGCCTCCATTTTGCTTCTTTATCCACTGAAGATTACAGACTTATTTTAGATAAATTCTCCATGGAAGAGAAAGTGGGTGTCCCAAATGTGTTCCAATAAATCTCCAGGACCGGACAATTTCTCCATGAGGTTTTTCAACATTTCTGGAATATAACTAAAGATTTAGCTGCTGCTTTGATAAAGATCCAAGAGAATCCTCAGCTTACCATATTCTTTAATTCTAGCATTCTAAAGTTAATCCCGAAGAAGCGGCATTTGAACTGCAGGATTACCACACTATCAGTCTTCTCAATGGAGTATGCAAAGCTTTCACTAAAGTTTTGAATAATAGATTGCAATTGGTCACATATAAATTGGTGGATAACTAACTCCCAATCAGCCTTTTTAAAGGAGTAGATGATACTCTAATTTTTTACGATGGTTCATGAAAACATTCCTGTAGGGCGAGAAAGGAACGTTTGTCAAACTAGATTTTGAAAACACACGGTAAAATTAATTGGAATTGGTTCCTTGAGGTGCCGATATTGATCAGGTTACCAGAAACATGTAGTGCCTAAATTGAGGGCTTCACCTCAGATGCCTATATTGACATTCCATGTCACAAAATTTAAATAAACAAATAAATACTAACTTCCTTTTTATAATCAAGTTTTACACAATAAACTGAAGAAATTAGTAATAGTCAGACTTATTCTACATATTTCTATCACACAATACAAACACTTTTTGATGCGGGACAAACCGGCTAATCCGGGCTAAACCGAACGAAAACGACTTAAAACCGGCGCTAATCGCCCTAAACAGACCCTAACGAACCCAAAATGAAATGACCCGGACTCGAACCGGTCCAAACAGACCCGAAACGACCCCGAACCGAGTCGAACCTGCTTGAACCGGCCAAAACCGGCTCAAAACTGGGTGAGCCGGGCTGAACCGGCCGGTTCAGGCGTTGAACCGGCCTGAACCGGGTCAAAACCCGGTCGAACCGGTCTGGGGGGCTGATCCGGGCCGCGGACCGGCCGAGCGAGCCGTTGTGGCCGCGTGACCGCGGGCGAGCGCGAGGGAGGGGGGGCTCGTGGCGGCTTCCGCGGGTGCATCGCGGTGGTCACGTGGCTGATCCCGCGACCGTCAGCCACTAGTCCTCGTGGCAGCATCGGGACGGCGCGCGTGAGCGCGGGGAGTCGCGACAAACGGGGCAGCGCGTCGCGGCGTCGTCGCCTTCGCCGTCTTCGTCTCCCGAGCGCGTGTCATCGTCGCCTCCGGCCAAGGCCACGCGCAGGCGGCGGGGCCGACGGAGCGGAGGGCGGGCGTCGTCATCCTCCGTAGGCACTCGGCGTAGGCGGGACAGGGGGAGGAGCAGGCGCGTCGGCGTCGGCGTCGCCGTCGTGCGGGCACCGGCAGAACGCGGACGGCGGAAGCAGGGGAGGGCCGCTCGCGTCGTGCCGTCCGGTCGAAGCCGAAGCCGCATCGTCGTCGTCTCCGCCCGGATGAAACGCGCGGTGGAGCAGCGGAGGGAGGGGGATCCGGGGATCGCCGGATCCTCCTCCCACTTCACCGTCTTCTTCTTCTATTTCTTCCTCTTCTTCTGCTCCTTCGTCTGCAACCGTGAGGAAGGGAAGGTCCGCCGCGCTCATTGAGGAGGGAGACCGCCGAAAGCGGAACACGGGGAAAGCCGACCGAATGCGCCGTTGATGTCGAACCAAGAGAAGGAAGAGGGGGAACGGCGCGGAGGCCGGAGGATGAGGAGGGAGAGATATCGGCGCACCTCGCCGGATCCGGAGGGTGGAAGGGAGACCGGGGAACCTTCCCGGAGGTGAAGGAGAAGCCGGCCTCATGCCGGGGGTGGGGAGGAACTGGGGCCGCAGCCCCCTACGCGGGAGGAACACAGACCCGAGAGGGTTTCCAAAAATCACTTGTATTGTTTTTTTTTTGTATGTACATCGGGTGCCCCTTTTTAAAGAGGGAGAAGACCTAATTAAAAGAAAACACCCACTAAGACTTCTATTTACAGACCTGTCCTCGTAGGGACACAAATAAAAGAAAACTCTAATATTTATCAAAATATGTCCCCATCATTCTCTCCGACCGGGAGGAAACTCGACCTCGAGTTTCAATCCGATTTATTTATATATGGTCGGAAATGCCCAAGACTCGGCTCGTGAGAACGAGCCGAAACCGCTCTGATACCAAACTGATGCGGGACAAACCGGCTAATCCGGGCTAAACCGAACGAAAACGACTTAAAACCGGCGCTAATCGCCCTAAACAGACCCTAACGAACCCAAAATGAAATGACCCGAACTCGAACCGGTCCAAACAGACCCGAAACGACCCCGAACCGAGTCGAACCTGCTTGAACCGGCCAAAACCGGCTCAAAACTGGGTGAGCCGGGCTGAACCGGCCGGTTCGTGCGTTCCCCGGCCTGAACCGGGTCAAAACCCGTCGAACCGGTCCGGACCCGGTCGGAACCGGTCTCCGGCGGCTGATCCGGGCCGCGGACCGGCCGAGCGAGCCGTTGTGGCCGCATGACCGCTGGGCGAGCGCGAGGGTGGGGGGCTCGTGGCGGCTTCCGCGGGTGCATCGCGGTGGTCACGTGGCTGATCCCGCGACCGTCGCTGCCACTAGTCCTCGTGGCCGCATCGGGACGGCGCGCGTGAGGCGAGTCGCGACAAACGGGGCAGCGCGTCGCGAGCGTCGTCGCCTTCGCCGTCTTCGTCTCCCAGCCGCGTGTCATCGTCGCCTCCGGCCGAAGGCCACGCGCGGGGCGGCGGGGCCGACGGAGCGGAGGGCGGGCGTCGTCATCCTCCGTAGGCGCTCGGCGTAGGCGGGACGGGGGGAGGAGCGAGGGCGCGTCGGCGTCGGCGTCGCCGTCGTGCGGGCACCGGCAGAACGCGGACGGCGGAAGCGAGGAGGGCCGCTCGCGTCGTGCCGTCCGGTCGAAGCCGAAGCCGCATCGTCGTCGTCTCCGCCCGGATGAGCCGCGCGGTGGAGCAGCGGAGGGAGGGGGATCCGGGGATCGCCGGGATCCTCCTCCCACTTCACGCCGTCTTCTCTTCTATTTCTTCCTCTTCTTCTGCTCCTTCGTACGCAACCCGAGGAAGGGAAGGTCCGCCGCGCTCGTGGAGGAGGGAGACCGCCGAAAGCGGAAGACGGGGAAAGCTAGCCGAATGCGCCGTTGATGCTCGAACCGAAGAGAAGGAAGAGGGGAACGGCGCGGAGGCCGGAGGATGAGGAGGGAGAGATATCGGCGCACCTCGCCGGATCCGGAGGGTGGAAGGAGAGGGGAACCTTCCCGGAGGTGAAGGAGAAGCCGGCCTCACGTGCGGGGTGGGGAGGAACTGGGGCCGCAGCCCCCTACGCGGGAGGAACACAGACCCGAGAGGGTTTCCAAAAATCACTTGTATTGTTTTTTTTTTGTATGTACATCGGGTGCCCCTTTTTAAAGAGGGAGAAGACCTAATTAAAAGAAAACACCCACTAAGACTTCTATTTACAGACCTGTCCTCGTAGGGACACAAATAAAAGAAAACTCTAATATTTATCAAAATATGTCCCCATCACTTTTACATGTGTAACTACAGCATAAAAATCAAATTACTAGTTGCATCTTGTAGATTAAATGAGAAGGAAATTATTTAAGGCATGTGCTTTAGTGGAATTGTCATAGAATTCTAACTATCTAACTTCCCAAAATTTTTACTCGTTGACATTGTAGATGTTGTAAGTTAACCAATATTCAAAAACTGTTCTATATCATCCAGGATGCATGGTTGCAAGAAAGAAATGGGTCAGCGTCAGGTAAACCAAAACTATTTAGATGGAACCATGAAAAGCAGTGCTCAATTCTTTAAAAAATTAAGGTAAATGAAGAATTAACATTTGTGAAAAGCTTTAGCATATCTTTGAACTCGTTAGAAATCATGGATCCCTCTGCTATAAAAGAAAGTAAAACTCTCTTGGCTAAGTAAAACATCTAAGCTACGTTGCCTTGCACATAACAAAACCAACGAAGTCTTAAATATTGTAACAGTACAGGACACAAACTTACAGGGTAGCATCGCATCATATAAAGAAGAGGATTTGATGACAAATCAAGCCCATCAACATGGTGCTGACTAAATACAGCCATGCGAACCTACAAAAAGATCACTGACATAAGATCCTTCATGTTCATAAGCTATCTAGCAGAGACAAGAAATTCAATATAATGTTGCTAAGAAGTGGCATGAAAAGTAACTTTTCAAGTTGAGGCATATTTTGCTCATTACTAGGACAACTAGAGTAAACTAGTGAAAGGATTTTTTATGCATATACCCCTGTAATTAGCCCTAATTGCTTCTACAGTCCGATAAATACTGATGCATCTTGTATAGTCACAAAATTGCGAAAAACACAAAAGTCATTGCTGCCAAAAGCATTTCCTAAGCTGTAAGTAAACTTGTATGCCCCCCCCCACATCAGCTCCCATCTCCTCCCCCTCCCACAAACTCTGTTCTTTCTCGTCCGGTAGAGGGGGGCAAACGCTGACAACTTCTGGGAACATGTAACCAAAGGAATCCCTCAAGATTCTCTATCCTCACAGAAGTGAGATAACCAATGGTGATACCTCAGTTCGTGTCCCCAGTTTTCTACCGAATATAAATAATTAGATAACATCTTCTCTTTGAGTGCAGGTCACATCCTCCCATTTAGATCAAATCTACATGTTAAATGTTGACATTTGTATCTAACTTAATATTGTTGCGAAGTATATACTTCTATAATAATTTTATTGTCTGAAATGGGAATAATTATTTATGTTGTTGGGAATAATCATAGATACTTCCAATACTCACCCTCCTAAGCCCTTCATGTTTCAGGATTTGGACCAGATCTTGGGGCATCAAGAAGAGCAGCCTAGAAAGAAAAAAATTACGCACTTATTTTTGCTTAATTTTGGTGCAGCCAACGGATAATAGGTTGCATGACTTGATCTTTGGCATCCCATCAACAGTTGTGTTATCTTAGCAAGTTGTTGATTGAACTGTCCTCCAAATGATAGTTGAGTTGTATGCCCCATTGAGAGCCCAAATACGATGGCATGTATTGATGTATATGAATACTACGTTAAATAGAGGGTGTTTATAAAGAACTAGAGCTGTAGATTTTGCAGTTGTTGCAACAAATTCGCTGCCTTTTGATACATTAGAAATTTTCCTGTTACAAACATGTTTTTTGGGAGCTAAGTCTAGTCATGTGTGTGATATGAATGACGCCCAGGCAAGTGGATATCTGTCATGAAGGAACTTATATGTAAGCTCCTAGTATGCAAATGGTAGGTTAAATCATAGTTTTCAAGGCGATCAAGATGACAAAAGCAGCATAGTACCACCTTCTTGATTAGGCGACAAGACTAGACATTAGACGACATCTTTCTTCATGGTAAAATTGATACTTTAGTAGATATGAGTGACATAATACATAAAAAAGTAATAAATAGATATGTCAATATGTGAGTCAATTAATAATATAAAGTGCGAAGTTAAATAGACTAAGTGACATGAATACCCTATTAGAATTACACAACTTAATATCAATACATGTTTAGTATTAACTATTAGTATATATCCATGGAATGACTTAATCCTATTTATTATTCTATCATAATATCTACTTGTAATAAATTAACTATTAGAAGTAACCATTTTTTAATTTAATACTTTAGTCAAAATCACTCAATTAAGTGGTATTGATACTTAATTAGTATTAACCATTAGTTAATTTGACAAGGCAAGTGTCTGATCGGATGCTCCCGTAGGGACCACATTGCCTTGCTAAGTGAGGAGTGCCTAGTTGCCTAGATGGCACCACGAAAATAACAGATTTAACTTATCAAAACCATGTACCAGTTGGCCATGTGATGCGGGACGACACAATGGAACCGGGCTAAAACACTATGAAAACGCTGTTAGAAAGATAAAAACAAAATAAAAGAGATCAAAATGAAGTGAACCGAGACAAAACCCAGTTTGAAATGGCATCAACCAGGCTGAACTGCCCAGTTTAGGCACTAAACTGGCCTGAACTAGTCCAAGAATTGGGTCCGGACCCGGTTGGACGGGCTGTGCTTAAACCCCTAGGGAAGGGGTGGTCATGGCAGCCCAGGATGGCATCCAAGATAGGGTGTTGAGGCCGCTCAGTGGGCATCCCCCAATAGTGTGAAAGCAGTCTCTGACAAGAGTTGTGGTTGTCGCATGGCACTTCCGACGATGCCTGAAGACGGACCTTGGGCGAGGGTCGTGGTGGCCGGAGGTGGCTTGTAAGTGCCGAGGTGCGTTAAAGGAGCCAGCAGGTCGTGCGCGCGGGGCGGGAGGAGGGGGATCTTTGTATGTTACAATCACCCTCGTTGTCCAGTAAAGCAAGTCAAAGTAGAGTAGAGCAGGTGGTGCATGGTTAGCACCCTCACGTGGCCAAAGGGAGATGAAAGAGGTCGACAAGGCCACGTGACCCCTTTGCCGTAACCATGGTTTTCCATCTCGCCGAGATCTCGCGAGATCTCGCGAGAATCTCAGTCTCTCCAAGGGGCCGAGATACGAGATCGCCGAGATCTCACCCCATGTAGATTGGTCTATAAAGAATTTTTCTCGGTCGATTTGTGACTACTCTACGTCCCGTTTATGATAGTGTAAACACATTTGATATATTTCACTATCACTTATACTATCACATGAAAATGTGTTACAAATTTAATATCATATTAATATTTAAATAAGATTGTGTACAAGTTTAAATCTTTTAGAAGCACGAAGATCAAATTTTTGGTATTGAAAGTGCTTTGTAATTGTTCATTCACACAGTTGATATACAAAATGTGTTATATATTTTCATGTAAATTCATTTATGTACTCATATTTTTATAAGATATTATGTTATATTTCATACATATATACATTTTGATCCGAGATCCGATCTCCCGAGATTTTTCCGAGATCTCTTCGAGATCTCCTCTCTTTCACCCTCCCGAGACGAAGTCGAGAACCGAGATGGCAATCCTTGCCGTAACCTTTGTCTATGGCAGCTTCTGCCTTCTTCATCATCTCCATACTCCTCCTCCCTTGCCATCTTCTTCATCTCCTCTTTCTCCTCCATTGTCTTCTATGTAGTTAGGAAGGAGGCAGAGGCAATCGGAAATGGAAACGGATGAGAAAGAAGGGGGTGATGGAGATGGAGGCACTTCAATGGGAGCCAATGACACGTTGGAGAAGAGGGAGAGTCGGAGGGTCACAGAAGGGTGACGGGCTCCAAGTGTGTCTCTATGGTTCCAAAATGGAAAGATGGGCACAGAGAAGAGGGTGACGAGAGGGAAGAAACATTGGCTCTCCATGGCTCCTCTGGGAATCACTGAGGATGCTGAATTGAGAGTTGAAGACGCTACCAAAGGAGTAGCGTAACCGGAGAAGAGGGAAGGGAAAGGTGAACGACATGGATGGCGACTAGATAGAGGGAGGAGAAGAGCAAAACCGGCCTCTTGCCGGGGGTAGAGTGAATGCTAACTTGTTGACAGTGGTGGAGAAGAAAGCATCCATTGGGAGGGGGTGGAGAAGCTAGTGAGACCAAGCCCCTAGACACCAGAAGCAAAAGCCCTAAAATCCCAAAAATTCTTCTTGTTTTCTTTGTCATTCACGTAAGGCCTCCTTATAAAGAAGAGCATCTTTATAATAGCTGACTACAAAATTATTTTTTACAAATATGTTCTCATAAGGGCTGAAAAAAAAAACTAAAAGTAAGTTCAAATATTTACAAATAAGTTCTATAAGTACAGAAATGTAAAATCAACCCAAAATCTATTGAATCGGATCCTCATCACCATGATTTGCGAAAAAATAACTAGCTTGTTGAGGTTAGGATTATGGTGATGTTGTGGTTGAGTATCATTATAAATATTAGATATTTTGGTGTACGTTGCAGTGTAGATGGGTGTATGTGTAATATGAGATACCAATTAGAATCAAATAAGATGATCAATATGTTTTGTAAATGAATTGAAATCTTTAGTGCACTAGGATCTGATTTTGGATGATTTGGGTTAGGGTGGCTCCCAGTGCTAAAAGACCCTAGCCATTTTGAGGCCAAATTGTGAAAATACTTTTAGATGCTTTCGGATCATCCCAGGATAAGGGCACCACAAATATGAACTGTGATCATGAGTCGTATTAACCAACAGCTTAAGCACTTTAGTGTGGTGTCACTTTCGTAACCAAAGAGCCCTTATGCATCTAGGCCGTTTGTTGCCTTGACAACTATAGTTGAATATACAAAGCATGGAATGTTAGGTCAGACCCGGTCGCCACCCAGGTCCAAATAGGTCGAACCCCGAGACCCCAACCCCATAGATATTTTTAAATTTTTATTTTATTATTTTTATTCTGACCCCGGCCAACCCAAGTCCCGACCTGGGTCCCAACCTTGGCCGACCTGGGTCGTATGGGCCCAACCGACCCGCTTCCAACCCCCGACCCCGCCTATCTTGATGCAAAGCTTCCAAAAGAGTCTATCTTGGGAGTTACAATTAGGATAAACGATACAATATAAAAATTAACATCCAACAGATTTGATTTCAATTTGCAACTTCTAATAATACTAAGTTAGTAACTGCCAAAAAATATTTGCATACTTAAGATCAAGGTGCAAGAAATGTCATTTAAAATACTGCCTTCCTGGTCATAAATTTGTCTGCCGTTGAACACACCACCAATCACTTGCCCCGATGACAGTATATTCTGCTTAAACCATGGTATGCCAACCGGGGTCGACCAAGTTGCTTTTCTTGCCGACCAGCCCAGCCGCGACCCCGGGTCCCCGAACCGGCATCGGACCCGGGTTGTGCAACCCAAAGTGACCCAGTCAGAACCCAGAACCCCGCCCAACCAGGTTGCCACAGGGCATTTTGAACGCCCCCAAGGCCTCCTTAGGGGCCTAAGGGCCTATATAAGACCCCCAAGAGGCCTCTCCTTACCCTCACACCTCCCCCACTCTCTCCTAACTTCTTTCTCACTCTAACACTCTATATCTCAAATGTTCAAATAATGTTATTTCTCTCTCTAAAATATTTCAAGATTGCTCATGTTTTGATTTGTTTCAAAGCTTTCTACTTCCTAGAGATCAATTTTCATTTAATTGTGCTATTAACCCCTTTTTAAAGTGTTTTTTTATTTTTTAGTACTTAACTTGTATTAACTATTATTAGTAAATATTTTAAAAACTAATTAATCCTAGTTATTATTAAATCAAAATGTCTATTTATATTCAAATTAACTACTAAAATTAGTTATTTTTACTTCAAAAACACTCAATTAAGTGATATTGACACTTGATTAGTAATATTTATTCTTAAATTAGTCAAAATAGAAAAATAAAGTGATGCTCGCCTAGGCACCCCTCGCCATCACCAGTGAGAGGGCATCATGTCACCTAGATGACACATTGAAAACAGTGGATTTGGCTACATTGCAATTTGATATCCATGATGGAGAAAAAAATTCAATGTAAATACTGTAAAAAATTAATATGTGGGAGAATTTTTCGGTTGAAACATCACCTTGTCGGGATGGAGGGTAACATGGTTCCATGCACACGAACTCCACCCGAGGTAAGAGCCCAACTCCGAAGACATTTACAAATAATGGAACAAGCAAAGCAACCTTCAAAACGACCTAAGGAGATCATCCAGAAAAAAATAGTTTTTGACATTCAAGCCGTGGAGTTCACATACACAAGATAAGACAAGAGTGCCCGATGATTCCTATAGAAGATTTCGATCATGGTACACTATTAACTTTTAGTAAGTGATACCAATATCTCCACGTCATTGATATTTAATCATTATTCTTAAAAACATATGACATGATATGTGCGACGAAGACAAGCCGCAAATCATTTGCAAACGAAGACATGTATTGACATACTGACCAATTCATACGTTGAAGTTCTGAAAGTGGGAGAGGATGCAGAATTGGATGAGGATCGAACAATAAAGAAAAAGAGATCTACAATCTCATAAGAGATGATGACCCAAGAGTAGGTGTCGTTGATCTCGTCATCACATGCTCACAACAAAGATAAACTATCATCACAACGACAATAAATAATTTGCAGATATGTAAGGAAAAGATTAGGCGGATGACATCAAGATGATTCTTTTATAGTAACATACCGGTGAACACTACGAAAGAGCCATATTACAAGTACTAATCAACACTATAGTTAACGTCGATAGTAGAGTACCTAAACCTAATCCGAATAAAATATACAAATACTTATCTTCCCATGAAGTTAGAAGATATTAAAAAATACGTCATTTTATTTGAACATATATGGCAAGAAAAATGATACACATTGATGACGGATGGCTAGACAAGTTAGTAAACTTTAATTTTCAAACTTATTACCGACTTATCCTTTTAAACTTCAAAATTTAAAATTTATGCATGTTATCTTTTTCTTAATAAGTATATTCAAGGATTGCCGTCTCGGATCTTAGCTTCATCTCAGAAGGGTGAAAGAGAAGAGATCTCGTGAGATTCTCCAAAAAATCTCGAGAAATCAAATTTCGGATTTCATTTATGTAGGGTATGCCTTACTTAAGAATTGTCATTTTACATCTATATTTATCTGATAGATACTGAATAGAAGAGATCTCGAAAAAAACATCAAGAGATTGGATCTTGAAAATAACAATCAATGTACATGTTTAAGTGTAAAATGTCATGTAATCTCTTCAAAAAGAACAAGAGAATTCATATTAAACATCAAAATAAGATACAAGATAATTAGAAGTATAATACAGAGAGGGTGAACTATTGTTAATATGAGACATACAAGAGATCTTATATTAGATTAAAACTTCATCTTGAACACTACGGATAGGAGAGTGATGACATCTTGGGTCAATTGTACATATATAGTCATAAAATATTAAGTTATAAAATTTTATCAAAAAAATAAAATTTAGACAAATATTTGTATGGATTCCATAATAAAATTAAAAATATATGAATTAAACTTAACAAGGCCATCTAACAAGTTAGAAGTAGTAATAGGCGGAGGAGATCAAGGTACCAACGATATCATATGGATATTCTCGTTTTGGCGATCTCGTTTCTCGGACGTGTGGAGAAAAAGAGATTCTCGGGAGATCGCATTCCATGAGTATAACTAAAAAGACAATGATCAAACTTTCTATATATTATTAAGCCAGGACCACCTTTTGAAGTATGTGAATGCATCCAAACAGGTAAAGAAATCAAACTATTTGTTTGAATTAATTGACTATGTCATCGAAGAGATATGAGAGGATTGAGTTGTCTAAGTGGTAACAGGACAATACAACTTCATATAAAGCAACTTGAGCAATGTTGATGGTCAAGAGACTACATTTATATTGGACATCATGCTCCGTCCATTCACTAGATTTGATGTTAAAAAAATATGCAAGGATCCCCAAATTGAATGGGTTATTAAGGCAACCAATAGTATCATCTTTCATCTGCTATCATAACTTTATCTTTAACCTAACGACGGAGCATATGAAGGACCAAGAGCTCCTAAGTCCCGATGCAACTAAGTTCTCCCTTTGTTATATTTCTTTGGAGAATTTAATGCAGCATAGGTGTGCTCTTACCGAAATGATAATTTCACTCGAATGGTCAAGTTGGATTGTTAAAAATGCTCATTCGGATCAGCAGAAAAGAAGGAAAGTTGAGAAGACCTAAAGAGTGAGGATTTTTGGCAAGTGGTAAAGAAAACGCTTTATGTAGTGCAACCTTTAATTTAAGTTCTTAACATAGTAGATGGAGATATAAAGGCCAACATGAGCTATATGAAAGATGCACTTGAGAGGGTAAAAAAGAAAACTGCAAAGACGGTTTTAGATTCAACAAATGGTGGGATGTTATCGACTGTCAAGGGAAGCAAATAATGTATCACCCGATATATGCAGCAAGTACTTTCTTTGTCATTAAATCATTTCATGTATCTCTTAGATATTGTTATGTTCTTTACTAAAATGGATATGTTGTCAAGTCACTTTTTTAATCTTAAATTGTTATAATCATTCATTCAAGCCAATTAATGAGCTTTTAGACACTATGAAATTGATCACCTGTAAACTGTTCAGGGATAACGATCAACCAATTATGGTATGTAACAAGCTGCATGACTATAGAATGAGAGCATTCCACTTCGGGACATCCAAAGTACAACTAGCAATTATACTCATAAGTCCTAGCACACAGTATCTAATACCTTATTTGCAATTTAGATCATTAACTTATTTAAATAATCTTCTCACATTTATTAATGTCATGTAGCTAACAAGTGTATGAACCATGGCAAAGCACTGGGATATCAGAAGCAGATGTTGCAATAAGAGTCTTGAGTTAAACCACATCAGCTTTAATATGTAAAATAAATTATTCAATATTCAACCTGATATATACAAAGCAAAAAATAAGCTGATGTCAAGAAGACTGAAGCAATTGGCATACTATTGATGTTGAAATTGAAAATTTTGTAGAGGATGAGGGACAACTAAAAGGAGGAACATATATGAAAAGAAGAAACGATGGGACAACAAAGATAGATGATTACCATACAAGATTATAACATCGGTTTGGACGAGGCCTTCAACGAGCAAAATGTTGCAAACTTAGGTGAATATCAAGAAGGATTAGTTGAACCTAAGTTCAACCCAAAAAATCGAAAATAGGCTTAAGGAGAACTCAACAACATATCTCTAGCTAAAAAATTTTATATTCTTTTTTTGGTGACAAAGAGACAGAAGACCTAGAAATCTTAGACCGAATTTCATATTCCTTTTTCATATTCCTTCATCGGACACTTTCATACATTCGGCATATGACAGTTATGGTTGATCTTAGATATCTTATCTTAGAGCGATTGTAAACATGAGTGAAGAGTGGTATGCACATTTATCCACTTAACCGAATATACAGTTCCCACCAAATGACTTGGATAGAGTATCTTCATTATGTCGAAGAACAATAATACATAAGATTTGAATATAAATAAATAAAATATTTTTATAGTCATATTTCTATTTTTCCAGATATTTTGCAAATTTTCCAATTTATCCTCATTTTTATGAAATTTTTACATTTCCTAGTATTAAAAAATACCCAGTCGGACTGGGTTAGATCCAGGTCACGACCAGGTCCGACTGGATTGGGTTTGGGCAGGGCCGACCCTAAGGGTGAGCATTAAACGGTTCAAACCGAAAAATCAAACCGAATCGGCCCGTTTGGTTTGGTTCGGTTCGGTTTGAACCATGTTCGGTTTGGTTCGGTTTAAAAGTCCTCCAAACCGGTTTAAACCAAACCAAACCGTTTAAACCGATTTAATTAAAAAAAATATTTAAAAACTGTTATAATATTATTAAAAATGGAATTTTTATAATAAAATACTATTTATTTTGATTGTTTTTAACTTAGAAACCATTATATATATGTAAAAAATAATTAATTAAACTATTTTTATATATTTTTGGTTTAAACCGAACCAAACCGAATTGAAATCGGTTTGGTCTGGTTTGGTTTGCGGGGTTGAGTCGGTTTGGTTCGGTTTGAAAAAAAATGGCCCAAACCGAACCGCGCTCACCCCTAGCCGACCCGGCCCCAATTCACGACCTAGGTTTCCTTGGCTCAAACAAGTAAGAATGTTCTGTGGATGAATCTGTCTGTAAGCCTATACCCATGCCTATAAGACATCATAATCATAAATTTCAGCAGTTTTAGATTAGGGAAAATAATATGATCTGACAAGTAGAAGATAGTGAAATTGCACTCTACTGAGGTCCAACAATGTCAAACTGTCCATTCATGTGATGAGAAAGAAAATAGGTGACTCATCAGTCAATTATTCATGTTCAATTATACAACTATTAAGGAAATCCGTTGATGATTTCAAGGAAGGCTGTATATTGGTCAATCTCTATGATGATCAACCCAATTGGCCTGTATCGCTGATCCTGCCTGCTATCCCACCAGGACACTGGTCGGTCCAGGTCTGTTTCAAGGCCCTCAAGTGTAATTTTGAATTTTGGATCATGCCATCGGATGATATAGTCTCATTTAAGTTCCCAAGTGCAATCTTGATTATATTTTTGGTAAAAAAATCTTAATTTTTTCTATTTTTAGATTTTGAAATGAATAAGTTATTATGAATGGACCAATCCAGACCTAACATGGATTGTGTCCTGCAGTTTGCATCAGCCGAAACATATCGGTGGTGCAGACAATACTCCCAATTTGATACTTCCTACCTTAGATGACTCCATCCTTAACCAAAATATTATGTACAACCTACAGACAAAAAGCATCATGAAGCCCTTGCAACACGGTATTCAAGTGCATCAACACCATTAAGATAAAGATGAAAAAAAGTAAGGCCTTAACTATCCACATTCACGCATGTAATGAAGCAAAGCATGAAAGAAGGCACCTTGGCTGAGCGAAAGACTGTTCCAGAGGTAGGTTGAAGGTCTCCAGATATTAGCTTAAGTATGGTCGACTTGCCAATGCCATTGGGCCCAACCACTGCAAGTGATACAATTAATCAGACAAACAAATTATGGCAGTAAGAAGTTAACATTAGAATAGATCAAATATCAAATAATCATTACTTGCAATGCGGCTGTCAAGATCAATGCCAAAATTCAGATTTCTGAACAGAATAGGGCCTCCAGGGTAACCAAAAGAAACGTCACTGCAGCCATATACCAAAAATAATCATATGATATAATCTTAGAGAAAATATAAAAATAATAGGCTGACAACTTTGAATTTTAGGGCAATTTATTGTGGGTCCTTACATACATTTCTAGACAGGTTTTTATATGTTGGATATCTGTATTTCAATCCCTACAAACCATAAAAAGTTTACATATAACAAACAGTTACCAAGAAATGTGCAACCTCCTCGTTGTGAATTAATATATAATTTTACAGAATTCTACATGAACTGAAACAGCAGGGGATTAATATATCATTCACTCTGTTAACAGAGAATTAAAACAAAATTAACCCCTCAACTTTGTTTTCTATAACCACATCCAAAAGATAAATTTTGAGCTTTGCAGAATCAGCTGATTGACAGAACAGGAGGCGGCCTTTTTGGGCCAAACCAGCATATTAGGACTATTCAGGCTGACATTAAGACCAGAGAAGATGGCCAGGACCAGAAATTAAACTACCTAAGAAGGGCCAGGTTGTGGGTCGGGATCGGGTGAGTCCAGCCCAAACCAAACCCACGACCCGGTCCGACAAGGTCATAAAATTATTTTTTTAACATAAAATGTAAAAAATACCGGTAAATATGAAAAAATAAAAAAGCCAAAAAATCTGAAAAAAAGAAAATATGACTAAAAAAATATTCATTTCTATTCAAAGTTTACACGTTGGTGTCTTTCTACGTAACCAAGATACTCCATCTAACTTATTTGAGAAGAGTACATTTCGTTGTAAATGGATAAATGTTGATATTAGTCTACACTCCTTTTGACCACTCTAGTGTAAAATACCCAAGATGCACCATAACTACCATAGGTGGAATACATGAAAGTATCTGATGAATATTCAAAAATAAGTTGAGTCATCCTATAACCCCTTTAGTGATAACTAGGAAACCAAGAGTCTTTAATTGACTCAACCCCCTCCCCCGCTATGACAATGTGTAGTGTTCACGTTTGTCTCGCTGCGTGTATTCTCCTACTTGTGTACGCAGACTATGATCTTCATCTTCGGAGGCGTGCGTGTAATATTATTCTCATGTGAACTATATCGATTGATGTTATGATTTTGCCTCAATTCTATATGTGCTTGGGATGGTTGCTTCGTTGGCAAACCTTCCGCTACTACTTTTTTGACGTCGAATCATCCGACATCTAGCATTGAACTTTGATGTTCGACTCGAGTATGTCTTCTCACATCTCATCAAATGTTTCTTGATGAGTAAGATACAAAGGATCAATTACAACATGCTTACATTTACCCTTAGATTTCTTACCTTGGCGAGAAGATTGTCTGGTCGCCTGTCTCTCTGCCACTGAATAAAGAATATAAAATTCCTTAGCTAGAAGTACATCATCGAGTTCTCCTTGAGTTCCTTCTCGATTTTTTTTAACACAAGTTTGGCTAATCCTTTTTTATCCTCAAGTCCATACTGAGTGTCATCATTTTGTATAGTACCATCTGACTACGTCATCTCATCACTTCTTTTCACTTATGTTCCTCCTTCTAGTTGTCATCTGTAAATTCTTCAGTTTCAACCTCATGTTATAATGATAGTATACCAACTACTCCAATTTTATTGATGTCAATCTATTTCTTTGTTTTATATTAATTACGCTAAACATTGACCAATCCATTCCATATCATGAAGCCGATATGGTCTGACTTAGGACTTATTGCAACATAATATTACCATCGTCTAGAGATGATTGAACCTCCCCGTATGACAATGTGTAACGTTGGTTTCCGTCTCATTGCGTGTATTTTCCTCCTTGTGTACACACACCATGATTTCCATTTTGGGTGAAGTGCATATAATTCACTTCTCTAGTTTACTACATCAGTTGAGGTTGTGCTACTTTCTTTGTTTTATACATGTTTGGGACCATTGCTCTAGTGTCGTCAAACCCTTCATTGCTACTCTTTGACGTTGAATCTTCCGATGTCTGATATTGAACTCTGATGTCTAGCTCAAGCTAGACATTAGTTCCAAGGTCCAAATTATTCCAATGTCTGGTATTCTGAGTCTTTCTGTGTCTCGTCAACTGTTTCTTTGTCTGTAAGGTCCAAATTATCAGTTCCAACATGTTTACCTTTTAATAGATGATTTCTTGCATTGATGAAAAGATTGTCTAATCTTCTCTCTTTGCCACCAAATGAGAAATATGGAATTCATTCACTAACAATATGTTGTCGAGTTCTTCATGAACTCATTCTCGATCTTCTAGATTGAACTCCAATTAGCCTAATCCTTCTCGATCATTCACCCAAGCTTAAAATGTATTTTGTTTGTCAAAGATTTTGTCCAAATTGATGTCAACATGTTGTTTAGCCACCGTCTCACTTTGCCATCCAGACGCTTCCTGATGCGGGACGAGGCGGGACGGACCGGCGGCGCGGCGCTGCAGCGCGCCTTCAAAAGGCGCAAAAGACCTAAAATGCATGAAATAAAGCAAAACCGGACTTAAACCGGTCAAAACGAGCCCAAAATGTGTCGAACCATGCCCGAATCACTCAAAACGGGCCTGAACCGGCCCCAAAATAGCTTGAACCGGCCTGAACCGGCCCTAAAATGGCCTCGAACCGCCGGCTTGTGGCTTCGAACCGGCTCGACCGTCGAACCAGGCCGAATCGGCCCCGAACCGGCCTAAACCGGCCGAACCGGCGGCCTCGACCCGGTCCGGGGACGAACCGTGCCGGCTCGAGCGAGCGGGCAGGGCCGGCGAGCGGGGCGAACCGGGCACCGGCTCGCCCGCGACTTAAGCCGGGGGGGGCGTGGCCCCGCGGCGGCCGTGGCCGCGGCAGAGAGACGCGGCCGCTTCGCCGGCCGCCACGTACCCCCCACGGTGTCGCCGACCGCGGCGCGAGGGTTCGATCGGGGGGGGGGGGGTCCTTCGTTCGTCCGCCGCCCCGTCGACGGCCGCGGTGGAGCCGCGGCGGAAGAGGGCGTCGCCGTCGCCGTCGCTCGCCGTCGGGGAAGGAGGAAGAAGGTGGCCGAGGGGCCGTCGTCGCCGTAGGAGGCCGTCGCCGCCGGAGGAGGGAAGAGGGGGCCACCGCCCTCCGGTGCGCAGAAGAGGGGGGGGGAAGGAACCGGCGGAAGCCGGTTAGGCCGCCACCCCCGCCGGCGCGGGGGGGAGGCAGGGAAGAGCGGGGGGGCCCTGGGGGGGGGGGGTCCGACCAGCCCTATCTCTCCCTCATCTTCTTCTCCTCCTTCCTTCTCCGTCTTCGTCGCGCCCCGACTCCCGAAGGGGTCAGCCGGGGGGAGGGGGTGCGCAATTTCAACAGGGGGGGGGTTGCGCAACGTTAGGCGGGAGGGATGGGGGCAGTACTCGGGATCGCCGGAGGTGGGATGGACGGAGGGGTGGAGATCGACGCGGTCGGAGGTGTCGAAACGGGACGTAAACGGGGGTGAATGGTGTCGATAGGTCGCAAAACGAACCGGTGAAGGGGGAAGGGGAAGGAATGGAATGGCCGCCTGGACGGAGGAGTAAGGAGAAGGCACCCACGCCGGAGGGTCGCGAAGAGACCGGTCCGCACCGGAGGTGGAGCCGGACGACCTCCATCGCGGAGGGGTGAAGAGAAAGGGGCAGCGCCCCCCGCACAAGTGCAGCCCCTCTAGTGGTTCCAAAAATCGCACTAAAACTTCTCTCTCTCTCATTCAACAAGTGGCCCTCTTAAATAGAGGAGCCTATTACAAACAAGACACCATAAATGACTAATTACATACATGTCCCTTCGAGGACCCAAATAAAAAAGAAAAGACCACAAATAAAACCGAAATATTTACAAACAAGTCCAAATGGACGTAAATGCAAATAAACCCCAAAACGACCGGACCGGGTCCCCATCATTCTCCTCTACCAGAGAAAACTCGTCCTCGAGTTTCGATTTATCTTCAAGTGTTGCCGTCACGTTCCACCAAGCGCCGCACTTCATCTGAAGCATCCCAGAGTCGGCCTACGAGAACGGGCCGATCCCGTGCTCGATACCATTCGATGCGGGACGAGGCGGGACGGACCGGCGGCGCGGCCGCAGCCGCGCCTTCAAGAGGCGCAAAAGACCTAAAATGCATGAAATAAAGCAAAACCGGACTTAAACCGGCCAAAACGGGCCCAAAATGTGTCGAACCATGCCCGAATCACTTTAAAACGGGCCCGAACCGGCCCCAAAATAGCTTCGAACCGGCCCGAACCGGCCCGAAATGGCCCGAACCGGCCGGTTTGGGCTTCGAACCGGGCTCGGGACCGCCGAACCAGCCGAACCGGCCCCGAACCGGTCTAAACCGGCCGAACCGGCGGCCCGACCCGGCCTCCGGGGACGAACCGGTGCCGGTTCAAGCGAGGGTGCCGGCCGGCCGAGCGGGGCGAACCGGGCACCGGTTCGCCCGCGACTTGCTGGGTCGCGGCCCCGCGCGGCCGGGCCGCGGGGGCAGAGACGCGGCCGGCTCGCCGCCGCCACGTACCCCCCACGGGGTGTCGCCGACCCGCGGCGCGAGGGTCTCGATCGGGGGGGGGGCGGTCCTTCGTTCGTCCGCCGCCCCGTCGACGGCCGCGGTGGAGCCGCGGGCGGGAGAGGGCGTCGCCGCCGCCGTCGCCGTCGGGGAAGGAGGAAGAAGGTGGCCGGAGGGGGCCGTCGTCGCCGCAGAGGCCGTCACACCGGGAGGAGGGAAGAGGGGGTCGCCGGCCTCCGGCGGCGCGTGCAGGGCGGGGAAAGGAACCGGCGGAAGCCGGCTAGGCCGCCGCCCGCCGCCGGCGCACGGAGGAGGCAGGAAGAGCCGAGGGGCCCTGGGGGGGGGTCCGACCAGCCCTATCTCTCCCTCATCTTCTTCTCCTCCTTCCTTCTCCGTCTCGTCGCCGCGCCCGACTCCCGAAGGGGTCACCGGGGGAGGGGGGTGCGCAGCAACAGGGGGGTTGCGCAACGAGGGAGGGACGGGGGTAGTACTCCGTGATCGCCGGGAGGTGGGATGGACGGAGGGGTGGAGATCGACGCGGTCGGAGGTGTCGAAACGGACGTAAACGGGGGTGAATGGTGTCGATAGGGTCGCAAAACGAACCGGTGAAGGGGGAAGGGGAAGGAATGGCTCCTGGAGGCCGCCGACGGAGGAGAAGGAGAAGGCACCCACGCCGTGAGGGTCGCGAAGAGACCGGTCCGCACCGAGGTGGAGCCGGACGACCTCCATCGCGAGGGGTGAAGAGAAAGGGGCAGCGCCCCCGCACAAGTGGGCAGCCCTTCAGGTTCCAAAATCGGGACTAAAACTTCTCTCTCTCTCATTCAACAAGTGGCCCTCTTAAATAGGAGCCTATTACAAACAAGACACCATAAATGACTAATTACATACATGTCCTCTTGAGGACCCAAATAAAAAGAAAAGACCACAAATAAAACTGAAATATTTACAAACAAGTCCAAATGGACGTAAATGCAAATAAACCCCAAAATGGACCGGACCGGGTCCCCATCACTTCCTCTCTCCACTTTTGTTCCCCCTTCTGGTTCTCTATCATCCTCTCCAAATTCTTCAGTTTCGACCTCATGTTGTAATGACTATACATCAATTGCTCCAATCTACTTGACGTTAACATTTTCCTCTGCTTGGTATGAATTAGGATAAATGTTGACAAATTCCTTTCACCTCCTAAAGTCGATGTGATTTGGCTCAAGACACTTATTGCAACGTCCTCCAAGTCCTCGTATCTCGGTGTCTTGTCGTGGTTCAATTACAAGTCAACTATATGATATCATTATACGTTAAAAGATACTTGAAATAAGATAATCATCAAAAATGCAAATAAAAAAAGATCATGTGGTAAGGCCTTAAGAGCACAACTGCTTGTTGTACCCTTAATGTCCTAAAGTATAATGCCCACATTTTATAGCTATGCATCATGTTGCATGCTATAATTGATTGATTGTCATCTCAGAGCATTCCATGGATGACCAATTTCATACTATCTATAATCTCATTGATTGTCTTGAAAGAATGACTATAATCGTATCTAGAATTAAAAAAATGACATGACAATATATACATGTTAGTAGAGAGCATAACAATATGTTGAAGATACATGATTAAGCTTAATGACAAAAAAGTACATGTTGCATGCATTGGATGATATAACGTTTGTTCCCACTGATGATCAATAATATCCCACCACTTGTTAAAGTCCGACACAATCATTGCGATTTCATTCTTCGCCTACTATAGTGCATCATAGAGATAATTTGTTTCAGTTTTCCTATCTCTATCTATTATTCTAAGAACTTTAACTAAGAGTTGCACTATATCAAAGAATAAAAGGTTTTCGTTATAGTTCGCCAAAAATCTCAAACTCTAACATCTCCACAACCTTCCTCTCTATCCTCTTATCCGAATGAACAACCCTAATAATCCAACTAAACCATCCTGATGAAAGTATAATCTAGGTAAGAGTCGTAGGAGCATTAAACTCTATAACAAAAATATAATGAGACGAACCTGTGCACTGGGCCATAAGAGCTCTCAATCATTTGTATGTTCTCTCGTTAAGTTCAAGATAGAGTTATGATTATAGATGATGATGTGAAATGAGTTGTCTTAATTACACAGTCAATTTGGAGATCTATGCATGTCCCCTAATATCAAATCAAAAGAATGTATGAAGCGTAGTGCCCAACACAAACATGGTATCCTAACTATCTACATTGTTCTCACTATTTTATGCAGGTGTTTTGTCCGTTACTACTTAGACAACTTGATCCTCTCATATCTCTTCGACTCCCAATCAATTAATTCAAATAAATAGTTTACATTCTTTACATATCTGGATACATCTACAACTTCCAGAATTAAGAGTCTCCGATCAATTTCAACCGATTCCACAGAAGATAAACCAATTTGGAATCGGTCCGAATCAGTATGAATCGATTTTTTTGCATAAAAAATTAATAAAAATTAGAAAAAACTCAAAAAATAGAAAAGTCACCCAAAAATTCTTAAAAATAAAATTGCAACGTTTAACATGTTTTCATTCCAAAACATTGCAAGATATTTTCACTTAACACATGTTTTCAATCCATAACATTGTAAGATACTTTCACTTAACATATATTATAATTAACAAGATAAAATTAAAAGATATTAACATAAAATACAATTTGATACCTTTTTCTTCACTAATATCTATGAAATTTATCTTCATCCTCTTACTCCGATTGAGTCTCCTGGGATTGGACATTCCATTGAGATGTCCTTGTCATTATTAGCCCGTATCCATATGAAGAAAATGAGTCAGTCATCTTATGATAATCATATGTAGGGTCATGCTACTCCTACACATGCACTAATTAAGAGTATAGAATGTATGGCTCAAAATTATGATGAGAAGTTGATTATGGATATTGATATTCTGCAAACTTATCAAAAAAATAATGATCCATCATCCTTTGGGTCCCACTAGAATGTTGTGTCATGGTTAAATCATGTATATTTTCTGCACTAGTTTGGGCAATAGTAGAAGAGCCTCCACCTCCTCCATTCCCTCTTCCACCTAGCTATGTGGTTGACACGAACTCTTGCTCTTCATCATTTGAGGAGTGTGAGGGTGGTTGTGTATTGTATGTTGGACTCACAGGACCTCACTTGATATCTAACTTTCTTTTTTTGATTTCTTATACTATATCATGTGATGAACTCCTCGGACCCATGTTTTTCCTCAACAATGCAAATTGTCTAATTTTTCTTACTTTTATTTTTGTCTTTTGCTTCGTTGGACTAGGATTTGATTGCCTAGATGGGGGTGGGGTGTGGTTGGAGCTTCCGCAAGAGCTAGAGTTGCTATTAAGGTTGCTAGGACAGAAGATGGACTGGTTGTGGTTGAGTAGCAATAACTTCCTCTTCCATGCCCTCAACCTCAACATCATCTAGTTCTCCTTCTGTCCATACATAATCGTCGAGATCAAATTCAGGTAGCTCATCCGTGATTGCCTTATCTTCCATCCAAGCAATAAGTGAGTGCTCCTCTTGAAAAATGTAGTCAATGTTAACCTCCACATATGGTTCTTGTGTTCTATATCTCTCTTTGTACGCTCATCTTGTAAATTATGCAAATCTCTCCTCTGACAAATCTGGTGGTCTTTAATACTCTATAAGTGTAGCCTCATGTTATAATGACAAAAAATCAACTTCTACAACTTATCAAATGTCAACATGTTTCTTCTTTTGATGTATATGAGGTTGAATGTACTCCAGTCTCCAGTCCCTCTCACAACGAGAGGAACAGATGTTCTATCTCAAAATCTTGATGACATTAGATGCAAATGAATTCCAACCACTTTTTAGGTTCACATGAACCCACTCAGTTGAAAACATAAAACAAGTGGAAAATAATTAGTCTTTAGAATAAGGACTTGCATAAAATATTGATATGAAATTTCATATTATTGTTAACCATACTAAGTGAAACTTAGTCAGAAGAATATCTCAGATTTGGATGAGTACATTCTAACTCTCATCATGTAGTGTTGTATCTGAAAATTGATAAATATGAAAATATTAAAATTTTCAAATAAATATTAAAAATATTTACAATTAATTAAGAATCACTTGCCTCCAACTAAGCTTCTATTCTATCCTATTAAGATGTGGCCAAGCGCTATATCACTATTAGAGTGACTTCATTGTCATTGGACACTTGTCCTCCATTATGAATACGGGAGTTCAAGAAATATCTTATAATCATGCAACCAAATGTCAATGTCGTATATAAGACTTAAATTTAAATATAATAGGCACAAACACACTAAAATATATGTCGCATGTATATCATAATGCAATGTCTTACCCCATCTCGCATCAATTATTTTTCACCATTTTTTGAAGTCTTTGAGATTCTTCTCTTTAATCTTGAGTTTCGCACGGTCTATTGCATCGTAAAGAGTCTCCATCTAATTCTTGTCATCTAAGTCAACTAACCTCAAGACAACTACCAATGGCTAAATAATTATCAAGTAGTAGAAAATCTTCTCCCAAAATCTCGTGTCCATAATCAAATTCTCCATCTTGCATAGAATTTCCAATTGATTCTCTTTGTTGTGCAGGTTGTCAACCATGTAATTATAGTAAACTTTGACATTTATAAATCTGGACAATGCATGTCTATACCTAGTACCTATGCAAACTCTCCAAGGTAATAAAATTTGTAGCAAATCTAGTAGGCCCAGGCCTAATCAGATCATGCCCATTAGTAGCTCCATCATGACATGCAGAAAATGAGAGTGTGAATAAATAAAAGATGCAATCACCAAAGCATGCCTCAATAGTGTAGATACTGAAGCCTCCTTGTCTATGTCCTCCAACATGAGATTAATGAAGTGTGTTGCACACGGTACCACAAGAGATGTTGTCTTTTCTCAATCAATTTCTATCAATTTCTTTTATGTTGCCTTGTACGATAGTTCATTGTCAGTCACAAACTGAACAACATTTTCTTCCACAATCTTCTCTACAACAACATCCATCAAGGAAAAGATAGTCGGCATTCTTGATATGGCCCAAAACATCAAAGTTGTACCCTCTGAACAATAAATCAAAAAGTTGAACATGATCCTCATAGTAATGATTGTCCACCCATCACACATAATTGTACAGTCTCTCTCTCTCTCTCTCTCTCTCTCCACACCAACTTGAAGCCATCTATCCATGTTTGCAGCTCCTCCACCTTCTGCTCTAGGCCTACAGCATAAAAAAAATCTACTACTTGGGATTGTAATCCACTAATCCCGGTTCGGCTTCAGCGATGACATCAACCATAGTTTGACATTATGGACTAATGGATGCGTGTGCTGAGATACCTGTATTCAGGTAAATAAAAAAATATTATTGCCTTCACCCCAATTAATTATAGTAAAATGGAGTTGAGAACAAACTGAACTACTTAAGATTTATACATACATGCAAAAATCACTTCACCATATGTCTCACTACTCCCTTTGTAGTTGTTTCTATCGCCTTCACCCCTTTCATTGTTTGCCGAATAGTCCTCTATGAGACACTCTGTTTCCTAAACAAATACTCATCTCCTCTTACTATTCTCAGGGCCGGGCATGTCGACTCAGATCTACGATATAGCCCCTCTCCTACTCTCATACAAACACCCTCACTAAGTGTAGGTCGTGTCGAATGTAATTAACGAAAATATGGGTCAACTCCAGACTCTCCTGCTCCCCTCCCCTCCTCGTCCTCCTTTCGTGCGTGCTTGCTTGCATGTCTAACATTCCTTAATTTAGAGTCCGTGGATGAGTCGTCACTCTAAAGTTGAGACTCAAACTCAGTTCTTGCCTTCTCTTTCCCTTTACAGGTTGGCACCTCTTCCTTTCTCCTCCCTAGAAGTTCACCGTGCACATCCTCCCTTTGCACGATCTTAATCTCCCTCTATGAGACTCTTCCTACGAGGTAGCCTCTAATGTCTTCACTCATCTCCCTGGGCACCTTATCACATTTTTTAACATTACCATCAACCCCAGCACAATGTGTTGATGGCCATATCCACCATATGTCCATGCTCCCACCCAATATTACGGGCAGTTGCTAAAGGAACATCGCCTTCGCCATGGTCAACCATTGGTTGTAACTATCAAGTAAACAAAAATCAATTAAAAAATAAACAACCAAGTTAAAAAATTGAAATAATTAAATTACATATGAGTAAGAGCTATTTAGGGAATGGCCGGAAAAAGAACAACCCCTTAAAGGGATTGTTCGGTTGTTTAGGGAGTCGACGGAAACCGAACAGCTCCTTAACTGGCCAGTTCAGGCTATTTAGGGAGTTGATGGAAATTGAACAGCCCCTTAAGGAGCTGTTTGACAGTTCTGGAAACCAAACAGCCCCTTAAGGGAGCTGTTCAGCCTTACGGCAAAGTGAGTGGGAGGTCAGGATGGGGGTAGAGAACCCTAAACATATTTTTAGAAGGTTCTATGAGAAGAAATGTTGAATGTTAATGTATAAATTCAATATTATATATAATATATAATAACTTTAATCAGTATTTAATATAAAAATATTAATAATATTATTTTATCATATTTTAGGTGGATGTGTTACACTTCTTATTCTACAACATTAAGTGGAATAAGGGGTGTAAGTAATTCCACTTGCCAAACTACCTACCACAAGAACCTGCCCCCTATTATGGCACTTAATCCAGTTCCAAATCAGGCCTTGGTTCATAAATTAGGGATGTAGACAGAATCCAAAATTCATAATCAATTATGATAAAAAGTAATGAATTCAAAACCTACTAATCTATCTACGTATAGAAATAAGTTGACTTTCTTTTCTTTTTTCTGATTTTGATAAAATTTCAGTATACATCACTAAAAATAAATAAATTATAAAACATGATATATTAAGTGATAAAAAGGTAATATATTTAAAATAATTATATCAAATTTTAGTAATTAAATATAATTATTAACCTATTTCTAAATAAAAATTATATAGTAAGTATTTCAATAATTATTCAATTCAGTTTTAATGCCAATAATTGAATCAGAATCAGAACATGGTGCCTATGAGTTAATCAAAATCAGAATACCCTCACCCTTTTTGGAATAAGAATCAGATACAGGTGATTCTGCAATCAAATTCGATTTATTTGCAGGCATATCTTGAATGCAAACAATTTTATGAGTTATTCAGAATCAGAATACCTAACTCTTTTCAGAATAAGAATCAGTGATTCTGTTATCAAATTCAACTTATTTTCAGGTGTATCTTGAATGCAAGCAATTTTATGAGTTAATAGCAATTAGAATACCCTAACCCTTTTCGGAATAAGATTTAGATAAAGGTGATTCTGCTATCAAATTCGACTTATTTGCAGACCTATCTTGAATGAAAGTAATATTAATCTTCCTTCTCTCCATACCATCAATAAGTTCCATAAGTTTTTCTACAAGAGACCCAATGTATTCCTCTTTCAATCTTTTCTGCAGTAGCTTTTTTCTATAATAATATCTGTTTATCTTTAAATTTATCCTAAAACTTGTCTCCGCTTAATGGACTAGCTTTTTTATCCATAGACATCCTTGATATGTTAACCGCCTTAAATAACATAGTTATTAGTTTAATTGCGCGAGGAAAACCAGGGGAATAGTAAACCACCACAGCTCTAAAGAGAGTTGATTATAGCCTGTTGTGATCCCAAGGGGCAATTACCCAAAAATACCAAATAATTGCCAATTGGCCAGGATTGGCCTGATTGGTGCTGAACAGCAGCAATCCAGACTGCTATGGGCATAGTTTTCCATCTCGCCGAGATCTTGCGAGAATCTCGGTCTCGCCAAGGGGGCGAGATACGAGATCACCGAGATCTCGTCCCATGTAGACTGATCCATAAAAAAATTTCTTTGGGAGGCTTTGACCGCCTGATACCCCCTACAAGAGGCACTGCCCCCTTGACCCCAGTGACCTGACCATGCAGGTCGATCTGCGACTACTCTGCGTCTCGTTTATGATAGTGTAAATATTTAATATATTTCACCCTTTTATACTATCACATAAAAATGTGTTAAAAGTTTAACATCACATTAGTATTTAAATAAGATTATATACAAGTGTTAATCTTTTAGAAGCACAAAAATCATCTTTTTGGTATTGAAAGTGCTTTGTCATTGTTCATTCACACAGTTGATGTACAAAAATGTGTTATATATTTTCATGTAAATTCATTGATGTACTTCTATTTTTATAAGATATTATGTTATGTTTCATACATATATACATTTTGATCCGAGAATCCGAGATCCGATCTCCCGAGATTTTTCCGAGACCTCCTCTTTCACCTCCCGAGACGAAGCTGAGATCCGAGATGGCAATCCTTGGCTATGGGGAGTGATTTCCAAAGAGAAATAATCAGCACAAAATCATGTTAGTCAGGACAAATTAGCTGATAGGTTCCAACTAAGCCTGAACACGCCGTACACCATGAAAATCAACTGAAAGGTAACACACCAAGAAAATCAACTTGGAAGAAAGATAAACTAACCTGAAACTTATAATAGGTAGCCCTGGTCTATCATCTGGAGTAGGGAATTCAAACTTGTAACTGCACAAGAAACGAGTTTCGCCAACATGATATAATCACCACTGAAATGAAAATACAGCAAGATGAAAACTGATCGTATGATACATACTCAGGATCGTTAATAATCTCATCCATGTGACCCATTCTCTCCAGTGCCTAAAAGCAATTTTAAATAAAAGCATGCATCATGGAGCACATATGTAAAACAAAGCTAACATCAATATCCTATGCATAACAAATTTTCAGAAGCCTAATCAACACAAATGAATCCTGTTCTGAAATATCAATTGTAAAAATCCAAACAGGTACCTTTATTCTCGATTGGACAAGAGATGCCCGTTTTGCATTGTAACGAAATTTATCGATGAAGGCCTGCAAAAAGCAAACAGATTATTCCAAGACTCCAGTACTTCAAATTTTGGGGGGAAGGGGACAAGCCACTCGTTGTTGTTTATATTATCTCCTGAGTAGCCTATTATTAGCATCACATCCAAATTTATGCCCCTTTAAACACCACTAAAGAAGAAAGTTTTCGCAGGACCTTGAAAGGTATTAGAGACCCAGTTTGCGTGAAAGGTGACAAGCTCTATTTTGGGAACAAAAGAAAAGAGAGGGCACACAGGTTTTAATCTGAGGTATGAAAATTTTTGTGGACAATGCAGCTTTTTGTGATATCAAGCCAGAAGAGGCAGCTTTTACATTACATGGATTGGCAGGAGGAAATTTAACTTCAAAATTTGGGCAGAGCACAATCCCATTTATCTAAACGGGGCCACCTCCTAAAAACCAAAGAAAAGCTTCGAATTGTGGTGATGTGTCTCCTCCATCCATGTTTTCAGAGTCATTTATCATTCATCTGGATGGCAAATACTCAACGACCTTTAGATTATAAAGGTAAGATGAAGAAAATCTCAGAAACTGAGACTTAGTGCTGGGAGGTGTTTGGCAGACTTAAAAAAATCGAGATAAGAGAATTACACATATGTCAACAGCAGCAACTCACCGGGGCCAGGAAGCCAAGATCAGAATCAACCTCAGCTCTTCCAGAAATTTAAAAAAAAAACACAAAATGTAAAAAGAATAAAAGATTGGCCAGTTCCAGTTTGATGGGATTGGATTGGTGCAGGAAGAGGCCCAGGGGCAGCAGCAGTGCACCATCCCGAGCAACCACTCCCAGACACATCACCAACCGATCCTGCTGGTATCAGTCATGGATGGACCAATTTGGGCCGATCGGGTGGGGGTAAGGATTGAGGAATCGGAATCAGACATTGGATCAGTGGGTGCCAATTCCAATCTGGATCGGATCGGAAAATCAGACAATTTTCCGGAAGAATTTTCTATCCGGAATTGATCCAGATCAATTCTTCAAAAACCCATAAAATCAAGAAAAAATTCAAAATCAATGTCTCAATCCGATTCTGGTCCAATCCAACCCTTTTCGAGCCGGAATCAGCACCGAAATAGGAGTGAAACATTCGCTACATTGGCATCTACTCCACCTGATAGACTTACCAAGTCCATTGACCAAAAAATTGGCCGAACCATGGTTTGCATAATCAATCGAATCGGATCGGAATCAGCCGATTTTGGAATCGGATCAATTGATTCCCACTTGAAGGACCAATTCTGAAATGAATTCCACTGGAATAGGTCGAATCAGTCTTAAATCGGTTGAATCGGAATCTTGATTTAAAAAAAATGCCGAATCGGCCGGAATCAGACCAAATCGGCTAGAATTGGTCTGAATCGGAATTTTTAAAATTTGTTAAAAAAATCCCAATTCCATATCAGTTTCTCTTCCTGAGAAATTGTTTGAATCAAACCGATCCGATCCGACTCAAATTAGATCGGTCCCCACCAATTCAGAAATCCTTGGGCGGAACTGGTCCATAATTGTTAGAATTGATCTGAAACCGGCTGACTCGAGTCAAATTGATCCCGATCCTGGCTGATTCCCGACAGGAGTCTAGCTAGGATCAGGAATCCCAGCCAAAATCAGATCAATGGGTGCCGATATGATCCGGGAATCGGCCAATTCCACGAACCATAGGAGGGGATCCGGGGTTGGATCCCCCCCCGGAATGGATTGGCCTATGTAGATGCTGATCTGCCAATCCTACTGTCCATGCACCGAGGAAATAGTAAACAGGAAAGATAGTATCCAAGCTGCTGAGCTTCAGAACTTGTATGGTATGGAGGCCACATACTGGAGGCAATGGTCCAAATGCTAATGGTTTACTTAGGGAGAAAGATGCACAAAGTCCAATAGTAAAGTAATCAACCAAAGAAGATGAAAAAGATTGTTGAAATTCAAAATCTTGACAGAGTCTAGACAAATAAAAGAAGAGGTTACAATTCAGTAGATCCCTTGGAAGTAAGGGTGTAAACCTACTCTAATATTCCAAAATTCTGATACGATTCTGATAAAAATTAACATGTTCGGAACTTGTTTTTGTATCATATAAGCTATCGGAATTAGATATTCTACGAACTTATCAAAATCGAAATCAGTTGATTCTATTTTCATTTATCCGATTTTAATAAAAAATAAATATATGTAAGTAAAATTAATTAAATTAAAGTTAAATAAATCATAAAATAGAATATATATTGATAAAATAATAAAAATAAAGTTTTGAAAGAATTATATCAAATTTGAGTAATTATTTGTAAATTATTAACTCATTTTTAAATAAAAATAATATTTAATATGTATTTTAAAAATTATCGGATTTGGTTCCGATTCAAATTATGTTATTGGAATCGAATCGAAATCGGAATATAGTGATTCTGAAATTATCGAAATCGAAATCGGAATATCTTAACCCTTATTGGAATCAAAATCAGATCCTAATGATTCCGCTACTAAATCCGACCTGTTTGCAGCCCTACTTGGAAACCATGTCAAGCAACCTTTTCTTTTAAAGTAAGCAAGGCCACGAATCATTTATTGATAAATAAAAAGAGAAAGAAAGTTACAACAAAAGCATAAAGAGCTAGAAAATGAGTAAAAACTTGTAGATTCTACCAAGGAGGTAGAGTCCAAAAAGCAATCACAGCCATAAGCATTTCCAATTCAAAAAGTAGGTCCTAAATGTCAACAAGACTGGGTAGAATCCGAAGTGACCAAAATATCATTATCACTTGCACCGTATTGTCCATTTGAAAAAGGACATCTGTTGGAGGGGAGAAACGATCTTCAAGTATTCTTTTGTTTTTGGCTCTCCAACTTGCCCAAAGCATAGCCAGACGTGTGAGGTCCCACATTTGTAGTTATCCTTCCACAGATTCCTGCTTCTCCACAAGAGAATAAGAATAAAAATATCCCTCGAAGGATCCCATGAAAGGTTCTAACTTCGGAACACTGTGCTCCAAAGACTATGGATGATTACGCAATAGATGAATAGGTGACTGATACTCTCCTAAATAATACCATAGAAGCAACACCAATCAAAATCCATAGAGAAGATTTTGAGGAAATAGTCCCTCGTAGGTAGGCGACCTCTGAACATTTTCCATAAGAACATGTGAATTTTCCATGGCAGGCAAAGGATCCAAACTTATTTCCACCAACAAATCTGAACACAGCCAAAGCTAAAGCCAATTTTGAACAAACCGATCGGGCAAAGGAAGAGCCACACTTAGGTCCACACTAAACTATCATGAGCTTCACCGCACTTGACCCTCTGTAACAAAGCTAGCAAGTTCAAAACATCCACAATTTCTTCCTCCTTTAAATCTCTTCTAAACAAAACCTCCAAATGCAATGCTCATCCTCCTTGTCACATAGCACCTTAATCCTTTCCTCCCTGTCCCTGGTGATGATAGCCAGACAAAGAAACTGTGCAGCCAAACAACCTAAGGAGTCAAGCCAAGGGTCATTCCAAAAAAGATGTTTTGGAACCATTTCCAATGGCATTAGTTTTTGACAAATGAAAAAAAGGTTGCAATTACAAAATCCCCTTCCAAACCTTAGACCCCTTTCCCTGGAACACAAACTGATTGGACCAACCTGAAAAACCATTAGAGAAATATTTTGCCTTAACCACTCTAAACCCTAATAAAAGTCCACTTTGATTGAACTTCCACAATCATTTACAGAGAAGAGCCTTGTTGATTGCATCCAGAGGTAGAAACCCTAGCCCTCCTTCCTCTCTCTATCAATGAACATGGTCCTGAGCTACTAAATGCAGTCCCTTCCTTTCTTGAAAACCATCCCAGAAAAATTTTCCTGCACACCACTTTAGAAGCTTTCAAAATAGATAAATAATAAAGAGTTAGACTCTGCAGAACACATTTAGCTAAAATCCATCTTTCTCTGGCAGAGAATTTCCCTTCCACCCTTGCATCCGCCTTTCCCTATTGAGAATAAGAAGTTGTCAATCCTCAGGTCTTGGACCTCTTGGCGACAGAGGAAGGCCAAGGTAGGTAATGTAGAAATCCTTCCAATTCATGTTGAAGATGTTATGAATATGACACCTTTGTTCAATTGTGACAATAACTCCCAGTAGCTCACATTTGCTTTTATTGAGTTTCATAACTAAGCCTGCCTCAAACGACAGAAAAATGATAGACAGGAAGAAACACTTACTTTCATCAAACACAGAAAACGTGATAGCGGTGTCGTTAGCAAACTAGAGATGTGTCCCTGGCTGCTAAATTCCTGGTAAAAAACGTAGGTTCTTCTCCCTCCAGATAGCCCAAATAATCGCATGGAATGTAAGCCTCCAATATGCCTTGTCAATCTTCCACAGATTAATTTGACTCCATTGACCATACAGCTGTCATATATTATGATGGTTGGACCATGCCAGTCTCAAACTCTTAAAGAATGTTTTCCATGTCAAGCTTATGATGCCACATTAGATAAACAAATGGTTAATGTCTTCCTTGAATCTCCCTAAGAATACACAGCAAGAACATCCCCAAGTGAGAGCTGTTAAGATAATCCCTAGGGGTGCAAACAAGCCGATACACTCAACAAACAGCTCGAGACTCGACTCAATAAAAGCACAACTTGGCTCGTTCATCGTGTTAAAGAAGAAAGCCTGAATAAATAAATAAATAAAGCTCAAGTCATAAATGAGTTGTGTTTGACCAAACCCGGCTCAACTCAATAAAACTCATGAGCAACTCGCTAAATATTCGATTAATTACTTAATATTTTAAAAAATTAAATAAATAATACTTAAAAATTATACAATATTGATGATATATATTAAATAAGCTGCAATTGAACTTAATTCAAGTTTAAACTCGAGTTTGGATTTCATAAATAAGTTTAAATTCACGTTTCATAAACAAGCTTTAAAGTTTGAGTTCAAGCTTCACAAATAAACTTGGGCCAAGCTTGAACATAGGTTCAAAGTAATTGTCGAGTATCGAGCCAAGCTCAAGCTCAAACATAAATAAATGAGCGGAGCTAGAGCAGTATCATACTCGGCTTGGTTCAACTCATTTACACCTTTAATAATCACTGGTAGGCAGCATCTGCCACATTAGTTTCCACAAAATTTTAATTCTTATAGGCATGATCAAATCCCTCACTCTCCAATCACGGCACTTTTACACCCTCCAAAGAGAAGCCTAAAACATGTTAACTTGACTGAGAAACCTCCCTTTATGTCTGCAAATAGTCCTAGAGAATGATAAGTAATAAAAATTTCATTTGAGAGCTTTCTTCTGAATATTATATTCCACTTCCACATGACGACACCTCACCATTCCACAAGTGTGTAACCATGTAGTTCTTGTTAAAGAAGAGATTATAGAGCTGAGGGTATTTGTATGCAAGAGAATTCTATCCATCAATCTTTCCAAAATCAAGACCTGTCACCCCTACCTACTAGAATAGAAATAGAAGACATCACTATGTCACCCTTGACATTTTCAAAATGTTCCCGTGAGAACCTCGTTTTCTTCTTTTTATCAAAATAATTTTCGTATCTCTTTTGGACTACTTAAGAAAATAGGTGATAGCTTATAAATGTATTAAATAGTCCGACGATACATTTAAAAGTATTAGAATCGAGGTTCGGGTTCTGTGAAATTTTAATTTTGACCTCTCTCCATCGGATGGTGCGAATATCCGACGTTAACTTACATCGAGCAACTACTCGAATGCTCATGATTAACCGCATAGCAAACTAGTTTGAGAGAACATGCACATCCACATAACAAAAAAAAATATTCAAAAGGGGCCTAGCCTTTCGGACCCGATAAGATGCAAACAAATTGTCTTAAATTTGTTGGATGTTGATTTTATTTGTTTTGGAATTGATTTTTGATTTAATTTGAGGTTGGCTTTATTTGGTTTGAATTGTGAATTTTCATATTTGATTTTATGTTGATTTTGAATTATTTGATTTAAATTCAGTTTGATTTGGTTTCGATTGCTTTTATTTCGATTGGTTGAAGTTATATATTTTTTTTTATTTGAGTTTGGAATTTAATGGAATTTGATGTTTTAAGCTATTTGACTTATTTAATTTGATCAACATATGAATTAAGATATTTTATTTTTTTTATGTCAGTTGATATTTAGGTGTCAGTTTGAATATGTTCAGTGTGCTTTAGGTGTTTTGAAGTTTTGATTTGATTTGATCAATTTTAAATTTCATATTGTTAATTATCTGATTTTTTATTTTAGGACTGATTTTTAGTGTTTTAAAGTATTTTTGATGTGATTTATTTGATTGTTTTGAATTATTTAATTTTTCAATTGATTAAGAAGTGGGTTTCTATTAAATTAAATAATTTTAATTGAAATGTTCAGATTATTAGAAATCTGATTTTTCTTTCACTTTTCGGATTTAATTACATGTTTTAAGGTATTTTCAGATTTTTTTATCTCTTTATTTATGTTCGGTCCGCATCTCATGCGGTCCGTCGGCCTAGTATCGGTGCCCGGTTTGCAAATAGTACCACATTGGCATTTGAACTTTGTATTGATTTCATTTCATGTCAGTGTACATTATGTCGGTCCACATCGGAGTACAAGTGAAATATGAAAATAGTCATCTCTCTTCCCCCGGGATAATTTTCCATAAAATCGAGAGATGAATTCGGCATTACAACCACATGCCGACCCATTCTCATTCAAATGAATTTTTACCCTCCGACATAGTCAAGTCTTTCGACTAGCCATGTTGGGGGAAGGGTCCGTCTGCACTGAGAGCGTGTCACATGCCTACGCCCGGGTCGACATACCGGAAGCTGGTCCGGACTAGCCGCCCAATTGTGGAGCGTATAGTTGTAGACTAACTCCTTATTTAATTTTGCTTTTTGCATTTCAAATTTTTATTTAAATTTTGTTTTGTTCAAGGCCCAATAAGGCCGGCTTCAAGTCTCGTGGCCCCATAAGGTCCGCTTCATGTCTTCATGGCCCGGTTGGCCCATTTTCAACATGTCGGAACCTGGCAACCTGTTTTGCACCATGTGAGCCCGGGCGGCCCATTTTTCAGCCCACTTTGCCATTTTCTGATTTTTTTTCTGCAGCAAACCAGCTTTGGGGATTTCTGAAATTTCAGCTGATGAGATGGGAAACTCACCCGGGTGGACAATCGGCCCGTCGTACGGATTCCGGAAGGACCCGGGACATCATTTCCACCCACCAGTGTATGGAGACAGCAATCTGGAATTTCCAATTTCTTTGCAAAAATCTCATTTTTGAGCCACTTCGCCTTGACCAAACCAGCTCCTGTTGGATGCCGATTGAGCCCCTGGTTTGACATTGATCCAACACCTGTTTTGGAACCGGACCAGCACTTGTTTTGGGGCGTTTCAAGGACTGTGATAGCGGGCTAAAATGGGCTGAATTGGACTGGTTTAGGAGCCGGTTTCGAGGTTGCTGTGGGGACATTTGATGGGTGGAAATTAGGGCCACCCGGCTTAACTCTTGACCCGTCCGGCAGATTCCAAGAGGCCCAGGCCATCACCCTTACTCCCACACATCAAAGAGGGTAACCGGTTCAGCTTGAGATGTTGTAGGAGCAGCTTTTTGGGGACTGCAAAGGGTTGACTTTAAGAACTGTTTGGAGGAGATGTGTAGACCGAATAGGACAATGGACTAACTGCTTTTAAGGGACTGTCAGTTTGGACTTTCTGGGATCCGTTTAAGGTTGCTACGCACCGACGGACAGAATGGGGCATATAGGGATAGGCGCATGGGGCCTGCTAGGGAGGCTGTGTGCGGAGAAATTAAGAGCCAACAGAGGGCTAAGATAGGGGCTGCTGCATAGGATTTTGGCCATGGAACAAGGACTGCGCAGAGGGCTGTTTAAAAGATTTCCTTTTTTTTTTTTGAACAAGGGCCGGCCGATGGGGATTTTAAGGGGTTCAGCCATAGCAGACTTGGCTAAGCCAGGTGGTGGCCTCGGTCGTATGATGTTTTGTGCATGGTCACTGACTGTGGCAAAGGATGAAGAAGAGAGGGAGGAAGAGAACGGGAATACGTGACTATTCTCCTTACCTTCTTCTTCTAACTCCTCCTGTCTCTTCCTTAGACGTTGCCTTGCTTCTTTTGTCACCTTGCTCCTATCGCTGGCTGCAGCAAATAAAGAGGAGCGTCGAGTTCCCCCTTCTCTTCTATTGGCAATGAAGGCTAGTGCAAATGCCTCTGTTGGCGATAAAGGCTGGAGCAAGACTTCTCTTCTGTAGACGTTGGGCTGGAGTTGGAGACCGGCTGTTGCTGCTCTCCCTCTCTCTTTCTGCTGGCCGACTGGCTGCTAATGGATGAAGGGGCTACTGTTGTTGTTGCAGAACCACCCACAGTCCCCCGCCGGATGAGGGAGCCGCAATGGAAGAAGGAAGCCCCTTTTTTTTCTTCTGCCTTTCCTCTCTTGGCTGCCGGATGCGATGTCTTCTTTGATTTTTTTTTAATATCATCTGTTACGAAAATCTGCCCTCTTCCGGATCCTATGCTGGCACTCTCTTCTATTGTTGACCTGTGTGTTGCCGAATGTGGGATCACCATCTTGCCTCTTTTTTATTTTTTTAAAATACTTGCTGCCTCTATTGATCATGTACGTGAGCAACTTTCCATTATTTTTAAATGCCCATGCCATGTTTTCTTAAAAGCCCATGCCATCCGTTGACCAACGTGGAGAAAATTTTAAATCTGTCTCAATCTCCTCCTAAATCCTAGGAACCGATCAGGGAAGGGAGCTGGCGTTGGCAAGAGAGAGGAGGAGGGTGGCAGCTGGCCTAATTTAGGTCAAGTTTGACCTAATTTCAATCAAGACGACTTGGATTTGACGGCCGATATGAATTCCGGGTCAGAATTATTTAAGTTAACTTCAAAATTAACCGGAGTAATCCGGAAGATGCCTTGATAGCTGTTGATTCTATGTACCATCAGATCTACGACTGAGGGTCCTCCAATTGTCTGGAGATCATCGATTTGATAGAATTTTCGATCGGTATGATCTCGACTTTTAAAAATTTCAAAAATTGCACCAAAAATATAATTAAATAAATATGCATCAGAATTTTGGTCTTTATGTAAAAATAACTTGTCTAAGACTGTTTGGACAGATTTGCCCCTATTGTGCGAGTTTCGCAAATTTTTGAATTTCGTCCATAACTTCACGGATATAAATTGGATTGATGATCCGACTTCAACATTACTCTTTTGCATGTCGGACAGACATTTTGGCGGCGCCGGATGTTAATGGGCCTGTCTGGATTTGTCCGGGTCCAATAGGGGCAAAACGGTCATTTTTTTGTTCAGAATCAGATTGTGACATCCAAAATACCATTGCGGAACTTGCGACTGGGACTGTACTGTAGGCCCACTTACTTGGTCATTTGGACCTGTTAAGCTCGCAAATACTGCCTAAAAATCCGCTTTCTCTATTTTGCTAATATCTTTCCATATATGAGTCAGATTTCCAATCTGACTTCAATGTTGCTCTAGTTGAAGTTAGGTAGACCTAATGATGTACCAACATGTTATCGGACTTGCCCCAATTGACCGAACCCACCAAGGGTGAAAGAGGTCATTTTACCATTCAGGGTCTGTCCGAAATCGGATTCTAACAATCGGGGTACCGTTGCGAAGCTCTCAACTAGTACAGTCCTATAGGCCCGCTTGTTTTGTCTTTTGGGCCCAATATGCCCTCAATAAGGCCACCTAAAAATTGACTTTCAGTGTTTTCTCTATAACTTTCCGAATGTGGGTCAGATTTCCAATCCGACTTCAATGTTGCTCAGGTTGGAGTTGGGCGGACCCCGCGACATGCCAATATGTTATCGGACCTGCCCCGAATCGCCCAAACCTAACAAGGGTGAAAGACACTATTTTACCATTCAGGGTCCGTCCGAAATCGAATTCTGACATTCGGGGTACTGTTGTGAAGCCCTCGATTGGTACAATTCAATGGAGCCACGTGTTTTGTCATTTGAGCCCATTAGGCCTTCCAAAGACCAGTTGGAAGTCTATTTTTACTATTTTGCCCGTAACTTGTCAAATACAAGTCTAACTTTTTTATCCGACTTGGTGTTACTCAAGTTTGAGTCGAGCAAACCAGATGATGGTGTCTAATCGTTATTAGGTCGACATTTTGTCGGTCGGATCCAATAAAGCTTATTGAACTTGTTTGGTCCATTGGCCCTAAATGCAATGAAAAATGGATCCAACTTCAGTTTTATTCGTATATTTCATCCAAAACTTGGCATTTTTGGGTGCTGTGACATTTTAGGTGCCTACAGTTCCAAGCCTTGATATTCCCACAAAACTTCCTTCCAGAAAGTATTAGACTTCAGTATGTATCAAATGTCATCTCTCTTATTTGCTAATCTCCTAGTCATTTTGTAAGCAATGCATTATTGAGACTTTCGAAGAGAATCAGACCCGCTCCACCTGCTCTGACTTTCCTACAAATGTTCTTCCATGCAAAAAGGTGCAGTCCTTGGATATTCCTTTCCAAAAGAATGATGCTCAAATATTTTCCACCTTTTTGCAAGTACCATTTGGTAATTTGAAAATGGAGAAGAATTATAGTGCCAGGATCTAAATCACGCTTTTCAACAGAATCTATCTTCCCTCTGGTAAAGACAAAATACTTTTTCACCCATGAAGTTTCCTTTATATGGAGCTTATTACCAGCCACCAGTCCTTGCTCTTAATCCCACAAAGTGACAGAAGCAAATCAAGATATTTTATAGGGAACTTTTGTCAACCCTTATCAAAGACCAAATAAATAAGAGCTTTGGAATATGACAGAATTGCATTACGGTTCAAAAAGTGAGTTTAAATGGCCAAGCTTGACACGAGTAGACAAAACAATACCATTACAGAGATCAAGGTGCAGTATCACTATAACAATACAGAAGATCTTAATTAAAAAAGCAAAAAGATATATTTTTTGTTTTACACAAAATAAAAGAACTCAGCACAGGAGTCAGAACTGCTAAAAAAATCACTTACATAACCAAAAAAACATACCTGCATATGTGATCTAGCCTTTTCGCTTGTTTCCATGGCCTTCTGCTGGTTTTTCAGCTGTTCTGCTCGTGTCCTTTCAAATGTATCATAATCGCCCTTATAAGCAATTAATTTCTGTCCATGCAAATGCAGTATATCTGTAACAACCTGAAAAGAACAATGCCAATTGTTATTAGATGGAAATGAGATTCTTCTTATTTAAGCTTCTTAGTTAAATCCTTAAGGGTGGTAAAATTTTTCACTTGCCGTGTTCAAGAATTCCCTTGCATGAGAGACAACTACAAAAGTCTTTCGCCATTTTACTAGATAAGACTCCAACCACAATACTGCATGAAGATCAAGATGATTCTGCAAAGAAAACCTTAGAAATCAATCCTCAAAATACACAAGGACCAATCCAGATAACAATTAAATACCGTTGGTTCATCAAGCAGTAACAAGTCAGGCTCAATAAACAAAGCACGAGCAAGTGCTATTCGCATGCGCCAACCACCAGAGAAAGCTTTTGTGGGCTTCTTCTGCATATCTGATGTAAAACTGAGACCCTGAAAATTTTAAACTTCTGCCATTATCTGAATATCCAATAAAGTACATAATAAATCACTGAGTTACATGTCAAAAGCCTCCAAAATGATTTTGAATTTAGACCCTCTAGGCATTAAATGTTGAACAAAAAATAATAGCAATTTCCAATAACAATAATTTCAAAAAAAATGTTGCCAACCCCTTTCTTAACTCGATTAAGCTTGAAAGCAACCTGTTTAAGTACTTGTTTAAATATTCAACTAAATAATATTTAAAATATTCAAACAAATACTATTTAAATATTTGTTAAATACATAAAAAAATTTATATTCAAAATATATAAAAAGTTATTTATTTATAAAAAATCACATGCTACCCAATTCAGATGTTATGTATGAAAATATGTGACATTGGGTTTATGAAATTAAGGGCACACATTCCCCCGTCGACATAAGAAGGATTTAGTGTTAACTAAGCCGAGTGATGGGAAATAGTTGATCAATATTTTTGATGTAATATTTTAGAGTTACTTGGTTTAAAGTCTCTTTTGTTATGAAAGGTATATTTAAAAATTGTTTTTGTTAAGAGGACACAAAAAAAGCAAGGAATGAAGTTGAATTTTTGGAACTTTGAACACCAATAGTTGCCCCCCCCGGGTCGGCCTAGAGTGCCTTATTTGCTCTTCTCCACCTCATCTTTCTTCCTCTTCCCTCCTCCGATGGTCTGTCACCTTCACTCCCATAATCGCATTTCTTCCTCTCTACCCAACAGTCCTCCACACCCTCCACCCTCTCTTCTTCCCCATTCGACAATGGCAACCTGCACAGCACTGGAACGGAGCCCCACCACAACCCCATAGAGCCCCAGTGCTCCTCAGAGCATGGTGTCAAAGCAGCCTCCCAGTTCCATACATCTGGGCCAGTGCCCTCCCTGTAACAGAATTTGCGTGGCCTGAACCTCTGGCAGGACCTCTTCTCTAGCAGCCTCCAGCACAGCATTTGAACACAGCCCCCATCTGGTGATCCCCAGAGCCATCCAGCCACCTGTGCCCCCCCCTTCAATAGTACATTCCAGCAATCCCCGGACCACCCACTCTTTCTCTGACATCTGTGTGTACCCCTGCCACAGCCCCCCCCCGGTCCCCATCAACTTGACACCTCTGCAGCACCCCAGGTTCCGGCACCCCTCCTTGCTCCCTGCCTTATTCTCTTCCATCTCCGGCAGCTGCAACCACTCCCCCTTCGGCCTAGTCTCTTCTTACCTTCATATCCCCCCTATCTCCATTCATAAGCCCAGCCCAAAAACCCCTCAATCGCCTTCCCATCCACCCACAATGGCACCACCTACTCTGCACCAACCCCACCAATCGGACTCTTTAAGGCCACCCACCCACTGTCCCCCTTCTACCCACCGGCCACCTCCCGAGCCCCTTCCACCTGCACCTCCGCCATCCCCGGTCACAATGCCCCTTCCCTCTGTTACAGCCCCATACAAGCACTCACCCCAGCCCCGATCTCCATTTCCTGCTCTCTTGCCATACGAGTCTACCAGCACAGCCGTCAGCCAAGCCCACCAGACCTGACGCCTCTGCACCTCACCGTTTGGGTACGGCGCCGCTGCGTCCCTTGTCAGCTGCCATGGCAGAATCTGCAGACTGCTACACCGCTGTGTGCAGCATCACGGGGAGTTCTCAGTATCGGACATGCTGGGACCAGTCCAGCACTTCATTAACCACCTGGGAAAGCCCAGTTTAGGCCCGGGTCACCCAGTTCAGGCTGGTTCAACCAGGTTCTAGCCAGTTCTGACCCAGTTCCAAGCTGGTACACCCCTGTCTAGACTGGTATAGTTCCAGTTTAGCCATGTTCACTTCTTGCCAGTTCAGGCCTGGTTTGACTGGTTTAAACAGGTTCAGGCCAAGATTGGTCCAGTTCAGGCCTGATTCAGCCCAACTGTCTCAGCTTCAGACCCGATTTGGTCGGTTCAGTCCTGTTTAGTTTGTTTTAGCTTATTTTTTGGTCTTCTCATCGTGTCCCGCATCAGTTTAATTCCAGAGCTTGAGTTTAGCTCATACTTATGAGTTGACTGCTGGACCATAGATTGACATCGATGCATGGAACAGAAAGAAAAGGACAATCAAGAATGTGGCTTTAAAGCTCAAGGGCAAGTTTTTGTCAGTGGGGGGGAATGATGGGAAATGGTTGATCAATATTTTCAATGTAATATTTTGAAGTTATTTTGGTTTAAATTGTCTCTTTCGTTATGAAGGGTATATTTGTGAATGGTTTTTGTTAAGAGGATAAAAAATGTTCTTTTGGCTCTATTTAATAAAGTCCATCTTGTAACCCAAAAAAACAAAGAAGTGGAATTTGTAGAACTTTAAAGTCCTTGTCCTACCGGGTTCAAGCCAGTTCAGGCCTGGTTTGACCAGTTTTTAAACTTGTTCAGTCTTCACGTTCAGGCTTGGTTTGACCTATTTCAGCTCGATTTCAGACCCAATTATGTCAGTTCAATACTGTTCAATATGTTTTTAGCTTCTTTTTTTGTCTTTTTCTCATTTTGTCCCACATCAATGAGCAGTGTCTCAACCACTCTTGGTTAGCCATCAGAGTACATAATGCATAAAGCAATCAATTCAAATCAAACATGCATAATAACAAAGGGAGAATAATTTTTTATCATCCTGTTGTCTAGAATCTTGATTGGCCCTTTTATGATCTTTTCTTGCATATTTTATTAAATCGATTATCACTTTTTATTTGTTTGTATGTATTAGATGCATTCATTTATCTTCAAAATTAAAAAATTTATCATTTATTTAAATAATTTTTTATCATTTGATTCATATGATTAGTCAATTTAGCATCATTTTACTTATGATTATAATTATTTTATTTTTATGTTTAATTATTTGACATTTTTTACTTTAAATCAGCATTTTACCATTAAGTGTTTGTTTTATTTATTATGTTGCATTATGTGTTCTGTATGTTTTTAGTAGATATGCAATAAGTTCAGTTATTATCATTGGCATCATTTTTTGTTATTTCATGAAGTTATTATAATTTCATTATTTCCCAATTCAATTCGAATTTTATTAGATTTCATCATTTCAAGTCGTTTACATGATCCTGTTATTTGTTTAACATGATTTGACTTAGGGTTTTTAAATGATTTAGTTTATGCAACTTTCATTAAAAATACCTGGTCATTTAAATGTTAAAAAATAGACGTGACATGATAAAAGGCATGATCACAAAAAAAATTTGTTTCATTTCATTGTATACATCAAATACATCAACGTACATAAAGAGGATGAAGAGTTACAAACTTTTGAGTTTTGAGGATATGCATCAATCAGACAGGTTAATATTGGGGGGGTTGTATATTTGGTCCTATTTCAGGTCTTAATTTATTTTTTGGGTCCCAACATTACACAAACTTATCTTTTGATCCCAAAACTGTTTCTTCCGTTTCTTCTAATCCTATTCATCACAAACTTACCACATTCTGATTTTACCTTTTTCTGACTATGAGGACCTTTCTCAATCATCTAGGGCTTGCTTGCTCGAATAGCTCCCAGCCCCCACTGTGGAATAACCCCCCCTGACTGTGTAGGCTTGAATAGTTCCCCACTCTGGAAGAACCCCCCACCTTTCTCATCATTTGCATTCTGGCCGTGGCAGCTGCCTTCTCAGGCAGCAGCATGTGCAAAGCTGCCCCGGTGCCGCTGCAGGTGCCAGCACCAACAACCCCAGTGACTCCGGTTCCAACCATCCCCACGCTGCCTGCCATCCCCACCATTCCCATGGCAGGCCTCCCGCCCCTACCATCCATACCCACCATCCCCACGGCCAGACTGCCTCCACTACTGTCCATCCCTTCAATCCCCGGCCTCCCTCCCATACACGGCTTCCCGTCAGGCCCCTCCCTCATACCATCCATACCTCATGTGCCAGCGCAAGCGACCCCGGAGAGTCTAGTTCCAACCATCCCCACACTGCCACCGCTGCCTACCACCCCCGTGGCAGGCCTCCCACCCCTACCATCCATACCCATCATCCCACAACCAGACTACCTTCGCTGCCATCCATCCCCTCCATCCCTGGCCTATCTCCCGTACATGGCTTCCTGTCAAGCCCCTCCCTCATACCCCCCCATCCCCACGTTGCTATTGCTGCCTCCATCCCCACCATCACCGATGACAGTCCTCCCGCCCCTGCCATCCATACCCACTGTCCCCATGGGTAGACTGCCTATGTTGTCGTCCATCCCCGACACGGATTGTAAAATCGGCCAATCAAGATCGGAATTGATTGATTCTTGGATCGGATTAGCCCTTTGCAATCCAAGTTTGGCCCGGAGACCCGATCCAAGCCGATCGCCCGGTGGTATCAGCCGAATTGGGACCAAAATCAGCCGATTCCGGACGGCAAATTTGGGGCTTCCTCGGTTGCCGTGCGTCTTCCCCTCCCCCCTCCCCATAGGGGGAAGATGCCGTGGCAGCACAATGCCACCATGGTGCCCTTATACGGCCCATCTTGGAGCCGAAAATCTGCCCCAAAAGAGCCTAGATCAAATCGGAATACAATCCAAGCTCTTATTTTGTGTTTTTTCTCATTTTTAGGGCTTTTTGAAAAATCGATTCCATATAGGAATTTTCTAGGAGAATCGGTCAACTCTCCCAATCCGATCTGATCTAGATCCCCGGCCTCCCTCCCATACTTGGCTTCACACTGGGACCCTCCCCCATACCCCCCCCCAAATCCCGTCCTTCCCCACCATCCCCTAGGTAAAAGGGGAAGCTTGCAATTACATCCGTTAAACTTGACGATCTTAGGGGTAAGTAGGGGCGGGAGTTGCATTAGGTTTAGACTGTGCACGAAAAGTTTAGAAAGGCTAAAGTTTTAAAAACATTTTGAGTTAATATCCAAAATTAGAGTTCCAAGGCTTAACTTGTGCGCGAAGAGTTTAAACTGTGAATGAGCAATTGTTTAGGTTTCATGTGCAACTTTTGTTACACTTGAACCCTTTCGTACCAACAGTAATTCAAAATGAGAAAGAGATAAAGCCCAAATTATGTAGTTCACTACAGTTTAAAACCAGGTGTGTATACTTTCTAGAGTAAACTAGATGATGATAATCATTGGCTGAAAATAATATGCATCAATTAGTAGAGAGCTTACAAAAACTCTGCTTTCATCACTTGACTGAAAAAAGTTCCCAGAAAACAATTTCATTTTAAAGAAAACTTGAACCAAAGCAACATCAGTAATTACACATAAAACACAGCTACTTAAAATGCAACATGTGCAAAAATCAATAGTAAAAAAAATATTATGTAATAAGATGCAAGTTTAAGATACCTGAATACATTGGGAACAAGGCTCACCCAAAATTTAAACATAATAACAATGATCAGAAAAGAAAAGCCTAAAGTGAGAAGCAAAGAAAACCTTGTGACTTCATGATAACCGATTTCAAATCTTCAAGTTCAAAAGAAATTCTTCCCTATAAAGAATGTGATATTTTCACCAGGCAAATTAGCTAGATAATTGATATCAATAAAACTTACCGCAAGAATCGATGCCGCACGTGACTCTGCAGAATCAGCATCTATAAACTCAAGTCTCTTGTAGATTTCTTGAAGCCTCTGGGAAACTATATCTTTATCAATTCCATTTAGCTTTGCATCTCCCTCACCCTTCTCCCCATCAAATTCCAAGTCCCTCTTGATGGCAGAAACAGGAATAAAAGGTGTCAAACCTACCAGTATATGAAGAAAAAGTTCTATATGGATTTCAAGAGAAAATGGTGGAGAAGTGGCTGAAAATGATGGATAGCAACAGTTACTAGAATGTACATCAAATACCAATCAAACCTGTAAAGAAAGTAGTTTAGCTTCTTCATTTAAGAGCTGGTTCCTTTCTATATCAGAGTTAAGGACACACTGCAATGCTGTGGTATCATCACCGTCAACTTCCTGTTCCACATGTAATATCTGACAGTTCTTTGGAATCCCTTCAATGGCATGCATAGCCATATGCCTGAGAAAAGATGTCTTCCCTGTACCATTTCTACCAACAAGGCCTGAAAATTTAACCAAAAAAATACATCAACACACTTTCTTCAAAAGCATCTTGCAGATAACTTGGACACAATGGCGAGCAAGCATTTTTCAGTAAAAGATACAGACCATACAAGGAAAAAACTTCCAAAGCCCGATCAACCAGCTTAGAAACAAGGTTGCCTTTCCATTACCATATTTTTAGAAAAGGTAGCAGATTAATACAAAAAGATAAAAAAATCCCCCCCCCTTAAACCTGACCCCATGCAACTAACCAATCATACATTTCTTTTTCTTTTTCATGAAAGTGGAATATACCACCAAAACATGCAAAAAAGTAGAGAAAAACAGTAAAAGTTAACCCATATTCTTAAGTGAAAAATGGAGCACGCATGGAACTTTCCAGTGGGAGCAGTCCCCTCACTGCGCTGCAGCTTCAGTTATCCTTGCTGGCAGCTATTCTAGCTCTGGGTCCCCCTTTAATCTGAAAGTCAGAGAGAGCTGTAGAAATGCAGAGGAAAAGACCAAAGCTGAAACGTCATGATGGGGACCTTGTAGGGTTGTTGATGGAGGCTTAGAAATTGTTGGTAGGGTCATCATTGGGAGTCACCCAGTCCCATGTTGAGGCAGAGGTAGAAGGTCACCAGGGTCCCAGACAATAGTAGGCTCAGCAATTATCCAAGCTACTCTAGGAGATGCAGAGACCAATATAAGTAGAGTGACGCAAGGATCACAGGATCGGAATCGGAATCGAGATCAGTGGGTACTGATCCGATCGGATCAGACCGATCCCGACCGATCCACTGGAACAAAACCGATCCAGAATCGGTAAGTAAAAAAACCGAATCCGATTCCGATCCGATCCTGGCCAATCCCGGCCGATCCGACTGGAATAGCAAAAAAATGATCCGATTTCGATCCCAACCGATCCGGCCGATCCTGGCCAATTCTGCCGGAACTTTTTTCCGGATCAATCCTTTGGCCAAGAATCAGATCGGCAATGACCGATCTGATCCAGGAATCGGCCGATCCGGATCCGGATCGGCTGATTCCGCAATCTATGGAGTGACGGCAGACAGCTGTGCCCGGTGCCTAAACATGGGCTATTTAGTGGCTGCTTGACAAATGGTCTGGGATGCCAGAACTGCTTGAGTTTCGGCTAGTTCTGCAGATTGGTGGGGAAGCAGATGGTGGTGGCTCAATCAGCCACTCATGATGTTCCAGATACAATGGTGCTTCATGGCATGGAGGAGGCACCTTGGCCTTCAGAAATGACCTCAGCTTGATTGTGGTTAGAAAGATGTCATGTGGCAGAAAGTCAGGGTTGCTTAAGAGAAAGCATTACAGCTATTCAAGGAGATTTCCAGAGACAATAGCAGCTCATGATTATGGAGTAGTTTGGCTTGCACATGTATCCAATGTATCTAGTAAGTTCCCATCACCTCTTACCGCAGGTCAATCAAGGGGCACAGGAGTTTTCTGGCTGCTGCAATATAAAAATGGAGTGAATGTTTAACAATCAACAGAAATACTTTTCATCAACAATGGTCATCAGATGTCAGCAGAAGCAGAAAATTTTTTAGGCATCGTGGAGTACATGGAAAGGAATTATGTTACATGTTGGGTATGGAGGACTTGAGTAGGGTGATCATTATTTGGTTCAACCCACAAACCCAAACCAAACTAGTAATTTGGTTCAGGTTGAACTACCGACCGGTTGGCCTACAAACATGTCATTTTCGGCCATCACAGACCTGTCTCGCCTCATTCGATCTTTATTGCTTTCTTTGTTGCCGCCCTTTCATATTGAAGATGTCAGCCATGCTATCATTTTCATCTCCTTGCTCATTCAGGACCCTGCTTCCCTTCACCAGTGGCTGCCAATTATGTAGGCTTTGAGAGGGATCCGAAATAAGTGTATGCCAAGAAAAGGAAAGGCCGGACAGGGGGGTTTATATAGGCATGATACCAAGACTGTCCGGCTAATTCTTTAACTCAACATGGTGAGCACAAAAGGGCCGGGTATGACAAGGTTCCTATAGGTCTGGGTGTATGAACATAGAGGCTGCTATATGTAGTATGAAAAAGGAGCAGAACATGGGTGCATGGGACTGTCATATGACCAAACTGAGAAGGTTGGACAGGGGTATAAGGACTGCTATGTAGCTATGCATAGGAACCCAACAGTGGGTTATATAGGTTGTGCATTAGTTTTTCTTTTAGCCATGGAGAATGGATAGAAAAGGGGGCAGTCCGGCATGGGGTTACAGTCATCGGATCATGGGTGTAGAATGGCTGTGCATGAGAGGCCAAGAATACCATGACAGATGGGACGAACAATGGCATATATAAGTCTGTTATGCAACCATCATAGGGGCCAAACAGTAAGTTGATGTAACATCAAGTTTTAAAATTCTCTTTTACCTTTCTGGAAAAAGAAATTTTCTTTTTTGTTTAGCCTTAGCATGTAGTAAAATAGGTGATATTCCATGGGAGTATAGCTAATTCATGACATGTATAAAATATGTGGTGAGGACATGCAAGCTCGGGTCTAATTCGACCTGAATCATATTTATTGACGTCATTGGCACGATTAGGGTATATTTAGATCAAAGATAAAGATCCGTTTACATTTGGCTAGCTCGTATTATAATTTCTCATTTTTTAGCATTTTATTTAGAATTTCCTGCATTTTTTGATTTTCCTCCATTTTAGCAATATTTTCAGTAATTTTGTCCTAAAAATAGGACCCCATACTTTGTAAATGGGAAATGAAAGATAATGAGATGAAGGCAGAGAATGATTCCCGGTTCTACCCCAGTATTCCTTCTTGCATCCCTTCCCCTTCCCCCTTTCCAATTCTTCCCTTGAGATCCCTCTTTGCTTCTGTGAGTATTCTCTTAAGCCCTAAACCCACTCCTCTCTCCTCATTCATGAGACACCACCCTCTATCACCCCCACTTTCCTTCTTGATGCTTCCCCTCCCAACTGCTTTCGCTTCTCCCTAGCGAGAACACTAGTTCTCTCTCGGACGGTCGGACCATCTCTTCCCCTTCCTGCGGAACACTTCCTTCCTCTCCACATCTCCTCCTCTCCTTCTCACTGCGGATCTACTGCCGGCCTCCTCTATTGCTGAGTTCTCTAGCTCTGTTTTCTCCTACGACTTCGGCTGCTCTGGAGCCGACTACTGCTGCTCACGTCCTCTTCAGATCTGCTGCTGTTCTCTACTGCTCCTGTTCGGCAACCTTGCGCAGTTCTTCCAGCTCGGCTGCTGCACGCTGCTGCTGCTGTTCACATGTTGTGCACTGTCTTTCCCGCTGAAGGTGATGCCTATGAAAACCTCTTTGATGCCATCGACAGATGATTCGATGAGGACATCGGCCGGGTGACAACAGAGAGTCACTACTGTGACTGTCGATATTTGATCCATCCTCTTCTTGCTCTAAAGCAAGCTCCAATCCGAGCTCCAGTTTATGCAGTTGTTTTCCTTTACGTTCCAAGTTGTTCCTTGAGATGGTTTGGATTGGCCATCTCTGATCCGATGTTTTGCCAAGTGTTTGAGATTCCACATATCCGAGTGGATTACATTAGATCGAGCTAATATAGATAAGCCTTCAAAGCTATGACATCTATCAGATAGCCGGTTATAGTCCATCGGTTGACACATTTTCTCGAGACTGATTGATTTGAATGAATCTACATTTAATTAAGTTTTCCAATTGGAACCGTGCCTGTTTACACTCTGATCAACAACATTGAATGTTGGATGGGAACGATGTGTAAAAGAAAACTCAATCTCAGATGCTCTCGTTCATCCAGGAACTTGAGAGTATGTTCTTAACATTTTTGAACAAAAGTTTGCCATCTTCTGAAGAGCTGGTCGATCCATTCATGTCGACATGTACTCCCTAAAGCTGCTGGAAATTTTGTTACTACCTTCCTGTTGTTGTTCTGAGTAGTGAGCTCGTGAAGACATCTACTCTTTTCCCGATCTATTCTCCAGGCGACACCTATGTTGATGCCGGAGTACAGATTCAATAATTTGACCCTCTCTTGATCCAAACTATTCAGTCGCAGTTATGCATCGATCATCGAGGACGGTTATTAACAATCATTGGTTTCTAATCGGATTGCTTAGTTAGTGCAAATTCATGATAATTTCTTCTTGATTGATGATGGATAATTTCTTCTTGATTGATGACGGAACCCGATGAAATGTTGTGTTCGTGGGGTTTATTTGCATGTGAAGATGAAAATATACTCATCTGAGTTGAGGAAAACTGAGCTGGTTGCCAAGATTAGTCCAAGTCTGTGGATCCGGATCCTAATTCGTGGAAGCTGTTCAAGGATCGCGGGATCGGATCAGATCGGTCCGATCCAGGCCAATTCGCCGGAAGAAAAATCGATATGGATCGACCCTTAAAAAAACCCTAAAACACAAAAAGGTAGATAGGATTCCGATCCGATCTACCTCATTTTAGACCCTTAAAAAAACCCTAAAACACAAAAAAGAGGTAGATCGGATTCATTTTGGGGCGTATCGGGTCCATGGGACCCGATACACTTAACATGGCAGATCCGGTGACTTACTACTGGGTCTCGATGGACCCGGTAGCTTCATCTTCCCCATCCGATAGGGCGGGGAAGAGGGCCACCGCGGCGGTCTATGGGCCAATTCCGGCGAGGGAATCAACGGAATCGATCCACCTACAAACACCGATCCGGACCGATCTTCTATCTGGATCGGTAGTTCCGGCGGGAATCGGATCGGAGGATCCGATTCGATCCAAGAATCGGCCGATCCTGATCCAGATCGGCCGATTCTACAATCCATGGAGCTGTTGGGTGTTGTTTGCCACTCGGCATCTTCTGTTCACTGTTAGTTGCCATTGCCTATTCCAGCTATTACCTGATCATTTGATTGCTGTCCGATGATGCCTAAGGTCGTGCCCGTCAGCCTACCTAAGGTATTGATCCATTTTAGACATGGCATGTTACCACCCTGAGATGTGTGCCTTAATAATTCTATAAGTTTCTTATTAACATTTTTGTATAAGGATCGGTACCTTAGTCTAGCGGAGTGATGAGTGATCTTCCTCTCACCCTGGCATGGAGGAACATTTCTGAACACTCCCTTGCATGTTTAAATTTTGCTCATTAATTATTTCGTATGTGTTGCCATGCCTAATGGTTCGAGTTAGGTCCTAGCTAGTATTCATATGCTAGTAGCCTATTGGTGAGAATATTAGAGGGAACCTAACTCCAGATAACAAAAATCTGTTTCATTACAACTGTTGAACAAATTTTCAAAATTAAGAAGGTTTTCTCCTAAAGTTAACTTATTCCAAATTCATGATTAATTATAAGAGTTAGTTAGCCAGCTTTAAAAGCTTCTAACAAGAATCATCAAATTGTAAGATCTCCATTAAAATCCTATTAAAATACATCCTTAGTTGTGTTTCTTAGCTAGCCCTGATCTCTTTAGGTCATTTTCGATCCTATCCCTCATCAATATACATTGAGGTTGTTGAGTTTAAAATAAAAATAATTTTACCTCTGCCAATCAGACTTGCGAAGTATCTATGTTAATTACATTAAACAACCATTCGAACACCTTTAATTATCTGTCATAGCAATTCATGGAAAGAAGACATACATCCACAAAATAAACACATCCCAAAGCAACAATCCTATGAACTCGCCGGAATGCAAACCTAGTGTTTAGTGTTTTTACTTCGAGTTGATTAAGGCTCATTTAGAAATATTAGTTTGTTTTGCATTGGTTGTTCATTTTTTTATTGGCGCTTAATATCTTTTAGATTTGTTTTGAATTTGATTGATTTTTATTATTAAGTTTTTGGGGTTTCGTTTGAGTTGACTGTGTTTTGTTTTGGTTAAGACTTGATGTCCATTATCTTAAGAGTTGTTTTTTAATTTGGTTTCTTTGTGTTTTGCCTTTTTTTTAATTTACGATGTGTTGCTTTGTGTCTTACTCAACATGTTGTTTTTCAGACATAAAAGTATTTTCTTGATTTAAGTTATAGTGAACTTCAAGATTCCGGATTTTCCTGCAACTGATGGGGTTTTAAGTTTTAAACTTTAGATTTGAGGATTTTGCATTGTAATGCATTTCCAGATTTAGATTATTAGAACTTGGAGTTTTAAAACTTCAAGTTTCAGATCTAAAGTTCAAATTTTATTAAAATTTAAGTTTTAATGGTTTTGTTTTTTAAAAATTTTTCAGAGTTCAGAGTTTTAATCTGAGAACTTGAATTTTGTTAAGGTTTGAATTGCATGATTTTGGGTTCATGTTCCTGATTGCAAATTTGGTGGTTTGATTTAAAGAAACTCTTCTTTTCAATTTTAAGTTTAAAGATTTAGATTTGAAGTATATTGAATTCTAAATTATCTGGATTTCAAGTTCAGAAATTTGAGATTTCAAGTCTTTTTTATTTGTGTTTGGGAGTCTCAAACTGGACGCTTTTGATGATCTGGAGTTTAAATTTTGATTTTTGCGTATGGTGCCTGCAGGTTTGGTTTTTTTTCCTTTATCTCAATTTCAGATCAAATTTTTTGATCTATGACACCCCCTTGAGATTGAAGCTTTTGGATTTTTGTTAAATTTAAGGTTACTGTTCCAGGATCTGAGATTTGGAATTGAATCTTTCCAATTAAATCTATCTCCCTTCTTTTGTTCGAACATCAGATCTGACATTTATTATTATCACACAATTATTATTATTTTTGTGTTCATTTGAGGTCTGACTGGATGCAGATCTTTTTTATTAGTGTTTTCTTATCTTTTATGCTCTTATGTTTACATTCTCTTAAATTTATAGGGCTGTTTACATCTCTCGCAACATCACATGTGCACGGAACATGACCATGCATTGCTTGAATCAAATCGAATTACAAATAGATGAGAAAAGACATGAAAGCCATACTTCTCATGGATTAGGATTAAATTCCCCAGGGCCTTTGATAGGCATTTAGGAGATCCATCACGGTTGGTTTAGGATAGGATACGCCTGGCCTTTGATAAACTTGTGGGGATCCTTCCTACTGATTCAGGATCGAGTATACCCCAGCATTGGATAGACACATAGGGACCTATCCTATAAATTTATAAACCTCATTAGCCCATAGTTTGGCATATCGGCATGTTTTTTTTAATGTGAGCAGTAAAAAACCTTGTCACCATTTCATTAATAAGGTTAAAAAGAATGCAAAGGAATAAAAAGCAAAAATAAGAACGAAAGCCAAACACTGCCGAGAAGGTAGATGAGTGTCATTACAAAAGAAAGCATCAAAAGCAAAGAAACGATCATAAAATGCATCATCATCCGAACAAGAAATACTAGCAGCTTTGGTCCAATCTCTCACCAGCCATACAATTCTCCTGACAACATGCTTGTGATGCTCAAAGTGTTCATCAAAAATCCTTCTGTTTCTAGAGTTCCAGATGACCTATAAGACAGCAGGAAGTGTAAGTTCCCAGATCTGATAATCATCAGGCCATTGGTTGAAGGAATTCCAGTCAAGTAGGAGTGACAAAACATTGCCCAGGTCCCACCATTGAAGATGCCACTTAGTGCACAAAATCTTCCAAATAAAATTGATCACCCCGCAATTAAGAAAAAGGTGATTGATGGCTTCATCCAAGAAAGCACAGAACACACAGGAGCAAGTAGGAAAGTTCTGTAGCATCCCCTTAGATGCAACCTGGTGGGTAGACAGAACTTGCAAATTTTCCAAAGGAATACTCTAATTTTAATCAGCAAGGACTTGTTCCACACTTTCTGGAACCAAGGAACAGCCACTCATCCAAAAGAGAGCTTGGTTGAGGCTGTTTTGACCGAGAATGTGTGATTCTTATTGGGCAGCCAAATGAGCTTGTCTACCTTATCCTCCTCACATTTGTACTCTACAAGGATTGAAAAAAGGCTCGCAAAATCCCTAATTTCAGTGTCTTTAAGATCATGCCTGAAGGAGAACATCCAAGAAGTATTATTGCCCCAGAAGGAACTAACTCTACCATTAGGAAATCTACACAAACTGTGGAGCTGAGAAAAGACTGAAGCCAAAGTGACACTGCCCGTCAAAATATCATCCCAAAAAGCCGTATTAGCACCATTGCCAATAATGATCTTGCAAGAAGAATAGAAGAAATCTCAATTTTAAAGAATGCCCATCCAGATAGAAGAAAATTTACTAGTCATGTTGGAGTTGGAGTGCTAATCACTACCATGACCCAGGCCATACTTGGAAATGACAATCTTGACCCAAAAAGATTCGCTGCTGACATTAAGTTTCCAAAGCCACTTGCAAAGGAGAGCATTGTTGATAGTCTCAAAAGGAAGAAGACCCCACTCCTCCCTCTTTAATATTCCTGCAAACATGATCCCATCTAATGAGATGTACACCTCTTTTATCTCCTCTGCCATGCCAAAAGAATTGAGCCCGAATACTCTCCAACTTCCTACAGATCCCTTTTAGGAACTTTAAGGATAGAGAAAAAGTAAAGAGGTAAACATTGAAGCATGGATTTAGACAGGACCCATCCACCTCAAGCAGAGAGGAGTCACCCTTTCCACCCCTGAAGTTTATCTTCCACCCTTTGAACCAAACCTTGCCAGTCCTTTCTGGTGGTGCCTTTGTCAGAAAGCAGCAGCCCTAAGTATTTGATAGAGAAATCAGACCATTGCAGGGTAAAAATAGTCTGTGTATAAGATATGTGACTCAAATGAACTTTAACCCCAATGAGTACACTCTTATTCATGTTGATATTCAACCCCATGGCAGCTTGAAGATAAAAAAGTGAAACCTTAAAATTGAAGCATTTACCAGGCTTGACAGTAAAAAATAAGTGTATCGTCAGCAAAAAAAAAAGATGAGAAATGTGCACCCGGTTGCTTCCCACGTGAATTCCTTCGATAAGCCCAGCCACACTAGCTTTCTCCCACATAATGCTCATCACTTGGCTAATAATGACAGAGTATAGGAGAGATGGGGTCTCCCTGTCTGAAACCACTAGAAGACCGGAAAACCCATAATCTTTGCCATTAATTGAAACAGAAAACCTAGTTGTAAGGATGCAAAACTTGATCCACTGAGTCCATTTTTGATTGAATCCCATAAGATGCAACATTCTAAGCAAGCAGTCTCACTTAACTCTGTCACGTGCATTCTCAAAGTTCAATTCCAGCAAAATACACTCCTTTCTCCTAATCTTTTGATAATGTAAACATCCATGAGTGACCAAAAAATTATGTAGAATTTAATGACCTGAAATGAATGCACTCTAAGAATGTAAAATCAATATATCAATAACCCTGCTCAACCTGGTTGCAAGCACTTTTATGATAATCTTATAACAACAGTTGATGAGACTAATAGGACGGAGATCAGAAATATCCAGCACAGCTTCTTTCTAGGAATGAGGACAATATGAGTAGAGTTGAGAAATCTTATGACATGCGGTTTCTCCTCAAAATCTTTGACCATAGCCATAAAGTCTCCCTTGTTGTTCTAATGACTTTACATTTTGCTTCCACCATCAAAAAATAGTCCACCGTGGAACACAACATTTTAGTGCCCTTTATCCCTAAAGGAAGCAATAGAAAATGGAAAGAAAAAGGAAGGTCACGAAGAAATAAAATGATCTATACCCAACAGAAATTGAATGAATTATGAGAACTACAAATGCCAAGAAAAGTAAATATTTCTTCACCATATAAAAAGAATAAATAAATATTGAAAAAAGTTGAGGTGAAAGCATTGAATAAACTAACCATAATGCCTCCCAAACGAAAGGGTCACAGAAGCATCCGAAATTAAATCACGGCCACCAACAGACACAGTAAAGTTCTCCATGTGGATATCCTTAACAGCAGTGCCAGTCCCATCAGAATCATGTCTCACGCAAACAACGGGCATCCCAGCTCTAACTGCCTCCATTTCTGCTAAATGAGTTTGATATTGTGCCTGTATGAAAAAACTACAAAAATTATTAAAAGAAAGAAAACAGAAATTTTGAAAAAGCATATCACCACCACTTGCTTATTTCATAATCAGACCAAAATAAGTATAGTGTTTAAAAAATGAAATGTTATGGTGAAGACTGCAGAGGAGGTCAATTTGAAGCTCCATGTGCACCATTTATGGAATAAAAATCCATGTTAAGGTCACAAAGAAGCAAAATAAGACTAGGTCACCAACTAAAAATACCAAGCACTGAGTTCTTATTGTTAACTTGCTTAGCATACCTCTCTATGACGCTCATCCTTTCTCTTTCTTCTTTCAAGCTTTGCCCGATCCCTTGCAGACAGCACAGGACCATCCAGCACATCTGCTTGTTTCTTTGGTACTTGTTCTTCATCCATCCCATCAAACATTCTCACAGGAGCTGCAAGACTTCGTACAGTTGGCTTCTGTTTCACCAAACCATGTTTCCCAAATTTCTCTGATATTTTGCTGCAAGCCTAGAATTTCATGTAACCAGATCATTAAAGGTAAACAAAGAGCAACTGACAAGAAAATTTCCATGATTCGCTAGAACTTTAACTGTCATATTTAAGTAAAAAACAGTTTATCAACACGATGGAGACATGTTTCACAATTCATCAGAACAAAGTTTTCTAAAGATGGGATATGAAAATGACTCCCAAATTCATTGAGACAAATGAAATTATAAACTAGGAAGTCTACCAAGTTGGTGAATGATGAAAGGAGAACAATCATATCCAGAGAAGAAAAGAAAGGGAGATGAAGACAAATACTAGAAGGAAGCCCCCAACCAAACACGCCATAAAGGACAACAGAGTGGCTAGACCAGTAAATATTCCCTGAGAAAAAACAATCTTGAATTAGTGAAGCCTTTTCTCATCATAAACAGAACTGTGAACTCATGTCTGATGATCCTGGAATATCTCTCAAACAAGATAGGCCAAAGAACAGCTGGAAAGCAAAAATTTCAGTTTCATGCCGCAAACAAATTGGATTACATTATGATGTACAATCAGTTCCACAATATCAGTTACCTGAACCAAATGACCTTCAATCAGTTTGAGAAAGACCTTCCACAAAGATTAAATGAACAATTAAGAATAATGTGAATCCAGGTCTCTCGGATTACCACACGAGAAATATTATTGTGAAAGTTGCACCTAGACAGTCTGTCCTCTGACGGACAATCCTTTCCAAATCAATGTTGTCCCAGTTTCTTATATCATGCCGATTTGACATGTTTTGAACTTGATCTAATTGGATCAGTGTTGTCGAGAGACACCCGCCTAGGAGCCAAGGTGCTAATCTTGGGCCAAGAGACCAAGGCACCTTTCTTGGAGGCCAAAAGGAGCCCAAGGCACCTGGCTAGGCCCCCCTAGCCCATTAACATGGTTTAAAAAAAACTTATGGGGGCGTTACATCCCGGATACCCCACCCACAAGGGGCGATGTCCCCTTGACCCATGTGTGATCTGACCACACAAGTCAATCCGCAATTCGTAACCACCCATTTAATCATAGTGAAATCGTATTAAAATTTTTCACTATCACTTATACTATTAAATTAATTTAATATTATTATTAATAAATATATACAAATTTATATAAATCTTCTCAATCCCTTCCTATCCCTCTCACTTAGTTTATAAAGCTTTATCTTTTCTAAAAATACATACTCACACATATATAATAACTTAGATAAAACACATTTACATGCATCCACGTCCATAATACACATTCAATTATAAAATATAAATATGTAATGATTATAAGTAAAACTCTTATACTTAAAATTTAAAGTCTACTTCATATTTTCATAGTTCTCTCTCTTTATATATATATTATTCATGTATATTTAAGTATATAATATTAACATATAATTTTTTACCACATAGGCAACTGCCGTCACCTAAGCAGAAATTTTGCCTGTGAATGCCTTGCACGTTTTGTCACCGTGGCAACTAAGAATTTGAAGAATAGCAAAAAAATCCTCAGCTTCAAAGTCCAACAAATTCTGCAAAATATGTACCAAGAGGTCAGTATGTCTCTCAAGGTAAAATATGTACCAAGAGTTTTAGTTATGCAAGTTTTAGCCAAGTGTGGTCCCTTGCTTAACCCTCCGCCATCCTTCTAAACCTTGTGCCGCCCCCCTCTCAACCCCACACCACTCTTTGCTCAGCTCTGCAACACCTTTCTTTTGCAAATTTTATCAAAGAAAGATGTCAAAAATATTTGGAAAGTCATTATCTTGTTTTTTATTTACATATAAATTGTACTTGTCAAGTTGTCAATTAAAATTGATTTTAGAGCATTGATTGTTTCAGTAAATTTTATGTTTATATATAACTTATTCCTAGGATTTTTTATTGTAATTGGTGGGCCGGCCTCTCACCCCAATCTAATTAGTTTTATTACTTTAAGTGTTGTTTAAGCGTGAGCAGTTATCAACCCAGTCATACATACAAAAGACAGATTGGGAAAGACTTGGCACCCCCAATTAGATCCAATTGAAATCGACAAAAAATTGTATTATTTTAATAGTATTAAGATGCTATCTACTTAGGAGTTTTAAATTAGGAGTGTCAACGTTAAATTAGATGTTTAAATATATATAAATATATTAAAGTTAAAAATAGGATGTAAATTTAAATATGCCAAGTCTAATGGGATGTTTGGTTGCATGATAATTTTTTGTACACTTTCATGATTAAAAATTATATTAAAATAAAAAGTGAACCAACTCTTGACATAAAATTATCATGTTTGGAGGGATGTTATAACAAAAAAGAGTAACTACCATTCATGACCAAACAAAGTGGGGGACCACAAGAAAAAAGAAAAAGGTGAGACCCTCTTTTTTTGTTTAAGAAGAAAATCACTTTTAAAACATAAAATTGTCAAGATTGTCAAACACTTCTTTTAACAAGTTTTCTTACAATTTTTAAAAATTAAAATAAAAACCTCCATTATCATGCAACCAAACACCCCATAAGATATATTTGTATTTAGATTGGAATTTGGGGATTATTGTATAACTTTTGTAATGAGAGTCCATAAAAGAACCCATAACCCTATATCTGTATCTAGAGATGATAGAATGAAGTAAAAAAAAAACAAAAGAAGTTTTTTCTATCACCTGACAACCTTCATCTCTCCCTCGGTCTTCCTCTTCCCAGTCTCCTCCTTCTCCTCCTCACGGACCCACAGCTTCTTCTTCCTCCTCTACCGAGCCCTCCTCCCCTATTCATCTTCTTCTTCTTCGTCCTAACCCCTCTTCTTTCTCCTCCTCACGGACCCAGCTTCAAAAGCAACACAGCTGTCTATGCGACCCTAACATGACCACCTATCACCACAAAGAACTCAGCGCAGACCCTTCCTGTTATGGAGACCACTTATTACACCGGAAGCACCCCCCCAATGCTGTCAATCCCTCCCCCACAATACAACTGGCCCAAGCTTTGTGGGACACAAGGCCCAAGGCCAACCCGGTCCAACCTAAATTTTTAATATTTTTAAAACAAATAAAAAAATGTAAAAAATGACAAAAAAATTTAACAAAAATATAGAAAAATAAAAGAATGTATTAAAATTATTTGCATTCATTTTGCAAAAAATTAACTCATTCTACCTCTTCTATGTGAGTTTTGTACTCTTCCCATGACATTGTAAAGTACATAAAATGGTGCATGGTTTCATAAATATTATACTCGGGAGTCTCTCGTACAATTGCCCTAACATCGAATTGGGTCCCAAGAAACCTCCAAAATAACTCTCAAAAGAAGACTAATCGGAGTGTCCAATAATGATCCATAATTCATCCCACTCCACTCTTGGTCATATGTAGGGAACCAAGAGCATAGGATGAATCATACCCATAGATGGATTGTTCCTATCCATGGTATTGATCTCTGCCATGTTGGATATGTTGTACTCCACCTTGCGGTCTTGCACCATGGTTCATGTCTTGAGTCGCGTGTGTGTACTGTTCTTCTCCGGTGAAGTGTTCAGCCATTGTAAGAGCTATCTTCACATCCATGGACCTCTGTTTGCTTGAAGCAGTGCCTCCCTTCCCTTGGTGTTCTACTATATCATCGCTGCTACTCTTCCAAGAAGAATCCTATGAAGTCTGATACTACATTCTAATGTTTAGATCCGGAGTGTCTTCTCGATCCTCGTCAATTGTCTCTATATCTGTTATGTCAAGAGGATTAGTTAAAACATGTTTATCTTTTCCCTTACTCTGTGTACCCCTACTAGATCTTTCACCAGTTTTTCGTCTCTTTGTCACGGAAGGCAGAATTTGAAATTCTTAGACGAGAGGGATGTCATTAAACACTCCTTCACCCAATTGTCGATCTTTCGGGTTGAACTCTGGCTCGTCCATCCCTTTTCAGTTGTTCACCCATGCTCCTAATGGATTTCTCTCGTTGAAAATTTGAACCAAGTTGATGTCTTCCTCTTGGAACATTGGTTCTTTAGCATGACCTCCAAAAACAACTGCTTTCCACCACTGTTCTTCTTTTTTATTATATTTGATTCTTTCTAAAATTTTCACCTTGAGTCTTATGTTGTAGAGCAATACACAAGGTGTTAAAGTATTTTAAAAGTCAACATGTTCCTCTACTTTATATAGATCAAGTTGAACGTCAACCAATTTTTCTCGTGGACGGATGCTGAAGTGGCTTGGCTAAGCACTCTTATAACCACATCCGCCAAGTCTTCATAACCCGGTGCTTTGCCATGGTACATCCATCAATCAGCTACATGAAAAAGAATAAAGTGTTAAGAGATAATTAAATTTAAGAATGAATAATAAATTCTAATAGTAGATACTAAAAGATATATACCCGAACTTAGAAGCGTGATGGCTCGCTCCACTCTTGTCATACCAAAATGATTAGACTGCATCTTGTAATTATACATCTTGTGACAAGCAATAATTGAGCGGTCTTCATCATCAAGTATCTTTGTGATGACGCTCTTGACATCAGCAAGTAGTTCATTTGTTACCTTGAATTGTTGACAGTAACAATAATGGGAGTTAAAAAAGTAACATAACAAGATATACATGCTGCATGTATTGTTGATGTGATGTTCGCTCCCATCGACGGTTAATAATACCCCACCACTTGTTGAAGTTGAACACGGTCAATTGCATCGTACAAATATCCCATGTTCGCTTTTCTATCACCGTCCACTATCCTCAGCACCTTCACTATAGAACCCACAATACTCAATGTCTTCTTCACAACCTTCCAGAAGTCTCCACTCTCTATTGCTTCCTCAACCTTCCCCCCTTTCCACTTATCTGTAAGGTTATATCTAGCTAACTAAGTACCCCACTCCGGTGAGTTGACCATGTGGCATAGAGCTTTCCTCTAAATCATTAGACTCTCTAAGGAGATATAGTGAGAAGCGAAGCAAGTTGCACCAAGTCGTAGAAGCTCTCCCCCCCTTTGGTATGTTCCCCTATTAGGTTAAGAAGGTAGTGTAGTTGTAGATGAATGAGGAGATAAATTGAGCTAACTTCACAACCCGATCTTTTGAGGATTCTTGCAGATATCATCTAACATTAAATCTAAGGAACGCGTGGAACATAGTGTCGAATACAATTTAGGTCTCTTGACCATCAACATTTGACTAGCCGCTTTGTATGCGGCTGCACTGTCCGTGACTACTTGGGCAACCCGGTCCTCCCCTATCTCTTCAACGCCGTTGTTATTGATGTTTGGCGTTGCCGTGGTTGGTCAGGTGACAACAGGATCAATAGGACCCACTCCCGAGTCATCATCTCAAGTAAGATCATAGATCTCCTTCTTCTCCGATCGGTTTGATCCCCTTCCACTCCTCAATCCTTGACCAATTGATTGACCAATGCATAGCAAAAGGTCTTCGTTGGCGAACAACTTCCACAAGAAGTTTTCATCGACGAATGATTTCCAGCTTGCCTCCGTAGTCTGGTAGAGATCCTCTATTTTTCAAAGATGGTAAGCAAAGAAGATGATCAAATACTTTTATGACTAAGAGATACATACCAACTTCGAGGCCTATATCACGGCGAATGTTCGAACGTTATTGTTCGGTCCCGTTTATATATGGAATGTCTCACCAGTTCGACAATTTCTTGTCAAATGGTATCACTGTGCCACTTTGAAGTTCCATTTGTCCCTTACAATTCTAGTGGATGACTACGAAATTGTGCTCTTACCTCCGGCAGAACATGAGAGCACGTTGCCCTTCATTCTGGGCCGATCGAAAAATTTGAGTGTCTCGACTTAGAGAAGACATAGTTAATCAAACTAATCAAGAATTTAATTAAACAATGAGAAATGATAAGAATAATTAAAAAACATCTACCAATGCACTAAATAAACAACTAACGTAATAAATAAGGACTAAGCAAGAAATTAAGAACTAACAAAAAATACTTAAGTGAGAGTTTGAAACAATGTGAGGGGTGGGAATGACCTTAAAGATCTAAGAAAGAGATGTGAGGGTGGGGTGTGAATGAATGAGGTCCCTTAGGGGCCTTATATAGACCTCCAAGACCCCCCCCCCACCATTGCCCCCAACAGGAAGCAAGGGGGAAGCATCTACAAGGGGATTGTAGGGTCCCGTCAGGTTGGGCCAACTAGATCTTGATCGGGTCGGTCGGCCCATTTTCCAACCGGGTCGTAACCTAAGTCCCAACCTGACATTTCATGGTGGGACAAACTCCTAATTACAAAGAGACTTGACAAAGAGGATTTACACCACCATAGACCTCAAAACGACCACCTAGCATTCAACAAGTTAAGCACCAGAGAACCCTTGTCTACTCTTGTTGTCCCTTCTAACACCATCAAGGCACAATCCTCCACCCAAAGCCTTCGCACAGCTTAAGCCAGTAGAACTGGAATGTCCACAATCCCCTACCAACACATCTTAACCCTAGGAGCTTCACTAACCTCGCGACAACCCTCCGCAGCACCATGGCAACCCACCACACCACCACGAACACACGGAAGACATCCTTTCAGTGTAGGGCACACTAAGCTTAGGTGCCCTATGCCCCAACAGATACAGCAACTCCAACCGTCTAGACAGTCCACCATTCGATGATCCTTGCCATAGCAACGCCCGTATAGGCCTGCCACAAAGACCCTTGGACGAAAATGGATGCTCCAGCAAGGACGCAAATTGACACCACTAGCCATGACCTAAGCAAATGAGCAAAGAGAAGGCGCTTGAGACGTGGTTCTAGCAAAGGAACCCTTCCCTACATAGTGAGTCCGTAAACCCACCCCGACCTCCCTACACCCCTTACGCTAGAGAACCCTAACTCCTGAACTTCGTGGCCCTCCGCCCACGCTCACCATCCCTGCACTTAAGTTGTTATTTGATTTTCATGTTGTTGTATTTACTAATTTAATTATTATTTTAATTAAATTTCATTTATAGGTCATTTACATGATTTATCATTTTTATTTATTTTATTAAAAAGGTCACGGGTATAAACATTATCAAATAATATAATGAAGAACACGATTATCAAAGGAATTCTTTATTTCATTCCATATTCAATGTACAAGTGCATCTAAGAAATGATGTGACATGAAAAGGCACAATCCCCATAAAATAAACATGCAATGATGAGCATGATAAGAAAATTTTAAGATATTGAGGTTTCTTTTGCCTATTAAATATCATGTCCTTAGTTTCATCTTAGTTTCATGTAATGATTATAAGGGTGGTACACCCTTTCATGTTAACTCTTAATTAACTCTAGCCATCAGCATTTTTTTAACAAGTAGCCATTGGCATGTTCAACATGATATTTATCATTATTCTCTTTGCGAGGTGCCTCTTAGAGGCTTTCTTAAGCTCCTTTAGAGCTCTTTGGGTAGGAGGTCCTTGCATTGAACAAGTCTTTGGAAATGAAACCTTGGGGCCTATTTATAGAGTGGTGGGAGTGAAAGGATATTTTACCAAAATACCCCCAACACTCCCTATTTTCAAGGTGAGGAGAGGTGGCCCGAATATATGAGGAGCTTGCCAGTATTTATTTTTTTCTTTTTCTATTTTGCTATTTGATCAAGCTAGAGCGATAAGATGATCGTATGTTAACCCCCGTGCCCCATTTTTCTCTCTCCCACAACTGCCTACAGGGGGGCAGTGGGTGCTGCGGCATTAGGGCTTTGGCAGCTGACGATGACGGCTCTTTATTCCTCTTCTACCACCTGCCAATAGCATTAAGGCTTCTTGCAGCGCTGTCAGACTAATTATCGGGCCCTTCTTTCTCTTCTTCTTCCCTCCACCAGTTTTGAAGTGTAGCCTAGCCCTCCTTTCCCCCCTCCTCAGCCATTGGTTCATCCTCTTCTTCTTTTCCTTTTTTATTTCTTCCAGCTGTGCAGAGGAAGACATGAGTGAGGACTGAGGAGCTTTAACGCCCTCCTTCTTCTCCGCTCTCACAGGTGCACAACAGCCAGCTGGCTGTGCTCCTCTCTTTCTCCTTCCTCACCAGGTGGTGGCAGCGACGATTCTTCTTCTTCATAGCAGCTCTTGCCTTTTTTCGGATTTATTTTTTTGGTTGCAACGTCTTCATATAAATAAGCAGTACCCAACAACTTTAATGAGGCTTCTATATTCACCACTTTTGATTCACTAACAGCTCAGAACAACCAAATATCATCTGCACACCGCAAGTGAATAAGCCCCATAGAACCATTTTTCAGGAATACCATGATACCATCAATGGGACCAGCAGCAAGTCTTTTCCCATTTATTCATTGCTCGACCCAATAGGACAAAAGGATAAGGTGTAAAGGGTTCCAACACAACACATTTTCTCCTCTTTTCTTTCTGCCATAAATGGTTTCTTAAGGTGATGCAAAGTTATCCAAATTTGTTCTCTTCTTGACAAATGATGATTGATCCAGCCCCAACAGTTACTAACTACTAGTCCATTCTTTCTAACCTTGGTGGACGCTTTATAATGCCATTACATCGGCTGGTGGACCTAAGGACTGTCGTACGAATGGTCTCTTATTGAAAGAACATCAATCTTGGACGCACTCCGATAACCTAAAACCCATAGAAAGCATATTCGGACCTAACGGCCTAGTATCTCAAATTATCCTTTTCCATGATGGATTCAAAGAGACTTCCTGCTTTCCACCTTGATAAGCGGATTCCAGAGTTAGCAGGTTTGAGGAAATAAATAGCATCACACTGTTAAGTCCCACTATGAACGTTTAAGGTCTCCATGTGGTTCAAACCCATCAACGTTACGGAAACAGTATGAACACAAGCGGGCAATAGCTGCACAAAGTGGAGAAGTATCTACTTTCGTCAGAAATCTGAGGCACGATGAGCCTTTTGGAGTTTGAGCTACAGGAGTCGAAAAAAAAAAACCTCCGTAGGGAGACTTACCGAACGGCACTCGGCATAGTCTCGGACGCAGCCGGCCTCGACGAGGAGCTCGCCGAGGGCATCGAAAGCGCCCTCGCCCTCGATCCCGAAATCGAAGTCCTCATCGGCAAGGACGTTGATGATGTAGTCGACGATCGGCTTATCCACGTCGTGAATTCTCCGACCCAGCACCTCGTGAACTACGGCGCCCGCCACCGCCGTCATCTTTCGCCCGCCGCCTCCCTTGGTGTCACCGGCGAACGGAAGGCCCCAACAGCCAAGCGTCGCGAATCGATGGCAAGGAAGCTTCGCGGATACAAGGGACAGCCGCGACGAAGGAAAAACCTCGCCGGTTTTATTGATAGGTTGTAGACATGGATGGATCGCCGACAGTGATAATTTCAGAATTTTGCATAAAAATGTTATAAAAAAACAGTAATTTTGCTGATCCTGGTATCTATGATTTACATTGCCCAGTGTGATCTAATTTCTATATATAATAATAATATATTCGTGGGGATAATGATGGTTAAGTGTAGTTAATGAGGTGTTTGGTTGTATGATAATAGAACTTTTTATTTTAATTTTTAAACATTATAAGAAAATTTGTTAATAAATATGTTTAACAATCTTGACCATTGTATATATTTGAAAGTGATTTTCTTCTTAAACAAAAAAATAAAATCTCACTTTTTTTATTTTTTCCTGTGGTCTTTCATTTTATTTGGTCATGAATAATAGTTACTCTTTTTATTATCATATCTCTTCAAACATGATAATTTTATATCATGAGTCAGTTCACTTTTTATTTTAGTATATTTTTTATCATGAAAGTGTATAAAAATTTATTATACAACCAAACATCTCATAAGAAGTTTTGTTACATTTGAAAGTGGGAACCTCGCGATGGGGAAATAAAAAAAACAAAATAGTAAAAAAAATATTTTCATGTTAAGGATTTTTAGATATTAGTCCAAACCAAAATTTTAGAGCCAAGATATCGTAAATATCAGATAGAATGATTTATCTCTCGTCGCTCTTTTTTGAGATGAGCTGGACTAACTAAAATCAGGTTAAACATAGTTTTATTTGTAAAACAAATAAAAAATTAATGATAAACCAAATACATCGCAACCTATCCTCTTACTAAACAATAGTTTAGGGCACTTTCCATGTCGGAATAAAAATAAGAAGGATTGAAATAAGTTATGCCTTGCGATCATTCATGTCCCCTTGTCAGGTTTAGGCATCGTTTGGTATCGGGATAAACTTGACGGGGATAGGAATAAACCAATTCTTGTGACTAACCCTATCCCCATCACGTTTGGTTTAACTTGGGATAAATTTAAGGATAATCATATCCTATGTTTGATATGTAAACAATAAATTTGAGGATAACCTTAATTTTTTATATTTTTATCTATATTTTTATATTATCTTATTTATTACCCATAACATATTCATAAACATTTTAACCAACTTACATATTTATATAATACATTTAAAATATAAATAAAAACACATTTAAAAAGATAATTTTGAAAATATAAATAATGTAATTTTTGAAAATATGACAATAAAAATTAGATTTGAATTATTTTAAAATTTAATTAAATTAAAAAAACATTACAACTAAATACCTTACAAATCGATCTACATCTAGTACTTCGTATATATTTTCTTAAATGTTTCATACGTCGTCTATTCCATATCAATAAAAACGGTAAAGGCCATGTATGATAACTCAACTCAACTAGCAGTTGGTTGTTTAACTAGCATTAAAATAGAAACACCATTCTCACAACGATTTCAGATGATGAATTAAGATGAGATAGCACAAATTTCAATTTGTGAAGTTTTCTGAAACAAGTAAACATCCATTTCATAAAGAAGTATATACACAAACAAGAAGATACAAATAGTTCCAAAAACCTCTGCATCAAGAAAACATCCTTGACCAAAATTGATGCTTGAACAGAAAAAAAAGAAAGACAAAATGAAAGATGCATCATCTCTCTCCCGAGCATGACAGGCAAAATATCAATTTTCAACCGGCTGCAACACAATTGAAAAAAAAAACCAATCTCTTGATGCTCCACTTCCACCAAATTGGTCCAGCTAGTTTCCCACTCTTTCTCAATTCTCTCTCTGATAAAAGCAAACGTGATGAGGTGAGATGCAGTGCCATCGAGAAAAAAAAATATCGAGTACTGAGGAAGCGCTGGCTTAAAGTCCGCATAGAGACGCAAGAGATAAAAATTTAAACATATCAAACTGTGCATGTGAATGCCCCACATGGAGATCTAAAAAATTTTAACATATCAAGCCGTGCATGTTAATACCGTAACATAATGTGAAGTTTAGATATAATGGACATGCCATATGTCTGTTGATATGCTTCTGGTTCTCATTCAGAATTTAGAAAGATGGAAGCTTGCTAAATCCGGTAATGATAAGAGATCTTCTGAATCACCTTTTCTGTCTTTAGCAATTCAAAGCTCACGTAAGATACTGGCATTCCTCAGGCAGGTTACCTAGGTGGTGAGTTAGGTGCCTCCAAGTTAAGCCCTCCCGCTAATGCTCCTCCTGTAATTAATTTTTTCCTTAAATTAACCACAAGCTGCATGGGAGGAATATTGCTGTGTTCTAGAGGGGGGATTTGTAAAAATTTATGTGGTAATAATACGTTCTATGGCTTCAATTTGACAAGAGCAACATGGCTTGCTCACCCCCTTTCCATCTTCCTATGCATCACATTCATGACAATCCAACAAGATGAGATGAAGAGGGAAGGAGAAGATTATGTGAACGTGGAAGAAAAAAAAGAGAGAAAAAGGCATTGACTTTACGGCCGTAGACAGAATGGGTGTGTTGTTATGTGTGTTAAAGTTGATAGGGCCTCTTATTAACAATATTTGGTCACCGGACTTCTCATTAGAGTTATTTTTGTAAGTGGATCTCTAATTAATTTTTCCTGAAAAAAAGACGAGGCTTCCTTCATAAACCAGGTCTCACAGTAGGTAGTTTCTTCCTGACATGAACGGTGCCACTTTTTTTCTCCTACCCTTTGAAACAAAGCATTCGAGGGATTATTTAGAAAGAAAACATGAATGATATACTGATAAATTCCGGCTTAACTTGGACAAAAGATTATGATTTGTAACTACAAAAAAATGTGGCATGTTCTCATTATCCCATATTCAGCCGGTTGTAGGGTAAAACAAGAATATTTATATCATGAATTCTACCTAATTCAGCCGGTTGCAGAGATGATCCTCATAAATCCAAGCAACTCACTTGGTTGCTCTTCACTATGAAGTAATGTCCTGTGCCTTCAAGATGAGCCACCTGCATGAAATAACCAGCAAGTATAGATTTTCTAATGTTCACGTAGTAGTCATGGCTGTTGAAATCCGTGCTGCATAACTTGAGGTTGAATCTCACCATAATGCGTACAAGTTGTTGTCTCACATTGTCGGCGGCCTTCATCGCCCTTTGATCAATAAAATTCTCATAACACCGTGAAGGATCTTCATCTACGATGTTGAGTTTGGACAATGTGAGGAATTGAAATGTAAATAAGATACAATTACAAAATAAATAAAACTTTGAACTTACTGTTCTGCTTGTACGCATGATACACATTGAGAAGGGTAAGATGATCCCCGTCAATATGTGTAAACCTAGATTTTGCTTCATCTGCAGCTTTCTGGGCCTCTCTCTGCCTTCCATGGCCATGGCCCCCACCGGTTTGAATGGAATTGGACTGTTGATCCGCACAGGGGAGAACAGAGTGACGGGAAGCGAGGGGGAGCACTAGTAGTGCGCGCGCAGTAGGGAGTAGCGGAACAAAGCTTGATGCTCTTCAGATACGGTGATGGAAATTGAAAAAGGAGTCGATGTGAGGGAGCCACAGCGGGAACTCTCTTCAAAAAAAAAACGAAAGGGGATCCGCCTGCTCATGACCGATTCCAAGTACGAGTCGCTTGCCGTTTCAATGGCATGGCCGGAGGCAAGCTAGGGGACAAGACTTCTGCTTCCCCTCTCTCTTTCTCTCTCTTTCTATCTGCTGTGCGCACCTCTCCCTCTCTCGTCTCTCTGGCGGCACTGATTTTCTGCTCGCCGTTTCTTCTCTCCGGTGAGTCGTTCCGGTTGTGCAGCTGCCACTTCCTATTCCTCAGGTGGCTGCGGGAGACAGTGGTGGCGGCGGTGGCGGAGGTAGCGACGGTGGTCGACAGGGATTTTGTTCGGCCGATCGCGAGACAACTAATATGCGCCACGAGTCACCGCACCCTCGCTTGCCGCCGGACTCACCGATGTTGGGGGATGAGAGATTCACCTCGCCAGGAAGCTCCGGCAGAACCTCGCGAAGGTCGGTCGCCGCGAGGTCAGCCGCTGCGAGAGAGTCGAGTGCCGCGAGTTTGTCCGATGGTCGGCCGCCGCGAGGTCGTCTGCCACCGCGAGGTGGTCCACTGCGACACAGTCGAGTGCTGCGAGATTGTCCACCGCCGCGAGAACGTCCGCTGCCGTGAGGTTGTTTGCCGCGAGAGGGTCGAGAGCGCAAGACAAGACCTAACCCGCGAGAGCGTGAGACGAGGGCCATCGTATCCCTTCTTATCCCATCGATTAAGGGGATGACTTACCCTTGACTTTATCCTCTATTTTAGGGATAAACTGGATTAAATTAAATCAGGTTAAGTTATAATTAATGTGTGTATCAAACAGGAGATTGGAGATAAACCTAGTTTATCCTTCCTTATCCCCATACCAAACAGGGCCTTATGACCAGTTTGGCACCCAAAATTTTTGGGGATAAACCAGATTTATCCCCTAAATTTTGGGGATAAACCTGGTTTATCCCCAAGTTATCCTCATACCAAATATGGCCTTAGACATCATTTGGTATCGGAATAAAATAAATGAGGATAGGGATAAATTAATCCTCGTGATTAACCCTATCCTCGTTTCGTTTGGTTTAACTTAGGATAAGTTTAGGGATAATCTTAAGTTATGTTTCGTATGTTAATATTAAATTTGAGGATAAACAAGTCCGGTTGTCCACCCAGCCGGAGCTCCCCTCCCCCCGGGCGCCGCCGCAGTTCCCGCCCCTTCGGACACCCCTCCGGACGAAGCTCCACCCCCCTGGGCGCCGCCGCCGGATGGAGCTCCCAGTGCCTGCCCCTTCGGACACCTCTCCGGACAAAGCTCCACCCCCCCAGCGCCTCCGTCCGCGGCATCGGCACTCCCATCTTCGGGCCCCCCAGCGGACGCCGGCCTGTCCGCGGGCCGCGGGCGATCGCCCCCCCCCCGCGGCGTTCCGCCTCCCTTCCCCCGGCGGCAACGCCCCCACGGCGGCCCTCCCCCCGCCAATGAAGCCCCCCGTCGGCCGAAGCTCCCCCCCGACGGCCCGCGGCGTTCGCCCCCCTCCCGCGTACGCCGCCAACGTTCGCCCCCCCTCGGCCCCCGGCGTCCGGCTGTCCGCGGGTCGCCGGCGTTCGGCCCCCTGCCGGCTCCTCCCCCGCGGCCGCGGACGTCGGCCGAAGCCCCGCCACCCCCCACCTGCCGTCCAACCCCCTCCCACCCGCGGAGCGGCGCCCCCGCTCCCCGCTGCGCCGTTCTGCACTGACCGGCGCTGCACGCCTTCACCGCCCCATCTCCTCCTCGCCGTGTTTCCCTGGTCGGCCCCCGCCGGACGGAGCTCCCAGCGCCCGCCCTCCGGACACCTCTCCGGACGAAGGTCCAGCCCCCCCCCCCGAACAGAGCTCCCAATGCCCGCCGCCCACCCCTCCGGACGAAACCAGCTCGGCGACAACGACGGCACCGAAGAGGAAGTAAGAGAGGGAGTCGCGAATCAGATCGCCACCGTGGGGAGCTCGGGCGTGGTATCCCCAAATTTTATTTGGGGATAAGTTAGTCTAAGTAACAAGAGGAATGAGTTATCCCTGCACTTATCCTTAATTTTGGGGAAAACATGGATTAACTTAATATAGGTTAAACTCATTTTTAAGTGTGCACCAAACAGGGGATTGGGGATAAACCAGGTCTATCCTAAGTTATCCCCATACCAAACATGGGTTCGGTATCGGGATAAAATTGATGGGGATAGAGATAAACCAATCTTTATGACTAACCCAATCCTTATTATGTTTGGTTTGACTTAGAATAAGTTTAAGGGTATCTCTATCCTATGTTTGGTATGTTAACGATAAATTTGAGGATAATCTTAGTTTTTTTATATTTTTATATTTATTTTTTATATTATCTTATTTTATTACCCATAACATATTCATAAATAATAAATCTAAAATATAATTTTAAAAATAACCTAGCTTACATATTCATATAATAAATCTAAAATATAAATTAAAAATATAAAAAAATATTTAAAAGTATAAATTTGAAAATATAAATAATATAATTTTAAAAATATGATAATAAAAATCAGATTTGAATTTCGTTTTTAAAATATAATTAAATTAAAAAATATTGCAACTAAATACCTTACAAATCGATCTACATCTGATGTACACATACATATTTTCTTAAATACTTCATAGCTAATCTATTCATATCAATAAAAATGGTAGAGACCATGTATAAATTAAAAGGTAAATCTCAAAAAATAGGAAGAGTGGCATGTACAATAAATTTGAGGATAATCTTAGATTCTTATATTTTTATCTTTATTTTTTATATTATCTTATTTTATTACCCATACATATTCATAAACATCTTAACTAACTTACATATTTATATAACAAATTTAAAATATAATTTAAAAATATAAATAAAAATATATTTAAAATATAATTTTGAAGTATAAATAATATAATTTTAAAAATATGGCAGTGAAAATTAGATTTGAATTTTATTTTTAAATCTAATTAAATTAAAAAAATTACAACTAAATACTCTACAAATCGATCTACATTTAATACTTTGTATATATTTTCTTAAATACTTTATAGATCATCTATTTTATATCAATAAAAGGTAAAGATTATGTATAAATAACTCAACTCAATCAGCAATTTGCTTCTAATAATTCATTTTCTACGATAATATAAAAATCGGACAATGTGAAACATTTTTAAGATTGATACTATTGTTATAATAATCATATTTTTTAAAAAAAATTATAAATATGTTAATATTACTTTCACCTTTTCTATCTTATTTTTTTACACATCTTTTCTCTCTCCTTCCCTTCGTCAAAACCTGCCCTTTTCTTTCTTTGTCCTAGCCGCCCCATTTTTTCCCTAGCGCCGCAATGTCCGCCACCGCCATTTCCCCCTCTCTCTCAGTTTCTCCCTCACAGGTCACGAGCAGTTCCCTCCCGTTCGCCACGCATCGGCGATCGACGGCCCCGCCATCTTCGTCACGGTCCCCTTCATCGTCGCATGCAGTGCGCAGCTCGCCTCACCGTCGAAGCCGCTGCGTCGATTGACGCCGATGCCGTTGCCGACGCCAGCCGCGACGCCCTCACCCGCCCGCCATGCGCTCAACAGAGCACGGTCGATCACCGCCCGCCCCCACGCTGACTACGGCACCGTTGAACCCGCCTCCTCCGCGTGAAGTCACTCCTTCCCTTCACGCCGCAGCGAGTTGACCGTGCGAAGCCTCTCCCTCTCGCACGCAGCCACTCAACGCATCCCCCCCCTTGGATCCCACCTCCCTCGGTGCGCCAACACTTCCCCTGTTGTTCCAGTGCCTTGTGCTTGTAATTCAACGATGAAAGGTGAAGGCGCCAGGGCCCCTGACCAGCACACTGGTGGCGTCCGGCCTGGCCCTACGATATGCGGAGGTGATCGCCATGGTTGAGAGTCTGCAAGCTCGCCGGAGACCACGGCATTGGAGGAGACGAGGCAAGAACTGTACTGGATGCCCTCGCAGGTATGAGGGTGGCCGTCATCGCGAAGTTGGAGGGCGATCGTATCCTCAAAATGTCATTTCAGGAGTAAGATATCCCATGTATTGAATGAGATCATTTATCCTCACACTTATCCCTAATTTTAGGGATAAACTGGATTAAGTTAATCTAGGTTAAACTCTTTCTTATGTGTGTAACAAACAGGGAATTAGGGATAAACTTGATTTATCCCTCCTTATCCTTGTACCAAACAGGGTGTTAAAGAATAACCTTAACCTATGTTTGCTGTTATAAGAATAAATGTATATTTTTTTATTTTGACCTTTGTTATCTTATATTGACTTGCGTTTTATTGTCTATGACATATTCGTAAATATCTTCTCAACCAACTTACATAGTTATATAATAAATCTAAAATATAATTTAAAAATACAAATAAATATAAATTAGTGACACATGACAACAAATATTGAGATGACATAACTAGAAGAATAAGAGGGATCACAAGAAAATATCTCCCTTACTTTCACGTTTCTATCATAATTGTCAAGCACTTTTTAGACATATTGTGTTATAAAATATATGTTTTGTAAAAAAAAAAAACATATCCTATCATACAACCAAAACATTTTACAAACATGCAACGCCAAAACCAAGTTATCAAAAGTATTCCATGATACTTAAGAACAAGCTTCAAGACTAAAAGTAAATTGCATGGATGAGTATATTATTACTTGTATTTATCTTGTTACATGAAAGAAATTAAGTTCCTGGACGTGAAGATGTAGCCTGCATCATTAATAACTTTCAGAAAAGATTGCGCACGGACTTGTTTTCTGAAGTAACCAAAAAAAAGGTCACAATTCATTAAATAATGCAAAAGGGATCCGAAGGACAAGATACGAGGGGTAGAATATAAAAACAAAAAGAGAACCAGATTACAAGGATTTCCAAAGAAACAACACTTCCACAAGGTTTATAGTCTAGAAAAGTACTGAGGCCATTTGCATAAGGCGCAGTCTCTAGCAGAAACGGTTCTGATCATATTTTCAACGGGAATGAAATGGTTGTGCAATCTCCTCTGGTTTTGAAATACCGTATAGCCCATACCAGAATAACGACATCAAGCAATCTTCAAACCTTTTTCTTGGTTTTCCTGCATGATTTTTTTTGTGTAGTAAGAATAAAGTATGTCATGTAATATTATGTGTCAACTTAAATCAATTTTGATATTGACACTCCAATCTCTAAAAATATCAATATCAATATTGATATAATATCATTTTTTATACTCTAACCAAATAGACCATGAGGTAAATTGTGGATATATACATATGAGATAGTGTTTCTTGTTGGTCGACAGTGGGTCGACTGGCACCGTCCTCCGCTCGGGAGAGCGGAGGCGAGGGTTCGAATGGGTGCCGAAGCAGCCCGCCACCCCCTGGGGAGGTGGTCTCTGGTGGGGATCGAGCTGGGGCTCGATCCCTCGCTGTGCGCATGGGCAGCGCACCTCCGGCCAACTGGCCTACGTGATCAAAAAAAAAAGAGAGATAGTGTTTCTTACTATCAAGCATTCATATGGACAAATTCTACATGATATGCAAGCAGGTTAAGTGGCGTTGTCTGTAGACCATTTAGGGGTTGTTTGGTATCGGGATAATTTAGGGATGAATCTAGTTTATCCTCAAAATTTAGCGGGATAAACCAGATTTATCCCCAAAATTTTTTGATACCAAACAGGCCCTTAGGTGCTGTTTGGTATGGGGATAACTTGGGGATAAACTTAATTTATCCCCAAAATTTAGGGGATAAACCAAGTTTATCTCTAAAATTTTATGATGCCAAACAGGCCCTTAGGCGTCGTTTGGTATCGGGATAAAATTGATGAGGATAGGGATAAACCAATCCTTGTGGTTAACCTTATCCCCGTTATGTTTGGTTTGAGTTAAGATCAGTTTAGGGGATAACCTTAACCTATGTTTGGTATGTTAAAAATAAATTCGAGAATAACTTTATATTTTTATATTTTTACTATTATTTTTCATAACATACTCATAAAATTTTTCTTAACTAATTTACATAATCATATAATAAAAAATTAAAATCCTTTTTAATCGACCTAATATTACTATAGTTAACTCTCTCCAAATTTTATTATTTTTCTTTTCTCTTCTAACAGAGACCCTCACCGCTCCCTCTCTCTTCCCTCCCATCGGTTTCTTCTTCCTTCTATAATTTTCTTATCTTTTTCTTTCCCTCCTCCGCCCTCTGTCGCCCTCTCCAATCTCCATCCTTCTCTCTCTGCTGCGTGAGACACCGCTCGGACGCCGCCGCCGACTGCCGCGTGATGCCGCGCCCACGTCAACAGTGCCCAGACCTGGCGCCACCAACCCCGCGGTCGCTCCACTGTGACGCCGCGCCGCCCGCCTCGACCGCCTTTGGCCGTCGGTTCTGCCCATCCCGCCGAGCTCATCTCGTCGATTAACGAGGCAGAGCAGGAGCAAAAACCTACGAGAACGCGCCATATCTACAAAGAAAGGGGAAAAGATGAATAGGTTGATTTGAGCCCTCACCTCTGCTGAAGCCGCTGGAGCTGCCGTGTTCACCATTGCTTGGAGCCGCCGAAGCTGCCGCTGGAACTGCCTGGTGCTGTCGGAGAGGGATTCGCCGCGTTCGCCGTCGCCTGGTGCTGCGTCAGCCGGCCCGTCGGAGAGGCCTTCGCCGCATTCGCCTCCGCCGCATTCGCCTCCGCCGCATTCGCCGCTGCCTGGAGCTGCCTCAGCCAGCCCGTCGGAGAGGGATCCGCCCCATTCGTGGAGCACCGAAGCCCCAATAGCGTGAGTCACCGTTAATCGCACGAGAGCTCCAGTCGAGCGCGAGTCACCTTATCCCACCTAATACGTGGGATGACTTAATCCTGAACTTATCCTTATTTTTAGGGATAACCTGGATTAAGTAAAACCAGGATTAGATGAATTTTTTTTGATTACCAAACAGGGGATTGGGGATAAACCAGGTCTATCCCTGGTTATCCCCATACCAAACAGGGCCTTAAAGATCATGCTGACTAGGCTGGCCCTGTAAGAATTGTCAGATGTGTCAATCAGGTTGGTCGCCCCTCTTTCCAGGTGGTTACAGGGGTCTGCTAGGCTGTTCCGAAATTTTATAGACCGGGCTTTGATCAAGCCAACTTTGGGTCAGGCCGGGCCCTACAGCCCAACTCCTGGGTGCTCGTTGAGGCAGTGTCTCGACAACTATGACTCACATTAACCGACTATAGCATTAATTAATTGGATAAGTTCTGTTTCCGCAAGGAATTTCTATCCCTTCACCTTTACTAGTATATAACTCCTGAATTTTGAGCGTCATAGGAGCCCTTGCAACAAGGATGTCTCGACTACCTTGGTCACGTTCTGATATTATTGCATGAAATAAATATCTGATTAAATTTTAAGCGAGACAGCTTTGATGAGGATCTGCCGCTGTCTGTACGAATTATGAAATACGGGTGGGATAAATCAGTAGGGAGGAGACATGATGCTGATATACGTCTACGTAATCCAGGTAATTGTACATCTGAGATAAAAGGGTAAAGCGCTCACCAGTAGATCTTCTTCCTTCCTTCACTGAGGTTTACACGTTAGCGGTCTTCTTCTCCTTACCATGCGGCTCTGCGAATTGGTCGTGAGGGGGGAAATAAAATTGATCAGCATTTGATCCAGTTGAGCGTGATGTAGTAAAAGTAAAACGAATGTAAGCGCAATCTGCTTGGAAATCCCAATCGGCTACATAGACAACACCATACTGGATATAAGCGCTTTGGGTCTGCTTTTGAACAGAATACGGTGGCGGATGACCCCGATAACATCCAGCGCTCTCGTTGCGGGTTCTGCTCCATCCAATCCTACCCGATTCCTCTTTTTCAACACCAGCAGCGGCTTCTTCAGCGGCACCTTCGTCCCGGAGAGCTCGTGGTACCCGACGGTGAACGTGTAGTTCGTCTGAGGGATCAGATGAAACCGCGGAGCTGATCACGGGCGACGATGATGAAATCATGGATAAGCACGTAGAGAACGACAATGGCGACGAAGGGATGGCAGCACCTGCGACGTGCAGCAGAGGCGACCAATCTCCAGGTTTTGGATGTGGTCTGCGACGGAGGAACTCGCTTCGATGACGCCCTGGAGCTCCACGATCGCCCATTCGGGGCACTCGCCTGTCCCGCAGCTGCACTTCAGCTGGATCTGCATCGCGCAACTCTCCGGGACCTGAATCTTCTCCACTCTCCCGTCAAGGTGAACGGCGACGGCGCCGCAGGGCGTGCCCAAAAGAAGTTGAGAGCGCGGGAAACGATGCGAAGTTTCGCGGCAAAAAGGGTTCTCGGGCTGAATACTTTATTTCTCCTGTCACGGTGAAAGGAAATCAATTATATCAAAACATATGATTCATAATTGATGAACGTATATTGAACAAATAAAAAAAGGAGTCGGTTGTTTCACTTGTGCATTTTGTTTCGTAACATGAGTTGTCCTGAGATAAGGTGATGAAAAGCGTAATTTTCTCGTTGTATGGGCTGTATTCGAGAATACAATTACAAAAAGAAATATTGGCTATGTTACTTATAACTTATAAGACTTTACGTAATGTGATGTTGGCTACAACAAACATTGTAATATTTTCATGTAATATCATTTGATGGCTAAACAAAAAAAAAAGAAATTTAATTAAAGATCCAATTATCAAAATGACTTTAAAAAAAATTTCATTGACTAAATTTTGTTATAGAAATTCATGTGGCATATGACAAATATTATAACATTTTTATGTAGTATACCATTATCGTTCGATACTTATCCAGCCCGACGCTTTCAAAAATAGACAAAAAATCTCTCTTCTGTCTCTATAGAACTTTGCGGGTCCTCTTGAGAGAGATGGTAACAGCATCTTCACACGGTGGGGGAGCTTCTTTTTGACAGTGGCAAAGTATCTTCGCAACGACATCTTCACGGTGGTGGCATCTTCACAATTAGATCCTCTTCCTTGCGACAGCATCTTCACTGTTCGAACACCTTATTTGTCTGTCCAACGGCACAACATCTACTTATGGTAACATCCTCTTCTTCCTCCAGGTCAACCCATGGACAAGAGACAAAAAGAGGGAGTCGGAGACATTGTGTCTTTGCGGGGGATCGACGAAGAAGAGGATGTGGGGGATTGATAAAGACAGAACGTACGTCTCCATGGGGGATCGACCAAGATAGACCATCTCTATGGGGGCATCGACGAAGAAGAAGATGTAGAGGATTGGTCAATACATGGCATCTCTATAAGAGATTGACCAAAAACTTATAGGTGATTAAGACAAAGCATTATTTGTTATCAACAAACTATTTGTGTGATTAACCTAGAAAATTCTAGACAATCAACATGAAAATTTATAGCTAACCATTTAGACAACCTAAGGTGATTGCCATAAAACCTTTATGTAATCAGGATATCCTCGATGTCTTGTCACATAAGAGGTTTCAATTTCTACCCATAATCTATAAATTTGTGGACCGTGCTCTAATGTTTGTAATAGATGCGGGTCCTTGGTAACTTGTAACATGCCTACATGTTTGAGATCTTTGGATGGTGTAAAATGATATTTAATCATGCATATTATGATTTGAGTATTTGTATTCTTTTAGCATTTATGAGTGACTTGAATTTGAACATTTGTTAGCTTATTTTGGTTGTAAGCATTTTGAGGTGTATTCTTTCAACATTTGTTGGCTTAATCCAGTTGCTAACTTAATTTTATACACGTTAACTTACATTAGTTTGATTGTTAACTTAATCCAATTGTTTGGTTGTATTTATATGTTGGTATGTTAATTGTTAATTGTATGTATCTAGTTGTTAGCTTATGTTGGTATGTATCAATTGTTTGTCATGATATGAACCGTGTTTTAATTATTTTGAACTGCATTGGTGAAGGACATATTATTTATTATAGAGAAGACCTACATATAAATGATATTATCCAAATTGTGTCAAGAATGTAAAATTTGAATCTTGAAGGTGTGGAATTGAGATATGTTCATCCAAAACAAGTCATGATTTCTATTTGTATCATGAAAGATGATGATACTAAGAGTGCAATTAAAGCTCATCTTTCAATGGTGATAAAAATCATTAACGTTAACATTACAAGCATTGGGTTTCTTAGGAAAGTAGGGTCTCTACTAAAAAGTTTACTTCTCAATGATAATATTAGATAATATTATATCATAATTTGATAATATTATATTTACATTATCACATACATCATCTTTAACTTCGAAATTTTTTGTAAATACACAAGTTCACATGTTTGTAGTAATTATGTGTCTAATCACAATATTGTAGCAAGTACATCGTCAAGTGTACCTGTAGAGGGAAATAAAAGTGAGGTTTGAAACAATGTTATTCATTCTAATGGTCATATTTTTGCAAGTGTGGATTAACTTCGACAAGAGTTAGTGAAATATTCAAATGCAAAAGAATTTGACTACAATTTCTTAAAAAATGAGCCAACATGATTTGCTGTGAAATGTTAAGTGAGGTCATTGTGGATGGTGTAAGCACCCGAAACGGGACATCCGCGGATCTCCCCCTCCCGGCGACTACGCTCGCTTTGGGGACTTGGTGGATGGAATGATGGTGGTGGGTGTGGTCGCCAGGAGCCAAAGGCTCCAAAATATGGTAGAATGAAAAGAAGTGAAATGGAGAAGTGACCGTCGTACCTTTGGAAGCGAGGAGATTGTTGAGTTCCGACTTCTCCTCTCTCGGCCGGCCGAAAGAAGAGAGCTTAGTGAATCCTTCGTCTTTGATCCGGTTGAAGCTCCGCCTCAATCAGATTTACCTAAGAATGTCCATAAGAAAACATTTAAACAAGTGAAAGGTTCATTAGCTCTAATGAAAGCATGGTATCGTGCTCAAATTTGAATTCGATCGTGCAAATGAAAGGAGACTAACCGGATTGGGGCGGAATCCCAACCCCTATTTTTGGTAGGTTTTTAAACATATATAAGATGCAAAATGTTCTAAGACATGCCCAATAACATGATGATCATTGCTAGGATGAAAGAGGAAGACGAAAACTCGATTAAACGGGCGATCGGAATTCGAAAATGATAAAAACGAGCTTCTGCCCTTCCTGGTGCCCTATATATAGGGCGCCAGGAGCAGGAGGCCCCTTTACGGGGCACGTTGACAAAGTCAAAGCGCCCCGTATACGAGGCACTAAGTCTGGCCCGAACAGATTTTCTTCTCCTCTTCGCGGCGCCGCTCCGGAGTGCTGGGAGGTTTCCGGGACGAAGTAGGGGCATCTCCTTGTAGACAATATGCAAATGAAGCTAATGAAAGGTGGTTTGGATGCTGGATGTAAGAGGAGAGACGGATAGAGGCTCTCAAAGTTGGAGAAAAATCATGTTTCTGGGTGACAGAAACAGAAGGTTTTTAGGGGTTTTGGTAGACGATTTTGGATCGATTTGAAGGCTTGTGGGGGATGAGAATGGCTTAGAGACGTGGTGTTGGATGAGCTCTAGGGTGGCACCAGGTTGGAACCTCTCCCAAGCTCCAAATGAGGGGCTATTTATAGCCCAAAAGATGGCACTTTGGCCATTTTCGAAAAACAGTGTCATGTGGCATAGCTCCCTATATATGGGGCGCTAGCATCATGAGGTCTGTCAGGTCGACAAGACGAGTCACCGCGGTGGTCAAATCAGCCTGTCAAATCGATTTGATACAGTGCCAGGCGCCCTGTATACAGGGCGCCAGCTGCCCTGTTTATAGGGCGCCTGATGCCCTATAAATAGGGCGCCTGGTGCCCTATAAACAGGGCGCCAGGTACCCTATACACAGGGTGTTTGGCGCGGCTGATCGCTCCATTGACCTCCCTTTGGAACGTGCCAGAAACTTGATCCGTCCGGAAAACACGATCCGCTTTGAATATCCTCCATGAAAACAAGAATTTAGACTCTCCAACTGGGCCAAAATTGCGTGTCTACATATGGTACTAGCATACACTTAGAGTATGAGAAGGCCCAAGTTTTTGTAAGGAATCAATACATGACAGCGGAAAATTTTTGATTCCATAAAACCATGATCTTTGCCTTAATCGATGCCGAACGAGTAAAACCGGGAACCGAATATGAAGTAGAACGAGAGTACCTCATGGGATTTCTAAAATCCCTCACCATGGATGAAGAGAGGACATTCCTCCTTGCCGAAAATCGTTCAAGTATCCGGTCTCTAGCGATATCCACACGATCTGCTTCAATAGACGAGTTCTCCCTTCCTTCGGGCCTCTAGAAACCTTCCAAATCCAAGCTTGACCATGGGAGATCACCTTTTAGAGGAGAGAGGAGGAAGAGAGGAGGCTTGGGACGTGCTCCAGCCCTATGGCTTGTTAGGGTTTGGCTTCATAAGCCATTTATACATAGAAGATGGAATTTTTCACAAAAAACCCCAAAACTTCTATAAAATTGCGTCCATGCCCTGATCTTATTGACCAGATCTATTGTGTGTGACCTACTAGGCCCAATAGTCAATTTGGTTGAAGCCTTAATTAATTTAAAAGAACAATTCCTTTAAATTAAATCAAAAACTGTTATCCGATAACAGTTTTTACAGCTTTCTGATCATAAAGGGTACAAGCTACATCCTATGATCCCAAATGACTTTGGGCAGTTAAATAACATCTATTGAGCCTTTCCATCATCAATTACCACACGAATTTAAATCCTCGTTCATACAATGTCCCGGTCGGTCAGGGGTTCGGCACTGACTGTCAACCCTTAAGTATTCCAACTCTATGAAATCTTGTACTTATGAATGGATCAACTGGAAAACTCCTTTTCCAATTATCCTATCTACCATGGCCAAGGATTTAGAGTACTATCCATAGGACATTCTCTCTCTCCTACCGAGAGTGAACGATCCCCTATTGTCCGCTCAATTGCCTCCACCAAGTTTCCCATATACCCAATCCATTAACTATATAGGACCACAATACTAAGTGATCCATCAGTCAATAGTCAAAGTACATAGTACGCCTGGCAAGACATCTTTGGCGACTCAGGTCAAAGATCCAACCGTGCTATTGATATGTAAGAATAACTTGATAGACAGTTCGGTAAGATACCGATCAGGTTTTCTTAAATTGGTCAGTTCAGTGAACTCATTCCACTAATGAGCACCTGTGTGTGTATCTCATTGTCCCCACACTGATGACCAATGAGATCGGTCATTCTCATCATATGAGAAAACATCACACACACTAGTCTATCCGGATTCTTGATGTCCCGTCTCAAGGATCCTATGACTAGGAACATTTAGATCACATACCTCTAGATGATCGATCTTATTATCATGATCTCATCGTGATTCAATCATCATTGCATGTGATTAAGGACTTCATTACGATATACGCTTCTAATAAAAGCTAGTAACGAAGTTTTGCCTATTTAATTGAATGAGATATTTTTAGAAATGTCGAATCATATCATATATGATTGGCTTGTAGGGCATACATTTCTATCAGTTTTGTCATCAAAGTATTGAACAATGAGCACATTTTTGAAGGAGGTATTAGTACTCCAAAGCATCATAGAGCATCCAAAAAAAGTTTGTTATTTTTTAAATTGTAGATAAATTTATTGACTCTCTATTATATCACCCTGTTGAAATTAAAAATGATATATTTAGATATTACATATTGGATATACCTTATCATTATGCATGGTTTGGTAAAGAACTACCTAACAAACAACTATGGGTGATAAGCATTGTTCATTTAATAACTCAAGTTAATATGTTGATCAAATTCACTTGTCTAATCACCTGATTAGACAATTGGCTTTAAATTCACTTGTCTAACTCAAGTTCACCCTGAACACCTGAATAAGGGTGGTTTTAAAGATTCTCTGTCTTATCATGCATGTCAAGTTGGCTTTGAGCATGGTTGTAGGCCATTGTTGTTTCTTGATGGTACATTTCCAAAAGATAGGTATAACGAAACATTGTTGGGTGCAATTGGATTAAATGGAAATAATGAATTTTTCCTTTTAACATATACGGCTTGTGATACTGAGAATAAAGATAATTGGTGATGATTTTTTCTTGTCTTGAGAAAACATTACCACCTAAATATAAGGTAACATTTATTTCAAATAGATGCAAATGGTTGCTTGAGGCTATACTAGACATATTTCTTGAGTATTTCATTGCATTTTATTTATGACATTTAAAAGTAAACTTTGCAAACAAGTAACAGAAAAATACAAAGGGCCTACAAAAAGTAATTTATCGACGTTATTTAACAAAGCAACTTATACTTGTGTTGTTAACTATTATGAAGTAGCAAGTATGATGTGAGTGATATTTCTCTTGAAACAGTAAATTAGACAAGAGATTCAAATCCCAACTATTAAGCTAATGCATACTTCGTAGGTGATATATTTAGGAGATGTGCTCAAATTCAGCTGAATCATTCAATGCATGGGTATCAGAGGAGCAACATTTACCTATTTTTATATGGTCAAACTATAATAATGAAAATAATGAATTTGAGTGTCAAAATAAAAAAAGATAGTGCTTCACGAGAAACCTATATGTGTACTTCAATTCAGGCTAAAATAAAAAAGATAATAGACAATTCTTGTGGCTATGTGATTAATGTATCTAATGGTCGGACTTTCGAAGTCACGACAAGACCGTCGACAATGGTCAATATTGATGGTGATACATGCTCATGTAGAGAATGACAAATCATGAAATCGCCATGTAACCATATTTATGTTGTAAGTCATAAAATAAAAGGAAACATAAAAGATTATTGCTCTTTCTATCTCACAACACAATCATACAAAAAATGTTATAATATATGCATTGCCCTAATGTTTGACATGCACAAATCTTAATTTGACTTTGAACATATTGAGGTTCGGCCTCCTATGACTAAAAAGAGATTAGGACATAGTAAGAAGAACATAGTACATTCACAGAGAGCATTAGATATTGATCGAATTATTTATACATGTTCAAAATATAAACAACCAAGCACAATCAATAAATATGTATAAACCCTATATCATAATAGGAATTTCATTTTCATGCAATACTCGTGTAGTATTTCTAAATTTATCTTTTTTTTCACTTAACTTGAATATAATTTATATCATGCAGACATGACAGGTAGTAACTCTCTCGTTCCAATATGAGATATAGTATTATATAGTATATGGCTTTTGTACGATTAGAGTGAGTCAAATATCAAACATTCTAAGAAGAAGATTCTATAAATGTAGAGTTAGTAATCTATCTCAATTAAAGTCATTCTCTGTTACCCATGCTCCTTATGTCATGATATGTTGAGAACACTAATATTCTTGTTGATAATTAAGGTCGATGGTTGTAAGTTCTTTATGTGGTGTGATAAACAACAAGGTTTTGTAGATTTTACTCCATCATGTTGTTGTGATATGATGGATTGTATGTTTCAAGTTGAGAGACGTCTTCTTGTACCGGAGAAGAAGTTAAAAACGGAGAAAAAATTAAGATGGATAGCCAAATCTTAAGTAAAGAAGCTAGTGAAATATTTAGATCTCTCATATGATGATGTTACTGTTGATAATGACACTTTCTACGAAGAAGTGATATGTTTAAATTTATGATAAATTCCTAAACAATTGTCTATGCTTGATGTTTGTGACGAATAATTTAATTTATACGTTTTAACATGTTAAACTTTTGAAGCTCAAAATTATTGTGCTTTCTAATGTAGGTATAAAAGTAGGTTTTGTGCTTTCCATACTTTGAAAATTGACATAGTTTGTGTGCTTTTTAGGCAATATAATATCTTGTTGTTGGTATTTTATGTTATTTTTCTCTTGCTAATGTTCGTAATGTAATGTTTTTATGAAGTTAATTTTGCTATAATTTTTCAAATGTTATTGGACCCAAACATTGAGCATATAATGTGGAATTTTATTTTTCTATCTTTAGAAATGTTCTACATTGAAAGTACAAGATGAACAGTTTCCAAAAATTTTAATTTTTTTCTATTTTTTGGATTTTTCCTCGTGTAAATAAAAATTTAACTATTGCATTTTTTCTTATTTTTAAGAAATTATATACATTGAAATAATAAATTCCATTTTTATTTTTTATTTTTGAAAATTTTACTACATGATGGATAACCTTTTTGCCATTTTTATTTTTTTTAATATTTTCTACCATAAACATCTTCGTAATAATAGTAGACCGTCCAAAAACTCAAGCTATACATCATGTCAGAATTGTTTCAAATAACATGTTTCAAACTTTGAATTAACAAGTAAAAGACTTTTTCTCGCTTCATTTAACATTTATCATTCATTGTAGGACAATAATTATAACAAAATTTCAAGTCAAGTCTCTTGTTAAAACATTTCTAACAATGGTTCTCTTGTCAAAGTGACGTCAATAAGTTGGCCTCCTATTAAATTTCTCAAGAAAATATATGTATACTATGACAAACATTAGATGAAAAATAAAATCATATATACATAAATGAGTGGTAAACATAACAATAGCATAACTCAAGTCACTTTCTTTCGATTTAATTGATGTCTAACTTTTGACGTCGTCAAATATTAGAAATTGATATATTTGATAAAGCTTCTGTAATTTTTTTAAAGATGAATAATTAAGCTTTTATATTATAAGAGAGAAATTATAGACAAAATTAAAAATTTAGAAATGTTATTGAATCAAATCAAACACAACGCCTAATCAAGGATGTCAATGGGCCGACCTAACGCACATACTTGCATATTGGGTCGGCAACAAGACGAGTCTAGATCACCTTGGTCTCACGATGGAAGGAATATTCTTAGTCTCCAATCAGAACAGATTAGAACAAATCAAAACCCTCCGTCACTTAAGTTACCGTTTAATAACTGTGAACAGGTTGTTATTGAACCCTTACTAAATCGTTACTGACCAACCGATTTATCAATGACATACACTGATTTCAGTAACTGTTCGGTAACAATCAATTATCTGTTACTTAGTTAGCACTGGACTGCCACTTAAATGACACGAGAGGTTGTGACTTACTTTGATTGAAAACTAAGGATGTCTTCTCCACCCAGGGACTGAAGTGACATGGACTCCAACAAGGCCATACACGATATGAAGTTTCGGGTTGTGGTTTGCTTCCGAGGTCAACAGGAGTCACATGGGTCTAATACTCCATTTTATAATTCTATTAAAATCACTTCTATTCGTTAAAATTGTATCATAATCTAATGGGGTGTTTGGTTGCATGATAATTTTTTGTACACTTTCATGATAAAAAATTGTATTAAAATAAAAAGTGAACCAACTCATGACATAAAATTATCATGTTTGGAGGGATGTGATTACAAAAAAGAGTAGCCACCGTACATGACCAAACAAAGTGGGGGACCACAAGAAAAAAGAAAGAGATGAGACCCTCTTTTTTTGTTTAAGAAGAAAATCACTTTCAAAACATAAAAGTATCATGGTTGTCAAACACCTCTTTTAACAAGTTTTCTTATAATTTTTAAAAATTAAAATAAAATCTTCAATTATCATGCAACCAAACACCCCATAAGTTGTTGTCGATCAGGTAGTAGTCTTTAAATTGTTGATTTTGATAATACTATCTTTATATAATATAAATAATTGGATTCAAGTTAGGTCATAGTGTGATATGGTTCCGGATCAGACCTGAATTTTATCGACCAAACTTTAACAGAGTCAAGTGTAAAAGATATTTAATAAATATCTCATGTCTCTTTTAATAACATTGAGTATGGTGGATTCCAATATGCTTGTGTATCCGATGAAGCGGATTCAGGGCCCTTTTTCAAATATCTAGGAAGTATTGGTCATAAGTAATGTTCGGTATGGAGTCGTCTCATGGCCAGCTACGCGGTCTGATGATCTGAGCGGAACGCGCGGGAAGCCGCCCGCGTCATGGACCCGATGCGGCGGCATTCCAGCCGCCTGCGGCGTCGGCGCTGCGGGCAGCATTTGCCCGGGGGCGGCGGTGCCCGCGCCGGCGCCACCGGGAGGCAGACACGCCCTCCTCGTCTCGCGCGCTTCTAAAAACTGCGCGTTTCGACAAATAGCAACCGGCCGGAGTCCGGCAACGCCACTACTACGTCATCGCGGGTTATATATCAACGGACGCGTTGGGTGGGCAGGCCGGTCGAGTTCGTCTTCCCTCTTCGATCTCATCTCCTTCTCATCCCCCCTCCAGTTCCCGGCTTGGACCTCGGATCGAGGGAGTAGGAGGAGCCGGTGAAGTGAAAGAGGCGGTGCGAGATGCGGCGGGGGACGCTGGAAGTGATCCTCGTCGGGGCCAAGGGCCTCGAGGACACAGATATCCTCGGTGACATGGCCTTGCCCCTTGTTATCGTTTTGTGCATCCTGCAACGTCTTGTTTCGATAGGATTTGGGATGCGTATATTTTTTGACGTATTTCTTATGGTGTCTATGCCAAATATTTTTTGGTTATTCACGGTTGTCTGGTCGTGCCGAGAATTATGTTTTCTTCACGTGACTAGTTGATCTTCTTCTTTTTTTCTTTCCCATGTCACAAGCGGATCGAAATACAACAACAACAAAAATGTCAACAGTTGTGGTAGTAATAACGATAAGCACTCAGATTTTATTTCTATTTTCTACAAGATAGAGATTGCGGCCTTCTAACAGACATACATGTTGGACATGAAGATGCAAAAATTAGGAAGTCCGATGTCATTTCTTCTGGGAATTATTCGACAGAAGATTTAAGACTCTCAAGGGATCTTATTTTTAATGAAACTTTGTACACTCGAGGTTCAACAACTGGGTGCAAATCAAGTGATTCCTTTCCAGCAGCTCCTAGTAGTACATTTCCTAGATCCTAACGTAGAATTGTGAAGATTTTTCATGATTTTACACAAGTTATGTATTTATGCTTTTTTTTCTTCTACTATTTGTGTTCGTAAATTTACTGTCCAGCACGAGCAACCTGGAAAATTATTTCCAGGGTCAGTAATGTGTTTATTCGTGTGTTGCGTGGTATCAACTCATAGTGTTTGCTGAATCAGGTCAAATGGATCCGTACGCAATCCTTAAATGCCGAACCCAGGAGCAAAGAAGCAGTGTTGCATCAGGTAGATCTGCTAATTTGTTATTAATTTCTTTCAAGCATCAAGGTATACTTGTTGTCTCCTAACTCATCATCGTCCATGTGCTTCATAAATGGTTTTGCTCGTTGCAATCAATACCTATTACATTTTTTATATTGGCCATCCCATTGTTCATGTTTCATGGTGGGCCAAGGTATTCGAGGTCAGGATTGGGATTGGATTGGCCGGCTAGGCCCATCCAGTGGAAGGAAACTGATCAGGGATCAGCCTAGATAGGTCTTTTAAAATAGCAAAATAAAAGACAAAAAGGGGACTTGATATGGCTAGATCTGGTAACTTAAGTTACGGGTTTGTATGTTGTCAGTTTGCAGGGACATGGGCTCCCCTCTTGCATTGGGTCGACACATGCCAATCCAGATCTAAATCGACCGAGTCTACAAACCATGCAATGGGTTTTACTAATGAATTCTCTTTATCGTGTATTTTTTGTTATTACTGAAATAAGGACACCATCCAGTGATATGCTGGATAGACTTGTTTATATGCCTAGTACATGCAGGAACCAAAGTTATTTAATATGATTTAGTTTGTATGGCAAGCTTCTGTTTGAGAGTGATTTTTTTATTTATGCAATATTCGAGGTTATTGTGCGAATTCATGAAATGAATGTATGGCTTTGCTACTGAACTTGGATTAATTTTGTGTTAATTACATCAAGTGGCAACTCAGAAACCCTTGATCAAACACCATATCAATGCATCATAACAAACATGCATATTGTTAAGAGAGATTGAAATTGTTTATTTCTCATGGTATATGATTTTCCCATTTTTGGTTGTTGTTTATGCATAAACATTTTTATCATGCAATTGAGCTTATATGAATTTTATGATTTGTATCATTTTTGCCATTTTTAAATTTTTTTTGTCATTTCATTATTGTATGTTACTGATTCAAGTATCCAACACCATTTATTTTTATGTTTTAAATCAATTATTTATTTTCTGATTTGGTTACTCAGTTTTTATTTGAGGGTTTTTTATCATTTATTTGTTTCGTGTATTGTAATTTTAATGTTTTGTAAAGGAATCACTTGCATACAAATAATCTGAGGAACAACAACCAAACAACCAAAAATCAAACTAGATTATTGTAATTTTAAACTCAAATACAAGCTTGTTTTCTAAAGGAATCACGCATCTCCTACCTGAGGAAAAAAATAGAGCATTAGTTTAAAAAAATATACTAGCTATTTGTGAAAACGTCTCATCCTTAGAAAATTACAATAATCTCTTCTTTACAATATGACTTGCAGAGCAATAGCATATTGTTACAGCCCATCTCTTCTTTAAAAAATGTATCAAAATGATAAGCCCACTCTACAATGAACAAAGTAACAAGCAGAGAAAGAAGTTAAAGACAACTGGTGTGAAGAGCGTAAAGAAAAACAATGATCGTTTTTTTTCATGGAATCGGCCGTTTCTGCTGATCTGATCCGGATCAAATCAGAATTGACACAAGCCATTCCAGCCTCCAGTTCCAATTTTGCTTTCCTTTTTCTTGTAAGGCTTCTGTAGCTGGACATGCTGGAGGGAAAAGGGTGATTCTAGTACTGTGGCAGCATCACTGCATTAACTAAGATAGGATGTGATCTTGCCCTAGTGGAATCTATGTTATCAAAGTCGGTCAAGGTGACCGCCTAGGCGACGAGATGAGGTGAGGCAAGCCTTCGTGGCCTCGACTTAGTCGATTGCCTGGGCGATAGCCTTTGCACCCTCTGGCACCTTCTGTGCTTTATTCGGGTGGGGAGGGTGGATGATCGAAATTCAATTTTGGGCCATGCAAACACAAATAGGGGAGATCCACAACTTAAAAATAGGCAATCTCTAGCACCATCTTGTTTGAGGTGTTAGGTGACATCTAGGTTTTACAAAAGATGTTTTCTTGTAGTTATTGCATGCATTTGCTTTTGTATTTATTAAATTTAATTTATTTAAGCAATACAACTCCTCCATGGTCTGTCCTAAGTCTCGATGAGAAAGTGGAGAGTTATGGTAGGTGATAGCCAGTGTAAAACTATCGCCACATCTCGTAATGTGGATTCTAATTATTTAAACATTGGGATGTACTCTACTTACAACAAGTTACACTTGAACTTAGTTATAGCGAAAAATGTAGCAAGAGTGAGGGGCCCGAGGGCATTCTGTGCATGTGATATGTCCTATAACCATCATAATATAGTGTTAAATAAACAAGAGTTCTCACATCAAGGACGGGTGAGAGTAAAGAATTTAGTACATAATAGAGAGCAAGATATAAGTTTTTGAACAAATTTAAAAACAAATAGACATTATTACATAAAAAATCTAGGAAAGAAAATATTAAAAGAATGATAAGAATAGATGCTTGGAATATTGGGTATCATATAGGAAAATTCATGAAACTTGTTGATAATATAGAGAGGAAAATGATTAGCATTGCTTGCATCCAAAAAATCAAATGGATAGGAGAAAAATGTAAAGAAGAAGGAAATACAAACTATAAACTATGATATGCATGAAAAGAGAGATAAAAATGTGGTAGATATTATTATTGATAAAACATTAAAGGATATGGTAATGATAGTGTAAAGAGTGGGATATAGAATTGTTATTTTAAAAATAATTATAAAATGAGTGATAATTAGTATAGTTAGTGTGCATGCTCTACATATTGAATTAAGTAGTAAGATTAAAGAAAAATGTTGAGAAGATATAGATATGGATATGGATGACCATACACAAAATATATCAAATGAAGAAAATATTTTTATTGGAGGAGATCTTAATGTATATGTTGGAAACATAGTTGTCAAGGCGCCCGCCTAAGCGGCGCCTAGGCGCCGCCTAGGCGGCAAGGCGCTTTTCCAAGGGTGCCTTGCCAGGGCACCTTGTCTGGGGCCAAAAAGGCGCCCAAGACGCCTGCCTAGGTGCCCAAGGCGTCCAAGATGCCAGCCTAGGCAAGGCGCCTTGGGCATTTTTACATCATTAAAAAAATAATTTTGAGGGATTTTTCTTTTTTGATACCCCTCACAAGGGACTTACTATGCGCTCTCCCCATTTAATAATATTATAACAATATTTTACCATCACTTATACTATTGCACATATATAAATTTTATTATCATAAATGAGTTATATACTTAAATTTTATAAAAATCTATTTAACTTTCTTCTCTTTCACACACATCATATTTACTTATGTACATTGATAAAACACTCATATTCAATTATAACATAAAAATATAATTATATTTATGCTTATTTTTATATATAATAATCTCCTGACTCAGCCTTTCTTGATTACCGCCCTGACCGCCTAGGCGACGCCTAAGCGGCCGCTTTGTCGCCTAAGCGGAATCGGTACCCTTCAACGCCTTGGACGCCATGTCGCATTGACAACTATGGTTGGAAATAAACATCATGGATATGAGAAAGGTTATGAAACTTTTGGATATGGAAATTTAAATGCAAAAGGAAAAAGTATTATAGATTTTGCCCTTATGACCTTATACTAACAAATACATTTATTAAAAGAAAATATCATTTAAAATATCATTTAATAACATTTAAAAGTGGACAACAAAGGTTAAATTGGCTTCATTCTTACAAAAAAAATCTAATTATGCTTTTGGCAAGAATTGCAATGTTATTCCTATTGGAATTTTAAGAAGCCAACATAAGTTAGTGGTTTTAAATGTTAAGATCAAAAGACAAAGAAACATGTTTAAAAGAAATATTTTTTCTATAATAAAATAGTGAGAATTAAAAGAGATAAAACAACAAATATTTAAGAAAGAAATTTTTAAGATAAATAATCGGAAGTTTGATGTAGTTGTTAGTGCTATGTGAATGCACATGACTATGTAGATTAGAAATGACATAGTAGACTTAAGTTAATTTGGAAGAGGCTAATTCAATATGCTTTGGATGAAATATCTTTCAAGAATTAGCTCAATGAAGATGTGAGTGAAGAAAGAGAATCTATTTGGCCCACCCCAAATAATTTGAGATTAAGACTCAAGTCGGGTTGAGTTAATTTAAGCAATATATCTTATTTTTAATGATGACCAGGATAAATTGTCTAGGGAATATATCAATGTGGGCCAAGGACAACATTATCTTGAGCTACTTTAGTGAGAAAATCAATGAGAATTTAGGGATCACAATCTATGTTGTTCGAGGTGTGAGGCACTTGAGGTGAGACCTTGCTCACATCATGTGTTTGAGATGAAGTATATCTTTTGATATCTTTTGATATTTTTATTGTTTTATGTGTACTTATGTGAGTCACTATGCCATTATAAATTTAAAATTGAAATAAAAATGTCAAGTATATAAAAATGCAGCCAACTTTTGTAGCAAAAAATGAGAATTTTTATGGGGTTGTCAGGGACCGAGGGAGAGAGAGAGTGGACTAAGGGGAGATTAAAGGGGTAAGGCCAAGGGGGAGAGAGAGGAGACAGAGGGTTAATACTCAATGTAGGGTGTGTGTGTGTGTGTGTGTGTGTGTGTGTGTGTGTGTGTGTGTGTGTGTGTGTGTGTGTGTGTGTGTGTGTGTGAGAGAGAGAGAGAGAGAGAGATGGGTGAGGCTGAGGGAGAGGGTGAAAGTTAGAGAGGATAGAGAGTCGGGACTGAAGGGATGAGAGAGAGAGAGAGAGAAACACGGGGGATGACCGATGATGAGAGGTGCATACTTGGGAGTGTCAAGAGGGTAGAATAGAGAATGGAGAGGAGCAACAGATATTTATTGATGGGGATCCAGTTCGGGCCATTTTGGAGTTTATTTTTGTTTACGTCCTTTTGGACATGTTTGCAAATATTAAAAAAATTTAGTTTTTTTATGTTTTATCCATGTTAGTAAATAGTTATTCAGGAAGCCTTATTTTTAATTGGTTTCTTTATTTAAGATAGCTCATACGTGCTAATGAGATCGAAGTGCTTTGGAATTTTAGAGTAGCTTTAGGGCTTGGTTCGTCTAGTAGGGGCACTGCCCATCGTTTTCCACCTTCAGACAGTCTCGACTCTGTTCCACCTCCGATAGTGGCCAGTTTCCCTCTTCCTACCCCTAGTAAGAGATTGGTTTTGGCATTCACCTTTCCTCCCTCCAATTGGCCTCTGTGTCATTCCTCTTCACTTTTCCCTTTCATTTCTACCTCGTCAATGACATCGTTCGCCTATGTTGTCACCCTTTCGACACCATCGTTCTCCGGCACCCTCTTCAACAACTTTTAATGACGTTTCAACACCTCCACTATGTCTCCGCCTTCACCCCCACAATCGAAAGTCCTCCCCACCTTTGGCGATCCCTGGAGTACCTCTATACCCCCTGATAAACGAAAGATGAAGGAGGAGAAGACCCCGTGGCGACGATGGCTCCATTTGCACCCTCTCGCGGTCACTCCTCTTTGTGTGAATCCGGCAACCACCGGAGCCCCGACTCCTTTCCACAATGTCGGTGACTCCAGCCTTCTCTCTTGACATCAATGGCTGTGCTGGAGCTCCACCAACAACCTCCAACTTAGGTCCCCCCGAGTGAAGACGCCGCAATGCTGCGAAGGAAGATGACGCGATGCTGGCGGAAACCCTTGCATAACGAATGCGAGGTGAAGACCTGTTTCGCAAGGTCTCATGGCGGGCAGGCCACGATACCCCTTAGGGGTGAACCAGTGAAGGCCAAGACCCCCAACGAGGTTAAGTTGCATTGGCCCAAGCTAGTGCCGATTCGGCGGGCTTTTGCTGGCAGGTCCTCCCAGTTTGGCAAAGTTTGCACTGGTTCAAGGCCAATTTGGTTCGGTTCGCCTGGTTCATGGCTGGTTTGACCGGCAGGTTTAGAGTGTTTTGGACCGGTTTGAGCCCAATTAAGCATGATCGAAACCCGGTTCAGCAGTGTTTTGACTATTTTAAATCCGATTCGCTTCTTTTGGGTCCCATTTTGTTCGTTTTGAGCATTTCTAACGTGTTTTCGTAAATTTTAGCCACTGGTCCACCTACACCATTTCGCATCAAATTGGCATTAAAGCCTAAGATCTGCCCATTTTCATGAGCTGACTCTTGGGATGCTTTCGACAACGTTAGCGCACGATGGATAATAAAAGCGACAATGATCGCGATGTGGTGTTCGTCACTCGAGGATGAGTTTTCAACTGGTCGTGGAGAATGTTGGGGATCCGATTTAGTCCATGTTGGGATTTATTTTCGTTTATGTCCTCTTAAACATGTTTGTAAATATTTAAAATCTTTTAAGTCTATTTTTATGTCTCGTCCATGTTTGTAGATAGCCATTTAGGAAGCCTCTTTCGTAATTGACTGCTCTATTTAGGAGGATTCCTACATGGAAATGAGATAGAACTTAGAAGTGCTTTGGACTTTTTAGAGTAGCCATAGGGCTTGGTTTGTCGAGCACTACCCATCATCTTCCCTCTCTAGCAGTCCCGGCTCCATTCCACGTCTAGCAGTGACCGATTTTCCTTTTACCCTCGGTAAGAGACTGGTTTTGGCGTTCACCCTTCCTCTCCTCAATCGGCCATTGTGCCATTTCTCTTCACCTTCCTTCTTCATTTCTACCCTGTTGACAACACCATTGGATCCAACACCTTCTTTGACAACTTTCGACGACATTTCAACACCTTTACTACATCTTCACGCTCACCCCACAATCGAAAATCCTCCCCACTTTTGGTGATCCCTTAAGTACCTCCATACCCCCTGAGAGACGAAAGATGAAAGAGGAGAAGACCCCGCGACAATGATGGCTCCATTCGCACCCTCTCTCGGTCAACTCCTCTCCGCACAAAGCCAGTGACATTGGAGCCCCGACTCTTCCTTCTCGTGGCGTCGACGACTTTGGCCTCCTCTCGCGATGTCAATGGCTGTGTCGATCTCCACCAACAACCTCCAGCTTCCATCCCCGAGCGAAGACGCCATGGCGCCGCGACGACACCCCCCTGAGTTAAGTGGTGCCGACCCAAGCCAACATTAGATCAGCTGGCCCCTCGACTGGCTAGTCCTCCCGGTCTAGCTCGGTTCAGAGCCGGTTTGTCCCAGTTTGGTTCAGTTCAAGGCTGGTTCAACTGGCCTGAGGCCAGTTCAAGGTGTTTTGGGCTTGTTTGAGCCTGGTTCAGCATGGCCGGAGCTTGGTTCAACAAGGTTTTGACCTATTTAAGTTCTGTTTTTTTAGGACTTTTTTTGTTCGTTTTGAGCATTTCTAATGCGTTTTCACAGCTTTTAGTTGCTATCCACTTGCATCATCCCGCATCAGATTGCTATTAGAATCCAGAATCGGCCCATTCTCATGAGCTAACTCATAGGATACTTCAAACGACTTCAGCACACAATGGATGATAAAAGTGGCAATGATCCTTGTGCAGCATTCGAAACTCGAGGACAAGTTTTCTCTCGGTAGAGGAGAATGATGGGGATCTAGTTCGGTCTATTTTAGGGTTTATTTTCGTTTACGTCCTCTTAGACATGTTTGTAAATATTTGAAGTCTTTTGAATCCTTTTTGTCTTGTCCATCTTTGTAAATAGCCATTTTGGAAGCTTCTTTTGTAATTAGATTCTCTATTTAAGAGGGCTCATACGTGGACATAACATAGAAATGCTTTGGAATTTTTAGAGTAGCCCTAGGGCTTGGTTTTCCAACAGGGAGTCATCTTCCACCCCCGGGCAGTCCCAACTCTATTCCACCTCCAATAGTGGGTAATTTCCCTCTTTCTACCTTCGGTAAAAGATTGGTTCCGACATTCTCCCTTTCTCTCTCCAATCGCCCTCTGTGCCATTCCTCTTCACCTTCCCCCTTCGTTTTACCCCGTCGACAACACCGCTTGCCTATGTCATCGCCCCTTAGACACCGTCGCCCTCCGGCACCCTCTTTGACAACTTTCGACAACGTTGCAACACCTCCATTATGTCTCTGCCCTCACCCCAACAATCAGAAGCCCTACCCACCTCCGACGATCCCCAGAGTACCTCCATACCCCCTGACAGATGAATGACGAAGGAGGAGAAGACCCTATGGTGATGACAACTCTGTTCGCACCCTCTCTCGGTAAGCTCATCTCTACACGAAGCCGACGACCACCGGATCCTCGACTCTTCCTTCTCGTAGCATTGGCTACTTCGGGCTCCCCTCACAATGTCGACGGCTGTGCCGGAGCTCTACCGGCAACCTCCACATCCTGTCCTCCAAGAGAAGATGCCACGGCGCCGTGAAGTAAGATGGTACAATGCTGGTGAAAACCCTCGCAAACTGAATGTAGGGTGAAGATTCATTTCACTGGGGCTCACAACGCGCGGTAGGCCACGATACCCCCTTGAGGGACGTACCAACAAAGGCCATGAGCCCCCCACCTCGAGGTTAAGTCGCGCCGGCCCAAGCTAGCGCCAGTTTAACTGACCCTGGCCAGCTGGCCCAATTTACATCGGTTCATGGCCAATTCGTTCTGGTTAGGCCTAGTTCGACCATTTTGAGGTTGGTTTAGTGTCCAAACAAGCCGGTTCAAGCCAATTCAGGGTGTTTTAGGCCGGTATGAGCCCAATTCAGTAGCATTTTGACTGGTTTAAGTCTGATTCGCTTTTCTTGGGTCTCTTTTGGTTCGCTTCAAGCATTTTTAACGCATTTTCACAACTTTTAATAGTCGGTCCACTCGCCGATTTGCAGGTTCATGGCCAATTCGTCCCGGTTTGGTCTGGTTCGACCGGTCTAAGGCCGGTTTAGTTCCCAAACTGGCCGGTTCAAGCCAGTTCAGGATGTTTTAGGCCGGTCTGAGCTCAGTTCAGCAGCATTTTGACCGGTTTAAGTTCGATTTGCTTCTTTTGGGTCTCTTTTTGTTCGCTTTGAGAGTTTCTAACACATTTTCATAGCTTTTATCCGTTGGTCCACTCATGCCGTCCCACATCATTTATGCTTGGACGACTTGGATGGCTATTGGCTATGTTGGCAATTTACTCTAGGGTGGTGGCTAGGGCACTAGAGCTTGATGAGGGAAGAAGAAGCCATTGGGACCGTGTGGATTGGACTAGTTTAGTACGAGTGATGGGGACATTTTTTTGAGCCTTTTTTTAAATTGAGTCCTTAAATGGACTGGTCTGTAAATAGTCTTCTTAGGGAGTCCTTTTCTTTAATTGTTCTCCTCTCCTCCTATATAAGGAGTAATGTACATACGAACAGCACATAGAGATTGAAATTTTTGGAGCCTTTGGCTTGGTGTCCCGAGCAGGGGGCTCTGCCTCATCTTCTTCCTCTCCACCCCCCCTCCATGCGATATCCCCTTGCTCTTCTCCATCTTCCGGCAGGTAGCCGTTCACCTCCTCCTTCTCACCCTCTGGCCTCCGTGCCGTTCCTCCCACTTTCCCTTCACAGGTTCTCATCGAGAGTCTAGCGGACCTTCTACCATCCCCGTCGTCCTCTGTGTAGGAGCTTCCGGCGATCCCCGGAAGGACACTCCACCGTCTTCTCCCCTCCATTCGGCTACGCGCAGCCTCCAATGCTGTCTTCCGCGCACACCCACGGATCCCCGGCCTTGACTTCCCCTCCGTCCGCCATTGGTGTCGACGAAGAAGAACAGTGAAGAAGAAGAAGCGGGTGGAGCGGGAGGAGGATCCGGCGATCCCCGGAATCCTCCTCCCCTGCGGCCTCTTCTCCTTCGTCCGCGAGGTCGACGGCCGGACATCGCCGGGGGCGCTGCAGCCGTCGCCGCCCCTGCTCCCCTGGCCCACCGCGTGACCGTCTGGACTCTGGACGGGACGACGACGACGCCGCCCCTCCCTCCGCTCGGCCTACTCCGCTGCCTGCCTGCCTGCGCCCGACGGAGACGACGACGAGGGCGCCACGGTGCTCGGGCGAGGACGACGCGAGCATGGCGAGGCGCGCACCTCGCCTTTTGTCGCGGCCCGCGGCCTCACGGGTGCCCGGAGATGTCGCCACGGCGACGGATGCGCGACGGTGAGGACGCGGCCACGCGACCTCCCGACAGCGAGCAGAGAAGCGCCACGAACCCCAGGCGCGGTTCTCCTGCGCCCGCCACGACCCCCCCGCGGGGTTCGCCGGCGCCCGCGAGCGCGGGCGACGCTCGCGACCGGCGCCGGCTCGCCCGGTCGCCGGTTTGCGGCCCAGACCGGCCGGTCGGCCGGTTCAACCGGGTCCAGACCCGGTTCACGCCGGTCCAGCCCGGTTCGGGCACTGAACCGGCCGGTTCGGGCCGGTTCATCTTGTCCTGGGCCGGTTTGTACCGGTTCAGACCATCTTGAGCCCGGTTCGGCCCGGTTCGGGCCTGTTCCGACCTGTTCGGGCCGGTTTAGGCCTATTTTGAGTTCATTTAGGTGCTTAGTGGCGGTTAGTGCCGATTTACTTCATTTTCGGTCGGTTTAGCCCGGTCTAGCCGGTTTGTCCCGCATCAACGAGGTTATTAACTTTGGTTTCTTAACCTGTTTGGTTTGGGGTTCTGGTCGGCTGCGAGGTGGACAAGGTAGGCCCAGCAGGCCAGGCAAAAGATAAGGTAAGGTGCCCAACCATTGCTTCGCCTCCTCACATGGGCGACCGAGATGATTGCATTTGATAATAGTTGTATTTTAGTAGGATACTGAAATAGAATCCAAATCCGAAACATATGAAGAGCAATCGTGATATAACTTGAACGAGAAAAATAAACTCATCTAGTTAACTATTAAACAATTACATATAACAATGCTACAAACCAAATAAACAGTTATATGAAAACTGCTGTTATATCTCTGAATAATTATTTAATACCGCGAAGTGAGGAAGCTTGGTGAGCAGGGTGAGCTGGACACCATGAAGTGAGGAAGCTAATGGGGTGTTTGGTTGCATGATAATTTTTTGTACACTTTCATGATAAAAAATTGTATTAAAATAAAAAGTGAACCAACTCATGACATAAAATTATCATGTTTGGAGGGATTTGATAACAAAAAAGAGTAACTACCATTCATGACCAAATAAAATGGGGGACCACAAGAAAAAAGAAAGAGGTGAGATCCTCTTTTTTTGTTTAAGAAGAAAATCACTTTCAAAATATAAAATTGTCAAGGTTGCCAAACACCTTTTTTGACAAATTTTCTTACAATTTTTAGAAATTAAAATAAAAGCTCCCATTATCATGCAACCAAACACCTCATAAGGCAGCTCCTCGCGTTGTATAGTGAGGATTGCTTTGTAACTTAGTCACTTCTCACCTTGGAAGTGCCGTCACCGATGCCCTGAAAACTCTGCTTTAAAGATTAACTGTATCAACTTCTTGCATTGAAGAATAAGCATTGACAAAACCTATAAATAAATCAAAGACCAATGATGGTTGTCATTCAGGTTATGGTTTTTGAGTAAAAATTACGCGAAAAGTTTAGCATCCATCACCAGTATAATGCACTTGCAGCAATTAAGTAAAATTTCAATATCCAAATTAGAACTTTTCTTTCGGTCTAATAACCCAGTGTTGACGGGTGAAGACTTTTATGCTATGAATGCTTATTGTATACCTGGAAGACTTGGTGAACTGTAGCGAATAAAAATGCATAGAATTAAGGGGCACACAGTTGCCACCTATAATAGATGAATAGGTTGCGACAGATCAGTACCAATGTCCTCTACCACTAGTTGTCGCCTCTTGATCTGGATACAGGATAAAAACAGGCAGGATCATCTATTCTTCTTATTGAACTTAGGTTCTTCTGTCATTTGGCACACGTTGGGTTTAGAAGCAGCTTGAAATTTGTTTGAATACTTGGCCTTTTTGCTGTGGCAGGCAAAGGATCAAATCCAGAATGGAATGAAAGCTTTGTATTCGTGGTTTCTGGTGCTACAGAACTTGTTATTAAGCTTATGGACAGCGACGCTTTCTCAGCTGATGATTTTGTGGGTGAAGCTAAGTGAGCACTTTTGTTCCTTAGATATATGTTTCTTTAGGTCCTTTCATGGCAAACTTACAAACAGAATTTCCAGTAAGGAAGCAGATTCTAACATTTTTTCTGTATGTTAATCATTTTTAGCTTTTTTGTCTTAATTTATTTTCTTTATTTATTAAAAATTTTAGATAGTGCCCTTCTGATAGCTTCTTTCCAGTTTGTAACTGTAATAATTCACTTTCTTTGCTGCACCATTTTCTCAGGATTCCTCTAGAGCCAGTGTTTCTGGAGGGAAGTCTTCCTCCAATGGTCTACAGGGTAGTCAAGGATCAGAAATACTGTGGAGAAATTAAAGTTGGACTGACCTTCATGCCAGAGGTGCGTATCTCCATTTCTCTGGTTGTCTGGTTCTAGCAGATTTTTTATCATAAATGTTCAGCCGAAATTGGATGGCTGACACTGAATTTGTTAGTTTAGCACATACAGCGTTGAAGTCCACTTTGATAGTCTTTTTGCTGAACAATATATCTGGCTATATATTTGTACACGTTTTAAATGCATGCACATTTTTATAGATAGTCACTGTTTATACGTGTGTTTGATTGCTGTTTTTAAACCGGAAAAGCAAAGGGTGATAGGATATGGATAGTCATCAACCTGCATGCACAAAAATTTTTAATTTAGTAGTATCCTTAATCCTTATGGTCCTTTTTCAAGCTGCTTTCTTTTATATCTTTCGACATCAGTATCCTCTGGCTCTTTCTATGTTGAGCTATTTTTTAAGTTGCTAAGCAATCTACTTGGCTAAATGTGCAGCTTGTTTGACAATTATACTTGCCATAAAATTGGCATAGCTTCTTTCAAGGACTAAAGACAAGTCTGAAAATGAACTATTTGTGCTTACTAGAGGCAACACTCTCAGTTGAGAATGTTGAATCAGACTTTTCTGTTTTACACTTCTAATATCTATATATGTTTTATGTGCTCCAGTGTTTCCTTTATGCGGAAGGAGTTAACTTGTAAGTGATGGAGATTTTAATGTGTTTAGTCTGCACCTTCTTCCTTCAAACCAGTATTCTTCGCCCGTCAATACCTGTCTGCTGATTTTATCCTTCTTCCAAACAAATATTTCCTCTGGATACTTTCACGCATCAATTTTCTGTTCTTGCTACTGGTTTATCCTGTCTTCAGTTTACCATGACAGGTTTCTTTCGACAGGCATCGTTTTCATAATTTAGTTTCAAGGCAATATCCACCGTCTCTTAATTGTTCCCCATTTTAAACTCAAAATATCCCATTAAAGATATTGGTTTGGGAAATTGCTGATAGACGGACACAGCCACACCCAAACAGGCAGCTAGGAATTTTGACCTATCTGATTTTTCATCAATCTCAAAGAAATGTGAACCTCCTTTCTATTCCCTCGACAGGAAAGTGCCAGACAATATTACGAGGAAGAGGACCTCGGAGGCTGGAAGGAGTCTTCCTGAAACGAGGAGCTACTCAACTTCCACTCTTTCTTCCCCGGGTGGCCTTCCATTCAGGTCATCTGAAAGACTACCATGTGGCTTCATTTACAGGTCGAGGGCGATACATTTCTTCAAGTTTGCTTTCTTGGTACTGTACTTGGAACTCTGTTTCACAGCGGAGTGGTAGCTGTGTGTTTCGTGGTGTGTACTTCGAAGATTTTCCTTGAGACGGAAAACGAAATCTGCTGGTGATCTTGTTTATGTTATTTGTCTTTCTGGGTGGAACTTTCCAAAGCAGTACTCCCATCTCTTTAGGTGGTACTTGCTCTTTATACCCACGAGAAGTCGAGAGCTGGATGTCTTTACGACGCCGGGAGATCTGATCGTATCAGTCCACTGGGTTGCTTGGCCATGTCGTGTGTATTCCCGGTATCAACCAATATGGTCGATTCAGCCCAATCAGACCGCTTAGATCTGATCCAGACTGGCCTAATGGCTCGTCCCGCACCATGGCGGTGTTCTTAAAAAAAGGCATATATATCTCTTTAATTAAAATGAAAAATAAAATTAGAAATAATTATCAAAATCGAACTACTGAGTCCGTGCAACCATTGTATCGAAACTTTTAGAATACAAAAGGCCTATACTTCAAAATTACTGATACTAGGGATGAGCAGCCAGCTGGGTGGTATTAATGATAATAGCAAAAAACCAAAAATAATTTGATTTAAAGAAACTATTATTACGAATAACTATTTCAGCAGAATTAGAAAAAGTCGTTTACTAATAAGTTTTTCGAAAATTCCTTGGCACATTGGGAGCTAGTAAAACCTGTGCATATATAAAATTAAAAGATAAAAACAAACTTATAAGAGTAAAACCTAGGAGATATAGCTCTCGAGATATAGAAGAATTTAAAATACAACTCTTAGAATTGCAAACATTAAATGTAATATAAAATTCTTAAAACCCTCGTAATACTAATGCTCAAAGATGTTCTGAGGGATATACGAGTCAATGGAGATTTTATAATGGAGAAAATGATTATAAATCTTTCGAAAAAGTTCATATGTTTTTAAGGCTTCCGAGAAAATATTAAAGAAATATACCAAAAAGTTATTGTTAACTTTGATATTCAAGGGAATACATTTAAAATACATTTTTAGTTCACCACAACTACAGTCGGCAGGAACATAAAATCTTACTAAGAAATACTTTTTAAAATAAAATGAAATCTTGTAAAATAAAAATATAAGCTTATGGGGTGTTTGGTTGCATGATAATGATGGTTTTTGTTTTAATTTTTAAAAATCGCAAGAAAACTTGTTAAAAGAGGTGTTTGGTAACCATGACAATTTTATGTTTTAAAAGTGATTTTCTTCTTAAACAAAAAAAGAGGGTCTCACCTCTTTCTTTTTTATTGTGATCCCTCACTTTGTTTGATCATGTGTGGTAGTTACTCTTTTTTCTAATCACATCCCTCCAAACATGATAATTTTATGTCATGAGTTGGTTCACTTTTTATTTTAATACAAATTTTTATCGTGAAAGTGTACAAAAAATTATCATGTAACCAAACACCCTATTATCCTCAGCAACAAAGGAAACGAAATAGTTTTGATAAGACTACAAGTTCAAATAATATTTATATATCAAAAGGAGTAATCAGAGAAATTACTACACAGAAAATATTTGCCTTTATTGATAATAGAATCGGTAGGACCCTTTGCAAATAAGGATTATTACCGGAAGAATTTGTACAGACAGTATAAGAAAAATCCGACATTGATGTATCGGGAAGAATACATCAAATGACCAAATGAATACTTACATTAAAAATTCAACCACGAAAATACATCGTAAAAATCAATACGGTATATATAAACCATCTTTTACACAATTATTTTATTTTTAAAATTTATTTTTTATTTTAAAAAGTACGTACAAACTGCTACCATAAACAAACTAGCTAGTCTATTGGATATAAACTTTTAGAATTCAAAAAACCCATGGTCGAAAAGTAATTTAATTTAATACTAAAAATTAGTAATTATATAAATTTTATTTGTATGCCTACCAAGTAATAATTAATTAAGAAATATTAATTTTGCAAAATATATGAATATCAAGACTCAAGAGAGTCGGGGTCCCCTCTTTTCTACGTGCCTCTTTTCCCACTCGATGGTCTGATGCCCCCCCTCCCCTCTTTTTGGTCGATTGTCGATGCCCTAGATGCCCAAATCAGACGCCCGGAAGGACGCACCAAACAAGTAGTCTCCGTTTTCGTCGGGAGCATCCATGTCAGAAATCTCCGTCTTTCTCCGCCCCGTCGACGTCCTCCCCGGCAGTGCCTCCTTCCATCAATTCAAACGACAATGGGGTGCTCGGATCTGATCATATCGTTTTTTTTTCTGTCTGCGATTTGTTTCAGATTTCGTTTCTGTAGTCGCCACCGCCCGTCGGACTCAGACTAGGTCTCGAAGAACCTTCTTCTCAGCGCGGGAGTGCCCAGTTTCCTGTTAATTTTGTCTTGCTTCACTTGTTCGATCAAGTTCTGGGCTTCCGATCTCGACGTTTTGTTGATAGGCTTCTCATTTCTTGTTTCTTTCACTTCCTTTTTTTTCTCTCTCCCTCTTTTCCCACCGGTTATTATTTGTCACCGGTGCGGGAGGGTGGATCGGCACGTAGTTTGCTTTCGTAGTCGCGTGAATTCGGTTCCCTCAGCGTCGTGATGAATCCACGGGCAAGATATCCACCCGGGTTGGGGAATGGACGGGGCGGTAACTTGAGTACAAATGCCAACTTTCGGAACCTGCAGCAGACGCAGCACCAGCATCAATACGTGCAGCGAAGCGTTGTCCAGAACCAGCAAGGTCAGCAATATCAGCAGCAACTACAGCACCAACATCAACAGTGGCTACGTAGGAATCAGATGGGGAGTGGTTCCAATGATAATGAGCCCGACAAATTGACTCCTTCGGACGATGGTGTAGATTCCAGGTGCTTATTCTCTGGGCACACTAAACCAGCGTACGCTGCAGAGAAAATATATTTATACCGTGTCTCGTTATGATTGTTGTCTGTTTATTGTTGAATAATGCTTCTTCTTGTTTGCTGATTGTACCCTGAGTGATCCCCGAGATGGAAGTAACTTGGTAACAACACGAAAGCCATCATTGAGGATTGGCACATCCTCCAGCGGTTGTTTCTACTATTTCAGACGAACATTATTGATGGCAAATTGCCTTATTGTGAATAAAGGTGGAATACTGGACTTCAGTTCTTTCCAATATGTTGGAGCCATGGATCGCTCTACCTTTTTTCACAACTTGCCCTTTGGTTTGAGCAAAAGATGATGCCATATTGGTTTCATTTATCTATATTGTTATTCTTTCTATTACGTCAGATTCCTGAATTTTTTTTTGCCCACAATAAATTGCTATTTTTTGTTAATAAAGGATGGCAAAGTGTGCACATTTAGTACAGATGATGCATACTTAATTCTTTTATCATGTTAGAGACATGCAAAGCTCTTTTTTTCAAAGTTTTTTCTCATTGAATTTACTGGCCAAGTTGCTAATCATGCAAGTGTGGTGCATATTCTATATTTTTCTACACTCGGTGTGAATTGCTTGTGGCCATTTTGGAGAAAATATTTCTTCACGATGGCATTCCATGTTACCATGCCCACATGCCAATGTTTAATAATGATTATATGTGGCTAATAATAGAAATAATATATGGATTATGAAGTGTGACGTTAACCTTAGTTATCATGTCTTGTCTTTTGAAGGTGGCTTATGTCACAATTCATTAATACACATGAACAAAAGTGGTGTACAACATGGAGAAGGAAAAGGAAAAAAAAGGATGGTTGTATAGTGATTGCCAAGGCTGCGACCAAGGCAATAGAAGTCATGGTGATGTTACAAAAATAACTTTTTTTCTAGCTAAGGAATCTTTCCTTGAACAATGGCTAGTTTGGGTAGGAAGTAGAGCAAGCAAAATCCTAATCCTTAACAAAAGAGACAATAGCTGGAGGATCACAGGAAGACACTTGGATCGCTGATTGTATCCATAGTAGCAAAAACATTCACGCCTTGCAATTCTGTGATAAAGAGCGGGGGCTTATTTGGTTGTGATATTGTGTATGGACCACAAAATTCAAGCAAGAGAAGGTGTTTCTTTGAGAACTTATCTACTCTCATATCTTCTCGGGCATGTGGTCTATGGTGCATGTGGGGATTTCAATGCTGTAAGAAGACCAGAAGAAAGATTGCATCAAATAATCTGGTTACCCAAAATGCCATATTTTATTGACTTGGTTACATGCTAATGGGCTAAAAGAGCTTTCGGAGAATGTGCTGATTTTTATATTGTCCAGCTCTATCTCAAAATCAAAGGCTTGCAGTTTTTTTTTGAATTTATTTAAAATTCTTAGCGGATAAGGGAATGCCTAATGCTTTTTATATCTCAGGTGTTATTTATATCTCAAGGGTTATGTCTGATCAGATTCTTAATTCTTATTGGTATTAATTGGGGTGTCTGAACTGATTTTTGTAGGAGAAAGTTTATATTTGAGATGCCTTGGTGTAGGGAAGCTCATTTCTTGGATCTTGTGAGATCTTGGTGGAATGTTTTGTCACAGACACAGGCAGTTATGGCTCTGGTGAGTAATATCTAATTTGTCATATCCAAATCGAGAAAATGGGTGGACCTGCACAGTAAATTTACACAAGTGGAGAGGAAGAGACTTATTGAAGAAATTGACATGTACGAGCAGTGTGGGGGGGTCGATGACCAGCAACGATTGAAATGGATGCAGGCAAAAGACAAGTATAAAGAATGGATGCTTAGAGAGGAGATCAAATGGAAGCAAAGAATTAGGGAGACATGGTTGAAGGAAAGAGACAGAAATACGAATATTTTCATGCTTAGGCTTTTCTAAGGAAGAAGAGAAATTTTATTCATAAATTTTAGGTGGAAGAATCTTCGTGCGATGGATTGGATCCATTGATTGCAGAATTGGTTGGATCAAATTGGGATCCGCCGATTTATGGATTGGATCGGACCCCCTCCAATCTGATTTTGGCTAGGAGACCTGATCCAACATGATCTCCTGCCAGAATCGTTGGAAAGGGTGGCTGCTTAACTGCCGTGGGGCTCATACAGCCCATTTTGGGTCAAAACCAGTCCCAAAAAGAGCCTAGATTGGATCGGCATATTCTATGTTTTTTTTTGTTTTTAGGGATTTTTAAATAATTGATCTGGATTGATTCCAGATTGTTTTTCTTTTTGGAGAATTGGCTGATCTGATCAAGATAAAATCAGAATTGGGACCTGCCGCGGATGACGACCGGATCAGATCCGATGGACGAAAGGATCAAGGACATTACCATTCAAGTTTGGGGATGTTGAGATATTTTATATTAAATAATTAGCAGATATATGTTTATTTTTTATAAAATTTCATAATTTTTATTGATACTTTGGGGTTAATTGGAATTTTTAGTAATTCTCGATTCTATACAAGTCACCACTATAGCAAAATCATGGATATGATGATGAATATGATGAATTGATTCCTGGTTCCTCGCTCCTGTGATGGGTGTTATTGCTTTCTCTCTCTCTCATTTTTTTTACTTTGTGATGTCGATGCGAGGATCTCCTTCGATCTTCCGATCTTCGCTTCACCTTCGGTAAGAAGGCTGGTCTGCTGCTTCCACCCTCTCCACCAAGGAGGTCTTCTCCACCTCCAGAACTTGTCCAATATTCCTTCTCTCCCCCCCCACGCTTAGGGAAGGTCCGGTTCTACATTCTTCTTCTCGTTTGCTGTACTTAGTACCCTAGTTGCACCTCTGTGTTGAGGGGTTCCATTTCTTTAAGAACCCCTCCTAAATATCTTTGGATCCAACATTTACCCTGGTTCTATCGGACATCTTCCATCCTTGATTTGATCCATCTCCCGATCGTCGTTGTGCCCTCTTCCCTAGCCACCCTGTTGTAATCAACTCAAAACCCCATGAGCCCTTTTTCTCTTTTATGGGAAGTTCCCCACGCCGTGGAGTCCCGCATGGCTTCCAACCTTCCGGAACTAATCATCTTGCCCTCACCATATTCGTCTTCATCTATGGACCAACCGGGTTTTTGTCAACACCTTCCTGACGCTGCCACTTTCTCTCCCCCATTGCTCTCTTTGCTGCCTCCCATTGGATCACGATAGCATTGCGGTCTCACCGTTCTCAGTTTTTCTTGTCTTGATTGGGAACCTCTCTGGAGAATTGCTGCCGTTACTCACTTCTCCTTATGATCTTCATCTCTTTGCCACCCCCGCCTTGGCCATATCCGCCGTGAAAGATTGCCTACTACTAGGGATAGCAACAGGTACTGATTATTCGATTATCCGATCCGTTCGTTAATTAATGAACAATTAAAAGATATTATAAAATTTTTGAATAAGTTATCCATTTTCGTTTACCAATTAACTGTTATGTTAGCGGATGAGATTATGGATACACTATAAACCAAACCCGAAAACTGTTATCCGAATTTATTAATTAATACATAAAACAAAGACTCACATTCTATGACATCTAAACATATGCATGTCTCATTGAGAAAATCTTATTGTCTCTAACTCTCTAGTTCATCTTCCTCCCTTGGGCCTTGATGTAACCTCAAAAATCTCAAAAAAGATTTTATTTCTTTTGTTTTGGAAATTCATTTTCCTTTTGAATTTGAATTAGGTTTGACCTTAGCATTGACTTTGTAAGAAAATAGATGGTATTCCATAAAAGTACCAACTAGGGTCAAAATTATATGTTGAGGTTGTTAGGTTCTTTGAAAATTGATTTTGACATCTCCCCGTCGGATGGTGCGAAGATCCGACGTTAATTACATCGAGATTTCTCGAATACCCTTGATTATCGTCATAGCAATCCATGGAAATAGAAGACATCCATCCACAAAAATAAGCATTCACACATAGGAGAAAACAATCCCATGAACTTAATGGAAGGCAAGCACTTAATGTGTTGTTGTTTTTTTTTTAATTTGAGTTTGGTTTGAATTAAATTTGTTGGTTTGAATTTTGATTTGATTGGTTAATTTGAATATGTTTGAATTTAGTTTGAGTTGAATTTAATTGGTTGAATTGCTTTTAATTTGGGTTTAAATTTGATTTGTTCATTTTAATTAAATCAATTTGTTTGAGCTGCTTATTGATTTAAGTTCGGTTCAATTTGAATTTTTTTGTTGATTTAAATTTGGTTGGAGTTAGAAAACAATTTATTTATTGCTTGATTTTGAATGGTATTTGGGCTCAACTTTTGAATTCGGTTTGTTTTAAATCAAATTTGTTTGTTTGGAAAATTTGGGTTTGATCTGAATTTTGTTTGAATTTGAGTTTGTTTTGAGTTGGTTAAAATCAATTTGAATTTGTTTGGCTTAGATTAAAAATTGAATTGTTTTGAATTGGGCTGACTTTGTACAGATCACAAATTTCAGATTTTTTATAGTTCCAGATTTGATTTAGTTGAATTTGATTGGTTTGGATTGAATTGAATTGAAATTGAGTTTGATTTGAGTTCAATTTACTTGTTGTTTTTAGTTTGATTTGATTTAGTTTGAATTTAAGTTTTGTTTAAATTGGTTGGAAATGACATGGATTTAGTCTTGGATGTTTTGATTTCTGTTTCTGGGTTCTGCAGGTTGGTAGATTTCACATTTTTGTTTTCAGATTTTATGGAATGATTTGGGACGGCTTTGAATTTGAATTTTCTTATGGGTTTGAATGGTTTGGGACCACCTATTTGTGGATCAGTTCCTGACTTGCTTTGATTTAAATTTAAGAGGCTCAAATTTGGGACGGGCCTGAGTTTCATGATTGCAATATTCTGATTTCGATTCGTTGACTCCCTCAAAACTTTCTGATTTTTATTCACAAACTGACCTTTCCAGATTTCTAGATTTCAGATTTCCGAAATGAGTTCTGGCTTCTGATTTTTCGGTTTGCTTCAGATTTTGGTCACAAGTCTAAGTCTGGCCTTAAAGATTTGAAAATTCAGATTCTGCACCACTCCAAATTTCAGATTTTCAGATCTCTCTCCAAATTCTCAACCTCCAGATTCTGCAGCAACCCAGATTTTGCAGATTCTACAAGCTTCGGACCTACAGGTTCAGAATTTGATTTCCTTCATATCTGGAATTTCCAGAATTGACCATCTTGCAGAATTTTACAACCTCTGATCTTTTGATTCATACATTTTGGTCCCCGACCACTGATTTTTCAGACTTCTATGCTCCAGACTTCAGATTACTGATTTTAGATTTCAGATCTCAGATTTTAAATATTTCAGATTTCAGACCTGCCTACAGACTCCTGAAATTCGGACTTGAAATGTGCAGGTTTTCAGATTTCGGATCCTACAAAGTTCAGATTTTTGATCCTCTTCAAATTTCAGACTCCAGAGCCTGCAGTTCTGCACCCTTAATTGATTTCCATATTTTTAATTACAGATTTTTCATTCCAGATTCCCTGCAGATTTTAGATTCTACTGCGGATTCTGCACCTTCCATCTGCAGATTTCAGATTTTTAAAGGAGTTGAGTTCAGATTCAGATTTTTAATCTCTGGATTTAGAGGTGACTTCAGATTCCAGAAAATTCAGTTTTCGGTTCAGATTTGAGCCAGGCAGGTCCTCAGCATGATTTTCAGATTTTTTAAATGTCTTGTTTTCTTATTAAAATTTCAGATTTAAGTTCAGTTTTTAATGTGCTTGCATTTATTCGTTCCGGCAGGGACTGTTTTCTCCTTGTAACATAAACATATGCACCGAACATAAATTTTCATTTATTTTCTCTCAAACATGAGACATGATTTACAATCATGACTAACAATCCGGTCTCTTGAGTTCTTGATAACTTGTCATTCATGGGCGGCATGTACCCGGTCTTGATAGACTTATGGGCATCCCCCATTGTTTTGAGATTGAATACACCCGGCTTTTGATAAGCTTGTGGGGACTTATCTCACTGTTTTGAAACTGAGCATATCCCGAACTTTGATAGACTTGTGGGAAATTAGCTCATGTTGATCTTCATGACTCCATGAGTTGATGAACTGCTTGCTGCACCGGTAAGACATTGGGGTCTGTTTTTATAGACCTTTGGATGTCCACCTTAGGAAGAGGGTCAGGAGGTGGGTTTAGAACCGGCCTCCTGGTTTCCCTTTATTTTGAATTCTTTTAAGTTGAGCCGAAGCCATGAGGTGGGTTTAGAACCGGCCTTATGCTTGCCTCGGTTTGTTTGAATTAAATGAATTTTTATTTAGTTTAAATTGATTGTTTGTTTTATTTTATTTTTGAATTAATCATGGGTCAGGAGGTGGGTTTAGAACCGGCCTCCTGGTTTCCCTTTGTTTTGAATTCTTTTAAGTTGAGCCGAAGCCATGAGGTGGGTTTAGAACCGGCCTTATGCTTGCCTCGGTTTGTTTGAATTAAATGGATTTTTATTTAATTTAAATTGATTGTTTATTTTATTTTATTTTTTGAATTAATTGTGGGTCAGGAGGTGGGTTTAGAACCGGCCTCCGGGTTTCCCAATTGTTTTGAATTCTTTTAAGTTGAGCCGAGGCCATGAGGTGGGTTTAGAACCGGCCTTATGCTTGCCTCGGTTTGTTTAAATTAAATTGATTTGAAGATTTAATTTTCAATGCCCTGGCACTGTTCATCAAGAGCCGATGGGCTTCATGGGCCCGGCACTGCGCTTTTGGCCCTGCGCGGATCCTCTCCTCCTCCTCCTCCTCCTCTTCTTCTTCTTTTCTTTTTTTTAACAACATTTGAAGGTGGGCCCCACCATCGTTGACCCGCGGGTCAACACTCCTCACGCGGACCAGCAGCGCGCGGCCGCGGCTTCTCTCCCTTTTTTTCACTTTTTTTTTGTGGGCCCCGCCCTTTATCCACCGTGGACTATAGTGGGGGGGTATTATTTCCCCCCCGCTACAGTGCTTCCCGGCGCTCTCCGGCCTCCCGCGGCATCGCGGCGACCTCCGGCGGTGACGTTTGCGGCGGCCTCTTGCTCTCTCGACGGCAGCGGCACCCGGGGAAGAAGAAGAAGGTCCCGGCGGCAGGAGAAGAAGGAGAACCTGCCGGCGGCACTGCGCAAGGGAGGCTAGAGCCTTGACGACGGCGTGAGCGGAGGGAGGCGAGCTCGACGGCGGCGCGAGCGGAGGAACAGGAGCTTGACGGTGGCGCGTCCGGAAGAGGTAAGCCTCCTCTTTGCCTTCCTCTGTTTCTTGCGGCCTCCTTCCCTCTTTTTCTTTTCTCTCTCTTCTTGCACTGTCCGCCCCGGGAGAGACTGCCCCGATGTCTTTTATAGGCCCCTCCGCTCCCCTTTCTTCCGTAGGATACCTGCCGAAGAACTTCCGGGCTCGAGCGGGACTCGGAGAGATCCGGGATTTATGGGATTCACTCCCGTTCTCCTTTCCAACTCTCCCTCCTGCGTAGAGCAGGATTACACCCCCCTTCCTCCGTTAGAAGATCTGCCGACCAGGCGGTTCCGGCCTCGAGCCGGACTCGGGGAGGTCCGGGATTTGCGGGATTAACTCCCTTCTTCTTCCCATCCTTCCTACCATGTCGGGAGCTTCTGTACGGTAGGATTCTGTCCCGAGACGAGCTCGAACGGACCAATAGTTTACGGGATTCGGTTTCCCTCGCCCTCAACGGCTCCGAAAAACTTGTTTAGGCAATTTTTCTGCTTCTATAGTATGAGAATCGACCAAAAACCTTTCCTAATCCCGTCTCCAGCCGCTGGAAACAATGTAGTCATGAATTGGGCCTAGGATGCCCATGTGCTGGCCGCTCCAAATGGGCCTCAGCCCTGTCTTCCTTCAGTCGACAGTTCTGGCCGCCCTTCTCCCCCCCTTTTTTTTCCTTTTTTTTTTTGACTTGCCATAGACATTTTATCTTTTCCAAATCTTGAACAAAAATGGGTGTCAACCGGCCTCAACATTGAACAAGTCTTGCCTTGACATTCGACAACGACATCTTCTTTCTCTCTTGCTTCTTGACAGGACAATCCACATACATGACGATGACTCCTTCTCCTCCCTAGTCTAGCTATTGCCGAATTTGACATCCTGAGAGACCTGTCGTACTAGAGAAACCTGTCGACTGTGTATTTCGTTGAATGATCAACGACAACACAAAATAGGAATAGACATTGTAGTCTCACGAGAAGGTATTTCAAATGATGTAGAGATATATGCATGCATAGAAACATTGAAAGCCATGAAGATACACTACTTAGACTGAAAGGAGATCACTCTTATAATTGACTGTCAAGCAATTATTTCCTTCTTCAATAAATCAACACAAAATAAGCCTTCAAGAATCAGTGGATTGAATTCACAGACTATATTACTGGCACTGGTGTCCAAATCAATTTTGAACACATTGATGGCAAGTTAAATCAACTCGCTGATGCATTATCCAGGCTCATCTGTTTTTGTATATAATGGACGGAGCAGGAACTTCCAAATCTTCAATTGTTGGAAGAAGTGCTTAAAGAAGTCAAGGAGGACGACCATAAACAAGAACAAGTGTCAGCATTGATGCAAAAGATGATTTCTTGGACGACCAATACAAGCAATTACTGTAGCAAACAAAACAATCCCCAATCACTCCAACAAGTGGACAAGTTCAAATTTGAAGCAATAGAGATTTATGATGACGTAGCCATCAATTTACGAACAACTATGGAAGAATACAAGCTCATCATTGAACACAAAGTAGTCTACTGTCGCAGCCTGGCCTCAAATGGGCGAGATAGTAACCACTGGTCAGATGTCGCACCATATGCCAATTACTGCATACAAGTGGCACATCAAGTAATATCGATGATGGAAGATCTTATCATACACTTAAAGCGGGTGCATATTTGAAGGAGGTTCCCTTGTCTAAGTCATAAGTAGTATTAGGTATAATAGGTGGATGAGTAGTGTATTGATAAATGCTCAAAGGCCGCCGTCCATGTGTGGTACTTTTATAAATTCATAAGAGTCCTTGATATTGGCACCCTGTTTCATATGTCGGCAGGAGATGCCAAGTTTATGTCATGCCAAGCATTTTAAGAGGTGCTAAGTCTTATCAAGCATCTTAGAAGTCCTTATAAGATGCAAAGTCCATGTCATGTCAAGCATTTGTAAAGATGCCTTGTCATTGTCAAGCGTCTTGTATGTCGGCATAAGATGTCAAGTCGTGTCAAGCATCTTAAAAGATGCCATGTCATGTCTAGCATTGTCGAGTGTCGGCATAAGATGCCAAGTCCTGTCGTGTCAGGTATTGCGCTCCACCCTGTAAAGGAAAGGAGGAAACGATTGACGATGGGGCCCAAGGAGCACCCGAATCGTTCATCATCTCCTATAAAAGGAGTGGCATACCCTTCTTGTAAACACACTTCCACAACTAGTAGTGTACCTCGTTTAAGTCATTCTCGCTCCCGGTCCTAAGTTTTACTTTGTCAACTCTCGCAACCCCCCAACATCCACCTCAAAATCTTTTTTGGAACTCTATCATTGGCATTTTTGAAGTCAATATACGTTATATGTAAAATTTTCTTCGTATTTTGATATTTTTCTATTGAACTTTTAATAAGAAAAATATTTTCAACGGTAGATCTACCGGACATTAATCCAAATTGGTTAAGTAAAATATTTGTACAATTTCGTAATTGCCTCTTAGTAACTCTTTTTCATAATTTCATAGTACGACTTATGAGTTTAATCCATCTATAATTTGCACAATCTTGCACTTTTTTTTAAAAAATAGTTATAATGATGTATTTTTTCGTTCATTCAACATCCTTTTCGATATTAAGATTCTGTTAAAAAGTTGAGTTAACTATTCCATCGGTAAATCTTCCAATCATTTACAATTTAATAGGAATGCTATCAGTACCATGAACCTAATTTGTTTTCATCATCTTTAATATTTCTTTAACTTCTGAAAATTAAATTCTTTTAATATAATTTAAATTAAATTGTCACATTTTTTATGTTGTCTATGTTTTTAGGAAAGTCAAAGAGTGTCAAAATATTTTTTTATTTTTCTTTGATATCATCATGTTTGATCAAATTTTTTTTTATCGTTATTACATATGACTTGGTTAATCTTTTGTGATTTTTTCTTTCATCATTGCTAATCTATAAATATCCTTTTCGCTTTATTTGTTTCCATGTTTTTCATACATATGTTTAGAAACATCATCTCTTACTTGTCTAATAGTTCCTTTTTTTCATTATCTTGTACGGTTCATAAACTTTATTGTTATCACACTTATTATTTTTTATATCATTTTTTTATTTTTTATCGTTTTGCACTTTTGTGTCTACCAACCAATCTCATTTTTAAGTGGACCATGTTCTTTAGACTCTAGACTCTCCAACTACTATTTAGCGATGTCTCTAATTTGTATAGTCATTTTTATTTGCATAGCATTAACATCTTCATTTGATTTCTAATCATTTATCTTAAAAATGTTCATTTTTAAATGTTGGTTGTTTCATCCATCTAACTTTCAAAATTTTATTTTAGGAGAAACTTTTATTTTAAATGTGCTTGTTTGTGTTTTAAAATTAATATCTAAAATCATTAACTTATGTTGGCTTGTCAGGGTGTTTGATTGCTATTTTTAATTTAAATTATCTTATTATTAAAATAAGGATTAAATAATATTTTAGTATTATTTCTAAGATCACAAAAATTTGTACTTTAGGTGTTTTGCATAAGTGATAACTTTTAAAACTTGTAGAGTGGTATTTGGTAACTTTTTATAATTAAATTTTATTTCAACATATTTATGAAATGTACAAAAATTGTTGTATGTCAACTCAATGATAAATTGCTAAATGAAATGTCAAATTATGGAAAAGCATCAATCAACATTATTTATTAACACAACAGCCATGGTGATTCTATCGTCACTAGGTTCAATGACTTGAAAATAAAATCCATAAGTGATGGTGCTTCAAAGTGGCAAAAACATGTGCTAAAGAGAAAATGAACGACAATATAACGGGTGAGCAAAACTTTTAGGAGTTGTTATTTTTGTTGACATTGAGATTTGATAAAGTTGCTCCCGTGTCTCTCTCAAATGTAAAACTTGTATTGCCGTGTTTATTTTTCTCGGAGCACTTACAAAGAAGATGATGATACTATTTCGAAAAATAGATCATATGTTTCAAGCATTATCTTTCGGTACCTTATTTTTATTTTTAAAATTTAGTGAGAAAAAAGTTAAAAATGTGAAACCAAACACCTTATAAAACTTTATTTGGAATAACTTTACAATCTTTACAAATATCATGATTAAGCGTTCTTGTGAGAATGAAGTCAATTTGACTTTTATTTTGCTCACTTTTTAAACACTATTGAATGAATTTTTCTTCTAATAAAATGAGTATTCATTAAAATAAGATCATAAGCCATAGGAAAGTTTAGAATATTGTTTTTTCAATTTCCATATCCAAAATCTCTGTCAACTTTTTATATTCATGACATTTGTTTCCAACATGTTCATCGAGCTCTCTTCCATATCTTCCCAATATTTTTTATTGAAACTATCGCATCTTTTAATGCTTGTCAACAATGATATTTACTACATTTTTATTTTTTTTGTTGTTTATCATAGTTTATTAGTTATATTTGTTATTTCTTTACATTTTTCTTCAATCTATTTGGGTTCTTAGATACATAGAATTTTAATTTTTCTCCTCTTCATATCGATAAGTTCTATAAATTTTCTTATAAGGGATCCAATATACCAAGTATCTATTCTTATTCTTCTTTCAAAATTTTTGTTTTTAGATTTTTGTTTATTTGTTATTGAGGTTGTTTTAGAACTTTATATCTTGTTTTTTATTATGGAGTAATTTCTTTACCCACACCTATTATTGATGTGAGAACCCTTATTTAATACCACATTAGGACGTTTATGTGGCGTGTTACATGCAGGGAACACCCTCACCTTGTTGTATTTTTTTGCCACACTTGGACTCTGGTGTAACGCATTGTTAGATCAGTTCGTCCCAACATTTATATCATTTGAATCCATATCATAAGATGTGATTTTATTTTACCTATCACAATCTTTTTTTTTTCTTCTCATATGGGCTTGGGATTGACCATGGTAGAGTTATTATTTATCCCTAAATAGTTTTTTTTTCCGGAGGAGGAGGTCTTTATTGTCCCAATCTATGGATTCTTATAAAGTGTTTGGTCTAGACAGCTTGTTGGTTGGTTTCTTCCAAAAAATGCTGAGATATTATCAAAAAAGGGTTTCATGACAATGTTGAGAGAGTTTGAGGATTCGAGCAAGATCAAATTCTTGAATTCAACTTCTCTAGTCCCTCCACCATAGAATGAATGTTGACAAAACATCAAGGATTTGAGGCTTATCGGTTTCCTAAATTGTAGTTGCGAGTGACAAAAGTCTTAGTTATGGGATTCAATGTTTTTGTAAATAAACTAATTAATACATTTCAATTTAGAGATGTGTATGGTTTGGTTTGGGCGTTCTTCTTTCAAAACCAAAACTAAACTGAACCAAGTACCCAAATTGAACCGGTTCAATTCGGTTTGGTTTGATTTGAAATAAAAATCAATTAAATAGTTAAAATAATTAATTATTTACACATATTTATTTTTAGTCATACATAATTAAAATAAATATTGTTTTTTCATAGAAATTACATAAATATTAATTTATTAATAATATTTAATCTTAATTGGTTAGTCAGTTTCAAATATTAATTTGAAAGACTCAAATTGGGGGTTCAAACTGAAAACCAAACCAGTTGATTTGGTTCGACTGGGTTATTTGAACTGTTTTGTGCATATCCCTATCCCAATTAGCTTTTCTAAAAGGGCATATACATATCTGTATAATTTTATGGCTATGCACAAGTGCATTCATGATCAGAAGGCAAGGAGAACAGAGAGTATTTAGCTTAAACTTGATTTTGAGAAAGCGTATTACAAGGTGAATTTTGAATGGTTTGCACGGGGTTATGGGACCTGATGAGTTTCAGTTATAGATAAGTTGACTGTGTTATGAATTGCGTTAGTACAATGGAATTCTCTATGTAGATCAATGGATAGTCATTTGGTTTCTTTTGGGTGCTCCAAAGCTCTTCGGCAAGGAGAGCCTCTGTCGCCTCTTTTTATTCTGGTCGGTTATGTTTTAAGCACCATATGAGAGAAGGCTAGTCATGATGGTTTGATTGAAGGGATACATGTGGGTCAAATAGGGAGAATGTTACCCACTTCCAATTTGCTGATGATACACTACTCGTCTTCTATGATGAGCGAAAATGTGTTCAACTAAGAGTGTTGCTGTACTTACTAAAAGGGTGACATCAGTAAAATGTAGGAGTAGCAACAATTGTAGATAAATTGAAAGAATGGAGATTGAGATGGTTTAGACATATTAAACGTAGACTTAAGGAGACATCAGTAAGAAAAGTAGAAAATATTAAAATAATATAAACAAAAAAGGACGTGGTGGATCTAGGTTAACTTAGAAGAGGGTAATTCAATTCAATATGATTTATATGATTTAAATATCTCTGAAGAAGTAATTCAAAATTGACATGAGTGGAGAAAGAGAATCTATAGGGTTGACCCCAAGTAATTTGGGACTAAGGCTCGAGTTGAGTTGAGTTGAGTTAGTTGCACCTTTTGTGGGGTTGTTTTCTGTGGATATAGACCACTTATTTTTGAGATGTGAATCATCGATGCTTTTGTCATGCATTGTTCAATTGCTTGAAGTTACCATGGAGTGACGTTCAAGATGTGCATTCCCTACTGCTTTCCTGGGATAAGAGAATTCGTGGAGTAGAACTCTGGATGTGTTGAAAATTGTTCTCCCTGCATGTATGTCAAAAAGTTGGGTGGCTCGGAATAGAAGAATTTTTAATGACACCTTCGAGGATCTGGCAGGAATTCTGCATCATATGGTTTATTTAGTGCATGATCGGTCATTTGCACGAATCTTATTCAGCATTGTGAGCTGTGTGCGTTGATGACATCAACAAATGGAAGCCTTTTTATTTAGCTTATTAGTCTGCTACTAGCTCGGTGGTAGGCTTTCTTTGATATCTTTCTCTTTTAATATCCTACTTTGTAACATGCTTTTCCATTCTTTTCATTAAATGAATTGTGGTTTTACCACCTTAAAAAAGTTGGAGGATTGTTGTCTTAAAGCTAGTAATATATGGCACTGAATACTGGAGATTGGTGAAATCACTATTTATCTTCTATATTGACTTTTTCAGGAATCTTTTAAGGTCTCTATGAAGATTATGAGATATACAAGGTTTTTGTTGTCAGTCATTGTACAAAACTCTTCTATAAGGATTAGCTATAACGAAGAGCATGGTGTTGTACTCCTTGTTGCAGATTGGTTTTGGCTAAGACAATTTTAGTGCGTCTGGTATTCATAGAGAAGCATTTAGAGAGAAATACCTCCCAACTGGAGTACTTCTTGCGCAAGTGCTTTACATTTCTAGTAGCAAAACTGTAAAGGTTGTTTGGAGCAGAATGACTAGGGGATGGTCTCAGTTGTTTCTCCTTTTCTCCAGCGACAGGTAGAAGTGAGGTTATCGTAATAATGCGGAATGAAAGCTCGTTGGATGCCACTGTTATTCACAACATTAGTCATGCACTAGTCCTAAGTTTTATTTGTAGACACAGCAGGTGAAGTCCTGGAACCTTTGTCAACGTGGAATTCAAGGATGGCTTCTTCATTGAGCTATCTGGCATTATTGTTTTCACATGATTCTGAGTTGTGGCGTATATGTGAGGACTTCAACACCGTAAGGAAACTGGGGGGAGATTGAACCAAATAGATTGGACAAGGGAAATTTCTTTCTTTTATAGCCGGGTTATGGAGCATTGGTTGATAGATATAGAAAACAATGGTCTGAATTTTACATGGACTAATGCTGACTTTAAATTAAAGCTTGATCAATTATTTGTTTTGGCTAATTGGGTGGTTGAGTGGGGGATTCTGGATGCTTTTCATATTTTGAGAATGGTCTCTAATTTTTTTCGGATTGATATCAAATTGGGGAATTGTTCATTGTCAAGAATGAGCAAAATTCAGGTTTGAATTGTACTGGTGATGGGCTTGATACTTCATGGTTAATACGAGGACATGGTGAAAAATGGTTAGCATGTGAGGTCAGTCTATGAATTCAGCTTTTGTTGTGAAACTCAGATATGTAAGGTCCAAATTGAAAAAAATGGGCAGAAGAACTCAATTGGCATGCAGCGACAGAAAGAAAGAGATTAATTGATGATATTGACAGATTTGATATGCTCAATAATCAGTGTAATCTAAATGAAAAACAAAGGGGGAAATGACTAGACAAGTACAAAGAGTGGTCTATGAGACTTGATTTAGGGAGAGTGAAGGAACACACAATTCTTTCACCCTCAAACATCTCTGAGGACCAACTGGACCAGGTGTCACCTTAAGAAGATCTTCGGAGAAATCCTCTGATCACTGTTTTTTACTGTGGCATCATCAATTCACTATGGAGGACTTTGTTCAAAAGTAGAGTTGTTATGGCAACAAGATGTCCGAGGTGTTGAAGGGTGTCAATTCTGCTAAGACGACAAGATAGCCACTTATGTGTTGCCTAGGTGGTCAAGATAGTATCATTAGATGTGTATACATATATACAATCTTATACAAACAATGAGATGCTAATAATATATATATTTAAGCATACATAAAGGTATATAGATGTGTAATTATATTTGTATGTTATAATTGAATGTGTATGTTTATGTGTATATACATACACATGAGATTTTATATATGTATTTATGAATGTGTGGGTATATTTTTTTTTTGAGTTAATCTTGATAAATTAAGTGAGAGAGAGAGAGAGGGAGAGAAAAGAGAGTTAAGAGAGAACTTTATAAAGTTTAAGTATATAATATACATTTATAATTACAAATATTAAATATATGTGATAGTATAAATGAAAGTGAAATTTATTAATATGTTTAGACTATTATTAGACGGGTGCCCCTTGTGGGGGTATTAGGGGAGCAAAGCCCTCCAAGGATTTTTTTAATAATGTATTAAGATGTCGGGTCCCTAGCTCCTGCACCTTGGGTGCCTTTTGGTCTCCCTAAAAGGCGCCTTGGCAAGGCACCCTGGCAAAAGTGCCTTGGCACCTAGGTGCTTGACAACTATGTTTAGAAGCTGGAACTTGCAGTGGTCCGACCCTGTTAGCATTGTAGCTCTTATTCTCAAGTGGTCACAGCTCAATCCTTGGCCCTTGGAAGCCAATCTATGGGATTTGGTTTTGCCAGCCATGCTGGGGGCCATTTGGCGTACTAGGAACAGAAGGATATTTGTCGTTCAATATGAAAATCCAAGGATGATTTTTTATTGGGTTCCCGCTCTAGTCAAAGATTGGACTTTTGCTCACTCTGGCATATCCTTGAATGAGACTACTTTCGGATCTCTCTCTCTCTTGTAGACAATTCTTTGTGTAGCTCCTTTACTCATCTACCATATCTGTATTTGAGTCTTCCTCTTCCCCACCCATTCAGTCTTCTTCTTCTTTTGCTTGTTTTATCTTTGTTATGTACTCTTTGTTCTTTCTTTTCAGCATTAATAGAAATTAAGGTTTCGACCTTACTTAAAAAAACATGAATTTTTTGTAAAACATTCTAGTGGATGTGGTGGATTGTGAAGACATCATTCAGATTGGCTATGTAGCAGTTTTCTTTTATGGCAAGTTATTTACAGCAGAAGCATGACATGGTCCTTTGCTTAATTTCATGCCACTTAGCAAGCTCATTGAAAAGGAAGTGGGAGTATTGGACAGCCAATTCTCCGAAGATAAGGTTTTTTGGCAGTGCAAGGTGTTGGATGCTTACAAGACTCCTGTGCCAAATGGGTTCTCAGCAGAGAGGTAATTAAGGATGATTTCATGAAAATTAACAGAGTTTGAGGCGAATTTTAGAAGCATCAGATATGTGAACTCAACATCTCTGGTTCTACTTTCAAAGAAAGCTACATTCAATGATATTAGGGACTTTCTTGCATCGTATTAGTATTCTTAACTGTAGCTACACGATTATTATTAAGGTCTTGGGTAACAGACTCAGTTCGGTTGCATATAAATTGGTCAACACTTCTCAGTCAGCATTTATTTAAGGGATATACATTCTAGATAATTTCATGATAGCACATGGGTGTATCCATGATCTGAAAACTCGGAAAAAGAAGGGTTACCTTTGAAACGGGATTTTGTGGAAGCGTAGTGTCATAGCAGACTTACAAGGCTTATGGGGTTCAGTCATACATGGCTCAGTTGGATCATAGAATTTGTCAGCACATCAAAATTCTCTCTGATATCAATGGCAAATCCTTAAGTCACTTTGGTTGTTCTAGAGGTTTGCATCAAGGAGATCCTTTTTCACTGCCGCTATTTGTTCTTGTTGGGCAAGTGCTTGGCACTCTGGGGGAGAAGACCAGAATGGGTGGCTTGATTGTGGGGTTCGGGTGGGTTTCAACAATGTCTATATCACTCACCTTCAGTTTACCAATGATACTCTGTTATTTGTAGCTAATGATGAGAAGAGGTGTGTTAACTCAAGGATCCTGTTCTATCTGTTTGAAGATGTCGCTGGGTTGAAAATTATGAGGGGATAAATGTGAGCTGATTGGTATCAACTTGCATGAGGATGTGATAGAGGATGCAAAAAATTTTTGGTATGGCAACAACATCATTCCCATTCAAATATCTTGAGCTGCCTCTTTCTGATAGGAGTACTGCTGTGGGACCAAAGAAATAAAAACCAAAGTAAAAACGTTAACCGAAATCAAAATGCTGTAAAACTGGAACTAGTAAAATTTATTGAAATTATTGTTGACATGTTGTCCAGTTGTGAACTGATCAGCCGTGCTTGATGCACTGTAGGTGCTGGCTCGGGCTGCAGGATGTGATGGGTCTGGTTGCACCATGGGCCGGGTTGGACCATTTGTCAAAGGCTTTAGCCAATGAGCTGGGTCCCGCGTGCGTGAAGGGTGTGACGTGGACAATAAATGTGCACGGTGCTTAGGTGTATGAAGGAAGGTGCTCCACGCTAGCAAACAAAATGGGAAGGCAGCCTTGCGGTTACTGTAGACCCGATGAGCACCTTCGTAAAGTTTCTAAGCACCACATTGTTCATTGCCTTCTTATTACTGAAACTAGTGTGTAAGTGCCGGAATGGGGGACTGTGAAGACAATGATGGAAGGGTGTTTTGGCGTGGTTAGGAGCTCGTGGAGGAGGAGAGGAGGAATTGGATGAATAGTGAAGTGCTTCGGTGGCTGAGAAACCTTTGATTGACGAAATCTGACACCCTCAAATAGAGTTGGTTACGTAGAACCTTGCGACCTCCGATTGATCAATTTGGTTGCTGGACGAAGTCGTTGGATCTCTCTCTCTTTCTCTCTATTGGAAACATGTGCGTGGGTGCATCATTGGACCTTGTTGGAAGTTGTTGCCTGTATGTCAACTGCAGTTGTCTGAGGATTGTTGGACGATGTTGAAACTAGGGGTGAGCATGGTTCGGTTTGGTCCGGTTTGGAGCATTATTTTTTCACACCGAATCAAATTGATTCAACCCCTCAAACCGAACCGAACTGATTTCAATTCGGTTTGGTTCAGTTTAAAATGAAAATATATAAAAATATTTTATTTAATTATTTTTTACATATAGAATGGTTTTTAAGTTACAAATAGTTAAAATAAATATTATTTTATTATAAAAATGATAAAAGTATTATTTTTAATAATATTATAATGGGTTTTATATAATTTTTAATTAAATCGGTTTAAACGGTTTGGTTTGGTTTAAATCAGTTTGGTGGACTTTCAAACCAAACCAAACCGAAACCGAACCAAATCCAACCGAACAGGCTGGTTTGGTTTGGTTTTTTGGTTTGAACCGTTTAATGCTCACCCTTAGCTGAAGCTGACGGTGCTGTTGAAGATGAAGTGCTACCGGCTATGAACTGAATGTTGCGTTATTTAAAGCATTCATATGGAGGATGTAAGCAAGGAGGAAACAGTTTCCACACTTGTCAGGCAAATGTAGACCATCACTTCGTTAATTTATTCACATCCACATCTGCTACATATTATGAGGTTATACATTGGAGGGCCCGATCTTGTCAGGCCCAGTCCTACTCGTTTTGTCACGAACTTCATTGCATTGGAGAGCTTACATTAGCACAAGCATGCATTTGTCAGGTTCACCCAGTCCAAGAAGTATTATAATTATATGGTGGACCACTTGCATAACAAGGTAGTCCAATTGGACATTCTTGTCAAGTCTGAGAAGTAGATCACTGACAAGAGATTTTGGGAGAGGATTGCTTACTATTTGGCGATCATAGAGTCACTAGTAGTTGTGCTGAGGTTGGTAGACTTTGATGACATGAACTATATGGGTACAATTTATGATGTAATGGACCAGACTAAATTGAAAATCTAAGAGAAGAATTTCATAGATTACAAGAAATAGTGAAAAATCATAGATGACCAATGGGACATGACTTTGCATCATGATGTACTGTAGGTTAGTTAGTGAATAAATTTTTTGTGTTTATCTACTTTCTATTTAGTCAATAATTGTCTTGTTCATAATGTAATATTGATAAATAACTGCAAGATATTTTTTGAACCCCCGTATCCAATACGAAGGACATGTGGTGAATGACAATGAGGTAATGCGGGGTACACTCAGTTATTCAACATCTCTGCCAATCTCAGCATGATAGGGTAGAAGCTGAGATATAAGTAAGTTGGAGTTGCATTGAGAATTTGGAGTCAATAATTATTTGACAACTAATCAATTTTTATTTATCATTTTTTTAAATGTAAAGATATAAGATCAGGATTGGGGTATATTCAAATGTTAATCTGAGATATTCTTGCGAGAAAGTGCCTCTTGGTATAGTTATTTAAAATTTTTTATTTTTTAAGTTATAAGTCCATTGATTCATGTCAAAGAGGGCTGATTGTTTGCTTATTTTTTTGCAGCTAGGTGGTGGGATCAGGTGAACACTAGGAGTGGATGGAATCCACTTGCTGTTATTGGTATCAGAATACTTAACTAGAGCACTAGTTTCTCTCATTGTGAGAGGAACTAGAGCACATTTAACCTGATACATAGAAAGCGGAGGAATAGGTTGACCTCGAATAGGCTGGAGAAGCTAGTCTTCTGTCATTACAACACGAAACTACGTATCAAGAATATTAAAGATTGATAGAAGATTTCAGAGGAGAGATTTGCATGGTTTGCAGGTGTTCCTTTTGAGCAGAGGCAAAGATCAACCACACCATCACCTGAGGAGGTCGACATGGTTCAGATATTCCAGGAGGGACATGCACTTACTTTTTGGATAAAGGAGAGGGCAGTCAGGATTCATCCAACTAAGTTTGATCTCGATGATCGTGTATAGGCAGAAGGAGAGTTGAATGGTGTAGAGGCTGATGAGGATGCTCTACTTACCTCTCAGGCTCATGCAGGCCCATTTTCTGCCCCAGCAGTTGTACATCATAGCAGCTGCCTCCAGTGCTAGCCCCAACTCCAACTCTAGCTGCAGCTACCCAGCGCATTTGTAGTCCAGACAGGACTAAAACAAAAGTGATAGCGCGAACAATGTGTGGATTTTCAAAGTAAAAAAAAATCTTTGGGTTGTGGTGTGATGTCTGAGATGACTAAAGAAGTGAAGAGAAGGAAGCTGGATATCAGACAACGTCTTGTGAGCTTAAATAACAGCACACGAGCTCTTTCTCACTCCTCAGTTGAAGATGACAAGGAGTGCATACCAATCACGTAGCGAGTAGGAGGGTTAGAGGTGCATAGACCAAGTGTAGGTATAGTAACTCTGGAGTCACTTGATTCACGGGGGCCGAAGTCATATTTTACTCTGGATGAGCAGACACCACAATATCATTATATGGAGTCAGAATATCTAATATTCTATGATCTTCAGTAGCTGTAGATTCCTCCACTTGAGCCTATTGTGTCACAGTCCGATGTTTACAATTTTAATGACATGGCATTGTCATTGTTTTCTTATGGATATGCCCTCACACTAAATAGAAGACTCGACACAATTGAGGACTTTCGAAAGTAGCATGGGTATTGATGAAGATGTGATAAAATGTATATTTTTATTTTCATGTTTTCATGTGATATAGTTACATCTTATTATACTTTTTGCATCTTACCATGTAGTTAACATCTTGTCATGTTTATTAGCAATTAACATGTTCTCTTGTTATAATGTTACAATCATTAGATTCATTAGCATTTTATTGTTGTAAATTGTAATGTTACATATGTAAGTACTAAGAAACAAGTAAAAAAACTTCATCTTTCTAGAACCGGCCGATTGAGTCGATTCGGCCAATTCCGTGCTTCAATGCATGTAGATGCGTGCTAACCTGTTTTTAGAAATTTTTCTAGGCATTTTTTAATTTTTTAGAGTTTTTCTTGATTTTTTTTGAAGGAAAAAATAAAAAAATAATTCCGGAATCGGTTTCCTTCCTAGGAATCGGCCCGGCCGATTCCGATTCCAAAGAATCAGATTGGTTCTAACCAATTCCGATTCCGATTCTGATTCTGGAATCCTTGGACCAAAGTGGGTAGGTTTGAAGTTCCATAAAGGCAGTTATCAGGTGGAAGTAGGGGTGCAAACCATACCAGACAAGCCTAGCTATGCCAAGCAGGATGCTCTCAAAATTAACGAGTAGACTCGGCCCTTGTTTGAGATCAGATCATTTCAAGTTTGATTTGTTTGAGCATGACTCATTGAATTGCTCATTTACTTGATCAAGTTAGAGAAATCAAATAGAAGCACGACTCAAGGTTGGTCCTAGCCATGGTTGTCAAGGTGACAAAGCCAACCAAGAGGCCTTTGATTGCTTATGCGACAGAAGTTCCGAGTTAAGTTTAAATGGTAAGAGTGGTAGTGTCAAAGTGACCAAAAATTTCTAAGTTATCTATAATTTATAAATGCAAAGTTTGATATTTCAAACCAAAAATGGATGCACCAAAATTAGTCTTAATAAATTAACTTGTGACAATGAAAAGTGTATTTAGATAACAAAAAAGTGGGCATGAGGGCAGGGAGGACTGATGGCTGATTGCTGGAGGAGGGAGGGAGGCTAAGATTGCTGGACTAGGGGAGTGTGGAGACTGAAGGGAGACCAAGTGGGGAGTCTGGGGACTAGGGACTGGCAGCCTGAAGGAGAAGTGCAGGTGAGTCAGAATCAGACTGCCGGCTGGTTGGTAGGGGAAAGGGAGATGCCGATTGGTTGGAGTGAGACTGGCAGATAGAAGACTAACAGGATGAAGCTGATTGGCCAGGAGCATTGGGCCACAGCCCAGGGTTCATGTTCAGGCCCACGGGCTCATGATCATGGCTGATACAGGAGCTTAGAAGAGTGGTGGGACTGGGGGGAGAAGGGGAGGTGTTGATGGGTTGGGAAGAGATAGGCAGCCGGTGGGCGCTAGAGTGGCTGACAAGGGAGAAAAGGAAGAAGTGAAGAATGTGTGAAGGTAACTTCACTTGCGGTGCTGGCAGCATGATGGCGGCAGCAGCAACTGCAGATGCAAACCCTAGTAGAGGACGAACTGGAGAGTACCCAACAGTGTCATGGCTGAACTAGAGAGAATGAGTGGGCTTGTGGGGGTAGGATGAGAAGAGTTAAGTGAATCTAGAGATCATTAGTTAACCGGTTTTGCAGACTAACCCTGTTGCAGACCACTGGATCCAGAACCGCTTTTTGATAAGGAGGTCACTTGGGCCACTTTCCTGCACAAGTGACCAAAACAACTGCTTTATTGGGTATGCGTAAAGTGGGTTATTGTCGAAGTATGCAACCATTTAAGTTCAGGTAGAACTTTTTGCGTTGTTTCCTAGAAAGAAATGATTTTTTGGCTGCCATTCAATTGGTTCTTAGAACACTGTTCTTGATGTCCTAAGCAAACTATAACTTGTCAAAGTGGGTTTTGTTTTTTTTTCTCTTTTTTGGTTGATAGACATCGGTATTTTTTTATATGATTTACTATACTGTCTTTGGAAAATTGTGGATGTTTATTTCTCCTTGTCCTTTTTTCCAGCCTTTTGACATTGGTGACATCCTTTTGTCTAACCGTGTTCATTTTTTTACAGTTCTCAGGATTGGAAGTCAAAATTAAAGATACCACCTCCAGACACACGTTACAAGACAGAGGTAGAGTATATATATATTTTTAAGTTTTTACTTTTCAAGGCAAGGAAATGGTGTTTTGAAAATTACTTGCATTTTTGGCAACACATTGAAAGAAAAAGAAATTGGGTGTGGAACTCCTTTTTTAGAAGTAATCAACAATGCTTCTTTTAACTGCATGGTCGTGACTCATCCTTGGTGGAAACTTTATTTTGTGAGACTTGGTGAAATCAAAATATTCGGCAGGAGATCGGGCAGGTTGGATAAATGACTTTGGTTCTCATTATAAAATCTCAAGAATTAGGAAAGGCATTCTTGGCAACTGGAGCTTCTTCGAGGCTTCAACCTCCATCGCCATTGATAACTGTAGGAAGACTAGATTCTGGGAAGATAGATGGTGCTGTCATACCTCTTTAGATGAGTAATTTTCTATCTCTTTACACACTAGCCAACAACCGAAGGGATAAGATAAGCATAGTTCAGGATGCTCACTCCCAACCTTGGAATAATATCATCTTTAAAAGAAAATTGAAGGACGAGAAAGTGGAGGAATTTTGAGGCTAAAGGATGTACCAAACGGATGTACACATGAACCAAAGGGAGGATAGACTCTTATGGACTCATGGGAAATGGTAAGGACAGCTTGTTGCATTCTGAGTCTGGGTGGTGTGGAAGCCAGCTGGTGGAGTAAGGTGTGGCCTCGTGCTTTACCTTGAAAATCAGAATATTTATGTGGAAGATCCGTAAGAGTTGTCTACACACTAAAGCATTTTTGAGCAAAATTTTTCTCTTCAATTCTAATAGTGTCTTTTATGATTTAAAAGAGGAAGACTTGGAGCACCTTTTCTTAAATACAAGATAATTTATGCTCTTTGGGTGCCCTTGTTTAAAAGATGGAATTTGTAAGGATGGGGTAGCAATTATCTATCAATCTTTATGGGCGGGTGAGGTTCTCACAACCCATGGGATACTGACACCATTTTGTGGGATAGCAAGAAACAAGATAATTTTTGAAGATTATTTCAGCAACAGTTCTGCTGTACTTCTCCAGTGCTGCTTTGTGTACAAACTTTTCTTTTTCTTCATCTGGAGGCTATCTTGAAAAATTCTTGTTTGCTAAAAGTTATTTTTTGCATGGAAAAAAGTTTTATTGTATAGTTGGATGGCTTACGCTGTTTTAGTAGTAATTGCTACCTTCTCAGTAGTAACTGGTGGCATGGTTTTCTTTAGAAACTCTTTTTTGTATCTTCTTTTCTACCATATTCGTATCATCAGGTCTTAATGAAATTGTGGCCTTGTGCCATCTTAAAAAAAAGGAGAAAACTGCAACATATTGGGGCTTTAGAAGGGAAGAGAGGATGCCGTTAGGTTTTGATTAACATGGAGGATGGAACGGTGATATGTTAGCATTTTCAGGATTTATATCTTCCTGAAAATGTGCTCAAATTATTCAGACTTCAGAGTAGAGAATTTATATAACTTAAATACTTTATGATGATGGTTTTTTCTAGGGGTTCTTTTTGCTAGCCTTTTTGTTTGATTGGGGTCTCTGTTGTTTTCTCTTCATGGACATCAATGTCTTGGTTGTCTTTTTGATGTCTACCTTCAAAAAAGAAATTTATTCTAATCTCTTCCACCAAACTTCTGATATTCTGGTGTTAATTACATTTAGTAACTACTCAAACACCCTTGATTAATCACCATAGCAACTCTTGCATGGAAGCCATTCATCCACAACACATTGAAGACATGTCCCCATGACCTTAGTTGGAATGTGTTAGGTGTTTTGGATTGACTAAGTTTTTTTTGGATCCTTGAGTTATTTGGAATTTTGGTATTCTTTTAATTTAGATTTTATCATTTCAAATTTCAATTTCAAATTTTTTAAGTTTTAGTTTTCTGGATTTTTTAGATTTTTTGGCTTTCTATGTTTTCTTTTGTTATCTTCTTTTCTTTTTTGTTTTCCTAGTTTACTATTTTTGGAGTTTTCAAAATTTGTTCTCTGTTGCTGTACTTCAGATTCCAGATTTCAGGTTTTTTAGCCATTCATACTCATTCTAAGATTTTAGTTTTAAGATTTCGAGAGCTTTACATCATCGCATAGTGGGATACATGAAAAGCCATAAATTTCATCAAATGAGTTCAAATAAATCTCCTGGGCCTTTTATAAGTCTTAGAGAAATTGATTTGGTCCCATGGGTTAATTTGGAGTTTATTGTTGTTCAATTCATGCACAACGCTTCCTTAACTTAATGCGATGAATTTTTTTCCATTGGCTAACTTAGGGCTTGTTGGCATATTAAGTGTTATGGGTCTCTAGTTAGAAAAATAGAAAATATTAAAATAACATAAACAAAAAAAGGACGAGGTAGACCTAGGTTAACTTGGAGGAGGGTAATTCAATATGATTTAGATGATTTAAATATCTTTGAAGAAGTAACTCAAAATCAACGTGAGTGGAGAAAGAGAATCCATATGGCTGACACCAAGTAATTTAGGACCAAGGCTCGAGTTGAGTTGAGCCGGTCAAGACCTGTTATTGGGTTTTAATGGTTATGCTGTTCTGGGCTTAATATGGACCTGTGTGATGCCTGTCCTGTTGCCCATGGCTTGAGGTGGGCCTGCTACTGGGCCTACGTGATGGCTGTCTTCTTCCTCTGTTTCATGGTCTGATGCAGCACTTCTCATTGGGCTGTCTTGAGCTTGTTATCCCGGGCCTGTCTGGTCCCTGTCTTGCTGGCTGTCATTGGCTTGATATGACCTGTCATGGGCCTGTTTGGAGGCCAGCCATGGTCTGTTTTCCAGGAATCTTCCAAATTGGCTTCTTCAGGAGCTCTGGGCTCGTTTATGGTTTCCTGGACTAGGTTTCAAGGGTTCTCAGGAATTATCAGGATTTTGGGACTGGACTGGTTCAGAAGTGGTGAGGAAATGATTTTTGTTTTGTTTTGCCCGGTTCAGAATTTTTGCACTTAACAGAAATTCCTGGACTGGAATTCTTAGGTCTGGCTTTCAAGTTTGATTTGGGCCTGTTTAGGGGAAGTTTGAGGATTTTTTTTGGGGGGGCGGAGTTTAAGAACTGTCTTGATTATTGCTTGCTTATACACACAGGCTATGGGGGTCTGATTATGGCTTGATTTGGATGGAACAAAGGCCACAGACCATGGAAAACATGTGTATTTGTATAGGGAAATTACCAGCCCTGCTTTGGGCTTGGATTAGGTGGAAAAAAAGAGCTTTTAAAGAAGAGAACGATGGGATGGAGAAGGCACAGCCACGGGGCTTGCCTCTCTTTACCCACTTTTCTTCTTTCAAGTGCAGCAACATCAACAGCAGCGATAGATTGGGGCGCAGCCTCCTTGCATAGCAGCGGCAGCTATTGTTGGATCTTCTGCTGCTTCTTCTTCTCTGTGCAGCAACAGCAGTAGCAGCTTTTCTTCTTCTTTCTTCTCTGTGAAGCAACAGCAGTAGCAGGCTAGCAGCTGCAGCTTCAGAGGGCGGCTAGGGCTCAGCAGGAAGTCTTTTTGGCTGTTCACAGCGCTGGGCTTCTGGATCTTGATGGCTGTGCACAGCCTTCTGGACAGGCTGCCTGTATTGCTGTTCAGGGCTGAAGGGTGACTCCCTGTTGGCTGGCGGCTAGGGCTTCAACATGGTTTATGGTCTCTCATCGTTGCACATAGTGCAGAGAGCAGGTTGCCGGATGTCTGCACAGGGCTGAAGGGTGGCTGAATGTTGGCTGGTGGCAAGGGCAAGGCTGCCTTCTCCCTGGTTGGCTGCACAACAGGCTGAAGACAGTTTTTTTTAAAGAGAGCAGGGCTGAAGCTGGTGCAACAGGCTTTCCTCCCATGGCACATGGTCCAAAAAAGAAAAGTATTGGCTTAGGGAGGAAAGTGAAATATTTTCTAATTTTTAATAAATTTTTAATAAAATTTCTGGGTTTTTCTATGAAATTGTATTTGAATGCAATCTAGAGAATTTACTTGTAGTTGGGAAGAACCAAATAGGAAACTCTCTATTTTATTTTTTAATTGACGTGCCAAATTAGGAGATTTTTCAGCTGATTTTTGCAGCCATTTAATGGTCCTGGAGATGGCACCATTTGAGGCCTTTCATAACTCCATTAAATGGACTGTAAATGGCCTATAATTAGGCCTAAAATGGGGCTGCGAAATTGATTGTTATAATGTCCATAATTATTCTAAAAGTGGGCCCAAATGGGCTCTGAAAATTCCTATGAAAGCAGGGCCCAAAAGGGGCTTATTGGGTCTGACGGTTTTCAACCCCGTGACATATTCTCAGCACCTGTTTTTGTTGTTTTATTTTTCAGCTGTCACCCATCTTCCTGTAAACCTGAGAATCAGGCTTCTCTTCTTTTTTAAGGTCCAAAATACCACCTTCATTGTAATTGCAATCCTAATTTTAGTAGGATTCAGATCAAATTTGAATCGGATTCGGAATCACAACTCGAGTAGGATCCGTATTTTTTTGTGAGTCAGATTCGTAATCTGAATTTGATTGGACTTGGAATCTGAATTTAACTCGGACTCAATCCAAATTTAGCGGGATTCAGAATCTGAATTTAAGTTGGACTCGAAATTCCAAAATAAATAAAAATGCTGTTTGTTTGCGGATTAGACTTCATATTTGTAAGGTCGTTTCAATTACATGCTTATGATATAAATAAATTCAATTTTGATTTAAAGAGATACTAAAGACAATTTAATTTTTTATTAATTCGTGTGCCTTTCATAATACTAGCAGCTTGTCGAAACTAATCATATTTTGGTTCTAATTTCATATAATTATCTAGTTTAGAACATGCTTTCAGAAAAATGATGCGTAAAAACTTATAATCAATCATTAAACTTTTGAGGCTTGGTTAAATTACTTATGACTTGGACGGCTTTCCTAAATTGATACACCAGTTTTCTATCTCTTATACAAGCATAACACTTTATTTCTCATTTATTCAATAGAAAGTGGAACTTACTAGTTAAAATCTAATGTAAAATATAAGAAGAGGAGGAAAGAGGTATTTTTTAGCTCAAGAGGTGAGAGCTCATTTGCCCGTCCATTTTGCTTCTTCGTAGGCAATAACTAGGAAAACCTGCACGCTGAGAACTTTCAGAAGGCTCTCTCCCCCATTATGTTTTTTTGTTCTCTCTCTCTCTCTCAATAAGAGAGGATGCTATCTTAGGCCCTGTTTGTTTTGGTTTAATTGTTGTCTAACATATGAATCCGCTAGAGGTCAGACATTGAAATCTTTGGTAAAACGACTGAATACAATAGTAACTTTTTGACAAATCACTTAATTATAAGTATTTGACTATAATTTTTTTTTTGGAGATGAATAACTAAGGTTTTGTGTTTCGCATGGGAGATTAGAGATGAAATTAAGACTTTAGACATTTCATTAAGTCAAATCAAATGCCACCTTACCCATCTAGACCTTTCTGTTTCTACTCTTCCTTTTTCTCTACTTTCTCACTCTATGATGGCTGAAGCAGTATGACGAGGTGATTTCTGCCTGTCCTACCCTCCTAACCTTATCCTCGTTACTTTCTACTTGTAAATATGCTTTTGCAACATGAATGTGTAACATTTTTACCCTCTCCCTCATTCTCTTTCCTCCTCCTCCTCCTCCTCCTCCTCCCTCCCCCCCCTCTCTCTCTCTCACACACGCGTGCACACACACACACACACACACACACTCTCCGACGGCTGCTGGCAGAAGGAGAGAGGCTGGACGGTGGGTGGGGGAGGGGTTGGTGATCAGGTGCCATTTCATCCTACAATGATGATATGTCCACCTCAGTCAATCAGATTGGGATGCCTTATCAACCTCTGGGTAAACTAATCAGATTTTGTTAGGAGAAAGTAATTTTTGTTTTGAAGTCTTTAATGTAGACATTTTGTAAATTTTGCTATTGCTGATTTTTAAGATAATATTTAAATTATGGTTAGAAACATTAAATTGGATTAAGATTAATAAAAAGATTCTAAGATTAGTAAAAAGATTAACATTTAAAAATATACTGATTTTGGCCTGGATTGTCTGATCTTGGGCTATGTTGTCAGAGGCATGTTGCCTCAGGCATCCTAGTTGTCTGCCTAGGGCGGTAGAGGTAAATGGAGGGAGAAATGCCTAATAGAATACTTTGCTTCCTGGGAAGGGTGGAGGTGATCACCAGAGTCTGAAGGGAGTATCCACGGGCAGTTGGTGTGGAGGTGACCAAGGGACGGTGATACTGCTGGAGGACAGGGTGGTCATCATGGTTCCCCTTACTGGGCAGGGGAGATGGGACCCTTTGGGTCAATTTGGTTGCAGGTAAAAGGAAGACAAGTGAAAAAAACTTATGGGGATTTCTTTTCAGGAAATATGAATACAGATCTTTCATTTGGTACACTAAAAGATATTTCTGAAATTAAGTCGTACTATTCACTTTTCTGAAAAATATTTTCAGATCATTCATGTTTGATTTCTTAAATTTTGTTCAGGTGGAGTACAGTGCTGTTTATGTCAAAAACTTTATCTTCTATGGGTATTTAAGTTTTTTTAAGAAATATTATATTGTATTATAATGTTTAAAAATTTTTATTTTATGTATTATGACCAAGAAAGGTGGTATTGAGGGCTTAAAGCAGATCTGTCAAATTTGTTACCAATAATGGCTGATATGGATCCAGTTTTAAATACTGTATTTTGATACAAAAAATAAAAAGAAAACAGAGTAAAAACTAAATAATTTATTTATTATTAGTTTAAAATATTTTTTTTTGCAATGGCACATTTTGTGTTTTTTATATTGTAGAGAGAAAATAATTCTAAGGTAATATATTTGTATTAAGTTAACAATAATTATCTACACTGTGATTCTAAAAATAAAAAAATAATTTTATCTTTTTTAAAGTTTGATTTAAATTTTTTTGAAGGACTAATATATGATAATACATATAAGTTTGCAAGAATTTTTTTATCATAGCGGAGTGGTCTCAGCCACCCGCTCGGAAACGCCCGACAGGCGTTCGAGGCCAGGATCGAACCTCGGTGGAACCCCCCACAGTGGGGGGTGATGTCCACTTGGCTACTCGCCGGGGACTTGTAAGAATTCAAATTCTCATAAAATATTGTAATTATACATGTATTTACATGTGCCGACCGTACTGTGTAATACATTGCTGCTAGCCAGAAAATGGTGTCCAGCCTAACTTGGAGGAAGCCGAAATCTGGATTATAAGAGGGGTCAAAGGAATACGTTTTCTGTTTTTTGATAATAGCAAGAGCCAGAATTCTATATAATATGAAGGGGAATGTACTTTTTCTGTTGACTCATGCTTTACATGTAACCAAATGAAATATTGAGCACAATTTAGGGGAAAGGAATTCAGTGCAGCCCATTTTGCAGGGTTTCAGATGGACCCTTAATGTGATCTGCTACACCTGGTGTCGAAGTGTTGAACCAGATCTGTTACTTAGGTGAAAACAGTTGGGCGACAGACTCTGGGATCTACGACCTTCTCATCTCCCTGCCCAATAAGGGCTTGTGGTTGGTATGCCCTCCGGGACTTCATAAGCACAACGGCAGCCTGTTGTGCTTCTTGTGAGTATCATGTGCCTCCTCTGAGGTGTTTTGGGCCAAATCGAGGTGGGGAGGGCCTCACTCTCCTCGCCTTGCCGCCTAGGAGGTCGTCTCAGACTCTCAATTGCCCTTGATAACATAGATTTTGCGGCCTGGGCTGATCCAGGGGTTTGTAGTGGGTTGCCTAGCATAGTTATCAAGGTGCCGCCTAGGTGCCAAGGCGCTCTAGGTATTTTTTACATAATTAAAAAATTATTTTCGGAGGTTTTACCCTCCTCATACCCTTCACAAGGGACACCTATTTAATGACGGTGTGAACATATTAATATATTATACTATCATATATAGTTAATATTTATAATTATAAATATATATTATATACTTAAAGTTTGTAAAGTTCTCTCTTAGCTCTCTTTTCTCTCTCTCACTTAGTTTATCAACATTAACTCTTTCCCCAAAAATATACACCCGCACAATTATAATTACATATGTAAAATCACGTTTATATGTACGTACACATTATCATATACATTTAACTATAACATACAAATATAATTATATTTATGTATATATGTTTATATGTATGCATAAATATATGTAGTATTAATATCTAATTATATATATGATTGTATATATCCATATATATGCATATATATATATATATGAATACACATTTAATGATACCACCTTGACCGCCTAGGCTACGTATAAGCGGCCACCTTGTCGCCTAAGCGGAATTGGCACCCTTCAATGCCTTGGGCGGCTTGTCGCCTAGGCATTTTGGGCAAAATCGAAACAAGGAGGGGTTGTCTTGCCTTGATGCCTAGGAGGTCATCTTAATTGCCTTTGGAACTAGGCTGATCTGGGGATCCGTTAGTGGGCCGAATCGGCCACTACAACCAATCCGACTCACTAAAAGCTGATTTGGCTGCTACTTTGTGACAGACCATCCCAGTCCTTCTCGAGATCAGATTAGCAGGCTCAAAACCTGATTGGATTGGCTGATTCCATCCTGCTTCCCATGAAATCTGAAAATAGTTTCGACAAAGCATCTATGATCTCAATTACACAGGGAATTGATCCATCTTTTTTTTTCCACTGCACAGAAGCAACAATCTTTTTTCACATCTGGCTTGATTGTCCTTATCTTATCAAGGATCTTCAATTTTTTTGATAGCTTTCAATAAGAATCGTTTCTGAAGGATAGGTTGATATTGAACGTTGTCTGTTGAAAACATGCATGATTGAAAGGCAAGGAAGAGGAAATGCATTGCTGGTCAATCTAGATGTTGAAAAAGCCAATGTTAAGGTAAACTGGAAGTGTATGGTTTACTTGATGACTTTGACACAATATATTGATTGGGTTAGAGCTTGTCTAGAAACAAGAATGCTCACTATTCTTGTCAATTCAGGTTATCCCCTTATCTCTTTATTTTGCTGACCGAGGTTCTCACTTCTCAGTTCTTTTTGGAAGAAGACAGCAACTGAAAATGTTATTGAGGGTTTGGAAGTGGGAAGGAAAAAGATCAAGTCACACGTATATCCCATATGCAGATGCTATTGCTTCTTCACCTTGATTAAGAATGATTAGTGTTTCATCTTGAAGCTCTTATTCTTCTATCACAAGCTATTACAGAGCTGAAGAGCCTGAAGGTGAACTACAAAGGGAACTAGCAGGTATCAACATCTTGGATCTCAAAGTTGGTAAGCTTCTGAATATTTGGAGATTCTGACAGGTCACTTCCCTATCAACTTCCCATGGCTATGCCACAGTGGACATCCCATGGCAGGCTTTGCCGTGTTCTCCTGGTGGGGAGGCGGAGGTTTGAACCTCTGTTGTGCCCTCGCGCCTGATGCCGCAACCGCTGCAGCAGACCTTCAAAAGAAATACTTGGGGCTGCCAGTGTTGGATAGAACAATCTTATCAGATGATAGGGAAGTGGTTTGTAACTACGTTGAGGAGTGGCTACAAGGATGGATTCATCATTCTTTTTGTCTGGGGAAGATGGATTATGGTTAACTCTGTAATCTATACTGACACTTTTATTCAATGTCAAGGCTACAAAAGGAGTCTGCAGAAGGCTATAGGCATGCATAGCTTTAATTTTAACAGCTCTTCCAGCTATTGTCATTCTGTCAAATAGGATCATGTTTGTAGAGATAAGAAAGAGAGGGGAGTTCGCTTTGTCTCATTTGGTGACAGTTATTGCAGCTCTTTATTATTTCTACACACCCAAACAGCACAGCGGCTGAGTATTGGAATCAGTTGGCAGGATGGGAACTCCAATTCGGAAGGACTCTGGTGTTGGCTGGGGAAAATCAGTTTTGGGGTACAAAATGTCACCAGAGGGGCATGACATTATGATGGGGGACAGAATTGGGGAACTGAAAATGGAGGCTATTAACCCACAAATAAAATTCTGACTCCCACAATTAGTTCTAGGTTTCTCAATTTTAAAATGATCTAATTAAGAAATTTTCCACTTAAGTTGCTTTCTCTTTTATTGAATCAGAAAGGAGATAGAAGAAAGAGGGAGAAACGCCAGTTTTGAAATTCTTTTTAGATTTTGAAAAAGCGGTTCTAACAACTAACGTAACCGATTTTAATTATTTGGATTAGGTCCTCTCTAATGTTCTCGCCAATGACCAACAGCAATATAAAATAGAGCTAGGACCTAAATCACACCAGGCATGGCATCACGATTTAAGATAATAGAAAGACATAATTATAACCATACAAGGAAGAGTTCATCAGAAAATACCTCCACACCAGAGTGTGGGGAAGACGGTCTTCTGCTGAGAGATAGGTATTCCTCCTTTACTTACAATGATTTTATCAGATAAGTACACAACAATTATTGACCCACACCTCACAGGGTGGTAAAAGGTCTACAACTCACAAGCAGAGGAATACCATATCTTCAGGTTGACAGAAAGCCAATTAATCTGCACCTTCTTGGAATCTTCAGCAGCAATATCGAACTCCAGCGATGAATAGCAAATCAGAAATTAGGCTCAGAAATTAATCATCACAGCCTGGAATCAGAGACCATTTCATTTTGGCAAATAGCCATAAATTGTGATTGAACACCGGCAACTGTTTAGGAGCTACCAGGGTGCTAGACGGGCAATGGTCTTCATCATATTCCAACTTAAAAATATAGGCGGATTTAATCTTTCTGACCGCCACTGGATCTAGCTAATAAATGTTGTCAACAACTGAACTGAGCATAAGCAAATCGCTGTATACGTTTTAATGAAATCAACCGGCCTCAGAACCAGAAACTTCAAGGAATCAGTAACTGACTAGAACATGACTGGAGGTGGACCAGTCTTAACAGTCATCGTATGTGAAAGAAACAACATCAACAGTATCCGCCCATTCTAATCCACAAAGACCAGCAAAATAATAGAAATACTGTATTCAAACTGGAACAAGGACCAATCTCGCTTCCCAGTAATTGACAAATTGTATCGCAGCAGTAAAAAAAAATATCCAGGTACCGAAGTGCTTTGTTCTTGGACTGGAGAAGGACCAGTGCCTCGAACAGGGAAGAATCAGTAAACCAAGACTGTAACTAAACAGTTCGCAGAGGTGTAAACAAGAACTAGAAGAGAGGATCTGTTCTCATCAGGATTTGAATCCCACAGCATTTCAAATAGTGGAACTGAACATCCTCGGTGTTCAAACACTTGACAGAAATATGAACTTAACTCAGACGGAAAATGTTGAATCAATCAGAAGGCGAAGTCGATCTCGGAATAGAGAACGTCAATGGACCTTTGCTCAGTTATTGACAACAGTAAGCCAAAGAATCGAAATACCGGAGATAGTATTTGCAAAAACTATTCCAGATCCGGAAAGCCGGCCAATATCCTCCAACAAGATTCAAAGAACAAGATAGTATCTGCTCGACTCAGCTGTTTTATCATGATACAGAGCTGTATATTCGGGACAGCAGTGAGTGGGAAGACGAACTCACAAGAAACGGCGACATACCTTCCATTGGCACAGTAAGAGATCAAGAAGACTAACCAACCACGATCCCTTCGTCATCAGCCAATAGCCTCGGAAGAACAGGATTCAACAACTCCGCATACGGAGTTCCGTTTTCTTCAACCAACAAGAGGCAACAACGAACATTCTAACATCCGCATGGGAGAAGAACTTCGGCTACCGGTAATGTTGACCTCAGACTTCGCATGACAGATCCAAGGAAAAAAAATTCCAGACGAACAGAGAAGGAGTCGCAAGAACCAGTTCCAGAAGAAGGAGTAGAAGACGAGCTATTTTCAAGAGGAGGAAGAGAGGGAGGAGGACGAGCTATCCTCAAGACGTAGAGGAGATAGGAATTTCCGCAGAGATGATCCAACGGAGAAGAAGATCAAGACAAATCAGTAGATCTGAGAGAGGGGAATCGAACTCTCCAAAGGCACTCTTCGTTTTCTCCATCGGAGGAAGGAGATCCGGAAGAAGACCGAAGAACGCGCTAGGGTTCGCCGCCGGGAGAGAACGCGGGCCAGTTGCTCGCGAATGAGGAAGGAGAGAGAGAAACCCTCGCGGGTTTAAGGGCGGACGCAACAGACTTAAGGGCAAAACCGGAAATGAGATTCAACGGGAGAAATTTCTATTCATTGCATAATGTCTCGCAACAGGGGGGGTTCGCTCCTTTAAATAGGAGGCGACCCTCTATTTACACAGAAAATTCAGGAAAAATAGTAACTAAATGAAAAAATGCGTAAAAAACATCTAAAATGTCTAAAATTATGTAGACACCTTAGAAAATTCTAAAAAAAATATCCTGACTAAACAAAATAGAGGTAATTATCCCCAAGCCAAATGGAACCCAAATTTCTCCTGCGTCGACCATAAACTTGACTAAATCGTGGCCAAAGTCTAGTGTCCTCACTACATTAGCCACTGGGATTGGAATGGTAAGGCTCACTTTTTAATGGACTCAGTTGGCAAAGTATGGAAGAAGGATCTTCATTTAAAATTTAAATATTCCAATGGATGATTATGAGATGCAGATTCCTACTTAAGATAGAATGCAGCGGATCAAAGGGAACAGGAAAAAGAGATGCCAATTTTGTGCCACCTTTGCATAAGATCAGGAGATTCAGGACTATTATTCTTAAGCTGCAACATCATTACAGTTATCTGGCAAATCTGTTTGAGGATATTTCACTTTCACTTTCAATTAGATGAAAATTTGGATATCAAGTCAGTGGCTCATCAAATATACCTTCTCACATGACTTGCTAACTGTGGGAAGTTCTTCCAGAAATTCTTTGGTCTATTTGGAATACCCAGAATCCGAGGATTTTTTTCAGCTCATCCATTTCATTCTACAGAGGTCAACTAACTAGTGTGGAATGGGCTGCTACAAGGAGTTGAGAGAACCTCAAGCCCAAAGATGCTGTCAAAAGTTAGGGAGGGTCGCATCAACTACTTTACCTTGTGTTCTTCTTTCTGCATTTCAGGAAAAGCCCTTTGATCTTTAAGGGAGTTTCTCTTCCAAACTGACTCAAGCCATGATTTCTTGTCATTCTTAGATGTACAATATAAGAACCTGATGTAACAGAGGACATCCTTTTGGTTTCTTTGCCTTGGTACAGTGTGTACTTTTTGTTATATGTCTCGATGAAAGTTGCAATCTCTTGCTTTCTTTGCAAAGATCATATTTTCTTTGTGCTTTTCTAGTTTTCTCGTATCCATGCTAAACAGTAATGCTTATTTTTTTAGGATGTGACTGCCACTAAGGGAAATGAGTTTGAAGACTACTTTTTGAAGAGAGAATTGCTTATGGGAATATATGAAAAAGGATTTGAAAGGCCTTCTCCAATACAGGAAGAGAGTATTCCTGTTGCTCTAACTGGATGTGATATTCTTGCTAGAGCTAAAAATGGGACAGGAAAGACAGCTGCGTTCTCTATCCCAGCTTTGGAAAAGATTGATCAGGATAATAATGCAATTCAAGGTTTGAATTTGGGTACACTATTAGTTGTATTAAGTTTTTAAATTGTATTTAATAAACAATTTTAATGATTAATTGGCTCTACTTTTTGAAAATTTGAATATTGACGGCAATTCATGGTTTAATGGTGTCTGCAATCCTTCCTCTTACTTTAACATGGTAAAGATTATGAATCTTGATGTTAACTGGATTGGTTCTTTAGGAAATCATGTTGGCATCCTTTCTGGTCCTTGTAAATGGAAGACCCTTGTTTTTTTTTTGCTGGAAAGGAATTGACATAAGGGTACCCCTTTCTTCTGCTTCCTTTTATGTATTTTTTTGCTGATCTTATTCTGGAATAAAGCTGATAAAGGATCATTTAGTAAATGGTTCATGACAGTTGTCAGTTTTTGTTTTGTATCTTACTTACACTATGCAGATGGTACAATCCTATTTCTAGATGTTGTGAAAGTTTGTAGATTATAAGGCTGCTTGTCAAATTCATGCAAGAAGCTAGTTGACTTGAAACTTGTCTTTTGAAGAGCTAAGTCCTAGGGACTAATGCTGACTCTTAGGCTCTAGAAAGGACGTCCATCATGATTGGATATCCTATCAGCACTTTCCTATTTCATATCCGAGTTTTCCCTTGTCAGTCAGTCTGCTTGGAACCGCATCCAGATTTGTATATTGGGAGGACAGAAAAGCAAACTTCTCTTTATGGGGGGAAGCTTTTTGGCTTTCTTTTTCTCTCTGTTCAAGTTTCCTATGCCCGTTGTCGAGACGTTAGTTAGATTGTATTTGCTTCAGGAGTTTATTGCATCAGTGATTGGAGGTGCTGGAAGTCAGTGTGATGTCTCTCAGGTCAGAATTTTTAGGCTTAATGAGAATCAAGGGATGTCTAATGGACCTTTGACTTTTCATCTTGTTTGCCATGTGGATTTGGAAGCAGTGCAGGTGGCTCCTGTGGTCTGGAGTTGTCAGAACCAGAATTAGACCTATTAATTGATCGGATTTGGGTCTGGTCCTTGAAGATCCGAATCCGAATCTGATAACAAACCCAAATCCAAAATAAATAAATCTATCGGGTTCAGATCTAAAAATTATTTTCAGATTCAAATTTGCCCAATCAGTACAATAGAGTTTCTTGTCAGAGGCTTAGGATGATAAAGAGGCAAGTGGCCATCGGCTGCCCGATCACCAGCACAACAGTGATAGAGGCCCTTAGCAAGCACCAGTAGATAGAAGCGATGAACACTGGTTGAGATTGGTCCATCTCTAGACCCAACAACAATACTTAACGTTCTCTCCCCACAAAGGAAAACATCATACTGTGTAAGCTTTCCAAATTGAGAAGGTAAAAATAGTAAAAGGAAGAATCTTCAATCGTGCCTTTGAGGATTTAGAAGAACTTATGCTATTCTTCATCTCTGATAACAATAATTACAGGGATGAATGAAGGTCTCATATAAACTTGGAGATCAACAAATCTGCTGAAGTGGTCGTCCTTTTTTCACCAAAGAGGTCACAGCCACTGCTAGCCGAGAGGTCTGCAACTTTGAAACTGACTGCACCAGTGATTGAATCAAGCTATGATCATCATTGTTTGCCATAGAGAAGGGAAGTGGAGAAATGGAAGGCAAAGACTAATAAATCTACCAACAGTTTATGTTTATCTCTTTTCACCTGCCAAAGAGGTTGCAGCTGCACTTGGAAAGAGGACTGCAGATTTTAAGTGGACAGCACAGCACGGCGATTGAAGCAAGTGGTGATCATCTAGGTGTGCCACAGGAAATGGAAACTGGAAAAGGGTAGGGGAAGACTGACAAATCTACTGACACATTCGTCTGCCAAAGAGGTCACAGCTGCCGTTGGTAGAGAGGACTGCAGCTTTGAAGTCGACAGGACCAGTGATTGAAGCAAACTGTAATCATTTGGGTGTGCTGCAGAGGAGGGGACGAGAACCCTAGGGCATGCTGAGAGAGGAGTCCTGAACCGGGGGCAAGAGTCAATCAACACGGGGCTCCTGCGCTTAGACTGTTCGGGTTTTCAAAAAGAACCCGAGAAGTGAAGTTCGGGTTCTGTACACATTAGGTGTACCAAAAACCCGAGCTTAAATTATTTCGGGGCTACCAACTGCATTCCCAAACCCGTATTTTGTTTTCAGTTTGGGTCGGATTATTGGATATACTACACGTTTACAGGTCTAGCCAGAATAGAACATCAAATTCATAATGTGGTTTATTTTCTGCTTATCGATTTTAGTACTTCTCGTGGAAAGTTATCTCCTAGGCTAATGATATTATCACAGCTGAGGTTCAAATTGCTGTGGGTGATGGAGAGAACAGTGCTTCTGGTTGCAGAAATGGCATGATTGCAAGTAGCTAGCAGAATACCTCCCTCTGTCCTTCTCTGTTGCTATTACCATAGACCAATATTTTGTTTAGCGATTGCTGGGGAACAAGGGGCAATGAGTGAGTGTGAAAGCTGTTTTTTCAGATGGAATCTTCTGTAGGAAGAAATTTTACAGGTTGAGTGTTTTTGCCTTACTTTTAAAAGATGTGGGCTCAGGGAACTTCTAAAGTTTTCTGGAGATGGATTGGTCTTTGAAGGGGCAAGTAAACACTGTTACTGAGCTCTGTTTATCAAGGTATGGATAAATCAAGCATTTGTTTTGAATTCTATAATCTTGAGTAAGCCTTCTACACTAGAGTTTAAATTCTTAATGTGGAGAGTTGCTTTCTCTTCAAGTATTGGGATAAACCCACTGTTGTCCTCAGTAATTCAATCTCTATGCTAGCTGCAACCATGTGGTTGGAGTTAGTGGAGTGTTGAGTTGAGCTCATGGTCAAACACACTGTCGGTGAATTGGGGGGGTCTGATACTTGACCTGGAGTACCAGTCACCGTACATCACCTCACGCCAAAGGATGTGGCATTGTTAAGGACTGCACTCATTGCTAGATGGCGATTTTCAAGGGATGATGGGGAGTTATGGTGGATAATCCTGTATACTACTCTTTGGGCTCTGTGATTGGAGGAAAGTAAAAGGAACTTCTGGCATGAAGCTTCTGTTCCTGAAACAATTTTTTGTTTCGTTCACACTTGTATTTTTATCTAGTCCCCTTCTTTTTGTGTTTACCTGAGGACTGAGACTGAGTGGTTGTCCAAATCAAGGAGGGGGGGGGGGTTCTGGGCTTCCTATTTAGAAGCTGTTTGTAGTTTTTATTTTGTTGGAAACTATTTGTGTCCTCACATCACTTCATCTATATATTTATTTTTAGTGACTTCTGTTATTCACGTTTGAAAACACAATTTTTATTATTCTTTGTCTTATTCTTCATCTTCATAGATTTTAGTTAAAGAAATTGACCAGCAGTTAAGATTTTTAGTTAAGGTCTTTTCCGGCAGTTAAGATTTTTAAATAAATGAACTACCAAGCATTGAACTGAGTTGAAGTGGGGAGTTTGTTTTTTCACACATTAAATATACCTTTACAATGTAACTATGGTGACTAAGCTCGTTTGAAGGGAATGTTTTTCTTGTTGAAATTTTCATATATACGATTCTGTCATTCATTTTTTTATGTATTACTGTGATATCTTTTTATGCAGTTGTCATACTTGTTCCAACGCGAGAATTAGCACTTCAGACATCACAAGTCTGCAAGGAACTTGGGAAACATTTGAATATTCAGGTCATGGTAACAACGGGAGGCACCAGTTTGAAAGATGACATAATGCGTCTGTATCAGCCTGTGCATTTACTTGTAGGAACCCCTGGTCGAATACTAGATCTTGCAAAAAAGGGTATTTGCATTTTAAAGGATTGCTCAATGCTCATCATGGATGAGGTGATTCTTTTCTTATGCATCTTTAGTGACCTGTAAACTAATGCTTCTCACTAGAAGAAAGTATTTGCATTTATGGGCATAAGTACCTTTATTGTATTTTTCTTTGGCACAGTTTTGATCTTTATCTGTTCTTTGTTGTTGAATTGGTTATAATTCTCTCTAAAAAATTTTATTTATATTTTATTTTATTTTTAATTTTAGGAAGAAAAGTGGTATTCAACTCAACTCTACTGTTAATCCTAAATTTTTTGAGATCGTTCATATAAATCTCTTTCTCTGCTCATATTGATTTTGAATTATTTTTCAGAGATATTTAAATCATCTAAATTATATTGAATTATCTTTTTCAAATTAACTTGTCATGCTTTTTTATCACTATCTTGATATTTGCCAATTTTTTAACTGTAGTTTTTTTACCTTGAAGTTGAAAATATCCAAGCCATCTGAATCTCCATTGTTTCAATTTATTTACGATTGTTTCTACTTCTATATTTTCTTTGTTATATTCATTGCATATTTGTTTAATCTAGTATGTTCACGTGGCTATTTTAATATTCTCATTTCACCAATATTTATTTCGAAATCATATTTTCTTATTATTATTCAACATTCACTGCCATATAACATTATAGGTTTTATAGTTGCACTATCAAATTTTTCTTTCAACATTAGTACAAGCCTGTGTTATTAGAGGTGAATGCCTAGGGCACCTAGGTGTTGAGGCAAGACACTTGAAACCACCTTGCATTGGCCAAAAACGCCTGAGGTGTTCGCCTGGGGTGCCTAAGTGCATGAAGCAGGGCAAGGCACCTCACCCAGAATCAGACTGGATCCGGTTCACTTAATAACCCCCCTCTTTGTGGCCCCTCGATCTCCGAGACTCCTAACGGAACAGAACCTTTGTTCATCCACCGCCTGAAGATGCTGTCACCACTGTCTGCTGCCAATGCCTCCTCTTTGTGCACCAACAAGGCCACTGAGGTAAGGCTGTAAGGTGGCTTTCTTCTTTTTCTCACTTATTCTAATATTGTTACTATTCTAGACTTCTAGTGTCGGTTTTAGGGTGGTAAGAACCTCAAACTCTTGGGTTAAGGACCAGCTCACGTCCGACACTTAGAGAGTTTGATGCAAGTTTGTTTTTGTTTGGTTTTTCTAAACATGTAAATTGAGAGAACTTTATGTTCTTCATTGTTGTACCATATTCACTTATTTTTTTGTTCTCTTATCTTTGTTTAATTTCGGTATTTTGCACGGGTTGGTTGTCACTGGTTTATACGTGTCCAAGTTCCAACTGGTGACCTCTTACCCTTAATGGTGAGTTTTTTTGTTTTTTGTTTTTTTAAACATGTATTGAGAGAACATTATGTTCCTCATTGTAGCATATCCACAGTTGTTTTAGGTTCTATCATCTCTTTTTAATTTAGGTATTTTGCATGGCTTGTACAAGACATTTAGGATTCAGACGTATGCATTCAACTAACAACACCCATATGGCTTTTCCTATTTATTTTAGTGGTATAATATTTATGGCTACATGGTTATTAAAATTTTGCATTCATTTCAATTTTCACAAGTATTTTTATATTTATTTAATTTATTTTTATTAAATATATGTATTACTAAAATAAATATATTAAAATGATATATATTTATTTTAGCTGCTAGAGGTGAGGCGAGGGATCTCTTGCCTTAGGTGCCTCACACCTTGGATGACATAGGTAGAATCTTATAGTCATGTAAGAGTATAAGACCCTTGTGGCATGGAAGGCCTGGTCGGGTTGGGTTGGCCATCCCGACTTGGTCGGATTTCTTGGTGACCGGCATGATCATGACGCGAAAGGTCCGACCCGGCCGCTTCTGCTGGGGTCAAGCTGGTTCATATGGCATCACAGAAAGGTTTCTTGAGGTTAGTTGTTGGGTGCACTTTAAGTGCCCCCCAAGGGGCCTTCCCACTTCCCCTCACCTCCCCCTTACTATTTCTCTTTCTCACCATCCACCCAAGGAGAAAGTTGTTCATGGAGACGGACACATGGAAAATCTACTGAGATCTGCAGGTAAACATGTGATAAATTTTTATTTTTTTGTATATCTCCTTTGGAGTTGGCCTAGGCACTCCTCTTCCGACATCTGCGATTGTGTCGATCATGTTCTTGTAAAACAGTCCTCTTGCAGTGTTTACGGGTATGCTGTGGTGGAAGAACCACCTTGATGTTACTTAGCCAATTCTTTTATTGTACAACTTGAGGTTCTTCATTACCGTTGTGATAGTGCTTTGACATTGTCGTGGTTTGGTGATAACAGGATCCACGGGACCTACTACCGGGTCGTCGTCTTGTATGAGATCATGAATCTCATCTTCTAGTTGGTTGTTGGATCATCTGCCACTTCCTTGACCACTCCCACTTCCCTAGCCTTGACCCATCCTTCAGCCGGTGCGTCAATACAGGTCTTCGTCAGCGAACGATTTTCGATTTGCTTCCATTGCTTGGAGGAGGTAGTCTATTTAAATTTTTTTAAGTAATTAATGATGAATAAAATAAAAGAATGAACTACTTTTATGAGTAATACAAATGTACCATCATCGAAGTCTTGGTCTCGACGAATATCCGATCGATCTTGTCCAGTCCCGTAAATGTGTATGGAATGTCTCGCCGGTTGTGACAATTCTTCCCGGACAGTCTCCTTATGTTGCTTCGAACTTCCCTTCGCTTGTTTGATTGCATGTAGGTACTTACGAAATTGGACTCTTATCTCCGGTGGAGTCCGTGTGCAAGATGCAATATTACCCTTTATACCTGCAAGATGAAATTTCAATCGATAAATATCACTGAATATAATTTTGTCACAATAATTAAATTGCACTTTTCTCTCCGTTATGGAGATCAATTTACAATAAGCCCAAGTCGGATCATTCCGGGTCACACCAGAAATTTAGGTTGTGTGACTTGTAGAAGACATCTTTAATTTACTAAAAAGTATGTAATTAAAACTAATTAAGTCACTAATAAAGTAATTAAGTCACTAATTAAATAACTAAAGAATTATTTTGAATATCTATTTAACTAACAAACTATTAACTAAACTAAATATTAATTAATTATCTAAGTAAAACTAATAAAATGGTATAATTACTAATTACGTAACTAATGAATTAATTATCAAACTAATTAAATCATTTGACGAAGAACTTAATAAACTACTTGAATATCTAATTGACCAACTAACTATTTTATTTACTAACTAATTTACTAATTAATTAAAACAACTAATAAAAGAATGAAATACTTATTGAACTAATTAAGTAACTAAACAAGGAAGAGAACATGAAATTAAGAGCAAAAACCTGAGAGCAAGAGTGAGCAAGAGAGAGGTGAGAAGCAAGAGAACACCTTGGGGGGTTTTAAATAGCCCCCCCCCCACCGGCATTGGCAACGATCAAATGACCATTGCTAAAGAATCGCGTGACCCGGTCGTCGGGTCGCACCACCCGGCGACCTCACACGACCCGGTGCTCCGGGTCGCCCTGACCGGGTCACGACCTGGAATTCCATGGTCATGATAACATAGGATTTAGAAATCATGTAGACAAGAAAGGTCATGATAGTATAAAAGCTTAAAAGTCAGAAATGGGTCACGATGGTATAAGGATTTGTTTGAAACCATGTTAACTTGAAGGTTATGATGGCTAAATTTTTTTGCAAACATGTAAACTTAAAGATGTAATGGGGTGTTTGGTTGCATTTTATTTTTTTATATGGTTTCATGATAAAAAATGATATCACACATTGAAACTTGACAAATTTTAAAATTAAAAACTATAAAAATATAATGTTTGGCAAAAACATTATCATTTTTAGAAATGATGGTAAGATGTTTGGTGCATAAATGAAAAGTCACTTATGTAGCACATGGGTTAGGCTTGTGAACCATGTGCATTGGTTGTGCCCTTTTGAAAAAAAAAATGCTCACTACCTCTTTTTTTCTCCATCACGTGGAGGAGGGTGAAAAAAATTTTAAGATAAAAAATTGTAACACATGCCAAACACTTTTAAAATAAACTTTTACTATAATTTTTAAAAATTAAAATAAAAATGCTCATTATCATGCAACCAAACACCCCATAAGTGTTCATTATTCATTTCAACCAGAAAAATGAAACCAAACCAAACTAGTAGTTTGGTTCAATTTCGTTTGGCTTATTGGTTTGGTTAGAATTATCGATCGATTTTATTTTGATTTTAAAGTTTTTAAATCAAACGAGTAAACCGAATAACCTAAATTTGATTAAATATTTTATTTTAAGTTAACTATATTAATAATATTTATAGATTTTTTCTTATAAATTTTTTTCTAAGAGCTTTAGGATAAAACTTATGAAATGTATAAACATATCTATTAAATTTTAATAGAATGTGACTTAAAATAAACCAAATGTAAGTATATATTGACATGTATAGCACATTATAATATAATATGGTTTGAACCATTCGGTTTGATTTGGTTTGAAAGCTAGTTTGGTTTGAGGAAAAAATTCTCATAAACCAAACTAAACTAATCCATGAACACCCCTAATTGAAGGTCATGAGGGCATAAATGTTCCGGAACCATATAGACCGAGAGGATCATGATGATATAAATGTTCTGGGAACCCTATAGACCTTGAAGGTTATGATGGCATGATTTTTTTAATGGTGCCATGTAAACATGGGATCATGATGGTATGTTAATTTTTATGAGCTATATTGGACCTTAAGGGTCATGATGCATGGAAATTGAGAGCTATATAGGCTTTGATTGCCATAAATTTTTTTTGGAAATTTATATTGGCCTTGAGGACCTTCTTGATAGTATGGAGCATGGAATGCTAGATAGGGATCCGGGTCCCAACCCTAAGATCCCGATCCCATAGATATTTTTAAATTATTATTTTAATATTTTTTATTCTTACCCCCGGCTGACCCAGGTCCCGACCGGGTCCCGACCCTGGCCAACTCGGGTCAGTTTGGGCTCAGCCGACCCACTCCCGAGTCTCGACCCCTAACCCCGCCTTCCTTGGTATGGAGATTTCTTTTGAAAGCTATGTAGGCCTTGAGAGACATGATAGCATGGAGATTTTTTGCAAGTTATGTAAGTTTGGAGGACTATGATAGCATGGCATTTGGAAGCCACAGACCGTGAGTGTCATGATGGCATAAAGGTTTAAAAGCTATATAGGCTTTGATGGCTATGATAGCATGATTTTTCTTGGAGTTTTATAGACTTAGTGGTCATGATGGCATAAATTTTGATGGGCCATATAGACACGGTAGTCATGATGGCATGACATTTTAGGAGCTATATATAGACATGGAAATCATGATAGAATGGAGTTTTTGTGAGTCAAGTGAGCATGAAAATTTGGGAGCCATATAGATCGCAAGGGCTAGGATGGCATGAAAATTGTTTGAAGCCATGTAGCCTTGGAGGTCATGATGGCATGTATTTTGTTGGGAACTATATAGATCGTAAGGGTTATGATAGTATAAATGTTAGGAAGCCATATAGACCATGGTGGTCATAACTCATAATATCATGTACTTTTTTCTCGTTTCATGGAGCCATGTAGACACGCGAGTCCTAATGACAAATTTGAAAGTCATATAGAGGTGAGAGTATGACGGTTGACGGCATACGGTTTCTTGTGTCTTGTGAGCCATATAGACCAAGGGTTATGATGGCATGAGAATTTTTCTTAAAAAAATAAGAAACTGGAAGTAGAGGTCTATATGGTGTCCTTGCATATCATCAAATGGATGTTTCTATGGTTCTCAATTATGTTACGCATCTATTTGTCTTTCTGAGTTGTAACAAGGACGTTGCCCATGTTTCCTAATCATTTTTCTCTTCTCAGGCTGACAAGCTTTTATCCCCCGAGTTTCAACCTTCTGTCGAGCAGCTTATACGTTTTCTTCCTGCAAATCGTCAGATATTATTGTTCTCGGCGACATTTCCCGTGACAGTGAAGGATTTCAAGGATAAACATCTACCAAAACCTTATATAATAAATCTTATGGATGAGCTGACACTCAAGGGTATAACACAGTATTATGCATTTGTTGAGGAGAGACAAAAGGTCCACTGCTTGAATACCCTTTTCTCTAAGGTTAGTTGATGAACTTACTGTTATATGATACTTTATTCCAACTTTAATTTCTATTTTTGATGTTGTATTTGATGTGTCTCCAGCTTCAAATAAACCAATCTATTATATTTTGCAACTCAGTCAACCGGGTAGAACTTCTGGCTAAAAAAATTACTGAGCTTGGTTATTCGTGCTTCTACATTCATGCTAAGATGTTGCAAGATCATCGTAACAGAGTTTTCCATGACTTCCGTAATGGCGCATGCAGGAATCTTGTTTGCACGGGTAATTTGTTGTTTGAGTAATTGTTTTCGTTTATATTTTCTGGTTGTTTCATGTGTGACTGTTATATCATTTCAGTTGTTGCACAACTTAGATCCGTGAATGATTGAATCTAATGTTTTTTATGCCTGTATTTTCATTTTTACAGAAGCTTTTAGGTCTATGAATCACAATATCAAACTAACTTATCAGATGCAGTTGAGGGATGCTTAGGTGATGAGACATGGCAAGGCTGACACTCCCACCTGACTTGGCCCGGATCACCTTGGTTATTATCTTCATGCTGTTGATCTAGATGTTGTAGGCCTCTGATGCCAATAATCAGGCTAGAGGGCTCCTTTTGCATGACTATGGTTTGGATCAACTATTGTCATCTCGTATCTTGAATTCACCATCAGAAGGGATGGAAGGGAGATCTTGACATCTCGTATCTTGAATTCACCATCAGAAGGGATGGAAGGGAGATCTTGAGAAAATCTAAGGAGATCAGACTTCAGAATTATTAGTCTAAATGCATGTACCTAAAAGGGATCAGATTTATGACGAAGGGTAAGACAAGCTAACAAGGAAACCAGGACTAGAACAGTGGGTGAGCAAACTGAGCATATTAGAGAAGGGACACATTAAGGAATTTGAAATACTAAGTTTGATCTAGTCTTCAACTTGACCATTTCTAAAAAAGATATCATAGAAAGATTGCTTTGTAATCTTAAGAGATTGATGTGATATCTTTGATTAGAGCCATTTAAATTGTTAATTTAAAAAAATAGGGAAAAATGAAAGCATAATACTTGGATAAGCTTTTTGGATTTATGCAATAATAGAGCTGTTAATACATGAAACTAGGACCGCAAACAGGTCAAAGTCGGTAGCGGAATCACTTTTATCTGATTCCGATAAGGGTCAGGGTGTTACAATTCTGATAATTTTAGAATCACTATGTTCCGATTTCGATAGTTTTCAAAATACATACTATATATTAGTTTTGTTTAAAATAACTAAATGATTGACATAATTACTAAAATTTGATATGATCTCTTTAAAATTTTATTTTTATATAACAGCTTTTATAATTTATTTAACTTTATTCTAATTAATTTTACTTATGTATATTTATTTTTTATCGAAATAGGATAAACAGAAATGAAGTCAATTTCCTGTGGCATATTTAATTTCGATAGCTTATATGATACAAAAAAAGTTCCAGTCCCTTTATTTTTTATCGGAATTTTGGAATATCAGGTTCTGTTTACATTGCTACATAAAACAAACTTAACAAGATCATCTAACTTAAATAACAATTTAAAATAGAATGAGAGGAAACAGTTACAATTGGGAAATTTTGCATTAAAATGGAGTTGGGATTTAGAAGTAGCAACAAGTGGTGAAAACGTAGGATAAGAGATTTATATAGATATTATAATTTTGGTTATCTTGTTTCTTGGAGGTGTGGAAAGAGATTTTCGGAAGATTGCATTCCATGCAAGCTCTGGTACCCTATGCTATCGAACATGGTTGAGGCAATTGTGTAGGCAATGAGGAAAGGCATGGTGGCCCCTCTCTACATTGACTAGGCCAACCACCAAGGCAATCGCATTCACTGGACTGTAGTGGAGGCTGACATTTCCCGCAAGTCTGGTGCCTCATATGCCTCAAAGGAGGTCCAAGGTACCATTTTGGAGGCGGACAGAGCTACCGGAGGCTGGATGGGTCGCCAGTTGATATTGGGTGGGGGAATCAGATCTCCGGACTGCAATGTCCTGTCTCCCCCACCCAGCAAGGGCATGTGGTGGGGGGTGGCAACCAGCGACTTGTCTGGCCTTCAACAGCCACCATTGGCTCCAACATGTACCCTAGGCCTCTATTAAGATGTATGAACCCCATTTCCCCCCTACTTTGCTGTGTCTTCCCCTAATGCCCAAGGTAAGCCTGGGGTACCTGGGGCAGGCTTACCTTGAGCAAGGCAACCCCTTCTTTGCCTCAGGCGTCCCACATGTCTAATAACTTAGCTGATGCCTGCTTCTTTATGCCATTGGATGGATCATCTTGGAAGAGTAACACAGTTTTTGTTATAAAATATAGACTGAGCATGATGGATCTGTTCCCTGTTATGCTTTACCTTTTCTTTTAAATCCATTTTTTTCTTTGGTGTACTTTGCACTCACATCAGTTTTTTCTACTTTTTCTTTTACAGATTTATTCACTAGAGGCATTGATATCCAAGCTGTTAACGTGGTTATCAACTTTGACTTTCCCAAGAACTCTGAGACATACTTGCATCGGGTATATTTTCTCATGAAGCTATTCTTTGGAAGATATCAAAATTTCTGATCGTTATTGGGGTCTAAATCCTGGGATTTGATCAATGACGTGGATAGAACTTCAGCAATAAACTAGTTCCACACAGCACTTTTTATTCTAAATTTTAGTTGAAGACTTGATGGTGCTTTTGTTATTATTTTAATGTGTCCAGCGTTCATGCATTGCATGGTTATGTGAATGTTTTTATGAAATGGTGAACTCCTAATGTTCATTTGCCTCTATCTTAGTATTCTGACCCGATGACATAAAATACTAATGAATGAAGATCTTTTCATGACTCTAGCCCCAAGTGTTTTTACACATTGTTAAGCTTCTGCTTCTTTTTTTATATTTTCTAAATTGAATTTGGTGTTGTGATCAGGTAGGACGTTCAGGGCGCTTTGGTCATCTTGGTTTAGCAGTAAATCTAATCACTTACGAGGACCGTTTTAATTTGTAAGTTTTGTACTGCACTATATATATATTTCGTGATATTAGTTAACCTACCAGTTCAACTTTTCAACAGGTATAGGATTGAGCAGGAACTTGGGACTGAGATAAAGCCAATTCCTCCACAGATAGACCAGGCTATTTATTGTCGATGATTGTAGTGATAGCATTATGAAAAGCTCAATGAGGCCTTGCAAGATTCTGCTCTGTATATACCATCTTACAGTAAGTTCTTTTGCATGAACATAGTTGTTTTTTGTTTATCTTTTTTGGATATAGTGGTATCTCATTTTAAAAGTTCTGTCGTGTTGCTAATGTCATCTTTTATAATCAGACAATATTATTCTTCTGTTAATCCAGTTTTAATTCGAGGTCTATTTCTTAAATAGAACACCCTTGTTAGGCACTGTTTTGTAAGATAATCTATGAACTAAGGTCTTGATATTGCTGATGCTGCAAAAGAAGCTAGAAAAGCAATCAAAGGTGGATGAGAAGGAATCACAATTTGGAACAGGAGAATAAGGGATCCCTGGGGTGAGCAAAAGAAAGTAATAGGTGATCCTTGTGTTATTTGAGTTTATGCCTTGTGTTATTTGAGTTTATGATCTATTTGCATCTCTTGAGTCTTGTTTCTTAGGAAGTTCTGTTAACCAATACTGGCAGTACACTTGAAAGGGATATCCCTTCAATTCTTTAATTAGAAGGTGTTAATTCCTACAATTTGTCTGGGAAAGGGCCCCAATAGGATAGGAGGTTGAGATCAGAAATCAGCGTATCATTAATAACACCTGGACCTCAGTTGAAGTCATTAGATGTATGGCAATCAATTTTGTATGATGTTTTCTACTTTTGGATTAAAGCCTAGTTGCCAAGCTAGGAAGGAACCATAGATGGTAGCCTGCCCCTTTATGAGGACGAAGGATGACGGGGACATAAGAAAGAAAGGAAAGTACGAGTGGGGGGGGTAAAAGAAAGCAGACAGGCCCTGAGCATTTGATTTTATTATTTATGGATGAGATGGTTGCAGAGTGGAAGAAAAGCTTGATGTGCCATGTAAGCTTTGACATTCTTGAAATCCAGCTGGGCTATCTCCTAGAGATCCATTGGAGCTTTACCCATTAGCAGCCATCATTTGCCATTACTTATATATAATTATTTGCTTTAAGTATTAGAAAGCTAGTTGCTTAGTTCAGAACAAGTTTTTTTTTCTGTTTGCACGTAAATGTCCTGAGATACTTCTAAAAAATAAAATTAATGGTTAATCTGTATGTTAAAACTGTAAATTTTTTGCGTGTACTTTTTTCTTGAAGTCACTGGGAAGTGGCTGTTTAGTATCCAGATGTGGGAAACAGTTTTTGGGCTCATGGTTAGTTTGAAGAAAAGACAACGAGGAACTACCATTTGGGTTTTTTTTCAGTACTTCTATGGTTTTGGAAGAGAAATATATCACAAGGCCTTACCAGAAATGATATAGAATATCAAGCATGGAAGGCAGAATTGAAATCAGCCAACGGATTAGTGGGTGCTGCTTCCAGTCCAGTCCAGATTGGATTGGCTGAAGCAGCCAATTTTTTGGAAGAAAAATCGACCTGGAATGAATCTGTATCAGTTCTTCCAAAAACCCTAAAAATAAAAAAAACCAAATATAAGAGGCTAGATCGGATTCCAGTATGATCTGGCTATTTTGGGATCAAAACTAACCCAAAAATAGGTCTAAAACTGCCACTGCGGTGTCTTCCCAGGCGGGTAAGCCTATGTAAGTCTCCGAATCCTGCCATATTGGATCCATGATATGGCAGGGACCCAGTAAGCTCCAAGCCTCTTTTCTGGATTCGATATGGCAGAGCTGCTGCAGCTGCCACCCGGAATCTGTCTGGAATCAGCTGATTCGAGTCGAATTGGTCCAGGTCCATACCAATTTGTCTGATTCCAGGTGGGACCTGGTTTCCTAGCCGAGGTCAGATTGGTGGGTACCGATCTTATCCAGGAATTGGCGGATTCTGCAATCTATGATATCAAGCCTTTGGAAGTCCTAGTTGTGCAAGAAAAATTTACTTGGTAGTCGGCACCAATAGATCCCTAAATGTCTATCCTAATCCATGTGCCTGACTTCACTGTTTTTCTCTTTTTGCTATTATTAAACACATGGTACTATTTTCTCAGCCATACAAAGTTTTTTCTAGTTTTGTCTCGTGCCATTATAAAATGCTTGTGGGTGTCTTCCTGGCTACCTCAAAGTGATATCATCTTTCTTGATCTTGGTCGTGGAAAGGGTTCTTCAATCATATTACATCTGTCTACTTGGGATGTTTTCTTGGACAAGTTTATACATGAACTTGGTTGGAAGTCACTTTTGTCTTCCATTAAAAAGTGCGTGAAAGCTTTAATTCGTTTTATTTGGCACAAAAGTCGGTCTTTTGGGTGAAGTTAGGAAGTAAACATGTTGTGTATGAGCGTCAGTGCCCAACTGGAGGGTTGTTCCAGTTGACGTGATCAGTGTGACAATTTTTTTAATTGGTGAATATGCACTTGATGAAGATGGATATCATTGTGGTACAAACCTGTATCACAGAATAAGATTTCTGAGTTTGGTAGACAGTATTTTGCCTGTCAGGCTTGGTTAAAGAGATGCCTGAAAGTAGGGAAGCATTTTAAAATTCAGCACCTAGACAACTAGGCAGGTCGCCTAGATGTTGATCTCCTCTTAACTGGGTGACTCGCGTCTGTCTCCTTGTGAGAATTCAGCATTCGTCTTCCTGAATTTCATATGCAGTTGACTTTTATAAAGTTTCTGTTATTATTTGTGACGTACTTTTTTCTGCCCACCCATAACCCAGCAGATAAAAGTAGATTATGAGGTGATTTGGGACTTACCCATTCTGTGATTTTGGCACCGAATGTACTAAAAACCAGTCGAGTGAATTAGAGAATAGATGAACTTCTGTTGGCATTCCAGCCTTCTCCTTCACAGGCATATCTTAAAGAAAATACAGTACTTCTGTGGGTCGTCAATACCTTAATAGGTCAAACTAACTGAACCCTTCCCATCTTCTGTTCTCTTCGTCAATACACTTGGAATTTGTCTACCCCATTTGTGAAGTCTGCTGATCAGCCTTCCTCGGGCCACACTGCCATGAGTTGCAGAAAGATGTTCTGCTCTCGGCAAAAATGGGATTAGATATTTTACAGAATTACAACTTTTCATAAATGAGTACAATTGCATCAATTGTTGAGATCTGTCTCAAATTGAGTCATTTAATTGACTGAATATTTGATTTAGATGGTAACTTGAGTTCTACCAACCAAAGTTTTAGTTTTCGAACAATATCTATGGTTAACATACATCGTAAGCTTATTTAGTGATGCGGGACAAAAGTGAAGACGCCATCTATATATGTGAAAACGGGCCAAAGTGTGTCACCAAAATAGCTGACATATAACTGACCGAGCTGAAAATGGGCTAAATCGGACTGAAAAATGCTGAACCGAGCTGAAGCAAGCTGAAATCCACTGAACTGGGCTGAAAAGGTGCTGAACTGGCTTTATCACTGAACCATCGTGAATCGGTTTTGAACTAGGCTGGACCGGCCGAACTGGCTTAAACCAGGCTGAACCAGCCAGTTTAGGCCCTAAACTGGTGTGATCCTGCTGCTGTGACCAGGGCTGGCTTGACCAGCGTCAAATTAACCCCGCCTGGGTGGGGGGTGTTGTGGCTGTCTTACGGCTGCTCTGGTTTGTGCGAGGGGTTAGTGGCGGCACCGGAATGCACCCGGCAACACAGGAAAGGGACACTGCAAGAGGGTCCAGCTGGATCAGGCGGGAAAACGATGGACCAGCTGGACTAGGCCCCATGGGGGTCGTGTGACCTTCAGGTGTGTCGTGAACCTGTTCGGGCTGAATTGTCTCGAACTGAACTTGAACCACACTGAACCGGCTAAACCAGATCTGGATATGCTGAACCAACCCTGAACGGCTGAACAGTCTGGATAAGCTGAACTGGCCCAGTGCCAGGTCGAATGCTGTGAACCGGGCCTCAACCGGTCTGAAGATGCTTGAACTGGCCTTGGAACCAAGTTGAACTTGTCAAAAGGGCACTGAACCAGTCTCGGACCACCTAAATTGGACAGTCTGGGCCCTGAACCGGGTTTGAGCCCAGCTTGGCTGCCTTGAAATGTCTGACCCGAGCAGTTCTGTTGCTGGGCTGGCCTGACCGGCCGACTTAGCTGGTTTACCGGCTGAACCGGCACTGAAAGATGCTGGATGAAGATCACGGCATGCCTTGGCAAGGCCCGGATGGTTGTGGTGCACTCTGACAGCGTCCTAAGGCGCGTGAAAAGCATGCTGCAGGAGGGTCCAGCTGGACTAGGCAAGAAACCGATGGACTGGCTGGACCTGGCCCTGTGGGGGTTGTGTTACCTTCATGTGTGTTGTGAACCTGTCAGGGGATTTTGGGAGACGAGCTCATCTTATGGTGATACTGTAGCTCCATGAGGAGCACTTGAAAATTGAAATGTTTCTTCATTCTACACTGTAGTAGACTCGCAGAGCAGCGAAACAGGGAGGCTCGATGCTGCTCAGGCGAGATGCTCCGATGGAAAATATAGCCAGGGGATGGTTCAGGCTAGCCTGGATGCCGGTGCGGGGCTCCAAGACTGGCAGATGTCCTTGTTGAAGTCGTGGGTGAGCGGGGGATCTGACAGGATTCCGAACAATCGGAACAGGGAATGGCACACAAACAGGAATGGAAGGCAGTAGACAGGCGGGGTGGAAATGGATTTTCCAGTGGATTTTCAAAATGTGTTCAGAATTCAGATTAGTGTTCTGGTGGTCGGAACCCGCAGTGTCCAAATAACCGGGGTTAGACAGTGGAAAGGGTGGCGGAGATGAGTTTTTGGGTTGCTTTCAGGTGCCAATCAGCTGGGGACTGATCTTGTGTGGTGCTGGAGATGAGGGGGCTGCCAGGGTCAAGTGGGGCATGGTGCTTGGATGGAAGGATGATCGGAGGAAGAGGACGATGACTGAGAGTTGCTGGTAATGTCGATGACGAGGGAATCTATCAAAGGTGGAGAACCTGTAACCATGAAGGGGGAAGGGGAAGTGAATGGCATGGAGGCTGCTAGGAGAAGGGAAGGAAGATGTCAGAATTGGCCTATGCCGGAGGTGAAGTAGAGCTGGCCTCTGCTGGGGGTGGAGTGGAGGACCTCCCATCAGAGAGGGTTGAGAGCTACTGGAGGTGGAGGGAAGCTCTGAAGGATGCTCCAATCGTCGGAAGCTCTGGAGGCTGCCGGGAAGCCATTGTCACCACTGGGTCTAGGGTTCCAGAGGTTGTGGCCTAGGAGAGAGAAAGGGGAATCGAGAGTAGCCTTTACGAAAAGCCAAATTCTTTGTATTTTTCATCATGTCTTTCATCATGCTCAGTGTTGGGTTTTATAAGAACCCACTTTACATTTTAGTTCTTGCTTGACATCTTATTACAAAATAGTTTATGCACTAAAAGAAAATGCAGAACTTTAACTACTAAATATTATTAAAAAAAGAAAGACGTAGTACATTATCTTCTCAAGATTCGAATGATGACATCTCTAAATAGTCGGTTAATCCCATTTGATCATGTCATCATTTAGTGTCATGTTTGTCAGGGCCACAAAGTGGCCAAGGCAGCCAAGTAGGGTCATGTTTGTCAAGGGGCACAAAGTGACCAAGGCAATCAAGAAGTTTTTGACTGTTTAAGCGCCCAGGCATCCCCTTAAGTGATGCTTTAGTGGTAAGACTAAAGAGTGATGATCTGTGATCAAAAGTTCCTAAGCTATAGCATATAAATACAAAATGTGACATTTCATACAAAATGAATATACCAAAATTAGTCTTAATGTGATAACTCGAGAATGAAATTTGTATGTAAATAACCAAAGGGACAAATAAATGACTTGCCAAATATTCTGAACTTCCATGAAGAAATATGCAAAATATTTATCTACAACATACAATTTGCAATTCGTATTTTGATATGGGAAAGGGGCTACCACTACCACCATACTGGGAAGGAGAAGGGAGACCAAGAGCGGGGGACTACTTAATCGGGGAGGGAGAAGAGGGACTGCTGGGTAGGCAGAGGGGGCTGGGGAAGGAGGACGAAAGAGTGAAAAGGGTGAAATGGGTAATGGTTTATTGGATTCTGTATGTGGATGCAGAACTGCTAAGGTAATAAAGCACCTTCTCTGGGTCGAATTTGGCTGCTTTGGCACTTATTTTGATTCTTATGGCTTACAATTAATTTGATTCTCTGGGTCGGATTTGGATACAGAACTGCTAAGGTAATAAAGCACCTTCTCTTGTATACAGGATTTCTTCACGGTTTGCTCGGAGAATCTGGCTTTGTATCTAATGGGGGCACCAAAGGTGATGAGAGGTGGTTTGCTCTTTTCGCTACACCTCTGTTGAAACCTGGCATGTGGGCATCTCGAAGTGCTGATTATACCTTTTTTTATTTCTAAAATTAAATTACGTAGACTTTCATGTCCGGACCAAAACAGCATGGAGAACGTGCCAGGGCCGGGTAGCTTTAGCAGTTCTCCATGAATGAATTATCCTCTCCTGGGTTGGACATCTGGACGTACACTCCCGCACCGTGGATTCTTCCATGTCATCGACGTCGTTTCTCTCTGTACTCTCTAAGGATAATTGGTTCCTGTTATTTTCGGAGTACGATTATCCAATGGGCTGATCCAAACATATATGCTCTGGCTACTCTTTGCAGTAGTTTTCTTCACTTCATTGGCCATTTTAATGGCGTCTTACAGTAAGTGGCTAATGCTGTTTGGTAGTGGCGACAATTTAGGTGGCGTTTGATTTGACTTAATTAAATGCTTTATCTCTAATTTCTGTGGCCGAATACAAAATCTTACTTATTCACCACGCCTCCAAAAGTAAAAAAATTATAATGAACCACTTAAACTTAAGATAATGTTATATTCTAATGTCTTTACCAAAGATTTCAATGTTTGATCTAATTAAGAGGCAAGGTATTTATCAAGTCAAAACAAAAAAGGGGTCTTTACTCTTTTCCAAAGGGGAACGGGCTATCCGTACTTCCGTCTTCTGAAAGCTTCAACTTTAGGGTGGCCTTTGTCTGTGGCCAATTGTGTTGTTTCGGCTGAAAGCCCCAATGCATGTTTAAATCCGACGACGTAGCTACGTGTTGTGTTTGCTTATCTGCTACCAAGATTCACCGGAAGAATTGGGTGCTTCGGGATGTTCGTCTGAGTCGAATGATCTTTTAATTTGTCTGTTGTCTGACTCGGTTTTTCCTGCTTAAATACGAACATTGGTGATACCCTGCAGGTTATGCCGTCATTATACTGTGAGAATTTAATTAGTTTATTTTTAAGTGAATAAAATAAAGGAGATTAATGGGGCGTTTGTTGCACAATAAATATATCTATATATTTTTATATTAAAAAGTTGTATTAAAATAAGTTGTGAATTAATCAATGAAAAAAAATTATCATGTTCGAAAAGATATGATAACAACAAAGAAAAAGATGTCATATATGAGTAAACAAGGTGGGGGGGACCACAAGATAAAAAAGGTGGCATCTCTTTTAAACACTTTTTTTTAAAAAAAACTTAAAATTGTAACAAAATTTCAATTTATCATGCAATTAAACGACAGCCTATAAGGGGGAAGTGTGCGCCTCGATATGGTGATATTTGTCTGTATGTAAGTGGGATCTGAGCTTGGGGTATATCCATTTTGGAAGTCAAATCTAGACACCCCGCTAAACTTGCTTCCACGAGCTTTTTAAGCCGAAAATGATCATCTGATTGCATCAGCACCGGCATTTGCCACTCTTACCTACGGACGAATTTATATGTCCTTTGCTTTTCGAGATAAATGTATCCTCATCAGGAGGAAATAAGCTCTCATACATGTAGATTGTAATGTAATCCTCTTCGGTTCTAAGCGAAAAGAGGCATAGCTAAACCTTAATGTTCATCAATTCTGCTCTTGAACATCACCGATACAAACCCAGATCAGGTCAGAGGTCCGGATATTCGAGCCGTTTGATATGTCCTCCGAATAAAATGTTCCAGATTACCTCAGAAAGACTTAAAACGAATTTTTTTTTATTTTCCCAGGATGGAGTAATGTCCATACGTGTCTGCCTTTGGTTAAAAAGTGGTTCAATTTGATGTCTAATAATTTTAGTTACACGTATATTAACCTACAGTCTTTAAACCACAGAATAAAAATATTAAGATTGAAAAGTTGAAGAACTAGATTTTCGGCTCAAGGCGACGTCTGATGATGGTGGTATTTGAAATCTGAAATTCGAAATCCCTTTCTTTGTAATCGAATATGTTACACGTAAGTCTAAAAAATTTAATGATCAGGATTAATTGATGGAATTAACTTTTAATATCTGAATATAAAAGCTGAACAAATTAAAATTATTTTATAATCACAAATTAGTATATTTTTCTAAAATAAATTAAAAGTTATTTTGACAATCACAAAAGAATATTCGAATCTGAACAGATGGCCGGTGCTGCCCATACCGTAACACTCGTTTCCACCCTCGACGCCCCCATCCATCCCCATCGTCTTCTTCCCTTCCTCTGTCCCCCTCGTTGCCTGCTCACCGCCCCTCCCCGCAGCCGCCGCATCTCTCTCTCTCTCTCTCTTAATTGAAATAGTGTTGACTAAATAAGAAAGATACTCATATTTATAAGTCTGAACTATTCTAACTTAGGACTGCGATTTTGAGTTGATTAACACGGTATTAGAGTCAAGGACTGTGAACCTCTTTTCGTCGATCGTCACGTATAAATAATGTACACGTGTCAAAGTTAGAAGAGTTTAAACGAATTAAAATAGTGTTATATTGACTAAGAGAAATAAAACACAGTTGGTTAACATCTCTCTCTCTTCTTCCAGCAAAACTGCACTGCAGAGGCATTCAATGCTCTACCCTCTCCCCGCCGATTAGATTCTGCAGATACGGCTGGTCCTCACCTCATTAACTCTCTTTTCTCTCCTGTTCCATTCCGTTGTCCATTCTCCTCCTCCTGCATCGGCATTCTCTCTCTCCCTCTCTCTCTCTCTTCCCCGTTACATGGCCAAATTCCGTAGTCCGTTGGTGTGGTTTCTTTCAAACGTCTTAATCAGGTTTTGTAGCGCGGATAGCTACTTAATGCCTCCAGTTTGGTTGATTTATATATAAAAAAATATCGTATGTTGTTGATATTTCAACCGTCAACATCTAAATGGAGACATTAGACGTCGCTTATACTATATTACACCATTTTTGTCTGTGTTACAAAATTCAGACTCGACATTGTGAACCAAGCATTGATTTTTATTAATATCAACTTTCAAAGTTAATAATGACGAATATTTTTTATTATTGAGAAACAGGTCTCCAGCACAAATCCCCATTTCATAAATGGGTTTAACTCGAGATCGAATTTAAGTTAAGTGCCGTGAATAATGCTATATCAATTTTCAACTGTGTTTGAGCTCAAATTTGGTACAGCGAAGTAAAGTTCAACGAATTTCGAGGCCGATAGTTGGGCGATTTTTACATCTATCTGGTGTGATCTTCTAGTATCGTGGCAGTCATCAAACTTCTCTGATGAAGTTCTTTTATTTGCTGTGCGATTTTACGAGCACTGTTATGTGTCTTCTCGAAAAGATATGTTCTGTTGAAACTTTGATTGTTTCTAATTTGATCGTGTGTCCTACTATTTTGAGTCTATACTCTTTTATATTATAAATGAATTAGGTTGTGGTGTTGTTGTTCAAAAAAAAAAGTAAAATTCGACGAACCAAGCTCGAAATGATGATTCTCGTCAATAAAAACACCGTTTAACACCCAAATTCACATTTTTGCCCATAAATTTAAGATGTCACGCGCATACCATAATATTCGGCAGTCCCAAATTCTCGTGACTTTTGGAAATTAATCATGCCCATTAATCTTATCTGTTTCTCTCTCACTCTCTCTCTCTGCCTGTCCTCTTTCATCAATTCTGGCGGCATAAATAAATAACCCAAGTCGGGCCATGGTGATTATATTTGGTCAGATTTTGTTTCCGCCAAGAAAGTATGACTTGTTTTACCATAGAGATTTTTGTCGGTGCACCATCTAAGTGGATATAGGGAATGTATGTACGTATGGGTTTTCATGAAGGAGGTTGCTGAAGCAGCTTAAGGTGGGTTTGATTACATGTAGAAAGAATCCCATTAAGCGAGTCACCTTCCCAGAAAGCTTATGGGGTGTTTGGTTGCACGGTAACGAGGGTTTTTATTTTAATTTCTAAAAATTATAAGAAAATTAGTCAAAAAAGGTATTTGACAACTTTGACAAATTTATATTTTGTAAGTGATTTTCTTCTTAAACAAAAAAGAGGGTCTTACCTTTTTCTTTTTTCTTGTGATCCCCCACTTTATTTGGTCATGAATAGTAGTTATTCTTTTTTGTTATCACATCCCTCTAGACATGATAATTTTATGTAACGAGTTGGTTCACTTTTTATTTTAATATAATTTTTTATCATGAAAATGTACAAAAAATTATCATGCAACCAAACACCCCATTAATCGTGATTGTCATTTGGTTGCATGCAAATTGATATATAGTCAACCGAAATAATATTATTTCAGAGCCATTCATTCCACTACGCCAGCGGCGAGGGACTCCGTACTGTGCAGTGACTCTTATCATCGGGACATATACAATAATTATGATCTGTTGAACACCCAAAATCATATTTTTACTATTCTCACTATCGTATAAAAATAAATACTCAAAACATGCTAAAATAAAATAATTCTAATTATTTAAAATTCAAGATTAGGCTCTTTTATTTATTATTAATTAAGAATAAAAAATTTAATATTAAGCTATGAATTGAAATCCAAATATAAGATTTAAATAGAATTTTTAATTCGTAATGATTCTTAACGTTTAGCTCTTTCAAAGGTATGTTTATTTAGCATTAACATTTTTATCTCACATCTGATCAAGGGGATGAACCTTGTCTTCCTTGATACGCGCGGAGAAATAAAGAAAATACTTTTCGGTAAACCAGTTTCACAGGAACCAAACGACTAATCTGATTTTTCAAAATCTCTTTTCCACTTTTTGCGCTGAATCCCGAAAATGTTCGTGCATTTGATTGGTCTAAGTTGGGGTTTGGTTTGGATTCTGAAAAGTGGATTCCGGTCATAAATCGCATGAAATCTTTGTTGACTTCCATACGGTACAAAAGAAGAAGAAAAATTGAGAAGTGAAGAAAGATAACGCACATGAAATCTTTGTCAGAAAAATTTTCATAACTCAGACTCAAATCTGGTTGAGCTCTTTAAGATTTTGACTGAAATCTCAAAAGTTTGTCGAGCCAACCCCCACCTTAAAAATTCATCTAGTATTCATAGCAAAACTTCCCGATGATCATCAAAACCAAGGCAATCCTTCGACGAAAAAAAGAAAAGAAGAAGAGAGGAGACTCCAAGGTCAGAGATGCAGCGCCATTACTCCGCCTTTTTCTCCACCCGGTCTTCTTAAATTCACCGTTGTTCTTCTTTTTACAGAGCGCGAGAGAGAGAGAGAGAGGTATGATCGTACTTGCTCGAGTTGGTGGCATTGAATGAGATGCAGCCAAAAGCTTTGAAGACCTCATCAATGGGTCTTCCTGGATCACATCTCTCTCTGCCATTCCCATCCTTGGCGTTGCACTGCCTTCGCCGGAAGACAAGAAGGGATCGAGGAGAAGAAGAAGAAGAAGAAGAAGAAGAAGAAGAAGAAGAAGAAGAAGAAGAGGAAGAAGAGACATGGGTAGGACGCCCTGCTGCGAGAAGCAAGGCCTCAAGAAAGGCCCTTGGACCCCCGAAGAAGACAAGGTCCTGGTCGACTACATCCAAGCCCACGGCCATGGCGTCTGGAGATCCCTCCCCAAGCAAGCAGGTGCGCCGAAATAAAGCTCCACATTCTCCTCCTCCGCCGCCGCCGCCGCCGCCGCCGTCGTCGTGTCCCATTGAAAGCAGCCTTCATGACGCCCGTATTAACTGAGGCCGGCGTTATTCGACGGAGTTATTGTCTTCTTCTTCTTCTTCTTCGCCAGTATTATCTTATCTGGTTGTCCCAGGAGCATTCACGGCGGCAGGGCGCTCGTCGCCGCTCCGCCGCGCGCTGAATGTATCTCTGCCGACCTGCTGCGGCGGCAGGCCCCCCCATAACGGGCATTACTCCTCCTCCTCCGCCGCCGCTCCTTCTTCATCTCATCATCGTCTTGCTGTACGTTGCCGATCGATGAATGCTTGATGGCTGATATATGGACGCATGTCAGGTCTGCTGAGGTGCGGTAAGAGCTGCCGGCTCCGGTGGATCAACTACCTCCGGCCGGACATCCGGCGGGGGCCCTTCACGCCGGAGGAGCAGGAGCGCATCGTCCAGCTCCACGGCATCGTCGGTAACAAGTAAGTCGTCGCCGATCGACGGGGCAATCTCGCCGTCTTCTTCCGAATTGGTGCCTTCTTTCGCGCGGGTAGCGTTCATTCCAGCTGCTCCGGCTCCGATCGAGTTGCAGGTGGTCGGCCATCGCCGCGCAGATGCCGGGAAGGACAGACAACGAGGTCAAGAACTACTGGAACACCCACCTGAGGAAGCGCCTTTTCTGCAGGGCGCCCAAGGCGAGCGCTTTCTTGCCGCCGCCACCGCCTCCGTGTGCCCGCGGCGGCGGCGGCGGCACCCACCACACGGCACGGCGGGGCGACGCGAAGTTGGAGGACGACGAAACCTGCCTCTCCGCTGACCTCCCCCTCGCCTCCCCTCACAGCGCCGCCGTCGGACCCTTTGCTGCAGCGATGGCCGCCCAGCCGGATGTGTTCCTCCGGATATGGCATTCGGAGGTGGGCGCGGCCTTCCGCGTGAGGGGGGGCGCCGCCACGACCACCGCCGTCTCCCCCGCCTCCTCGTCGGCTATGCACGGCAGCTCCTTGACGATCAAGGAAGAAGACGCGGAAGGGAGAGCGGGGCCGGACGCCGCCTGCATCGACGAACCGAAGCAAATTGGGGACTGCGGGAGCTCCGGCGGCGGCGGCGGTCGCGGTGACGCCGGAGCCTGGTCGTGGAGCTCGATCGACACGGGCAAGGAGAGGGCAGAGAAGGCGCCGGAGGCGTACCTAAGCTTCATCGGAGAGGACATGGAGCTGGCCGGACTGTTCCCGGAGGCCCTCGGCTGCTTTTCCAGCTGGTTGGGTGGAGATCTAGTCGAGGAGGCGTACATGGATTGCAAATGAGAAAGGGGAAGACATAGAGTGGGATCTTGTTGTCAGCTGACACGCCGGCGCCGAGGAAGATGAAGAGTGGGCTCGGGTTGTCAGCTGACACGCCGGCTCCGTCGCCGTCGCCGGCGACGGCGGTTGACCATTGAAAGGTCGTCGGTCCTGACTTTGTATGATGAAAGCACCAGCTGCGTTGACCGCCGTTCCCTGTGTTATTTTCCATTTTTGTTATATAGTAGAAATTCGCTCCAAAACAAATCCCTCTTGTGATTTCAATCGTTCCTTTGCATCTCTCTTATATATTATATGTATATAGTTTATATATATATAAGATGAGCTCTCGCACCTTCACAAAGTTCCCTCCTTGAACTCAAAATTCACTTTCTTTTTTGGATTTTGAACTTGACGATGGAAATGTTTATGAAAAACTGTTCAATACCTTACAAAATACCAAAATCTGTGGATCTCTTTATAGTTCAAAATTAGGCAGAGATTCCCTATACAGACACATAAGAATAGATCTATAAGTTCGTTGTTTGGCCAGTCGACTGACCTAAATCCTCGTAAAAATTTTTGTCCCGAAGAGTTTATTTCTCTTTAATTTCTGCAATTTAAGTGTTATGCATACATCTATTTTAGTTCTTTTGTTTTACATTTATTTTCGTTTCTCTTCCACCAATTTAAACCAGAAAATTACTCGTGTTTGAGTACAACACTCTTTTCTTCTCGTACAACTTTGTTTGTCATCAAAATTCATGGAGAGAAATTCCGCAAAAATAAATTTTTATTACAAGAATAATTTTTGTAGCAAAAACAGGTCAAGAAAGATGTTTACCGATCATTACCAAATTGTATTTTCATAGAGAATTCTTTCTTACATATATAAAGAGGTGGGACTCTTCTCTTCTTTCTTTTTTTCTTCTTCTTATTGTGACGACATCTCGCCTTTTCTTTTTAGTAATACATCGTCCCCACTGTATTTGTTATCATGTCTCACCAAACATCATAATTTTCTATCTTTAGCCAGATATCTTAGAAATTGTTTAAACATATAATTTTAATATAAAAGTGTACACAGATTGCACAACCAATCACCCTATGAAATTTGTCCTCTAGAATAAACTACATGTAGTTGCTATTTTTTTTAGTTAGTTCATATGTACATGTGTATATATGCATATAATATAAATTTTATGCTTTGTTTGGTAACATTATTAAGTACCTCTATCACTATCAATTTTAAAATTAATATTGATAAGAATCATTAAGAGGTGTTTGGTTAATTGTATCAATTTTAAAATTTATAGTGCAAACAAGGTATATTATGTAATACAAGTGGCAACGTGTACTACTTTTGATATTGATACTCCAACATTTGAAAATATTAATATCAATATTGATAGAGTACCAAAAATGAAACTCTAACCAAACAGGGCATTAGGTCATGCTAACTTCTGTCTTGATTTTTTTAATACCTTGTTTGGTTAGAGTTTTGTTTTTAATACTATATTAATATTGATATTAATATTTTCAAATATTGGAGTATCAATATCAAAAGTAATACAAGTTGACACTTGTATTATATAATATGCTTTGTTTGCACTACAAATTTTAAATTTGATACAATTAACCAAACACCTCTTAATGGTTCCTATCAATATCAATTTCAAAATTGATAGTGATAAAGGTACCTAATAGTGTTACCAAACAGGGCGTAAATTAGCATCTATGTTCTTGAGGAGGAATCTTGGTTAAGTTGATTGGATTCTAACTGATCAGCCATTAATAAAGAATGATATTGCCTTTAGTGCTTCTCTCATGCCAAGCAACGAAATATCTAAGCTTTGAAGAACATGTATGAAGGAAAAATCGAATTTATTCAATTGTATCGGTCTTCAACTCAACGCACAAAATGTTCAAGAGTAAAGGCTGCATTTGATTGGTCTTGAGGCATCTCTCATATCAGATTTTGTAAGAGGTTGATGAATTTGTTGTGTGTAATTTTATCTTGATTAACATCTAAATACATTTCTTATAGTTTAATAAATTTTTTAAAAATAAGTGATGATCTGGATTTTTCTTCTTTCAGGCACATTCTCTTTGTTGAGCATAAAGTGATTTGTATATAATATTTAATTAAATTAATTAATGCACAAATATTATAATCTAATAAAATATTTTTATTAAAAATCAGAATATTAGACATGAAATTAAGGTGACATTATTTTGGCTTGATTTTAAAATTATCTAAGCTATTAATTTCATATTTTATTTTTTTAGTTTGTAAAAGAAATAATTATTTAATTTGATTAAGATGTTTATATATTAATAAATTTTTTATTTACTTAAAAATATATTGTATATGTTTTTTTTAAGTACATTTAAAAATAAAAAGCTAAACTAGATATTCTTTTATAAGAGACTTATTAAGATATAAGTTTATGTTTAGAGGTTAATTAAGACATAATTAATAGCCTGAATCTAAACATCTCGCTTGAAAGATTTCAAATTTCTGGATTAAGTAAAACTATGAGTGAAAATGAGTCGGTACACTTGGACAAATTAATGGAAACTCATCTCGATAAGAACTAGATTACGTTAAATGAATAAGTTTTTTTTAAAAAAAAAAAACTAAAACTCACTCAATGTGTGGAAGAGTTGAGTTTTAACATATCCGTAATAGACTCGAAGAAGTTCACAAGCAATTGGAGTAACTAATCAATTTAATATTTATCTCAAATCAAAATTTTAACTATTACAGTATTAATTAAATCTATTAAATAAGTTAAAATAAAATTTAATTTAAGTTTAAACTTGAGTCGATTTTAATAATTAAGTTCAAATATGAGTTTTATAAATTGTTTTATAAATAAGTTTAGATCGAACATGGCCTTGATTAATGAACTCGTATCGAGTTTGAACTCAAGTTTAGACCGAACTTTGAGTCGAGCTTAGGGCCTGTTTGGTAACACTATTTGACACTTCTATCACTATCAATTTTAAAATTGATATTCTTAATAATCACTAAGAAGTGTTTGGTTAATAGTATCAATTTTGAAATTAGTAGTGAAAACAAAACACATTATGTAATACAAGTGTCAACTTGTATTAATTTTAATATTGATACTCCAACCTCTAAAATTATCAATATCAATATTGATATAGTATCAAATTTGAAACTCTAACCAAACAGGCCATTAAGTTTGAAATATACTTGATTAGATAAGAGTTAAGTGTGAACATAGTTGAGCTTCAGCAATATCTTGCTTGGTCGGCTGGACTCATTTGCACCCCAGTAAATCACAACCGCCTGCTAATAATGTCCTATTTAGTTAGAGTGTCAAAAATAATACTATATCGATATTTATAAAGGTTAATGACCTGTTTGGTTAGAGTTTCATTTTTGATACTATGTCAATATTGATATTAATATTTTCAAACGTTAGAGTATCAATATCAAAAGTAATACAAGTTGTCACTTGTATTATATAATATGCTTTGTTTACACTATAAATTTTACAATTGATACAATTAACTAACGCCCTGTTTGGTAACACTATTAGGTACCTCTATCACTCTCAATTTTAAAATTGATATTGATAAGAACCATTAAGAGGTGTTTGGTTAATTGTATCAATTTTAAAATTTGTAGTGCAAACAAAGCATATTATGTAATACAAGTGTCCACTTGTATTACTTTTGATATTGATACTCCAACATTTAAAAATATTAATATTAATATTGATATAGTACCAAAAATGAAACTCTAACCAAACAGGGCATAAACATCTCTTAATAGTTCCTATCAATATCAATTTTAAAATTGATAGTGATAGAGGTACCTAATAGTGTTACCAAACAAGGCATAAAGTATCCATGTCGGAAGTGGTACAATGTCGACACTTGTATTAATAACGTGTTTTGTTTATACTACAAAGTTCAAATCTGATACTATTAACCAAATGCCTATTAATTGATGATTGCTGTCAATATTAATTTTAAAAATAATTGTGACAGCGACATTGTTTCGAGAGAGGGGGCTAAGCCTCTCCTAAAGTTAACCATACTTCTCATCCAAGAAAGAAGCGGGCCCAACGCGGCTTCTTTCATGAAAAATGCCCAAGGCCCATCTCTTAATGGGCCGGCATCTCTTCCGTTGACAGCACGGGGTGCCGTTGGGCCCACGCAACGGTAACAGCGTGAGATGGAATCTCACGCAACCTATTTATGTGCCGCGTGACGCAGAAGGCCCGCTAGTTTACGGGGTCTGATGCACCGATGACGTCACAAATACGGTTGACTCGATTTTTATTTTAGTCCAAATATATATATATACCTTTGATTATTTCTATTTATTAGTGTGTTCAGTTTTGTTTCGATATAATGCCTTGGAGTTTTTCCGAATTGAACCAAGCCAATCAAATCAAATATGATAAAACTCTTATGATAACATTAATGATAATGCTATTCGTATAGGTTCATAGTAAAACAAGATTTACCTTAATTACTTTTAAAAGTATATTTATATGTAAATAATAAATTGTTTTTCGGCTCAAAACTAAACCCAATTGGATTGAATCCCTCTGTTCAATTAGATTTTAACTCATTTCAGGTTCAGTTTCGAGGAAAAACATTCAAAACTGGATCAAATCAAATTATTCACGCTCAAAAAAAATTTATCCGATGATGTTTCACCTCTCATCTTCATCATCTGCTTCTTTTTTTTATTTTGTGATCGCATCTCTCCAGACATGACAATTTTATGTCGTTCATTCTCTTGCGTTGTAGTTTAATGGGACTTTGTGTATAGAATGTATTGTGCAACCAAACGACGCATAAGCTAACACAAGAATCCAATATAGGATCAGAAACTGTTGTTTTTGAGGGTTTTTGAGATTTTACGGGTTTTAGTTTCTCTATCAATGATGGGAATGTAAAAATGAAATATTTTTAAGTAATGTGTGTATATACATATATAAGAAAAGTTTTGAAAAGCATGAAATCCTCTGAAATACATACTAAAGGCATCCGATGAGATCTAAAATTTTTGAACTACTGCGTCGTATGGAATGTTTAGAATGACTTTGTGTATAGAATGTATTGTGGGGTTCGACGGGTCTCGAACCCTCGCCACCCGCGCGCACGGCGGGTCATCGGTCCGGGCCATGTGACCAAAAAAAAAAAAGACAGAGATACTCGAACCGAGGGCATATATGTAAAATAAAATGAAATAGTATTGCAAAAAAGCCCAAGATCTCACTTGATTCCAGAAAGTTCGGCGGTACAGGCCAATCTGATCTCTTGACGGCAACGGCCTTTTAAAACTTGGCGCCCCGGGGCAAAGCGAATCGAGGAGGGAAAAGAGGAGGCCGATCGGTCGGTACCCGCAAGGCGGCGAAGAGCTTCAGGAAGATCTTCGGCAAGAGGAGAAGAGGAAGGATATGGCGAGCAGGACGCTGTTCATGTCCTGCGTCCGCGGCGAGGCGGGCGCCTCCGATGTCTCGTCGCCTCGTCCTCACTACCCCTCGATGCCGAGGTACCCCAAGGGCGCGGCTGTGGCGGCTGTAAGGGGGAGCCCGGAGGCGGAGATCGTCGAGGAGACGAGGACGGCGCTCTTCTCGGTGGCGGGGATGGCCTGCGCCGCTTGCGCGGGGTCCGTGGAGAAGGCCATCAAGCGGCTGCCCGGTATCCACGATGCCGCCGTGGATGTTCTTAACGGACGGACTCAAGTTCTTTTCTACCCTAGCTTTGTCAACGTGCGTGTTTCATTCTTCCACCTTGCCTTGGCTTGCGTCTTTTTCATTCCTTTTGATCATTTCGCTTTTTTGGAGTTTCTTTTGGTCAACCAAAAAGAAGGACTACAGAAATAACATCCTCCCCTTATTCGAAAGAAACACAGGCCTAGGGAGAAAGAACTAGTCTTTGAACGGTAAAGCTTCGATCGTGAATCAGAATGACCCTGTATTGTTGTCAATTACCATGTTTTCATTCAATCTTCTAGGACTTTTGTCTATGCAAATTTGTTATGATCGTCAGTTACTTTTCTCATTTACTCGATTTATCAACATATTTCTTTATACATCTTGGATTGGCTGAAAATCCTGCTGTGGCAAGTCCCTCAGATATATAATTTTATTTTGAAATAATAAAAATACCATTGTCATGAACCAAAACAGTGGGTTCAATATGCTTTTATGTTGGAACCATCCTTAAGGTCCTGCAAAGGCATGTTAGAACTTGAGCTCACTCAGCCAAAAATCTATCGACAATCCACATCTGCAAGCTGGATCAAGCGATCCTGGGTGACGTAGGGGCAGAGTCTTGGGGTTACCCTGGATCAACGAAAAATCTATCCACAATTCATCAGAATGATGACTCTTACTATGGTTGGCAAAAAACTGAGATCAATCAACTCGTCCAGTGTCCTGGCTGAGTATTGAGACCCCTGGGAGAGGGAGACAAAGAGAGAGAGAGAGAGAGAGAGAGAGAGAGAGAGAGAGAGAGAGAGAGAGAGAGAGAGAGAGAGAGAGAGAGAGAGGAGGGAGTCAACTTTCTCTGAGGCAGTAAAAGATGTACAACTTAAATAACATTGCACAACATAAAATCTACTGAAAAATTTGTGAGGATATTTTTGGGGTGAGAAAATCATCTTTCTTTGGTACAATTAGATTCTGAAAGCAATCATTACCTCCAAGGTGTGCAAAGGGTGGAAGAACCTTGAAAAAAAACAGTTCTCACATTGAGCTTCATTATGTTCTTTTTATACCTTATCAGCTATAATAATAGAATTATATCAAGAATTATATCAAGACACAACATTCCAAGGAAAAAGTACCCATACACCTGAACTACTGGAAATGAAAAATATTTATACTCTAAATTTCCATTTCTGTTGGATGCATATATCTTTTGGCTTTATGGTTCCTACTAAATTTCATTTTATATGTTCAGTTCCTCCCTGTTGATCCTAAGTCATCTCGGATGATCCAATTTCTTTTAGAACAAGACGATTAATAGTTTGAAAGTAACAATAATCCATTTATTTCTAAGGATGTGAAGACACCTTTTAACTTCTTTGCCTCCATTTATTTTATTTTTTTTGCCTGATGTAGTAAGATAACTGGCAAGGAAAAGGTCAGATCTTGGGTCAGGACTGGTACTTAAACCCGACCCGGTCGGACTGGGTCAATAGATCAACCTAGGTCCAACTGGACCCAATAACATTAAAAAAAGAAAAAATTGTAAAAAATGGGAAAAAGCTTGAATTTTTTTTGTGGAAAATAGGAAATGTGACTTGAATTGTTTTTATTGAGTTCTATTCAAATCCTATGTATTTCTTTTACATAATGAATATACTCTTCCTAAGACATTTGAGAAGAATACATTGGATGTAAATGCATACATGATCATAGAACTCTACACTCCCATTTACAATCATCTCAGGATACGTTCCCCAAGATCCACCATAGCTAGCATAGGTGGAGTGCACTTAAGTGTCTGATGAGGATCCTTGAGTTGTCTCATAACCCTCTTAATGATAAGTAGGAAGCCAAGAGTTTTGAGATGACCCAACCTCGTATGATAAGGTGTAATGTTGATGTTCACCTTGTTGCGTGTCTTCTTCATTTTGTGTTCACTCACCATGATCTTCATCTTACATGGCATGCGTGTAATGTTCTTTGGCCATGAAGTGCATTAGTGAAGATTGTGATTCTAATTCACTTCTATATGTGCTTGGAATGGTTGCTTCTTATTATCGAACCCTCCATCATTGCTACTCTTCGAAGTCGAATCGTTCAATATCTAGTATTGAACTCGAATGTTCGGCTTTAGAGTGTCTTCTTGATACTTGTCAAATGTTTCTTGATCCAAAAGGTCAAATAGGTTAGTTGTAACATGTTTACCTTTACCAGATGACTTCTTACCTTGGCGAAAATATTCTTTGGTCTTCTGTCTCTTTATTAGTGAATGAGGAATATGAAATTCCTTAGCTAGAGGTATGTTGTCGAGTTATCCTCTAACCATTCTCGATCTTCTGTGTTGCACATAGATTCATCTATTTTTTCTTGATTATTGACCCAAACTTTCAACGCATTTTTCTTGTCATAGATCTCGTCCAAATTGATGTCTTCATCTCGTGTAGTGTTCGTCTCACTGTCATCGCATCATTTTTTTCTTTCCACCTTTGTTCCTTTTTTTAATTGTCCCTCATCCTTTGCAAATTTTTTAACTTCAATCACAGGTATTAATGATAGTTTACTAACTAATCAAGTCTTCTTAATGTCATTATAGTTTTTTGCTTTGTATGGATTAGGCTGAATGTGGATCAATTCCTTTCACATCCTGAAACTAATGTGGCTTCATCCATGACTCTTTTTGCAACGTTTGCTAGGTCCTCATATCCCATCGCCTTGCCATTGTTCATTTACCAGTCAACTATGTGAGATTATTGTATGTTAGAAGATAATTGTAACAAATCTTTATCTGAATTACAAAAATTGTTCAAGGTACATATTAATACTTGGTACATCTCCGTAGAGTGCTCGCTATGCACTTGATGTCCTAAAGTGCATCGATCCTATAGTGATGCATCTTATGACATGCTATACTTGATTGATCATCATCTCTGAGCACTCTACGGATGACCAATTTCACATCCTCTAGAAAGTCATCGGATGCCTTGAACGAAGGAATATAACAATATCTAGAATGGAAAAATAACCTAGCAACATATACATGTATGAAGATAACTAAACATAATATTTAAATGAGTTGACTTAATATTAGATGTATAACATTCGTTCCCACCGACGATTAATAATATTCCACCACTTGTTGAAGTCTGACACCATTTTTGCGATTTCTTCCTTTGCCTGGTCAAGTGCATCATAGAGATAACCCATATTTGCCTTCTTATTTCTATCTAATATTCTAAAAACTTTGACTATGGATTACATTATATGAAGCGTCTCTTTACAACTTGCCAGAAGCCTCCACTCTCTAATGTCTCCTCAACCTTCTTTCATTTTCTCTTACCTAAGGGAGCAACTCTAGCAATCCAACCTAACCATCCAGGTGAAAGTATCATTAGGGTAAGAAGACACATCTGTTACATTTAACTTTTTAAGGCAATATATTGAGAAGTGAACCTAGTTACACTGGACTGTAGGAGCTCTTAACCCTTCATATGCTCCCTTATGAAGTTAAGGATAAAGTTATGATTATAAATAAATGATGATATGAATTGCACTATTTAAGTACCCAATCTATTTGAGAATCTTTGCATATATCCTTTAACATCATATTTAATGAATAAGCGAGGCAAGGTGTCTATTATAAATGTGGTCTCTTGACCATCAACATTTCTCTAGTCTTTTTTATATGCAGCTATGTTGTCCGTTATCACTAGGACAACTCAATCCATTCATATTTCTTCGACGACATCGTCGATTAATTCAAACAAGTAGTTCACATTCTTTACCAGTCTAGATGTGTTAACGGACTTCTAGAATATAGTCTTAGCTTGACAATATACTAGGAAGTTGATCATTGTCTTCTTAGTTATACTTTTTAAGAAGAAGATCATGCATAAGTTATAAATTGTAAGGTTTGAAAAGATAAGTGATAACAATGAAAAATAAAGTTTACTATATTTGTCCAATCGTCCGTCATCAAAGTGCATCATCTTTCTTGGCAAATATGTTTAAATGATTTGACATATTGTTTGATATCTTCTACCTCAATGAGAAGATAAATGTTGTACATTTCTTTCGGCATCAATCCTTGCACTTCCTATCGATGTCCACAATAGTGTCGATCATCGCTTCGTAATATGGCCCCTTGCCGGTATGCTACTAAAGAAGAACCATCTTGATGTTGTCCACCCTATCTTCTCTTTGCATGTCCATAAATTCTTTATTGTTGTTGTGATTGTAGTTTGTCTTTGTCGCGGGTATGTGATTATGGGATCCACAGTACCTACTTTTGGATCATCATCTTTTGTGAGATCGTGAATCTCCTCTTCTTCCTCATTGTTTGATCCTCTTCCACTTTCACATTTGTCCTCACTTCTTGAACCTTGGTTTATAAATCGGCTGGTATGTTTTATATGTCTTCATTTGCAAATGACTTCCAACTTGCCTCCATCACACATATCATATCATATGTTTATAAGAATAACAATTAAATACCATTGTCATAAAAACATTGGTATCACTTGCTAAACATTAATGACAATGTATTGTAATCGAAACCTTAGTCTCGAGGAGCCATCGGGCATTCATGTCTAGTCCTATATATGTGAACTCCACAACTTGAAGGTTGGAAATTTTCTTCCTGGACGATGTTTTTATGTCCCTTTGTTACTTCCTTTGTCTATTCTACAAAAGTTGCATGTCTATGAAATTGGGCTCTTACTTCGGGTGGAGTCCGTGTGTACAGGATAATGTTGCCTTCGTCCAAGTGAGGTGATGTTTCAACTGGTAAATTCTTCCATACATATTTTTTCACAAATCTTATATTGAACTTTCGCAGGAGATTTTACCTTAATGTATGATGTTCGCAAATGATATTGTTGTTATTGATGAAACTCGAGAAGGTATTAACAAAAAACTTGAACAATAGAGAATCGTGTTATAAGTCAAGGGGTTCAAAAGTAGTAGGACGAAGATGGAATATATACACTTCAAATTTAACGAAACCTGAGAGTTGAAGAGGTTGAAGTAACTTTGGATGGAAATGTCTTCACACCAGATACTCAATTTACATATTTAGGTTCAATCTTACATGTGGACGGAGAATGTGACGAAGATATCAACCATATGATTAAAGTAGGTTGGTGGAAATGGAGATATGTGATAGGGATTCTATGTGATCATAAAATCTTTTTAAAATTGAAAGAGAAATTCTATCGCACAGTTATATGACCCACCATGATCTATGGTAGTGAGTGTTAAGCAACTAAGAAGAAACATACTGTCAAATTGAGTATAGTTGAAATGTGGATGTTACAATAGATGTGTGGTCACACACAGGTAAATAGAATCTGCAACGAGTACATTAAGGATAAAGTGAGAGTTGTGAGAATCGAGGATATTATAAAAGTGAGAAGACTTCATTGGTTTGGACATATCAAGCGGCACCCTCTTGAGGCGCCTATCAAACGAGTCGAAACCTTGATGTTGTTACTGTAGAAGAGGTGGAGAGGTAGGCCCAACTTAACTTGGCGTAGGCGTATCCGGTATGACTTGGACGAACTAGACTTACAAGAGGAGTTAGCAGATGACCATAGATAATGGAAAAGTTGAATCCATGTAGCCGACCCCAAACATTTGGGACTAAGACTTTGAGTTTGAGTTACATCCTTTTCTCCATGGATATCAAATTACAATGTATCAAAGCTAGAACATTCTGATCCACACCAAAAGTTTGAGTGTGTCACGGCTTAGAGAAGATATGTTGAAAAAAGTTTAAAATGATAAAAATAACATTTTAAAAAATGGGTTAGTAACACAATTAAAAAATATATAATCTCTAGGACGTTTTGAAACAAATAAAAAAAATCAACAATCTTGATGAGATTTAAGAGAGAAATTGCACTATTCAAACATTTGAGAGACTTTTTAGAGTGAGAAGGGGGTTGAGAATGAGTGGCAGAGGTGTGAGCTTTGGGGGCATTTAAACCCCCCCCCAGCCGTTAAGTAGCTGTTGGGCGACCCTGTTGGGCCGGATCCCAACCAGGTCGTGGGGTTGTCAACCCTTACCGAATCCAACGCTGGGACCCGGGGTCAGGACTGGGCTGGTCAACCAGAAAACTGACTGGATGTTCAAGTACTCTTCTACTCACCCAAACATATCCTTTGGAGGACACTACGCCAATATTATGTGCTACATAAACAAGTGTGAAATATTTATGAATTAAGGTGGTACTTTATCTGGATTATGGCTGGGTAACAGTATAAAATTATTGAACTACTTAAAATTATAAGCAAAATGTGTTTCTACAGGTCTTGCTGGAGGATATTATCTTTCTTATAACCATCTTCAAGTAGGATCCTGGAGTAGGAGCTTGGAAGTCGAAAAGTAAACCAATTCATTTGGAGCCTATCATGTCACAGATTACGAGAACTGTAATATGATCTAAGAGCTCAAGCAAACAGATTCTGAGCAAAAGTATTTTGTTATGGAGTATTAATTCCGTAGATAGAGATCAAATTCTTCCTGAAGAAGGCACGTCAAAAGGTTCAAGAACATGTATGCCAGACAAATACATAAGAAATATTATCCTTCATGTTTTTAGAGATATCCTATCATATTTTACCTGCCAGAAATTGTTAGTTTTACTTTGTTCTTTAATACAATAACTAAATGTTTGGGGGGGTGAAAGAGGAATTTTAGTCTCCCAACAGTTTATTAATGCTCAAACTAGTAGGTTGCGCATGTGTCATGTGTAGCTCTTTTGTTTGAAAACAATATTAAGTCAGATGGTGCTCATCAAAGTGTTTGTTCTTCTTAGGTTGGTGTGCTTTTACTTGTTTGTCAAATTTATATCCCATGAATCATGGTTATACTTAATTTAGGTTTTTTTTATTCTTTGATCAGTTATTGAATGGTGATAGGGGAACTTACCCGAGCATCAAGATATGATTAAATTACTGGGGTTTTAATACACAGCATTCCCGTATCTTCTTGAAGCTCCAGTGCAAGATTTCTTTTAATATCACCCTTTCATCAATGTTTGTTCTTGATTTTGCTTTTGTACATTATTAAAAAAATGATGGAGTTGTATTTCATTGTGGCAGATGATGATTAGTGCATGACTAGGGTGCATGATACATTGATGAGTAACATATATAAAATGGAATCTTACTTGCATCATGAACATATTTTGTTTTGTATTTCTATTATCACAAATTAACTACATCTAAATGTTTCAGGAGAATGTCATCCAAGGCACAATCCAAGATGCTGGGTTTGAGACTTCTATAATTGATGAGAAGTTAAATAGTGACGCGATGCATAGATGCCGAATAAACATAAAGGGCATGACTTGTACTTCTTGCTCAGCTACCATCGAATCTGCTATTCATGGCATTCATGGTGTACAAAAGGTTTTAGTTTCTTTGGCAACCGAGGTGGCAGAAATTGAATATAATCCTAAGCAAGTCAGTGTAGAGCAACTTGTAGAAAAGGTTGATGACATGGGTTTTGAGGCTATACTTGCCACTACTGGACATGATAAGAACAAGGTGCACTTAAAGTTGGATGGTCCTTGTGCAGATGAAGCTTTGATGACAATTGAAAGTTTTATCCGAGAACTTCCTGGAATTGAGGAAATAAGTGTTGATCCAGTACTTCATAAAGTTTCCATCTCTTATAAATCAGATCTGACAGGTCCTCGGGATATCATTGAAATTATTGAGTCTAAGGGGTTTGGTAACTTGAAGGCATCAATATTTCCTGAAGAAAGAGAAAGAGTTCCCCGTAGACAGTTGGAGATTCAACAATATTATAGATCCTTTCTTTGGAGTTTGGTTTTTACAATCCCTGTGTTTCTCATGTCCATGGTACTTATGTACATTCCTGGTACTAAGCACGGATTAGAGACAAAATTGGTAAATATGCTAAGCATTGGAGAGCTCTTAAGATGGGTATTTTCTACTCCTGTCCAGTTTGTCATAGGGTGGAGATTTTACACTGGTTGTTATAAGGCACTACGTCATGGATCTGCTAACATGGATGTCTTAATAGCTTTGGGTACAAATGCTGCATACTTCTACTCTGTCTACTCTGTAATCAGAGCTTCACTTTCACATGACTATAAAGCAACTGATTTCTTTGAGACAAGCTCTATGCTCATCTCATTTATTTTACTTGGAAAATATTTAGAAGTTTTGGCAAAGGGAAAGACATCAGAAGCAATTGCAAAGCTTATGAACTTGACACCAGAAACTGCAATCCTACTAACATATGATAGGGAAGGGAATATCATCAATGAAAAGGAGATTGATAGCCAGTTGATACAAAAAAATGATGTAATTAAGGTGGTTCCTGGTGGCAAAGTTTCATCTGATGGTGTTGTTTTATGGGGACAAAGTCATGTAAATGAGAGCATGATAACCGGAGAGGCACAACCTATTGCAAAAAGGAAAGGCGACACAGTCATTGGAGGGACTGTTAATGAGAATGGCATATTGCACATTCAAGCAACAAATGTGGGATCAGAGAGTGCCTTGTCTCAGATTGTTCGTCTAGTTGAATCTGCGCAGATGGCTAAAGCCCCTGTTCAGAAGTTTGCTGATCAAATTTCGAAGTATTTTGTTCCCATGGTAAATATTTATTTTTTTAATCCCGTGCATGATTTGTTGCTGTACATGATATGAGTTATATAGTGGCAGTTGTTTATGATGTGTTATGTGTTAGTTTTTAGTTGTACGTGATGAAATGAGGTGATTAGAATGATAGGCTACTAGGACATGTTCATTACTTACAAGGAATAGTGAAGATGCATTTTGCACAAAGATGACTATTTACAAGGAATAGTCAAAGTCACTAGACCATGATGATGATGGTATCTTTGTCCTGTTAAAGATCAAGATGGATGTTTTTATCAACCATTACCTAGCATCTTAACCCTGATAAACATACATATGATCTTATTCTTAATTCAATGTTTCAATTATTGAATGCAAGATTCAACTGATATCATTTTATATCATGGTTGCACCCAAAAAGAAAAGAAGAGAGAAGAAGACCAAGGATTTGATGTCTAGGGAAGAAGAAAAGAGGAAGAGAAGCACAGGCAGGAGGAGAGAGATGCTCCAACAGTAGGTAGTGCAGGAAGGAAATCCTCTAAGAGGAGAAAAAGTGAAGGCAATAGAAAAAGGCCATAACTCAAAATCTTGAAAGGCATGTCTTTTAGGCTTCATATGACGTCATGGGTGATAACTTATATATATATCCAATTATATATACTTTTGATATGTCAATGGTGAGAGCTATGATGGGACATGGAGCTTAAAAGGTGTTGACCCTTAATTCATGACCATCTACCCAATCATAAATATTCTACACAACTCAAGTCATAAACCCAAATTATTTGGGACCGGCCATATGAATTATTTTTCTCTACTTACATTGATTTCAAGTTATTTTTTCTGAGATATTTAAATCATCCAAATCATATTGAACTACCCTCTTTCATGTTAGCTTAGGTCTATCACATCTTTTTGTTTATATTATTATTATTTTTTTACTTTTCGAACTCTAGTTTTCTTAGCTCTATGTCTATTTAATATGTCCAAGTCATCTTAATCTCTATTCTTTTAGTTTATCTACAATTTCCAATACTCCCTCATTCTCTCTAATATATTCATTTCATGCTCTATCTAATCTAGTATGACCACATGTCCATGTTAACATTCTCATTTCAGCAACACTATTTTTGGAAATATATTTTTATATTTTTGTCTAACATTTACTACCATACCCCCATTGAAAGTATTATAGTTGTGTGATAAAATTTTTCTTTAAACTTTAGTGAAATTTTATGATCACATAGAAGAACCACTATAGCCATTCTTTACTTCATCCATCATGCTTTAATTATATGGTTAACATCCTCATCACATTTTTTTTGAATAATTAAACCAAGATATTTAAACTAAGTCCTTACCCTCATTTTCTTCTCTTTGGTTTTCATTAAATTTATAATGCATATATTTTATCTTTGTTCTACTTATCTTGAAACTCTTAAATTTTGAAGTATTTCTTCAAAGTTTTATTCGTTTTAACTCCTATTTCATTTATCAAAACAATATTGTCCACAAACATCATACGCCAGGACATGTCATCTTGTATATATAATTTTTTGGTTAATTCATTAATAACCAATGCAAAAAGATAAGAACTTATTACATAGTCATGAAGTCAAATGATATAGGAAAATCTATTTTTTTACTCCAATTATTATGGTGGGGAAAAGTTGGAGGACGAACGGCGGTCTCCACCGGTGTTGGTTTGTAGAGTGTTTATGGTTGCCCGGAACTGCATGTTTTGATTGTTATTTTAGGGATGGTAAAGAAATTAAAGGTTTGATCAGTTGAGTACCTCGTGGCGGTTGACTTGCGGATTTCGACTTCCGTTTCCTCGGCCGGCCGGAGAAGAGGAGCTTGAAGCTTTATCTTGCACGTTCATAGCTTGGAATGAACTTGAAATATATTAGAAATAAGAAAACATATGACAAAGATTAGTGCTAGGGCAAAGTGAAGAATCTACCTTGAAAATGAACATAAAATCACAAAAGGGGAGAAATGATCCGAATTGGGAATATTCCCAACCCTTTTTTGGTATTTTTAATGGTTAAATAACAAAATGAATCTAACTACAGAGTAAATGCAACGACTTGGTTACGAAAAAGATGACGAGTAGCCTAAATGTTGATAAAAATTTGATGCGGTGGAAATGGAAGCATCTTGCCTATGTGGCGCGAGCACTTTGTTGATAGGACGTCTTCGTCTCCTTAGCAAGAATTGGATGAAGAGCAACTGTGGTCGTAGAAGGGTATGAGGTGGCATGATCTTTTTGCAGTCTCGGGGTGGCTCTCCTCTTTTGCAGATGGTATGACGGTGGTGGTATGAGAAAAGGGACTTAGATCTTGGTTAGGGCGTGAGAGACTCTCTAGGCAACACTTCCCACTTTTAGGTAAGAGCTCTAGGATCTCCCACTCTTCTCTAAGTTCTTCCAACCTCTTAGAAACCTTCTAGACATCGGGGGATCTCTTTTTTTTATAGGAGAAGTCTCGAGATCTAGCCCATACCTTGCAAAATTCAGGTTTGACTTCCATGATGTTAAAGCGCCTCCTCAGTCACACACATTTTAGATAAAGCATCTTCTATGTGGGACACGTCTGTACTAACCATAAATGAGACCATGCTCTAGTATAGACACTATACCAATGACGTGTTGACCACGGTATGGCTTTGTCAAAAGCGTCTAATCAGTAAGACGTCTCTAGCTAATAACAACATTAAATGAGCAATCACTATTATTAATTGTGCATGTAAGGTCATTAAATGCTATACATGGTGCCGTTGACGGGGTCCTTACTTCTTAAGGCATTTGGTCAGCTCGACACTTCTAGTCAGGTCACAACAATAAATGCGTATGGGCGATGACAACATCGGTGTCAAGAGACCTTGTTGTCGTTGACTTTTGTTGTTAGGTCTGCACACCCTGTCGAGGGGATACGTTGGCACTTGGGTAAACAACAAGAAGCTCGAAAGACTATACGAGAATCTCTCACCAACTAAAAGCGTCTTGTTAGGAAACTACATGTGGTCTGACGAAAAGACGCGTTGGTCTTGAAGCGGCGCTAGCTACTAGAGAGCACAAATTGATTTGTTCATCGTAAACAAGTACTATCTATAGGGGTGAGGAATGAAGGCTCTACTATTGGGCCAATTTGACGCATCTACATACGTCAGTGGTTATTTCATCATATAGTACCAATCACAAAATATTTCTTGTAACTCTATTTTATGTCATTTATAAGTCAATAAACATCATATATAAGTCTTTTTTATATCTCAATATTGCTTAGATTTCTAATAAGATAAACAACTTACATTTTAGAGCATCTAAGACTAAATCCAAATTGTTTGACTGAAATATTTGTACTATTTTATAGTCTCTGCTCCTTAACTCTCTTGCACAATTTCATAGTATGACCGATAAGCTTGAACTCTCTTTAATTTGAGTAATTTTGTATATCTCATTTTTTTTTACAAATAGGTACATTGATGCTCATTCTCCGTTTATTTGAAACTTTTTTTGAAGGTCAAGATTTTATTTAAAAAATCAAGTTAACCATTCCACCTCCAAAATTTTCAAATATTCTTTGACTTAATAGTGATGTTATTGTAGCCTTATATTTTATTTGTTTTCATTCTCTTCTACAGCTTTTTAACTTTTCATAATTTAATCCTACTAATATAATTTATATCAAGTAGTGTTATATCCTCGTGTCTCTAGCAAAGTTGCTAACAAGAGTATCAAAAACATCTTTTTTCATGTTTCTTTAATGTCATCATCTTCGATCATTTTTTTATTATTTTTGATACATTCAACTTGGTTAAAATCTTCATATCCTCTCTCTCTCTCTCTCATTCTTGCTAATCAATTAATATCTTTTTTTTGTTCTGATTTTCTCTTAGATCATTTAAATGTCTCATCTCTTACTTATCTAATAGTCATTTTTATTTCACTTTTCGATATCTTTTATGGATTATAAGTTTCATTGTTATCACATTTAGGCAATATTTTGTACCAATCTCTTTACTTATATTCTTCTTGCTTCTTTGTTCCATCACTATTTCTTTTTATGTGGACTATATTTTTTAAACTCTTTAAGTATTTTTAGCTCTGTTTATAATCTTTGTAATCATATTCATCCACATAGTATTACCTTTTACATCTGAGTTTTATTCATTTATTTTAAAATTTCATTCTTAAATACCTCTTGTTTCACCCTTATTAATTTTTTATCATTTTATTATAGGAGAAATGCTATTTTAAATTTGTTGCCTTTTAATCTTAGCATCTAAAATTAATAAATTATGTTAGTTTGTTAAAACTTCACTAGAAATAACAATACATTTGCAAAGAGCACAATTAGTTCTTATAAGTAGGGGTGGGCACGGTTCGGTTTGGTCCGGTTTGGACCATTTTTTTCCCAAACCGAACCAAACCGAATCACCCTCCCAAACCGAACCGAATTAGGTTTGGTTCGGTTTGGTTCGGTTTAAACCGAAAATAAATAAAAATATTTAAATTAATTATTTTTTACATATATATACTAGTTTTTTTGTTAAAAATAATGAAAATAAATATTATTTTATTATAAAATTTATAAAAATATCATTTTTATTAATACTATAATAGTTTTTTTATATTTTTTTGATTAAATCGGTTTAAACGGTTTGGTTTGGTTTAAATCGGTTTGGAGATTTTCCAAACCGAACCAAACCGAAGGGGGGTCCAAACCGAACCAAACCGAACCGAATGGGCTGGTTCAGTTTGGTTTCTCGGTTTGAACCATTTTGTGCCCACCCCTACTTATAAGAATGATTTTATTTGTCTTTTATTTTGTCTATTTTTAAATACTATTAAATGAATTATATTTTAATAAAATATGCATTTGTTAATATAAGATTATAGGGATAACAAAATCAAAAACACTTTTCTAGTCTTTATTTATCTTTTCATATCTGAATTCTCTATAGGCATTCTCATTTTTGACATTCATTTCCATCAGGTCCATTGAGATCATCTTTAATAAATATATTCTGTTCATTTGATATATACTCTATATAATGTCATTCATATCTTCTTAATTTTTTTTTCTTAATCTCTCTTCTTAATATAATTTGTGGAACATAACACTAGCTAGTGCAAAGGAGTCCAGGCAAAACTTCAATCGAGCAATGTGCTGCTGGCCCCACTTAGTCAGCCTCAAGGACTTCCCAGAACTCGTCAAGCACGAGCCTGGATTTTGTCTTGAATCTGCTAGATCTTGTCACTAGCATCCATAAGTATGTTTTAGACCACATTTTAACCCCTCTATATATGTTGGAACCATGTTGAACAAGCCTACTGCTGTGGTAGCTTGGCGGTGATCTCCACCACTAATATGACAGTTCCTCAGAAGTTGGGTAGTGTGTATCGATATGCTGAACTGCTGATTCATCTTGAGCTATGAGCACAAGCCATCAGCTGGAGAGGAAGGACTGATCCGGTTGCGTCAGGCAGTGGGACCGACTGGAGCAGCCTGAACTAGCCTGGACCAGGTTAAACTAGCCTATCAGGTCTGACCTGAACCGTTAAACCAGCCTATCGGGTCTGACCTGAACCTACTGGACTGGTCAAAAGTGGCCTGAGCCAGTTGGACCAAGCTAACCAGATGACCTGGTAACCTGTTGGGCATGTGAGTGTGTGCGACTCAGCCTGGCCTCTTGTGTGGGACCAACTATGTAAGGACATGCCTGATTGACCTTTTTATGAATTTCATGTTTCCATTTCAAAAAAAAAAGACTCAGCCTGGCCCATTCTTCTGTCCCCAATGGGTGAAGGGTGTCAGAGGCATTGTTGCAGGCTCTCCAGCGGCATTGAGGCATGCAGGAATGGCAACGGGATATCTGGTGGCGGGTTGGTGGCTTCAGATCTGGTGAGCTTTGTTGCGAGGTCAACTATTGGCAGGGCCCCTGTGGGCACACAGGAGATGGGGAGAGAGGTCGCCACAGCTTTGATGTGCTCCTACAGAGGCAACAAAACTTAAAAGAGGGCTATGGACGTGGTGAGGGGTCTGTGCAACCAAGAAGGCAACATTGGGCTGTTGGTTCAGTGGAAGGGGGAAGGGGTCTGGTAAGGCCGACTTGAAGGGGAGGCTCTGCTTTCAGAAGGAGGGGGAGGTGACTGGAGAGGGTTGACTGCTGTAGGCATTCTGACTGGGAGGGAGTTTTGGGTGGCCAGGTCAGTTGATGGGTGGCTGGGCCAGGGGGGCTATGCTGAGCAGGAGGTGCTTATTTGGGTACACTATGAAATAGCTTCTTTACCCACACATATCATTGATGTGGGAATCATTGTTTATTTAGCACCATATTTGGGTGCTTATGTGGTGCATGAGCATGGCATGGGAAATACCCTCATTCTTGTTATACCTTTCACTACAAATGCTACAATTCAATGTGTCATATAAAGATAACATCTCTGATGTTTTTTCTAATGTTATTATCATTTGCACCTATATCACAAGATATAACAATATTTTTATGTTGGCTGTCAGCTACCGCAATCATCCTTGTTAATCTGGAGTTAGGGCTGGTAAAGCACAAGTAAACTTCTAATCGGGTGGCATGACCCCACATAACATCCCAATTCATGCTCCATTAGATATTTCATGAAGCTAAGGACTTGAGATTCAAAGGGCATCTGACCCTTAATATCTCAAAACTCTCCTTACTATGGTTATGAATTTCTGGGTTTATTTCTGAGGGTTATGGCTCATTTATGCATCCTTGTCTCATCTATCCAATGCATTTCCATAGCATATGAATAAAAGAATCATTTCATGTTTTGATTCATGTTATTTAGGGGTAATTTCCATTCTCCCATGCTCTTAAGAATACAAAAAAATCAGTAATTAACTAAAAATAATTAAAATAATAAATAGTTTGATAATTAATGAATAAATGATAAATGATAATTTAAATAAAAATATATGATAAATAATTAACAGATAATAAAATGATAAACTAGTAAAAAATATTAAGAAGAAAAATAAATGAAAGGATGATTAAAGCAGATAATAAAATAGTAAACACATGACTAAATAATAAACAGGAAAATAAACTATTAATAAATGAATAAATAAAAACAAACCACAAATTGTTTAATTAATAAATAAATAGAAATCAAAAGGGCAAACAAAACATAAAACAGAAGACCCAAAAATAGAAAATAAACAGATCATAAAATAATAAATAATTAATAAACACAAAAAGATTCAGTAAGTTTACAAACAACAAACAAAAAAAAGCTAAGAATGAATGAACTGAAAATAATAATACCGCATAAACAGATACATAAATAGCAGCAAAAAATATATGAGAATAAACCACGAAGGAAGCATATAATAAATAATAAATGAACATAAATAAAGAATGAAATAAGAAATCAAATGATAAAAAATAAACACTCAATATAACCCACATAAACCAATAATAAACATCAAATAACAATAAAAGGAAACTCTTTAATAACTCAACAAATACAAAAAATAAATGGGTTAATAATAATCCAAATCGGAGTATAAAGATGACAATATGATAAATGTCATCATGACATGTAAAAGAAATCAATGTTCATCAACATAAAAAATAAACAAGCAAATAAATCATGCAAATTTTATGATCATTATAAAGAAATGAAAGGGCCATGGGGGAAGGCCTCCTAATATGTATTGCTAATACTAAGTTGGATGTTTAATGTGAATCAATGACTTTCATACATTGCTATGGTGGTTAATCAGTAGTATTCAAGTCATTACTAGAGTGACTTAAATTCAGTGAGGAGAGATCCAATTATATTTTATGAACTCATACAGTCATATGACGACCTCAAATATATCGTACAATTGGTTTGGTGATATGTTGAAATTTGAGATTTCTTCCACAATCATTTAATTCTCAAAATTCTTCTCACTCCATTCATTTTCAGGTAATCGCTTTCTCTGTATGCACTTGGTTTGCATGGTTTTTAGCAGGGAAGCTTGATGGCTATCCAAAGTCTTGGATACCTTCGTCAATGGATAGTTTTCAGCTTGCTCTTCAATTTGGCATCTCGGTCATGGTCATTGCCTGTCCCTGTGCTCTGGGTTTGGCCACCCCTACTGCTGTCATGGTTGGCACTGGTGTTGGTGCTTCTCAAGGAGTACTAATAAAAGGAGGTCAAGCATTGGAGAGTGCACATAAGGTTAGTATCTTACTTCTTATTGACATAGAATCATAGATTATCCCATACATATGTATTTGCTTATAAGAAAAATAGCTTGCTGTTTGATGAGTTTTAAGCATACCCTAGACGATGAACTTTTCACTTTGTCTACCACTGTATAGGTGATTCAAAACAACGCCAGCTTGTCTGAACTAGAGTAATCATCAGATACCCTAAATCTAATAAGGATGAGAAGCTTGTATCAAGTTGAAAATAAATAACATGTATAAATAGTTTGATATGCTACAATAACTAAATTGATTTATTTCTGTTGAATGTGATGAATTTTAGATTTACTTTATATAATTCTTTAGTAGTTTTGACTTTTAGTTTTCACAGGCCAAATTGAGTTCCTTTTCTTATAGTTTTAAATTCATTAATGGCTCAACAATTAAGGTTTAAGTGTAAAGAAAAGAAACTAAGCTTAAAATCACATTGTCAACTAATGATTCCACTTATCTAGCAACCTACCAAGTTTGCATTATGATAAAAATTGTAAGTTTTTGCAATCAAATTTGGTATTATATTATGTGATTTATTGTTTTGATAAAGCCTATGAATGATTATAGATGGAAAGGATTATTGGATATATGCTAAATTTGAAGTTATATTATATATATATATTTAATTTTTTAATAATTTATGTTCTCATTGATATTATTATGCTCTTGTTTTGTAAGTTGTGATTCAATAAAAAGCTATTAAAATTTGTCTTTAATGTAATATTGTTATTTTTAATTCACTACCTTGTATGTATAAGTCAATTTTGGCATTGTATCATCTAGGTGAATTGCATAATTTTTGACAAGACTGGAACACTTACAATTGGAAAGCCAGTGGTTGTAAGCACAAAACTGTTGAAGAAGATGGTATTATGTGATTTTTATGAGTTGGTTGCTGCTGTTGAGGTTTGCTATCTCTCATCTTTCACAATGAGGATTTTGCTAAACTATGCTCTCTGAGCTTGTCTAAGTTCTTTATTCATATATTTAGCTCCGATGCCTAACTTGTCCATCGTAGTCATGTTTAAAATCAGCTCTTGCAAACAATGTTTGATTTTCCCATCTTTGTTTATTTTTTTAGCGGTGTAGTTATTAATATTTTGTTCTTACCGTGACAAAAAAGTGAAATAAGTGTACCTCTTATCAGCATGTAAAGTTTAGTATTGAAAGTGTTTGCCAGAAGGAATCAGGTGCATTTGAACGTCTATAGTATTAGAAGTGGGACTGTAAAGTTCATTTCCATTCTATGTTCAAAATACTAGGAGAACATCGACTTTTAAAGTTGTCTCCTTTTACATTATATACCTGGAGTCAACTCTTTAAAATGTTTCTTAGATTAGCCTCAAAATTCTAGTTGATACCACTGCTAAATACCATCATGCACTTACAGACCTCCCAATGCAATGCACTTATGGAAGGCTATTCTTGTTAATTTGAGGACGCTTTTAAGTAATGACGCACCAATATCTTGGTAAGGGAAAAACAAGTGGAATAGTGCGCATATTGCATTTTACCCCTCACAAGTGGTTTGAGGTGGGGAATGAGCTACCCCTCTTGTAATGTCTTATTCTTGTTGCTTTTATCCTTTATATTGTGTGTTTAAATCAATACAATATAAAAATATATCTTATGTTTTCTTTTATTATTTATATAGCAATACTACCTATTATATGTAACAAGATCATAATCTATTTATATTTAATATTTTACATTAAACTTTAAATATTCATTCGCTTATATATTATGCAAAAATACTAATATAAAATTATATATTTGTAAATATAGTCATTTTTATTTAATAATTTATTTTTATTAATATTTTTATCATAGTTTAAATGTATTTTTAATTATTAATTTATAATATATTTTTACTGGATGTTTATGATATATTATAATTTTTAAAATTTATATATAATATATTCATATTTTATAATTTTTGAGTAGTCGGTGCAAGGAGAAAATTGTAATTTCAACCACTTTATTTCTGAAAAACTTATTATTATGAACCGAACTGTCCAAGACCAAGTGGTATAACATTTCTCTTATTCCACTTATTCCATACACACTTGTTAACTGTACTACCCCTGTTCCATTGTAACTGATTCTGAATTTTCTATTCGAACACAACTAATTTCATTGCAAATAGGCTCTGGGTATAAGAGTTTTCGTCTAGCTAAACAAGGATAACCAGAAAAGAGAATAGAAGAAAGCTTCGGTGGCTGAAATGAAGGTACCCCAGAAAAAAATAAATCAAGATATATATTAGTATATTACTATAATGTCTTTAATTTGTAGATGCATAGTGGCTAGAATTTTCTACTAATATCTTGTAATTTTTCTTTTTGCTCATTAGACTGTTTTTTTTTGCTGATTTATGACTTTCATCTTTTGCTTTCCTTTAATATACTTATACATAAATCTTTGATTGGTTGATGACAAATAGTGATACAAAAATTATGCTCTCACCTTCTAGGTCAATAGCGAGCACCCCCTGGCAAAGGCAATTGTAGACTATGCCAAGAAATTTAGAGGGGGGGAAGAAAATTATACATGGTCCAAAACAAGAGATTTTGTTCCCATTATAGGCCATGGTGTTAAAGCCACAATTGGGGAGGAAGAGATCCTTGTGGGTAACAAGAGATTGATGCTGGATTATAATGTTCCTATTTCCACAGAAGCTGAGGAAATTCTCAAGGAGATGGAGCAGATGGCAAAGACAACAGTTCTAGTCTCAATAAATGGAGCTTTGGCAGGAATTATTGCTATATCTGATCCTTTGAAACTTGGTGCCCGAGATGTTGTTTCAATTTTGAAGTCAATGAACATCAGAAGTGTTATGGTGACAGGTGATAACTTGGGAACAGCAAACTCTATTGCTAAGGAGGTGGGAATTGAGACAGTTATCGCGGAGGCAAAACCGGAGCATAAAGCAGAGAAGGTTAAAGAGTTACAGGTACATTTCCTCCTTTTTGAAACAATAATTGACGAATATGAATTTCTTCAATCTATATTTACTTGGTATCCGTACATGTATTTGACACTTTTTCTCCACTTAATATATGTAGAACATTCTCCATTTATTTTCTATTTTCCATTTTCCTTTCTGTATTTATTACTTAAAATATGTATGTTCTTCTTTGATTGTCGTTCTTTATTTCCTGTAGTTATATATGTTGCTTGAAATTTCAAGTATTTGACTGCACAATGTCATGCATTTACCTTAGTAACAATCATTTTCCTGATTTTCTTGGAAATTCAGATGTCTGGATATACAGTTGCCATGGTTGGTGATGGTATTAACGACTCACCAGCACTTGTGGCTGCTGATGTTGGCGTGGCCATAGGTGCTGGCACTGATATTGCCATAGAAGCAGCAGACATTGTTCTAATGAAGAGTCACTTGGAAGATGTTATAACTGCCATCGACCTTTCCAGGAAAACTTTTTCTCGCATCCGCCTGAATTACATTTGGGCCTTAGGTTATAACATCATTGGCATCCCAATTGCTGCAGGTGTCCTCTTTCCATCTACCAGGTTTCGGCTGCCACCATGGGTTGCAGGTGCAGCCATGGCAGCATCTTCGGTTAGTGTTGTCTGCTGCTCCCTTCTACTGAGGTACTATCGAAGACCCAAAAAGCTCGACACTATTCAAGTGGGAGAGGTCAGTGTGCAACAGTAAGATGGGCTCAAGCACTTGATCGATCGCTCGTGCTGCGAGTTTCAAGTGTGAGTTGTCATACATGTTGTTTATGATGTTTCTTGTTTGTATATAACTTCAGATTGGTTATTAGGACTTGCAAAGGTGGTTTGCTTTCCTTCTGTGCAAAATCTTATGTAATAGAGAAACGCGTCAACAAACATCATCTAGGAAAATAAAGTAATTGATGATTTTCCTTCAAGATATGTTCATGTTTACCCAGATCCATCGTGCAGTTCATTCACCAATTACTTGTGCCCTGTTTGATAATTGTATTGAGCACCTCAAACACTCAATTTTGAAATTGATAATGATAGTAATCATCAATAACAGTTTGTCTATCAATACCAATATTAGTAATGATATGTAATAAGAGTGCCCACTTGTATCAATTTTGATATTTTGATATTCCATCCTTTACAAATATCAATATCAAAATCGATAACATATTATTTTTTTTTGTATTATCAAAATCTTACTCGAATCATGACACGCAGTTGATTGGATAGTATGTGATTACGTAGATCCGGTGGATCTTTAAGTCGGATACAGTTAATATCTGATCATTAAAAGGAGTAGATTCGAAAAACAGAGGATCCACTTGGTTTACCACTCCAACAGGAACCCTGATATAAGATCCAATGATTGTAAAAAAAAAAAAAAGAGGAAAGAAATTTTATCCAGATCAAAATCACTCCATGCCTGCTCCGCGCACATATTGCCCTGTTCGGTTCACCCACCCCACCTCTCCCAGGCTCTCCCCCCCTTTGCATTGCGTCAGAGTCGCGGTCACCCCCCACCTCCAATCTCCTCACTTTTTCTAAATGATGGGTTGTAACCGTGTGTACTGAATTATACATAGTTTTTTTTCTCAGGTCTTTCTGCAGATTTTTTTTATAGATGTTCCTGCTGATTTTTGTCCAAGTTTTTGATGGATTTTTTTTCTTGATTTGTATACGTTTTACAATTTTTTAGACTGATGTTTATCGACCGCTCCGTTGTTTTCAAATTCTAACCAGAACAAACATTCGATTGTCCGAAATGTCATCCAATAATGGATATAAAAATCATACATCCGTTTGGTATCCACTCCATATATAATGCCCGATATGCTGATTACCTCATCCGAACGTAGACATCTGACCTAATTCCGTCGCTTCTCCCATCCCGTTAACGTTCTTACCCACCCTTTGACAACCTGACCTGAAAAAAAAAAAGAAGAAGAAGAGCAAGACGACGTTTGATTTGACTCAATGAATTATTTAAATCTTAATTTATCGTTAATCTCTGACGTGCAACATAAACTCCTAGTTGTTCGGTTCTGAAAACAAAAACGTTTATAATAAATTACTTAAAATTAAATGATTTATTGAAGAATTATTATTATATTTAGATAATTTACCAGAAATCTCAATATCTAATATCGATCTAATTTAGAGATTAAACTTCAATTAAGTTAAATCAAACATAGGCCAAGTCCGAGAAGACATGGAAATTAAGCCACAGTTTTGGCTGTAAACGTAAAGATTGTCGCATCTATTAATGAGTGAGGCCTCTCTTCTCACAGGGATGTAGGAGTGTTTGGTTCAATTCGAAAAATAAACATTTTTGTTCTGTTTCGTTGTACTGATTTGTTTGGTTTGATTTGTAGGAATCTTCGAATCAAAGCAATTCATTAAAAAACTGAAATTAGATTAAAATTTTAGTTTAAGTTCGATATATTAATAATATGTATATATATTCTCATAAAAGTAAATTTACCGTAAGAATTTCTAAAATAAAACTAATTAAATGTGTACAGATAAATACTAAATTTTAATAGAATATAGTTTCAAACAAAACAAATAAAATTATATTTTGACATATACAACATATCTTAATGAAATATTATTTGAACCTGATTAAATGAAGTCGAACTTAATTAATTAAGTTTGATATAAAATATCAATAAGTATTTGACGATCGGCACCAGTAATAAAATTCTTAATAAAAACAAGAATATGATATAATACAGTATCAATTTTAATATTGATATTCATCAGCTACAAATATCGATATCAAAATTTATATAATGTTATTTTTTATATCTAACCAAACAGGCCATAAGATATATACATTCATCCAACGCATAGCCCAAGGTTATGGATGATATCTTCAGAGCTTCCCAGCTACTGAGGCTCCGTTTGGCAACTCAGCGAAAGTCCTTTTTTTTTTCCTTCACTTCCGTAAAGAAGACCTTCGGTGGTTGAAACGGACGTTTGGCAACTTTATGCACTCCGCTTCGTTCGGTCATCGGAGGAGGAAGGAGAAAGTTATCTCCAACTTCTTCTTCGGCTGGCTTTTCTCCTCCCGATAACTGCAGGTGACTCTTGGTTGCTTACGATGAGTCGCGTTCCTCTCCCTATTAAAGGCCTCTCGCGCGCATCCATCCTCACCTCCGCCAGACTGCCGCTGCACGTGTCCTTCCGTCGCCGTGCTGCCGTCGCCGCCTGCGTGCGACCACCCGTCCTCGCCTTCCGCCGGCGCCCGTCGTCGCCGCAACATCGTCGCCAACCTGAGCGCGGCCGCCGTCGCCACCTGCGTGCGCCCGCCGTTGCCCCCTGCGCGGCTGCCGTCGCCACCAGTGCGCACCCCCGTCGCCGTGCCGCCGTCACCACCTGCGCGGCTGCCGTCGCCACCAGTGCGCACCCGCCGTCGCCGTGCCGCCGTCACCACCTGCGCGGCCACCGTCGCCACCTACGCGTGCCCGCCGTCGCCGTCCAGCCGTCACAACCTGCGTGTGCCCGCCGTTGCCGTCCCGCCGTCACAACCTGCGCGGCCGCCGTCGCCACCTGCGCTTGCCCGACGTTGAAGAGCTGGGAAGTGTGGGCATCTCTCTATTTTTAAGCACGGAAGCCGCCCATGCAAACTTGCAGCATTTGGTTCAAATTTTGAATCTTGGGATTTTTTTTTTGATAAATAAGAATCTCTCCCACGAATCTCAACCAAACGCCACCTCCTATGCTAGAAGAGTGTGATATTTAAATTTAACAATCTTTGTACTAGAAATGATTGTTGTGAATGACAAAAAAATTAGCCAAACAGCTTCCACTTCTTTATGTCCGAAGGCCTTCTATTAGAAGTGACTTCACAACGAAAATACTTCAAAGAGAAGTGCTTCAACCAAGTTGCCAAACGGAGCCTGAGATTTGGGGGTAAGCATCGCTTCGATCAGGCATGAATCAGAAGTTAAGACACGTTTAATTCGATGTTTAATCGGGTTGGATTAATGTCTAACATCTGATGATTTCTATGATTCTCAGCAAGGATAAGACATTTCAAGCTATGTGGTAAAACATTCAACTTTTCAAAATTTGAGAAGTACTTTTACGTACACAGTGTATATGGTGAAATATTTATAAACTCGGCCACGAAGTATAACACTTCTTAAAAGTCATTTAATTAATTTTAAGCGGATTGTTATATAACCCCTTTTATCTTCAAAGGTAGGGTACGTAGTTAAAATTTTATTTTCAAAACAATAAGATATTAAAGGTAAAACTAAGATTGTGTACATTTAAATTAAATTAAATGTAAGGAGTGGCGGCTTTATCTGGGATTCAGCTCCGGTAAGTTTTGAAAGATTTTTCAGACACAAACTCCCTCTCTCTCTCTCTTTCTCTGTGTGTGTGTCTTTTAAATCTCCTTTCTACTTTATTGTACGGAAGGGAAAGGGGTTTGGCATGTTTGGTTGGGGTTTTTGGGGGCAGATTCTTTTCAGAGATTCTAAAAGGTTGAGAAAGATAGTCATAAAAAGTTTATGTCAGGAAATTTCTTAAAACTGAGGAACATACATTTTTGGAGGTTTTGGCTGAAATTTTGTGACACAATCTGAACCAAATGCACTCTTAAGACGAAAAGGCCACTTGATGCTCTCTCTCTCTCTCTCTCTCTCTCTCTCCGGTATTTTACCTGGACTTCGGACAGGAGGTAGACCACGCTCTCACATGCAAGCATTGGAATCCAGCAGTTTCTTCAAACTGAGAGCACTTTTGAGCAGCCGGCAGCTGGCAAGTGGTTGTTGGATTTGTAGGGGTTCTTCTCAGTGGGAAGATCAGAAGTCCTCATTATCAGGAGTGCGCTTGGCGCGAGGTTATCATAATCCTGTTTGGTAATGATTCGAGATTAATTAATCATGTGAAATGGGACATATATATATATGCATGTGTATGAGCCTGTCCATATTAATGTTGGGCCTACCTCCACATGCACGCATCACACACCTTCTCCGATATATAGTTAATATATACACTTCTTACCCACACACACATGCATGGTCTCTCTGATATCTTCGCAGTGCATGAGCATGGGTGAATTAGCTTTAGATCCCTGTGGATGCGTTGAAATTAATATGCATACTGATCTCTAGAGATCGAGTACAGTTTTCTATAATTCATTGAATTTCCCTGTCTTATTAATTAAAGCTCTCGATGTATTTTTAGTCATCACTTGTGATCAGAAGTCCACGGGTCATTGGTCCAATGACGGCCGAAGCCCTCTTCAATGACACTAAATGTACTAAGGGCAATGGGCAAGAAACCATCACCAATGACATTTCATCTTTTTAAGACATGTACCCCCCTCTCTCTTCTTTCTACCTCTGTCACCTTCCTCTATCGTTAGGGGTGTAAACGGGTCGAATTCGGTAACAGAATCACCAAGATCCAATTCCGATTCTGATAGGAGTGTAAATGGGTCGAATTTGGTAACAGAATCACCAAGATCCAATTTTGATTCCGATAAGAGTTGAGGGTTTCAATTTCGATAATTTTGAAATCACTATGTTCCAATTCCAATTCCGTTATCGAAAACAAATTCGATAACTTTTTATTAAAACTCTTAGCGCAAACATATGTAATATAGATGTTCACTCGTATCAATTTGGATACTGACACTCCATCCTTCGTAAGTATTAATATCAAATTCATAAACATAGAGGTGTTGTACAAATTGATATTGTGAACTTGTTTAATTTGTAAACATAGAGGTGTTGTACAAATTCATAAATTCATGATTTTTTATTATCAAAATTCGAATTAGTTTTTGTCATTTTACATTATTGGCGATGACTCAAAGTAATTATCAACTATTACTAACGATAACTCGGAGATGTCGCTAAAGTAAGAGAAACCATCCACGGGAATGTTTCTTTTTCTCGGGAGATGGCTCGTTAATTAGCCATCGCAACTAATAGTTGGTGACGGCTTGTAAGTTGTTGTCATTGATATTCGTGATGACGTATCCAACAATCACGTATAGATTTAATTGCGATAACGTCTCACTAAGTTGACGTCAATGTTATTAACAATGGATTTATCTGTGGTGGCGTTAACTTATGCCCTGTTTGTTGGTTAGAGTATTACAAATGATATTGTATTAATATTGATATTGATATTTTCTGAAATTGAAGTATCAATATCAATATTAGCAGTATCAAATTTTTTAAGTGTTTGGTAAAATTATATTGATATTAGATGAGCCGTGCGGAGGTGTCTGCGAGGGAGGGGGGAGGGGGCGCGGGGGGACGCCGCGCGGAGGCATCTGCGGGGGACTCCGGCGGGGGGGGGGGGACGCGCGGGGCCGCAGCGGCGTCGACGTCCGCCTGGACAGCGGAGGGGGGGGACGCGCGGGAGGGCTCCGGGGGAGTTTCCGGGAGACTCTGCGGCGACATCTCCGCCCCCCGTCCCCGCTTCCTTGGGCTTCCTCCCCTTCTTCCTTGTGCCACCTCCGCACAAGGAAGAAGCGGGGCCGCAGCGGCGTCGACGTCCGCCTGGACCGCGGATGGGGGGGACGCGCGGGAGGGCTCCGGGGGAGTTTCCGGGAGACTCTGCGGCGACATCTCCGCCCCCCGTCCCCGCTTCCTTGGGCTTCCTCCCCTTCTTCCTTGTGCCACCTCCGCCCGCTACCGCCGCCTCCTCGCCTTTTCGGGCACCGCCGCCGGCTGCGGCGGCCTGCTTCTCCTGCGCGGCGGGCGGGCTTCCCCCACCCGTTACCTCCGGCGGACGTACCTCTTCTTCTTCCTCGGGGTTTCCCTTACCGGGTTTCTCCTTCTCGCTTGGCTTCTTTTTTATCTTGGCCTCGGCAGCAGCTGAGCCTTTCTCGCCGGTGATCTCGCCGCCGGCGCGGAGTCGCGGGGGGACGCACGGGAGGGCTCCAGCGGGGCGGGGGGGAGACTCCGGCGGGGGGTGCGCGGAGGGGGCTCCGGCGGGGCGGGGGTGCGCGGAGGGGGGATGCGCGGGGGGCCCCGACGGTGGGAACTCCGGAGGGGCGGGGGTGCGCGGGGGGGGGGGGTGGGGGGCAGCGCGGAGGGGCGGGGGGACGCACGGGAGGACTCCGGCGGGGCGGCTCCGACGGGGGTGGGTGGGGGGGCAGCGCGGAGGGGCGGGGGGACGCACGGGAGGGCTCCGGCGGGGCGGGACTCGGGGGGGGGGGGTGCAGCGCGGAGGGGCGCACGGGAGGGCTCCGGGGGGGACGCGGATGATGATTTCAATACAGGTGGAGACATGTATTGTTTATGATAATTTTTTTAACTATGAATCTTAAAATTAATATTAGTATCCAAACACCTATAAATGAAAAGTATCAATATCAGTTTTAAAACTGATATCAATACAGGTACTCAATACTGTAAACAAACAGGCTGTTAAGTGCCAACTCTTTTTTGCAACGGCTTTTAACCTTTAGACGATAGTTTTCAACCATCGTTATTAACCTTTTTTCTTTCATGTAATATATTTTTATTCATTTTTACTAATTAAGTTACCTACCTCACAATTTTAGAATTATTATGGAGCTCTACTCAATCGATTTAGAATGATCGACTAATATCTTCAAATACAAATACACTGAATTCAACTCCAATAAACTTTCGGTGCATCCAATTCCGATCAAATATATTAATAACAAGTTTCTGATCCGTTAATACCGTCAGGATCTTCTGTGAGATCTGAATCCTCACATGAGAGAGGAAGAAACATAGAGGAACTGAGAGGCCCAGGGCATTGGATTCTCTGAACCGCCTAGCTGTTCTTCTGCATGTCTAATTTTGCGTGCAAGATATAAAAGATCACGTACAGGATGAGAGGACGCTTGAACGAATCAGGTGCGCACGCAGGCTGCCAAGCTAGCTAGCTAGCTAGCTGCCAATAATATTATAATAATTGAGCGCTTCTCTCGCATCCACGTGAGCTGATCTCCTTCCTCTTCGACACCCATATATCGTCACGTACGTCGTAGGAGGGGCGTTTGACCGGCGGCCGAATTAACGAGCCCCTATATATATATATATATATACACGCACCCTTCGCTCGATCATCTCGCACACCTGAGAAATCACTCGATCGCTTTTGTGCTAAGTCTAAGAATAGATCTATTCATGTAAAGGAACACTACAAGAAAATAGGTTATTAGGGACGGCAGTAAGTCGTCTCAAAAAACCGAAAAGCCATCGCAAACGCGTCGCAAATAACGTCGTCGCCAATAATATTAGCGACGGCTACCGTTAAGCCGTCGCTAGTAAGTTTATTGGCGACGGCTTGTAAGCCGTCGCATAAATCATTAATAAGACGACCATTTATTGGGGACGGCTTAAACAGCCGTCACCAATAACCTTACTAGCGACGGCTTAAGCCGTCGCAAATGGTAAGGAGATTAGACGGCGGATGAAGTTATTTGGGACGGGTTAAGCCGTCTTAAATAAGCTTATTGGCGACGGCTCACCAGCCGTCGTCAATAAATTTACTTGCGACGACCACGTAAGCCGTCGCAAATGGTAGGCAGCAACCCCCCGTAGTGGGCTTCCGGAATTTTTTCTCTGGTATTGCGTCGGCTTTTTTTAATATTTGGGACGGCTAAAGCCGTCCCAAATAACGTTATTGGCGACGGCTATAGGAAGTCGTTGCTAATAATAAATTTTTGAAAAAAATAATAATTTGATTGGCCGGATTGGATCAATTATACGATCCAATCCGGAAAATCAATCATTCTTGAAACTTTCAGAAAGACCAAAAATCGGATCTACCAATCCAAAAATTGATTTATATTAATAATTTCGGTGCCGGATTGCTCGTTTCAAACCCGGAACGGACACCGAATTAGGATGAAACAACACATATTCACATACCAAATTGAAATTCACCAAATTTAAATTCATATTCACATACCACATTCAAAATCACATCCATACACAAAATATTTTGATACATATGAATAACATTCATAGAGAGTAAAAAATACATCTGAATCTATTCATCTTCTTCATCTTCATCTTCATCATAATCTTCACTCTCCTCGGCATCCTCGTAGTCCTCGTCGTCATCGCCATTTCTGTCCTCTGTTTATTGAGGCGGAGGATGCCCCGATGTGGATGGCACATCAGAAGTCGGGAACCTTTGAGTCAAGCCTTCTATGATCAGATTGAGGCGATCGAAATTTTCTTGGAATGATTTCTGTTGGTTGTCCAATTGTTGTTTCAATGAAGTTATTTGTTCTTCATAACGTTCATTGATTTCTCCTTGCCTCGCCACCTGATCTCTAAGCTCTCGAACTTCTTGAGTCGAGCTAGAAGCACCTCCGCTTGACTCACCATACCAAGTGTGGCGAGTTTCACCTCGCCCACCACATCGGATCCGTCCTGGTCGATCTCTACCAAATACGGATATGAAAGCTTCCTCCGCGGTGAGTGGAGGCTGCGATACCCCAGCATCCGAGGATTCAGATGCTGGGGGATTCATCAATCCTTGCATATTTTCCTATAAATAATATGAAAAAAAATTTAAAATCCTACCGTGATGAATTGTGGATTATAAAGAAAAATAGGTTATGATAATCAATAATTACCATCATAAGACGACTTTGGTCATTATCCCAAATGACTGCTCCATCGAGTTCTTCATGCGTTTGACTCATCTGGAATACCTCCGGACGAGTTGGAGGTCAACCTTCTTTTCGTACCTGTCCAAAAAATTTAAAAAAAGAGATAAATGTTATTAGAGAATAAGAATCAACTAATATGAAATTTTAAGTTTTGACTACTTACAAAGTCTCTTTCTAACTGGTGTATATTTGTTCTTCCTCTTCTGTATGGCATTGTTAATTGTCGCCTATTACCGGCATTCTTTTCACTCAATGCCTACATATATATATACAAATGAAACAACATTAAAAAAAATACAAATGAAATTACATTTATCTAATTATAAGAGAAAAGAATTTTTTGATTTACTCTAGCTTCATCTTGACTCCATAAATGGCACATATGATGCCATTGTTCCTCGTTGCACTGTGGAGGAATGTTGGCACGAGCTTCCTCATTCGATCGTCCTGTAAAATACTGTAGACAAATATTGTTAACAAAAAATTGGTTATCTCGAAATTACATTCTAAATTATATTTTACTTTTCTTTTCAAATGATTTCTTTGTTTTCTTTGCATATCTCCCATTTGCCTTAATATCTGTGCATCCGATTGTGGATTAAGAAGTTGCTGCATTAATATAAAAAATGATTAAAAAGTTCACCAAAATTTAAATAAGATGAAGCTACTTAAATGTTACCTCTAAATCACGGAATATGGCATCCTTTTTCTCCTGCGGTAGAGCCATGTAATTATGCTCCCACAAATCGCAATGAACTCTGTTCATAACTCCTAAGTACGAGGTAAACTCCTGTCCATGTGATCCAACGCCGGATCCTCCTACTAGAACGATGTTGTAGGACTCATCAAGGCCAAGTGTTCGCACACTGATGGCCTTTGCTGGACCTCTCCCACGTCTAACTGATGTAGCTACTTAAGTATAAATTAAAAATTACAATTAGACAACGAAGATTTTTAAGGAAAACTTTTTACTTGCATATATTCAAATATATACCTGAAGCATGGGAAGATGGACTACTACCATCTGTAGGAGGCGTCGTCGGAACCCGGTGAGAACGAGTCCGAGATGGACTAGGCTCATGGGGTGCCTCCCTAACTGGCTCGGAAACAACACCCTTGGAGGTGGAAGGTCGATCCCTAGATGCCTGAGATTGACCCCGAGGTCCACCGCCCTCAGATGCTCAGATGGTGTAGCAGTCTGAGATGTCCTACGACTTTTGCTGAAAATTCTCTTCATCTATCACATAAAAATATTAGGCAGCAATCCCGGCTTCTAATTGTGGAACTTCGTCTTTTTGACCAATCCGAGGCCGGATTGCCCAATCCGAGGCCCGTTCCGGGTTCCGATTGGGCAATCCGGCTTCGGATTGTGGAACTTAGTCTTTTTTGCCAATCCGAGGCCGGATTGCCCAATCCGAGGCCCGTTCCGGGTTCCGATTGGGCAATCCGGCTTCGGATTGTGGAATTTCGTCTTTTTGGCCAATCCGAGGCCGGATTGCCCAATCCGAGGCCCGTTCCGGGTTCCGATTGGGCAATCCGGCTTCGGATTGTGGAATTTCATCTTTTTGGCCAATCCGAGGCCGGATTGCCCAATCCGAGGCCCGTTCCGGGTTCCGATTGGGCAATCCGGCTTCGGATTGTGGAACTTAGATTTTTTTGCCAATCCGAGGCCGGATTGCCCAATCCGAGGCCCGTTCCGGGTTCCGATTGGGCAATCCGGCTTCGGATTGTGGGACTTAGATTTTTTGGCCAATCCGAGGCCGGATTGCCCAATCCGAGGCCCGTTCCGAGTTCCGATTGGGAAATACGGCATCGGATTGTGGAACTTAGTCTTTTTGGCCAATCCGAGGCCGGATTGCCCAATCCGAGGCCCGTTCAGAGTTCCGATTGGGCAATCCGGCTTCGGATTGTGGAATTTCATCTTTTTGGCCAATCGGAGGCTGGATTGCCCAATCCGAGGCCCGTTCCGGCTTCCGATTGGGCAATCCGGCTTCGGATTGTGGGACATAGATTTTTTGGCCAATCCGAGGCCGGATTGCCCAATCCGAGGCCCGTTCCGGGTTCCGATTGGGAAATCCGGCTTCGGATTGTGGAACTTAGTCTTTTTGGCCAATCCGAGGCCGGATTGCCCAATTCGAGGCCCATTCCGGGTTCCGATTGGGCAATCCGGCTTCGGATTGTGGGACTTAGATTTTTTGGCCAATCCGAGGCCGGATTGCCCAATCCGAGGCCCGTTCCGGGTTTCGATTGGGCAATCCGGCTTCGGATTGTGGAATTTCGTCTTTTTGGCCAATCCGAGGCCGGATTGCCCAATCCAAGGCCCGTTCCGGCTTCTGATTGGGCAATACGGCTTTGGATTGTGGAACTTAGATTTTTTTTGCCAATCCGAGGCCGGATTGCCCAATCCGAGGCCCGTTCCGGCTTCCGATTGGGCAATCCGGCTTCGGATTGTGGAATTTCGTCTTTTTGGCCAATCGGAGGCCGGATTGCCCAATCGGAACCCGGAACGGCTTCCGATTGGGCAATCCGGCTTTGGATTGTGGAACTTAGATTTTTTTGCCAATCCGAGGCCGGATTGCCCAATCCGAGGCCCGTTCCGGCTTCCGATTGGGCAATCTGGCTTCGGATTGTGGAACTTGGAGCTTTAGATTAACTTTCTATTTGTATAGGTTGAGTTTCTTGAAGTTGTACATCTTCGTCAATTACTACAAATGTTATAGGTACGTTAATAAGTTGTTTTTGATACGGTTCGTTTTCATCATCACTCTCATTTCCGGAAATGTTGTAATAGTTACGAGATAGTGATCATACTGGTAACACCCATCCCTTATTAGAGTTATCGTTTACATAAAAAACTTGTTCCACTTGACTTGCTAGTGCAAACGGTTCATCCGTTCCTAATCTTCTCTGTGTGTTTAATGATATAAAACCATATTCGTTAACCTTAAAACCTCGATCCTTATCATGTACATCCCATCATTCACATTCAAAAAGTGTTAAACGGCTATTCCTATCGAACGATATCTCAATTATATCTAATATTCGTCCATAATAACCGTCACAACCAGATTGAAGATGGTCATTTACAAGAACACCACTTAGTTGAGTTGATTTGGTTGAATCGGATTCCAATGTTCAAAATCTAAATCCATTACATATATAACCGTTTAATGACGACGCAAATCTCAACGGACTGAGTGATAAAATCTCCAGCTCCTTGGTATATCTAGAAGAACCTATATTCCTTAACTCTTGAATGTGTGTTCTGAACCACACGAAGAAGTTATCTTCCGTAGTTAATCTATTTTTAAGAGCATCACTATGAGACTGACGAAAATAATCGATGTCATCAACTTGATTTAACACATATGCATGTATTAACTGCTGTTCTCTTTCCGTCAAAATTTTAGGCACACGCCTGCATCTCAATGGGCGACTAATTGGTTTGAATATTGAACTATCATCCGTATCAACATTTTTATCTTTATTATCTTTTCAAAATAGAATACAATCATTTTTACATGCATGAATTTTCTCATAAGCAAGTCTCAATTCCTTAACTAATTTCTTAAGCTCATACCAATTATCGGGAACACATGCCCCATTAGGTAAGACTTCCTTAAATAAAGATAATATCATATCCATACATTTTCTAGTGAGACCATTAATGGACTTAAGTTGAATCAACTTTAATATAAATTTTAATTTAGATACATTTTTAACACCTTCATATAGAGGTGTTTCAGAATCTTTTAATAATTTGGAATATTTAAAATTATCTTCATTGTGTTCTTCCTCATTATGTCGAATAGAAGATTCATTATTTTGAATATCTTGTAACATTTCCATTACCTGATCATCTACATAATTATCTTGTGGTTCATTTAAAATTGTAATGTCCTCATTTATCATATTGACTTCAATTTCACCATGGCATATCCATTTTTGATAATTTAACCATATACCATTGCATATTAGGTGTTCTTTGACAACATTTCTTTTAAAAATAAATGTATTACAACATTTTTTACAAGGACATTGTATTAGATCGTTATGTTGTCCATGTCTAAATTGTATTCTAGAATCATGAAAAGAATAGTTTAAAAAATCTTCGATCCCTTGAATATATCTAGAATCTAATCTATTAGGAATATGCATCCACGATTTGTCTAAGTTACTCATCTTAATTTGTTAAAAGATTGAAATACAATGAAGAAATGTTAATTTAATAAAGAAATCAATATATAACCGAACCTCCACCGAAAGAAGAAACTCTCAAGTGTATATCTCGATTGAAGTTTCCTGAAAAAGAGATAAAATGATCAAAATTAGACTTGTTGTTGAACAATAAATGTTTATACATACCAATTAAATATTTTTATCACAAACGAAGAGTTAGACATGAAAACTAAGAATTCAGATTTGTTATATTAAGTCAAAACAGAAACTAAAAATTATACATTTTTAGCTTTTTTTATTTTCGTATCTCGTCCCCTTTTGAGGACAAAAATAAGAAGGAATGCACACGTTATAATCTTGACTAAATATTAGGTCGATTAGCGAAAATGCCTTAATCAAAATAAATATCTTTTGAACATAAGATAAGATATTATAAATAAACTTAACCGTAGTTGATGCGTTTTAAACTCAAAATAAATATCTTTTGGACCCATCTCTAATAATGATGCAATCAAAGGTTGAGATTTACAAACAAGCTAATAAAACGTCTCTACAATAAAATGTTCAAATGTTACGTTTTAGGTCATTTAATGTAAACATCTAAGAAAAAATTAAGTCATTTTAGGTCATTTAGGTCATTTTAGGTCATTTTAGGTCATTTAATGTAATCATCTAAAAAAATTAAGTTCTAGGTAATTGCATTAAGTTAAATTAAGTGACAACTAAAAGTTTATATTTTCACATTAAGCCCATAAAAAATTTCTCTTAGTTTTCCTTTTAATATCTAACTTTTCAGCAAAATTGCCTATTAAACTTAGTGCTAATCTAATTGAAACTCTATACACCTATCTACCTTTGTTCTATCTTCTAAATAATTAAAGTGATCAAGGTGCTACATAATTGGTTTGAGTAAGTCCTAACATATTAATTTGTTAGGGCTGTTTGGCACATATCTATTGCATATATGCTTTGTGATGTATAGGAAAAAAATTAAACAAAAATTCGTTTGTTGAATATGTATACCTCAAAGGAGGTTCGATTAACCCTAAGTAGGGTTTAAATCCGGCACAAAGGAGGCGGCGGCGGCGGAGCCGGCGACACCCACGGCGGTGGCGGAGGTAGCTCTCCCCTCACGGTGCCCTACGCAGGGAGGGGGCAGAAAAGCCGGCGGCGGCGGCGACGACGGCGGCGACAGCGCCAGCCACGGCGGCCCGACGGCAGAAGCGGCGGCGACCGGCGCCGGCGGCAGGACCAGACGGCGAGCGTGCGCACGAGAGAGAGAGAGCGGGGGGAGTGAGCGGCGAGGGGAAGAAAGGAGGGTGTCGAGGTTTTTTTAAGCCAAACTTATTGGGGACGGCTTAATAAGCCGTCGCCAATAACAGGATAAGTTACATTGGCGACGGCTTCCGCCGTCGCCAACAAAAGTCGACCGTTCAACGGTCAGCTTGGATTAGTGGCGACGGCTTAGGCCGTCGCCACATATATTATTAGCGACGGCGTATCAAGCCGCGCCGTCGCCAGTTTTCCGAGGAAAAAACCCGCACGGGTCCGTTTGCTGGGTATTGCGACGGCTTCAACCATCGCCACAAACATTATTTGTGACGGCTATATTTAGCCGTCGCTATTTACCAATTATTAGCGACGGCGTTAGTTTAGCCGTCGCTTTTATAATTATTGGCGACGGCTTTCCCGTCGCCAATGACCCAGTTTCCTGTAGTGGAAGTTTGAAGGCAGGCGAGATGACAAGTGTTGCATTCCTTTTGCGATTATATATATTCATCCCGTCGAGGGTAAATAGTTCGAGGACGGATGACCTCCGAGCAAGACAACTGATTAACGTTGTCCGTTAGAGAAACCATGTTATCGGCGACGACTTTAGAAAATGGTCCTCGATAAATTTATTGGTGACGGTTGGAATGAGCCTTCGCTACTATATACAACCATCGCCACACTACGTATTAGTGATAGTAGCGGATGCCGCAGGACCAATAAAAAACCTGGGATGGGTTTTTGGAGAAAACAACAGGTTATTAGCAACCGTCGCTAGTGACCCTAGTCAACTGTTGAACGGTCAGTTGTAAGTTGAGATAATTTTAATGGTATTAGTGACGACGGTGTAGAAACTATTGCTAAATTTGACAATATGTTTCTTCTTAATTGTCCAACACTCACTACGGTAGAGCATGGTGGGTCTTATAGCTGTGCGATAAATTTTTTCCTTTCAATTTGAGGAGGATTTTATAATCGCAAAGGATCCCGCCACCTGCCTCCATTTCAGCCAACTCACTTTAACCATATGGCTAACATCTTTGTCACATTCTATATCCATATGTAAGATTGAACCCAGGTATTTAAATTGGGTACTCGGAGCAAGGACATTTGTATACAACATTACTTTGACCTCTTCAACCCTTAGGGTTTCACTAAACCTAAAATGTGTATACTATGTCTTTGCCCTGCTAATTTAAACGCCTTAGCTTCTAACTTTGTTTTCTAACGTTTAAGTTTTCTATTAATATATTATGCAAACTCTCTTATATATCCTTAGTTATTTCATCCATGATAATGATAAAAAGATATAGGCTTAAAGCGGATCCTTGGTGTAGCCCGATTGACACTAGGAAGGTTCCTAACTCCCCCCTAGGAGAAAACCTGGGCAGTCACCTAGTCACACCATCATACATGTCCTGATGATGTTAATAAATCCTTGGGAACCATTTTCTTTCTTAGAACCCACCAAGGAACCTTTCTTGAGACCTGATCATATGCTATTTCAACATCAAGGCAAACCATATGGAGATTTCTCTTCATGTCTATGTATTTCTCTAATAAGGATTTAGTTGTGAAGATGGCCTCTATAGTCGATCTACACAACATGAATCCAAATTAGGTTCCTAAAATCTTAGTACACTCTTGAAGTCTCCTCTCCATGGCCTTCTCCCACAACTTCATAGTTTGGCATATGAGCTTGATACCTCTGCAATTCTCATAATCTTGAACATCCCCTTTCACCTTAAATAGCGAGATGATGATGCTCTTTCTCTATTCATTTGGCGTCCTTCCAAAGATAGCTATTTTATTAAAGAGAAGAGTAAACAACTCAACTCCCCTCTTACCCAAACACTTCCAAACTTCAATCAAGATGTAATTGGGATCACACGCCTTTGAGTTTCCCATTCTTTCTGGTGAGAGGCTCACTTCTAAAGAAGTAAGTTCTTAGAAGGACTCTACCCCTTGCCCTTGTTCCCCTTCCCACTCTACAATACTTTCAGAATATACTTATTGAAGAGTGTTTCAAAGTAATATTTCCACCGATCATGGATGTCCTCGTCCTGAGTTAACACCCTTTTCTCTCTGTATTTAATACATCGAACCTATCCTAGGTCTCGAGATCTCTTCTCCCTCAACCAGTCAGCAAATATCTTTCTCACATTCTTTTGTGACCAATGTGTCATATAACATGTTACATGTTGACTCTCTAGTTCGTCTAACTACCCTTTTTGTCTCGCTCCTACCTCTCCTACATTACTTAAAAGACTCGTCAATGCTACAATTGGACAATTTTTTAAACCACTCTCTCTTGCTCTTCACTACTATCTGCACTTCATCACTTCATCACCATGCATGGTTCCTTCATAGGTTGTCCTCGCCTAGTAGACTCACCCAAAACACTTATTCATGTCGTCTTAATTTTTGATGTCATGCTAACCCTCATTGACTCGGCCTCTCCGTTTAGGTCCCATTCATTAAGCTTGGAGGCCTCATTCATAAACGCCTCATGCTTAATTCTCTTCAGTTCTTGTCATTTGATTCTTGAGACACTCTTTCGTCGCACCATATGGAACTATCCTAGGATCTTAAAAATTCAAGACCAAGAGTTTATGATGGTTGTAAGCGCTTCACTAGGTATGACTTTACAATCCTCACATAGAGCACGGCTTGTTTCTCTAGTAAAGATAAAGTCAATTTAGCTCTTACTCCTTTCATTCTCAAACATTAAAAGGTGGGAGTTTTTCTTGATGAAGTAGATATTCATTAGGGTCAGGTAGTAAGCCACTGCAAACTCTAAAATATTTTTTCCTCTTCGTTTTGCTCCCCATAACCCAAGTCCTCGTGGATGCTATCAAATCCAATATTCCCACCTCTTTGACTTTCACTCATTTCTTTTTGGTTTCCTAAATGCAGACGATATTGATTTGACACCTCTCTAACGTGTCTACCAACTTCAACAATTTACCTATAAGAATACATATATTCCAAGTATCAATACATAACCTTACCTCCGACTTAACTTAACTAAGGTTGGGCTTGCACACACTCCTTATTTGATGGTTATAGGAAGCCAGATTGGCCCCATGCTTCCTAATCCAACACTTTCCCTGCCCTAAAAGATTGCCCCCAACAGAATCCCTACTTTGAGACCCTAGGCGGGTGGGTCTCACCCTAACCCAACCCACATTGCCCCTTACCCTAGAACTTCCTCCTCGCATGGCACAAAAATAAATAAGATTTGAATCCAAGAAAATAGAAATGACATACTTTTATGTTGGTTGTCACCTATCGCAACCCTCTCCTTTTCTCATCTGAGTTTGGGACCAGCCGACAATAACAGGAGAACTAAATATTAAAAGAGTACTAAATATACAACAACTATAAAGTAACTATAGCCATGGGTACCAGTAGGTCAAGCTTAAAATCAAACTTTAGTAATGTGTAAAATTTTCTTTTAACAACAAATGGTGACAACAATTAAATATGTTTCAAGAAATATGCATGAATACGTAAGTTAATCAAGTAACTAAGCTTGTAATTAATTAACTACAAATTTAGTAAACACAATGTAATTTCTAGAAATATAATATCAATACTGATACACTATCATTTATCATTTTTGAAACTTCAAGCAAATGGGCCATAAACTAGTTTGAACTACTTAGATTGTAAATATCTAGACATATTTTACTCTATTCAAGGGATTTTGAAATCTTGATAGCTACCCACCGGAAAATCCGATAAAATTCTCCTTTTACTCTCAACAAATCATTTAAGCTTTGAGATACGTGCATCATATATATACAAGAGGATGAAAGCAAATACCACAACAAGCTAGGGATTAAAAAAAAAACAATTGGATGCATTGGTACCACCACACCGTCATCCTCAAGGACACAGGTGATGAATGAGGATATATTCCCTCTCTCGTTCAATAGTAAGAAAAAAAATAATAAGCAGATAATGGGTGCATAAGGACAATGAATATGCTACATCAAATATAATACACACACATTTGGACTCCATCAATTTGTGTCTACATATGTTAGAGAGAGTATATATTCTCCAAAAAAAATACTAAATTAAATCGACCTTCATATATATATATATATATTGAAAGGAGATGGAAAACATAGCTGGTGGCGGGTCAGTGCACCCCAACAACCCATGCATGCAGCGTTGTCCTCCTACCATCTCCAGCTCACCAATCTCTGTCGTCGTTGGGGCCTCCACCCCCCACAACACAACATGCCCACATGCTTCTATGCCCCCCATAATATCAGCCTCCTTCTATATTATTATTATTATTATTATTATCTCTTTTTTCTCTCCGCCCACCACCTGTTTGTTCATTTGCCCAAACGAAATATGGGTCTTCTCCTCCGCGCTCGGCTTAACGCCTTCTACAAAAAGCCCGGCCTATTTTAGCGCTAGCACCTCCGCCTGCAGGGTCCTCCCCGTTCGGTTCCGGTCCCAGCACCCCCCCCCCCCCCTTCGTCTCTTCGCCGCTCATCTCTTTCATATATATCGCCCCCGCCGGCTGTTCGCCGCTCCTACCCTCGCTGCGCAGATCCCCCGCCCATCGATCTGACCCCGCCGCCCACACACGAACGAAGCTAAGATGAGGGAGATCCTCCACATCCAGGCCGGCCAGTGCGGCAACCAGATCGGGGCCAAGTTCTGGGAGGTGGTCTGCGACGAGCATGGCATCGACACCAAGGGGAACTACACCGGCAATTCCCACCTGCAGCTGGAGAGGGTCAACGTCTACTACAACGAGGCGAGCGGCGGGCGCTACGTCCCCCGGGCGGTCCTGCTGGACCTCGAGCCCGGCACCATGGACGCCCTCCGCACGGGGCCCTACGGCCAGATCTTCCGCCCGGACAACTTCGTCTTCGGCCAGAACGGCGCCGGGAACAACTGGGCCAAGGGGCACTACACCGAGGGCGCCGAGCTGATCGACGCCGTGCTCGACGTCGTCCGCAAGGAAGCAGAGAATTGCGACTGCCTGCAAGGTACGCATAATCAATCGCCGGCGGGAGTCTATCCCCGTCCTTGTGCCCCGCCGCGTAATTAATTCCCCCAATTTCTCTTGATTTCCGCCGGCGGGAATTTATCCGTCTTCTCGTGCCGCCGCTTAATCGCCCAATCGATCTCTCTTGATTTCCGCCCGTCCGTGTTTTTGTGCCGCCGTAATTGGCCAATCAGTCTTCGTTTCCGCCGGCGGGACCAGAGTCTACCCGTGTTCTTGTGCCGCCGTAATGCCCAATCTCTCTTGATTTCCGCCGGCGGGAGCCTAAAATCCGTGTTCTTGTGCCGCCGCAATGGCCCGATCTCTTATGATTTCCGCCGGCGGGAGCCGAAAATCCGTGTTCTCGCGGCGCCGTGATCGCCCAAATCTCCGTGATCCGTCGTGTAGGGTTCCAGGTGTGCCACTCGCTGGGAGGGGGGACGGGATCGGGGATGGGGACGCTGCTGATATCGAAGATCCGGGAGGAGTACCCGGACAGGATGATGCTGACCTTCTCGGTGTTCCCCTCGCCCAAGGTGTCGGACACCGTCGTCGAGCCCTACAACGCCACCCTCTCCGTCCACCAGCTGGTCGAGAACGCCGACGAGTGCATGGTCCTCGACAACGAGGCTCTCTACGAGATCTGCTTCCGCACCCTCAAGCTCACCAACCCCAGCTGTGAGTGTTCTTCCTTCGGCCCTGCTCTTTCTGGCGTCCGATTCGATCCCCAACGGTGTCTACTGTCTTACCTTTATTTCAAGGCTGTGCTAAACAACCGACAACATGCAGATCTAGGCTTCTAAGATATATATTAGACATAGAAAATACTTATTTACCTTTTTATCAGTTTTTATAGTTTGGACGAAATTTCAATTGCCTAGTTTGATGCCCTATTACTTCCATATTGCATCATTTTATTAGATTTTGATATGCGCATAGAATACATTTCCTCTGCCCTGTAGATTAATTGTATATATATATATATGTAGATGGGGCAAAATGCAACAAAAGGTCCACTTTCAGCGATTAAGCCTTTTTGTTTGCTCTAATATTTTTGTGTGTGATTATTATTTACTATTATATTCATATTGTAAAATAGTCACTTGTAAAGATACACTCTAGGTATATATTGGCCTTCTATAATCTGCATATGCATATCTGTACTTGCTCATGCAACAAGATCTGTTTTTAAATGTTTGATCCCCCTAATAAAATCTACGAAATTAGAAATATTGATGGTTGTATATATTTTGGTCTCTTTAAACATTAAGAAAATTATATGCTTGTTTTTATAATTGAATTTCAGCTCAACATATAAATGAAATAGAAATAGCCCTCTGAGGAATTGGTGTGAGAACAAGTACTTTATGGTGATCGAGACAAAAACACCTAATTAAGGCGTACACAGTTGTTTTGAAATCTCTGCATTTTCAGAGAATTAGGAATTATGAGTGAGGAGGCGTTTGATTTAGCTTAACAAAATGTATAAATCTTAATTTAATCTTTAATTAATCTCTCATCACGTGGAATACAAAATCTTAGTTGTCCATCTCTGAAAATAAAAAGAGTTACGAATCGCTTAAAATTAAGTAATATTTAAGAGATTATTGTTGTTGTCGTCGATCGTAGTCAGACATTAATTTTACCAATGGTCTCAGGTCTGAATCTTCTAATTTCTGAGAGATTTTAGCTACCCTAGCTCACTCAGAAGTTAGATATGAATTAAGCAAAAACAAAAAGGGGTATAAGGCTGTCCAATATAATTGAAATTATAGTTTTCAACATGGCACCTGACCTTTGAAATAATAGTTGATCTTTATAAATTTATATTTTATCATGATTGCCAAACCCTTTTTTTTCGTTGACAAGCTTTTTGAAGGATTATAGAGAAAACAGAATATAATCCAGGCAACAAATTAAATACCCAAATAAATGAGCTAACAAAAGATCCAGATAATCACTAGCGAGATAATGGCAATCTCCTTTGCCTCATTGTTCTCTCTTCTCGGAGCCAGATCTCCCAAGAGGGGGAAGAGGATCGGGCGGTACAATGAATTAACGACCAGGATGATGATCTGGCGTTGTCGTCGGCGGCGGTAACAATAAGCTAGGACACCATCAAGTATATATATAAGGAGGATCAAGAAGATGATCTTCATCCATTGTCGGCGGCGGTAACAATCTGGCTAGGTCTCGCCGCAAGGATAAGAAGAAGTGAGGAGGAGCAAGAAGAAGATGATCTTCCGTATACATGTTTTTGTCGGCGGCGGTCACAATTAGGTCGCCGTCTTGCGACGGTGACCCTCTCCCACCACCGTCACGACGGACAAGGCGGTGCCAGCTGCCGACAACAAGAACGAGCCAATCAATCAATACATATAAAAATATATATGGCCTGGGCCCCAGTCGACCGACCGATTAAAAAGACCTGAGTTCTTCGAGCCGTCTCCAAAGGTTGGTGGAGGAGAGTATGTTTCCCATCTAGACATAAAAATTCGTAGGATTCACGAGATAGCTAGCTAGAGATGGGCCGTCTCAATAGTTAAATTGACAATTTAATCACGGTGAACTTCATTTATCTGTATTTTAGACGGAAGATATATATTCTTTTTCGTGAGTTTCTTGAGGTGACCCCGAACTCAAAAATCGCCGCGCGCTCAAATATATATATGCACCAGTAATTAATTTAACTAATTACTTGAATTGGTTGCATTACATATATATATATCTCTCGTAGGGGACGGTGCTGTTGGTCTGATCTGATCTATATCTATATATATATATGGTAATTAATGATCCTGGATGGCGGCGCAGTCGGTGACCTGAACCACCTGATATCGACGACGATGAGCGGGGTGACGTGCTGCCTGCGCTTCCCGGGGCAGCTGAACTCGGACCTGCGGAAGCTGGCGGTGAACCTGATCCCCTTCCCCCGGCTGCACTTCTTCATGGTGGGGTTCGCGCCGCTGACGGCGCGGGGGTCGCAGCAGTACCGGGCGCTGACGATCCCGGAGCTGACCCAGCAGATGTGGGACGCCAAGAACATGATGTGCGCGGCGGACCCGCGGCACGGGCGGTACCTGACGGCGTCGGCCATGTTCCGGGGGAAGATGAGCACCAAGGAGGTGGACGAGCAGATGATCAACGTGCAGAACAAGAACTCGTCCTACTTCGTGGAGTGGATCCCCAACAACGTCAAGTCCAGCGTGTGCGACATCCCCCCCACCGGCCTCTCCATGTCCTCCACCTTCATGGGCAACTCCACCTCCATCCAGGAGATGTTCAAGCGCGTCTCCGAGCAGTTCACCGTCATGTTCCGCCGCAAGGCCTTCCTCCACTGGTACACCGGCGAGGGCATGGACGAGATGGAGTTCACCGAGGCCGAGAGCAACATGAACGACCTCGTCGCCGAGTACCAGCAGTACCAGGACGCCGTCGCCGACGAGGAGGACTACGCCGCCGAGGTCGACGAGGAGAACTAGCTAGCTAGAGTCGTCCTGTGTCTCGTACGTACGTACGTTGATTGATTATATTTCCATCCCCCCTCCTCCTCCTCCTCTCTCTCTCTCTCTATATATATATATCCATCATCTTCCTTCATTCCTTTCCGTCCCCTCGCGCCCGCCCGCCCGCCCAGCTATATATATTATTATTAATATTATTTATGTTGAGGAGTGATCCTGCAGGTCCAGCTGGTCCTTTCGTCCGCCCATCAAATCCATTGCTGCTGCTGCTTCTTCTGTCCATATTTTAGACCGCGAGCTATCGCTTCATATCCATATTTATATATATATATATAAAGACCTGCATGCTCTTGATCTGTATGAATATTCCTTTCAGTATATTTCTAATTTCTTTCTGCATCGATCGTACTCATCTCAATTTTCTTTGCTCTCCGCGCGTACCTACGCCATTATGTTATCCCCTGATTATTGTATCGTGACAATCTTGAAGCAAGCATTCATATGCAGCCGAGGTGCAAGCGAGCCGAGTGGAGTCAGATTAATATGTTGTTGCTGAAGTTTGGTGGGTTGTTTATTTTACTCGAATTTGAGTTTGAGTAAGAAGTCGATTTTTTAATGCACATGGCCGGTTTCTCATCGCTGGAAGAGGTACTAGTTTTGATTCAAATTTGGTCCAAACTTGGTATATATATATGAAGTCGTTTCTGAGACTGCAGCTCCATCTAAACTTATTTGCGAAGAACATCAAATTTAAACCTGTGCTTAATTAGAGTGCTCAATCTAATTTTAAACTCAAATTAAATTTATGTTATTTTATGTTATATATATATATCAGATGACGTCTTGTAACTATTAATACTCGTGCTCGATTGGCACGACCCTGCTCGCGGGGAGCAGGGACGAGGATTCGAATGGGCCGAGACCCGGTCACCCCCCGGGGGGTGGTTTACATGCGGGGACGTTCAATCCCTCGTCTCGCACGGTGCTGCACGGTACTCTGGCCACTTGACTATATCTTGATAAAAAAACTTTTAATTCTCATAATTTAAGTTTTAATTAAAAGTTCGATAGAAAAGTTAATTAAAAATATCTAACTGAGAACTCAATTAATTTAATTTTTTTTAAAATTTATCTGTCTAACATAATGAACTACGCAAGTCAACTTTTATCAAACCAAATTGTGAGCGGAAATTGGTTCCGGCATGTGAGCCCACTTGGACCAATGTGGACTGACCCATGGGATCCCAACATTAAATGAAAATGGATTGGCTTACACTATTGAAGCAAAGATACCGGGTTTTTCTTTCGTTGATTCTGTATATCATCTGTGAACCATTTTGTATTATCTATTAAGAAGAAACAATTAACGTCAGTTAGCAGATTGGATATATAATGACATAGTTTAACAATGATTTTATATAATAAAAAGTAATAAAATAGTTGAGAAAAAAATAAAATATAAAAGATAATCCAAACCATCCTATCTAACTGTCCGGATAACGGATACCACTGGAGGAATATCTATTTTTATACCCATTAAATTATTAAATTATCTATTACCAAAACCAGCTATATATTGAGCTATACTGTAACTTTTTTCTTAGCTTAACTAACAACTCGGATAATAAGATACTTCTCTAACGGAAACATCCTTGTAAACAGAAAAATGACAACATTATAATGAAATAACATATAGTTCACCATGTAAAATACGTCTTGCTGCGGGATAGGGAAAAAAGGACCGAACAAGGTCAAAGCGTAAATTAAATTTTAAAAAATATTACGGTACACTGATTTAAATTAAAATTTAATCTTTTTTTTTGGAAACAAAATTAAAATTTAATCCATCTGTTGTATAAAGTTGAACTTACGCTGTTCTAAGATGAAGTTAGAGGTTGCTCATGATCTCTTGGCACTTCCCAGAAGCGACACGCTTCATCGAAGACATCGTAGCTTTCAATCGCAAGCTTCAACGTCTCTCCGCCGGCGGGCACTTCGCCAAGATTCTTTCGTCTTACCATCTTCTCCGCCTGTCCAACGCCAAGTCCGACAACTTCACCTTTCCCTACGTGCTCAAGGCCTGTGCCGCCGTCGGGGATTCCGGAACCGGCGAAGCCGTCCACGCGCAGATCATCAAGAGTGGGTACGTGCGCCATGTCGTTCCTGCCAATTCGTTGGTCGACATGTATGCTAGAGCGGGGTCTCTCGGTTCCGCACGGAAGATGTTCGACGAAATGCCGCGCAGGAACCACGTTTCCCGGAATTTGTTGATTTCCGCGTACGGCATGAACGGGTTCCCCGAATTGGCCCTGGAGTTCGTTGTCTTGATGAGGCGCGAAGGGGGAGAGTTGGATGCGGTGGGCTTGAAGATTGTGGTGCCCGTGTGTGCTCAGATGGGAGCTCTAAGATTTGGGAAGTCTATTCATACGCATGCTCTGGTGTCTGGTTTATCCTCCAAGACAGATGTGGCTACCGCTTTTCTTGATATGTATGTGAAATGTGGGAGTTTGATTGACGCCCAGCAGGTGTTCGGTGAGCTCCAGAGTAAGGATGTGGTGTCTTGGAATGCGATGATTGGCGGGTTTCTGAAAATGGGACAAGAACATGCGGCACTGAGTTTATTTCGTACCTTACTCGTAGAGGGCATCAAGGCTAGCCGCGCTACAGTTCTCGTGGCATTAAAAGGTTGTACTCAGTTGTCCGCTATTCACCTGGCAACCATCATCCATGGATTTATCTTGAAGGTTGGCTTCATTGAAGATGTCTCTGTGGAAACTCTCATCGTCAATATGTACTCAAAAACTGGAGAACTCAGTTTAGCATGTAGGAAGTTTGCTGAGTCTGCCAAAGAGAGCGTTGCAGCATGGAGTGCTATGATTCATTGCCTTGGCATGCAGGGACTTGGCAGAGCTTCGCTCATGTGTTTCTTCAACATGCTGAAGTGGAATGTTTCCCCTGATGATGTATGTTTACTCATTGTCCTGTCTTCTTGCAGCCATAATGGATTGGTTGTGGAAGGGTGTGGTATCGCACATTACATGGTGAGACACTTCAAGATTCAGTTAAATATGGAGCATTATGCCTGCTTGGTTGATCTTCTTGGAAGAGGAGGATACATAGATAATGTAGATAAATTTATCCATGATATGCCCGTTGATGCAAGTGGTGATGTCTGGGGTGCCTTCCTGGGAGCCTGCAGACGCTACGGTGACTACCAAATGGGAAACATTGTTCTAGATAAATTGGTCAAGGACGGTCATGTAAAAGCTGGATACTACAAGAGTCTAGTGTATACACTAGCTGAAAAGCAAATGTGGAATGATGTCTCTAAGATCAGAATCCTGATAGAGGAGAAGCAGATCCGAGGGGTATCAGGATGTAGTATGATTCATGGAAACTGAAAGCTACTAATAATTGAGTATAGTCTCTACTCGTTCATCAGCAACATGGACTCAGGGAACCAAAAACAGCCATTTGGTCCCTGTAGTGGACATTTTCTTGAATTCTTCTTCAGATGTTTGGAGCGTACTCATTTGTACGTGTACCTAATCACTGCCTTATTTCAAAGGCAAACTTAATGAAGGGGAAATTTTGTATCGATTGTTTTGGGCTCTCTAGTGGTGCAAAAAGGTACTAATTGGATAAGGAGACATTTAGGACCCATTTCAGGATGATTTCTCCAATTAATGTCAATATTACAGTCCATGTTATTTGGTCAAAGATCAAATAGCTGGTACCTCTTTTCATTTGGTTCATTGTCCATTGAATTGTAAAGATTAGCCTATTTATTTTGCTTTAGTGTTTAGATACAGTAAGGTTTTGTGTCACTCAGATTATTAACTGGCAAAAAAGCGAAAATAGGTAAACAAAAATAGCTTTATGAAAATCAGTTTGAGTTTTATGCCTGATGTTTTGCGTGATATATAAATTTGATTTGAACAGTATAGTCAGTCAGGATAAAGGGTGTAGCATTATGATTTCCACATACATCCTGGATTATCATAAATTTTGCAGACAAGACCCTTGAAGCTTGGTAAATGAGTTTCTCGGCACAAACACTTCGACAATTCATCTTTGGAGATCAAAGAGGATGCTTTGTCCCTTTACCTGTGCTACTGCCTACATTTCACTTTGTTTCTGTCTACTTATAGGTGTCACTTTATCAAACACCTGGGATGATATTTTTATCTGATTCTGGCAGCTCCTGCTAAATTAAAGTGGAGCTCGACATGACTGTATCGTCAGAATATTATCCATTTGGCAGCTGAACCCATTTGACTGTCCAGCAGCTGCCTAGTTGACGACGAAGACTACCTGACTTTACCGATATTGACGACCCGCTTGTGGCTAAATGCACTGGTATTCATTTTGTACAATAAGATGTTATTTGGTACGGGGATAACTTGGAGATATATCCGGGTTATTGGATACTGGGCCCACAATCCCCAATAATCCTAGAGACATGACACCTATTCTCGATACTGGATAACCTCTCAACATTGGGCCTTGGTAGAAACATTTCTCTTGCTGGTAATTAGCCGACAAGTGTGTCAGCTGAAAGTAGGATGCCAGTTTGCATTTATAATGGAAATGGAGGAAGCAAAACAAAAAATATTGCATTGCGAGTGGAGGAAGCAAAAGCATAACCATAGGGGCAGTGGGTTATGCTGAAGAAGGTACAACATGTTGCTTGATTTTGACAGATGGAGCAAGATTAATGCTTGATTTTCTAATTATGTCAGCTACCAAGATTCTCATCTTGAGAGGAAAGACAGCTTAGAAAAGGCCCACCTTGGTTGTTGTCGGGCAAAATCATATAGTCGTGGGTGCGGTGGCCTGGCAAATCGAGAGGACTTTGCATGGGCGTGGAGGAAGAAATTCAAATGTTGGTGGGAGAAAATCATGAAATTGTCGATCTTCGAATACTTGGAAACATGCATGGTTAAGTTGAGAGAGAGAGAGAGAGAGAGCTCAATGTCGTCGTCAATACAAAATTAGGACATGTTGAGCCAGTCAGAGCAAATAATAGGGATTATCGTCTTCTCCGATCTTATGGCAAATAAGATCGATCAGAACAGGTCCGATTTTGATCGAGCAAGGGTAGATATCTGGGCCGCTATGATTCAACAAATGTAGGTGAAATATCCATCTGCACCATATATATATATGTGAGATTGATCTAGGCAAATGGTAGCGAATTACCTATTTTTATTCCAAAATCCATCAAGGGTTGAGGTAGAATTTTGATGGGAATATCTATATTTTAATTTTAATTTAAGTATACTTTAATCTAGAGTTAAAATTTATAAGTTTTTAAATACATACTATAGAATTACTAAAAAAACGGTATACGTTATTTATTTTATATATTAATTTTTTACCAAAATACGATCAAATTCTTGGAAGCCGATAAAGCAATCGAACTTGTTAACGTCTGGCGGGCCGGACGTTTCCTCTTCGTTGACGCCCCGTTCCGTCGTTCCGTTTCTTGGTCGAGGAGTCAGCAGCTGCCTAGATTTGACTGTGTACGTGAGCAAACGTGTACGCCATATATTATAATGCTCTACCTCCACTAGAAGTTTCACACTTGTAAGTTGAATACAACCAAATTGTATCACGGGACAAGATGTTTAGAAAGTTGACTAACAGATATTAAAATTTTCGTTGGAGTGTCTGGCGATTGTCACGAGATCCGATGGTCACGTCCAAAGAGTGTGAATATCGTTTAGATCGACGATCTCATAAAAAAGAGGATGACTATGAATAAAATCGGAGAAGACGACGAGATAGAACTAAACAACAACGTAGAAAAAGAGATTAACAAATAATAACAACAACAGAAACCAACGTAGATGAGTCTTACACCACCACTCCAACACACAAAAAAGTAAAACGACGTCTAAACACATATTCAGGCGAAGCACGGAAACTTATTCAGGACAAACTTACGAAAATGAAATTTTGGGGAGAGGAAGAGCTCCTTGGCGAGCGCACGAGGCTTCTTTGTCGAGGGCGTGAGACAGTTCCATGGTGCTCCACGGCTCAGTGGGGATCAGCAGCACTTCCCGCATAAGCTTTCGCAACAAGAGTTTCCGCGGTTGCCTCGAGGTCTTCTACGCGAGGCCTCTACAATTGACCTCTTGGCTTCCACATTGAGGGCTTCCGCCAGTGAGACTTCTGCAGCAATGACGACACTTCGGTGTTGATTTCGCCATTAGGGTTTCGGAGCAAGGACTTATCCGCTATTGAGCTTCTAGCTTCCGTTTTGAGGCTTCTGTCGGAAGGGACTTCCACAACGGTGAGACTACTTCTGCGGTGAATATATTGTGAGGGCTCCAAAGCAACGGTTTGTGTTACATCGTAGATATAGATTGCAGAATCAACCGATTTAGATCGAGATTGGCTGATGCTTAGATCGGATCAACTTTAGTCGGCCGATTCGATTCCGGATGGAACCAGCAATATTCTAGACCCAAATTGTGGCTGGATCGGTAGGAATCAACATGATCGCCTGGGATCGATCCGATCTAGCTGGATCGGACCGTGGATCGCTCAACCCACTAAAGTTGGATGGGAAGGATCCCTACGCAAGGAGACTGATCCCTCGGGGGAAGAGAGAAGAGAAAGATGAGAGGGAGGCGAGGGGGGAGAGAGAATGGTGGCTTTGTGGTGCGTGGCAAATGAGGTAGTCGTGTATCGATGTTTTTACACTCGTCCCTTCGTTTCGTTGTCGACAAGATAGCGACAACGCATAACAAAAATTCATGATCGATTAGAATGATCTTGGAGTGTTAATCTATCAACGACGTGCTAACAATGAATTTATTTTATCCGAACGTATATTAATATCTATTTAAAATACAATTATTTTAAATGTATGTATAAAATAATAATCGATCGTCTTATTTTCGGTTTGGGATTCAACCGACCATTTAGCTCGGTTCGATCTGTGATTAAGTTCCTTCTTGATCTTCGAAAAATGCATACCAATCAAACAGTACCACCGTCTACGTACTCCCCTGCATGCCGAGGTATTGTATGTGGGAAGTTGGTTCCATCCTTAAACGTGGAGCTGGAAGCAACGACGATGATCCTTTTCTCGTTGAAATGGGGAGCCGTACGCCGTCGTCAAGACCATCGAGAGGAGGGCCGTGGAGTGGAATCCTCACGTCTCTTCCGGCCTTCCACGGAGTTGTACAGATTACACCTACGTACGTATACTTGCGACCGACGTTACTAATGATAAAAAATCATATTAAAATAAAAAGTGAGCTAACTCATTTCAAAATACAATATTTTACAACTACTCAAAGAACTGAGAAAACCCTCGTGTGTGTGTGTATATATATAAGTAATTAAAACAAGAATCACTGTTTCAAAACACCCTATTTCCCAGTGAACCAAACGATTTAAAAAAGAAACTATAAAATAAAGCATGTGTTGTATATTATATTTTAAATAATTTTACAAACAAACAAATAAACAGACTCCAAAGGAAAATGACACGGAAAGCGCAAGAACATGTGGTTTCGTATGCGATTGGTTTGCCTGTAGATGATATCGCCGACGCCTTTGCCTGTTGGTTACAAGTCTGACCTTTGCATTGCACCCTAGCGGCTGCTCTCTCTCTCTCTCTCTCTCTCTCTCTCTATATATATATATATATAAACATCCCCCATTGCAACACAAGAGAGAGAGAGAGAGAGAGATGGCCCTGCCGGTTTCGTCAGTATTCAGGGAGGGGAAGCTGAGCGTGAGGAGCTACGAGACGGATGCTGCGGCTGCCCCGCCGAAGCCTCTGCTGATCGTCACGCCGGCGGATGAAGCGGGCAGCTACCCGGTGATCCTCTTCCTCCACGGCTTCGCCATGGCGAACAAGTACTACCGGCAGCTCCTGGAGCACATCTCCTCCCACGGCTACATCACCGTCGCACCGCAGGTCGCAATCTGATCACATGGATGGAGCTGTCTTCATCTCCAACTCTCTGCGTGCATGCCGTACCATACCCATATTCACCACCGGGTTGGGCCCGAGTGGGGCGACCCAGTTGGATTTTCGCTCAATCAGCCCGGTGGCGAGGCCCAACTCAGTGGCCAGCCCAAAGGGCGTCGCGTCGTGCGACCCCACTAGCCGATGGGGTGGGTAGATCGGCCTACCCGGTTGCCAATAATATCAGAGTGCGACTCCTCTCAAGTGACCACATGAGAAGAGCCTCTCTGAGGAGACAATGATTTGATACTCCTCAAATTATTGTCCTATCGTTGTCCCCTCAACCTTTTTGTGAGAGGGGCTGAGGAACTCTACCTAAGAGAGCCACCTAAGCGGAGCCGCACTCGTAGTATCATATCTTTTTTTTTTCTTTGGGAAGATTTTATCCCTCGGATCTTTATTGATAGTAAAACAATATTTTGATATTTTCCTAGTAGTCCATATATGATAACTATAAAAGATCATTTACATCTTATTCTAAAATGATTATACGAAGTAGTGATTACTATAATTAATACATACACATGTTTAATATTTCGTATTATTTTTAAATATCATGGTAAAATACATACAATATATTTAGTAACAATATAATATAATATTTAAATAAAATATTTTTAATCGTATTTTATATAATTTTTAAATTTTTTACATTTTAAAATAATAATAATACATCTGAGGATCAAGTTACGATCCGATCTAACTGTATCAAACTTGGAGCCCATACTCATCTCTCGCGCTGGCCATGCTCCACGGGGTGTTTTTTTTTTTAAATAAGACGGTTTTTTCTTAGAATTATAAGGGTAAAAATAATTTATCTGAAGCGTATACTTGGGTGAAAATAAGTCCCACTTAAGAACAAAATGTGATAGTAAGACTCTTTGAGTCGATTTTAACATTAATGCAGTCTAACACTTTCGTTACATCTAAGAGACGTTGACTGAGTTTGCTCTCAAAATTGAGCTTTTTAAAATTTTATGATGTTTGAATCAGTTCGCAACACACTTGATTCTTTCGACTCAAAAGAACTCTAAAAAAAACAGAGAGAGAAACACAAGACATGAATAAAGACCACACAAAGAACATGGTATTTGTGGCAATTCTTTTTGATCATTAATTGGATGGCACCAATCAAACATATATAGACTTCCACTATCCCACCCACACCGGTTGGAGGATGTCTCAACCTCGTTAAGAGGTTGTTTGGTACGAGATTAATTTGGGGATAAATCTGATTTATCTCGAAAATTTAGGAGATAAATTAAATTTATCTTTAAAAAATTTTGATGCCAAACAGAAAGTGATCACAACTTCCACACACAGAGATCACAGCTTCCCTTTTACACAGGCCGTAACAAGTTTAGCGAGCAATAAAAACAGGAATATAAATTAATTATATAATCCTCCACACACGGAGATCGCTTCTCTTTACACCCATCTTCTCAATAATAATGATAATAATAATAATAAACTCAATAAAGATACAGAACCAGAGATTTGAGAATGGTAAAAAAATATTATGTCGAGTGTATACCGTAATCTAGTTTTGTTCGTAAAATATCTAATTGTCATGTAAAATCTATATTTTTATATTTGATATCCAAGATAGATTTTTCTGTAGTGCAGCTCTCCTCGGGTGGAGCCCCTCAGTTAGAGGGGTTGAGGTGACAAAGATGGGAAAGTAATTTGATACTCATTTTTTCGACGCATAATATATGTTTAGAATATTTTTTAAGTATTTTAAAAAATAAAAATTATAATTAATTAAGTAGGTCGACTGAGAAAATCAGCAAATATGTGATCTAACCATAACCGCGTGTCGCCTTCACTCCAGTTCCCCATCCTTTCGCTCCCCACTTCCGCCGGCGACGTGGCGGCGGCGGCCGAAGTGACCGACTGGTTGTCCACCGGGCTGCAGGCGGCGCTGCCCCGGGGCATCCAAGCCAACCTCCTCAAGCTCGCCCTCGCCGGCCACAGCAAGGGCGGCCACACGGCCTTCGCCCTCGCCCTGAAGAAAGACGCCGAAACCACCCTCGGCTTCTCCGTCCTGCTGGGAATCGACCCCGTCGCCGGGAGCGAAGGTCCCTTCGGGGCGAAGGCCGAGATCTCGCCCCGAATCCTGACCGACGAGCCCAACTCTTTCGACCTCGACATCCCGGTGCTCGTCGTCGGAACGGGCCTCGGGGAGGAGAGGGCGGCGGCGCTGCTGCCGGCGTGCGCCCCCGCGGGGCTCAACCACGCGGAGTTCTTCAGGGAGTGCCGGCCGCCGAGCAGCTACTTCGTGGTGAAGGACTACGGCCACATGGACGTGCTGGACGACGACGCCCCGGCGCTGGTTCGGATCGCCTGCAAGGGCGGCGAGGTCCCGGGCAGGGGGCTCATGAGGAGGACCGTCGGCGGGCTCGTCGTCGCCTTCCTGGAGGCGTACTTGGGGGGCGACAGGAGCCACCTCGACGCGGTCGTCCGCAGTCCGGGAGTAGCGCCGGCGGCTCTCGACCCAGTCGGAGAGAAAGGAGAAGATGCAAGCATGGTTCCTCTGTCGCGGTTATGAGCTAGCCCCCTTCGTGGACGTTCCCCAGTAAAGAGCTCGATCCCCTCGGGTGGGGGTGGCTGGCTGGCTGGACGATGGATTTCTCTCAACCCCTTCACGACACAACCTGAGCTACTCTGCATTTTTTTAACATATAATTTATATCTAATGTGATATCGAAGCTTCCAAATGGAGTACCCAACTTTCAACAGCATCTTCCAACAGAAGAGCAAAAAAAAAAAAAAAAAAATTGAAGAGAGCCACGTCGGCAGCATCTCCACTGGACCACAGCTAGCTGCAGTCCCGTGAAGAGAACTCCGCGCGAGCAAAAAAAGAAGAAGAAGAAAAAGAAACAGATCCTGCGCAACTGAAGACAGAGCCGCAGCCAGTCACCCAAGGCGGCAGCAGCGCGCAGCTCCCTCTCTCGGGCTTCCTCCTTCCAACAAATTAAGGCTGCAGCGGACCTCTCCTCCCCCGCTGCTGAAGCCGCACCAAGAAAAGACTCATCTGGCCTTCGCCGAACAGCATTTCAAAGGGAAGGACTTAGATTGACAATAAAAAAAACTTAAGAAAAGAACAAACTCTCAGTTGAAAAGTAAATAAAGATTCACTAATCTAATTAAACAAATCGAGATTAGTTGGGAGGTCGCGCACACCTCTATGTCTCGACCAAACTTAAGAGAATTATAATTTTCAGACTATTTGAGAGGCCGCGCACATCTCTACGTCCTTAAGTCTAACACATAACAATAAAGTAAGAAAATAAAAAAAATCACTCAAATCTAAATAAGAATCCACAAATTTAATCAAACAAATCAAGACTAGTTGGGAGGTTACGCATGCCTCTAAGTCTCGACCGAACTTAAGAGAACTATAATTTATGTACTAGTTGGGAGGCCACACACGCCTTTACGTCCTTAAGACCGGCATACAAAGGTCATTAAAAGACCCCAATGCCGCGTCATTCTATTGAAGGTATAAGTCCATTAAGTTATGGGATGACACTGTATGATCAACGTACAAATGTGCTGCTGAACCATAGATTAATGAGATGTTAACCTATGGGTGGTCCCCATGTGCCTATCCAAGGCCAGGATTCGATCAACTCAAACCAATGAAAAGGATTTTTGCCCGCCGCTTGATGTATCCTATCTCAAATCAGCGAGGACGATTCCATGACATCTATCAAAGACTTAATAGATTCTATCTCAATCAAATCCATCGGGGTGGTGGTCCCACATATTGTACTTTGTACTCATATTTCTTCAAAAAAAAATATAGATTCAAAATCCAAACTCGGTGTTTGTCTCAAAGTGGAAAATTCTATGGATTTGATGGCGTGCAAACATAAATCACTAAAAAAGGGAAAAAGAATATTACAATTCATAAAAATGTTAACCAAAAGAAGAATATACGAAATATACAGCTTGAACCAAAAAGCACTAAAAATCAAATCTCCTACAACATATTTAAAACAAGAGAAATCAAAATCACTTAAATAAATTGTTAAATCTTCAAAGAGACTTTCAGAACAAATAGTTTTTTTAATAAACATTAAGCAATCCGAAAATAGTCTTAAACCCTTAACCGGATCAAACTTTCGTAAGAAAAAAAGCAAATTCCAAATGAATTCAGAGTAACCAAATCATTCAAATCAAAACATTAATTCAGAAATTAAAATTGGTTGTCAAATGAACTTTGATTAATTCAAATTAAAGTCTTGAACAATAAAAATATACATAATTCAAGTAAACATGCAATCTGGAAGTTCCGAAAACTGAAAATTCCAATCAAATTTAAATCAAACTCTTAAATCAGAAAGATCAACAAGTTTCAACTCACTAAATCTCAAAACAGATGTCAAACCCAATATCTGAAACCTGAATCTTCGTAACAATCAAATCCCCAAATCAAAACATTCTCAAACAAATCCATTTCCAATAAATTCAAATCAATTTTAACTAATCAAACTCAAATCAAGTTCGACTCAAATTAAATCAAATCAAATTCAGAACGCATTAAGTGTTTGTATTCCGTCAAGTTCATGGGACTGTTGTTCCTATGTGTATGATATTTTTTGTGGATGCATGTTCTTCTATTTTCGTGGATTGCTATGGCCGATAATCAAGGGTATTCGAGTACTCTCGATATAATTAACGTCGGATCTTCGCACCATCCGACATAGAGAGATCAAAATAAATTTCAAAGAACCTAACAACCTCAACATATAATTTTATACATACCATAGTTAGTACTTTATGGGATATCACTTATTTTTCTAAGAAGTCAATGCCAAGGTCAAATCAAATGCAAATCAAAAATCAAAATGGAAAATGAATTGCCAAAATTTTAAATGTTATTTCTGAGGTTACATGGCCAACACAGCCATGGACGATTTGGAGAGAAATGAACAAGCATATATTTCTTTAGCATTTCAAGAACCTAATGGGGTGTTTGGTTGCATGATAATTGAGGTTTTTATTTTAATTTTTAAAAATTGTAAGAAAACTTGTTAAAAGAGGTGTTTGACAACCGTGACAATTTTATGTTTTGAAAGTGATTTTCTTCTTAAACAAAAAAAGAGGGTCTCACCTCTTTCTTTTTTCTTGTGGTCCCCCACTTTATTTGGTCATGTACGGTGGTTACTCTTTTTTGTAATCACATCCCTCCAAACATGATTATTTTATGTCATGAGTTGGTTTACTTTTTATTTTAATACAATTTTTTATCATGAAAGTGTACAAAAAATTATCATGCAACCAAACACCCCATAAGTTCTATCTTCTTCTTAGCTTGTAATTGTGTCGAAGAGTGGTTTTTTGCTCGTTATAGCTACTCCCGGACAATGCTCTCTTCTCCAGATTTTGGTTTGGAGGGATTTTTTTTAGATAGTTTCTTTTCTCTACTGGCTTAGTAGAGAGCCCCCACACTTTTTTATTTTTCAGAAATAAAGGATCCCGGCTATGCTTTGGTGGAAGCTTGTGCTCCCGGCTGTGCTATGGTCCGTTTGGTGTATAGGGAATGTTCATATTTTCGAAGAGCGGTTTGAGAATCCAAAGTTGATCATAAATATTTTGTCTGCATATGTAACGGATTGATCTTCGGCTTATATTGGGAGTTCTCGGGCCGCGGCTAGATTCAGGGGATTGTCCTCGGTGATGACACTCTTTTTCTTGTAATTTTGTTTTTGATTTTCTTTTTAACCTTTCGACCATCTCGGTAGCCTGTAGGTTCTTTTTTCTTCTTCTTCTTTTTGGCCATTTTGTTTCACCTTTTCTGTGTACTCTTTTATATGTTATCGATAGAAAACTTGGTCTTTGGACCAAGGAGGGTAGGGTCGGGGTCGCGACCGGGTCGCGGGACCCCCAGGCCGACCCGGTCGCGACCCTATTTTTTAAATATTTTTTTTTGAAAAATTCAAAAAAATAAGAAAAATGCGAAAAAAAATCTGAAAAAATACAGAAAGATTGGATAAATTAAATGACATGATTTAAATGAATAATGCATCAATTTTATTCCAACATGACGTGTTGTACACTTTGTAGGTAGTTGATGTACTCTCCCCATGTCATTTGGGTTGAGTACAAAGCTTGATACATGTACACATCAGACCATTGACCCATCATTCGGCCGGTATGTCTATAGAAGTCTTCCTCGGCGAATGATCTTCGACTTGCTTCCATCCCTCGTGAGAGTTCATCTTTTTAAAAAACATTTAAGTATCAAGGCTACTTAATTATCCTTTAAAATAGAATAATGAACAACGTTTATGAGTAACACCTCCCATACCTTCGTACTCTTCGTCTCCAAAAATATCCGGCCTCTCTTGTCCGGTTCCGTAAATGTGTACGGATCGTCTCCCCGGTTGTTGCAATTCTTCTCGGACGGTCTCCTTATGTCTTTTGCTAGTTCCCTTCGTTTGCTCCATCGCTTGTAGGTGCCTACGAAATTGAGCTCTGACCTCCGGCAGAGTCCGTGTGCAAGGAAGAACATTTCCCTTCATGCCTGCAAGATGAAATTTTAAACGATAAATACCACCGAATATTACTTTGTCGCAATATTTACATTGCACTTTTCTCTCCGCCATGAAGATCAAATTGCAATGCAACCAAGCCGGATCACTCCGGGTCGCGCCGGTAGTTTGGGTTGTTTGGCTTGGAGAAGACATTTTTTAAGTAAATAATTAATTAAGTAAGTAATTAATTATTTAAATAGCTAATAACCTTAATTAGTGACTACTAATGTAAGTATATTTTTATTTATATAAATTGAATGATTAACTAAATATAGGATTAAGTAAATAATTAATATTCCTTACTACTAATGATGTGTTAAGTAACTACTAAACTAAATATCTAACTAATCTTCTAGCTAACTAACTATGCAAGTAAGCAAATAAGTATTAAAAAGAATAAACTACTTAACCCACTAATCAATAGAACTAATATTAAATAAATATACTAAATGAACTAATGAAATGTTTGATGAAATAATTAAGTAAATGAGAAAAAAAATTTGAGCAATGAGAGCAATGAGAGCACAAATGAGAGGTTGAGAGTGAGAGTGGGGGGTGGGCGTAAGGAGAGCCCCTTGGGGGCTTTAAATAGCCCCCAAGGAGCTGAATGGGGGCTGCGCCCCCAGACCGTTGGCAACGGTCTTGAGACCGTTGCCAACGGTCCGGCAACGGTCACATGACCGTTGCCGGAGCCGAGTCGCGCGACCCGGCCGGGTCGACTCTCGCGACCCGGCCACGACTCCGCGACCCGGCCGGGGGAGTCGCCCCGACCGGGTCGCGACCGAGCCGGTCGGGCCTAAACCCGACCGGGTCGGGGCCGGGTCGCGACCCAGCATACCATGCTTTGGACCTTCCTCGGAAAGCAATGAAAAGATCATGGCAATCGCCACCTTCAGGAAAAAAAAAAAACTGATCAAAACAGTTTACCGACCGACCCACTGGCCATGCCTGTGGTTTAATCCTCTGGTTCTGTATTTCATTTTTATCTAAATTGTCATGTTCGGTTGCTTGGTGTATGCATGGTTTGTCCCATTTATAGCATATCATTTTATGGAGCATATAGTAGGTGTTTACGCATGTGTTTATCTTACCATTTCAGGTCGTTTTAAGATGTTTATAGGTGCTGGTTGGTGTGTCTATAGGTGTTGGTTGGCGGTTTAAAATGCGTGGATTAAGTCAAATATTTATTATATTGACTAGTCTATACTTATATAATTGAGTGTAGGTCTGGGTACTTGTTTAATTAACATCTAGGGCCTTTTAGCTATCCGATTTGGCGGATGATGGGGTGTCTACTGAGTCGTCGTACTCATCCCAATCATTTTAACAATTTTTCAGGTAATTAGAGTAACGCAGTGGAAGCGTGGTGGATCGATTCTCGAGAAGACAATTAGATGACCTTTATGTCATAGATTGGTATATGTTTTATTTGATTGAATTATTAGCATGATATATTAGAAGGAATCTTGGGAATTGTGATATTAGTCTCATTTGTTCCAAATCGATATATTTTTAGGGGTTATTTCCCCTGGTTACGTCGTCGGATTATGTTCCGCTGTGCAGGATTAAATCCGGGGCGTGACATGATTTCAAACCAACTTCATCCGATCCTTCATGTCAAAATACTTGTCAATTTATGGGTGAGAGTTACCCCCGTCTTTGATAGACTTACGGGCATTTCTCTCATTTTTTTTGTCAGCATATAATCAGCTTAGCAGCATTTTCATCATACACGGCCTCATATAACTTGATGGTAAGACATTGGGGTTCTTTATAGACTTTTGTATATCTACCTTAAAAAGGACGTAGAGGCGGATGGTTAGTCGACTCCCCAACTAGTCTGAGTTTTGATTTCTTTTAAGTTAAGTCAAGACGTAGGAGTGGATGGTTAGTCGACTCCCCAACTAATCCGGATTGTCAGATTAAAAGATGATTTTTTATTTAGTTTATATGAATTATTTGTTTTAAAATTTTTTTGTTGAAGAGCCCTGTTTGGGCATTGTTCAGCTGAAGGGGCCATCGGGTGCTCTACGGCCCAGCCTTGCGCGGACCTTGCTCGGCCGTGCGGTTCTTCTCCTCCTTTTTTTCACTTTTTCTTTTGAGTGGGCCCCACGGTGCTTTTCCACCGTGGACCAAAGTTGGAGGACATTATTTCCCCCAACAGTGTTCCTCCCCGACGGCGTTCTCCTTGAGAGCGGATCACCTCAGTTCCCAAGTGGAGGGAGCTCCCGCAGTCCTCAATGGCGTGAGAACACCTGGTGTCGCAGAAAACGAAGTGTTAGTGCGCTTTAAAGATGACATGATGTCCTTTCAACTTCCCCAGAACTCGCTACTGAGCCTAGTTTAACCTATTACTAAGACTTTAAGGACTTACTACCGAGACCTGTTAGGCTATTACCGAGGCTTTATTAACCTGCTACCAAGCCATGAGGACCCACTACTGACCCCCTATCAACTCGCTACCGAACTACTGAGACTTCAAAAATCCACTACCGATCCTCTACTACCCCACTACCGAGCCTAGTTTAACTTGCTACCGAAACCCGTTACAGTTGCTACCGTCCGCCTATCAACTTGCTACCGAGTTACCGAGGCTCCAAGTAGACCTATCAATGGATCGCTATTGGGTCGGATGTTTCAGGATCCAAATCCGGATCCAATAAGAAAAATTCAAATCCAATAATAGACCATATAACTTGATGGATTTTGGATCTAAACCCGGATCCGGATCCAAAATTATTTTCGGACCCGGATCCACCTATTAGGAAACTATTGCAATGCAAAAACATTCGTTACGTACGAAACATCCAACAAGCACGTTCAGCGGTCCTGATCTACGAGGAACCTAGTCGACGGCAACAGAGAATGAGGCGAGGAGAAGCTGAATTCAGCGGCATGACGAGGTATCTCGATCACCAGGGCGCCGTCCACTTTGTCGGGAGAGAACGAAGACAGCGGAGCTGCGTCGACGGTTGGGGCAGAAGCGCTGGCTTTCAACTGGGTCCCTATATGGATTGGACAATCCTCAAGTATGTTGCCGGTCGCCGCCACCGGATCTAAGAAGCCGGGCTGCTGTGTGAGCTTGTGAGGCAGAGAGGAAACAATCGGGTCCGACTGTCTCACAAGCTAGCTAGGAACAGAGTCCTCTGTTACCATGCAATGTAGAGGTCGCCACTCCCCAGTCGCTGGTCGCCCCAAGAGGAACCCTAGGCTTGTATAGGTCGCCGGTCGTCGCCGCGGTAGCTGAGAAGCTGGAGAGCACGAATGGGCCGCAAGAGGAGAACCCCGGTGTGCCGGAAGGCGCATGAGGCACCTTGGGCACTAGGCGCAGCGCAAGATGGTCGCTATCGCTGGTCGCCGCCGCGGGAGCTGAGAAGCCGCGCTGTCGAGTGAGCCTGTGAGGCAGAGAGAGAACAATCGGGTCCGGCCGCCCCGATAGGGTTTTCGTATGCACCCCGAAAAGTTTGCTTCGAGTCTCCAGGAAATCAAGCATATCCTGAACCGTCAACAAGTATCAATAGGCCAAATTAAATTTTGGATTCAGGCTGCATATTGGATACTCCATATCCGTTTACAGGTCTAACTCCAAGACCCACTACTGAACTACCGAGGCTCCAATGACCCACTACCGACCCTCTATAAATGCACTATCGAGCCTAGTTTAACTTGCTACCGAGACCCGTTACAGTTGCTATCGACCGTCTATCAACTCGCTACCGAGTTACCGAGACTCCAAGACCCACTATTGAACTACCGAGGCTCTAAAGACTCACTACCGACCATCTATTAACTCACTATCGAGCGACGTCACATCTACTTTACGCCCTCTTTAAAGTGCACTGACGCTTCGTTTTCTGCGACACTAGATGTCTTCACGCTATTAAGGACTACGGGAGCTCCCTACACCCGGGGACTGAGGTGATCCGCTCTCCGTTCTCCTTCGGCCACCTCCCGGACACGGCGAAAGTGGAAGCCAGCCAACTCCTTCTGACTAGGGGTGTTCATGGTTTGGTTTGGTTTAGTTTCTACGTATTTTTTCTCAAACCAAACCGAACCAAACTATCTCCCAAACCAAATCGAACCGAACCAAATTAATTCGGTTTAGTTTGGTTTGGTCCGGTTCAAATCATATTTTATTAAGGTAGAGTAAATATGTCAATATATAATTTTATTTTATTTGTTTTAAATCACATTCTATTAAAATTTAGTGTATTTGTTTATACATTTCATTATTTTCTCTTAAAAACTCTTCAAACAAGTTTATTTTTATAAGAAAAGACACATTAATATTGTATTATATATAACTTAAAATAAAATATTTAATTTAATTCGGGTTATTCGGTTTAGCAGTTTGGTTTGATTTGAAGGGCTCTATAAATCAAATCAAATCGATCGATAGTTCAAATCAAATCGAATCGAACCAAACTCCTGATTTGGTTTGATTTTTCGAGTTGAACCGAGTAGTGAACAGCCCTACTTCCGACGGCCTGTTTGGAGGGGATGACGGTTACGGTGCTCCCGAACTGAAGAGGAGACGGCTTCGGCGGTGCAGCCGGGAGAAACACAGGCTCGCGGCGTCTCTTGGAGGAAGATCCGGTGGCTTACGGCGCAACCGGGAGGAAGGCGGCAGGCTTCGACATGATCCTCTGCTACGGTCAAGGGGTGAGGCAACTTTGGCACTCCCAACGGGAAAGATAGCTTATCCCGCTAGTTCTCAACGGCGGCGAGAAGAAGAAGACGTTCCGCGGCTCTGGTAACTCCTCAAATCTCCTCCCGCTCAATGCTCCTCTCTCTCTGCTTCTCTTGCCGATCCCCCGATACGCTAGTCCTGGCCGAACTTATATAGGACCCGGCCAGCCTGCCCCTTCCCGCCGTTGAGTCTCCTTCCGGAAATAGACGTCCGGCTTCGAAACGGAACCGGACAGGTCTGGATACTCGGATTTGATGTGCTTCGGAGAGTCTTATGTAATATCCATTATATTATACTCCTTCGCATATCTCTTGGTTTCTCCCCCGGACCCGGCCTCCCTCTCTCTCTCACGCGCAGCGATCCCCCCCTCCCGGTTTTGCCTTGGCCGCCCAGGTCCTCCTGCCGCGCAGCGCGCCGCAGCCCTGCCGCCCCCCCTCCGCCCTCGACCCCCCTCTCGTTCTGCCTCTGTCACGCAGCGCCCAGCACCCCCCCCCCGGGCGCCCAGTCCCCCACCCTCTCTGCGCGCCCCTGTGCGCCGAGCCGCATCCTAGTCGCCCTCCCCCTCCCCGGATTTCTCTCTCTCTCTCTCACAGACCCCCCCCATCGGGTTCTGCCTACGCGAACCCCCCCCCCTTTGTTCGTAGCTGCAGCGCCGAGGCGCCGTCGACCCCCCCCTCCGACTGCCCGCGCAACCTCGTGCGCAGCTGCGGCCCGCAGCTGTCTTCCCACCCCCGGCGCGTGAAGGAGCGCTGACCAGCGCTCAGCCGCGCAGCCACGGCTCCCCCCCAGCCGCGCAACCCTCACTGCAGCTCGCCCCTCCTCTGTCATCGCGTTGTCCAGTGCTGTTCACCTGCGCATGCGTGCGCATCCGCCCCCCCCTCGGACCCCTGCCTCCCCTCTGTGCGCCGCCTCCTCTCGCGTGCGCCAGCAAGTGCCGCCGCACCTCCCATGCGTCCAGGTCGCTACAGTAAGCAAGATTTGCCATTTTCCTATTTTATTTTTCACTCCCTCGTATCCTCCTTATCTTTATACATTTGTTTGCTTGCAGCTAGCATCGATTGAGGGAGAAAATCTTTGTTTGCCGGTCCAAGTTTTGTATTAGCTCCGGATCAATTTGTCGATGCTTTTCCGGCAAGGATCGCGGGATCGGAATCGGAATCGGGATCGGTGGGTACCGATCCGATCCGGATCGGATCGGATCGATCCGATTCCGACCGATCTTCCGGAAGAACTTTCGATCCGGAATCGCTCCGGATCGGTTCTTCAAAGGTGCTAAAATATTAAAAAAAAATCAAAATAACATGCTAGATCGGATTCCGATCCGATCTAGCATGTTTTGGGGTGATTTCGGGCCCAAAAGTGGCCCGAAATCGGCGCCACGGCGGCAAGCTGCCGCCGTGACATCTTCCCCGCCCTATCGGGCGGGGAAGACGACCTTACCGGGTCCAGGATCCGGTGACTTAAGTCACCGGGTCCAGGATCCGGTGACTTAAGTCACCGGATCCTGGCCTTAAAGTCACCGGATCCTGGCCTTACCGGGTCTCGTCTTCCCCGCCCGATAGGGCGGGGAAGAGGGCTGCCGCGGCGGGATGGCCGCCGCGGCAGCCTGTGGGTCGATTCCGGCGAGGGAATCGCCGGAATCGATCCGGAATCGACCGAATCGGTCGATTCCGGCACCGATTCCACCTACAAACATCGATCCGGACCAATCTTTGGTCCGGATCGGTAGTTCCGCCGGGAATCGGATCGGAGGGGTCTGATCCGATCCAAGAATCGGCCGATCCCGATCCGGATCGGCCGATTCTGCAATCCATGCTTTCCGGTAGGCATCCCGGACATGTCTATTATCATTAAATTTCTATTGAAAATATTATCATGACTTGTAGATAATAATTAAATTCATAGATGGGTGATTTTAGAAGAGTGGTGTTGCCTTTAGTTGTCTATCTTGATTAATTTAGCATGTGTTGCAAGTCAATTAGTGTTGATTGCATAATTAGCTCTATCATAGTTAATTGATTATATTCTTGTACGATATGTGGTAAACTTCATTTATTAATTTGTTAACCCTTTAAATTATTGTTAGATCAATCAATTCTTTATTTTAGATAATGTTTAAAGTTGTGAACTAACCCAATTACATAGAGTTTGGATCAATTATTTAAATCTGAATTTTCATGTAACACCACCAAAATCTTTCATATTGTGGTTATTTTAGGGGTCTAAGCCATGATGGCACATCATCCATGAGTATGTATAGAATGTCATTTTGTTTAACCATGATAGAAAGAGTGCTAGAAGTATAGGTGTCTATTATCATATTTTTGTGTGTCTCTTTGCTTAGATCATGAGAATGCATGGTTCATTAGTTGTTTATTGGCTATCATGGTAGCATGTCTTCATCTTGAATAAGTTAGTTGTCATTGCAAAACAGATTGCATATTTGTATGAGATCGATCATGGCATTGTATGAGGTGTGTTGTGATGCATGTGTGCATTAAAGATATTTGATGAGACCGAGCTATACTAGACTGGTAGTCGTGTCCGTGGGCAGCGGAGCTTATAACCGTCTGGTGCATCTTCCGATCCCAGATCCCGCGGGTTATCCTAAGTGCCACCCCTGCCTAGGTGCACTACGGGATTTAGCTTAGCTATACAATTACTTCTATATATGGTAGATCTAGTCATAGTTCGTTGAGATCGCAAGACGACGCTTTCCTTGCGAAAAATGAAAATGTTGATATTTCATGTAGTGGATAGAGGCATTGTAGAGTGGTATCGGTGTTAGTATTTATGTTGTGTTCATTAGTTCATTTAAGCATACATGTTTTGTATGATATGCATGGTAAGTCCTTTAGTTGGTGTTGCATTGCATAACCTCTTCATCTTTTTAGATATAATTGTGAGAAACCCTCTTTGGTCCTAGTGGTTGGTAGGTTATGATTTTATGTCTTAAAAATTGTGGAATGCCAAATTGTATATATATATTGTTTAGTTTTATATGGTATGTACCAAGTGCAGGTTGGGTACTTATAACTTATCATGTTAGGGCCTTTGGCTAACCAATTTGGTGGATGATGGGATGTCTACTGAGTCGTTATGACTCACTTCAATCCGTTATTATATTTTCAGGAAATCAAGTTTAGCACAGCAGAAGCTTGGTGGTATGGACTCCAATGAATGATTTGAGCAGTTATTGTACAATTTAGACCGGTATATGATTGCTTAGATAGAAATTTTATTACGTGATTTTAGATGAGTGGATAGTGTTAGAATTATGAACTGGGACCTCTGTCTTCGAGTTTTTTTTTTTTCAAACCGATGTGTTTATAGGGGTTGTTTCCCCGGTTATGTCGCCGGATTGTTTTCCGTTGTGCAGGTTGAAATACGGGTCGTGACATCTTCCCTCCTGCGCAGGATTTCTATCATCGGAAGACTTCTATTTCATACGGGATCCGATTGGGGATTGATGTCGACACCAACACCTGCCATTTCAGCTCCTCACGGCCTCGCTCCCTTTCCGAAAACCTGCTAGCTCCATACGGGAGCAGTCTCACGGGACTTCTTCTTGTAGTAGAGTCCGGCAAGGTCTAGGAAACGATCAGAAATCAATTCTGCCACCGAGACTTCCATTTTTTTACAGCCCCGTTCCATTTCCGAAAACCTGCTAACTTTCTCAGCTGGCCCTGTATACACCATTAGGTGTCCTGGACCGACATATGTTCCGGATACACAACTCTGCCTTTTCTTCACCGGATCATAGAGGTTGTATTTTATGCTTGAGTTCTCTAATTTTCTAGAATTATGTAGGAACTTATTCGAGCTGAATTTATTTTATTCTTTTATTCGAGATTGATGCCATGATATTTTATTTTCAAAACTTAGGTGTCAACAGAACTGAACCTAACCGTTATTTATTTTTGCTTCAGTTTACTATCAGTTTGGGACTTTGGGGTCATAGTGGATTGGTTCCGTCTGATTTCCGTTACCTTATCAGTTCAGTTCATTTTGTTGCAAATGGCTCTGAACTGGACGGTGAACACTCCTAAATCCAGCAGGGTGTACCATCTCTGTCATGCCTCACATGCGTATATCTATATGCACATATATAGGTGGACATATATGCTCCAGGAAACAGGAATTAAGTCACATCTGATTTCCGGGCTATTAAATTTTATTTTTGATTTTTTTTCTCCGACCAATTCGAGACTATCTGGAAGCGTAGATGTTGTTCCTTGAATCCAGCCTTCACCGGTTTCTAACATTTTGTGCATTGGATTGGATGTTTGTCATATGAAATTGCATTTGTTCTTTTTTATATTGATGTGATCTTGCTAAAAGCACTTGTTTCTTTAACCTTAGTCAATTGGGGAACAACACCAACATGATTGTCTTACCAGAGAAAAGAAAGAATAAGAGGAAGGTTTCTTGCAAGGTATACAGAACTGTTAACTTGCTTTCCTTCTTTGCAGGATTTTCTGGTATCTTGTCTTGGTTCCAGTACTTTTATCATTTGTGTTTTTGTTTTTCATTTTATCTCATTTTAATACATGATTATTTTTATTTATGTTTTTCAATGGGTGGCTTTATGTACTGTGCAGACCTCAAAACAGAATAAAACCAAACCACAGATGTCCCAAAATAAAAGCAAACAGAGAAAGTTAAAGCAGCTAGAGGTACAGTTCTTAAGAGCTGTAGAGGTTTCTGAATATAGACTGTTGAACTTTTTTTTTTCATTTTTTTCTCTGTCAGGAGGAAAAAAGAAGGAAGACCTTGGAATCTGAAAGCATCAATTTTCTGAAGTATGTTGAGTTTTGGCTACTGCTCTGATCCCTTTTTTCGTTCATCAGGACACTGTCTATATTGATATAAACACGTCTATTGGATGCTTTTTACAAACGTTTTTTTTATCTTGACAACTATATTTGTTTATAAATTCTTGAGATTTCTTGTTCCCACTTCTTATTTCACAAACACAAATTTTCTCTAGGAAGTACAAGATAGCTGATGAGGCATATTCTCTTTTACAATCCTCGAGAACCATTGGCCAGGTTTGTGCTTCTGAAATAGTGTTTTATATTGTTAGTAGTGGAGGTTATTTTCAAATTTCTTTTTTTTGGATGCTGCAGGTTGAGACAGCCAGGGAAAAGCGTAATCGAGTTGCACAGTTCTCTAAAACTGGTTTGGAAGTACCTGAAGACATCAAACCTTTTAAGAAGCAGAAAAATAATGATGTTGATAAAGTCATGATGGAATTTTACCTAGATAACAGCAAACTTGAGCACTCCTATGGCCATAGTTTTTCAGAAGAAACAGAAGTAAAGGATTGCATCCCTCTTGTTCAATTTTTCAGTACAGATGATAGTATAGTACACTGATGCATAAAAGTCCTCACAATAAAATATTTAATAAGTTGTCAGTTTTAGAATTTTTTAGCTGTGTAACTGAAACGTGTGCATTTCAGCTTCTGGGAGCATCTGCTTTTATTTCTAACCACAATAGAAGGGATGCAACTAACTGCAAGGTGCATGTGGCACCCTTCTCTTCTCATTCCCCTTCTATTTTAACGTGAATTGTGCTGTAAAAATCTACTAGTTTGTAAAGAGATAATGTATGCCAAAAGATAGTAGATAATGCAATGGAGGCTGTACTGCAAGGGTTTAACCCATTATGCACATACAGGGGTTAGCGTAGCGGAATGGTTGTCTGCCAGATCCAAGATACCTAGGTGCCAGTCACCCTCGAGTCACTTTAACTATAAAGTTCTAGTTATACTTCATGAATTGGCCATGTGACTCATGTTCTGATTCTTTTGGCTGATCTAAAGTAGCACACGTTCTTTGTTGTCATTTTTTGGTATTCTCTTTGATGAACAAATGAAATTTTAGACTTGTTATTTTATTTATAGTTTCTCACTTCCTTTAGAACTAACAATAAATCAAAATTTTCTCTGTATTATTGATTCATAAAGCCAGCATTAGCTGCCATGAATTTTAAGACTAACAATAAATCAAAACGTCTCGGATAACATAGATTGAGATACAAATGCAAAGTGGTGTTCCTTATTCAGAAGAGATTTGATGGAGGAAATATGTGAGTTCTCCAATGTGTTGTCGTTATTTGAAGATTGCAGATGTGTTGAGAACATGGAAGATGCGTTTTTATGGTTGTCGTGAAACAAAAAATATATTAAAAGTTAAATCCATGGAATTCTGGGTCGCGACCCGGGCCCAACCCGACCTGACCGGTTGGGTCTTGCTGGGTCGTGGAGTTGCGTGACCCAGCCTGCAGACCGTTGAAATCGTTGCCAACGGTAGGGGAGCTGAGCCCCCCCTTCCAGCTCATTGGGGGCTATTTAAAGCCCCCAAGGGGCTCTCCTTCCTCCTCACCTCTTGCTCTCTTTGTTCTCAAATTTTACTCAAAACATTGTACTATTTTTTTCTTGATTTACTTAATTATTTTATTAACTATTTCATTAGTTCATTAAGTATACTTACTTAATACTTGCTTCATTCATTGGTTACTCAATTAGTTCATTCTTTTTAATACTTATTTACTTAAATAGTTAGTTAGTTAGATATTTAGTTTAGTATTTATTTAAGTAGATAATTAGTTGGAGGACAATACCACGATGCCTCCAACTATATATATGATTCATCTCAAAACTTTTGGTTCTCTACATATGGATAAGAGCATTATGGAATGAATTATGTGGAGTCATCATACATTTTGATCCAATCGACCTATGGGCTATGGCTACGATAGCTATGGTGACTTCTTTAGATCAAGTCTTATGATGATTTCCTGAGAGACTGACGAATATGATCGTCATGTATACATGTATCAAGCTTTGTACTCAACCCAAATGATATGGGGAGAGTACATAAACTGCCTACAAAATGTAAAACATGTCACATTAGAATGAGGTTGATGAATTATTTGTTTAAATCATGTCATTTATTTTTTGACATTTTTTCTATATTTTTTGGGTTTTTTTTGCATTTTCCTTGATTTTTTTTATTTTTTGAAAAAAATAATAAAAAAGGGGTTGCGACTTGGTCGGACCAGGTCGGTTTGGGGGCCGACCGACCCGGTCGCGACCCTTGACCCCTCTCTCCTTGGTTAAGTTTACTATGTGCAAGTTAATTGCGGGAGGTGTGGTAGTCCAGTGGCACCATGCATTGTGAGCATCCATCAACCAATCAAAATCAAAATTTTATTTTGGAAGATTGCAAGACAAAAGCTCCTTACCAGAGGTTACAAGATGATTTTCCTCCTGATATCCACATCCTGTGTGTTTTGTGGTTATATGGAAGAGACGGTGGATCACTTGTTCATTAATTTTGCAGTTATCAATTCACTATGGAGAACTATGTTCAAAAGATGAAGGATCTAATGGAGGGAACCGGACAATACTATATCCTTTCTGCTTGAATGGTACTGTTCGAATCCTTGGGCGTTAGACGCTTTAGCATGGAAATTGACACTTCCGACAATGTTGTGGGCCATTTGGCGTACCATAAATAGAAGAATGCTTGAAGACCTTTTCAAGCACCCTAAACGGGTCCTTTATTTGATGGTATGCTATGTTAGAGGCTGGATGATAGCTCGATGATAGCTCACTCTGGCTTGTATATGGGGGGAGAGCGTTTTGAAGGGAAATTATCTATTCTTGGGGACTTCTTTATGTAATGAGGGAAGGGGAGCATCTATCTTCTTGATAGATGAGTCATCTCTCTGTCTTCTTTTTTGTTTCTTTCTTCTCTTGCCTTCTCTTTCATATCTAGTTTGCTGTTTGTATCCTCTTTCGTTTTAATAAGGCAGTGACTTTGTGCCATTTTTAAAAAGGAGGTCTAGTTGCTTAGTTTCTTTTCATTTATCTATGTTAAACTTGTCGTACTACTCTTCTTTAAGTAATGAAATGCAGCTTGTACTTAGGGTTGTACACGGTTCGGTCTGGTTTCAGTCTGATTTTTTTTTTGAAACTGAAACCAAACCAAAATTTGATCCGAACTGGTTTGACTAAATCTCAAACTGATAATAAACCAAACCGAGCAGTTTGGTTCGGTTTGGTTTAAACCATTTGGGCATTCGGTGCATCAACCTTTTATTATATATATAAAATAATTAAAATTTAAATAAGTTAGTTTATATTTAAATAAACTAAACTTGTTAACAAACAGATTAGTATTTAAACTGAACTATTTGATTTGAATTGAATGGCCTTAACCTAAAGCTCTGAAGGTCCTTTTATAAAAAAAATCCCCTCTTCCTTCAAAAAGGGACATAAGCAGGACTAAAGTTGGTACTGCCACTTGCCAGAAGTCAGAAGTCAGAAGTCAATGGGCATGGTACTGCCACTTGCCAGCCTGCCAAAAAGCCAGGGTGAGGCAGTGCAGCTGGACCTGCCGCATACAGGGTGCCAGTCCAGTCCACTGTCCAGTGGCAGTGCAGCTGGACCTGTAGTGTACAGGGTGCCAGTCCAGTGATAGCTGAAGGGCCCAGCATTGCACAGGGGCCGGACCATAGTTAGTACTTAGTAGAATATGAGTTGGGTATAATACAGTAAAAAATACTTCTGGGTATAATTCATTTATGAATTTTAAGAAGACGGTCAAATATTCGGTCAAACATTCAGATATTTCAAAATGCTCCTGTTCTCACTCATGATCATGTGGTGGCACTGGTGGACTGGAATCTCAATAGGCTGAGGTATATAGACTGCAGTTTGGGCGGCAGCTGCTCCAGCAGCTTATGCAGTGTTTGGGGGGATGCACAATGGCAGACCTTTCGAAGGGTATTATTTCACACATATCAAGCATGTTCTCAGGTCAGTCATTCTCCATCTTCGCTGGTTGGTGGTGGCGGGAACACTTCTGATACACAGGAGGTGCTATGTTTGCTATACGGGTGAATAAAATTCTTCCTGTTAATGATCCTTTTGCTTTCACCTTTTCTGGTCGGTGTGGGGTAGGGGGACTGTCGTGTTCCCTCCAGTTGTCCTCTATCATCTTGATGGTGTCCTGTTTCTGTTTTCTTGCTTTTTCTTTTTTATTCATATCCTATAATTGTTTATTTCAGTAATTATAGGTTTGTGGCTTGGTTTCAAGCTACCTTCAAAAGAATGCATTATAGAAACTTTAGGATAGTTGAGAAGAAAGTTGGAGGAAGGATGTTTGTGCTATGTAGAAAATTAAATTGAAATATTTGATAGAAGAAAGTATTTTTCCCAACGGCAGCAAGATCAAGCACTTTGACAGGTCTTATTAGCTAATTCAAGAAGAGGTGGAGATAAAGTACCGGCACTCTTGTTTGGAAGTTGATTTTTTGATGTTTGATACACTCCGAAGACATGGGGGTTATTAGAAAATCATGGTTTATAAGGCAAGAGTGCTTGTTAAATATTAAAGAGATGTGTTCTTTGACAAGACTTTTATTGTGTGGATATTGATGCCACCCAAGACATTGGTAGATGTTAATGGAAATGTCAAGAAGTTTGCATGTTCTGTGGGTAAAGCAGCTGGTCTCAGTATTTTTCAGTGTGTTATTGACATATATTTTGCATCCCAATTAAAGAGATGTAACTTTTAATTGCCACTGTTGTAATTTTAAGCCGTGTGGAAATGGTACCAATAAATTAGATGCTTTGGATCTATTACAGCAAAAGTGGAAAAATATCAAGTGAATATTTTTTTTTGAAAAGGCTGTTGTTAACCCTAACAATTTTCTTGCGAGATGAGTGGGAAAAAGGAAGAGAAGCAGTTTGGAGGGACAATAGAACAACATGGTCCACACCAGGATTCCTTGGGTGCCAAACCATGCACACCAAGTTATTATTTTTTACTGCCTTTTGAAAATTGTGTTGACTGCCAGCCAAGTTGTTTTTCACTGTTGTACAAGTTACATTTTGTTTGGATAATTAGAGAAAATCGATAAAACTAAAGACATTAAATTGCTTAAAATAAAGTATATATTTTTAATTTTTAAAATTTTTGCCACCGTTATCTAATTAAGGTGTTGTGGATGAATTATCGAAGAATATACGATATGATATTACCATTGTGCATTATGTTATTGCATTGAAAGATCAAAGATGAGACATATGGAGTTAATAGAAAGTTGGAATTTTGGAGAAACATGTCTAAGAGTTTAAGTAGAATTAAGGAGTTTCTTTTTTGGGTATACAGTTTAACATAAGTCTAAAGAAGGAAGAATTATAAGAGGTTCAGAAGCTGCTCAATAACCAACATTTGTATCTTGAATTACTCATTGCAGACAGGGATTTCAGATGAGGTGTAAGGATTGCCGTCTCGGATCTCGGCTTCGTCTCGGGGAGGTGAAAGAGAAGAGATCTCGGAAAAATCTCGAGAGATCAGATCTTGGATTCTTGGATCAAAATGTATATACGTATGAAACATAACATAATATCTTATAAAGATAGGAGTACATCAATGAATTTATATGAAAATATATAACACATTTATACATCAACTGTGTGAATGAACAATTACAAAGCATTCTCAATATCAAAAAGATGATCTTTGTGTTTCTAAAAGATTAAAAGTTGTATACAATCTTATTTAAATACTAATATGGTATTAAACTTGTAACACATTTTTTATGTGATAGTATAAGTGATAGTGAGATATATTAATGTGTTTACACTATCATAAATGGGGGGGGGGGTGCAGAGTAGTCGCGGGGGTCAAGGGGGCAATGCCCCTTGTGGGGGGTATCAGGGGGGCAAAGCCCCTCGAGAATTTTTTTTTTCGGACCAGGCTACATGGGGTGAGATCTCGGCGATCTCGTTTCTCGGCCCCCTTAGCGAGACCAAGATCTTGCGAGATCTCACCGAGATCTCGGTGAGATGGCATTCCATGACGAGGTAGTCTGCATTTGGAATATAAATGAGGTTTTCTTTGTAAAGTCTGTTTTAACTTTCTTGTGGCCATGTGGCAAGATGGACAGGTAAGCAGCTTTGGAATAGGGCTATTACTTATTAAAATTCAGATGTTCTTGTGGAAAATCACATGGAAAAACTTCCGACCAATAATACTTTTGATGGCAGAATTGGAGGAAAGGTTGCTGTTTTGCGGTAAGATCAAGACCATATCTTTCTTAAATGTGGCAACACCACGTGGTGTGGGAGGTAATTAGTAAAGTAATAGGTATATCTTTATATGGATTTTATGATGTTATTAAATCAGATAACTTTGGAAGCGATCAATGGAAAAGTGGGAATAGCCTATATAGGATATATGATTTTACTGGCAGTTCTGTGGAATTTTTTCATGCTTGGAACAAGAGGATTTTTCTTGAGAAGTTATTTCAATGTTGACATTTTCAAACAGATTAATTCTTGGCTGGCTGCAGGCTGCTGATAAGACGGGAGTGCCTAACAGTTTGTTTTTACTGAAATAAAGAGGTTATTCTGCAACAGCTTTTTACCATAGCTGGTAAATCCATAATGATGATTGGTTTTATTGGACTGGTTGATTGCTGCAGTGGCGGATGGTTCCTCTTGCAAACCTGCTACATCAAAATCTTCACAAGTGGAAGAAGCCTTTTTCATTAATTATAATGTCGAGTAATTGCTTTTTGTTTTGTCATATCCTTTCTATGGGAATTCGAAAGAGTTCTGATTTTCTGCTTTTGTCCTTGTACTTCTAATGGGGACACTAGGCAATGGCCTCGATTCAGGCAGGTTTATGGACGTCGAAGAAAATCGTTGGGTCCCATCTGGCTAGGGAGCATGGTTATTTGATTTCATTGATTTATTATTTGAGTCATTTACATTTTTTTTTTGGTTTACTAGGACGTCCTTAGAATTTTAGGCGTCCTGGGGTCTTCCTGCATATTTTGATTACTTTTGGGTATACATGTAAATAGTGATGTTCCCGGTCCTATAAGAAGGACCCGAGACCTCCGTTTTGCGTATGATGGATGAATGAAAAGTAAACCTTTATTTTTCCCGTTGGGTTGTCCCTTCTCCCGAGGTTTCCTTTCTCTCGAAGCTTTTCTCCTTTTCAGGTCATCCCGGCGGCAGGCGAGGGTCACTCATTCTCTTTCCCTTGGTCCGGTCGAAACCCTATCGGCCGCCTCCGACGCCATCCCCCTTCCCGCGGAGGTGAGCTCTGCCTCCGACGCTCTTCTCCTTCCTCAACAGAGTTCCCCCTGATGCGGGGCTAGCGCAGGTTCCCCTCAGCACTAGTTCCTCTCTCCCGACGGCGATCTCTCCATCGACAGTGACTCTGGTCTTCCTCCCGAAGACAGTCCCGACGGAGCCTCGCCCCGGTTCCCCTCTTCCAACGCCGTCTTCTTCTCCCGATGGTCGTGTTCCCTTCTCCGCCTGTTCCGAGGTGCGCATCTGTTGGAGGCTGAACAGAGCCGTCCTAGGCAGCCGAGAGGAAGGAGCCGTCCTCCCCTTCTTCTTCCCGTTGTTGCCGGACTTGGATCCTCTTCGGCGTCTACCGTACGCGTCCTCTAATAACTAAAGACTACCTTCTTTCCGAGGCACAACCAATGACGAGGTATTCCAACTCTCTCTTCACTCGGTTGAGGACTCCGTCCACAGATCCTCTCCTTTGCTGAAGCAATCTGAACGGAGACTCCATACTCTGGTCCGATCCACTGTGGCTTCGACCTCAGCTCGTTTTCCCGCATGGAATGGTCTTCTTAGGCCGTGGTTGGTCTGTTCCGAGGTTTTCTAGTTCCGCTCTTTGAGGGCTCTGCTGGGAAGATCAATATGCAGCCGGTTCTTGCCATATACTGGTCGTCCTCATCGTTTTATGTTGCGGTTTGTCTGGGGTCCTTGCTATAGACTGGTCCCACTCCAGTCCCGATCGGTTGCTGTCTGTTCATTGCTCCCTCTTCTTCCGGATTTGGATTCTGGTTCGTGTATATTCTTCGGGGTTCCGAGGCTGGTCCTCTTCCAGCCGGTTCGAGGAGACGATGACAGTGTTCCTCCTGATTTTCCCTCCTCTCGGGTGACGTCGATGTTCCTTTGATGTTGCTGAATACTGGTCCTAATCCAGTCGACGGCCGTTTCTTTCTCCGGGTTCTTCTGGTCTGAGATAGGCGTCACTATTGTTGCCTCGGAGGTCCAAGACTGGTCCGTCCACACTCCAGTCTGAGTTGGAATTCGGTTTGACATTCGGGGGTTGCTGTTCGTTGTGGTTATACTGTCTGGTCGGAGCCTACAGAAAAATTGGCAGCCCACAGTCGGTCTGCCTACAGTACTTGAACGGAAAATGATGAGGACCTCCTCTTGGCTATCACCTTGGTAGCCCTCTGGTTGCCGGTATTTGCAGTCCATAGAACCTATGGGTAATGATACGAGAGAGTCCCCGATTCCATAATTCGGGAAGATTCTTCCCACTGTTCCCGATTCTCGACAGCATTCAGAAGATTTTGATAAGGGCGGATGCTACACTTTCTCGGTCAACCTGAAGATAGGCGTCCCCCCACACTATCACTGTTGTAGACCCTTTACCACCCTGCGAGGTGTGGGTCACCATTTTATGATCTTGTACTTATTTGGTATATGATTGTAGCTAAAGGGGGGGATACCTATTTCTCGGCCGAAGACAGTCTTCCCCACACCCAGTTGTGGAGGTACTTTCTGAAAACTCCTCCTTGCATGGTTTAATTTCCTGTTCAGCTATTATCTTGTCGTGATGCCATGCCAAGTGCGAAGTAGGTCCTAGCTTTTTCTTTTTTTTTCTTTGTTGCTGTTGGTCTTGGCGAGGTATATTTGAGAGAACCACCCCTCCAGATGAACTAAAATCTGATTCGTTAGTTGTAGGACCGATTTCAAAATCTAATTCAGATTTTCAAAACGGCGTTCTCCCTTTTTCTCATCCCCCTTCTGATTCAGTAAAAGAGAAAGCAATTCTAGGTAACAATTTCTTGGCTAGATAACTCTAAAATTGGAACCCTAGAGCCGGATTAAGGGAGTCAGATTCGTATTACTGCGTATTGCTAGTTAAGTCCGAGTCTGTCCCCCATCAATCTTGGTATCAGAGCATAGGTTAGCTCATTCTGGTTCTAGGGATAAGTCTCAAGTTGCATTCATATTTTCTCAGTTTCTGCATGACCACCATGAGAGGTACTACCTACCAATCCCATCCAATGTCTGGTTCCACTAGCTACCCCTCTGATTTAATGACCCAGATGGCTGATAGGTTTGGTGCCATAGAGGGTATGATCAGGGAGATGAGAGACCAATTAGAACAGTCCATAAACCATCTCACTGATCGGGTTGTCAGCCTTGAGGATAGATTACCACAGTTTCAGGAAGAAAGGCGTATAGAACCACCACGATTTCAGCCTGATCCCAGAAATTTTCAGGCTCCCCGTAGACAACCTGGCCCAAATGACCATCATCACCAGCGTGATGATCGACGTCCCCCCTATCAACCTCATTTTGATTATGAGGATCATCATAGAAATGGGAATGGTAGGGACAACCAGGAAGCTGAAGAGAGAGCTATGAGGAATGTCAGGGTAGATGTCCCAAACTTTGAAGGTTCTAGAGACCCTAAGATCTACATTGACTGGGAAGGTGCCATGGAGCACTATTTTGAGTGGTATGACTTATCAGAGGCTAGGAAGGTTCGTTTTGCAAAGATGAAGTTACTTGGGCAGGCCAAGCTTCATTGGAACACTGTTGAGAACCTTCTTAGAGAGAGACAACAGGAACTCATCCAAAATTGGGAATAAATGAAAGTAAAACTCATGGAGAAATACCTGCCTTCTTCTTTCAGACATAGGCTGGTTGACAAATGGCAAAAGATTACCCAAGGAAATAGGTCTGTGCAACTCTACATCGATGAATTTGATGACTATTTCCTCCGATGTGGGATTAGGGAGGAAGAGTTAGCCACCCTCTCTAGGTTTAGGAAAGGGCTAAGACCTGAGTATCAGAGAGAGCTATATAGGCAGGGCGTTCCAAGTTTAGAACATGCCTATGAAGTGGTTCCAGACTATGAACATTTTGAAAACCTCTCTGAATTACCTCCAAAATAGAGGTTTCTTCAACCATCAGCTGACTTCAGGAACCATGTGTCTAGACATGATTTTAAGGGTTAAAATCCTGTTATGACTCAAACCCCTCAGCAGAATGTCGCAAGGGAAGCTCTTCTACCTCTACCTCCCACCAAACCTCTTACCCCACCCATTAGGAGAGATGATAAAGGAAAGCAACCTATGGTTGCTGAACCCAACCTCAGTCGAGTCCATTGCTATGGGTGTGGTAAAACAGGGCATTACAAGTCTCATTGCCCAAACAGGGCCCTTTGCCTTGAAGAGCAACCTGAAGAGAGTCCTAATCAGGCTGTTGAGGACATTGTCTATGAGGTAGACCCTAACCTAGTGGAAGAGTTCCAAGAAGAGGGGAATCTTGAGACACCACCAGATGAAACCAATGTGGCAGTTGTTAGGTGCACCCTCACCCAAAACATCCCCTGTGATGATTGGAGGCGAACCTCTATATTCTACACATTCCTGAGGACTAAGGGAAAGGTCTGTAAGCTCATTATAGACAGTGGGAGCTGTGTCAATGCCATATCTACCTCATCTGTTCAGAAGTTAGGCCTTGATCCCATTGACCATCCTAGCCCATACAAGGTGTCATGGGTAGACTCTACCTCGATTCCGATTCAATCCCGGTGTTTGGTCCCCATTAGCTTTCCTCCTTACTCCGAGCAGATTTGGTGTGATATCATTCCTATGGAAGTAGGGAGTATCATCTTAGGTAGACCTTGGCTCTTTGATAGGGATGCCACCCTTCTAGGCCGAACCAATAGCTGTGAATTTTTTCATGGTGGGAAGAGAATCATCTTACACCCTGTCAATCCCTTCTTGAAGGAAAAACCCTCCCAGAAGTTCAAACCTGAAACCCCTAAGGTGTCCAACCTTCCTCATAACCCAAACCAGAAACTTGAAACACCTTCACCCATCAACAAACCTCTGGGATCCAACACTCCTAGCAGCCAAAGTTCATCTCTAAACTTAGCTATTTCTCATTGTCTTCACATTTCTAGTCAACATGAGTTTGAGATTGAGAGTAGGAACCAAGCCATATTTGCTGTAGTGGCCAAGGAAGTAGGAAGTGAGGATAGGAGGGACAAAGGGCCAGTTGACCCGGACATCTCAAAACTCTTGAAAGAATTTCAAGATGTTTTCCCTGAGGAACTACCACCTGAACTTCCTCCTACGAGGGACGTTCAGCATGCAATCGACTTGGTACCAGGCTCCACTTTGCCCAACCTTCCCCATTATAGGATGGACCCAAAGGCTCATGAGGAGTTAAAGAAGCAGGTTGAAGAGTTGCTTGACAAAGGCTACATCAGAGAGAGTCTTAGCCCGTGTGCAGTGCCAGCTTTACTTACTCCCAAGAAGGATGGGAGTTGGAGAATGTGTGTAGACAGTCGAGCCATAAATAGGATAACCATCAAGTATCGTTTTCCTATCCCAAGACTTAATGACATGTTTGACATGCTGGCCGGGGCTGTAGTCTTTTCAAAAATTGACCTCAAAAGTGGGTACCATCCATAGATTGCAGAATCGGCGGAATCGGTCCGATTCCGACCGATTCCGGAATCGGATCGGTGATTCCTGGCGGAAGGACCGATTCCGGGAATAATTTCGCGGAATCGCCTGGAATTGGTGGGAATCGATTCCGACCGATTCCTTGTGGAATCGGTCGATCCGACCGATTCCTTCGGAAGACCGGTTGAACCGGCCCGGTTCGATTCTGGACCGGGAATCGAACCGATTCCAGCCCTAAAAGGGCCGGAATCGACCGCCGCGGCGGTAGGGCTCGATTCCGGCGATTTTGTGGCGATTCCAGCATCGATCCGGCGATCCAGGCGTCGATCCGAGCTGCCAGCACCGATTACAGAAGGATTCCAGCGATTCGAGCACCGATTCCGGCAATTCCAGCGATTCTGGCGGCGATTCCAGCGATTCCAAGTGATTCCTTCAGCCGATTCCGCCGATCCAAGCTCCGATCGGCCTTGAATCAACGCCTTCTTCGATCTTTGACTGGTTTTTGGTAAGATTTCTTCGCCGAAAACTTCGTACGTCCATTCTTACGCGTTTTCGACGAGTCCGAGCGTCGTTAAACGTTGTGATTTCCGACCGAACAAGTCCGTCCAAGTTTTGAACTATCCGTTTAAGTTCATTTTGCACGGGAAAAATTCCGGATATCCCGTACGTTAATTTACGACCATTTTCGGTAAATACGTAACCCTTTAAACATACCGAATGGTGTGTTACTTGGGTTGTCTGCTTCCCGAACAGCGTCTAAATCAATTTTTTTGTTATCTAATCATTTTTAGTGCATTGTTTACAATTTTTGCAGATATAAGCAATGGCCGATCAAGATGATGCAGCAGCAGCACGTGCTTCCGACGTGGGTTGGGAACACGGGCAGATGGTAGACCCAGTCAGGAAGAGGGTACAGTGCAAATGGTGTGGGAAGGAGATGAACGGGTGGGTGTTCCGGCTGAAACAACATATTGCCAGAACAGGTGGGAATGTCAAGAAATGTGACAAGGTGTCCAGGGAGAAGAGTGAGGAGATGAGAGGCTACATGACAGGTAGAGCCTCTCAACGGGCTGTTAGGATCGAGCAGAGGGAGGAGTTGCACGACGAGCTACTCCAGAGGGGGAGGGACCGCGATTTGCCTATCTTAAAAGGGAAAGGCAAGGGGAAGGCACCAGCTGAGCCGGAGCCAGAGAGCGAGGACGAGTCCACAGACTCCGAGCTTAGACGTGCTAGGCACGGCCCAGCGAGCGTGCATTTCGAGGAGGAGGAGGGGAGGAGGGGAGCAGGAGGGTCTGGGTCCAGAGTTGACCCAGCTTTGGGCCGACCAGCATCGGCTCGCCCTGTGGTGGGCTGGGACCGAGAGACTGACCCCAGGCAGGGGCCCCACGGCCGTTCTACTTCTGCCAGGACTCGATTTACACCGAGTGACGGGCATTTAGTTAGGAAACGAGTGCGGGCGGATGGGGATAAAACGAGCAATGAAAGGGGTGAAGGCAACAGGAACGGCTGCAAAGAGAGCCATTCGCCACATTGTGAAATGGTTTTTACATGCAGGTATCACTTTTTAAATTAAAATTGACATTATGTGTGCTTTATTTGCTTAAACTTAATTTTAGCCTGATCCCAAATTTTTTTAACTTGATGTAGGCATCCCAGCACATGCAGCCACCAGCCCCTACTTCCAGACGATGGTGGATGCCGTGGGTGAGGCTGGACCGGGTTTGCAAGCCCCGGGCAGCAGACACATATACGGCGCTGGCCTGGATGAGGAGGTCCAGGAGTTGAAGGAGTGGATGGATGGATTTAAGTTGGTGTGGAAGGAGAGGGGTTGCACAATTATGTGCGATGGGTGGACAGGTATCACCAAGAGGAGTATGATAAACTTCTTGGTGTACTGTTCTGAGGGGACAACATTCTTGAAGTCGGTAGATGCTTCTGGGAAGATAAAAAATGCCGACTTCATTTTTTCTCTGATGGATGGGGTGGTGGAGGAGATCGGGGAGGACAATGTGGTTCAGGTTGTCACTGACAACGAACCATCATATAAGGCGGCTGGGAGGAAGTTGATGGAGAAGAGGAAGCACATCTTCTGGGTGCCCTGTGCAACACATTCCATTGATCTCATATTAGAGGATATAGGCAAGGAGGAGGGTGTATCCACACTTGTCAGGCAGGCGCAGATGATCATATCTTTTATTTATTCGCATCCCTGCCTGCTACATATCATGAGATCATACACATGAGGGCACGATCTTGTTAGGCCCGGTCCGACACGATTTGCCACGAACTTCATTGCGTTGGAGAGTTTACACCGGCACAAGCATGCATTGGTTAGTTTCACACAGTCCGAGGAGTATTACAACTATATGGTAGACAACCTGCATGACAAGAAAGATCAGTTGGAGATTCTTGTCAGGTCTGAGAAGCAGATCACTGACAAGAGGTTTTGGGAGAGGATTGTCTACTACTTGGCAATCATTGAGCCACTGGTAGTTGTCTTGAGGTTAGTAGACTCAGATGACAGGGACCAGATGGGCACGTTGTATAATGCCATGGACCGGGCAAAGCTGAAAATCAAAGAAAAAAATCCCAGAGGTTACAAAAAGTGGTGGAAGATCATAGATGGCCGATGGGACAAGACCTTGCACCACGATGTCCGTGCTGCAAGTAACTTGGTTAAAAAATTATTTTTGCTGTATAATTGTCTTATATGCACAGTGTTAACTAATAAAATCTTGCAGGATATTTTTTGAACCCCCGCATCCAATATGGAGGACAGGTGGTGAACGACAACGAGGTGATACGGGGTACACTTGCTGTTATTCAGCGTCTGTGCCGATCTCAGCAGGACAAGATAGAGGCTGAGATAGAAGTAAGTTAGAGTTCATTAAATACCTTGGCGTAGCCTTACCAGGCATCTAATGTTTTTTTTTATAAAATTTTCAGATGCAGAAGTATAAGATGAGGGTCGGCGTATACTCAGATGCTGACCTGAAATATTCAGTTGACAAAGTGTCACCTGGTATAGTAATAGCTTGACGAAGATTTTATTTTCTTTTCATATAAGTTATGGTAGATGATGGCTAATTCTTTACCTTTTCTCTTCTTGTTTTTTTCTTGCAGCTGAGTGGTGGGTTCAGGTGAACACCAGGAGTGGATGGAATCCACTTGCTGTCATCGGTACGAGGATACTCAGCTAGAGCACTAGTTCCTCCCATTGTGAGAGGAACTTGAGTACATTCAACCTGATACATACGAAAAGGAGAAACAGGTTGACCTCAGACCGGCCGAGAAGCCGGTCTTCTCGTCATTACAAATACGAGGCCGCGCATAAAGAACATCCAGGATCGACAGAAGATCAGCGAGGCACGATTTGCACGATTCGCAGGTGGCCCGTACGAGCAGAGGCATTCCTCCGCCACACCACCACCCGAGGAGGTGGACATGGACCAGATATTCCAGGAGGAGCATGCACTTGCCTCCTGGATAGAGGAGAGGAAAGCCAGGGATCATGCAGCTGAGTTTGATCCCGATGACCGTGTATGGGCTGAAGGAGAGTTGGATGGTGTTGAAGCCGAGGAGGATGCTCCAGCTCCACCTCCATCTACTTCTCAGGCTCAGGCAGGGCCTTCTTCTGCCCCAACAGCTATGGTCCAGCCTATGGAGCAGCCACCAGCAGCTTTAGTGATGCGGGACAAACCGGCTAATCCGGGCTAAACCGAACGAAAGCGACTTAAACCGGCGCTAATCGCCCTAAACAGACCTAAACGGACCCAAAATGGCCTAAACCGGCCTCGAACCGGTCCAAACAGGTCCAAACCGGGCCCAAGATGGACTGAATCGGCCTGAACCGACCCAAAACACCTTGAACCGGCCTGAACCGGGCGGTTCGAGTCGAACCGGCGGTTCGGTCGAACCGGCCCTGAACCGGGGTGAACCGGGTCGAACCGGTCGAACCGGTCCGGGAGCCGGTCGGGGCCTCGGACCGGCCGGTCCGAACCGCGCGGCCGACCGCGCGGGTGCCCGCGCCGCGGGCGCGAGCGTACCCCGGTGGGGGGGGCGGTTCGTGGCGCTTCCTCCCGGGCTCTCGGGTGGTCGCGTGGCCCTCGTCCACGCCGTTGCCCGTCGTCGCCGTGGCGCCATCGTCACGGTCCCTCGCGAGCTCGAGCCGCGACAAAAGCACAGTCACGCGCGGGGCGATGACCTCGCGCTTGCTCGCCGTCCGGTTGCTGCCATCCGCGTCATCGTCGTCTTCCGGACAGAGCCGACAGCCCCGTCGTCGTTGTCCCGGCGGTCGCGAGCGGAGCGCGGAGCGAGGGGAAAGGAGCGAGGGGAGGGCCAATCGGGAGGAGGATCCGAGCCGCCGTCGCCGCGAGAGGAGGCCGCGAGCGGGGAGGGCTCGGGGATCGCCGGACTCTCCTCCCGCCTAGCCGCCTTCTCCTTCTTCGCCCGCGGTGCTTCTGGACGACACCAATGGTGGACGGGGAGGAAGTCGAGGCCGGCTCGCGCTGCTGGTTCCGTCGCCGTGAGGGGGAGGTCGCAGAGCAGCGGGAATGGCGGAGGTCGATGCTGAAGCTGAAATCGAACCGAGAAGGGGGGGGGAGAGGGGAACGGCACGGAGGCCGGAGGGTGAGGAGGAAGGGGTAGACGGCGACCTCGCCGGATCTGGAAGGTGGAAGGGAGACCGGGAGTCCTCCCCGGAGGTGAAGAAGGGGCCGGCCTCACTGCCGGAGGTGGGAGAGGGAATGGGGCCGCAGTCCCTACGCGGGAGACACTGCCCGTGGGCTTCCAAAAATTCCACACTATTCCTTGTTCGATATGTACATTAGGTCTTCCTTTTATAGGGGAAAGAGGAGAACAATTAAAGAAAAGGACTCCCTAAAATCTATTTACAGACTAGTCCATTTTAAGGACTCAATTTAAAAAATGCTCAAAAATGTCCCCATCATTTAGCCTCAGCTCCAGTCCCAGCAGCCGCTACCCAGCCCATTCGCAGTCCGGGGAAAACGAAAACAAAGGTGACTGCACGGAAAATGGGAGGATTTGCAAAGTTGAAAAAAACTTTGGGTTCCGGACCTTCTGGTACTTCAGAGATGGCTGCAGAGGTGAAGAGAAGGAAGCTAGAGGTCAGGCGTCCTGTCAGCCCAGATGACAGCACGCAGGCTCCTTCTCGCTCCTCAGGTGATGATGATGAGGAGTGCATACCAGCGACGCAGCCATCAGCAACAGCTGAGTCTCCTGATTCACGGCATCCAAAGCCGCATTACACGCTAGATGAGCAGACACCTGATTCTTATATTATGGAGCCACAGTATCCAGCATTTAGCCAGGTTGACCAGCAGTGGATTACACCACTAGCTCCACCATCCTCTGCTTACGTCCCGGTCGTCCCGCAGTCCGATCCATACGACCTTGATGGCATGGCATCGGTATTATTTTCATATAGATATGGTCCCGGACAGTATACAAGACTTAGCACGAGGGAGGAGCGTGAAGCGTAGCAGGGAGAGGAGGAAGACCCATATTTATATCCTAGATTTTGGTAGTAGATTGATATGATGTAAATTTTTTTTTCATGATGTATCATCTCTTTGATTTTTGAATCAATGGAATTGGAATATGTACTTAACTTCAAGTCTTGAATTGGAGTTCATTAGTATTTATTCGATGTGGTCCTGTGGATGAATGCATTGGTTATTTTTAAAAAAATTTCTAACTCATTTCATATTTTTTTAGATTTTTTTCTGAATTTTTTGATTTTTTTTGACGAAAAAAAAATAAAATAAAAAACCGATTCCGGACCGATCCGGAATCGATTCTCTTCCCAGGAATCGGCCGATTCCTGGAATCGGAATCCGATTCCGGAATCCATGGTACCATCAGGTTAGGATCAGGCCTGGGGATGAATGGAAAACAGCTTTTAAGACCAAGGATGGCCTTTATGAATGGCTCGTAATGCCATTTGGTCTGTCTAATGCACCTAGCACCTTCACGAGGATAATGTATCAGGTGCTCAAACCTTTCATAGGGCAATTCCTGGTAGTTTATTTTGATGATATTTTGGTCTACAGCAAGACCAAGGCTGAACACTTAGAGCATTTTCGGGAGGTTTGTCTTGCCCTTAGAGCTGAGCAACTTTATGGAAATCTCAAGAAATGTGAGTTCCCCACACCTTCCATCACTTTCCTTGGATTCATAGTATCTCAATCGGGAGTCTCAGCTGACCCAGAAAAGGTAAGGGCCATCCTAGAGTGGCCAACTCCTAAGAATTTGCATGAAGTTAGGAGTTTTCATGGCTTAGTCACTTTTTATAGGAGGTTCATTAAGGGCTTTAGCACAGTCACTGCTCCCATCACTGATTGCTTGAAAAAATGAGTTTTCTCTTGGACCAAGGGAGCTGATTTGGCCTTTGCCAAACTCAAGGAAATAATGACTCAAGCCCCTGTCTTGAGTCTCCCTGATTTTCTAAAGTTTTCGAGGTAGCTTGTGATAGCCTCTGGGATAGGGATAGGGGGTGTGCTATCACAGGAGGGGCATCCCATAGCATTCTTTAGTGAGAAGTTAACTGAAGCCAAGCTTCGTTACTCCACTTATGATAAGGAATTTTATGCTGTGGTGTAATCCCTAAAATTTTGGAGGCATTACCTATTGTCCAAGGAATTCATTTTATATTCTGATCATGAGGCCCTCAGATTCTTTCAGGCTCAGAAGAAGTTGAACCCCAGACATAGTAGGTGGGTGGAATTTCTACAAGCCTACACTTTTGTTTTAACCCACAAACTAGGAGTAGAAAATCGAGTGGCCGACGCCTTGAGTCGGAGGGCATGTTTTCTCATTGACTTTAGCTCTGAAGTTTTGGGTTATGAACATATTAAGGAAGAGTATCTTGATTGCCCTGATTTTTCTCTCACTTTTTCTTCCCTTCAGCAAGGTCCAAGCCGAGAGCTTGCTGAGTTTGTCATTCATGATGGCTTCCTATTCTTTGGGGAACGATTATGCATTCCTAGGTCTTCACTTAGGGATTATCTAGTATGTGAGATACATGCTGGTGGCCTAGCTGGGCACTTTGGAAGGAACAAGACCATTGAGCTAGTGGAGCACAGGTTTTATTGGCCTAGCCTTAAGAGAGATGTAGGCAAGATTGTGGCTCAATGTAGGGTTTGTGCTACAGCTAAGATGAGGAAGTAGAACACCGGGCTGTATACCCCCCTCCCCGTCCCTGACATGCCTTGGCAAGACCTGAGCATGGATTTCATCCTAGGCTTGCCTAAGACCCAAAGACGAGTTGATTCAATCTTTGTAGTGGTGGACCGTTTTTCCAAGATGGCCCATTCTATACCTTGTGCTAAAACTTCGGATGCCTCTGTTGTAGCCAAGATTTTTCTCAAAGAGGTTGTTAGGTTGCATGGCCTTCCGAAGACCATTGTCTCAGATAGGGATGTCAGATTTGTTAGTTACTTTTGAAAAACTTTGTGGCACCTATTGGGGACAAAACTGAAATTTTCCACAGCCTACCACCCTCAGACTGACGGGCAAACAGAGGTGGTCAATAGGAGTTTAGGTAACCTACTTCGTTGTCTGGTAGGTGAGAACATTAGGTCTTGGGATAGCGTCTTGCCTATTGCCGAGTTTGCATATAATGACTCAGTTAACCGTACCACAGGTTTCAGTCCTTTCGAGATTGTGAAGGGCTATAGGCCTCGACGTCCTCTAGATCTAACTCCTGTCCCATTTGCATTTAGAGTGTCAGCATCAGCTGAATCCTTAGCTGAGCACATTAGGAGCCTGCATGAGCATGTCAGGAAAAAGATTGAGTCTAGCAATGCGCAGTACAAGATTTATGCTGACTCTCAAAGAAGGCAACAGGAGTTCCAAGAGGGTGATCTGGTTATGGTCAAGCTTCGACCAGAGCGGCTTCCTAGTGGAACCGTCAAGAAATTGAAAGCTAGAGGAGCTGGACCTTTTAAAATCCTCAAGAGGATTGGGGAGAACGCTTATGTTTTGGAACTCCCTCCTGATTTTGAAATAAGTTCTACTTTTAACGTTTCTGATTTGGTTAAATATCGGGAGCCAACCGCAATTCCTAGAGAGTTTTCTCGGCCTTTAACCCCTCCCTTGAGAGTTGGCCCTTCGGAGTGTCCACCTTTCTATCCTACAACTAAACGGCATGAGCGGATCAATAGGATAATGGATGAACAAGTTATCACATCGCAGGATGGAGTTATTCAGAGGTACCTCATTCACTGGAGTGGGCTTCCTCATGCTAAGGATTCTTGGCTTACTAGGGAGGAGTTACAGCACATTGATCCGGATATACTTGAGAGATACCAGAGTACGGTGAGGTCCCATTCGACGCAGTCGAATTCTTCCCCGACGGGGAGAATTAGTGGGGACACTAGGTAATGGCCCCGATTCAGGCAGGTTTATGGACGTCGAAGAAAATCGTTGGGTCCCATCTGGCTAGGGAGCATGGTTATTTGATTTCATTGATTTATTATTTGAGTCATTTACATTTTTTTTTGGTTTACTAGGATGTCCTTAGAATTTTAGGCGTCCTAGGGTCTTGCTGCATATTTTGATTATTTTTGGGTATACATGTAAATAGTGATGGTCTCGGTTCTATAAGAAGGACCCGAGGCCTCCGTTTTGCGTATGATGGATGAATGAAAAGTAAACCTTTATTTTTCCCGTTGGGTTGTCCCTTCTCCCGAGGTTTCCTTTCTCCCGAAGCTTCCCTCCTTTTCAGGTCATCCCGGCGGCAGGCGAGGGTCACTCATTCTCTCTCCCTTGGTCCGATCGAAACCCTATCGGCTGCCTCCGACGCCATCCCCCTTCCCGCGGAGGTGAGCTCCGCCTCCAACGCTCTTCTCCTTCCTCAACGGAGTTCCCCCTGCTGCGGCTAGCGCAGGTTCCCCTCAGCACTGGTTCCTCTCTCCCGACGGCGATCTCTCCATCGACAGTGGCTCTGGTCTTCCTCCCGAAGACAGTCCCGACGGAGCCTCGCCCCGATTCCCCTCTTCCAACGCCGTCTTCTTCTCCCGATGGTTGTGTTCCCTTCTCCGCCTGTTCCGAGGTGCGCATCTGTTGGAGGCTGAACAGAGCCGTCCTAGGCAGCCGAGAGGAAGGAGCCGTTCTCCCCTTCTTCTTCCCGTTGTTGCCGGACTTGGATCCTCTTCGGCGTCTACCGTACGCGTCCTCTAATAACTAAAGACTACCTTCTTTCCGAGGCACAACCAATGACGAGGTATTCCGACTCTCTCTTCACTCGGTTGAGGACTCCGTCCACAGATCCTCTCCTCTGCTGAAGCAATCTGAACGGAGACTCCATACTCTGGTCCGATCCACTGTGGCTTCGACCTCAGCTCGTTTTCCCGTATGGAATGGTCTTCTTAGGCCGTGGTTGGTCTGTTCCGAGGTTTTCTAGTTCCGCTCTTTGAGGGCTCTGCTGGGAAGATCAATATGCAGCCGGTTCTTGCCATATACTGGTCGTCCTCATCGTTTTATGTTGCGGTTTGTCTGGGGTCCTTGCTATAGACTGGTCCCACTCCAGTCCCGATCGGTTGCTGTCTGTTCATTGCTCCCTCTTCTTCCGGATTTGGATTCTGGTTCGTGTATATTCTTCGGGGTTCCGAGGCTGGTCCTCTTCCAGCCGGTTCGAGGAGACGATGACAGTGTTCCTCCTGATTTTCCCTCCTCTCGGGTGACGTCGATGTTCCTTTGATGTTGCTGAATACTGGTCCTAATCCAGTCGACGGCCGTTTCTTTCTCCGGGTTCTTCTGGTCTGAGATAGGCGTCACTATTGTTGCCTCGGAGGTCCAAGACTGGTCTGTCCACACTCCAGTCTGAGTTGGAATTCAGTTTGACATTCGGGGGTTGCTGTTCATTGTGGTTATACTGTCTGGTCGGAGCCTACAGAAAAATTGGCAGCCCACAGTCGGTCTGCCTACAGTACTTGAACGGAAAATGATGAGGACCTCCTCTTGGCTATCACCTTGGTAGCCCTCTGGTTGCCGGTATTTGCAGTCCGTAGAACCTATGGGTAATGATACAGAGAGTCCCTGATTCCATAATTCGGGAAGATTCTTCCCACTGTTCCCGATTCTCGACAGCATTCAGAAGATTTTGATAAGGGCGGATGCTACACTTTCTCGGTCAACCTGAAGATAGGCGTCCCCCCACACTATCACTGTTGTAGACCCTTTACCACCCTGCGAGGTGTGGGTCACCATTTTATGGTCTTGTACTTATTTGGTATATGGTTGTAGCTAAAGGGGGGGATACCTATCTCTCGGCCGAAGACAGTCTTCCCCACACCCAGTTGTGGAGGTACTTTCTGAAAACTCCTCCTTGCATGGTTTAATTTCCTGTTCAGCTATTATCTTGTCGTGATGCCATGCCAAGTGCGAAGTAGGTCCTAGTTTTTTTTTTCTTTGTTGCTGTTGGTCTTGGCGAGGTATACTTGAGAGAACCACCCCTCCAGATGAACTAAAATCTGATTCGTTAGTTGTAGGACCGATTTCAAATTCTAATTCAGATTTTTAAAACGGCGTTCTTCCTTTTTCTCATCCCCCTTCTGATTCAGTAAAAGAGAAAGCAATTCTAGGTAACAATTTCTTGGCTAGATAACTCTAAAATTGGAACCCTAGAGCCGGATTAAGGGAGTCAGATTCGTATTACTGCGTATTGCTAGTTAAGTCCGAGTCTGTCCCCCATCAACTTCGCTTTTGCCTTATAAATAGGGGTGGGCACGGTTCGGTTTGGTCCGGTTTGGACCGTTTTTTTTTCCAAACCAAACCAAACCGAATCACCCTCCCAAACCGAACCAAACCAAACCGAATCAATTCGGTTTGGTTCGGTTTAAACCGAAAATAAATAAAAATATTTAAATTAATTATTTTTTACATATATATACTGATTTTTATGTTAAAAATAATGAAAATAAATATTATTTTATTATAAATTTTATAAAAATATCATTTTTATTAATACTATAATAGTTTTTTTATATTTTTTTGAATAAATCAGTTTAAACGGTTTGGTTTGGTTTAAATCGGTTTGGAGATTTTCCAAACCGAACCAAACCGAAAGGGCGTCCAAACCGAACCAAACCGAACCGAATGGGCTGGTTCGGTTTGGTTTCTCGGTTTGAACCGTTTTGTGCCCACCCCTACTTATAAAACATGTGGCCTTGCCCACGTTCAGGAGAAGGTTTGGCCACTAATGACATCTACATAATTCTTTTTTCCTCTGTACTGTATTTCATTACATTGTCACAATAGCTTGGCAGGTTCTATGATGATCATGCATTACACAAATGAATTGTTGAAAGCTACAATTTTGCTATTGATTGAGCATTTGACGTGATTTGTTTTCTATTCTGCATATCTGTTGATCTAGGATTATGAAGGTGATGCCATCAATGAACTTGAAACAACAGATCCAGCTATTTTGCATAGAACCATACAAGTTCCGATTGTTATGCATGATTTGAGCCCTAATGTCGTTGGAGAGAATAGGAGAGACCTCCCAAATGTGATGGAGCTGGATGGGGAAACAGGATGTGGCAAGACTACGCAGGTTCCTCAGGTTTGATAATTCTATTTATATTGCTTTCTTGGGTCCTGTTTGATTGGCCTTAACCAACCTCTGATTTGGTCAGAAGTTGGTGATTTTAGATTGTTTACTTTTTATCTTGACTAACCTCTAATCATATCTTTTATATTTTAATTAACCTTTTAAAAATAAGTTGTATGATTTAGGATTTTTTTTCAGATGTAATCTTTTATAAAGGAAAAGGCAACATAAATAACATATCTTTTAAGAATCATTAGATTGATTAATATGTAAGCTTCTTAATCAAATTAATACTTAATTTTACAACAAACTAAGAGGTTAGACATGAAATTAAGAGTTTATATTTTCAGATAAAGCCAAAACAAATGCCTCTTTAGTCTTCTTGGACCAAACTTACTTCAGAAGATATTAGAATATTCTTGGAAAGTGCTCTGTCTTGATCATTGACAGTGGATATATTCTTGAAAAGGATTGGCACTTCGTTTATAAACTCCATTAATTTTTTTCTCTAGTCTATAAGCCTTGGGAGTCCTTAACTGTTTTAAATCCTGTGCTTATTTGTGTTTTCTTTGGCTCTTTCTCCACTCCTTCAGCTTTATCTTCTTGATAGATGCCTTTCTTCTTTTTTTCTCTCGACCGTACTACTCATTCATCTAAAGTAGTGATTTGTGACTTGTTTCTGTTATCTTAAAAAAAATCCTTGGATTCTTCAATCCGGCAGGATAACTTGTTGTTTCCGTGATTTTTTTATGAATGTCAAAACCACTTATTCTTCAACTGCTTTTTACTTGAGTTGTTTGGCCATTTTTCAGTGGTCTTTGGTTTCTTGGTGGGCAATGTTTATGTTGGCATCGAAAATCCTCCACAAGAAAAAAAAGGAGAAATGAGAATTTTATTTTAATTGGAATTTTTTATCTTAATTAAATATCCAAAGTCAATTGAAATTCAATTTATCATTGACTTTTCTTTGATAAATATAAAATTTCTTGCAATTCAGGTTCAAGTTGAACATCTTGACCCATGGGGTCCATTTTTTTTAAAGAATTATTTGTCCTATTTTTTTTCTAAAAAAGGGGGATGAATATTTGAAAATCCAAGAAAATTTTATTCAATCACCCAAAATTCATTGAAAATTTATGAAAAATATTCAAAATTAGTTTTCCGGAAATCACATATTTTTGGAATTTTTTTAAAATTTTATAAAATCATTTTATTTTTCAAAAAAAACGATATTGGATCAAAAATAATGTTTTATGCCCAATATTATTTTTGAAGGCCCTAGAATATTCTATAAAATTTATATATTTGTTGGGCCTGAAAATATATTTTCCTGACCTTTTTGGATATTTTCTCATTGTCCAGAAAAGTGGAGGAAATAAATCCCAAAAATTCGTGTATAATTCATAAAATTTACAAAAAATAAATCCAAAACCCTCCACACCTTATCTCTTCACGTTGGATGGGTTTGTGGTCGGATGCACCAACTGAAAAATAGAAAAAATCGCTCGAAAATGGCCAGAAATTAGAAAATCATATTTATCTTTTCCCCAATTGATCTTGTCTCTTATCGAGGATCAGATCTGACCCCAACTGCCTCCCACGATGCTGCCTCGCCTCCCTTTTATAAAAGCATCCTTTTAAGGCCAAAAAAAGACTACGTACGTGATGCAATCAGGTCCCAGAGGCTGACCTGCAGAGAGATAAAGGAGGAGAAGAAGGAGAAGCTGGGAGACTGCCACAGCTACGTACCAGCAGGAGAAGGTCAAGGAGGAGAGAAAGGAAGAGAAGGAAGTCTAAAAAGGGAGCCCCAGCCCCTTGCTCTGCTGCTGCGCCAAGGAGAAAGGGAGAGGAAGAGAAGAAAAGGTAAGGGGAAAAGCACCATTGGTTGCACCTCATCTTCTCCTTCTATCCTCCTTCAAAGTCCTCTTCGGCAGCCCAGCCAAAGGCCACCTGTTTGTTCATTTGTTCGACCCCCCTTTAGACCCCCAAGACAGTCCCTGGTCAGTCCTTTGTTTGACCCCTAAGCAGACCCCCTTCTTGGCCTCGTTCGGTCCCTAGTCAACCTACCTGTTTGAGCCTGCCAGACCCTTGATTAGACTCCTGAATTCAATCCCAGACAAGCTCTGAAATCAGACCCAAGAAACCCCTTAATCAGACCATCGTCTGATCCCAAATAGCTTATATTTAGACCCACAAAATGGACTCAAAACAGCCCTAAGCAGTCCCTGTTTGACCCTTAAAACAGGCCCTTTATCCATTGGCCAAACATGCTCATTTTGGCTGTACACTCTTACTGATTTGACCTCTTCTCAGTTATTTTACAATGTCAAAATCATCTCAAAAGCCATGACAGGCAATTTTGGCTGCAGATATTAGTAACCTGAGGAGAATATCTATGTCGGCACAGTACATAAATGTGTAGATTTAGGTCCAACTAGGAGTATGTTCCTCCATGATGAAGAATAAGATGAATTAGGAACTTACCTAGTTCAGCCACTTTAGAGGGGTATATGGACGTATAAGCAGACTTTTACCAGAAGGTTTTCTGAACTATAATTGGTTGCTATGAATCAGCACAGTTCAGTCGCAGAAGGATGGAATAACACTGATGTTGCTTCTTTTTGGGATATACAGTTTGACAGAAATCTAAACAAGAATTATAAACAGCTTTTGAAGGTCAATAGTTAATAGTTGTATCTGGAATTACTCAGTGCAGACAGGGATTTTAGATGTGGTGGTCTGGATTTGAAACAGGGCAATTCTTCTTTAAATTTCTTGTGATCAGGTAGCAGAAGGGACTGGTATATGCAGGTTGGAACAGGGCAATTCTTCTTGAAGTTCATATGTTCACGTGGAAAATCACATGGAAAAGTCTCTCAACCAGTAATACTTCAGATGGCAGAGTAAGAAAATTTTGCTGTTTTTATGGTAGTTTTGCTGAAGATCATGACCATTTGTTTCTGAAGTGTGGCATCACCCATGTGGTGTGGGAGTTAATTAGTAAAGCGATAGGTATAGCCTTATATGGATATCTGGATGTTATTCACTCAGATAACTTGGAAGGAGATCAAGGAAATGTGGGAACATGCTGTATAGGATATATGGTTTTACTGGCAGTTTTGTGGAATCTTTTAATGCTAGGAACAAGGGGATATTCTACAGAAATTTTCTTTTCGCTATAGACATTCTTCATTGAATGAGATATTGATTCTCAGCCGGAAGGATAGTGTAAACATATTAATATATTCTATCAATTATAATATTACATATGTTTATGATTTATAATTATAATGTGTTATATGCTTAAACAAATATAAAGTTTTCTTTTAACTCTCTTCTCTTTCACTCACTTAATTTATCAAGATTATCTCTTTCCCAAAAAAATATAGTCACACATACATAATTGTATAAATAAAAACACATTTATGTTCATGCACACATAAACACATTCAATTATAACATACAAATATAATTGTATTTATGCATATCTGTTTGTATGTATACATAATATATATAGAATTAACATATAATTATAATACACAAATGTGTGTATATCTAATGCTACCACCTAGACTATCTAGGCCATAAGCAACTACTTGTCGTCTAAGTGGAATTGACACCCTTGAACGCCTTAGGCTCCTTGTTGCCTTGACAACTTCGACTTCGATAACAGTTGACTTTGTTGAAATAATGGTGTTTGTTCTTGTCATCAACTCTAGCCAGTGTGGGGAAGGGGTCCTAACTGGTTTTCCAGGAGCAAGAGTTTTTCTGCAACAACTGTTTTACCATAGGTGGTAAATTCAGAATGATGATTGGTTTTGTTGAACCGGTTGAATTAGGGGTGGGCACAAAACGGTTCAAACCGAGAAACCAAACCGAACCAGCCCATTCGGTTCGGTTTGGTTCGGTTTGGACCCCCCTTCGGTTTGGTTCGGTTTGGAAAATCTCCAAACCGATTTAAACCAAACCAAACCGTTTAAACCGATTTAATCAAAAAAATATAAAAAAACTATTATAGTATTAATAAAAATGATATTTTTATAAATTTTATAATAAAATAATATTTATTTTCATTATTTTTAACATAAAAACTAGTATATATATGTAAAAAATAATTAATTTAAACATTTTTATTTATTTTCGGTTTAAACCGAACCAAACCGAACCAAACTGAATTGATTCGGTTTGGTTCGGTTCGGTTTGGGAGGGTGATTCGGTTTGGTTCGGTTTGGGAAAAAAATGGTCCAAACCGGACCAAACCGAACCGTGCCCACCCCTAGGTTGAATGCTGCAGTGGCTGGTGGTTTCCCTCACAACCTGTTGCTTCAAAATCTCAGCGTGTGGAAGAAGTCTTTTTATTTAATTACATTGTTGTGTGATTACTTTTTGTTTGTCATATATTTTCTATGGGAAGTTCCTATTATATTGTTTTGAAAGAGTTTTGATTTTCTGTTTTTTTTTCTTTACTTTGCTTTTTAACTTTGTTGTCTTGTCCACCCCCAGAAAAGGGTTTGGCCACTAATGACTTGCACATAATTCTTCCTTTTCCTCTTTGTATGAACTGTATTTTTGTTTACAATGTCATAATAGCTCGGCAGGTTCTATTATGATCATGCATTACACAAATGAAGTATTGAAAGCTACAATTTCATATTCATTGAGCATTTGATGTGATTTCTTTTCTATTATGCATATCTGTTGATCTAGGATTATGAAGGTGATGCCATTAATGATCTTGCAACAATGGATCCAACAATTTTGGATAGAGCTGTACAAGTTCCAGTTGTGGTGCATGTATTGAGGCCTAACGTCATTGAAGAGAAAAGGAGAGACCTCCCAATTGTGATGATGGAGCAGGAAATAATGGAGGCAATAAATGAAAATTCAATGCTCATTGTTTGTGGGGAAACCGGATGTGGCAAGACTACACAGGTTCCTCAGGTATGATAATTCTATTCATGTTGCTTTCTTAGTCTTCGTTTAGGTTGTCAAAAAAAAAGACCTACTAATATAAACTCTCTTGCTCTTTTTATCGAAACAAACATTTAGTTCCTTTATGAAGCTGGATACGGTTCAAGCTGTTGCAGCAACAAGAAAGGCTTAATAGGCATTACCCAACCCCGCCGTGTTGCTGTGCTTGCAACTGCTAAAAGAGTCTCTTTCGAACTAGGTGTTCATCTTGGAAAGGAGGTTGGTTTCCAAGTAAGACATGACAAAATGATAGGAAAGAGTTGTTCTATCAAATTTATGACCGACGGAATTCTACTTCGGGAAGTGCAGGTTATCTCCTACAATGCTTATTAATTACATCTTTCATTTTTCTTAATTTTTTTAAAGAAGTAAATGCAGGGCATTGATTGAATAACCCGTACTCAAAATCTTTATTTTTCTTTTGTGTGAAGTTGGTTTACAGCATGTTTGGTAACAGTCGATAAACTCCTCTATTACTATTAATTTTAAAGTGATATTGATATAGATCATCAAGAGGGTTTGGCTATTTCTATCAATTTTGAAATTTGTAGTACAAACTAAGCATGTTATGTAATACAAGTGTCCACCTCCATCAATTTTAATAGTGAAATTCTATCATATAGAGATATCACTATCAAAATTGATATAGTATCATTTCTATACTCTAATCAAACATGACATTAGCAATTTTTACGTGTTAATTGTTGAACATGAATTGACTTGAGATTTAAGCATAAAACCTGAAATTTCAAGCAGGCGTTGGATATGAATGAAGGGGTACAAGACATCATGTATTAGTTCAGAATGTCTAGTGGTACAAAACCGTCGTATATCAAAGGCTATGAAACAAAGCAACTGCCTCAGGCATAAGTGTGGAGAAGAAGCAATGGCTGGGCACATACCTTGGCTGCAATTAGGTGCTTGCTTCTTTCACTTGGCCCGCTTTGCTGATATTGTTTGCCATGGAGTTAACTAGAACTTGGTGATAAACCCGACCAAAATCGAACTAGATAAGAAACCTGGGTTGATAACTCCACCTCAGCCTCACCTAGTCTTGCATGATCTCCAGTAGCTTCTTCCACCACCAAGCTCCATGCCTTTATTGCTGCCCTAAAGTAGTTTGCCGATGCAGATGATAGCCACAGTCAGTTGTCTTTGCCGTCCTAGTACAAATTTGCATCATCCTTCTCCTTCCCTTTTTTGACTTTCTGCCCCTCCCGACCTCTCTCTATTTTATTAAAATAATGTGCATTTTTATATTTTTATTTTTTAATTAATGATGTTATTAACTACTTTGATATAATATAAAATTATCAAAGAGAAATTTATACATCAAGGATATACTTAACCTCAAGCATCTAAGGCACTCACCTCAAGAAATTCTTAACTCAAGCTCCCAAGGCACTCGCTTCAAGAAACCAAGGCAAGGTGAGGCTCTCTTCACATCCTCAGGCCATGGAAAACATAGATCTGGACACCCTAGAAGACCTCAAAAAATAAAAACTTTAGTTTTAAGAAGACCTAGATCTTCGTTGACAACACATTTAAGATGGGCTTAATTTTCTTATAGAATTTTCATCAATATGAGTTACATTTTCTGCATCAATTTCAACTGATCTTGAGTTGAATTAAGCTTTGTTGTCTTGTGTAGAGTGATTTCTTATTGAAGCAGTACTCCGTTATCATCCTTGATGAGGCCCATGAAAGGAGCTTGAACACAGATATACTCATAGGCATGCTTTCTCGGGTTGTGCGGTTACGTCAAGTGAGAATTATATTGTTTAACTCTTGTAAATAAGAATATTTGTCTTTTCATGTCTCTTTTTCTTGAGAAATTTATACTTAATTTGTACTTGTTGTCTGTATGTGGGGTGCAGAAATTACACATGGAGCAGCAGGAAAAGATACAATTAGGAGTTAAGATAAAACCTGAGAGCTTAATAACTCCATTGAGACTCATTCTCATGAGTGCTACCTTGTGTGTTAAAGATTTTGTTTCAAATAAAAAACTGTTCCATGAACCGCCATCTGTTATTGAGATCCCAACTAGACAGTTTCCTGTGACTATTCACTTTTCAAAGAGGACAGACATCGTGGACTACATTGGACAGGCTTATAAGAAGGTTTTGTTGATTCACAGGAGACTCCCTCCTGGAGGCATACTCGTTTTTGTCACTGGGCAGAGAGAAGTGGAGTATCTGTGCAAAAAACTACGTCGAGCTTCACAAAAAAATTACAAAAATGATCAGGTGGAATATATGAACAATGAAACTGCTGTAACCTCAATGGACGAGATGAAGGATATTGAGGAGGCATTTGAGATTGGTGAATGTAGGCCGCAGATTGATCAGTTTTTCTCTCAGACAGAAGAAGATGATGATCCATCCTATCCAGACTCTGCAACAGAGGATGATTCTGCCGATGATGATGAGGAAGAGGATGACAGTAGTGAGGAAATTTCTGGAAACATGGAGAAACCTAATCAAGTATTGGATTTTCTGACCGAATCCAAGAGTATTGCAGCGTTGAAGGATTGTTTTGAGGCTATTGGAGGAGACAGAGGTTATGGAGTAACTCCTGTCACTGATACCAAGGATGTGTGCTCGGAGAAGTTTTCTAATATTACTGGTCCTATGCGTGTTATGCCCCTTTACGCAATGCTTCCTGCTTCCAAGCAACTTCGTGTGTTTGAAGATGTTCGTGAAGGTGAGAGGCTTGTTGTTGTTGCTACTAATGTTGCAGAGACTTCTTTAACCATTCCTGGCATAAAATATGTTGTTGATACGGGCAGAGAGAAGGTCAAGGATTATGATTGCAGAAGTGGAATGGCTATGTACAAAGTTGAGTGGATTAGCAAAGCATCAGCTGCTCAGCGAGCAGGAAGAGCTGGAAGAACAGGTCCTGGGCATTGCTATCGTCTTTATTCAGCTGCAGCCTTCCATAATTTATTTTCTGAATTTTCCTCTGCTGAGATTCAAAAGATTCCTATGGATGGTGTTATGCTCCTGATGAAATATATGGGTATTAATAAGGTAACTGAAATGCATCCTTTCCTCTTTACTTTATGGAAAATTTCAATTGCTTTTGGCTAGTTTTTGAAACAACGTCTTGCAGGTTGAAAATTTTCCTTTTCCAACACCACCTGTGACTAGTGCTCTTTTAGAAGCTGAGTGCACATTAAAATCTCTTGAGGCACTTGATGGAGGAGGGCGTCTCACACACATCGGGAGAGTAATGGCACAATATCCCATGAGCCCTCATCATTCTCGTATGCTTTTATCATTTATACAGGTTATGAAGAACCAACAATGTTATGCTAGAGCAAATTTGGTTTTTGGCTTCGCAATTGCTGCAGTGGCAGCTTTAAGTTTTCAAATGCCTTTTATGCTCTTTGAAAGAAACCTCAAGACTTCAGATGATTTAGATGGAAAGAGAGATAACAGCTCTAAAAAAATAGTTGACAGAGAGGAGAGAAAAACGCAGAAACATCTCAAAGCAATGTTCAGGGAGGTCCATAAGAGATTTTGCAATCCTAGTAGTGATGTGTTAACCGTATCATATGCATTGCAGATGTTTGAACTTGCTGAGAACAGAGCAGAGTTTTGTGAAACAAACTTATTGCACTTCAAGATAATGGATGAAATGTCCAAGTTGAGAAAACAAATTCTGCATCTGGTATTTTATCATGGTTCCTTTGATGATGATTTTTCATGGAGTTATGGGAGCGTTGAGGATGTGGAAACTATTTGGAGAAAGCCTTCCAACAAGCATCCCCTCCTTATGGTAGAGGAAGAGATTTTGGGGCAGGCTATATGTGCTGGATGGGCAAACAGGGTAGCAAGACGTATTACTGCTTCAGAGATGGTTTCAGACAAAGACCAAAAGATCAGGGCCGTCAAGTATATGTCTTGTGCCTTGAAGGATACTGTTTATATCCACCACAGTTCCTCTGTTGCGCGAACTGCACCTGACTTTGTTGTGTATACGGAGCTTCTCTCTGGCAAAAGGCCATATATACATGGTGTAACCAGTGTTAAGCCTGAGTGGCTTGTCAAGTATTCTGCTTCTCTTTGCAACTTTTCAGCGTCACTATCAGATGTAAAGCCTTATTACGAGCCTTTTGCAGACCAGGTGTTCTGCTGGGTTAAGCCTACTTTTGGTCCACATGATTGGGAGCTCCCACCACACAGTGTACCGATCAAGGATGCAAAGCAACGCATTTCCGTCTTTGCTTGTGCTTTGCTGGGGGGGAATGTGTTGCCATGCTTAAAACAAGTACAGAAATTTCTGGTTGCTTCTCCATCTAGCATCTTGAGGCCTGAGGCCTCTGGTCAGAGAAGAGTTGGAGATCTACTCTACCGGCTGAAGTTTGGAGCAGTGTTAATTGATAGTCGTGCCACCTTACACAATGTATGGAGAAACAGTCCTCAGCTACTGCATTCAGAGGTTCAATGTTGGTTCCAGCGGGCATTTAGGAACCAATTTGAAGAGCTTTGGGAACGAATGCATTATGAGGCTTCTTTAAGGGCCCAAGATCTCTTTCCAAATGGGTGAGAAGTCAGCAGAATAGAAGTATTTGAGATGAACAAAAATTCATTGATGGGTAAGTTGAGCGTCAGTCATGTCATTTCATGTCTTTTCTTTTGTGAGCAGTAGACTCAAGCAATTCTCTGTCTATCTTTGGCCGTCTCAGCTGGACGTACCCTTCTCGCCGACCACTGCAGGTCCAAGGAGATATGCCCAAGCCTTAAGCCGAGCCAACGCCAAATCAGAACAGCTGAGGGGAGGAAGAACAGAAGAAATGAGTGTGCTGGGGAGATGGTTATTTTATTATACTTAAGATACATTTGCATGTATACAATTTAGTGTTGGGGGTATAGCGTTTATTAAGGTGGTGGGAAATGAATAATCATTGTGTTTTAAATTTATTCATAATCAGATGTTGAATCTAAAGAGCCCCTATGTTAAAAAGAGTCGTCATTTGATTTTTGTATCTCGACATGATGTCCATATAATTTTGAATGACATTGTCTTAATCTTAAATCATGTGCATGCGTCAAACTCTATTCTTCAAGCACTGGTCAGTTGTAATTAAAATTTTCGAACACACAGAAGAAAAACATGTCATATGTAGCTATGTACGACTTGCTGATTTTTTTTTCTTTACATGGTTAAAACAAGTTGGTTGAAATATCCATTCAAGTATCCACAACCTAGAGATGTCCACTTAAATCTTACTCTACAGATTTGCCTGTTCACTCTGGTCATTCAGAATCTCAGATTAGGTAAATGAACGCAACCATTATGTACCTTTTGAGTGCATTTTCTACCCTACTCGATTGGGAACTATACTCCTATATATGATCTCTCGTCTCCACTATATGTTATGTCATTGCATGAACAGAAGAAACATAGAACATACTTAAAAAGGTTGGTTATTGCTCAACTATACTCCATTGGACCCTTCTCTACTTCTGCATCGTCGAAGATCTTGCAAATCCTACTCTTCCGGCAGTGGCACCGATCAATCTTGTTGTCGGCAGTCATCTCTATCTCGTATCTATCTATCTATCCATATTATACACAAGGGTACGTCTCGGTTGGACGCTACTCGGCTATGGCAGGTCCACGGAAGATGGCGGTCCAGGCTTCAGCCGTTCCAACAGCAAACAAACAAGCAGCAAGAGCGGGGGAAAAGAGATGGGCAAGGGACGAAGCAGGTGCGCATGAAACAGTTCAAACACTAGTGTGTATATAAATAGATTGCTTTGAATATTTAATTAATTTTCAATGTCAGATCAAATTTTTTGGTTCAATTTGATTGCAGAGTTCAGATTCGATTCAGTTCAATTTTGATAAAGAATAACATAAAACCAGACCAAGCGTAACATTGTGCACTCCTATACGTGAGAACAACCAAAGACATGCAAGGGGTATAATATGGATAAAAATTAACTGAGTTTGAAATTTGTTTTTGTATCCCGTAAGTTTATCTGAATTGGAATCTGATATTCTAATAGCTTATCAAAATCTGAATTGGAATCAGTTGATTCTGTTTTCGTTAATCTGATTTTGATAAAAAAATAATTATATATAAATAAAATAAAGTAAAATAAATTACAAAATATAATATATACATTGATAAAATGATAAAAATAAAATTTTAAAAATATTATATCAAAATTTAGTAATTATATGTGTATTATTGAGTCATTTTTTAATAAAAATCAATATTTAATATGTATTTCAAAATTTATGGGATTCGATTCTGATTTCGATAACGGAATCAGAATCGGATCGAAATCGGAACATAGTGATCCAAAAATTATCGGAATCCGAATCGAAACCTCTTAGCCTTTATCGGAATCGAAATTGAATTCTGGTGATTTGGAGAGAGAGGGGGTGTCATATTCGAATTTGGCAGTAGAATTATTAAGATTCGATTTTGATTATGATAATAGTTAAGATATTTCGATTCTTATTATGATAGTTTTGGAATCTTTATATTCAAATTTTAATTTGTTTCAGTATTAATTTTTATTCAAAAATAAATTATTAATTTATAAATAATTATTAAATTTTGATATAATATTTTATCATTTTATGTATTATATTTTATGATTTATTTGACTTTATTTAATTTTTTTTTTATTAGAATGAAATAAACAAGAACGAAATCACCTTATTTTAATTTTGATAACTATCGAAATATTAGATTTCGATTATGATAACTTATAAGATTAAAAATTATTTTTTAAACTTGATATGTTTTATCGAGATCGAGTCGAAATTTTGAAATATCTAATTTTATTTACACTCCGGGAAAGAGAGAAAATAGAAGGAAAATTCCACACGCATGTTGCAGAAAAAAAATCATGCCTGTGCGAGATTCATGACGCACCCGCTCCGATCAAAATCTATGATTAAAATTAAGTTAAGATGCTGAAAAATATCTAAAAATAAAGACTCCGACAGAATTTAATAAATTATCTTCACCAGAAAATTTCATAGTATACTTTGAATTTAAGCTCATTCTTATGTGAGGTTAGGATTGTGCATTGATCTGTTCAAATTCTCGAAGCCAATCAAGACACGGTTTGATTTGAACCCTTCTTCGGTTTCATCCATTTAGAAGTCTCTCTCATCGAATCAAATTATTAAAATTTAATCAACTAAAATAATATCAAAAACTATTATATCATCACAAAATGTATGTATGTAGGTTTTATAGCAAATAATATTTTATTTTAATCATTTATAATTTAAATTTTGATATATTTGTAAAAAATAGTATTTAAAATATCTTATTTTTTTTTCCGATTTGAACCGATTCAATTCGGTTACGGGGTGTTTGGTTACGTGATAACGAAGATTTTAATTTTAATTTTTAAAAATTGTAAGAAAAATTGTTAAAAGAGATGTTTGGCAACCATGGCAATTTTATGTTTTAAAAGTGATTTTCTTCTTAAACAAAAAAAAGAGTATCTCACCTCTTTCTTTTTTCTTGTGGTCCCCACTTTGTTTGGTCATGTATGGTAGTTACTCTTTTTTATTATCACATCCTTCCAAACATGATAATTTTATGTCATGAGTTAATTCACTTTTTATTTTAATACAATTTTTTATCATCAAAATATACAAAAAATTATCATGCAACCAAACACCCTGTTAAGCTTGATTGGCTGTTTTGATTCCATCGCTTTAAAAAAAATCGGACAGACACCATCCATCATATGCAATTTTTTTTTTTGATTCTACCATCATATGTATTTTAATATATTACATTTCAAACATCGAAAATTTGTTTGTTTGGTTGTTTGTTTACGCCCTGTTTGGTAACTGTATTAAGTACTTATATCAGTATTAATTTTAAAACTGATATTGATAGAAGATGATACAAGGTGTTTGGATATTTATATCAGTTTTAAAATTATTAGTCTACCATTCTTTCAAATTTAATACAGGCTAATACCTGTTTTAAAATTAATACTGAAGTTGCCCTAGCTCCATCTTCTCCCGCGATAGCGGCCGCCCAGGAGCTCCCCGATCGACCTCGCATCCCTCCCCGATCGACCTCGCAGGAGCTCTCCTCGGATCGCCGCCCTCCCCGATCGACCTCGCAGCCCTCCCCGATCGACCTCGCGGGAGCTCTCCTCGGATCGCCGCCCTCCCCGATCGCCCTCGCGGGGAGGAGATCCTCGGATCCGAGCGACTCCTCGGCCGCCCTCCCCGATCGACCTCGGCATCTTCGGTCGAAGCCCTCGAGGGGTTTAAGCTTTCCCGGGTGCGAGATCTTCACCCTCCCTCTCTTCACCCTCCCCGCCGCGCAGCCGTCTCCGCCTTCTCCCTCGCTTCGGCTCCGCATCCTACGAGTCCGGCCCGATGGCGGTGTGCAGAGACGGGGGGGGTGAAAACGCGTGAGGGAGTGACGGACGGTGGCGCAGGGGAGGTGCGCCTCGATTGCAGGGATGCCCGCCGCCCTCCCCTCGCCATCTCCACCTCTCCGCGCCTCTCCCTCCCCCGCTCTCTCTCTCTTCCGTCGTAGGAAGTTCTGTTCTGCTTCCATGGAAGACCCGGCCCCGCGCACCGCCGCCCGCCCCCGTGGATTTCTCTCCCCCACACCTGAACCTTCCGAGAGAGAGAGAGAAGACCGACGTTTATAGAACCGGACTGACGTTTATAGAGCCGGGTCTCCTGACGTGCAGAGATTTGGCTTAACACTGGAGTGAAGTACACTACAATTCCTTGTATGCGGCTGATGGTAAAAATGCCAGGTCCATATCATGAGCATTTGAATATGTTCTTGAAATTCTCCGGGCGTGAACTACTTTACGCTCTTGCGGATGTCCCCGGGTGTCCAAAAAGAAAGCCTTTGGCTGTTCTAGTTCGGCTATTCCTTTGCCCGCGGGCTACGCTCCTTCGTATATATATCGTAGCTCATGGTCTCTTCTCCGGTGACCCTTCGCCCCTGCTTTCCGATGTATATATATTTCTAAAGCTTAATCCATAAAGTTCAAGATAATTCAACCATACTACGATATCGAGTGCGATTCACTTACGCCACACTCGTTTGATTGTATCTGTCCTTTGAAACATCCATTTCTTGGGAAGGAATGAAGGATGCCAAAAATAAAAAATAAAAATGTCAAATAAGATGATTATATCTTATACGTCGTGAGGGTTCTTATATCAATGTATTGAAGTGACTACTATGGCGGCATGAACTCTTCTTTGTACGCCTTTGTTGACACTTGTCATCTTTGTTCTTGAGCTTGGGTAAGAAAACGGCAAATTAGTATTAAGGTTCTTGGGTATATAGCGAATAACTTCGTAGACAAAGTTTTTGTTTTGATAGCGGGGTGTTTTCTTTGTAGAACGAGAGAAGGTGCTAATTTTATCTATTGTGCTATTTCGGTAAACATACGGCGGAACTTAAGTGGAATCTCTAGTCATTTGAAGATAGAAAGGAAATTACCCAACGATGAAGGTAGAAAACATAGAATATTTTGTAGGAAGATGGGATGACCGTACTGCATCCGTTTTACCTAAAATTCAAGAACACTGCTATGCTTGATCATTTTTGGTTCAATTGTTACAACGCCTTTGTCAACGCCTTTGCTCCACCCCATGGGCTGCGGTCGTTGGCGAGGTCGGACCCCCGGATATATTTTGCAAGTTTCCTCTCTTATTTTTTTTCATCCAGCCGTCTTGCTTCAGAGGATTTCTGGACCTTTTGCTATCCTTTTTTGTAGTGACTTCAGCCGTGTTGCAGCTGCATCTTCCAGATCTCTTGGATAGTTGGATATGATCGAGGATTGTCTGCCCAGACCTACACATGGTTCCTGGGACATATTTCACAGAGTGGCGACCGGTGGCTGACTGTCTGTTTGATGTAAGTGAAAATGTTCAGGTGGAAAGGCTGGTTCCACCTGAACCAATGTCGATATCCAAGTTGATGTGGTATTGCTTTTCTTACTCTATCCATACAGGGCGTTAAGATGTTTGTGGAATAAGCTACAGCTGCAGCTTTTCCATGTTGATAAGATTGGGGAAATTTTTTTCTAAAATTGCAGTTGCTTTGATTGTCTTGGCAGTTTTTAGCCCCTCAGCATGTCTGTCATATTGGCTTCATTAAATGAATTATTAAGTGGCTGATTTAGAGAATTTGCTTATAGCTCCAAAGAGATGTTTCGTAGTGCTGAACTTGGGTGATTGGTACACGATCTTTGTGGTGCCAAGCTTGGGTGTTGTCGGGGTGTGCATGCGCGGGCTGGATTCTTTGGAAGCACAAAAGGGGTTTGGGTGGCTAGTACTCGGGTTTTGGTTTGGACAGTTGTTTTGTAATGTTCTAGCAAGTCCTGCTTTGTAGTTTTTTTAATCTGAAAGTGGGGGATTTCAGATGAATCTGTAAGGGGTAAATATGAGGTGTATAATCATGTTAATGGAGATTATACAGTTGATCTTTCTCTGTATTAGAATATTTCGCCAGTGCATGTAATAGACAATAAAATTTTATGGTTGAATTATATGCATGTATGTCTGTACAGAGCATGGACAACAAAATATGAGATTTTGACATTTCAATTTGTTGAAAGTGGTCAACTTTATATCATTTTTTCTTAGTTTTTGTTTTAAATTTATTATTTAAATTAAAATATTTAAATATATATTTAATTTTGTAAATATTATAGATATTTTTATATTTTAACAATAATTTTAGTATTAAAATATAATTTTGATGCTAATTAATCAAAATATTTAATAGTGATTTTCATATTGATATTGTATTATCAAACACCTAATATCAATTTTAATATTGATATAACATTACCAAACGCTTAAAGAAACTTGATACTATCACTTTTGATATTGATTCTCCAACATTTGAAAATATTAATATCAATATTAATATAGTATTAAAAATAAAACTCTAACCAAACAGGGCATTAACTCGCAATAACTTATATGGGGGCGTGGCAGAGTACGGTAAAGAGACCGGCGATCACGGATCCTCTAATCGGTTGTACAATCGGATCTTTCCGAAAGTAGTGCCACCCGACTCACGCCCATTTAAAATCGAACCCCCGTAAGATACGTTATCAGTCACTTAATGCCCTGTTTGTTTTGAGTATCAAAATTGATACAATATCAATTTTGATATTGATATTCCAAGAAGATGTAATATCAATATCAAAAGTGATAGTATCAAGTTTCTTTAAGCGTTTGGTAATGTTATATCAATATTAAAATTGATATTAGGTGTTTAATAATACAATATCAATATGAAAATCACTATTAAATATTTTGATTAATTAGCATCAAAATTATATTTTAATACTAAAATTATTGTTAAAATATAAAAATATCTATAATATTTACAAAATTAAATATATATTTAAATATTTTAATTTAAATAATAAATTTAAAACAAAAACTAAGAAAAAATGATATAAAGTTGACCACTTTCAACAAATTGAAATGTCAAAATCTCATATTTTGTTGTCCATGCTCTGTACAGACATACATGCATAAAATTCAACCATAAAATTTTATTGTCTATTACATGCACTGGCGAAATATTCTAATACGAGAAAGATCAATCGTATAATCTCCATTAACATGATTATACAGCTCATATTTACGCCTTACAGATTCATCTGAAATCCCCCACTTTCAGATTAAAAAAACTACAAAGCAGGACTTGCTAGAACAGTACAAAACAGAATCTGACCAAACCAAACCCGGAGTACTAGCCACCCAAACCGCTTTTGTGCTTCCAAGAATCCAAATTCGTCAAAGATGCACACCCCGACAACACCCAAGCTTGGCACCACAAAGATCGTGTACCAATCACCCAAGTTCAAAGACTACGAAACATCTCTTTGGAGCTATAAGCAAATTCTCTAAATCAGCCACTTAATAATTCATTTAATGAAGCCAATATGATGATTATGCTGAGGGGCTAAAAACTGCCAAGACAATCAAAGCAACTGCAATTTTAGAAAAAAATTTCCCCAATCTTATCAACGTGGAAAAGCTGCAGCTGTAGCTTATTCCACAAACATCTTAACGCCCTGTATGGATAGAGTAAGAAAAGCAATACCACATCAACTTGGATATCGACATTGGTTCAGGTGGAACCAGCCTTTCCACCTGAACAGTTTCACTTACATCAAACAGACAGTCAGCCACCGGTCGCCACTCTGTGAAATATGTCCCAGGAACCATGTGTAGGTCTGGGCCAGACAATCCTCGATCATATCCAGCTATCCAAGAGATCTGGAAGATGCAGCTGCAACACGGCTGAAGTCACTACAAAAAAGGATAGCAAAAGGTCCAGAAATCCTCTGAAGCAAGACGGCTGGATGAAAAAAAATAAGAGAGGAAACTTGCAAAATATATCCGGGGGTCCGACTCGCCAACGACCGCAGCCATGGGGTGGAGCAAAGGCAAGATTGATAAAGGCGTTGTAACAATTGAACCAAAAACGATCAAGCATAGCAAAGTTGTTCTTGAATTTTAGGTAAAACGGATGCAGTACGGTCATCCCATCTTCCTACAAAATATTCTATGTTTTCTACCTTCATCGTTGGGTAATTTCCTTTCTATCTTCAAATGACTAGAGATTCCACTTAAGTTCCGCCTCAGATGTTTACTGAAATAGCACAATAGATAAAATTAGCACCTTCTCTGTTCTACAGCAAAACACCCTGCTATCAAAACAAAAACTTTGTCTACGAAGTTATCTGCTATATACCCAGCAACCTTAATACTAATTTGCTGTTTTCTTACCCAAGCTCAAGAACAAAGATGACAAGTGTCAACAAAGGCAGACAAAGAAGAGTTCATGCTGCCATAGTAGTCACTTCAATACATTGATATAAGAACCCCTCACGACGTATAAGATATAATCATCTTATTTGACATTTTTATTTTTTATTTTTGGCATCCTTCATTCCTTCCCAAGAAATGGATGTTTCAAAGGACAGGATACAATCAAACGAGTGTGGCGTAAGTGAATCGCAGCCTGATATCGCAGAAGTGGTTGAATTATCTTGAACTTTATGGATTAAGCTTCTTAGAAATATATATACATCGGAGCAGGGGCGAAGGGTCACTGGAGAAGAGACCATGAGCTACGATATATATACGAAGGAGCGTAGCCCGCGGGCAAAGGAATAGCCGAACTAGAACAGCCAGTGCTTTCTTTTGGACACCCGGGTCGGGACATCTGCAAGAGCAGAAAGTAGTTCACGCCTGGAGAATTTCAAGAACATATTCAAATGCTCATGATATGGACTGGCATTTTTACCATCAGCCGCATACAAGGAATTGTAGTGTACTTCACTCCAGAAGCTAAGCCAAATCTCTGCACGTCAGGAGACCCGGCTCTATAAACGTCAGTCCGGTTCTATAAACGTCGGTCTTCTCTCTCTCTCTCGGAAGGTTCAGGTGTGGGGGAGAGAAATCCACGGGGGCGGGCGGCGGTGCGCGGGGCCGGGTCTTCCATGGAAGTTAGTAATGTAACTTCCTACGACGGAAGAGAGAGAGAGCGGGGAGGGAGAGGCGCGGAGAGGTGGAGATGGCGAGGGGAGGGCGGCGGGCATCCCTGCAATCGAGGCGCACCTCCCCTGCGCCACCGTCCGTCACTCCCTCACGCGTTTTCACCCCCCCCGTCTCTGCACACCGCCATCGGGCCGGACCAGAGGATGCGGAGCTGAAGCGAGGGAGAAGGCGGAGACGGCTGCGCGGCGGGAGGGTGAAGAGAGGGAGGGTGAAGATCTCGCACCTGGGAAAGCTTAAACCCCTCGGAGGGCTTCGACCGAAGATGCTGAGGTCGATCGGGGAGGGCGGCCGAGGAGTCGCTGGATCCGAGGATCTCCTCCTGCGAGGTCGATCGGGGAGGGCGGCGATCCGAGGAGAGCTCCCGCGAGGTCGATCGGGGAGGGCTGCGAGGTCGATCGGGGAGGGCGGCGATCCGAGGAGAGCTCCTGCGAGGTCGATCGGGGAGGGATGCGAGGTCGATCGGGGAGCTCCTGGGCGGCCGCTATCGCGGGAGAAGATGGAGCTAGGGCAACTTCAGTATTAATTTTAAAACAGGTATTAGCCTGTATTAAATTTGAAAGAATGGTAGACTAATAATTTTAAAACTGATATAAATATCCAAACACCTTGTATCATCTTCTATCAATATCAGTTTTAAAATTAATACTGATATAAGTACTTAATACAGTTACCAAACAGGGCGTAAATGATGAATAATGAGTTGTAAGACGTCGGTAACGATTCAACTCTCGTCAATCGTGAGTTAACAAGTCAGTGAATCGTTACTGAACTGTTATCGACGTCTTACAAATTTGCTACCGAGTTAATACAACTAGCTACCGATAGGTAGTGAGTTAGTAAGACATCGGTAATAATTCAGCTCTTTTCGGTAACGATTCATTATTTATGTGACTGGGTGTCGTGATCGATTTTTATTGGAGACTGAGAGTACTCTCTCCACTTAAGAACTGAGATGATCCGCTTCCTTCTTCGGGGGAAGAAACGTACGCGTACGGCGTACACCAGAAAGCCCCCTTTCTTCTGCCACGTGTTCCCATCTTTTTGTATCATTAGCTACGTGAGAGGGGAACCGCCGCTGCTTTCCCGACACTTTACCGAGGAACTAAATCCAGAATTTGGGAGCTAATAACTGTTTGGTGGGATTAAAGATAATGACATGTTTGGCCAGAATATCAGATGACATTACATTAATTTTAATATTGATACTTGTTGAGAATATAGATAAGAATATCAAAATTGATACTGATAATCAAATATTTATTTATCACTTTATCAGTAGAATCAAGCACTTTTATCATTATTATTTTTTAGATTGATGATTGTGCAAATCATTTTAAAAGGTTGTTGGTTATTAATATTAATATAAATTTTGTAGCACAGATAAAATACGTTATATAATATAAATGTTCATGTGTAATAATAATAATAATAATAAATTATTTTTTTATAAAATTTCACATCAAATTAATATAGTATCACTGTTTGATACTCACATAAACTTTCACTTTGCTGACGGCAATATGAGAAAATTTTTGTTCTCTTTTTTTAGACAAAAAATAGTTAACATAATATCTTGTTTGGTTAGAATTTCATTTTTGATATTATATCAATAATAAAATTGATATTTTCAAAAATTAAAATATTAATATTAAAATCAATACAAGTTGATATTTATATCACATAATATACGTTGTATGTACCGTAAATTTTAAAATTGATAATGATAGAAATATTGTTATCAAGCGGAGCATAAACTATCAAGTATTAATAGTCTACATTTTTAATCCCTCATCGTATTATTAGATCGAATTATTAAATACTCGACGGTAGTTTGATACTGACCGCCACCCACCGCAGACTTAATTAACTTATATTTAAAAAACTTCAGGAAATTATGAAATAAAGCATCCATCACGGCTTCGCAAAAGGATGAAATAAACACGTGGATTATCTCTAAAATCGTAGAATGTCGGGTGGGGTCGGATGAAAGAGGCTCAGATTTATTTATTTATTGCACCCGTAAAACTAATTACTTGAACACGACATCGAGGGTATTGACGTAATTACGTCGCACTCGTGAAGAAGACAACTTGCCAACGGCCAACGGGCTCGCGGCCGAACGAGGAAAAGGCGAGGCCAGAACGAGACGGTGCGCAATTCCACGCGCCTGCTTCCCCGCGTTTCTGAAGGAAAAGAGATCAGAATTAAATAAAAACCGCTCTCGGTTTCCTTATTGTATCCCCCTCCTTCCTCATCACACGCTCTTCTCACGGTGCCGGAGGGAGATTATCGCTCTACACCCTGACATCCGCGCGTCCATTAATTCCCGTCCTTCCACCGGACCTTCCCCAAAAGATGTGCACCCACCTCCAGCTCAACCGCCCGCTGCCTTTCCGTTCCCGCCGAGATTCCGCAGGCCCGCGGGAGGCATGTCCTCGGGGTGCTCTCCTTCCCCTTCTCCGTCGACGCCGCCGCCGTCGGCCTGGGTCTGAGCGGCCTCCCGTGCAGGTCGGAGGCGGAGATGTTTGATTGTTGCGACCGGTTTTGCCCATGGGGGACCGGCGGCAGAGGCGGGGGAGCGTCGCAGCCGACGTCGAGTTCTGCCGCGGCCTGGAGGAGCTGGTCGGGGGCCGATTCGGCGGCTGCATGAGCGGTGCCCTGGAGTCCTGCGCCTCCAGCGAAGATCTGGAGGAGGTGGAGGAGCAGAATGGCCCCTCTTCCTCGGGGGGGAATGACCATGTGGCTCGGCGGCGGCGGCGCGCCGACCTCGATGGGGGTGACCAGGCGGATTCGTCGTCGGCGCGACGCCGTCGGTCCAGGATACTCAGCCGGTGGGTAGCCCGGCAAGCGGAGGAGGTGATTACCACCATGGAACGGCGGCACCGGGAGACGGAGCTCATGGGGCTCGCTACCCGCCAAACAGTCTCGATGATTAATTCGTCAATCGATGGGGAGTCCCCGCGCGGGGCGGCTTCGGGCGGTGGCGACAGAGGCGTCGTTGCAGAACGACCCGTAGCTTCTCGCCCCTCCTCGATTGTGCAGAGATGGCGGGAGCTGGAGGACTACTCCGTGGGAAGGCAGCGCGTCCGTCCAATGTCAAATGGGATCAGGAATGACTCCGAGAGGAGGACTGGTGCCGATAGGAGTGAGGGCAATGAATACACCCGGTGGTCTGATGGTCCGCCGCTCAGAACGACCAGGCAGATCGTAGAAAATGAAGAAGACCAGGGATCCAGCGTGGAGCAGTCTTCTGATCATGGGGAAGGCGAGAGGGAGACGGTGAGGCAGATCGTCCGAGGCTGGATGGCCGAGAATGGGGGCGTCGAACCGGGAGATAGAGTTCCTTCCCAGAGGAATCAGAGTCCCAGAACCGAGTGGCTTGGAGAAACAGAACGCGAAAGGGTGAGGCTTGTGAGGGAGTGGATACAGATGGCGAGCCAGCAGAGGGATACACGACTTGATAGAAGGGAGGAACTTGCGGATCAAGATAATCGCAGTCTGGATGGGTCAATGCCCGATCTGGATGACGGTCTGCCTGAGAACATCAGAAGGGACTTGGTAAGACTGCGAGGAAGGCAGGCTAGGTTCGATTTGCTGATGAGGAACGTGATGGAGAGGCGAAGGGAGCTTGAGGGCCTATCGGAGCATCGTGCAGTTTCAGACTTTGCCCATCGGAATCGCATTCAGGTCAGTGTTGCACCTTTGTCCATGTGCGTATACGTTTAGGTTATCTTCAGGGTCAGATTGCTGATGTATCTTGAGCAATGGAGCAGATCACGGGGGAATATTTAGAACTGAAATTCTGTCAACACAGATAAAAGGATGAACCCTTATCTGGTTTGTTACATAGAAGATAGTATTAGGAAACATTTTTTTGCGTTGATATAATCAGAAGTTAAGATTCTTTTATGGTCCTTGGGATCCTACTGATCCTGCTAAGCAGATATTAAGTTCACTATTCTGCCATCGATTTTGATGTAAATGTCAAATGTCACCTGGTCAGTTTGGATATGCAAAAATAGTAATGATGTCACTGACATACCGTTGATCATAGCCTGCAGCCCTGATCAATAATTCATCTGCACAACTGTATCTACTCATTCACCTTAATGCTGATTTATCCAGAAATGTACCTACTGCGGGCACTTTTTAGATTCAGTGAGCATTCATTTCTTTTCTGAGGACCCTTAGTAATGGGTAGGAAGATTTTCTAGGTTTGTGGAAACCCTGTTGACTAAAAAAGTCATACAAGGAAAGATCCAACCAGCATCTGTGGTCTAATGAAATGCGTTATTTTGACATATGGATGAACAACTACAATACCCTGGAGAGTGGAGATAGAACTTAGCAACCAAAATTCTTTCCATTTATATTGGGCAATAAAACTCTAGCTCTCAATAAAATTAGCTAATTAGATATCCATCCCAAACATTGCATTTTGTGTTTCGATTTTTATGAACTCTAAACAACTGTTGTTTCGGGTTTCCATAGTCAATTTATGTCCAAAGTTTTCATCAACTATTGATGTAAAAAAGTGTTTTCTACCCTTGCTTTTGGGGTTGACTTGCTCATCTTCCCCTCACCTTTCACCATTTCTCTCACTACCCATTCTCTCATGACTACAGCTAACCCTCTCTCCCGGCTGCCCTTACAGAACTAAGTATAAAACCAACTACCCTTGCCTCCACCATCGTCTGTTGATCAATATGTGACCATTCTGGTGACTGCTGCTAAGTTGTGAAGAGATTGGAGGGGCTGGGTTTAGTCAGTAGTGCAGCCCGTCTATGTGGTAAAGAGATTGGCCGAAGGTGGCTGGGAGAGGCTGACAGCACCTGAGGTCGCCCTTTGTCATCTTCGAAATCCTTCTTTTTCCTCTTTTGTCTCTTTTGTCTCCTTTGTTTGGCAGTAGGTGAGAAAGGGGGAATGGCAGGGGCGGATGGCACGGCGGTGATCAGGTGTCGAATGTGGAGTTCTTGCGTGGAAGGGAGTGTTGAGGCAGAATGTGTGGGAGGGGAAGGTTCTTACGGCGAGGGATCTTGATGGGGTCAGAGCCACAGGGGGGGTGATGTGGGTTGGTCGAGAATGGAGAAGGGGTCTGAAGGAGAGGGGGAAGGGGCTATTGGGGGGGGTGTTCGGGCAGTGGTGGGGCCTGGCATAGATCGTGGTGGTGGTGGAGGGGAAGGACCGGGGTCACAAGAGGAGGCCTCATGGGGCTCATGCAGCTTCGAGAATCGCTGGGGATGCTCTAGTTTCAGGGCCGAAGATGAATGGCCGGGGATGCTCCTGTTGCAGGGCCGAAGATGAATGGCAATGTTGTGTAGACAATGGGGACTTCCATGCTCACCACTGAGCTTCTCCTATGCACAGTGGCTCAGACCTGTCCAGGATCGCTGGACAGAGCTTGAGAGCCAGAGAAGACATCATTGAAGGTTCAGGTGCAGAAGACGGAGGATGGCGATGTCAAGCTGGGAGCCGGTGAAGGAGAAGGGTGAAAGGGGAATGGCATGAGGCCGCTGGAAGGAGGGAGGGGAGATGTTGGAACTGGCCTCCTGTCGAAGGTGGATTGAGACCAGCCTCTGCTGGAGGTGGAGAGGGAGACCTCCATTGAGAGGGGGTGGAGACCTACGGGGCTGTGCCCCTTACTGGATGAACCAAACGCTTGAAGCGCCTTCCAAAAATTCTTCACGTAGTTGATTTTCATTCCAACGTAAGGGCCTTTTTAAATAGAGAGCCAACCATTACAAAAGGGGAGCTTTAAAGCACTATTTACATCTATGCCCTCTAAAGACAGAAGTTTAAAGGAAATGACTCAAAAGCAAACCCAAATATTTACAAACAAGTCCATGTGGACGGAAATATATAATGACCCCTAAGATCTCCTACTGAACCGGATCCCCATCAGGTGGTTTATACACCATGGAGGAGACAGATTTGACCGCTACCAGAGGGTCATATAGTCAGGCACCACCTATTGGCCATCCTGAAGCTGCAACCAGAGAGGGGAACCAGTTTGCAGAAGTTAAGAGCAGTTGCGAGAAGCACAGGCAGGTCTTTAGGGAAGGGAACTATTCATGGTAATTTTGCCATCCCATGCCTCCTTGTGGAAGTACAAGTCAGTGTGAGGTCGTTCATCCAGAACATGTTATGGGAGAGAACAAATTCCTCCCTTATGTGGTTCCTCATGCACAAGCTGCATATGTGCTCATCTGAGGCAATTTTGAGTCTTTCTCCATCTTCTTGATATCCATGCCCTTCCTGGCCTAACTATTCACTTCAGCTGCCACATGCCATGCGAACTACCTCTGCCTCTCCATCATCTCTTGTACCTTCTTGGTCTGCACCATACCATGGTGAGGCCACCCTCCAGTGCACTGTATGAAAGAAAGGATTTCTTTGTCTACACCCTCCCCCTTTTCCAGGCCACCAATTTCTTCTCCCTGCTGCTGGTTGTTTCCGGTCTATCCATCTATGTTGGCTGCATGCTCCCTCTTTTTGCAGTCAGTCTTCTTTCTTTCACATGTCACTACTAGCTCAAGATTAAACATGTCTTTGTCTAACATCAGTTCATAAATAATATAAAAAATGTAGAGAGATTAGAAGGTTAACTGCATCCAATGTCAGGGGCCATAATATAATTTTAAAGCTTATATGGACAAAGTACAAGTGAAGTTCATGGACTGATATCTGATCAAACAAGCATTAAAGTTAAATTTCCCTTTTATATTTTGTTGTACCATCTACTTTGATAAGTATGACTCAGATTTCTTTCTGATGCTTGTGTTTGGAGAGGTATTAAATGTCAGCTCCAGCCTCCAGGCGTATCTACTGATTCAATCACATAAACACTTCTCTCTTCTCAGAAAAAAGACAGCTTCTATATCATCCTAGTGACCAACTTTAGTATTAGAAATTAAAAACATGAAGTTATGGTTTAACTTCTAATTGGACGACCTTATGATGAGTTTGGAATAAATTCTTTTTACATTTTTTGGTTTCATCATCCATTTTATAAATTTGGCCCCATATTTTTTCCAATGCACGAATTTGCAGCAGGAGGTATTGAATTTAGCTCCACACAGAGGAATTTACTGATTGAACCACAGAGATGCTTCCTTCTTATTGGAAAGTACACAGATTTATATGTCATCCTAGTGACAACTAACAAACTTACCTACCCATTTGCATAAGCAATAGTATTGAATGGGCTATTGGAAGCAGTGTCTTAATTGCTTGCTTCAAAAGGTAAATAAACATGGGTTTGCACTCAAGAAATCTATAGAATATTTTCTTTTTATAATAGCAAGAATGATATGATTATCTCTTCTATCTGTATGGCACAAGTAGAACTAAATTGTTTTTTATGATGTTTGCCTCCATGTCATCACAAAGAAAATATGTGAAACACAGACCAAGTGTTGAATCAATGTGGAAAATCAAAGAACCGCAGTGTTGATATTCATTACCATATAATCCTGCAAAAATTTGACTGTGTTTGATAATATAATAAGATAACTAGTCTGCAATCAATGCTCTGGGCTGATAGGTATATTCTTGTAGTCCCTTCTGAGAGGAAGATTCTTGCGGCATGGCCCACCAGCTCGAGAGGAAAGGCCACCTTCTATGGCAGACAGAGAGTTAGGGCAGTTAAGACAACGGCGTCGTGTCTCTGGACTAAGGTACAGGTCATCACATCATATTAATGGATGGTCTTTCTGCATTTGAAGATTTAAACAGGTTTTCCAATGCCTTCTCTGTTTTATTAGTACTATGTGGGTTGATGCACCTGGAAAGGAAAAACATGTGGACTTCATGTCTTTGTTTCTAGTATACTCTGCGAAATTAAGAACCAGAAGCTATTCCGATGACAGCAAAACTAGATGTCTGGAAGACAAGATGCAGAGCCATCCAGCATTTCAGCAATAGGTTCATTATTTATCTAGGGCTGGTAGTCAGCCAAAGAAGGAAACAAGAAAAGAGATGCACAAGGAAAAAAATATAATTCAAAAGACATTGAGATGACAGGGAGAGACCTGTTACTTGTCAATTGGCAAGCCCTTACTCTTATAGTTGTTCTTTTCATCATCCTAGTCAGGTTTGATCAAGGATTGCCATCTCGGATCTCGGTTTCATCTCGGGGGGGGTGGGGGGTGAAAGAGAAGAGATCTAGGAGAAGTCTCAAAAAAATCTCAGGAGATCGGATATCGGATTCTCGGATCAAAATGTATATATTATGTATGAAACATAACATAATATCTTATAAAGATGAGAGTACATCAATGAATTTACATGAAAATATATAACACATTTGTACATCAACTGTGTAAATAAACAATTACAAAGCACTCTCAATACCAAAAAGATGATCTTTGTATTTATAAAAAGATTTAAACTTGTATATAATCTTATTTAAATATTAATATGGTATTAAGAGTTTTTTTATATTCTTGTTATTGATTGTTTATTACAAATTGATGGTTAAATATTTATGAAATTGAATTGATATAATTTGTTTATTACATAAGATATAATTTTTGTACAATAATTTGATGATTAATATCCAAATCTAAAATTTGAATACATTAAGAACATATTTGACTTAGGTAATAATTAAATGTTATGTTTATGTGGGAGAGAAGAGAGTTAAAATAAATCTTTATAAAATTTAAGTATATAACATATATTTATGATTATGAATCTTATATATATGTGATAATATAAGTGATAGCGAAATATATTAATATGTTTACACTACTATAAACGAAGCATAGAGTAGTTGTGGATCGACTAGTGTGGTCGGGTCGCAGGGGTCAAGGGGGCAGCACCCCTTGTGAGGGGTATTAAGGGACAAAGCCCCCCGAAGAAATTTTTTTATGGACCAGTCCGCATAGGGTGAGATCTCGGCGATCTCGTTTCTCGGCCCCTTGGCAAAACCGAGAATCTCGTGAAATCTCGGCGAGATGGAAAACCATGGGTTTGTGTGAAACCTCGAAAAATTATATAAAAATATGTTAATATAAAAATATGAGTGTTGTATGGCATAGTTTGAAAATTCATTTGACTTCCGTTTATTTGGGAAACGAACTTTCATTATCTTATCCTTGGCAACCATGAAAATATATGATATTTCATAGAAGATATTAGCCAGAATATGTGGTATGCATATAAAATATATATGTCGAGGTTAGGATTCATAAAGTTTGTCTTTGGACATCTCTCCATCGGAAGTTGCGAATTTCCGATGTTAATTACATCGAGATTCTCGAACACCCTTGATTAACCGTCGTAGCAACTCATACATAAAAGGAAACATTCATCCACAAAACACAATTGCAGGGGAGCTATAACCCATCAAGCCAATGGAATGCAAACTTAGTATTTAAGTTCAGTGCATAGTGACCATATAAAATTAAATAGGAATGCAAAAAAAACTTAGTGCCTGAGCTTGATTTAGCTCTTTGATTTATGCTTTATGGAGTATGAGTAAGGATTCCAACTATATCTTATGTGAGACTAGCTTCTCAACTTAATGTCTTATATTAAGACATATGTTGAATTATTAAAGCTAATCTAGATCCGAGCATATTCAGATCAAATTCTATGTCGATTCCATATAAGTTCTTATATATCGAACAAAATGAAATCTGTCCACATATATCATTTTATGGTCTAAGTTTTTTTTTTATTGGACTTATGTTATCTTCACTTAAGTCTATCATCTTATACCTAGTGATGAAAACAGAATTTTGTTTAAATCCTTATACCTTAACTTAGCATGTACTCAAAATGTAACCTTATTTATAAATTTCGGAGAATCCAAGAGAAATATATGCTTGGATCCGGAAAAAAGACCAAGGTCTTCTCTTATCTTAACCATGGGGTTCTTGAGGGTATCCTAGGCTTGGACACTCCCAAATTCCAAGTCTTTAAACTTAGTGAAATGGCATATGCGCCTTATTATTGTCAAGATCTAAGTCCTTTCATTATTGAAAGGCTCTTTCCTATGAGTATGTCAAAGTTTGACTTAAGACACCCATAGCCATAACTTGATGTATTTAAAATATCCAGGTTTCGAGTGAAGAAATGCCAAGACTGATCATAAACATGTCTAAGTGTCATAGGATTCTTTCGGAAAAAGACATCTATCTAAACAACTATGGGATTCATGCAGACATTCCGGCTCTAGGTAACTGGTCATCATTAAATTCCGGATCTCCTATTTAATCAGATTTGCTTAGATCTGATCTTTATGGCATGGTTGTGGCTATGCTCCCTAGGATTAAGCATGTCTAGGATATCGGTATTAGAGTTTTTAAAGCATACATATGGACAGGCTTCCAAGATATCTTGTGTATCCCTTTCCTTAAATCTTGTCATATTAAACTCGAGACCATCATTTTATATTTTAAATCCTGAGTTCAGATGTACTAAACCCAGAACTTAATTACCTCTTAGGATTTAGACCTTTCAATTCCTGTTACCATTTAGACTTGAGTATTCTCCCTCACCGAGAATCCTGTTTGTGTTATACATTGTTTATGTATGGGCTATGAACCTTGGCTATCATCTTGGATGTTCATGGATGAAGACCCCGGCTGGCTTGGGATTTATATGACCATATACTTGACATAAATACCAATCTGAATTTGAGTAATCGACTTCCAAATACCACCTGGATTCAGGTTTATACCTGCCCCTGATATTGGTCATGGAATGGTTATGGTTCTATGTTAAACCATGCTTTAAGGTCTATTCTTGATAGGTGTTCTATCCATCTTGTAGATGTTATAAGGTTCGTTTGTACATAGATTCAAAACCGGGATACCCTCTGTCCACCCCTCAGACCTAGCACCTAGGATTCTATCGAAGTTAGGTCCTGCTTGTATATGGGTTATGGACCTTGACCTATCTCCTCGGGATCTTAGATGCTTAGGGATGATGATCTCAACTAACTTGAGATTTATACAATTGTATTCAATAGCCTGGACCTGAACACTTAACTGCTAGGATTCGGACCCAGAATTGACCCTGAAACTGACCTTAGACTGGTCACTATCCGGCACTGAACCATGTATGAGGATCTGCCTAAGTAATACCTGAAATACTATGTAAAATAAGGCTTGTATAAGCCTGAAATGTCTATCACCTGAACCACCCAAGCTCGGCCCATAATTTTGCCATGTAAGACCTTTATACATACCATGGGATACTCATATTGGCCTCTTCAATAATCTGATTATGTTCAGATCTAAGGACAGCTGAACACCCTCTTTTGATAAACCAGGTGACCTATGGCCAGGAGGCCAATGTTGTCAAGATCAGAAATCAGACTTTAAACCCCCAAGATGTAGGCCTCCGGGGTGAGTGACAAAGTTGGAATTCTAAAGCTCAAGATGCCCTGGGTATAATTCCTTGAATCCCTCTTTATATTCTGATCGGGGCCTCAAAGACATGAGCTTTCGGATATGAAATCCCATAGTGCTGTTTGAGGGTAATTACTGACCTTATGTCTTAGCTTAGATCAATATTTCTTAGTGCTAAGTCTTATATATCTGGTCCCCAATCTCTCATCAATTTTGAAAGCAACTCCCTCTTGAAATCAGGTTTAGAATATACCTGAAATTCGAGGGTTAGTGCTTAGTCCAGTTGACTGACAAACTATATGCATTCTTTACTCTCTCATGTTTGGAATTGGCCTTCTCAATCAGGTTCTCATATATATATATATATATAAGCAATGGTCCTTGATCACCATCATATGCATATCAGCATATATATTTGATTAATACCATATGGTGTATAACATATTCTTGTATTGGTGGAGTTGAACTCCAATTTCATCGTATCGAGGTCATCTCACCCTCTTGGAAGTACATATCTCTATGCATAAGAAGAACTCCTCTCATAGGGGTTTGGCCTGCAATTAGCCTTCTTCACTATGGGATGGACCAAAGGACTGTGCACATAATTTCAGTCCTGCCCGGGGCATATGCATTAAACTAGGCCCAACATTAGGCCACAATCATGTCCTGCTGTGGGTACGAATTTGTCCATGGGCATTCTCAGCCTCCTGATTTCATGGTCAGTAGGTAATTCATTACAACTTGTGCATTTTTTTTTGTGCTCAGCCATCATGGAGTCTTCAAGGCCCGGCTGGCCATTCTCCTCATATCCCTTGCTCTATCAGGGCTACCCGGGGGATCTTTGGTTCATCATGTGGGTTCCAAAGAGGCCGGGTATAACCCCTCTCTACCTTGGTGACATAAAAATATCCTTCAACTTCTGTCGGAATGACAAGGCTCTGAGGGCTTGTCTTGCAGAATTTCAAGGCCGAAGGAGGCTCTAAAGAGGGGGTCAAACCTATCCATGTATGTATAAAGAAAGGCTTCATATATGGTGTTACAGAACTGTACCCGAGGGAAGACAGAAATGAACTCAATTATGGGGCCCAATAGTAGGTTGGGATATGGCTTACATATATCCATCAATTTGGTATTATTCTAACCAAATGAACCCATTCAAGACTCTAGTCCTTGGCTATTTCCTTGATGTCCGGGAGATGAGAGCCTCCTATAGACCTGACCTCTTGGTTCATCCTATTGAAATATGTGGGAATGTGAGGGTGGATTTCAGGTTTGGAATTGGTGATCAAATGGGCCCGCGGGGTTCTCTAGTCTGTCTAGGCATTTCCGGACCAAACAAGGTGGTGTTTTATCAATATTGGGAAGGGATCATGGGTACTGGTTAGTCAATAGATATGGTATCTAAATAGGGACGGATGAGGTGATGAATATTGAATTGTCAATGGGCATGGTGTTTAGAGAGGGACGGATGAAGTGGTGGCCATGGTTCCTTACCTTGTGACCTTCAAACCCTGTACTTGACCTTCTGCAAAACAGTAGCTGCAGGCCCTTCAATTGCTCCTCCCCTTTGATGCTCCGGCGATGCTCTTGAATTCCCTGCTGAAATAGCTTTAATAGACCCCTCTTCTTCTCTTCCTGCCTCTCTTTTCTGCCTCCTCCTCCGACCCCTTCTCATGTGCGGGGACTGCCCCTTTTATAGCCTGCTGGATGGGTGTTGTTCACCCGAGAGAGGGACTGGGTTGTGTAGTGTATGCATGGAGAAAGTGGGGCCACGTTCTCCTGAATGTGGGGAAGGTGGAGCTTGACCAAGTCAGGGCCGGGAGGTCAAAGGATCCTGGCCTTCGGTGGCTTCCTGATCTGTACATTGATCAAATGGGCTCAACTAGTGAGTCCATCGCACACTAAGTATAGATCCCGGCCCTTGATTAAATGCCCCCGGATCTTCACTTGATGGCTCAATCCATGCCTTCTATTCATCAGTCCTGTAAATGGCAGATTAGACCTCATCCGTTGATTAATTGGAGCTAGGCATTGTAGCCCACGTGAAGGGAATTAAACCCATCTAATCAAATATCCAATAAGGCTGGATCCAGTGGGTATTATCCTACTAAGGATCCAATTAGGCCATCTTAATATACCGTTGGGGATCCAAGAGTATTAGGAACCCAATTAGCTTATCCGACAGCTAATCTTGGCCTTTGAATACATATCTTTCCATCATAGCCCTCCATTTGATGGATTGTGTTGAGTATGTGGTTCATCCGATTGATGGATGTTCCATTTAATCCAAACCATCCATCCTCTTATTGGATATTAATCCTATTAAGGATCCGGGAAGGCCTTGTCATCCGGTAATTAACCTTGCCCATGGATTATCTATCGGATATCCCATCATGCTGGATCCATTGGATATTATCCTATTAAGGATCCAATAAGGCCATCTTAATGCACCGTTGAGGATCCATGGATATTAGGATCCAATTGACTTATTAATTAACCAATCCCGGCCATTGGATGACCTCGGCCTCCCTCTTGGATTTGTTTTGAATTCCAAAACCTGTTTCCCCCGCGGATCATCCTCCTTACAGGTTTTTGTTTAGTCTCCTAGCTGGAGTCTAACTCTTCCACCCGCGAGCCTCCTTATTGCTGGTCCTCTTCCTCCTCATCCTGTCGCACCTTTTCTTCTTAACAGGTTTAGCAGCCATCTGTCCCTGCCAATGGAAGCCACCGGACCTGCTATTTGGAGATCTTGGGTGCCCTTGTCTTCTTCTTGGTATTGATCCGTGGAGGTGGACAGCATCTTAGTTATATCCGGGTGAGTAGAGTTTATGTATTTCTCTCTTCAGCTCCATGTATGGTAATTTTCTTCTTTTCTCTCCACCGGACATTGTGGTGCTATGCTTGACTTTCTTTGAACTTTATTGTTATGTACACATGTCTTCATTTCCTTTTTCTTCTATATCTTCCCCTTTTTCTTATCCCATCTCCGGTTCTTGCTGTCTATTAGTAGCCATACATGATCATTCTTCTGTTTTGTACCATGGATATGCTTATGGATCTAGCTCTCTTCTTCTATCTTCTGTCGGCAGTCCATCAATTGTCCTCTACCATGCTTCTTTACAAGCATTCATATAACCACATGTGTTGAGGTGTTCTCATTGAAACATCACATTCACTTCCTTGTTTTTTTTTCTTTTCTCTTGATCTATATGCAAGGACCTAGCCTTTTCATATGCCATCATTGGTCGAGGCTATTACCATTCTTTTCCCTTAGAACAGGAGCCTATCAGCTCCCGGATGCCTGGACCCCTTTGAATTTGTATAAGAATTCAAGGGTGCAGGATGTATTTCATTCTCGGCCTCCTTCCCCCCCTCTTTTGCTCCCGGGGCAGCTGCTGGTCCCTCCTTGGACAGGATGGGCTTTGAGTCCCCCTAGTGTACTCCCCTCTAATTATGCATATCCGGTCTTAGATATATAAGTTTGTTTCCTTCTTTGATTCATATACCGATGGTAGGGTATAGGGAATTAAGTATCTTTATTCCCTATTGCTTCACTTTTCTTTCTTCCATCCTCTCATCTCATGGTGCCTAGGTGCTTGCAATTGGTGTTGGTTGTGGGCCTCTTTTGTGCTTACAATCCTCTACCCTTGCTTGGACATGCATTTTGGCTATGTATATTTCATTTAGTTCCTTTGTGGACTTTTCTCTCCCCTCCCTTCCTTTTGCTGATCTCTTCTCGGTCAGTGGAGGTAAGAGTGCACATAAGATTCTTCTTTTTCATTTCTGCCATGTGCCTAATCCGATTGTGCTTTCAGCCTCTCTTCCTATCATATCCGATTATGTATGGGTCTGGGAGGGGTATATCTTCTCTAATACATGACTAGCCTCGAGCATATATGCTAGATTTTAATTAGATCTCCTCCCTCCTTTCTTTTTCCTTTTTGAAAACCCTCTTCCATCTTGATGCTATATTAAATAGCCGTTGCAAAGATTTTAGGTGCCAACAGTTTGATAAGTACTATTGATCACATCCAAGGAGGGGGGTGAATTGGGTGTCAACTGTCAAGTGTCAACTGTATTTTTCTATCCTTATTTGAATCGATTGGATTTAATAAGGTGAATAGATAATCAAACATATAAAACAAGAGGACAATGATTTTTATAGAGGTTTGGAGCAACAAAACATTGTTCTACATCCACATTCCAAATTTTCCTAGGAGTTTTCCCACTAAACAAACTTGTAAAACAACCACATGCCCAAGGTTTCGGTTCATCTCGTGTTGGCTTATCTCTATAAAGACATACACATCCCTAAGATGGATAATTCACAGAGAATATTGTTGAGAAAATTAACAATGTTTGAGCTCAATTTAAGGTGAAGAAAATAAGCAACTCTTAAATAGTGGAAGCTTTACGATAAGGCCTTGAAGATCCAACATAGGTAGATATATCCAATAGCTTCCTTGGAGTGTTTCTTTTCTTCCATGGGTTTAGGAGAGTCTTTTTTACAACCATGGTTGAATCATTGGCCAATCAAGAGGGATTGGGAATTTGGGATAGCTACCTGCCAACTTGATCCAGGGGGGTCCAATACAGAGAGTTTCCTGTGGGATCAGGCTCCTAACTTCCGAATCAACCTGGGTGGCTAATTGCAAACTGATCTTTACCCTGAATGAGGTTATATGGCTGCTGGGAGACGACAGAGGCAACTGCATCTTGAGTTACTAGATCAAGTTATATCAGGTCCGATCACTTTTCCCTCCTCTAACACAACCGCAGCTCTCCACCACCAAATGGTGGCTATCCTATGGGATCAGCCGCCCCTCCATATTTGAACCTTTTATGATTTTTTTTTCAATTTTTTGGATGAACCGATCCTAGCTTGGATTTGCTTCCAGCTGACTGCCTGGTACTGATCCGAGTAGGTATCAGCCTAGCCAATCCAAGGGGCAATCTCAACCCAGAAATTCTTCTCTCTCTCTCTCTCTAGGTTTGGCTGGAACTTATGGGCACTCTCTCTCAGAGATACCTCATACACAGCCTTAAAATCGTATATGCATATCTACTTTTGTAAACCCAGTTCACGTAGTAGAATTAGAATTTTGGTGCATTTCAAACAATGCAAAGATGCTAATTTTGAATTTCACAGTTTTCTTCACAGCGCCAAATCTCTTGATCTTGTTCCTTGCTGAGAAGAGTTTATAAATGTTAAACATATGAAAACATCACCCAAAATTCAAAAGTAGGACAGTTAAGTTTCAAAAGTAGCATTTAAATGGCCCATTACAAGACACAAGCCCAACTCAAGAGCAAACCGGTGTAAGAATTATGTGGTTTTGTTATCAACAAAACATGGAGGGATAACTACAAAACTATGGATCAGACATTCTGTCCAATTTTTGCTGATCTCTGCATCAATATAAAATGATTACATTTGTAAAATTTGTAAAAGAACATGTGGATGGTATTTGCATGTATTTTACATTTGATTGAATTTATGAACTTTTGACTCAACTTGGCAAAATATTTATTCTAAAGTATTTGCAGTTGGATGTATGTGTTCTCTATCTTCTACCCGATATTGTTCCCTCGTCAAGAAGGTTTAACTCTAAATTATTGTTATCTAAGTTAATCCCCTCCTATAAGTGATAAATTTTTATTGAAGTAAAAAAGTCTTGTAAACGTACATGTATTGAAGGTCTTTATATTATAATATTTAAATAATCTGGTTCCCTAAATAATTCAGCTTATATTGCTCTTGAAATCGGTTTGTGGAATGAATAGGTTTGCATAATTTTGGAAACAGTCGAAGGTTGAAAAGCTGAAAGAAGATTACAAGACTAGAATAATAAACAGAAGGATACAAGGAGGTGCCCTCAAGAAAATAGCACCTCACGAAACTGATCAGTGGACCCCAAAATACAAAGAGAACACATGATACCACTCGCAACATAACAAGTTACGGAAAGAAATTCTCAAACATCAGCTTGTGATACAACTTATTTACACCAGAAAACTGCCCAACCTTGGAATAAGTTAATGTCCTTATTAATAATCTCCTTTACGGGAGAAAGTTATTGAATATCCTGTCATTTCTAGCCCAGGTGCCCTGAAGACCCTGCAGATGGCATGGCTGCATTGCCACACCAGTTTCAGCCGAAGTATTGCTTGAATTGAGAAATCTTCTAGACATGAACAAATGTGACAGTTGCATTGCACCTCTTATATCATGTTGAGTGGTGCACATTTCAAGCCCAAACTGGATGGACTCTAGTAAGGTTCACTGGAATTTCCATGGCGGTACCTTAGAAGCTATCATTTGGAGAATATAGATCACTAGAATATGAGAGGGAGGGAAAATCAATACACTGTCAATAAGCGTTATCTCATATTATTGAATTGCTAGAGAGGAAGTACACATGAAAGAGGAATCCCAAGATAATACAAGAAAATTCTGCAATGAGAGGGAGGTACAGCACTTGTGGTGACTTAGAAGGGGCTTTGGGAGAGGGTTGTATCAACCAGAAGGGCCCAAACAGACTGAAGCCAGATACTTCTAATGATCAGCTAATCCAGTTGGCTGCCTCAGCCAGGTTATACAGGGTTGGCATAGTTCCTGAAAACCAATCCAGGGCAATTTTTGAAACATGGGTGGAGATCGCAGGAATCATCGTTTGAGAAAATGTCATACACATACACATACAGAGAGAGGGGGAGGAGAGAGGGTGAATGACTCTTCGTATCTGAAGATTCTGGAGTCTAATTTGTGTCTCAGCCTTGCTTTTCATTTTTAGCTGCATAAACATCCTTCAGAAAAGCACATGGCTCGCCTTTTTCTCATGGGTACTTGAGATTTGATGTTTATAGCCACAGACAATCACTTCTACATGTTGAGAGCATAGTAGAAGTGCTATGCTATAGAGTATTTCATATGCACAATTGTTAGAAAAAAACGTAAACTATAGTGTCTATCTACATTCTTTTTCTTACTAAACATATTTGATTGCTATCAATTAGCAACATGATGGCTTATCATTTATTATGACTTGCCTATTTTTTTTCATCAGAGAGGGTTTTCGCTTCAGATTGGAAAATATTGTCCGTGACCAAGTAAGCACTCAATCAACTATTTCATTGGGCTACAGTGCAAACGATGCTAGAAATGATCAGCCCCAACCACATATTTTAGTAGAAACAGGATATGAAGACTCTGAACTGGCTCAACCTACCAGAGAGAACAATGCTACACATCAAACTCTGGAGACCGAGCAGGATGAGGGGGAGATTAACACCAACCCCATCAATGCAGACACACAAGAACCAGCAGCTATAGGACGAAATTGGACTGAGGAGGTACAGGACAGTAACAATCATTGGCAGCAGTCTGTGGAAGCTGAGTTTAGTGAATTGAATGATGATACCAGAGAGGAATCAGGTGGGAATTGGCAGAATGGTCATCCCATTTGGATAGAAGATGGTCCTAGTAGTGAAGGTGTAGAAGATGGTCCTTCATCAGAAATGCACGAGTGGCATGTGGAAAACACACACGAGACCATAGAGAACTGGGAGGAGGACATTCCAGATCCATTGAGTGAACGGTCTATACCTAGCAGAAGTATCAATGTATTTACACCTCCTGATGATGACAATATATACAGCATGGAACTCAGGGAACTTTTAAGAAGGTCAGAAGAATCACTAGTTTGGCCAAAATTTTCTTGCAGTCTGTTGTCTGTTCTCTCCATTTATTTTGTGCTAGTAGCATGCTAATATGTTTTCCTCAATCGCAGGAGGAGTGTATCTAATCTTCTTCGAAGTGGTTTTCGGGAAAGCTTAGATCGATTAATTCAATCATATATCCAAAGGCAAAGTCATATCAACACTGAGTGGGACCTTGAAGGGAATTTGCCATCCCATGACCCAGAAGTGGAGGACCAAGATCCTCAGGAAGGTGAATCGAATGCTGGACGTCAAGATTCTGCTGTTGGACAGCCAATTGAGCTTATGCTGCCTCCACACCCTCCACCTGTTCCACCTCCAGCACTACTTTGGCACCGGGAAATGGATCCTGCCAATTGGGCTCAGCAAAGCTTGCACAGAGCAGAAATAGTAAGTGATGTTTCAAGCATTTTGATGCGGGACAAACCGGCTAATCCGGCCAAACCGAAGCTTAAACGACTTAAAATCGGCGCTAATCGCCCTAAACCGACCTAACGAACCCAAAATAGGCCCAAATAGGCCCAAAACCGGTCCAAACAGTCCCGAACCGGGTCCGGACCGGGTCGAACCAGGCTGAACCGGTCTAAACCGGCTCAAGATGCCCTGAACCGGCCTGAACCGGGCGGTTCAGGTGCTGAACCGGCCTGAGCCGGTCTGAACCGGGACAGAACCAGGTCGAACCGGCCGACCGGCCGGTCTGGGCCGTGAACCGGCCAGGCCGGAGGCTGCGCGAGCCGGCCGCGCTCGCGGGCGCGAGCGTACCCCGGGGGGGGGGTCGTGGCCGCGCGGTGGATCGCCGCGTACCCCGTCCGGGTGGTTTCCTCGCCGTCGCAGCAGGGGGGGCGTGGCGGCTTCCTGGAGCCGGTGGGGCGGTCGCGTGGCCGTATCGATGCCGTCGTCCGCCGTCGCCGTGGCGACATCTCCGGGTGCCCACGCGGGCGCGAGCCGCGACAAAACGCCTCGCCCGCGGCGAGAGCGAGCGTCTTCCGATTCGTCGCCGTCCGTTCGTCGCAGCGCCGGCGTCATCGTCGTCTCGAGCGGAACCGCGCGCAGGCGGAACAAGGGGGAACGGGCGATGGCGATGACGATCGAAGCTCCGGCTGCTCCTTCTTCCTCTTTTCTCTTTCGTCTGTCCATGGTTGCCTTGGGGAAGAAGGAGACCGCGAGAGGGGAGGGAAACGACGATCGGATGCTCGATTCCGGGAGGGCCGGACCACCTCCATCCTTCGCCTCCGTCTTCTTTGCTTCTTCTTCTTCTCTGCGACGACTGAGGAGGCCACTGACGTGGGAGGAGACCACAGGGGAGGGAAAAGGGGAAGGGAACTCAGATCCGGGGATCGCCGGATCTGGTCCCTCCGCAGCTCCTTCGTCTTCTTCTCCTTCCATTGTCATCCTCCAATGGCAGCGCGTAGAGTTGGAGTGGGAAGCAGAGATCGGTGCTGAAACGTCATCGTCGAACCAGGAAGGGGAAGGGAGGAGGAATGGCACGGAGGCCAGAGGGTGAGGAGAGAAGGAAGAGGAGCCGGCTAGCTACCGGAGGGGGGGGTTGAAGAGGAAGAGGAGCCGGCTAGCTACCGGAGGGACCGGGGGACCTTCCCGGAGGTGAAGAAGATGACCGGCCTCACTGCCGGGGGTGGGAGAAGATGGGGCCGCAGCCCCCTTGCACGGGAGAACACAACCCGAAGGCTCCAAAAATTGATCACTCTATTGATTGTTGAACTCTGTACATGACTCCTCCTTATAAAGGAGTGGGAAATTTTAATAAAAGACCCCTAAATTCCCTATTTACAGACTTGTCCACGTATGGACATAAAAATAAAAGAAAAACCCAAAATATTCAAAATATGTCCCCATCACATTTAGCTTGAAATATGATGCTACTTTTTTTCTTTTCTATGTTTCTTTTGATAACTTGGCATATAGGACACTAAATCACCTTGAATCATTCATTCGTACTGGGTGCACACCTTTCAGTGGCTTGTTTGATGAAAAGCAGACACGTAAATGGTGCTTTTCCCTCTTGTTTTTTTCACGTTTGTTTGTTTTGTTCAGCTATGATCTTAAACTTATATTTTGTCATCTGAAAACTAAATAAAATAAGCAAGCGGTCAAGCCATTTATCTGCATGTATTTGTGAGAATAATCATTACTTTTTGATTTAGGAGTCATGACATTTCTGTTTAAGTTTTTCAACTATGACTGTCTCTTCTGATTGTTCAGCGTCTTCAAAAGCATGTTTTAGTTCCATTTTTACATTTCTTGAAAGCTTCTACCTATAAGAAAATCTTAATGTCCAATGTTGATTAATTCTTACAGTCTCCACAATTTTCCAGTTCATTTAGCACTTAGTGGTCATTGTTTAACTGAGGTTATCTGTTTTTTGTGGATGCAGGAGTGTGAAGTAATTAATGACTTGAAAGCAGACATGGCTAAGCTTCAGCAGGACATGAGTCATTTACAGAGAATGTTAGAAACTTGTATGGACATGCAATCTGAACTCCAACGGTCAGTAAGACAAGAAGTTTCAGCAGCTTTAAATCTTTCAAATGAGGGGAAAGGTCTGTGTTTTCATGAGACTTCAATGTCTTAGTTTGTTCTTAATTATTGTTAAGCCCTATCCTTTTCAAGAAAAATAAAATAAAATAGAAACATTTGGTCACAAGACAAGTGCAGAAATGGAACTTTTTTCTTATCATTAGTTCTACTTCTGAATAAATCCAAGTTGTCATGCCCTTTTGATACGCGCTGAGTTCCATAAAATGGATTATGTAACTAAAAATTCAACTTTTTTGTGGCATGGATTATGCTATTGAGTCCTAAATCATAGTGTTTTTTGGGCTGTGTCATATAGGCAGAAATTTTTATATGAATAGCCTTGTGATCTGCAGCTCAAGAATTGCAGGTGGATTTGGCCGTGGGGTCAGCCGATGTCGGTATTTGATCTAGATTGGATTGACTGAGTTGTCTGATACACTAGACCAGGAGAGGATCACCTTGATTAGCATGGGTTAATTGAAATTGACCTGATTGGACTAGCTAGTCTCTGCCATAATTTGCTGAATTGGCTGATTTGGATCGGAAACCGCAGATATGGACGGAACTGGCTGGTGTCAATCAGATTCCACAGGACCACAAGGTATGGATCAATCCCAGGGAGGAGGCCCGGGATCTACCGACCAGGCTTATCTGACTCAGCTGGGTTGAATCCTGAGTTTGGACAAGCCAATTACAGGTTCCACTGCTGACTTGCGCTGACTTGGACCATTTCATGGTCAACTCATCCACTAGATGTTTAGGTATTTATAGATGACAACATTCTCTAGCTTGGCTTGATATTTTTTTGAAGGTGGACAGGCTTCAATTCAATTATTGATAAAAAAATAAGGACATGAAGTCTAATGCAAGAAGAGTAGAAAAGAAATAAGAGGGGGAATAGGAGAGAGCATCTTTAGGATACTACCAAGGGGATAGTATAATAATAAATCTCACAACAACAAATTTTTTTATTTATAAAACAGTCTGCTGAAAGTTCTTCAAACCTGGAAAGAACCAGAATAGGCAAAACTCTAATCACGGACATTTATAGACATGAAAGTGGATATCAGTTGGGAATGAAAGAAATATTCAAGCATTCTTTGGTTCCTTACTTTCCGAAGTGCCCACAACAGTGTTGGCAAAGAAAGATCTCACAACTTCTTATTGTCCTTGCAAGGATTCATTCTATACCATAGAAGTAAACTGCTGACTTCCTGAGGATGATCCCCAGACAAATCCCAACTTTTAAAAGTTATATACTAGAGACTGAATAATGCCACTGTGAATGAACAAGTGGCTGATATCTTTCTTATGAATGCTACATGTATGGCATAAAGAAATTCCCAACGGGAGGAACCTAAGCAAATAGTCCCTTGTTGGAAGGCGGCCATTGTAAATTTTTCATTTGACTCTTCCATGGAAGAATAGGAGACCACATTGGCTTCCAGGAAGCTACCTCCAACCCTCCCAAGTACAATTTGTGGTTTGGCTTGATATTCGTTAATTTGAGAAATGACTTAAGCTCAAGGGGTGTCAATGGGCCGGGCCCGGCCCGGCCCGAGGTCGGCCCGCTTAGGGCCCGGTCCAAAATATATTGGCCCGGCCCAACCCGGCCCGCACTATATTCTTAGCCCGGCCCGACCCGGCCCGCAAAAATTATTGACTTGGCCCGACCCGGCCCGGCCCGGCCCAACTATATATTTTATAAATAAATATTTATTAATCATAATGAATTTAATTATTTAAGATAACATTATAAAATTAATAATAATTTAATTAAAATATATTTTTAATAAGTAAAAATGATATTTTTGACATAAAAAATCGAAAGTTATTTGGCCCGTTTTAGCCCGCGTCGGCCCGCTTCGGCCCGTATGTCGGCCCGACTAAAGCCCGCGGGCCAAAATGTTTGGCCCGTCAAATGACCCGCAGCCGGCCCGGCCCGCGAACCCGTGGGCCGGCCCGGCCCATTGCCACCCCTAAGCTCAACTAGTTTGACGTGCATTTTTTGCTGGAATGTCATACTTTTGGTGCCTTATTTGAAGCAAACATGGCTCCTTCCATACTCTACTAACAGAATATCTTCTCCAATTCTATATTGAATATTTAGGACATTGTTGTAAGTTTGTAGCCACGTGTTAATCTGGCCACCACATGTTTTATGTTTTTCATACTTGGTCGTTAATACATCATTTGCTACTCTAAATGCCTTGAGTGCTCCATCTTCAAGGCCACATCCACAAGATCCTGAGCTTGACCTTTAGTGAGGATATTCTCTTCTACATATATGATACATGCAAAGCAAGCATAATTGGAATTGGGGACCAGATCAGCTAGTGCAGATTCTAATCTGATCAGGAATGAATCAGCCAATTCCAGTGGGGGAAAACAGATCATAATTGGCCCGGATTGGTTCTTCAAAAACTAGGAAACATAAAAAAATGTAAAAAAACATGGAAATGGATTCCATCAGATTTCGGTCCGATCTGACTCTTTCAAAGGTTAAATTGGTGATGGAATCCGGCACCACCGCAGGGGTGCAGCTGCACCTCCCATGCCCAAGGGCAGGGAAGGCGAGCATACAGGGTACAAGGGATCTGGCTCTTTCAGGTCCCCTAGACCAGATATAACTTGATCTGATGACAAAAGTCGTGGACCTGGCACGATCTTAGGCGGGGAAGACACACTGGCCATGGATTGCTGGATCGGCTGATACGGATCAGGATCGGCCGATTCTCGGTTCAGATTAATCATGTTGTTCTGATTTCGACCGATCCGGCCAGAAGTTTCTGTAGTGCACGCACGAGTGGAACATGTCTAGATGATTTGAGTGAGAGACTATGCAATTTCAAGTGGAACGGGCAGCAGGTGTTGAAATCAGATAAATGTCTTTGATGAGTACACAACATCATATCCAAAGCCTACTTTGGACTTTGAGACTTGTTATCCACCTTCTCCTCCATCTCAAGCCAAGGGTGGATTATATGATTGTATTGAGATGACTCAGTCATTATTTTTTGAGTGATCGAAGCCAATAGAGAATCCAAGAAAGTGAGGAGCAAGAGAAATATTATGAGGGGTAATTTTGCAGTTAGTGGTGATTGGAAGGTATATTTTCTAATACATATAATATGACTTGTACCATTTCTCTTATTTAATATAATATATTCATGTTAGTTTGTATCCATTTGTGTTAGTGTCTCATAGTTACATGAAAATGTGGTAAATGAGTTTTTTTCATTTTTTTAGATTTTTTTCATTTGTTTGATTTTTTCAAGATTTTTTTTTATTTTTACATATTTTTTCTGAAACAATAAAAAATAAAAAATTGCTAATTTGGACCAATTCCAGATCATCATCTCTTCCGGCAGATCGGTTAGGATTGGACCGGTTCGATCCAATCTAGATTGGATCATATTGGTCTGATCACCGATCCCACAATCCTGGGCAGTGACACCACAGGTCGCCACTGCTACCTTTGACAGCCGATTCCTGTGAGGGTCACCGGAATTGGCCAATTTGAACCCAATCCAGGCCTAATTTAAGCGAATCATATCAGCCCATGCCAATTTCAATTTGGATCGGCTGATTATATGAACCATGGACACATGTCAAACCCTATAATGGGTTTGCATTTTCGTAGCCGTGTGCCATATGTGGACCAGGAGACTCAGGTTGGGTAATTCTGGTTTCATGTTTGACATATATTTGAACAAGGCAAAGTTTGACACCTATTATATGGTAACTGTAACCAGATCAGGAAAGAAAAATATGTTAGGTAAGGCTCCAGGAATTAGATAATCGTTGATGTCTTTTTTCATGTTACCATCTTCTTTTCTCCTGTCACACTTTACATCTCAAATGAGGTATTCTTTTGGGTCTATGAACAAGGAAAACCAGTAATATTGGTTCCATTGGACTCCTAATGACTTAAATAGTCCCACTAATATTCAATCTTAATTTGGTTCATCCAAGAGTTCCAGTTGGACTGTACCATTTTGATATAGCAAACATGTCGCAATGGTTGTACATTTATGATCACTTATCTTATGCAAGATGTATTTGTAAAACAAGCATGGTTCATTTCACAAAAGGAATGGGGAAATGTACAGGGGAAACTATAAAATAGTGATAATGAGGGTGGTGTAGAACAAATGTCTTCTCTGCTTGGACTTTTTCTTTTGCATTTTTTGATTCTTTATAGTTGTGGTATGTTCACCTACAAAACAAATAATGTTCTTATAAATGTCACAAGCAGAAATATGCTATAATATAGGTGCATGCATGATAGTGTGTAGTTTTGTGCAAGCCTGTATCGGAATACATTCCTGACCAGCTAGCAGAATAACGGTTCTCAACAATTGCTGGATATTCACCTAGCAATTTAATAAAATTGGAAATTCAATGAAAACACTTTTCACAATCAACCCGTGCAGCCTCATGGTTTGTGAGACATGGGCAGCTTATTGTATGTGTATTTTCTAGAAGATTTACCACTGCTAAAATGACCATTTTTTGCTAAATTTAAACAATTTAAATCTCTTAAAAGTCCCAGTAAAGTTAAACAAAGCCTCATGCCAAGTACATCAAATTCTAGGCAATTACAATTTAACCTTTTATTTTGGGGATTGCTTGTGTACTTTTACAGAGGCATATATGGCCTCAACCTTGTATCTTCGGGATTACTCATGTACATTTACAGAAATTGCATACATATGGACTCAGTATTATTGCTGGATTTTTGGTTCGACATTTGTACCTACACAAACACACATGAACAATCAGTGTTTGTTTGTTTGCTATCAGCGGGCCCCAGCAGGGCTGTCCAATTTGAATAAGGAAGCCCCCATGTGGCAGCATGAATCAGAGGAGCAGCCAGTGTGCTACTAGTGGATAAGCAGACATCCACTACGTAGTACGTGCTGTTTTTTTCACGTTCCTTTCTGTTTGAATGTGATCGAGCTTCTAGATTGCCGGATAATATCTTATTTAAGTCCTCAGAAGTCACTTGCGAATACCCAAATTAAATTATAACTTTTTTTACTCGACAAGTGGCTGCATTTGAAATTGAAATCAACTCTAGTTTTATCATTTCAGATTTGAAGGAAGACCTAGCAGATTATGGCTGCAAATGGAGCCTTGTGAGGAAGGGAACATGTTGTGTCTGCTGCGATGGTCAAATTGACTCCTTACTGTACAGGTTTGGGTGTTTCATTCTGTTGACTCTTGGAGGGTTTGGGTTGATCGCTGATGAATCCATCTGTTTCTTCCCTCTGTATTCAGGTGCGGCCACATGTGCACCTGTGCGAAATGTGCCACTGAATTGATCAGAGATGGTGGCAAATGCCCATTGTGCCGTGCACCCATTGCCGAGATGATCAGGGCCTACTCGGTACGGTGATTTCAAACAACCATAGATGGAAAGAAGATGACTAAATATCAAAGTCAACTCACTCATTGGGGCCAACCAGGTTTCTCATTTTTCTCTCACGCACTAGCTTGTTTTCTTCGGTATCCTATATGTATATGCCAAGCTTCTTTGATCCTTCTGTCAAGTATTGTCAACTTAATTCGAATTAGGTAAACCACAGAAATCTGACTTGCCTCCTTATGTTAAGTCGGAAGTTAGTAGGTGTAGAGAAATATATTAGCAAAGATGCGTAGAAGGACAACATAGAACCATTTCCATGTTGGGACATGTTGTAACTTTTCTTCCGATTTTGGTGGTACAGGAGATTAACGTGACGATAGGATGAAAGAATCTGATGTATATAGCCGTGTCGTGTATGCTTCGTCTCTACTCATCTTCCGAGCATATATATTGCTCACGATGACTCAATAAGTGCTCGCCGTGGTGCTCGTGTAAACAAACGTACGTCATCTATGAAGCCGCCACCTTCTGCTGCCCACGTCAGGGAAACGAATGATATCCTCCTCTCTAATCTTAACATTTCATTTGTATTCTATTTTATTATCTGATTACTTTAGTTTTGTTGGGTGCAAAAGGAAGCACATACGATGTATCCAATGTGGGGCAGACAATTAATCCGTAAGCAAAAAATGCTAATTCGCCGCCGATAATGAAACGAGAGAAGGTGATCTGCCTTCCGATACTCGAGCAGCGTGTCGAATGATTCTGTGAAGGTTGTTTTGCCTCGAAATTTTGTGCGTGTACGTATTCTTGAGTGCGTTAGCCATCGCCCATCGGAGAGAGCTCTCTCTATCTTCAATAACAGGCAGGTAGTCTAAGATCTCCCGTCACTTAGATGGCGGTTCAAATGAACTAGAATGAATGGTTGCGGAAGAGTAACCGGAGATTAATAACAAATTGTATTGAATTTAGTAACAGTTCTATTTTTTTTAATAATGATTCAGTCGGGTCTAGTAACATATTATACTGTGGTTAGTAACAATTTAATCTTTTTAATAATTATGTGAACTGTTATTAATAATAACGTGATTTATTACTAGATCTGATTGAACAATTATTAAATACAGTGTAATCTGTTATTAAGGGTGTTGAATCGTTGTTACCGAAGGTAGTGTAAGTCGTTATTAGTTTGGGCTCAATAACGGTTCACGTTGATTTATTTCTTAAGTGTCACTTAAATAGTTGAGGACCGTGATTGTCTTTTATTAGAGACTAATGCCCTGTTTGGTTAGAGTTCCATTTTTGGTACTATATCAATATTGATATTAATATTTTCAAATATTGGAGTATAAGTATCAAAAGTAATACAAGTTGATACTTGTATTATATAATATGTTTTATTTGTACTAAAATTTTAAAAATTGATACACTTAGTCAAATACCTCTTAATAGTTCCTATCGATATTAATTTTAAAATTGATAGTGATAGAAGTACTTAATAATGTTACCAAACAAGACGTAAAGTAATTCTCTCAAATGACGTTTTTGAGGTGATCCGCCCTCACATACCAAACTGTTTGGTTCCTCGCCTCAACCCCATAGAAAACTCACGAGTTATCAGTAGCATATATATATACCGATTTGTTTTTAGAATTTCTTTAAATATTCTTGGGTGGTGTTGTCAGTTGAAGATGTTACTCTGTTTCTGAGCAAAACTGGTCTTTCAAAAACAACTGTAGGCAGCGACTCTTAGGGCATGTTTGGTACGGGGATAACTCGGGGATAATCCTGGTTTATCCTCAAAATTTAGGGGATAAACCAGGTTTATCCCCAAAAATTTATGGTGCCAAACAGGCCCTTATAGTAGAGAAATTCTTGGATACCTGGTGTGGTGAGGTGCTGCGATTTGGTAGCTGAAAATAATCGCTTTTTTATTTTATTTTAGTTGTTGACATTTTACGCGAACTTCTTCTGCCATGAATCCAATACACTATTTGTAAACTAAATTTTTATGGTTACCCTGTTTATACGTAACCCTATGTCTACCTCTAGATATATCTATATTTATACAGAATCTTTCGAAATATTTATAGATGCAAACTCTAATAAGATGCTTGGCTGCGTGAAAAAATAGTTTTTCTTTATAAAAATGTATATTGTCACCAAACTTGTCAAAAAGAGGTGTTTGATAATCGTGACAAAAGTCGGCCGAGCGTGACTCGGTTGGCACGACCCCTCGCTCTCGTGAGCGAGGGGCAGGGTTTGAGGGTCATGTGAGCCCGACCTCCACCCCCCCTCCCGGGGGGGGGAGGAGTACTGGTGGGGATCGAGACCGGGGGGGGGGTCGATCCCTCGTCACGTGCAGTGTGGCACGCATGCCTGATTGCTGAGCCATCGTCGATAAAAAAAAGTTAATCGTGACAAAAGTACGATTCTATAAAGATTTTGTCCTAGGATTAAAAAAAAGTAACCACGTGCTTTCGTGTAATATAAATTTGTAGTAATATATATATATGTGTGTTAAAATAAAGAAGTGTACTCACTTTCTCTTAAATAACTTTCATCTGAGTTTTTTTACGTATTTTTAAAAATATTAAAGAGAAAATTTTAATCTGAGTTAATTCAACCAAAGTTTCTTAATATGAATGTGCCTTTACATTTTAGTGGGAGCGTGAGAGATTGGAACTTTTTGAAAGATAAAACAATTTCGTTTTTCTTTACTCCTCTTTGACATTAAATACGATGGAGTTGTACTGATAACCCTCCAGGAATTGATGTTAAGAAAATATAGCTTAATAAGTAAGGCTAAATATATAGCTTAATATATATAACAATTGAATTCATGATGATTTTTTTTTTACAAATTCTAATCAAAGTAAGGCTAAATATAAGTGACGAAGGAAGGTTGTTATAGCGTAGAGGTTTTCTTCCGTGGTCAACGTGGAAACAAAATAAGGTTATTGGTATTTTAAAAATTTGCGTACAAAGGCTAAATGGGGTGTTTGGTTGCACAATAATTTTGTGTACACTTTCATGATAAAAAATACATAAAAATAAAAAGTGAACCAACTCATGACATAAAATTGTGGAATGTGATAACAAAAAAGAGTAACTACCATTCATGACCAAAAAAAGTGGGGGACCACAAGGAAAAAAAAGACGAGACCTTCTTTTTTTGTTTAAGAAGAAAATCACTTTCAAAATATAAAACTGTCAAGAATGTCAAACACCTCTTTTAACAAATTTTCTTACACTTTTTAAAATTTAAAATAAAAGCCTCCATCGCCGTGCAACCAAACACCCCGTAACCTTCTTCGAAACCGAGAGTCTGAGACCAAGTGAATTTTACCGGGAGTTTCAATTTTATTTTTTTAATTTAAGATAAAAAAGAGGGGGCGGGAATGTATCCAAACATGGTTTTAGCTTATTGATTGATGCCTAAATCCGCCGGAGACGTCCGAATCTCTGGTAATTGTTTTGACAAATAATTTAATTTTAATTAGTTTTTTTAAATTTTTTATTTTTAGATGTGAATAACCAAGTATTTCAAAATTAAAATTTAGACATTTTATTTAGTCAAATCAGACGTCACCTTGATAAAATAATTATTCAAATTTTAATTTGATATTTTTGAAGGATATTAATTATGGGTGTAAATTCAAATTATTTCAATAAAACTTAACGGGTTGAGAACCTAATTTTGTATTCTCTAAATGATCAGAATCATAATCAGATGTTTCGATTATTCATCAGAATTCAAAATGGAAGTAGCCCGATTCTATTTTGATTTATTTGATTTTGATAAAAATAAGTACATATAAATAAAAATTAAATTAAATTAAATAAATTATAAAAAATCACATACAAATGTTAAAAATAAAATATTTTAAAGATATTTTAGCGATTTTCAATAATTATATATGAATTATTTACTTATTTTTAAATAAAATTAATATATATATATCACGCGAATAACTAAGAATTTAAAAATTAAAATTTTAGATGTTTTATTGAGTCAAAACAAACGTCATGAAATATTATTCAATTTTTATTTTGATACTTTTGAAGGATACTACTTAGGGACATAAATAAAATTCTATACTCTGAAATTCCCATCGTAAAAATTAACGGATTCAGAACTTAACACTGTGACCTATAAATTATTGGAGTTCGAATCGAATATTCAGGTTATTTATCGAAACCGAAAATAAAAAAATGATTATATTTTTGTTTATCTGATTCTGATAAAAGATAAGTATGTATAAATAAGATTAGTTAAAATAAAATAAAATAAAATAAATCATAAAATACGATTGTAAATGCACAAAATAATATTTTAAAGGCATTATATTAAAATTTAATATAATGAAATAATCGGAATCGGATGGGAAGACCATTCTGATTTCGACAACGATATTCTAATCGGATGGAAAGATGGTGATTCGGACTCAGGAACAACACTGAACACCAACCGATTTCGACATCTAAAGATCGGATGGAGATGACTCCGCCGCTCTCTTTCCAGCCTCTAATCGTAATCCCCACCCGACCGTTTACGGCCGGAGGCGTTTCCTGTATTCGCTCGGTGACGAGGGGCATCTTCCGTACCGCCACGCGAGCAGCCCCCCAGGGCGGGAGCACGGCGGAGGGTAACCGTCTTCAAACGGAAGACGCCGAAGCTCGAGCTTCCACGCACGGATCCGAGCGGAAAGGACGCAGGTCTGTGTGTCGTGTGCGGAGGGGGCATGGTTCTCTTCTGAAAGGGCAAGGTCGTCTTGTGGGACGCAGCGGGCCGCGGTGATTAGGAAGTCAGCTCCCGCTCCCCCCTTGGATCTCTGTCGGTAGGCGTCCAATCTTCTCTCCGAACCCTAAAGTCATCGATTTTTCGTTCTTGTTCGTCGTTGTCCGCTTTGCTAATCGCTCGTATATATTTTGACCCCCAAGGTTCTGAATGGTTGTTTTTTTTTGGCGCTTGTTACAGGTGCGGGACAATTAATGTCGATGGGCTTGACAGAATCAGGTAGAGTGATCCATAACTTTTATGTTTTCTTTGATTTGTTCTGTTTGGTATCGTCGGGCTAATTTAGAAGTATGTTCTAAGTGATAGGGTATTGGGTTGAATAATAATTTTTTACACACTTTCACGACAAAAAGTTGTATTAGAATAAAGTGTAAGCTAACGGAGAACATAAAATTATCATGTTTGAGGGGATGTGATGTCAAAAAAGTGTGGGAGCCATGTATGACCCAAAGTGGTGGTGGTGGGGGGGGACCACAAGATAAAAAAGAGGGACTCACCGGTCACCTCTTTTTTTGTCCAAGAAGAAAATATCTTGAAAGGCATAAATTTATAATGGTTGCCAAACACCTTTTTAACAAGTTTTGTTACAAAAACATAAAATTATAACAAAAACTCAATTTATAATGCAACCAAACACCCCATAATAGGGTGTTTGGTAGCATTTTTTTTTCCTTTTTTTTACCTAAAATTTGAAAATGGGGAAAGAGAGGTGTTTGGTCTCGTCTTCGTTCCGCTCCTCTTTTTTTGAAAACGAAGAGTTCTATTCCTAATAGCTCTCTCGGAAATAAAACAGGGAAGGAGTTGTTTTATTTTCAAGAGAGACGCGGACGCACGTTTTCTCTCACCCGTCTCCCACGTCCAGCGTCTCCTGCGGCATCTCCGTCTCAGCGTCTCCGTCTCCGGCGTCTCCCGCGGCATCTCCGTCTCCCCCGTCCAGGCGTCTCTGTCGGCAGCGACCCGCCATCGCGCCTCTCCCACCTGGACGACCGCAGCGTGCGGGGACGACACTCAGACCACAACGTGTGAGGACGGACGGACACCATCAGGTACGTGGTTCATCGTACGGCGGACGCCGGCCGGAGCCTGTCCGCCAGGACGGCGGCAGGTCCGGGGCCGGCATCTGCCGGCGGGAGCTTGTCCGCGGCAGGGGGGGGGGCGCGCCGGCGGGAGCTTGTCCGCGGGGGGGGGGGGGGGGCGGCGACGATGTCCGGGGGCGGCGGACGCCGGATAGCCGGGGGGGGCGGCGCGCCGGCGGACTCCCGCGGGAGCTTGTCCGCAGGTGGGCAAGGGACGATGTCCAGGGGGGCGCCGGCGGACGCCCGCGGGAGCTTGTCCGCAGGTGGGCAGGGGACGATGTCCGGGGGTGGGGGGGCGGCGCGTCGGCGGACGCCCGCGGGAGCTTGTCCGCAGGTGGGCAAGGGACGATGTCCGGGGGGGGCGCCGGCGGACGCCCGCGGGAGCCTGTCCGCAGGTGGGCAGGGGACGATGTCCGGGGGGGGGCGTCGGCGGACGCCCGCGGGAGCTTGTCCGCAGGTGGGCAGGGGACGATGTCCGGGGGGGGCGTCGGCGGACGCCCGCGGGAGCTTGTCCGCGGGGGGGCGGTGGACGATGTCCGGGGGGGGGACGATGTCCGCGCGCGCCCGTGAAGATTCTCCTCCAAGCTCCCCCCGGAGAAGAAGCTGTAGACGGAGACTAGATCGTTGTCTTCGACGCTGATCCCGAGCAGGCGGACAACGTTCTCGTGTTGCAAGGACGTGATTATGTCGACCTCCGAGAGGAAGTCCCTCGATGCCTCCGCGGTCAGCTTGGCCATCTTCACCGCCACCTGCTGGCCATCGGGAAGGCGTCCCCTGTATACTCGGCTGGACCCTCCTTTGCTGATCAAGTTTTCTGTTTCATCACACAGGAATTAAAAATTACAGAGGCGGGAGATGGTAATCGAGGATTATCGGGAGCAGGGACGAAGGGGTAGAAGGGTGAACCTGTGGAGAGCTGCTGGGTGCAGCGCTGGAGATCGACGTGGCTGAACCATCTGCAGTTCGAGGAGCTTCGTGGAGAGGGGGGCCGGCCAAGCCAAGGGGAGGGAGCAGACGATGCCGTCGCTGTGCAGCCATGGCATGGTTCGGACGCCAGCCAGTTTCCCTGCTTTTCGCCGCAGGGGGGGACGAGTAGATTTCTAAGCAGACGCCTCCATCGTATTCATCGTTGTGGACCAGATTCTGCCCCTCCTCATCTCTACGTTCCCAACCCCCTATCAGCTTGGAAATTTAGCTACCAGCAATACTTAGTTATATTGCATAATAAATTGTGTATATTTTATGTTGTATTGACATGTACTGTGTGTCGTAGAAGTCCTTTTGATTTTAAAGTCATGACCAAATACTACTATATAATTTTTAAAAATTGTGACAGTTTTGCCAAACACAAAAAAGTTGGACTGTTTTGATTTTAAAAACAAAATTGAGAAGTCTTTCAATCTTGATTTCAAAAATGAGGTTATCTTAAATTTAAAAGCGCTACCAAACACCCTATAAGGGTCTCAGTTTGGACCGAGGTCACAGGGATTCAATTTTGTAAGTCTGCAGGACGGATGTCTGATCCAGTGACGGTCCAGCAACATTAATTCTTTTTCCATTTTCTTAAACCCTCCCTCCCGATGCCCCGATCCCCCCAGCGAACGAAATCCTTCACCCTAGGTCCTGCTCTAGTGACCACCTCTATTGATGCTGGCCACCCCTCCTCCAGCCGACTACCTCTATCCCGCCTGTCATGTCTCTCTCATGGGCAACATCTCCTTTACAGAATGTTGCCTAGGTGTTTAAGGACCCTTTGGGTGCCTCGGGTGTCATGTCACCTTGACAACTATTGTAAACAATCAGAATATGGATCAAAACAAAACCAATCACTGCTGACAAAGCTGAAATGAACAAAAAAAGTGAGAGAAGCACAATTTACTGCCTCCTCAAGAGATTTGACTAAGTAGCTAAAGCCTTACAAGAAAAATGTCTTCCAACTCCCAATGAGACACTCCAAGGCAGGGCCGTCCAACACCATACCTGTTGCAAATGCCCAGCAGTCCTGGAGGAACTGGAAAACTTCACCGAAGACCTGGTGGAGAGGGGAATATGATTCCTCTTATGGCCTTGTACGTTAAGGATTGGCACTATGCGCATATCTAAGGGTCCTTCCAACAAAGACCTATTTTATAATAGGGTTTTTGGTTGAAAGAAGTTTTTGTAGTAACTGATTCTTTCATTCATCTACCTTCTTTGGTAGCTACCTCTGTTCTCTTTTTTTCTTGTCTTTCACCTTCCCACTTTGATTAAGTAATAAAAGGAGCCATGGCTTTTGCCACCTTCAAAAAGTTCCATGGTTATTTGAATTTCTGTTGATAAGTATAAATCTTTCCATGACTGGTCAAAAAGATCACTACCGGCACAGGAGCACTATTAAAAAATCACTATATCTCTCAACGGGAGATATAAGCAGCTGAATTTGGTTTTTGTCCTTCTAATTAGCTCCCTTCCGGTATTGTAGAAGTTGAAAAGTCTGTGGAATTATCCCTGTTGGAGAAGACATGGCATCATGAGGAGAGAGAAGCTCTGACAGGCTCCTCCCTCCACCTGAAACTCTTCACCATTCATGGTAGAACATCGGGTTGCAGGAGCTCCTTATACCCCTCATGTCACCCCGAACCACCTTTTTGGAGCATAGTTCACAGAATGGGCTGGTCTAGATTGGGATTGGCCCTTGCTCATCTGATTTGGCCCGGAAGGGCCGACCCAAAGTTGTCCCTAAAGGAATAGGCCCTGGGTCGGCTGATTCTTGCAGGATTGGATCAGGAATTGGCTGATCCAACTGATTCCTTGGGACCCAAAAAGATCGAAATCAGTGGATTCTGGACCAATTCCAGCAATTCCTTGCTGGAATTGGCTCCAAACAGCACCGTGGCGGTTCGGACCCTGTGAGGCTGAGTTTCGGTGACTGGGACCCGATGTGGCAGATAGTGACTTCACTGGTTCTTGATGGATCTGGTAACGACATCTTTCTGATATAGGGTGGGAAAGATGCAGTGACGACAATGTGCTGCCATGGTGCCTTTTAGGTTCCGTTTTGGGGCTGATTTCGGCCTTGAAATCAAGGATCGCAGGATCGGGATCGTAGGGGATCAAGATCGGATCGGATCAGTTGGCCGATCCGCCAGAAACTACAACGATCCAGAATCAGTTTGGATTGGTTATGTTTTTATTTTTTCAAAAAAATCTGAAAAAATTCAAAAAATTTTAAAAATTGAGAAAAATATATTTAAAAAAGAACACAAGAAATTTGTCCAATCTCCCACATTTGCACACAATTTTGAGTTTGAGTTTATGAGACAAATTAACATAAGTGGATACAAATTGTATCATACAATCATACGATACAAAGTCTCATTCATATTCATTCTACATTTCACTAAAAAAAAGAAAAAATGCAAGTTATATGTAGGTAACTTACAATGATGAATGATCTCATCACCATCAACTGTGATATTGTCTCAGATCTGTATCTTGCTCGTCCTGATCTTCTTGGATTCTTCATTGACTTTGATTAGTCATGATTGGCCCATACCAATAGGAAAATAAAGATTGGGCCATCTGGCTAAAATCATAAACTCCACCCTTGGTTAGAGTTGGAGGAGATAGTGGATGACAAGGCTTAATGTCTGAAGCAGGATTTAGATAAGAAGATGTGAACTCATCAAATACATTCATTTTTATTTAACGTCCGTTACTCCTTCCACTTGAATATGATTGTCTTCTCTCAACCAAATCATCTAGACCTACTCTACTCGTGCGTGCACTACTAGTAGAGCCACCCTCACTTGAGGCTCCACCTCCACCTCCATCTCCACTCCCCGTACGTTGTTGTTATGTGAGTGGAATAAGTTTTTCTTCATCTTCATCTGATGAAGGTGGCTGAGTGGTGTCACTATCAAGGAGATGATGTTGGCGTTTGATACTTATGTTTCTACTCTTCAAAGTTTCTTGTGCTTCACTACTTTGTTGTGTTGGCATGCAAGCTTTCTTTAATGTCTTAAATAAGCTATGATCTTTCTTGGTGGTGGTAGATGGTCCTGCACCTTGAACCCGAGTTGGAGCTAAGGCGGGAGCTGGATGTCGCTCTGGAGAAGCTATAGTCCGGGTTGGATGAGAAATTGGAGCTGTGCATGGAACTTGACTTTTTGCTCCGTCCTACATTTGTTCGTCCTCACCAAGGATGCTGTCAAGCTCATTTTAGGTCCTTGATTTGTCATTCGGGTCGAACTCTGGCTCTCCGTCAGCGTCCTTGTCTTTCATCCATGTTGGAAGTGGATGTTCTTTTTAGAATAGATATTCCAAGTCTACATTTGTGACAAGTCTTGAGTGGCTTGAGCTTGGACTCTCTCTTGATATAATCTACCTGTAAATTGTGCAAATCTTTGCTCGGATGTCTTTTACCTATCTTTAATATTTTTTATTTTAGTCTTATATTATAATGACAGTAGACTATCTTCTCTAATTTTACACTCTTCGGCCTATTTCTTCTCTTTGTGTCAATGAGGTTGAAGGTGCTCCAATTTCTCTCACATTAGGATGATAAAGTGCTCTGACTTAGCACCCAAATTGCAACAGATGCTAATGAATTCCAACCTATCCTGTTTATCACTTAAATCCATCACTCAATTGTAAAAAGGACAAGTAATGTAAGAATTAGTAAGTGTGTGATATTCTTACAACAATGTTTGATATGTTTTAAATTTAATCGGTTGAGATAGCTTACTAGGAGAAACCTTGTTATGTGAGTACTGCAAATCAGTATCTTTATAAACTTTAATTTTATGTCTATATGAAATCATGTGAAAGACTAAAGGAAAGACTTTTAACTTCATTGCTTACGTTAAAGTTCAATGTTTACTAAGTGGTAGGAAGTACTCACTTCAGCATTAGCGGATATTTTATCATTTGGAGTCCTACAAAGCTGTTTGATAACTGATAGTGTACCTGATAGTACCTCACCATCGTTGCACACTTGTCCACCATATTATATTTTTGGATTCAAGAAATACCCTGAAAAATTGTAACACATACCAATGTTTAAGGCAGTAATATATTAGTTTGACAATAGAACATAATACAACAAATTAAATCATACCTACAGTATGAATATCGTGGTGAAGTATCTTGTCACATCTTTTGTCTATCACCTTCCACCACTTTTTATAACATTTAGGATGCTTTTCTTTAATCTTTATTTTTGCTTTGTCTATAGCATTATAAAAGTATTTCATTTGTTTCTTATTATTTAAATCCACCAACTTAAGCACCCGTACCAAGGGTTATATGACAGACAAGGTAGTATTGCACCTTTTCTCACTACCTGTTGTTCTCTATCAGTTGCTTCAACAATACATCATATTGATCCATAGAGGCTCTGTAGGTATCCATGTACTCCTGATATGCAGTGGAAAATATGAATCTCTTCAAATCAGTCTTATATCTGTAAAGGCTCTCCAATGTAATGAAATGTGTGACGAATCTGGTGGAACCTGATCAGATCGGATCATGATCATCTGTGTGCTACCTCATGATATGCAATAGTCTGGGATAGCCATAAATAAATGATGTGATTAGTTGTCCTTGGTTTAGTAAGGACTTGACAGTAGGATCCTTACCAATGTCCTCTAACATCAAATTAATAGAATGTGTTGCACAGGACACCCAAAATAAGTGTAATCTAGTCTCCATGAGTTTCTTCCCTATAACCTTATATGATATCTCATTGTCAGTTACAAACTGCATAATGTTGTCTTTCCCTATCTCTACATAGGTAATCCGCATTCTTGACTTGACCTGATGTGTCAACATACATTAAGTATATGGTACCTTCAGAACAATACACAAAGAAGTTTATAAGTGACCTATTGATTCTAGTTCACCCATTGCGCATTACATGCACCCCCTCTTCTTCTAGATGGATTTGAATCTATCTATTTATGAGATCAACTCATCGACCTCCTCATCCAAAGTGGTCTCCTAAATATATTTTGATGTGGGAGCTTTCAACTCCGGCCCAACCTCACTGATGGCATCTACCATTGTCTGGAAATAAGGACTAGTAGTTGCATGTACCGGGACGCCTACATTAACCAAAACAAGAAAGAAGACATCCTTGTTAACACAAAGCTCAGAAACATGCGAGACATATCAATAATAAAAGTTAACATCTTCATCAAACATATACCTATGTGTAAAAAGAATTTAACCATATGTTATAAGGCTTTCTTTGCAACCATAGTCGTAGTCTTCACTCTCTTGAATACTTGTTTTATACCTCTTTGGTCTCTGCCACTCTCCTTATACATGACAATGTCCGCCGTCAGCCGAACTAAATGTGTCTGACGGAATTCATGTTCTTGAACAGGGCATGTGCGCTCTCCCACATCAAAATGTTTAGCATAGGCAGCCGAATAGCCCAAACCTTTTGCTCATTGTCTTCTTTCTTCATCTTTACGGGCTTGAGCCCTACTGACATCTATGACTCTCCTCACCTGAGCTTTCTCTTCATCTTCTGAAGATGATGAATCAACTTGGATATGTGCTTATCATTTTCCTTTTTTACTCTTTCTCGATATAAGATTGACATCTCTCCGACTTAACAACTCGTCATGTAGTTATTGTCTGTGTCTAATTCTTACATTTCTTTATGAAACTCTTGCAGTTAAGTAAGCTCTCATCTCTTTCTTAAGCTTAGCCGGGACCTTATCGGACTTCTTCACATTACCACCTATACCGGTTATATGTTGCTTAAAGCGATATACACCTCTATTCATGTCTTTCTGACACCATTTGCATCTAGCCCTCTTTTTCTCTGCATCAAATAGATGGCCATGTTGTCATCTAATGTCACGATATTTTGTGGCACCTTGCTTCTCATTCGACATATTATCTACATCCATACACATTAATAGATTAACAAAATCAAACAAGTTAACAATATGATCAACCCCTTAAAGGGAGTTAGAAAATTAGAAAATCACCCCGAAAGGATGATTCATCAATGATCACAAATACCATTTCGGGGTGACTATTTATCACCCCCCAAAGGATGAATTAACACCCCCAGGGGGTCACCCATTCGGGGTGCAATTCACCTCCGAAGGAGGTGAATTAAACCCCCCCCCTCTCCGGGGGGCTAAGGGTCACCCATCTGTCACCCCACAGATGATCACCCAAACCCCCTGGGTCATCTTGGGTGACCCTTCTATCATTCTGTCACCATTTCAGGGGTGACAGATGATCACCCTGGAAGGGGTGATCACAGGCAGTTTGGTTGTCTGCTGATCACAGGCACCCCTGAAGCCACTGGAGGGGAGGCTGAAGAGGAGGTCACCTCTCCCAATTTACCTGTTTTGGGGGTATCGGCCGCTCCGACACCTGGATCGCTGCTGCTGAGGGGGGATCGTGGGGGGGGGGGCTCCAGGGGGAGCCCTAGATCTTCAAGGGGAGAGGGGGAGGGTCGAAGGTGGTTGGGAGGGAGAGAATCGGTCCGATCTCCTCCTTATTGGGGGGGATCGAACCTTAAGGAAGTCTGAAATCGTGTCTAGAATCAACCGATTCCCGGATCGATGTAGGTGGATTAGTTAAGGATTGACCGATCAGGGGGTTTAAAATCATGTCATAAATGCCATGGGACTAGCCGTTGGCGATCTGGTCAGGGGGTTTAAAAAAATTGAATCCAGATTCCTAGGATGAAAAAGTAAGCTACTGTCGGCTGAAGAGTGAGAACCCAGGATTGATTTTACACATGATGTCCATTAATGTAAAGGATTGGTCTTTCGCTTACTCCAGTACCTATATGGATGCGGACACCTACTGGGACATATTTCTACACCAGATTTTTCTTCTTGTAGTTCTGATGCTCGACTACCTCCTTGGTAGTTAAGTTTCTCTTGTTTTTTTTTCCTTTTATATTTTATACCTGTAATTCCTTTCATATTAATAGAAAATTTGGCTTTTGCCTTTATAAAAAAATGACAGCAGTGTTAGCGAATATACCAATGTACTTAATGTCAAGTTGTCAACAGAATTCCATATGGTATATGTAGAATGTTGGAGGCATTTTAAGGAGGACAAAATGGAGGATGTTGCAAAGTTGAATGAAGTGCTACAAAATGCACCAACGTCAAAGACAGATTAGTGTGGACTACTGATAAATCTGAATCTTTCTCTATTCAATCAACATGTGTAAATTTAGTGATTGGCGGGATTGATGTGGCTTGGTCGAGATCCAGCTGGGTTCCTTGTCTGCCGTGGGAGATTCATATTTTTCTATAGAAGAATTGCGAAGGACATTTGCCTACAAGGATTACTTTCTTAAGATCTTTTCTTTGGAGTTTATAGGGTGTTTGGTTATGATTTTTTCCTTCTTTTTTACTTAAAATTTAAAAATAAAAGAGATGAGGTGTTTGGTTACATTTTTTAAGTCCTTCCTCTTTTTTAGAATCACTAGATCCTTTCGCTTAAAACTCTCTTAGAATCAAAACAGGGACCGACTTGTTTTATTTTCGAGATAGACGCGGAGCGCAGGCGATCGACTCGCGACAGATGCGGAGACTGTCGACGTAGAGGAGAGTTGCGACGCCAAGGGGGAGCCAGCCCTGTCTCTGTTCAGCGGAGGGGGTGACGCAGAGGGGGGATGGGAGGAGGGCGACGCGGAGGGGATCCCCCTGTCTCTATCTAGTGGAGGGGGCGAGGCAGACGAGGTTGACGCAGAGGGGGCGATGCGAAGGGGTGACGCGGAGGAGAGTGATGTTGAGGGGGGATGGGAGGAGGGCGACGCGGACGAGGGTGACACGGAGGGGCGACTCCGGAGGAGGGTGATGCAGAGGGGGATGGGAGGAGGGCAACGCGGAGGGGGGTGACACAGAGGGAATCCCTCGTCTCTCTGTCCAGTGGAGGGGGCGACGCGGATGAGGGCAATGCAGAGGGGCGACGCAGAGGAGGCTGATGCAGAAGGGGGGATGTAGAGGTGGGCAACGCGGAGGGGAGCGACGCCAGGGGGAGCCCCATCTCTCAGCCCCGTCTCTCTGTCCAGCAGAGGGGGGCGACGCAGAAGGGGGCGACGCGGACGACGGACACGGAGGAGGGCGACGCGGATGGGGGCTCCCCCCCATCACTCTGTCCAGTGAAGGGGGGTGATGGACGACTCGAATGGGGGCTCCCCCGTCTCTCTAACCTGGAGGGGGCTACGCGGAGGTGGGTTATGTGGAGGAGGGCGACATGGAGGGGGGGCCTCATCTCTTTGTCCAGCAAAGGAGGCGACGAGCAACGTGAAGTGGGTGACACAGATGTGGCCACCATCTCTCTCACCGTGGATGCTCTCGCGCGTGAATGCCTTCACGGGGGAGGGGGCGTTAGGCGATGGGGGGTGCATAGCATAGTTGTCAAGGCGCCCGCCTAGGCGCCGCCTAGGCGGCAAGGCGCCTTGCCAGGGCGCCTTGTCTGGGGCCAAAAAGGCGCCCAAGGCGCCCGCCAAGGCGCCTAAGGCGCCAGCCTAGGCGCCCAAGGCGCCCAAGCAAGGCGCCTTGGGTATTTTTACATCATTAAAAAAAGTTTTTGAGGGATTTTTCTTCCTTGATACTCCTCACAAGGGACACTTATTTAATGATAGTTTCAATATATTAATATATTGTATTATCACTTATACTATCATACATATTTAAGATTTATGATTATAAACATATATTATATACTTAATTAAGTTCTTTTTCAACTCTTTCCTCTCTCTCTCTTTGTCTCACTTATACTTGGGGGGTCGATCCGCGACTACTCTCCCCCCCCCCCCCCCCCATTTAATAATATTATAACAATATTTTACCATCACTTATACTATTGCGCATATATAAATTTTATAATCATAAATGAGTTATATACTTAAATTTTATAAATATTTATTTAACTTTCTTCTCTTTCACACACACATCATATTTACTTATGTGCATTGATAAAACACTCATATTCAATTATAACATAACAAATATAATTATATTTATGTTTTTTTTATATATAACAACCTCCCGACTCAACCTTCCTTGAATACCGCCTTGACCGCCTAGGCGACGCCTAAGCGGCCGCCTTGTCGCCTAAGCGGAATCGGTACCCTTCAACGCCTTGGGCGCCTTGTCGCCTTGACAACTATGGTGCATAGTAAAGATTGTGATTGGGCGGACGATCACGAAGAACTGTGTGCTTTAAAAAAAAAAACTTCTATCAAACACTTCTGTATAAATTTTAAAAAATGTGATAATTTTACCAAACATACAACGGTTGTATTTCTATAATTTTTAAATTGAAACTGAGATAACAAATAATTTTAATTTTCAAAATAAAACTGTATCAATATTAAAATTGTAACCAAACATCCTATTAAGTTTTGTTGTTTATGCAGACGCTCTCAGGCATGGATTCCAGAATCGGAATCGGGACCGATTCCGATTCCGATTCCAGGAATCGGCCGGAATCGGCCAATTCCTGGTCCGGAATCGGTTTTCTTTTTGAATTTTTTTTTCGTCAAAAAAATTCAAAAAATTCAGAAAAATTTTAAAAAAATAGGAAATGAGTTAGAATTTTTTTTAAAAATAACCAATGCATTCATCCACAGGACCACATCGAATAAATACTAATGAACTCCAATTGAAGATTTGAAGGTAAATACATATTCCAATTCCATTGATTCAAAAATCAAAGAGTTGATACATCATCAAAAAAAAAAATTACATCATATCAATCTACTACCAATATCTATGATATAGATGTGGGTCGTCCTCCTCTCCCTGCTGCTCGTGACGCTCCTCCCTCGTGCTCAGTCTTATATACTGTCCGGGACCATATCCATATGAAAATAATGCCGATGCCATGCCATCAAGGTCGTATGGATCGGACTGCGGGACGACCGGGACGTAAGCAGAGGATGGTGGAGCTGGTGGTGTAATCCACTGCTGGTCAACCTGGCCAAATGCTGGATACTGTGGCTCCATAATATATGAATGCGGTGTCTGCTCATCCAGCGTGTAATACGGCTTTGGAAGCCGTGAATCAGGAGACTCAGCTGCTGCTGATGGCTGCGTCGCTGGTATGCACTCATCGTCATCATCACCTGAGGAGTGAGAAGGAGCCTGCGTGCTGTCATCTGGGCTGACAGGACGCCTGACCTCTAGCTTCCTTCTCTTCACCTCTTCAGCCATCTCTGAAGTACCAGAAGGTCCGGAACCCAAAGTTTTTTTCAACTTTGCAAATCCTCCCATTTTCCGTGCAGTCACCTTTGTTTTCGTTTTCCCCGACTGCGAATGGGCTGGGTAGCGAGCCGCCGGGACCGGAGCCGAGGCTGGGGTTAAAGCCGCAGTGGTCGCTCCATAGCCGCCGGGCGAGAAGAAGGCCCCGCTCGAGCACGAGAAGTAGATGGAGGTGCGCCGAGCATCCTCCTCGGCTTCAACACCATCCAACTCTCCTTCCGCCCGCACGGTCATCGGGATCAAACTCGGTGCACGATCCCTGGCTTCCCTCTCCTCTATCCAGGAGGCAAGTGCATGCTCCTCCTGGAAAATCTTGTCCATGTCCACCTTCTCGGGTGGTGGTGTGGCGGAGGAATGCCTCTGCTCGTACGGGCCACCTGCGAATCGTGCAAAACGTGCCTCGCTGATCTTCTGTCGATCCTTGATGTTCTTTATGCGCAGCCTCATGTTGTAATGACAGAAGACCAGCTTCTCCAGTCGGTCTGAGGTCAACTTGTTCCTCCTTTTCGTATGTATCAGGTTGAATGTACTCCAGTTCCTCTCACAATGGGAGGAACTGGTGCTCTGGCTGAGTATCCTGATACCGATGGCAGCAAGTGGATTCCATCCACTCCTGGTGTTCACCTGAACCAACCACTCAGCTGAAAAAAAAAACAAGAAGAGAAAAGGTAAACAATTAGCTCATCACCGGCCATAACTTAAATGAAAAGAAAAGAAATTCTTCATCAATCTATTACTATACCAGGTGACACTTTGTCAACTGAATATTTCAGGTCAGCATCTGAGTATACGCCGACTTTCATCTTGTACTTTTGCATCTGAAAAATTTATAAAAAAATATATTAGTTGCCTGGTAAGGCTACTCCAACGTATTTAATGAACTCTAACTTACTTCTATCTCAGCCTCTATCCTGTCCTGCTGAGATCGGCACAGACGCTGAATAACTGCAAGTGTACCCCGCATCACCTCATTGTCGTTTACCACCTGTCCTCCATATTGGATGCGGGGGTTCAAAAAGTATCCTGCAAGATATTATTAGTTAACACTGTGCATATAAGACAATTATACAGCAAAAATAATTTTTTAACCAAGTTACCTGCAGCATGGACATCGTGGTAATCTCTGTGATTTTTTTCTTCCACCATTTTTTTCTCCCATCGGTCATCAATGATCTTCCACCACTTTTTGTAATCTCTGTGATTTTTTTCTTTTATTTTCAGCTTTGCCCGGTCCATAGCATCATACAATGTGCCCATCTGGTCCCTGTCATCTGAGTCTACCAATCTCAAGACAACTACCAGTGGCTCAATGATTGCCAAGTAGTAGGCAATCCTCTCCCAAAATCTCTTGTCAGTGATCTGCTTCTCAGACCTGACAAGAATCTCCAACTGATCTTTCTTGTCATGCAGGTTGTCCACCATATAGTTGTAATACTCCTCGGACTGTGTGAACCTAACCAATGCATGCCTGTGCCGGTGTAAACTCTCCAGCGTAATGAAGTTCGTGGCAAATCGTGTTGGAACGGGCTTAATAAGATCGTGCCCTCCTGTGTGAGATCTCATGATATGTAGGAGGCGGGGATGCGAATAAATAAAAGATGTGATCGTCTGCGCCTGCCTGACAAGTGTAGATACACTCTCCTCCTTGCCTATATCCTCTAATATGAGATCTATGGAATGTGCTGCACAGGGCACCCAGAAGATGTGTGCTTCCTCTTCTCCATCAACTTCCTCCCAGCCGCCTTATATGATGCTTCGTTGTCAGTGACAACCTGAACCACATTGTCCTCCCCGATCTCCTCCACCACCGCATCCATCAGAGAAAAGATGAAGTCGGCATTTTTTATCTTCCCAGAAGCATCTACCGACTTCAAGAATGTAGTCCCCTCAGAACAGTACACCAAGAAGTTTATCATACTCCTCTTGGTGATACATGTCCACCCATCGCACATAATTGTGCAACCCCTCTCCTTCCACACCAACTTAAATTCATCCATTCACTCCCTCAACTCCTGGACCTCCTCATCCAGGCCAGCGCCGTATATGTGTCTGCTGCCCGGGTCTTGCAAATCCGGTTCAGCCTCACCCACGGCATCCATCATCGTCTGGAAGTAGGGGCTGGTGGCTGCATGTTTTGGGATGCCTACATCAAGTTAAAAAAAATTGGGATCAGGCTAAAATTAAGTTTAAGTAAATAAAACACACATAATGTCAATTTTAATTTAACCAGTGATACCTGCATGTAAAAACCATTTCACAATGTGGCGAACGGCTCTCTTTACGGCCGTTCCTGTTGCCTTCACCCCTTTCATTGCCTGTTTTATCCCCATCTGCCCAGCACTCTGTTTCCTAAATAAATACTCGTAACTCGGTGTAAATCGAGTGCTGGTAGAAGTGGAACGGCGGTATGGCTCCTGTCTCCTGGGGTCAATCTCTCGGTCCCGGTCCGGGCGAGCCGATGTTGATCGGCCCAAAGCTGGGTCAACTCTGGACCCAGACCCTCGTGCTCCCCTCCTCCCCTCCTCCTCCTCAGCAAATGCACGCTTGCTAGCGTGCCTAGCACGTCGAAGCTCGGAGTCTGTGGACTCGTCCTCGCTCTCTGGCTCCGGCTCAGCTGGTGCCTTCCCCTTGCCTTTCCCTTTCGAGGTAGGCAAATCGCGGTCCCTCCTCCTCTGGAGTAGCTCGTCGTGCAACTCCTCCCTCTGCTCGATCCTAACAGCCCGTTGAGAGGCTCTACCGTCACGTAGCCTCTCATCTCCTCACTCTTCTCCCTGGGCACCTTGTCACATTTCTTTACTTTGCCACCTGTTCCGGCAATATGTTGTTTCAATTGGAACACCCCCCCCCCGTTCATCTCCTTCCCACACCACTTACACTGTACCCTCTTTTTGACTGGGTCTACCATCTGCCCGTGTTCTCAACCCACGTCGAAAGCACGTGCTGGTGCTGCGTCACCTTGATCGACCATTGCTTATATCTGCAAAAATTGTAAACAATGCACTAAAAATGATTAGATAACATAAAAATTGATTTAGACGCTGTTCGGGAAGCAGACAACCCAAGTAACACACCATTCGGTATGTTTAAAGGGTTACGTATTTGCCGGAAATGGTCGTAAATTAACGTACGGGGTATCCGAAATTTTTCCCGTACAAAGAACATCCAATCGATGTTCAAACAACTTGAGCGGAGTTGTTCGATCAAAAATCACCGAGTTTAACTCTACTCGGAGTCGTCGGAAACGTGTAAAAATAGGCGTACGGGATATCCGGAATTTTTACCGTGCAAAATGGACTTAAACGGATAGTTCAAAACTTAAACGGACTTGTTCGGTCGGAAATCGCAATGTTTAACGACACTCAGACTCGTCGGAATCGCGTAAGAATGGACGTACGAAGTTTTCGGCAAAGAAATCTTACCAAAAACCTTACAAAGATCGAAGAAGAGGTTGATTCGATGCCGGTCCGAGCTTGAATCGGCGGAATCCCTTGAAGACCAAGCTTGGAATCGCCGGAATCGCCGGAATCGCCGGAATCGGTGGAATCGGGCCGGAATCGACCCTGGATCGACGGAATCGGCCGGAATCGACGCTGGATCGACGGAATCGAGGCCGGAATCGACGGAATCGCGCCGGAATCGCGCTGGAATCGCCTGCGCAGTCTCCGTCCGCCGCGGGATCGACAGAATCGACCCCCGCGGGTCGATTCCGGCCCTAAAAGGGCCGGAATCGGTTCGATTCCCGGTCCAGAGTCGAACCGGGAATCGAACCGGGCCGGTTGACCCGGCCTTCCGAAGGAATCGGTAGGATCGACCGATTCCACGATCCCGACCGATTCCAGGCGATTCATTCCGATTCCGCGGAATTCTTCCCGGAATCGGTCCTTCCGCCGGGAATCCACCGATCCGATTCCGGAATTGGTCGGAATCGGACCGATTCCGCCGATTCTGCAATCTATGCTCTCAGGTGAGTATCAACCTTTTATTCTTGCATTGCGGTGTTACCCAGAGTCTCTGGTCTGTTAAGCTGGGATCTTTTTTAGGATTCTCCTTTTGTTGTCATCAGCCTCCTTACTTGGAATAACAGAAACCCTTGAAAGAGTTTTTGCAACTTATGGGTTCTCACTTTTCTGGCGATGCTGTGGGCTATCTGGAGGGAAAGAAATAAAAGACTATTCAATGACCTATTCCTTTCTCCAACCATTGTTTAAAAAAACTACACCTTGAGGCGCTGAGGCTTATATCTCAAGGCTAGACTCTTCATCACCTTGGTGAGGCTTATGCCTCATCTGCAAAACACGAGGCTTACGCTTTTCTCCATGTGAGACTTACTCCTCACAGCCTCACCACCTCACTTGAACAAAGTAATTAGCCTCTATATTGAAGGTGCTTTAATAAAAGGTGAGAAAAAGAGTTAGAACCATTTATGAATGCAAAGAAAAAATATTTCATCTTTCTATCACACAAACAATAAATTATAAACAATTAATAATTAATTATATTTTGTTTGATACTATTTTTTTAGATAGTTCAAGAACAATATGATTATTTATTTAAATATTCATATATTATATATTTTCTTGAAGTGTTGCTTAATGTCTCAAAAAGTTACGAGACTTATAGTTCAAGGATTACATGATTATTTATTTAAAATTTCATAAATTATATATATATTTTTAAATTGAGACTTACGCCTCAGTAAGTTTCAAGGCGTATGCTTTTTGAGGCGCCTCAAGATTGCCTCAAGACTTTACAAACATTGCCTCCAACCATTAGTCTCTTGCACACGTCTTTCTATGTGTGAGATTGGCACTTTGCTCACTTTGAGCCTATCCTGATAGGGGTATCTTCAGGGCTTATTTATTGAACCAGACGTGCTTTTTCTTATGAGTTCTTTTGGGATGGGATTCTACCTCCTTGGTAGAACCCATAAGTAGTTGTTCTGAGTTTCTGTCTTTAGTCTCTTCTCATCTCTTCTTTCAGTTGTAAGCAAGCTTATTCTGTTATGTCTTTTATTATCAATAATATGAAACGTGGCCTTGGCCACCTTCAAAGAAAATGTTAAGAAGCAAAGAGGGTGGCCTTTTTCTAGAAGGGCCCAAAAGAGTTCAAAAAAGGTGGTTACCTAATTAGGTGGAGCAAAGTATGCAGATTAAGAAGGGAGAGAGGCCTGGGCATAGTACCCTTAGAGTTAATCAACAAAGAATTGCCATGTAAATGGTTCCAGAAATTTGATGCGATGGATAAACTGCAATGGGTTTCAAGTGGTTAAAAGCAAGTATTACTCTCTCCAAAAGGTTTGATGTCACTCAAGAACACCAAGCATCTCATTGTCAACTACTTGTAATGACATATACAATAATATCAACATCATAAACTGTGCCTCATCAATAAAACTTGGGAATAATATAAAAACAAAGTTCTGGAAGGATAAATGAACAGATGGTGACTCTTTAGCAACTACTTTTCACAAACTATTTATAATTGCTAACGATAAAAATTTCTCTGTTAGATAATGCTGCTTAACCGTTTAAGGCTCAGGGTTGTGTACTTTTAGGTGTAATTTTACAAAAAGTGAAAACAGAGGTTATCAATAACTACTGGGACAAGTACAATAGGTGAGGGTGATAAATAATGAAGCAGACCAAAGAATATGGGGTTGGTTTCAATGTAATATATTTAGTCAAATCTATAACCAGATTCATCACCTACGGAGGAATAGTGATCACTTGGTATAAAATGATTTGGAAACAAAAGGTTCTAAATTGTGTTCATATGGAAAATAGCTTGAGGCCAATTACTAACAGGAGCAAGACTGAAAGGATTCATCAGGAAAGAAGACAAAATGCATCTTTTAAGGAACCTTTGTAGAAGATCAAGATCACTTATTTTTAACTTGTGGTATTATTCACATGGTGTGGCAGGTCTGCTCATGGCAACTTTGGCGGCAGGTGGCTGACTCCAACTCAATCCAGAAGCTCCTAGAATCATGGCGTAACCAAACCCCTAAGGAAGTGAACCTGGTGGTGTAGTACGTGCTCCTAGGAATGATATTATGGTTTATTTTCTATCTGGAGAATGAGGCGGCACTTTGAACATCACATTTTTATAATAAAAAACTTGCAAATAAGAGAATATGAACTTACACATACTACTGTTCAAGAATAACAAGCCCCTCAAGGAGTAACACTCCTTAGACGACTAGCAAAAGAAGTGTGAATTGATTACCGAAAGAGGAAAGCCAACTCAAATCACTATCGGAACCAATTGAAGAATTATCTCCTATCTCCTATGGCTACTTTTTATTTCAATGCTCCAGTTTTCTTAATCTGAAAAAGGTGAATTGTAGCATGAAGATGATTCAGAAGATGAGATGGTCCTCCTGCCATAGCTGGTTATGGCCCAGTAGGACAACTATAACCATCATTTATTAAGCAATTGGATGCATTACTTCAGGTAACAATTTGGGTCTGCAGGTTGCCAACATATGATTTAAGGATTATTGATCACTCAGATAAAAGGATCCTACATATCAGCACCTAGAATAAAGTAGTTCATTAAGTATTCTCGTTGGCAATTTTTCATGTTAACCTCTCCTTGCAAAAACCTTCACCTTCAATGGACTCATGGTCTTCTGAATGCTGGAGAGAAGGAAGTTGGTTGCTAAGGTGGCTGCCAGCAATAAGGTGATAAATAGCATTAGCAGAGGTCTTCTCGTCCCATTGTCAATTTGACTTGTCTACTGTGGGAACCTCATTCTTCCATCACCACCCTCATCCTAAAAGGATGTATGGGGTACGTGATGATGTATGAATATGAATATAGGGAGTATATATGGTGCGGTCTATATGGGATGCTTATAACATCCCTAAAATTTCCTAAGTATAAACATAGGTTTTCCCAATAACTAAGAAAATTTTATTCACATTAGAATGCATTTGAGGTTATAATATGGGTTTGTGGAATATGATTGAACTTCTCCTCAAAAGACTCAAATACTTCTGATTAACCACCATAGGAACATGTCGTGCAAAGCCATTCATTCACCTGGAGATATTCATTCAAATTGAATTAAGTATTCAACTAGGAAAGATAAAGCTAGGAGACATTGCCCCATGGCTTTTTATTTGTCATTTTTTTTTGTTTAGATGCGTCATGGAACTTGTATGGTTTATTGTTTGCTTATCGTCATGTGGTTTTTTTATCATTCATTGATTCATTATTTTGTTAGGAGGTTTGGTCTCTGTTTGATTGTTTCTTCATCTTTTGTTTTCTTTTTTATGATTTGTCTATGTTTATTTGTTTCTTTAGTGAGTTCATCTCTTTTCTTGCCGATCTGTTTGTGTTATCATTGTTTTTGGTTTATTTATTCTTTATTTTTTATTTAATTGTTGCTTATGGACCTGTTAATTGATTTTGGGGCATTATCCTATTAAGGATCCGGTAATCTCAAGATCCAAAACTTAAGTTATGTGAGTTCAGCCCTCGGATTATGCCAATCATTGACAGTTTCTCTTATCGGAGTCAACCCTTGTCCAACTAGGGTCAAGATGGTGGTGGCGACAGCATTCTTTAGATTGACTAGGATTTGGATCTTCTCCTTACTCATACTTGTGTAACAATTGTTGATAGATTTATCTAAACCTGTCCTTTGGCAGCACTGATGCAAGAAGGGTTCTAGGCTTGTTGTTTTCACTTCTTCTTCTTTTTCTCCTTGCTGTGGCTACCCTTGTTAATGCCAGACCTATCGGAGTTAGCTGTTGGCTTATCCGATCCGACACAATTGATCATCAACTGGGGTTGGATTGAAGAGAAAACATTCTCCTGCTGCACTGTTATTCCGCCAGAAATACCAGGTAAGTGAGTTTTTTTGTTTTCTGTTTTCCTTCATACTGCAATTCCTAATCAGATCCATGGGGATCTGTTTTCTCTGTTCCGGTCTTACAGCTAAACATTGATTGGTCCCAGATTACAGAAGTTGCATAATTTTCATGATCTGAACATCATCCGGTCCCATCAAACATTGCTATTTTCATCTCCCAGCCTCGGCTTCTTGCTTTACTCTGCTTGCGACACAGATATATGTATTCTTACTTTTTTTGCTTCAACTCTATTGATGTATCCGATGCCACTAGACGTCAGATGTGATCAAGGTTGAAGAGGGCATATTCCTCTCAAGTTCTTAGCATGCGCTGTGCCTGTTGCCCCCCTGCTCTCTCTCTTTTGTGCTTTGTTATGCTTGGACTATGTAGAACAAACATCTTGAGTTAGGTCCTAAAGAAGGGGATCCTCTTTTATGTCTAGTCACACCTACTTCGGCAGGTCTTGATTTTCCTTTTTTGAAGATAGGTGAATACCTCGACTTTTTAGATTCCATAAGCTGCTGGCTATATGAAGTCAGATGGAGGGGTTTTTCACCTCCTCCGACATGGTCATTTCTATTTTGAATCTTGATTATACCCATCAACAAATGCAGAATCAGGGGATGGCCTGTCAGGTTATTTATTGGTCATAGAGAACAAGAATTGCCAGAGGGATTATCACATCTATCGATTGACATAGCCATAGGTATGTCCCCCTCTCTTACCGGTATGGCAGTCTGTGCATAACAGGGTATCTTCCTTTCTCAACTATGAACTCCTGTTGATCCTTCTTAGACCATGCTCACTTTAAAAACATACTGTCATACAATTGGGATCACGAGAATTGCACAATCTGATGTTCTAAACAGTTTTGGGACCCACTTGGTCTTGTGTCTTTGAACATGCCCTGGCTTTTCTGAGCCCTAGTCTTTACTAATATTTTGGTTGACACTCAATCAATCATTCTCGGGCTTCTGTGCATATTAGTCTTCCTTTTTTTTTTTAATAGTTCTGAAGCTTATCTAGGCCCATATCCTCTTGTTTTTTTTATACGCAAATTTCAGGTGTCAACAGGCAGGAATAGAGTATAATTGTGCCTCTAACATGCTGCCCAGTGGGCCGCAAATATGGACTATAAACCCAGTCCATTAACTTTAAAAGGCTGCCAGGTTTTTAAGGCATGATATGCTATCATGTATGATTGGGTTTGTGACATATTTTGCCGCTTGAGGGGCCAGCCCATGTACCCATTTAATGGGCCATAAATGGGCATTGACACAGATCAGTCCATAGGGACAGCTTCAACCAGATTAATATGTGGGAGTCACTTTATATCTATATATATTTGGGTATGCAACAACTGGGGTTTAATTTATACCTTATCAAAGATGATATGGCGAATGGAGAAGCTTGCAGATAAAAACTAATCTTATTTCGTTAATTTGTCAAAAAATGCCATGTAAAGGGTGAGGTTCAACTCGGCCACCTGAATGGTAGAGCAGTAAATAGCTCCTGAGTTGAAGAAGCTGCAGACTGCAGTATGCCAGTATCAAGTTACTGGGGAAGAGATCAGGCAAACTGAAGTCCCTGCCCCATCTATCAAACCAAAGGCGTGTTGACTCAGCATACTTGATAACAACTCTGATCTCTGTGTTGATGATGTCCACGTTTTCAAAGCACTTCTCTGCAGACTAGTTATTCTCTAAAGTTGAAGAGGTGACTTGCTGTGTGTGGCCTGTGTTCAGGTGTTTACTAACATGTTCTAAGGGACTCTGTTCTCACTTCTTGTTAAGAGGACTTGAGCAATTATGGATGGGACCATCCTTTGGTCAGCAGAAAAATGTGGTTTAATTTGCATCTTCTGGTTTAAATGCAAAGCCCCCACTTTTCTTTTCTCAAAAATACCGTTCACCCCTTGTGTAGTGATATCCAAAGTTGAAGAGGTGACTTGCTGTGTGTGGCCTGTGTTTAGATGTTTGACAAGTTCTAAAGGACTTGTTTTCACTTCTTGTTAAGAGGACTTAGCAGCTATGGATGGGACAATCCCTTGGTCACTAGAAAAAAATGTGGTTTAATGTGCATATTGTGAGGTTTAAATGCAAGTCCCTCACTTTTATTTTCTCAAAAACATCATCCACCCCTTGTTAAATGAAAATAAAAGGTGACTATTGAATGTTGATTCACTGTTAAGCATATGACCGATATGCTTAAAAGTTATAATGTTTTGGTTTCTCCTGATTTAACCTTTTATTCTTGTAGAGCTACGTAAGAAAGCTGAGGAACATGAATCACTGGAGTCACAAAAATATCATTTCTCTCCGGACCTTATTCCCAGTTTGGAGGCCTTGCTACTTGATGTTTATGCCAGTCTGCGCCCTGGCAGAATTGAATATGATCATCGAAGAAATTTAGTCCAGATTTTTGATCTCATGGTGAAACAAGCCTGTGGTAAGTTATATATATATATATCTGACCTTTTACTTTTTTATGGTTATGCTTATTTTACTGGGAAGTGGTGCTACTGTTCATGGAAAGGGCTGTATAAGGTAATAAAGAATGGAGAATCATGAATAAGACCTACCCCCTAACGTATAACAAAAATCATGCAGCATGTACCAATTACCTAAGATGATAAAGAACCAAACAGATCTACATTGGGAATATGAACAAGCCATCACTTTTCATCTGGGGATCTCAATTGGATAAAGAAGATGTCTGACTTTGGAGATAGAGAAGTGCAAGGCAGGCATCAGTTTCTTTCATCAATGCAGGTCCTGTCACACACAGCAGCGCTCTGCTGCTCTTCAGGGACTGCAATTTCTTTCAAGTTTCACCCCATTTCTATGAATGTTCTACTTCTTTCTGTATTCTGCAGTGCTATATATATTTTCTGAGCTTAGAATATTTTTACCTTGTCCTAGATGGGAGTTTTGTTTCTACAACCTTCTTAAGACCTTATTTTAAGTTTGAAATGCTGACAATGGTTAAATGAAGGACCTAGACACAACAGACACTAGTTTATATGAATTAACAATTATTATCTGTGTGCCATGATGTTATTTTAAAATTATTATATGGATCAGAAGTCAAAAAACCCAACTTAATAACTTGTAAGAGATTTGTTCATGGTTTTGTCTGTTTATGTTTTAGTGTTAAACTCAAGGTTGGATGAATGATCTCAAAGAACTCAGTTCATGTGTCTTGGTCAATTATTCAAAAAGATAGATAATGTAATGATGATGTTAATCATAACATTAAAGTAGATTGGGTGAAGTAGAGATTGGCTACTAACGTTTTATCTGATCGTAAGATTCTACTAAAGTTGAAATAAAAATTTATCGTATAATTATAAGACCTGTAATGTTGTATGGTAGTGAATGTTAGACAATAAAAGAAAAACATACACATAAAATAAGTGTTACTGAAATGAGGATATTAAGATGGATGAGTGATCATACTAGATTAAATAGAATAAGAAATGAATATTACTCTCATGGGCAATAAAAGAAAAACATACACCGGTTTACTCCAACCGTGATCTGGAACGGGGTCCAGGCTTGCTTGGGGACCGGCTTAATGACATGCGATGCTGAAGCGGCGGTTCATCTTCTCCCTTTGATTGACCCTGTCGGCAAACTGGACTATCCTTCTTCCTGACTAATTGAACAGGTTCTATGCTGCCCACCATCTTCCCCCTCCTTTCATCGTGCATGTCTGTCTTCAAGGGAAGTTGGTTTCCGTGGAGCTGGCCGCTGGCAGGGGGTGGTCTGAGAACACTATCTCTGCTCCCATGGACCTGGGAGAGTGCTCCAACTAGGTTTCAGTCCAAATTTGTCTGGTCTTTATGGGAGACCACGATCTTTCTGGGAAGGTTGTCATTGGAGCCTGAAAGGTCTCCATCCCTCAATTACTGTGTTAACACATATATGGATTTGTCTGTTACGGTAATAAGTGACTGGGCAGGAGGTGATAGATAACCACCACTTAGCTATTGTCCTCGCTGGCAAGGAGGTTGATTCACATCTAGATTGGGTAGATGAAACAGATGGGTTTTTCTATATCTCTGATGATGATATTCGATCTATTGGTTACTTAATTGGATTGAGTTTTACAAGTAGGGAAAAGGATGTCAGAACTTTCTTTGACAATCTCAAGCATTTTGTGGCTGGCCAAAGAGGAAATGTCACGAGAAAAAAAATAATGAGTGGGTTCGAGAGAATTCAAGTTCCTACTTTGCAATAACATTTTAACTGAGGGGAGGAAGAGGAACTAGGTTGGAAAGGACCATATTATTTATTAATGATTAACGTGTTAAGTTGGAATTGTCGTGTCAGGGTATTGTAAGCAAGAAGAAGTTAATTTGACAGCATGGCTAGCTTACATAATCCTAACTTTATCCTCTTCCGGGAGAGACAAACTGATTTCTATAGCAGCATTATGGGGACAGCCTTAAAACATGGCAGATTGGCAGGGTTCTCCAGCATTCCTTCAACCAGTAAGAGTGGAGGGTTGGCAATGTTATGGGATGGTAACAAATTTATTGTAGAGGATATTCAAAAACATACACACTTAGAGGTACTCAAGATTGATGATACTGGGAATGGATCTACCTGGCTTCTTGGCAATGTTTCTGAACTTGTGGATATGATGAAAAAAAGGTTAGTTCTTTTCTAATCACAGGTTAGCAGTCGACAATTACTTTAGCTATCCTTGGTGTGTTGGAGGGGACTTGATGCTTTTCTTAGGTGTGGCGAGAGGCTGGGGTAGGAGATATGGGTACAGGAAATGTCTCTATTTAATGAATTTGTTAATGACTTCCGGCTGATGGAATTCTCAAATTTTGGGCTTGACTTCATATGGTCGAATGTGAAGTCTAAGTTTGATAGATTTCTCTTCTGTCCTTCCTTAGAGCAGATTTATGCTTTGACTGAAGGTTACCATATTCCTAGGGTGGTTTCCAATCACTGTGCTGTTGTTATCAAATGTGGTAGGCCCATCATGGTCAAATTGAAAAAAATTTCCGTTTTAAGTTAGCTTGGTGTAGAGTTCCTGATTTCAAAGATATAGTGGAATGAGCAGGTTCCTAACTCCTCATCAGCTACCTACAGGTTTGCCTGCAAACTTAAGAGGATTATGATGCACTTAAATAAGGGGGCAGGAAAGAATTTTAACACATTGGCCGACACCAAAAAAGAGTGTGGATTACTTTGAAAAACTGAATGAAGCAAGACTGATCAGCGAGGACCAGAGAGAGGAATGGAAGCATAAAGGATGCGTACAGAGAATGATGTTTTAGGGAGGAAATCAACTAGAAACAGAGGTCTCAAGAGCTTTGGTTGAAGGACGAAGGGTGACAACACCTGAATTTTTCACTGTTAGGCTTGTATCAGGAAGAAAAGGAATACCATCTAAATGCTAAGAGTATCTGGGTCTGATTTTGAAAGAACATAACCAATCCATTTTCAAGATACTGCACCGTACAAACATCTTTTTGTAGATGATAAGCAGTGGAATCCTTTTATTAATTTTATTATGCTAAAGTGGTTAGAGGATGCTGGCACCAAGTTCCTTAGTGGGCTAGGATTGTGATCTCCAAATATGGTACAGGTGGTCATAGAGAATGGATCAGAGATTTCAGGAATATAAAAAGGCTGTTTGGCATATGTAAGGGAATTCTACATAATTGTGACTTATTCTATTCTTTTCTCAGGATTAAAGTTGGGAATGACAATAGGACTGCATTCTGGGAGGACTGATGGATCGGGCTTACCCCTTTGGCCATTATGTTTCCAAATTTGTACAGTTTATGTCGCCACTCTCAAGCTACTGTGTGGTTATTGGGACAACAGTGCTTAGTGGTACTTTACTTTCAGAAGAGATCTCAAAGAAGAGGAAATTGGTGAGTTCCTTACTGATAACTCTTGAGAATCCCAAGTGTACTGAGAGACCAAGGAGGATGTGCTTATCTGGCAGCCTAGTAAAAATCTATTGTCACATCCAAGTCGGCCATGGCCAAGTTAACTTTAGGGGGGGGAGTTCCATGGTATCAACAAGTATGGAACCCGTTCCTCTCTATTAAGATTAAACTTCTCTCATGCATAGTTGTCAAGGCGCCCGCCTCCCGCCTAGGCGGCAAGGCGCCTTTCCAAGGGCGCCTTGCCAGGGCGCCTTGTCTGGGGCCAAAAAGGCGCCCAAGGCGCCCGCCAAGGCGCCCAAGGCGCCAGCCTAGGCGCCCAAGCAAGGCGCCTTGGGTATTTTTACATCATTAAAAAAAGTTTTTGAGGGATTTTTCTCCTTGATACCCCTCACAAGGGACACTTATTTAATGATAGTTTGAATATATTAATATATTGTATTATCACTTATACTATCATACATATTTAAGATTTATGATTATAAACATATATTATATACTTAATTAAGTTCTTTTTCAACTCTTTCCTCTCTCTCTCTTTGTCTCACTTATACTATTACATACTTTTTTTGGGTTCGGGGGCTTCGCCCCCGACAACCCCCGCGAGGGCGCCGCACCCCGACCCCCGCGACCGACCGCGCAGTCGATCCGCGACTACTGCGCCCCCCATTTAATAATATTATAACAATATTTTACCATCACTTATACTACTGCACATATATAAATTTTATAATCATAAATGAGTTATATACTTAAATTTTATAAATATTTATTTAACTTTCTTCTCTTTCACACACACATCATATTTACTTATGTGCATTGATAAAACACTCATATTCAATTATAACATAACAAATATAATTATATTTATGTTTTTTTTATATATAACAACCTCCCGACTCAGCCTTCCTTGAATACCGCCTTGACCGCCTAGGCGACGCCTAGGCGGCCGCCTTGTCGCCTAAGCGGAATCGGTACCCTTCAACGCCTTGGGCGCCTTGTCGCCTTGACAACTATGCTCTCATGAAAGATTTGCAAACAACGTCTTCCAACGAAATGTTACTTAAAATTGATTTGTCTAGATATTTCTAGTGTGTACTTTCTGTGGCATAAAGGAAGAAGACATTGATAATTTGTTCATTAATTGTGGTATTATTAACTCTCTTTGGGAGGTCTTATTTAGGGGTTGGAATTTACAATAGATGGGACCTATCAATATACACTCTCAAGTCTCATCTATGCCAAATCAAGTATTAATCCTTGGTCTTCAAACCCTAAGTTGTGGGATCTCACATTTGCTGCAACGTTATGATCTATATGGCCCACAAGAAATAGGAGGATTTTTTAGGAGCACTTTGAGCACCCAAGGCTTATTATCCAACGGATGTCTTTACTTGTTCAAGATTGGGAGTTTGCACACTCCAACAATTGGCTGGAGAAGGCTATCTTCAAGATTTATTTCTTTATTTTGTATTCTTTCTTCTTGTAACCCACAAGCTCTTTTACCACCTTGATAGTTGAGTTTGTTTTGGGATTTTTTTTCTTACTTTAATCTTTCTACATATTGTTGTACTTGTTTAATTTTTAAATTAATAGAAAATTGTGGTGTCAGCCGCATTAAAAAAATGAATATATTAGAGAAAATGTAAGATAGCAACAATTGAAAGAGGGAGGATTGAGATGTGTTGGGTATATTAAATGTAGAACTAAGGAGCTTTAGTTAGAAAAGTAGAAAATATTAGAATAATCGAAACAAGAAAATACGTGGTAGACCTAGAGTAACTTGGAAGATGGTAATTCAATGTGATTTGGATGATTTAAATATACTCGAAGACGTAACTCAAAATCAACATGAGTGGATAAAGAGAATTCATATGATTGACCCCAAATAATTTGGGACAAAGGCTCGAGTTGAGTTGAGTGTAGTTAAACTCAATAAGATATTTCTATTTTTCCATGAAAAATGTGGCAATATATTGAAGACGTAGCCATGGAATGCGATCTTCTGAGAATCTCTTTCTCTCTACGCATCCAAGAAACGAGATCGCCGAAAAGTGAATATTTATATAGTACCTTTGGTTCCTTAATTTTCTCTGCTCCTTACTGCCCCTACCTTCTTAGATCTATATTGGACAAATTACTTATATCATATGTATATTCTCTCATTCTATTTTCTATTATTATTTTAATTAGATGACTTTGTTAAGTTTGTTTTATATATTGCCAACTTTATTATGGAATCTTTCCAAAGATTCATCCATTATTGTCTAATAAAATTTTATAACTTAATATTTTTATGACTAGATATGTACAATTGACCCAAGTTGTCATATTCATATCAATCTCTTCTCTATACTGTTCAAGATAAAGTTTAGTTCTACAAAATATTTTCTATATGTCTCTTATTAATAGTAGTTTACCCTCTATGTATTTCACTTTTAATTTTCTGACAAACTTATTTTGATGTTTAATATGAGTTTTCTTGTCCTTTTTTAAGAGATTACATGAAGTATTTTATATTTAAACATACACTTTATTAGTATTTTTGAGATCTAATCTCTTGAGATTTTTTCGAGATCTCTCCGAGATCTTTTTTTGATCTTCCCGAGATAAAATAAAGATGCGAGATGGCTATCCTTTCTTGTAGCTTAGGCGTACAACCTTAGCATCTTGTTTTGCTTCTACGGGGATGATAATGTTTTTTTTTCTGTTTCTTGGAATTTTGGAAGCAATCATTTTGCTGTAATCTGTTGGGCTCACATTCTAATAGGGTGTTTGGATGCAATTTTTTCTCTCTTTCTTAAACAAAAACGAGAGATACATCATGCAGTGTTTGGCCATGACTATTTGAAATTTAAAAGAGTTAAGATTTTGCGTTTAATTCTCTCTTAACGTTTAAAATAAGGTTAAACTTGTTTTTTCTTTTCAAGATAACCACGAAGCACACTCTTCCGTGTAACAGCTCCCATTATTCCGGTAACGACCATCCTTTATTCTCATATTGCTATCTTCTTTGTTTTTGCATAAATACATGTTTTTGAATAATACTTTTGATTTTTGCTAATATGATAGTCAATAAATCAACAAATAATATCTGGATTTATTATTGAAAATAATCATGTATAAATACATGTTTTTGAATAATACTTCTGATTTTTGCTAAAATGATAGACAATAAATCAACAAATAATATATGGATTTATTATTGAAAATAATCATGTATCCATTATATTGATCATCGTTGAAAATATAATTACAAGAATTAAATTTAAATTTTTTTTTATCATTTGATAAAAGAGAGCAAGTTACTGTTTCAAACATATAGGACATGTTCCTAGTTATCATATAAACATTTAAATTAACGTTTTACAAAACATTTTGTATGAATCTAAGAAATTGTCACTTTTGCCAAAAAGAAAATGCATATTCTACTAATTTTAAAAATTATACTAGCATAGAAGATTACATAATTTTTAAAAGAGGAAATTAACACTATGTTTGGTTTCAATATCACTTCAACATTAGGTCCAGTTTTAGGAATTTTCATAACTCCCGCTCAGTTTTTATACATTGACGTGAGATGGCTGTTAGAATTATTGGGAATTTTTTCAAATACCCTTTATGTAGGAGCATAGTGTCCGATGGCTGTTAGATGCACAGTTCTATAAAATATACTATTATCCATTTTATAAAATATAAGAGTAGCGATAAATGTAGATAGATTGAAAGAAGAGAGATTGAGATAGTTTAGACACAATAAATGTAGACCTAAAGAGACTCCACTAAGAAAAATAGAAAATATTAAAATAAAATAAATTAAAACAAGGATGTGGTAGTCCTATGTTAATTTGGAGGAGGGTAGATCAATATGATTTGGATGATTTAAATATATTTGAAGAGGTAACTCAAAATTGACATGAGTGGAGAAAGAGAATTCATATGGCTGACCTCAAGTAATTTGAGACTAAGGCTCGAGTTGAGTTTAGTTGATTTCTGATATCAATTAACTCAGGAAGTAGTTTATTTTGATTAGCATAATGTCACAAACTAAGCACCTGTGCGGTGTTCTGTGAACCTGATTTTGATGTTCTCTAACAGAGACATAAGATAAAGGGAGCTCATTTGCTGAGCATCTCTTTCTTCTTGTTCACTAGTGAGTTTCATTCATAGATCTGGAAGAAGTGGAGGAAGCGGACTCTAAGAAATGGGAGCAAATCCAGTCAGATGTAATACATATTCGGGATTGTCAAGAGAATAGGAGGAAGAAGAGGAAGCGAAAGGGTACGATATATCTTTCTCGCTGGATCTGTGGCCTATGTCCTTTGCCTTGAGAAGAAGAGCTCTGGCTTGCCAGAAGAAGGGCGCTTTACTGCTGCAGACGCACCGGAAGAAGGTGCCTTGCTGCGAAGCTGAAGACCCATTGCATAGGGTTCAAGATGGGGGGCCTTCAGAGGCTCGTGTTTGGATATAGTCGGGCATACCTATTGGAGGGGCAACTTTGGGATTTTTCAAAAAAAAGGGTAACATGGGACAGAATGTGAGGGAAGAATCTATAGTTAGGGATATTTGGAAGACCGGATCACATATTAAATGGATTTTTTAAACGAACCTACTAAAGTATTTTTCTTAAATGGACCTATAATTAGTTATTCTTTTTTTAAAATAAAGTTATACCAATAGAGAAACAAGTTATCCAAGCACAGTATAAATTTCAACTTATCATGTTTTCAATCTTTTCTTTTTTTTGGAGACATGTCATTATAGTGTTTGTTTCACCTTTCTTTCTAATCCAAATATTGGATGCATACGTATAGTAGTAAAATGTTATAACTTGGTTGTCTTGTGATTACCATTTTTGTGTTTTTTAGATATTGGCCCTTATAATTATTCATATTTCTGAATATGTTCTCATAAAATTTGAAAATTCTAGGAAAATTTTAAAATATTTTGTTGATGAAAAGTAAATCCCTGCCACCACCTGAAAGCCTTCGAAATATATTGGTTAAATATTTTAAAAAATTTTATGATGAAAATGCCTCTTTCTGGTATCATCCTTCTCCTCTCTGCACCCTCTCTTTCTAGAAAAGTGAGTTTTTTGTCTGGACAATTTAAACATTTTTAAATTGTGACATTTTATGGTGTTTTTAGGTGGATGCATTTATTTTTCAAAAGCACAGGATTTCATGGATTTTTTTATTATTTTTAAGTTTTTTGAGGATATATTTAGAAATACAAATAATTTTGACTTTATCAGGACTGATATGTAAAATTCTTCTGTTTTCATTTAGCTGGCAGGTGTGATTTTCCCAGTGTTGAGGCATTTGGATCATTTACAATGGACATGTTCACTTCTAAAAGTGATTTGGATTTATCTCTTAATTTTGGTGCTGAGGAAACAGTGGTCTTCCCTCGTGATAAGAAGATCTTTGCTCTTAGAATTCTTACCAGGTTTTTTTACGCACAACAGAGTAATTTTCAAGTCTCTCTAGCATTTTAATTTCATGTACAATGACTTAGTTTTTGAAAATGTGTCTCTTTGATCTTTTATACTGCCCCTCTACCAATCATGTTTTTGACTCATTAAAAATTAGAGCTTATTTCGCATTCGTTTTGAACTAGCATCCATGGTTATCAAACAAGTGTTCCTTCTGCAAAATGTAAATAATTTGATAGACATGTGGAATACTCTTCCCATTGAATTGATTTTAGGATAGGGTCTCTCTTAGGTTTTGATAAGCATTAGGGACCCTTCTCTTGATTGATTCTCTCATTGGCCTATGGTTTGGCATTCTTAGCATGTTCCTATGCTTTATCTCTCCATGTCATGATGGATTGGAACCTCCCTAAGCTTATGGATTGATTCCGTGCCATAGTGGGTGGAGAAGGCATGACATTGGGGTTCTATCCTTTGTGAATTGACCTTTGGATGCCATCCTTATATTTAATTTTTATTCTTTTATGTTTTGCCAAAGCGTAGGACTCACAATTCATAGAACCACCCTCAAGTAGCTTTGATTGTTTATTAATTTGGTGCATTCTTATTTAATTTTAACTAAGATTAAAGGGCCTAGCATTGAGTCATTCCCACACACTGGTTTAGTTAAGATTTATTTTATTTCTAGCCAAGACTAAAGGGCCGGTGTTGAACCATTCCCATTTCCCACACACCGTCATGGGTAGACTTATTATTGATTCTTAATCCTGAGGAAGTGACTGAGTGAAGCCCTTTTGCTGCCACTGTTGTTGGCCAGCCTGTGGCAGTTGACCATGCCAGATTTTGCTGCTAAGGAACCCCCATTTGTGGCATCCCCTTTTCTTCTGTCCGAGCTTGGTACATTCAGCCCTTTAAACATGGGTCTGATCTGTAGCAGACCCAGATTTTCTTTCTCTCATCTCTTCCCCCTTCGGCTGCCAGAGTTGCAGTTGATCTCAAGGGCAGCCTTGGTAAAAGATCTCAACTCTCAAATAATCTCCTCCTTGTGCTTCAACAGAACCCACCGGAGGAGGAAGCAGCCATCTTAATGCTTCTGTCTCCTTTGGCTTCAGCAGGTTCCCACCTTGAAGATGACTGGTGCTCCTCCCTTTTCCTCTGATCTGTCAGCCTCTCCCCTTCCCCCCCCCCTGGTGCACAACAAGTCAACAACAGCAGCAAACCATCAAGGGTGCAACAGCATCATCTGCGGCAGCATCATGCGATTGGCAAGGGCTTCAGCCTTAATTGGCTTCTCTCTTATTAGCACAACAGCCTCTGGAGCATCATCTGCAGGTGGAGCCATAAGCTTCTTCTTCTTGGTCTTTTGTGTGTGCAGAGACAGGGTTTAGGGTCCCTGGAAGAGAGGGTCCCTGGACCTTCTAAACCCTCAGCAGTGGCCGAACAAAGCCCTTTTATAACCCATGTACGAGCCTTCTTGGCCCTCACCAATAAAGCAGGCCAGTAGTACCAATTTGGGAAGGATCTGCCATATCGTCCTGCCTTCAATGGCTCTTTTCTGGTCCCACTCTGCTTTCTTTTCAGTGACTGCTTAAGTAATAATCCAAATTTCTTCTTGGCGAGATGGATAGGAGAATATGTAAGCTGTCCAGTAGGCAGGGATTTTAGAAGCTTTTAAAACAGTGACATTGGCGAGAGAATCTCATATTAATGAGATCTTGTGCCTGCTGTAACAGCAGCCCATAAGGATGGCATGGCAGTACCTTCGGCCTTGGCCATCTAGGCTGGTTTTTCTCCAATTTGTAGATCACACTTAACAGAGAAGAATTCAACATATTCTTCTTTCCTGAATTGTTCTCCACTGCCCACCCTTACTATCCTGGCAGGTACCAATTTTGACAATTTTTTGTATTTAATGGGGTCTTGTGCTTGCTGTAACTGCAGCCCATGAGGATAGCAAGCAGTCCTTTCGACCTTTGCCAGCAAAGCTGTTCTTTCTCCATTTTATAAATCACGCTGAATGGAGAAGTTTCCAGCAGATTTACCTTTCTAAAAATGGCTCTTCAGCGGCGCACCCTTGCTGTCGTGGCAGATGCTTGTTCTAGAAGCCTTTCCAATTTTATTCTAGGGGGGAAGATCTATCATTAACGGGATGATAATGATTCCCTTTGACAGATCTTCCAACCTGTGACTGCAACCCCTCAACAAGGCAAGTGCTCTCTTTGGTCCAAGTCAGGATGACTCTCCTCTTGCCTTTATTTGCAGTCCTCATATGCCTTGTCATTTCCCATTGATTTCCAGACTGTCTTCTTCATGGATTTTGCTGCCTATTTATGGACAGGTTCTAGAGACTTCCTGCCATCAGAGAGGCATGGATCTTGGCAAAGTTTAAAGTGAGTATGCAGGGGGTTAATGGGCCATGACTGTTCTTAACCAGGCCCATCACATAGGGAACATTAATTTCAATGGTATATGAGCTATTGATTGGGCTAACTGGTTAATAATTGGTCCCGAAATTGCTCTTGAGGGGAGTTAATTCTCATGGGTCAATTTCTCATCAAATCAGGACCATAATGGGCTTCAAAGTGGGCTTTGTTTGGAATGCAAATGGATCCATAGGTGAATGGAAAGGTAGACCATTAGGTGGGCATAAATGAGCTAAGAAAATAATTATGAAAGGGGCTCATCTTAGTATAAAATTCAGCCTATTAGGTGGGGTAAAGATGGGCTACCAAATTGACAATAGAGGTGGGCTAATTTCTCAATGGATAAGGATCAATGATGGGCCCAAATTGAGATGGAAAATTAGCATATTAATGATATAACATTTGGGCTATGCAAATTGGCATAAGAGATGGTTATTTTTTAATGAATTGACAATGAAATTGGTTTCAGTTCATGGGCCAAAACTGAGAATTGAGCATGGGAAGTTGATGGGAATTGAATTGGGTTTAATTCCACTCTAATAAATATTGAAAATTTTAGGTGCCAATAAGTTTCAAGGAGAGGAGGAAAAGGACATGGTAATATATATTAAGTTGCATGAGGATAATTTAATATGATTTGGGAAACTTCTCGCTAGAGGAGCTCAAAATCATTGTGAGTGAAGAAATAAAATCTGTATAGCGGATCCAAATATGTTATGACTAAGATTTTGTTTAGTTGAGTCTAAAGGGTTGCAAAAGGCACATTTTTACACTTTGGATGACGATGATGCATTTTGGTTAATCAGAATCCAGTGAGGACACTTGCGGTCAAGACCGGTTTGACATTGCCCTCGTCTACTGGCGGCATCGATGACCGTCTTTGTTCCTTTGGATCGACGACTAAATGGCATTTTGTCCATTTTTGTGTAATACATGCCTAATTTTGGGTTTATTTGAGACTTGTTTTGTATGTATTTTAGGGGGTTTACACATGTTTTGAGTTATACACACACCTTATACTTAGCGTTCGGACATATATAAAATAAGTGCCTTTTGAGAGTATATTTGTAATGGGCCTAGTTTTATTTATACCCGCATGTGTATGTTAAGGGAGGGAATGAATGATAATGGCATACTTGTGATTTCATTTCTCTCTCTCTTTTATTGTTATTCTTCTCCTTCTCTCTCCCTCTCGACGGTAGGAATCCCCCTTCTGCTAGGGCTCGCAACAGCCCTCCTTCCTTTCCTTCCGGCGACGGTGGTAGCTTCTCCCCATGGTCTTTCCTCCCTCCTCCGGTGGAGATGACAACCCCAGCTCCTTCTCTCACCTCCGATAGGCTTCTCCTTCTTTCCTTTCCCTTCTTTTCCTTCAACAAAGCCAACCGGTCCTCCCTCATCCCAGTTTTTTTCCTCTTCCTCTGGACACCTCCTGTTCCCAGCACCCTTCTTAGGTCTGTTCATACCTATCCTACCCTCCAGCACCCCATTCCCTCCTACAGAACCCTTTCTTCCTCTACCCTGACCTGTGCGCAACATCACTCCCCCCTGCCTTGTCCGACCTGCATACACACAGCACCTCCCCATCTGTTCTCCCTTTCTGTTGCTCTGTCCTCCTTCCCCACACACCCTCCCACCATCGGGGCCCCGATCGAGACATCCCAGCTAGGTCAATCGGAGTGCACTCCCACTTGGAGACCCGACCAGCCGGTCATAGTCGTACAACCAAGGATCTTGGAGGTTAATTGGTGCGGCAAAAGACAGCAGGCTTGTATGCCTCTTTGGAATCCCCAGAAGTGAACTTGGCCTGCCTAGAGATGCAAACCTCCGCCAAGGCGTGGAGGTATGACTCCTTAATCGATTAAATATACTTGCTTGTTTATTTTATGTCGATTGCTATGTCGGAGAGTGAGTATGATATCTAGCTAGTTTAACTTTTTGTTGCCAATGTGAGTTGAGTTTAACCGCTTTGGACTATGTAGATCTTACGTTGCTTGTTTGTGATGTTCTATCTTGGTTGTATTTTCATGTACTCGGTCCTCCCACTTAATGAAACCACCTCTCGGCCCGTCCAGTATCATGTAGTAGCAGATCAAAATATTCTTAACTTGTCGAACGCATTTTAGTGTATTGTTTTGAGATCTATTGCTAGCTAAGACTTGGCACCCAGACGGTCCCACATCAGAATCGTTGTGCAAAGTTGCAAATTACTTTTCTTTTCTTTTCTTCTTTATTGGCACAATATTTGTTTTTTCATTTCAAATAGCTTTCTTCGTGGTATAATGGATTAGGGTGGATTTCTAAACATTTACCTCCTTTTTATTGATTTCTCCTTTCTTAACCTATTTTTTATTTTAATTTTTTTCTTATACAATATTTATCTTAATTATAATAATTTTGCTTGATTCCAGGGAAAGGAAAAGTGTCTGGTGTGCTACCTATCTTGAGGGCAAGAGTGCCTGTTTTGAAAGTTGTACATTGTGGTACTGGTATTGAATGTGATATCTCAGTTGAAAATAGGGATGGCATTTCAAGATCCTTGATAATCAACTTGATGTGTATGGTCGACGAAAGATTTCGGATATTGAGTTTCTTGGTATTTTCTTCTTGTGTCAATGTTGCTTTGTTCAATTCTTGTTGCCTTTTTTTTTCTTGCTTTGCTTTTACTTCTGTGCCAATGTGCAAAACTCCATGTTGTTGGCAAACATATTAAGCACTTGTTTTTATAAAAGGGTGCTTATTTGAGCATAAATATTTTTTTATTTTTTTGAAATTTTATGATTTAAGTTATTAAATTTCTTATTGTCAATTTGATTAAATTCTTTTTATGTTGCACATGCAGATGAAGGTCTGGGCAAAGGCTCACGACATAAACAGTAACAAGGACCATACATTTAGTTCTTTATCCATCATCTTACTTGTTGCATTTCATTTACAGGTACACAGAAACAGTCCCTTTCCATCCCCCACACTTATATGCTCACAAAAGGGGACAAAATGATAAAGAGACATTTAGTCTTTCAAATGTTTGTGTCATCATTATGCTTGTATTCTCATTTGGATGTTTGGTCAGTCATGTATTTCAACATCGGATGTATGCCATCGATGTTGCTGGTTGCAGTATTTTCCCTGAACTAGAAATTTCTGTCCATTTGGAGACTCTTCCTTTCTTCCTTTCTCCATTTCTCTGATTTATCTCCATGCTAGAGTTATTACTTATCATGCTGCTCCGAGTATGCATTATTATTAAAAAAGAGAAAATTACTAATGAAGGGATCTTCTGTTTTAACTTTATTAAATTTTTGCTTCCTCTCAGAATGGAGCTTGTAATGAAATTATTGGTGTGTAGGACAGTTTACATGCTTGTTTATTCCAAAATTTAGAAGTATTCAAGTAACAATATCTAGCGATATTAGATAGATTGGAAAAATGAAAAATGGGGTAATAATGGTCAACATGATAATAATGGATACCACTGTTTTATACTGCCAAGTTTCTTACTTTTTTGACATGTATATGGTAACTGAAAATATGGCTGTAATCTCATGGAGGTAGTGATCGACAACTGAAAGTTTACACGGGCAATCAAGCGAGGGAGATAAAAAATTAGACAGGATTTTTATATTTGAGGAATGGTAATCAATGTACAACAGTTGTATAGTCAGATGTCTTCCAAAACAACATCTGATTATCATTCCAATATCATCATCACTAAGGATGGAAAAAAACAACGGTAAAAAATTTCTGATTTGAGAGGTCTTGAACCCAGGTTGAGGGTTTCTATGAATAGGTAAGCAACTGGTTGGCTGGCCATTCAAAAGATGATAACCCAGTCTTGAACTTGCATAAGAAGATGAGATGACTAGGAGATCAATTGAGGGTGTGGGATTACAGTCATAGGAATCATATGGCAGACTGGCAGTGGTTAAGAACAAGGAATAAAAAGAAAGATAATCAAATAATAAACATATTATTAAGTGAAAATATACAATTAAATAAGAAATAGGTAAATGCATGATAAAAATTGATAAATGAATAAATAGATAAAAAATAATAAATGGGAAATTCGAAATAAGGAATAAACAAAAATTTGAATAAACTTGTCGATAAAAATAATAAACAAATAAACAAATGGGTCAATAAACCATAAATATTGAATAACAAAAATCACAAATAAAAATAAATGCTAAATGAACAAAAAAGAATGAGAGATGGGAAAAGATAAAAAAGAAAAAGCACCAAGTATAATACATAATAAAACAGATTTTACAAAATAAAAAAAATAAAAAATTTCAATAAATCAATGAACTGATAAAATTTAAAATTAGGAATAAATAAAATAATTGTGCAATAAATGGCAGCATAGCATATAAAATGAATCAAAATTTGTCAATATATAATAAGAGAAGAAAATGAACAAAAAACCACGTAAATTTCATGCTCAACTCAACTCAAACATTAATCCCAAATTATTTGGGGATTCAAATTTCATAATTCATATGACTAAAAAACTTTTTACGTAAAATGGTCATGGGGAATGCTCTCATAATGTCTGGTGTTTTTCTCAAATTTAATGTTTGATGTGACTTGATGGTTTCATGTGATACCTTGCTATGGTAGTTTATCAAAAGGATTTGAGTTGTTGCTCGCTATAATTAGCACCAAAATAATTCAAATTTGGTGAGAAAATGTCCAATTATAGTTGGATTCATACTCAACTTAACTCAACTCAATTTAACTCCAGTCTTAATCCTAAATTACTTGGGGTCAGTCATATTGATTCTCTTTTTCCACTCATGTTGATTTTGAGTTACTTCTTTAGAGATATTTAAATCATCTAATCATATTGAATTACTCTTCTCTAAGTTAACCTAGCTCTATCACATCCTTTTTTATTTTTTTATTTTAATATTGTCTACTTTTCTTACTGGAGTCTCTTAGGTCTATATTTAATATGTCCAAATCATCTCGATCTCATTTCTTTCAATTTATCTACAATTGTCGTTACTCCTACAGTTTCTCTAATTAATTTAGAAGTATTTTTTATGGCCCAACGTTCAGTAGCATACAACATTGTAGATCTTATCATTGTATGATAAAATTTTGTTTCCAACTTTAGTGGAATCTTACCTCAAATATTCTTTTCCGTGCGAAGAAGCTTCCTAAGTAATTGGGAATATGTTTTTATATTCATGGCTCTCATGAATTGATATACATCTGTGTACACTTGGAAGGTGTGGGAATCAATATATGTTATCCCACATATACACACATTTTTATGTATCTGAACATAAATTGATGATAAATGAATTCTCTACATGTGTCTTTTCCAACTTTTTTAAAGTGATGTCTCATTTGCTTTGCCTGTCTTTTTTTCAGTACAGACTCGAGATCCTCCCATATTACCACCCTTTTCTGCCATTTTAAGAGGTAATACTGTTACAGTAAAAAATTGTATTTTTTATGCTTAATTTCACTGTAGAAAAAATTGAGACGATTTCATGTCCATATTTACCATCATGTATTTTTTGGTATCTGTGAGTTCTTATATGGTCCTTTTGTTTTGCTGACTGCAAATGTATCATCTTTCTGGGGGATCTGATCTGCCAGTTTGCATGCCTTGGCTTTAAATTTTAAACAGATGTGGCCAGAGTTTCCCAACTAAATGTGGCCAGAGTTTCCCAACTAAAAACATTTTCTTTTTTTTACTTGATTCAAACACACTAATGTTCAAAGAATTAGTGGTCCTTTCTGCTTTGTAGTGAAATCCTCCATGATTGTTCTTAAGACAGTAGATTTTCTTTTAGTTAACTCTATTAGCTAAGTTTGTATGTCTTACTCACAATATCTGGCAGTGTTTCTTTTCCCAAAACATAGAAGCAAAACAAAAGGGTATACGTAGCCATATATCAGAAGAATATTAGGACATGGCAGCTGTTACCTGGACATCTTTTCTCGTTAAGTAACTGGGCTTGTCCCTCTCTGACAAAGGTACTAATAGCAGGGATGGGCAATGTGTGGTTCATAAAATGGATGGTAAGTTGAAAGGACGGAAAAGTAAAATGCTTTCTGCTGGTGCTAGATGGATGTTATCTAAATCTGTCCTGCAAAGTATATCCTTGGCATGGCACCAATGAGATAAGGGGTCTACATCTAATCAAGTAGAACTATGTTTGCACATCTACCAAAGAGGCATAGGTGGTCTTTGCTCCATTGGAAGCTGTCAACATCACCCTACTGTCTAAATGGCTGCAGAAGTTGAACCTTAATAGGGATGTTCTCTGGACTAAATAGTTTGCTCATAATTTGGAATGGGGGGGATGGTGCATGGATTATGGATTCCATGGATAGAGGTAGTTTCTAATATATGGAGAGGTATTTTAAGTAGCCGGGAGTTGTTCTACTCTTCTTCTATCGAATTGGGAGATGATAGAAGAACCTCATTCTAGCTAGACGGGTGGATTGCTCACATTCCCCTAGCTTCCCACTGTATATAGGTTGTGCCGCAATCCACAAACCAAGATGTATTGTGACTTGGATGTCAGAGCAAAATTAAAGAGGAGGAAATATACGAGTTTTCTATGTTGTTGATTCTTGAAGATTGTAGGTACATAACATTGTGAATCGGGAGAATAAACTCCTTTGGTTGCCTGGAAACAAAAATGTTTTCATGGTCAAGTTTGTTGTGAGATGATTGACTATGTCTATGGGGGGTGAGGAAGTCCTGTGGTCCCAAGTTGTTGAATGAAACTATGGGTCACCTTCTCTTTAATTGTGGGGTCATCAATTCACTTGGAGAGCATTGTTTATGAGCTAGAAGAGGCTGTGGATGGATCCTTTCAACACTATCTCTTTCATGCTTATGTGGTTACATCTTAACCCTTGGCATGCAGAACCAAAATTGTAAGACCTAGTTTTACTTGTTTTGTTGTGGCCTATTTGGCATTCTAAGAATTATAGTTTGCAGAATCGGTTGATCCAATCGGGATTAGTCAATTCTCGGATTGGATTGGCCTCTGCCGATCTGATTTCGGCTCAGAAGGGCCAATCCGGGTAGGAATGGATTGGGAATTGGCCAATCCAACTGATTCCTCAGGACCCAGAAAGATTGAAATCGGGCCCTATCCGATTTAGGTAGAATCTGTACTGGAATTGACTCAGTCGATTCCGGATTGATTTTGGCGATTCCTCACCACAATTGGCCCTAAATGCCATTGCGAAGGCACAGGCTGCTGTGGAGGCTTTGTATGGCCCATTTTGGCCCCAAAGCTCCTAGATCTGATTGGAATCCGTACTAGTCCCATTATATATATCTTTGTTTTGTAACTCTTTTTGAAGGATTGATTTGGACTAATTCCAGGTCGGTATTTCTCTCGAAGGATTGCCCCAGATCGGGAACCACCGTTTTGAAACCCGATTCTGATCCCACGATCTTTGCTAGGAATAGACAGATTTTTGAAGAGCACTTTGAGAATCTGAGGATGATCCTTCATTTGATGTCAACCTATGTAAAAGATTGGATGTTTGCTCATTCTGGCAGAAGATTGGATGTGAATACTTTTAGGGACCTTTTCCTTCATTTTAGATCTCATTTTGTATTGTTTCCCTGCTCATCTACTATCTTGATAGCTGAGATCTTTTCTGTCCTCTCTCTATTCTTTTCTCAATTTTTTTTCCTATTCGTACTCTTTTCCACTTTATAGCATTAAAAGAAATTGAGGTTTTGGTCCTACTAAAAAAAGGACATGACAGATTGGTTCCTCGATAAGGGGGAGATTAGGACTTAGAGGCACACTTGCGTATCTTTACTTTGGATGAAATGAAAATGTATGTATGCATGCATCTGTACCAAGTAAAGCCTTGTGTTCTTTTGTTTCTTTTGCTTTTTATCTGTAATGCCAATATACGAATTTATTTAAAGATTAAATTATCAGACCATTAAAACTTGGTTACCTTTTGTATCTCTAGTCGGAACCAAGGAATTTGAGTCAGGATTGGGATTGGATGATCAGGAGGAAGAACAATACTGATCCAGGAACGGCCTGGATTTATTTTCCAAAAAGTTGAAAAATTAAAACAAGAAGGAAAATATTCCAGATCATTCTCCAATGGAGGGGCAGCCAGAATCCAGCGAAAAGAAAACTCTCTATGCTGTGGAAGGGTGGCGGCTGCCACCTTGGTCTTTACCCCTAATTAGGTGGAGGGGGGAGGGTTATATTGGAGCTGGAGATCCGATACAAGCAGGCTCTGCCCACTTCATGCATATCAGGTCTGTAGACCCGGTAAGTGCTGGATCTACCAATTTAAGTTGGTGGACTAGGCTGATATGCACCACTATTAGGCATTGTAGGTGTGGCAGTGGTGCATCATAGGGACCAGCTGATCTCAGTGATTGACCAAATCAGGCTGATCCTGTCCCGATCTGGCTAATCCGAATAGATTCCACGGGATCTCCAGGGTCAGATTAGGCTCCCCCCAGGATTGGATCGGCCAATCTGAACTATGGGTGGAAAATAATGAAATTAGTTTTACTTTGTTTAGAAAAGATCGGATGTTGAATTTCTGGAAGTTTTACTAACCAGAAAAATTTTTTTGGTGACTTGAAAAGAAGCTTCAATTCATCAAAACAACAGACAACAAAATTACTCATGCCTCGATAAGATGATCTGTCCAGGAGATGCCAAAAGGGAATCCCAAAAACTTACAGACCCAAACATGAAACAAGAAATGACCATAACAAGATCCAATAGAAAGTTCTTCGCTTGACTCAACTTATAGTTCAAATAAACAATGAAGATCCTTCAGCAGACAAAAGAGTAGTTGATAATGATCACCGTGATCAAATCTTTCTTCAAAAGGCACTTTGTGGCTGCCATGATCTGGGGGGGATAATTTGATCCCGAATGGTTTTTGCATACTTGATTAGATTGAGATGATTCCGATGTGGCAGCAAGACATTCAAATCTTGAACAATTGGCGTAGTTGTCGGTAAATTAGGTTCAAATACTGCAGTCAAAAGAGCAAGAGAAAAGCACCATACAGCTCAGAATACTTGGCCTATGGGAGCACCTAAGTATTAGTAACATCTAAATTCATGTTTGTCTGGGTTTGGTATGTAAGATGATCTTGATTAAGACTTAGACTTTCAATGAGGGTAGAATGTAACTTTTCTGGTAAAAATTTGCTCAGAGAAACTGCTAGAATATCAATTCAGCTAATGATTATTTTGTAGCTTATTGTAGAAGAACTTTGGACGTGTGCACTTGATTGAAAAAGGTCCAGAACAGCTTATCTCTCTGAGTTAATTAGTCAGCACAGTTATTTAGCCAATCTACTGTTTTGGTGATTACATAACTTTGGTTAATCATTTATTGGAGCTCACATTCAAAGAACTTCACAATGAATTGTACTTAGCCAACAAATTCGAATGGGTGACTTCCTGGTAATTACCAGCTAACGCAGTTGTTAGTCAAGGTAACACATTTGGTCATTACAATATAGTATCAAGGTAATATCCTAGTCAGAATTGTAAGAACAAGTGCCATATATGACAAACTTTACAGAGACTGGGGAATCCAAACTGTCAGACCTGGGGTCCTGTTAGACAGGGAGATATATACTTAGGCCGGTCATCAACCCCTCACCTCACTGTGGGCTGCACCTCAATCTCTTGATCTCTCTTCCCCTCTCCCAACCTCCACCATCTAGCATCTTATCTTGGATTGTCTCTATCCTCAAAGAGGCAGTTCAGTGAGGGAAGCCAAGAGGCCCTTCACCTCTGACTGCATAGTTTCTTACAGAAATATATTTATATATAATATTTATCTGTTATTAACAATTCTAATCAACTATTTTTTGGATCTTGAGAGAAAGATCTCCAAAGTTAAGCATACTTGGCTGAGAGATGTCTTGGGTGACTGATTTGTATAGGAAGTCTGCCAGCTAGTGTTATTTGGTCACTTTACTGATCTGTTCATTATATTTTCTTTTTGTAGGGTGTTAAGTTGCACTTGCTATGTATTTGTGTTTTTCTGTTCCTTTTTTGTGCTGGGTACGAGGGAATAAATTTCTTCTTCCCTCAATCGTCTAATTTGAATTAGATGGGCTTGTTATGATGCACAAGCATTAAAGGGTACTTATTTTAATGTGTGCTTACAGGGTAACTACCAATCCCCATGGGTTTTCCTTCACCTCTTGCATTCTTCTTAAATTTTATGGTTTGAACCTTGTTTATGCTTTTGTTTCTTTTTTCAGTTCCTGTGTTTGCAACTATAGTTTAAACATATTAGTCTTAGTTCTGCTAATCATTATTAACATACTTGTCTATTTCTTAATAACAGATGGTCCGTGTCCAGTCAGCATGAAGAATGCTGTTGATGGGTTCAAAGACTTCGGCAAAGCAAATAAAGAATCTGTTGCTGAGCTTTTTATTGCTTTATTAATCAAGGTAGTGAACCATTTTACCATTACATTATCAGACCACAATTAGAATGCTTCAAGTTTTCATATACTTTTGGTCTTCCTCGATTTGGATGATAGCCTGTTGCTCCCAAAGAAAATGGGGAAAGAGCCACCGAGGGGCCCTTCCTTCCTCTGCCATGAAGAAGGATGAGGAAGGATAGGAAGAAGGGCCAAACAAAAAAAAAACTTGCCACCAGTGCATGCCGAAACCGCTGAAGCCCTGCGCATTGGGCTGGAGAAGAGGAGTAAGGTAGAAGAGAAAGAGGAAAAGAGAAAAGAGGAAGAACTCATCATGAAGGAGACATCTGCCGTTGGCACTAAAAGAAGAAGGCTGCTGCTGTCGTTACCAAAATCCTAGGCAGCTCAATCCCCACGTCACATGCCCCCCTGTGGGCAGTTACAGAAAGGAGGAAATTGTGTGCGTCTGTGTGACCTGTGGTCACCTTACCCCATTTTCTGCCCCTTGTTTGGCCCCTCACAACCAACAAAAGGAGAAAAAAATAGGGAAAATGGCTGTAAGTTCACCACCTTTCCGGTCACCTCCCCTCACCACGAAAATAGGGAGTGGTGTAGGTATTTTGCGGATGAAATATTCTTTCATCACTCTATAAATAAGCTCCCAGGGCCTCATTGGGGAGGAGTGGTTGCAAGGTAAAGACCTCCTATGCAAAGTTCTCCGAAGAAACCAAAAGAGTCTCTAAGAAGCAATCTCCTTTGTAGAACAACAAAAAGCCTCCAACCCAAAAGTGCCCAAGGCACAAAGGAAGAAAGATTTATAGGCCCAAAAGTGTCTTAAGGCCCAAAAAGCTTCCAAGAAGTCAAAATGTTTAAAGCACAAGAAAGAAATAGCCAAGAATCAATAGCCTTAATAAGCAAGGCTCTTAGGTTAATGCGTGTCATATAAAAGCAATGATAGGTTGTTCATAAATACCTATATCTTATAATGTTTGCCTAAATATTCAAATGGCTAGAGCTAATTGGGTCATTGGGTGTTATATGGAAGTGTTTATCTCCTTGCATGATACTACTATATATAAGGGGCAAAAGACTCAATATCTCAATATATCCTTATCATGCGTTTGATTTTATATTTATGTTATGGGGATTATAGTTTTCATGCTTTCTTATTTTTTATGTACTTGGATATAGTTTTCATCGAATATGAAATGAAATGGTAAATTTCTTTCACAATTTTTTTATCATGTTGTGTGGCAATATATGACATTGTCTTTTTAATAAGATTAACATAAAAATAACAATAACCAATTATACAAATGAATCAAAAAATGAAATTTGATAAAAAATCTCAATTGAATAAGTAAATGCAACAAAGTGAAATCAAATAACAACTTGGTGTTGATAAATCTTAAAATAATAAAATCTTGTTAACTTAACAAAATAATACATAAAAGAGGACAACAAAGGATGATTGAAAACAAAGCTTAATTCATAAACAAATTTAAACCTAACTTAATCACCAAATCAGATAAATGATAATAGTAATAATAAGATTTCAAATAATAAAAAATATCTTTTATAATTTATATCAATTTTAAAATACATTAAATTAAAACACACGATACAACATAAAAATAATAAACACGTAATAAAATACTAAAAATGAAAAAATAAGAATAATAATAAAATAAAAATGGTGCATAAATCAGAATTATATTGATGCCGAATTGGCTAAATAAATCAATTAAATCATGACAAATTGTATTAATAAAATGATAAAAAATAATTTAATTTTAAAACAATTAATCTAATTAATCTGATAAATGATAAAATAAATAAAATTAATTAAAATATAAATGATAAAACCAATTAAAATGCTAAAAAATGAAATAAATGAATAAATAAATGATTTAAAAATTAAGTGATTTGTAGAATCCTGAAACCTCTATAGCATAATAAAAGATGGTTGGTAAATAAAATTATTAAATAAAAAACATATAAAAACCAATGACATTGTAATAAAATATTAAATGATAAGATGATTAAAGATTAGATAATTTGTAAAATCATAAAACTTCAATACAATAGTTGTTATGGTGTGGCTAAACTTTCCTAGGTTAAACGGAGATACCTATCTTTTTACTTAAAAAACTCAAAACTCCATCTATATGTTTCTATATCCATGTCATGTCAAATCATATCTATGTATTTTCATATCACATATCATTTTACATGATTAGTGATTTATGAAGGAAAAACTCCACTTGAATACAATCATAAAAGCATCATAATCTCATAATATTGACTGGAATAATATAAGCACTGCAGTGTTCTCGAACTTGGGTTTAGTGAAGAATACAACAAGAGCAAGGGCATTCTCCACATGCGACACATCACATAAGTGCCTTAATGTGGTGCTAAGTAATGGTTCCTACATCAAGGATGTATGTGGCTAAAGAAGCTAGTCCATAGTGCAGAGAAAGTTATATAAGAAATAAAATGTCAAAAGAATGATGAGAATAGATGCTTAGAGTATTGGGTCTCTTATTGAAGAACTTATGGAACTTGTGTAGGGAGAGAAGAAAGATTAATATTGCTTGGATTAAAAAACTAAATAGATATGAACGTAATGTAAAGAAGTAGGAAATATATACCATAGGCTATAAATTATGTTATACTGGAAAGGAGATAAATAAAAATGGGGTTTGTATCATTTTTTATGGAATATTGAAAGATGTAACGGTGGTAATGAAAAAGCAGGAGGTAGAATTATTAATGTCATTAAGGAAAGGTGAAAAAGTTATTTTGATACTTTTTTAATGACAATTTTGTTAGAAACATAGAAGATAGAGAGTGCAACAAAATTTAATATGAATTATATTAAGAGAATTAAAATTGTAAAAGTTAAAATGCGTAGAAGAAGATGAAAACAAACGTGACATGTGGACCTAATAGTATCCATATAGAAGTATGAAATTTTTTGAAAGCTTTAGAGATGAACTTGTTAATTCAAAATTTTAATAAATCTAGTTCTTTAAAAAATGATGAATTAATAGATAAAGTGTATCATATACACATTTTAAAGAAAAAATGGGATACACAAAATTACACATTATCGTTGGGTCAAGCTCAGGAGCTATTTTATAAAAATAATTACGAGATAGTACAACTATTTTAACCAACCAATTTGATATTTTGCTTGGTCAGTCTATAATGGAAGTTGTTTCTCTTACTAAATGTACGATGAAGGAATAAAATGATATGAAGAAAGATTGAGTGGATAAAGTTTATGATAGAGTTCTTAGAGAATGTTTTATGGTGGATGTCGGAGCGAAAATTTGTTTCTTTTAGATATATACAAGTGATAGAAGAAATGTATGATAAACTAACCACTAGTGCATGTACAATTGCATGAGAACAAGAATTTTTTCTATTTAAATTGGCTTATATCAAGGATTTAAAATAAGTCTTTACTTTTTGCATTAGTTGTGGATGAATTAACAAAAAAGTATAAGTTGATATACCATGGTGTATGATATTTACCAGCGATATTATAGTGATAAATGAGACACAATAAATAGTGAATAGGAAGTTAGAACTGTGAAAAATATTTTAGAAAGTAAGAACTTTAAGATAAGTAGAACTAAGACTAAATATATACATTATAAATGTAATGAAACCAATTGGAAGAAGATAGGGAGTTAGTTTGGATGGGATAATATTATCTCAAAGTATTTAACTCAAACATATTGAATCAGTAATTCAAAAAGATAGAAAATGTGATAAGAGATGTTAATCATAGGTTTAAAGTAAAGGATGAAGTGGAGATTTGCTATAGGGGTTCTACATGCTTGTAAATTGCACTTAAGTTGGAAAAAAATTTATTGTACAACTATAAGAGGTGCAATGTTGTATGGCAATGAATGTTTGACAATAAAGAAAGAAAAAAGCATGCTTTCAAAGTAAGTGTTATTGAAATGAGAATTTTAAGATGGATGAGTAGTCATACAAGATATATAGACAAAATTGAAACAATGGAGATTGGGATGGTCTAGGCACATTAAACTTAGACCTAAGGAAGGTATTGTTAGAAAAATAAAACATATATCAAAATAGTAGAAAACAGAGGATGTGGTAAATGTAACTTAATTTGGAGGAGGATCATTTAATATGATTTGAATGATTTAAATATCTCTCAAGAATTAACTCAAAACTTTCGGGAGTGGAGAAAGAGAATCCATATGGTCAAACCCAAAATAATTTGAGATTAATACTTAACTTGATTTGAGTTGAGTGTAATGATTTGTGGGAAAATGTGATTTCCACATAGCATTTGACAAACGTCTCCTTTTAAGCACACCTAAGTATCTTTTAATTATGTGAATTATTCTTAATCTCTTATGACCCGTTTAAATAGAGTATCAACAATGATATTATATCAATTTTGGTATTAATATTTGTTGAAGATAGGGTACCAATATCAAAATTGTTACAAGTAGACATTTATATTACATGTCATGCTTCGTTTGCACAATTTCAATATTGATATTGATAGCCACATACATATTGGTGATTTCCATCATTATCAATTTCAAAATTGATAGTAATTGATGTGTTTAATACAGTTACCTAACATGGCCTTAAGTCTTACTATCAGGTTAGTGTTGCTTTAAATCACCATCAACATACAGTACAGGTATTAACATCAAAGTCATCCTTTTTGAAACTAACGCTGTAATCTAATTCTATAGTAAATTAACAGAAGACTGTCAACAATTCGATGCTTTTATGGTGGACAGTACTGCCATACTAATTTTGGTATTTTATGGCCAAACTCAACCTTGCTCCCAGTTAACTTGAAAAAATACCTCCTATGCATGGATCGCAGAATCGGCCGATCCGGATCGGGATCGGCCGATTCTTGGATCGGATCGGCACCGATCCGATTCCAGCCGGAACTACCGATCCAACTGGGACTCCCGGCTGGATCCGGTCGATCCTGGACCGATCCAGGTGGATCGATCCGGGAATCGGTCGATCCGGACCGATTCCCTAGAACCCGGAAGGGTCCAGAATCGAATCGATTCAGGACCCGATTCCGGACCATTTTCTGGTCTAATCCCCCTTAATAAGGGGGAGATCGGACCGATTCCCCCTTCCCACCCCTCATTCTCACTTTCCCCCCTCCCCTTCATTGTCTAGGGCTCCCCCTAGACCCCTCCCCCCAACAATCCACCTTGGTCGATCCGCGATTACTCTGCGTCCCGTTGATGATAGTGTAAACATATTAATATATTTCACTATCACTTATACTATCACATATATAGAAGATTCATAATCATAAATATATTATATACTTAAAATTACATAAAGATCTATTTAACTCTCTTCTATCTCTCTTTTATATAATAATTTATACTTATATGACAGTTTGTTGAAAGGAACTTACGTTGTATGACATTGTTTGATAGAATGTCATCCACATTGTTTTTAATTGTTTTTAATTTTTTTATTTATTTCTATGATTTTTTATGATTTTTTGAGGATTTTTATGATTTAAAAAAAATTAAAAAAATTGCCCCGATCCGGACCGATCCAGGACGCCCTTTCTTCCGGAGGATCGGCCGATCCGGACCGATCCGGATCAGATCGTTGGTCACCGATCCCGATCCCGATCCCGATCCCGATCCCGATCCCGCGATCCTTGCTCCTATGACCACATGTAAATTGATTTGTGAATGTCAAAGGCACTCAATAGTTCTAAACCAATCAGAAGATTGTAGTTCTCAGTTTCCTTCCATATACCCAAGATAATCAACCTCGTGCAATTATCACCATTGTGTTCTGGATCGGATTGGATCGGCCAGATTTGGCACTGGACAATCTGCTCCCATAACGGATTGGCAGATCCACAATGGGGGTGGGCGAAGTGGCCTGTTCGGGGGACCCAGGATGTTTTTATTTTATTTTTTTAATTGTTAATTTGAATATATGGATTAAGGCTTGAGTTGAGTTGTGAGTTAATTCAAATATTATTTTAGGGTACTCACCATAGAGAAGACTACAAAAATCTGTATTTGTAAAAATATCCTTCCTCTTTCATAAGTTTCTTCCTTGGAAAAACTTTAAAATTACATATGTTGACTTGAAAGACCATAAAATAAAATAGATAATAGATCCTACAACTTTTAATGATTTGTAGGATAATATCTAAATTAAATTAAAATATAATCCATTACAGCTTTTATTTACTTTACTTTCTGCCATGCTAAAGAGTAAGTTAAATGGTTTTTTTTTCTGCCTCTATATAGAAATCACGCACCTATATTGTTGACTTTTTTGTTTCAAAATGATAATCATCTTCTATTTTTATTGTTTATTTTTGTGTTTAAAAATAATTTATTTAGGATTGGATCCGGTATCAGTCTGTATCAAACCTTTATCTTCTATATCACATGTGCTGGCTGATACATATTGGTCAGGAGTGGACTGATCTGCTCAAGATACCTGATTCTTCCTTTCTTGGTTACCAGCTGTTGGGGATCTGATTACGTCCACTTTGGAGCTTTTAGGTCTGTTTGCAATTTAGTCTTTTGGGACTTGTTCGTAAATACCTTGAGCTCATTTTAAGACATTTCTTTGCATTTCTGTTTTTAGAGTACTGTTGTAGATATTTGCTTTGGAGGTCCCTTTTTGTAAATATACCTCTATATAAAGAGGCTCATACTCAAGTTGAAACACAATACACATTGGAATTTTTGAACTTTGGGGGGCGGGCTTGGCCCTCCGGTAGGAGATCTTGGTTTCCACTCCACCCCCAGGAGATCCCAGTTTCCTTTCCACCCCTGGTAGGAGGTCGATTCCATCTCCTTCCCTTCTCTCTACTGGCCTCCATGTCATTCTTTTTCCCTTTCCCCTTCACCGGTTGCATAGCTTCTGGATCAGCAACATCTTCTGGCCCTGTCATCTGCTCTCAAACTTTGTGTCCGATGAAACATGGCAATGGAGCACACAGACCATGCACAGTAGAAGATCCGGTGACTCCAGGCCTGTGCAATGACATCTAGGCAGTGCACAAAGAGGATCCGGCGATCCCTGAACTCCTCTGAGAACCCTATCGGCTGAAACGATGTTCGACGTAGTCGACTCCTCATAGGAACCTTTGTCCAGGCACTGGAGGCATGCCGGCACTCTCTTCCAGACGTTTCCTTCTCCACCTCCACCAGAGTACAGCTCCCGTTGAAGTTTTGATTGAATCAACCTGTCTACGTCTCCTTTTACTCTCTGCCTCTGTCTCCCTGTTCCGGATCCATTGGAGCTGTCGGGGCTCCTTAGCATCTTCTTCCAAACCTCCCTCCTTATCCGCTGGCTTCCCTCCACATGATAGCCCAGCTGCCACTGGCTGCTCTGCCCACTCTCCTCCCCCTGCCGCCCTGCCCTCCGAATGGAGATGAAGACGACCAACCAAGGGCGACGATGGAGATGATAATGAGACATTCTCACCCCGACAGATTTGTTGGTTCTGCCAAGTGTCTTCATGCACCCTCCCATGGCGCTTTTCACATGCCCTCGGGAGCCCACCACAGCTGCCACGACACCCCGCCTTTGGATCCCACCAGATCATGCCATGACCCCCCTTCCCAAAGGGGTTAAGTCGTGGCTGGTTTGTCCTGGTTTAAGCCAGTTTAGTCCTGGTCCGACCAGTCTATGTTAGGGAAGTTCAAAGCCGGAACCATCCAGTTCAGGCTGGTCTAGTGCATTCCAGGGCTGGTTCAAGCCCATTCAGACTGGTTTATGCCCGGTTTGCTTCATTTCATTTTGAGCCTTCTAATCTCATTCTTTTTTACTTATAACCTGGTTCCACCGTGTTGTCCTGCATCGCTAGCTCATCAAGTATGGGCTCAAATTTGAAGGTCCAGGTTCCTCTGGATTTTTTTAATCTACACTCTTTGGCACTTGCTATACATCACATTGTCCTTCATTTAGATTTTTGCTTCATTTTTATGTAATACTAATTTTGTGTCTATTTAATCGAACAGTCTACTTTGGTGTTCATTTCTTATGCTGCAATATACATGATTTTTGAAATATGTTTAAACATATCTGAAAGTTATGGGAGATGTTAGTTGCCAGATGCATCAGGATTGGGTGAATTTTGGTCCCTTACTTTTAGTGATTCTTTTATTTCACATCATCTGACTTGAGTAGCAACCATGTAGCGTACTCCTTTTTTCTATTTTAGTTCGAGCTGCATGTATACGTTGTGGAGATGATCTTAGTTTTCTGTTCATTTTGTTCTGTGCCTTCGTGCTAAACTTCTCCAAAGTCCAACGTTAAGACTACTGCCTTTTAGCTCCACTCCGAAGTCCAATGTGAGACTGTTGCTTTTTAGCTGCACTTCTCATATCCAATTTAGTACACCTTTCAACATCAAAAGCTTGTATCCCTGTGCACTTTCTGAAGCTAATATGTTTGTGTCATTTGATTGAAGAATTCATAAGATTATTGACCTCCTGCAGCTTTCATCGGTCAGAAGTTTATGGGAGCTTGGCCTGTGTGCAAGCAGTTATGAGGGTTTCTGGATACTGAAGACATGGGAAGCTCACACTGTTATTGGTGTAAGTTTTTACACACCAAACTTGCTGTATCTTCCAAAAATCAATTTTTGTTTGCATTTTTTTTAGGTTGAGGATTTTTCAGACCGATCACAAAATTGCACTAGGGCAGTGGGGAAATCAGAACTTCCAAAGATCTATAGTTCCATTGACAGTTCCATAGTCCATCTGGCGAACTTCCTGAATGGTCAAGTGGAAGGTTCTGACCTGAAACTTCTTCTTTTCGGCCCCGTCTCTTTCCATAATAGAGATGAAAGTGTTGTTCCTAGTGCACCGAAAAATTCTAAGAGAAATAGGAAAAAGAGAAAAGCTGCCAACCATGAGGTCACTGCTCCAGGCAATGCTAATAAAATGAATGACTCTGGAATAACAGGCCAGCCTCTTTCCCTTGGTATTTGGGATGGGCATAATGCGTCACAGACTTCTAAGAAAAGGAAAAGAATAGAGTCTGTAGAGTTGGTTGCTGCTTCAGCTTGCAAGGAGACACAAATGACTTCACTTGCGGCTTCAGATGCCAAGCAGACACAGGTGGCGACTTCAGTCGCTGATATAGATGCCAAGAAGACACAGATGATGTCTTTTGCTGCTTCAGATAGTAAGAAGGCACAGATGACTTCAGTTGGTGAGACACAGAAGACAGGAAGATCGCAACAGCTTCTCAGGCAAACTCGAAGTTTCGCAACTGTTCACAAGGGATCGGTACCTTTATACCGAGCAACTATTCCTTGGCCAACTAGTTATAAAGCAGAAGATCAACCAAACCCTCCTGAACGTCTCACTGTGCGTTATCATCAACCCCAGCAGCTATTTCCACCTGTAGCAATTCCCAGGCAACATTTAAGGCCAGCTCAGTTAGGTAACTTAGGTTATGGTTGTCAAAACTCATTGGAATTATCAGCTTCATCTGTGGCTCATAGGCCTGTGCATTACCCACCCTTTGTTCCTTTTGGGCTGCAAGGTGGTCGGCAGATGCAACCTCCGACAGTCATAAGTGATACACACGATCGCTCATTCCACAACATGCAAAGTTATCTAGGCCACTTCCCTTCTCCAGGTTTAGGCTCCCATCCAATGTATTCCATGCCTTCAGTCGATGGGCTTTCAGGCCCACACTCGATGTATCCCAGGCCTTTAGTTGATGGGCGGCGAAACGTTCAGTTTGGTTACAACAACCAACAACAGTTCAGGCCACCAGCTCGCCCTTTCTACCAAGGATAGGCTCTTGAACGTTTATCCTCCGGGCCAGATTGACTGATATCACCATTCCTCGTGTAACATTGTATTTATCAGTTGTTTTCTCATCAAACTGCTTGAACTTGTTGCAATTCAAGGATACCAATCTGGAGATGTGCCCATGTTTCACCGCCGGTGCCAGATATGACCATATTTTTGTCTTACTCAGATGTCATCACCCGTCCTGCGTTGAGGTCCCCGTCGTCTTCTGCACTTATGGCGGGGCGAGGGGCACACAGATGTGCATTTGTCATCTCCGAACTTCACATATTTCATCGATGTAGCATGAAAATCTAACCTTTCCATATAACATGACTCCTTGGAAAATCATTGGATTAGTTATGTGATTATTTCTCGTCCCTTCTTTTGGTAACAATAGATTCTCATGATCTTTATTTGTTTCAGTTCTGTTCATTTATATACCGTGTGTCAACCATGTGATGGGTCTTTTAGTTGAAGGCATCATTCATATAGCTGGTATTTGCTGTCTGATACTCTGATATATAAACTGTGTAGCCCCCATTTTACCAGCTCTCCGGGAAGAGCTTCGCAGAACATACTGGTTACCTCAACCTAGGGAGGCATTTATTCTACTATGATCATAACGATGACTACTGCCCACAAATCTTTATGTGATCTAATGATGAGTACCCACGTCTCTGAAGGTTTGTGTCGTCTCATTTATCCACGGAATTCGTCGGTCATAGGGGGCTGGAATTTGAATTTTTTTGACCTAGTTTTAACGGAAATTGATGGGTTTCAAATTGTCTTGGGCGCCTCATAAATCGTTCGCGATCAATATTTAATAGTTTATTACATGTATAAACACTCTCTTCGATTTGATAAAATTTTCGTATCTATCTTCAGAATTAATGTAAGGAAGAAAATTATAACTATTGCTGTAGAGGAAGTCACGAAGATGATCAGAAACAAGATTTTTTTTTAAAAAAAAAAGCAAAGCGAAATGTCAACGGGTATGTTTAAAACAACAAAATAATAGGGTGTTTGGATATGATTTTTCTTAATTCGTTGGTTTTATTTTTAAAAGTTGTATAATGTTTTATGTTAGCATACGTTTTATAATAGAAAAGCAAAACAATTTGACCTGTTTCCAAAAAAATGATATAATTTTTGAAATTTGAGCAGACATGTTTGGCAATGTATTATTTCAAATATTCACACGAACATACGTTAATATTTATGGGCATAAAAGGAATAAATAAATAAATTGCTTTAAAGAAACTCCTTTCTTTTGAGATATGAAGGAGAGCTCCGAAAATAAGTTCACATTGTGATACTGATTAATGAGCTGGTGGTAGGAGTGTGCACTGTTTGATTTAATTTGATTCCGAGTTTTTTTTAATCAAATCAAAATGAATAGGAGTCTCAACTAAATTAAACTGAACAGATCAAGTTCAATTTAAGATAAGGAATGTAAAATATTTAAAATAATGAACTATTTTTTACTTATTTTTATAAATAATTAATATAAAGACAATTTTAGTATTTAAATTGCATAAATATTACCTTTATCAATAATATGATAAATTTTTTATAGTATTTTAGTTTATTCAATATACCAGGTTCGATTTAATCTTAAGAATATTCAAATGAAAAATAAACCAAATCACCGGGTCAAATCAAACCGAACCGATCAGTTGAACCGATTAATGCACACCCCCCGAGTTAGTAGTACTCACTCGTTGATCTACCAAGGCCACAATGCAAGCTTACCCATACAAAGAGCCTGTTGTGGCCCTTACGCATGTAACTGACTAAAAATGAGGTTTCCCTCACATCTTCCCCATGTGGGTGAGGTGAGATACCACATGACAACAACAGCTGGATTTGTGAGGGTTCAGGAGGATGAGTGCACCACCACACCAACCCTTTTGTTTTTTAACTGCTGGATTTGTTATGTGTTTACTTGATAATACCTAGTGGGTTTCTGATTCCTTTAATTAGGATGCAAAAGTGATGACAACTTTAGCTGAGCTAATCTCAGATCTAGAAGGGCCCTGTTTCTGGCAATGAGGGGAACAAGGGTCACATTCCACTTATTTCATATGCAAGTGGTTTGGGAGGAGGAAGGCAAGTGTGTGACAGCTAGAGATGATTACTGTTACTCTGAGGACTTTGCTTTGCTTGACTCCTTACTGACATTGAGCTTAAGATTGTCACCGTTTCTCATTTCCTAGTTTTTCATCTTGCAAAACACCGTTGTACAGACCCTGAGGCTGACCACCTTCATGGAAGACAATCAAGTTAGAGAGAATGGAGTGAAGAACGATTAATATTGAAAGAAGCCAATTGCTGTTGCTGTGTGAATATTGAACATGACGCCTTCACCTAACACTACAGGCTGACCTTTGAAAGGGTAGATAGAGGTGGTGTGTGTACATGTACATGTATATTGTCTTTCCTTAATAAGTTCCCAATACCAAACATCTTTCCAACGGATGCCCATAACCCTAGTTGGTAGAATATAGACCCCCCCCAGTAGCAATAGATATCAATCACATCGAGAAGGCCATAGAGAAAGGAGTATTGGACCTATATATGGAAGCCCTCTATTAAGACTAACCTAATGGAGTTCAGGAAAAGGTCTTATCCAAGAACAGAAAAGAAGATCTAATTAGATCTGTGCTACAAACACACAAAAGAAAAGAAAGAGGTAAAGGTGGGATCGCCAACCAAGAAAACGATGTAAGGAGTTGCCAAACGTGAACGTAGCAGAAACAATGAAATGCCAACTTCAAAGATGATAAAGACATGCCAACTGAAAGGTGGTTAAGTAACATCCTTCGTAATCTACATCTGCTTAACACATGCACATGCCATTGAACTCCAACATATTAGGTCAACCCAACTGTACATATATCATCTTTCAATCTGTTGTGTTTGATGGGCATGGCGCTATTATTATAAAATAATAAATGTCTTACCAAGAGCATCTCTCTGGAAGCGTGGAGCGATTAGGTCAAACACATGGACTGTTGACTATAGCGTTTGTGTTGAGGAGACACTTTAAATGGTCTGGCAACTGTGCCCAATGGGCATTAGCCTTCCTGTCCACGGGGCTCTCTACCAAAAGAAAGAGGCTTTAAATCAACAGCAGTATTGACCACTGGCTTCAAGATACATGCGAAGAGCTAAATGCATTGGTAGAATTGACCAATGTGCCTACTTTGCAGGGAGTAACAGATAGGTAATTAACATATCTAACCATTACCTAATAAATCATTACCACCAATCTAACCTCTTACTTGTCAGCCATATAATACACATGCTTGATCCATAATAAGTTCAACCACCAAATACAAACTTCCCTTGTATGTGGCTTCCTACAAGTGACTACCAGAGAACTATGTATCTTTCTCCTGATATTACAAGAAGATTCTCATACTAGGGGGGGCTCACATCCCAGTATGTTGCTTGCCAATATCTTACACTAAGAACATGTGCATCTGCTTTAGTCTCACATCTATTACTTTCTTTGTAGGGGACTGTGCCTTGAAAGGCAAATATATACTCTTCCTTTAACATCTTCTTTCCTTTACCTCTTCTCTTAGGTGTGATATATTTGACTATCAAAGGAGACCCCACCTCCTAGCTTTATCGTTCAATTCCACTAATTATTCAATTTTCTCATCTCCTTACTGATCCTCAGATTGGTTGGAATGCTAATTGTAATCCCAACAAAAGAATTTATATTAAGATATCAATTCTTAATAATCATTTTTAGCATCAGAGTTGAACGAAGTGCAAAATTAAGTGTTTGATTGGCAGTAACCTTGGATGAGGGACTTTATTCTCAGTGTATGATATTGTGGTTATGACCTAGCTGGAAGGTAAACTAGGTAGAACTTAATTACATGTGTGATATATGATGTGTATATCATGATCTTAGCAAGTCTTTAAGAAGATAGATTGTAACACTCAAAGTAAGAATATGCTAATAGATTTGAAATAATACTAATATCTTCCGCTTGCTATTCTTAGGTCTTTTTCACTTTCTATACCCGTCAACGAGATAATAAATATGTATTTAAAAAGCAAATAGCTCATTAATTCTTGTACAACTACAAGAGAAACAGAGAGATACCTACAAATATTTGGCATATATAATACCAAAAAATCGTAGATACTAGTAATTACCTATGATTTTTCTTACAACCCGGCCGGTGTCATAGGTATGGTATATATCTTGGTAAAATTTTACCTCTGACTGAGCATCATAGGTAAGAAAAGATATAATACCCTATATTACAATATCTAATCTACTTTTTATAGTTATATATATATATATGATCTCCACTCCTTTTCTTGTCATATCTGATCACTGCATAGCAAATCAATTGATCTAGCCGCCGGTTCAAACTGGGTTGCGCCAGCTGGGCTAACTTGGTTCGACCCAGTCAGATGGCTCAACGCCGGCACCTAATTTCGGATTCTATTTATGTTTTGATAGGACCCCGATCGGAACTTGGTCGACTCAGGTCACTGACCCAGGCGATCTGGGTTGGGTTGGGTTGAGTCAGGCCTGCCCATGTCCGACCCACTTTAGTCATCTTAAATTTTATTTTGACACAACATTTTAACATGAAAAAATGTATACATTTATCATATAATCAGACGCCCCATAAATCCTAGGGATCCTTTAAAGAGTTGATGATACATGGATATAAGGTAAATCATAGGAGAATCAGATTTACACATATTTGCGCATATCAACAATTTTAAGATGATCAAAATTTGTAGTCGTCCACTTAGGCAAAAAAAGAAGAAGATTGCATTCTTCTGCCCCCATTAAATCTACCATGGGCATGAATACACAATCCTGTATCCGAAGGCTCTGTTCATGGTCTAGGGTTAAGTTTGGTTTTGGGCCAATTTTGTTAAAACCAAATCAAATTGATACATGAACTAAATTGAACTGAGCCAAAATCGATAAAAAGTCCAAACCATTAACAAACACAAACAAACGATTCAATTTGATCCAGTGATTCAGCACATAAATTTTATTTATAAATTTAAAAATAAATAAAATAAATTACTATAAGATTAAAATATAATAATTATTAAAGATCAATCATAGGTTTAATGTTTGATTTGTAGGAGAGAATTATCTCTTTCTACTGTCACTATAGATTTATAAAAATATATATTTAAAATTAACATGATATAAAAGACTAATTCAATCAACCAAGTCAACAATGTAAGGCTAAATAGAATCAAATGGTATATTACATATGATTATTACATATGATTGTATCACTGCAAGAAAAAAAAATATAAAGGACAACTTGGTTGCCATGGCTAAAAAGTTGTCATTGCAAATAAGTGCATAGTGGTGATGGTTAGGACATGAAGTCATAATGGACTTGCTGATGTTGCTTACGAGTTGTTGCAACTATTACACTGGCAATGGCTTACCAACATCGTTGCTAATATATGAAATTGGCGATGGCTTTAGTAACCATTATCACAGTTTAAAAATATCAAACTCTAGTTTTGACACAATCACAAAGTCATTGGTGACATCTTAAGTAGTTATTGCCAATATCTATTACTCACAACGACATTAGCCATCATCATTTCAGACAAAAGAATGAGCATATTTACATAGACATTAGCGATGGTTACATTAGCCATCACTAGTAACGCACATTAGCGATGGTTTAAGCTATCACCACTAATTAAAAGTTGATCATTTAATGGTCAAAACTCACTTGAGATAGCGCCACTAATCTTTTGGTTTTGATTTTAAAACTTACGCTTCTTCTTTCTCTCTTCCCCTTTCATCTCTCTCTCTCTCTCTCTTGAAAGATTTTGTTAGTACCTTGCCGCCATCCTCACACTAAATCTCCCTTTTTATGTACTTATATAATTCTTTTGGGAGGCACTTCATCATTGATGCACACGCTCCCCTTTGTCGACATCTTTCATTTCCAACATGCTTGATTAAATGTGCGAGGGGGCTTCTTTCTTGTTGTTAATCTTTCTTTCGTTTTCTTTTCTTAGTGTCTACGGTGAAGAGTTTAAATTGTGTTGTAATCTTGTCCTCCCTTTTTTGCTCTCTCTTTTATTTTTTGGGCACATGACGCTGGCGAGCAGATTTGTCATACATAGTTTGGACTAGAATTTCTCTTTTATTGCACAAGTAGGCCCCCTTCTCTTATTTCATATACTCCTCCTCCTTAACTCAAGTACTATGAGAACTTGTCTCTTGTTCATCCTACATAAAAGGTTTCTCTTCTTCATGTGACTCTTCATCCGGTGGAGCAATGCTACTCTTTTATTGACCTTATTCACACTCAACCCAGTTTGTGGGAACCACTAATAGTACAAGAAGCTAGTTGGTTGTTGAACGACTATCCTTTTTTGACGATTGTGCTATATGCAAGCATCTCGATAGTGCTTTTATTTCTTCTAAAGGAAATTCTCTTACTCCCTTGTCCAGCTTCTTCATCATTTTCTTTTAAACTCCTTTATATATCAATAAATGTCAGTAATTTACTATCGATGGGTTTCAAGGTGCAAGCAATCTATGTGCTCAAGAAAGATTCAACATTCAAGAGAAACTATCAGTCGTCAGTTCAAGCAAGTTGTTGAAATTCTTCAACTGTTAGCACTAGACCTTATTTCTTTGTCTTCGTCAAAGACTCCACAATACAATGTTAATAGGCAACACTTCAAAATTTTCAAGGTAATATATGTGCTATTATGTAATTAGTTATTTAGTTATAATTATTTTTTATATTATTTTTTAAGATTGTACAGTAGCTATTGATGGAATACATATAATAGTTGAAGTTCCAATGGATGATAAAATACATTATCACAATCAAAAGGGACATGTATCGCAATATGTGATAGTTGCATGTTCATTTGATATGATTTTCCTTTATATTCATGTTGGATATGAAGGATCAGTTGCTAATGTCATAGTTCTTGAAAACATATTGAACTCGAGATTCGATGTACCTAAAGGTAATATATGTCTATTACTTTTTATTTAATACGTCATAATATGCACTTTATTAATAAGAAAAATATTATCTTACAAATGTTGGATATGTGAGCATGCCGAATTTTCTTACACCATATAAAGGAGTAAAATACCATCTAGTAGAGTTTGATCCAAGTCATTTAGCTCCTAGAGATTATAATGAACTTTAAAATTTGCAACATGCTTCTCTCAGGAATGTGATAGAGTAAATGTTCGACATTCTGAAAGAACATTTTCAAATATTTTTAGAACCATTAGAGTATCCTATTGAGGTTCAAAGCATGATTATTATATCAACTTATACACTTCACAATTTCATACGAAATGTTCAATGTGGTAAAGATGAGACATGTATTGAAATTGAAAGAGATTGTCGCAAAAGAACAAATGGAGAGATTGATTATATTAGAAGAGACAAAGTTTGACATGAGGCACATCTTATTAGGAGATCATTAGAACAATGTCATTTTGACAAAGAATTATATAACAAATAGCATTTGAAATGTGCGAAGATTATATTAGTAGGTGAAATTGATGCATATGGTTGATTATTCAAACCACTAAGTTGATATTAGATACACATAGATGTGATGAGATTCTTATTTTTGTTGACATTTACAATGTGTGTGATAGAGAAATTTTGATTTTAAAATCATTGTCGAACACCAAATTTTGAAGATTGTGATAGTTTTGCCAAACACAGAAGAGTTGTGCTTCTTTGATTTTAAAATTAAAACTGAGGCAAAAGATGATCTTGATTTCAAAAAAGAGGTTGCATCAATATTAAAAGAGCTATCAAACACCCTATTGACAATTTTTTATGTTCATACCAAGTGTCATAAATACTTGCATCTTTAATTAATACATCTTTAAATATGAATAATACAATAATCATATATTTTTCAATTAGACTATTTATTAATTTTAATTGAATACATTTTAAGTTAGATATATTTTTTCAACCTTCATATATAGGTGTTTTGACATCTTTTAATAAGTGAAAATATTTTTGTGATTCTATATTTGGTTCATCATTGTTATGTCTAGATGTTTTATAAATATCTGAATATTTTCAAACATTTCTATCACTTCATCGTTAATTTTATCATCATATAGTTCATTTAAGTGTACACATAATCATTAATTAAATTAACTTCGATTTCACTATGACTCATCCACATTCTGTAATTTGACCATATGCCATCTACTATTAAATATTCTTTAACCATATCTCTTTCTAAAACAAAAGTATTGCAACAACTTTTACAAGGATATTAAATTAAATTATTATTCTAGCCACATCTAAAATGGATCCTACGTTCATTAGAAGCAAAGTCTAAAAATTCTTCTATTCCATAAATATACCTAGGATCTACTATGTTTGGGATATCTATCTAAGACTTATTTAAGTTACTTATCTAGGCTAATAAATTTTTGGTAAATTATATAAAAGATGTACGCAAAATTGAACAATTATACCAAGAAATTAAGTAATCTCCACCAGATAAAGCAAGTCTCAAACAATGATGTTGTTTGAAACTACTTAAGAATACGTAAAAGTAAGTCAAGATCAGATAAACACTTGATTCATTTGGCATTGAAAGGCCTAAAAAAATCAAATTACTACTTTTATTTGGATATCAATGTGGATTGGCCTAACTGGCCATATTTTCAGTTCTTTATCCTTTTTTGGGTTTTATATCTGTTTAAGTCAGTCCAAACTAGAGACTGGTTTAGATTTGCCTAGCTGGCCATATTTTTTATTCTATCTATTTTTTCGGGGTTTTTAGCTATTTAAGGTAATCTAAACTAGAAAAATTGGTTGTGTTTTGGGTTCCATCTGCTTTTTTGTGTTCTACCACCTAGAGAGACCTTAGCATTTTGTAGGGGGGTCAACTACCAAGCTGCATGCTCAATGATTTATGACTTCACCTTGGAGTTTTCAAACTAGTGCTCTATAATTTTATTAATTTATGACAACAAAATTATATTACTATTCAGCTGAATAATAAGAAAGCTATCTTTTTAGATCTTAAGATAAATTTATTATTTTTAATAGTTACTGATTAAGGTTCTTTGAATAATATTAAAGACCTTAAATACAATCATTATGCAATAACACTTTAAGTTTCAAGAGGATACCTCCACCGACGTAGAGATCTTAAGATGCATGGGTTCAATGCAAAAAAAAAATATTTTAAAAAACATTAACATGTTTAACTTATTTTTTCTTTGTTGTTTGTCATTACTAATAGTACATATATTCAGTATTTTATAGGACATTTGCTGGACGAGGCATATGAGAATGTGCTTCCACATATTGATGTGAACTAGTAGCTTTACATATGTGATGTATGGACACGAGATGACAGTAAGGTAAAATGTTTTCCTTTTTTAAATATCATGTTCATCTATTATTAAATTTTTATCAATTTGACTGTAGATACTTAGTGAAAAAAATAAAGATAATATAACTCACTTTTTATGTCTTAAGAGGAAGGACACATTCACCGATTGCAAAAGGATTTCATAAATATTTGTTACATAAGTTAATTTGTTGTTGACTTAGCATGTCTTATAATAATCTTAAATACATGTAGAAAAGGAAGGTCATACTTCTACATATCAATAGATTTTCTATATGACATAGATTCGTAAAGAGCCAGATAGATCCATTGTGTGGTGCAACGAAGAAAATCATCAAATGATAGTAATTTTATTAAAAAACTTAATTAGTTTATCTAAAATTGACTTTTAAATCAAAATTTTAATAGTATGTATTTTTTAGGATAATATAACATAATTAATGACTATCCTAGCATTCGAGGAATCAAATGTTGGGATATCATCTACAACATTTGATCTTGAGGAGGCTTGTGTTACTGTCTTTAGTAGAGATAGATCAAGACGAATCATATGTGCAGAGTGAAGACATATTCGCACCACTATGAAAATTTCACCTTGAAACAACAACTATCGAATAAGCAAAAGTCATTTGAGGACAAGTTTGAATGACTAGCTCAACAAATGTTAGCCTAACTTGATCAGAGATTATCGAGATCAGCCAATCCATCGACATTGAAGTCAACGACAAGACAAAGAGAGAAGGATAGAGAGGACGATGACGAGAGTGAAGAGGATGAGGATAAGGAGTCTTTTTGAGAGGATGAGTGACATGTTTGTTGATTATTTATGGTGTACATTATTTATATTATATGAACATGTTGATTGTACGTGACTTTGATTGTTATTTATTAAAATCATCTTATTGATTTTTCTTTTATGAATTACGTGTAGTTTATTAATTTGAAATTGTGTATACACATAACATGTTGGATCTTGTATAAATAAGTTGTAAGAATATGCTATATGAACAAACTATATGAATAAGTTGAATGTGCATGCTAACTGAATGAATAGATTGTGTATGTATATGTTGACAAGTTGTACGAATAAATTGTTTATGTATATGTTAACAAGTTGTATGAATGGATTATGACTGTACGAACAAGTTGTATAAATTATATATTTTTGTGGTTGCACGTGGTTGTATGAATAAATTAGATTAAATAGATTATAGTTGAATTATTATTCATATGGCAAAAATTATATGTTTGAATTTCTTTACAACTTATAGTTTATGACGGCAAACCATTGCCTGTAGTAAGAAAGGCCGGGTCGGGGGTCGGCCCGAGTTCAGTTGGCCCTAAAATCGACCTAGTTGGACGGGGTCGCGACTCGGGTCGGATGAGATCGGATTTATTTATTTTATTAAAACTATATATGTATAATTATATAAAAATAAAAATAAAAACAATTTTTTTATATTATATATTTATACTTACATAAAAATATACATAAATATAATTATATTTTTATGTTATAATTGAATATGAGTGTTTATCTATATATATAAGTAAATATGATGTGTGTGTGAAAGACAAGAGAGTTAAAATAGATTTTTATAAAATTTAAGTATATAACACATTTATGATTATAAAATTTATATATGTACGATAGTATAAGTGATAGTAAAATATTGTTATAATATTATTAAACAGGGAACGTAGAGTAGTAAAATTTATATATGTGCGATGATATAAGTGATAGTAAAAAGTATATAATAGTATAAGTGATATATTCAAAAAAATTTTGGTTTAGGAGTCGCCCCGGGGTCAGGTGACCCGGCCGACTGGGTCACCGGGTTAGGCGACTTGATGACGACTCGGGCGACCCCACATAGGGCCGCTGCAGAGTCGCCTTAGGCTAGGTCGTTTCCGGGCCGGCAACCTTTCATGGTCCGTAGCACATTGGCCGTCACCCGTTAATATTGACAATGATTTCACCTACACCACCAACAGTGATGACTTAATATGACCTAAAGCCATATTTAATATGTTTATGGGCGACAGTTTTAGCCATCACTAATTAATAAGTAAAGACAACTGCTAACTATCCTTATGTCGTTATAGGTGATGATGTTTTTATGGTCATCACTAATATTTTTGGCCACAAACTTATTAATGATGGGTTTGCGATGACTTTAACTTAATGGCGATGACTACACAACAACCATTTTTCTTGTAATGTATATTTCATATTGATTTGGTTCAATTAAAAAAAAAACCAAACAACTAATCATACAAATCAACTTGACTTATTCGAGGCTTGTTTAAATTGAGCCACCATCTAAACTATGATTTAGTCATTTAGATATTTGAATGTGTTTGAAAGATACACTAAACGTATATCGGATCAAACATTTGAAATTTAATAAAAACCCTTAATTTTTAAGTTGAGAGATATGACTTTGTGTTTAAGAATTTTATTAAAATGTAAGAAAATAGTTAATCCAAGAAGATCTCACATTCTTGTTAAAAGATATGTATATATATAGAACTCATTGAATATGGCACTTTATTTCAAGATTTATTTTGTAGCTTAAATAGTTTAAAGTATTAAATTTTTTAATCCATCTAATTCTCATACATCTTAATATTTAATAAATATTATGCATATTTACAGTTTATATCAGGTGTATGTTTATAGGTTGTATGCTCTTAATATTTTCTATTGACACATACTTTACAATGTAGTCTCTTCATTTAAATTTATCTTAATAAGACATTAATTTAAATATTCCATTAAATAAATAAATCACTTATGTCTTGATCAAATTAAATATTTTTTATACCCCTTGTGGTGGGAGACTTGGAGAGGAGGTAAAAGATGCTATCTAGGGATGTAAAGAAAATCAGGTAACTCAAAGTTCTAATTTGATTCCATTAAAATTTAATGAATTCAGAATTTGATTTGTATCTTATAAGAATTTTGAATTTAATATTCTGATAACTTATCAAAATTAGAATTTCGTTTTATTTTCTTTTTTTTCCATTTCAATTAAAACTAAGTATGTATAAATAAAAATAAAATAAAACTAAATAGATTATAAAATTTGATATATAAAGTGATAAAATAAAGTTTTTGAAGATGTTGTATCAAAATTTAGTACTTAAATATAAGTTATTAATTTATTTTAGAATAAAACTAATATATAATATGTTTTTAAAAAGTATTAAATTTGTCTCTAATATCACAAAATCAAAATTAGATTGAAAATTGAACATAGAGATTCTGAAATTATAAGAATAAAAATTTAAGCATTTAACCCTTATTGGAATCCAAATCAAAATCAAATACTACCCTACGACCATTCCCATATTACAGTTTATCTGATATAAAAAATTTTAAAAATTCATAAGATGTTTGGTTGCAAGTCTTATATATTTTTCTGATAAAAAATTATATTAAAATAAAATATTAACTAATCAATGACATAAAAGGATCATGTTTGAGAAGATATGATAACAAAAAAGAGTAGACACTAGGCATGACTAAACAAGGCGGAGATCACAAGATAAAAAAAAAATGACATTCACTTTCTTTTGTTCAAAGAGAACAACTCTTTACATAAGTAAAATTGTGATAGTTTTACCAAACGTGTCTTTTGACTATTTTTGTTAGAAAAATATAAATTTATTAGGAAAATTCAATTTTTCTTGTAACTAACCACCTTCCTTTAAACCGTTGAGCTTTAATGGTCCAGCACGTTCCGTGCGAGGTCCTTGATGGCAGAATCTTGTCCGTTCGATCGTCCTGTAAAGTCCGATTGTCATCGCAACCTAATTCATTTATAATATAAAAAAGTACAGAAAGATAATACAACCACAGTAGACCCAATATAATAGGACACACGATCAAACTAGAAATAATTAAAGTTTCAATAGAACATATCTTTTCAAGAAAACTCAAACATAACCCGATAACGACCGACACATAAAAATGCTCGTAAAGTCATATGGTACGTAAGGAGACTCCATCAGAGGAGTTTGATGACTACCACGAGATTGGAAAATGACGTCAGATAAGTGTAGAAATCGTCCAAACCATCAGTCTTGAAAGGAGTAACATGACTATAAAGAGAATCAGAACAGATAATACAAAAGAACTCGACCTCAAGACATCAACAAACGTACGTAGAAATCTTTAAGAAAAATAAAGTGACACGGGTACATCGAACTCCACAACTCCAACACCACAAACAGAGATAAAAATACCTAAACTTATGTCTAAGCGAAGCATGGGAGAAGGAGAGTGAAAGGGAGAAAAATCTTCCTCCTAGGAAAAAATGACTTCAAAACAACAAAGTAAATAACTACGAATAGGATTCGCAACGACTGAGATTTCACCGCGAACAAAAGATCTGCCGGAGGCGGGGGGCGCTGCGTGAGAGTCGCCGCGGCAAAGGAGACAGCCGCGAGGGTTTCGCCGCGGTGAGGGTCGCCGCCGCCGCGGAGTCGCCGCGGCGAGGTCGCAGCGTCAATGTCCGGCCACGTTGGATTTCGCCGTCCACGTGCGCCGCGCGTGGTTCGTGAGTAGCAGCCACGCGGCACAGTGCGCCTAGGATAATATCCGATAGCTCACGTGTCAGGTCCCGTGGACTGGGGCGGCGCATCGAACCGGGGTCTACCGGATTCGGATCCGGTTCCCCCGTCCTTAGATCCCGCACCCCCGGCCTAGGAAGAGGCGCAAGGGACACACGAGAGTCGGCCCCCATCCTACTCCAAAGATCAGACGGCCGGATCGTGATCGGAGACGCTCCGAGCAATCAGATCCGTCGGATCGGTGTCCTCCGATCGCCCCCCCATTTCTTTGTGTGTCCGCCTCTCCGAGCTCCGCCGACCACGGCGTTGCTGTGTTGTTGAGTTCTAATAAGCCTGCACTTGCGTTTTATTAATGATCTCTCTCTCTCTTCTCTCTGTCGCTCTTGCTCTCTCGCGGTGGTTCAATTCCGTCCGTGCCACTCTTCTCGATTCTTCGCGTTGCCGGCCGGTGAGGGGGCGGGCGTCGCGGCGGCCGGCAGATCGCGGCGGCGGCATTGGATTGGGGGCGGGGGGGACGATGAGGAGGGGGGTGGGGGCGGAGGAGGAGGCGGCGGGGCTGGTGCCACCGTGGCTGGAGCCGCTGCTGGCGGCGAACTTCTTCTCGCCCTGCGCCGCCCACGGGGACGCCGCCCGCGGCGAATGCAACATGTTCTGCCTCGACTGCACCGCCGCCGCCGGCTTCTGCTTCTACTGCCGCGCCGCCCGCCACGCCGACCACCGCGTCATCCAAGTCAGCAACCCCCTTTCCTCCTCCTCCTTCCTCCTCCTCCTCTTCTTCTTCCCCTCCTGGCTCCCGACAGCCGGCGTCGGTAAAGTTGGGATTTTTTGACACAGGAAACGTTGTGCAATTCCAAATGTGGGTCTTTTTCTCCGATTGAAAGCTGGTGGTTTTGCTTTTTCTTCCGCCGCCGCCGCGGCCGCCGCCTGGCCCTCTGTTCTTTGTCTTATTTGTTTAAATTTGTACGCCGCGAAGATTCGGAGATCATCGTACCACGACGTGGTGAGGGTGTCGGAGGTGCAGAGGGCGCTGGACATAAGCGGCGTGCAGACGTACGTGATCAACAGCGCCCGCGTCGTCTTCCTGAACGAGCGCCCGCAGCCCAGGAGCGGCTCATCTTCCAGCGCCGCCGCCGCCGCCGCTCACGCCGTCCCTACCAAGTCTGCCTCCCACACCTGCGAGATCTGCTCCCGCACCCTCCTCGACCCCTTCCGCTTCTGCTCCCTCGGCTGCAAGGTCCGCTCCCTTCTTTAGATCTCTCCGCTCGCCGTCCTTCCCCAATTATTCCTTCCTTCCATTATTGTGTCTTTTCCATGTCCACGGCGCGCGGCTCGCCGTGAACTGTGTCCAGGTGCTTCGCTCGGTTAGAAAGTCGTCCCCTTTATTCAAAGAGGGCATAAATGCGGTGGTGACTGGTGGTGCTCTCTTGCCGCTGTGCAGCTACGGGGTATAAAGCGCAATGGAGACGCGTGCTTCGTGCTGGATGACGAAGGCGCCGCCGCCACCGCCGCAGCGTCCTCCCCGTTGTCGGCAGCGCCTGAGAGAGAAGGAAGTAGGCGGCCGTCCGAGCGGAGGAGGTCCGCCGAAGGCCCCGCGTCGGAGCGAGGCGGGCAAGCAGGCGGCGGGGCCTCGCGTGGGGGCGCGCGGCACGCCATCCCTGCCCCCACCTCTCCCCCTCCTCCCTCCAGCTCCCGGCGCCGGAAGGGCATCCCCCGCCGCTCCCCCCTCGCCTCCTAAAGACCAAACCTGCAAGTAAATACTTCTACGTGTTAATTACATGCAAAACTGGGAAGAGAGAGAGAGAGAGAGAACGGTTACAGGACGGCCTCACAAGGAAATAGTAAAACCCGTTACCGTTACTATTACCGTTACCGTTACCGTTAATATTAAAGCCATACCATTACCACATATGTAAGAATGTTCTTTGCAGCCCATTTGGGTGGGCACATTTTACAAAGTGTATGTAGAGAAGGAACAGGAAGCAATTTGATTCATTTGTAATAAGCGGTGAGGTTGAGCTAAAGTGGGATCATACTGGGACATGTATAAATTTGTCATTGTGGGCCTCTAGTTGTGAAATAAGTGGTTTTTATTTTTTTTGTCATGCTTGATTTAATGATAATAATGAGTCAATGACACCGGATGATAATTTTTGGGATGAATGGCCAAGTGGGTGTTGGAAATTGGGATCCCATCATGCTCCCTAAAGATCTGATATCCCATCTTTTCATAAGGGTGATGGTGGAGTCTTTGTGGGGATTCTACATGTAGTTTGATGCAACATAATTATATATGCTGGACAACTTGAAGCATCATTTCAGTGGGTTGTGGCTGGAAGAGGGTGAGATGCATAGAGCGAGAGAGAGAGAGGGGTCACAAGCTACATTGATGAAGCAGCATGCCATTTGATAAAGAGAGAGGAGGATGGTTATTACAGGATTATTAGCATCATGGTGTGCGGGGTAGGTGATTCGGCCGGGTTTTGGGTCAACCGACCCCGACTCGACCCCGTGACTCCGACCTGGTTAATATATTTAAATAAATTTATTATTATTATTTTTCTGACCCCGACCTGACCTTGGCCCGACCCGGGTTGCAACTCCAATTGACTTGAGTCGATTTTAGGTCCAACTGACCCAATCTCGACTCCCAACTCTGCCTTCCTTGGGTGCGGGTGGCATATATATATATATATATATATATATATATATATATATACACCCATAAAGGAGAGGAACCTGTTGAGGGATCAGTGGGGATCGCTTTCTAGGACCACAAGGAATCCCTTTATGGGGAGGACCACAACACCGGAAAAGCAGAAACGCCCAAGGGAAGGTAAGGGAGTACACATGGGTCTCCAAGTACCTTACCTTCGGTTCTCCCTTCAAACTATCATTTATTATTTATAATTTTTTCGCTTATTTATTCATGGCCCACGTCATCATCCACTCTTATATTGCGTGCCCCCACTATGGGGTTGGGGTCGAGGGTTAATTACCACCGGGAGTTGTAAGATGCGCTGGCCTCACTATGTTTTATCACCAACTCCCTCATTATGTTTTGGGGGCATTTCAACAAACAGCTCACGGGCGCATATATTTTGCCATACCGCTTAAACCTTGGGAGGTGTCGAGGCTGCCGCCATCGCTCTGTGTAGAAGAAGCTTCCATCTGTCGGTGGAATCATGGAATGTGGGCTCTCAGCTTGCCGGCGTAACTAGATTTTATGTTATTTTATTACCAGGGATCTCTGCGTGTCCCCCTCCCTCCGTGCATCTATCTATCTATCTATCTATCTATGTATATTCACACATATATATTGTTTCTTGAATATATAACTATGCTTGTAACTTTCAATGGATTGATTGGTTGATTTGGAGCACAGATTAATCTAACTTGGACCTTAACAAAATAAGAATACCATTACAATTTTGAAAGGTACATATTTTCTATCAAATTTATGATAAAACAACCATATATCTCGTTTTCATTCTCTCTCTCTCTCTCTCTCTCTCTCTCTCTCTCTCTCTCTCTCGGTATCATATTGTCATGTTATATTTGTTTGTCTTTAGTATTATGTTCTTTCAGCATTTTCACTGTCTTGCACATATATATATATATATATATATATATATGTATGAACCAAACATTTGGTTAGGATATTAAACTTAACACAATGTCACTTTAGATATTCCTATTAGATACATCAGAATTAAAGTTAATGGCATCAAACTATCAATAGTGATATTTGTAGGTTGATGATTAATATTACATCCAAACAACCTCTAAGCTTCCTAGGACCTCTTCAACACCTTGCCCACTTGACAACTAGGTCTGGAATTATGCCACATTTGGATGTCTAACAAAAGTTTTTAGTGCAATTTTCCTTTTAATGTGGAGAGTATTTAATCAAACAGCATTCAACACTTTACTGGTTTTCTATAGAATTTAATTTTAAGCACCTTCTGTTCACTTGATGTGTTTACTTTCCCCAAATATCAGCCTCTTCATATATTCTACGTGGACAAGGATAGTTTTTTAAACATAAAAGTTTTTCTTTGAGTAGATAATACTGTAAATCATTTACAAAAAGATATAAGCTTATTGCAAGCACAGAGTGTGAGTATATATAAGTAGGTAAACTTGCAATTAGCATTAAGTTTGCAAGTCTATGGTCTTAAAAAATATTTCTATACCATAACCGGTGGTTGGTTATAACTCAATCATGAGAGGACTTTATCAACTTAACTCAAGTCTTAATCCCAAATTACACGAAGTCAACCGTATGGATTCTCTTTTTCTCCACTCATGTCGATTTTTTTATTGAATTACCCTCCTCCAAGTTAACCTAAGTCTACCACACCATTTTTTTATTTATGTTTTTTTAATGTTTTTAACTTTTCTTATTGGAGACTCCTTAAATTTACATTTAATATGTCCAAGTCATCTCAATCTTCTTTTCTTTTCAATTTATCTACAATTGTTACTATTCTTACATTTTCTTTAATATATATATATTTTATTCTATCTAATCTAGTATGTCCACTCATCCATCTTAACTTTCTTATTTCAGCAACACTTATTTTAGAAATATTTTTTATTATTTAACATTCACTATCATATAATATTACATGTCTTATACTTGTATGATAAAATTTTTCTTTCGACTTTAATAGAAGATTATGATCACATTGAACCCATGTAACCAATCTCTATTTTATCAAACTTAATTTAATTTTATGATTAACATATTCATCACATTCCCCATCCTTTTTAATAATTGATTCTCTTTGAGATAATATTATCTCATTTAAATTAACACTATCACTTCTTTTTGTTTCTCTCTCTCTCTCATGAGAGAACTTTATACATCAATACCTTGTATGATGCACATATGAATCACACATATATTTGACAACTTTATGGCATTATACAAGTTTGCATTGTTGAATAGTTATGATCTATTTTTATGATAGGAGGCATTGAACATCTAGAATGTGGCTTTCTTGCTCATATATAATCATGATAAAGGAAGATATATAGATAAATTCTTACAAGTTTAAAATTTAAAGAAAATGAAAAAAGAATTTCATAATTATAGCATTGGCTTCCTAAGTTTCTCTAATGTACCAATAGTTGTTTTGAGATATGTTAAAAAATAATTTCATAATTATAGCATTGGCTTCCGAGAAGTTTCTCTAATGTACCAATAGTTGTTTTGAGATATGTTAAAAAAGAATTTCATAATTATAGCATTGGCTTCCTAAGTTTCTCTAATGTACCAATAGTTGTTGTTTTGAGATATGTTTGATGTGCTAATTATTAGAGGTATGCACAATTGACTTGGATTTATGAACATATTATACGCCACATCTACAAAATAGAGTATTAGGCTTGGATTTGAAGATGTGATCTAGACTTAAGAATTCTTCTATAACTTAATGGGGTGTTTGATTGCATGACAGGTTGAGTTTTTATCACAAAAGCATAGATATTTTTGCAACAAAACTTGTTAACAAAGATGTTTGGCAAGCATTACAAACATATATTTTATAGGGGAATTTTTGTAATATCTATTTTTTTTACTAATATCACTCTCCCCCTTCCTCTTTTACCCTTCCTTTCCCCCAAATTTTACCCCCGTCGAAACCCCCATTCTGTGCCCTAGCCGCCCTTCTCTTCCCCTTCCCGATTGCTGTAGTGTCCATTGGTTCCCCACCCCCCCTCGCGAGCGAGCGCCGTCAGCTGCCCCAGTTCCACCCCCCCTGTTTCCTCCCACAACCCGCAGCCGCAGTCGCAGCCGCCTGGATCCGCCACCCTGGCCTCGCGCGTGCAACCGCGCAACCGCCTTCCTCGGTGCTGACCCGCGCAGCTGCGCACGGCTCCCCCTCTTTCCCTCTTCCCGGATGTCTCTTTCCTTGGTTTCCTCCAGCCCCCCCCTCTTCGCTCCCGGCGCTGTCCAGCCCCCCCCCGCTCACTCGGGCGCCAGCGCGGACCCGCGGCTGCGGCGTCGCAGCAGCCCCCGCCCCCGCTCTCGGCCAGCCGCGAGGACCCGCCGCAACCCCGCCCCCCGCTGCTCTCTCGGCCGCCCCGTGGACCCGCTGCAGCCCGCAGCTCGCAGCAGTTCGGCCCCCCCCTCCGCGCGCTGACCAGCGCCGCTGGCTCTTCCCCCTTGCGCGCGCGGACGCGCCCAGCAGCCCCCAGCCCGCAGCCGTCTTTCCCCTGGGTGCTCAGGTGCGCCGACCAGCGCTTAGCCACCCAGTCGCGGCCATCCGGCCCCCAGCCCCGCGGCTGCCTCTGCTTCCTCTCTCCGGCGTGTCCTGTTGCCCAGCCGTACCCCTTTGGACCCGAACAGCAGCCCCCTCTTGCATGCGCCATCTCCTCCATCCGGAAATTGCTACAGTGCTGTGGTAATATCTATTTTATTTTATTTTTCTCCTTTTTCACTCCCTCACATCATTTTTATTATGTTCTATCCATGTCATACCTATATGCCTTTGTATGCTTGCAGCTAGCACCGATTGAGGGAGAAATCCTTGCCTTGCCGATTCAAACTTCGTATTAGCTCCGGATCGTTTTATCGACGTCTTTCCGGTAGGCACCTCGGACGCCTCTAATACCATTAAATTGAATACTTGATAAAATACCAATCACCTGTAGATGTTAACGTAAGTGTAGTAATTGAATATTAGGTGTGGTGATTATTCACATTTGCATATCTTATTTAATTATGTTTCAGCATGCTACGTAGGTGTTGATCTTTTAAATTAATTCGATCAGGTTATATTCTAGTTATTTGTGTAGCATGCTGTATAAACCTTGTAGTGTATAGTTGATGGACTTGATTTATTCTTGTATGCCGATTTTAATTATGTCTATGTCATACGAATATCATTGTAGGTTAATTAGATTAATTAGAGAGAGTTGTGTTATAAATCTGATTTTTCTATGCAAGTTCATCAACAGATTGTGGTTAAATCTTAGACATCTACGTACATTGCATGTTAGCATAGCATGGGCATGTATGAGTTGAATGCCATTTATTATGCATTGTGGATTAAATGATGGTATCATGGTCATTTTGTGCTTAGGGTACGTGCAGTTATGCTTATAGATAGTCATGTGTATTAGATGTGCATATACGCATAATGATGGTTATAGTTGCATTGCAATTAGCAGAGCATGGCATAAATGTATGTGTGCATGTGTGCATTAAAAATATTTAATGAGACCGAGCTATCTTGGACTAGTAGTCGTGTCCGTGGGCGTGGAGCTTAGAACCGTCACGGTGCATCCTTCGATCCCAGGATCCCGCGGGTTATCCTAAGTGCCACCCCAGGCCTAGGTGCACTACGGGATTTAGCTTAGCTATACAATTACTCTATATATGGTAGATCTGGTCATAGCTCGTCGAGATCGCAAGACGACGCTTTCCTTGCGAAAAATGAAAAGGTTAATGTTTCATGTAGTGGATAGATGCACTGTAGAATGGTATTAGTATTAGCATTTATGTTGTGTTCATTAGTTCCTTTAAGCATGTATGTTTAGTATGTTTTTGCATGGTAAGTCCATTAGTGGTGTTGCATTGCATAACATCTTCATCTTATTAAATATAATTGTGAGGAGTCCTCTTTAGTCCTAGTGGTTGGTAGTTTATGGTTTTATGTCTTAAAAAATTGTGAAATGCCAATTTTATATATATTGTTTAGTTTTATATGATATGTATCAAGTGCGAGTTGGGTATTATATACATATCATGTTAGGGCCTTTGTGGCTATCCAATTGGGTGGATGATGGGGTGTCTCGAGTCGTTATGACTCACTCCGATCCTCTATTATATTTTTTTCAGGATATAAGGCTTAGTGCAGCAGAAGCTTGGTGGTATGGACTCTAATGAATGATTTGAGCGGTTATTGTGCAATTTAGACCGGTATATGATTACTTGGATCTTAATTTTATTACGTGATTTGAGATGATTGCATAGTGTTAGAATTATGAAGCTGGGACCTCGTCTTCGAGTTTTCCAAATCGATGTAGTTTTTGGGGTTGTTTCCCCGGTTACGTCGCCGGATTGTTTTCCGTTGTGCAGGTTGAAATCCGGGTCGTGACAGCGTGGTATCAGAGCCCTAACCTGGCCTTAAGGTCTATATTGACCTGCCCAGGTTTATGTGATCGGTTTGGATTATATGAAGTTGAAAATGAGAAGATTTTTATCTTAAGTGGATATGGAAATTTTAGATTGTCTATCGGATTAAGGATTTTAGTTTGTATGGAAATTTGGTGTTAGATTATTAGATTTTGTCCAATATTTTGATTAGTGGATCTTACTCCGGGACGATTGAATTTTGGGATTCAATATATTTTGTGGTTTAGATTAAGGTAATCTTTTGAGTGTATAGAGTGGATATGATTTCATTAACATGATAGATGTAAATGTTTGATAAATTGGAAGTAGATAGATAGGTAGATTGATGAAATTTATAGATCGACATATAGACAACTTATGGAGAGACTTGGATGATTAGATTGAGTGATAACTAGAATAGATAGATGTCTTAGTTATAATGAAGAGAGATTGATAGATAGATAGAATAGATAGAATATAGAGATAGATAGAAGAGATGGTAGAACGAGATAGATACATGGATAGATAGATATTTAAATCGAAGAAAGAGGAAATTGGGAAAGAATTTGATGAGATGATCTATATGGGAATAAACTCAAGCTATTAGTATATGTTATCAAGAAAAGAGTATATGTGGCATAAAGAGAAGATAATATGTACTATTGAGGAGATATTATTTGTTTGTCTTAGAATTGATATCAGATTCAAATGGTTGAGATATTGATTTGGATGAAGGGGTATGGAACGTAGAAATGAGATTATCGATCTAAATTTTGGGAGCCAAAGTTGGAAATTGGATAATATTATGCATGATACTTCGATTCTATTGAGAATGAGATGTGTAGTATGGACTATGAAACATGATTCGTAAGTGAGAGATCCTCTCTTAGAGTTATATTTAGGTACCCATCAGCAATTGATACTCTAATTGTGTCCTCCATTATCAAGATCTTTTATCTTCTTTGTCAAATTTCGAACTCATTATCTCTTCATATCTTGCTCGATCAATTTAGCCAAATCTTGACTTTAGATAATCTTAGTTAGAGGTTATGTCGAATCATTGGTTGGTCATATGCGAAGTTGGACCTTGGTTTATTAGAGGTAATCTTTTAGATTAGATTAGATGAAGTAGAGGGATAGTTTAGACTTATCTTGCCGGTTGTTTAGAATTAATTAGAATTAGAGCTAGAATCTTTATAAGAAGGAAATGGTGTCATATCATGTAAGAATCATGTTTTGGAAGATGGTTGGAAAAAAAATAGTAAATCTTCTAAGATGAGAATCTTTTGCGAATTATATGTGATTGTAAATAGATGTTGTTTATATATTGGAGGTTAGAGATAATATCTTGAGGATAATTTGATAGCAAACACTTTGAACAAGAAATTGTGATTGATATGATTGACTAAGGTTTGAATGAAAGTGATAATGAGAGAATGATTATTTTTTTTCTGTGATATTAATGATGTTAGGAGTACTTAACTCATTAGAATCATTTTATTGGAAGTTGGAGATTTGATCCTCTTGGAGACCTATACCGTATAGGCGGTATGAGGTGATTTCATTTTTGATTATATGTATGTGAATCATATAGAAGCTAAGAGTAGTTCATTTGATTGGATAAGTGGATGAAATAATTTTGGGACATACTTTATCTTAAAGTATCTTTTTTCTTAGAAGTTTGGTTAAGAGAATGCAATAACTTTATAAGATGAGAAGATGTCATGTTTAGAATATGAATTATTGGCATGAGCTTTGGATATGATTTATATATAAAAGAAAATTAGATATTATCATAGAGTGGTAATCTTTTTGATATTGAAGATGAGGTATTTAGGAGATTAGACATAGATATTAGAGGTTAGACAATTATTTAGACATGGTTGTAATTAGTTCAAGATTTTGACAATCCGACTTAGATTGTGATCATATCATCCGGATTATCATATTTTACTTGTCGATCTTGAGCTCGAGCATTTCTTTTTCTATCCATCATGATCTATATATGTCATATCTGATTGAGAATTTCTTATCTCTTCAAATTTTGAGTTATAAACTTAGTTAAGTGTAGACTTTATATGCTCATACTGAAACTTCAGTGGATGGTGATAGGTTGACTTTTGGTTTGTGATTGAATTGGAGTATAGGTAGTTAGACTACAAATTACTAAGAATGATCTTTAGATAAGAAGAATCGTTAAGGATATGCATATTCTTTGTCTTCTTTGGATTAGATAGGCAATTATGATAAGATTTGTTTGGAAAAGGGTATGTTGAGGATAAATGAATTGACAAGAGAGGTTTATTTTTATAATGATGACTCTTAGAATGGTATTAACTATTAAGGGTGAGTATCAAAGGAAGTGCAACTATATGTCAACTTTTTTTTTTTCGGTTGATGTTTGGATAACTAGACTACATAATAATATTGAATGATTATAATGGAAAAGAAAAGGAGAATCTTGTCATGATTGTTTATAGATAGTAATTATGTGTTTTTCTACCATACTTGGTGTATGATACTTAATGAATGAGCATGGTTTAGATGGAGAAAAAAAAATTGATATAGAATTTATGATATGAATAACATTAGAAGATGAAGAGAAGATTGAAACATTCTTGGGGACACGATAAAGTTTTTAGTTGAGGTGAGAATATTATTAGAGAATCAAGTAAGGATAATTCCGGAGATTAAAGTATAACTAATATGTAAAAGAGAAGAGTTGAAGGTCAAGTTATGATCTAGTTTAGCATGGATTTAGAGTATTGGTACGAATGCATTTGATAAGGATTCAAACATAAGCTGATGTGTGTGGGATCCCTAGAGGATTTAGATTTTGTTTGAGATATCATAGCAATTGATGCTGGATACCGATGCTTGAGTTTGATTAAGATTGATGATCATAAATGCCTATACAAAGTAGAGAAGAAGATTGTAAGGATCTTGATGTTTGTATCATGTAGACTTTAATATGTTTAAGAGAATTGGATCAAGGAATTTGGAGGAATAGGATAACCTTTGATACTTGGTGTGAATATTTAAATTTCGAGGACGAAATTTATTTTAAGGAGGGTAGATTGTAATATCTGTTTTTTTTACTAATATCACTCTCCCCCTTCCTCTTTTACCCTTCCTTTCCCCCAAATTTTACCCCCGTCGAAACCCCCATTCTGTGCCCTAGCCGCCCTTCTCTTCCCCTTCCCGATTGCTGTAGTGTCCATTGGTTCCCCACCCCCCTCGCGAGCGAGCGCCGTCGGCCCCCCGATTCCACCCCCGTTTCCTCCCCACAACCCGCAGCCGCGATCGCGGCCGCCTGGATCCGCCACCCTGGCCTCGCGCGTGCAACCGCGCAACCGCCTTCCTCGGTGCTGACCCGCGCAGCTGCGCACGGCTCCCCCTCTTTCCCTCTTCCCGGATGTCTCTTTTCCTTGGTTTCCTCCAGCCCCCCTCTTCGCTCCAGCGCTGTCCAGCCCCCCCACCGCTCACTCGGGCGCCGGCGCGGACCCGCGGCTGCGGCGTCGCGCAGCCCCCGCCCCCACCGCTCTCTCTCGGCCAGCCGCGAGGACCCGCCGCAACCCCGCCCCCCTGCTGCTCTCGGCCGCCCCGTGGACCCGCTGCAGCCCGCAGCCCGCAGCAGTTCGGCCCCCCCCTCCGCGCGGCTGACCAGCGCCGCCGGCTCTTCCCCCTTGCGCGCGCGGACGCGCCAAAGCGGCCCCCAGCCCGCAGCCGTCTTTCCCCGGGTGCTCGGTGCGCCGACCAGCGCTTAGCCACCCGAGTCGCGGCCATCCGGCCCCCAGCCCCGCGGCTGCCTCTCGCTTCCTCTCTCCGGCGTGTCCCGTTGCCCAGCCGTACCCCTTTGGACCCGAACGACAGCCCCCTCTTGCATGCGCCATCTCCTCCCATCCGGAAATTGCTACGATGCTGTGGTAATATCTATTTTATTTTATTTTTTCTCCTTTTCACTCCCTCGCATCATTTTTATTATGTTCTATCCATGTCATACCTATATGCCTTTGTATGCTTGCAGCTAGCACCGATTGAGGGAGAAATCCTTGCCTTGCCGATTCAAACTTCGTATTAGCTCCGGATCGTTTTATCGACGTCTTTCCGGTAGGCACCTCGGACGTCTCTAATACCATTAAATTGAATACTTGATAAAATACCAATCACCTGTAGATGTTAACGTAAGTGTAGCAATTGAATATTAGGTGTGGTGATTATTCACATTTGCATATCTTATTTAATTATGTTTCAGCATGCTACGTAGGTGTTGATCTTTTAAATTAATTCGATCAGGTTATATTCTAGTTATTTGTGTAGCATGCTGTATAAACCTTGTAGTGTATAGTTGATGGACTTGATTTATTCTGGTATGCCGATTTTAATTATGTCTATGTCATACGAATATCATTGTAGGTTAATTAGATTAATTAGAGAGAGTTGTGTTATAAATCTGATTTTTCTATGCAAGTTCATCCATGATGTGGTTAAATCTTAGACATCTACGTACATTGCATGTTAGCATAGCATGGGCATGTATGAGTTGAATGCCATTTATTATGCATTGTGGATTAAATGATGGTATCATGGTCATTTGTGCTTAGGGTACGTGCGGTTATGCTTATAGATAGTCATGTGTATTAGATGTGCATATACGCATAATGATGGTTATAGTTGCATTGCAATTAGCGAGCATGGCATAAATGTATGTGTGCATGTGTGCATTAAAAATATTTAATGAGACCGAGCTATCTTGGACTAGTAGTCGTGTCCGTGGGCAGCGGAGCTTAGAACCGTACGGTGCATCCTTCGATCCCGGATCCCGCGGGTTATCCTAAGTGCCACCCCTGCCTAGGTGCACTACGGGATTTGGCTTAGCTATACAATTACTCTATATATGGTAGATCCGGTCATAGCTCGTCGAGATCGCAAGACGACGCTTTCCTTGCGAAAAATGAAAAGGTTAATGTTTCATGTAGTGGATAGATGCCGTAGAATGGTATTAGTATTAGCATTTATGTTGTGTTCATTAGTTCCTTTAAGCATGTATGTTTAGTATGTTTTTGCATGGTAAGTCCATTAGTGGTGTTGCATTGCATAACATCTTCATCTTATTAAATATAATTGTGAGGAGTCCTCTTTAGTCCTAGTGGTTGGTAGTTTATGGTTTTATGTCTTAAAAAAATTGTGAAATGCCAATTTTATATATATTGTTTAGTTTTATATGATATGTATCAAGTGCAGGTTGGGTATTATATACATATCATGTTAGGGCCTTTGGCTATCCAATTGGGTGGATGATGGGGTGTCTACTGAGTCGTTATGACTCACTCCGATCCTCTATTATATTTTTTTCAGGATATAAGGCTTAGTGCAGCAGAAGCTTGGTGGTATGGACTCTAATGAATGATTTGAGCGGTTATTGTGCAATTTAGACCGGTATATGATTACTTGGATCTTAATTTTATTACGTGATTTGAGATGATTGCATAGTGTTAGAATTATGAACTGGGACCTCTGTCTTCGAGTTTTTCCAAATCGATGTAGTTTTTGGGGTTGTTTCCCCGGTTACGTCGCCGGATTGTTTTCCGTTGTGCAGGTTGAAATCCGGGTCGTGACAATTTTTCCAGACCAAAATATAATATTGGAATCTTTCTTTTTTCCTTGTGATCTTCCACCCTTCATAATTATACACGGCCCCCACTCTTTCTATCATCACATCTCACCAAAAATGATAATATTAATATCATAGATTTTATTTTAAGATAGCATATTATCAAGAACCCTATCAAAAGTGTTGTGCAACCAAACTCCCTGTTAAAAAGTCTATCACAGCTTACTAACATAAGATGTGCAACATCAATGCATTCAAGAAGTAAGCTAGATGGTTGCAATCATCAAAGCAACTAAAATAATTAAATAGATGAAACTGTTAGTAAAACATAGATCCATCATTTAGACAAAAGAAAATGTCTAAAAATATTTAGACCGACAATGATTGTTGCACTTACAAGTCAAACATAATTGACCTTACCTTTATAACTCTTCGATAGTTTGTCAATCTCATAAATGCCTGAATCATGTCACATCCCTCATTTAATAATTATGACTACCTACATAGATGCAAATATTTGAACCTTACTGCTGGATCTACATAAAGACTTAGAGGTGCTTGCTTGCGGTAGTGAACATACCAACCACAACCATGGAGATACACCTGGAAGCAAGTAATTAATTAGTTAATGGCCATCTAAAAATTTATCTTGTACATTTAGAAATAATCAACTGCTTGAATTGATAACAACTTTAAAATAATTGGTTTGTTGTCTTATAGAAATAGGAGTATGGACTCAGAGAGACTACAATCGTCACTATGCAACGTTGCCTCAATTTTCAGTTGTCATTAACTCTTACATACTTATAGACGATTATCAGTTTACATATAGTTATGACCAAGAACTTATGTTTATGAAATTAATGATAGGCATACAAGAGCCAAAAGCTTACAAACTCAACTCACTTATGGTTGTTGATTTACATACTGATGTCCTGTTTGTTTTAACTTAATTAATGTCTAACTTTTGAATTAATAGACCAGTGGTTAGATATTTATACTGTTTGATAAAATATATGAATGAAATAATAATCTCTTAAAAAACCACTTAACTTTTTATTTTTATCTTTCGTATGTGAATAACTATGATTCTGTGTTCAACAAGAGAGATTATAGATGAAATTAAGATTTTAGATATTTTATCGAGATGCATCCATCTAGGGGTAGTTCCATACTAGGTTAGAGGCTTTAGATGATTTATTATTTTGTCTTAATTAACGCCTTGATTTATATCTTTTCTCATAAAAATGTAAGAAAAAGTAAATTATATATTTTAGCTTTTTAAATTTCAGACTTAATCATTTTACCCGGGGATAAAAATAAGTGGTGTATAAATATTGTGAATTTATCAAAATTTAAGTCAATTATAAACTGTACATCTTAAAAAACTCAAGTACTTTTTAACACAAGATAAGGGGTTAATTAATTAGAGGTGAACATAAAAGGTCACACTTTCAAATTAAGTCAAATTACTTGTTCACGTCATGAATACGATCTCTCAATATTCCTTGTTAACATTTTTGAGCTGTTTCAACAGGCATATATTCGTCTGGAGCTACGCTTTCTCATATTTTAGAATGCCCATATATAGATCACCATATTAGGCTAATATATATACATTGCCTATATATATATATACAACAATAACAACCAACTGCTAAATGGTGCACGTATTTGACTATATATATAAACTACTTGCAATATCAAATAAGGGAAGATACCAACAAGGCAAAGTATAGAAAATTTATGTTTATATCTCTGTTCCAAGATATGTATAAACTCGATCGTGCTAGGATGAGATGCGCCTAATTAATTTGTATAAACATGCTAATCATCGAAACATATTTTAGTTTTATCGTATAGATTTTGTACGTTTTTGTGATAGTATAATATACTAGAATTAAGGTTTAAAATATGTAAACGCTTACGGGGTGTTTGGTTGCATGATAATTTTTTGTACACTTTCATGATAAAAAATTGTATTAAAATAAAAAGTAAACCAACTCATGACATAAAATTATCATGTTTGGAGGGATGTGATTACAAAAAAGAGTAACCACCGCACATGACCAAATAAAGTGGGGGACCACAAGAAAAAAGAAAGAGGTGAGACCCTCTTTTTTTGTTTAAGAAGAAAATCACTTTCAAAACATAAATTTGTCATGGTTGTCAAAAACCTCTTTTAACAAGTTTTCTTACAATTTTTAAAAATTAAAATAAAAACCTCAATTATCATGCAACCAAACACCCCATATCATTATCACCTATTGTTAGAAAAACAATGTTCTATAAAGAGGGGTCTGTATACCACAAAAAGGGGAGATACCACAAAAGCTCAATAAAATTATAATTTAGTCATGATTCTCAAATAAAATTTCAATAATCCTTATTAAAAATATATTTTATTAGAAACCAATTTTATCGCTCAACCAGGTTGACCCTGTCCAACCCAACCCGAGTTGCCCATGGTCAACGAACTAGGTTGACCTGGATCAGAACAGGTCCAACCAAACTTATTTGGATCTTATCAATTTGGAAAAAAATATAAAATATTTATTTATATTTAATTCTTAAGTTATTTAAATTTCATATATAAATTTATATTAGGGTATTAACAAATTATAAGTATTTCGTGACATTGGTATCAAAACACAAATTTGTATATGAAACTTAAATATTTAATGAAAATAGTATCAAAATGATTATGGTGTATGACAGAAATCTTTGAGAACATGAAAAATTCTATCGTCGCATTGGACAACAATCCTATGTTCAGACTGATTTTTTCTTCTTCTACAGACTTGGTAGAATTTTCACATTCTTCGTGAGCAAATTTCTCTTTAGATGGATGTATAAGATCTTCAAAGTGTTATAGTAAAACGTAAATTTCAACCCAAAAAAAAGAGCACCAACCTTCTACTAGAACTGGAATTTCTATTTTTCCGTAGACTTCGATAGATCTTCCACACTTCGAGGGGGGGGAGGGTGTGAAAGGGTGAGAGAAGGTGGGAGGGGGAGGTGTGGGGAGTGGGAGTGCCCCCATGGCTAGCACAACCAATTGGGCTATGCTGGGTTGCACTCGGTCCTAGGTCATGCAACTCTACTTGAATCGGCCGGACCCGGCCAACAGAACCAGGGTGGGGCGGGCGCATGAGGCTGTGGCCAGGCACGTTGGGCCAAAAAATTACCTGGTCGGACCAGGTTGCGTGATCCGACCCCACCCCAGTCTTCCATGGTTGGAAAAGTAGAATTTTGGTTTCCATACTAATTAGAGAAAACAATTGGCTTCTCTTTCGAAATAAAGGTTTAATGAGCGCTATCAAAGGTCATATATATATATATTACTTGGAAAGTTAGAGATTAGATGCTAATTTCAACATATATATATGAAGTAGCAGCCAATGTTTACCTATCTAGTTTTAGATCCAAATATGTACATTATAAAGTAACATCCCATTTCGTAAGGTAGCATCCCATTTCTAAAGTACATATGGTTTTTGTGGAAAATCCCAAAACTTAGGCATTGAGGTAACTAGGACCAACCAAGCTTATAAACATGAGAATACTCTCTCCGGTACCCAATATGGGACTAAGTCCTTCAACACTCCCCCTCTCAGTCAACCACCTCCGTCAGAGCCATGATAGGAATACACGGGATAGGATTGAGCAAAAATAGGAGGCAGACCTATCGGAGGGACAGAACTCGAGCCCACCTGCTTTGATACCATCTTGCAAACCCCAAATCCATGGTGTTGAGGTGAAGGGCCTAGGATATATATGTAAGGAATCAATACATGACAGCGGAAAAATTTTGATTCCATAAAACCACGATCTTTGCCTTGATCGATGCCGAACGAGTAAAACCGGGAACCGAATATGAAGTAGAACGAGAGTACCTCATGGGATTTCTCAAATCCCTCACCATGGATGAAGAGAGGACGTTCCTCCTTGATGAAACCCGTTCAAGTGTCCGGTCTCTAGGGGTAGGCACACGATCTGCTTCAATAGACGAGTTCTCTCTTCGTTCGGGCCTCCAGAAGCCTCCCAGATCCAAGCTTGAGCATGGGAGATCGCCTTCTAGAGGAGAGAGGAGAGAGAGGAGGCTTGGGACGTGCTCAGCCCTATGGCTTGTTAGGGTTTGGCTTCATAAGCCATTTATATATAGAAGATGGAATTTTCACAAACCCAAAACTTCTATAAAATTGCGTCCATGCCCTCATCTCATTGACCAGATCTATTGTGTGTGACCCACTAGGCCCAATAGTCAATTTGGTTGAAGCCTTAATTAATTTAAAAGAACAATTCCTTTAAATTAAATGCTTCGTTATCTGATAACAATTTTTACGGCTTTTTGATCATAAAGGGTACAAGCCACATCCTATGATCCCAAATGACTTTGGGGAGTTAAGTAACATCCATTGAGCCTTTCCATCATCAATTACCACACGGATTTAAATCCTCGTTCATACAATGTCCCGGTCGGTCAGGGGTTCGGCACTGACTGTCAACCCCTAAGTATTCGAACTCTATGAAATCTTGTACTCGGGAATGGATCATTGGAAAACTCCTTTTCCAATTATCCTATCTACCTTGGCCAAGGATTTAGAGTACTATCCATAGGACATTCTCTCTCTCACCGAGTGAACGATCCCCTATTGTCCGCTCAATTGCCTCCGCCGGGTTTCCCGTATACCCAATCCATTAACTATATGGGACCACAATACTAAGTGATCCATCGGTCGATAGTCAAAGTACATAGTACTCTGGCAAGACATCTTTGGCGACTCGGGTCGAAGATCCAACCGTGCTATTGAGATGTAAGAATAACTTTGATAGACGGTTCGGTAAGATACGAAGTCGGGTTTTCTAAATTGGTCGATTCGGTGAACTCATTCCACTATGAGCACTGTGTGTGTATCTCGGTGTCCCCACACTTGATGACCAATGAGATCGGTCATTCTCATCATATGAGAAGACATCACACACACTAGTCTATCCAGTTCTTGATGTCTGTCTCTCGAGGATCCTATGACTAGGAACATTTAGATCACATACCTCTAGATGATCGATCTCATTATCATGATCTCATCGCATGATTCAATCATCATTGCATGTGATTAAGGACTTCATTACGATATACGCTTCTAATAAAAGCTAGTAACGAAGTTTTGCCTATTTAATTGAATGAGATATTCCTAGAAATGTCGAATCATATCATATATGATTGGCTTGTAGGGCATACATTTCTATCAATCTCCCACTTGCACTAAAGCCAATCACCCACATTTGATCTCTATCGGCTCAAGGTGAAAAGCTCAAACACTCTTTGAGTATCTGCTTTAGTTAGTGGATCTGTAATGTTATTAACGGAAGATACTCTATCTTTAATTATATCTCTATCAACTGCATTCTCTCTGATTCTATGGTATTGCCATAGAAGTTTGAAACTTCCAATGAGACTTTGGCTCTACCCCATTGTTTTCTCAAAACAATATACTTTCAGAGAAAATTGGGACAATCCCATAAGCTAGATGAATATCTTCATCTAGTCAGCTTCTCAAGCAATATACAGTAATTATTCAATCTACTTTAGATTAGTTGTAGAATTAGCAGTGTTCTCTTGCATGGAACTCTTCCAGCTCACTGCACCACCATTAGCTTGTCTTATTATCAGACTTATCTGATTAGAAGCTTGTGTTCATAAAACTACAAGACTTCAAATCTTATCCTCATTACATTAGAAATATATCCATAGTGCTTCTCGAAGTACTCAAGGACACATCTCTAAATTATCTGTGACTCTCGCAGGATTTACTTGATGAATGCTCATAACACTTAGAGCATGAAGTCATGTGCGTAGCATCACAAATGTGATAGGTCCTATTGCAAAAGCATAAGGGCTATACTAATGTGATCTCTTTATCTCTCGAAGTCTACAAAGACATCTCTTTAAAGAGATCAACTCCACACTTCATAGGTAAGAAACCTATCTTGGAGTTTACCATGTCAAACTCTTTGACTATGGTTATTATGCACATGAATTGGGTAAGGCCAAGAAACCTTTTAGATCTATCACCATAGATCTTAAAACCCATATTAAGTTTGGAGGATTAATTGATAACTAGGCTCACTAATGATAACATACTTACTTCATTCTTAATGAGTAGTATATCATACATATATGATGTCAAGAAGATAATAGCACTCCCACTTATCTTATATGAAAACACAAGGCATATCTTCATTCTCAATGAAGTCATAAGATTTAATCTCATTAAACCTTAGCTACCATCTATAGGAAGTTTTACTTGAGTCCATAAATGGACCTTATGCACACACTATTTGGATGTTTTGGAACTTGATTCCCAAAGGTTGTATCATATACACCTGTTTCTCAAAATAACATAGAGAAACATCCATTTGACATATCCTATAATCATAGTGTGTAACAATCAAATCCGAATGGATTAATTCCATGGCATAGGTAAAAGGTCTTATCATAGTCAACTATTTGACATAAATGATATCCCTTTTAACTATCCTTACTTTGAAGGTCTCTACCTTCGATATACTTCAATCTATTCTTTAGTGATCCATTTATACCCTATAGATATTAAATCCTTAGGTGGATCAATCAAATTCTGAACTTGATTAGAATAGATAGAGTTTATATCGGATTTTATTGTTTCTTCTCATTTTGAATCAATATCTCATATTGCTTCAATATAAATCTTAGGATCATCATCCTTTTATCTTATGTCTCATTTCTTCCATCAAAGATATGTCTCGCATATCTCTTAGGTTGATTGGACATAAGAAAAGATCTATGATTTGCCCTTGTGTAAATATAAACTAGTACCTTAATAAAAGTGTCCATGGATTGTGGAATTTGGAACACCTTCCATTTATACCTTGCTCCCCTTGTCTTTCTAAAGGAGGGACTCTTCCTCTAGAAATATGGAGAGATGAGCAACTCATACCCTTCTCCCTAAGGAGGCATTAATATCCTTAAGTTTTCTTAGGATATCCCACAAGCCAACACTTTGTAGTCTTATATTCCAACTTTGATAGGGTTATACTTCTTTGCAAGCCGGACATTCGAAACCTTAACTTGCTTAAGGTCAAGCTTTAATCCCCTTTCCATATCTAATATGGAATAATTGGAATAGACTTGAAAGGTATCGATTTAAGATCAAATATCTATATTGAGTGCTAACCCCTAAACGGACAAAGAAGAATTTTGCAAAAGGTTGTCAATGTCCATATTATGTCCTACACAATATGGCTTCTCATTTAGCTGCTCAATTAAGCTAAAATGTATAAGAGGTGTCCATCGAAATTAGATTATACTATCCTTCCTTTATGTGTGAATTATTACTTAAGTATCCCCTCTTTGATCACATCAGAGTTCTAATACTCTTTTCATTGATATTTCTTCTTCATTCTTAATCTCAAATAATTTCTCAAAGGTTTTGGATTTGTACTTCATAAAGTACATATGTCCATACCTAGAGAAGTCATCTTTGAAAATTAATGAAGTTGAAATATTATCCTCTATCATTAATAGATATGGGCTAACATGCATCTAGTTGAATGAGTTCTATAAACTCTTTAGCCCTCTCTCCATGTCTAACAAATGAAGAGTTGGTCATTTGCTTAATAAGATAAGACTTACATATGGTTAATGATTCTAAATCATTTACCTATATGTTACTATCCGAATAGTACTCCTTAAGTCTTTTCTTATAAATATGACCGTACTATTAAACAATAGATTGATCAATATCAATCTACTTCATCTAATGAGGATTATTCACACATATTATAAGAGCATATATATCTGATATGAATAAACTCCTTTTTATGCTCCCACTGGTAAACATTTTACCGGTTATCATTTTCATACCATAGAATAAATCTCCATTTATTCAACTAGGAAATGAAAACAATATTATTTTAGAAGGGTAATTAAGACAACTCTAGAAGGCTATAGAAAATTTGTATCTCCCACTAGTAATGATGCAACATTTTGTACCATTTCATATGTAGGTCAACAATCTTCTTTAAACCTTCATTTACTTGCTATTATCTACAACTCTTTGTAGATATATGATGCATCTCTAATATCTCATATTATTATATGCATTCCTAGTATCTTATACTAGAATACACATACATAGTATCTTATACTATCAAATGTGTATATAAGACAAGTAAATATAATGACATAGTTACATGAAGCTTCTCAAGCTCCACCTTTGCATTATGTGCAATACACTTTGCACTTCTTCTTCTACTTACCATCATCATGATAGTAGAGGAATGCTATGTCAAATTTGGGTTATAATATCTTGACCCACTTCTTTGACTTTTAACTATCACCTTCTATCTCTATCTAATGATCTTACTTCTTTCTATTGGTCTTACCCAATAGAAGTATTCAAGATGTATTATTCTTCTTTGCCTTTAATTAGCTCATCACCATGAGCCATGATGGATATCAAATCCATCTATCCATGTTGCCACTACTAACTTTATCTGATAGAGGCTAACATCTGATATAAGGTAATTAATACATCTTTTCAATGAGATAAGATCTTATCTTCTCTCACTTCATTAGATAGTGTAGGAGATACTTACTTCTCAAGTAGGATAGTCAATAGGTCAACTATGAGAACTATTCTCTTAGTTCTAAACCGATATAAGAAGTGTGAGCCATTAAAATACTTAGCATCTAGCATGCTAGTTTAATGGTGGTTTATAATATTCTACAACAGAGATATAATTATATTAACATTACAGACATTCATTAAAATTAAGATATGGTCTTTCATCCTAATTTATACTCCCACTAATTTTCGACGAATTTGCATAACCCTCATTATGCAAAGATGGGATATTACGATAACATCCTAGTGGGGACCAAGACCCTACTAACTTTATGGTGATAACCTTATAAGAAACACAACAAGTCATCACATACTTAATAGGTAGGTAACTTTTACCAATTGCAACCCATGAAATTCTTAGTCATTCAGCCTCTAGAGTTATAACCTTGTGGTAAACACAACAAGCTATATACTCCAGTTAGGTCAAATCAACTTGCTACGTAATGAGAATGGATTCTTAACATAACCCTTGTGGGAAACACAACAAGGCCATGCAATGTTCCAACCTAAAGTTTGGCAAATGTCTTAGCCATGATCACCAATCCCTTGCTTAATGAGTCTTGTGAGAAACACAACAAACCCATCCAATGTAAGATTGACTCATTAAGATTATAATTACGGAAGGTTACGTGAGTTGTTCTTAATGTCTCACGTTTATCGACTTAATTAAAATGAGGATGGATTTTCTTTTAGTCTCATCAACATAGGTGCTACATATAAATATTAATATACCTTTGGAATATCATATATTTAAGGTATAATCTGTAGCACACACCACATATCAAATATGCATTAAAACATAGGTGATCATGGACTTAACCCTAAGCATACACCTAAGGCACCCCTATAGATGCAAATCCTTGCTTGAAGCTTGAGTTGGCATGCTCCCACTTCAGAAGGGTGCTTCTCAGTGGTCCCGCTCTCCGTTCTATCACGAGCCGGCTTCTAACCATTACAAGCTAAAGGGTACATAGACCCACAAATGTACAACTCATAGTAAGAAACCTTGGTTTCAACCAAGGGGAGTACACAAATGGGGGAGGTAGAATGTACAATCAGTTGTATAGAGAGAGAGGAGGCACACGCACGACCCCATTTAATAACATAACCAACTTAATTAACCAAGCAATCAAAAGCAAAAGCATATTTAAGTCCCATGATCACCTCCATACACACACCAACATTCATCACATGAACATAGAGCGCATACGTGATAATTATATGAGATATATCATATATACCATCATAAAATTATATCTTGTAATTTTGAAATTCCAAATTTCATGCTTGTCGAATTTTCATAAAATAAATAACATGAAATGCACATATAAACAATTTACATGCATAAGACAAGCAATATAAAATATTCAGATGATTCATGCTTTTCCAAAATTTCTCAGAGCATTAAATTAATTTCAAAATCATAATTCTTTAAAATCACATTTTTTAGAATTTTTTTGAACACTAAATTAAACAATAAAATTTTAAAACAATTTTAATAAATGATTTTATGGCAACCAAAGTCCAAAACTATTTAACAGGATCATAAATATTTTATAAATATATTAAATAATTTACCAGAACTTATATAATCATTAATTTCATTAATTTTGATCTTAAAACAATTTTAAAATCAAAATAGTAGAATTCAATGACAAAATAGTAAAACTCTATTTAATAAGTCATTAAACACTTTAATAACTCATTAAATAAATTCTACAATTTTCAGAATTTTTCTGGAATTTTCTGGCAATTTTTCGGATCAAAAATGAATTTTAAACAATTTAAAAATCATTTTCGAAAGAAATAAAGGACGGCGCAGTGCGCCGGCCAATCAGCGCTAGCCACGGCACCGGCGGGCTCAGCGTAGCAATGCCACGTACCCCCCTAGGTGCGCCGAGCCGCCGGCAGCCGCGCGCCACGCGCCGCGCGCCCGCGTGCGCCGCTGCGCGCCCCCGGCGCCATTGAGGGGCGGCCGCGTACCCCGGCCCGGGTGCCCGTCCATCCTCCACGTACCCCCCCGCGCGGTTGAGTCCGGATCCAATCCGGACTCGTCTTCTCCGCCCGATAAGGGCTGGACAAAGCGCGGAAACCCTAGAAAAGCGCCGACTTTCGGGCCTGATTTTTGGGGTCAAACGGTGTCCAAACAATACGTAAAAATATGCGTTGGAATCCTTGAACAATAAGGATTCTATCTATATAAGTTTAATATCATGAAAAATTCTATCCAATGCGCAGTTTCAGGAGGAAGTTGCCACGGCCGCAATTAAACCAAAACGCAAATCCCTCTCAAATCCGGCACCTCAAAGGGCCGTTAAGTGTCCAATAACTTATGGAAACTCTAGGAAACTTAATTTCCTATCTTCCTACGTCATTAGACAGAGGTATTTGAGTCCAAATAGGTAAGTTCATCAACTCCCCCAATTTCGGCCGGATTTTCGGATATGATCATCTTAGCAACTTTCCGAACTCATTCCGGACTCTCCGGATGGCAAAAATTCATGAGGTTTGCGGCATTGGAAATATCTCATCCACGAGAATCCAATGAATCTAACTACACACAGTTTCATATCTCATACAAACTGTGGTGATCAAATCAAAACAGCTCTGTATGCAGTTTCGGGAAAGCAAGAAATCACATGAAATCAAGCCAATTTCGATTCAACTTCGACCAAGGCTTCAACCGGGCTCTGATACCACTGTAAGGAATCAATACATGACAGCGGAAAAATTTTGATTCCATAAAACCACGATCTTTGCCTTGATCGATGTCTTTGAGCAGTAAAATCGGGAGACCGAATATGAAGTAGAACGTGAGTACCTCAAGGGATTGGTAAAATCCCTCACCATGGGCGAAGAGGGGACACTCCCCCTTGCTGAAAACCGTCCAAGTGTGGGTCTCTAGCGGTATCCACACGATGCGCTTCAATAGACGAGTTCTCTCTTCCTTCGGGCCTCAGGAAGCCTCCCGGATCCAAGCTTGACCATGGGAGATCGCCTTCTAGAGGGAGAGGAGGGAGAGAGGAGGCTTGGGACGTGCTCCAGCCCTATGGCTTGTTAGGGTTTGGCTTCATAAGCCATTTATATATAGAAGATGGAATTTTTCACAAAAACCCAAAACTTCTATAAAATTGCGTCCATGCCCTCATCTCATTGACCAGATCTATTGTGTGTGACCCACTAGGCCCAATAGTCAATTTGGTTGAAGCCTTAATTAATTTAAAAGAACAATTCCTTTAAATTAAATCAAAACCGTTATCTGATAACAGTTTTTACGGCTTTTGATCATAAAGGGTACAAGCCACATCCTATGATCCCAAATGACTTTGGGGAGTTAAATAACATCCATTGAGCCTTTCCATCATCAATTACCACACGGATTTAAATCCTCGTTCATACAATGTCCCCGGTCGGTCGGGGGTTCGACGCGGCTTGTCAACCCCTAAGTATTGACTACATGAAATCTTGTACTCGGGAATGGATCAATGGAAAACTCCTTTTCCAATTATCCTATCTACCTTGGCCAAGGATTTAGGTACTATCCATAGGACATTCTCTCTCTCTACGAGAGTGAACGATCCCCTATTGTCCGCTCAATTGCCTCCGCCGGGTTCCCGTATACCCCAATCCATTAACTATATAGGACCACAATACTAAGTGATCCATCGATCGATAGTCAAAGTACATAGTACTCACAGCAGGCAAGACATCTTTGGCGACTCGGGTCAAAGATCCAACCGTGCTATTGAGATGTAAGAATAACGATAGACGAGTTCGGTAAGATACCGATCGAGGTTTTCTAAATTGGTCGATTCGGTGAACTCATTCCACCAATGAGCACCTGTGTGTGTATCTCAGTGTCCCCACACTGATGACCAATGAGATCGGTCATTCTCATCATATGAGAAGACATCACACACACTAGTCTATCCGGATTCTTGATGTCCTGTCTCAAGGATCCTATGACTAGGAACATTTAGATCACATACCTCTAGATGATCGATCTCATTATCATGATCTCATCATGATTCAATCATCATTGCATGTGATTAAGGACTTCATTACGATATACGCTTCTAATAAAAGCTAGTAACGAAGTTTTGCCTATTTAATTGAATGAGATATTCCTAGAAATGTCGAATCATATCATATATGATTGGCTTGTAGGGCATACATTTCTATCAATATAAGCACTATATCAAGTCTCAAATAGTCAATATGGGAAAATCCCAAAACTTAGGCATTGAGGTAACTAGGACCAACCAAGCTTATAAACATAGGAATACTCTCTCCGGTACCCAATATGGGACTAAGTCCTTCAACACTCCCCCTCTCAGTCAACCACCACTGTCAGAGCCATGATAGGAATACACGGGATAGGATTGAGCAAAAATAGGAGGCAGACCTATCGGAGGGACAGAGCCCGAGCCCACCTGCTTTGTTACCATCTTGCAAACCCCAAATCCATGGTGTTGAGGTGAAGGGCCTAGGATATATAAGCACTATATCAAGTCTCAAATAGTCAATATGGGACTATCTCCACAATTCTAACACTCCCTCTCACTGTCAAAGTGGGCAGTGAGAATAAGAGACAAGATAATCAAGTATTAAAAATCGATAAGTGCCCGCTCTCATACCATGTGAAAAATCCCAAAACCTAAACATTGAGATAGCCAGGACCAGACTTATAAACATGGGAATACTCCCTCCGATACCCAATATGGGACTAAGTCCTTCAACACCATTTGCTTGTTACATCTTCTTCTTCTTCCCGTCTTCTGTTGGAGACGAACATTCTACTTGGTATCAGAGCAGGCACTTATCGATCTTTAATACTTGATTATCTTGCCTCTTATTCTCACTGCCCACTTTGACAGTGAAGGGGAGTGTTAGAATTGTGGAGATAATCCCATATTAACTATTTGAGACTTGATATAGTGCTTATATATCATGGGCCCTTCTACCTCAACACCGTAGTTTTGGGGTTTGCAAGAGTTTTGATTTCTGATTTTTATGCTAACCATTGAGACTCTATTCATGTACTTCTTTTTTATCAAATAATTTAAAGTTGATACTTTTACAAAGAAAATTACCTGCTGGCTTTTAAAATGGCTCCACTGAATAGAATTTTCGGATCCATCACTGGTGCAGTAAGATCCATGCATATGAAGGAAACACAAACTCTAGCATCGACTCAGGAACTTCTCCTTGCAGCTATCAGCAAAGTGGCTGTTCCCATGTTCTTCCTTTGTTCCTTCCGTTCTCCCATCTTCCTTTGTCGTTAGATATTGGAAGAACCATTTGATCAAGGATGTATCACGTATATTATATATACATGTATGTAGGTATGTATGCATGTATGCATGTGTATATATATATAATACTAATGTGGTTGTGCAATGTGAAGAGCCTACAATTTTAAAAATTTATCAATATTAAAATTCACATAGTATCACCCTGTGTGGTGTAACCAAATAGGACATAGGTTAGAGAAAGGGTGACAAGTCTATATTGTTATACAGACCAGTTCAGGTGCTTGTAGGGGGGCAGGCAGGCAGCAATGTGCAGCTTAGGCGAAACTATAGTCGGTGAAGGCAGAGTGCATACACGCTATGGCAGTACTGGTGCCGGTGAAGAAGGCGTCATGGGCGGAGGAGCACCAGGTTAACATGACTGCAACAAAAGAGCAATATAAAAGTGTGGTGGGGTGCTGGTGAAGAAGGCGCCATAGGCCCCGTTGGGTGCAACTAGGGATGTCATCTAGGGGATCCGGTCTCAAAAGACATGAAAAACAAAATAGGGGATCACGCGGCTACGATGATTTTATAAATACAAGATGTTGTATGCTCCCTTCTCGTGTAACGTTAAAATAATGTTTTATATTAACCTGAAAATACCCAAATTGACTATTTGTTTTTCATGTCTTTTGAGACCGGATCCCCTATTTTGTTTTTCATGTCTTTTAAGCACCGTGCAACAGTGGTTGCCTGGGGCCTCAATCAGGACGGAGGGGTTTTCATCTTGTTTCATCATGAGAGGCCGGAGAGAGAGAAAGGGGGGGTCGGATTCAACTAGATATAGTTATTATTATTGGAACTGATTAAGTCTGTTGGATCTGGGTATTTTTGGACTAGCTAGCTAGCTAGGTTATTGTGTCCGCTTGGATCTTGTAGAAGTTAAGTTGTTGGATCTGGATTTCAGATATGATTATTAGAACCAATCGGCACTTGTTTGCTACATGATCTGATAATCATGGGGTAGTAGGTAGGGGTGTGCCAATCAGACATGGAAATATTAATTAGTGTTCCGTGGCAAAATTAGGTGATTTAGAAGTCTATCTCTAGATTCTTAAATGATTTAGATTTGATGGACAAACACAATGAGAATTTCAAACTAAAAAACAATTGATTCTTGTTCGTGTTCAGACGAAGAGTTGACATTGATGTAGTTGTGGTATTAACATACATTCTCACGATTTAGCAAACAACCAAGTTCTAGCAAAGTGAAGCATAGAGAAAAATATGACATTTTAATTTTACAAGTGTATGGATGTACCAACACTGGATAGAGGTGTGAGAGGCATGCCAATGGAGCTAGATGACAGATAGATGGGATACGTATCCGTCATTGGCAATGTCTCGGGCTATCCTTAACTAATACTGGCGATAACTAAGAGCAATCGCTGAAGCAAGAGAAAACATATGTAGCCTCGTTTCTTCTATTTTGGTGACAGAGTTTGTTAGCCATCGTAATTATTATAAGTGAAGTTATCACCTAAAAATATTGGCACAATTATGAGTCATCGTCGAATCAGAAAAAAACTATGAGAATTTTTTATCTCTTTTGGTGACTACTTCATCATTTTAGCGATGGCATTAGTCATCATCGATAATTACTGACAATGACTTGAATAACCATCATTTATAATTTATCAGAAACTTGTTGTTTATATATTTAGTAGCGACGGCCGTCAGCTTAGACGTCGCCCATAGTATTGGCAACGAGCTTTCTTACTATGGCCGGACCACGACGTAAAAGCCATTGTCAATGTCCTTTCTACGGTGATTTTTATGGGTACGACGACAGTTGCAAATCGTTGCATTTAACATTTTTTCATGTAATGATCTATAAGCATCATGATACCATAGTTGGATTTGAACTCTAGCTAAAAGAAGTTTAGTGAGTTTGAATTTTTAGAAGTGTCCCTATAAACATTCATTTTGGTACTTGTCTAGATTTACAAAGTTTCGAAGCCATATAAAAACTGCATAAATCTTGATTTAATATAATTATTCCTAGACTTCATCAGATTTGTCCTTATCAAAAAATAGAGTGAATTAAAGTCCATGCGTGTAGTGGCAAGGATACCATTGAGAAATTATTCTCAAACGTACAGTTATAAAAAACCTGATCAATCTTCTTCGACCTTGTTGCCAATTTCTGCCCAAAATATATAGAACTACAATTTTATATCTGACTGCTGGTTGGTATTGCTAAGATGTAAAATGGTCCCACCATCATGTTATTGCTTCAAAGCCCCATATTCAACCAAGCACAGTTGAGCCTTCCTTGTTTGTATGTAAGGTTGATTTGACAGTCTCAAATTTCATATTAAATATCCAGGAGTTCAAGCTTTGGTCAAGCTGGTTCTCTCCAATTTCCATGAAATTTTTTAATAGATAAACCCATAACATGGTTCGCCATGTCAGTTGACCGGGTCGATTTTTCGGCCATGACCTAGTCCAACTCCGAAAAGGGGTTGCGTGACCCAACGTCAGATCACATGACCCGGTGCCAACAATCTCTTGACTTAAACTCCGCCCTCACCCCCATATAGCCATAAGGTATTGCTTCCTTGAAACTCGCAACTTAACCATGCGGGTGTATCCACGATTCATCATTGCCCATTTATTGATAGTATAACAATAATTTACTATCACTTAAATTATTACATATATTTAAGATTTGTAATTATAAATATATGATGTATACTTAAAATTTATAAAATTATTTTTTAACTATTTTTACCATGTCACTTGAAATTAACTTTTTCTCAACATATACTAATGCAACATAATCACACAAATAAATCATATTTACTTGTATACACACATAAACACTCATATTCAATTATAACATAAAAATATAATCATATTTATGTATATATATTTTTATATATATAGAACATTTACTTATATATTTTTATTTATGTTTATACACACGTGTATATATATATATATAAACATCGAACATTACCACCTTTGATCATCTAGCTTAAGTGACTGCTTTATCGCCTAACCAGTTTTGACAACTTTTAGTGTCTAAGTGATTTTAAGTAAAAGTTAAATAAAATATTTTTCTGGTTATATTTCTTGATTTTTTATATTTTTATATTTTTATATATTTTCATGTAACTTTATACATATTTAAAAATGATAAATCCGACTCGTTCACGACTCAGTCTAACCTGGTCGAATTTAGTTCCGACCGACCCTCGGTCAATCTCGACCTGACTTTCCTTGACCCATACACGTATTAGGCACCTCATTCCATACATGACAATTTTTTCTATCAGTTAGTGGTGGATACTTGCAGTTCCAAGAGTTGTCAATAGACAATCCCTCTCCTCTATTCCTACTTGTTCTATACATTTCAGCCTCATCCTGGTGCATTATTCCTCATCTTTATGATTTAAAGTTGTTGATGCTTGATTGATCCTATGTCAGGATGCTGTATATGCTAAACAAGGGGATGAGTCTAAAGGGCCTGCTTGGCATGAATTTACTTTGCGAATAAATCCTAATTACTTACCCCTAATTAAGTAGCTGTTTCATGGAAGATTGATTTGGGAATAAACTTATTTTATCCTTAAAAAAGGGCTGTTTAATACGTACAAAGATTAATTCGGGGATAAATCAAAACATTTTGGCTATGTTTGGTACGAGGATAATCATGGTTTAATCTAGTTTATTCTCAATCCCATGTTTGTTTTGCAAATAAAATAGGGCTTAACCTATATTAACTCGGTCTGGTTTATCCTAAAAAATTAGGAATAAATCATCCCATCATATATAGAATATTTTATCGCTAAATTATATTTCGTAAAATAATCATCCCATAGAATGTTTTGTATTACCATTTATATATTATTTATAATATAAATTTTATATATCAATATTAATTTCAAATTTAATAATTATATATAATACTAAACATAAGATATATAAGATTATTATATGAACATATTCTAACTCAAACCAAACACAATGAGGATAAAAATAATTATAATGAGTGACTTATCATTATCCCCATCAATTGTATCCCTGTACCAAATGGAACCTTTTGTACTAAAAGGTCGGGATAAACTTGTTTATCTCTGAATAATTTTGTACCAAATGGGTCATATATTGTTAGGAAAACCAGGATTATCTTAAAATGGGTACTAGAGAACTTAAAAGCTTTTAACTTTAAGTGAGAAAGACTGTGAAAATGTGCATATATAAATGATTACGATATCCAAATCAAAAATTGAATGAAACCAAAGTATCGTGATTTTGATTGAATTTAAATCCAGATCAAAATACTGCATAACCCTCTCATCACAATCAATCAAAAAAAAAGAAAAAGAAAAAATTCAATTCAACTATTTAGAGGAGGTGTAAATGGAATGCAATATTCCAAATTTTTAATTCGATTTCGATAAAAGTTAATGAGTTTAGAAACTAGTTTTTTATCCTATAAATGAGAATTGAATATTCCGATAACTTAACGGAATTAGAATCGAAATCAAAATTAGGTGATTCCATTATGTTTATCTGATTTCAATAAAAAATAAATATGTATAAATAAAAATAATTAAAATCAAATCAAATAAATCATAAAATATGATATATATAAATAGATAAAATGATAAAAATATAATTTAAAAAATATTATATTAAATTTTAGCAATTATACGTAAATCATTAACTTATTTCTTAATAAAAATTAATATTTAATATCAAAATCAAAAAAATATAATTTCAAAATAATCGGGATCGAAATATCTAAACTTTTATCAAAATCGAAAACGAAACTTAATAATGTCGCTATTAAATCTGACATGTTTACATTCCTACAGCTATCTAATCCTGCCCAACCCTGACAAGAGAGGAGACCATCAACCACTTCCCTCTAATCAGCCGCTAAGAAAGAAAGCCAGGCTATTCATCTCGACATTAATATAAATACACCCGACCGAACCCCGCGCTAGCATGATAATGACTTACCTGAAAAATTCAGGGAAACACGATATCCGATATCCCCGCGGGCCCGAGATGTGCCTTGCAAGGCAAATCCGAGACCCACCAGCGTACACGTCTTACCCGATCCGATATCCGATGCCGACCAGAGACGCCAGATGGGGGCCGCACCCTTCCCGCGTGTCGTGTCTTTCTAGATCGGGAAACGGGGGGTGCGCCGTAGCGTACCGCTGCTGCCGCTGCCCCAAACGTACGCGCGTCCTGATCCCGCCACGTCGCGGGAACCCTTTTATCCAGATGTTCCTGCGGCGCATGTTACCGGCCACCTCCTTCCCGCCCGCGCCAGGCGGAACGGCAATAGCGGCGGGCGGCGGGCGGCAACAGAACGACCGCCTTTTCCTTCTCTTCCTACGTCTCTTCTTGCTTGCTCGCCCTCCATGGCCCCTTTTATAGGCCCCGCCGTCCTCCCGCAGGGCCTTGCGCCCGCACTTATCGGCGTAGCGGGGAGAGCAGAGCAGGATGAGGAACCACTCTGCGACGCTGTCCTGCGGCCTCCTATGCTGCTTCCTCCTGTTCCTCCGCGGCTCGGCGGGCGACGTCGATCTCCGGCTGCCGGTGGAGGTCGCACGGATGCAGGCGGAGAAGCTCATTCGGGCCCTCAACCTGGTCCCCCGGGACGCCGTCCCGTCTCTCCCCGGCGCGGGGTGGGACGGTGCCGGAGAGCGGATGGTGGAGTGGGGGATCCACCTCCCGGGACTCGCGGCGGGGGGGAATGCGAGCGGCCCGTCGGTGCAGGATCTGGGGCACCACGCCGGGTACTATAAGCTCGCCCATTCGTACGACGCCAGGTGACGATCTGGATTAATTCTCGTGTATATATATGTCCTTGTTTTCCCTGCGCAATATCGGAATTCGTTTCTTCCGGAATCGTTCTGGTTGAAAGCTGTTTCCACGCATCCGAATTTCTTCCGGGATCGTTCTGGTTGAAAGCTGCGGCCGCCGCCGCCGCCGCCGCTCTCCCTTCCCGAGATCGCGCCGCTGCAGCTCGAGATCGGCGGGATCACGAACATCGGGGACCTTTATTACTGATAGCCCCATGGATGATCTTGTATTAACGAATATACCCTCTAATCTAATCTAATCTGAGGATTTCTTTTTTGTTCATGGCGCAGTGGTTTTGCGCGGGGAAGCCGCCCACGACGGGGCGGATACGCCGGGTTCGAACCCGGGATCTGACGCCCCGCAGGGCGATGGTGTCCCACTCCGCCACGAGGCGGGGGACAATCTGAGGATCCGCCCGCAACATGAGCGGATCCCGGATGATCCAATCCGTAAGGCGCTTATTCCGTATAAAAATCAAAAGCGTGGGTGACTGGATTTGCAGGGAAAAACCTTCACCTAGATTTTTGCTTTTTGTTTTTTTGTTTGAAAAGTCCATCCTTAAAAATCATCTCAATTCTAAACTTATAATTCTGAACACAGTTTTTATTCTTGAATTATCATAAAAACTTCTAAAATTTTGATTTATTTTAATCTTGGTACACCCATTAACCGCTAGCTGCTAAAATTATTAAAATACCTCATTTTAGTCTCATTTCTCTCTTAAAGAAAAGAGATAGAGCAGTATGACAGAGAGATTAGTTGTGTGTATATGTATATGGCATAGTCTAGATGGGTAGATCAATTATTTGGCATAAGACTGAGGTATATTTAGATTTCTGTGAAATATATTTTCTGTGGCATCTTTTCCTGAAATTTTGATCAGGATGATCGCTTGGCTACACGTAAAATAAAGTCAACAGAAATTCATCCCCATTTAGCTATATGAAATCAGGATTTTGGCCGTACGCAAGGAATGCTGTTTTCAGCGTGCGTATATCACAATTTAGAATTTTTATACATAAGTGCCTATAATTACTTGTAAATATGTTCTCTAAAAATTAAAAATCTTAGAAAGTCCTTGATCATCACGGAAAAAAATGTTTCCACCACGTGAATGTCCTTAAAATAACATTAGTTAAATATTCAACTAAACTAAGGTTTTTATCTCAAATTACTTGGGGTCAACTATATGGATTCTCTTTCTCCACTCATGTCGATTTTGTGTTATTTTTTCAGAGATATTTAAATCATCTAAATTATATTGAATTATCCTCTTCGAAGTTAACTTAAGTCTACCACGTCTTTTTTTGTTTTTGTCATTTTAATATTTTTTATTTTTTTAACTGGAGTCTCTTTTATTAAAAATATCTTCTTCTTCAATTATTTTTTTTATTTTTATTTATTTAAACTGACATTTTTGTTAATTTTAGGTGGAGATATTTATGTGTTAAAAATATTTTAATAATTTTAAATTTTTATAAAGATATATTTAAATATATAAATAATTATAACGACTGATATTTAAATTTTTATAATTTTAAAATAGGCCAAAATGGGCTTTACATGTTAAAATATTATTTAGTTTAGAATACATAAGTAACATAAAATCAATTTTTACAAACTTAAATATCTATGAAAAATGATGTTTTTGAGTCAGTTGTACACTAAAAATGTTGGATCGATCTAGAGAGAGAAAAGGGATCGACCGAAGAACAGTTGGGCGAGTTGGCAACTCTCATTTTGTGGTTTCGACAAAGGGTGTCTTCGAATTCAACTCCAACAACGGAGGCCTCTTTATAGAGGGCATTTCTGTCTCTTCCCCTCCATCTCAAACATCCACTTCGGATGGCTCCACCGGGTGTCTAAAATTATTTACAAGCAATCAAATAGTCAATAATATTTTTCAAGAAAAACACTTTCGAGTGTACCAAATAAGTGAAGTGTATTTCCTTTTCCTCCAAAATTTAATCCCATGTAAATTGTTTTCACCATTTTTCTTTTTACTCGTAACCAAACAAACTATATGAGTTTAGTTAGCTCATAAAGTTTGGTGAATGAACTTATTTTAGAATTGAAAAAAAAAATTGAGGAGTTTGAAATTTTTCTACCATCATTGAGATAAATTATGTATACGAATTTTAAATAATTTTTTTCTACTTTACTTTTATTTTATTTTTTTTGTTTTAGTCCTCCCTTTCTTATGTCAAAACTTTTCCGCAATATGTAGGATGTTCTACTTCTTCTTTGAGTCGAGGAAGGCAAAGCAGGACCCAGTGGTTATCTGGTTGACTGGAGGACCGGGATGTAGCAGCGAGTTGGCACTGTTCTTTGAAAACGGGCCATTCAAGATAGCTGCTAACATGTCGCTTCTTCGGAACAACTACGGTTGGGATCAGGTATAGCCAGTTTCACCAACATCTTCTGGTTCAGAAAGCTAAATCTGATGGGTATTCCATCTAAATTGCTAAAATAGAAAATTAGTTATAATATGTTTTAAACATTAACATCAAGCCCTACTTGCTAACGGTATTAGATATCTCTGTCACTCTCAATTTTGAAAGTGATATTGATAATAACCATGAAGAGATGTTTGGTATCAATTTTGAAACTTGTGGTATAAACAAAACAACTTATATAATATAAGTGTCTACTTGTATTAGGAGTGTAAACCGGTCAAATTCAGTAGCAAAATCACCATGATTCGATTTCGATAAGGGTTAAGATATTTCGATTCTGATTTTGATAATTTTGGAATCACTATGTTTCGATTTCGTTTTGATTTCGATTTTGTTATCATAGTGAGAATTGAATCTGATAAGTTTTTATTTCGATATGAAATATTAAATTTTATTAAAAAATAAGTTAATAAGTTACGTATGAATACTAAAATTTGATTTAATATTTTTAAAATTTTATTTTGTCAATTTATATATCATATTTTGAGATTTATTTGACTTTGTTTTACTTATTTTTACTTATATATTTATTTTTTATCGAAATTGGATAAATAGGAACAGAATCACCTGATTTCGGTTCTAAATCTGATAAGTTATCGGAATATCCGATTACATATCTGATATGATACAAGAAAAGTTTACAAACCCATTAATTTTTATAGGAATCAAATTGAAATTTCAGATATCAAATTCCGTTTACATCCCTTTATCGAAGTTGATATTGATAGTCTATCATTTTGAAATATTACATCAATTTTGATATTCAAACCAAACAGGCCACTATTTATTATGCCTAAAAATACAACTAATCCATGGCAATTAATTTTATTGTGTTCTGCTCTTTTCTTACAATAATCGTTCCTGCCAGCTTCAGATTTGTTGATCATGCAAGCTGCTCTTTGTATGTAATGTTAAGAAATGCATTTCTCTTTTTGATCTCTTCAGTTATCAAATCTCATATACGTTGACCAACCCACGGGAACCGGCTTCAGCTACAGTAGTGACGAGCGTGATCTTCGTCATGGCGAGGAAGGCGTCAGCAACGATCTGTATGATTTTCTTCAGGTTTACCTCATGTTTTTTTTAGTCTAAATGGAATTATTTTCGAAATGTGGCTGAAACCACCTAATTTTTCCAGTCAAGAATATTATTATTAGTTTCCTTCTCATTTCTCTCTCTTATCGTTTTAGGCTTTCTTTTCTAAGCACCCGGAGTATGCAGCAAATGACTTTTACATAACGGGAGAATCTTATGCTGGGCACTACATCCCAGCATTTGCGAGTAGAATTCACCAAGGAAACAAAGCTGGGCAAGGCATTCACATCAATCTGAAGGTATACCATTCACCAACCTTCAGGTAAAAAAATCTCCGGTAATTTCCCAATGGACTGCTGATAAACACAGTGATTTCTTACAGGGTTTTGCCATCGGAAATGGACTTACTAATCCATTGATCCAGTACCAGGCATACCCAGACTACGCCCTACAAGCGGGGGTAATCAAGGAAGCCGATTACAACGACATCATGAAGGATGTACCTTCATGCGTAGATTCTATCCAACTCTGTGGTAAACCTCTCTTTAGGGGCACCTGACGAATGAATTCCTCTTAGTTTGAAACGAATTTATTGATGATAAGCTTGTTACACATGTTATTCTCAGGTCAATCAGGCGGCGACTCTTGCATAAGCTCACTAGTGACTTGTAACTCTATATTCGACAGAATTATAGGCCTTGCTCAAGGGATAAATGTAAGTAAGTGCTGTGCAATTTCTCCTCCCCGTGTTTTTCAGCCATTCAGGCATGTTCTGCTATCTAACCCTGAAAATGAGAAAATCTTCAGTACTATGACATAAGGAAGAAGTGCACGGGGAGCCTCTGCTATGACTTCTCAAATCTGGAGACGTTTCTCAACGATCAGTCTGTTAAAGATGCCCTTGGTGTTGGAAGCCTGGACTTCGTCCCTTGCAGCACGGGAGTTTACGAAGCAATGCAGGCGGACTGGATGAGAAATCTGGAACTAGGCATCCCAGCTCTTGTCGACGACGGTATAAAGCTCCTCGTTTACGCCGGTGAATATGATCTGATCTGCAACTGGCTAGGTAAGGTTCCTTTCACCGGGGACAAACTTGTTTTATTATAATTCTCTTTGTTCAAAATCACTTATTTAGTCCTATTTGGTAGCAGTATTAGTCATGGCTCTAATTTTGAAATTGATACTGATAAAAGTCATCGCGAGGAACATTCGACTATCAATATCAATATTGAGAAATTTGATACAAACAAAAATATGATGCACAATACAAGCATATATAAATTTTGATATTGATAGTGCTGTTAACCAACTCAAAATCGCGGCCCTGAGTTAGAGTGACCCAGGCTTATAAGCATGGGTACCTCTCCTACCTAGTCAATATGTCACTATTCTAACTCGTCCTCTCACGTGCAAGCTCTTCTGAGTTTGACATGTGTACACTGTTTACGGGTGACGGTCGATGAAGGAGGGTTCACAGCCGTTGGCTCTGATACCATGTTAACCAATCCAAAATCGCAACCCTAATTTAGAGTGGCTCGGGCTTATAAGCATGGGTACCTCTCTTACCTAGCCAATATGGCACTATTCTAACTAGTACTTCATCCAATACAAACATCAATGTCTTGAAACTCTAACAAACATGGCGTAGAATCAATAATCCTTTCGGATTTCAAAATTAGAGCTCTTGTTTGGTTAACTTGGTAAAAGACATGAAAAACAAAATAGGGGATCACGCGGCTACGATGATTTTATAAATACAAGATGTTGTATGCTCCCTTCTCGTGTAATGTTAAAATAATGTTTTATATTAACCTGAAAATACCCAAATCGTGGGTCCATGAACGAATGGAATATTGGAAACAAGCTTCCCGATCAAGGAAAACCCATGCAAAACAACTTACCGACGTAGCAGCTCTGGGCTCACATGAAATGAAGTCATTTATCTCCATTTACTTTGAACTGCATTAATTCTTAGACGCAGTCCTCGTCTGACCAGGTAACTCAAGATGGGTCGATGCCATGAAGTGGTCAGGACAGCAACAGTTCGTATCTTCTCCTACAGTCGAATTCGTGGTGGACGGTGCCGAAGCGGGGCTGCTGAAGAGCCACGGGCCTCTCACCTTCTTGAAGGTCACTCCATCAAGCAAGATGATGATTTTTTTAAAAAAAAAAAATTTGGGCTGTGGGAAGATATATAATCACTACAATCCTCATAGATATTGATAAATTATTTTCTGTATCATTCATCTCTGTTGTGGTGGGGGTGACTGCAGGTCCACGACGCCGGTCACATGGTTCCGATGGACCAGCCCAAGGCTTCGCTGGAGATGCTGCGGAGATGGATGGAGGGCAGTCTCGCCGCTGCGCCCCCCGGCGTCCGGGAGCTGCCCGCGCAGCACCGGAAGGAGATCGTCTACAACATGTAGGACTGCGCCATCCCCCTCAACTACACACAATTAGAGGTGTAAATGGGGCGGATCTTGCCTGATCCAAATCCAGATTTGATAAGAGAAGCATCTGACCTGATTCGATAGCATTTGTCCTGAATCCGAAATTTTATTTGACAGTAAACGATAATCGGGTTCGGATTAACCCCAATATGCTCGAATGTGAGATTGGGGGCATGCTCCCCGCCAGCGGCAGCGCCCCCGCCACCCCTCCCCGCAGCGGTGCTCCCCCCGCTAGCGCCAGCGCCAGCGCTCCCCCCGCCCCCCGCCCCCGCGACGCTCCCCCTGCCCCTTCCCGCAGCGGCGCTCCCCCTGCCTCTGCGGCAGCGCTCCCCCAAGCCACCTCGCCTCTGCCGCAGCGCTGCCCCCGCCACCCCTCCCCGCAGCGACGCTCCCCCCGCCCCCACGATGCTCCCCCTGCCCCTTCCCGCAGCGGCACTCCCCCTGCCTCTGGGGCAGCGCTCCCCCAAGCCACCCCGCCTCCGCCGCAGCGCTGCCCCCGCCACCCCTCCCCGCAGCGACGCTCCCCCGCCCCCGCGACGCTCCTGCCCCTTCCTGCAGCGGCGCTCCCCCTGCCTCTGCGGCAGCGCTCCCCCAAGCCACCCTGCCTCCGCCGCAGCGCTGCCCCCGCCACCCCTCCCCGCAGCGACGCTCCCCCCGCCCCCGCTCCGCTCCTGCCCCTCCCCGCAGCGGCGCCCCCCCTGCCTCTGCGGCAGCGCTCCCCCACGCCACCCCGCCTCCGCCGCAGCGCTGCCCCCGCCAGCCCTCCCCGCAGCGCTGCTCCCCCCGCCCCCGCGGCAGCACTCCCCCTGCTCCCCCCGCCCCCCCACGTTGTCCGCTCCCCCAACGACGGCGGCCCGCGTTTTGGGCCTCTGCACTTTTACATATAAGCCGGCCTGCCGGCCGCCCAGCCCTCTCATCTCTCCGCCATCTCCTCCTTCTCCGCCCACGGCGAGCGCGGCAGGGACCTGTGCGGTGAGCCGCTCCGGCTTCCGTCGGAAGATATCGGACACCAGACAAATATTACATCTGTCCCGAAATACCTTTACTTGAGCCCGAACCTAATACTGCTTAGTCGGATTCGCCGAAATCCACCCTAAACCCAATAAAATACATGAAATCGGATCAGATTAATGGATATTCCGAATCCATTTACACCCCTACACACAATGAACAACCTAGCCACATGCATTGCAAGTAAGAAGCTGATCGTATGGCGCAGTATTATTATAGTTGTTTAAACCCTTTTGGGCTGCATATATGCGTCTGGTTGGCGCCCTTAATGTGCGGGAGTGATGTATGAATGCAGCACCCAAATGGAGCAGAATGTCCCACTCCATGACAGAAACGAGCATTTTTTCCACGTTTACCGATTCACGGTCACCTGCTGGCTATGATGAATATATATATATATATATATATATATCTCTGTTTGTATATATCTTATGAAGAGAAGAAGAGAACCTAAACGAAGAGATCGATCGAGGAGATCAATCGTGCGAGAGAGGGGTTTGGTTTTCGGGTGACGTTTTGGTGCTCCTGTAGAAGACTTGTCTAATGGGTGTATTAATTCCCAGTCTGATTTTCTTTCGGCGAAATGCACACTAGGTCCGTTTTAGACCAAGTGCTTTCATCGTATATCTATTTTCAAAAACACTTTACCACTAGGTCCATGTTTTCAAAATATCATCGCACACACTCCATTTTAGATAAAAATTATCTTTTTTACCCTCCCGGAGGAGGCGGCGGAGGCTGGAGGAGGTGGCGGATGAGGAGGCGGAGGAGCCGGCGGAGGCTGGAGGAGCCGCCCCCTCCCTTTCGTCGCGTGCGCCGGGCTGTCTCCCGCCCGCTCAGCCGCCTCCGCCGTGCGCACCCTGCGCCTAGGCCGCCAGCGTCATCATCTTCCCGCCGCGTCCTCCTCCGCGTCGCGCCCATCTGCCTCCGCCAGCCATTTCCGCCCACGGCCTCGCGCGCGACCGGGCCTCGTGCGCGTTGGCACTGCCGTCCTCGGCCGCCACCTTCGCCAGCCCCTCAGCTGTACGCCACGGCGCCGCTCAACCACCGGCCGCCCTCCCGCGCACGGAAACGCGTTGCGCGTCAGAACTGGGCCGCCGTCTTCCCGTGCGTCACCCGCGCGACCAGCGCTGTGCCGCCTGGCCAAGTATTGCCTCCCCCTTCTTCTTCCCTTCCTTAGTCACCTGGCCGCTTCCCGCAGCCGGCCACTCCGCCGCTGGCCACCCTCCTGCGTGCGCATGCGCAACCCGCCGCCGGCCAGCCACCTTGCACGCCAGTGCCTAGCCGTCTGATCCCCCCCCCCCGGCGGCGGAGGCTGGAGGAGGCGGAGGAGCTGGCGGAGGCTCGCGATTATGGTGGACGTATGGAGGGAAAAGGGTAAAAATGGGAATTGAGGATTGAGAGAGATAAAAATGGATTGGGTGACAATTTTACGGGTGTCAACGGACCAGAGGGAATGGAAATTGGGTCGACGGATTTTTTGATAAACTCATTTTCTTAAATGGATCTAAAGATAATTTTCCCTTTTCTTTTTATTTGAGATATTTCCAGTTCCACTTTCGCCCCCAATCATCTCCACATTCTCCGGATGAGCCAGTTCATTGCCAACTCCTTCCCGACTCTATTGGGTGGTTGGTGACGTTCTGACATTCTAATTATATACAGAAACTTGGACCCCGATATGTCCCTCTTGGCCACTCAATTCACCTTCAATTATCTTATCTTTATCTTCTCTTTCTATATATATATATATATATATGTGTGTTTACGTATGTATTTATATATTTGTATGTGTGTGTGATGAGCTCTCTGTTGATATGAGCTGATGTTTTCCGAATATCGAAGGTTCGTTCCTTAGCCGTCTGGTTTCTCCAATCGAGTTTCTGATCTCCGATTATCTCAACGAACTTTCGATGGAAATACACGAGCAGGGGCCAAGCAGTAGTAAAGTTACGTCATCTGACTCAAATCTTAAAGGACTGCTTGATGTTTTTATCTCATTGTATTTTGATCATTTCTTTATTTCTACCTTGTACAATTTCTCAAACATCCCCCTCAGCCCCCCCAAAAAAAAAAAAAAAAACAAGAAGAAGAAGAAGTTGATTTTAGGCTCTGGGCATGCGTGCACGAAACTCGATTGTATCTATGTAGGCTTTGATAACGTACATGTCAAAATTACCAACTTAAAACTAAACAAAAAATCCAAGAGTTTCCCACATCGAGAAGTGAGATTTCATCTAATAACCTTGGGAGCCTATATACATTTTTACATGAATGCTGGATTTTAAGCTCAAGCAATTGTGACTAAACCTGAATACCTATTATTAATAAGGAAAAAAAATAAGGGGTTTCAAGTTTCAATCCTAAAACGTATCCTGACTTATTTTTAAGTCCCACCGCATACTAAAATTATTCTTCATTCCTACTCGACCGTTACCTAAATGAGAGCGGATCATCTCAGGTGGGCTCCTGAGGGAGCCCCCTCAGGTCACTCACAAAAATGCATTGAATGTATGATGTGATGGGTCTTAAATGCATTGACACGATGGGCATTCAATGCATTTTTGTAAGTGGCCGTCTCCTGAGGGAGCTCCCTCAGGAGCCGGCCACCTGAGGTGATCCGCTCTCTACCTAAATATTTTGCCATCGTTTGCGTCACGAACTCGTCAACCGTTCCAATTTTGTTCTCACTTTCTCATCGATGAATCTCGTCAACCTCAAAAACCTCAATTTAAAGCTCAGATCCTCTCGGAAGTTTGGCAGAGAGAACATCTTCTACTCTCCCACGGACAAAAAAAATGGGACTCGTATATTTAAATAAAAATTTGGCTTGTGAAATCTATAATTATCGTGTAGATTTTATTTTTTTGTGAGAAAATGAAGAGCCATCGATCCCCGGAGGATCCAAACTTTCAGAGTCGTCTCTCTGTCATCGAAGGCACACCAAGCGCAAGGCAGCGGCTCCTTTAGGCGCAATAACACATTGGGTGTCCCCGTCTCTAGCTTGTTGGTTCGAGAAGGTTTCCCTGCTTCTTCCTCGTTTTGAAGCTTGTGGGCTCTCTGTGTGCCACCGGCGGTGATCTCTCTAGGTCCCAGAATATTGTGGGATGGTGCAGATGCAGCAATGGCATGTACGCGTCTACATATCCCACAACTGCCGACCGACGACGAATGCTCTTCGGAGGAAGCACACAACCGTGAAACATCTTATCTTGTCTGTGCTGCCTCTCGATGCTCTGGAGAAGCTCATAGCAACGGAAATAAATAGCTTAGTGTGGATGAGTTTCTCTTGATGCCCCTAGGAATTAATGAAGGGGCATCTAGGGCTTGATATTTTTTATACGATGAGTTTCTCTTTTTTTTGTCCCCTTGTTTGATCTGAGTCAAGAAATACAAACTCGGATTCGTGAGCAGGCAACTTCTTTTTTTTTTCTTCCTTTGGTCTCTATATTTGGTCGGCAGATTTCATGTTCTTTAAGTTGTTTTCATCGATGTGTTTTTTTTTTGTAATATTCTGTTTGTTTATCTCACCGTAAAACTATCTTAGCAAACGATTTTGATTTCATACGTAATGTACAAATGTAAAACTATACTTTTATTTTTATTTATTTACAACTTTAGTCAAATGAAGGACCATTTTAATAAATTTAAAAAATCTGTCGAAGTGATTGGGAAGTAGTGGATTTGAGAAGACCTACCCTTTTATATATGGTGGTTAATTTCTTCCTGGCTTGAAGCCGATGGATCCCCAGTGTTCCTTACTTTTTGTTTGATCGCTACCATTATTGTTCTCTATTCCGTCGATTGATTATCTTGTTCGGTTGTTATGATCTGATCTTATATTGGTGCCGACTAACAATGTCTCAATTTGAACCTACTTGAATGAAGCATCTATGGATGATGTTGATATATATATATATATATGTTCTTACTCTAATTTTTTTAACTCAATTTTCGAAGCTGAATTTTTTTCTGAAGTCAAATTTGTTGGGGGTGATGGACGTTTTTAATCTAGTATTTTTTACTTTTCTTGAGTCAAATAGTCAAATTTGTTAAGTGTGACGTATTTATCCAGATTTTACTCAAACAATGCAACCGATACAAAAGGACACAGAAATGTAGGTATTTATTTTGATAATATTGTTTAATCTTTTACATTGTTTATTATATAACACTTGTGAGTAAGTTATAAGAGATTACATCGGTGCACTACCAATATCGGTTAACTATTTTTCAAATGTTGAGTTGCCAAAGTTAAACGTACTTTATTGAGAGTGGGCCGAAGATGAGTGATCTCTTAGGAAGGTTATTAATTAGCACGGTTGTTGAGTTAGTTAGTTAATTTAGTCGATCATTACATATGATATAAGGAGTATGACTCTGTTAGAAAGTTCGGTGTGACTCGTCTAAGTATGTGATATGTGATGTGTATGTGATCTTGACGAGGACGTCATGTCTTTAAGGGAGATAAATTGTAGCATCTTGATTTGTGAATATGTTAAGAGATTAAATCAATAAACTATCGATTTACTAGTTTTCAGATGTTGAGTTGAAAAAATTCTGAAGTTAAATGTTACTCGTTAAGTTAGTTGATTTAGTACATCATTGCTCTTTTTCTTAAGTCAAAAAATACACCTAAATACCTTTTTTTTAGATCGAGTACAAGAGTAAAAATGAGAAAAATATGCAATGTGTGATGCTTAACTGCGTTTAAGAGAAATAGGGGCGGAAGTAAAAGAAAATTCGAATTTGGGACTAACAGATAAGGTCTGAGATGTATGACACTAGAAAATAAATTGGGGGCTGAAATAGGGGCGGTAGTTTTGGTCTGCGAAAGATCGTATTAAACGGATTTCATGTATTGATGTTGCATCTAACCAAGCAATACAATGCCTAATTAACAACGAGAGAATACTCAACAAATTTCAACCTTCGACGTGTATGATGCATTTGGATTTCAAAAGTAGTAGTCCTCAACATGTTGCACCTATGGCAGAGTTAAAGACCATCAACTGTTTGTCTTCACTGAGTATATTAACTGGAAAAATGTTTTAATCATTTTGTGTAGACAGGTGGCAGCACCATAGGTTATATGCTTCGATAGAATAGCATAGATTGTTACGATACTTGGGCATGCGAGCAAGGAGCCACATAGGCTAGTTGAACCCAAAATTTAGCGTTGTCAATGGTATGTGATTAGTTGATTTTAGGACCTGACTGTAATTAAAAATTAAAAAGAATAAAGAAAATGGAAGTAAGTTAAGTCTCTCTGAAGAAGTAGCTAAAACTTCTTGAATGCGGAGGAGAGCCAAGAACTAACCGGCCAAATCCGAAATAAACTTATGGTGCTAAATTTGTTGTAAGAACAGAAAGGTCACCATACCTTTTGTGGTTAAAGCATGTTCAAGATACTCTTCAGCCATGTCTTATTAGTAGATGATTTAGACTAAGTCAAAGAATTCTAAATTTCAAATACAAAGTACATGATTTTCCGTGATTAATTACTATAAAAGAACAAAAATGTGCTTCTTGTTCAAACTTAATTCCGTGAGTTTCAGCATCGGAATCAAGATCAAGAATACTTGGTTCATCTCCAACTGCATCCCCCTATTTGTACAGTTGGATACTTGTCATGAGAACAGATGTAATCACTGCAACATATTTCTAAGTGAATTACTATTAAGGTATTACCTATGAAAAGGCAAAGAGTTTTGACTATTAGAACAAATAACAGTTACTTTCAGTTAATTCTTCAACATAATTTACCAACTCGGTTTTATGTCACATATTTCTAAATGTCAAATGAAACAAGAATACGACGTCTGCCTTTTCAGTGAAACATAACAAAAAAATTGGGGAAAGTAAACGTCGCGGTATCCAATTAAATACTGACAATTCGAATCCTGGCAAGTGCCATTGATGGCCCTGTTTCTGACGCATTCATTATCTCGCAGAACTTTACATCTGAAATGGATCTGCAAGAAAAGGAATATTCGGACGTCTCCTGCTCCTAATTTGCCACGGTTAAGCAGCGTCTTTAAGTGCTTTTTGCAAAGAAGATTCAGTGAAATATAACAGCAGATAGGAGATTCGGGGTATTCAAGAGGAGGTCTAATAAATGGAATTATAAACATCACAGTTTGGCAGCCTTGTTAATCTGAAAAAGACGATTCTTTCCATTCCAGAGGCATATTGGGAACTTGCTGAGCTATGGTGGATGTTTGACCACTACCTCATCAGCTAAAAAAAGCTAATACAGAAATTAAAAGGGAAAAAAAATAAATTAATTACATGGTTCTTTTCTTTGAGTAAAAAGGCATCGAAACCACCGGGAAGGGCTAACCTCTAGATACCATGATTGGTGGCATGCCGGTGATTTGTGAATAGAGCCTGTGAAGTTCATATTTAAGGTTGTGAAGTTGATATAATTCGTTAACCTGAAATGTGCAGGAAATGAACCCATCAGAACAGCTAAAGCACAAACCATGATAAAAGTAGAGTAAAATAGTAGCAATACCTGTATGCTTCCCATCATGGAACTGTGCATTTTTGGAAGATTTGAATGTTTCTAGGAACTCCTTAGCCTTCTGGAACTCTTTCTTACGTCTTGTCCGGTCCCAGCGATGTTCAGCAGCCAAAATCTCAATAACACGTGGTAACACTTGACCAGCAGCGTTAGTGTCGAGAAAAGCAAGACGGCACCGTCTAGCAATGAAATCAATGGCAGATTCACAGTACTCATAGCGGGCACAATATGCGACCTCTGCCTCCAGAAAAGGATAACCATGGGCAAGCCTTTTCCCAAGATGTTCATTCTGTTGAATGAAATTTCACGTAAGAATCACCAAGTATCTTCCTATTCTCGAAGGGTAAAAATGAAGCAAATGAAAAGGATTAAAAGAATTTGAATTCATGCATTTGATTATCCTAAGTCACAAAAACATCTGGCAATCAAGAGGCAAATGGTTAGAGACATACATTATATATTAATCCCAAAGAATCCTTAAGAAATTCAAGAATTTTGACATGAACAGATTTACTTATAGACACTAACCATAAATATTGTGCGGTCGTATTAGCATTTTCCACCTAAATGAAAATGAACACTGTTAACGTGATTATCTAATACCAACACTCCGCTCATGCTGCTATACCAGCTGCTTTTCCCCCATTCTGCAAAATTAGGAAGGTTGCTTGGTGGAAGGAATCCTCAAGTATGAAAATTCTAGTCCAAAAGAGAAATAACATTAACTGAAAATCAAGAACATGACAACTTGCAAAAAGGTACTAATACAACATCTTACCCAATATTTGATTAAGTGCTCATTTGTGACATAAATTTCATATATAGAATAATATTCTGAAAAGAAAATGTGGGTAGATGCATAATTGTTACCATGCTCAGTAGGGAGTAGTATCTTATAAGGTGGCGAGTACACAAAAAATTGACCAGCCAAGAGACAGAAAAGATGATTACCTCTTTCGCCAAAAAGATTTTCCAAAAAAATTATATGTTTATCATGATAGCAAAGCACCTTTTTAAAAAAATTTAATATAAAAATATTACTATATAATCCCCATACTCAACTCAAGTCTTAATCCCAAATTATTTAGGATCAGCCATATAAATTATCTTCCTCCACTCATGTCAATTCTGAGGTACCTCTTTGGAGACATTTAAATCATACAAATCATAACTATAGAGAATCTCCATAAATATGAAAATATTCTATCATCACTAAAATGGATTTCTAAGAAAGAGGTTGATAGAGAAAGAACACCTGAGCTATAATAGCCACTTTATCTGCTGAAGTACCATATGCATGAGACAAATGCTTAGCAACAGTGCTGTCCATTTCACCTGGAACCAACTTCCCGTGACTTCTCTTCATGCGTACATAATTTTGAGAAAGGAAAGTAAATGATGAGGGTTCCCATCCGTGTGCACCAATGATGTGCAAACTGCCAGTCAGGCAACCGTTGGATGGCTTCAAATTTCCAGATTTAATAGCTGCATCAACTACATCCTCTGCCATACTGAAATGTTGAGACAACATGTGAACAATGGAAATAACAGAGAATATCAACAAAATACTACAAATAATGAAAAACGTTTGATGCTGGATATCAATTTTAATGTATATTAAATAATATCATTTTTAAGTTTACCGAAAAACACTTAACGAAGAAAAAAATGTTTGCCATGAGCTGATAGCCATATGAGGGATGTAATCACTTGCTAACATGGTTTTCCTAATTCAATACACAAGACATGACTTCTATGCTTACTTTCTTCATTAGGATTCAAAAAACTACACAATTATTTTGCACAATGGAAGATGCTCATTTCATACGAAACAGGCCAGAAATCATGACAAAGAGAAAAAGTAACATACAATATGCAACATGAAGAAGAGGTGATATTTTCAGGGACAGCGATGCATTCTTTACCTTGCATTGGAAATATCTATAAAAAGCAGAAAGATAATAACAAGTCTGAGTTGATCTCCAATAAAAAGCTATAAAAAGTCAGGTAGATTCTGCCCGAGATAGATATGCCTATTATGTGTCACTAATTACATACTTCCAGGGAAATTTTCTAACATAACATGGAAAGTGGAATCCAACGCCCACTTTTGTTCCAAACAAGTTGGAACAGGTTACTAATTAAAGGGGTTACTAAAAATGACTTCAGTATACTGTATATGATAAATAAATTAATTGCAAACCAAAATAAAGGGAAATCACACAGGAAGAAAGAAAACAACAAAAACAGGAAAACCCATAGCCCAGAAATATAAACTAAATGCATAAGACTATTTATAGGTTGCATTCAGAAACAGATGCTGCAGCTGTAAAGTGCAACTGCATTATAAGCTACATGTTAAAGCATCTATCAGAAAGTGACGCTGGACCCGGTTCTAACAGAAAACATAATGCTGAAAAACTAAAACCATGTAAAAATTATCAAAATTGCTGAATCTGTGCTTCATCATACACTTGAAACCATCTGCGTCAAACAACAGCTGAGGCTGCACAGGAATCATGGCTGCTTCGTAGAGTTCGACTGCATAAGGATATGTGATACACTGGTGAGCCAAGTCAGCCAACAGCATGTGAAGAGGGTTCCTGGCAAAGGATCATGGAACTTCTGCATGCTCACATGCGTGTGAGGAGTGGCACACGCCCAGCCATCTGGGCCATCACCGCAGGGATCATGGAGTTATCCAGTAGCAGCCAACTGAGCAAGGGAGTTGTGGAAGGCGAACGTCGCATGTGAGCACCTTGGAAGGCCACTGTAGCTCTGATGAAGGCACGAAGAAAATTTCTTCATGACACACTGTTAATCTTCGTGCGGAAACAGGAAAAATCAGAAACAAAGAAAATAAAGGTCAGGAAATGGTGAGATCTCAGCTTATCTGGAAGAGAGATCATGGTTCGATGAAACCACTAAAGAATGAAGTGGTCTGGGGAAGGTCCGATGCTGTTCTGGATCTGGCACAGTAGATTTTTGTCGATGAGACTTTGGGGATTGCCAGAGTCGAGGAAGACGAAGATCCAATCAGATGGTCCTGCACGTTATTGCTGGATCCAGCTGCCTCCTCACAACAGGGTTTTGGAATGATGCGGTCCTCCGGAAATCACTGTGGTTGCAGGAAGATGACAGAGAATGTCATGAAGCTCTGGAGATAGCATTGCAGGGGTTACGGCGCCGAGTAATGCTGCTGTTGACGAAGGAGCTGCCAGATCTGTCCAGGGATTGCTGGACTGCCTGATGGAGCTGCAAGTTGAAACCACGGCTATGCAAGATACCATGGAATGCGGGGTCGCGACCCAGTCGGTTTTTGGGCCTACCAACCCAGTCCTGACCCTGCGACCCCAACCCCGTGGTTGTCTTAAAATTATTTTTTTATTTTTTTATTGCGACCCCGGCCGACCCTGACCCAACCCGGGTCTCGACCCCTTGTCGGTTTGGGCCCAACCAATCCAGTCCCGACCCTCGATCCCACCTATCTTGCAAGCTACTCTAAAGTCGATCGAACTGAGAGGGAATAAGACGACGCCGTTGATGTTGATCAGGTGATCTGCCATTGACAGGAACCTGTGAAAGGAGAAGAGGGAGAAGAAGGTTTGGAGGACAGAAGTTGATGATGAAGGGTAGAACAGCCCTCGTGGCCAGAGGTTGGAGATGGGAAAGGCCCTCGGCCGATTGGAGAAGGGAAGAGAGGGAAGAACGGGCCATGCCCCTCTGTAGACAAACTGCCAATGGCATCCAAAAAAACACTACTCAACTGGTTTTTTTTCATTTTTTTATTGCAACATTTGGACACCTGAGACAATTATTACAAAATTGTTTCAAAAAGAAATGTTTACAATCATGTCCTTTTAAGGACTGAACTGTAAAGAAAACTAAAAATCTACTAAATTGGTCCCATCAGAAAGTGCTATAGTTCCTACATCATAAATTGAATCTGACTAAAGAAAATGTCCGCTGGGATGAACAAATTTGTCAAACTAGTAAAGGGTAAAGCAGCAGTTAGAAGGTACGAAGAAATGACACAGCGCAGAGCATTTTCTACTTTTCTTTTTATCAACATTTTTACCTTTTCCTAAATCATACTGCAATTTTCCTTTTCCCCTTTTCAGGTAAGGTCCGTTAGATATTGATCAACCCCAATTATAACAATCTGAGAATCAAAAATGACCCACTTGTTCTCTCTCCCCCCTTCCTCTATCTGTCATTTTCTGATTTGAACTATTTTTTATGGTACAGATGGTAATTACTACGTTATCTTGGGCTAGACGCGGCCAGGCCACTCAAGTGACAGCTCACCTGAAGACTGCCTACATGATGGGAATAGACTTAGCATTCTCTAAAATAAATAAGTTGATTTAAAGTTTACTTCACCTCTTTCATTATCCAATCTCTAGATAAATAAGTTGATTTAGAGCTTACTTTCCATACTCATAACACCTTAAGATAAAGTATCATATTCTTTCTTTGCCTAAACCAAGAAATTACTCAAAGCCATCCAGAAAACTAACTTCAAATCGATAAATCTCAGAAAAAATTTCTCTCCAGCCAACACATCCTTTTTTCAGATTTATTTTTCCACCTTCAGAAACAAATGGATGGTTGGATCTCTCATAATTGTCCAGTTTCTGATGAGGACCGAATCAGATCTGATGGACGAGAAGATCCAATACGTTGCCATCCGAGTTTCCAGAAGACGTCACATTTATTTTCTTATTTAGCAGTATTATAATTAAATCCTTCCATTTTATTTTAGTATTTAGAGTCATTTAAGTCAGTTCTTTACATTTTAGTCCTTATGGGTCATGTTTGTAAGTGTTTATGTTAGAGAATCCCTTTTCTGATTTCCCAATGGGCTTCAATATAATCCAACACCATAAGCAAAATCAAGTATGATGAAGAATGATGAATACCTGATCCCTTATATCTCTTGCTCTACTGCTTCCTGACACGATGAACCCAGACCAGCATCCTTCGCTGGCCATGGCATCCCATCCCCCTCGTCTGATAAGTAGACCTTCACCCCGGGGTGCTCCCGGTGTCGTCACCTCACCACCGGAAGAAGTTCGGTCTTCCTCTTCACCCCCAGTAGAGTTTGGCATGCCCTCCACCTCCCTTCAATAAGGTGGCTCTCCTCTCCACTCCTGGTACAAACCTATTTCCTTCCCTCTCTCATGGCCTCCACATTATTCCCCCTTCCCCTCCCCCTTTCACTGTTATGACGTCCTCATCATCCAACTTCAGCATTTGCACATCAGACCTCTTCCACACCTGTTTACGCCCAGCCATCTCACCTTGTCGGTTCCCAGCTTATCAGTTCCCAGTTCCCACACCTTGGCATTGAGCCCCTTCCTGAAACCACCCCCACTTTGTTCGACCCCTTCCCGTTGCCTTGCTCAAAGTGACTGAGCCGTGAACCCTGCCCCCCCCCGGCCTTGCACAGACATGCTACCATCCCCTTACCCCACTACAGTTCTTCACCCCTACTACCACGATCAGTTCCTCCCACCCCATCAGTTTCTGACCTATTCATAACACCTAAGATCCTGCCGGCCAACCCCACACCTTCTCCCTCTCCCACTGGAACCAGCCTCTGTTCCGATCATTCCTGAAGGATGCCCCTTCCACAGCAGCCCAAACAAGGACTCTATGGCCGTGGGCGCCTCTCCAACCCCCCAGACACCTTTCACCACCGCTCAGCCTCATTTCCCCTTCGGTCCACCCAAGTCTCCTCCGCCATCGGATCATCGCTCCCTCTGCACTCACCTACCGTCTGGTCAGCATCGAAGAAGAAGGAGAAGAGGGTCAAAGAGGAGACGGAGATTGAGGGAGACAACAATGCTGCCGCCTCTGTTTGCTTGCACCTTGCTGTGGCTCTGTCATCTCTCCAGATGAGGTGACAAGGTCGAACAGTGAAGGAGACGGAGGCCGTGGGATGAAAAGGCACCGACCAATGCCTTTGTCAGGTTCCTTTTCCACCGGACCACCTCATGTGCCCACGGGAGTCTGCCACAGCTACCATGCATCCCCATGGGCCTCTCGTGCACCAGCCACCTTCACACACCCGCGTGCATCTCCGAGCATGCACAGAAGGTCATGACCACATCGGGTCTCCTCATGCCTCCTCTGAAGCCATCCACATACTCAACCGGGCTCTACTTCACACACCTGTGCACACTGCCTTGAGACGCCATGCCTCCCCATCAGCAGCCCTCCACCAGCTGCTACAAGCCGCTCTGGGGCCACCTCGCACGTGGCTGCACACACACACAAGATGCTGCACTTCCCCCGCCTCTGCTCCTCTCCCAGCATCATCTACAGCCCCCAAGGTGCCAGCATCTTATGAGCCAGCCACTATCCCGCTGGATGTCGTCACATGCCGTGGTGGTCACATGCCGTGGTGGTCACGGGACCGGCTCAACACCTCAGCTGGTCCAGCACCGATTCAGCAGCCCATGGCCTGGTTTAGCAAGGTTTTGGCCGGCTCAAGTCATTTTAGACAGATTTAGGCCCACTTCAAAGGGTTTCGGGCTCGGTTTTGTCAGTTTCAGATCGATTCGGCAGTTTTCATTCTGGTTTGGTAGATTTTAGTTCAGTTCAGATCGATTCAGCGGATTCTAGCTTGGTTCATGCTTGGTCCACCCATTTGGGGCCCCAATCAAGTATATTTTAGTTTATTTGGGCCCATTTGACGGCATCTTCTTTTATGTCCCGCATCAGTTTCTCTTTTGTTATATCATTTATTTTTTATCCCATTAATTGTTTTTATAATTGGAACAAGATCGCCCAATTGTTGTATGTGGGATGTTATTAACAATACATGGTCAGTCCATCTTTCTCCATATAGTAAGTGCTTCGGCCTTCGGGTAGGTAGATATGTGAGTAGACGAAGCATCCCTCTTCGAGCTTAATAGAAATTGCAACTTGCCCAAATTTACTTGAATCAATCAAAACTGACAAATTAACAAATGGTCCGTCTAGAACTGTTGACATTGCATATCAACTGCAGATTACATCACTGTAAGGCTGTAAGCCTTAGTTAACTGAAGTCCACCATCAGCTCTTAAACATCTAAAATGAAACTAAACTCAAAACAGATTCCAGTCAGCCAAAATATCACTTATAAAGTCAAAAAAATGTACTATATTAATCATACATTCAAAATTCTCATATAAATTTTAAATAACTTAAACACGGTGATATTGAAGCTCAAAGGTCCCATGCTTTTAAAACATGCAATTTAAATCTAAATACACAAACTAAAAAAATTTTAAATTTTTGAACTCATGGATTTAGGTCAATATAAACTCTATGTTCCATAATTCCTTTGCATACTTTGGTTTTTGCTGCACTAGTGAGAGGGCATGCTGTGATAGTTAAGAATATCTGACGATGATCTTTTCCAAACCCAGCTTGCAAAGCCATTTAGCAAGAGTAAGATTTAACCATCGCCTTGGTAATACCATCTCATAATATAGTATCTGAAATCCCTGTTATATTGACCTCCAAAAGTTATTTCAATAAAATATGTAGAAGTGAAAAAAAATTCAACAATTTATATATCATCCTAAATGATACTGGATTCCTCAATTTTCTTTAGAGTTTAGACAGAAAATTTTTCTGAAAGGCAGGTGATAGTAACTTTTCTAATTCATGATCAACTTTTAGGTGGACACCTCTTGACACAAATTTGAATAGTAGCTCAAATAATTAACCCTAATCAAGATAACTTGTAAAATAACATTCAGTCTTTGACAATAAGAAAATACAATAGCCAACAGTCCAATCATCTCAGAATTTTCATTATCGTTCAATGAAGGTCTTATTAAAAAATGATGTGCTTAGAATAATTTCAAAAAAATGCTTACCTTCTATATGTGGTCCATTTTCCACCTGTAATAGTGATTAAACCAAGATAATCTTCCACTACAACATGATCTCGCGATATACTCTCGGTATTCTTTGCAGATGGGTCCATCGCCAATGGGCGTATGCCACTCCATGCAGAAAGAACATCAGAACGCCTTACCTAATTTTGTAAATGACAGGTAGTTTAGCTCATATAAACTAATCATGAAAGAAAACTCAAAAAGTGATTTGGGCTTCACATAAATCTCAAAAGGTAAATGTTATTGGAAAGCAATCTATGGTGACCATGCATCACTGCTATGCTGATGAATCAATTGATCAAAGAACTGAAAATTTACTCTTGTGCAAGCTTATATCGAACAACTATTGAAGAAAATGGAGCCTATATCACCAATGTAATATAGCCGCCACATCTCTCAAAGTTGTTTGCGGTCCATCAAGCAAAAATAATAATAATAACAACAAAGCACTACCTTAGAGGTCAAAACCTTGAAAAATAAAAATAAAAGATAATAGCATTGCAAATAAAAAAATTGCATCCTAAGGCTAACCTTTATAGTAAGGTAATCACAGATGGCATCCAATATAAACTGTATCTCATCTTCATGTGGTTCTGGGAGCATTGTGATTGTGGTGTTAGAATCAGTGGTTCCCGCAATTGTCCTTCCAAGCCAGGGTAGCATGAAAATAACACGGCCATCCTTGGTCTTGGGAACAATGAGACCCATTCCCTCGGGAGAATAATAATCAGGAAGAACTATGTGAACACCACTGCTGGGTGAGATCATAGCAGGTGCGTCTTTGTCAGCCATTTTCCTAACAGAATCACAGAATGGTCCAGCAGCATTCACCACAACTTTTGCATATGTATTGAATACACTGTCTGAAAAAATTCGTAGGTAAATTTGCAGATAAGGATGATTCACAAACTAAACCAAAAAATTCAAATTGTAATTCTATCTAACAAGTGTGAAAATTTTAATTTCATAAAATAAACTGGTTATAAATGTTAATGAGTAAAAAATAATGTGTCTTTAGAACAAAAGGAAAGTCCATGGCAATTCTTTCTTTAAAGTAAACAATATCTTTGCATCTTACATAAAAATAATCTATTATTATGGTAGGAGATAGAATAATTATGATAAAATCGATGGTAAAAAATTATAATTATATAATTAGTACACTCAATAAATTGGATTAAGTAGCAAGATTAAAAAAAAATTTGAGAGGATATGGATGACCTAATACAGAATATACCAAATGAATAAAGTATATTTATTAGAGAAAATCTCAATAGACATGTTAGAAAAAAATTGTTATAAATAAAAAAAAGTTCACTAAAATTTTGAATATGAAAATTAAAATGAAGAATGGAAAAAATATTTTAATTTTTTCTATGACTTATGATCTTATTCTAACAACTGTTTATTTTATTAAAAGAGAATCTCATTTAATAACATTTAAAAATGAGAAAAATACAAGTCAAATTGACTTTAGTCTCACATGAAAGTCTAATTGTCCTATTTGTAAAAATTATAAAGTTAATCCGAGTGAAACTTTAACAAGTCAATACAGATTAGTGATTTTAAATGTTAAAATTAAAACATAAAAAACACATTAACAAATTTTCTCCTAAAATGAAATGGTGGAAGTTAAAAGAGATGAAACAACAAATATTTAATAATGAAGTTCTTAAGATAAATGATTAGAAGATAAACGTAGATGATAATACTATATAAATGAACATGACTAGAAATATTAGAGAGATTGCTAAAAAAGTACTCGGAGAAACTAAAGAACATGTTCCACCTAAAAAGGAGACTCGGTGGTGAAATGAAGAAATACCAAAGGCGATAAAGAATAAGAGATATTGGTATAAAAACTTGCTTAAGAGTGATAGCAACAAGGCTTATGAACAGTATAGTACAAGATAGAGAAAAAAAAAAGCAAAAGAGATTATTAGACGAGCAAAATATGATGCTTTTAAACAAAAGCATGAGAAACATAGAACTAAAGAAGGCAAAAAAAAATTATAGATTGGCAAGAAGGAGAGAGAAAAAGTCTCAAGATCTTAACTAAGTTAGATATATCAAGGATAAAAAGACAAAAGTCTTGATCAACGATGATGATATTAAAGAAAGATAGAACAATTATTTTGATACTCTTTTTAATAAAAAATTTACAAAAAAGATAAACGACATTGAGAATATGACAATATTTAATTTGAATTCTATTAGAAGAATTTAATTTTCAGAAGTTAAAGAAGTATTAAAGATGATGGAAACAAGACATGTGGTCCAGATTACGTTCCTATTGAAGTGTAAAAATGTTTAAAAGATTTAGAAGTAGAATTGTTAACTCGAATTTTAAACAAAATTTTAATATTGAAAAAATGTCGAATAAATAGGGAAAAAGTATCATTATACATTTTTTAAAATAAGATATATATATATATAATTATGCAAATTATAGAGCGATCAAACTTATAAGTCATACTGTGAAACCATGAAAAAAAGTTATTGAACGACGATTACGGATTTGTACAAATATTTTAGCTAATCAATTTGGATTTATGCTTAGTCAACCAACAATTAAAACTATTTTTCTTATTAGAAATTTGATAGAGACATATCGAGATATGAAAAAAGATTTATATACGACGTTTATTGACTTAGAAAAGGCCTATGATAAAGTTTCAAAGAGAGGTTTTGTGGTGGGTATTGGAATGAAAGATGGTTCATGTTAGGGGTATACAAATGAAAGAAGGCATGTAAGATTAAGTGATCACTAGCATAACCACAATTGGAGAAGAAACAAGAGATTTTCCTATTTTAATTGACTTACATCAAGGGTCTACAATAAATCATTATCCTTTTACATTAGTTATGGATGAATTTACAAAGATTATATAATATGATATACCTTGGTATATGATATTTACGGACGACGTCATATTGATAGATGAAACATAAGGAGTAAATAGAAAGTTAGAACTATGGAAAAGTACTCTAGCGACTAAGGGTTTCAAGATGAGTAGAACTAAAATAGAATATATACATTGTAAATTTAATGAAAACCAAAGAGAAATAGGTGATGATGTTAGTTTATATGTAATATAATCTCAAAGAACTCAATTCAGGCATCTTGGATCAATTATTCAAAAAAAAAGAAGAATGTGACGATGTTAATCATAGAATCAATGCATGTTGGATGAAGTGGAGATTGGTTACAAGAGCTCTATGTCATCGTAAGATTTCACTAAAGTTGAAAGAAAATTTTATCATACAAGTGTAAGACCAACAATGCTATATGGTAGTGAATATTGGACAATAAAAGAAAAACATATTTCTAAAATAAGTGTTGGTGAAATGAGAATGTTAAGATGGATGAGTGGTCATACTAAATTAGATAGAATTAAAAATAAACGCATTATAAAAAATGTAAGAGTAACGACAATTGTAGATAAATTGAAAGAAGGGAAAATGAGATGGTTTGGATATATTAAAAGGAGGTTCCAATAACAAATTAAAAAAATATTAAAATAACAAAAACAAAAAAGGACGTGGTAGACCAGTGTTAAGTTGGAGAAGGGTAATTAAATATGATTTGGATGATTTAAAATATCTCCGAAGATGTAACTCAAAATTGACATGAGTGGAGAAGGAGAAACTAAATGGTCGACCCCAAGTAATTTGAGACTAAGGCTTGAGTTGAGTTGAGTTGAGTTACATAGAAAATAATCTACAAGGTGTTAGCTATCCAAATAAATCCTTAAGAAAGGGTATAAACAGTACAGATGAGGTAGACTCGTTCTTGATCAACCTTGATCAGACCATATACAAGAATGCTGTGTAAATCATTTGATATTCCTCCAAGTGTGCCAGCAAGCACCTAAAGTTCAGTGTGTAGGCAATTTCAGGCATACAAAGTCCACATGATTGAAGATGATTAGACATGGACAAACTGTAAAGAAGACAAGATAGGCAGGATATTAGATGCTTTCTTGTTTACTACTCTCTGACCAACAGATCAACAAACAGAATAAAAGCTACGTCTAGCAATATCTTGCATCTTACAGCAGATGGTTCTAATCTTAAAAGGAAAGCATGCCCATTAAAACTGGTATCTGTCATGGACTTTAAACAAAAGCAAGTCATGTATCTAATGAACGTAAATATTCCTACTTATGGGGAAAAGGTAAAAACCTCTGTTAGTCCCATGTTAAAGCACCATGAGCAAGAGCATTAAAGTATGCTCGACTATGACTTAATATACAAGTGAACATTGTAATAAACCATTCTGGCCTATGAGAAAGACATGAAGAAAGGGATAAACCAAGTAAGCATTCATGATTCAAGAATATAGACACTTTTCTCCATACCTGATAAATTATCACGAACTTGAGCACCAATAATTCGATCTGTTGACTCATCCTTGATAAATGATATGACTTCTGCATGGTTAAGCACTGCTGCTCCAGCTAGTGCAGCTGTGCATGCCAAACCAACATTGAGGCGAGAATCATTCATTTGTCCGTCATAATAGACCACTGTTCCTTTCAAGCTTCTACCCTTACCCTTCTTAGCTAAAGTGGGAAAAAGCTCAACTGACTCATTTGCAGAGTAATAACGTGATAGATGTAGCATATGACGATTAGCAACAAGGTCATACATCTTTAACCCCAACCAGTAGTATACAACGTCAAACCATTCAAAACAAGGTGTCATGCATGGTAGAGCTTGGCACAAGTGTGGAGCATTGTCTAGGACACGTTTGCGCTCCTTGAGTGCATGAAAAACAAGTTTCAGCTGTCCATAGTCAAGATTGAAAACAGCTTTCTCTAGGTAGCGAACACCTATAAAGATAATAGGAACATCATGAAAAACCAAAGATATATAGTTGACATGAAAACTTATCCAGAAAAGCATGCTTCTACATGATGTCAAATTTCAGGCAGCTTATAAGAATATATGATATCATGCAACCGTTATGAACATTAGGTTCCATTTGGAGATAAAACAATCATATCAACTGCCTTCCTTATGACTCAAGGCAAAAGAAATAACTATCATCCCACGCCACGACTTGACCGTGGCAGCATTTTATTTGGTACATAAACCATTGAAAAAAGGTAAAGATTTAAACTAATAATTAGCCTCACATTTGAGCCATATGTTTGGAAATGAAAATTCAAATCCAAAGACATTATAATGTCTTATGCTGGCCACAATTCAATTAATTTGTGCAAATGAAATAATTACAGGTAATGAGAGTAAAGAAAAGAAAAAATAAAAGCGCATCCAAAAGAAGATGGCCCCCAAAGGAAGTCCAAACAATGCGATACCAGAATGAGCAAACACTCAATCCTTGACAAAAAAACCCATGTGCTGAAAGATGAAGGGCTTTAAAAGTCACCGTAAAAAATACACTTGTTTCAAGTGCTCCAAAATTTCAAATAGACCAGAGCATAGCCACCAGCATAGCCAATCAATTTTTTTATTAAATTTTACTTGTGAGCTACATGGAAAACCAGGTCATGGCTGGGTTGCGCAACCCGGCCCAACCCAATTGGTCCCGGTCGGTGATTGTAAGTGCCCCGGTCATGACCCAAAGCCCCTGACCCTACTAGATCCTACCATGGAATGCGATCTCCCGAGAATCTCTCGAGATCTCCCGAGAATCTCTTTTCTTCTGTGCGTCCGAGAAACGAGATTGCCGAAACGAGAATATCTATGTAGTACATGTGATACCTTGATCTTCTCCGCCTATTATTATCCCCAACTTGTTAGATGATTTTGTTAAGTTTTTTTCTTATGTTGTCAATTTTATTATGGAATCCTTCCAAATATTCATCTCAACATTATTGTTTGATAAAATTTCATAGCTAAATATTTTAATAACTATATATGTACAATTGACCCAAAATGTTATCAATCTCCTATTTATATTGTTCAAGATAAAACTTTGGTCTGACATAAGATCCTTTGTATGTCTCATACTAACAATAGTTCACCATCTCTGTATTATGTTTTTAATTCTCTCACAGCTTATTTTAATATTTAATATGAGTTCTCCTGTCCTTTTTAAAGAGATTATATGACATTCTACATCTAAACATGCACATTGATTGATATTTCTAAGATCTAATCTCTTGAGATTTTTTCAAGATCATTTATCTTCAATCTCCGTGAGATAAAATATAGATGTGAGATGGCAATCATTGGGTAAAGTATACCGTGCATAAATGAAATCCGAGATCCGATCTCCCGAGATTTTTCCGAGAATCTCACGAGATCTCTTCTCTTTCACACTTCCGAGATGAAGCCGAGATCCGAGACGACAATCCTTGGATCCTACTATCCTAGGGCAGGGTCGTGCAACCCAGCAATCCGGTCATGACCTAGTCCAACTGGATTGCTGTTGGGAGGCCTTTGAAAGGCCCCCAAGGGACCTCCTAACATCCTTGCACCTCCCCCTCTTTTTCTCACATATTCTCACTCTAAAAACTCTCTCTCTCTCAATCGTCCAAAGAGATCTTTCTCTTTTTAAAGCACTTCAATGTTCCTAATTTCTTGAGTCATTTTAAGATTTCATATAGCTTTTTTTTGTTTTATTGTGCAGCTAACCCTATTTATTTAATTGCTTTTTTTAAATTTACTTCAACATATCTTCTTTAAGATGTGACACTCAAACAACCTGTGCAACTTGGAATGATCTAACTTTGACTTTATTGTAACTTGATTAGCATAAAGGAAAGAAAAGTTCAATGTAAATATTATGAGAAAATAATGTACAGATAAATATACCGGTTGAAACATCACTTCGTCACAATGAAGGACAACATTCTCTTATGCACATGGACTCTCCTTAAGTAAAAGTAGAAAGTCGTAGGCATTTAACTTCTATACAATAAGCGAAGGGACGAGTTTGGAGTGCCCAACGGCATAAAGAAATCTCTCAATTTTCCAGCCACATTGTTCACATATACAGGACTAGACTGGAACACCCAACAACTTCGATTACTCCTCTTACGGAAGGTTTTGATGACGGTATGTTGTCGTCAATACCTAATAAGTTACATCAATATCAAATGACATTATATTTGATATTTATTCTTATACACAAAAGAAATGATAGGTGCGATGGAGGCAAACCAAAAGTCATTTGCAAACAAAAAGACATTGGTGTACCGAGTGATACATGATCTCACATGTATTAGGTCAAGATTCTAGAAGTGGAAGCAAACACAAAAGTGGAAGATGATCCAATAATGAAAAAGAAGAAATTCACAATATCACAAGAGATGATGACCCAAGAGTAAGTTTCATAAATCACGTGATCACAAGGCCAAGACAGAGACAAACTATGATCACAACAGCGACGAAGAACTTGAGGATATGTAAGGAGAAGAACGGGCGGGTCACATCTCGATAGTTCTTTTATAGTAACATATCGGCAAACACGGCAAATGGGATGTATTACAAGCCTATGATCGAAGTCATAGTCGACATCGATAAGGGTGTTCCCAGAATGAAGCAGAAGAAAATTTATAACACTTATCTTCCTGTAGAAGTAGAAGATATTAAATAATATGTCAAATCATTTGAATATATTTGGGAAGAAAGATGACACATTTTAATGATGGACGGCTTGGCAGATATATTAAATGTTGTTTTTCATGGTTATTATTTACATATCTTTTCAAAATTTATAATTTGTAACATTGAGAAGATCTCTTTCATTACTAAGTATAACTATGAAGACAATATTCAATTTCCTAATATATTGTCAAACTGAGATCGTGTTCTAGAAGTTAGTGGAAGGAACAGGGCAGGTAAAAGATGTCAACTACTTGTTTGAATTAACCGACGATGCTATCGATGAAATAAGAGAAAATTGAGTTGTCAAAGTAATAACCAATAGCGTAGTTGCCTACAAAGCAGTTGGACAAATATTTATGGTCAAGAAGCTACGTTTGTATTTGGTATCATACTCTACTCATTGCTTAGATTTGATGCTAGAGGATATACACAAAAATCCTTAGATTGGTAGGGTAATGCAAAACCGAGTGCTAATTTCAAACTTTAATGCTGAAATAGATTTAAAATGTGTTAAGATTGGCGTCGGCCAGTCGGGTCTACCAACCAAACCTGTAATATAGTCAATCAAGCCAGGGAAGAAGGCATTTTCATTAAACAGCTGAGACTATCTGTGTGAACCTCTTTTTTACGTCTGTTCTTTAGAAAGAAAGACATCTCCGGACTTTTCTAGGAAAATATGTGATATCCTAAAAATACTAGGTAGTCCGGTGATAATTTAAAGATATTAGAACCGAGGTTCGGGTTCTTTGAAAATTTCATTTTTTGACCCTTCTCCGCCGGATGGTGCGAGTATCCGGCGTTAGCTTACATCGAGCAACGGCTCGAACACCTTTGATTAACCGTCGCGGCAATCTGTTTTTGAAGACGTGCACATCCACAAAATAAAGCAAGGAACTCAAAAAGGGCAGCGGCCTTTTGGGTCCGATCAGATGCAAACCGATTTGTTCGGATTTGTTTTATTTGTTTGTTGGTTGACTTTTGGATCGACTTGAAAGTCGGTTTTAAGGATTTGGGTTTTGAATCAATTTGTTTGATTGATTTGTTGTTTTTTTTTATTTGTTTTAGATTGAGTTTGGTGAATTTTCAGGTTCTGCATTTTTTCAGATTTCTGGATTTTTTGTTTTAGGTGGGTTTTGATCCATTTTTTTAATGTTTGTAATGTTATTTGTTTGGTTTCTTTTTTTAAAAAAAGGAGTTGATCTTTGTCATTTATTTAAACAAGGTTTGGTGTCTTTTTGAGTGGATTTATTTTGATTACCAAGAATCAGATTTTTCATATTTGGTTGGAGTTGGTTGGGATCTATGTTTTTTTTGCAGATTGCTCAAGTCTGGTTTTCTTGGTGTTGACAGATTTGGTTAAAAATCTGAAATCTATGTGTTTTGGGGGTAACTGAAATCTGATTTTTTTACTTAAGGACTGATTTGGGATTCCGCCGAGCCACAAAGGGGCTAGAGTGTGATTGCCAAAGAGGGCAAGGAAGCTGGCCACAAAGGGGGTTGCTAAAGGGAGTTTGGATGGGATGAAAACAGACCTGACTGGGCTATTCTCCCGGACCCAAGAGAGAATCCCATCTTGGGCTGATATGGGCCGGCTCGGGCCTGCACAAGGTGCATTTCAACCGGGACAGATTTCATCATTTTTTTTTTGAGACCAGCCGAGGGCTGTGCTGAATGGGGGCTGCAGAGGGGCTGCTTGCTGCGGGTTTTAGGAGCAGGTTTTTGGGTCTGCTTAGTGGGCCTGCAAGTGGGCTGGAATTGGGTCTCAAAGGGACCTGTTGGTGGGCTTGGATGAAGACCAGGAAATGGGCCTGTTTGTGGGCATGGCTAAGGACTGCTTCTTGGCCGGTTGTGGGCCTGAACAGGGGCCGGTTATAGGCACCTGCAGTTGGGCTGCAGGTGGCTGAAAATGGGCCTGGGTATGGGCTGAACATGGGCCGGTTGTAGGATGTCTGCGGGTGGACCGAGCAGGCATGCTCTGGGACCTGAGCTGAGGAGTATTCGACGCCTGCAGATGGGCCTGCTCAGGTGGCTGAACGTGGGTTGGCCAGACCTAGATTGGAGGGGGAAGGGACCAAATGGGGAGTAAAAGAAAGGCCTACGTGAAGGCCTGCAAAGGTGGCAGGAAAATCCCATTTCAGAACCTGATTTACTTTGTTTATTTCCAGATTGTTTGAAACCAGTTTGCTGTTTGAATTCCAGATTTCTGATTTTTTCTTGTTTTGGTTTTTATTATTTTCAGTTTGGCGGTTTGCATCGCCTCCGACCCATCGGGCCACTTTTGAATGCCCAGCTTCATGCATCGATATGAACATCAAAGTTTCATTCATTGAAAGTTGGAGTACATGGAGTACAATGAGTGGTGATCCTTCCCTCAACTTAGGTTCTTCACCGGTTTAGAAAAATTTCGGCATTACGATGACATGCCGGCAAGTTTCTAACTTGGTGAAGTTTACCCGTCCAATAAGGCTAGTCGGTGACTTAGCCAAAATTAGGGGAAGGATCGACGGCTACGGGAGCTTGCCCGTGCCCTCGTCCGGATCGACGGCTACGGGAACATGCCCGCGCCCTCGTCCAAGGTGGAGTTCCTTAATTTAAGTATTGCTTTCGCTTTCTAATTTTTATTTATTTATTTTTTGAAGGCCACTCCGGGCCAGTCCATGTTCCATCGGCGTTCAAAGCCGGGCTTCAATTTGTAGGGCTCGGGATGCCCATCTTGGTCTTCTTGGGCCGCATGGGACTGCTGGGCTTGTGTTTGCGCCTCCAATGCCTTGATGGTAGGGGTAGGGAGAGTGCCCTGTGCGGACGATCGGCCCCGCCACACGAGTTCCGAAAGGGCCCGGGACATCCACCACTACCCACCATTGCTAGATGTTGGCAAATTCCGCTCCCTGGTTGAGTGTCACAGTGCTGCCCACCTCGGAGCTCCCTGGGCTGCTGTCCTCTCAGTAGGCCACAGGGAGGCCACTGAAAGAAGACTTCAAGCATTTTTTTTTGGGAGACAGGACCTGTTTGAGGCCTGTTCTGTTGAGCCAGAAGGGGCTGGAACCTGAGGTTTGCAGGGGCCTGGTTTGGAGACCTGTGTGGAGAGCCGGATATGGGCTGTATATGGACCTGTTTGGGGTCTGTTTAATGGGCCACAAGGGGGGGCTGGATAGCAGGCTGAGAGGAGGCCGATTAGGGACCTCTTTTGGGCCTTGGAGATGGGCCGATCATAGACCTATGTGGGGTCAACTTAAGGAGCCTGCAGGTGGGCTAGAACCAGGTCACAAGGAGGCCTGTTTTTTGGGCCTGGATTGGGGGCTGCCTCTTGGACTGAAATGGGACCTGCTAAGGGGGGCCGAGAATGAGACCTGTCTGGGGTCTGAATTGGGACCGGTTCTGGGGTCTGAAGAGGGCCTGATTTGGAGCTGATTTTGGAGCTGAACATGGGCTTGGTGTGGGGTCTGTTCAGGAGGGCTGGCTTAGGCTCTGATTGGGGTCTGTTTGGGTGCCTCTAAACGGACCGATCCAATGGCAGAACAAGGAGCAATTTGGGGGCTATTCAGGGATAGCTTTTTTTTGGGTCGGTCCAGCCAATGGAGGAGCTTGAGAAGAGAGTGAAAAGAAGGGGGAAGAGGGCGCCCATAAAGGGCTACATATCTATATAATGGTTCTTCACTCACCTGTTTTTTTTCTTTGATGTTGGATGAAGAGGGATGCAGATGGCCGCCTGGGGAGACCTCTTCCAGCAAGAGGAAGGGGCACCGGTGGTGGTCCTTCTCCTTCTCCTTCTTCTCTTCTTTCTCTTTTCTTCTTCTGGCCGCAGGCAGCAGGTGGCAGCAAGGGCAGCAGGGTGAGGGCTTGAACCAACAGCCTGGCGGCGTCTCCAACAGCCTCCTCTTTTGCTGGTGCGCACCCCTCTTTTTATAGGGGCTGGAGGGGAGGTGAAGGGCCAGCAGGGGCTGCGCATGGGCCTGGGTCTGTGCGCAGGCCTCTTGGCCTCCCCCCCATGCAGCCATTGCATTGAATGGGCTGTTGACTGGCTGCCTCTTCTTCCTCCCCCTTTCTTGAGCTGAGCGCAGGGCTGGGTTGGCTGCATGGTGCGGCTGGCTGCTGGGGCGGCAGGTGGTGCGCAGGAGATGCTGAGGTGGCAGGTGGGCCAGTGTGGCATGTTCACACTAGGCCGCAGGTGGCCTTAGAGATGGGCTGCGCACAGGCTTCTTTACATGGGCCAATTGGGCCAGCTGGAGGCTGCGGCCCAGCTTCTGCTGTGGGCTGCGCAGGGCCTGGATTTAGGATGAAATTTGGCCCAATTTTAGGATGGGATCATGGGCTTCTGATTGGACATACATGGGCCCCTGATTGGGCCCAATCTGGCTGAACTGTGGGCTGTCCGGCCTGCTCCTAGGCCTGCCCCATTGTCCCATTTTTTTTGTTTGTAAAAAAAAATTGGATGCCAACACTATCCCATGTGGAGGTGGCTCAATTGCACGAGCTAGGAAGTCATCCCCACCACCAGGTCCATTCATACAGAGGCAACCTATGTGGGATCGTGATAGTCGGCGAGGAGCACCCAAAGCCAGGTGAGGATTCCATCTCTATTTACATCTTCCTTCTTTGTGTCGCATTAGGTGAACCAAATTCTAGAACCCAAAGAGGGCTGGAAATCTCATTCGCATTCTTTTTCAATCACCGTTTTGTTCGCCGATTTCAGTTATTGAACCCCACAAAAAGGAGATGTCAGAAAAAAGAGAGAACGAGAAACAGACAGGAAGAAGAGAGTAGCGTTGTTTAAAGGAACAAGAAATGGAACATGAAGAAGAGTTGATAGAGAAAGAACTATGCTATTCGAAGCGTGAGGCGCCCGAGACGAGAGACCTAGCGCCTCGCCTCAGGTGCTTGGGGTGGGCGCCTAAGACGCTCGAGGCGTTTTATATTATTTAATTATTTTAATTTAAATAATATGTATATCTAATACAAATAGTTGAAATAAATCTAAAAAAATACTTGTAATATTGAAATAAATACATCATTTTAATAAATATATATTGTACCCATAAATAAATAGTGTTATAACAATAAAAGAAGGTCAATAACAAACATAACATCATGACAACTAACAAGAGTAGAGTACAAATCAAGCATAACATAGCATAACAACTTAATGAGAGTAGAAATCGATAACAAAAGAAAACAAATATCATAATTAAATTAAGAAATGCATCGTGTTTGACCAGATTTGTTTGACTTGGGCAGGGCAAGGCATTTTGAGGCGAGGCGAGGCATTTTGCCAGCCCCTCACCAGTCTCAACCGCCTAGGCGGTTGTGGCGAGCGCCTCTAATAACTATGAGAAAGAATAAAGCCATTGAGAAGAAAAAGAAGTGCCAGAAACGTCGCTCAAGACTCCAAGGATCGCCATAGATTGTTGCAAGTTCGAAACTCCAGTCAAGGGATCTACCAAGTTGCAAAATACAGATCAATCGATTGGAGAGGAAGACATTTTGCCGAATTGTTGAAGCCATAAATGAATCGAGCACTTCCAAATTGCAGGACCTGTGAAGAGAGAAGATCAAGAGAAAAAGGAGAAGAATAAGACGATGGCAACATCGTCAAGTAATCGTTGAAAGAAACTCCAAAGGCTAGACATGTTCAAAGATGCCATTGAGGGAAACGGGAGTAAGAGATCTTAACCAAGAAAAGATAAAGAACTAGATGATGACTAGGAGAAGAAGAAAATCTAGCAAGAGGAAAAATCCACACCAAGAAGAAAGAGGAAAAGATATCGGAAAAGTGAGAAACCTAAGAGCAAGGATTCCGAAATTGGAATCAGAATCAGAATCGGTTGGTAGAAATCCAATTCGAATCGGATCGGATCGGTCCGATTCTGACCAATTCTCAAGAAGAGAAACCGATCCAGAATCAGAATTTTTTTAAAAAAATAAAAAAATTCCAATTCCGATTCGGACCAATTCAGTCCGATTCTGGCTGATTCAGCCTGAATCTTTTTAAAAAAAAATCTAAAAAAATCAGGATTCTGATTCCAATTCCGATCCGACCGATTCAAACCGATTCTGACCAATTCCGGCGGAATTCAAGTTAGAATCGGTATTCAAGAAGGAATTGAATCGAAATCGGCCAATCTGATTTTGGAATCTGTCGATTCAAATCCGATTCGACCGATTCCGCAATCTATGCCTAAGAGGGAGTAGAATTTGTATAAGGAAGGAGATGGCACATTGTTGCTGGAGATTGGAGAGGGGAAGAACGTTGTGGCAGTTCGGGGAGGGGAGAGAGAAACAGAGTTGTGCCCCTCTTTTTTGGAATTGGAACCAAGAGTCTAACAAATTTTTATTTCATCACTTCATAGTACATTGGTGGCTTTTATATGAGAAGCCAATTGTTACAAAAGAACTATACTAAATGAAATATTTACAAACATGTTTAAGAACTCAAATGTAAAATAACCTAAAATCTCCTAAAATCGGTCCCTATCATTCTCCCCTAACAAAAAAAAACTTGTTCTCAAGTTTTATTATTATTCTAAATATCCCACGAGTTGACTCATAAAAACAATCGATCTGGGCTTTGATACCAAATTTGGTGTGGACCCAAGTGCTAATTTTAGAATTTAATGTTGAAATGAATTTAAAATATTGTAAAAACATGTCAAGAAGACCTGCATGGACCGAGTGCTGATTTTACCAGCCAAACCAGCAACCCAATCAATCAAACTAGGAAGAATGTGTTTCATTAGATAGTTGAGGTCATCTCGCACGAAGGTGGCTTGACCGCCCAAGTTAGGAAGTCATCCCCGCCACCAAGTTCATTCACGCAAAGGCAGCCTACGTGGAATCATGGTAGTCATCAAGGAGCACCCAAGGGCAGGTGAGGATTCCATCTCCATTCTCATCTTCCCTCTTTGAGTTGCACTACGCAAACCAAATTCCAAAACCCAAAGAAAGTTAAACATCTCGTTAGCATTCTTCTTCGAACATTGTTACATTCGGCGATTTCAATTACTGAACCCCACAAAAAGAAGTCATCGAAAGAAAGAGAATGAAAAGCACATGAGAAGAAGAGAGAAACGCCAGAGAAAGGAGTAAGAAAAGGAACTAGAAGAAAGAATAGTTGATCGAGAAATAATAAAACCATTAAAAAGAAAAAGAAGTGCTGAAAACGTCGCTCAAGACTCCGCGATTGCCAGAGAGCGTCAAGCATTCAAAACTCCTATTAAGGGATCTACTGAGTTGAAAATTGCAGATCGAACGATTGAAGAGGAAGACATTTTGCCAAACTATTGAAGTCGTAGATGAATAGAATGCTACCGAATTGAAGGACCTATGAAGGGAGAAGAGAAGAGGGAGAAGAATATGACGATGGCGATGGCGATGGCGATGCCGTCAAGTAGTTGTTGAAAGAAACTCTGAAAGCTGGACAAGTTAGAATACACTGTTGAGGGAGACAAGATAAAGAGATCTTGATCGAGGGAGGATGAAGAACTAGAGAAAGATCGGAAGAAGAAGAAAATCTAGCAGGAGGAAGGATCAACACCAAGAAGAAAGAGAGGGGAAGATAGCTTGGAAGGTGAGAAACCTGAGAGAGACTAGAATCTGAAAAAGAAAGAAGAAGACTTACCAAAAAAGAAGAAGATTGGCACACTGCCGTAAGAGCTTGGAGGGCGGAAGAACGTCGTGGCCGGTCAAGGAGGGGGAGAGAGAGATGGGGCAGCGACCCTCTTTTTGGAACCAAGACTCTAACTATTTTTATTTCATCATCTACTTGAATCTGCAAGTATATTGGTGGCTTTTGTAAGAGAAGCCAATTGTTACAGAAGAACTCTACTGAAAGAAATTTGTACCAGCATGTCTTTCTAAAAATTCAAATGTAAAAGAACCGAAAATATCCTAAATTTGATCCCCATCACCAGATAGTTAAGATGGCCTAATTCATTTCGTCTTTCATCTATAATCATAACCTTATCCTTAGCCTAATGAGGAAGCATACAAGAGACTAAGAGCTCCTACAACCTAGTGCAACTAGGTTTGTCTCATGTAACATATCCTTGGAAAGTTTGATATAGTAGAAGTGTTCTCTTAAGAAAATGATATTTTTCATCAAGATGGTCAAATTAGATTGATAGAACAAATTCTTGAAATAAGATAAAATATAAAAAATAGACATACAAGAATGGGAACTTTTGGCAGTTATAAAGAAGACACTTCGTATAATGCAACACATAGTAAAAATTCTTTGAATAGTTGATGCAGACAAGAATGCAAACACGTGCTATCTCCGCAATGCACTTGAGTGGGAGAAAAATGAAATCTCAAAGATGGTGTACCAAACTTCACAAAGTGGTGAGATATTATCGACCGTTGGTGCGAGAAGATATTATATCATCTTATACATACAGTAGGCACTTTTTGTTGTCATCAAGTCAAATTAATTTTGTCTATGGAAATTTCTCTTCTAACATGTATATTAAACATGTTATATTTTCAACCCTAGATACACTTACCATTCTTCCTACATTGCACTTCTAAAGAGTGTGAAATCGATCGTCTGGAGAGTGCTCTCAGAAGATGATCGATCAATTATAGCATACTATACTATAAGATACATGACTAGGTTGAGATCACTACACTTTGGAACGTCAAGAGCACAATAAACAGTTATACACTAAGTCCTAGTATGTATGATTCATTTTGTCAATTCACATAGTTTCTTACGACAGTTATAATCTAACATGCAATAATCTCATGCAGCTAACTAGTTAATGAACCATGATCAAACAACGGGGTATGAGGACTTAGCCTATGTCGCAATAAGAGTTATGAGCCAAACCACATTGGCTTCAAGATGTGAAAGAAATTGATCTTCAGCATGATCCATACAAAATAAAGGAATAAGCTAACATCAAGAAGACTAGAACTGTCAGGATATTGCCATTATAATAGTAGATTAAAGTTGAAGAATTTACAAAGAATGAGGAATAACTAGAAGGAGAAACAAAGGTGAAACGAAGAAGCGTATAACAAAGTCAGACAGCCACTATAAACAATGAAGAAATAGATTTGGACAAGATATTAGACAAACAAATGTCTTACAAGCTCGAGTCAATGATCAAGCAGAAATTGATGAACCTAAATTCAACGTTGAAAATAAAAAATGTGATGAAGGAGAGCTTGACAACATATCTCTAGTTGAGAAATTATATATTCCTTCTTAATTAGCCAAAAGATAGAAGACATCTAGTAAAAAAATAAGTTGTTACTGATTCATTAGATATTACAGATCAAGAAACGATCCACAACGGACGAGAAGACATACCGGAATTGAACATTGAACTTCAATATCAAATGTCAGACAGTTTGACATCAAAGAGTAACAACGATGAAGCATTCAACAATAAAACAATCACTGTTGGTTTAGGGAGATATATAGATCTAAGGATATACCTTACAACAATTACACTTCACGAAAAAAGAGTAATATACACATACAATGCAAGACCAAGATCATGGTGCGCAACTACAGGGTGGAGAAGATCAAGTCACACAACGAGTCAAATGTCAGCACTACAAGTACTTTTATATAGTTGAGTCATCTTAAGATTTTTGATTTCCTGCATATCACCAAGAGAGTTATGAAATGACTCAACCTATATATTGATCCTCATCGAACATTTCTATGCACTCTACTTATGATACTTATAGTGGATCTTAGAAAGCTTATCCTAGGATAATTATAGAAGGGAGTGCCAAGTACAATGAATATGTATACACTTTTAATGTTGTATACTCTTCCAAAATGTCTTGAGAATAATATGTAAATTATTTAAAACAAAAAATATAATATTTGCATAGAAAAGAATAAAATTGTTTTCTAGTCATATTTCTATTTATTAAAAAATACAATTTTTCACATTTTTCCTTATTTTTTTATTTTTTAAATGTTATTTGGCCCGACTGGGTTGGATTGAGCCAAACCGACCCGGTCGTGACCCAAGACCCAACTTACCTTGGTGAGATACAATAAGTAAACATACTTGGTCCTATTCTTTAGTCCTATCTTAATCATTAACTTCTATCCTTAAAAGCAATTGAAACAAGGCATCAATATCCAATATGTAATACACTTTCATCCAAACTAACTTCCTCATCTTTATCCACTTGAATTTTTCCAACGTTATAATGTATATATTAAGTTTTAGTTTTGCATACTCTGAAACTTTTACAAGACATATGATTCCACTTTTTTTACGTTCATCCCTTTTACATTTTAAATTAGGAATAGAAGGCAGTGACAAACACATTTTGGTGGTTCTCTCCTATTTTTAAGGTGCATACTTGTGTAAATATAACTTAAAAGAAAAACTATAATATACTTGTTTTTTAGAGGAAAAAAAATGAGTTACAAGAAACCAAGCCTCACATCAAACCAAACTTCTTTTTAAAGAAATGTATTGGCAGGAGGTAAATGTTGTCCTTGTTTTGCAGGATCAACTAATCTAGGATCAAGGTCAGCACTTGCTGACTCAATCCAAGTGTAGCCCGATCATAGTAGAAACTTCCACTAAATGACACACCCAACTGCAAAATCGGTTGATTCCAGACCTATCTGACCTTGTGGACCACCCTCCGCATTGAAGATGTTTGGGACGTTTTTTTCTATAATTTAAGCAATCTAAGCCAATCATAGATCATTTTTTCCTTCCGGTGGCCAAACTTGACCAGAAAATCCTTGCTTCTTCTTTTGAAAGCCAAAGAAACCGAATGGGACCTTCACAACTTTGGCTGTGTCAATCTAGGGTGGAGGCCTCTTAATAGCAGAGCGGAAAGCAGCCTCTGCATGGACTTTAAAGATGGGCTCATTGGCTGGGAGAGAGAATAAGGAGGGTGTTTTCTAGGTTAGTTCCTTTTCTCAAAGATGGAGCAATCGAGGTTGTTTTCTAGGTTAGGTGACCAATAAACAAGTAGAGGTCTCCTAATGGCAAAGCAGAGGCAACACTGTGTGGGCATTGGAAAACCTCATTAATGAGGGAAAGAATGAGGAAGGTAACTATGCCTTTTCCTTAATCCCTTCTTTTCAAAGTCTGGGCCTTCTTACAGTAAATGGAGCAATCGAGGACATTTCTCGTGTCTTGCCAGGAATTTAGGGAGCAGAAGAAGGTTTCTTTACCGCAGAGCAATAGGGTGGCCTCTGAATAGGTTTTGAAGAAGCGCTTGTAGATGGAGAAGGGAACAAAAAGGGTAGCTATGCTAAGCCTACCACAGTCCCTTCATCTCACAAATCTGGACTCCTCTTACCAGATGAAGAAGTCACTGAAAGCAACCTCCATGTCTGACTAGGAGATGAGAAAGAGGGAAAAGTATCTTGGAGGTGGAGTGTAGGGTGGCATCTGCATAAACTTTAAAGAAGCAGTTGTTGATGGGGAAGAGAACTAGGACATTAGCTATGCCCACTGTAGTACCTTCTAATTGATAGATGGAGGAGCCACCAAAGGCATTCACCCATGGCATGGTTGGTCGGGCCCGGGTCGCGACCTAGACCTGACACATTCGGTTGTTGGGCCAACCAGCCCGGTCCCAACCCTGGGTCAACGACCCAGTGGATCCGGGTATGGGATCTCACAGGCCGGGTCGGGTCCAAAGACCCAGTGACCCGGTTGGGCTGGGTCGCCAATGACTAGCTTGGGGCCACTCTAACCTTCACCAAGGGGCCTTCTAACATCCCCAAACTCTCCCCCCTCCCCCCATGTAAGACCCCAAGGGGGCCCCCACCTCCCTTTAGCTAATTCTTTCATTCTCTCACTATAAAATCTCTCTCATCAATTCGTCCAAGAAAAAATTTCTTATCTCAATTTCTTAACTTTTATCTTCTCTCTATTCCAGACTATAATTGGAACCCCACTTATATGTAGACTATGAAATTTTATATATAAGTGAGACTCTGATTATAGTATGGCTTGAAGATAAGATAAAAGTTATCAAGAAAGACGTAAGGTGAATGAGACAAAACTTATCTTCAACATGTAAATTTTGCATAAAAATGAGAAAATAATTCATGTCGCACTCACTTTTTTTTTGCAAATCTTTCACATTTTCCCTATTGTTTTCATTTTTTATCTCATGGAGTTCAGTCGGACCCGGGATCCGCCTATCCTACAGGTCAAGAATTAGGAAGTGTAGTAAGGCACTACTGAGGGCCACAACAGAGGTATTGCACCAAACAGGTGGCATAATTTTTAAAACTAATAACATTTTTGCCAAACACAATCTATTATCTATTTCTCTTATTTTAAAAGTTATTCAAACCTACAACATAATCTTTGTTTCAAAATCAAGACTATCTGATATTCATATTGCAGCCAAACATCCTATTAGATTCATTAAGTCTTCTTTTAAACTTTATTTTCCAATAGCTCATTCTTGTATCTCAACTATGAATACAATTTCATGAGAAAATGTGCATAATAGAATAACCTCTTATATCTTTTATTAGCTCATCTATAATTAATGTGAAAACATGAAGACTCGTTATAGGTCATTAATGCAAATCAACTAAAATAAGAAAATCACTCATTTTCTCTCTAATTTTGCAAACTAATAATTTGTCCATCATGTGTTTTAACATTCATATGTACTAATATACACCATTTTCAAATTCTAACATCCATTATAAAACATTTCTTGGAACCCCATAAACTAGTCCTTTCCAAATCAGTAGACATCATATGCAGATTATTTTAATATCTCCATATTTCTCCATTAAACTCCAAAATATTTCTCCATTAAACTCCAAATAGAAAAAAATAACTTTGCCATAGACTGTTTAGTATAGCTGATCAGCTGAGATAGTTGTAACATTATATAACTGGTGCTCTATTACTATCTTTCGTAATTTTGTGATGACGCATGAGCTAATCCCCCCATGATTCGATCAACTATGTATGACTATTGTTCTTAAGAATAAGCCGATGATGGTACTCCATTCATTGGATAGTATCTTAAAGATTAATATTTTGTAAAATAATTGAGTCAACTATTCCACTCATGATTCATAAATCTTATAGGTACCTCTATGCTTCAATGAGAATTCTATTAGGGCCACACCTCTTTCCTATTTTCATTCCTTCAATACTTCTTTAACTTCCGAAAGTTGGATCTTTCCAATATGGTTTGCATTATTTTTTATTATTCTATTCCCACCATGTTTCCATTATAAGTTTCACTACGAAGAGTATGAAAATAACTTCTCCATCTTTCCTAGTGTCATTTCAAATATCATATTGATATATGTATCATAATGTTAAAATATGCACTCCTATAGGCCATCACATGCAGGTAAAGAACAATCGTTAAATGTAGGCGAGACTTTGAAAAATGGTACATTTGCATACATTTGACATTTTCAGGGACATACATATGAAATACAAATCAAGGATTTATGAATTTGTTATTTACAGCTTAATGGTAGTCTATTTATAGAAGACATTGTCATTTTTAAGACCAAGGAAGGCGGGGTCGGGGTTGGGACCGGGTCAGTTGGGCCTAAAACCGACCCAAGTCGGTTGGGGTCACGACCCGGGTCGGGCCGGGGTCGGAAAAAATAATAATAAAAATTTTATTTAAATATATTAATCAGGTTGGGGGTCGCGGGGCCGGGTCGGGGTCGGTCGGCCCAAAAAACTGGCCGGGTCAGCCGACCCGGCAGACCGGGTCGCCGACCCCGCACACCATGTTTAAGACCAAGGAAGGCGGGGTCGGGGGTCGGGACCGGGTCGGTCGGGCCTAAAACTGACCCAAGTCGGTTGAGGTCGCGACCCGGGTCGGGCCAGGGTCAGGGTCGCGGGGCCTGGTCGGGGTCGGTCGGCCCAAAAACCGGTCGGGTCGGCCAACCCGGCCGACCGGGTCGCCGACCCGCACACCATGTTTAAGACTTTATTTAGTTTCATCATGAAAGTAAAAGCTTTTCCTAAACAGCACAAAGAGTTCACGTGCAAATGTTTTCACACAAGAAGAAATTTATATTAAGCAGTTCCTTCAAGCTATTATATGTATAGGTTAATACTTGAGAAAAACGAAATGCTTTAACTGTGCAAAATCCAATCAAGAGAGAATGAATGGAGTTTATTCACCCTTGTTGAATAAAAAATAATCATCTATATGTTAAAACTACATACAATTGACAGCAAGTGACTTTTCTATGCTTTATCAATATGCTCATATGACTGAAACAGACTCTTCATGAAACAGAGTGATTTCTTATCACCTATAAATATTCAAACACACTTTTCGAAATGTGTAAAATGCAGGCATTTCTCTTATAGATTTGTCATACTATTTACAAAGTATAACATGCATAATGTCTTCCACTGGCAATGATTAAAAGATCCTGCAATGCTGCCAATGCAGTTTGGTGCCCTTGAATAATTAGGTGATTTCCATCTTGCCCTGTTTCTGATTACTCTCTATGTTCAACTACTATCGCACATGTTTAATTACCACAATATTATGTAGGCAAGCCCTTTTTGTCTTTGCTACAAAGTCCTTATCAAATTCCATATTGTACATTGTCTTTGTTTTAATATTTTTTGGATTTCAATATGTATATGCTAAACCTACAGCATTATGCTCAATAGCTTATAGCACACAAGAATAAGAACAACATTATACTTATACTTTTCATAATGATTATTTAGATAGAAGCAAGATGTTCAGTTTGTATCAGAAAATTGGGCAATACAATATTATTCATAGAAAAAAGTAAGACAATAAAATAAAATGAACAAAAAACAACCGACTTGATATGAAGTAACCTCCTTGCAGCCTTATATGGCTTGTCTAGGCAGTAAGGAACTCATCAACCTCAGAAGTCAGTGCCTGGGTAGTTTCAATGGAAAATGAGATGTTTGAAGATTGACCTACTGAATATTATACATCTTCCAAACATGTTCTATTTGGTATCTATGCAAACTTTAATTATGATAACTGCATAGAAAGTAGTGTGATAATCAAGTTCACACTACAAGAAGATAGCCTTGGACTGAACCATTTGTTTTCTCAATATCTAAGTGATCATGTTGAAAAATGATGGATCAAATTTTGCCTTTTGCGGACAGTAGAACTTTCCGTGTAGCATATGCACGTGGCAAGCTTTTCTATCTCAGTGATCATGTTTAAAAACAATAGACAAAATTCTTCTTTCTCTGGGCAGTTGAATGAATGTTCCATGTAACATATGCATGTGGGAACCACATCCATTAAACTGGTGGTGTTACAGAAGAACAATCATCATAAATGAGAACAGTGTGCCTAATATTTAGTCAATGTTCGGATGTGCAAATAGTATTGAACTCTCATTTTGAGACACTGAAAGTCAGTTGCAATTGCAAATGAGAAAGGGGTAGAATGTAGCATTGTGTATAGAGATTGGGAGAATCTCCACACCTTAGGTTCATGATAGACGTTCAAAAACGGGATATGCTCATTGGACTGCAACAAGTAGGATATCAAGATAAACTATTTGAGGTCTGAAGGTCTCTACACATAAAATAACTAAGCAAGTTACTTTTCACTGGTAACTCCTTGCATGTTTAATGTTTGGTTTTACAAACAGTAAATGGAGGATTAGTGCGATAAATCCTGCTTCCCACTTTCATCAAAGAAGACGTGATCTAAGCAAGGAGGTCAAATGCCAATAACATAGTTCAGATCACCAAATCTTGAGGGAGTAGGAGGGAAAGTCCCTCACCAAAGCAATCAAAAGAAGGAACCAGCTTAGATATCATCATCGTTCTGGCTCACATGCCCTGAAACTTCAGTCAAATTCATTTTTAAATCACTTTTTTAGGGTTAATCAGGCCCGAACACATGCCAATGTTTTCCTAGCTAGTAGAACTGTATAACAATAAATACAAGGACGTATACTCAATCCGAAATTGGAGGATTTCCCTGTTTAAAAAGTGTGCTTTTCCCATCCCTCTCTTAGGTGCTTAATGGCCGGCTCCCCTCGGTAACGACTTTAAACTGGAGACTTGCGATTAAGATAATCACTCGAGAAAGACAGAAATGAAGCCGACCATCCTAGAAAGCAGGACCGCAGGGTTCCCAAAATAGTGAAGGAGAAAATGCCTCTCGTCACCAATTAACAAAAAATACAAGAAAGTTCGTGTCAATAAGAGAATAAAAAACAAAATATTCATAGCCAAGCAGGCAGAATCCGAATACCAGGAAGATGCTCTCACCTCCATGGACGAGCTTAGTGGACCGAGAGGAGGTTCCAGAGGAGAAATCTTCGCGTTCCACGAGCCCCACTCTGAGCCCCCGGGAGGCCGCGTCCAGCGCGACGCCGCACCCCGTGGCCCCGCCGCCCACCACCAGCACGTCGAGCGGGTTCACGGCGCTGGAGCCCATCAGCGCCGACCGCTGCACCTCCCGCGACGGCGTGGCCGCCATCGGGTCGTCGATCTTCCTCCGCACGCTCTCCAGGGCGCTCCCTCCGGCGCCCGCGTCGCTCTCTGCAGATACCGGGGGGTGGTAAATCGCCACGGCGCCGCATCCGCCCGCGACGGCCGCAAACGCTCCGAGGACCCTCAGCCGGGAGAGCGCCATGGGGGTAGGACGCGGCCGCACAGGGGCGGGTTCTCGTGCTCTTCCTCCCGCGCTGGCCTCCGGGACGACGAACCCCTCCCGTCTACCGCTCGGCACGATCAAAGGAGCGCCGGCGCTAACATGGCCGACATTTATACTCCGGCCGGCGAGATTGCGTGCGGACCAGGCTGGAATTCGAAGCCGATCCAGAGTCCAGGACACGACAACAAAAGTACATAAATTTATGAATAAACCCCCGCCTCGAACGCGAATGTACTTTTGGTCCCGACACGTAAGCCCACCTTCCTTGACGTCATCCTCTCCAATCAGCGAAGCCTTTGGCCCACAGATGTCACGGGGAATCGCATATATGCCCTTTTTCTTACGTATACACCCTCGTGTTTGTTGTCCGCCTCAACGACGGCGCTTTTGTCGTCACCTGCCAACTATTTTATCTGCCGTATGGGGGGGTCGCTTGTTTTAATATAATCTAATGTTGAAATTTTAAAATAAAATTGGTTGTTTGATTTAAACTACGAAGGACATGAAAAACAAACTATCGGCCACATGATTTAAGATGATTCCTACAATGTTAACATCCCGTTTGGCTAGAATATTAAAAACGATAATACAATCCATTTTTGATATCGATATTTCTAGAGAATAGAGCAGCAAAATCGACGTGGATGAACACATAGTATGATTCGTACCTGGTGTGTTTCAACTTTTAAATTTTATCGGTAACCAAATATTGATTTATGCCAACATCATTAAAAAAACATAGATAGTGACAGAGAGAGGTAACAGGTTGTTAAGGGAACTACCGAGATTTCACCATCATGGCTTTTACTTACACGAAAATAAATGCGTACTCTCTGGATTTAGAATCATACGTCCATTTGCGGCTCAAAAACTTGAGAAAGAAAGTAAAACCCCATCCAGTTCAGCCAAATGTGACGAAAATATGGAATCCTTTGTCCTTCGGATTGGAAAAGGGGGTGCCTTGTGTTAGACGTCTAGGTATCCTAGAATATATATATATATAAATATATATAGAGAGAGAGAGAGAGTGTGTGTGTGTGTGTTATGGCCATCTAGATGTTACCTGTTAAAATTAGGGCGGCAAGCGGGTCAAATTTGATAGTAAAATCATTAATATCCAATCCTCAATTCAGACAATGTTTAATTTGAATAAGAGTTAAAGTGTTTCGATTCCAATAATTTTAGAGTCTTTTGATATCGATTTCATTATCATAGAACCGAATAAAATAATTAAAAATTTCAAAATACATATTTTATATTAAATTTTATTTAAAAATAAGTTAATAAATTACTTATAATTACTAAATTTTAATATAACATTTTTTAAACATTTTCCTTATTTCCTTATTACTTTATGTATCATATTATATAATTAATTTAATTTTAATTTTAATTTTTTAATTTTTTATCAAAAGTGATTAACAAAAACAAATAAACCCATCCGAATATTCAGATCCAATTCGGATGACTTACAAAATAAAAAAATTATACCCATTAATTTCTATCAGAATCAAATTAAAATATCAGATTTTATTTATACCCTAATTAAAATCAATGTTGTAACCATATCGCTTGTGACATTAATGTTCCCATCTTATAATTCCTAGTATTACAATCAATAAATATATAAAAAAAATGTCCAGATTTAGATAACTAGGCCAAACAAGTTTTCATTTGTCAAATTTAATTGGGCACTGTATCCCTGCTATAAAACTCAATCCTTGTGAGGCGCATAAAGTGTTCATCTAAAGTCTTGAGACGAGACAATCAATCATGCCATGAGTTCATCCGCATCATTAAGAAAGAATGTTCCGAGGGTGTTTGATTACATGTTAAATTTAAGTTTTTGTTATAATTTTATCTTTAGGTAACAAAATTTGTTAAAAGAGATGTTTGAGAATTATTACAATTTTTATTTTTAAAGAGATCTTTTTCTCAAACAAAATAACGCAACTCACTTTTTCATCTTGTGATTCCCCTTGTCTCTTTTGATCTTACATGATTTCCACTCTTTTTTATTATCTTATGTCCCCAACATGATAATTTTATATCTTTGACTGTCTTATATTTTTATTTTAATATAACTTTTATCATGAAAGCACATAAAAATGTATCGTGCAATGAACACACACACATGGAGAGAGAGAGAAACCGGAATCTCTGTAGAATAGAAAGGTAAAACAACAGTTTCCGACTGATATCTTACAAGATAGCCCTTGGTAGAGGTGCTTATGATTTGGTCTTTGAATTTTTTTTTCAGCTAAACCAAACCAAAGATATCTCCCGTAGCAATTTGGTCCCATTTGATCAAGTTCAGATTATATGTTATTCATATATAATATACGTATAAATAAATAAATTTATTTGATTTATTCTAAATCACATTTTATGATTTACCTTTGAAATTCTAAAAATATTCATTTTTACATAAAAGATATATAAATACTGCTAATATTTGTAACTTAAAGTAAGTGTTTGATATAATCCAAAATATTCTGTTTTGATTTGAAAGATCTTTGAGATCAATCCAAATCAGTAGCTACTTCAAATTAAACCAAATCGAACTAAATTTTTGATGTAATTTGATGTTTAAGGTTGAACTCAACGGTTAACACCCCTACCCCTTGGGGGCTGCTTGTAAGGACTTTATCATGGGTGCAAACAAGTTGAGCTAAGGCCAATTAGTGAGCCAAGACCAAGTAGTATAGTGCCCAAGCTTGTTTATTTATTTTACTCAGAGTTCGAACTTAAGTTTACATTTTTTTTCAATTATACTAAACCATGAACCTTTGTTTAAACTTGAATTGTTACTTAATTGAACGGAAGTTGAGTTCAAACTCGAATAACAATTCGAATCAACTTCAGTTCACATTCAAGTTAATTTCGATACGGACTCGTTTATAAAAGTCAAAATTAATGAGAAACTCAAACTTTGGTCCATTCATAAAACTGTTTAAACTCAAATAAAAATTTATTTTAACTTATTTCATATATTTAAGTGTTAATATATAATTATTAGTATTTTTATTTTATTTTTTAAACAAATAACTACTCGAATATTTAATTGAGTTGCTCACAAATTTATCAAGTCTAACAAGAATCTGTTCATTTTTTTTGGGGGGGGGGGGTTCAAACTTAGACCAATAGAGTCACGTTTTTATATAGACCCAAACTTAGATCTACCCCTGGGCTTTTCCATCATTGGAATCTTCAACCAGTCCAAATAAGAATGAAACCTCGATATCGTTAGTTTAGGACAGAGGAGATAATAGGCGGAGAGAAGAGGAAAACAGGAAGGCGAGTTGACGGATTTATCAAAAAAATTCAACGATATGATCTGGCTATCCAACAACAACACAGAAAGCGGGGGATACGGAGCATCGTCACATTGAACTAAAATAAACAGCGAAGGAAACATACCTTGAACTAGACAGCGGCTCACAGCCGCTCAATCTGTATCGTCACATGACTGATGTTGTACTCCCTCTTGATGTAGCCTACCACCTGATCCAGTATGCGCTCCGCGTCCGCTTCGGGCGCGATGGTAACATGGCAAGCCAGGAGGACCTTGCCGACGGTGATAGCCCAGATGTGCAGCTCGTGCACGGCGACGACGCCGTCCATCTCGCAGAGCCCCTTCTCGAGCTTGGTCGCGTCGATCTCCCTGGGCGTGCTCTCCATCAGGACCTCGAGGATGCCGCGCAGCATCCTGACGGTCGTCGCCAGCACGATGACGGAGAAGACGAGCGTGCATATCAGGTCGATGATCTTCCACTCGGGCTTGTACCAGATGATGGCGCCCCCGACCATCACGCCCATGCTCTGGATGGAGTCCCCCAAGACGTGCAGGTAGGCGCCCTGGATGTTGATGTTCCTTTTCTTCTTCTTCTTCTTCTTCTTCTTCCTCGTCGTCTCCTCCTCCGCGTCTGGAACAGGATGCGCGGGTACCCGACCTTCCGGTTGCTTCAACAGGGGCTCGCGCTCGTCTCCGTGCTTGGGGTCTCCCGTGTGATGGTGATCCGCATGGTTCGTGATGGTTACCTGGTACGTGTGACCATGCTCCTCGCCATGGTCGTGGTCGTGGCCATGGCCATCACTGCTTTCACCATGACCATGACTGTGTCCCCCGTGGCCGTGGCCACCATGATGATTCTCGTGACCCAGCAAGACGGCCATTATGATGTTCACCACCAGCCCAAATGTAGACACCGCGAACATGAGGAAGCCTCGGACCTCGCCGGTGTTGCTGATGATCCTGGCGATCGCTTCGTAAACCAGAATGCCGGTCAGAAGCCAAATAAGCTGAATCGAGACAAGTGCCCCGAGTATCTCAATCCGGAAGAAACCGTAAGACTGCCGTGGGGTGGCCTCCCAGCCTGCGGCCCAGAGGGAGAAGAGGGATATGGCGAAGGCTGCAACATCCGAGAGGAGGTGAGCAGCGTCGGTCAGGATTGCCAGGCTGTTGGCCTTGATGCCACCGACGACTTCGACGCCCATGAAGAGAATGCAGAGGCCGACGGCGACGAGAAGCTTCCGCATGGATGCCGATCGTTCTTCGGCATCCTTGGAGCTTGCTCCGGCATCGGAAAAACCGCAAGGAGCTCCGCCGCAGATGTTCCTCCGGCCTAGTTTTGACTTCCCTTCAGACACATCGTCAACCTCGATGATTTGGGCTTGTAGAAGATGTTCCGCGGGATTATTTTTCACATCCATCTGAGAGAGAGAGAGAGAGAATGTAATTCATAAGCATGTTTGTCGAGCAACGGTTTCGAAATGCTTTGCTATTCATGCATATATGAAACCTCGGCTAAAAGTCCTAGAAGCCAGAAATATATTACTTAACTATATGCAGGAAAGCAGCCAGTCCCAGAGGATTGAGTGCACGGTCAAAAATAGCCAAGCAAAATGTCAGCTAATAAAATGAATATGCAGAATAATGGAGTTTAAAAGCATGAAGCCCATTAGTCAAACAGATAGACAAGAAAAAGAAAAGGAAGATTCCACCGATAGTGACCTTCAAGATTAAAGAATATGGAGCAAGGGACATGGATCCTAGCATGGAATGCGGGATCACGACCCAGATCCAACCGGTCAGTTGTTATGCTAACCGACCCGGTCCCGACCCGGTGTATATTTTAAATTTTTTATTTTTTATTTTTTATTGCGACCCAACCTTGACCTGACCAGGTCTGAGCCCCAACCCCACCTACCTTGAATCCTAGATCTCATTCTACAATTATATCAAGGAATATATTTATATAATCTAAAGACTTTTTACCACATAAACAAACTTGGACAACAATGAAACAGAGAATTTTCTTATAGGGTGTTTGGTTGAACAATAAATATTTGTACACTTCCATGACAAAAAGTTATATTAAAATAAGTGTGAACTAATGAATGACATAAAATTATCATATATGGGAAGATACGATAACAAAAAAGAGTGGATACCACATATGACTAAACAAGGTGGGGACCACTTAATAAAAAAAGAGGTGATACTCTTTTTTTTTTGTTCAAGAACTCTCTAAAAACATCAAATTGTAATGGTTACCAAACACCTCTTTTGACAAATTTTGTTGCAGAAACATAAAATTGTAACAAAAACTTCCCCATTAGCTTTCAGCAATATGTTTGCCCTGATTGCACCCAAAGGTTATCTAAATAAGACAACCTACGTAATCGAGGATAAAGATGATAAAGTAACCAGGAGAGTGCCATGTCACTGTCAAAACTCAAAAGACAGCCTATGACTTGAAAGGGACCTATTCTTATAAATGATATTAATGCCCCACTAAAATTATTATATCAATATATTAATTTATACACAAAAGTAAATAATATTTAGGAGGCTACTGAATTTTGTTAGTTGAACTTTACAATTTATACAGCCAACCAAATTAGTAGCAAACATTTAACACATGGTGAAGAGAAATAGAGATATAAGTGGAATTCAATATTCCGAAATTTTGATTCAATTTCGATAAAAATTAATAGTTTCGAAACTTATTAAGGTATCCTATGAGCTATCAGAATTAGAATTGGTTGATTTTTGTTTTTTCAATTTGGATAAAATTTAAGTATACATCACTAAAATTATTAAATTAAAAATCAATAAATTACAAACACATGATATATATACAATGATAAAAAGATAAAAATAAAGTTTTCATACCAAATTTTAGTAATTATATATAATCTATTAACTTATTTCCAAACAAAAAATAATATACAATATGCTTGAAATTGGAACATAGTGACTCCAAATTAATCGGAATTAAAATCGAGACCAGAATACCCTACCTCTTAGAGGAATAAAAAACAGATACAGGTGACTCCACTACCAAATCCCACCTGTTTGCAGCCCTCCAACAGAATTACTCAGTAAGTAGATCTGTGGAGGGATTCACTGAACCAGTTAACTTGACATGGATCCGAAATACAAATCAGGCTTGGCGACTTGATTAATCCTCCCAAAATGTTTCAAGCTCCTAGGTTAGGGTATACCTGATTCAAGTGAAACCCGAAATTACACTATCTGGGAAACCCAAAACAAAACGAATGGGTCAAAGGTCCACTGTATTGATGTTACACTCTTCAGCGGGTTCTTCTGCTTCTTAGTCGGTGCTTCAGTTTCTCCTGGAGGTTCCTCGCTGTAAGAAATTGTTGACAGCATGGCCATAGAGGTGCTTCCTGGTGAAATCATTGGCACTGTGGATTGATGCATTGCAGTCCAGGCAAAAGATATCTTGCTAATTGTTACGTAATAGGTAAGTTATGTAATATTGGGTTAATCCTCAAGTGAGGATAAGAATCCAGTTGGTTGAACCAGATAACTATTGAGGCTATCCAAGTCGATCTAGACTCTGGATAAGAACTAGGAGAGTCCTAGCCAGAGTGGATTTCCTAATTGTTCTCCCTATAAATAGTCTAAGCCGGTGGCGCATTCGAGATGTCGGGTGTCAAGGGAGCCACCAGGAGAGAAGTAGTCTACGGTGTTACTAGAGTTCAGTTTCTCCAATCTCGTCTTGTGGGTATCTTTCTCCTTGGGTGATCCATCGCCTGGTTTCCACAACAACTAATTATTGCTAGAAGTCCAAACATCCCTCAATACAACAAATCGTCGTAGCATCAGAGGAATAGGGAAGACCTTACCAGAATAGAAGACAAGGGCAGAAAGATGATTCAGGTAGGAGGTGCATTCAACAACAAAAATGAATTACTGATAGATGTCACAGCAAGGAAATTGTTGGGGAGAAGCAAGATCTATGAAGAAGAGGTGATGTTTACTCACCAACTTATTAGCCCGGTGGATGTGGGTATCACATGGGGTGCAGAGAGCAGCCTCATTGGCGCAGCAATAGATGAATGGCAACGATATCTGCAAACTCCTAGTTCTGGAACACGTCAAAATCAATGGCAAGTATCTGGTTGCTCCGATTCTAGTCAGTGGAGTGATTGAAATTGAAGAGGCTCATGTGCTGGGCTCAGACTCGCAGTTACTCTGTTTTGTGCTGGATGTCAGGGAAGAAGAGCCAGCAAGGAGAGAGAGGCTGAGCTCTCCACGAAGACCTTCACCAACATCCACCAAAATGATGCTCCTTTGGTCGCTGCTGGCATTCTTTTTCTTTCTCCAGGATGCGCCCTGCCCACCGCCGCGGAGACAGCATCATGGCGACAACAGCATGAAGTCTAGGGCATGTTACGGGTTGACCCTGATCCAAATGTACATCCGTATCCAACATTGTAATTATTCCAGATTTGGATCCAGACTTAATACTATTGGGTTTGGATTCAGATCTATACCAACCGGACCCAAAGTCAACCCATTTACAAGTCTACTAGTAAGCAGCCTAGAATCTTTGTTTTGTGTCATCAACCTGGAAGAGGGCAAGGGATGAGGACTCAGGACTCAGGAGAAGCAGATGGCCAGAGGGCTGAGGGTTATACACACTAAGATTTAAATCCTCTATTCACCCTACAATTCTGATCCCCGCGTATGGGCACAACTACTTTGATGGGCTGCGCTGGTTTTACTTTTTTTAGAAGGCAACAAGGTCACATTACATTGATTCAAAGAAAGAGTACAAATAAAAGAAAAGAAAAGAAACAGGTGCAAACAAAGCAGAAAAGAGGGGAGGGGGCACCCATACAGACTACCAAGATGGTAGAGAAGACGGTGCTCCCCAAGACAACAGAGAAACTAAAGACAAAGGTACCCAGGCAAGGAATCTCTCCCACACAAAGGAATCACTGAGAACCCTTCCAGCATGCAGAAAAAAAACAGCCTTTAACAAAAGCTCCTTGTGTGAATGATAGAAGTCAGATTCTCAAGAATCAAGATGATTGTCAAAATTCTGCCGATTGTGAGTTGTCCAAAGGGATCAAAGCATTGAAGGCAAAACAAGATACCACATCAGAGATGCGATTGGCCAAGGATTACATCTCTTCCAATGTTGGAGCATAGTCAAAAGACTCAAAACATCAGCCAGTTCAGCCCAATCATTTCCCTAATTGCAGAACAATATAAGCCATAGATAAGAAATAACACCACAGCAGAAATAGGTGATCAATGTCTTCCGAGAAAGAGTCACAGAAAACACAGAAAGTTGTTTCCATGGGAAAGATCCTCTGCAAGTAGGATCATGGTTCTCGCGAAATGTCTCGGTGGCCCAGCAAGATCCAGAACGGCCGAAATAGGCTTGTCGGAAGTTTGGGGCTGGCATCGGCCAAGAGATGGCGGAGCCGCCACAGCGGCTCTTCCCCACCCTATTGGGCAGGAAATATGCCTGTACTGGGTCCTCTTACCGGGTCCAGAGGACCCAGTATGAGCAGGATCTGGTCACTCCAATATCCAGTTTATCTGATATCAGGTCAAGACTCAGGATCCGGTCACTTTCCGCTTGTACCAGGTCCTCTGGACCAGGTACAAGCATCTTCCCTGCCCGATAGGACGGGGAAGAGCCGCAGCTGTGTGCTACAGCAGTGGTTTAGCCTCGGCGCCGGAATAAAGTGCCGATTTGACCCAAAATGGGTCCAATCGGAACATAAACTCCATAGAAACCTATATATGGGATTATTTTTTAACTTTTTTCTCAAATTTTCATATTTATATTGATATGCAGTATACCCTACATAAATAAAATCTGAAATCCAATCTCCTGAGATTTTCTCAAGAATTTCACGAGATCTCTTATCTTTCACCTTTCTAAGACAAAGCCGAGATGTGAGATGGCAATCCTTGAGTAGGATTTAGTGGGCAATCTTCCTTTACAAATTTTCTATAGGAATATCCTGATTTTAATTGGAGCTTCAGAAGACCAAACCACTTTCCACCACGGAACCACAATGTCCCCCATAGACAACCGCAAGCACACAGACCTTACGTAGAAAGAAAGGTCCTTAGTCAAGTTCCAAAGGACCTTACAGAAAACAACAATGCTCTGGTTTTACTTGAGTCATAATACTTCTGACCAATACAATGATGGGCCTTAAACCACACAAACCTGAAATTTTACCAGGTCAGATGTGTTGAGTCAGCCCAAATAATGAACACCCCCGTCAACATGTGTCTTCCATCAGAGGAGCATCACCATCTTTAGTTCATACAAAACTCCACCTACAGAGTTCTTTAGATTATGAGTATACAACATTTTTGTTCGTATCTCTTTCTTCCTGCAAATAATCCCACACATTAACGTAATGGAAAACTCAACAATGAATACTGGTATCTGTTTAAAGCATGCTTTGTAAGATCAATTAATCTGGATTGGGATTGGCAAATGCCAACCTGATCTGGGCAGGGAGCTTGATCCAAAAACTGATTTCTGCCGAGATTTGGCTTAGCTCGATTGGATTGGCCTGAGTTATATCCATCTAGTAATGGCGTTGACAACTAGTTTTATATGTTAAAGTCTGTTCAGATCTTTTGATTAGCGCACAAGTTGCTGGCGCCTCCACTTGCCTCAACTTCTAGGCAATCTATCAATCTATGTTTTTGCATAATTCCTATGTAATTAATTCAGCTAAGGGTTTTTTTTAGAAATTATTGGAGTAGATGTTTTCTTGTAATCCCAATGTCTTAAACCAAGGTTTTCCAACTTGGGATATTGCCCGAATCAGAACCACCAGGGTTGGAAATATTTGAATCCACAATGCAGGATATAAGTAAAATGGGTGCTTCTGTACTATGGGACTTAATGAATGAAGTGGAAAAGAGAATAAGACAGAAAGAAGGGACTACAATCCTGGAGAAAGATAATGGGAACATGTTACCATTAGATTGTCCAAGTGACAATGGGTCTATTACCCATGTTAAGAAGAAGTAATTTACCTGAGAATGTCATGACTTGGATTCAACTAATATCTGCCAATGTTCATTTCTACTCTCTATTTTCAGCACTATCTATCTAGTCTTTGAATTCCCTGAGCCTACTACAACATATGAGAAAAAAAACTGTACTCCAGAACAATATTATCCTGTACAAGCTCAAGACATCAGCCCATGATAGAGAAATTTTCCATTTTTTCTAGTCTACACAGGTAAATAAAGCATTAAAAGATTAACCGTAGAGAGCCAAGAACACTGATGTAATCACAAATCGGTATAAAATATAAAATTTTAGAAAGGCACCACAAAACATTCTGTCTGGTGCAACTCTCTCTACTTGCCTCTCTTTCTTTTCCTCAGCCTTACTTTTTTAGGATTTACAAACTCATTTGAACACCAGTTGCAACACTGACTAGGTCACCTAGGTCAGGTAAAGCTGAATCTAGCCCAACTGATTGGATCAGCCAAGTCAAATATCCAAAATGAACTTAAAGCAGATTTGATCAGAAAGGGAAAAAAACCAAGAAAATAATGTAGTAACAAAAGAGAAACAATAAGATTAAAAAAATTAATACAATAAAACAAAAGCAAAACATAGGTAATATACTAATGTCAGTAGTACAAGTTAAGAGCCACAATAGTCGCCCTAGAACAAAAAATAATCACTCTGATCAATTATCGGAAGTTACCAGGAAATAGGCTTAGAATAAAATCTGAATCAATACATTTCCATTTCATAATATGTTATCAAAGCGAGTGAGGAGGTTGCCCCTTGAAGAACCAAGGGCCACCATTATCATTCCTTGACATGGAAAGTATGATTAGTTAATTATATTAATAGTTTGTTTCTCGTACATGATTCTTTAAACTAAAAATTCAATCAGATGAATAATGTTTAGGTGCATTACATACTAAGATATCTTATTTGTGGATAAAACATACTAGATTTATCTGTAAAACTATACATATTTACACACTGAGCTAATCAAAGATGGTTAGGGTGAGACAAAGGGTCCGTCATCTCAATGTCCTTGACTGTAATAATATAAAATTTATCAAATACAGAGTTTTCATATTGGTGACACAATCAGGTATAGTTGTTTCTACTACCTGATGGGATCGCAGTTCAACATTTTAAATTGATCACTTCCTTACAGCCATGTGCCAAGATGTATACTAGATTGCTTAACTCGGTAACCATACAAACAGAAATCAAACTATAAGGATTAATCTTTGAACAAGACATATCCTAGAAGGTGTGTAAAAAGGTTATTCTTCATTATAGTCTTATAGTGGAAATATCCCAAAAGAAGGACCCGAATAAGCTTCTAGTGAAAACAAAATTAACAAGTGGGAATCCAATTAATTTCGTTTGAGGGAAGAACAAAATCAGTTAGAACTTCATCCGTCCTTAATCGCAACCCAATCCCTGAAAATAGAGTGTGGACAAACTCCCTTCCACCCCAGGTCCCCAACCCATAGCCCCTCCTTCATGTAGTTCCCAATTTCCAGAGTTCAACCACGAGACAGAATTAAAACTGATCATACGAAGTCCCGTTACAGTAGTTTAGATATCAAAATATACGATTCTTCAGTTACTTGAAGTTCCAAGAAACTTCAGGAAGCTCAGTTGAGAACTTCGATTCACACTTGATGACTTGAAGCAGAACAAGAGGTAGAGAACAAGAGACTAAAAAGTTTTGCAGCTTAAGCTCTATTTATCCTTCTCCAATGGTCCCAATAAAGCATACCTCTTGAGCGCCATCACCTCGACAGTAGGCTCATCATCAGAGATGACGTACATCAGACATCACGGTCTACCCCCCTGACCACGGAACACAATCGTGCCCTCCGAAGGCGGTGCCTAGAAGGGCATCGTCCCCTTTTACCCGCCGCCTTACCCAACGCGGACGAGCCCACCACCCTCCTGCTCCGTCATCCGCGGAAAAGTGTCTCAACAGGAACATAGCATCTATAATCGCGGCCAATGTCTGATGCTCCACCGATACGATAACGCAGTCGGTAAGCCAAATCTGGCGCCAGCCTCACCGGCACCCGCCGTCCTCTCCTTCACCTACAACGTCGGCGCAGCTGTGTAGCTACCAAGGATTGCTTCTCGTCCACAGTGGTTCCTCCTGTCACCAACATTAGCGCCACCCCACCAGTCAAATTCCCCTCTCTCAACTTCCCTGGTCACCAACATCAGATGGACAAGCAATCGCTTACAAGCGACCTCGGTTTCCGGAAGCTGCTGTCCAAGTCCAACCGCGAAGGAAAACAAAGCTAGAAGGAGAGGAAGAGAGGACGCCCACCTGAGAGAAAGAAGCCCAGAGCAATATCCGGTAGAGACCGGGAGGAGGAAGGCGACGGATGCGAGACGGCACCGAGGCGAGAAAAGCACAGAAGGGAACAGGACGAAGGGGCCACGGGGCCAACGGGTGAAGACGCTCTACTGTCCCCGGGGTGCAAACGAACCAATACACTCGACAACAAGTAGTTCGAACCTCGATAAAAATTCGACTCGACTCGTTCATTAGGTTAAACGAACAAACTTGAACACAAAATAAAACTCGACTCATTAAATGAGTTGAACTTGAACAGACTCCTGCTCGGCTTGATAAGCTCGCGAGTAGCTCGATTAAATATTATATTATACATTTATTTTTAAAAATTAAATTATGAATATTAATAATTATAAATTATCGCTTAAATATATTAAATAATTTAAATTTTAAGTTTAAACTTAGATTGAATTTCATAAATGAGCTAAATATATAATTTCATAGATAATTTTCCATTGATTTTGAGTTTTATAAACGAGTTTCTATATAGTTTAAATTTAAATGTGAATTGAATTTTAGTCTAACTACTACTCAAGTTCGAACTCGACTCGGCTCGATTAATAAACGAACCAAACTTGAACAAGGATTCCACTTACTCGCTAAAACTTGAGCTCGAACTCGAACTCGTGTAAAATAAACGAGTCGAGCTTGAACACCATACTACTAGGCTCAGCTCGCTAGTTTGCACCTCTACCTGTCCCGGCCGCCCAGTCCCCGGGACTGAGGCCGTGCGTTTTCCATCAGACAGACACAGAGAGAGAGAGAGAGATTTTTCAAAGCTTACTAACCGCACATTCCTTTTCAAAATAAAAATAGTTATTTAATTAATAACTGAATTATGTATACCAGTAAAATATAATTTAGTAAAATACCTTCACATAAAAAGTTACGTTAAAAGCCGATCGAATTATATGAAACACCTAGCTTGTATCATTTTCTAAATTTAGTCGATAAAAAGGTGAAATGAGATTTTCATTATTGATGAGCGAAAAATATTAAAACTGGTTCTCTCGATCTCTAAAGATTTATATTTTGTTAATAATATATATTATTAAAATTACAGTATATTTCTACTCTATTTTGGTTTAGTTTTCTAACTGGCAATTTGATTTCGTTTCACATATTGTTATTTGACTTAGTTGAACCAAACGGAATCAAGGATAACGAATAACATTAAACTTTAGAGAGTTTGAAAAATACTATACACTCACTGGGAAATTGTTTGAAAATTCAAATAACTTGAGAGATCGGAAGATTCTGACCCCCCCCCCTCCACCCCCACCCAAAAAAAAGAAGCCTTTTGCAAGTTCAAACGAACTGAAGGAAGATATCCAAGACACGCGTTATCTTTAGTTCTCGATATTTTAAGAGGATAAAAAATATATGACCCAAATAAATTACAAATTAAAACCAAAACCAAACCCCAAGCATACGTTGGTAACATATGTCGTGCATGAAAAAATAAATGTTATATTAGAATGAGAAACAATACATTTTTATTATTCAACACATTATTATTATCCATCTTTTTTTGTTACTAAGTCTTGTAATGTATTACTAATCTCCTGCAGGTTTAGCGACACCCTACAATGTATATGTTACTAATATCTCGTGATATCATTATCCAAGAAAAAAAAAGAGAAAAACTCTTCAAAGTTACACACTGTTTTAAGTGAGGAAAGAGGCATAACTCCATCACAGGACCTCGTAAGGAATTTGAATCTAGAGAGAACAATCTCGTCTCCAATAAGAAAAAATCACACCCTTCGAGTCACTTAAATGACAATTTAATAATAATTCAATAAATTGTTACTGAAAATGATTGAACTGTTACCGTCAATAACAAGTTAGTAAAATATCAATACAATTCAATCATTTATATTTTGAAACAAGAAGGGTCAGTTGAATCGTTCTTGACGTTTTAATAACTTGTTACTGACAATAATAATTCAACCATATTCAATAACGGTTCATTGAACTGTTATTGAATCGCCGCTTAAATGACCTGAAGATTGTGATCGTTTATAATTGAGAACTAAGGCTATTCTCTCCACTAAGATGATTGGCTCTCCCTCATAAGTAAGAGTGTTCATGAATTAATTTAATTTGAATTTTAAATTTGTGTTCTCGAATCAAACCAAACTAAATTATCTCACAATCTAAATCAAACCAAATTTGATTTTATTTAGTTTGATCTAATTCAAACTATATTTTATCAAAATACAATAGATATGTCAATATATAATTTTATTTTGTTTATTTTAAATCATATTCTATTAAAATCTTATGTATACGTTTATACATTATATTAATTTTGTTTAAAAAATTTTGAAACAAATTTATTTTTATAAAAAATACATACATATTATATTATACATAACTTAAAATAAATTATTTAAATTAACTTAGATTATTCAATTTAACTATTTGATTTGGTTTGAAGAATTTTAATAACTAAATCAAATTGATCGGTAGTTCAAATCAAATGAAACTGAACTAAATTGTTGATTTAGTTTCATTTTTTGAGTTGAACCAAATAATCAACAACCCTACTTACAAGTGATCCAACCTTGTTACGTAAGGGACAGCTGCCAAGTTGAGAGAGAGAGAGACTAGGGTCCGAAAGGGACGAGTTCAGCTGCCCACCTGAGGGGAGTCTCTGGGGGATGAGGTGACAGTAATTTGACGTCTGTCTGTCTTGTCTTGGTCACCTCACCCCCCTTATAAGAGAGTTGAGGGGCTCCCACGTGAACAGCTGAGAGGAGTCAGACTCAAAGGGACGAACCACCAATTAGGCTAGATAGATGAACATACATGGAATGGTTAGGCATATTCCTAAAAGATGGGCTCGCTTCCTAAGATCCAATGACTGTGGACACCGAAGCAACAGTGGAAGCTAATCAGGGTCTCCATTAACCTAGAGTTATACCATGTTTAACTTTTGCCCAATTAATAGCAGAATCTGCTGCAAGGCAATCGATCCCGAGAGCGAAATCAACCGGATGCCACCGACGTGGATCCTGGAGCAAGCGAATCGCGCCGCAGCAGATCAAATGCACTGCAGATGAGATCAGATCAGAACAGGCGCGTTCCGAAAGGGCTTAAGAATTCGGCGACATACAGATCCGACCTCCGAGAGAAAAGTCCGGATCATGCCCTTGGAAGGAGCATTGATCCCCCAAAGACGAACCAGAAGTAGAAGGTCGCGTGGGCGTCAATCTGAAGTTAGAGCCCCATCAGATACCATTCACATAGCCAGGACCTAGACAGATCTGCCACGATACACGGAATTAATGAAGCTCCATTGCCGTCCAGAGCTACACTACATTGGCCCGCAACACAAGAGGATCTGCAACGGCGCGATCCAGCTGCCGGCATTGTTCCCCTTCCGTAGCGGTCCGCGAGATCTCCACCAGAAACCGGAACAAAGAAGAAGAAGAAGAAGAAGAAGAGGAGACGAAGATATCCTTACCTGATGCTTCGTCATCCCCGCCGCCCGCGATGCTCCGGAAGCCCCACCGTCCGCCTTCTCCTCTCCCTCCAATGCCGGTTGTTTTGTGAGCACCTGCTCGGCGGCGTCCTTCTTGCCCTCAGACTCTGGTGTTAGGAGGCTTCCTTTTCCATCTCGACCAACAAGGAGAGCCCAGCTGGATCGTATCTTCCGCTAAGCTCATTAGCAGGTTAAGCTGCGGGTCGGAACCTACCAGCACAACGCGGCTGAAACCTCCATGAACAGGAGGCAACACGCGGCGGAGCCACCGGCGGCGAGCGATTGCAAGACGATCCTAGCGGCTCCACCTCCACGACGCTCCGGAGTCGCCGCCGCAGGGCGACTGGCAGATCGCCACCCGTCGTCAAGAGGGAAGGCAGCGCCTGTCCCGCTCTGCTCTAGGGTGAGCGCGAGGACAGGCTTTTAAGCTCATCTTGTATTTTGATTTTAAATTAAAAATAAAAATAAACCATTTTCTTATCAAAAGAACGAGTATCATACACGACCAAATAAGGTAAGGATCACAAGATAAAAAAGCATCTTTTTTCTAGAAAAGAAATAGCTTTAAAAACATAAATTTATAATAATTGTCAAATAATTATTTTAACAAGTTTGTTAAAAAAATATAAAATTATGACAAAAATACAATTTATGATGCAAACAAACACCTCCTCCGGTGTTTAGGTGCATGACAAATTATGTTTTATGAAATAATTTGTTAAAAAGGGTGTTCGGCTATTGTTAAGAGAATTTCTTCTTGAAAAAAAAGGTAACATCTACCTTTTTTTAGTTACACGCGACTTTCACTTTTTTTGTCAACACATCTCATCGAACGTGACATTTCATGTCTTTAGTTATTTTTATATTTTATTTTAATAGATAATTTTATCATAAAAATATATAGAAATTTATTATGCAGCTAAACACCCTAAAAGCTTCAACCACAAAAACTTGATAAAGCCATTTTATTTTTTCCTCTCCTGACTGTTCAAAAAAAATCTACTATTTTTTTTTTTGCAATTAAGAGGTGCAGACACTACTACTGCGTGAACATATTCATGTAGTTCTATATTTTGGAAGCCAAATTTTTATCTGTCATTTTTTAGCACTTTCTAGTATTGACCAAATTTATAGGTAAGACAACCAATATGTATAGGTAAGACAATATTCTTTTTGTTTCTATTAAACTTTAAATGTTCATAGAGACATAAAAGCGCATTCAGAAATCATGAATTTTCTTGATTATAATAATTTTTACTTAAACCCATTGATGCATATGTTTCTATTTTTATTTCTTTGAAAAATCATTTACAATTTTTTTGAACATATACTGACCAAAGTTTATCTATTTTATTTTATAATATCCTTTTACGTTTTTAAATTCGTAAGATAATAGGATAAAATTAATACAAGGGTTTGTTTTGATGTCAACTCTTTTTGCGGTGTTAAATACTCTTAATACACCCGACTTATGCTTAATCCACATGCAACTAAATGTAATGGTGTGTTTGGTTGCAAAATAATCTTTCAAGCATTTTAAAAATAAAATTACGTATTAAAATAAAATTTAAAGTAAATAAAAACATAAAATTATTATATTTGGCGAAACAAAAAACTACATATCATACGACAACTACAGAAGTGGAAAACCCAAAAGAGGGGGGGGGGTCTGATCCCACCCGTTTAGGACAAGCTCCTCTTTAGAATTAAGATCGTTTTGACAATTTTTTTAGAATGATATAATTTTGCAGAGAAATCTTGATTACGTGCAACCAAGTACCATATATATATAGGCTAGTCGAGCGTAGCTCGATTGACATCATCCCTGCTCCTAGGGGAGCAGGGTGTGGGTTCGTCTCCTGGTGGCTACAGTCGGGCACCCTCTGTTATGGGGGGTGGTGATCTATGGGAATCGAGTGTGGGTTCGATCCCTCGTCACCCGCGACGCTGCGGGATTTCTAGATCACTGAGTCGGTATCAAAAAAATAACATATATATATATTCCAAGAAGATCATGTCTCTCGAGAAAAATATCAGCATCTGATTTACTACAAGACCGTCTACACAGGACGCAACGGTAGAAGAAGCACGTGGTTGCATTCATTACAAGAAGTCGTGATTCACGAGGTTGAGGCCAATTAAAAAAATATAATCTGTACTCGTAAGTTCACTTATTTTATTTTATTTGTTAATTAATTTTTGTTTTGCCGTTACGTCATGAGATCTTGCTGTTTTTAAACACGGAAGATGGTAGCGTGATACTTGCTGGGTCACTTAGCTCAGAAGAAGAAGAAAAACTTGCTGGATCACCTGAGTCACGTGGTTCGACAAATACTTGCCTTTCTTTTCAAAAAAAAAAGAAAAGAAAGACAAATACTTGTCTTGATTTGTTTATTATAGTAGAAGAATAAGTTTGACTAAGAAAAAAAACCGGAATCATTAATACGTACGTCTAGCATGGGCAAACTTTTCAAGTCGATCAAATTCATAAGCTAAATCAAGTACTCAGATCGATTTTTGATTAAATATTTATTTAAAAATAAATCATAAATATTTTAAATTGTATAATATCATTAAATATATTAAATACTTAAAATCGAATTCCATTAGAGTATACAGAGTCTCGCGAATAAGTTCAAACTAGAGTTTTGTAAACGAGTTTATATCAAAGTTGAGTCCACTTTTTTTTTTTTCTTAACGGATCCACCGCGAGGTGGAACTCGAGCTTGGAATGAACTAAAGTCGAAGTTCTCGTTCAAGTTCGAGCTCGAACTCGAGTGAATGAGGTAAATGAACAGTTCGAGGAGTTAGAGTTTGAAACATGACATAAACTTTTAACAAGGGTAAGTTTGAACATGCTATTGGGCTAGATCGGAGAACATGTGAGAAGGGTGGTGGAGGGGGGAGATCTCGGTAAGCACACCTTATTTACTTATTTAAGTAGGGTTTCTATCTTGTTTGACCAGGGTTTCTATCTTGTGTGCCACGCAATAGAAATCAACATTTTATCTCATTCAAGACTGAACTCAACTTTGTTTCATATATTGTCTCAAGTGTTACAATAGAAAACTGAGTAGGAAGCTTATGGCCACATATAGACACTTCTAAACTTTGACACCGTCAATACTATTAATTTAAAGTATATGAAAGTAAGTTTATATATAATGGGTAGCTAGTTGGGCAACAAGTGCTCGGTGTTTATATATCTTCTGCTTTATTTCCACTCATTTAAATTTTACGACCCATCTTATCAATAAGAACGTGCTAAAAGTAAGTGTGTGTGTGTATATATATATATATATATATATATATATATTTATAGTGTCCCATAAACTCCTCGACCTTAATTAACCTCTTCTATCCGGAAACCATGGATTTAATGCTCTGTTTGGTTAAAGTTTCATTTTTGGTACTATATCAATATTGATATTAATATTTTCAAATGTTAGAGTATCAATATCAAAATTAATACAAGTTGACACTTGTATTACATAATATGTTTTGTTTGTACTGCAAATTTTAAAATTGATACAATTAATCAAACACCTCTTAAAGGTTATTATCAATATCAATTTTAAAATTGATAGTGACAGAGGTATCTAATAGTGTTACCAAACAGGACCTAAGATTATAAGATGACATTACGAACGAACTTATGTATTTTTACTAATGTTTAGATATCAATGGAGTGTTTGGTTGCTTTGTTACAAAAATATGTTTTTATAGCAAAACTTTTTTAAACGGGGTAGTCGACCATCATCCGTCATCACAAAAATATATTTTTTTAAAAAAAGAATGTTTTCATTGACAAAAAAAAAGATGTTAAACCATAATTAGTGGGAGAGAGAGAGAGAGAAAGAGAAATTAATTAAAATAGTTACGGAAACACTACAAGAAAAAAAAATACCAACAACGACTTTCAGTCTGCATTTTTTTAAAGCTCAGGTTGTAGACCAAGTTGAACTAAAGAACATGGCTTGGATAGCATATTCCATTTTTCTACTAGAATATATAACACCTAATTTCACATGCATATAAAGCTCAGGTGTTGTACACCTTGAATAACATATTCTATTAGACTGTGATTTTTCTCCTAGAATATATGACACCACATTTCACATGAAGCACTGCACTGGGTCTATAAATAGGGATGTTGAAATAATATGTGATCACAATATGCATGTTTACTTATTCATGTCAATGTTTAACCAACATTATTGAAGAGAGAGAGAGAGAGAGAGTAAACTTAGTCAGATGAAAGAAGAGTTTTAGTTTGTATAAGAATGAAAACCACTACTAAATTATTAATGCAGTATCAATTTTAGTACTCGGATTAATTAGAAATAACAATGATACAAGTGGTTAATATTGTAACCAAACAGGCTCTGACGGGCCGGGGTTGCATGCATGACAGTTTTTAATATATTTTTATGATTAAATTGTATATTAAAATAAAATATAAAATTAGGGAAGAGAGAATTATCGTGTTTGGTAAGATATGACAACAAAAGAATGGAGGCTATGTATAAAGATGGGGCCACAATGAAACAAGAAGAAAGTCTAGTATTTTTTATTTGAAAAGAAATTTTTTGTATAATAATATTTTTATAATGATTGTCACTAATAGATTTTGTTACACATACGTATATTTTGTGACGAAAACTTAGTTCATCGTGAAACCAAAAAAAGAAAAATCACGTAAGGCTATCTTTGGAGCGCATATCACTACCAACTAAGTTTCAAGTCCTAGTCCACATTAATTATGTGTGTATATATATGTAAATAAATATGGACATGTATACACACACATTGATGAACCCCACAAGCAAGTATGTATATATTGCTCAATAATGCCACATATACATACATGTCTTGGACTCAATTACCGAAAACACGTATGGTTTCGAGCGTGTGAATGATTGAAAGCTTGTATGGAGGGATATTCTTGTGAGGATTCCCAGCGGTCATGTCACAAGGAGCCTATCAAAACCACGATAAAGAAAGAACAAAACAAACCAAATTAATATATATATATATGTATGTATGTATGTATGTATGTATGTATGTATGTATGTATGTATCATGTATGCATTCGTTTGATCGTCCCCTCGATTCCTGTGGATTTGACTATCTCGCGTCACTGCTCTACAATAATGTCCTATTGCTATACTCCACATACATATATATATGTGGAGGAATACACGAGTATTGCTTGATAATGCTTCCAGCTTCTTATGTCCACCCGTATCTTGGTGTCAAGCGTGAATGATTATGTCCTATTAATTGCGCTACTCCACAAAAATATACGTAGGGATAGTTTCAACGTGTGTTCTAACTCGAGTAAGACTTTGAGCATATGTTAGAATTTGCTTATGGCCCGTTTGGTTAGAATTTTAAATTTGATACTATATCAATATTGATATTGATAATTTTAGAAGTTGGAGTATCAATATCAAAATTGATACAAGTTGACACTTGTATTGCATAATGTGCTTTGTTTTCACTACCAATTTCAAAATTGATATTACTAACCAAACACTTCTTAGTGATTACTAGAAATATTAATTTTAAAATTGATAGTGATAGAGGTGTCAAATAGTGTTACCAAACAGGGCCTTAGTGTTGAGAGTTGTTTATATTTACTTGATCGAGCTTTTTCTACTCTCGAAAGGAGATCGAGTTTGGTCTAAACTCGTGCTCAAGCTCCTTTGTGCTAAACACATTTTGCGAGGCTAGCTTGGGAGTCGCACTTGATCTGTTGATTCAAGTTTGTTTGATTATGAAATTAAAATCAAAAATTCGTTCAGAAGATCAAGCTCAGTCTCTAAGCCCGGACTAAATTGGATTTCGATTCAGTTAATATGTTTTTATTAACATTATATAATTTTGGTGCATTTTTAGTCCAAAGATAATCAAATGACACTACGGGAAATAACATCATTGGCGACAGTTGATCGCCGTCGCCAAAAATACAAAAGCCGTCGCCAGAAACTAATAGCGACGGCTCTTAAGCCGTCGCAACGCTGTCGCAAATAAACCCGTCGCCAATTTTAATGGCGACGGCTAATGAGAAGCCGTCGCTGTTAGCATTATTGGTGACGATCGAAGCCATCACAATTAAGTTATTAGAGACGGCTATAACCATCCCTCATAAGGTTTTTAGCGACGGCTCTAACCCGTCGCAAATAAAGTTAAATCCGTAATAGTTATTAGTGACGGCTTCTCGCCGTCGCCAACACTTAATTTTTTGCACCTCCGGGGCGCAGTTTTCTGGTTTTGCGACGGCGTACAAGCCGTCGCTCTAAATCGTTTTTGCGACGGCTAACTAGAGCCGTCGCTAAAACCCATTTTTCAACCCCAGCAACGCCCGTGGGGGTGCATTTTCTGGTTTTGCGACAGCTTAGAGCCGTCGCCATTACATGCATAGCCGTCGCTTAAACTGACTTTAGCGATGGCTTTAAGGAGTCGTCGCTATTAAAGTACAGTTTTTTTTAAAAAATTTATTTTTCGCACACTATTGTATTCACGCAGTAACACATACATACGTGTATATACAATCTTATAGCCATTGACATTCATTCATACACAAGAAACACTGACATTCTTTAATAAGAAAATTTCATATTTATAAAATGTATTATGTATACAACAAGTGTCTCAAATACAAAACCAGAAGAAGTAAAATAGAGAGTAAACTCTCTCTCACTCATCCTCCCCAAATGAACGCTCTTCATCGTCCGCTTCCTCATCGTCATCGTCGTCGTCCTCCTCCTCCTCGTCTCCCCGTGCGCCTCTACGGCCTTGGGGTGGCCTCGAACTAGACGGATCTGTAGGTGGGAGCCTACTGTTTAATTGGGCTAACATTTCTTGTGTTAGCCATGTCATCGAGTCTTGAAACTGTTGACGTTGGGCGTCCAGTTGTTGTTGGAGCGAGTCGATCATCGAGTTTTGTTTCTCGATTTGTGTAGCTTGAGCATCGACTTTGTCCACCAACTCCTGGTAGCCCGGACCCGCAGAGGTACTCGCACCTCCACCTTGCATACACCATACCAGGTGTTGCGGAGTGCATCCTCTCCCCCCGCATCGGATCCGTCCCGGCTTTGTCTCTGCCGAACACTGGTGATGAATGCATCCTCGGGGAGAGAATGGATGCTCGGAACCCGAGCATGCGATTCCTCTGGCCGGGGGCATTCATCAACCTGAGCATCTCATCCTACATAATGTAAATATAAAGGCAGTTGTTATATGAAATAAAAATTGTCTAATGGTGATACAAATAAAATATATTGCGTACCATAACTTGACGACTTTCCTCGTTGCGCCATATGAGGGGATCCATCCTCCGCCTCTTTCGTCCGGGTCATCTCGAAGACCTGCGGGGACGGGTAGGACGGCGCCCTTCTTTGTTTGTACGTACAAGAAAACATTATGAACACATTAGTACTATTATCGAGATATACAATAGTGAATAATAAAAAAATTATAAACTTACAAAAATCTATCTACTTGGTGATGAATGTTGGTTCTACCTCGCCTATAAGGCATGCTCAAATTAGCCCTGTTTGTTTTATTCATTTGGCTAAGTGCCTACAAACAAGTTCTTAACACATTAGTTTTGTAATAAATCAAGTTAAAAAATTGAGTTATCAAATGTGGATTACTTTTAAATTAAATAGATTATTTATCTTATTGTCGTCCCTCTGCCATATCTCACACATGATGCCACTGGTCCGGATCGCATTGTGGAGGCACAATGACAAGTGCCTCCTCTAGTGAGCGTCCTGTAAAATACTGTACGCCAAAATTGTATTAGTTATAGTACATAATCATTTACTAAAAAAATAAATATGAAATTTTTACCTTCTTAGTTATAGTACATAATCTAATTAACTTAAATTTATAATAATATATATTTAAAATTGATGTAATATTTATATTTAAATGTAACATAATATGTAATAAAGTGGGTCAAACTTTGTCAAATTGGGTCAACTAGTTTACCGGTTCGGTTCGGTTTGGGGAGATGCCGAACCGAACTAAATCGATAAGAAGTTATCGGTTCGGTTCGGTTCAAAAAACCAAATAGATAACCCATCAAACCGAATCAAACTATATACATATTATTTTATTTAATAATAATGTAATGTTTTAATCAATTCGATCTAAGCAGTTCGGTCCGGTTTGATTCGATTTGTGAGCCTTCTGAATCTATGGAATCGAAAGAGGGGTTCAGACTGAACCGAAGAAGCCGGATCGTTTAGCTATACGAGTGTTCTTTTTGATTCATGCTGATGTATAGTTGCTACTTTCTACTTAGTTCTAATCGTTGTTTTTCGTGCTTTCGTTCTTAACTTCTTTTCAGGCAAGCGAGTTTCTCCAAGGCTCTTCTTCCCCGGCCGGTCGAGGAAGGAGAAGATAGAACCCACCACAATCTCCCCATTCAACGAGGTAACCGGTCACCCTTCCCCTTACCAGTTCATCTCTTTTCTTTTAATCATCGGAGCCTCTTTGGCTCCTGGCAGCCACACAATCTCTTCCTCTTTTCGGTTCACAGGTTAAGTTAGTGTTGATAACGCCACCCACTGTCTGGTCTTCTTTCCCTTCTATTCTCCTCACGACCCGGGCCGGTCCTTCGATGCCCAAGTGACATCAAGGGTTGAGTAGTCCGGGGACCAAGGTGAGTGTGGAGAAGAGGTGGGTAATAGGCCGGTTTGTTGGAATCATCCACAACCGTGTCTATGGTGTGATTAACATAAACCGACCCTGTCAGAACCGTAAGGAAGAAGAAATATACACACACCATGACAGCGCGCGCGCACCGCGGGAGGACGGCATACCCTCCACGGCGTCCACAGTAGGGACGTAATATAAGATTATGATTGTTACATTGGAATCAAGTTATGATGGCACATGCCTTGGAGGTATCCAATTTATATCAAGATCAAATTAGTCAGATCGGTCATTTTCTGGGCCATCCCTACATTCCTTCAAGCCATCCAATCTTGAAAATGAAAATGAAAGTGGCTTTGTTCTGAATAGATCGAATTGGATCACCACCTCGTCACCATCAATCTGATGTTCAATCTAAGATGCTAAATGCCTATGCTTTAAAAAATTAGGTGGTCATAATGATTTTTTATTGTGTTAGATGAAGAGATTCAGAAAGAGTCGAAGCACATCTCAAGCTGTTACACCATTTCAGCCAGGGGATCATAGGGTTTCTCTAGTCGATCCATTAGTTGATCAAGTGTATCTCATTCTTAAATCGGATAGGAATTGGATCTACTAGATCGAGGCCAAATTTTGCTAACTAAACCTTAAACATATTCTTAATGACAAAAATAAGGGAATCAGCTTGCAAGGGAATCGTCCCCCTTTACAAGCACTTCAAAATGACTGATCCAATCCTTATTCAGATTGGATATCTCTAAGGTATGTGACATCATAATTTGATATCAATCTTGTAGTGCAACCATCATATTCTTTTATGATGCACCTTTCTTCTCTTTTTCTATTAACTACACATGAACTATTATCTCCATATTCTCCATTGCTATTGCATATGGCGGTGGCGAAGATGGTCCATGTGCAAGTGATAGAGGACAATCTAGTAGGGACATCATAAAAGATTATGATCGTTACGTTAGAAGAGGGATATCAAATTATGATGGCACATGCCTTGGAGATATCCAATCCAAATCGAGATCGGATTGGCTGGATTAGTCATTTTTCTTGGTCATTCCCATGTTTCTCACTAGTTCTAGGCCACTGTGGTCTTGAATTGAAAATTAAAGTGACTTTTTCCAGATCAGATCAAATTGGATTATCAGCTCCTCACCCCAAATATGATGTTTAGTTTAAGAAACTTAATGCCAAGGCTTTAAAAAAAACTAAGTGATCATAATGATTTTTTATCGTGTGATAGATTAAAAGATTTAATAAGAGTCGACACACATCTCAGTGCCACTACACCATATCAGCCAAGTCGATTTTAGGGTCACTTTGGTGGATCCATTGGTCAATTAAGTGGATCTCATTCTTAGAGAGCTCTAACTCAACTTACTCCTACTAAACTTTATATGTCTCAACCAAGTGGTTCTCAACTTACTTCAGTGACACATGCATCTCTAGGTAGTCGCCTTTCTATTGCCTCATGTATACATTTTACTAAATATTTTAGAATCATCTTATACATATCACTTCTAATATATTATTTTTATGGTTAATTATTTACATCCGGTAGATGTGTGAGTGGTCAAACCAGAGCATTTAATGTGAGAACACTAGGGCTCGGAGAGACCTTGAATATCAAATTGGTAAGGACTCAGCTATAGGGCCACATTGTCGATATTTACCACTTACCTAAGAGTTTGTAAGAGAGCATATTGTAATTTATAACTACAAAATTACATCACTATTTCACAAGAGAAGAAAGACTTTGTATTCCGAGATCTTGAGGTGAACATACTATTCTATTTATAGTTTTAATTTTTACACGATGGTTAATAATATATTATTAACGATTATAAATATGTTTATCGTGTAACATTTTACATTTGATTGGTTTGTATCTACAAATGCAGATATCTTAAAATATATGGGTAAGATACAAAAAAAAGTAAAGAATATGTTAAAAAAGTAATATCATATTCAATTTTTTATCTACTGTTGTCTATTCATACTAATAAAATTTGTGTATCAAATATTTTACAAGATGATCACTAGAGGAGATCTGTGAGGATTTGTCTCCATATAATATGATGTTGACAAGCGGCATCATATATGTGATATATGAGCCAAAGATGACAATAATGTAAAAAATAAATTTTATTTAAGATTTTTTTCATTTAAGAATGATAATTTGATTCAATTATCAAACTCTTATAAATTCCTTTGTGGGCACTTAGTGAAAAAAATAAAGATAATAGAATGTATTTATCGAATCTTATAAAAGAGAAAAGGCAAATATTCATTGACGACAAACTTATTTGTGAATGCTAAATGACGACTTTTGAGCCATCGCAAAAATATATAGGCAATGCCTTTTTCTTTTGGCGGGTGCCACTGACTATTTTTCTTGTAGTATATGATGATCACAATATGTGTCTTTATTGTTTACTTTTTTTCATGTCAGTGTTTAACCATAATTGATTAATATATATATATATATATATATGATAGGAAATAAACTAGTGAGATGATAGAAGTGTTTTAGTTGGTATAAGAATGAAAGTCACTACTAAATTACTAATACAATATCAATTTTAGTACACGACTAATCAGACCTATCTGAACCTAAACAAATAAGGTTGAGTACCAAAAATAATATTGGCACAAGTGGCTAATATTGTACCCGAACAGACTCTAATGGGGGTTGCATGACAATTTTTTTTTACATTAAAATAAAATCTAAATTTACAAAAGACATAAAATTATCATGTTTGACCAGATAGAAATATAGAATAGCAAAAAGAGTGGGGACCACATATGGGGGCCACAACGAGGGAAAAAAACAAAATCAAGCTTTTTGTATAAGAAGAAATTCATTGTATAAATATATATTTTTAATGATTGCCAAGTTTTTTTAATAATTTTTTTCATACATATTTTGTAACGAAAAACTAACTTATCATGCAGCAGCAACAACAACAACAACAACAACAACTTTTTTACACAAGACTGTCTTTGGAGTGTCACCAACTAATTGTCAAGTTTGGTCCACATTATATGGGTATAAATAAATATTCATATATACGTAAAATGATGAACACATGCAAGCATTGCTCGATAATGCCACTTTATATATATATTGATGAATACATGCAAGTATTGCTTGATAATGCCTCCTTGTTGTATGCAGCCATATCTTGGTTTTGGCCGTGAATGATTGAAAACTTCTCCGGACGGATATTCTTGAAGCACACCCATGCGAGGATTATATTGCCGGCTGTCATGTCACAAAAGGAGAATCCAAATGAGGACGAGGAACAACGAAACAAAACAAGGAAGAAAAATTCGGAGGTCAATCTTGTGTCGGTCAGCCTCAAAATTGACCTGGGTCGGTTGGAGTCGCGATCCGGGTCGGGTCGGAGTCAGAAAAAAAATAATAAAAAATTTATTTTAAAATAATAACCGGGTCGGAGGGTCAGAGCCGGGTCGGGGTCGGTCGGCTCAAAAAACGACCGGGTCAGACGACCCAGCCGACCGGGTCGCCGACCCGGTATTCCATGAAACAAACAAAGCTCGTCCTCTCGATTCCCGTGGATTTGACCCCTCTCCCGTCACTGTTCTACAATGGCCTGTTGTTACTCGCACAAAAATATATCTCTAGCTTCAGCATGTGTTCCAACTTCGGTAAAATTTCAATATTTCCATCGAGTCTAATGATATATTTGGCGGTATGACAAATTAAGTTTCTGTTATAAATTTATCATTTTAAAAAAATATTTAAAAATATTTGATGCTCATTACTAATTTATCGTTTCAAAGAAATCTTCTTCTTTAATAAAAAGTTTGACTTTATTTTTTTTTCTTTCATTGTGGCCCCCATCCGTGGTTCCCACTCCTTTTGTTTTACTTGGTTTGAACCTTTGATCCCACACACTTTGTATAGTTGTGTCTCACATGTTTTATATTTAGCTATAACATTGATGAGGATTTACACTCCTCGTATACCATCTTATTCTATTTCTCACATGTTTTAACATTTATAATTTGTATTTTTACAACTTGCATGATACCAATAAAATTATTGATTTTTGCCAAAATCAAATTAAAATATTGAAATCTCTAAAACAGTTTTCACTCCCTACCCCCAATTGGGGTACGTAGCTCTTGCGACGATCAAATCAGATGAATGTGTGACAAACATGACCTATGTTACCTACTTCATCGAGTGGGTAAGAAGTTTACAAAGTACATATATTTATTTATTAAAGCAAGAAATGCATTTAAATATATATGGTGTCCATTGACTATATTATGATTGATTACTAAAGGACAGATATGATCAGCTGATGACGACTCATTAATATAACACAAGTATCTTGGTGAGGTCACAAGTTAAATAGAGTGTTTGATTGCATGACAAATTTGTTAAAGAATAAATCTATATTTTATAATAAATTTAGTTAAAAAATACTTGATAATCATTAACTTTCTTGAAAAGAAGAAAAGGACAACATGTTTTTGGTTGTGATTCCTCACCCTTTTTATATAGGTATACATGGCCTGCCCACTCTTTTTTGTCATAAACATGAAAATTGTGTACCTTTCATTTTCCTAATCTTTTTATTTTGATAAAAAAATTTATTACAATGGTGCAAACCAAACACCGCTGGACGAACGTCAATCACCGCACGAGCTGCATGATACGTCACATGGTGTTTTTTTGTCTTCTGTTGAGTAGTTGTTGTCGCTAGAAAAGATAAATATCATACCGAACGAATAATGAAATAAGAAATTTTTTTCCACCCAATCAATTTTTCGGTGGAAAAAATTATCGTAATTTTTAACCGGAAGATATCACGTGACGTAACAAAAGAAGAGATACAAATGTATTTTAATGACGACGTGAAATAACAGACGACGAGATATTTGACGTTGTTTATGGCTTCTTACCCAACGATAGTAGGCCCCTTTTTTGCAATGTGTCTCTAATGATTTTGGGATCAAGTATCCGGTGGTTTACTACCGAGACTCCGAAAATTTACTATCGAGACTTCGATGACTCGTTAGCGAGGCGACGAAGATTCACTACCGAAGCTCTCCGATGCTAATGAGACTTTGATAATTTATTACTGAACCTCTGATGACTGATTACGGAGTCTCTACGTACGTACGTACTGGTTATCTCAGGATTGCGGTGGTTTCTTCTATTTGGGAGCTAGGATCATGATTTGAGATACCTGTCCTTGATTTAAGAGATGTACACATTTTCTTTTTTGAACTAGTGACAAATGTACGAAACAAAACAAAGTGGGAGGCCCGTAAGCGATAAAAACGCTTCGTAGGGAAAGGTCCATGCTCTGGCATCTTCTCTTTCTTGGCAGTGCGGAGGCCGTTTACGTACTAATTTAATGGGGGTCGCCAACCCACTAATTTCTAGACGTAATCCAAGGATCATCTAAATAAAAAAAATTAGGAAAGTTTAGATTAAATTTAGATTATGTATCAAATCAACACTAGATTTGAATTTATTTTTTAAATAAATAAAAATTTAGATTTAAATTTTTTTCTCTTTGGATGTTCTGTTTTGAGTAAGTTATAGGGTGTTTGGCTGTTATTATTTTTGAATCTAGATCATCTTATTTTTAAAATAAAGATCAAATTATATCTTATTATTGTTTTTAAAACTACAAAATTATTTACTAAAGAAGTTTGGCAAAAGTGATAAAAATTAAAAAATTGTGGAGTGATGTTTGGTAACAATTTTAAATTTAAAACTTATTCCAACATATTTATAAAATGAATAAAAATTGTTGCATGTCAACACAAAAGTTGCCAAATAAAATGTCAAATTGTCTAAAATCATTAATTAACATTATTTATCAAGGCATTAGTGGATGACAGTCAGAAATATTGAAAGGTAAAATTACATAAAAGTAATATATCGATAATCAAATAAGAGAAATAATTTTCAAAACGCTAATTCCATAAACAGGTAAACATATTTTTACATTCTTCGCAATGGATATTATTTTTTCCTAAGCTTTGTCTCTACACATAGATCCTTGATTATATAAAGGTGGTTCAACATAGCCAAGGCATAGCAAAAGATTTATTAACACAACAGTCCTGATGGTCCTATTGTCAATGGGTCCAATAGCTTGGAAATAAAGTCCACCTAATGACCAACGGTGCTTCGAAGTGGCAAAAACATGCGCTGAAGAGAGAGAGAGAGAGAGAGAGAGCGCTTAATGGATGAGTAGAGTGAGTAGACGCCGAGGTCCGATGAAGGGGCGTCTAACTCAAATGTAAAATAGATATCATATTTATTTTTAAAATTTAAAGAGAAAAAGTATAAAACTATTTAACTTTTAATGTTGAAAACGTCCAATTCTATTTATATATAGTAACAAGGTCAAGAACGAGTTCAGTTCTCTGCACCGTGGCACGTTCTCTTTTGACGAAGGCCGAAATCCCTTCTCTCTCTCTCTCTCTCTCTCTCTCTCTCTCTCTCTCTCTCTCTCTCTACTTATTCTTCTTATTTTCGGTGGATGCCAATATGCCAAAACCCCTATTCTTCGCCCATCTTTGATAGAGATATTTCACACTTCAACGCGGAATATATAACCAGTATAAAAACAACTGGGGTTCTAAAATTTAAAAGGGAAAACTGCTGCAAGCAGGTATCCAGTCCCAAGTTAACATTCAACTCCATCCAGCTGTCCTACGCAGAATTACACTACAAGATGGACACGTAATCAAAGGCATTGAATGACGATAAAGAGAATTAAATTGATTCAGATTCTTTTTTTCAGGTAAGCTTGAGCAAAACAGTGATCGATTAGTTCCCAGTCTGTATGAATGACGTAAACTATACAAGAAAGAAGACACCTGGAAGTTACAAGGTTTCTTTCTTTCTTTCTTTTTTTGTCGACGTCGAGCATTCCCAAGCAGTCGGCACCTGGTGTTGACGCACGCTTATTGGGTTCGGGATCAACCCAAGAGTTAACGGTCGGGTTAACATGGTCACTGTTGTTTTGCCTTCCAGCAGTCTGTCATTGCCTTGAGAACGTATGTGTCGTCGTGCAACTCAAAGGGGGTGCTGCAGCCAAGCGTTTAGGAGGAGACGAATCAGATGAGTCATACCAAACGAACAACTTTGTCGAACGTTTCATTGTTCATAAAATGAACATCGAAGATGAGCATACTACTTCAGCCCCCCACGTTCCAAAGAAGTTATTATCAAACGAGGGCGATAAATGATCATGGCAATTTTAGGATTAAATAAATTTAAATAAGAATAGGATGGGTAATTTGGTTTTAACTTTATTCTAACTTATCTGGATAGCTGCTGTAGAAACCTGACATCATCGCAATTTCAATCACTGCGAACATCAAAAGAATTGTATTAATTACAACCATTATATTCTCTTAATTTTATATTTTACAACCGTTGATGGTTAAGAAATTTCTTAATCAACAACTGTTATAAAAATTACTTGGCAGCTTTTATTAACCATTATTTCTATTTTTTGTTAGAAAATTGGCAGAACGAGTGGGAGTAGTGCTAGGGAAGCAGATTCCCGGGTGCAATGTATTCAAGGAGAAAAGACGGGCCTTCAAACCTCTCTAGCGCGCCTTTACAAGCGGTGCCTTGAAAACTATGGCAACCACAGTCCACTCAGCGGATGCTGTCCCAAAGTCCCAACCAACCTAGCCGTCACCTTTCCCTTCCATGTTGTCTTCCACCGCAATAAGGCTGCGACCACACCACTCTTTGCCGCAGCTTACTTGCATTTTAAGTTATGTAATGTCCCGAACCAGCCCAATCCGCCGCCATCACATGCCTTGGCACTCACGCTGCATGGAGCTCTTCCTCCAATACTTCCACCAGCACCCCACTAATCCTCAAACTGAGGGTAAAGAAGAATTTTGAAATCTGTAATTGACGGCATTGAACTTTTGACAGCTTACATAGACTGAAATCTTCCTTTTACATTTTTACAAAGAGCAGAATACGAGAGCAAAACTAGAGTATCATGTAACTAGACAAGTTTCTATTAGAACAAGGGGTTGTTTGGTTACACGACAAATTCTTATTAGTTACATGCATTGATTGCATAATCGGCTGGATCAGATCAAGATCTGCCAATTCTGGGATTGGGTCGGTCTTGATCTAATTTTTGTGTGGAGGACCAATCCAACCCGATCACCCACCAGAATCTACCAAAATCAGACAAATCAGAAGATTCTGACAATTCGTCGTGGTATCGAGTCCTCTGCCACCGTCATGGCACTCTTCCCCGCCCTATCAGGCAAGGAAGGAGGCCTTATCGGGTCCATCGGCTGATATAACTGGATCCCCATACCAGGTCCCGATGGATAGGGTTTTAACACCCCCCCCCCACATAAGCCAGGGAAGACTACCGCTGCGACCAATATGGCCCCAAAGGGCCTAAGCAGATTTGTTTTTCATTTTTTTGGGTTTATTTAAGAACCAATCCATACTGATTCTGGATCAGTTTTCCTCTTGAGAAAAACACCGGAATCAGCCAATCCGATCCAGCGATCATTGGCTTCATGATAAAAGTTGTATTAAAATAAAGTCTAAGCTAGCCAATGACATAAAAATGAAGTTTTTGGGAGATTTGATAAAAAAAGAGTGGGAACCATTATGACCAAAAGAGGGGGAGGATCACAAGATAAAAAAGGGTCTCAATTTAGAAGGAAATCTCATTAAAAACATAAATTTCTAATGATTGCCAAACACCTCGTTTAACAAGTTTTGTTACACATTTTTGTCACAAAAACTCATTTTATCATTCAACCAAACAACCCATAAAATTGAGCTAAAAGATTATGATAAAAGTTGCCAATCATGCTATAGAAGGACCTGAGGTGACCGCCTAGGTTCTGAAGTTAGACAAGGCAGCTCTCCCTCCCTCAGCTCCTTGAGGCAGTAGCCTCGACCCTTTAGAAAAGGTCAAAATTAAGGAATGTTACTAATTCCTTCTATACCTAATTCCGAATGATCACAAACTGTGATTACTGAAATCTCAGTGCATTATACTCTCGTGAAATATCTAGAGGAATTTCATCTTGCTCTTTCAAATTCCGTTTCAAACATTTAAATTGGTGGACTATCAATCAACCAGCCGTGAATAAAAACAATATATAGCCCAGTCCCAATTCTTCACATAAAACTGAGGTCCAACAATGCAGGATAAGAACAATGGGATTGACAACAGTGTGCACCAGTCAAACCTAGTCAGAATTGACTAGATTGGCCAGATCAAAGGGTGCCAATCATGCTTCGAATATCAGCCAATTCAGCCAACCATGATAACCAACAAAGGGACATTCAGTTGGATTACCACCTAAGCAGTGCCAGGGCTGACATACATGAGTCACCCATCTGATAAGCATAACCCAGAAAGGATAGCGGTGACCCAACATGGTAATAGTAAAAGGATAAAGGCTACATGGTGCTTGAGTATCAAATAAATGACCCAAGCTCTGATTGAGACCTAGAAAGTACCGCAAACAACAGTAGATGCAACAGCCTGGCCGTCAACAACAAAGAACGGTACTGGGCCAATTGTCCAAATGGGACTGCACCTAATAATGGTCAGATTGGATGAACTAAGAAAGTGCCTTCGACAGCTGGACATCCTGGTTGCAAGCAACCAATGAACTCAACAGCCCAACTCTGCAATTGGAAACTCAAGTTTGCAGCCTTAACAACCAACTATTAGTCATAAAGCCAAGCCAATTGCAACACACTCGTAATCTGAAAGCATCAAAGTAGCCCAATCATCCAATAATGGACCATGAATTGCCTAAATAAGCATAAGTAGGATTGGTAGACAATGTGACGACAAAGAAATAAAAGCCAACCTTCTGATGTTAATTACTAAATCAACAGCTATCTAGCTTGGACTTGGAAATTGCAGGACAATGGCTTGATCATCTCTCTATAACCAACAAGGCAAATCTAATGGTCTCAAGAGTGACCAAAAGACCCAACCAACAACCTGACTTGAGCACAAATTAAAGACGAGAAGATCATCAATCAGAGGCTCCAAGAAGACACCAAAACTTGCGTCCATGAATTAAATGTCCACCCAGCCTAAGGAAGATTTCTAGCCCACAAATCCAAGCCTGATGCCCTGACCTGGAAGTCATAGATGCACCAAACGAAATAATAAACAAAGATAAACGAAAAGAAACCAATGACAGTATGCCCAAGCACTTCTTCTAAACAAAAAATGTGTGCAGAAAAACGTGTATTTGTGTCTTTTATCAGATTTTACAAAAAGGAAAAAGTCATGAAGGCTTTGACGCATCTACATTAGTATAGACAAATAAAAGGCTCCTAGCCTTGGACAACTGAAAATTCATCTCAATTTTGGTTAATTAGCATGTAACCAATAATGCAAACATAGATTAAGAGACTGACTAAACAGAGACAGTCAAATGCAAGTCTAAGATTAAGGGGTCAACCATGCAAATATTTTCTCTCTACTATTCAGTGGATAGTGTTGCTAAGAGAGGTGTCCTAGAAAAAGAATACCTCATATAGAAGAAAATAGTAGGGTACAGAACTACAAGAAAATTCCAATTAATCCAAATAACCTCGTCCTAGGTTAACATAATTAGTTTTCAACCCTTGTTACCAATTGGTCACATTATATTAGTGGCTCCAATGTGATTTAAAAATGTTAAGTGAAATCTAATAATTTCAGATTGAGATTACTATTACCACAAGGCATAGCTTTCAGGTGTCGCCTTCACCAAAAGAACAAAAGAATTCTTCCAATTCAAGGAAAATAGGTAACTAAAGAAATGTCAAAAAGGTGCTTAGTTGCATTGGGTTGTAAGCTACTTATGCGTTGATCAGCCTTTTATGCATGTACCTTACCTTTAAATGGATATTAGTTTACAAGAACATAACAAAATTACCTTTTATAGTACACTACCTAAGCACCCACCAAAGTGGACCTCCCACTCAGCAGCAACTGTGTGGACTGAGTTAGCGAGACTGAGGGAGCTCAAAGTCAACTACATCTAAGAGATTATCTCGGGAAGTGGAACAAACACCTTGTCTATAGCACTTGTCATCATTTTCACCTAAAAACCACTCTGGCTGGATTCATACTTTACCAAGTTGCTAAGTCATCATCCTTCTCCCTGTCAGTTTTTGTCAATTGAGTCTGTATTTAACTTCTGGCTAATAGAATAGCCGGTCCATACGTGTCATGTTTGACTTTAATCTTTATATATTAGAAACATATGTAATCAACTTTCTTATGTTCTTGCTAATCTTCTCTTCTAACTAATTTAGCATAATGTGTGGCAAATTCCCTTGGCATGTTATACATAGATATGGTTGATCAACATTGCAAAAAATAGTTATTCCTTGCATCAACTACCACTAATAGTTTGAAAAGAAATACATCCAATAACTAACATAAGTATCATTAGGTAGGCCTGTAAACGGTCAGGATATTATCCGGATATTATTCGGATTCAAATCCGATTAATTGAATGATATCCTATTAACATGATCAGTTGGATATTTATTTCGGATACGGATAATATCTGAACATTAAACAGAGTGTATTCAGGAATGGGTAAACTGCTTCGTTTAAGAATTGCTCCGAAATGAACCATTGGATCTTACATCCAACAATTCAAATAAACCCTACTCATCTATACCTACCACAGCCTGTGTCATCCTCCCCATTTTTGCGGATCTCAACTTGCCTGGGGCTCCTCTGGGCTCCTTGATCCTCAGTCGCCAGAGACGCTGCTTCTCCTCCTCGGTGATGAGCTAAGCCTAGCCCTCGGGTCCTCGCAGTCACAGGTGGAAAAATAAGAGCAGTGACGCCACCCGGACGAAACCAGTGGCGCAGGGGGGAAAGAGCCCCTCTCCCCATTTGCTGAAGGGAAGCTCAGCAGAGCAGAGTGCGAGGGGACCCTTTCTCTGCCTCGCTTCATCTTTCAGGTGCATTTTGCCATACAATGTGACGATCCGATAATTTCATTGAGATCTTCTCAAGTGCACTCTTTATCTACCAGATCGCGCTTCCACCACCAGATTCCATTTCATGGATCAGCCTAAGCTGGCCAAACGGGACCTCAGAACTTTTTGAAAGAGTAGAAGAAAGCTAAATTTGAGGCAATGGCGTTAGAGTGGAATCAGGTGATCCTCTCCTCAGAAGGCCAGTGCCGGAATGGGAGATGTGGAAAGATTGGAAGAGTTCAATGTTAGAAAAGGACTCATGTTTCTGAATCAATTCTGACAAATACAAAATTTTCTTCTTCACAAACACCGCTGCGTCATGCTTTTTCTTCAGTGCTGACAGATATCACGGGATTGTGAACATACGTATCCGAGTGAAAAAACTGGCACGAGGCAAACTGTTGACCCTGTAGAGAAAAACACTCTTTCAATTACATGTATCTCTTCTCCGATCCTTTATCTTGTTTAGGTGTCAGCTATACATGTTTGTTGGTCACAAATGAACATAAATTTCTTTTTATTATGTTTTATGATACAATTACGACTTGAGTGAGAACACGTTGTGTTTGTACTAGAACTTATTTGTATGATTTTATGTTTTTACAGGTGTACATATTTTTAAAAAGTTTACGGTGATGGTGAACATATTATTTAAATTATACAAATTTTAGAAAGTTTCTTTAAAAATCAATTACATAAGTTTTGTTGTCATTTTATCTATTTTTCAAAAAAATTACAACTTTTTTATGTTGTAACTAAAGCTGATATCCGATATCCAATTTGTCATCTGAAGTGGATTTGGAAAGCACATATCCACTCCACATCCACTCCGTTTACAGCCCTATCATTAGGCATTGCCTAGAGCCTCACCTTGACTACACTAAATACTATGCTACACGGGAAGCACATTTGGATCAGACAGTAAAGGCTATAGAAGATGGGCCTTGCCATTTATTTGCCACCCAAGGACATCACGTTTACTACTGGCATCTTTTAATTTCATATTAAGAAGCAATGTATCACCAGTGACTTCATAATTCATTTTCATCAATATCACCTTATCTCATTATACAAGTACCATGGTGGGATGCAGGATTGGCTGATATCAGATCCTAGGAAGAAAGCACAATGCATGGCAGCCAAAGCAGCCACTGCTGGTAGCACACCATGATGCATGCATATATGGTCCTATGGACCCAATCTTTATTGGATTTTGAGTCTCCATCCCCACCCGATTAAAGCAGGGATGGAACAGGGCAGCATCTGCTGCCCTTTCACCATTGGAAGGCAGTTTTTTGCCAGATATTCTGGCCACCCCTCCATTGGGAACGGTACAGAAGATCTTTTCCAATTTTTTGAACTGATTCTGGGCATTGGTTTTCTTCCCTCATCAGTCAATCCAATTCTTACTCTCGATTCCTTGGTTTGAACTATGAACTTCATCTGCATAGCTCTGGCAAAACAAAAACTCATATAAGAAAGAATATATTTTAATTATTGCATGTTTAGGTTACTTTTTAACACCACTAAAATGGTAAAGAATAGAGGTCACAGACAGAAAACTAGTAACTTATCATGAATCCGCATCACTAAGGATGAATAATCCTGCATTACCTATTGAAATCAAAATGCACCAATTGCATATCTTCTGAAATTTCCACTTCAACTGTTGCATGAGGACGAGTCTGTAAATTTCAAAAATTGAAAGGCATTCAACATAAATTCTGAGCAAAATTAACAAGGGGAAACATGTTAAACAATAATTTTTTTTTCAGTCTCTTTTAATGCGTCATTTTAGATGGGAAACAAGTTAAAATGCAAAAAGTCATTTTAGATCATTTTTCACTTTTAATAAATCATTGTCAGTACCATAGCTAACTATACAATTATGAAGAAACATTCTTATGAAAGAAGCCCCTACTGGATAACAGTAAGCCACAAAAAAAAACAAAGTCATATTGGACTTGGCTTATAAACTAAAAAAGCAATATCCACTAAAAAGCAAAAGCACCTGAACAAGAATGAAAGGCAATGCGACTCCTCCCGAAGGAATAACTCCTGAGCTATGCAGTCGTTCATTACGTTCAGCCAAGTTCTTAAGACCTACATACTGGAAAAGTGTACATGAAAATGACATTACTAGCATGAAGAAGCATGAAAATGACATTCGTAGCATGGACAAGCTATTTACACCCAGACATAACCGTGAAAGGCTATCCTCATCATTCTTCATAAATAGAGAAAAATGTTGCACTTGCATGGTAAGCCAATGATATACAACCAAAAGTCAAAACTTTGGGATAGGACTCAAGATGATATTATATGGATAGAAGCAAGGATGAGAAATGTTACGAGGACAAGCATATCATTTTGATTTTACTATACAAGGGAAAGATGAACTACATTTGTAGACTGCAATATCCATAGCTTGTTAAAAAGATTCTACGAAGCCATATTCAGTATATATATCACTGTATACATTTTTTTGAAGTGGTCAAGCCACATGTCATGTAATACTTAATGTAAAGAAATAGTATAAGTGATTAGAACATGTGATCCGAGATAAAAAATAACGCAAAGGGACAACTCTACTAAGGCAGTAGAGGGAAGGGAACTATCTAAAGATCTTCCAATTAAGATTTCTATAAGCAAACACCTACACATCTGAATAAAAGCCACAGTGAAAAAAGAACCAACACTTCATCAGCCTGAAAGCATTTGATAAAATAGACATCTGGCCATCAAACTCTACAAGATTATCCCTTTATACCTCTCCCTAAAAATAGCCAATAGCATAGCAGAGAAGATCAATTCCCACTGAGTTTGGTCATCCGTCCATGGATCTAGGTGGCTTCATTCCTCAAACAGCTATCATATAGCTTGAAAGTCAGTCTCCTTGCCTTTACGCTCTAAAAAAACATTGACCAATTTGAATTTATTACACCACACTGCTAGGAAAGATGAATTATAGTTTCCTTGAATCCTCCATGAAATATGCATCTCAAATCTTCAAACTAGAGAAATATGATGGATATAATCCCTTCATAGGTGAACTGCATATTAGTTTCCACAAGAAAATTCTGAATTTTAATGGAAAGATTGAATCCCAAGCTTTTGTCCACCATTGCACTTCACATGGTCACACCCTCCATAGAGCAGTCTAGACCAAGCTAACCTTACCAAGAAGCTTCTCCTTGACTTGTGTAACCAAGGGATTTCATTTTGGCCCACCTGGTTACATGTGTGATTAGAAATGACACTAACAAAAGATAATTTTCCACAATTTCAACGTCCTTGAAATGTCTTCTGAACATGGTACTCCGGGATATGCCAAACATCCCATATACTTGCTATCATGTTATTCTTACATCAAAGAACGTTATAAAGCCGAGAGATAAGAGATAAGAAAGGTACTTGCACTATTCAACGATTTTCTAAAAACTCAAGTCCCATTCCCCATTTCAACTAGAATGCATGTGAATGATCGGAAAAGGCTACAATTGTAGGCAATGCCTTGTTGACACCAAAAATTGATACATGAAGAAATTTGAGGATCTTCAAGTCCTAACTCACATTCGGACATTCAAGTTCAACTCAAAGTCAAATATCCGAATCCTACTCATTCGGAAATAAAAATCCTATTTGAATTTAGATGTCTGAATCCTACTCAACGTTGAAGGTCCAAGGACCAAGTTGAAATTAGTCCTACCGAAATGTGAATTTCAGCTCTAAGTTGAATTCGAATTCCAAATTCAACTGCGGGTGATGTTCCAAACCCAAGAAGAAGAAAAGAACAAATCCCTAGTTTGCAGAAAAATAGATGACAGACAAGCAAAAGAAAGGAAGAGAGTTCCAAACAAATTTGTTTCAAGGCCCAATAAGACACATATTCGGGTCTGATATCAGGGAAAATTTCTGAGCTCCATTTGGCCAATTTCAGAGGCATTTATGGGTTATATAACAGTGCACCTTCACATCCCATGTTAGGACCTATTTATGAGCCATTTAAAATTCATATTATGAGCCCATTACGAGCCTCATTCATGTGTGGCCACTTCATGACCGACTAAGGAGCTGCAAAATTCAGCCAAAATCTCTTGATTTAGCACATTAATTGAGAACAAAAGTAGGAAGTTTCCTATTTGGTTCTTTCCTAATCAAGTTGGATTCACTAGATTATAATCAAATCAAATGTAGATCACAATCAAATCAATTCAGATGAGATCTTTCCAATTTGGAAAACATCTGACCGGGAAATATTTCTTTATCTCATGAGATGTGGCTTGCCTTGTGAGCCAAACCCAAACAGGAAAGTCTCTAGCAAAAGTTCCAGCTCTGCCTTCACTATAAAAGAGCAGGCTATCAGCATGTGTGAAGGCTGTTGCGCCAACTCCCAGCCATCACGAACTCTGCCCTAGCCACCACCTCTGCAGCTCCCCCTGTTGCTGCTGTGCTGTGCTGTGCAGCGCAGAGAAGTGATAAGCAGGAGCAGCATCTGCTGCTGCCATTGCTGTCACTCCTGTGATGCTGCTGGCTGTTGCTTGTGGTCCTGCGCAGAGGATAAGAAAGAAGAGGCAGAAGACCAGCAGCATCTGCTGTTGTCGCTGCTCCCTGCCTGTCTGTCTCAACTGCATCAACAACTCCTGCTGCTGCTGCTGTGCAGAGGAGGAGAAGAAGAAAGAAAAGGTAAGAGGAGAGAGGACTACCCTGCTGCACACCTATCCCTTTCTCTACTCCATAGAAAAGGCCCTTCTTTCCAACCCTAAATCAGATCTAAGCAACGCTAACAGCACATCCATCTGATGCGCCCTTGTTCCCTTGGCTTTCAATGGCATTTAAACTACTCTCTACCGTAAAGAGCAAAAGTAAAGGGTGCTGGCCTCCCCGTCAGAAGCTCTACCAAGTTCCAACAAAACAAAACCCAAAAGAGGCCTAACACAGCTCCTAAACTACCCTAAACCAGGCCTAACCACCTAGCATGAGATTCCCTCGAAATCTACCACGAAACAGGCCCATACACTTGTCCTGAAACCACCCTGAAATTTCCCAAAACCCTATCCTGAAAACCCTTAAACCAAACATGAAAGCCTGTCCAAAACAACCCCTAACTAGCTCTGAAACTTGCTTCAAAACAGAGAGCAACAAGCCGTCACTTTACAGGTCAAAGAAACCCTGAAAAGGGGGAATGGAGAAGGCGATGCACAGGTCATGCAATCAGACCCACATCAGGCCCAGAATGGGCCCATCTCAGGCCCAAGGGCAGGCCCACTGCAGCCGCTGATCAGGATAGCAAACAACCCAGAAGAACAGATCCATCTCAGGCCTAGGTGCAGGCCTGGGCCAGCTCCAGGTCAGGCCATAGCAGGCCCTCTGATCAGGTCTTCAGACCATAGATTGCAGAATCGGTCGATACGGATCGGGATCGACCAATTCTTGGATTGATCGGTGTTGAACGATCTGATTCCAGCACAAACTACCAATCTGGCACAAACTTCCAGCCGGATAGATCTAAATCAGTAGGATTGGTACCGGATTGACTGATCCTACCAGATCAAATTGGGAATCGGTCGTCGCCTGAATCCAGAATCTGGTAGATCAGATTGATTCTCTCCCCACCCCCACCCCCACCCCCGATTCCCCCCTAGGCCTCCCCCATGGTCCCCCCCTAATTTCATCTGGTGATCTCCCCTAAAACAGGTTTTTACCCCTCCCTGGACCCCGATCCCCCCTTGCCCCCCCTTCCCCTAGGACCTCCAACCCCGAAGGGGGAAGGAGTGGTTGTCATTGGCCATGTCAGGTGATTTTGCAATGTTCTCACCGAGGAAGGTGGGGTCTGGAGTAGGGACCGGGTCGGTTTGGGGCCAAACCAACCCGGGTCGGCCGGGGTCGCGACCCGGGTCGGGACAAGGTCGGCCGGGGTCGCCAAAAATAATAATAAAATATTAATTATTGAGTCGAGGTCTTGGGGTCAAGAACGGGTTGGTCGGCCCCAAAACCGACTGGGTCGGTCGGATCCAAAACCGACCGGATCGGCCCCAAAACCGACCGGATCGGCCGATTCTGCAATCCATGTGCCAGATTAATCGTCAGAGCTATTGATTCACTGCTCATTTTTCCTGTTAAGCGCATTGCATTAGACTGGTCCTTGCTCCAGTCCGGTTATTGGTTGTTCTGATTGCTCCTGTTTCTGCTGAGTTGAATAATGGCTATTATCATTTTCGCTGAGATCATTTGACCCCAGACTGGTCCTCTCTCCAGTTAGATTTCGACAGTGATCTGTGTTTTTCCAGATCTGAGTCCACCCCCATGCGCAAATGGAGCCATAGTAATGGCAGTTTTTCCCCCGGGTCTGCCTACATTCATGAATGGGAAAATGATGAGGAACTCAATACCTAAAGCGCCTTGGTAGCTTCCCCTAGTTGCCGGTGGCTGATTGTGGATAGAGTCCTTTAAGGATTCGGACTGTCCGAGTCCCCTGATTCCCCTTGGCTGAGCCGGTTATTCATCCCAAAGTCTGATAATTACATAGTTGATAGCCATTGATTGCAGAATCGGTGGAATCGGTCCGATTCCGACCGATTCCGGAATCGGATCGGTGGATTCCAGGCGGAAGGACCGATTCCGGGAAGAATTCCACGGAATCGGTATGAATCGCTTGGAATCGGTCGGAATCGATCCGATTCCACCGATTCCTTGTGGAATCGGTCGATCCGTCGGAAGACCGGGTCAATTGGACCGGTTCGATTCTCGGTTCGATTCTGGACAAGGAATCGAACCGATTCCGGCCCTTTTAGGGCCGGAATCGACCCGCGGCGGTCGATTCCGTCGATCCCGCGGCGGCAGAAAGGATATCCGGCGATTCCGGAGCGATTCCCAGGCAATTCAGGCGATTCCGGCCTCGATCCCAGCAGCCAGGATCGATTCCGGGCCGATTCCGTCGATTCCAGCAAGGATTCTACCGATTCCGGCGGCGATTCCGACGATTCCGGCGATTCCAAGCAACGTCTTCAAAGGATTCCGCCGATCCAAGCTCGGATCGGCCTCGAATCAACCTCTTCTTCGATCTTTATAAGGTTTTTGGTAAGATTTCTTCGCCGAAAACTTCGTACGTCCATTCTTACGCGTTTCCGACGAGTTCGAGCGTCGTTAAACGTTGTGATTTCCGACCGAACAAATCCGTCCAAGTTTTGAACTATCCGTTTAAGTCCATTTTGCACGGGAAAAAATCCGGATATCCCGTACGTCTATTTTTACACGTTTCCGACGACTCCGAGCAGAGTTAAACTCGGTGATTTTTGATCGAACAACTCCGCTCAAGTTGTTTGAACATCGATTGGATGTTCTTTGTACGGGAAAAATTTCGGATACCCCGTACGTTAATTTACGACCATTTCCGGCAAATACGTAACCCTTTAAACATACCGAATGGTGTGTTACTTAGGTTGTCTGCTTCCCGAACAGCATCTAAAGCATTTTTTATGTTATCTAATCATTTTTAGTGCATTGTTTACAATTTTTGCAGATATAAGCAATGGCCGATCAAGGTGATGCAGCACCAGCACGTGCTTCCGACGTGGGTTGGGAACACGGGCAGATGGTAGACCCAGTCGGGGAAGAGGGTACAGTGCAAATGGTGTGGGAAGGAGATGAACGGGGGGTGTTCCGGCTGAAACAACATATTGCCGGAACAGGTGGGATTGTCAAGAAATGTGACAAGGTGCCCAGGGAGAAGAGTGAGGATATGAGAGGCTACATGACAGGTAGAGCCTCTCAACGGGCTGTTAGGATCGAGCAAAGGGAGGAGTTGCACGACGAGTTACTCCAGAGGAGGAGGGACCGCGATTTGCCTACCTCAAAAGGGAAAGGCAAGGGGAAGGCACCAGCTGAGCCGGAGCCAGAGAGCGAGGACGAGTCCACAGACTCCGAGCTTGGACGTGCTAGGCACGCTAGCAAGCGTGCATTTGCTGAGGAGGAGGACAGGACCAGGGGAGCAGGAGGGTCTAGGTCCAGAGTTGACCCAGCTTTGGGCCGATCAGCATCGGCTCGCCCTACCTCAGGCTGGGACCGAGAGACTGACCCCAGGAGACAGGAGCCACACTGCCGTTCTACTTCTACCAGCACTCGATTTACACCGAGTGACGAGTATTTATTTAGGAAACAGAGTCTTTGTGCGGATGGGGATTAAACGAGCGCAATGAAAGGGGTGAAGGCAACAGGAACGGCTGCAAAGAGAGTCGTTCGCCACATTGTGAAATGGTTTTTACATGCATGTATCACTTTTTAAATTAAAATTGACATTATGTGTGTTTTATTTACTTAAACTTAATTTTACCCTGATCCCATTTTTTTTTAACTTGATGTAGGCATCCCAGCACATGCAGCCACCAACCCCTACTTCCAGACGATGGTGGATGCCGTGGGTGAGGTTGAACCGGGTTTGCAAGCCCCGGGCAGCCGACATATATACGGCGCTGGGCTGGATGAGGAGGTCCAGGAGTTGAAGGAGTGGATGGATGGTTTTAAGTTGGTGTGGAAGGAGAGGGGTTGCACAATTATGTGCGATAGGTGGACAGATATCACCAAGAGGAGTATGATAAACTTCTTGGTGTACTGTTCTGAGGGAACAACATTCTTGAAGTCGGTAGATGCTTCTGGGAAGATAAAAAATGCCGACTTCCTTTTTTCTCTGATGGATGCGGTGGTGGAGGAGATCGGGGAGGATAATGTGGTTCAGGTTGTCACTGACAACGAACCATCATATAAGGCGGTTGGGAGGAAGTTGATGGAGAAGAGGAAGCACATGTGGGTGCCCTGTGCAGCACATTCCATTGATCTCATATTAGAGGATATAGGCAAGGAGAAGGGTGTATCCACACTTGTCAGGCAGGCGCAGACGATCACATCATTTATTTATTCGCATCCCCGCCTGCTACATATCATGAGATCACACACAGGAGGGCACGATCTTGTTAGGCCCGGTCCGACTCGATTTGCTACGAATTTCATTGCGTTGGAGAGTCTACACCGGCACAGGCATGCATTGGTTAGGTTCACACACTCCAAGTAGTATTATAACTATATGGTGGACAACCTGCATGACAAGAAAGATCAGTTGGAGATTCTTGTCAGGTCTGAGAAGCAGATCACTGACAAGAGGTTTTGGGAGAGGATTGTCTACTACTTGGCAATCATTGAGCCACTGGTAGTTGTCTTGAGGTTGGTAGACTCAGATGACAGCATTGATTGCAGAATCGGCGGAATCGGTCCGATTCCGACCGATTCCTTGTGGAATCGGTCGATCCGACCGATTCCTTCGAAAGACCGGTTGAACCGGCCCGGTTCGATTCCTGGTTCGATTCTGGACCGGGAATCGAACCGATTCCGGCCCTAAAAGGGCCGGAATCGACCGCCGCGGTCGATTTCGTCGATCCCGTGGCGGTAGGGCTCGATTCCGGCGATTTCGCTGGCGTATTCCAAAGATCGATCCGTCGATCCAAAGCGCCGATCCGAGTCACAAGACCGATTCCAAGGATTCCAACATTCGAGCACCGATTCCGGCAATTCCAGCGATTCCGGCGATTCCAGCGATTCCTTCAGCCGATTCCGCCGATCCAAGCTCCGATCGGCCTTGAATCAACGTCTTCTTCGATCTTTGACCGGTTTTTGGTAAGATTTCTTCGCCGAAAACTTCGTACGTCCATTCTTACGCCGATCCAAGCTACGAGCGTCGTTAAACGTTGTGATTTCCGACCGAACAAGTACGTCCAAGTTTTGAACTATCCGTTTAAGTTCATTTTGCACGGGAAAAATTCCGGATATCCCGTACGTTAATTTACGACCATTTCCGGCAAATACGTAACCCTTTAAATATACTGAATGGTGTGTTACTCGTCGTCTCGCTTCCCGAACAGCGTCTAAATCAATTTTTATGTTATCTAATCATTTTTAAGGCATTGTTTACAATTTTCGCAGATATAAGCAATGGCCGATCAAGGTGATAAAGACAAGACGTGCTTCCGACGCGGGTCGTGGAACACGGGCAGATGGTAGACCCAAGCCAGAAGAGGGTACAAGCAAATGGCGTGAGAAGGAGATGAACGGGGGGTGTTCCCGCCGAAACAACATATCGCCTAGAATACGCGGAATGTCAAGAAATGCGACAAGGTGCCCAGGAGAAGAGCGAGGATACGAGAGGCTACGATGCAGAGCCTCTCAACGGGTCACAGGGATCGAGCAGAGGGAGGAGTCGGGACGACGAGCTACTCCAGAGGAGGAGGGACCGCGATTCGCCTACCTCAAAAGGGAAAGGCAGGAAGGCACCACCGAGCCGGAGCCGAGAGCGAGGACGAGTCCACGTACTCCGAGCTTCGGACGTGCGTTGGCACGCGCAAGCGCGCATTTCCGTCGAGGAGGAGGACAGGACCAGGGGAGCAGTGAGGGTCCGGGTCCGTAGTTGACCCAGCCTTTGGGGCCGACCGCAAGATCGGCTCGCCCTACCTCAGCCGGGACCGAGAGACCGAATTCCCAGGAGACAGGAGCCACACCGCTCGGATTTCTACCAAAGACTCGATTTACACCGAGTGACGAGTATTTATTTAGAAACAGAGGCTGCGACGGGGATTAAACAGCAATGAAAGGGGCGATATAAATGACGAACGGCCGCAAAGAGAGCCGTTCGCCACATCGCGAAATGGTTTTTTACATGCACGTATCACTTTTTAAATTAAAATTGACATTACGTGTGTTTTATTTACTTAAACTTAATTTTACCCCGATCCTATTTTTTTTTAACTTCGATGTAGGCATCCCAACACGCAGCCCACCAACCCCTACTTCCGATTTACGATGGTGGATGCCGCGGTGAGGTCGACCGGGCTCAGAAGTTCCCGGGCAGCCGACATATATACGGCGCCGGGCCGGGATTTGAGGAGGTCCGTGAGTCAAGGAGTGGACGGATGGTTTTAAGTTGCTGGCGCGGAAGGAGAGGGGTTGCACAATTATGTTCGACGGGTGGACATTGTGCATCACCAAGAGGGAGTACGATAAACTTCGGTGTACCGTTCCGAGGGGACTACATTCTTGAAGTCGGTAGATGCTTTCCGGGAAGATAAAAAATGTCGACTTCATCTTTTCTCTCCTACGTGGACGTGCAGGGAGGAGATCGGGGAGGACAATGTGGTTCAGGTTGTCACTGACAACGAACCATCATATAAGACGGCTGGGAGGAAGTTGATGGAGAAGAAGAAGCACATCTTCTGGGTGCCCTGTGTAGCACATTCCAAAGATCTCATATTAAAGGATATAGGCAAGGAGGAGGGTGTATCCACACTTGTTAGGCAGGCGCAGACGATCACATCTTTTATTTATTCGCATCCCCACCTGCTACATATCATGAGATCACACACAGGAGGGCACGATCTTGTTAGGCCCGGTCCGACACGATTTGCCACGAACTTCATTGCGCTGGAGAGTTTACACCGGCACAGGCATGCATTGGTTAGGTTCACACAGTCCGAGGAGTATTACAACTATATGGTGGACAACCTGCATGACAAGAAAGATCAATTGGAGATTCTTGTCAAGTCTGAGAAGCAGATCACTGACAAGAGGTTTTGGGAGAGGATTGCCTACTACTTGGCAATCATTGAGCCACTGGTAGTTGTCTTGAGGTTGGTAGACTCGTACGATTTACGTGACCTCGATGGGCACGTTGTATGATGCCATAGACCGGACAAAGCTGAAAATCAAAGAAAAAAATCCTAGAGGTTACAAAAAGTGGTGGAAGATCATAGATGACCGATGGGACAAGACCTTGCACCACGATGTCCATGCTGCAGGTAACTTGGTTAAAAATTATTTTTCCTGTATAATTGTCTTATATGCACAGTGTTAACTAATAAAATCTTGCAGGATATTTTTTGAACCCCCGCATCTAATATGGAGGACAGGTGGTGAACGACAACGAGGTGATGCGGGGTACACTTGTTGTTATTCAGCGTCTGTGCCGATCTCAGCAGGACAGGATAGAGGCTAAGATAGAAGTAAGTTAGAGTTCATTAAATATCTTGGAGTAGCCTTACCAGGCAACTAATGTTTTTTTTATAAAATTTTCAGATACAGAAGTATAAGATGAGGGTCGGCGTATACTCAGATGCTGACCTGAAATATTCAGTTGACAAAGTGTCACCTGGTATAGTAATAGCTTGATGAAGATTTTATTTTCTTTTCATATAAGTTATGGCAGATGATGGGCTAATTCTTTACCTTATCTCTTCTTGTTTTTTTCTTGCAGCTGAGTGGTGGATTCAGGTGAACACCAGGAGTGGATGGAATCCACTTCCTGCCATCGGTATCAGGATACTCAGCCAGAGCACCAGTTCCTCCCATTGTAAGAGGAACTGGAGTACATTCAACCTGATACATACGAAAAGGAGGAACAGGTTGACCTCGACCGGGCCGAGAAGCCGGTCTTCCGTCATTACAATACGTGAGGCCGCGCATAAAGAACATCAAGGATCAACGAAGATCGGCCGAGGCACGATTTGCACGATTCGCAGTGGCCCGTACGAGCAGAGGCATTCCTCCGCCACACCGCCACCCGAGGAGGTGGACACGTGGACCGGATATTCCGGGAGGAGCATGCACTTGCCTCCCGGATAGAGGAGAGGGAAGCCGGGGATCACGGTGAGTTTGATCCCGATGACCGTGCGTAGGGCCGAAGGAGAGTTGGATGGTGTTGAAGCCGAGGAGGATGCTCCACTCCACCTCCATCTACTTCTCGTGCTCGGGGCAGGCCTTCTTCTCGCCCTGGTAGGGTTCATCCTATGGAGCCACCGCAACTTTAGCCCCCTCCATCCCGGCCGCTACCCCCATTCGCAACCGGGAAAACGAAAACAAAGGTGATTGCACGAAAAATGGGAGGATTTGCAAAGTTGAAAAAAAATTTGGGTTCCGGACCTTCTGGTACTTCAGAGATGGCTGAAGAGGTGAAGAGAAGGAAGCTAGAAGTCGAGCGTCTTGTTAGATGACGACGCGCGAGCTCCTTCTCACTCCTCAGGTGATGATGACGAGGAGTGCATACCAGCGACGCAGCCATCAGCAGCAGCTGAGTCTCCTGATTCACAGCATCCAAAGCCGTATTACACGCTAGATGAGCAGACACCTGATTCTTATATTATGGAGCCACAGTATCCAGCATTTGGCCAGGTTGACCAGCAGTGGATTACACCACTAGCTCCACCATCCTCTGCTTACGTCCCAGTCGTCCCGCAGTCCGATTCATACAACCTTGATGGCATGGCATCGGCATTATTTTCATATGGATATGGTCCCGGACAGTATACAAGACTGAGCACGAGGGAGGAGCGTGAATCGCAGCAGGGAGAGGAGGAAGACCCATATTTATATCCTAGATTTTGGTAGTAGATTGATATGATGTAAATTTTTTTTCATGATGTATCATCTCTTTGATTTTTGAATCAATGGAATTGGAATATGTACTTAACTTCAAGTCTTGAATTGGAGTTCATTAGTATTTATTCGATGTGGTCCTGTGATGAATGCATTGGTTATTTTTTAAAAAATTTATAACTCATTTCCTATTTTTTTAGAATTTTTTCTGAATTTTTCAAATTTTTTTGGCGAAAAAAAATAAAAAAAAAACCGATTCCGGACCGATCCGGAATCGATTCTCTTCCCAGGAATCGGCCGATTCCAGCCGATTCCTGGAATCCATGGATGACAGGGACCAGATGGGCACGTTGTATGATGCCATGGACCGGGCAAAGCTGAAAATCAAAGAAAAAAATCCCAGAGGTTACAAAAAGTGGTGGAAGATCATAGATGACCGATGGGACAAGACCTTGCACCACGATGTCCATGCTGTAGGTAACTTGGTTAAAAAAATATTTTTGCTGAATAATTGTCTTATTCACAGTGTTAACTAATAAAATCTTGCAGGATATTTTTTGAACCCCCGCATCCAATATGGAGGACAGGTGGTGAACGACAACGAGGTGATGCGGGGTACACTTGTTGTTATTCAGCGTCTGTGCCGATCTCAGCAGGACAGGATAGAGGCTGAGATAGAAGTAAGTTAGAGTTCATTCGATACCTTGGAGTAGTCTTACCAGGCAACTAATGTTTTTTATAAAATTTTCGGATGCGAAGTATAAGATGAGGGTCGGCATATACTCAGATGCTGATCTGAAATATTCAGTTGACAAAGTGTCACCTGGTATAGTAATAGCTTGATGAAGATTTTATTTTCTTTTCATATAAGTTATGGTAGATAATGGGCTAATTGTTTACCTTTTCTCTTCTTCTTTTTTTTCTTGCAGCTGAGTGGTGGGTTCAGGTGAACACCAGGAGTGGATGGAATCCACTTCCTGCCATCAGTATCAGGATACTCAGCCAGAGCACCAGTTCCTCCCATTGTGAGAGGAACTGGAGTACATTCAACCTGATACATACGAAAAGGGGGAACAAAGGTTGACCTCGGACCGATCGAAGAAGGCGGTCTTCTCGTCATTACAAATACGAGGCTACGCGTAAAGAACATCGAGGATCGACGAGAAGATCAACGAGGAGCGATTTGCACGCTTCGCGAGGTGGTCCATACGAGCGAGAGGCATTCCTCCGCCACACCGCCACCCGAGGAGGTGGACGTGGATCGAATATTCCGGGAGGAGCGTGCACTTGCCTCCCGGATAGAGGAGAGGGAAGCCGGGGATCGTACGGTGAGTTTGATCCCGATGACCGTGCGTACGGGCCGAAGGAGAGTTGGATGGTGTTGAAGCCGAGGAGGATGCTCGGCTCCACCTCCACCTACTTCTCAGGCTCAGGCAGGGCCTTCTTCTGCCCCAGCAGCTATGGAGCAGCCACCTGCAGCTTTGGCCCCGGCTCAGCTCCGGCTGGGTCCCGGCGGCCACCCGGCCCGTTCGCGGTCCGGGGAAAACGAATACAAAACTGACTGCACGGAAAACGGGAGGATTTGCAAAGTTGAAAAAAACTTTGGGTTACGGACCTTACGGTACTTCGAGAGATGGTGAAGAGGTGAAGAGAAGGAAGCTAGAGGTCGGGCGTCTGTCGGCCCGGATGACGACGCGCGAGCTCCTTCTCACTCCTCAGGTGATGATGACGAGGAGTGCATACCAGCGACGCAGCCATCAGCAGCAGCCGAGTCTCCTGATTCACGGCATTCAAAGCCGTATTACACGCTGGATTCGGATACACATGATTCTTATATACATAAGCCACAGTATCCAGCATTTGGCCAGGCTGACCAGCAGTGGATTACACCACTAGCTCCACCATCCTCTGCTTACGTCCCGGTCGTCCCGTAGTCCGATCCCTACGACCTTGATAGCATGGCATTGGCATTATTTTCATATGGATATGGTCCCGGACAGTATACAAGACTGAGCACGAGGGAGGAGCGTTAAGCGTAGCAGGGAGAGGAGGAAGACCCATATTTATATCCTAGATTTTGGTAGTAGATTGATATGATGTAAATTTATTTTTTTTCATGATGTATCAACTCTTTGATTTTTTAATCAATGGAATTAGAATATGTACTTAACTTCAATTGGAGTTCATTAGTATTTATTTGATGTGGTCCTGTGGATGAATGCATTGGTTATTTTTAGAATTTTTTCTAACTCATTTCCTATTTTTTAGAATTTTTATGAATTTTTTGAATTTTTTTGACGAAAAAATAAATTCAAAAAAAAACGATTCCGGGCCGATCCGGAATCGATTCCCTTCCCAGTGGCCGATTCCTGGAATCGGAACCGATTCCGATTCCGATTCCGGAATCCTTGTTGATAGCTAAGAGGACGACATTAAAGGTTGCCGCCGGAATTTCTGTCAACCTGAAGATAGGTATCCCCCAAGGTTTTGTTGTAGACCTTTAACCACCCTGTAAGATGTGGGTCGATTATTGGTGTTGTACTTATTGATAAAATTCATGTATTAAGGGGGACACCTATCTCTTAGCCGAAGTTTATCGTAGCCAACACTTAGGTGTGGAGGTAATTTTTGATCACTTGCCTTGTATGGTTTTAATTCTGTTCTTCTATTATTCCAAATCGTGATGCCATGCCTGGTGCGAATTAGGTCCTAGCCACTTCTTTATTTACTGTTGGTCTTGGCGAGAACATTAAAGAGAACCATCTCCAGATAACTAAAATCTGATTCGTTAGTGGCTAGAACCGAATTTCAAAATCTAATCAGATTTTCAAAACCAACGTTCACTCTCACTCCTCTACCTCAATTCTGATTCATTTAAAAGAGAAGCAACTTTAGTTGAAAATTTCTTAACTAGAAACCCTAAAATTGAGAAACCTAGAACCTGATTTGGGAGTCAAAAATTTTAGACTGTTTGAGTTAGCCTCGATCTGAGTTAGCCTCGATCTTGATTAAGTCTACTCTGTCCCCCATCACAATTTCAGATACGATGAATGTGACAATTCCGAAGATGAGAAGGTTATGGGATTCTGAAATCAGATACATCTAAATGTGAACATTTTGAGATGAATCGAGGAGTCGGGATCCTAAGATTAGAAATCGAATTCTTTTCCTCCAAATCCTAAGGGCCATGGAAATCTGACTATGTAAACACTCAGGACCTAGTTAGGGTTCCCAAGTATATGTCCAGCCTGAAACTAGGTAGATCTGAAATATAGAAAATGGCACTTTCATATTTGAATACCTACAGTACCGAGGGGTTACATATTAGATGCCATGCAATAGTAGTCCGAAAATCTGCCAAAATCATTGTCTATATGCGGCTGGGAATTTTGATGATGACATGATTCATATGGGAGGATGTTCAAGATGACCGACATGTGGACTCTACATGTCTTAAGTCCTAAGGCCAATGTCCCACAATAATAAATGTTATCAGATGATCAAGTTAGAAAAAATCAGATCCGAGAGTGGCCATTCAAATCTGGAGATGTTGAACAAAATGTGTTCAGTCATCATGATATGAAATTGAGTTTTCTATCTTAAATCTGATGTATCTAAAGCTCAAGGCATGAAAAAGGATTGCAGAAGAAGTTATCAAGTACGAGTGATGGCCAGAATGAGGACCTCTAGATATGTTGAGGCCTAAGCCTCAATCATGATTAACGAAAGGGAGGCTACAAATCAGATGTTGGCATGCTTATTTCAGATCCATAAAATTTCTAAATCTAATGCTAAGACTTAAGACATAAAATTACATGATAAAAAAAACACTCCAACCAGACACCATAAAATATTATTTTCATTCAGTGTAAGATGCTAGACTTTAAGTGAATAAAAGATGATTCTAAGTGTTTAATATTAAGACTTAGGATAAAAAATGATAATGAAATAATCATGAACTTGCTTTAAATCCGATATCATAAAAATCAGATTCAAACAAATGTTCCGAAGCCTAAGATAATTAAGACTTAAATAGAAACATGATAAATTAAAATAAAGACCATGTGATCAAAATAAATAATGAAACCTGATCCGAATCATGTGTATTCTAGACTTTGGATCCAAATTGCCTCTAATCAAACAAGTTAAATCAACATAAAACATGATAACATGTTGTTGTAACCGAAAATTTTCAGAAAAAAAGAAGAAGAGAAAAAGAGAAACAAAAGAAATGGCATGCTCAGCCTCTCTAAAAATTCGGGCTATGTACAGCATAACCGACCCCATAACCAGACCCTGATCGGTCTCAATTCAGCCCACCCACAATGCCCATCTCCAAGGCCCACGGGCCTGCTCAAAAGAAGAGGGCCGGACAGTCTTCTAAGTGGGCCAAAGAAGCTGCCCACGGGCCTGCTCAGACATAGGCTCGACAGAAAGAAAGAGGATGGGGATTTTTGTTGAACAAGGCAAGAAATCGGAGGAAGGAAGAAAATCCGGAGCAGGATATCAACACGCCACTAAGTCCTGATCGATATCCGATTCTGGATATTATGGAAGCCCCCGAATCCTACTCGCAAGGCAACGGTCGACGGAGGATATCCCAAGGATCTCGATCTCCTTCCAGGATACGGGGTCGAGAGTTGTGGGAAGGTCCGAGACCATCCCGGAGCCGAAGCAATCTCCCAATCGGGAGAGGAAACCCCGAGGCTTATAAAAAGCCTGCCGCAAGTCGCCGCGAGGGGGAGGGGGTTGGGGAGGAGAGGCTGTAGAGGGCAGAGCAGCAGAGAGGGAAGAGAAATGAGAAGTCTACCGGTCCCTTTGGAGTCCTATTGAAGTCGCGCAAGTCTCCCCTTCTTCTTCTTCTTCCTCCGGACGCCGCAAGCCCCTCGGGCCAGTCGCCGTGGGTGCCGTAGAAGCCGGAAGACCCTCCCGCTACCGCCGAGAGAGGCTCCCCCTCCTCCTAGAGCCGTCGGGACCTCCTCCTTTCTTCCCGAGTGCGTCGCCGCCGAACAAGGCTGAGGGTGTCGCCGGCGGCCGCCGCGAAGCCGTCGGGATGGCGGAGAGTGTCGGGCGGACAACGTAGCACTTAGGGAAATTATGTCTCCCAACCATATGCCACGGTGGAGGGAAAAGCTGCGGGGCCCACCGATGAAGAAAAGCGCAAAAAAAAAAAGAGGAGGGCGCAGCCGGGCGAAGCCGGCCGGCCTCCCCTCCGCTGAAGGCTCTCCGCCGGGTGGGTTTGAACCGGCCCGGTCCAAACAGTGGACCGGGCCCTCTGCGGCCAGAACCCTGCGCACAGCGCGGCCCCCTTTCAAACCAAAAAAAAGAAAAAAAAAAGAATTTTTTAAAAAAAACAAACAAAACAGTGAAAAATAAATAAAAAAATACATTTAATTCAACAAACCGGACTAGTTGGGGGGTCTACTAACCATCCGCCCCTACGTCTCGGCTTAACTTAAAAGAATTCAAAACATGGACTAGTTGGGGGGTCGACTAACCATCCGCCCCTACGTCCTTAAGGTAGACATACAAAGGTCTATAAAAGGCTCCAATGTCTTACCAAGTTCACCAAGCTATGCAAGGCTCAAGCATAATCAATATGCTATCATGCCGGTCATATGCTAGTGAAATCATCAAAAATAGTGGGGGATGCCCATAAGTCTATCAAGACCGGGTACATGCCGCCCATGAAATGACAAGTTCATCAACTCATGAAGATCGAGATGAGCTAATTTCCCACAAGTCTATCAAGACCGGGATATGCTCAATCTCAAGACAAGGAGATGAGTCCCCACAAGCCTATCAAAGGCCGGGGCATGCTCGATCTCAAATCGGTGAGAGGAATGCCCACAAGTCTATCAAAGACCGGGTGTTTCCATCTCAAATTGACCACACAAGTTGCATGTTCAACGAGGACTCAAATGAACCGGGTTGTTGTTCAAGTTGTAGATCGTGGGACATATTTTTGAGAGAACAAGTGAAATTCATGTTCGGTACATAGATTGATGTCTCAAGGAGGAGAGACAATCACATGGAATTTCTGGAATGCAAGACAACAAAAAATTAACAAATGATTCAAATAACCTTTAAAAAATTCTGAACCTGTAAAAAACTTTAAAAAAAATTTAAAACCTGTAAATCTGAAATCTAAATCTTTATACAACCAAATCCCCAAATCAAAACACTCTCAAAACAAATCACAAACTTAATTGAATTCATAAGCAAGAAAATCTGAAATCTGGTTGCTGCAGGATCTGGAGACTGAGAATTTGGAAGAGAAACAAGAATCTGAATTCGGAGTGGTGCAGAATCTGAATTCTGGATCCGTACACAAAGTCACCATCTGAACAGAATCTGGATTTTCAAATCTTTAAGGCCAGACTTAGAAATTAGAGCCTAGGCGCCAGAAGTCAGAACCCATTTCAGGAGTCTGAAATCTAGAAATCTGCAATTGAAACCCTGAAGATTAGAAATCCAAAATCTGAAGTTTGAATTGGTACAGAATCTAAGAAAAACCCCTGCAAATCTGAAGATGCAGAAATCTGGAAATGCAGAAATCTGAAAATGCAGAAATCTGGAATCTGGGGTCTGATATTTGAAGAGGTCAAATCTGAACTTTGCATTTAAAAACAAGGAATTGGGGGCTGTAGATGTGCAGATCCGAAATCTGAAATGTGAAATCAGCAATCTGAGGTTTGTGAATGAAAAATCTGCAAGTTTAAGGCCTACAGCCGAAAATCAGAAGATGAGCAATGTATAGAATTTGGGTCTGCAGGAAGATCCGAACTAAAATTCTGCAATTTGAGGTTTCAAATATGAATTTCAAAGATTGAAACTAGCACAAGTCAGAGGCTGGTCCGTAACTAGGTGATTCCAAACCATTCAAACCCATGAGAAATTTAAATTCAAAGCCGTCCCAGATCATTTCATAAAATCTGAAAATTGCATAAGAGAGAACCCAGAAACTGTCAAAATCTGCAGATTTAACTGAAATCTAAACCAATCAAAATTGAATTCAAATCAAGCTCAACTCTAATTCAATCAAATCAAATTTCTCTAAGTAATCCAAATTCAAGCAAATCAGAAATCTGTAAGTTTCAAGAAAATTTAAACTCCCAAACCAGAAAGATCAACAAATCTTAACTCATTAAATCTTAATGCAGAACATTAAACCAAAACTGAGAACAAATCTGTTAAAAGAAATTCCAAGTTCAAAACAATCTGTCAAATTCAAGTGAATTCTAATAAAATAAAATTCAACCCGAATTAAATCAAACAATCCACTGAACAAATTAAATCCACCAGATTCAAAACAAATCCAAATCAATCAAATTCAAATTCAATCAAATCAACTCAAATACAAATTAAATCAAACTCAGACTCAATAAAATAAATCCAAATTAATCAAGACAAAATTCAAATTCAACTCCAATCAAACTAAAAAATCAAACAATAAACAAATTAAATCAAACTCAGATCAAGTTTAAAATCAATCGACAAATTCAAATCAAACTTAAATTAATAAGCAACTCAAAAAATGAATAAATCAAATTCAACTCAAAACTAAATTCAATTCAATCAAATTCAAATCAACCAAAAACAATTCAACCAATTAAATTCAACTCAAACTAAATTCAACTCAATTAAAATCAAACCAACAAATTTAATTCAACCAATCCAATTTTAATCAAATTCAAACTAAAATTGAGTGCTTGCATTCCACCAATCTTATGGGATTGTTTTCTCCTATATGTGTGAATGTTTATTGGATGCATGTCTGCTACTTCATGGATTGCTATGACGCTTAATCAAGGGTTTTCGAGTAATCTCGATGTAATTAACGTCGGATCTTCGCACCATCCGACGGGGAGAGGTCAAAACAAATTTTCAAAGAACCTAACAACCTCAATAAATAAATTTTGACCCTAGTTAGTACTTTTATGGAATACCATCTATTTTCCTAAGAAGTCAATGCTAAGGTCTGATCAAATCAAATTCAAATTCAAAAGGAAAATGAATTTCCAAAAACAAAAGATATCAAATCTTTTTTGGAGATTTTGAGGTTACATCACATGTTAAGAATACACTAAGGACAATGTCCTTAAGATGTTGAAATCTTAAAATGAAATATAAATGAAGCTCAAATTAAACTTAATATACTAAGTTTACACTTCATTGAGTTTATGGGGTTATAGCTACTATATGTGTGTACGTTTTGTAAATGTATATTTCTAATATTTTGAGTTGTTATGACAGTTAATCAATGGTATTTGAGCATCCCGATGTAACTAACATTGGAAATTCTCACCTTCGGATGAAAAAGAGGTCCAAAAACATTTTAATGAACCCCAAATCTGGATATATTTATATTTTTATGCATACCATGTATTTTGGCTAATACCCCTATGATATATCATGTGTTTTCATAAGTAGTATATGTGGCCAAAGATAATAAAATCATTTTCCTAAATAAATGAATATCAAATGAATTTTCAACCAACTACACATTTTATATTTTCATGATGTTAAAAAACAAGGTTTCACACTAAGAGACGGAATAAATCACTTATTGAAGAAGACATGACAAGCACTTGTCTGCAAAAACCAACTTGAGTTTCCTAGAGAAAAATTATAAGTGATTACTAAAATTTCCAAAGAATTATTTTTTCCAGACTGAGAGACGGCACAATATTTAAGCTTCATACAATTCAGATAAATTAAAAGACAGCGGGAATCACTTTGTTGAATAAGAGATGACGAGCACGTGTCTATTAAAATCAATTTGAGGTTCCTATGGAAAAACTCCCGTGCTTACTAAAATTTCCAGATGATTAAGCCTTTTCCAAGATTAGATCTTGAACGTGGCAAATATTTTGAAAAAAAAATATCATAAAAGTTAAGGGAGAACATGGTTCATGAATGGCATTTAAGAGGGAACATGGTTCATGAATGGCATTGATCTGCCATTTATTGGAGTAAGTGAGATCCTTCCTAACCACATTTTCTCAACTGAAAAAGTTTGGAGAGTTTTGGCCATTCTGTCCAGCTTGAAAGCAATATACACAATTTGCAGGAGGTGAATATGCCTCAAAAAAAAAGATGAAAACACCTGAAGGGGGTGAAGTTGCTAGTTTTTCAAGAAAAATGGAACTTACAGAAAATCACATTTGCTTAATATATTCTTCACTATCTACAGATTGGGGTCAATCTTTGTGAAAGAAGTCAATCATTGACAACCAAAACCCCGCCTGCACCCTCCCATTTCTGTTTACTAACTAACAACGTTGGTCTCAATTCATGACAAAACATTGTCTTATTGAAGATGTTTGAAGAATATTCACACAGTAATTTGAGAAAATATGCTTCGTTGAATTTCAGCAATGTATTTCCCCATCATTGTTGAAAGAAACTCTTCAGAATATGAAAAGAATATACTTCAAGATGGAGACTCTATTTTTACTCTTAATCATACATTCTTCACTTGCCATCCAGTTTTCAATAGACTAACATACAATTGTCTGCATACATGGTTACATGCACGTGTCCAATATTGGTCATCACGGCCCTATGGCCCTATCATAGACTGTGCTCTTCAACATTTTTTTTTCTTTTTTACACCCTTCAAGAGAGGTTATAAACAACTTAAATTTTCAAAAAAGACATCCCTTCTTTATGGTGAACTAAAAGCCTCAAAAGTTATATGCATGTTTAGCTTAAATATGTTATGAAACCTTGACATAACTGAGATGGAAATACTTACTTGCTCCTCCAACTCTTGCAAATACACTGACTTTTTTTCAATTCTACTTCTCCGCAAGCAACGTTCAGACTATGGCAGTGAGATGAGAGAAAGAATGAAGAAATGGAAACTTAGCACAAAAACCAATGTACCTACAGTTTTCTCAGTAGATCTAAGGATAGAAAGATGAATTAGCTTGTGCTGCAAAAGGATTCAAAATCCAACAAACCTTTAACTCTTCAGTATCACTCTGACTGGTGCAAGGTAAACCTTTCCACTGTATTTCCTTTTTGTCTCTTGATAGAATATCCATCGCGACAAGAACATTAATTGCATCATAAACCCTCCGTCGTATGTTCTTATCATCAAACTGTTGCTGTTTGTCACAGAAATGTATTGCTGAGTTAAGGATGGTCAAAAAAAAGAATAAGAACTAAGGCAATCTAATGTCAGATTTTCATTTCTACTGAGGTTAAAATACCTGATCTGGAGATAAAAGGTTACTATTAGAATCTGTGAATTCAGTAACAAGATCATCTGCAACCTGTAAAAAAAAGGTTAGAAAACAATGAGCATACAATATAAAATATCAATATGCAAGTATATATAGTTGAAATAAATTTTTCAACAAAATCGTTGGTGAAGAAAGAAAAACGACCTAAAGAAATTACAAGCTGCACTTGTCAAGCAGAACATATTACATATACAAAAGAAGAAAAAAAAGATCTCCTGTGATAGAAGACAATGTCCCTTGAGAAGGATACTGCATCTTTGTGGCAGTTTCCTCAGCCCCCTCCTCACCCATAGGAACCTGACGTTCAAGAAAAACAATTTGACACATGCATGATGCATCAAAGGTAATCAGTAGATGGGTAATTGGATACCAACACTAACACCGACAACCAGAGCTGCCTGATCAGTAGCCAGGAGACACCCAAATGACCCCCGATATCTACCATTCTGCCCATCATGATCAGCCAACTATGTTGTTTCCTTCAAAAGGATTATTGTACAAGCTCCCAAGTTCAAGTCTTGGTTTGTTTCTTTATACATGTGCTGACTAAAAGAGGATTTCATCACTTACAATGGTTTTTTGGATTAGGATTGGACCCTGGATCAGCCAAGGCTGATCACTATCCAAATCACCGAAACCTAGAAATGACAACCTAAGAATGACCAAAGATTGGACAGTCCTGGCCCCACTCTGCCCCACTTTGACCATGAGCCATCCGATAAGCTGACAGGAAAAGGTTTATCCCAAGTTAGGATCAGCCAATCCTGACTCAGGATTGGCGGAACACAGGTCAGCAGATCTGGTTAAATTGGATATGCCTGGATCAACAAGAATCAGCCCTGGTCTAGGCCGACACCAGCTGAAAATCAAACAGGGATCCAATCAGGGGATGCCCATATCGATCCACAAGGGACGGTCCTACAAACCATGCTTCTTATATCCATGCTTTTTCACTGGGCAACAGTTTTTTTCAGCAAAGAAATACATGGGAAGATCGACAGAAGCCGAATACCAAAATAGATCTTCATGAGTATACAAAAAACAGGAACTCCACCCATAGTTTGCAGAATCGGCCAATGCACAGGCACAGGCACTAACACCCATAGTTCGCAGAATCGGCCAATTATGTGTCAAAGTCGGCATGAGCAGACCAAATTTGGGAAACAGATCCAATGAATCATTAGATAAACGATATCAGATCCAAGGGACCTAATATAGCTAGATCTGATGACTTCCTATTATATCGGGAAAAGGGAACTCAATATGATCATCTTCCTCACTTGACCTGACGGCGGACCGAAATCTGATGTGGAATCCATCCACCATGTTTTTTTTTATTTTTGAAGAACCGATTCAAGTTGATTCCGGATCAGTTTTTCTCCCTTACAAACGGCATATTCTATCAATCCGATCCAAATCAGATCAGAATCAACACTAGCCAATCTAGTCTCCAATTTCGCATCCACAATACTTGTGGACACCAGCTTCTAGCGTATGTCCCTATAGACCTCATTGGTGACTTTACCTCACGAGAAAAAAGACAACATTTGTGAAATTGTGATGTTCACCATGATTAGCCACCATGGTTAGCCCTTCAATGTTAGCCACCATGGTTTGTCGGGTCTCGACCAGGTTGGGCCGGGTTGCCCAACCCAGACGAATTTTCGGCCAACAGGACTGGCAGTGACCAAACATCGGAGCCAGGCCGGGTCACACTACTTGACGTCCTGCTCGGGACACTGCCCAACTAGGTCACCAACGGCTAGTTGGGCTAACCGTTGGGAGCATTTTAAATGTCCCCCAGGAGGCCTCTAATTCTGCTCACATCTCTACTCTCTGTCAGCTCTCTTCTCACTCTAAAAACACTTTCAAGTGTTCAAATAGTGTATTTTCTCTCTATAAATACCTCAATATTGCACTTTTTTGTTAAGTTTTGAAGTTTTTTAGAAATCAATTTTTGTTTAATTGTGTTACTAACCCTTTTTAAATGTTATACTTAATTTTTTAGATTTTTTTCAACATGTCTTCTTGAAGTCATGACACTCAAATTTCCAACGCAACCCAAAACAATCCGATTTGGCTACATTGCAACATAATTAGCATGGCAGAAAGGAAAATTCAGCGTAAGTATTGTGAAAAAATAATATAAAAGATAATATATTGGTTGAAACATTATCTTGTAGGCATGAAGGGCAATGTCATCTCGTGGATCCCATTATCACATGCCCATAACAAAGTGATACATTTATCAATTTACAACCAAGTGTACTCTTCCCAAATGACTTGGGTGAACGGTGAAGTATCTTCATTATGTAAAAAAACAATCATATGTAATATTTGAATAAAAAATTACTTTCTAGTCATATTCCCTATTTTTCCATATACTTTTTGGTAATTTTATATTTTTTGTATTTTTATATTTTTAATACTTAAAAAATATTTTTCCAACCCAATCAAACCAGATCCGGTTCGGTCCGGATCGACCCGGCCCCAATCCGGTCTTCCTTGCTAGCCATGACTCTTGGTGTTACTTAGAACAAATGGTGTGGGGAGCAATGACATGGACACCCACAGCACCCCAAGAGAAAGGAGAGATGATACTAAAGAGCATCCCTTGCTCCCTTTTGGGACTTTGGGGTTACCACACCCACAGGGATTCCGAAATCGGAATTGGAATCTAAATTGGTAAGAATTTGAATTGGTCATTAGAAATAAAATTCGATTCAGAAATTGATCTGAATCAATTTATTTAAGTTTTTGCTTCAAAAAAATCAAAAATTTAAAAAAAATCAAAAAAATATGAAACACTTTGAAAAATTGTTAAAAATATAAATCTAGTGTCTAACATACCATAACAATGATAACACATGATCATTACACATTTATAATATACATGATAATAATGCTGATACAAATGATATATCTTTTACCAAATTTGGTGATATTGATAGCCATCCTCATTTTCGTTATGCTCATAAATGTCCCATTCATTGTTATCCCTCGTGATGGACACGGACCCATATAAAAATAGTGATTCAACCATCTAGCTAAAATCATAAGCTATCTCCTGAAGAGGATCTACGGATGAATAGTATGTGGTTGAAAACTTGAAAGAAAAGTGATCTCTGGATAATTGGTTGATGCATACTCTTGATGCCAGCATTGATTTCTCTCACTAGAATACTGCCGGGAGCCCAAATTTGATACACATGCGCCACTAGTACTTGCACTAGAAGTAAAGCCATCACCTCCTCCTCCGGATCCCCCTCTTCTAGATCCTCCTCCTCCAGATCCTTCTCCTCCACCACCACCACCTCTTCTTCTATGTGAAGCCAATGAAAGCTAGGTGGATGGTATGCACTCTTCCTCATCATCCACTGAGATGGTACTGCCACTTCCAATGACATGACGTCGCATGATGCCCAACTTCCTCTTTTTACATTCTTCTTCTTCTAACAGGGATGAAGTGTCAAAACCCCAGCCATGCTAATATGCCTTCTTCAATGCTGTAAAAGACCGTCGGGAGTGTTTTTGGTTCAGTTGGTGAATGATGTGTTGCAACAGTCGGCAATGTACTTCTTACTGCTACATTGCAGGGACCTGCTGTGGGAGGATCCAGGGCTGGCTCTGGTCCTTCCGATCTGATTGGGTCTGGCAGACTGTCAAGGAAGGCCACTGACCTCAGCAGTGAGGCATTTGAGGTAGACTAGGGCAGAGCTCCGCGCATGCTACTGTGCTGGTTCCAGATCAGGTGGATGATTGCCAGTGCTACATTGTATCCTAAGAGTAGGGAAGGGAGGGAATGAATTAATCATTCACTCATGACAAAGATAATCAACTACAACATTAGGAGGGTTCAGAGGAAGCAGAAGGTTAGGGAATTGAGTAACTTGGTGCCTTCTCACAGGCAAGACATACTAACATTAAAAAAACTAAATCTGATTTTTCTGATCCAAGAGAGGGAGAGCGCCTCAAGATTGGTAATTTAAAAGGCTTCTCTTTCTCGGTTTGTCCCCACCAACTGGGAAGAATAGAGGTAATGTTGTCTTGTAGAATAATAATATTTTGGAAGCTAATGATATCCTGTGTAGGAGACACATACCTGCTCCAAGATTTTCATATAAAATTAATAGAAAGCAATTCTCTCTTGCCAGTGTGCATGGGCCTAGGGTGAGGCTTATAAAATCAACTTCTTTAGAGACTTGAAACTACTTCTAGAGTACGCCGATAGTTCAAGGTGTGCGTGGGATTTTAATGTTGTGAGAAAACAGTGAGTGGCAGAACTAGAAAAAATAGAAAAATAACATAGGTAGGTTTAATGGTTGGGTAACTGGATGTGGTTTCGTGGAGATAGCAAATGCCAGCATTCAATTTACTTGGTCCAAAATAGGGGTGCAAACGAGCCGAGCCGACCCGAGTAGTATGATGTTCAAGCTTGGCTCGTTTATTTTACACGAGTTTAAATTCGAGCTCGAGTTTTAGCAAGTATGTGGAATCCTTGTTCAAGCTTGGTTCGTTTATTAATCGAGCCGAGTCGAGCTCGAACTCGAGTAGTAGTTAGACTAAAATTCAATTCACATTCAAGCTTAAACTATATACAAACTCGTTTATAAAACTCAAAATCAATGAAAAGTCATCTGTGAAACTCTATATTTAGCTCATTTATGAAACTCAATCTAAGTTTAAACTCAAATTTTAAATTGTTTAATATATTTAAGTGATAATATATAATTATTAATACTCATAATTTAATTTTTAAAAATAAATAAATAATATAATATTTAATCGAGCTACTCGCGAGCTTATCGAGCCGAGCAGGAGTCTGTTCAAGCTCGGCTCGTTTAATGAGTCGAGCTTTATTTTGTGTTCAAGCTTGTTCATTTAACATAATAAACGAGCCGAGTCGAGTTTTTATCGAGCCAAGCTTCGAGCAACTTGTCGAGTGTATTGGTTCGTTTGCACCCCTAGTCCAAAAGACTCAACAGATTCTTTGCACCTACGCAGTGGTTAGCTGATTTTGGGGTACTGAAGCTTTTCATCTGCCTAGAGTGTTGTTGAGCCATATACCCCTTGAAATCAAGCATGATAGAGATGAAAGGTTGCACAGCAGGAAATTCCATTTTGAGTTATCTTGGCATCAGGATCCATCATTTCATAATAACATATGGGGGAGCAGTGAAGGGAAGACACAGGTCAGGGCCCTGTTTTATCAGGAAGCTTAGACATGTGAATGGGTGGTTAATGTTTTAAGCTGATTTCTAATTGCAAACAATCAGAGGAAGAAAAGAAAGTCACTTTTTGCAAATCTTAAGGAATATGAACAGCTTATGGCAAAGGCACATTGTCTATGCATCAGAAAGAGGAACGGATGACAACAAAGAAGGAATACACTGAGTGGAGTTTCGGCGAAGAAATCAAGAAGAAGCATAATTCAAAAAAGCTACGGCTTAATGAAGGAGATAAAGTACAAAGTACTTTCATAGGCAGACACTTCTCAAGAACAAGCGGAATACTCTCAATTATTTGAATGTGGATGACAACCTTAAGGTGAAAACAGAACAGATTGGGCAGGCAGCAACTAGCTTTTATAAATACCTCTTCAAGAAGGATGACAAGTGGAGGCCTTTTGCTGAACCTTGGTATGCTCAGGAAATTATCTCAAGGCGAGGATGACATGCTTATAGAGGCGTTCTCATAAGAAGGTGGCTAGTGCTATCCAGACCATAGAGCCTTAAGGTGGCCAGTGCTATCCAGACCATAGACCCTTTTAAGGCTACTGGACCCAACAGGTTCTCTACAGGTTTCTACCATAAGTGCTGGAAAATTATCAGATCTAACTTTATGACAATGGTAGAAAAATTTAAGATCAATTCCTGGAGAATTAAACTTTTGAATTCTTACTCTCTGGTGCTGGTTCCAACGAAGTGTGTACTTGGCAGTAAAGATCTAAGATCAAGTAGGTGTTCTTAATTGCAGCTACAAGATCATGATGAAGTGTTGGCTAACAGGTTGACAAATTTTAGATAAGCTCTACCCAGTCTTTTGTGCAGGGAAAATATACGTTAGATAATTGCATGGCAACTTTTTAATATAATCATGACCAGAAGACAGAGAAAAAGAAATGCATGATGTTAAAACTAGATTTTGAAAAATTTCACGACAGAGTAAATTGAAACTTGTCCTTATAGAGTTATGCAGCTGCTGGGTTTCAGGAAGAAATTGATTGACTTTATTAAATTCTGCATTAGCATGGCCAACTTCTTAGTGGACATCAACGTGAATTTTTTTTAATTTTTTTGGAAGCTCCAGAGGTTTGATACAGATACAGGGAGGTCCCATCTCACACCAGATCTTTGTCTTGGTGGCCAAGTCTTAAGTACAATGCGGGAGAAAGTTAAAGAAGGTAAGTTAACAACGAGAGTAGAGATTGGAGGCAGCGAACACATCACGCACCTACAATTTACAAATAGCACTCAGTTATTTCCTTCCTGCAATATAAAAAAAAGTACCAAGCTGAGGGTTCTTTTTTGCTTTTTGGAGGATGCTACAGGCTTGAAAATTAATCGGAAGAAATGTGAGCTAATTGGGATCAATGTTCTTAATGAAGAAAGAGAGTATCTTCAGTAGATCTTTGGTATGCCCTAGACTGTGTTGCCTATCAAATACTTAAGTTTATCATTGTCTGATAAAGGTACTAGGTCAAAAGACAGACATCCTTTGTTACAAAAAATGGTAAGAAAACTTCAAGGCTGAAAAGATAGATTGCAATCAATTGGAGGTAGATGGATCTTGTCAACATGTGTTACAGAGTATTTCATTATATTATTTCTCTATCCTCAAAATTTGTAACGGTATGTGTAACAAATTGGAAAGCTTAAGGTCAAGTGGTCAACCTCATGCAAAGTAGTGCAGGTGCCGAAGGACTCCATCTTGTGAGATGTGTGCAGCAGTAGAAAGAATAGAAGACAATGATTCTGAAATCGGAATCAGAATCGGTCGGTACAAATCCGATTCGAATCGAATTGGATCAGTCTGATTCTAACTGATTCTCAAGAAGAGAAACCGATCCGGAATCGAGACTTTTTAAAAAAAACAAAAAATTTCTGATTCCGATTCGGACCAATTCTGGACAATTCTGCCCTAATTTAAAAAAAATAAAAAACAGGATTCTAATTCCGATTCTGATATGATTCCACTGATTCAAAATCGATTTAGATCGACTCAGACCGATTCTGGCAGAATTCATGTCAGAATCGGTCCTTTAAGCAGAATCAGATCGAAATCGACTGATCCCATTCTGCAATCAGCTGATTTCGATCTGATTCGACAGATTCCACAATCTATGATGGAGGAGTTGGCCTATTTCCCATGGATACTATTAATAATGCATTGCTTATGAAATCATCAAGCAAAATCAAACAAAGAAGTCCTATGGTGAACAATTGTAAACTCTACGCATGGTATGGGAGATCATGGCATTTGGATCAAGAAATTTAGTTACTGCAATTGGATTTCTAAAATTTAGAATGAAATATTTCATAATTGGGACATTTGAATTCCTCCTCATTTATTTCCATTGGTAAGGACAGGAGGACACTGTTTTGGGAGGACCGTTGGGCTGGATGTGTCCTCAGCAGTCCAGCATCCCATTAAGATTCCTTAAAATAAGCAAGCAACTGTCATCTCTTACTGAGATTGGAATGTTCATTGAGATCATTGCTCCCTATCCTTTAGGAAAGATAGGATAAAGAAATCCCTGACCTTGACAAACTAATGGGCTTTGGCAGGGATTCACGTGCATGGAAGCTCATAAGGATAAGCTGATATGGAATCCTAGTAAGGGTTATATTTATTAGTTAAATCCACAGATGGTATGTTAAGCTTGGGAAGTTGTGAGATGGGCTAGTAGAAAATGGTTTGGTCTTCAACATTTCCATTCAAAATCAAACTATTTCTATGGAAGATTTGTAAAGGTTGGTTTCCCACCATATCTCACTTGATGAAAATGTTACCTCTAGAGGCAAAATGGAGTCGTCTTCTGTAAAGTGAAGGTAGAGGATATCGATCATTTATTCCTTGGTTGTGGTGTGTGTGAAACCTCGAATCGATAAATATAAAAAATATGAGAATATAAAAATATGTTGTGCCGTATGGTTTGAAAACTCATTTGACTTCTGTTTATTTGGGAAATGAACTTTCATTATCTCATCTTTGGCTACTATGAAAGTATATGATATTTCATAGAAAATATTAGCCAAAATATGTAGTGTGCATATAAAAATATATATGTCGAAGTTAGGGTTCATAAAGTTTGTCTTTGGACCTCTCTCCATCGGAAGTTGCGAATTTCCAATGTTAATTACATCGAGATTCTCGAACACCCTTGATTAACTGTCGTAGCAACTCGTTCATGAAAGAAAACATTCATCCACAAAACATCCACGCATGGGAATTATAGCCCATAAAATCAATGGAATGCAAAACTTAGTATCTGAGCTTGATTTAGCATGTTAAGGTTTATATTCCTTAACTATATCAACATACCTTATGCGAGATTAGCTCTGTCAACATATGTTGAATTATTAAAGCTAATCTAGATCCGAGCATGTTCAGGTTAAATTCTACAAGTAAAAATGAAATCTGTCCACATATGCCATTTTATGGTCTAAGTCCTTCTATTGGACTTATGTTATCTTCACTTAAGCCTATCATCTTAGACCTAGTGATGAAAACAGAATTTGTTCAAGTCCTTATACCTTGACTTAGCATATGCTCGAGATGTAACCTTACTCATAAATTTCGGAGAATCCAAGAGTAATATATGCTTGGATCCGGAAAAAGACCAAGATCTTCTCTTATCTAACCATGGGGTTCTTGAGGATATCCTAGGCTTGGGTAGTTGGACATTCTCAAATTCCAAGTCTTTAGACTTAGACTTGGTGAAATGGCATATGCGCCTTATTATTGTACAATCTGATTTAGATTTGTTCATGGTTGTAACCGAAATCTAGGACTTAGAAGTCCTTAACCCAAACACCTTATATGCTTATCCCTATTCGGCTCGGCCAAAGGCATACTTAGAGTATCGGTCCTAAAAAGATATATTTCCAGGATGTCCCGGGTCTAAAATCTGGCTTATGATCCAGATATAGCTCTCATTATTGGAAGTTTTTCTAGTCTTTATGGGTGTGAACCCGGTCCCAGGACTTGGTATGTTTATGAGGCAAGTTCATTAGATTGGTCTTATGTCTATTTAAAATCGAATGCTTTGTATCATTCCCTCCCCCTCTAGGTTCTATTCAAACCCAACCGAGGACAGGTCTACTGGGGATGTTGATATTAGATTTCAAGTATATCAAAAGATATGTTCCCCGGGTACCCCATACATACTGCCTCTTCTTAAATCTTGACATACCCGACTTAGGATTTATTTGAGATCATCATTTCAGATTTTGAGTTTTGAGTTCAGACTCACCAATCAGTTCCTCTTCAGACACCAAAATTCCTGTTTAAGGGAGGCTTTACTCATGTATGGATCCAGAGCATTTAACTTATGTGTACTGCTAGAATCTAGACCTATGGCCGACCCTGATATTGGCCCTAGATTGGTCATTATCCTGCCTTGAACCAGGTACTAGGACCTGTCCTATGATAAGTATTAGATCTGCCCTACGTTCAGCCTGAAATCCCATACAAGCTTGCTATATAAGATCTTCATGGAAGACTCATCTTAACCTCCTGCCCAGACCCTCAATGACCTGACTATGTTCAGATCTGAGGCCTGCTTCCCTCTCTTTATCGGCCCCTCGGACTAGCTGAAACTAGGATCAAAACCTATAAAGCTAGATCATATATCCTATGGCCGAGGTGCTTATGTTATCAAGACCACAACATAAATCAGAATTAGGGCCCCCAAAATGCAGGACTCCGGGGTGAGGATCTTTAAATCCTATTGATAAAGTTGGGATTCCAAAGCCTATGATGCCCTGGATGCTACTGGGACTCAGACCCAAAGCCGATCCTGAAATTGACCTTAGACTGGTCATTATCCGGCACTGAACCATATATTAGGATCTGCCCTGAAATCTCATGCAAAACCAGGCTTAAATGAACCTGAGATGTATGTCATTTGAGACACCCAAGTTTGGCTATCATTCTACCATATAAGACCTTTGTATAAACCACGGGATACTCATCTTGGCCTCTTCGATAATCTGATTATGTTCAGATCTAAGGACAGCTGAACACCCTCTTTTGATAAACCAGGTGACCTATGGCTGGGAGGCCCATGTTGTCAAGATCAGAAATCAGACTTTAAACCCCCAAGATGTAGGCCTTCGGGGTGAATGACAAAGTTGGAATTCTAAAGCTCAAGATGCCCTGGGTATAATTCCTTGAATCCCTCTTTATTCTGATCAGGGGCCTCAAAGACATGAGCTTTCAGATATGAAATCCCATAGTGCTGTTTGAGGGTAATTACTGACCTTATGCCTTAGCTTAGATCAATATTTCTTAGTGCAAAGTCTTATATATCTGGTCCCCAATCTCTCATCAATTTTGAGAGCAAACTCCCTCTTGAAATCAGGTTTAGAATATGCCTGAAATCCGAAGGTTAGTGCTTAGTCCAGTTGACTGTCAAACTATATGCATGTTCGGAATTGGCCTTCTCAATCAGGTTCTCATATATAAATATATATATAAGCAATTGTCCTTGATCACCATCATATGCATATCAGCATATATATTTGATTAATACCATATGGTGTATAACATATTCTTGTATTGGTGGAGTTGAACTCCAATTTCATCATATCGAGGTCATCTCACCCTCTTGGAAGTACATATCTTTATGCATAAGAAGAACTCATCTCATAGGGGTTTGGCCTGCATTTGGCCTTCTTCACTATGGGATGGATCAAAGGACTGTGCACATAAATTCAGTCCTGCTCGGGACATGTACATTGAACTAGGCCCAACATTAGGCCACAATCATGTCATGCTATGAGCATGAATCTATCCGTAGGCACTCTCGGCCTCCTGATTTCATGATCAGTAGATAATTCATCCATAATTTGTACATTTTTTGTGCTCATCCATTGTTGAGTCTTCAAGGCCCGGCTGGCCATCTTCTTTTCTTCTTTTTTGCTTCATCAAGGCTACCCGGGGGATCTTTGGTCCATCATGTGGGTTCCAAAGCGGCCGGGTATAACCTCACTTCCATGCTTTGCTCCTGTTCCCTGTTCTGAATAGGTGTCATATAGGCTTGACCCAGATGGAGGCCGGACCTGATGGTATATGCAGGGTCCCTTATGCATTAAGATTCTGTCCTACCATGGGCCGACATAAAGTATGGGGGGTGATTAATAAAGGGGTCAAAGGGATTCCAACTATAAACTGAAATTGGAGGCAAAGGGTGGAGGTCGGGAGAATTTATCCCTGGTAGCTTATATGGCTGATTGGGCTGGGGTAAGGAATGGGTGTTTGGTCATGGCCTGTAGGTGGAAGCATAGGCAGATTGGTGGTATGTTAATGAAATATTTATGGGCCTTCAAAATGGTTACTTTGTTCATCCCGGAAGGCTTGGAGGAAGACTCTATGGTACCCTATCTGCTGATCATATGGACAGTTATTCAGGTTCGGATAGAAGAGGTATGCTTCTAATAAAATATCATGGGGGCCTAGACTGATGAAGGCTCCACCCGAGGAAAGGAACAATCAATAATAAACAGGGAGAATGTAATGAATGATTTGTAAAGGGGGATGGACCAACTCCTATGGAAACTTACCTTTAGCACTTTCACATGCCTTTTGCTTACTTCCCTCACCCTTATCTGCCGTGACTAACACTGTTTGGAGATGCCCTTGGATGAAGCTCATGCCCCTCTATTGCCTTGTTGGTATCTATTTCCCAGAGTTCCCGCTGCCTTTTTTTCTCTGCTCCTCCGACCAGCTTTTCATGTGCGGGGACTGCCCCTTTTATAGCCTGCTGGATGGGTGTTGTTCACCCGAGAGAGGGAATAAGTTGTGTAGTGTATGCATGGAGAAAGTGGGGCCATGTTCTCCTGAACGTGGGGAAGGTGGAGCTTGACCAAGTCAGGGCCGGGAGATCACAGGATCCTGGCCTTCGGTGGTCTACTGATCATTAGTGAGTTCATCTCACACTAAGTATAGATCCTGGCCCTTGATTAAATGCCCCCGGATCTTTACTTGATGGCCCAATCCATGCCTTCCATTCATCAATCCTGTAAATGGCAAATTAGACCTCATCCGTTGATTAATTGGAGCTAGGCATTGTAGCCCATGTGAAGGGAATTAAACCTATCTAATCAAATATCCAATAAGGCTGGATCCAGTGGGTATTATCCTACTAAGGATCCAATTAGGCCATCTTGTTATACCATTGGGGATCCAAGAGTATTAGGAATCCAATTAGCTTATCCAACAGCCAATCTTGACCTTTGAATGCATATCTTTTCCATCTCGGCCCTCCATTTGGTGGATTATGTTGAGTAAGTGGTTCATCCGATTGATGGATGTTCCATTTAATTCAAATCATTGATCCTCTTATTGGATATTAATCCTATTAAGGATCCGGAAAGGCCTTGACACCCGGTAATTAACCTTTGCCCATGGACTATCTATCGGATATCCCATCAAGCTGGATCCATTGGATATTATCCTATTAAGGATCCGGTAGGACCATCTGTGCTATGCGCTGAGGATCCATGAATATTAGGATCCAATTGACATATTAATTACCAATCTTAGCCGCTAGATTGGCCTTTTAATTAATCCCATTTGAATTCTCCAATTTGTTCTCCAGCGGATTGCCCTCTCTCCCTCTTTCTTTGCAAGTTCTGTTGAGTCTCCCATCGGGAGACAGATTCTTCCACCCGCGAGCCTTCTTCTAGCTGGTCACCTTCCTCCTTCCATCGCACCCTTTCATCTCAACAGTTTCAGCAGCCTTCTGTTCCTGCCAAGGGAAGTCACCGGACCTGCAGTTTGGAGCTCTTGGGTGCCCTTATCTTCTACTTGGTATTGATCCGTGGAGGTGGACAGCATCCTAGTTATATCCGGGTGAGTAGAGTTTATATATTTCTCTCTTCAGCTCCATGTATGGTAATTTTCCTCTTTTCTCTCCACCGGACATAGTGGTGCTATGCTTCCTCTTCTATTTTCTGTCGGCAGCACTTCAATTGTCCCATATCATGCCTTCCTTTTTGTAAATATCCATGTAGCCGGCTGTATTGGGATGTCCTAACTTAAAAGGACATGTTTATCATATGCAGGGGGGCTTGGCTCTTTCATAGGCCACCCTTGGTCGGGGTCTTTATCAATTTCCCCTCTGTTTTTTTTGTTAGACAGGATATGTCTTACAAGCATATGTATATATGAATGTATTTGAGGACCCGGTTTCTTCATGTGCTCGGTTGGGTCTTCTTCCAACCTTCTGTTTTCCGGAGGGGTCTGTGTGTTTTTTTGTTTGAATAGGAGCTCATCAGCTCCTGCTATGTCATTACCGTCCCTCTTCCTTCTCTCTTTTTCTTTCTCTTTTGAGTGGGCCTATTGGCTGCCCTCTTTCTTCTTCTTCTATTCCTTCATCTATACTTCATCTTCACTCATGTCTGGCTGTAAACAGTCTGTTGGCAGCATCCCACCTGTCTCCTACAAGTGTATGTATGGCCGAACATATCCGGGACTGCTCATTGGTCCCTCCTTGGTCAGCAGGGGGATGAGTCCCCCTTGTGTATTCACATCCAATTATGCATATCCAGCCTTAAACATATGTGTTTGATTCCTTCTTAGATCCATATACAGATGGTAGGGTATAGGGTATTAAGTATTCTTATTCTCTGTAGCTTTACTTTACCCTGCTCCATCCTCTCATCTCATGATGTCCAAGTGCTGTAGTTGGTGTTGATCGTGGACCTCTTTTGTGCTCACAATCTTTTTGCCCTTGCTTGGACATATATGTGCCAAACTTACCGGGCATATAGCCTCATTCTCTCCATGATGTCCCAATCTTCTATTTTCTGGATTCCTCCAAATTCTGCCGGCATTGCCCCATCCTGTCCTGATGATTTTTTTTATAATCTGCATATGTGCTGAATCACATTGTGTTTGAGTCCATCCTTTATTGGTCTCCTTCACTTATTTTGCTCCATCTAATGGCGGTGGGGCACAGGGAATTAAATATTTCTAACTCCCTTTTGCCTTACTCTTAACATATGTCAATGTTTCATCTAAAATTCTAAGTGCCAACAGTGTGATAAACCTCTAATATATATTGTTTAAGAGCTGGAAATTTTCGTAGGGGAATTGGAGAGTGCATATAACTCATTGATGCATTGATACAATCAAAAGCCACGGAGCAATGAAGTAATTTTGAGAAATATGGAGCTTCCGGCAATGTTACAGTCAATATGATATTTCAGAAACTCTTCCTAAATCCATCTACTATCTTTAGTATGATGGTGATATTTGTCAAGGATTAGTACTTTGAGTACTGCAGATCTTATATAAACAGAAATCATTTTATTGAAAAATTCCTACGTTGGAAAAACTTATGTGAAAAGAGGCTTCTCGGTAGGGGTGTAAACAGAACTGATATTCCGATTTGATTCTAATAAAAATTAACAGATTTAGAACTTGTTTTTGTATCCTATAAGCTATCGGAATCAGAATCAGAAATTCTGGTAGCTTATTAGAATCAAAATCAGAATTAGTTCATTCCGTTTGCATTAATCCGATTTCGATAAAAATAAATATAAATAAATAAAATAAAGTTAAATAAATTATTAATATACTATATAAATTAATAAAATAACAAAAATAAATTTTTATAAAAATTATATCAAAATTTAGTAATTATAAGTGAATTATTAATTCATTTTAAAATAAAAATTAATATTTAATATGTATTTCGAAAATTATCGGAATCAAATCGAAATCGAACATAGTGATTCCGAAATTATCAGAATCGGAATCCCTTAATCAGAATTGGATTCTGGTGATTTCTCTATCGAATCCGACCCGTTTACATTTCTCGGCCACTATTACCTTGGCAGTTGAATGATGATGCCACTATTGTTTTCTTGCCTCTTTTTATTTTCGCATTTTTTTACTTCTCTTCATATTAATGAATCATGAACCCGGTCACCCTTTACAAAAATATTACTTGCACTCAAGAAACCAAATAAGAATAAGATAAATATAAAAAAATACAAATTATGAACTATGGTATTGTGAGACCAAAAAAATCACTAAACCAAATGGTTGCTCGAAGAAGCCCCGTAGTAAAGAAGAGGCGCACCGAAAAAAAAAGAAGAAAAGCCCTCACAGGCTCTTCTTGCTCACGTCGGAGAGGGGGATAAAGAGAAAGCAGAGGGAGAGGAAGATCCCCCATCGCTGCCGTCCTCACACACCACCTTCCGCCTCAGCCATCGCCACTGCAAAGACCGGCCGAAGAGGGAACTACCGCGAGCACCGCTACGCTTGCGTCGTGAGAGAGCAGGGGAGGGCGAGGGAGAAAACCCTTGCCACCTACACCGCCATCCCTATTCGCCGCGGCCAAAAGCCGCCATCGGCACTACTGTCGTCGTCGGGAAGAGAAGTCCCGCCAAGGTCTTCTAGTCGTCGCACCGGAGAGAGGGAACAAAGAAAGCGAGAGGGAGTGAGGTAGGAGATCCCCTCCTGCCGTCATCATCGCTATCTTCCACTGCGACCGCCATCGCCATTGTCACCGTCGGAGCTCATCATCGCCATCGCCAAGGTCCGCCACGACAAAGCCCTCACGGGCGCTTCCCAATCGCCCAGAGAGAGAGAGGGTGAAGGGCGATTGGGCCGTGGGTCATGCATGGGTGGAAAAAACAAAAAAACAAAAATTTTTGACCGCCCGAGTGGGCGGTCGTGACCCGTGTGCGCGCCTACGCGTGGGCGGCTGCGGGTGAAGACCCGGTCAGCAATCGGTCTATCACCGGGGGTGATCTTACCACCACGGTTTGACCTTGGTCAAACAGCCTCCGAAAAAGCAAAAGAAGGGAGAAAATGAGATTAAGTTCACCCCGAATCTAGTCACCCCCCACTATTGCGAAAGTGGGCTTAGTGGGGGCCTACCAAGTGACCAAAATACCCCTCCAAAATTCTCTATAAATGGCCTTGAGGTGCCATACGTACGAGGGGTTGGAAAGAGGTTGGAAAAAGGGGTGGAGAGAAGAGAGGGATTTGTGAACCAGGCCCTCCGGGAATTTCGTTCTAGGAGAGAGAAAGTCTGAAAGTCTCCTTAGTGGCATTATGCCCGGAGTTCAAAGCAAGTCCCGATCTCTCCAAATTGGCTTTGTGCTACCTTTCCATAAAAAGGAGCTGGTTTTGCGCTACCTTTCCATAAAAAAAGGCCCAAAATAGTTCGCTATTTTGGATAGAAAAAAGTCAACACAACTTCGGTTTAGCCGAAATGCTACTAAAATTAACTGGTTTTGCACTACCTTTCTATTAAAAGAGGCCCAAAATAGCTTGCTATTTTGGATAGAAAAAGAAAACTCAAATCGGTAAAGCCGAAATGCTAGTCAAACCGAATAGGAATTCTAAAAGAAAACCCAAATCGGCAAAGCCGAAATGCCGGACAAACCGAACGGTAATTCTAAATGAAAACCCAAATCGGTAAAGCCGAAATGTCGGTCAAACCGAACAGGAATTCTAAAAGAAAACCCAAATCGGTCAAGTCGAAATATCGGTCAAACCGAACGAGAATTCAAACAGAAAACCCAAACTGGTAAAGCTGAAATGCTGGCCAAACCGAACGGGAATTCAAAATGATAACCCAAATCGGTAAAGCTAAAATGCCGGCCAAACCGAACAGGAATTCAAGATGAAAATTTAAATCAGTAAAGTCGAAATGCCGATCAAACCGAACAGGAAATCAAGATGAAAACCAAGATCGATAAAGCCGAAATGTCGGTAAAATCGAACAAGCTCCAGAAATACCGCATATCAAATGCAATCAAGTCATTCTTGGATATATGAAGAAAATCTGGTTCGGTAAAGTCGAGATGCCGGAAAAGTCAAAACCCAGATTGATAAAGCCGAAATGTCGACAAAATCAAACAAGCTCCAGAAATGATGTATATCAAATGCAATCAAGCCATTCTTAGACATATGAAGAAAATTTGGTTTGGTAAAGCCGAAATGCCGGAAAAGCTAAAACCCAGATCGATAAAGCCAAAATATCGGCAAAACCAAACAAGCTCCAGAAATGCCGCATATCAAATGCAATCAAGTTATTCTTGGATATATGAAGAAAATCTGGTTCGGTAAAGCCAAAATGTGGGAAAAGTCGAAACTCAGATCGGTAAAGCCGAAATGTCGGCAAAACCAAACAAGCTTTAGAACTGCCACCGCTTGCCGCATATCGAATGCAATCAAGACATTCTTGGATACATGAAGAAAATATGGTTCAATAAAGCCGAAATGTCGGAAAAGCCGAAACCCAGATCGGTAAAGCCGAAATGTCGACAAAACCAAATAAGTTCCAAAAATGCCGCATATCAAATGCAATCAAGTCATTCTTAGATATATGAAGAAAATCTGGTTCGGTAAAGCCAAAATGTCGGAAAGGCCGAAACCCAAATTGGTAAAGCCGAAATATCTATTAAACCGAACGGGAATTCACAAAGAAAATCCAGATCGGTAAAGCCGAAGTGATGGCCAAACCAAACAAACTTTAACATATATTGAGGAACAAAAGTTCAAATACCCCCTCATTTATTATACTTCCATGTACTCAAATCGACATAAAATAAATTCAAGTTCGGTTGACCCAATATGCCATTCAAAAATGACATCTAATCCCCATAGACTTTGAGAGGTGGATAAAAATTAAATAAGTTATTTAATAAATTTTAAATTTTAATCAAATAATCAAATTTGATTAAATCAAATTAAATAATACCTTATTTATTAACAAAAATGCCATCACAATCAAATTAAATCCATGTCATAAAATCATACATAAAGAATGACCATAAACGGTTACAAAACATGTTAAATTCGAATCTGACTTAATCATAAAAAATTAAATCAACTCAAATGGATAATGCTACTTAAATAATTAAGTGTGCATAACAAAATCTAAATCAAATAAATAATCAAAATGTTAATAAATAGTTAACATACAACTCAACTCAACTCAACTAAGGCCTTTATCCCAAATTACTTGGGGTCAGCCATTTAGATTCTCTTTCTCCACTCATGTCGATTTTGTGTTATTTTTTCAGAAATATTTAAACTATCTAAATCATATTGAATTACCCTCCTCCAAGTTAACTTAGGTCTACCACGCCCCTTTTTTATTTGTCATTTTAATATTTTCTATCTTTCTAACTGGAGCCTCTTTAGGTCTACATTTAATATGTCCAAACCATCTCAATCTCATTTCTTTCAATTTGTCTAGAATTCCCATTACTCCTACATTTTCTCTAATATATTCATTCCCTATTTTATCTAATATAGTGTGACTACTCATCCATCTTAACCATTGATTACAGAATCACCGGAATCAGATCGGAATCGGCCGATTCCGGAGTGTTCCATGCGGAAGGGCCGATTCCAACAGGAATTTCGTGGAATCGATCGGAATCGGTCAGAATTGATCCGATTCCGGCGATTTTGTCTGGAATCAGTCGATCCTGATCGATTCCACGGAAGACTGGTCTGGCCGGTCTGGTTTGATTCCCGGTTCGATTCTGGACTGGGAAACGAACCGATTCTGGCCCTTTTAGCGCCGGAATCGACCGCTGCGGTCGATTCCAGCGATCCAGCAGGCAGCGAGCACTCCTTCCATCAATTCTGGACGATTTCAACCCCCGAAATCGAGGATTCTGGCAATTCCGAGGTCAATCCCAGCTCCCTGCGCCGATTCCGGTGCGATTCCAGCGGCGTTTCCGACGATTCCAGGCTACTTCTTCAAGGGATTCGGACGATCCATGTTTCGATCGGCCTCGATTCAACCTCTTCTTCGATCCTTAGAAGGTTATTGGTAAGATTTCTTTGCCGAAAACTTCGTACGCCCATTCTTACGCGTTTCCGACGACTCCGAGCGTGGTTAAACTCGGTGATTTCCGACCAAACAACTCCGTTTAAGTTCTAAACTATTCGATTGTATGTTCTTTGCACGGGAAAAATTTCGGCTATCTCGTACGCCTATTTTTACATGTTTCTGACGACTCCGAGCATGGTTAAACTCGGTGATTTTTGATCGAACAACTCCGTTCAAGTTGTAAGAACATCGATTGGATGTTTTTTTGTACGGGAAAAATCCGGATATCCTATACGTTGATTTACGACCATTTCCGGCAAATATGTAACCCTTTAAACATACCGAATAGTGTGTTTGATGGATTGTCTGCTTCCCGAACAGCGCCTAAAGTAATTTTTATGTTGTCTAATAATTTTTAATGCATTGTTTACAATTTTTGCAGGTCTAAGCAATGGCTGATCAAGGTGATGCAGCACCAGCACGTCCTTCTGACGTGGATTGGGAACACGGACATATAGTAGACCCGGTCAGAAAGAGAGTGCAATGCAAATGGTGTGGGAAGGAGATGAACGGGGGGGTGTTTCGGCTGAAACACCATATTGCCGGAATATGTGGAAATGTAAAAAAATGTGATAAGGTGCCGAGGCAGAAGAGTGAGGAGATGAGAGGCTACATGACAGGTAGAGCCTCTCAACGAGCTGTTAGGATTGAGCAGAAGGAGGAATTGCACGATGAGCTACTCCAAAGGAGAAGAGACCGAGATTTGCCTACTTAGAAAGGGAAAGGCAAAGGAAAGGTACCGGCCGAGCCGGAGCTAGAGAGCGAGGAGGACTCCACGGACTCCGAGCTTAGACCTGCTAGGCACGCTAACAAGCGTGCATTTGCCGAGGACGAGGACAGGAAGAGAGGAGTAGGAGGGTCAGGGTCTAGAGCTGACCCAATTCTTGGCCGATCAGCATCGGCTCACCCTACCTGGGACCGGGAGATGGAGGGATGGAGACAAGAGCCACACCACCATTCTGCCAGTACTCGGTTTACGCCGAGTGATGAGTACTTATTTAGGAAACAGAGTGCTGGGCAGATGGGGATTAAACAAGCTATGAAAGGGGTGAAGGCAACAGGAACGGCTGCAAAGAGAGCCGTTCGCCACATTGTGAAGTGGTTTTTGCATGCAGGTATCACTTTTAAAATGGCATTTATGTGTGTTTTATTTACTTAAGCTTAATTTTTGCCTGATCCAAATTTTTTTTAACTTGATGTAGGCATCCCAGCACATGCAGCCACCAGCCCCTACTTCCAGACGATGGTGGATGCCGTGGGTGAGGCTGGACCGGGTCTGCAAGCCCCGGGCAGCAGGCATATATACGGCGCTGGACTGGATGAGGAGATCCAGGAGTTGAAAGAGTGGATGGATGGATTCAAATTGGTGTGGAAGGAGAGGGGTTACACAATTATGTGTGACGGATGGATAGGTATTACCAAGAGGAGTATGATAAACTTCTTGGTGTATTGTTCTGAGGGGACCACGTTCTTGAAGTCGGTGGACGCTTCTGGGAAGATTAAAAATGCCGACTTCATTTTTTCTTTGATGGATGCGGTGGTGGAGGAGATCGGGGAGGATAATGTGGTTCAGGTTGTCACTGACAACGATTCTTCATATAAGACGGTTGGGAAAAAGCTGATGGAGAAGAGAAAACACATGTTCTGGGTGCCCTGTGCGACACATTCTATTGATCTCATATTAGAGGATATAGGCAAGGAAGAGAGTGTATCCACCCTTGTCAGGCAAGCACAGACGAGAGTGTATCCACCCTTGTCACGTCATTTATTTATTCGCATCTCCGTCTACTACATATTATGAGATCACACACAGGAGAGCATGATCTTGTTAGGCCTGGTCCGACTCGTTTCGCCACGAATTTCATTGCATTGGAGAGTTTACACCGACACAGGCATGTATTGGTTAAGTTCACACAGTTCGAGAAATATTATAATTATATGGTGGATCACCTGCATGACAAGAAAGATCAGCTGAAAATTCTTGTCAGGTCTGAGAAGTAGATCAATGACAAGAGATTTTGGGAGAGGATTGCCTACTACTTGGCAATCATTGAGCCACTGGTAGTTGTCTTGAGGTTGGTTGACTCAGATGACAGGAATCAGATAGGCACGTTGTACGATGCCATGGACCCGGCAAAGTTGATAATAAAAGAGAAGAATCCCAGATGTTACAAAAAGTGGTGGAAGATCATAGATGACCGATGGAACAAGACTTTGCACCACGATATCCATGCTGCAGGTTAGTAGGTTAAAAAAAATTTGTGCTTACCTACTTTAAGTTTATTCAATAATTGTCTTATTCATAATGTTAACTATTAAATTCTTGCAGGATATTTTTTGAACCCCCGTATCCAATATGGAGGACAGGTGGTGAACGACAACGAGGTGATGCGAGGTACACTAGCTATTATTCAGTGTCTCTGCCGATTTCAGCAGGACAGGATAGAGGCTGAGATAGAAGTAAGTTGGAGTTTATTCAATACTTTGGAGTAGCTAATTATTAGACAACTAATAATTTTTTTTAAAAAAATTTCAGATGCAGAAATATAAGATGAGGGTCGGCGTATACTCAGATGTTAATTTGAGATATTCGTGCGACAAAGTGTCACCTGGTATATTAATTTATGATGGAGATTTTATTTTATTTTCATATAAGTTATTGAAGATGATAGGTTAATTGTTTACCTTTTTTTTCTTTTTTTGTAGCTCAGTGGTGAGTTCAGGTGAATACTAGGAGTGGATGAAATCCACTTGCTGCCATCGGTATCAGGATACTCAGCCAGAGCACCAGTTCCTCTCATTGTGAGAGTAACTGGAGTACATTCAACCTGATACATACAAAAAGGTGGAACAGGTTGACCTCAGACCGGCTGGAGAAGCTGGTCTTCTGTCATTACAATATGAGGCTGCGCATTAAGAATATCAAGGATCGACAGAAATCAGTGAGGAGCGATTTACACGATTCGCAGGTGGTCCATACGAGCAGAGGCATACCTCCGCCACACCACCACCTGAGGAGGTGGACATGAATCAAATATTCCAGGAGCATGCACTTGCCTCTTGGATAGAGGAGAGGGCAGCCAAGGATCAACCAGCTGAGTTTGATCCCGATGACCGTGCATGGGCTGAAGGAGAGTTGGATGATGTTGAAGCCAAGGAGGATGCTCCAGCTCCAGCTACTTCTCAGGCTCAGGCAGGGCCTTCTTCTGCCCCAGCAGCTATGGAGCAGCCACCTCCAACTTTAACCCCAGCTCCAGTCCTAGCCGCCGCTACCCAGCCCATTTGTAATCCAGGTAAAACGAAAACTAAAGTGACTGCACGAAAAATGGGCAGATTTACAAAGTTAAAAAATCTTTGAGTTCTGGTACTTCAGAGATGGCTGAAGAGGTGAAGAGAAGAAAGCTGGAGGTCAGGCGTCCTATGAACCCAGATGACAACACGCAGGCTCCTTCTCACTCCTCAGTTGATGATGACGAGGAGTGCATATCAGCGACGCAGCCATCAGCAGCAACCTAGTCACCTGATTCACGGTGGCCAAAGCCGTATTCCACGCTGGATGAGTAGATATCACAGCATCAATTTATAGAGCCACAGTATCCAGCATTTGGCGAGGCTCAACAGCAGTGGATTCCTCCACCACCACCACTAGCTCCACTAGAGTCTGCCTACGTCCCGGTCGTCCCGCAGTCCGATCCCTACGACCTTAATATCCAATCTAAACTGACGCCCTAACCTACTTCTCTTTGGTTTTCATTAAATTTACAATGCATATATTCTGTTTTAGTTCTACTTATCTTGAAACTTTTAGTCTCCAAAATATTTCTCCACATTTCTAACTTTCTATTCACTCGTTCTTGTGTTTCATCTATCAATACGATATCATCTGTAAATATCATACACTAAGATATATCATCTTGTATAGTCTTCGTTAATTCATCTATAACTAATTCAAAAAGATAAGGACTTATTATAGACCCTTGATGTAAGCCAATTGAAATAGAAAAATCTCTTATTTCTCCACCAATTGTGCATACGCTAGTAGTTACATCATCATATATGTCTTTTATCATTTGTACATACTTAACAGGCACCATCCTTCGTTCCAGCACCCACGATAGAACCTCTCTTAGTACTTTATCATAAGCCTTTTCTAAATCAATGAACACCATATGTAAATCTTTCTTCATATCTCGATAATTTTCTATCAAATTTCTAATAAGAAAAATAGTTTTAGTTGTAAATCGACCAGGCATAAATCTAAATTGATTAGCTGAAATATTTGTACAGCTCCGTAATCGCCGCTCAATAACTCTTTCCCATAATTTCATAGTATGACTCATGAGTTTGATCCCTCTAGAATTTGCACAATCTTGTATATCTCATTTTTTCTTAAAAGTAGGTATAATGATACTCTTTCTCCATTCATTCGGCATTCTTTTAGATATTAGGATTTTGTTAAAAAATCAAGTTAACCATTCCACTCCTATATCTTCCAAACACTTCCACACTTTAATAGGAATATTATCCGGGCCACATGTCTTACTTGTTTTCATCATTTTTAATGCTTCTTTAACTTCTAAAAATTGAATTTTTCTAATATAATTTAAATTAAGGTTTGTCACATTCTCTATGTCGTCTATATTTTTAGTAAAGTTGTCATTAAAAAGAGTATCAAAATAATTTTTCCATCTTTCTTTGATATCATCATCATCTTTAATCAAAATTTTTCCTTCTTTATCCTTTATGCATCTAATTTGATTAAGATTTTGCGACCGTCTCTCTCTCATTCTTGCTAGTTTATAAATATCTTTTTCACCTTCTTTAGTTCCAAGTTTCTCATACATATATTTAAAAGCATCATCTCTTGCTCTTATAATAACCTTTTTTACTTCTTTTTTTACTGTCTTGTATTGTTCATAAGCTTCATTGTTATCACATTTCGACAATCTCTTATAACAATCTCTCTTATTCTTTATCGCCGTTTGCACTTCTCCATTCCACCACCAAGTCTCTTTTTTAGGTGGATCATGTCCTTTAAACTCTCCAAGTACTTTTTTAGCTATCTCTTTAATTTTTATAGTCATACTCATCCACATAACATTAACGTCTACGTCTAACTTCCAATCATTTATCTTTAAAAGTTCGGTCTTAAATATTTGTTGTTTTATTCCTTTTAACTCCCACCATTTTATTTTAAGAGAAGACTTTCTTTTATATGTGTTTGTTTGTGTTTTAATCTTAATATTTAAAATCACTGACCTATGTTGACTTGTTAAAGTTTCACTCGGAATTACTTTACAATCTTTGCAAATAGCATGATTGGATTTTCTAGTGAGAATGAAATCAATTTAACTTTTATTTTGTCCACTTTTAAATGTTATTAGATGAGATTCTCTTTTAATAAAATGAGTATTTGTGAGGATAAGATCATAAGCCATAACAAAATCTAAAATATTCTTCCCCTCTTCATTTAAATTTCCATATCCAAAGCCTCCATAAACATTTCATATTCATGACATTTGTTTCCAAAATGTCTATTGAGATCTCCAATAAATATATTTTCTTCATTTGGTATACTCTGCACAAGATCGTCCATATCCTCCCAAAATTTTTCGTTAATCTCGCTAGTTAATTCAATTTGTGGAGCATATGCACTAAGTACATTAATTATTTCTCTTTCTATAATCATTTTTACCATAATAATCATATCTCCTACTCTTTGTATTAAATATTAAAACTATTGCATCCTTTAGTGTTTTATCAACAATGATACCTACCCTATTTGTTTCCAAAATGTCTATTGAGATCTCCAATAAATATATTTTCTTCATTTGGTATACTCTGCACAAGATCGTCCATATCCTCCCAAAATTTTTCGTTAATCTCGCTAGTTAATTCAATTTGTGGAGCATATGCACTAAGTACATTAATTATTTCTCTTTCTATAATCATTTTTACCATAATAATCCTATCTCCTACTCTTTGTATTGAAACTATTGCATCCTTTAGTGTTTTATCAACAATGATACCTACCCTATTTTTATTTCTCTCTTTTCCTGTATATCATAGTTTATATCTTGTATAACCTACTTCTTTACCTTTTTCTCCTATCTATTTGATTTCTTGGATACACATAATATTAATCCTTCTCCTCTCCAAACTATCAACAAGTTCCATAAATTTTCCAATAAGAGATCCAATATTCCAAGTGCATATTCTTATCTTTCTTTCAATATTTTCTTTCTTACATTTCTTTTTGTAATAATGTCTATTTGCATTTGAGTTTATTCTAGAACTCATATTTTGCTCTTTATTATGGACTAACTTCTTTACCCACACCCGTCCTTGATGTGGGAATCCTTGCTTATTTAACACCATAATAGGGCGCTTATGTGACGCGTCGCATGTGGGGAACGCACTCACCCTTGCTGTATTTTTCGCCACACCCGAGCTCCGGTGTAACGCGTCGTTTGGTGAGTACGCCCCAACGTTTATATCATATGAATCCATATCATGAGATGTGACTTTATTTTACGTTGGTTGTCACCTACCACAATCTTCCTTTCTCATCCGGACTTGGGACCGGTCATGGCAGACTTTAATAAAATGTTAACATAATCCAACCAAAATTATGTCATTAAATAATACATAAAAATTGTCAATCAATGACTATAAAAACAAGTTATGTTGAATTAAAATCAACCATGACAAATCAAAGTGGTCAATATTATTAAGAACAAATCTTAATAATAATAAGAAATTCATTTAAATCAAACAAAAATGCTAATAAACACACACAAAATAGAAATTAATTACTATAAACAAATAAAAAAAGAGATCAACTCAAAATTGTCTAAGTCAACAAATGACCAAAGACATAAACAAATCAAATCAAATCTTAAACGAAAAAAAATAAGATCAATGAACCCCAAAAAAAGTTTGATTAAGTTCAATCAAATTCCATCTCATAAGGCCATGGGGATATGTCTTCCAGCTTTATGTTTATGTGGATGAATGACTTCCATTCGATATGTTGTTGTGACGGTTAATCAAGGGTGTTCGAGTATTTGCTCGATGTAATTAACACCGAAATATCACAAGTTCGGTGAAGAGATGTCAAAATTTATTTTCAAAGAACTTAGAAAACCTCACAAAATTAAATTATGGTTCAGATCATCTAAGTGGTGGGTGATACCCATGTCGACACTTAGCAAATCTGTGGAACTATCGGTGTTCCTATAAAATAATACCACACCGAATTAACTAATACTCCTATGAATACCACATATTTTCATAGTAGTCAATGCTAGCCCAAAAGAAGGAAAAGAATTTCAAAAAGAAATTCTAATCTCAACAAAAATTAACTTTCTCTTTTCTTTTAAAAAAAGGAGAGATGAAAAAATGAGATTCAAATGAGGTTTCAATGGGTATAAAGTAAAGCAGTGGAATAAAAATGAGATAAAAATCATTGTTGACAAAATATTAAAAGATTAGTGGCGTTAATAAAAAGAGTACGATTCAAGATAATTTTGGTAAAATGATTCAAGAAATAAAGATAATTATTGTAGTAAGTTCTTATACTCCACAACTTGAATTAAGAAGTGAGAGTAAAACATGGGAGAATATGAATGACCATATGCAGAATATATCAAATAAAGAGAATAGTAAAGGAGATCTCAATGGACATGTTAGAAATGAATGTCATAGATATAAGAAAGTCCATGTTGGTTTCAGATAAGAAAATTTAAATGAATGTAGAATAAGTAGCAAACAATGATACACAAGGAGCTATCAAAAGGCTAGAACTCTAGAGAAATACTTGAGTCCTAGAGTTTCAATTTAAGCAAAACTAAGACAAAATATATACATTGCAAATTTAACGAAAGCCAAAAAATAAAAGATAAGAAAATTAGTTTTGATAAAGTATAATTATCTCAAAACACTCAACTTAAATAACTTGGTTCAATTATTTTTAAAAAATAGAGATTGTGTTAAAAATGTTAATCATAGAATTAAAGTAAGAAGAATAAACGGAAGATTGGCTATAAGGGTTTTCAGTGATTGTAAGATTCCACTAAAGTTGAAAGAGAAAATTTAGCGTATAATTACAAAATCTGCAATGTTGTATGGTAGTGATGTTAGATAATGAAAAAAATGCTTCCAAAGTAAGTGTTATTGAAATGAGCATGTTAAGATGGATGTAGCCATGCTAAATTAGAAAGAATCCACAATGAATATATTAGAAAAAATATGGAAGTAGCACCAATAGTAGATAAATTGAAAAAGAAGATATTAAAATGGTTTGGAAATATTCAATATAGATGTAAGGAAGCACCAGTTAAAAAGTTGAAAATAGAAAAATAGTTGACGTGGGATGAGGACAGAGGTGCCGCCATCTAACTGTGTCAAACCGGCTCAGCAAGATCAGCAAAGGTTTGTCAAATCAGACCCCATGTGGGCCCACCGAGCTGAAGACCACCAATAGAAGTCGGAACTCACTGAACCGAGCCCGAAATGGGCTAAACCAGTCAAATACAAGTTGAACCGGCCCTTACCACACTAAACCACGTGGAACTGGGCTGGAAACTAATGAACCAGGCTGAAAATCCACCAAACTAGGCCCAGAAGTGGCTGAACCAGGTCAACAAGTGCTGAACCGGTTCCTAACAGCTGTGAATCGGCCTTAAAACCCCTGAACCGGGGTCAGACCAGCCTAAACTGACAGGCTGTTGAACCCACCTTTGTAGGCCTGAACCGGCCCTGAAAAGGCCTCTGGAGGCCTGAACCAGACCGAGCTGGGGTTGAACCATCCTGAACCAACGGTCTAGGTGAACCGATGCTGACCTAACCAAACCGGTAGCCGGGTCAGCCGTGGAACAGCGCCGCACAACCGACTTGGGCAGGAGGTCATGGCGGGTGGACAACAGAACTGGTGAGGGAAGGGTTGTGGCACCTCCTTGGCGCTCCTGATGGCTGAAAGGAGGTGGATGCTTCCGCCCCACTTGTGAACTTCGTCTTGACAGAGCCGACGGCTGCGGGAGGTGGAACAGGAGGGGCGCACCCTCTCCGGCAGTGCGGGGTCCTCGCGCAGGGGAAGGAGAATCCAGAGGACCCTCCTCAACCTCTCCGAGACTCCTCCGCCTTGGCCTCCTCCTTCCTCTTTGTTGTCGTCGACTACGTTCGCTGGAAGGGGGGCTAGCAAATAGGGAAGGGGAGCGGGCAACGACAACCGAGGGGATTGGGGGGGGGGGGGTGGTCGTGAGGGGCCAACAAGGTTAAGGGAAGGGGTTGAGCGGAGGAAAGTCGCCAAGGTGGGGGCAACGGGGTGTTTAGGGTAGGGGGGTATGGCTATGGGAGGGCACAAGGGACCAAAGGGGGAGGGGTTTCATGGGGCTTCCAACAGGGGGAATGTGCCGTAGTGCTGTGAGGAGGGTGAGGGGTGAGGCAAGAGGTCCAAACGGACATGGGGAAGGGGTGACAGAGGTGTCAGAGATCGTCGAGGTGAGGGAAAATTTGAACGGAAAGGGGAAAACAATGTTGGACTAGCTCTGGAGGTGGAGAGGAACACCAGAGAGAAAAGGGAGGACCGAAAGCACCCAGAGGTGGGAAGACGACGTCAACTTCAAAGGGAGAGTAGACTGACCAAGAGGAGGAGAAACAGAGGGAGGAGAGGGCATTCTCTTCTTCTCAAAATCATATCTATCTCTTCTATTAACATTAGGGCTCTATATATAGAACTTGACCTTACAAAATAGACCCCTAAAAGACTTAATTACATATGTCTTCTAAAAGACTAAAATAAAAAAGACTAAATACCAAAATAAAAATACATAAAATAAAATAAAACTACTAAATACAAGAAATAAAGGTCCTCCTCCAAAACATGACGACACCATCTCTGAACAATCGGTCAATCCGGTCCGTACCAGTCCCCATCAATAGCAAAAACAAAAAGGACATGATAGACTTAAGCTAACTTGGATGATTTAAATACTTATGAAGAAATAACTCAAAATTGACATAAGTGGATATAGAGAATCCATATGACTAACCCCAAAATAATTTGGAAACAAGAATAGAGTTGAGTTGAGTTGAGTTGTATCCTAAATTTTGTTAATTTAAGGGTTAACTCAAGTCCAATGACATCAACAGTTACTTCCTTTCCTTCTCTTAACACCTTGGGCATGGAAACGAGCTTGCTTCTAACTGATGGTGGTCTGAAAAGCTGCCCATTTCAACATAGCTCTGGTATCTGCCAATAAAAGCCAACCCTGTAATCCACCAGCAGTCCCTGGTTGTCATTCTCTCTCAGGTGCAACATACTCTTCTACCCTTGAAGAAACATACACATCTACATGTGGTACCGAAGTTGCACTAATCCCTGTGCACTTTGCCACTTCCCCATCATCCACTGAGGGCCTGAGGTGACAGATCAGAGGCAGAGACATTCCAATATCTCCATCACTCATTAATTCTTGATTTTTCACTTCAGACTTCAGAGAATCATATTCTTAAATTTCACAAGGTGCTAGAGATATCAAATAATGTTTTAATTATCAATCATAAGATGCAACCTAACTAGAGAACTAAATTAGTTGTTGGCAATCAATATTAACATAAAATTTCAAGTATATAACAAGAATATTCTTTCAGAGGTAAAAATTCTTCAATGGGACTTGCCTAGAGTTGAAAAGACTTCTATGGTAATTTCCTATGGCCCAGTTTGGAACAAGATTAAGCCTTTGAATTAGGGGCGTGGGTGGTAGGCAGTGTGGAAAGGGGGGTCAGTCACTATAGTGGAATAAGGGGTGCAAAGATGGAATGAGTTACTCAACCCTTGACCTTGATCCCCTTACGTTATACGTTAAAAATAAACAATACTTTACTATATGCTGCATGTTATTTAACTATTTTTAAGTATAATATGTATTACATAAAATATGATAAGATAATATATTACATACTATATGTTACTTAATTTATTTTTAACTATATTATGTATTATATAAAATATGACAAGATAATATATAAAATATGTAGATATTATATACTGAATTACAAATTATATATTAATATTACATATTATAATATTCAATTTATGTATTAATATTCAACATTTTATATTAAGTCTACATTATGGTTATACTATAAACGTAACTTTATTATGCTATATTGCAGTATATATTACATAAATATGATAAAATAATAAATTAAACATTTTGAAGATGATATATATTATAGTTAATATTTTGTCATATTATATGTTAATTAATTATTTTAATTTTATAAATTACATAAATATTATAAATTTATGTACTTAATAGTGTATATATTATATATTAAATTACATTTATTATATATAATATTATATTTATGAATCAACAATTTAACATTCAACATTTTACAATAAGTCTTGTATTACATGTTAAAATTTAAATAAATTATGTTGTACACATGATACTAAGTGTTCAATATTTATTTTTATATTATATTATATGTTACATAAAAGTGATAAATTAGATCATATATGTTTTTTAACTTGACCAAAAGACCAAAATTTCCATTAATGAAAAAAAAGAGTACAGATCATTTGCTTTTTATACATTCTGTAAATGTATGTTTACTTACACTTACACTTATATTTTCATTTAATTTCATTTCCATCTAATATCTATCATAATAGTAGTGTGTTTAATGTTAAATTGTGTAATATATTCATATTGTATAATTTATATTTATACCTATTATAATAAATATTTATACTCAATTGTATACTCTATTATAAGTTATTATAAACTTCGTTTACCCCAAGGATCGCGGGATCGAGATCGGTGACCACCAATCTGATCCAATTGATCATATCAGTCTAGATCGGCCGATCCTCTGAATGAAAGGCCAATCCCGGATCGGTCCGGATCGGCCAAATTTTTTATTTTTAAAATTATAAATTTCTCAAAAATCAGGAAAATTCATAGGAATGAGTAAAAAATAAAAACTGAAAAACAATGTGGATAATGTTCTACCAAACAATGCCATATAAAGTAAGTTCATTTCAAAAAATTGTCAAGTAAGTACAAACTATCATATAAGAGAGAGAGGAAATTTAAAATAGATCTTTATAAATTTTAAGTATATAACACATTTTATGATTATAAATCTTATCTAAATATGTGATAGCACAAGTGATAATAAAATATGTTAATATGTTTACATTATCATAAACCAGCACTTGTTTCAGGGGGCAACGCCCCAAAGAAAAAATTTTGTACGATGGTATCAGGGGAGCCGGAAGGGCCGAAGGGGGGGGGAGGGGCCCAAAGTAAGGATTGGGGAGGACCGAAAACCACCAATTTTAGGGGGGATTGCAGCCTGAAAGGAGGGATTGGTGGTCACCAAGAAGGATTGCTGGGGGCCGCAAGGGCTTGAAGGAGAGGAGGGAGATGAGAATTGGGGGTGGGGGAGAATGGGGTCGATCTCCCCCTTATTAGGGGGATCGATCCAAGAATCAGGTTCCAGATCGACTGGATTATGGATGTTTCTGAAGTCCAGTGGATTGAGTGTTCCACGGTCCGATCCAACTAGACCAATCCTAAGTGATCCTGTCGATTCTGATCGATCCGGCTGGAATTCGGGTCTGGATCATTGGTTCTGCCCGAAATCAAAGTGGCTAGGGCCAATCCAATTAGGATCAGCCGATTCTACAATATATGATTTACCCCCATAAACAACTGCTATGAAATAAGAAGTGGCTTTTAAATTATTCCACTTATTCCGTCCTGGTTACCAAACCGAACACCTCCTTAATCCAGTGTAAATTTTTCCAAACCGCCCTATATTTTTCAGGAAACAAGTCCTTAAAGAAACAGTATAAAAAAACTACAAGAAGTAAAAGAAAAAAGAAAGCCGCCTTACCTCAGTATATGTTGTTTTCCCCTTGCTTTCAACCTTCTCACACACTAGGGAAACCCACAGCAATTTAAAGAAAGAATCAGCAGATCAATTGACAATCAAATAGAAAGTAATAAAGAAAAATAATTATTCAGGACTACTCTGAAGTTTACAAAAATGTTCAAAAAATGATTTCATCCTCCAGGCAGAAGAGAAGAAAAAAAAAGAATACAAAGGTTGAAATGCTCACCCTTTTTGCTAAATTGCCTGAGACCTCTGCACCCTTTATCACTAGTGCCCTGACGAGGAGCCCGCTTTTTCTTCTTTCCACTGTATTGTTGATTATGGTTACTCAGATAAACATTAAAAACAAAATAAAAAATACATCATAATAGCCATGCCAAAACATTTAAGGTAGGATAGGCAATGTTGATCGTGCAATCTAGGATGCATTCATTCACAGATCATATAACAAAGAAACTTACATGAGCATAATCATTTATCAGGTGTTTGCAAGTATTTTATTTCCGATGCTTTTAATTTCACAACTTTCTTATGTTCAAAAAAACATCAGCAAAAGACAGCTGCATCATTTTCACATTAGTTTTTAGGGTGGAAACAAAAGATCCACTGATTAACACAAAAATAGAGGCCATGGGAATCTATCAAAACAGTCATAACAACTGGAACATACATAGAACCCCCCCCATGTAAACTGAATATCTTTAATAGGAGGTCTGTAGAACTGAATATCTTTAATAGCTAATCCAGTCTACCTAATTTCTTTAATAATAGCTCCATTCTGTCACCTTCCATTAAGCCACCATCAAAACATTTTCAAAATACCACATTTGCCCACAATAGCCCCAAATCGATTTCATAAACAGTCATCTTCCCAACATGAGCTTTAGAGGGGTAGCAGAGATTGGCTTGGTGACAGCTCTTCAGAGCCGATGACAGTTGGCAACGACATCCTCCATCCCTAGAGCCGGTGGCAATCAGCACTGGCAGCTTTCATTGATCTCGGACCTCCAGCGCAACAGCAACAGTGACTGCCGGCGCAGCAGCACCAAGACAACTCCTCCACCACCCACCTCGAGAACCCCTTTGGCTCCTTCCAGAACATGTTTACTGACAGAGGCTCAGCTACCTTTTTTTGGTCACTGTGGCCTAGTGGCCGGAGGCATGCAGCACCACACGCAGACAGAGGCTCAGCTACCTCAGGCAGCTTCAGATGACGCCGCCACCACCACCACCCTCTGCTTCTCAGCAGTTTCGCTTCAACGTAAACTAGCACTGTGGTGGAGGGATTAACGTCCTGGTATCCCTCAGTTGAGTCGAGAAGGTAATATAGAGATGTGTTGATGTGGTGATTACGGTGAATGAGAATGGTGGACATACAGTAATTAGTAGAAACCGTTGTGTTCCTCAGACTTTTTCACCTCTCTGATAAGAGTAAGAACTGGTGCATGCTGTTCTACAGCTAGCAGACTCATTGGCATTCATGTGAAGGTTAGCAAACTCTCCTTAGAAAGCTTACCTCACAAAACATGTTTTATTGCTCTTTAAAATCGTGGTTTTTTATGTATACCAAAATCTTTAATCAGGTAATCTCGACTTCCAAACCACCTGCTTCCTCATCGGATGGTCCTCATACCTCTTGTTGACGCCTAGAAAAAGAAAGAAGAATGGGAGGGAATGAGCTTGAACAGAGTCGATAGAATGCCCGACGACCTATAAAAAGAGGAAGAAAAGAGAAATACGGCAAAATGCGTAAAAGCTATAAAAGTATCATTTTATCAATAATATACTAATAATTTCATTATATTTAAATTTAAACAATCGAATTGGTTTGATCTGGTTTGATTCAATTTGGAAGACCTCCAAACCAGTTGAATCAAATGGGGCAATTTGAACCGTTTTATACACATCCTTAAGTAAATGAGCAACTTGATAAGCCAAGCTCAAACATTTCAAGCTCTTAACAAAAATAAGCTTGCACAATTGAGTATTGTGAAACCTCGAAAATTTCTTAATAAATGAATTTGATTTGAAATTTTTTTTGGATTGAAGTTTGAAAATTGAAAATTTGTACACGAAAATTTCGAAATTGATTTTTAAAATTGATTATTTCAAAAAGTTCAACAAATCCATTTTTTGATTTGGACTTACTTGAAAAGGATTTTGAATTTTTCTAACTGTATAAAAGGATAGTTTTTTTAAGTCTTTTTCCAAAATTTTTGTTCATCGAATTTAGTTTTACAACTAGGAAAATATCGGTATTCCATAGGAGTATAACTAATTCGACGATATACATAAAAAATATAAGTTCGAGGTTGGGTTCTTTGAAAATTCATTTTGACCTCTCCCCATCGGGTGGTGCGAAGACCCGATGTTAATTATATCGAAAACAATCGAATACCCTTGATTCGCCGCCATAGCAATTTCGAAACAATAACATACATCCATGATCGAAATGAACACAATAGGAGCAACGACTCCATAAATATATTGGAATGCAAACTTTTTATGTTTAAAATTGAATTTGATTTGAGTTTGGTTTTAAAATTTTTATTCAATTGGTTTGTGACTTAATGTCTTTTAGTGTTTATTTAAAATTTGATTAAGGGTTTGGATTTAAATAGATTTGGATTTAGTCTTTATCATTTTTTTATTCTTTAAATGTTTGATTGATTTTAGATTTGTTAGGTTTATTTATTCTAAATGTTATTTAATTGGTTGAAGATGTTTGATTTAGAAGTTTGAACATTATTTTATGAGATGACAATGTGTTATTTAGAAGTTTAAATATTATTTTATGAGATGACAATGTGTTATTTATAAGTTTGTTTGTTTTTTATTAAACTGATTTTTTTGTGTTTTTTTTTATTAAATTTATTGATTGATTAATAGATCTTTTGACTTAAGAGATTTCATCATTTTTTTAATTATCCAAAGAATTAGCTTAAGATTGTATAATCATTCTTTTACTAGGTTAAGTATATTTTGAATGGTTTTCAAATTGATTTTATAATTATTATTATTGAATTTATTTTATTTGTTTATTCTTTAATAAGCTAGAAAAATTATTCTTGAAGTCTAAAATTTATCTTAAATTAATTTTAAGTCATAAAAATTATGCTTAACAGTTTTGATTAATTTTAGTGTTTTCAGATTATTTAATTAACTTATTCTTTCTTTTTTTATTATTTTGATATGTTTTAAATTATTCTTTTTATTTGCATTCCATTTGAATTTATGGAGTTATTTTTAGCTCTCAACAACATCAAAAATATACACAACATGCAATTCCCATTAATTGGATAGTTTGTATAAATTACAAATATGAAGGACATAAAAATCATGATCACAATGAATTGAATTGATTTTTTTATTTGAGTCCATTGAGCCTTTGATAGGCATTATGGAATCGATTATATCGACATGAGACATAGCACACCGACCTTTGGCTAAAGTTTGTGGGTGCTACCTATCGATATAATCACTTATCATATCGATTTTATATTTTGGCATGTATGCATATATGTATACATTTAACCATTATATAAATCGATATAATCATCCCTTGATGGGAAAAAAAAGTATAGCATTGGGGTCATTTTTTTTGACCTTTATATGCTAACCAATTATTATTTTTTTATTCTTTTAGATTATGCCGAAGCGTAGAGCGTGCCCGATTGGACCGGCCCCCATTAGCCTCGATTGTTTGATTATTTTCCAAAGACGTAGAGCGTGCCCAATTGGACCGGCCCCCAATTAGTCTTGGATTGGATTATTATTTAGGTTTAAACTTGAGACGTAGAGCGTGCCCGATTGGACCGGCCCCCAATTAGTCTCAAATCGGTTTGATTGTGAATTTTATCAACACTAACGTCAAACTTTGACTCAGCCATATTTGCCTTCATTGTGTCTTGGAGGCCTGTTTGAGCTTCAGTGAGGCCCAGGCAGCCTTGGAACTTCCTGCAGAAGAGAGGGTCCAGTCCTCTGTTTGGAGCCGGAAGGGCCTGCTGGACTTTGTGCTTGTGCGCCTTTATTTGGTCTTGTTGGTAGGGCAAGGGCCCGCTGGATTGGGTACATTTGAGGGGGGGCTGCAGGGAGCCGAGAAGGACCTGTGTATGGATCTGTAGATGACCTGTTTAGGGGGTCCTCTGGATGGGCTGAAAGGGGCTGTACAGCAGGCCAATATGGAACCGGCTATGGGCCTGGACAGGGACCTGTTCAGTGTGCAGCACTGGGCCTGTTTTTGGGCCTGTTTAGGGGTCGGTTATGGACCTGTTTTTGGACCTGTAGATGGGCCGATTATGGACCTGTTTGGGGTCTGTTTGGGGTGCTTGCAGATGGGCCTGCTCGGGTGCTAACAGGTAGGCCTGCAGATGGCTGGACGTGGGCTATATAGAGGGCTGTTTTGGGCCTGAGAAAGGGAGTTTTCTGATGGGCCACAAAGGGACAGCAGACTGGTCACAAAGGGACCGGTTTAGGGACTCTTTGGGAGGGCCGAAATGGGGCATGTTTGAAGATGAACATGGGCCGAGAGGGGGCTGCTAGAACGGGTAGAGAGAGGGCCCTTAGAGGGCTACATAATTAGTATGTATAGACCTCCCCTACCTTGCCTTCCTCTTCTCTTCTTCCTCTTTTGGCTGTTGTCAGGTGCAGGTACGCAGGAGGGGTGGCAGCAGCTCTCTTCTTCTTCTTTTTCTTCTTCTCTTCTCCTCTTGGCTGCTGGCAAGACTTGGAGATGTGCAGACGTGCAGCAGCTGGTCAGAGGGGGAGCAGCAAGCAGAGGGGCAGCCTGTCGGCGTCCTCAGCAGCCCCCTCTTCCTTTGGGCGGTCCTCTCTTTTTATAGGAGCTGAGGGGGAGATGAAGGGGCATCCGGTGGAGTACGTAAGATTGCCTTTGGCCTCCCCCATAGAGGTTACACCAGTTAATTTCAGATTAATGGGCTGGCTGACCCTTGACCTCCCCTTTGGGGGTTACACCAGTTAATTTCAGATTAATGGGCTGGCTGACCATTGACCTCCCCCTGGCCTCTTCAGTTTCTCTCTTCATAAACTGACCAATAAATGGGATGAGGTTGCATGTACGGCTGGAGGAGGTGAGGTGGCAGGCTGTGTGGCCTGTTCACACTAGAGCTGAAGTGGGCCAAGCCTGATTTGGGCTTGCAGGTGGCTACGGCCCAGCCCAACTTCTCCTCATGGGCTGTGAGTACGTGGGCTTCAAGGAGGGCTGAGAAATCATTTTTAAAATGAGAAAATGAGCCAGACCAGCTAAAAAAAATGCCAATGAGATAGCTTATGGTCTGATTGGGCCCTAATGGGTGCTTGTCCATTTGAGAATTGGCCCAATGGGGGGTTGATCTAGCTGGAAATTGGCTTGGACCAATTTTTTCTGTTTTCTCCCATTTTCTGCTGTGCTGCCCTTCATTTTTATTTTCTGAAAATTCTGACGCCAACAAGTATGCTTTTAAAAAATCAAGTTGAGCTCAAGCTCAAACATAGATAAATGAGCTGAGATCTAGCAGTATACTACTCGACTCTCGGCTTGGTATTTGCATCATTGTATGAAAACGAGAAGCAATAAAATTGTCGATACAACAACTTGGTATTCAGGTTCCTTGTTTTCCTTGGTCAATGAAAGATCCTTTGAATGATGCATGGATACTTTTGAAACTATGTGGTAGACAATAAAGAAAATGGAACTGAAATCAGGTACTTGATTGGCTAGGCCCAATTTTGATTCAGAACCAGATAGGACTAGCAAAATCGGTTGATCCACTAGATTGAAAAAAAAAATGGACTTGACCTGAATAAACTTTTTAATAAATCATGAAAATAAAATATAGGCAACATATAAGCACATACACATATATCAATTTGAGTGGTATGACTTACACAAATCTAAATATATAAAATATTAAATACATGTTTTCTTAAATTTCAAAGTACAAATGATATACATGTACAATCATGTGATCACCAAAATGTATGATAATTATCATATGGCACTTCATTTTCTTGATATTATGATGCCAATAAAAGTGATTGAGTCATTTCTCTAAACTCTATTTGTTCATCTGAATATGTTGACGAAACATGTAGCTCAACTAAGAATGGTTTATTCTGAGAATAATTTAAATAGTCGTGATAATATCTGTTGACAGTTGTGCCCGACATTGATGATGCCCATGACCATTATAAGGTTGGCCCTCTTGGAAATCATGTCTTGTTCCATTACATTCTCCTTTTGAGTATGTAGGAGCTGCACTTGTCTAACTTGTACCTTCATATTTTGCTATGTCGACAACTACATCTGATCCATTACTAGGTGAAGGGGGTTTTTGAATACTATCATTTGGACTCGTAGGTCTTCTCCTAATTTTAGATTTTTTTAATTTATTATTTCTTATTCTTGGTCTGTGATTCTCAGATCTTCTCATCTTTATCCTTCACACAAGATGCCAATTGGTGCTCCTTTTTGAATAAATATGCGAAGTCAATAAGTTTTACTTCTACTTATACCCTAACTTCATAAGTTCCAACAATAAATCTTGAAAATTTTTTTTTCACACAATTTTCTAAATTTTTTTATATTCCCATCCTCAACCTCGTGTTGTAACAGTAGAACGTCAACTTCTCCAATCTTACAACTGACAACCAATTTCTACTCTTCGTGTAAATCAAACCACATGTACTCTAATTTATCTCACAATACGAAGAACTTATGCTTTCACTTAAAATCCGAACAATGGTAGAAACTAAGAATTTTATCCACTTCTAGTATTTATTTGAATCTACCACTTAGATGCACCAAAGAAGAATAAAACACATAAATAATACCAAAAATAGAGATATTTTAAAGCATGAAAAATAATCTTAAACTTACTAAAACTAACTTTGTAAAATGAATATTCCAAATCAAGATCCAAACAAACTCCAAATCTCATCTTATATGATTACATATGAAACAAAAATAATATCAAAATAAGATCTTATAATATGATCAATAAACAAAAAAATACAAATCTAGACATACTTATTATATCGACGTTCGTCCTATCTTGCTTATTTATTACAAGATATATCACTGACAAAGTATCATTCATAACTTACAGCATTATTACACACCCCGTCATTATAGATTCTAGGATTTAAAAGTATCTTCAAAAACAAAATATAACTAATTAATGTATAAGTTGATAAATGAGCATAAATATATAGATATAATAATCGAATATTACATGATATCATGGTATATTTTTTTTGTCCCATCTTTTATCAATTATTTTTCACCATTTTTATACTCCTTTAGATATCTCTCCTATATTTTCAATTTTACCTTATCAAATGCATTGTACCAGTATCCATGTTGTTAGAATCCACCAACTTTAATTTTTATACAAGAGGTTTTATGATGCTCATATAACTTTGAATCTTCTTCCAAAAATAGTTATCCACAATTAAATATTTTATCCACGCCAACATGTCAAACTGCTGAGGCTTGTCATACAACTCACCCTTATAAATTGAACTACATGCATAAAATGACTTAATAAGTATCCGTGTTTGCTTACACTCCCAAGAAAATGAAGTTTGTAGCAAACTAAGTGAAGACTAGTCTAATCAAATCACGATCATTTGTGTGCACCATCATGATGTGAAGTAAACAAGGGTGACTATAGATGAATAATGTGACCATCTAAACTTGACTAATAAGAATATTGATAGAAACTTCCTTCTTAATATCCTCTAACACGAGATCAAAGAAATATGTTACACATGGTACCCAAAATAAGTTTTCTATTTTCAATTTGGCGCTCAGTAAGTTCCACATCAAGTTCTAAGCCAAACTACGTCGACTTCAGGATGTGAAAAGAATTAGTCAGCATTCAGTCCAATCAATACAATATAGAGAAATAAGTTGACATCAAGAAGGCTGGAATAGTTAGTATATTGTCATTATAACATGAGGTTGAGTTTGAAGAATTTGCAAAGGTTGAGGGACAACCAGAAAGTAAAACAGAGGTGAAGAGTTAAAATAATGGGACAATGAAGTCAGACAATCATCATAAATGATAAAGGCATAGACTTAGAAGAGATATTTGACGAGCAAAATGCATTATAGTCTTCGTTAAACGGTCAAGAAGGATTGCAAGACATAAATTCAATATAAAAGATCGAGAATGGTCTGAAGGAGAACTAGACAACATGTCTCTAGCTAAGGAATTCTAGATTTCTCCTTTACTATTCAAGAAACAAAAGATCAAAAAGTCTTCTCGCTAAGGTAATAAGTCACATGGTAAGGAAAGACAGGTTGTAACTAATCTATTAGACATTACAAATCAAAAAATGATAGATGAGAACACATGCCGAAGTCGAACATTCGACTTCAATACCAGAAGTTAGACGATTCAATTTTAAAAAGTAACAGTGATGGAATGTTCAATGATGAAGGAACCACTGCTACTCAAAGAAGATCTACAAATATAGGAACATACACTACACCAATGCAATTAACCGGTGAAAAGCATTATACACATGCGATGCAACACCAAGATCATGATGCTTGGTCGCAAAATGGAAAAAAAAAACACAAACAATGAGGCGGAGGTTTGCACTATAAATATGAGTACGGAGTTGAATCATCTCAAAACTATCAGTTTCCTACATATCACCAAGAGGGTTATGGGATGACTCAACCTACTTGTGGATCTTCATCGGACACTTCAATGCACTTCATTTATGGTAGGTAGTTATGGTGGATGTCGGGGAACTTACCATAAAATGATTATATCATGAATGCAGACTACAATGATCATATATACACTTTCAACCATATGTACTTTTCTTAAATGTCTTAAAAAAAGTTAAATTATATAGAATAACAACAATATGTAAATTTTGCATAGAAATAAAAAAATCTTGTATTATTCCCTATTTTTTGTAAATATATCTAATTTTTATTTTTATTTTTTTTATTCTTATCAAGTCTAGTAGGACCTTGGTCCAATCAAGGTCAACTCAAGACCTGTCAAGTCAGTTGGGCCGGGCCGACCTGGTCGCAACCCGAGACTTGACTTAACTTGAAATAAAGCATTAGTGTCAAATTTACTTATATCCGATCAAGGTGAAAATTCAAACCAAATCCAGTTAATTTAGAATATGCTCGAATCTGTTTTGCCTGATCTCAACCTGATCTAGCCATAGTTATTGGCACCTGTCAACCCAATATTGGCTTGGAGGACCGATACAAGACTGATTCCCAAGGAATCATCCCAGGTCAGTTGGAACGGCCCTGGATTAGCTAATTCCAATAGATTGGATCAACAATCGACCTATTCAGTGAATTCCAACGAGATCCAAAAAATCAAAATCAAGCCTAATTACAATCCAAGTTCCCCCAAAACAGGTGAGAAATTAGGTGATCCCCCCTCTCCCTCCCCCTCTCGATTCCCCTTCCCCCATCTCCCCCTCCTAATTTTAGGGCATTTCCCACCCCTCCGGTGTTTGCTTCATAGCCATAACAAGTCCCCCCCTCCTCCGACAAGGCCTTCCCCCTAATCTAGTGAGTTTCCCTGCCCCCTCTAGCCCTCCTCTCCTCTCCCTCCCCTAATTCTGACTCATCCCTTGGTCATACCTCCCCTAACCAAAAGAAAAGGTCGGGCCCCTTTGCTACCTTGCCCCCTTCCCCTTCCAATCCCCTTCCAACAATAGTAGTTGCAAGCTGTAGTACCCGAGAAAAGGGACCTATGGGTGCACCCTCCCCCCTTGTCCAAAATTCCTAAATCTCCCTCTTTCCTTGGCATTTTTAAAGAATTACTTAACATGAGCATGGAAAGCGATCTCCCGAGAATCTCTCAAGATCTCCCGAGAATCTTTTTCTCTTCACGTGTCCAAGAAACGAGATTGTCGAAACGAGAATATCCATATAATACCTTTGGTATCTTGATATCCTTCACCCATTACTACCCTTAACTTGTTAGATGACCTTGATAACTTTGCTTCATATATTTTCAATTTTATTATGAAATATATACAAATATTCATCTAGACATTATTATTTGATAAAATTTTATAACTTAATATTTTATGACTATATATGTACAATTGACCCAAGATGTCAGCAATCTCCTACCCATATTATTCAAGATTAAGCACTAATCTCACATAAGATCTCTTGTATGTCTATGTCAACAATGATTCACTCTCTTTGTATTACGTTTTAATTATGTCTTATTTTAATATTTAATATGAGTTCCATTGTCCTTTTTAAAAAGATTATATTGCATTTTACACTTAAACATGTACATTGATTAGTATTTTTTAGATTCAATCCCTCGAGATTTTTCAAAAATCTCTTTTTTTCAATCTTCGTGAGATAAAATCAAGATACAAAATAGCAATCGTTGAGTAAGACATACCCTACACAACTGAAGTCCAAGATCCGATCTCCCGAGATTTTTTCGAAAATCTCATGAGATCTTTTCTCTTTCACCCTTCCGAGATAAAACTAAGATCCGAAACGGCAATCCTTGAACATGAGTACCAATTTTATATGTTTTTAGGTGCAAGGAAAATGTCAAATGAGAAGTACAATGCCCTGTATTTTGTGATGTTGGATGGCAACATGGATTTTTGCTAAATGTTTACTAAAAAAGAGTGAAATATAAGCAGTACAGGAAAGAAATGAAGAAAGGTATTTACAATCACAAACAACATATAAGTGAGATTAATGAAAATATCAAGAAATATGGCATGGTATCAATAGAGTTAAGAGAATAAAGGAGAATTATTTAACCTGGATAGCATAACAAAGGGAGATACACATTAAGCAAAGAACCAAGTTGTATGATGAGTTGCTCAGATAAAGAGACAAATTTCATGTCTGATACATATAAGAAATGTAAAGAAAATGCTCAAGTTGAGATTGATGAATCAAGTTTTGAGGATAAAGAGAAGGCATAAATTAAAAGAATAATATAGGCAAGTAAACTAGTGGCCTGCGAAGATGAAGAGAAAAGAATAGGGTAAGATGATCTACTGCTAGACATTCAGATGTGGAAGGTACACGTCCTACACCTCACTCAAACCTAGATAGTGAGTTTCATCGATCACAATCAATTTGACTGATGACCACGTCTATGTATAGGTAGCAAGACAGAAATCAATAGAAGATAAAATAGAACTTTAAAGGAGTAAAAAACATTGACATGCTTTAAAAAGATTCATTCATGCTCAAGTATATATCATGTATATGACTAACCTACATGGTAGAATGGATCAGTTTGAGATTCAAACTAAGATAGGGCAACTTATTGAGGACAATACGTCATGAGAAAGAGCTTAGTACTACTTGACCGTGATAGAACCCCTAATACAAGTGTTAATATTAGTGGATTCCATAAAAATCAAATGGGGTACTTATGTGATGCGATAGACAAAGCAAAGCTCAAAATCAACTAGTAGCATACAAAGGGTTATCAAAAATGATGGAAGATTATGAACCATATATGATATGGGGCAAGATACTTTACCACGATATTTATACAACAAATATTTGTCTATGTTTATAGTTCATTTAAGTGTCGTAGTAGAATGTTAATCATTGGATTCTATCGTAACAAGATATTTCTTGAACCCAAAGATATAATACGGCAGATAATTATGCGGTACATTGTCAGAGATATAACATTTGGCTAGAACTCCACAAAATAAAAGATAAGTGAAGCTTAAATTAAAGAATAATAGAAATATATATATAATTGAGTTCTTATGACCAATTTATTAAATTGTTATTGACTTACTTTCCAGTCATATGATATTTTAGATGCAATCGTATAAGATGAGAATTGGAGTGCATGGAGTGCATGGAGATCAAGATATACAATATGCATATGACAAGGTTTCTCATGTGAAAACACATTTAATACATGTTAAGTATTTAAATGACAAGGAGTCAAATATACATACTTATATTGGTATTGTCTTTTTTCGATTGGTGGATACAAGTAACAAAAATGAATGGAATCCACTGACTGATATTGCAATTCAAACATTGAGCAAGAGCACGAGTTCATCATAATATGAAAGAAATTTGATCATCTTCATCCTTATACATATTAAGAGAATAAACAATTTAAATAGTGACATATTAAAAAGAAAAACTAGTGTTATGTCATTATAATATGTGCATAGCTGTCAAGGTGGATGCCTAGGCGCCAAGGCGCCCTTGCTCGGGCACCTTGCTAGGCCTCCTTTTGGGGAGCCCAAAAAGGCACCCAAGGCACCCGCCTAGGTGTCCAAGGCGCCCAAGGTGCCCAAGCAAGGCACCCAAGGTGCCCAAGCAAGGCACCCTAGGTATTTTTACATGATTAAAAAAATAATTTTAGAGAGTTTTTCTCCTTGATACCCCCCACAATGCACCTATTTAATGATAGCTTGAACATATTAATATATTTCACTATCACTTATGCCATCATATATATTTAAAATTTATGATTATAAACATATATTATAAATTTAAAATTTATAAAGTTCTCTTTTAGCTCTCTCTTCTCTCTCTCTCTCACTTAATTTATCAAATTTAACTCCTTATCCAAAAATAAATACCCACACTTTCATAATTACATATATATAAGATCACTTATACTATTACATTTTTTTTCTTTCAGGGGCTTCGCCTCCCTAACAACCCCCCACAAGGGGTGTTGTCCCCTTGATCCCATGACCTAACCGTGCAAATCGATCCACAACTACTCTATGCCCCCCATTTAATAATATTATAACAATATTTCACTATTAGTTATACTATCGCACATACATAAATTTTATAATCATAAATGTGTTATATACTTAAATTTTATAAAAATCTATTTTAACTCTCTTCTCTTTCACACATACATCATATTTACTTATATACATAGATAAAACACTCATATTCAATTATAACAAAAAAATATAATTATATTTATGCATAATTTTATGTATACCGACCCCCGACCCAGCCTTCCTTAAATACTGCCTTGACCACCTAGGCGACGCCTAAGTGGCCGCCTTGTCGCCTAAGCGAAATTGGTAGCCTTTAACGCCTTGGGCGCCTTGTCGCCTTGACAACTATGAATATGTTGTTAAGAATCAAGAACACCAAGAATCGTCAAAAAATTCAAAAAAAAAAGGTTTACAAGATTTGCACTTGGTCCTTATGAGCAAAGAAACGAAAATGGTGGTCAAGACTTGTCACAGAATGATATTAACTTGGAATATATTTTTTAATAAGAATATCCACTTGCAATATTGATGGAGAACCAATATGATGCACCAACTCCAGTGTTCAACACGAATGATCATGCATGGGCTGAAAGTGAGCATGACAATGTATGGGGTGAGGATGAAGAAATGCAAGAAGCACACCCTACTAAGGTTTCAATTCCAACTATAGCTTCCTATGTAGTTTCAAGTTCAACAGGTCCTTCTACTTAGAAAACTTCACAACAGAAATAAAAATTTATAGGATTCAAGTCTTTAAAGAAGGTTTACCGATATAGTATTGGATAGGGTACACAAGAAGAAAAATGAGGAAGAGGAGGAAGTTAATTGTTAGGTAAACATCTGTGAGTCCCGCATATAGTACTTAAATACCTTCCTTATATGAGAACGAAGAAGAATTTGTTCCACCAACTCAATCAAAAAATGTAGGAGGTTTTGATGAAGGTGGAGATGGAAGATTAGAAACAATGTATGTACCAATTAAGCAGGGACTGATGATTTGGACCAAATGCAACATTCAAGTGGCAAAAATCAACATTGGAATCAAATGGAGCCTTTTTATGAGTAAACAACTCAATGTTAATGTGAAACCTCGAGATTTTATATAAAAAATATATAATATTGTATGGCATGGTTTGAAAATTCATTTGACTTCCGTTTATTTAGAAAATGAACTTTCGATATCCTATCTTTGGCTACTATGAAAATACACGATATTTCATAGAAAATATTAGCCAAAAATATGTGATATGCATATATAAAATATATGTCGAGGTTAGGGTTCATAAAATGTGTCTTTGGACCTCTCTCCATCGGAAGTTGCGAATTTCCGATGTTAATTACACCGAGATTCTCGAACACCCTTGATTAACTGTCGTAGCTAATCGTATATGAAAGAAAATATTCATCCACAAAATGTTAGTGTATAGGGATTATAGCCCATAAAACCAATGAAATGCAGACTTAATATTCAAGTCTGATAGCATAGCGACCACATGAGGTCAAATGACTACGCGAAACTTAGTATACGAAAGCTTAGGGGTATGGGCGAGGATTCCGACGGTACCTTGCCATAGACTAGTCCCTCAACCCAATGTTTTATATTAAGACATAGGTTGAATTATTGAGGCTAATCAAGATCTGAGCATATTCAGATCGAAATATATATTGATTTCACATAGGTTCTTTTATATTGAACAAAGTGGAATGCGGCCATATGTCTGCGATTTTATGATTCAAGTCCTTTCTTTTATTGAACTTGGTGATGGAAACAGAATATTATTTAAGTCTTTATTTCTAGACTTAGTAGGTGTTTGGGATGTGGCCTTATCCACAAAAGTTGGAGGGTTTAAGCATGACATATATTTGGACTTGGGAAGAGACTATGTTCTCCTTCCGTGGGTTTCTTGGGTTATCCTAGATTAAGGTAATTAGATAGCCCCAAATTCCAAGTCTTAATATTCTAGACTTGGTGAGATGGCATATACACCTTACCATACTACAATCAGATTTAAATTGCACAAAACCATGTCCAAAATCCAATACTTAGAAGCCCTTAGCCTCTTCAGCCCCATCCGGTTTGGCCCAAAACATAGATAGGATTTAGACCTATTTTCAGGCTTTCCCGGATCCCAAATCTGGTCTATGATCCAGATTTCGCATGAATTCCATTGATGAAGGCTTCTAGTCTTTACGAGACCGGGCCTAGGACTTGGTATGTATGGGTGCTGTCTTCATGACCTATATATGGGGTCAAACAGTGAGTTGATGTAGCCATATATGAGGCTAAAATGTGCATCGTACAAGAGGCTGCTATATGGCCTGTATATGGGGTGATGAGAGGGTAGGTATATGACCTGTGTATGGAATTGGTAAGGGCTGGATATGTGACCTATTATGGGGTCTATAGATGGCTGAAAAAGGTGACCTGTATATGGGTCGATATGTGGGTTAATGGGTGACCTGCATATGGGTCGATATAGGTTGGATATGACCTATTTATGGGCTGATGGAAAGGCTACATCTGGCCTGATAAATGGTCGACAGGGGGGACTAGTATATGACGGCCTCCTATGGGGTCAGGTAGGCCATATACATAGACCAAGAGGGGACTGTTCTATGTCTCAAACCAGCCCTGATTTTAAAGCTGTTTTTAAAGGCTATGAACACATATGGCTATGGGGTATATGGGACATGGGTAGGATATGTAAGGGGACCAGGTATCCTTGATCCTGATGGGTACCAATGGAGCCGGTGCCTCCTTACCCCTTATGGATCTAAGTATGTCTTAGATGCTCATTATGGTTGGGTGTATGGTTTCGACCATGGGTATAGGTATAAGGAGAAGACTATGATCTCCTCCATCTTCCTTGGGTGCTAGAAGAGCACCCACACTGGCGGCATATCAAAAGGGAGCCTCGGTTGCAGCTTTGTCTTGGTCCGGATAACCAAACTCTTATGTTCTTCAAGGCCTGGACGGCCATGCCCCTATGCACTTCATATCTTCAGCTTCATGAAGTATCTTTTACTTCTTTGGGGCTACCCGGGGAAATTGGTAGGAAAATTGGATTTACCCATGGGCACCCCTAGGGTCAAGTTTATGCATATGGGGGACGACCCTCCTGGCCACCTTACATTTCTCAGATTTAGAGAAAAGAGGAAACAAAAGAATCTGCATGCATAAGGCTTATAAATCCTATAGGATATGACCATGATGTTGAAAATAAGGAGATAGGACATAACATGATTTCCTATTTTGGCTGTAATATGCATGACTTGGACATGACTCTCCCCTTCTTTTTCTTTTTGAAATCAGGAGGGAAACAGGACAGGCTATGGAATTACTATGCTAGAACAACCTGCCGCACATAGGGGGGGTCTATTCCAAGTGCTGGCTTATCTTTACTAAAGGGCAGCAAACTTAGAGAATTTGGACTAACGGTGGACATGAAATCTGAGAAGAAAAATGTGGGGTAATTGCCATGCTGGCTCATCTCCCACTCTTCAAGAGACCCCCCCAATGACCTGATTATATTCAGGTCCAAGGCCTGCCAACCCTTTCCTCTACCTATCCCTTAGGACTAGCTGAAACCAGGGTTGGGGTTAGAGCTCCAGGACTTATGGTTGCCCTGGGTGCTGTCGAAATTCAGACCCAAAGTTGACCTTATAATTGACTTTAGAATAGTCAAAGGTTTGCACTAAATTGTACATCGGAAACTTCTGTTTTATGCTTGTATAAGCAGCGGAGTTTTTACTCTATCCTTCCGCACAGACCTCCGAAGATCTGATTATATTCAGATCCAAAGTCAGAATTGAGATCCTCTAATTGGAATCATGATGTGGGAGCCCTCGGATTTGAAATCCTATTATAAGGGTAATCCCTATGACTCCCCCACAAAAATCAGGCTAATATGAACCTGATACATAGGACCTTGAAATAAGTAGGTCCGGTTATGGGTATGCCATAAAAGACTTATATAAAATACCCCTCTCGGCCCTCTATACAATTCAAATCAGAAGCCCCTCCTTTGCCCTTGCTTTAGGCAAATTGGAATCAGGGCCGGAGTCCCAATGTATTGATTAAAAATCCCTGAATTCCAACTAGGATCTTAAGGTCCAAGATGTTTAGAGTAGAATCTTATGGGATTCTCTCCAAATTTTGGTCGGGACTGCAAGGACATAGGCTCAAAATATGAAATGGCAGATTCTGGTCTTTAGTATGAAACCATACTCCATCCATTTTATTTCAAGGGGTGATTCTGCACCCAACTGTCCAACATCAGGTTTATAAGCCTGAGCTTTGAGGGTTAAAACTCAGTCCATCTATTATTGGACTGCACACAAGTCTCACTCACTCTTATGTTCAGATTTAACCTTCAATTGTCTCTACAATTATCTTCAATTGTATGCATATGTGCATAAGATGATATTTGGTCATCACCCTCCATTAACATAATATCCCTTATGGAATAAGTTTAAGAAGAAATGGGCATATTGTCCCAATTTCTGTCTAGAATGTGAAAGTAGAATTATGCTCCACTTGATCATGCTTCGGATTGGGAAATTTTTCCCAGGCCTTCCCGGCCTTGATCTTCAAAATATGTCATACCTCTGTTGGTGATCACCTTCTTACCTTGTCCAATTATGTCCGGACTTGGTTCAGGTCCTTATAGATCCTTCACGTGTATAAGAGGAGATCTTTGACCCCTATCATGTTTGTTTGAAACCATAGGGTATGTTAGTGGAATTGAACTTCAATTTTATCATTTTTGAAGTCAACTCTCCCTCTTCCATATGGGTCTGCCTCATGACCGGCCTTCTCTTATTATGAGATAAGCCAAAGTGTTGTTCTCGCCTATGACCTTGCTTAGGACAAGTGCACTGAATTAGGCCTACTATTAGGCCTCAATTATGACCTGTTATGGGCATAAACTCTTTATCACATATGGTTCTTACAACCGGGATATAGACATATAGATATGCACTGTTTTTTTGCTCATCCTTTTATGAGTATCATTATATATGTCTTGATCATGCCATATGGCATATTACATATCCTCATTTGGTGGGATACACACATGTCCATAGCCTCATCATATCAAGGCTCTTGTCATTTCGCACTTTGTCTTCTTCATTATAAGATAGACCAAAAAGGACCATGTATATGTGATCCTATCCGAGACATATTTATGGAACTATGCCCACTATTGGGCTCTGATCAGTCCCTTGGCACCCTCGGATCATGAATTATATGTTTCCATGGTCGGATGCCATAGCTTGGTCAAAGGCCCGCTTGTCCATCTCCTTCCAATTCTTTTGCTTTGACTAAGGCTACCCGGGGAATCTTTGGTCCATCATGTGGGTTCCAAAGAGGCCGGGTATAACCTTCTTCCTTGCTTGCCTCATTGTATTGCTACTGAAGTAGTGGGACTTTGAGGGATATCTTCCATAATTTCAAGGCCGGAGAGGATTGTTATGAAGGAGGAAAGGCAGGTCTGTCCAACGGGAAAGGGTCTATAACGGTGATGTAGGAGGGTATCCGGGGAGCAATATGGGCTCGATTATGGGACCGATGAAGGTTTATTATAGGCATAAGCTCCTGATGTAGCTCATATCTATACGAGGCTCAATTTCAGGTCTAAGATGGTCAAAAAGGGGTTTGCGGGATCCTAGTATGTGGCTAGGAATCTCAGGTTTAAGCAGGGAGATGTCCTGCTAATATAGGAGAGGAATTGAGGGGATTAAGCTCAAGATGGGTATAGCATCTAGAGGAGGGGACGGCTTAGGTAATGGCCATGACATCTTACCTTAGATCCCTCGGGATTTGCCCTTGATTCTCTGCGGAACCTCTTCACCCACTCTCCTTCTTCTTTGAGCTGCGCGGGTATCCCCTTGGTTGAATTTTGCGGGGGCACTGCCTCCTTATTCTGTCTCCTCCCCCTCGACACGTAGGCGGGGGCTGGTCCTTTATAGGCCCTTGGATGGGTGCTGTTCACCGGGAGAGTGGGAGATCATGGGAGTGTGCGCGCCCATTGGGAGTGGAGAGAGTGGGAGATCGTGGGGGGGCCGGTGGCGGTCCCCCTCTCACCTATATTCCCTCTCGCGAGGAGCATCCAATGAGGCATATCTTATTGACTCCCGGCCCCTCATTTGATGGGTATCTTGATTGACCGATGCTCGTTTAATCATGGCCCTTCATCCCCTAATTGGACATTAATCCCATTAAGGATCCGGCTGATCCATCATGATGTACCGCTGGCCATACGGAGATTTATGCTCCATTTGACTTGTTGACCCTTAATCCCGGCCCTTGATCGTATGTGTCTCTCCAATTAATCAAAGCACTTGATCTCTTATTGGATATTAATCCTATTGAGATCCGGGAAGGCCTTGACGATCGCTAATTACTCTTGCTAATGATTTGTCCATCGGATATCCCATTAAGGTGGGTCCGTTGGACGTTATCCCCGTAAGGATCCGATAGGGTCACCACGGTGGACCGGGGAGGATCCGTGTTTGAAATCATTTGTTGATTGACCAATCCTATCCATTGGATGGTCCCGGATCCTTTGAATTGCGCCTTTGTCCTTTCTTTCCCCCCTTCCCCCGCGGATCATCCTTCTCCCCCTCTTTTTCTTTGTTTTACGGTAAGTCTCCCCGCAGGAGCAGATTTATCCAACCGCGAGCTCTTTTTAAACGGGCCGTATGTGCCTTCTCCGTCGCACTCTTCTCCTCTAACGAGGTTTTGCTACAGCTTGGGTATTGCCCGAGGGGAGGCTATTGTACCTACTGATTGGAGCTCCCGGGTGCCTCTTTCTCCTTCTTTATTGATCCGTGAAGGTAGGCAGGTCTCTTATCCCAACTCCGGGTGAGTAGAACTTATGCATTCATCTCTCCGATTCTATGCTTGGCAGTTTTTTCTTCTTTTCTCTCTAGGAGTATCGTATGTCTTTGGACTTCTCTTCTATTTAAGATCGGCAGCACCCCACGATTGCCATATCATGCTTGTATTTTGCATATAGATAAATGGCCGGCTATGTGGGGATGTCCCTATATGTCCATCTCCACGATTTATATGCAAAATCCGGCCCTTTCATGCATCATCCTCGGTCGGGTCTTCATCAATTATCACTTACATTTCTCGAGCACATGCATATATGGATGTCTTTGAGGACCCGACCTCCTCCATACGTTTTGTCTTTAATTTGAACATATATGTGAAGACTCGGCTTCCACTATGTGCTGATTGGGTTTTCTTCCAATCCCGGGCCAAATGGCTGCCCTCATATGTTTATCTTTGGACAATGAGAACGAGGGTCAGTTCGGCACATTCTTGTTTATATTTCGGTCCCTCTCTCCTTAATTTCTATTGGGGACGGAGACATGTTGCATCTTGATTTACTCGTACATGTGTGGCCGGCTATGATGATTCCATATGTTCATCTCCCCGACTTATATGCAAAGGTCCGGTCCTTTCATTGTATATCATTGGTCGAGGGCCTCTGTCTCCCCCTCCTCTTTGGCTAGACGGGACATTTGTCCCTATATATGTATGAATGCATTTGAGGACCCGGCTCTTGATATGGGCTGGATTGGGTCCTTTTGAGTGGGTCTATCGGCTACCATATGTGCAGCCATAAACATGTCTCTCTATGAGCATCTCAGGGCCTTCGAAATAGGAGCCAATTTGGCTTTTGAGGGCTGTCTCGGCCTTCCCCCTTTTCTTATACATATCCGGCTATGAGCATCCCATTTGACGACCTATCACCTAAGTGATTATGGCCGGGTCTATTAAACAAGAGCCAATGTGGCTTGTTTGCTATTTTCGGCCTTCTTTCTTGAATTTTGTTGTGAGCATGTCTTCGCATCACTAATCGAATATATGTCTGTTGGATATATATATCCAGGCCTTGAAGAAGAGCCAATCTGGCTTTTTTTTGCAGATTATCTCCGGCCCTTCCTCCCTTCCAAATGTCCATCGGCATGCCTCTTTGCTAGGTCATATATTTTGCATCCATGTATGGTAGGTTACATTGGGAGGTCGATTTAAGGGGCATATTCATCGTATATAGGAGGCTCATCTGCCGTATGCCATTTGGCCGGCCTTGGGTATATGACCTTGGGCCCTTCCTTGATCCACATAGTAAGCTATATGCTTACAATCTTTTGCCCTTTTGTTTGAACGGATATGTGCCAGACTGACCGGGCATAGAAGCTGATATGGCTTTGCCTTTTTTATGACTTTCTCGTTTCTGAATTCCTTGAAATTCTGCCCATATATGTGCCGAATTTCATGTATTTGCATTCATCCTCTATAGGTCTCTTTGTTCCATATAGTGGTGTTGGGGTGGGGGGAAATTAAGTATTTTTAATTTCCTCTTACTTGTGTCTATGCCTCATATGAAATTTTGAGTGCCAACAGTTAACTAGAAATCTCTGAGGGCTTGCAGCCATATATTCCATATATTCCACCCACAGTTCTAACACAAGACGATGTTTATGATTTTGGTCAAATGGTCAAATTGTTATTTTCAAAATAGATACAAGAAAAGCATGACCGACAATTCTCAATGGAGTATCTTAAAGAATCTAAAGAACAAAGGCAACGAAAACTAGTTTCATAGATATTGGTGAAAGATTCATAGGAAGATAGATTTTGTATCGCATATCATTTGTACCATGTTGTTTCTTTATTGAAATGATCATTGACGGTAACATACACCCACTCATCTTAAAATTTCTCATATTGACATGAAAATATGTTAGATGTTACATTTCTATTTGTAACAATTTTTTAGTGATTTTTCTATTTTTATATGATGTTTACTAATTTTTATGAATTTTTGAAAAAAAAATAAAAAGTGTTAACTTTCTTACTAATTTCAGATCGGGATTCCTCCTGACGGATTAGCTAGAATCGTTGATCCGATCCCAATCTAGATCAAACCGAAACCCACCGATTTAGGTCCCAATATCAATCTCGCAATCATTAGATCTAGCAGATCCGTTGCAGACTAGATAGATCCAGAATCATCTATAATCAAATCGTGCCTAAGAACACAAAGGCAACAATGGCGGACATCGCCTAAGCGGTGGTGACAGCCCACACAAGATGCTTTTGATGCTTTAAAAACCACCTAAATTCAGCGGTGATGCTACAAAGAACTGTCAAAAACCAATTGTGATGGTGGCAGCTCCAGCGGAGAAACACAGCGGTGGCAGCCCTTGAATCCAGCAGCAATTGGGCTTCTAAGTGGTTGCAGACCTTCAAAAGCCTCCAAGAGGGGCAACAAAGCCCGAAAATCCAGCAATGGCGATGTTTCAGGTGGCAGCGAAGCGAGGGAAAGGAGGAACTCCTCATGCATCTAATATGTCAAATGCAATAGGAGGATACGAACCCAATTTCAAAAATCCACCCCAATTTCAGGTCTGATTATGGTATTTCCATGATTTCAATCCAATTCTGGTCAAATCGGCAGGAACCAGTTTGACCGGGATAGACATTGGGAAGGGAGAATCTGTCCCCCCCCCCAATCCGGTCAGCTAATGCCTATTTGATCCCCTAATCACCCAATTCCTCAAGTTATGGTAGCTAGAGTCATAGAGATCTGATAGGATGACCTACACATAGATATATTCTTTGGTGGTTGTCTTTTTTCTTTGCCTCTCATGTGCCACTCTTTTAGTCTTTTCCCCATTTAATAATAACCAATCTGTCCACTCTCCATTCAACAATAAACTTAGCACAGTTCACTTTCCACAAAATTTTAGAAAGTTGAGTCATAATGTTAGGTGAAAAAGAATCATCAGGTACTGTAGAGAATCAATAGCAACCGTCAACAAAAGAATGGACGACTGATAACAACTTACTTATTAGTCCATTGGGGTGCGCCAGCATCATCTCCAATAATAGCAAGATGGTTCAAGCGGATGAATGTATTTTCACTTTCAGGAGTCATTGCTGCTCCTTCGTTCTGGCTTAAGGGGGACTCATGGCTTCCACTTGAAGATGCTGAATGTCCTTCGGAAGGTGTTGGTGTTCCCAAAGAAGGATTGCTTGCAGTACCATTCACAAGTATTCGCAGATTTCCACCACCTCCTTCTTGTTGACGACCACAGTCAGTAACCATCTCTATGCCCAATTAATCAGAGCTTATTCTTGAATAGGTAGACTATCCTATAGGCCTTCAGAGATTAATCAAAAGAATGTCACCAGTGATCCTGGAGGAAATTGAAATAACTGCTAAACTGTAAAACAATGTCATTAAAATGTATCATCATCATTTAACTAGGTTATACAGATACACCCATGGTTAACAATAAAGATCTACAGAAGACAGATACTAATATGTACCATCATGGAATGAATTTAGCTTATATAACAAAGATCGATGAACTTTTAAACAATGCAAAAGCAGCTATAAGAATCCAATCTGAAAATGTACGGTTTCAAGTCCTGTCACAAGTTTACCAACCATGAACAATTTTTTACGAGCATTTAGACACAGAATAAAACACAGTGAAAATATAATTTATCAAAATGTCATGGACTACTTCATGAGAAATTAATATGGATCTCTTTGGATTTTTAATTTCTTTTTGTCATAAGGGCATGTTTTGTAAATATCTCTCACTTGGAGGTTAATTTGTCAATATCAGATCTATAAAAGACCCTTTTGTGTAACTTACGAGGAGGTGCCTTAACAAAAAAATATTTTGGCATTAAAGAATTCCTTAAAGGGCACTACCCCTCCTCTCTCTTCCCCTGTTCGGCCAATGAGCCTCCATTCCTCTCCTCATTTCCTCCCCCAAGTGACCGGGGCCATTATTTCCTGCTTCTTCCTCCACGTCCAACAGTTCCCCATCTGATCCTCTATGACCCAAGATATCTGCAAGCTGCTGCATCAGCACCCTGCTCCTTCAGCGGCCCAACTTCTGCAGTGACATTGTCCAGTCTCCAGCAACACAGTAGACACTTCAACAGTGCAGCATCTCTTTCCAGTGATCCATGGACACCAGCAACCAGCGCAGCGCCAGAACTGGAGCACCATGATGGCCTGCAGAGCTCCAGCGATGCTCGAACTGCCTGCCAACATTGCTTGAAGCTTCCAGTCAGGTCCACTCCCGTTCCAAAGATGCACACAACTCAACCCAGCTCTGAGTCTTCTGACGAGGGTCCACAAGCCCCTCTTCTCAAAAACCTAGGCAGCACAACACCCAGCTGCAATCATCTAGCCACCCACTCCTTTTCTACGGCAACCCAGTTTAGCAATCCCTGAATCCTCCTTACATTTGTCTGTCATTTTATCTCCAGCACCGGCCTGGCACCCCTCCTCCCAGTCCCACCTTCTTCTCTTTCATTTTCGACCCCCATGTCCCAACCCATACGACCCACAGCCACTGCTCGGGCCACCCTCGTAGAGCCTTCCTCCCACAACACCCCTCTCCAAGTCCGCAACAAGCCCAGGGCCTCCAAAACTTTCTAGCTCTGATAGATGACACAGCACATCCTAAATTCCCTCCCCTGCACCATCTGTGCCAGCTGCACCACCAATGCTACCTTCCCCTTCTATCTGGCACCCCACCTGTTTCTGGCACCATCTACAGCCGCAGGCATAGATCGCGGAATCGGCCGATCCGGATCGGAATCGGCCAATTCCTGGATCGGATCGGCCATTGCCGATCCGATTCTTGGCTGAAGGACCGATCCGGAAAAAAGTTCCGGCAGAATCGGTCAGGATCGGCCGGATCGGTCGGGATCGGATCGGAATCGGATCGGAATCGGAATCGGATCGGCCGAATCGGTCGGGATCGGAATCGGAATCGGAATCGAATCGTTTTTTTTAATTTTTTGCTATTCCAGCCGGATCGGCCAGAATCAGTCCGGATCGGTCTGGAATCGAATCGGATCGGAATCGGATCGTTTTTTTTTTTTTTTTTGCTTACCGATTCTGGATCGATTTTCTTCCATTGGATCGGTCGGAATCGGTCCGATCCGATCCGATCCGGATCGGATCGGTACCCACCGATCCCGATTCCGATTCCGATCCCGCGATCCTTGGCCGCAGGCCTGAAGCTGCAGTGTTGGGCCCAGAAGCACCCAAACTCCCTGCTCAGCCCCCCTTGAGCGGCCATACAAGCCCACCTCACTGGTGGTTCTTTACCACTTTCAAAATATATATATCGTGCCACTGCTAGGTCTGAGTCCCATCTCTGGCAACCTGTATTCACTGCCTGATTGCTGGGTAAGATAGTGATGGCACATAGCTGACACTCACTGGTTGCCTCTCAACAGTGGCCAGGCCCCCTCCTCCAGCAAGACTTTCCAGCTGGATCTTGTGAGAATCTCCCAAGATCTCATCTAGCTGAACTCTCTGAAGCAAGGTCTCTATGTGAGATGACAATCCAAGCTTGCATCAATCAAATTATAATTTATATAGTAAATATTAAGGAACTTTTTCGAAGGCAATTAGACAAGCAGCAACAAAAAATATAGCTGCAAAAGAAAAGGTTCATGAGATGATGGGAGATACGAAAAATAGAAAATAAAATGGTACATAAATAAATATATGGCAAACCAAATATACCCAATCAAAACAACAAAACATGTTACAGTTTGCAAAATTATCCAGACTGATCGGAATCAGCTGATTGGGAACAGAATCAAGATAACTTGATTCTACCCACAGACTCTGAAAACTCAGAAGCTATTAAGAATAAACTTGAATAGGGCAGAATCAGTCAGCAAGGGTAGCCAAGACAACTAATAACTTGTCTTTCAGTATTTACCTCTTTTTTTCCTTTATATGCTGATAAAGATATTGCATGTTTATGAAATGTGGCCTTCGCTAGTTTTAACTGCAACACTTGTACTTCTTTCATCATCGGGGAGGAGTCGTGAATCTGGTGATATATGTGTAGCAACTCTGTAAATTATATTTGAATAATGAAAGTGTTTCATTGAGGTTTCTGTTAGATGTGCAGTTCATGTGAAGTCTCGTTAAGAGGAAGAGTTTCAGACAGATGGAATTATATTTGCATTTCTATGAGATGTGAGTTATACTCACTACTCTTATTCCTGATATCTTATTTCAGCTAAGAGTAGCATATACCCATAGAACCAAGTTTCCTGGTTTTAGATACATCGTACATTGTTCAGAATACGTATCTACAATTCTCATCATGCCATACTCCTTCCAGATAAATTCAGCCCTTATAACTGCATTGGCTAGGAAGAATAATCCAAGACTTCAGAGACCTACTTTGCAACAGTTGCCATAACTATGTCATCCCCGGGGCCACAAGAGAAACAAATTAAACGTATGGCTACAGTAGCTACGATTTTGGTTGCTATGGGCTTTGCTTTAACAACCGAAACGAATTAATCAGTAAGACTATTGAAGCCCGATGACAGCCAGAATGACAACGGAAGATCCGGTGAAGTGATTGGGAGCAGATTCTCACTTGGCTGTAGACAGGTCTCGATGTAGCAAGCGAAAGGCGCGGAGAGGAAGAGGGGAAGCTTTTGTCATGGACGGAGAAGCTGCGAGAATCAGCAAAAAGCAGATAGCGCAGGGGACTCTTCACAGCGGCGACGGGCGGGGGACGAGACCTTGAACAGGCGTCTACGGGATTCGTTGAGCTTCCGGTTTGTTCTTGCTCGCCGTCGCGCGGGCAAGCCTGCCAGAAGAAGGGAGATGGGGAGCGTGGGGGTTTGGGCCTGACTGAGACGACAGGAGGTTTATTGGAGCCCGGAGAGGGTGGGTGGGGGTGGTGGGGGGTTAGGATGGTACCGGACCGGGTTAGCTTCGGTCTACCGAACCGGCCCCCCGAGTCGCACTCCCGCCTCTTCTCCGGTCCCGAAATATTCAAAATATGTATTAATAAGCCTAAAGTTTATAATACAAATTAATATATCAATGTTTGCACAAGTTCAGCCTCAAATATATGTTTTATCTCGTTCTAAAATATTTTTAATTACCATGTTTAAAAATAAAAAGCTCTATCATTGTTCTAATGATAGAGCTAGCTGCACGGTCAACGTGGTCATAACCGTCATACGAAATACCATATTTCATTAAAATGTGGTTTATGACTTTGTCGACATTATATTAATTGCTGGTGTTTACTTGCTGTCTGCATACTTGCTTCGTGTGTGAGAAATAGCCAAACTCAGAGAAAAGAACTGTAAAATGCGTATCCATAATCTGCATGATAAATTTTTTTGTACAATGATAAAAAATTGTATTAAAATAAAAAGTGAACCAACTCATAACATAAAATTATCGTGTTTGGAGTGATGTGATAGCAAAAGAGAGTTACTACCATTCATGACCAAACAAAGTGGGAGACCACAAGAAAAAAGAAAAAGACGAGACTCTTTTTTTGTTTAAGAAGAAAATCACTTTCAAAACATAAAACTGTAAAGGTTGTCAAACACCTCTTTTAATAAGTTTTCTTATAATTTTTAAAAATTAAAATAAAAATCTTCATTATCATACAACCAAACACCCCATAAAATGCGTATCCATAATCTGCATGATAATTTTTTGTACATTTTATGATAAAAATTTGTATCAAGATAAAAAGTGAACCAACTCATGACATAAAATTATCGTGTTTGGAGGGATGTGATAGCAAAAAAAAAAGTTACTATCATATATGACCAAATAAAGTGGGGACCACGAGAAAAAGGGAAGAGGTGAGACTCTCTTTTTTTGTTTAAGAAGAAAATCACTTTCAAAATATAGAATTGTTATGATTGCCAAATATTCCTTTTAACAATTTTTTTTATACTTTTTAAAAATTAAAATTAAAATTATTATTATCATACAATCAAAGATCCCATTATACTTTGTGTGATAAAATATTATATTAAAATAAAATTGGAATCAATTAGACGCGGAAATTATATCATGTTAGTTATAAAATAATACCTCGTAATGTGTGCAGTCCATGATGGCATAGGATGTGGGGGAACCACCGGGAAAAAAATTTAAGTCCTATGTTGCTTGATATCGTGAGAAAATATATAAGTTTCTATGTGTATCAATTTTTGATATTAATATCGTGAATCACCTGAAATGAGGTTAGTATTATATGTTGGCGCATTACCAAATATCTCATTGTCTAAATCTGACTAATTCATGGGTTATACGTTAATTAAGCCATATCGTGGGGTGGCAATATTTGAGTAAATATGTGAAAGAGGACGGTGCTAGTGTTTAATTGTACGATTTAACTTGTTAACTTTTTTGACATACAGATTTATAAAAGCACCATTTTAACCTAAATTTATCCCTATATTCGTCCTCTAATTCCGCCATCGACGGTGAAAATAAACTTTAGTTTGGAATAATAGGTAGATTCGATATATCCTCATCTCTTCGATTTTTTATGCTCTACGAATACATGCACTACAGGAAAAAGGGTTATCGGCGACGGATTATTGGCGACGGCTTTAAAGAGCCGTCGCCTAAACCGTTATTTGCGATGGCTACAATCAAGCCGTCGCCAATATGAGGTAAACTAGCGACGGCTTTAAAAGTCGTCGCTAAAAATCTTTTAAGCGACGGCTCTAGCCTTCGCTAAAGGGTTTACGGATCCTCTTTTGACCGTTCAACGGTCGGGAACTAATGACGACGGCTTAGAGCCGTCGCCAATACCTTCAACGGTCGAAAGTTATTGGCGACGGCTGCTAAGCCGTCGCCAATGTAACTTAATGCACCATTGGCGACGGCTAGGAAGCCGTCGCCATTAGTTTTTATATCGCCCCGACGCTCCCTCCTCTTCCTCCCCCCGCCGTGCCTTGGTCACCTGTGCCCTAGACGCTCCCCGCCGCCGTCTTTGCCCCGCCGCCGCCGCCCGTCGACGCCGCCGTGCACGTTCTTTGGCGCCGCCCGGCCGCCGCCGGTGCCGCCCGAAAAGAGCTGTCTCCACCGCCGGGTCCCGCCGTCTTTGCCCGGGGCTGCCCGCCGCCGCCGCCGCCCCTGCCGTCGGCGCCGCCCGCCGCCGGCTGCGGGTGCCTCCGCCCGGCTGCCGCCGCCGGTGCCACCCGCCCGCGCTGGTGCCGCCCGGCGCCCTCCTTTTAGGTAACAACATATTTATTTTAGATAAATGTAATAGTTATTTAGATAAATTGATTAGAATTAATGTGATATTTGTTAGTTAAATGTGCTAGTTATTATTTACGTAACTTTAAACAATCGAAACCAATTTACTTTTAGGTGGTAATTTGAGGTGTTTTTTATTGGATTCTAAATTTAGAACAAATGTGGTATTTGTTGATATCTTTTTAAGATGACAAGAAATAAAATAGGTTTATCATGTATCCGTTTGGGCAATCCGGCATAGGGGTGGGGCAAAAATCTCCAAATCTCAATCCGAAACCGGATTCGCCAATATGAAGCTCATTCGGATTTGAATTGGGTAATACGGCATCGGGTTGGGCCGAAATCCCCCAATTCCCCAATCCGAAGCCGGATTCGCCATTCGAGGCTCATTCGAGTTTGGATTGGACAATTCGACTTCGGGTTGAGCAAAAATTTCCAAGTCTCGATCCGAAGCCGGATTCGTCATTCGGCTCGTTCGGGTTTGAATTGGCAATCGGCATCGGGTTGGGTTAAAATCCCCAAGTCCCCAATCCGAAGTCGAATTTGCCAATCGAAGTCCGTTCGAGTTTGGATTGGGCAATCCGGCATTGGGTTGGGCAAAAATCCCCAAGTCTCAATCCGAAGCCTTATTCGCCAATCCGAAGCTCGTTCCGTGTTTGAATTGCGTAATCCGACATCGAGTTGTGCTAAAATCCCCAAGTCCCCAATCCGAAGCCGGATACGCCAATCGAAGTTCGTTCCGAGTTTGGATTGGGCAATCCGGCATCGGGTTGGGCAAAAATTCCCAATTACCCAATTCTAAGCCGGATTCGCCATTCCGAGGCTCGTTCCGGGTTTGGATTAGACAATCCGACTTCAGGTTGGGCAAAAATCCCCAAGTCTTAATTCGAAGTCGGATTCGCCAATCGGAAGCTCGTTCTTAATCCCTAAGTTAACAATGCCATATAGAAGAGGAAGAACAAACATCCACGAGTTGGAGCGAGAGTTTGTAAGTATACAATTAAATATTTAATTGAATTCTTTAGTTTTCATGCAAATTTATATCTTATTGTTTCTGAACAGGTACAAAAAGAAGGACGTCTCCCTACTCGTCCCGAGGTTTTCCAGATGACTCAAACACATGAAGAGGAAGATGGAGCGGTCATCTGGGATAATGACCAGAGTCGTCAAATGATGGTATACACCGATACCAATTTGATTTCTCAAATTTTTTTCATTTAATACCCGCATCTTTTAACTCGGAATTCTCATTGTAGGAAAATATGCAACAATTGATGAATCCCCCGGCATCCGATTCTTCGATCTTTGGGGTATCTCAACCACTCGGTCCGGAGGAGGCTTTTGTATCCGTTTTCGGTAGAGATAGAGGAGGACGGATCGGATGTGGTGGGCGAGGTGAAACTCGCAACACTTGGTATGGAGGGTCTAGTGGAGGTTCTTCTTCCTCCACGACCCCGAAGGTCCCGAGGGCTTAGACGGCAAGTGGAGAAGCAAGCTCGAGTCAACGTCGAATGTAGATGCTGAGATTTCTTCTTTGAAGCCTTGATTGGACGATCAGCAAAGATCGTTTCAAGCTTGTCCAACGGTTGACACAAATGTACGAAGAAATGAGTCAAGGCTCCCCGGCCAATGTACCATCCACATCGAGACAACCTCCAACACAATCCCATCATCAAGACGACGACGGAGATAAGGACGAGGAAGAGTACGAGGATGATGATGAGGAAGGATCATATGAAGATGAATAAATTTTGATCCTTTTCTCATTAGACAATCCATTTTGTACTCGTTTTATTCTAAACTTATTATGAATATTGTGTATGTGATATACGGTGTTATCGAATGATATTTGAGATGTATGTTTGGATGTGTTAATCAATATAATGTGGTTTGATTGTATTTTTTATTGTTATTTGGTTTGATTGTACCGGGTTCTTATTTACAATGTGTGTGATAAATGTGAATGGATGTAAACCATTTGGGGTGATAAATGTGTTTGAGATGTATGAATCGGTTGTGATAATGTATATTCATGTATGGACGTAAACACACGCATGAATTCGACAACAAATAAAGGCATTTTTTTTTTACATTACGAAGTATTGGCGACGGCTCCATCGGCCGTCGCCATTACTGTTTAACGGCTTGTGTATAGCTTGTTGGCGACGGCTACAAGCCGTCGTTAATAAACTCGTTGCATATCCGCGGGCTTCAAAAACCTTTGGTTTGGCGGACGGCTCCGAAGTCGTCGCCGATATATGTTTAGCGGCTTGTGTATAGCTTATTGGCGACGGCTATAAGCCGTCGCTAATAGGTTCGTGGCATATCCGCGGGCTTCAAAAACCTGGTTTGGCGACGGCTCCAGATGTCGTCGCCAATACTTGTTTTAGCGACTGTGTATAGCTTATTGGCGACGGCTATCAGCCGTCGCTAATAAACCGTTGCATATCGCGGGCTTCAAGAACCTGGTTTGGCGACGGCTCCGGCCGTCCCGAATAACGATATTTGCGACGGGCGATAGCCGTCGCCAAAAAAGTGTAAAATGCGATAATGGTATTGGCGACGGGGCAAATCCGTCGCCATACGATTATTTGGGACGGCTTTGCAGCCGTCTTCAATACCGTTATTTGGGACGGTTGGAGCCATCGCCAATAATAGGATAAGAGACGGCTTTTAAACGTCGCGTATATAGTTTTTGGCGACGGTTTTGACTAAGCCGTCGCCAATATTATTGGCGACGGGCTTATTTGCGACGACTTGGTGACGGTTGTGAAGCCGTCGCCAATAAGTTTTGGTGACGGCTTTATGGTCATTGGCGACGGCTTAAAGCCGTCGCCAGTAACAATAATTCTTGTAGTGATGCCATTCTACTGGCGTACACCAATGCGGCTGATTTAGGGGATGGTAACATCGCTGGAGAAGCCGAGAATTCTGTGTCATCACCGATATATGTGTGTGTGTGTATATATATATATATATAATAAATATAAACACATCACACTCTCCTACGAAATATTTCTAACATGAAATTCTCGGGCAAATATGCTTGTCAAAGTGTTTGATGACCCGTTTAAATAGAGTATCAAAAATAATATTATATTAATATTAATATTTTTAAAATTCAAAGTATCGATGTCAAAACTAGACACTTGTATGATAATATACGTGTTTGTTCATAATATATATTTTAAAATTAATATTATTAATCAAATATTTGTTTAATAATAGAGACGTTTAATAGGTTATCAGACATGAGCTAAAGTTTGGTGGCTCCAATTCGGAACTAACATAGTCCTGGGCCATTTTCCGCCACTGAAAAATTAAAGCTATTGGAAAAAAAAAGCTTTCTACAAGGCTTCTCATCGGAACTTTTCTTCTATAATAATTAGTATAAATGTACAATTGTGTTATGCCATCGCAAGCATTTCTTTGGCTTATCATGCTATATTGTGGGCGATTTGGTTTAAACGGAAAAAGGCATATTCTTATTCAACCCCACTTCTACCTTTTTTTTTTTTTGCTTGCCTCGTCATTAATGGCTAGTTATTTTCTCATTTTATTTTTTATCCGTATGATTCTGCATTTTATTTTTGGATATAACTCCTTGAGAGTTCCTACTTCTTCATAACCTGGGTAGGTCTTTATTCTTCACTCGGTTACGTTGATTAGGGGTGGGTACCGTTCGGTTTGGTCCGATTTGGATTATTTTTTTTCCAAACCGAACCAAACCGAATCACCCTCTCAAATCGAACCGAACCAAACCGAATGATTCGGTTTGGTTCGGTTTAAACCGAAAATAAATAAAAATATTTAAACTAATTATTTTTTACATATATATACTAAATTTTATGTTAAAAATAATGAAAATAAATATTATTTTATTATAAAATTTATAAAAATATCATTTTTATTAATACTATAATAGTTTTTTTATTTTTTTTGATTAAATCGGTTTAAACGGTTTGGTTTGGTTTAAATCGGTTTGGAGATTTTTCAAACCGAACCAAACCGAAAGGAGGTTCAAACCGAACCAAATGGAACCGAATGAACTGGTTCGATTTGGTTTATGGGTTTGAACCGTTTTGTGCCCACCCCTAACGTTGATGCATTAATCGTCTGTTATTTTATTTAGCGAAATATGGCTTGCCATCTTAAAAGAATCATGAGCCATTGGATGCGTGGATCTTTGGGCTCTACGAGTTGGACGGTGATGATGCCCCAGGAATCTCAAAATGCCAGGTGAAGCAAGCAGGGTATCATCCCTATATATGCCGAAGGCGTGCTTGCTTCGATCTGGCACTCGCAGATCTCCAAACCCTTGCTCGATCTTTTACCGCGTCGTCGGTTTCGTCTACACCCGATTGACATGGCGAATCAGGGAGAATCGTCCTCAGCTGCCTCCGATCCGTAAGGGATTTTGATACCTCTCCCGGAAATTCTTGCTTGGTGTTTGATCTGCGAAAAATGTATTCTTTGTCGGCCGGAATGTTGATTTCCTTTGTTCTTTCTTGCGCAGCAAGGCGGGGAAGAAGGATTACTCGACGGCGATATTGGAGCGAAAGAAGGCTGCAAACCGGCTGATCGTGGACGAGGCGGTGAATGATGACAACTCCGTGGTCTCCATGCACTCGGAGACGATGGAGAAGCTACAGCTGTTCCGAGGCGACACGGTCCTTGTCAAGGTATCGGGGGTGCAATTTGTTATTTTGTAATTTTATGCCTTACTCTTGTTTTGGGATGGTAGGGTCTGTGTTTTTTATTGTGCCAAAGCAAGGGATTTAATGTTTGGATCGCGTCCGCTGGAGTTTGGCTGAAGCGGCGGAGGACATGGGTTTTGTAAGTCATGGTTCGGTTTGCTTCTTGGTTTCGTGTACAGACAAAATGAGCTAGCGTGGCTGAGCTTGCAAAGAAAGGAGATACACAATTTAGGATGTTAGTAGTTGGAAAAATAAGACACTATATGAACGAATGATGCACAGTCCGTTTGTAGAATCTCGAGATGATTGCATATGTCATCATCATCGTTCTATTTTCTCAATTTTTCTCTACAACTTACAAACCGTTTTCCTCACTTGATTTATCTCATAAAATTGTGTAAGATGGCTTCTTTTATTCTGTTTTTTTAAATTCTTTTGATGGCATGTGTTGTTTAATTTTTCCATTGACAGTAATTCCTTATAATGATTACAGGGAAAGAAAAGAAAAGATACCATTTGCATTGCACTTGCTGATGATACATGTGATGAACCAAAGATCCGGATGAACAAGGTTGTTCGATCTAACCTGAGGGTTCGTCTTGGTGATGTGGTTTCTGTTCACCAGTGCCAAGATGTTAAATATGGTAAAAGGGTTCATATATTACCAATTGATGACACGATTGAGGGGATAACAGGGAATCTCTTTGATGCTTATTTGAAACGTAAGTGCATTTGCTGTTTCTTATTCCTTTTTTTATTAAATGTCTATCCTTGCTTTAGCATTTGCTGTTAGTATTTCAACATGAACTTCATTTTCAGATTTTTTTTCTCTTGCTATCTACATATATGTATTCATTGTATATCCTTTTACTTTGTATTTGTGTGTATGCTTTAGTTACGACATCAGTTATATACTTTTATCTGCTTATAGACATGTAAAATATGATGTTCTCAGGGGTAGGCACAATTAGATGGGTGATATATAAGGGTGCATAAATTCTTTTTAGGGGTAAACTGGTTCTCTTTTCTTAATCATTATATACTTGCCCAGCGTTGTTGGCAAGACTGTCAGACTGGAGAAGGAAAGATCTCATGATTGAACTTAAAGTATTTGAGTAACTAAATGACAAAGGTTCTTGCAGGAATGGCTTTCTCTAAAATAGGAGTATAATAAATGGAGTCATAAGAAGGAAATTGAGTGGAAAAGACGTCCAAAGAGCTATATTTAAAGGAAGGGGATAAGGTTATTAAGTTCTTTCACACTCATGTGGCTCTCAGAAATAGTAGGAATTCACTTTATTCTTGAGTACTAATGGCAATGTTCTAGAATGCATCGATCAGGTTGGTTTGATGGCTGCGGACTTCTATGAGGCTGTATTATGGGAAGACGATGTTTGGAGGTTTTTGTTAAACTTTGAGGTGTGCATGCAGCTGTTGGACGATGAGGTTGTCTTTGATAGAGGTGTTTTCAGAAGAGGAAGTGTGAAATGCTATGTGGTCTATGAATTCTTTTAAAGCTCTTAGTCTGCATGGTTTTTTCTAAGGTTTTACCAAAAATGCTTGAAGATCATTTGAAGGGACTTCACGGCACAATCATGAGAGAATTTGAGTTGTACCTGTGGGTTATTTGGTGTTGCTGCATGAGGAGTGTGTTACTGATATTAAGGACTTGAGGCTCATTAGCTTCTCAATTGTGGCTACTAATTTTTTACAAAGGTCTATGCTAATATATTGAGTAAGTTTATCGAAAATTGGTTAGCGCCTCTTATTCAGCTTCCATTTGGGTAGGTATGTAGTGGATAGCTTTATGTCTGCTTCTGATTGTATTCATGACCAAAAAGATAAGAAGAGAGTGTGTGTGGTGTTGAAGTTAGATTTTGATAAAGCTTATGACAGTGTGAACTGGAATTGCTTGAGCAGAGTCATGCAGTTAATGGGGTCTAAGGGTAAATGGATCACCTTGATTCGTTGGTATAATGAAGTTCTCAGTGGATATTAATGAAAAATCCTTTAGCTTCTTTGGCAGTTCTAGATGACTCAGGCAGGGAGATTCATCATTCCTGTTCTTTTCAACTTGGTTGGACATGTTGTCAGTACTATATGGGAAAGGTTTTGCTTGCTCAGCTAAGACATGGGATTGAGGTTGGCATCTATAGGGTTCATGTTACTCACTTGCAATTTGTGGATGATACGCTACTTTTCTCCTCAGCCTCGGTGGTTAAATACATTAGGCTTAGGATTTTTCTATACCTGTTGGAAGCATGGATTGCAGAATCGGCGGAATCGGTCCGATTCCGACCGATTCCGGAATCGGATCGGTGGATTCCAATCCGATTCCGGGCGGAAGGACCGATTCCGGGAAGAATTCCGCGGAATCGGTCCGATTCGTCCGGAATCGGTCGGAATCGATCCGACCGATTCCTTGTGGAATCGGTCGATCCGACCGATTCTTCTGAAGGCCGGGTCAACCCCGGCCCGATTCGATTCCCGGTTCGACTCTGGACCGGGAATCGAACCGATTCTGGCCCTTTTAGGGCCGGAATCGACCCGCAGAGCAGCTCTCGGTCGATCCCGCGGCGGAAGGAGGATCGCGCAGCGGGCTCCCGGCGCGATTCCGGCGCGATTCTGTCGATTCCGGCCTCGATTCCGTCGATCCAGGGTCGATTCCGGCCGATTTCGTCGATCCAGGGCCGATTCCGCGGCGATTCCACCGATTCCAGGCGATTCCGGCGGCGATTCCGGCGGCGATTCCGGCGATTCCAAGCTTGGCCTTCAAGGGATTCCGCCGATTCAAGCTCGGATCGGCATCGAATCAACCTCTTCTTCGATCTTTGTAAGGTTTTTGGTAAGATTTCTTCGCCGAAAACTTCGTATGTCCATTCTTACGTGTTTCCGACGAGTTTGAGTGTCGTTAAACTTTACGATTTCCGTCCGAACAAGTCCGTTTAAGTTTTGAACTATCCGTTTATGTCCATTTTGCACGGGAAAAATTCCGGATATCCCGTACGCCTATTTTTACACGTTTCCGATGACTCCGAGTAGAGTTAAACTCGGTGATATTTGATCGAATAACTTCGCTCAAGTTGCTCAACATCGATTGGATGTTCTTTGTACGGGAAAAATTTCCGATACCCCGTACGTTAATTTACGACCATTTCTGGCAAATACGTAACCCTTTAAACATACCGAATGGTGTGTTACTTGGGTTGTCCGCTTCCCGAACAGCGTCTAAATCAATTTTTATGTTATCTAATCATTTTTAAGTGCATTGTTTACAATTTTTGCAGATTTAAGCAATGGTGATCAAGGTGACGCAAAGACCAAGACGTGCTTCCGCCGTGGCCGTTGGGAACACGCGCAGATGGTAGACCCAGGTGAAGAGGGTACAAAGGTGCAAGTGGTGTGGGAAGGAGATGAACGGGGGTGTGTTCCTACCGAAACAACATATCGTCGAACAAAGGGAATGTCAAGAAATGTGACAAGGTGCCAAGGGAGAAGAGTGAGGAGATGAGAGGCTACATGACAGGTATATCCTCTCAACGGGCGATTAGGATCGAGCAGAGGGAGGAGTTGCACGACGAGCTACTCCAGATGACTGCACGAAAAATGGGAGGATTTGCAAAGTTGAAAAAAACTTTGGGTTCCGGTCCTTCTGGTACTTCAGAGATGGCTGAAGAGGTGAAGAGAAGGAAGCTAGAGGTCAGGCGTCCTGTCAGCCCAGATGACAGCACGCAGGCTCCTTCTCACTCCTCAGGTGATGATGACGAGGAGTGCATACCAGCGACGCAGCCATCGGCGGCACCGAGTCTCTCGATTCACTCGAGCTTCCAAAGCCGTATTACACGCCGGACGAGCGAGACACCGTATTCTTTATATTACGGAGCCACAAGATCCGGCATTCGGCCAGGTTGACCAGCAGTGGATTACACCACTAGCTCCACCATCCTCTGCTTACGTCCCAGTCGTCCCGCAGTCCGATCCATACGACCTTGATGTCATGGCATCGGCATTATTTTCATATGGATATGGTCCCGGACAGTATACAAGACTGAGCACGAGGGAGGAGCATCACGAGCAAAGAGGGAGAGGTATGGGAAGACCCATATCTATATCCTGGATATCGTAGTAGATTGATATGATGTAATTTTTTTTTATGATGTATCAACTCATTTATTTTTGAATCAATGGAATTGGAATATGTACTTAACTTCAAGTCTTCAATTGGAGTTCATTAGTATTTATTCGATGTGGTCCTGTGGATGAATGCATTGGTTATTTTTAAAAAATTTTCTAACTCATTTCCTATTTTTTAGAATTTTTCTGAATTTTTTGAATTTTTTTGACGAAAAAAAAAAATCAAAAAAAAAACCGATTCCGGACCGATCCGGAATCGATTCCCTTCCCAGGAATCGGCCGATTCCTGGAATCGGAATCGGAATCGGAATCGGAATCGGAATCGGTTCCGATTCCGATTCCGATTCCGGAATCCTTGGTTGGAAGCAATGACAGGGCTGAAATTTAACAAAGACAAATGCCAAATGATTAAAATCAACATCATTGGGATACTAAGATGTGTGCAAAAGATTTTTGGTACAGTCTGCAGGGGTTCCTTTCCTTTCAGGTATTTGAGTCTGCCTTTGTTAGATAGGGTGCCAAAAGTTAATGTTTGGCAGCCAATGATTTAGAAGGTGGAAAAGAGGCTTCAAGGGTGGAATGGGAGACTGTTGTCAGCTGGGGGGAGATGGATTCTTCTGAACAGTGTTATGTAGAGTATCAGTATCTCTTTATTTTCTTTCAAATGCTCAGATGGATTTGTAACATGCTTGATAGCCTTCATATTTTCTTTTTATTTCGTGTGGCAGGGGGGCAAGAGTCTCCACCTTGTCAGCTGGAATCATGTCTGTAGAAGTATTAATGAGGGGGTGTTGGATTCATGCCCATAAAAACCATTAATACTGCTCTTCTTACTAAATGGATTTGGAAACTTCAGCTTGGTGGTGATTCCCTCTGGTGCAGGGTGGTTTGGCCTACATATAGATGGAGCCAAAATCTTATGGGTCTTAATGATGTTAGTGTTTTGGCCTGCTCTTTAGTTTATGGAAGGGAATTCTTTAGAATTGACACTTTTTTGTTCTTCCTCATCTATTGTGTTGGTTGATGGTAGAAAAACTTCGTTTAGGAAGGACTGTTGGACTGGTGGTATGCCTATTTATTTGTGGTTCCTCAACCTTTTCAGGATAACCGTGAACAAGGATGCTTGTGTCGATTCTCATTGGGATTGTGTTGCTGTGCAGGATAATTGGAACTTTTATTTCAGAAGTAATTTGAAGGGTGACGAAGTGTCTGAACTTGCAAAATTGTTGGCTCTTCTTAAGGGATTTAGCTGTGTTGATAATTTGACATGGAAGATCAGCTCGTGGAATTTGAAGACGGATTGCTCATTCTCCGTAAATATGCTTCTGGGAGGGGGTGTTGATGTGTGGTGGTGGAAGATTGCTTGGGATATGTTTTCAATAAAAATAAGACTACTTCTGTGGAAGATTTGTAGACACAGGTTACCCACGAGCCATGAGGTCCTTCCACATAATATTTTCCCTTTGAAGTCTAAGAGCTATGTTTTGTGTGACCGTTCCCAAGAAGATATTGGCTATCCCTTCCTTTGTTGTCGCATCATTGTGTATTCTTGGAGTGGGATAGTGTTTCAGCTTTTTGATGCAGCGGTGGAATTTGAGTATGTCCTGGAGAGTTGGACCTCTGTTATGGAAATTCCTTTTGTTTGCAATGTTATTAGGGTTGTGCACTGGTTTGTTTGGTTTGGTTTGGACATTTTTTTCCAAACTGAACCGAACCGAATCAGGTCCTCAAACTGAGCTGATTCAATTCGGTTTGGTTCAAGACCAAAAATAGATAAAATATTTAAATTAATTAAATTTATATATATATTATTTTTAAGTTATAAATGATTGTAAATATTATTTTATTATAAAAATATTTAAATATCATTTCTATTAATAATATAGTGGTTTTTTTATAATATTTTAATTAAATCAGTTTGAACACTTTGGTTTGGTTTGGATCGGTTTGGAAGATTTCCAAACTGAACCAAACCAAATGTGGTTCAAACCAAGATGAACCGAACTGAACAGGCCGGTTTGGCTTTATTTAATGGTTTGAACTGTTTAATGCACACCCCTAATGGTTATGATCTAGTTGGAGATCTAGGAATTAGAAATCCTTTAAAATCACTTCACCAACCCAATGGTCTTTCTTTTCACCCATTGGCAGCATTTGTCAATTATTGGTTCTATGCTTTCTAGGGTCACATGCTCGATGATTCAGCTTTCAGGGACCGCTTTCTTCGTTGCAAGTAATTTTGCCTTTGCTCTACCTCTGTCTTATTTCTTGACTGCCTCCTTGGTAGTCAAGGAGTGTCCTTTTGTTTCTTGCCTTTTTGGTTGTTCCTTTTCTTTCTTAGTTGTAACCTTTTTATTAATACATCGCATTGTGACGTTGGTCATGTTAAAAAAAATTGATATTTCTAACGGGGTAAAACTCAATCCCCCTTCTTCACATGGTTTGCAGATATGCTTCCATTTAACAAGATGATTCCCCATTCAATGATGTATTACTCCAGAAGAAAGTTGCCCTGGGAGCTTTCAATCTTCTGCAAATATCCTTAGGCATCTTAAACACCAAGGTAAAAAAAATACCTTGGAATGTTAGAAAACACTGAAGATACCAGTGCCCACCATCTCCCTATTGATCGAAGTCTGCTCTTCCAACCTTGAAACTTGTCTAAACTTTTTAAGGTCAGATTCCAATATTTTTTAGGGATTTATTGGAGAGAGGTGTTCTCAAATACTTGGTGGAAACTGCACATTCTGGATTCATAAGCAGAGGAATATCTTTTGAAGCTCTCCATCATTGAGATTGATGCTTTGTTAAAATTCACTTGGTCGATGAAGCCTAGAGAAAAATAATAAGTGCCATGCTATTAACAACATTATCAATTGAGGAAGATGCCAAGAGCAGTTATCTGCGTATTGCACATGCATGACGTGAATATTATTTAGTCCAACTTTAGCACACCCTGAGGCATTGTCCACACCTTCTTCTATAAAAGGATTTAGGAACCCCTATCTAGCCAAGATAGCAAGGAGATGGTGGATCATCTTGACGAACACTCATTGGAAGTAGAAAAATAACCAATTGGTTTACCATTGATCACGGCAGAAAAAATCTCTGTAGCTATCTATCACCAAAACCATCAAATTTGAGCACATTATATAAACAACTCTAGTTAAGTTTATTTTAAGTTTTCTCTTTTGGTCATGAATACTTTCTTGTATAATTACGAAGCTATCCAAAATCAATCTCCCTTTCAAAAAATCAGACTGGGGTTCTTTACCAATTTGTTAACAACCTCTATTCACCAATTTTTTTGTGAAAATTTTACATGTACCTTAGAGCAAACCAATAGGGTGGAAGTTACCAACTGTCATGACCTCCTGTGTAAGGATCAAGGTAATGAAAGTTGCATTAAGCACTTGATTAGCCAAAAGGACAATCCTGGATGGCCTGCATGGCTGATACTTTGTCTTCAAGACTTGACCATAAATGTTGGAAAACTTACTTACACTCACTTGACTGTAAATGTTGATAATGAATGGGGCCGTACAGTGTAGTCAAGGACCATTGTAGGTGTTAACTCTATCTGATAAAAGATCATGGTGGAGGAGAAAATCTCATGTTGTTCATTCATCACTTCCAATTTTCTTTTGTTCCTCAAGATAGCTAAACCCTCTTTTCTATTTTTAGCATCCTTGAAAGCGTATCCTTCCAATTGGTTACCCCATTTTGTCGAACACTTTCTTCTCCTGTCTCCATCTTGGTTTCTTGTATACACACAAGACCCTGCCTCTCATCCAGTATCATTCTTCTAATTTCATCCCCTTTCTGACTTCTTCCCCGAAATCTGCAATTACGAAGGATTTTTTCATGATATCAACAATTTAGCTATCTCTGCACCCATTTTCCTTGCCGCAAGGCATTTTCCATTATGAGATTTCTAAGAACAAAATTCACCTCTTTTTTCGATTCTAATGCCTATTTTAGGACCCTTGGGCCTAGGTTCGTGAGAAGAATACAAATCCTTTTTGAAGATGGACATGAATGACCTTTCCTCCTCATCCCTGCCGTTAAAAGAGAATCCCAACATTCTTTTAATGCTTAAGATTTAACATCATCCCAAAGCTGCTCTGGAGCTACTTCCAAAGGCTTCTCGAACATCATCGCATCCGGGAAGAACATCATCGAATACCACCTGATCGGGTACCCTCACCAGAGAATAACCATCCCGACCACACTGTGGACTACACTGAAAAGCAAACCTTCAAGTTGTCGACGGAGGTGCATTAAGTGGAGCCTTGCGGCTGTAAGCATCTTGTGAGCAGGGAACATGGAACTTCTATTTTGCTGTGGGCCACCACCAAAGTGCTAGCTAACAGAAAATCCGAGGGAGAAGGGGGACATCTGGGGTTGGAAGCAGATTGGACCGGCAGCCTCTTCAAGTAGAGAAGAGGCCACGATCTCCACCAGCTTAGGAAAAGCCAGTATCATCCAATAATTCAACAGAAATGGAGGGCTGGTAGCACCCGGTGATTAAATAAGGTAGCTTGCACCTGAATCGGGACTTGGCCCAGTGCATTAAGATTCAGATTTAGTGAATGCTTGCTGGATTTAGATCTCCTTTGACCCATTGGGACCAGGAAGGGACAAATATGGACCTAGCAAATTGGGATCACGTGGCAAAACCTGGCAGATGCCTTCTCAAATGGGCCAGTCCACAGAGGGCAACAAGAGTGGCATATCTTCCATCTTATCCACCTGGAGATGAGACCTGACCAGATACAGGTCTGACAAGCAGGATTTACCATCTAACAGTAGGGATTTCTCCACCAGAGCTACAGGAGACATCTCATCACTGAAGCATCCGTCATTCAATGTGCCTGCTGTCAATTCTTCTTCTCCCTCGGCCTTGGCAGTGCTGACCTAGCATGAGAGGAGGCTTACACCTCCAGAGGCTGATGATCATTGGGGGAGATGGATGCCCAGCAATCAGCCCCCCACCCAAACCAAAATCCAAACATCCTTGACTTTGATTGTTTCCAGCTCCATTTTCAACCTCCACCTGATTACCTCTTTCATTGTGTCCACACTCTACAATGAAAAGGAAGACTGGCAAGATCACCACCATTGCGTCTGTGAACTGGTAGCTTGAGTCTACAGAAGACAGACCAAGGACCCCCTTAGACAGACCCTTGAATTTACGATCTTGAACAACTGAGCCCCAACGAGATCTCTTCAATCCACCATGACTTGGTTTCTGGCCAAAGCTGATGGAGCAGTGAATGGGTAGTTTTGTGTCTACCTTTGCTGATGAGGAGTGACAAGCTTGCCAAGAGATGACCTGCCAAGTGCCAACCATTCCTGCACTGAAGTCTGGATCCCATGGAAGCACCACAATGTCCTTGCAGACACAACTCCCCCGACCACAACCCTCTTGGCTGGAGAGGAAGTACTGGTGAGGAAAGTGACCTGAACAGCACCAAATCTGGCTGGAGCAGGAACCGTACTTTCAGCTTACAGGGTTGCTTTGTATGACCTATGGTGGAGAAGAACCAGCATCCAACCGCCTATCAGAGATTTGCTTCGATCAGAGGACAGCACAACAGGATGGGGAGTTGAGACCTAGCTTTGGAGACAAGGCTGATGGTGCGTGTAGGAGACCCAAAACCAGCCCTTCTCATTGGGAGTACAGGAGGTGTTGTCATTAAGCGTGTCTGATCCTGCATGTCAGTCCCAGCAGCTAACCCTGACTGCATTACCCCAAGCTCGCCTCACAAGCATGTTGAGCTTCCTTCTCTGTTCTTTGATGGAATTGATAGTTGGATTTCTTGTATCTAATTATTGTACTTGTAATATTCAGCTGATGTTTTTCAGTCATTTATCATAATTTGTTTGCCATAGCAATTATAAAGCCATTTTCTATCATTTTGTTCATTCTTATCGTGGAAGCTTTTTATGCTTCGTTAGTCACCTGGCAACCTGAACTTAGTGAAGTGCATTCGAAACTTCTATAATCTTTTAAAAATCGAGATTACGATTGTGTTTCTATTTTAATCAAGTTGTTGCTTGTTTATGCACTTCTAGGAGTTATTCTTATTGATATTTGTCTGTACTTTGTGTAGCTTACTTCTTGGAAGCATATCGTCCTGTGAGAAGGGGAGATCTTTTCCTTGTGAGGGGAGGGATGAGGAGTGTGGAGTTCAAGGTAATTGAGACCGAGCCTGCAGAATATTGTGTGGTTGCTCCAGATACTGAAATCTTTTGTGAGGGAGAACCTGTTAAGAGGGAAGATGAAGAAAGACTTGATGAAGTTGGTTATGATGATGTGGGAGGAGTTAGGAAGCAAATGGCTCAGATAAGAGAGTTGGTTGAGCTCCCTCTTAGGCATCCTCAGCTCTTTAAATCAATTGGTGTCAAGCCCCCCAAAGGAATTCTGTTGTATGGCCCGCCTGGTTCAGGAAAGACATTGATAGCACGTGCAGTGGCAAACGAAACTGGTGCCTTTTTCTTCTGCATTAATGGTCCAGAGATCATGTCAAAGTTAGCTGGAGAAAGTGAGAGCAATCTTAGGAAAGCTTTTGAGGAGGCAGAGAAGAATGCACCATCAATTATTTTTATTGATGAAATTGACTCAATTGCACCAAAGCGAGAGAAAACTCATGGTGAAGTTGAGAGGCGTATTGTTTCTCAGCTGTTAACACTTATGGATGGTTTAAAATCGCGTTCACATGTTATCGTGATTGGAGCTACAAATCGGCCCAACAGCATCGACCCAGCTCTTAGAAGGTTTGGTAGATTTGACAGAGAAATTGACATTGGTGTTCCAGATGAAGTTGGAAGGCTTGAAGTTCTTCGCATTCATACGAAGAACATGAAACTGTCTGAAGATGTAATCACCAAAACCCTCTTTCTCGTTTGCAATGTCTATTTATTTTGCTAGAAATGAACTTCTAAGAGCAAATATTGACAGGTTGATTTGGAGAGAATTGCCAAGGATACACATGGCTATGTTGGTGCTGATCTTGCAGCTCTTTGCACTGAAGCTGCGCTGCAGTGCATTAGAGAGAAAATGGACATTATTGATTTGGAGGATGAAACAATTGATGCTGAGGTGCTTAACTCGATGGCAGTTACCAATGAACATTTCAAGACGGCTCTGGGAACCAGCAACCCATCTGCCCTACGGGAAACAGTAAGTGCCGTTAACTTTCTGCATTCTGTTATGTAGGAAAAATACCAGCTGTTAAAGTTTTTATGTCCAATGTCATGAACTTGAACAGGTTGTTGAAGTACCAAATGTCAGCTGGGACGACATTGGTGGCCTTGACAACGTTAAGAGAGAGCTACAGGAGGTATTCTTTATTGAAAATGTTCCATAATCTGTAAGCAGACATGTTTTGTTGATGTTGTCTAATTTCATTGTTGTAGACTGTTCAATATCCTGTTGAACACCCCGAGAAGTTTGAGAAGTTTGGCATGTCACCTTCGAAGGGAGTTCTCTTCTATGGTCCTCCGGGTTGTGGGAAAACCCTTCTTGCCAAAGCAATTGCCAACGAGTGTCAGGCTAACTTCATCAGTGTCAAAGGCCCTGAATTGTTAACCATGTGGTTTGGTGAAAGTGAGGCAAATGTAAGAGAAATCTTCGACAAGGCAAGACAGTCTGCCCCATGTGTTCTGTTCTTTGATGAGCTAGATTCTATTGCCACGCAGGTTTGTCTTTTTACTGTTTGTTATTTTTTTCACTTCTTTTCGTCATTTGCATCTACATGGCTTGTATGGTCGATTTTATTTTATTTGGTATTTCCAGAGAGGGAGCAGCGTTGGAGATGCCGGAGGTGCAGCTGACAGGGTTCTTAACCAGTTGCTGACAGAGATGGATGGAATGTCAGCTAAGAAAACCGTGTTCATTATTGGGGCAACAAACAGGCCAGATATCATAGATCCAGCTTTGCTAAGGCCGGGCCGTTTGGATCAGTTGATATATATTCCCTTACCTGACGAAGCCTCAAGGCTACAGATCTTCAAGGCCTGTTTGAGGAAGTCTCCCGTCTCAAAAGATGTTGACCTGGCAGCGCTCGCCAAGTACACTCAGGGTTTCAGCGGAGCAGATATCACAGAAATTTGCCAAAGAGCATGCAAATACGCGATCAGAGAGAACATTGAAAAGGTATGTTGATTGGGTTCAGCTCAATTTTCATTTAGGCATTTTGATCAGTCAGTAGCACGTACCTGCATCTCGTTCGGTTTCTATCCATTGGTATTTCATCTGCGGGGTTCAAATTCTGGGTCTAGAGCAACAAACCAGAATCGCCGCGCCCAAAGGAAACCTTCGCTTTATTTTTCAGTCTGTTGAGTACCCGTGGCATGTAGTTCTGAATTCTCCTCATAAATTCTCTTGCGTACGCGAATTTTCTTTGACAACACTTGCGAAGAAGACGGGGGGTCATATGTCCGGACGCGGGTGAATCTTTGATTCTGTGGATGCAGACTCGAGCGTGTGATTCTATGATCTTGTCTGCAGTATGAGTCGGTTCCTTTCTCGTTTTAACTAGGGATTACGTTTCTTCCCGTTCCACCGTCCGCATGCCAGTTTTCATAATCTTTTTCCCTACAATTTTCTTTTCCAAGGAACTTGTGTTCTTTTCCACGGGTAAATATCTGTGAACAAGTTAGTTCTTTTGACTCTCGAGCAGTTCTTCAAGTGATTCTTGAGGTGTTCCTCTCGTGCTCGTCGCTGTCATGGCAGGACATCGAGAGGGAGCGGCGGAGGAGCGAGAATCCGGAGGCGATGGAGGAAGACGTCGCCGAGGACGTGGCGGAGATCAAGGCGGTGCACTTCGAGGAGTCGATGAAGTACGCACGCCGCAGCGTCAGCGACGCGGACATCAGGAAGTACCAGGCCTTCGCCCAGACGCTGCAGCAGTCCCGGGGATTCGGCAGCGAGTTCCGCTTCGCCGAGCGGTCGGAGCCCGGCGCGGGGGCCGCCGCCGCCGCCGCCGACCCGTTTGGGTCCGCCGCCGGCGCAGGGGCCGACGACGACGATTTATATAACTAGGAGATGCCGTGCCGTGCCGTGCTATGAACCTGTACTCTTTCTTTGTTTCTTCCTGCGAAGTTAGAATGATATATTAAACCGCTGAGCTGTTGACGGAGGGATCCTGTGGAAGTCTGGGCAATATGCCTCTCTTCTCACCTGCTTAATCATATGTCTCTCTTCTCACCTGCTTAATCATTCGCCCCCCCCCCCCTCTCTCTCTCTCTCTCTCTCTCTCTCTTTACGCGCCAAGATGACCGGCCAAAAAGAGAAAAAAGAGGGATCACCTGAAGGTGAGCGGGGTTTCTCTCCTCCTCCTCTCTCTCTCTCTTGCTCTCTCTCTACGCGCCAAGATGACCGGCCAAAAGAGGGATCACCTGAAGGGGAATAGGGTTTCTCTCCTCTTCTCTCTCTCTCTCTTTACTCCCCCAAGATGACCGGCCAAAAGAGGGATCACTTGAAGGGGAGTAGGGTTTCTCTCCTCCTCTTCTTTCTCTCTCTCTGCGTTTGACAACCATTAGATCACAGATCAAATGATTGCACTCGAAGTTGATCTAAACTTTGTTCATATCTAATATCTGTATCTATTTGTAAGCTCAGCTGCATCTGTCTTATTAGATTTTAAGTGATCATTGTCCGGTTTGATAAGCAATATCAAAGAACCCATTTTGACTTGATTTTTGTGCCATTATCCCTCTCCCATGATAGATTATAGATAAAAAGTAAATGCTTGATTATTTTTTAATCTGATTATGACGGCCAAAAGATCGTCGAGGAGACGGTAGTGATAATCTCTCTCTCTCTCTCTCTCTCTCTCTCTCTCTCTCTCTCTCTCTCTCTCTCTGGTACTTCCAGAGCGAGTCCTCGAGAGCTCACATTAGCTTTTACAACAAAGATTAATCACGGATTCTTTGTCATTTTAATTTTATATCAGTAGAGATGAACTTGTTATAATTGTGAAGATAATCTCATATTGAGTATTATAGACTTGATATTGTATTTATATATCATGGACTTTTCAATCTCAACATTATAATTTTGGACATTACAAGATGATATCAGATCCAGCACTTATGATTTTTTAATATTTGTTTACCTTCTCTAATTCTCACTATTCAAATGAATAGTGAGGAGGAATGTTGGAATTGTGGAGATAATTCTATATTAATTATTACGAATTTGATATTATACTTATATATTTGAACCCTTCGACCTCAACACTTTACTTTAGGATTTGCAAGAGGATTGACCGATTCTCTCTTGATCTTCATGGAGTTTCGTTTCATTTTAATTTTATATCAATAGAGATGGACCGATCTCTAGATGACAAGATCTAAAAAGCCCTATAAACTCAAGAGTCAGACTCAATGAGAAGGTAATAGCTAAAGACGGCACAAAGAACACAATCCATCAAAAGTGGAGCTTCTCCTGCCCATTTTTACGTCAACCTGGAAGAGTCATAAAATTTTAATAATAGAAAAAAAATGAAAGACGTGTTTTTCGTATTTTAAATCTCGTTTCTCGGTTTCCTAACTCATGCAAGTTTTCATTCTTTAGAAGCAAAAAAGTCACCTATATTTGGAGAAAAGTTCATCCAATATTGACTCAAAGAGCGACAAGAATATTAAATACAATACATCAATTCCTATCAGAGTCAGATGATCATATAAAATATAATGGGGGTGTTTCGTTGTATGATAATAGCTGTTTTTATTTTAATTTTTAAAAATTGTAAGTAAACTTTTTAAAAGAGATGCTTGACAAGAATGGTAATTTTATGTTTTGAAAGTGATTTTCTTCTTACACAAAAAAGAGTGAATCTCACCTTGTTTTTAACTTGTGCTCCCCATTTGTTTGGTTATACATGCCGGTTACTCTTTTTTGTTATCACATCCTTTCAAACATGATAATTTTATATCATGAGTTAGTTCACTTTTTATTTCAATAATTTTTTTATCATAAAAATGTGCAAAAACTTATCATACAACCAAACACCCCGTAACGTCTTATTTGATAATTGTATCGAATATTTTTATCACTATTAATTTAAAAATCATTTTTGATACAAATTTGACTATCATTATTAATAATAAAACTTTTATCATAAACAAACATTATGCAACATACCTATTCTCTATAGATAACAGTATCACAATTGATATAGTGTTATAATAACTTTAACCAAAAACAGGGCACATGGTGCAGATGTCTGGCTTGTATTCTTGCCTAATCTCCACATCTGGGAGCCTTTGAAATCTTCATGCTTCTCCTCGGGGGCTGTGAGAACGACGACCTCCTCCTCCTCGATGACATCCTTGGTGGCCTCCGGAGGCGGCGGTGGCGGGGCTTCTACCTTCGCCAACGAGAGAGAGAGAGAGAGAGAGAGAGAGAGAGAGAGAGAGAGAGAGAGAGAAGCACGCACCTGTATTAGCTTATGGCATGAAGCAGCACTGCCTGAAAGCAATATATACAAAGCCGCCGGTTGCCAGTGCAGCATCATCAAGATTCTCACCTTCACCCGGTGAGGACCGTGTTGATTTTATCCTCTGTTATTCTTTTATTTAAGAGGGTTTTTCTGTAAACTGTGTCCACATTCGTGACACCATGTATTCAGCACATATAAATGAAATCAGTGCGGAAGGGATGACTATCCCGATTTCCGTCTTCCGCCATTTTCTTCTTGCGTGCTTTCTGTTTTACTTCCGCTGCTCAACTGCTGTTCGATTGATCTGTTCTGCCGCTGCTAGGTTGCTTCAACCGAAGCTATCTTCATTTTCTACTTGGTATCAGAGCAGGAAGAGCACTCTGGAGGTATGGAAGGATCGTCGGGCAACACAGCAGGTGTTTTCGGAGGAGATTTTTCCACATTGAACAGTGAGTTACATAATCCCTATTTTCTCAATTCCTCTGATAATCCTGGCGCTATACTAGTCTCGGATCTACTAGTCGGAGACAATTTCATACCATGGCAGAGATCTATGACAGTAGCACTCTCTGCGAAAAATAAATTCAGCTTTGTAAATGGAAGTATTCTTAAACCGAAGCTGGAAGATCCATCATATCCCTATTGGGAGCGTGTGAATAACATGATTTTGTGTTGGCTACTTAATTCCATACACAAAGACATTGCATCTTCGGTAATCTACTGTGATACTGCATATGAGGTTTGGAAAGATCTTAAGGAGAGATTCTCTCCGGCTAATGGTCCAAGAATTTACAGCCTCGAGAGATCGATTGCAACGTTAAGGCAAGGATCAGATTCGGTTGTTAAATATTTCAATACTTTGAAAGCTTTATGGGATGAATTAAATCAAATAGATGGATCACCGGATGGAAGTACAGCAGATCGAAGAAAACTTATGCAATTTCTTATGGGTTTAAGTGATGTTTATGCTGCCGTAAGGAGTCAAATTCTCCTTATGGATCCTTTGCCTAATGTTTCCAAAGCATATTCACTCGTATTACAAGATGAGTCTCAAAGATCTATTCATACTTCTGTAACCGGTGTAAATGAAATTTCTGCCATGCTTAGCAGAGAAAATTTCCAGAAAAATGAGTCTAAGACAGAAAAAAAATTGTGGTGTTCCCATTGCAATATTCAAGGGCATTCAAGGGAAAAGTGTTTTAAATTGGATGCACCAAGATGTTCTTATTGCAATATTGTAGGTCACACAAGAGATATATGCTATAGACTGATTGGTTATCCAGAAAATTACAAGCAAAAGAAGACATTCAAAAAACCCCAGAATATTCAGGTTCCTCAAACTCAAGCAGCGCAATTCAGTTTAACCAGTGATCAGTATGCAAACTTAATCAAGCTTCTGGATGGAAATAACAGTGAGAAGATTCCGCAGGCTAATACAGTTACAGAGCAAAAGAATTCATGGGTGGTTGATTCTGGTGCAACTGCACATATTGCACCTTTTATCACAGAGAAATTTAGTAAGAACAATGCAAGTACTTCTCAACCTTCAGGTATACGTTTGCCTGATGGGTCCTCTGTTCCTATTATTGGTTCAGGTAGCTTGGAAATAACTAATGACATTTGTTTGCCAAATATATATTTAGCACCAGAGTTCAAAAATTGCTTGATATCTGTCAGTCAGTTAACAAAGGATTTGGATTGCTTTATTACATTTTTCCCAAAATATTTTGTTATTCAGGATATCAATACAAAGAGAGAGATTGGGCGGGGCCATGAAGATGGTGGTCTCTATTACTTGTCGAAGAGCAATCCAAGTGTTTTTACTGCTAGAATAAGTGATCAGGAGCTGTGGCACCTGAGGTTAGGACATGTTTCAGATGAGAAACTTAGTCATTTGTCTAAAGTGTTAGATTTCAGTTTTAGTAAATCTGAGTGTCATGTTTGTCCTCTGGCCAAACAGGCCAGAAAACCTTTTCATATCAGTCATACTTGTTCTCATAGTTCTTTTGATTTGATTCATTGTGATGTATGGGGACCTTACCATATTGAATCAAGAAATGGTGCAAAGTTTTTCCTCACATTGGTTGATGATTATAGTAGATTTACATGGACTTATCTGATGAATTTTAAATCTGAAGTGACATCTATATTGAAAGGTTTTGTGCCGTATGTGCAAACATTTTTTGGAAAGACTTTGAAAGTTATACGGTCTGACAATGGTTCAGAATTTCTTACTACTGATTTGCAAAGTTTTTTTAGAGAAAATGGTATAAGTCATCAATTGACTTGTGTATATTCTTCTCAACAAAATGGTATAGTCGAGAGAAAGCATAGACACTTATTGGATGTTGCAAGAGCTCTTAAAATTCAGTCATCACTTCCGAAATTTTTTTGGGGTGATTGTGTACTCACAGCAACTTATCTTATAAATAGATATCCCACAAAATTGTTAGAAGGAAAATCACCTTTTGAAGTGTTGTTTAACAAATGTCCAGATTATAACAGTCTTAAAGTTTTTGGATGCTTGTGCTATGCTTCGACTTCACATTTGCAGCATGACAAATTTGATAATAGAGCTATTCCTTGTATTTTCATTGGGTATCCTCCCCAGCAGAAAGGTTATAAACTTTGGGACATGAAATCTCAAAAGGTTTTTGTAAATAGAGATGTTTTTTTTAAGGAGAATATATTTCCTTATAATCATTTCAAAGAGACACATGGTCTACCAATTCCACTGTCTGCTCAAGACATAGAGGATTATGTTCTTCATAATCATACAGGTTATATTCATAATAGTGGTGGTCATTCTGTTTCCTCAGCTCCTCAAGAAGATTTTTTTACAGAACCTGCAATACAGTTGGAAGAACCAGTTTTATCATTAACTAAAACTGGCAGGATCAAAAGGAAACCAAGTTATTTACAAGATTATGTTACAAATCTTGCTGTTTCACATACGTCTTGTCCTTACAGCATCAGAAATTACATATCATACAAAAAATTCAGTGAGCCTCATAAAGTTTTTTTGGCTAACATTACAAAAAATTGGGAACCTTGTAACTATGATCAGGCCAAAGGAGATCCAAATTGGATATGTGCAATGAAAGAAGAGCTAGATGCTCTTGAAATCAATAAGACTTGGGAAATTGTCAAGTTACCGGATGATAGAAGAACAGTGGGTTGTAAGTGGGTCTATAAGATTAAATATCACTCAAATGGAGAGATAGCAAGATACAAGGCACGATTGGTTGCTAAGGGATATTCTCAGCTTGAAGGCCTAGATTATCATGATACTTTTGCTCCTGTGGCAAAACTTGTTACAGTCAGGATATTTCTTTCCATTGCGGCTATTAAGAACTGGGATGTTCTACAGTTAGATATCAGCAACGCATTCTTGCATGGAGATCTAAAAGAAGAAGTTTTCATGTCTTTACCACCAGGTTATGAGAAACAGGGGGAGGGTTTATGTTGTAAATTAAATAAATCTCTTTATGGTCTTAAACAAGCTTCTAGAAACTGGCATGCCAAGCTAACTACAGCTTTAGTTTCTTTTGGTTTTACACAGTCAAATGTGGATTATTCACTTTTTACTTACACACAGAATGAAATCTGCATATATATAATTGTATATGTAGATGATATACTTGTTACAGGAAATGATATCCAGATGATAAATTCTGTTAAAGAAAATCTGCACAATGTTTTCAAGTTGAAGGATCTTGGAAAACCGAAATATTTTCTTGGAATAGAAATTTCAAGAAATCCATCAGGTTTTTTCTTGAATCAAAGAAAGTATGCACTTGATATAGTTACTGATTGTGGGTTACTAGATTCAAAACCCGTTTCTATTCCTTTAGAAGTCAAACATAAGATGTTTGAGAAGGGCAAACCAGTGAAAGATCCAGGTAAATTCAGAAGGCTGGTGGGAAGACTTTTGTATCTCACAGTTACAAGACCAGACATCGTTTATGTTGTTAATCTACTCACACAGTTCATGGCTGAACCGTCTGATATACACATGAATTATGCATTACAAGTTGTGAGATATGTCAAGTCGTGTCCTGCTGCTGGTATTTTCTTAAGTTCAAATTCAGACTTGCATTTGACAGCATATGTAGATGCTGACTGGGCGTCATGTCCAATCACAAGAAGATCTACTAGTGGTTTTGTTATTATGTTAGGAAGCAGTCCAATTTCTTGGAGAACAAAAAAACAGCACATTGTTTCAAGATCTTCTGCTGAATCCGAATATCGAGCTATGGCTATGGCAGTTTCTGAATTACAATGGTTGAACTATCTTCTAACAGATTTCAAGATTAATGTAGACACAAGCACATTATTCTGTGATAATCAAGCAGCAATACATATTGCTGCCAATCCAGTATATCATGAAAGGACTAAACACATAGAAATTGATTGTCACTTCATTCGTGAAAAGATTCAAAGTGGATTGATCTCAACAAGATACATCAGATCTGAAGATCAGTTAGCAGACTTGTTTACAAAAGCATTGGCTAAAGAGCCTTACAAAATTCATTCTAGCAAGTTGCTTCGAGATCTTCACTCTCCAACTTGAGGGGGAGTGTTGATTTTATCCTCTGTTATTCTTTTATTTAAGAGGGTTTTTCTGTAAACTGTGTCCACATTCGTGACACCATGTATTCAGCACATATAAATGAAATCAGTGCGGAAGGGATGACTATCCCGATTTCCGTCTTCCGCCATTTTCTTCTTGCGTGCTTTCTGTTTTACTTCCGCTGCTCAACTGCTGTTCGATTGATCTGTTCTGCCGCTGCTAGGTTGCTTCAACCGAAGCTATCTTCATTTTCTACTGACCGGTGGACGAACTCCGTCCTGCTGTGCTGGGTACCTGTGTGAATCTTGATGATGCCACACGAGCAGGCGTCGGCTGTTTCTCTGATCTCAAATCTCATGCAGGACCAGCTACACCGCGCCGCCGCCACTCAAAGAAAAGGTCTTCTGTGTTCTGGGGTGCCTGGGTGGGTAGTGAGTCGGCAAGGAGGGAGTTTCTCTTCAATATTGATTAATAAAATACATCATATTTTGCAACTTGCAACTTACTCAAACAATATATATGATCACTAATAAGTGCAACAAGAGTTAGTAAAACATAGAGAGAAAGAGAGATCAGTAAATGATAGATGAGGTTAATAAAAATATGAAGAGGATTAATAAAATATAGATAAGAATTTATAAAATGTGTCAAAACACATTGTGGAATATTGTAAGAAGATACACGGATGAACACAGCAGTGTAATGCACATATGTAACTGAGAGAACACTGAATGTAAGAAAAATCTTGTGAGCATATATAATAATATAACCCATATGCTGCACAGGAGATATTCATATATATATATATATATATACTGCTCCTAGTTGTAGAGGGACGAATCTATCATTCAGTTCAATGCAAGAAAGGGTTTGGACCCCCACCTCCCTCTTCAGGCACTTTTTTTTTTCTAGTTTGAACCAAACTGTGATCTTTCTCTAGATATACTAGAGTGTGATCAACTCTTTAACCAATATTGGAGAACAGAGAAAAGCAGAAGAAGATGATATATACGCACCTGTTGGGATTCTTCGGAAAGAGTGCGAAATATTCTTATGGCAGCATGGAGAACCAGAAAGTTGGTGGGTTGGATCATCTCTTCAGGGGATGGACGGATGAAGGAATGGGTATGATGTTGTCCCGGGGGGGGAGAGTTTAGCTAGAAGTCCATATTTATAGCTGCACGGGGGCGGTGGAACAGGATCTGGTTCTTTTATCAAGGGTAGTAATTAAATGAAGAAAAATGAATGGTGCTTAGCTGTAGCGTACTTGGAGAGTGCAAAAAATTTAGTGCTGCTGCCCTAAACAAAGAGAGGTCTACTAGACTTGACAACTCCACTGTTGCCAAGAATTTTGTGAAAATGTGGTACTGATCATATAAACTAGATCAGGCTAATATTCAGTTTTTACAATCTTGAAGCACTCAGGGTACTTTTTTTAGGGAATGCTTGTACATATATAATTGTCACTTGGCTTTTAGCTTCCACAATTTCAGGTGATATATAATCCAAGTTAAAAACGGATACTCAGATCATGTTACATTTGAATGGATCCATGCTGAGATTAACTTTGGATTGCAAGCAACATATATACTTGATTAAGTGATAACTGCCTATTTCAGTCATAGGACATTAGACCCTATTTTATCTGTATGCCTAATTGAGTTCAATTATATGCTGTAAGAACAGTGATACTGATATTTGGCCTATGATATACGTTCACAATTCACCAGGTCGCCGGCATGATAATATCGGGCGCATGCTCTCGATGGACGTTTTGTTCAGAAACTACTTTTGGCTTCCATTTTCATTCGTGAATAATTTACATACAAATTGAAAATGACTTCAGATACATCCTACTTAATTAGCCGGGTTTTTAATGGGCATTATCATCCAAAGCAGCACATTTTTGGTCGATAACCCGTTGGCTTAAGACCTTCCGGGGTATTTTTACTCAGCCAGCTAAAGGAACAAAACAAACCTTCTCAAAAAACCTCAATTTTCTTGCATAAAACCATAGACAACCAAAAAGATACAACTGCTGGTTCATATTATATATAGAATTATAGATACATATTGTGATGGTGATGCATTTGATGAAGGACTATCGGGTATTCCGACAGGTAAAATAGAAAGAAACCTCCTGCCTTTATCGAGTTATTTAAATATAATATTCTTATAGAGTGATTGGTTGCACACAATGATTTTTATTCACTTCCATGATAATATTTTATTTTAAAAAATATTAAATAGCTAAAGACATAAAATTATCATGTTTAATTGGTAATAGGTAATAACAAAAAGATTGGATACCATGTATAACCCAAAAGTATGGGGGACCACACGAGAAAAAAAAAAGAAGGTTTCATCTCATTTTTGTCCAAAAAAGAATTATCTATAAAAACATATTTTTTGTAATGGTTGTCAAACAACATTTCTAACCTGTTCGGCTGTAAAACATATTTTTGTAACAAAACTCATTTTGTCATGCAACCCATTAGTGCCCCTTTGGTACAAGTTAAAATTGGGGAATCTTGGTAATTTGTTCTCAATTTGAAGATCATCCCAATATTAAACTTGTACGTACCAAAAGGCCCTTAGAGAAGCAGCTAGCCTGAAGGGATTCGCATATTAAATTGGAAACTGATTCACCACTCGACAGAAAACTCAATATACTAATGGTATGCTTGGATCCTGAGCTGCTTAGCCACTTGCTAAGCTAATCAAAGAAAAGTGAAACTCATATTCCAATGGATCGGTCTTTCACCTGAAACTGTGCCCCTCACGGCCGTACACGTGTTATACAGACTGTTGCTGTGGGGAGAAGGGAGAGAATATTTACTCTCCTGTTTGCATCTCTATATATATATATTGCTTGTGTACAGTGCACAGCAGCTTCTCCAGACCAGCTGTTTCGCTGCAGGGATGACCTTATGAGGGGACCCCCTTATCTTGCCCAAGAGACGTAAGAAACTATTTGATTTGGGCTAACAAGATGAGGTAATTAGGGCCTGATTGTTTGATTATAAAATTCTGCAAAATAATACACTTCTCCAATTGACAGTATTTTAAGTTGTTTGGACCAAGGATGGAGGGGTCGCGGGTCGCGGGACCCCCAGGCCGACCCGGTCGCGACCCCATTTTTAATTATTTTTTTGAAAAATTCAAAAAAATAAGAAAAATGCAAAAAATTACATAAAAATTGGAAAAAATAAATGACATGATTTAAATAAATAATACATCAATTTTATTCCAACGCGATGTGTTCTACACTTTGTAGGTAGTTGTTGTACTCTCCCCATATTATTTGGGTTGAGTACAAAGCTTGATACATGTACACATGACGATCATATTCGTCAGTCCCTTGGGAAACTATCCTAAGACTTGATCCAAACGAGTCACCATAACTATAGGTCGATTGGATCGAAGTATCCGATGACTCCACATAATTCATTCCACAATACTCTTGATCGTATGTAGGGAACCAAGAGCCTTGGGATGAATCATACACATAGTCGGAGGCATCGTGGTATTCTGCTCCAACTCCATGGCTACGATGACCTCCTCTACCTTGTGGCCTTCTACCATGATCGGTATCTTGGATTGCATGAGTATATTGCTCCTCGCCGGTAAAACGTAACGACGTTGTAGGAGATATGGGAGAATCTGAGGTCCATTGTACTTGTAAAATGTTCGCGCCCCCGTATCCAGCACCATCATCGCTGCTACTCTTTGACGACGAATCCTCGGACGTCTGGTACTGCACTCGGATGTTCGGCTCCGGCGTATCTTCTCGATCGTCTTCGACCGTATCAGCATCTGCAATATCAAAAGGATCAGTCATAACTTGTTTACCTTTTCGACTACTTTGCGTACCTTGACTAGTTCTTTCTCCGGTCCTCTGGCGCTTTGCTAGAGAGGGAGGGATCTGGAATTCTTCGGCCAAAGGGACATCGTCGAGCACTCCTATTTCTTCTATCACTCTATCTATCAATTGGTAAAGATACTCCGCATTCTTTACCTGTCCTGATGCGTCGACCGACTTCCAAAAGACCGTGCCGGCTTGACTGTACACTAGGAAATTGATCATTGTCTTCCTAGTTATACCTGTTAAGTATAAGATATTAACTAAGTTATACCAAAAAGAATGTTTATACATTTAATATAAATGAGTAAAAGAAAATTTAATTACCGGTCCATCCGTCGGTCATTAACGTGCAACCTCGTTCATCCCATATTCGTTCAAATGATGCCACATACTTCTTTGTTTCGTGCACCTCCATAGGAAGATATACATTGTATATCTCCTTTGGGTTTGGACCAGGCACTCCCCTCCCGACGTCTGCGATCGTGTCGATCATGTTCTCGTAGTATGGTCCCTTCGCGGTATTTGCCGGAATGCTGTGGTGAAAGAACCACCTTGACGTTGCCCGACCAATCCTCTCCTTACATAATTTGAGGTTCTTCACCACCGTCGTGATTGTCGTTTGACGTTGTCGTGGTCTGGTGATTACGGGATCCACGGGACCTACTGCCGGGTGGTCGTCTTGTGTGAGATCATGAACCTCATCTTGCGGTTGGTTGTTGGATCCTCTTCCACTTCCTCGACCACTCCCACTTCCAGACCCTTGACCCATCATTCGGCCGGTGCGTCTATGAAACTCTTCGTCGGCGAATGATCTTCGACTTGCTTCCATTCCCCGTAAGAGGTCATCTATTTAAGAAATATTTAAATATTTAACTACTTAATTATATTTTAAAATAGAAGAATGAACTACGTTTATGAGTAACACCTCCCATATCTTCGTACTCTTCGTCTCCAAAAATATCCGGCCTCTCTTGTCCGGTCCCGTAAATGTGTATGGAACGTCTCCCCGGTTGTTGCAATTCTTCTCGGACGGTCTCCTTATGCCGTTTGCTAGTTCCCTTCGTTTGCTCCATCGCTTGTAGGTGTCTACGAAATTGAGCTCGGACCTCCGGCGGAGTCCGTGTGCAAGGAAGAACGTTTCCCTTCATGCATGCAAGATGAAATTTTAAACGATAAATACCACCGAATATTACTTTGTCGCAATATTTACATTGCACTTTTCTCTCCGCCATGGAGATCAAATTGCAATGTAACCAAGCCGGATCACTCCGGGTCGCGCCGGTAGTTTGGGTTGTTTGGCTTGGAGAAGACATTTTTTTAAGTAAATAATTACTTAAGTAAGTAATTAATTATTTAAAAAGCTAATGACGTTAATTAGTAACTACTAATGTAAGTATACTTTTAATTATGTAAAATGAATGACTAACTAATTATATGATTAAGTAAGTAATTAACTATACCTTCCAACTAATGATGTGTTAAGTAACTACTAAACTAAATATCTAACTAATCTTCTAGCTAACTAACTATGTAAGTAAGTAAATAAGTATTAAAAAGAAGAAACTACTTAACTAACTAATCAATTGAACAAATATTAAATAAATATACTAAATGAACTAATGAAATGCTTAATGAAATAATTAAGTAAATGAAGAACAAAATGAGAGCAATGAGAGCAATGAGAGCAAAATGAGAGCTTGGGAGTGAGAGTGGGGGGGGGGGGGGAGTAAGGGGAGCCCCTTGGGGGCTTTAAATAGCCCCCAAGGGGCTGAATGGGGGGGGCGCAGCCCCCGGGGTCGCGCGACTCGGTCGCCGGGTCACGCGACTCGCGCGACCCCCGCGCGACCCCGCGACCCGGCCGGGAGAGTCGGCCAGGCCGGGTCGCGACCGGGCCGGTCGGGACCAATCCCGACCGAGTCGGGGCCGGGTCGCGACCCGGCGAACACTGGTTTGGACGTTTATTGTAAAACATTATATTTTGAACCAATGGTTCTTGTTTCAAATTATAGGATGGGGCGAAAACCAAAAACAAGAAAGTAATATTATAGTTGGAAAATCTTCTTAATCATGTTGTGTTCTCTACCTTGTTTTTCACGTCTTTTGCAAACCAAACCAAACAAAACTCTTGTTCTAAAATCCAAAAAAGAATTACACTTTGAAGTAACGGATTTTGAAACAAGAGAATTATCATAAAACCAACAAGACCTCATTATCAATTAAGATGTACATATATCTCAGGTTAATTAATTGTCATTCTTGATCTCATCCAAATGCTGTCTAAAAGAACAAAATATTTGCAGCATTTCTAGGTGTACCAAATATCAAAGTGTAAATGCACACTAGGTCCGTTTTAAAGAAACCACTTTACCACTAGGTCCGTTTTCAAAAACACCTTACCATTAGGTCCGTTTTTTCAAAATATCGTCACCCCCACTCCAATTTAGATTTGAAATGTCGTAAATGCCCCCCGCTGCCCCCTCCCCCGCCCCCGGCGAGGCGCCGCCGCCCGCGGAAGCCCCCCCCCCCACTCATCCCATTTCTCCGCCGCCTCCGTCTCATCTATGCCTTCCCCGCGGATCGGCGAACACGACCACCGCCTCCGGCGGGACTAGCACGATAGCGGGCAGGAGAAGGCCGCTCTCCAGAGAAGACAGGATCACCATGGAAGCCCCCGCCAAGAAGCTCGCGCGGACACCCTCCTCCCTCCTCCGCTCTCCCACCGTCCGCGGCTCCTTCCAAAGCCTCGCTGCCCTCGACGAGCACGAGCGCCAGCAGATCCCCTCGCCCCACCGCCGCGATAGTAGCCCCGGAGAGGAGAAAAGCGGCGCCCGCGCCGTCCCCCAAGCGGCGCTGTCTCCGCCCGCTGCCCCTCCATCCCCTCCTCCGTCTCTCGCGGCCTCTACATTCCCCCCCGGCGCCCGCCCTCCTCGTCCTCGCCATCCTCTCATTCCTCTTCTTCCAATACTTCCGCGAGGACTCTCCCTTCCTCGGTAACCTACTCCTCGCATCCGCCGCCGTCGCGGTTGCCTCGGTGGCGGCTCGACGATCCCGCCTCCTTTGCTTCTCCAGCGGCGGAAGAAACACGATCCGTGCCGCAGAATCTGTCGAGTGGTTTATCGGCGACTCCAAGAAGGATCGAGGCGGTGGTCGTGTTCGCCGATCCGCGGGGAAGGCATAGATGAGACGGAAGGCGCTCCCCCCGCGGGGGGTAAAAGTGGGATTTGAAAATGGTGGGATGAAGAAATGGACCGGGTGATAATGAAATTCAGTGTCAACGGACTAAACAGTAACGAAATGTGGTCAACGGAGTTTTTACTAAAGTCATTTTCTTAAATGGACCTAAGAGTAATTCTCCCAATATCAAATCCCGGCCTTCTGGCAGAGTGGGACACCACCACCGCCCCTTCGGGGCGGCTGCTCAAACCCGGCACCGCCCCCTCATGGGCGGCCTCCCCCAGCATGCAGCACTACCACTGCTATCAGATCCGAGTGTTTTGTGAGGTAGGAATCTCCTTGGAAGATGCATCCTGCTGGACTCCTATGTCGGCTGGTGACTGTTTGTCATGTGCATCCCCTCCCGTGCACAGATCTTAATGTGGGAGGTGCAGACGTGCAGCTGACTCCTCTCAGGCTCTCACTTCCTTTTGCGTCAGGTGAGGCTCCTGATCTAGGGAACATAAACAGAAACTCTCTCTGAGGATCTTCTTGAGGTCCAGGATTCAAGAAGATGGAGCATATGTTCAGCTGTGTGTTCTCTCTACTTCATGTGAGGGATTACTGAAGCGAAGATACTCTTATCTTACAGCTCTAATGCCCCAGGTTCAAGAATGAAAGAGATTAAAGCAGTAGGTTACAAGCAACTCTGATTTAATTATTTTTCGAAAGTTAAATTAGAAAGAATCGTAAAGTTAAAGTTATTTCGTTAGGAGTAAAGTAAGTCAAATTAGATGAGTGGCTTCTACAGAAGATGACCGATTAGCATAGTTGTGGGACCAGTAAATTATTGAATCATGGTTATACTCTTATCAATTAAAAAATGCGTTTGCCACTGTGGCACAAGGGACACTTCATTTTCCTTGGAGATGTCATGTGGTTTCGTTCTTTTATATTCATTGTGAAACCTACCTGGGGATAAAATTTTTTATATGATTTTTATGTCAAAAATCTATGTGGAAACAAAATGTAAGTAGCAAAAGATGTGAAGTTATCATATTTGATGAGATGTGACTGACAAACAGAGTGAGGATCATGTATTACAACAATGACGAGGGATCACAAGGACAAAAGAAACGAAGATCTCACTTTTTTTTTGGGTCCAGGGAAAAATTTATCTGCAAACATATTTTCGTAATGATCGCAAAATTATACTCTTTTTTTTAACAAGTTTTGCTGCGAAATATTTTTATGACAGATACTCACTTTAGCGGTGGCAGGCTCATGATGAGAAATTAATACCAATATTGTAGCCACCAAGAAGTATTTTTCATCCCGTTGAGGCTGGAACATTGATGTGATTTTGTGCCTCTTGGTTGGGAGTTCAAGAAGCCTATAATCACCTTTTTGACTTATGAGATGTGGGAAAAGATAAAGATAGTGCCCATGCTGCATAATGATGGTTTTCTCCCATTATTTCATACTACCGTTCTGTTGCTCAAAGATGGGTGAGACAGTTCATACACCGAAGTCTTTTAATTGTAATGACTTTTAAGGAGTTTTTAACTTTAGTTGATATTTTATATTTAAAATTAGTTTTTAGTCCCAAGGTTAACTACATTCTTTTATTTCTTACTCCCATTTCGTCTCCTTTAAGAATTTATAATCCTTTCCATCATATTAACGTCTTTATTCCCATTCTGCTCCTCTGTCTCCCAGACCTGTCCCTCAGACTCGATCCCGTCGCTACCTCTTCGGCTTAAACCCTAGCTGAGGAGCTGCGGTACTCGAGGAGGAAATTGAAATAGATTATGGGGTGTTTGGTTGCACGATAATGGAAGTTTTTGTTTTAATTTTTAAAAATTATAAGAAAATTTGTTAAAAGAGGTGTTTGGTAACCTTGACAATTTTATGTTTTGAAAGTAACTTTCTTCTTAAACAAAAAAGAGAGAGTCTCACCTCTTTTTTTTTCTTATGATCTCCCACTTTGTTTGATCATGAATGGCAGTTACTTTTTTTGGTTATCACATCCATCCAAACATAATAATTTTATATCATGAGTTGGTTCACTTTTTATTTTAATATAATTTTTTATCGTGAAAGAGTACAAAAAATTATCATACAACCAAACATTCCATTGAGTTAACGTACTCAACTCAACTCAATTCTTGATTTCAAATTAATCAAACTTGACCATATGGATTATTTTCCTCCTATGTTGGTGTCGAGGATTTTGAGTTATTTCTTTACATATATTTAACTCTTCCAAATTATATTTATTTAATTACCGTATTTTAGGTTAACTTGGATGTAACACGCGTGTTTTGTTTCAAATAGCTTTTAGTGTTTTAATTGAAGCACCTTTGTGTCTATGTTTATTATGTTCAAACTGCTTTAGTTTTTCTACTTGCAATTTATCTACAATTGTTACTATTTCTTATTTTTTACAATATATTTAATATGTATTTTATCTAATCTAGTATGGGCATATATCTATCTTAACATTGCCAAATATCCAACACTTATTTTAAAAGAATGTTTTTTTCTTTCTTTCTTTTTTGTCTACTGTTTGATGTCATCTAATATTGTAGGTCTTATAGTTGTATGACAATTTTTTTTTAATTTTTGCCGAATCTTACAATCATACAGGACTTATATGGTCAATCTCTACTTAATCCATCCTCTTTTAATCTTATAGTCAACAATTTTGTCACATTCATCATCTTTTTGAATAATTGAATCAAAATATTAATATTGAGCTACTTTGATATAATATCACTATGCCTGAACTAACTCTTTTCTCTTTTTTTTGAATGTTTTAAATTTATAATGTATGTTCTATATTAGTTTTAAAATTTTTTTCTTCAAAGTTCTAGCATTCTTAAGATCTTTCTATGTCTTACCTATAAATATAGTTTTACTTGCAAACATCGTGCACCATGATGTATCATCTTCTGCATTCTTTGTTAATTTATTATAATTAATATAAAAATAATGACATATTACATATTCTTGATATAAATTAATTGAAATAAGAAAACATCTTATATTTTACATACTTTTATCGCTTGTACATACCTGATGTGTACCATCTTTCTCTAAAACACAAACCACAAAATAGCTCTTGAAACTCTAGCATACATTTTTTAAATAAATATCATATATAAATATTTCTTATATCTTAATATTTCTAAATCAAATTTTTGATAAAAAATAATTTTTATCATAAATTGACCATACATAATCCTAAATTAGCTGGTTGAAATATTTGTACAATCTTGTAATCATTGCTCAAAATCTTTTTTATGCAATTTTATAATATGACTCATATGCCTGATCTCTCTATAATTTGTGCACTCTTAGGAAATTATTTATTTCTTAATAATGAATAATATGATTTTTACTCTTACTCTACTTATTTAATATTTTATTAGTAGAGTGTTTAATTTTTTTTAAAATTAAGTATACTTTTTCTTCCAAAATCTTCTGAAAATTTTCACACCACAATAGGGATACTATCAGACATATCTTATTTATTTTAATTATTTTTAACTTTAAAAAATTTAATATTTTTAATACAATTTATATCAATGTTTGTTACGTTCTCTATATCTTTTATATTTTATCAAAGTTGTCGTTAAAAAGAGTATCAAAATAACTTAATCTTTTTTTAATTGTTATCATCTTTGATCAAAACTTCTTGTTTTTGAAAAACAGCAGTTGTTGTTTCCGATTACAAGAGGAGGTGGAAACCAAAAGAAGAACACCATACTTGTAAAAGCATCGGCCATTTGTCGTCGTCTTCTTTTTTAACAATTTTAGCCAAACAAAACCGCTGTTTTTAAAAATTGAAAATATTTGTTTTTAAGTTTTTTAAATAAAGAGAAAGCTCTAACTAAAATATTAGTAGTATTTAATCTCTTAATATATTCTTATTCTAAAATATGATGATCTATCTTCTATATATAATGTTTGAATGCACAATCAAATGTAGGGTTACTCATAAGATAAAATTATCTTATCTGATGAGATACGATAACAGAAAGAGTAAGGGACATATATAACTGTAAAAGGTGGGAGACCATATGGAAAAAGGTAAAAAATTCAATTAATCATACAACACACGCACCGTTAGAAATTATGGAAGCCTCAAAACAGATCTCTCTCTCTCTCTCTCTCTCTATATATATATATATATATGGTAAAATTTAGAGTAAAATCAAATCTAAGATAGTTAAAAGGTAAAATTATCGTGTTTGGTCGGAATCTACGGTGTTTGGTCGCAAAGTAAATTTTTTTATCGACTTCTATGATAAAATTTTATAATAAAATAAAATATATGATGGTTAAAGATAAACTTTATCATGTTCCATGATATATGGTAAGAAAAATAGTGGGAAGTATGTAAAATTAAAACATAGTTTTTTTTTACCACAAGAAAACAAGGTCCCCCCGTCTTTTTCTTATCCAAGAAGAAACTTTCCATAAAGACATAATTTTGTAATGATCGCCAAACACTCTTTTTTACTTTTTTTTTAAAAAACCCATGGTCTTTTTTTTGTCATCTTATCTTTTTAAATATGATAATCTTACGACTGTAGAAACCTTATATATTTTAAAGACCAATGTCGGTCCGGCCCACGTTTCTTTTATGGCCCACTGTGAATACGTATACGTCGGACCTAACCCTGCATAGGGTCTTTACTCGTTAGTTGCATGAGAAAATAATTTTTCTCCACAAAAGATATGTCTTTGTTACAAAACTTGTTCAAAAAAAAAAAGTATGTGCAATTTACCATAAAACCTACAATTTTATAGAGGTGAGGTTTTCTGGGCACAAAGTGACATATTTTGTCAGTTTCTTTCGGTCCCCCATCTTTGTTATTCATGCAGGATCTTTTCATTTTGTATATTACATCTCGCCAGTTTGAAAACTTTTATGTTTATAACTTGCATTGAATTTATTTTGACATAGATATAATTTTATCACAAAAAATATATAGCTTTTTTTTGCAAGTAAACATATTATTATGGCTCATGACCTCGCATAACCCCAACATTGGAAGCGAGGTCATGAACTGCATTACCCTTGAATCTTTTTTTTTTTTGGTCAGATGGCCAAACGGCCAAACAGCGTGCCGCGCTTGCACGCGACGGGGGATCGAGCACCTGGACCTTCCCCGGGGAATTATATCTATTTATTTTGACATAGATATAATTTTATCACAAAAAATATATAGCTTTTTTTTGCAAGTAAACATATTATTATGGCTCATGACCTCGCATAACCCCAACATTGGAAGCGAGGTCATGAACTGCATTACCCTTGAATCTTTTTTTTTTTTGGTCAGATGGCCAAACGGCCAAACAGCGTGCCGCGCTTGCACGCGACGGGGGATCGAGCACCTGGACCTTCCCCGGGGAATTATATCTATTTATTTTGACATAGATATAATTTTATCACAAAAAATATATAGCTTTTTTTTGCAAGTAAACATATTATTATGGCTCATGACCTCGCATAACCCCAACATTGGAAGCGAGGTCATGAACTGCATTACCCTTGAATCTTTTTTTAATTTTTTTTGGTCGGATGGCCAAACGGCCAAACAGCGTGCTGCGCTTGCACGCGACGGGGGATCGAGCACCTGGACCTTCCCCCGGGGAAGGAGGGCTCGGCGGCCCATTCGATCCCTGCCCACCTACCCACGGGACTGGGTGTGGTGCCAACCGGCCTGCAGCCGGCCGGGCATTACCCTTGAATCATCACGCATGATCTGCACCACATTTTCTCCATCCAAAACAATTACAGGCTGTTTTGGCCGGACAATAATCTTTTATGCATCCTCATGATAAAAATTTGCATTGAGATAGAATATGAACTAGTCGACGACGTAAAATTGTCATGTCTTGAGAGTTGTTACGGTAAAAAAAGAGTGGATGTCATATATAACTAAACAAGGTAAAAAGATCGCAAGATGGAAAGAGATATGATTATTTTTTAATATAAGAAAAAAGTATCTAAAAATATGAACTTGTAATGATCGACCAGCATTATTTTCAACAAGTTTTGTAAAGAAAGTATAGAGTTGTAACTAAAGCTCCATTTATCACTTAACCAAACACCCCCTGTTGGAGCTGATCATTACCTTGCAATTTGCTTCTTTTAAAATCAGCCCTTTCAATAGAAAGAAAAATCATACTTTTATTCTAAGAGATGAGGTTTCGTTTGGTTATAATGGTATGGCACATGAAAATCCAGATAACGGGACTGGTTCATGATTAGGGTGAATGGGCAAGTGCAGATCAGTTCACCAATTTGGTTCAGTTTTAAACTCGTAGGTGCAGTTTGGTACAAGAAAAATTTGGGGATAAATTTGGATTATTCTTAAAATTTTGAGAATAATCCAGGTTTATCTCTAAAATTTTATGATACCAAACAGGTCTGCGGAGGACAATAAGTTTGGTAAAATTTAGTTTTACACTTGTAGAATATATATATATATCTTAGAAATCATGTTTGGTGGTTACAATTTTATATTCAATTTTCAAGCTATAACTTTAAGTATCAGTAGGGAGTGCATGCAAATTAGAGAGTCGAGTTAAGCCTAATAGTATATTGCTTAAGAGTATAAATTTGTGTATTTATATTTGATTTTGAGCTTGGTTTGGTGAGTAGACTCAATATAAATTTATTTTAGAAATTTAAACTTGAGCTTAAATTTATTTTTTTTAAAGTTTAAATTTAAACTCGTTTTTAAATCCTAACACAGACTATACATTGGGATTAATTTTAATTTTAACTGATTTAACGAGTGTTATATGATTTTAAATATTTTAATTTATTTTTAAATATTTTGATTAAATCATTCGTAAATTTTATCGAACACCGTATTTTAATTAATAAATCAAAATTTATATTCTATTCAAACTTGCCAAGACAATAAGCCTAGGGGAAGGCAATGAGCTAGGCCGGCCTGCCAATCAATTGTGAGCCACTATATGAGCCAAAGATTTTGACCTACGGGTCTTAATCATGTCAAAATATAGGCTGAGACGGGCTGAAACGAGTCAAAACGGGATAAATAGAGTTCAACTTTCTATCTCATGATTTCACTAAAAATATCAAATTTACTTATTAAAATTATATTTTAATTAAATTATTATAAATTTTATAAGATTATCTAAAATAATTAAATTATTATATTTTAAAATTATATATTTATAAAATAAAATATTAGATTAGACTAAATCGACCCGATATATTTTGGATCAAATCGTAGATAGGCTTACTTTGGGCCCGGCTGGGCCATCGACAACCCTGATTCGGTGTATCCAGTCATCTGCGTATGGACATTTTCTTTCCAACGGTGAAAAGACTGGCTCACAAGTGCCATGCTGCCACGTGGAACATCACCTCCACTCCACGTTGGCTGCCATGTGCCCGCACGTGATCGAGGTCCTGCAAGTCCCATGTGTCCACCTGTACAGTCTTCCGCTTGTCTACTTTGTCTGTTTCAGGAGAGTAGCAGAGCTGATTAAATCACCCACATCAAATATTCACGATCTAGACTTAGGACTGTTCCCTATTTATTTCAACCCGAGAAATCAAATCAAATCAAATCAATTATTTAATTTAATTAGATTTAATTTAACTATCGATCGATTCGATTTATTTTTCTATATCTCTCAAAACAAATCAAACTGTTAAACTGTATTAGATAAAACATTTTAATTTAAATTATACATAATATAAATTTTATGTGTCTTTTCTTATAAAAATAAAATCATTTCAAGAATTTTAAAGACAAAATTAATAAAATATATAAAAAAGACAAAATTAATAAAATATATAAAAACTACACTAAATTTTAACAGGATGTGATTTAAAACAAATAAAATAAAAGTATGTATTAATATATCTATTTTATCTTGATAAAATATAATTTGAGTCGGATCAAATCAGATTAAATCGATTTGATTTGATTTAATTTTAGAGATAGTTTAATTTGATTGGAAAAAAAATTCAAAAATCAATTCAAATCGTTAACACCCCTATATCCCAAATGTTCTCGGGTTCGAACCAAGGAGGGGCCACCTTGATAGGCAGTGCCGCAGTGCTATTCCACCGCGGCATCATCGCACCGGGAGCTTGTTCACCATGTCACAGGTGTTCTATGTCACAGATGTGCTGGGCTTCCGCTTGTCCTTTATTTTTTTTTCTTTCTAGATGAATAAATATTCAATTGCAACATTCTCTTTCTCTTTCTCTGTCTCTGTACACTTCTTAAGTCTAACACACAAACACAGTGGCAGGCCTATCTCCAGTGTTAAAAAACATATTAAAAAATTAAAAATTTTAAATAAAAAATATTACTTAAATTATAATATGTTATAAAGGAATGACCCACTGAATATTTGGGGTGACTCCGCTAAGTCAAATTCACACTACACACCATTCCACCATTTCACATTCATTAAATTTTTATTTATATCTGTAACCGTCCATTAACCTTTTCTTAAAAGTTAATGAATGATAAATAGATATACCTTTTATTTATATCATATAATTACCGCTCAATCCAATTAGAATAGTTTAAAACCATCTATTTTAGATCAAAATTTTTACATTAAAATAAAAATAATAAATTTATATAATTATCTACTACGAATAAAAATATTTTAAATGTATATTAGGTATAAAAAGTAAAATAATATTTAATATTCTTATTAACTTTGAAAGAACTTTGAAGCCGCACACACTTTGGAAATCGTAGTGTGAGAATTCATGGATTCCAAGAAGTATTTGCTAGCTATTTCATTTTTAAATATTTTAAATAATAATTAAAGAGAAAGTTAGCACTCTTAACCCAACACTAGACTCTTTCGGAAGTTCACTCATTTAAATCTGGGTTAATTATTGGAATAAGAGACTCCAACCCTTATCCCCCTGGTAGCGGGCTTAGTGGCCCTGAGTTAAATGACTTTCTCCACCTCTTAATCGCCCTATATTATATATTATACTATATATTTAATATAATTATGTTATATATCTCATAAATATGATATGATAATATATTGAATACCTTTTATATCATATGCCAAACTGTATTTATTATATATAATTATTTATATATTAATATTCAACATTTGGCATTGCTTTATATTACATGTTAAAAATTATACTATATTAATTATTTTAATTTATATAAATATAAAAGTATAATTATATTAAATATGCTACACAATATACTTACTATTATATTATATGTTAATTGTTTAGCGTTATATATTGCATAAATATAAAAATATAATATATTAAAAATTTTGTATATTATACACTAAAATAAATTTTATTTATAATATGCTACATATTATATAATATTAAATTTATGAATTGATCTTTAACATTGCTTGTTAACTTTTACATTACATATTAAAAGTTATGTACACCAAATTATGTAAGTTATTTTATGGACATGATACTATCAGTTGCATATTCATTTTTAACTTATTTTACACATTACATAAATTTGTTAAAAATAACACAATATATAATGTGCTCGAATACTAAACTAAAATTTACTGCATGTCACATATGTGTTAATTTAAGCTATTCTTTTATGTTTTCTGTACTGATATTTATATTTTATAAATATATATTTATTTAAAATTTTAATACACATATAGATTAATTTTATTTTCATCTAATATTTGTCATAAATTATGTATGCAATTTTAAATGCTATAGCTGTGCAATGCATTCGTATTATATAATTTATATTTATACTCTATTATATTTTATTAATCAGTCAAAATTTACTCTACTTTATCAACAACAAGTTAAATCATTTCCAGGCCATGGAATAAGTATAGTAATCCCATTTATTAAGTCCAGCATCTCTGTCTACCTCATTCCTAATTAGTTATTTCGACGCAAATGGGCCCACTAAGAATCATGTTGAGTTTAACTTAAATTTCGATAAAGTCTTCAAAGCGATCAAAATCAATCGTCTCTCCAGATAAAACTAATCAATCAATTTAATTTAATTCGATTTAATCCATAAATTTTTCATTAAAATATAATTTTACCCGGCTCTCTCTAAATCCTTTTCTTAACATAACATATAATTTATATATTAAAATATAAATTTACTCCTTTTAAGGATTCCTCATTCCCCACCCTTCCCGGTCTCCAGCCGCCACCGAAGCAACGAACAGGGCAACAGCTCGGCGGCCCAGGCGCGCTCGCTGCGCCTCCCAGTTTCGCCGGCGGCGTGTGAATCCCCCGCCGCTCCCGCCCTAGGTAGAAGGCGGCAGCAGAACTCCCGGATCGGAAAACTCCTCGTCCTGTGAGTCTCCCTCTCCGCGACTCCTCTGTTTTCTGCAGTTCGCGTTTCATACATTTCCTCGCTCCTCGATGGTGCCGACGGTGATCGCCTGCTTCAGATCCCCCTTTGCTTCGGCTCGTGTGATCCCGGATCTCGCGATTCCAGTCATCACTTGACTGATTGAACAGACGATCGTCGTATGCGCGCGTGCTTGCGGATGCGTTTCCTTTCCGAGTGCCGATCGTGTGGTCTCAATCCTCAATGCGGCGATGCCGTCTGTCCTGCAGGAAAGCAAGACGAGATCCGGGGGAAGGATGAACAAGTCGGTCTCGGATCGGAGTTTGTACATGGAAGTCGACGACGACGACGACAACGTTGTCGATGAGGAGGAAGAGGACGGGGAGGCCAGTTACGAGTCTGACTCGTCGGGCGGCTCCTCCTGCAGCAGCTATCCACGTAGCCGCCTCAACTCCTATACCACCGCGTGGCCCCAGAGTTACCGGTAAACACCAGCATCCGCGACAAACGTTGCCCGTGCTTTCTTTTTGTCTGGTGTGCTCTTCTGGCAACGGAGTAAGACGACATGATAAGCCCCTAACAAAATTGGGTGCAGGTCATCTTAGGAAGGGTGCAACTTTTCACATAAATGATATCATTAAATAAGATATTAAACGATTATAGTTATGTGAAGAATCTGAAACTATAATTTTAAACATTTGTCCGAGGTGACCTGCACTTAACAAAATTAATCTTACTTTTGTGCGCGCGTTAAAAGGAGTTTAGCATCAAGAGATAGATTCAGAATGATAACATTTTAAACATATATTTATTTCAACCACCTGAATCAATAGATGGACACACAAATATTAGAAAGTAGAAATGATGTAAGGATAGGTGAATCTGGCTTTTGTTCCGGTGACTTTTTTGAGGTGAGAGTGGATCATCTCAATTTTCGGGTGAAGAAAGTATCCTTAGTCCTTAATAAAAAAAGTCACGATATGAGTCACTCAAGTGATGGATAATGAGTTAGTAAGACGTCGTAGCAGTTTAACCCCGTCGGTAATGGGTTAATGAGTCAGTGAACTGTTATTGAACTGTTACCGACATCTTACAACATTATCGACGTCATACAAACTCGTTACTGATGAGTAGTGAGATAGTAAGACGCCGATAATAATTCAACTCTTTTTGATAATGATTCATCAAACTTGTTATTTGAACTCTCACTTAGATGATCTGAAGTCATGATCATTTTTCATAGAGAATTGAGAATACTCTCTCTATCGAAAACTAAGGTGATCCGAACTCTTTTGAGGTGGGCCCCAATTAACCCCGAACACCTCAGATGGGTGAGAAGGGGAGATGCCGCAGTCTGGTAAAAGCTGAGCTACCCTCGCGTCTCCTTCCTCATCAAACGTAGTCAGATGAGGTTTCTGATTAATAAGTTATTAAATGATATAATATGTTTATTAAATGTCGTTGTTTTTGGGTTTAGTACCAACTGCGGTGTCTCCCTCTCCTTCGTTGATTCGGACTTCGCCAAATGATGCCGCGGGTTCCGGCCGCCATTGGTGGCGCGAATTTCTTGTGGCGATGGTTGGGGGTGGGGTGGAGAGTTGAGAAATTTACGGCTTTCGGGGGGTGGATGTGTGCTGGGGAAAGAGTTGAGAATTTCACGCCCGGCCCTAATATCACTTCCATTATTTTCATGGGTCCTGGGATTAACCAGGCGAGCTGGCCATCCGTGGCGTCGCGTCACGTCCTGCCATGTTCCCCGTCCTTTTTGTCTTCTTTTCCTTACGTAGCACGCGGAACGAGGTGCCGCGTCACGTCTTGCATGCGGCCGAATCAACGGTGAGCGCATCATATGGTCCACGTAGTCCGATATGATAATATAAAGAGATATTATCCCGGGCCCGGAATTGTTCTTCCGTTTATCCCGGGTCGCGCATGAATGGATTCCGCTGCCATTCCATAACACTCATACCGGGGTTAACATAAACCTGTTAGTATTCAAATGGGTTAATACTTAATATTGGGATAGAGCTAGAACTTCAATTAGTTGGGCCCACATGAGTTTGGGTTGGGGCAATCCTAAGCCCAATCCTTAACATATAGTTTTAAAAATGTTTATATTATATAATTTTGATAAAATACAAAGAGATACGAGACAATTGAGATAGAAAGTATAGATAAAAATAGTCAGACAGAAAAGTGTAAAAAGAAAAGAGATAATAGAGAGATAGTATAAAGAGAAAGAATAAAAAGAAAATAAAAAGAGTGTACAGAAAAATAGAGTTGAGAGAGAAAATATATAGAGAAAAGAAAAGATTTGTACTATCAAGTAAGTGTAAAGAGAGAAAATACAGATAGATAATAATGAAAGATAACGTAGAGAGAAATTATTAAGAGAAGGAAGTAAAGATAGAAAGTGTGTAGATTAGTAGTACAGAGAAAATATATAGAAGATGGTGGAGAGAAAAGTGTATAAAGAGAAAGTATAAAGAGGTTAGAGAGATTGTGTAAATAGAATGAAGATAGAAAGTTGAGAGAGAGAGAGAGACAATAAAGAAAGAGAGTAAATAGCAAGTATATAAAGAAGAGAGAGAGATAAAATGTAGATAGAAAGTAGAGAAAAAATATAGAGAAGAGGGGAAATCGAGAGATCGAGATCGAGATCGAGATCGAGATCGAGATCGAGATCGAGATCGAGAGAGAGAGAGAGAGAGAGAGAGAGAGAGAGAGTGTAGATGGAGGGTAGAGAAAAAATGTACAAAGAAGATAAATAATTTAGAGAGAGAAAATAATAGAGTAGAAAGAGAAATCGTAGAGAGATAATAAAGAGAAAGTGTAGATAAAGAGTAGAGAGAGAAATTGTATAGAGAAGAGAAAGTGTAAAGAGATAGTAGAGAGTGTCACGACCCGGAATTTAATTAACATAATCACAAATATGCAGCGGAAATACACAACGTCGTGACAGTGGGATGAAACCCAACACTTGAATTCCTTAACCCAAACTTAAACAATTAATTCCATAAGATCCAATCATACAAGAGAATAAAACCACACTTCTAAGTCTAACCACACTTTTGTTCAAGAACAACCAAGACCATCTATCTAAGTAGAAAGTACCAAGAATCTTCAACTGCAAATGACTCTGAATTCCTTTGGTTCCACCTGAACTTCATCTTCATGCTCCTAGATCCTCAGTACCTGCTGAAAAATTTATCCCACAACGGGGTGAGTCCGGGACCCGTAGGATTTACACCCGTATCCCGCCAATCTGATACTAATATATAAACATGCAATGATAGATAACATATCTAATTGAGATGTAATTCAAAAGTATAGAATGTCTTCTATATTAATCTCACAACCCATATCTGAACATAATTATCTTCAAAGAAAAGATTATGCCAAAGCCAATTAATTCTAGACCAATGCACACAAGACCATACAAGCTAGACAAATATCATCTAAATAACCTCAAGACTTAACTTAACATGACCAAAACAAAATGAGACAAATCTGAATTTTCTAACATGACAACTTAACATCTATGCATGACACATAAGTAACCAAATTTCGTATTCTTTCCAATCACATAGCCAAAGAGCAAGAAATTGGTCGTCTTGCTTCACATGTACAAATGCATTCACCAGCTCTAACATATATAGAAGTAACATATACTAAGCTAGCCCAAAGTGCACCCAGGCAGTGACACTAAGGGAAAAACCGCGTAATCCCAGATCTGTGGGAGGGCCGGATTCAACTAAGTTACCCACTGCCCACGGGCAATTGACTAGAATAGGCTGGTGAGGCCTTCATAGCACGTCATATCTCAAGAGTTCATAACATAATTTCAAATCAAGACATACTTGACCATACCATGCATACATGACATAAACATCTAATTTCATAACCATTCATGCAAGACATAACAAACTAGACAAGACATATGATAACCCGACTTAATTGAACTTGTTCTTAATGACAACTCATACTAATCATGACCAAATTGACATTGACTAACTATACATAGCATAGCCCATGATCTAAAACCAAATTAAACATATTTTTCCATAAACTAGACAAGACTTATACTAACCGACTTGGTTGACATATTCTAAATCAAGCCTATACCAAACTTAACCATATGAACATAACCACACCATGCATGACACAATACATAATTTGAAACTAAACTAACCAAAATTTACATTACTTACATACATGAAATGACAAACCGAACTAGACATACTTAAACACATATATCAGACACTTGACCTAAGTCATGCTTGGCATAAATTAAACAATTCAAATTCTGAGGTAATCAATCACAATCTGACCTAAACAGGTGCTAAAAGGTATAATTTTACGATCCATGATTTTTCCAAATCTACACATACTTATATTTCCAATTCTAGGTCCAATTTAGCATATAATCACATACATAACTAACATAAGGTCAAAACTAATGAAGAATATTTCTACCTATCCATAATCAAGCTAAACATGTTCCATAATATACAAAATATCATTTTCAAAGTTCTGGATTCAAGGATTTTTGAGAAAATTCACTAATCATGAGTCAAAAGTCTAAACTAGTCAAATCGGGGTCCATAAGTTAAATCATGCATGTTTTCTAATCAAAATGGGATCAAATACATAGACGAGCTTGAGAAACCTACCTGGAAGCTCATGTGAATTTTCCGGATTTTTCAAAATTTTCCTGCTATTTTTATTGGCCTTAAATCTAATTTTCGGATTTAATAATTCCGAAAATCAGATATGGCTGAACCGGTGCCGAACCGGGCGGTTCGACCGGCGGCTCACGGCGTTGAGCTAGATGCTGGACCGGGTGGCTGGACCGGGTCGATCGGCGGCTCGCGCGACGGCAGTCATGGCGGCGCTTGCGACGGCGAGGCACGGCGGCGGCAGTTCCCGACGGCGGCGAACGCGACGAAAGCGACGGTTCTGGCCGGAGCAGAGGAGGGTCGCGGCGACGATGAAGGGGATGAGTGGCCGGGCGGGGACGACGGCGATGGAGAGGGGAAGCGCCGGCGGGGTCTCCATGCAAGTCGGCAAAGCCGGGGCGGCGGCGGTGGACGGTGCGGCGGCCGCCGCACGCCGAGGGGACAACGCAGGCGGTGGGAGGCGGTGGCGGCGGCCCGCGGCAAGGCGGTGGTCTGAGGGCGGCGTCCGGGTGGGCGGTTTGCTCGTGGCGATGCGCTGACGGGTGGACGGGCGATGCCGGGCCGCAGCGTCCAAGGTGGCGGGGGGGCGTTGGCGCGGGCGGCGGAGGAGGAGGGCGGCAAGGCCGAGGGCGGCGGCGGCGGCGGCCGTTGCGGTGCGCAGCTGGCGGCCGGCGGACGCGCGGGAGGATGGCCGGCGGCGTCGCGCGGAAGGGTGGCCGGCGACTCCTCACGCAGGCGGGCCGGGTGGTGGGTGACGATGCGCAGGGAGGTGGGCTGTCGGCGGCCGGCGCTTTCGCGGAGGGTGGCGGCGGGGGGGAAACGGAGTCGGGGAGGCGACGTCCGCGCAGGCGGGCGCGGAACACGGGCGTCCGGCTGCGTGCAGGTGACGGGGATATATACATCGGGAGGGTGCGCTTCCGTAATCGGGGAGGGAGGTGGGAGTCCGAGCGGGAGGGGGAAAAGATGAAACGGCTGAGAGGAAGAGAGAAACGGACGGAAGAGAGAGAGAGAGAGAGAGAGATGTTGCGTAATACAAAAAAAATCTCCATGTATATCTTCTAAAAACATTAACCTTATCTTAACAATTCTTTTTTTTTTTTTTTTTGCCAGATATTACACTCTTCACCCCTTAAAATAAATTTCGACCTCGAAATTTCAAAATCTTACTATGTAGTCGAAGGGGGAGTTAAGACGATTCTAATCTCATACACTCAGAAATAGATCCTCGAATCATCAGATACATGCTAAAACATTCGTCATCCTCTAAAAATATCTATTATTCCTTCTATATTATATCCTTCATGATAATAGAATGTTCTTATATCAACTTTGACAAAATTAACATATTCAACTCTCTCTAAATTATCATATGTCTATAATATTCCTTCATAGCAAGTAACTCTCCAATCTCTAACCTTATCCAAAAGTTTGAACTTCAGAAATCATCACTAATCATCATCATTATTATAGATAGATCAGAATCATACTTTAAGTAATATATGTCATTCTAACCTCATACCACATATAATTATTATTCCAAATAAATATGCACAAATCAAATTATTCTCACATAGACAAAATTGAATAATTCATATTATTCCACATATATTACCCAATGAAATCCTTATAATGATTCAACAATCTCTCTTCCATTTATCTATCAGATGATATCATCCTCATATCATACATATCTGACCATCATCTAAAACAACTGAAATTCTATTATCCTTCTAAAACAAGAGTATCAATCATGCTTCATCATCCATTTTTTTTTTCCAAATGATAGATCTAAACACCATTCTCATCAAATTATCACCAACATTGACTTTCTTATAATTTGGAATCCAAAATCTGATCATTGTATTATCTTAAATAATAATCAAGTTATTCCCATGCTTAAAGAGCCACAATCTAATGCCAAAGATATTTACAATTCCTTTAAACCTCTAGAAGTATATCATGTTCTCTAATTTCTTTCTCAATAGAAGTTATATCACAATTCTCAAATACTTCAAACAACTTTAAATGATACCCTCAATAAGAATTAAAGTCCTAACAGATCTATATCTAACCAAAATGTCCATGATACAAAATTAACTCATAATCATCAGGCTAGATCACCTAGAGCCTATATACTTCCTATGATTCAATAATTCAAAGATGAAAGATTTCAAGTCCTTAAACAAGGATATTGATTGGGAGAGTAAATACTCAGATTCTAGATCGGCAATTAATAAAAGAGATTCTAGATATTATGGTCATAATATAAACTAGATTGTGATATCTTATAAATATCTAGTCAAAGCCCCACTTAAACAATCTAATATACATGATCTTCTACAAATCTCACCTTTAATTCTATAATTGACTGATTTCATTCCTTCTAATAATACATATTATATCCTCTTATCATAAGTATATCCCAATTAACTGACACCAATAATTCAATTATTCTCATGAAGATCATCCTATGAAATCATTATAAAACTCACTTTACTTCTCAATATGAAAATCTACCAATCTAATTAGCTTTCTATCTTCACTTAAATAAGAAATCATATCATCATGACCTTAATTATATTCATTTGATCAATCTAATTCACCAGCTATATAAAATCTAAACTTCATCTCATAAAAATACTAAACCATATGATATCCATCAACTATCAAACACTAAAATTCTCTACACCAATGATAAAATCTTGCCTTAATTGATAAATTGACTTCTATCAATCTAAACTTCAAGATCAACCAAATCTAAAAGTTGATTATCATACACTGATTGATTATCCAATTTAAATCTCTACATATTAAATCATTGTCTAATATCAAAATCCAATTGACCCAAATTGATAATCTCCTCCTATTGTCATAAACTGAAGTTTCAAGATTCACCAAAATCTAAAAATTGATCTTCATAAACATATACAATCAATTATCCAATCTAGACATCCAATAATGTAATCTTCAAAGTCTAAAATTAGATCTAATTGATTCAAATAGATAATCCAAGTATCAAATCTAATTCACCCAAATTGATATCCAACACCTGCAAAGTCAAGATAGACCTTCCCACTTAAGCTCGATACCAACTTCTGTCACGACCGGAATTTAATTAACATAATCACAAATATGCGTGAAATACACAACGCCGTGACAAAGGATGAAAACCCAACACTTGAATTCCTTAACCTAAACTTAAACAATTAATTCCATAAGATCCAATCATACAAGAGAATAAAACCACACTTCTAAGTCTAACCACACTTTTGTTCAAGAACAACCAAGACCATCTATCTAAGTAGAAAGTACCAAGAATCTTCAACTGCAAATGACTCTGAATTCCTTTGGTTCCACCTGAACTTCATCTTCATGCTCCTAGATCCTCAGTACCTGCTGAAAAATTTATCCCACAACGGGGTGAGTCCGGGGACTCCGTAGGATTTACACCCGTATCCCGCCAATCGGATACTAATATATAAACATGCAATGATAGATAACATATCTAATTGAGATGTAATTCAAAAGTATAGAATGTCTTCTATATTAATCTCACAACCCATATCTGAACATAATTATCTTCAAAGAAAAGATTATGCCAAAGCCAATTAATTCTAGACCAATGCACACAAGACCATACAAGCTAGACAAATATCATCTAAATAACCTCAAGACTTAACTTAACATGACCAAAACAAAATGAGACAAATCTGAATTTTCTAACATGACAACTTAACATCTATACATGACACATAAGTAACCAAATTTCGTATTCTTTCCAATCACATAGCCAAAGAGCAAGAAATTGGTCGTCTTGCTTCACATGTACAAATGCATTCACCAAACAATATATATAGAAGTAACATATACCAAGCTAGCCCAAAGTGCACCTAGGCGAGTGACACTAAGGAAACCGCGGTAATCCGGGATCCGTGGGAGGGCCGATTCAACTAAGTTACCCATCGCCTGTCGGGCAATTGACTAGAATAGACTGGTGTGCCCTTCATAGCACGTCATATCTCAAGAGTTCATAACATAATTTCAAATCAAGACATACTTGACCATACCATGCATACATGACATAAACATCTAATTTCATAACCATTCATGCAAGACATAACAAACTAGACAAGACATATGATAACCCGACTTAATTGAACTTGTTCTTAATGACAACTCATACTAATCATGACCAAATTGACATTGACTAACTATACATAGCATAGCCCATGATCTAAAACCAAATTAAACATATTTTTCCATAAACTAGACAAGACTTATACTAACCGACTTGGTTGACATATTCTAAATCAAGCCTATACCAAACTTAACCATATGAACATAACCACACCATGCATGACACAATACATAATTTGAAACTAAACTAACCAAAATTTACATTACTTACATACATGAAATGACAAACCGAACTAGACATACTTAAACACATATATCAGACTCTTGACCTAAGTCATGCTTGGCATAAATTAAACAATTCAAATTCTGAGGTAATCAATCACAATCTGACCTAAACAGGTGCTAAAAGGTATAATTTTACGATCCATGATTTTTCCAAATCTACACATACTTATATTTCCAATTCTAGGTCCAATTTAGCATATAATCACATACATAACTAACATAAGGTCAAAACTAATGAAGAATATTTCTACCTATCCATAATCAAGCTAAACATGTTCCATAATATACAAAATATCATTTTCAAAGTTCTGGATTCAAGGATTTTTGAGAAAATTCACTAATCATGAGTCAAAAGTCTAAACTAGTCAAATCAAGGTCCATAAGTTAAATCATGCATATTTTCTAATCAAAATGGGATCAAATAAATAGACGAGCTTGAGAAACCTACCTGGAAGCTCATGTGAATTTTCCGGATTTTTTAAAATTTTCCTGCTATTTTTATTGGCCTTAAATCTAATTTTCGGATTTAATAATTCCGAAAATCAGATATGGCTGAACCGGTGCCGAACCGGGCGGTTCGACCGGCGGCTCACGGCGTTGAGCTAGATGCTGGACCGGGTGGCTGGACCGGGTCGATCGGCGGCTCGCGCGACGGCAGTCATGGCGGCGCTTGCGACGGCGAGGCACGGCGGCGGCAGTTCCCGACGGCGGCGAACGCGACGAAAGCGACGGTTCTGGCCGGAGCAGAGGAGGGTCGCGGCGACGATGAAGGGGATGAGTGCTGGACAGTGGACGACGGCAGATGGAGAGGGAAGCGCTCGGCGGGGTCTCCATGCAAGCTGGCAAAGCCGGGGCGGCAGCGGTGGACGGTGGCGGCGGCTGCCGCACGCCGAGGGGACAACGCAGGGCGGTGGGAGGCGGTGGCGGCGGCCCGCGGCAAGGCGGTGGTCTGAGGGCGGCGTCCGGGTGGGCGGCTGCTCATGTGGCGATGCGGCGCTGACGGGTGGACGGGCGATGCCGGCTTCGCGCAGCGCTCCGCGTGGCGGGGGGGGCGTTGCGCGTGCGGTGGCGGCGTGGAGGAGGAGGGGCGGCAAGGCCGAGGGCGGCTGGCCGGCGGTTGCGTGTGTGCGCAGCTGGCCGGCGGACGCGCGGGAGGATGGCCTGGCGGCGGCCGCGCGGAAGGGTGGCCGGCGACCCTCACAGCGGCTGGGTGGTGGGTGACGATGCAGAGGGAGGTGGCTGTCGGCGACGGCGCTTTCGCGGAGGGTGGCAGCAGGGGGGGAAACGGAGTCAGGGGGGCGACGTCCGCAGGGGCAGCGGAACACGGGCGTCCGGCTGCGTGCAGGTGACGGGGATATATACATCGGGAGGGTGCGCTTCCGTAATCGGGGAGGGAGGTGGGAGTCCGAGCGGGAGGGGGAAAAGATGAAACGGCTGAGAGGAAGAGAGAAACGGACGGAAGAGAGAGAGAGAGAGAGAGAGAGATGTTGCGTAATACAAAAAAAATCTCCATGTATATCTTCTAAAAACATTAACCTTATCTTAACAATTCTTTTTTTTTTTTTTTTTGCCAGATATTACAGAGAGAGTGTAGACAAAGTGTGGAGGGAGTTTGTAGAGAGAGAGAAATGTAGATAACAAGTAGATATAGACAATGCAAAGAGAAAATATAGAGTATAAGAAATAAGCAGAAATAGTAGGGAGAAAATAATATAGGAGAGTAATGTTGAGATAGAGTAGAGAGATAAATAATATATAGGAAATAGAGAGAGATAGTATAAAGAGAGATTGACCAACTGATGAGAGCAAGAGAGAGATGCCGAGAGAGACAAAGAAACTGATGAGAGAAAGAATAAAAGAGTAGAGAGAGATTTCGTATAAAAATGATTCATAATCCCGTAAGTTATCAACTAACAAACCAAATAAATCGAAATATAAGATTTAATCTAAATTTAGAATATGAATAGAGTCACATAAATAATTAATATAAGCAAAAATAATATCATCATATAACATGAGATGTATTATAAAGTCATTAATCTGATTAATAAATAACTAAATTTCAAATAAATTTAAATAATATGGATAAAATAGTTAATAAGACAATGTAATAAGTCAGATTTTTATAATAAGTAGATATATCTATATTAAATAAAATAATAAGTCAGACTATTATAACACTTACTGGTACATCACAAATTAGATTTTACTAAATATGCTTTTCCATTTACCAATTAGAAGAATAATAATTATATCAATCAAGAATGATAATGACATATACAATTTCACTAAATAGGATTTTAAAAATCAAACTATAGTTTAAATAATTAAAATAATAATTACACATGTATTACTCAAAACAATTAATTTTAAAACAATTAATGAATATATAAGAGACTGAGAAGATCTACCAAATTAGATTATCTACTTTTTGAGATAAAATCAGATAAGACGTCTGGCACCATGTCTGTAAAAATAACAGAGAAATAAGAAAAAAATGAGAGAGAGAGAGAGAGAGTAGGGCAGTAAACTGAGCGGATACGGAGCGGATACGACGTTTCCGTATCCGCTCCGTTTAGCTATTCAGATAATCCGTATCTGATCCGAATCGGATACGAATACGGATCGGATATTATAAGTCGGATATTCTTCGGATTTGGAGCTTCGGAATGTTAATTAAATATTATTTAATTAATATATTTAATAATATACAAATATATAGAAATAAAATTATAAGATATTAAATTTATCATATATTTATCAATATTAACTTAGTATATTAATATATAATAAAGAATACTTAATCATATTTGTAAATATAATGATTTTAAATATATAATTATATATATTATGTATATATTATGAAAGGTGGATTCAGAGCGGATCTTAAACGGAGCGGAGCGGGCATTTTCGTGTCCGCTCTGATTAACATTCGGATAATATCCGTATCCGGATATCCGCTCCGACGGATATCTAAAATCGGATATTATCCGCCTAAACAGATACGAATTCGGAGCGAATCCGAATTTTATCCGCATCCGTTTACAGCCCTAAGAGAGAGAGAGAGAGAGAGAGAGAGAGAGAGAGAGAGAGAGAGAGAATGCGTTGAGATAGAGAAGAAAGAGATGTATTGGAACAGTGAGGAGAAAATGTAGAATTGAAGAGAAAGAAGACAAACAGAGTTTGGAGCGCAGAGAGAGAGAGAGAGAGAGAGAGAGAGAGAGAGAGAGAGAGAGAGAGAGAGAGAGAGAGAGAGAGAGAGAGAGAGGGTGAAAAATATTTATCTTTTTTTAGGTCTCCAGAAGATTAATGGAGGAAATATTTCTTTTGCTCTCCGATGAATCTACTGCAGATAACTTCTAGATTCATTTCAATATTATATACCGCCCATGGTCGGTCTAACCAATGTCTGTGTAGCATTTCAACAAAATGTCCATCAGAATTTAGCACTAACATAATTAAGACTTGAATTCAGAAACATGACATATTTCTGAACATGCATGACAATAAAAGAAATATGGAAAGTAAGATAAAATAAAGGCGTTGTATTCAAGCTTTCCTGTCGTTTCTTGGACTACCTGTACCCGTCTTTGGAAAATATTGCAACTTTGTGTGGTAAGGAAGGTTGCCAATATTTGCCTATCAAAATCCTGATATAATGATTTTTATCATCTTTTTATGTGAAATTAATCTACCAGAAGCAGATGATGATGATGATATTTATCACCAATTTTTATCTATCTATCTATCCATCTATATATGCATACAAATATATATATATATTTCTGAGCGTATATGTATATGCATTTCTTCGAGAGATGGTGTTCGCTAATTTATGTAGCCTGACACTTCATTTCTGTCTCTTTGCTTTGTGCAGGCAATCGATGGACATATACAGCAGTGTCACGCCTCCAACAATTGAGTTTCTGAGGACACCAACTTTGAGCAGGCTGGGCAGTTCTTTCTTCACCTCTTCGTTCCAAGGGAAGCACACACCCGAAATAGTATCGTCCTTGATCAAGCCCCTACTTCCTACCACAGCACCAGAGATGCAGCAAGAGGAAGATAGACGGGGCACTCACACACTGCCGCCTCCGCCTCCTGTTATAACCAGGAGGAGGTCATCAGTGAAATTCAAAGACCAAAGGAAGTCTCCCAAAATCTCGCAAGAACTTCAAGTCGTGCGACAGTGCTCCTACGGCCAGGCAGTGCTGAACGGTATGCGCCCTAGATGCAAAATTCACTCATATTTCTTTCACATATTTTTGTTAGCTCTACAGATCATCACTCGACTACGGGAAAAACCAGAAGAATTCATACTTTAGTAGACAGTAATTTATAAATGCTTTCTTAATCACCTGGGAACTTAATGACAAAACCTAAGATTAATTTACGTGAAACGACTTCCGTAATTAACCAGTCTGTTAAAAAGGCAGGACTAAAAAAATTAACGGGTTTGATTTCCAGAGCGCAAGGTTGACTATATGTAACGTGTTCAAACCAAAACGGATTCATAAGCAAAACCGAGAGTCAATTAACTTAGTACCCAGGAGTGTGGTAGTCAATTTTGCTTTTCCCCGAGAGGAGAGGAGAGCCGATGTGAACTGTTTCCAGTATAGGTGTCAATTGGGTTGACCCGGCCTGACTTACACCCGGCCCAATTAAGGCCTGATCCAGTGAGTATTGGGCCACCCCGGCCGAGCCAAACGTACCCAGTCCGGCCCACATTACATTGTTAGCTCGGCCCGACCTGTCCTGTAAAAAATATTAACTTGGCCCAACCTGACCCGGCCGGCCAGATTCAACTAAAATTTTATCTCATAAATATATTATTATCAAATATATTAAATTAAAAATTTAAAAAAATTATATAAATATGATAAAAAACTAAACTTCTGTCCAATCAAAATATTCAAATGGTATGAAATTTATATGAAATTTCAAGAACCAAAACATTTGAAAATAATAAAATCTGAACTTTTACAAAATTAAAATATTTGAATATAAAAAATAATCATAAAATTAGAGAAATTTCTTAAAATTTGAAACTACCAAAAAAATAGAGTAGCTCCTATGCGGAGCGAAAAGGGGATGCTCGTTCACGAGACATCCCAGCACACAACATTTTGGAGAAAATGAAATCTTAAACATAATATAATATAAAAACAACAACAGTATTTATCTAAAATAAAATTATTTACATATTCCATCCATATAATATTAAAAAAAATCAAAATTGTCAGCCGCTTGCAAATGCCCCTTGCATAGCCTTTCTCTCTCTCTCTCCCTCCCCCTTCACAGTACTCGTCGTCCCCATCTCACTCTCTCTCTCTCCCCCTCATGATTGTCGTCTCCATCTCTCTCTCTCTCCCTCGCGCATGTCCACCTTGGCTTGGCACTCCCGCTCGCTCGCCATGCGCCTCCCCGTGGTCTACGCTCACTGAGCACCATTGGCCAGCGAAGCCTCCGAAAACCAATCCGCACCACCAGACCCCGGTTCCGAACCCACTCCTCAAAGTCCTCTGGCAGCCAATCCGCCGTGCCACCAACGTAGTCCTCCTTCTGCACCCACAGGAAAGGGTAGCCGGAAGCCTCTAGCCCCCGTGCCATCGTCCTGTGCTACTATCACGACCCGGATTTTTAACCTGCACAGCGGAAGATAATCCGGTGACGTAACGGGAAAGGATATCGGTTCGGAACCAAATAAGACTAAAAATCATAATCCAAATTCATAATTCCAAACTTTACAACTTATTTACACAACAAACAAACACCTATCTAAACAAATTAAATACCGACATTGAATGAGTACTCCACTAGCTTCTCGAATTCCCAAAACACCACTACGCTTCTGCTGCGCTAAACCTGCACTCCTGAAAATATTAACAACGGAAGGGGTGAGTCACCACAGACTCAGTAGGACTTACACCCGAACTACCCTACTATAATAATGATTCTAGTGGTATACAATACATATTAAGCCTAAAAATCAGATTTAATACATAGGGTTTAAACTAATCATATATCTTTAATTAATTGATTACAAAGGTCATTCTACTACCCCATGTGATAACAAGACTCTATATGCATTAAGACCAACATACCTTACACATTAGACTACTCTAGGTATGCTCAGAACACATAGACTGACATAAAACCAAAGACACATCTAGAACACTAACATTCTATGCCAACACACAACTAGACACCGGTCTGAGTAAATATCATGCTCCATCTGATAAATGTAGTCACATCACAAAACTAGCACCAGATTTACCATATAGTAGGAAGTAACATATAGTAAGCTAAATCCCATAGTACCCCATAGGCAGGGGAGTACTTAGGATAAACCGCGGTATCCGGGATCGACGGATGCTCCGGACTGTTCTAATTCATCTGCTGCCCACAGGACCGAATTATAGTCTGGTGAAGTACATTTCCATCACAATGCAGCTCACTGCACTAACCACATTCCACATCATGCAAGCATTTAATTAACTCAGACAGTAAACATGAACATTAAATTGACAAATCAAACATGAAATACATAGATGAACACCCATGGTTCTATGCACCACATATTTGCATACCACACCACAATCTAGCACAAACTAGAACCAGTCTATCATATGATGCATCTAAATAGGACCATGCAAGCTACAACCTAAACATATCAATCACATACTTAGACAGAACTATCTATTACATAAAAGAAAATAAACTAAACTCTAACACCACTATGCCTGTACTTTACATCGGCTTTTTATCAAATCGGGATATACATGTTTAAGGTTTATCGCGATGCAACCATGCTAGACTAACTAGGTTTAAACCTATCAGAATCTATCATGACAACTAATAGACATGAAAACTAAATTAATCTAAACATGCATGGTTCAAACGGACTAATCTAACTCAATCTAAATATGCTAATAAATCAAAAACAGCCCATCAATTATATCATTCTAATCATGGTCATCTAAACATGGTTTTACGATTTAATGAAGTATATTAGAGTGCTAAGAATAGCCGAGACGCCTACCTTAACGGCGACGACGAACGGCGCACAGAATTTCAACGGAATCGATCCGGATGACGAGTGTGTTGCCGCGATCACGACGGCGATGGAAAATCAATCCGGACAGATGTATAGACAAACTGTTGGAACAAGGGAGAATAAGATAAGAGGAACAATATAATAAAAGAAAGTGTGATGCGATAAGAGAGAGAGAGAGAGGATATGAGAGAGAGAGATACCGCGGAGGGGAGGGGGTGGGCGCACGGCGGCGCACAGCGCTGTGCGGCCGGGCGGCGCAGGCGGCGGGGTCTCGCGGCGGAGCGGCGGACGGGCGGGGGAGGGCTGCCGCGGGTGGGCGGCGCGGGCGGGCGGCCGCACGGGTGGGCGAGGGCGGCGGGGACGGCGCCGGCAAGTGCGAGTCAACGGGGGGGGGGGGGGGGGAGGAACGGCGCGGGGCGGCGCCGGGCCGGGCCGACGTGCGCGGGCGGCCGGGCGTGGCCGGGGACGGCGGCGCCGGCGGCGTGGCGCGCCGGCTGGTGCAAGCGGCGGGGCCGCAGGCGGCGCTGGTGCGCGCGGAGGGAGGTGACAGGGCCGTGGCTGGCGATGGTGGCGGGGTGGCTTCGAGCGCGCTGGAGGCCGCGCACTAGGGCGGTGACGCAGGCGAGGGGACGGAGGCCGAGGGCGCGGCAAGGGGCCGGGTGCTGACGGGCAGGCAGCAGGAGGCTGCCGAGGCAACGACATGCGGGCGGACGGCCGGGGGACGCGGCGACGGTGGTGTCGCGGCGGCGGAGCGATGACGAAGAAGATGCAGACGTGAGGGTGATCGACATAGACGGTTCCGCTACGGCAATCGGGAGGAGAGAAAATAGAAGGAGGTGAAAGTGGTAACGGAAAGAAAGAAAAACGGGAAGGGAGAGAAGGAGAGAGAATAGCACTCAATAAAATATATTTAATCTCATAATAATTATAATAACTATTTTTAATTAATTAAAAAAAATACCCCAACCATTACAATCTACCCTCCTAACAAAATTTTCGTCCTCGAAAATTCAACCGGTCTCACCGAACAATTGCATCATTCAATCAATCTAACTATTCTCCTCCATCTAAGCTATCTATCCATCTACCACTCTACCTAAACATGTCTATCTATCTACATATCTATCTATCATCAATCTATCAAACTATCTAACAAACTAACACACTAACACACTAACTAACAATTCCTTCATCAATCTACCCACCTATTATCTATCCATCTATATCATTCTAATCTATCTAATATCAATCTTCAATACTATCTAAGATTCTCAATCTAAAAGGTAATCTAATTATCTATATATCATATATATCATCCCATCACATAACCTTAAGACCTTAATTATGATGATCCTTAATCTAAATTATCAATATACCAAATCTAAAAAAAATTTATAGACCATTATGATATGGATCAAATATCCTTCACAAAAAAATATATTCAATAATCCAATAGTCCCTACATGATACGAACTTAATAATCATGTCTATGTTTGATAAACTTCATCATCTATCTAAAATTTCTAATATTCTAAATCTGAAATTTTTAACATCATAACATACCAAATGCCATCAATGACTCAATATAATCATCTAATTGATGATCTAATCATAATCTAAATATCAAATTTAATTGATCAATATCTTGTCTAAAGATCATCACTCCAAATGACTTGATCCACAAAAATCTAAATGTATATCATCATAGGATTATAGGTATTGATCTTATCCACAAATAAAGATAGAAAATTCTTTAACTAATCCTCTATCTAAAGACCATTTCCAAAAAGTTGAGATCAAATTACAATCCAAAAATTAATCCATCGCCATCTACTCAAGTATAAATCCAAGCATACAAAGTCTAGTCCTAATTAAAATTTGCAAATCACAATTTGAAGAGAGAATGAGCCATCAAACGGATAAGACGAATTCGGATCGGATAGAAAGAATAAGACTAGAGTTCTAGATCAATAGATAACGGAGGATAATCTGGATGATATGATCATGATCTAAATCAGATTGCCAAAAATATAACTAATAATAGGCATGTCTAAATAATTGTTTAACCTCTAAGATTAATATCAAATCTTCTAAACATCTCATCTTCAATATTAAAAGATTACAACCTTATGATAATATCTATATCTTCCAAAATCTATTCCAAACTTCAAATTGGAAATTCATTCTCTAAATCAGAAATCTTCTCACATTTCTCGTACAAAGGTACAACAGTTTTATTCAATTCAAAATAGTTTAATATTAATGCCATGTTTCCATTCAATCTCATAGCAAAGCTTCACAAAATAATGATGCCTTAAGATGAAATATATCTCAAGCTTATTGTAATCCACTTATCCAATCAATGTAATTATTCTTAACCTCTATATCATTCATACACATATGATCTCAAATATACGCACCTCATACCATCTATATGATATAAGTTCACAAGATAATCAAATCTCTAACTTCCAACAAAATAATCTTAATGAGTTAACTACTCCTAACATTATTAATATCACAAAAAACAATAATCATCCTCTTATTATCACTTTCATTCAAACTTTAATCAATCGGGTCAATCACATTATCTCTTTGTCTAAAGTACTTGCTATCAAATTATCATCCAAGAAATTTATCTCTAAACTCCATCATATGAATAATATCTAATTGTAATCACATATAAATAGCAAATGATTCTCATTCTCAATGAGTTCTTAAGTCTTCTATTCTCTCTCATACTTTTCAAATATATATAAATCTCTACCACTCTTGCAAAATATGTTCTCATTTCTTCCTTAAAAATAAATTTCTAAATTCTTATTCTAATCATTTCCAAACAACTAGCAAGATGCACATCTAATCTCTTTCCAATCTAAAAGATCACATCTAACGAACTAAGGTTCAAACTCCACATATGATCAACCTATGCTTAGACATAACATATAACTAAAATCATCTACAATCAAGATTTGGCTAAATTGACAAGACAAGATATGGAGAGATAAATGAGGTCAAAATCGGGTAATAAAAATAAAAGATTATGATCGGGGAGAGTATATTAATACAATCAAATAGTAGATAGCACCTTACTATAATACAACTCACACTAACTCTAATTCTCAAACTCATAATATATCAACTAAATATCTCTCCTCAAAACTTGCACTTGATTGTATTCCATCCTTGATAGCACAAAAGATACCACTTATTCAAAACATAATAAAATTATCTTAATTCTTACTCTGAAATTTCATATTCATAATCTCATTCTTATATCCCATTCATTTTCATTTAAAACCATATACTCAAATAATAATTCATTCATCATTTCATTTCACATCTAGGATAGGACCGATACCAAAATCTAATTAACACGTGTCATCATATCCTTATACCACCCAAAAGTATCCTTCCAGTCATCTCATAAATAAATCAAATTTAATCTCAAAATGAATCATTCTAATTATTTCACATATGTCATTCAACTAAATCTTTCAAAAGATTCACCAATCTATCTAAATTACTAAAAGTACTAAATATGAAATTTTCCTCCTCAAACCATAAACCAACATGACAACGATCAACCATCACCTATCAAACATTTGATAATCCAATGTGTATATCTTGATGATGTCTTAAGATTAGTGAAAATAATTCTTCATCAAACAAATCCATAATATCCACCCAATCTGAAAATTGGTCATTGCATTTTTAATTATTCAATCCGATTTCTAATCACCCAATCACTATCTAATATTAAAATCCAACAAATCTAAAGTGACAGTCTTATCCTATAAACATAAATCCAAATTCCAAGATCCACTAAATCTGAAAGTTAAATCATCATAAAATGATACATGTAATTATCCCATGTAGAACTCTAATAATCTGATATCAAACTTCCATGTCATTCAATCTAATAGTCAACATAATTTATTCTATCTGCCTAAGATCATTTTCTTCCAAATATCAATTCCATCAAATCCAAACCGATATCATGAACCCGGGCATGTCAATATAGACATTCAGGCCGAGTTAATGCTCTGATACCATTCTGTCACGACCCGGATTTTTAACCTGCACAGCGGAAGATAATCCGGCGACGTAACGGGGAAGGATATCGGTTCGGAACCAAATAAGACTAAAAATCATAATCCAAATTCATAATTCCAAACTTTACAACTTATTTACACAACAAACAAACACCTATCTAAACAAATTAAATACCGACATTGAATGAGTACTCCACTAGCTTCTCGAATTCCCAATAAACACCACTACGCTTAAACTGTTGCACGCTAAACCTGCACTCCTGAAAATATTAACAACGGAAGGGGTGAGTCACCACAGACTCAGTAGGACTTACACCCGAACTACCCTACTATAATAATGATTCTAGTGGTATACAATACATATTAAGCCTAAAAATCAGATTTAATACATAGGGTTTAAACTAATCATATATCTTTAATTAATTGATTACAAAGGTCATTCTACTACCCCATGTGATAACAAGACTCTATATGCATTAAGACCAACATACCTTACACATTAGACTACTCTAGGTATGCTCAGAACACATAGACTGACATAAAACCAAAGACACATCTAGAACACTAACATTCTATGCCAACACACAACTAGACACCGGTCTGAGTAAATATCATGCTCCATACGATAAATGTAGTCACATCACAAAACTAGCACCAGTTACCATATAGTAGGAAGTAACATATAGTAAGCTAAATCCCATAGTACCCATAGGCGAGGGAGTACTTAGGATAAACCGCGGTATCCGGGATCGACGGATGCTCGATCGTTCTAATTCATCTGCCCAGGACCGAATTATAGTACGGTGAAGTACATTTCCATCACAATGCGACTCACGCACTAACCACATTCCACATCATGCAAGCATTTAATTAACTCAGACAGTAAACATGAACATTAAATTGACAAATCAAACATGAAATACATAGATGAACACCCATGGTTCTATGCACCACATATTTGCATACCACACCACAATCTATCACAAACTAGAACCAGTCTATCATATGATGCATCTAAATAGGACCATGCAAGCTACAACCTAAACATATCAATCACATACTTAGACAGAACTATCTATTACATAAAGAAAATAAACTAAACTCTAACACCACTATGCCTGTACTTTACATCGGCTTTTTATCAAATCGGGATATACATGTTTAAGGTTTATCGCGATGCAACCATGCTAGACTAACTAGGTTTAAACCTATCAGAATCTATCATGACAACTAATAGACATGAACACTAAATTAATCTAAACATGCATGGTTCAAACGGACTAATCTAACTCAATCTAAATATGCTAATAAATCAAAAACAACCCATCAATTATATCATTCTAATCATGGTCATCTAAACATGTTTTTACGATTTAATCAAGTATATTAGAGTGCTAAGAATAGCCAAGACGCCTACCTTAACGGCGACGACGAACGGCGCACGGAATTTCAACGGAATCGATCCGGATGACGAGTGTGTTGCCGCGGTCACGACGGCGATGGAAAATCAATCCGGACAGATGTATAGACAAACTGTTGGAACAAGGGAGAATAAGATAAGAGGAACAATATAATAAAAGAAAGTGTGATGCGATAAGAGAGAGAGAGAGAGGATATGAGAGAGAGAGAGATACCGCGGAGGGGAGGGGGGTGGGCGCACGGCGGCGCACGGCGCGCGCGCGGCCGGGCGGCGCGAGGGCGGCGGGGTCTCGCGGCGGCGGCGGACGGGCGGGGAGGGGCGCGGGTGGGCGGCGCGGGCGGGCGGCCGCACGGGTGGCGAGGCGGCGGGGACGGCGCCGGCAAGTGCATGTCGCGGGGGGGGGGGGGGAGGAACGGCGCGGGCGGCGCCGGTGGGCGGCGTGCGCGGGCGGCCGGGCGTGGCTAGGGCCGGCGGGCGCGCCGGCGTGGCGCGCCGGTGCAGCGGCGGCGCGAGCGGCGGCGGGGTGCGCGCGGAGGGAGGTGACGAGGGCCGTGGGCTGGCGATGGCGGCGGGGTGGCTTCGAGCGTGCCGGAGGCCGCGCACTAGGGCGGTGACGCGGGCGAGGGGACGGAGGCCGAGGGCGCGGCAAGGGGCCGGGTGGCCGACGCGGGCGGGCGAGCGGGGAGGGCGCCGAGGCAGCGACATGCGGGCGGACGGCCGGGGGGCGCGGCGACGGTGGTGTCGCGGCGGCAGAGCGATGACGAAGAAGATGCAGACGTGAGGGTGATCGACATAGACGGTTCCGCTACGGCAATCGGGAGGAGAGAAAATAGAAGGAGGTGAAAGTGGTAACGGAAAGAAAGAAAAACGGGAAGGGAGAGAAGGAGAGAGAATAGCACTCAATAAAATATATTTAATCTCATAATAATTATAATAACTATTTTTAATTAATTAAAAAAAATACCCCCAACCATTACAGCTACTCCTTGTTGAAGTAGATGAAGCTGCCGTGGTGGTCCGGTGGATGCCGTGGACGACGAAGACGGAGTGGGCGGCGCGGAGGTTGCTGGCGGCTTGGGCTGCGTTGTCGTCGACGACCCGGGATGCAATGATGGATGGGGGCGAAGCAAATCCTGCAGTCGCACGAACCAACCTTGCATCTCTCAATCGCGGGTTGCAGGTTCCATGGTCGGCCCAAAGACTGACTTGATTTCAGCCCGCGGACTGCTTCTCTTGGCCCGAAACAAGGCCCGTCGTCGACCCGACCCGAGGGCCCATGGGTAAACCCGACCCATTGCCTCCTCTAATTTCTAGTTTTTGTTTATAGTAGAGGATATCTCGTGTACCGTTGTTAGACCGGTCGGGAGTCGTTGTAAAGTGTCTCAAACCATCGCGATCTAAAAATAAAATCATTAATCTTTGGTCCCAAACTCTTACAAACCCCAAAACATGGTGCTAAAATTAATGGCTCATGAAATATAAATAATTGAACTTTCTTAGAACCATCGACTTGAGACTATATATACTCAAATTTCCAACCTCTCCCCTTTTACTATCAATATAAACAGTCAAAATAAAGGTTAAAATAATCAAAAATTCTAATAAGATCACTGTCTTATTTTGATATCATCTTACAAATCTCAAATCATGATGTTGAAGTCTAATGGACCCAATAAATATAAGCAAGTGGATCGTTTTAGAACTATGGATGTGGGACTATGCCCATTTTCCTAATAGACACAATGGATGAATAGTGATTAAGTGTATCAACTCTCTTTGGTTCATGATGCGAAACTAACAACAACTCTCTTCTCTGTTGCCTAGCTACCACATTCTCCCATTAGTGGTAGGCTTTCAAGCATATAGGATTACCTGTGGAACATTTTGGGTGGCCCATTAGAGTGTAAGATTGCCTTCTTCTCAAGGAAATATTATAGGAGTATGTTACTGATAGAATGTATATCTTAGAAGTTAATTATATTTGATATGATTCGATATTTTTTAAAATATCTCATATAATTAAATTGACATAACTTTATTATTAACTCTTATAAGATCATGTATCATAATGAAATCATTGATTATTTGTAATAATAATTAAATTATGATAAAATCATGATAACGAGATCAATCATCTATAAGTATATAATCTAAATAATATTCGTAGTCATAGGATCTTTAAGATATGACATTAAGAATTTAGATAAACTAGTGTATGAATATCTTATAAGATGATGATGATTGATCTTATTGGTCATTAATTTTGGGATTTGTAAGAGTGTCATCCATCTTAATGATGTCTCTCATTTTTAATATGACAATTTTATATTTACATAGGCTGATGTCTTAGTAGTGGAATTCATGTGTGGTGGTTATGCCTTTGCTAATGAATATTTTACATTAGCCGATTTAAAGCCTTAACATAAATCATACCCGAGATGATCTAGGTGGTTGTTTGCCCATATTAATATCTTGTTTTTTGAGATGGAATTATTTTAGACAAGCAATTTATGGGATAAATTAAATTTTTTTATAATTGATCATCTTCATTTTTGTTTGAGAGAAATTTAGATGATCATTGGAGCTAGATTCACCCAAATATGGCCCAAGACAAGACATATTATGAATATGTCTCTATTAATGGTTGATCGAGATAAAGTTGGTTAGGGGATACATACAAATACTGGATCCATGGATAAACTTATCAACCTAATAAGAGTAAATTTAATGGGGTGTTTGGTTGCATGATAATGAAGGTTTTTGTTTTAATTTTTAAAAATTGTAAGAAAACTTGTTAAAAGAGGTGTTTGGTAACCATGACAATTTTATGTTTTAAAAGTGATTTTCTTCTTTAACAAAAAAAGAGGGTCTCACCTCTTTCTTTTTTCTTGTGGTCCCCCACTTTGTTTGGTCATGTGTGTGGTAGTTACTCTTTTTTGTAATCACATCCCTCCAAACATGATAATTTTATGTCATGAGTTGGTTCACTTTTTATTTTAATATAATTTTTTTATCATGAAAGTGTACAAAAAATTATCATGCAACCAAACACCCCATAAGTCACAAACTTTATAAAAGTTAGCTTCTTAATAAAGTCTTCACATTAAATGATGTGCTTGAATCTAAAAGATTAGGACATCCATTGTGTTGATTGGCCTACATTTTTATGTTCTATTTAAATCAAGGTGTTGGTTAGCTAAGAGATTGGACTTGTTTAATCAGATATAAAATATAGCTGTTAAGACAATCAAGGTGCCCAAGGTGACATAGTACTGCTTTATTGCTTAGAGGATAAGGTGAGACATCAAACAATGCCTTTTTTATACAAAACACAATAAATAATATGACAATAATCAAATGTTGTAAGTCAATTAATAATACATACTTTCATAATATAGTATGTAAAATATAAATTGAAAAAGAAAGACAACTTGGAATCTAAGAATGAGTAATTACCTAAATTTATCAAATATGAAAAAAAAATTAGAATAAAATGTACATAAATTACTAATTTTATAAGAAAAGAGATTCATATCTCAAACATAAATATAAAATAAGATTACCATATGATATATCCAATGTTTAAAACATTAAAAAATAAATACAAATAAATATCTAAATTCTATTGACAAAATCAACATCCTCACTAACATAAGTCCCTACAATTGGATCCCCATAATTTCTCTCATCATCATTATTGTCTTCATCTTCATCTTCAATATCAATCTCTTCATTATTACCTTCATCAATGCCATCTTCAAAATGAACCAAGTCTTGTTCTTCAATGTCTTCATCATATCTTGTTTCCAAATCATCCATTTGCATTGTAGAACTTGGGAAATAGCACTACTTGTCCCGCTTCAATGGACTTTGGACCTTTAAGTCAACTTACAAATGTAATAATGTCTGTTACACTTAATGCAATATCCATGTCAGCCAATGTAAAAATATCAGTACTGTGCACTAATTTATCCTTTGGCACCTTTTCAATCATCCATTCACTAGACCAATTTAAGTAATCAAAACATACATGATCATATTTCTAAGGTCACTTCTTTTTTCTACAAACCTCTACTTTAAGTGGCGATTGTACTAGACGTAGACAAGATCATTTAACCTCATTTACGTGAGCCTATTCCTCTTTTTTGTGTGAATATGAAAGCATATTAAGTTTAAGAAAAAGTGCAAGGTATAAAATAAGATTACAATACACATAAACTAAATACAAACTCATACTTACAAATTCAAATATTTTCAATATCATTCACATCTCGAAGAGCTGCAACAAAGACCAAGAATACAACATGCTAATGCAAGAAGTTTAGAAGTTTCAGCATCATAAGTATGCTATCATTCAACTAAATCTTTAAAATTGTAATAAGTAAACTAAATAAAGTGAAATAATATTACAAATTTGTAAGTTAAAATTTACAAGATATAATTATCTAGTTGCTTTTTATCTCCATTTGTTTTATCTAAAGGGCTCCTAAACAATCCTTTGCAATCCATATATAAGTATAATTTCTCACTTGTTTTGTATTTGTATTTGTTGATCTATAACAATTATCTAAAGACAATCAAGAAAGACCAATTCAGGCATTGCAACTATTCTAGAATCTTATTCTCCTACAAGATAATATTTAATTGGATTGAGAAAAAAACCTTGATGCATATAGTGGATGATGCATCTGTGTCTTCCAATGTCTTTCTACTATGGCAAGAATAGGTTGTAATCTCTTTCTTTATCACCAAAATTATAAATGATCTTTTCTCTTGCTTTGTTCGTTGCTGTATAAATGTAACTCGTTGTAGGAACTTCATCTCCATCAATCAATTTCAACAAGTGAATTAATGGTTTTGAAGCCTCTCAAAGAATCTTCCATTCTATACCAAAACTCCAATGCCAAAATAATGTTATACTCTTTTTTCTTGAGTTCATTTTGTCAAAATACTATTATTCCAACTTTCAAGTATAAAAAGATGTCTTAATTTGTTCATAAACGTGTATAAACTTTATTTAACTTACAAATATCTTTCAATATCAAATCTAAGCAGTGGTTGCACAAAGAGACTAATATAATGATTTTATTTTCTACATTAGTTATTTATCTACAATATGCCAATATCAACATAAGAATATTAACTTGTGAAGATAGTTGATCAAAATTAGTTAACAAAGTAATAACATACCTACAACAATATTAGTGGATGTTTTATTTGTAACAACTTAGACTACATACTTTTCTCAAATCTTTTCAATGTGTTTGTCGAGCAGTTAAATTTTTTAACTGTACATCTCCTCTTTTATCTCGTGTTGAATAAGTCTAAGAAAAAAAGTACCATCATGGCAATTAATAAAAAAGTTAATTAAATGTCTACCTCATTTATCTATCCACTCATCGTACATCAATGTACATTCATAAGTTTTCCAAGATGATTTGTACTCATCATACAACATTTTTGTACAATTTACTTTATTTTCTAGGAGAGGTTTCCTCAACTTATGAATACTTAGAAGTTTGTATCTAAATCCAAATTGTGTAATAGCTTCTACTATCACCTCAAATGATTTCAACTTTGATGTGTTAAATGGTAAACCTAGTGTTTAGAACCATCTTGCCACCTTCTTTTGATCCTCTTTTTTATAATGATTTTCAATGGTTGTTTATGCATTGAACCCTTACTTCTCATATTAATGACTTCCTCTAGATTCTGTCTCACAAAACTATCGATGGGCTCTCATGTTTGTGCCTTTCTCTTTGTTCATGATTCAATTGACTCTGTTGATTTTCTAAATTGAATTTGCTCATCATCGCTCATATCTTCTATTTCTTTTTCGTCTACATTTCAATGTAAGTCAACTTGAGTCTTTTTTTCTTGTTTGTGATAATACTATTATGTAATTCGGTCACAATGGCTGAGTTAGTTTTGACACATTTTGTGACAACTTTAAACTCTCCAATTTGTCTTTTAATTCCTCCTGTAGACATAAATCAACATAACTCACTTTTCACCTTTTTCTTATTATTTAGATATGGCCAAAATGCATATTTCCAACCTAGGTCATTGGATTTTGCTTTAGCTTCACTTGATTTTCACTTGCAGATTCAATCATCACATTTTCACTAGTAGATTGTGACATATATGGTAACTTATGTCAGCAAAAAATAAAAAATAAAAAATAAAACAATCATAATCATTTAAATAAATATAACTTTTTATAATTTAGAAAAGTTAAATTAGAGTTAGCAATAAGCAATCAACAACAAATATTAATAGATTAAGACTAGATATAAATATCTAGGTCTTAGTAATCAACAATAATCAATCCTATCTAGGACTTGGCAATCGACAATAGTATATAAATATTATTTCATCTAAGTCTAACTTAAATAAATTATACTACACTCAGCAATTAGCAGTAAACAATAAATATTCCTAAATTTGACTTAGCAATCAGTGATCATACATAAATATTATTATATCTTAGTCTAAAATAAATTAGATTACACTTAGAAGTCAGCAGTGGACAACAAATATTACTACATATGGCTTAGCAATCAACAATCATATATAAATATCATTATATTTACGTCCAACTAAAATAAATTAGATTACACTTAGCAATCAACAATCATTAATAAATATTGCTATATATGACTTTGCAATCATCAATAAATATATATGCGTCAAATTTAAATAAATTAGATTAGACTTAACAATCAACAATCAACCATAAGTATTATTAGACTTATCTAACTTAGATTAGATTATTTAAGACTAACTTACTTAAATTAAATTACATAAAGTACATTCCAAAACCAAACAAGTTAAATTCTATAAATAAAAAATACATTGAATATGAGTTAACGTTCGTAATTATACCTCGGAATCAACAATAAATATTAATATATCTAAGTTTATCTTAAATAATATATCAAAGTTTAATATTAATATATGTATAAAATTAGATTCCACAAATTAAACGAGTAAAATTAATATTCATAATTAAACTTAGCAAATAACAATTTAATCAAGGAAGAAGAATACCCCTGAATGCACTATGAAGCAAACCCCCTGAATGCGCTCTTAACTTGTATGAAATAGATCCCCAATGCAATATGCAGGCAACACTAAAATGTTGACGGGCTGTTTTTCTTTAGGGTTAATCATACGCATGTGAGCAAGTCCCGAATAAAAGAAAACATAGAAGTGGACCTTATGTGGTTGCGGTGCCGAATGTCGAAGACCCAACGTTAAGCTTTTGTCTTCCTCGGGGTGCCGAAGGAGAAAGAATAACTTATGCGATGGCTTACGAGTCGTCGCCAATAAATGTACTAGGGACGGCTTAACAATAGCCGTCGCTAATATTATTGGCGACGGCGTTATTTGCGACGCGTGTGCGACGGCTTTGAAGCCGTCGCTAATAAATATTAGCGACGGTTTTTTAATTTTTTGAGACGACTTACGGCCGTCCCTAGTAACCTATATTTTCTTGTAGTGTAAGGAGATAAGAAGACCCCCAAAAGTTAAACTTATGGTATCATCTTCCTTGTGGTGCTGAAGATCGGATGCTTAGGACATAAGGATCTAAGAAAGATGCCATGGGCCCGCGGTGTCTGAGGATGCCCAAGAGAGGAGGAGGAGATCAAGAAGAGGAGGAGGAGGTCGCATTGGGGGGTGTAGGGGAGAGAAGGAGAAGTCGATGTTGACGTTGCGTGGGGGTCGTTAGGGAGAGAAGGAGAACTGGGGAAGACGTTGTCTTGCCGTTGCGTGGGGAGAGAAGGGGAAGAACTATCGCATTGCCGTAACATGGGGAGCATCGGATAGAGAAAAGGATGAGGAGAAGAACCTGCCCAGTGCAAGACTGCAAGCAACGTAAACAACGTTCCTTGATATTTTGTACTTTGCGGTTGCCATTACCATTGTGAGAGACCGCCAAAACAGGTTCCGCCACCGTTGGCACATTGCCGTCTCATGGCCGAAGAGCGCACCTCTTCTCGTAGTCAACGTCGTCCAATGTCAGAAGACTGAGTATCTGAGGAGAAATTGAAGATGAAGAGCTAGCCGTTGTGACGTGAGAGTCCAAAGTCTGAATTGAAGCTGTTTATATCATCGCAGGGCTGGTGATTCAATGATGAACTAACCAGCAGGTCAGCTAGGTCCAACATCAAGGCAGCCTGTTCTTACACCTAGGCAGGCTGGCCCCATTAGGCCGTCCAGGTCACCGCTTGCTCCTCCGGTTCACCTAAGCATGAGAACTAAAAACAACCATCATACATTGAAATAGTGACCTAAAAGTTGTCAGAAATTTTTAACTAGAGTATAGCATTTCAATCAGAGTACAAACAACCTGTACAACCTGCTATCATATGTGGTTTATCTAGGTAAGATTGTTATTCTACCACGGGCTTAAAGGGAACGGACTTAAGTTCCAAAAAAGGTCAAAATATTTGCAGTTGGGTATATGCAGGGATTCAACGTTAACAAATGGCTGCAGCTGAGAAACTCTCTCCAAAGTGTTCCGTACTTGTTGAACTAAAAGGGCAATGGAGAGTAAATCTTGATATTGCTGAAAAATCAAGCCATTCAGATTAAGTGAAGCTCTACGTAGGATATGATCAGTAAATAGTTTAAATATTTTATGTTTGCTGCTTGAACGACAGATTGGATAGAAATTGTCCAAATTTAGTAAAAAGTAAAAATAAATAGAAAATCTTTTATGATTCATGGTGTGGTAGTTGTGGTAAAGTGACCTCCACATTCGTCCGGTTGAAGACAACGTTTACTTGTTTATGCTATCAATTTCAAGAGAACTCAAACTTCCTTTTTTCTGCCCTTGCTTTACAACTTTGCGTTGCTCTAACGACTATGAACACACTCGACTTACCTGCTGTTTCCTTTGGCTCCCAGGAATAAACGTGCTATGTGGGGTGGGTATCCTGTCAGCACCCTATGCAGTAAAAGAAGGTGGATGGTTGGGCCTCTCCGTGCTCTTTTTGTTTGCCGCACTTGCTTGGTACACCGGCATTCTTCTGCGAGAATGTCTAGACAGCGAGGCAGGCCTCGAGACATATCCCGACATTGGTCAAGCCGCCTTCGGCACCATTGGCCGTATTCTCATCTCTGTGAGCAGCCCTACAAAGCCCATATTACAGCACATTAAGCAAAGTATCGGATTATACTTCTCTGACTGGTGTGCTTTTATATATTTTTGTTTTCTGGTGCAGGTCACTCTTTATCTGGAGTTATATGTAAGTACCCTTTCCTAAGAATCTTTTCCTGTTATAAGTGCTGCATTCTTCGAAACGAATATCAAGCGTTCAAAGTAGATTTCTTTCTGTTTATTGCGACTTTCAATAAGATTGTTGAGGGAAAGAGAGATGTTCAACGGGGTGCAAACTGACCATATAAATTCATTTAGAGAGTTACGATCATGTTATTTGAGTCAACCAGGTAGCATTTTCTTAATTGAACACATACTTGCATGTATACGAACATGTTACTGGGTGATTGGCGGCTTAATCTGTGCAGCTTCTGAATTCAGGGCGGCTGCGTGGAGTTCACAATTCTGGAAAGCGATAACTTGTCGTTACTGTTTCCCCACCTTCAGTTGGAGCTTGGGGGCCTTCACTTAAGCTCTCACGTGCTTTTCGCCATGGCGACTACACTCATTGTTCTTCCCACCATGTGGCTTCGCGATTTAAACCTTCTTAGTTACATCTCAGGTAAACTAAGCCCTCATTCTTAGTTATACATCTTAGTTGCAAGTCGTATATCATCTGGCTTTTATCATGTTGGTCTTTCCAAGTTGGATCGTATTATATGGTAATAAGAATCTTAGAAGTCAAAAACAAATTTAGGGTGTACATCTTCTTCCATTTGTTGAAGGATATATGATTATAATCGCTAATCTGGCCAAGTTATAAATAGATGCATGTAAGTTCAGGGAAGGAGCAAGAGGCTAAACTAGGGATAAGGAATGGGGTTATATATGTTACTGCATATTATTTATCCACCACCTCACAAACGTAAGGAGGATCAAGAACCAAGCAGTTGTCAACTAGTGGACTAGGGGTGGCAACAAGGATTACTAATATGATATGGGAGCCCTGGTGGCCGGTACACGGGAGTTTATCTGTAATCTAGAATTTTGCATAATTTTTCTTATTTTAATTAAATTATTAAACTTTTTATATATTGTTTTAAAACAAGAACTAGGTAAGTTTAAAAATGGGACTATCTCAATATCTTACAAACGTTGCTATGCAGTCAATACTTTCGCTTCTTTCACTCGTTGTCGTCGGCTTATCACATCTTTTAATCCTCCGTTGCGGAAAGTAGGTAACCTCCTCCTTCAGCTACCTGCCACCAACTCCAGCCTTGTTCTCTTCTTGGTGCATCTGGTCTCGCCACCCTGTTCTAGTTCCTTAGGACCCCTCTTTGATGCTGGCACCCTCTTGGTTGTATTGCTTCACAATCGTCGGCACCCACTTGGCTACCTTTTGTTATTTACACACAGTTTAATTATTTGTTGAGCTACCACATTAGACTAATTGTGGTATATTTATTGTTCGAGTGAAACGCCAAATTTTGGACTCATATATCTTTCATTGTTAGGATTTACTATATTGTATGATTTTACGAGTCTTACCACTTAAGTGGACGTTTTTATTGCTTAAGTGTTCAAAAGATCTTCGGACCCTTTGTTATCTTGACAATCTTGCTCACAAGTTTTACTTTTTCTTTTGGTTCTGCAACTCACAAAAATTTATTTTGCTAGTTGAAAATATGTTAAATCTTATGTTATTAATGATTAATTTTATTAAAATTAATAATAATATTCTTATAAAGTAGAAGAAATTAGGATAAACTTCAAGCCAATTTAAAATTCTCTATAGTCTGGGCTAGGTTGGGCCACCAATATAATACAAGCCTAAACAAGCAAATTAGATTGAGCCCAATCCATTGACAACCATGTTACTTGTATGAGTTTTTTTATTAACTCAACAAATTCATCTACGAACCATGAAGAAGTCTTAAAGTACGATAAATTTTTTTAAACGAAATGAGAGGTAATCTCAATATTATTTGCTTTCTTTCTTTTGATTAGAATAATATCATATTAAGAATTACAAAGGGAACTGTGAAGGTTGACTTGGTCAACTTAAGAATCTTCCGGACTCTTCTAGGCACATCCAATGTGCTCAAGTATCTTCTAGGCACATCTAGAGAGTGCTTAGATATTTTCTAGAGATATCTCATAAATGTATCTTCTAGCCAAATCTAGAGAGTTCTTATCACCTCTATATAAAGGCATGAGGAGGGGGAGAAACATAACAACACATAAGCAAGACAAGACCAAGCTAGCAAGAGAGAGCCACCACCCATTCTCTTCTTCTCTATTTCTTGTATTCTCTTAGGAGATATCATAGAGAGAGTTTGAGGGTGTAAAGGGCTTCGGGTCTTGAGAGATTCTCCATCCTTTGTACTTGTTTCTCATATAGTGGAAGTCGTTCGTCTTCGCCCGTGGACGTAGGAAGGCATATCGCCTCCGAACCACGTAAATCCTGGTGTGCTCCTCTCTATCTCTACTTCTCGTATATATTTTGTTTATTTATTCTTTGCAGAGTCGGCATATTAGTTCTGCACTATATCAGTGATATCTGCCGCGATCCTCAACAAACTGGTATCAGAGCTGTGTTAAGATTCACTGATATTTTTTTGGAAGAGCACGATGTCTGCAAAGTTTTATATCGAGAAGTTTGACCGGAGCATCAACTTCAATTTATGGCAGATCAAGATGAAAGCACTTCTAACCCATCGTGTTACGAAGGCTCTCCTTGGGAAGGAGAAGATGCCGCCACTATGTCTCGATGATGAGAAACAAGAGCTTGATGAGAAGGCAGCAAGTCGGTTAAACATCAATGAAGTCCTACGAGAAGTCATTCGCTGAGAAAACAACGGTTTGCATTATGGTTGAAATTGGAGTCATTGTATATGACGAAGTCTCCGACTAGCAAGCTATATTTGAAGCGGCGTCTCTTCACGCTCAAGATGGCGAAGGTACGTCTATAAAATCACATCTTGATGAATTCAATTCTATCCCGATAGATTTAGAAAGTAGTGATGTGAAGATAGACGAAGAAGATAAAGCCTTGCTCTTGCTTTGTTCTCTACCGCCGGCCATATAAGACTTTTCGAGAATCTATGCTATATAGTAGAGATTCTATCTCTGTTGAAGATGTAAAATCTTCTTTGTTCTCGAAAGAATTGATGGATAAAGATATGACTAGTGGTAGTTCAGAAGGACATCAATCTGAGGGTCTTCTTGCCAGAGGAAGACCAAAAGAAAGAAATCAATTTGGTAAAAATCGTGGTGAATCCAGATATCTAAGTCAAGAAACAAAAGTAAGATTTGCAACTCATCGTCACAAGAAGGGTCACATTAAAGCCGATTGTTGGAAACTCAGGAGAAAGAATCAAAAGGAAGACAAGAAAGAGTCTTCCAAAGGTGAAACTTCGGCAGAGGCTAGTGTTGCCCAGAGGAGTCTCAAGATTATGTTCTATCTACGAAGCCATACGATCCAAACATGATTGCATCTTAGATTCCGGATGCTCGTATCATATGACCCCTAATCAGGATTTTTTCTCCACATATGACTCAGTTAATGGTGTAGTTGTGTTGATGGGAAATGATGCTCCATGGAAGACAACGATTGGGATTGGCACCGGATCAAAATGTATGATGACATTATTAGAACATTGACAAATGTCGAGGTACGTTCCCGACTTGAAGAAAAATCTTATTTCTTTGGGTTACACTAGATGAAAATGGATGTAAGTACTCTCGGTGAAGGTGGAGTTATAAAAATCAAGAAAGGATCCCTTATTCGATGAAAGGAAAAAGATGCGGAGGTTTATACACCCTTATGGGCACTACATTGCGGGTGCCGCATTTCGCCGTATCCACCTCTATGTCAGAAGATGATCTGACCAAATTATGGCATATGAGGTTGGGACATATGAGTGAGAAGGGAATGACCCTATTAAGTCAAAGAGGATTGCTTTGTGGTCAGCATACTGGTAAGGTAGAATTCTGTGAGCATTGCATTTTCGGGAAGCAAGGGTGAGCTTCAAAACGACAATTCACGTAACCAAAAGCACTCTTGATTATATTCATTCGATCTTTGGGGTCCCTCTCTCAGTCGCGTCAAAAGGTGGTGCTCGTTATTTTCTAACTTTCATTGATGATTATTCAAGGAAAGTTTGGGTGTTTATGCTTAAGCAAAAGAGTGATGTGTTTAAGCATTTTAAGCAATGGAAGGCTTTAGTTGAAAATCAAACTGGGAAGAAAATTAAAAGGTTGAGGACAGATAACGGGCTTGAATTCTGTTTCACAGAGTTTGATGAATTTCGCAAAGATGAAGGTATTGTCGGCACCGTACGTTAGATATACACCTCAACGGAATGGTGTTGCGTAAAGAATGAACGAACACTTCTTGAGAGAGCCGTTGTATGCTATCAAATGCGAGTCTTAACAAAGACTTTTGTATGCATAAAGTCCACGGACTTGTTATTTGGTGAACTTATCTCCAAATTTCCTACGCTATTGATTTTAAAACTCCGTGAAGAAGTATGGTCGTGTAATCCTCACTATTCGACTTAAGAGTTTTTGGTTGCCGCATATGTTCATGTTGATAATGGTAAATTAGAACCGAGGGCAAAGAAGTGCATATTCCTTGGTTATGCTTCAGGAGTTAAAGGATATAGATTATGGTGTTCTGATCTAAGATCTCCTAAATTTATGATTGAAAGGAATGTCACTTTTGATGAATCTACATTACTTTATCCAAAGAAGGATTTTGTTCCACAGAATGTAGATTCTACAGGGAGTACTACGAAGAAGGTGGAGATAGAAACTACAAGTTCACCTGAGAAGTCTTCCCAAACTCAAAAAGTTGCGATGAACAACATGTGGAGGAAGCACCATAACTACAACAATATTCTCTTGCCCGAGACAGCAACGAAGAGATATTAGGCCACCATTGAGATATAGCTATGCAGATATGGTAGCTTATGCTTTATCTGGCACGAGAAGAAACACTTGATGATAATGAGCCTTCCACATTTTTGGATGCTATATCTCGTAAGGATGCGGATAAGTGGCTATTTGCTATGAAGGAAGAGATTGAGTCTCTTCACAAGAATCATACTGGGAGTTAGTGGAGGCTCCTAAAGGCAAGAAAAGTGTTGGCCGATTGGTCTTCAAGGAAAAAGAAGACAATTCTGCAGATATGTTAAAACCACTTCCGGTTGCTATTGGTATTCACAGCATTTGAAGGTATCCTCAGGGGTTGGAGAAGACGAACACTATTCTAGTTGACCAAGCCAAAGGTGGAGATTTGTGAAGGTTGACTTGGTCAACTTAAGAATCTTCCGGACTCTTCTAGGCACATCCAATGTGCTCAAGTATCTTCTAGGCACATCTAGAGAGTGCTTAGATATTTTCTAGAGATATCTCATAAAGGTATCTTCTAGCCAAATCTAGAGAGTTCTTATCACCTCTATATAAAGGCATGAGGAGGGGGAGAAACATAACAACACATAAGCAAGACAAGACCAAGCTAGCAAGAGAGAGCCACCACCACCCTATTCTCTTCTTCTCTCTATTTCTTGTATTCTCTTAGGAGATATCATAGAAAGAGTTTGAGGGTGTAAAGGGCTTCGGGTCTTGAGAGATTCTCCATCCTTTGTACTTGTTTCTCATATAGTGGAAGTCGTTCGTCTTCGCCCGTGGACGTAGGAAGGCATATCGCCTCCGAACCACGTAAATCCCGGTGTGCTCCTCTCTATCTCTACTTCTCGTATATATTTTGTTTATTTATTCTTTGCAGAGTCGGTATATTAGTTCCGCACTATATCAGTGATATCTACCGCGATCCTCAACAGGAACTATCAAATATAAGTATTGTACTTACTTCACTCTAGTCTCACGATTTTGAATTAGATAACTTAATAAATTTAAGATGGTATCCCCGTGGTTCAATTTAAGCTTTATGTGTGCACCCCATTTTGTGAACTTCAAAATATAAATTTGACAACTACTGCACTCGTAGTCTTCAAAATTTGAGTTTGGATGGTCAAATAAATTTGACACTTCGAAGAACTTGTTCACTTTGAAGAGTTCTAGGCTATCACAACAGAGAGCTGGAGCGAAGATTACCATACCAAAATCCTATAGGGTATAACTAGACCTCCATGATTATGTTATCATAGACCCCTAGATGATGGGAGGAGGCTAAGTGGCCTCTCCTCACCCTATTTTGAGTCAAAATCACCTAAGCGATTACCACTGCCGCTATCAATGCTACCACAAAGAATAAGGTAGGCGTTTTAGGCACATGAAGCCTAGTAGGGAGATGTATTGTGCTAGAGTAACCATCAGAGGGTTATGCCCTACCATGCACCATGAGTTCGGATCACCTCAATCTCACGGTGGAGGGAACACTCTCAGTTCCAATCAGAACATGTCACTACTCCCATGCCACTTAAGTGATGATTCGATAAAAATCGGTTCACCCATTGCTGAACCAACTGGTTCATCATTACTGAAACTTGTATAACTTGTTATTGAACTGTTACTGAATGTTACTAAAGTCTTATTGAATCGTTACTGAAATCTCACTGAATCGTTACCGATGTTAATGTAATTCGTTACTGAAGCTAATGTAACTCGTTAGTAAACCGTTACTGAACATTACTCAAGTCAATGTAACTTGTTAGAACCATTACTGAATGTTACTGAACCATTACTTAACATTATTAAAGTGTTATTGAACCATTACTAAAATCTTACCGAATTGTTACTAGAGTCACGACAAGTTGTTACTGGATTGTTACTGAGTCAGTGTACCTTGTTATTGAATTGTTATTAAATTACTAAACTAGTTCAGTAACAATAAACTAGTTGTTACTAAACCGTCACTTAAGTGACAGGAGGTTGTGACATGTTCTGATTGGAGACTGAGTATGTTCTCTCCATCGGAGAACTAAGGTGATCTAGACTCTTTGAAGTTCCACCATTGTCGTAGGGTGCAGTCTATGGTGAACCCTTTAAGCTCCGATGAGGTGATGTCCTTCTCTAGGTTGCTCTAACCTCCAAAAATTCCCTCCAAGCTTCTTAAAAGTGAGATCCTTAATTTTATTCTCTCTCTCAATTTGCCTCTACCTACCCTCTCCGGCCAACCCCAGTTCGAGCCCCCCCGAAAGCCATCCCGACTCCAGCTCCACCCCCCGCTCCTCCGCCAGCCATCAGCCACCTCTACCATCAACTGGACCGGTCGGCAGCCGCCCCCTCTCAATGGTGCCTGCCCCGCTCCGACTGGGCTTCTCGTCGTCAGCAGAGAAGCCAGGGCCTTGCCAGGTGTGTGGACCGCTAGCCGGCACCCTCTGGCACCACCTCGCACCACCATCGTCACCGGGAACAGAGTCCTTTTGGGCGTAGGCGGCGAGAAATGTGGATCTCGGCCATCCGAAAGTGAGGCACGATTTTGGAGACAACAATTGTTTCTTATTGTCAGGTTCCAGTTTAAGCACAACCTTCGACACGTGAGATTGATTAACTATAAATAGAGTCATGCTATGGAAGCATGTGATTTAAGTTGATTTTAATATTTTAACCTGAATTTAAATACCCATTTTACGAGTAAAATTATCTTTTTATTAATAAAAAACAAGATACAGCATCCACGGGACCGCAGCGGGTCAGGTGGGGCAAGGTCACATGGGTCACGACCCAGGCTAACTCGGTCGGCAGCCAAGGGCTATCTATTGGGGGCGCAAGGAGGGCCCCCGCAGCCACTTGCCCCTTTCCCCACTTCCCAAGAATTGATGCATTCGGGAGCTTTTGTAATGAAAAAGAGGGGATTCTTCTGATTTTCCGCATGACAGATTGATATGGGCTATTATCCTATTACCTATACATGCAGTTTTTTTGAATTTTGGGTCAGCACCGGGTCTAGTTGGTTTCGGATGGACTTGGGTCGGTCTGGGTCTAGCTGACTTGGTCCCAACCCAATATCTGGCCTACCTTGGAGAAACAACCAAACGAAGTGATATGAGATTGAGTATGTTAGAGGAGTTTCCTAAGTAACTTTACTAAGGTGCCTAGCTTCATTTGCATAGCTTGTTTTGATTGGGGGGAAATAATATAGTTGTTAGAAGTACAAGGTTCCTAATATGTGAATCTTAGTAAGGGAGACACAAATTGTGGGTAATAAATTTGTGACATTGTACCCTAGAGCTGCCGTTGGAGTAAGAGTCACAATGATGTGGCAACAACATGGTTCTGCTGACATTAGAGTCAGATCAAGGCCATGCTAATTTGGGACCAAGGCAACATCAGTTGCATCAAGACACTGAGGACATCGCTTTAATCATGAGGCAAGATGAGTATGATATGTTTGGCTTACTTGCATCCCTCAAAAATAGATGAAGAAATAAACAAATTGTTCCTCGAAAATATCAAACTAAAGCATTTGTCAGGAACGAGCTGCAGTTGGATGATCAAAGATGAGATGCTACTACTATTGTCGGAGGATACAACATATCAGCTTCAAAATCTTGAAATCTATCCTTATTCTCTTAATGGAATGCTCATTTTGCATGATGCAAAGAATAGAATATAGAAAGTTATGGTAATGCACATTTTGCATAGCTTTAAACTAATATCTATACTAAAATAAGAAAATGTCAGAAAATTAATAATTAAAAAACCCGGAGAGTGGATCAGCCTTATCCGTAGATCACCGATCCGTTGCAAGAGCAGAGTGGTTGCTGCCAGATCTGATGAGATCAACTAATTTAATTGACCCCCGGGCCCAAACTGTCCCGCCAGGGGTCGGCCACCCGGATTAGAATGGAATAGCGAAGAAGACCGGGATCCGTTGGGCGTTGGGCATTGGGCTAGTTGGCTGCTTTGAGTCCTGATCGAGTCTATCGGGTCCAAACCTGACCGGATCAGATCAGGTCTGCCGACAGCATTCCTTGCCTGCTCCAGTTAGCTGAACGTGCTTTTTCGGCAGAGTATATGATTCCAACAGAAGATCCAAATATATCATGACAAGGTAACAGTTTACCGCGCATGAACTTGGATGCAATCATTATCACACTGAACTTATCGCTGGACGCTGTTCCGGTGGACCTCAATAGTATTGGCCAGCGGCACCACGTTGCAGAAACGAGAGTATTTTTAGACCATGCGCCTGGACGATGGCAGCGGAGAGTCTTGCTTATGCTTTTGATGTGGACTGCTCAAACCTAATTTAAATAGAGAACCAAGAAGAACGATCTAGGGAGGGCACAGGAAAGGCAGTCAGAAGCATGATAACGGAGATCCTTCGTTTTTGTTGTTCTATTTAACCATAAATACCCTTTTACCCTGGATAGCATGTCTGCTACATAGTCCTCCTACTCTGCTCTTGTGTGTTCTTTTTCTCTGTTTCCATTTTCTCTTCCAGTCATCTTTGTATATTGTTGGTGTGAACCGTATGCTTAATTAGTTTCCCACTTACCTTGAACGATCACGGTTACCAGTCACGTTATCCTTTTGGTCTTTGCAGCTGGTGGTGTCATTGCCTCCGTACTGGTGGTTTTATGCTTGTTCTGGGTCGGGTTAGTCGATCAAGTTGGTTTGGCTCATGAAGGGACGGTATTAGACTTCCAAAACCTCCCTATCGCCTTTGGGCTCTACGGATACTGCTTTTCGGGCCATGCTGTCTTACCCAACATCTATTCATCACTGAAGAAACCTGGCCAATACCTCTCAGTCCTGTCCACGACGTACATATATTTTCCCTTTCAAGATTGACATTTTCTTTCTGGTTTTAACAAGCGTACAGAGATATCTTAACCTCTTTCTCTTGTAGTTTTATAACGTGTACGGTGATGTTTGCCGGAGCCGCGGTCGCGGGCTACATGATGTTCGGGGAATCGACAGAATCTCAGTTTACGCTCAACCTGCCGCGTGACTTGATGGCTTCGAGGATTGCCGTATGGACAACGGTATAGTGCCTGTGCTGCAGTTCTATTTAGACTATAAGAATCAAATGCCCGCATCTTCTCGAACTTGACCCGTCTTCAGTCCTTATACAAGTGCTTATTGTTTTTCTGCTATCGTGCAAAGTGAAGAGGGTGTGCAGTTTTTCTTTTTCTCATTGGTAGATCTGCTGCAACTATATATAACCGATACATATATGTTGAATCTCCGTATAATGTTTTTTTTTCCATTCGGGTAGGTAGTTAAATTTTCACGACTGTTGTCTCAATGCACCAGTTTAGTGCACGAATTACGAAGGTAGCAATGCATGCATTGTACGGTCTGCATCTTACAATATGCTCTCCTAACCTGTTGTGTTTATATTTTTCAGGTCGTAAATCCGTTGACGAAATATCCTTTACGACTGTTTATATTGTTCAGCTGTATATATATATATATATATATGTATGCAGTTGGTGTATGTTTGTCCATGCAAACAAAACCTAGGCTCCATGTCTGCCAGGGTCAAATCTGATGAAAAAGCTTTTTGCCTGTTTTCCTTAATCATACGCCAGGTATGCGTTGACTCTCACCCCCTTGGCCCTCAGTCTGGAGGAGTTGATACCAGCGAGCCAGCGTGAGACCCACATGTATGCCATTATGATTAGATCGACACTGGTGATCTCTACCCTCGTTGTCGCACTCTCAGTGCCTTTTTTCGGTAATATTCCTCTCTTCAATCTCCAATTTTCTACCATATATCTAATATTTCTGATCTCTATACATATGCATGACGGGATGCAAGATACCTTTTTAGGTAAGTGTGAGGGAAACCAAAACAATTAAGAACAAAAACAAAAATTTCCTTCTCTATCACTTCCTGAATAGTGTATGATCAAGTCAGTCCAACCTTTACCAATATTTAGAAAGGTTTGGGGTTGCAACTTAACAACAATTAGAATAAAGGTTTTTTTTTTACGTATCAGTCCTCTCGTTTCTGATTATGTCTCTTTTTATTCTTCATTCTTTTAAACCCCCTTGAAATATTGTTACTTGATTCCCATATATATATATATATATCTCTCTCTCTCTATATATATATAATTAATTATAAGTGGTGTCCATTCATGAGAAATGAATATATTTCTCATGAAAAATATAACTTAAGAATGTTCCGGTTAAACAATTATAAAACATAAAGAATAATAAAAATAGAAAAAAGACAGTAGGCACTATAAGAATAAGGATTATTGGTGACGGCGATAACTAGTCGCCTATATGTTGACAGGCATGTTATTTGTGACTTCTTCCAAGTTGCTGCAACTCCGTTGTAAATAAATCCATCATTATTGGAGATGACTTTTAATAGGCTGTCACCAAACTTGTGCATTGCAAACAAAAATATTGGCCATAGCTCATAACCTTCATCATTTCTTCTATAATGAATTTTTTAATATTATAAAACTAAATATCCTTGTAAGACTACAACTATGCATAAATATATATTAATCAACCACTTGTCACTCACATTTACAAAATCTATCACATTCACCCATTTACACAATTCCATATATATCCGTTCACAAAACAACCACAAACCATATATACATCCATTCACACAATTCGACTTATTTCCTCCAAATCATAAAAAATTATTCACGCAATTTATATAGACTACATTGTATATTTCAAAGATTATATACAAATATATACAACGCACGGTGAAATATTTAAAAAGTGGTGAAATGGGGGTAAGGGATACAGTACGTGGTTATCCTAATTAACTTAAGTGGAGAAAGATAATATATATATATGTAACCTCAAATAATTTAGGATTAAAGCTACGATTGAGTTGAATTGAGTATACCTTACGTTTTATATTCTTTATAATTAGTAAGATGCTATAATGATAGTTGAAAATAAAAAGAACATATTATGAGCATTATCATATAACGAATAGTGTTATTTTGATCATGAAATGTTTTTACTTCTCAAAGGAATGCCTTGTCGCCTCGTCAATATTATGTCTTCGACAACAAAGCTAGAAAAATCAGTCAAAAATTTTCATTCCAATAATAATTTATTTATATGGTAAATCTTCTAGAAATTGCCTACTAAGAGAGATTGCATTAATGTTCAAGCCTCTTATAGCATGCCCATGAAGTGTAATATTTGTTGAGTCATTTTCCACACTCTAAATATAATTTAGGTACTATAAAGTGTTGCTAACGATGCAAAGTCCATCGATTTTCAGGCTTGGTTATGTCACTAATTGGATCTTTCCTCAGTATGCTTGTGGTAAGTTGTTCATCATGATCTTATGTCGGCTTAATTTCCGTTGGCAATCAATGAAATATCTTCCTTTATCATACAAATACCGAGAAGTTCAATAAAAATAGCAAGACATTTGATTACAGAAGTTTCATCGGCATTTAAATAGCCAAGCTTTTTTCATGCAGTGTTTTATTCTTCCATGTGCTTGTTTTCTAAGCATTCGTCGGCGGAAAGTAACTAGGATCCAGGTAGGTAAATGGAAACCCCCGCCTGCTTTCTTTCAGTTTCATCTATGTATGCTAACATCGTTGCTTTGCTGAGTTCATGTTTCAACTCTCGCACTAATTTGCCTTCGGCGAATTCAATTGCATCACACAGAATATCGCGACGGTTTAACATTTTGCAATTATTCATGGGCGTAATTCTTTGTGAGTAGCACTTGCACATGGTAAACCTTTCAATATATTTAATGGGACAAAAATGAAGCGCATTTTATAAAGTACTTGCACACAACCAATGATCTTAAAGTATATATATATATATATATATATATTAAAGGCATTAAAAGTTAAGGGGCGTTTGGTTGTATGATAAATTGAGTTTGTGTTAAAAAAATGTTAAAAGAGGTATTTAAAAAATCATGTTTTTAAAGATATTTTCTTCTTGAACAAAAAAATGTGAGATATTTTGTTTTTTATTTCGTGGCTCTCACGTCTTTTGGTCACATATATACACATGACTCACACTCTCTTTTGTTATCACATCTTTTACAAATTTATATCATTCGTTACTTCACATTTTTATTTTAATACAACTTCTTGCCGTGAAACTGTGTAAAAGTTTATTTTGTTACCAAACACCCTAAAATTAAGAGATGATTCCGTTGGTGAACCCATATTGTTGGCTACCGGAACTTGGTTAATTTCTTACAAAATATCTCAATATCCTGGGAGTTTAGAGTTCAGTTTTGATGTGTTTTGTCATCAATCATATTGAAATAGCAGGTGGAGGAAATCAGCTTAAGGAAAAAAAAATCTTGTCATTATCTGTGCTTATTCTATTATCTCACCAATTTTAACAAACCCAACACTAGGGCTGTTAATGATTTCTTTTGGTTGGTTTGATAGAGTCTTTGTTCATAACAAAACTAAATCAGATCAATTCCATATCTCAAACCAAACTAAATAAAATCTAATAAATATGGTTTGATCCGGTTTGGTTTGGTCCAGACCATTTTACATTAGTATATATGATATATATTTAGATACGTAACTAATTAATAATTGTTAAGCATGTATTATTTTACTTATAATAATATGCAAATATGTTGAAAATTTTACTATATACATTGATTTATTTGTTTTACCTGCTTGTTTCTATATTTCAAACATCCTTCAAATAAATGCAAACCGATTGCAGCCAAACTAATTAAACTGAACCAAATTTACCAATTCAAGGTTGAATTAAATAGTGAACACGTCATGCAATGGCTTGAATTTTTTAGGCCTTCTCACACATTCGTTCCCTAAAGGAGTGACCACTTTCTTAATATTATGTTGTGATTACAATATCTCAATTCATAATAACAAAAAACACAAATGTCCTAATAGCTAACTATATATTCTTGACTTAATGATTCTATGATACACCAATCATTTTTACATGGAAAAAGAAATAAATAGTTTGAGCGGAGAGAACTTGTTATACCTTGGTACAATAATATTATAAAGCTGCAACTGATAGCACTTATCTAATCTACCTTCTACTGTGTGTTGAACTAATTAACTAAGCTTTGATCATTTAGAGTAACTTCGTACGACCGAGAGATGTCTCTGATCTTTCTTTGACGAAAAATGTGAAACCTGGTGAAAAATTGATTACGAGAAACTGACTGGTGTTTTAAATTCGAAAGAATGAAAAAAGTAAAAGAAACCAGGTGGATCTGAGGTGGGCCACGACAGGGGCCCAAAAAAAGTGGCATCTGGTCAAATATCTTTACGGAGGTAACATTTTGTTCTCTGCCACACACACAAAAAAAAAACATTTTATCCTTGGAAATGAAATACCATTATCTTTTTTGTAACTAGCTCTATTTCATAGCAGAATTTGCCTTATGATAGTTATAATCTTTTTTCGCTTTAAGCTTACATATGGGTAGAAAAGGTTTCTTGCATTGGCTCGCTAGTTAAACTTCGTACAAAGTGGTGGTAGCAACAATTTGTAGATACCATATTCTTGCAGTACTTTGGATTTTCTTCTTCTCATCTTAGTACCAGATATATTAATACTAAGATGGTATGCTTATATATTTTGGCCATTGAACCTCAATGTTATAGTTTTGAAATTTGTAAGATGGTATCAAAACTAACACTTAATTTTTTAATATTTGATTATCTTAAATTTTATTCTCACCCTTCACTGCGGCCGACAGTCAATGGGATTGATAGAATCACGAGGATAATGTCATATTAACTATTACGGATACCATAGTGTGTTTATATATCTTGGACCCTTCACCATGTCATAGTTTTGTGGTTCGTAAGACTATCACCCACACTTTTAATTGATTGATCAATTGTGGTGGTGAAGTGATATATAGGATCATGAGAATAATCTCATATTGACTATTAAATATATGATAATATATATATTTATATGTCATTGATCTTTCAACCTTTAAGTTATGGATGACAGCTAATGGGGTGTTTGGTTGCATGATAATTGAGGTTTTTATTTTAATTTTTAAAAATTGTAAGAAAACTTGCTAAAAGAGATGTTTGACAACCATGACAATTTTATGTTTTGAAAGTGATTTTCTTCTTAAACAAAAAAAGAGGGTCTCACCTCTTTCTTTTTTCTTGTGGTCCCCCACTTTATTTGGTCATGTGCGGTGGTTACTCTTTTTTGTAATCACATCCCTCCAAACATGATAATTTTATGTCATGAGTTGGTTTACTTTTTATTTTAATACAATTTTTTATCATGAAAGTGTACAAAAAATTATCATGCAACCAAACACCCCATAAGGGGAGTGATAGAATCACGGGGATAGTTCAAACATTATAATATTGCTTAAACTTTTCAACCTTAATGTCATGATTTGTGGTTGGTAAGATCATCACACACTTTCAATTGATTGATCAACTGTTTTATTCTTTTCCAACTATATACCTGAAAATTCTTTTTTGTGTTTTATCATTCACGGATGAAGTATTTTGCCTTTAATGCCCACTTATATGAATGTGCATGAAACTGAAGTCATCCATGTTTTAGGTATTGTGCCTTTTGTTTGACCTATTACTTTCTTGTGTGCAGGTGTTACTTTGTGTTTTAATAATTATAGTCGGGCTTTTGGCTTGTGCAGTTGGAACAATATCTTCAGTTTCGAAAATTATAGAAAACTTAAGTTGAGTGCCTCCGAAGTAATTCTGTTCTCATTTCTCTTAATGTCATTTAGTTCTTGCAAAACACATGAAGAATGAATAAAAAGTTTGTGATATTAAAAGGACAATTACTTCATTATTCTATTGCATCGTCAGTTTTTGAATTCCCGTCGGTGGTAATATTTTCTTATTCAACTCAAGAGTATAAGGGCTATTTGGTTTGAGTATCAATATCATTTTGATATTGATATTCTTAGAAGATGGAGCATCAATATCAAAAATGACATCACCAAATCTATTGTATGTTTGGTAATGTTATATTAATTGATAACACAATCAAGATCAAAATTATTATTGGGCACTAGATTGATTTTAGAATCAAAACTATTATTATACATCATATTAATATAAAACACTTACATTAAAATATTTTTAACTGTACAAATTAGATTGTCAGCTCAAAATTTGCTCAATCCACATCATCCAACAAACTCAGAGTGCTTGAAAAATCTAGAGTTAGACTCCTTAATTGCTTGATTCAGACACTAATCGTTCCTAGTCAAACTGAAACAACATCGGCTGTTCAATAGTAAATATGCTTCCCTTGAAATTGAATCTTGTTAACTGATATAGATAAGAGTAGACAACCTATCAAATAACCTGGATCCAACAATTAGCATCCTATCAGATCTTCTTGGACCCAATGATAGGATCCAATGACTTTAGAGTCCTACAATATGGTTTCTCTCTCCCATCTCTAGTTTTATCCAAAGCAAGGAATTACAAACATTAAAAGGATTTTTTTTGTAAGCTACCTTGCACCCTTCTCTTGGAACCTCACAACTATCCCTTGCCGGAGCCCGTTTCTTCACCGGTCACCTTGATGATGCCGTAGGTCCTTTGGTCCACCACAGACTTCATCAAGCCTTGTTCTTGAAGCTTGCATCCCACCACCCCAGAGGCATCCCCATCTGACCGGAGATTGCCCATCAACAGAGTTCCACCTTGGAGCTCTCTATCGACCCAATCTGCCACCACCACAAAAGCTCCTGATCACCACGGCTAGAGAGGAGAGGAGAGGGGAGGAGAGGTCCTCTCCGCCACAGGTCCTCACCCTCGACCCCCATCAGTCTCTCCTCTCTACAAAGGAAGAAGGAGCTCCTCTCCTCTCCGCGAAGGAGAGGTCCTCTTCGCCACAGGTCCTAACCATGGGAGTTCCTCGCTGTCGATCCCTGTTGGCCTCTCCTCTTCGTGAAGCCCTTGCTTCGTAGGTCCTCTGCCATGTGGTAGCAACTTCAGGTGCTCTTAATTAGCATCGACACATGGACAACGCGCTGCGGCTCCCAGATGACGGTGAGAAGCTCCTTCTTTCTTCACAGAGAGGAGGGGTCGACGTTGCGGTGGCACATGGACAATGCACTGTGGCTCCCAGACGACGGTGAGGAGCTCCTCCTCCCTTCATGGAGAGGTGAGTCGACCAACGAGGGTCGACAGAATTATTTTCAATATATTCAAAGTCATCACCAAGTCATCGCAAAAAAATTCATCATTAATGTTATTAGCAACGACTTAACTTAAAAGGATGTCGTCTCAAGAAAACATGTGGGTGATGTCTCAAAAGTTATTTTTAATAAACTTTTACTGGCGATGGCTAAAAAGCCATCGCTAGTACGTACGCTTTATGGTGATGACTTGCCGCGGTCGTTGATAATTTACTTATAAAAACTATTTTTTATTTTAAATGATACATCCATGCATGAATATATGGATTATGCAACACCACATGTAAAAGTTGCTAATGTACAAGCGCCAATAGCCATGTTTCTTGGTGTGTGTGTATATTTATCTTTGATAATTTTTTTGACTCTCATAAGTATAATTTTGTACTATCCATAAAAAATAGATATAAATGAGAACTAGATTAAATATGCAACGCTGGTGACCAGAGGTATATGTGCTTTAAATACGTGTTCTAAATGCCTATGACATCTATTTCTATCTCAAGTAAAAAAATAGTCAGAATTTATATATTTATTTTAATTAATTATTATAATATAAACCAAGCTATTTGTTATAGAATGCAAAATGGATACAAATAAGCTACAAAAAAAATTTGAATTTGGCATTTAACATTTACATACACACGTCAAAATAATATATATAGAACAATATAAATAAAATTAAGTATGAAGACCTTGTCGGATTTGATGATTTAACTTTTAAACTTGTTGTTTTCGTCCATATATGTAGTCGATGGCTGTTGTTAGTTGGGCGTAGAATGTATGCCAAGCAACATCGATGATCTGTTAGGCAACTAATTAAGACGTCGTGTGGAGGAGGTGACTGAAGGTTGTGGTGGGGAGTGGTCTGAATGGTTGGAATAATGAGCGATGCATGGAGTGTATTAATTTAATTATAATGTTGAGAATGTCGGTTTAGAGTGAAAAAAATTCAAACAGTCGGAGTTATATTTGATCAACGCGGTAACAAATAAGCCAGCTCTCTTATTTGGACCGGAAGTCTTTTTATTTGCTTGAATATAATAGTAATGTTTTTATGAATCACTTAATTTTAAGTGTTTCATTATATTTTTATGTTTAATGATGAATAACTAAGATTTTGTTCCACCGGAGAAACTGGAGAAGAAATTAAGAACATTCCGTTAAGTCAAATTAAAGTCCACCTTAATCATAAGTGGGATACTAAATTTCTGAACTCTTGACCCACCAATTAAACATTCTATTTGACCCCTTCCATCTTTTCTCATTATATCCCTTCGGATCAATTTTTGTTTTACCATTTTTTTGATGTGCAATTGCACGATTTTTTATGTAACGTCCTGATTTGTGAATATGCTGAGAGATTAAATCAGTGGACTACTAACAACACCGGTTAATCATTTTTGGAAGTTGAGTTGAAAGAACTCCGAAGTTAAGCATGCTTTGTTGGAGGTAAGCCAAGGATGAGTGACCTCTTGGAAAAACTCCTGATTAGCACTATTATTGGGCTAGTTAATTAATTTATGGCCCGTTTGGTTAGAGTTTCAAATTTGATACTATATCAATATTGATATTGATAATTTTAAAGGTTGGAGTATCAATATCAAAATTGATACAAGTTGACACTTATATTACATAATGTGCTTTGTTTTCATCACCAATTTCAAAATTGATACTATTAACCAAACACTTCTTAGTGATTACTAAGAATATTAATTTTAAAATTGATAGTGATAGAGGTGTCAAATAGTGTTACCAAACGGGCTATTAGTCAGTTGTTACCTACGTACATATGGTATCAGAGTATGACCTAGTTGGAAGGTTCGATGTGACTCGCCTGGGACTGTGATATGTTGTGTGTGATCTTGATGAGGGTGTCAAGTCTTTAAAAGAGATAAATTGTAACATCCCGATTTGTGAATATGTTAAAAGATTAATGCCCTGTTTGGTTAGAGTTTTATTTTTGGTACTATATCAATATTGATATTAATATTTTCAAATGTTGAAGTATCAATATCAAAAACAATACAAGTTTGACACTTGTATTACATAATATACTTTGCTTGTACTACAAATTTTAAAATTGATACAATTAACCAAACACCTCTTAATGGTTCCTATCAATATCAATTTTAAAATTGATAGTGATAGAGGTACCTAATAGTGTTACCAAACAGGGCGTAAATCAATGACACAAGGGTAGATGTAAATAAGCCTTTTGCCCTAGTTCCGGATTGCCTCCCATCAGAGGCCGTGACTCTTTTTTATTTGATTTTTTTGATGGAACCCAACAAAAAGTCCACTTGGGCTTGTTTGTCTTGTTAAATGAATAAATTTGACTAAAAAATAAAATTGTTTGGTTAGAGTTTCAAAATTGATACTATATCAATTTTAATATTGATATTTTAAGAGAATAGAGTATTAATATCAAAAGTGATAGTATCAAATCTCTTGAGTGTTTGGTAATACTAGATCAATATTAAAATTGATATTGAGTGTTTGGTAATACTATATTGATATCAAAATCATTATTACTTGATTAATTAGATACAGATTTATTATTATTAACAAAATATAGTATTAATATAAAAATAATTTATTAAAAATATAAAAAATTAATGATATTTTAAAAATAAAAATGTTTATAAATTTTATTTTTTATAACTAAATTAAAATAAAATATGAAAATATCATCATTGTTGAACTCTCCAACCAATTTCTTGCATTCAAAAAATAAAGAAATTTACAAAAATGATGACAATATAACGCCTTGAGATATATCAATCGAACCGATAAAAACACATATACATATATCAATCTTGAAAATGATGCCCACGGGTTTCTCCTCAAACCAAAAAAAAATTCAAATAAATTTCAATAACATCTAGAACAATGAAATAAAACTAACATAACTAATAGAGCTCTGAGAAGCAATTTTCTTTCTCTTCTTTCAACCACATATAAAATTTATTATTCTTCAAGAAATGATCTTCCTTTTTCAACCGTTCAAACGGGACCAAAGTAGGTACAGTTGGGTAAGTGTTGTGTCAAGTGCACTAATTAAAAAATCACAATGGAAAGTGTCAATCCCAATGAAGAGTGTGCATGAACCAGAGAAATTTATAAAAGAATAAAGTTTCACAACGAACTTTCCAACTGAAGAGACACCAACTTTGGGATACTTACCATAAGATATCAAACAATGGAGGACTTAAATCACTTTTGAATGAAAATCCTTGGTTGCAGGCATTATACACTGACTGACTATAGTAGCCAAGCGCATACCACCATTTACTTGATGGCAAATGTTGTGCCTAGAGTTGGCAGTCTTCAAGACCTGCAGCTAATATAGTTTGGGTTATGTTGTTTTTATGATCTCTACCTGATAGTTTAAACAAAAAAAAACATGTAGACTAACCCATGGACTTTGCAAAAAGATGGCACTGGTTCTTTATCCACCCTCCGGTAGTAGCACTGATGTCAGTGGTCTTAGCAAGACTTATGTTGGAGCGGTGGATGAGGATAACTGACCTTTTTTCTTTTGTATAATTAATTAGTGAAGGGTGTTGCAACATTGTCCATGAATTGTTCTTTACAAAATAATTGAATAAAGCAAAGATATAAATGAACACTTAAATCTCACGAAAAGAATTCTTAAAAGAGCCTAATGCCTATAAAATCAGATCTGACAGGTCTAAAAAGTGTAATTTAGGGTTCACTCAGAAACCAAAAGATGGATGTAAACGTTAGCTTGATGTTAAAGACATGAATATGAAAGTTTATAATAACAACTGGGTTATAAACAACCACTTAATAATCCAATTATACACAAAAATGCTAACAACTTTATAACTAAAATAAAAAAAGAAAAACCATTCTATTCTCCAACACAAATAAAGCAACCATGTCAAAGCCATTTAAAGAGAATCAGAAACTATTCCATAACAAAACAAAAGATATAATCGAACATGAAAAAATACTACATATTTAAGCCGACGAAGAAGGTGAAAGATGAGTAGTTTGATCAAGCTCCGACGGCCATGAACATAGGCATTGAGAGCACAACGACAATTTGCTTATGCTAGGGGAGACTTGGCATGCTTTGGAGGACTAGTGGGGACTAATCCATTTGATCTGGAATCCGTAATCCCTGTGGCCCAAGGCCCTGTCGTCAAAATCTGGTGGAAGAGTATGGGTTCTTCTTGTCCTCTTCGCTCGGGCATTTTGACAAACATCGAGGGGATGCATGTTGGGCAGCCTGGTGGCCCCTCCTCCAGACAACTCTTTGATTCATGGACAGTGATGTTACTTGTTCTTTTCTCCTTGTAGTCTTGCCGATCGAGGAATCTATATCCTGCTGCAGGGATCTAGGCTTTCTCTGAGGCAAACTCTTGCCGACAATTAAACAAGCAGCGTGATAATGGGGGCGCCGGTCAAACCGTAGAGGCATATAGGACACCTGGCCGTGTCTTCCCTCCCCGACCAGCGGCGTTGAGCAAACCAAACCCCACCGAAGCCTTTTCCCCAATGCGGAGGCAACAATGCCTCCCTACCGCGGACAACAGGCAGACAATTAGGAGCCTATTGTTCTTTCGAAGAGAACTTGATGCGGTGGCAGTACTTACCCAAGCGCTAGCTCACCAGAGAGAATGAAGATGAATCGCCAGACAAATCTCCTTCAGCAGCGTAGCCATCAAACCCCGCGTGGAAGGATATGCACAAAATGCATGAGCATCGATCGGAGAAGTCAGTCGGCTTCCCAAAGGAGAAGAGATTCGCCTCTCTTGTTGTCTTGAAGAGGGTTGGAGATGCGGAGGCACTGGGTGGTGCAGGGAGACGCGGAGGCATTGGGTGGCGCCGAGAGACGCGGAAGCACTAGGGCTCGGGATGGGGGGACCCGTCGGCTAGGTTCCACCCATGAGTTTGTTGTTGCTTGTTGTCGTTGGGCCTGGGACGCCGATGTCAACCGCCACGCCTCCTACCATCGAATCGATGCTAGCCAAGTCTGGCACCTGGGATGTTGATGTCGCCGGCCGTTGCCTGCTGCCACGGGCCTGGGACGCCAGTGGCACTCCTCTTCTAGTGGTAGAGGAGGAAGATGGCCCTCCGCGATCAAGAACCAGGATGAGGCTCCAGACCGGAGTATCAAATTTAATACAAGTGAACAGCTATATTAAATTCGATATAATTTTCTGATATAAATTTTAAAATTGATACGATTACCCAAACACTGGTTAACAACCTGTATTAATATTAGTTTTAAAACTAATACTGTTACAGCGGTTTAATACTGTTACCAAACAGGCCGTTAAGTAACTCATCTAAATATTGAGTAAATATTTAGTAAATTTTTTATTAGAAATAGGTTTAATGCTTAATTATCATTAATTTAATTTGAGTTAAAATTTACATCTAGTTTCATAAATGAGTTTTAAGTTTGAACTTTATCAACGTGTACATATTAAACTCTTGAATAAATTCTATCCTAGTTAGAGTTTAAATTCATCCCGTTTGAGTAATAAATAACTTAACAAATTAAATTTGAACATAACAAATTTTTAGAGAGTCCAATTTGAGTATAAGTCAAGCGTGTTCCTTGAATTTTTGGAGAGTCTAATTTAAATATTAGTCAACCTGTTTAAGTAATAAATAACTTAATAAACTAAATTTGAACATAACTCAGCAACCCATTGATAAATCAGTTTTTTATTATAAAAATATGTTTTATAGTAAAATTTGTTTAAAGAAATGTTTGACACTATTACAAATTCATATTATCATATCTGTATAAATATAGTAATTATACTATTGATTAACATAAACTTTATTTTAATATAGTTTTTTTAATCAAAAACATGTTTGAAAATTTATCAGAACACAAAGGACATCCTTATCGGGTCCCGGTCCAATCCGAAGTCGTCGCGCTCCTGAAACCCTAAGCCTACACCGTGGTGTTGACCAGCTTCCGGTCCCCACCGTCCTCTCGCCGTGTCTTCCCTCCCGCGGCGGACCCCGTCGGCCTTCACCTACCCCCGTCTCCCCCCTCTCTCTGTTCTCCGTCCCCCCTTCCGCCTCTCGGCCCCCACCGCCACCATGGAGTCGGAGCTGGCCCTCTATTATGCTCCCGCCCCCTCCGCCGCCGCCCCAGCCCCACAGACCCCGGCGACCCTCCTCTTCCACCCCGTTCCCCTTTCGCTGCTGCTGCCGCCGCCGCCGCCCCCATCCGCCGGTGCCGCGGATGACGCTGTTACCCCGTCGTCTTCTTCTTCTGCTGCTGCTGCTGCTGCTCGGAGGTCGAAGAGGCAGAACCCCTCCTCCGTGGGGTCGAAGGACCGCCACACCAAGGTGAACGGCCGGGGACGGCGCGTCCGCATGCCCGCCCTCACCGCCGCCAGGATCTTCCAGCTGACGCGGGAACTCGGCCACCGCTCCGACGGGGAGACCATCGAGTGGCTCCTCCGCAAGGCCGAGCCCTCCATCATCGCCGCTACTGGCTCCGGCACCACCCCCGCGGCCACTCCGTCCGTTTCCCTCTCCTCTTCCGCCGCCAATCGCAACCACAACGAGGGGGGCTACGCTGATTCCACCTCTCGCGGGCTCCGGACCGGCGACGCCGCGCCGGCGGCGTTCTCCTCGCTGAACGGCCCGGAGCCGCCGCCGCCCCATGGCGCCGGCGGCGGGTTCTTCCGTTGCCTGCCCTATTACACGGCGATGCTGATGCGTCCTCACAGCGAGGGCGAAGAGGAGGCCGATGAGGAGGATGTGCGTCGGCAGGATGGCGGCGCCGGCGACCGCCCCGCCTTCTCCGGGAGTCGATGATTTCCCCGCAACCGGATTCCTCTCCGGAATCGCTTCCTCCTCCGTTTGGGTACGCTTAAACGCTGCGTCGCAATCCATACGCCGAAGTCTGGAGCACGCCCGCCCACCCGGAATGTTAATTTTTTTTTCTTTATCTTATTATTTCGGAAAATAATGTAGTGGAAAATATTTATTCTTCGTACTTGTGTGTGTGTGTGGGGGGGGGGGGGGGGGAAGAAATAGAAGAAAAAGGGTGCTGTTGTGCTTCTCTCTCTAAATAAATATTGTGGACCTTATTACCGAAAAATAATGCCAAATAGGCAAGGAAAGATGAAGGTTGTGGCCAATATTGATCTGAATAATGCCGATCAGGGAAGGAAATGATTCCAGTTTTTTAACAAAATTAGGATAAATTAAATTACTTCTATTTTGTTTGGGCTGAAGAGGTGGTTTGATCCATACATAGTTGCCCAAAACCATGCCTAATAATATTACGAAGGTATCGGTTTGCTCCCGATAACGGCATGTCTGCCACAGACTGATACTTATATGGGACTTGAATTTAATTTATTATAAGAGTTAGAAAATATGAAAAGTCTAATGGGGTGTTTGGTTACATGATAAATTTTGCAGACTTTTATTATTAAGAATTATATTAAAATAAAAAAATAAACTAACTCAACATAAAATTATCATGTTTGGAAGGATGTGATAACAAAAAAGATTAACTACCATCCATGACCAAGCAAAGTGGGGGATCACAAGAAAAAAAAGTGAGAAGTGAGATCCTCTTTTCTTGTTTAAGAAGAAAATTACTTTTAAAACATAAAATTATCATAGTTGTCAAATACCTCTTTTAACAAGTTTTCTTACAATTTTTAAAAATTAAAACAAAAACTACCATTATCATGCAACCAAGCACCCCATGAGGAATTTTTATAGGCAAGGTTTCGTTAAAAAATCAAATGTGGATCTCTTGGAATAGGCCTCCACTAAGTATGAGGGGATGCAAACTCAAATTGTTACTTTGTTCAAATTTGACTCATTTATGTCCACTTGAATTTGAGCTCCAGCTATAGGTTTGAACCGTGTTCAAACTTATCTTCATAAATAAAATGTGAACTCAAATTGGAATAGGAGTTTGACTTAAGTTTGATCCAAACTTGAGTGAAACTCGATATGAATTTGTTTATGAGATTTGAGCATGATCTAAACTCATTTATAAAAACTCAAGTCGGAACTTGTTTTACGAAACTCATTTTATATATATTCCAACTTAAATTAGAATTCATTTCAACTTATTTAGTATATATATAATTAGTATTATATAGCTATGAAGGTTTATAATTTGATTTTCTAAATAATATTTAATCATGTAATCAATCGAGTTGTTGGTGAGTTTTATCAAGTAAAAAAGTAGTCATGACCTTCTTAGTCATGGACACAACATCTATGACACTAGAAAGGAGTGCCTGATATCCATGCCAGATAAGTTAGCCACAAGTTTTTTTTGCGAATAAAGACATGGCATGGCCAGTAGGGCTGTTCAATGATCGGGCCAACCCAGAAACCCGAACCAATCCAAATTGAAAATGTCGGGTTGGTTCGGGTTGAAAAGTCTTATTGGGTTGATCGGGTTTCAAAACTTTTAACCCGATTAAACCCGAACCAAATTGCAACCTGATCTACCTCAACGTGCAAGATGCCCAGCCAAGCATGGATGTAGTTATTTATTTGCAATGGTTATGGTGAAGATGCTTATAAGGGGGCAAACCCACAGTTCAACTTCCGATGTGGGATAAAAAAGATGTTACAAGTGTGGTAGCGCATGTACAGAATTAGGGCTGTAAACGGAGCGGATACGGAGCGGATATGACGTTTCCGTATCCGCTCCGTTTAGCTATTCGGATAATCCGTATCCGGTCCGAATCGGATACGAATACGGATCGGATATTATAAGTCGGATAATCTTCGGATTCGGAGTGGATACGGATAATATCCGCTTCGGAATGTTAATTAAATATTATTTAATTAATATATTAATAATATACAAATACATAGAAATAAAATTATAAAATATTAAATTTATCATATATTTATCAATATTAACTTAGTATATTAATATATAATAAAGAATACTTAATCATATTTGTAAATATAATGATTTTAAATATATAATCATATATATTATGTATATATTATCAAAGGTGGATTTGGAGCGGATCTTAAACGGAGCGGAGCGGGCATTTCCGTGTCCGCTCCGATTAACATTCGGATAATATCCGTATCCGGATATTCGCTCCGATGGATATCTAAAATCGGATATTATCCGCCTAAACGGATACGAATTCGGAGCGAATCCGAATTTTATCCGCATCCGTTTACAGTCCTATACAGAATGATCCCATATCGATGGTGGTTAAAATCCAGCTGACCAAAATCTTTTAAGAAGGCAAAGCTGCCATGCCATAAGTGTCTCTCTCTCGGTAATGGGTTTCAACATATGGGTCACTGCAAATGGAGAAGTTACCTTATATCTTATTATCTTAAATATTAAATATTTCTAATTGGACCTAAAGTTTCAATAATCTTTTTTATTTTGGTTTAAAACTGTTCAACCCGAACCAAACCGATTTAAATTGGGTTGGTTTACTTCGAGTTATGGTGGCAACTTGGTTCGATTTAAGTTTAAATTCTTTGGTCATAACCCATACCAAACCAAATCGAGAACAACCCTAGACATGGGTTATAATTTTGAAAGTAGACAAGGATCTACTAATGAAGTGGAACAAGAGATCCACGATCTCACGAGGGATGACGACCTATAGGTAGTTCTCTTAGATCCACATGTCATCCATCTAAGATAAAGACAAATAATCATCACAACAACAATGAAGAATATAAAATTATATATTCTAGAGCATATCGGTGAAAGTTACGATTGTGCCGAGAACATGACTACACTATAGTTGATGTTGGTAAGAGAATTTCTAAACCGACTCCAAAAGAAAGTTACAGTAGAATATATTAAAGAGTATATCGATATATTTGAATGTGTTTGGGATAAAATTAAGATGATGCACCTTAATGATTGATGACTCGATATGTGTTTAATACTTAAAAATAGGTTTCCAAATTTATTCTTTTGTTAAACATTTTTAGATATGTTTCTTACTATTGCATGATGTCTTTCTTAATAGGTATTACTACGAGAATGATTAAGGATATCAATGGGCTAGGCCTGTCCCACATCCGGTTTGATTAAGGTCCTATCTAAAATATGTTGGGTTGGCTCAGCTCGGTCCGCATAATATTGTTGGCTTGGCTTGATCTTACCCGACCCATTTTTTCTGCCTCATAAAATAAACTTAAAGTTGAGACCCACTTGGCCGGTTTTGTCTCACTTCGGCTTGATCGAAGTCTCACCTGTGGTCCGTAGGCCGAAACCTAAGGTCCACGTACGAATTGGCCCACAATTGGCCTGATCTAGCCCGCGGGCCAGGTTGGCCCATTAATTGCCACTAGGGGCGGCAATGGGCCGGGTTTGCCCATGGACTCTCGGGCCGGGTTAGCGTCGGGCCTTGTTTCGGGCCAAGAGAAATAGCCCGCGGGCTGAAGTCGGGCCAGTTCTCCGGCCGACGGAAGAACCCAACTCGCGAGCTACTTTCCCTCCCGTCTGGCGTGATGGCGGAGAGCGAAGCTCCGCCTCCTGGCTCCAGGCTCGAGATCTGCCGCTTCAGCTCCGCCTCCTGCTCCAGAGCCGCCGGGGGTGAGTCGAAGTAGAAGCCGTCGCCGCAAGAGGACGGGTCGGGGGACGGCGAGACGGTGCCGGGAAAGTTGAGCTTGGCCTTGGCGCCGCGGATCTTGCGCGCGGCGTCGTCGTAGGCGCGGGCGGCCGCCTCCGGGGTGCCCGAGGGGCCCCGCCACACCCGCACGCCCTTCCGAGGGTCGCGGACCTCCGCCGCCCCCTTTCCCCCCGGCCGCCGCCGGATGCCTCGTACGCCGTCTTCCGGGCTGCCGCCGCCCTCCTCCTTCCCCTTCTCGGCACGACCTCGCGGAGGAGTTCGGGGGGTCATATATATCGCATACACAAGCCGGGCTGGCGCGTGGCGGACGGCCGAAGCTTTTACCGTGGGCGGAGGAGTGCGCGGAAGGATGAGCTCCGAGGCTTCGGCGGCCGGCGGCGGCGCCTGCGCCTTTGGGCGAGGGTGGGGAAGGGTCCGGGAAGCCGGAGAGGGCGTCGAAGTCGGACCGAGGTCGTCCGGCGCGGCGCGCGCGGCGCGGCGGCGGGCCTCCTCCTTGAAGGCGACGAACTCGGAGATGATGGATCCTCCGCACATCTTTCTCGCCTCCCCGGCCGAGCTTCTTCTCTGCACGGACGGCAAGCACCGGTGGTGATCGGAGAAGACGGAATGCACGGCGGTGGCGGGCAGCTCGCCTCCGTCCGCTCGGACGGATGCCGAATATATCAGAGGCGCCGCCGTCGGTGGTTCCGGCCCTCGGGCGTCGCGATCGGCTGGAGCCGAATTATATATAATTCCAGATTATCTTTTTTTATCCATTACATTATCACATATTTATATCCATACATGCGCCGTAAAACAATTTACATTAATAATTTTAAAAGCTTGATGTGCATAGAATCCGAAAATAGAAGAGCGCTGCCGGACTGTTTTACGCTAAAAATAGTTTTTTTCTGAAGTTGATATAGAACGTTGGAATTTTGATTGCGCACTCTAGAAATTATTTTATATGTCTAAAAATGTGTAAAATAGATATATATATATATATAAGGTTTCTTCAGATTGCACCGTTGTTATATATAACGGGCTTTTATCGAGTTGATGGTGTGCGATTAATTCTGTCAATTCATATTTATTATCTAATTTTGATTCTTATTTATTAATAATCACAAATTTATTAATTTATTAATTATCTAATTTTGATTCTGATTTATTAATAGATCATGTAGTTATTGATTTTTATCTAAATCAAATCAATATTTATATCTCTAGTCACTCAGTTGTTATAATAATCAAATAATTAAATTAATTTTACATTTTTTTAGTTGGTATTATTTTTTATCACAAATACAAAGATCACCATTAATAAGACACATCATTGGTAAGATCATAGAAGTTATTAAAGTTTTTTGGATTGATGTTTAAAAAATTTAAAAAATATAAAATATATCTTATAATAAGTTGAAAAGAACGGGCCGGGCCGGGTCGGGCCGGGCCAAACTTATATTTTTTCTGGGCCGGGCCGGGTCGGGCCGAAATGTAATACGGGCCGGGCCGGGCCGGCCCATTATATATTGGAGCGGGCTTTGTTGGGCCAGCTGCGGGCCGGGCCGGGCCCAACCCATTGACACCCCTAATTGCCACCACCCTTATCGGGACGATGATTAATTATGATAGATTATCATTATGTTATTAGCAGAAAGAATCCTTAATTATAATAGTCGGTTGATAAAATAATACGTATATCACTTATATTTGTAGCATGAATAAGTATGCATGCACATAGTCAATAATATTCTAAACTTATTCGAACGAAACCCAACCAAAATAAGCTTGAGCCCTAGTCTGTCCGACTTGGAATTCTTGATTACTTGGTTTGATATATATGCTTCTCCGAAAGAAGGTTCAAAACCGATCACACCACACACAGCCCTAGATAGCTAGCTAGCTAGTCTGGCCCAACGTACGTAAAAAAGCACTCTACAAGTTGCATGCGCTGTGAGCAGCCATGCAAGTAACACGACCGCCCTTTTTCTTGGAGGTGGTCTGGTGCAACGTAATTAATTAATTTAAAATCACTGATTGGACGATATATAATTGATTTTGGATTTTCAAACATTTGCCGATGAAACCGAATCCATGAAAACTGGTTATCACATATATTGACTAATTCGAAACGCGTACGGCACCACAGAGACCAGAGAAGGGTCAAAACTTACGGAGATATACACAGGCGATTATGTAATGTATTACGGGGTGTTTGGTTACATAATAATGATAATTTTTTTGTACACTTTCATGATTAAAAATTATATTAAAATAAGAAATGAACCAACTCATGACATAAAATTGTCGTGTTTGGAGGGAAGTGATAATAAAAAGGGGGTAGCTACCATTCATGATCAAACAAAGTGGGGGGACCACACGAGAAAAGAAAGAGGTGATATCCTCTTTTTCTGTTTAAGAAGAAAATCACTTTCAAAACATAAAATTGTCAAAGTTGTCAAACATCTCTTTTAACAAGTTTTTTTTATAATTTTTAAAAATTAAAATAAAAACATTCGTTGTCATGCAACCAAACACCCGTTACAGTTTACACTATACCAAAAAAAACTGGTATTTGTGTGTCATTTCCATTGTGAGGTTGACTTCACTAAACACCCACACAGAAGAGATATATATGTATATATATATATATATAGATATATAAATAAAGGAGGCATACATTAATCCAAGGGTCTATTCAATGTCGAAATCACTTGTGTCTGGACCGTCTGTGGTGGAACATCATTTGATAGGTACTGAAATATTTGTATATAAATACATGAAAGTCAAATGGTATTTAATGCATCTTAAAAAGTCAACCCGCGGGTAAAATAATAAAGCGTATGCATCAGGGTTAGAACACAGTTTCCTGAGACGGCAAAGCATATAAGCTGTGGGCATATCGCGATGCATGGAGCCCGGAAGATCGGACTACAACACGTACTTTAAAAATTCGTAGCTCCTGTGATCCAATGGGGGGGGGGGATGCTTTGCCAACTATAGAGCCGACTTATGTTCATTCTTGTATCTCCCAAAAGTTAATGAGGTGTTTAGTGGCATGATAGATTTATTTCTTATTATAATTTTAAAGTTTTGTGATAAAACTTATCAAAAGAAGCATTTAGTAACCATTACAAAATTTTAGGTTCTTAAAATAATTTTTTCTTAGACAAAAAGAGGATTTATCTCTTTTTTATCTTGTGATCCGCCACTTTGTTTGATCACATATAATATGTCATTGTACATTTTGTTTGATCACATAAAATATGCACCGGCAGCGCTCGAACCATCGCCGGCGCTGTGCTGCGCCCGTGGGTTGGCCATCAGGCCGTGTCCAAAAAAAAAAAGTCTATCGGATCCAAATCTTGAGAGCAAAGTAGGTGGGGTCAGGACCGGGTCAGCTGGGCCCAAATCGACCCGGGCCAGCCGGGGTCGAAACCAGGGTCGAGTCAGAGTTTAGGGTTTAGGGTCGGCCGAAGTCACGATAAAAAAATAATTTTAAAACATATACGGGGTCGGGGTCACGGGGTCGGAACCGGGTCGGTCGACCTAAAAATCGACTAGATCGCGATCCCGCATTCATGAGAGTATCCTTTACTTGTACTTGAATATTTTTAAGTGTTTGAAATTTTTTTATTTGTATTTTTAAGTAAGATAAATATATGTATATCTTATGTAAACAAAATCTAAGATATAAAATATAACCCCTCCCCTCTTCACCGGTCCCCCCAGATGAGCGGAGATCCCATACGGAATGGGGTTTTTTTTTTTAAAATAACACAGTTATTTTATTATATTATAAATCTAGCACACTCTTTTTTTTTTGTAAAACTAACACAAGTCGGGTTTTAAAACATCGACTTTCATTAAAGTCGATTAGCCTAATGACGACTTGTATTAATACTAACCAAGTAGTCGATTAATATTAACTAGGTTACTTAAGAAGGGTACAAGTCGAGTATTTTAAAGTCGACTTACTGAAAAGTCGATTTTCTATACATCGACTTGTCGTCTTTTACCCCACCCCGTGCCCCTTTTGTCCGCGCGCGCCTCCTTTTTTACCTTTACCCTTCTTCACCCTTCTTCACCCTTCTCCACCTGCTCGGCTCCGGCGAAGGCTCAAGGGCTCCCCCTCCGGCTCCTGCGCGCGTCTCCAGCTGTCTCCCCCTTGGATCCGGCGGCCATTTCTCCCGGCGGCTCCCCCTCCGGCTTGTGGTCTGGCGGCGATCTCCCGGCGGCTCCCCCGGCGACTCCTGCTCCGCCGGCGATCTTCCCCGGCGGCACCCCCTGCCGCTCCTGCTCCGGCGGCCATTTCTCCCGGCGGCTCCCCCTGCATCTCCTGCTCCGGCTGCCATCTCCCCCCCCGCGCTCCCCGCTCCGGCAGCCTATCTCCTTCGGCGGCTCCCTCTCCCCGCTCCGCGCCATACAAGGTGAGAGAGAGATTGATAATGTAGTTTATACAAGGTGAGCCAAGATAATTAATACTTAGATATATGTTTAGATGTTGCAAATAGACCATGAGACCATGGTCTCATGAAGTGAAGCTTGTTGCAAATCAGGCGCCGACCTGCAATCCGGTCACTTGATGAAGCTGCATTTAATTTCTTTAAAATTTCAAATGCCACACACCACATTATATCCACAATCTCCCATGAAGTGTTGACAGTGCAATACGTTAAAATTTTAAATTAAGTTTCCTATTAAAAATAAATAATAAGATAATGCTATGTTTGGTATGGCTGCTTTTTATCAATCGAATTTGTTGGTTTTTTTCTATGTGTGGGTTTCCACCGCTATTGGTGCATTTTACAAATCCAATGAAGTTGATTGTGGGTGTACTGTTTTCATTTTAAATAAGTAATTGGGATATTTACTTAATACCTGAGTTAAAGTTGTTGATTTTTCAATACAATATAATGTTCAATAATTTGTAGTTACCCCTCTTCCGAATTGCCAATTCCCCACGAGGTAATGGTTGTTTGTCAACAAAACCATAACAATCAACTTAACCAACTATTTTTGTTGACCCGATGTATGAGTAAAATCTCCTTATGAAGCCAACATCAGAGGCATAGATTTTTGGTTTTGTTTACAAATTAGTCAATATACATAGATTGGTTAGGAAGTACCAGGTGGATACAAAAACTTATATACATAAATTAACACTTTTTTCATTGGATTTAGTGATGCGTATTTTGTACAAGGAATTATATAGTAAAGAAATGGCATCAAGGGATATCAACATTCGTCTCATGGTTCATGGAATGGTGTCAATAACAAATAATTATGCACATTATGATGGTGGGTGCGAGGGAAACATTAAGGTATCCCAATATTGCACTTATGGAGAGTTAGTGGATTATATATACAAGCAGTGATCGGGCGTATGTCGATTAACCAACTTGAAATTGGTATACAATTACTTTGACGGTGTGACCTATGTGGTGGATGATCATTCCAAATCAAATGTTGATCGAAGATGTTTGGAATATGAACTTATATTGTTCGTCGTTGAAGAATATGGGAATTCTTCATACGAGGTAGGTTGTAGTACATCACAATCAATGTATCAACCTCAAGGATATAATCAACCTACTATGAGTCAGTTGTTGTCACAAGTTGAAAGTAATAGTACTCGTAGATATGTTGAAAGTGGAGAGAACATTGAAATGAACTTGAATGAGGAGTATGTGTTGGAAGATGCAAGTGAAGAGTCCTCGAGCGACAATGAGGAAATACCAAACGAAATGATTAATAGCATTGTAGCAGTCGATGAATTCCATGATAATGAGGATACACATTGATTAATAGTGCTGTGGCAACTAATAATTACATAGATAGTGACGATGAAGAGCTTGGGGGAGAAGACACCTCAATGGTTATAAGAGATGAAGGAGAAAATGTCGATGAGGTATCAGAGGGAGATGTCTTCAAACGTAAAGAGGATCTTATACAAGCCATCACTACTTGGTCCTTGAAGCATAATGTACAACACCGTACTGATAGGTCAACAAGGTCCAAGCTTACGTTAATATGTCATGCAAGGGACCAAGGATGTAAATGGAGATTACATGCCTCTGTTAGCACCCGAGTAAGTGGCCTGTGGAAAGTTATGAGTTATGAAAATACTCATACATGTTGCACTCCCGTTCAGAACGTTCATAGGCAGTTGACGTGTACAACAATATCTCGTCTAATCATGTCTATTCTTCATTCTCGCTTAAACATTCAACCACAAGATATTATGGACATGGTTCAAGTCAAATACTCTATAAGACCATCATATTACAAAGCATGGAATGCTCGAAGGAAAGCTTTTCAAAAACTGTTTGGCGATTGGGAGAGTTCTTATACACATCTATTATGATACATGGAAGCCGTTAAGATGACCATGCCTGCGACAGTATATAGTTATTTATGTGAAGGCAACACTACAAAGTTATTATTCTTCTTCTGGAGTTTTGGTCCATGTATTGAAGGTTGGCAGTTTTGTCGTCCGATATAAGTGTTGATGGCACATTTCTACACGGCAAATATCGTGGTACACTTTTGGTAGCCTGTGGTGTGGATGGTAATCAGGATTTGTTTCCTATCGCATTTGCAGTGGTGAATAGTGAGAACGACCGTTCATGGTCATGGTTCTTTCAACAAATGAAAACACATATTCTATCGGTTAGAGAAAGACGGCATGAACTATGCATAATCTCAGATAGGCATGTTAGCATAAAAAACGCAGTAGAGGAATGGTTTCCACTTGCAGCACATCGTTATTGTCTTCGTCACTATCGCCAAAATTTTCAGAAACACTTCACGGGGAAAGATTTGTATAGGAGAATGTATAACGCAGGTGTAAGTTGTAATTCAATGGACTTTAACAACCGAATGACTGATATACAATTACGTTGTTCAGATGCTTATGATTGGTTGTTACAAGTCAATCCGGAATATTGGGCTCTAGCGTTTGACACTGATGGTAAGAGGTTTGGAATTATGACAACCAATTATTCAGAATGTTTTAACAGCGTTCTAAAAATTACAAGAGGATTGCCTATCCATGCTCTCGTGCATATGACATACCACCGTTTAAGACTCATGTTCTTTCAGCGCCGCACTATTGAGCTGAATATAGACACACTTTTGACTCCAAACATGATAAATTTATGTCATTGACTGGTTCATATTTTATTTTAATATAATTTTTATTATAAAAATATACAAAAAATTAGTATGCAATCCAACATGCTATATAATTTCGAACTACCTCTTGATTTTTTTTAAAAAATGGATTGTCAAACTTAGACTTCATTTTTAAGTCATGATTAAGTTAGAACATTTAAATATCAATCAGACTTTGTCCACTTCGAGAACTTGAGACTTCTACGAGAGTGTCAGCTTTGTAAAAAAAATTGTGCTATCTAAATAGAAAAAAAAACACCCATCGACGCGCATGCTGTCAATGCATCCGCTCCAAGCCCTGAGCAAGGGATTATGCCTCCGTATATTCCCTGTTTTGCTTGGAGCGAGAGGGAAATCCGCCCCGGTGCCGTCGTCCTGTTCGGTCAAATGATGCTCCCCAGACGTATGCCCTTGCATGCATGTGTACATGTCTTTCCGTGGATATACGTTGGAATATATATATGTGTATATATATATATATATATATATATACATACACAGAGAGAGAGAGATATGCTGCGATACATAGGTAGAGAGAGAGAGAGAGAGAGCGCGCGCCGTGTTTCCCTATCTGTCTTTTTGTTTTTTGAAAATTCTTGTTTTGCTTGTTTCTTTGTTACATGGTCGGTAAGTATGAATTGGCAAAAATTAGGGGCTTTGGGAGATGTTTCAAAACGGCTTCGAGACTGCTGAAGGGAAAACAGCTGATAATGATCTTCAACGTTCTTGCGATAATACATTGTCCATGCCACCAAGCGTTGAAACGTAACAGCTGATCTCAGATAACCTCCGAGAACAAGACTTTCTGGATTGGACCGACGACAGACACCGCAATTCAATACACCAAAAAAAAACGGTTGACTCCGGCAAAGTCAAGTAATAACTTAATACAAGTGGAAACATGCGCCTTGTAAAGACCAAGCTGCTGAAATAATAATAATAATAATAATAATAACCCTACATGCAGCGCATGTGCCTTGTTGAGCAACCAATGGAATGAAGAGTAGTCTGCGGCCGCCCCCAATCAAAGGGGCCCACAGAACCCCCCCCCCCCTCCCCCCACCCACTTAAATGGTGAATAGGTGAGTTTTTTTTACTACTAATTTATTACAAATATTACTAACCCCTTGGTAATTACTAAGGGGTTTAAGCGAGGGGGTGACCGTTGACTGGGGACGGCGGCGCCACATTGAGTCTCTTACGTCCTTAAATCTGCTCGTTGAGTGTAGATCTCTTCAATGGTCGTCATCTTGAATATAAATATGATGAGACCCATATACCTGTTTCCATATATATATATATATATGTATGTATTACTTATTACACCAGAACTTTATCGTGTTTGCGTATTCGTTAGAGTAGATTTGCATCAGACGATATTCACTCTGCCCTTTTGGCCTACCCTCATTGAAACACGTAACAAGTAAAATTTATTTTAATATATATATATATTTATATATATAATGGAATGTTGATTTCAAGCTCAATCATACACGATGTTTAAAATGGACCAAACCAAGGTTATCTATAAGCCCCATTGGACAACCAACAAATGTAGGCCCATACAACTAGGGGTGTAAACAAGTCGAGCCGAGTCAAGTAGTATGGTGTTCAAACTCGGCTCGTTTATTTTACACGATTTCGAGTTCGAGCTCGAGTTTTAACGAGTACGTGAAACTTTTGTTCAAACTTGGTTCGTTTATTAATATAGCCGAGTCGAATTCGAACTTGAGTAGTAGTTAAACTAAAATTTAATTCACATTCAGACTTACAAACTCGTTTATAAACTCAAAATCAATGAAAAGTTATTTGTGAAATTTTAGATTTAGCTCATTTATGAAACTCAATCGAAGTTTAAGTTCAATGTTTAAATTATTTAATATATTTAAGTAACAATATATAATTATTAATATTTAAATTTTTAATTTTAAAAAATAAATATATAATATAATATTTAATCGAACTACTTACAAATTTATCGAATCGAACAAGAATCTATTTAAACTCGACTCGTTTAATAAGTCAAAATTTATTTTTATTAAAATTTATTTATTTAACATAATAAATATGTCCAGTCGAATTCTTATCTAACCAAACATCGAGTTACCTGTGGATAGTTCGTCTGCACCACCGGCCGAGCTTGACTCGGTTGGCACGACACCACCCCTGTGGACAGCCGGGACCACCCCCCATGGGGGTGGATCCTGTGGGGTTCGCTCGCCGGCGCTATGCTGTGCCCGTGGGTTGGTCTTCCCGCCATGGTGTCCAAAAAATAAGTTCGTCTGCACCCGTACATGCAACCTGACACAAGCCTGCGGCTCGTTGGATCCTCAAATCATGGACCTCGTAACACAACCTGACATAAGAAATGTCATTTACGTACACTATATTTTAATAGGTGAAGGTAAAAAAAGAAAAGAAAAAGCTGAAACCTGTACCTTGTATCTTAAATTCTTATCCAGTCAGCTTTAATTTGGCCAGATGACCGACCAGAGGGGAGATAAATTAAGGGCATTAATGCAAGGTCAACGGTGGCAACGGTGGCAAGCAGAGGTCAGCAGGCTAACACACAACCGAGCCGGTGGGGGACATCTGACTTTTCTGCCCGATGATGCTATTAGTGAGAGCAGATAACGATTAATTAATGTAATTACAACAGGTTGTATACTTGTATCTGCGCAATCTGATGCCGAAAGCAGCAGGGGCAGGGATAGATATTCCCATGGAAGATTCGGATCATTCGTGCTTGGGGTTATATATAAAGTCCAAGTAATCCCTGCATGTTTATCATCCTCAAGAACCGCCCCCATCTCCTCTCCGTAGTACCCCGTCTTAATTCGTCGACAGGCTGCTGTCCTTTCTGCCCTAAGCATCCCGACGGTTAGCCTCTCGATCGGTCGGAGGTGAGCATAAGTCGGCTCCTCACCATGTCGAGCTCCGGCGGGTCGCATGGCGGCCAGCTCGAGGTGCTGAACGCCCTGGACGCCGCCAAGACGCAGCTGTACCACTTCAAGGCGATCGTGATCGCCGGCATGGGCTTCTTCACCGACGCCTACGACCTCTTCTGCATCTCCCTCGTCACCAAGCTCCTCGGGAGGATCTACTACTACGAGGGCAACCCCAGCCGGCCCGGATCGCTGCCGCCCAACGTGGCCGCCGCCGTCAACGGCGTGGCCTTCTGCGGCACCCTCTCCGGCCAGCTCTTCTTCGGGTGGCTCGGCGACAAGATGGGCCGGAAGAAGGTGTACGGGATCACCCTCCTGATCATGGTGGTCTGCTCCGTCGCCTCCGGGCTCACCTTCGGCAGCACCGCCAAGGGCACCGTGGTGCCTCTCTGCTTCTTCCGCTTCTGGCTGGGCTTCGGCATCGGGGGGGACTACCCGCTCTCCGCCACCATCATGTCCGAGTACGCCAACAAGAAGACGCGGGGCGCCTTCATCGCCGCCGTCTTCGCCATGCAGGGCTTCGGCATCCTCGCCGGCGGGATAGTGGCCCTCATCGTCTCGGCCGGATTCAAGTCCAAGTATCCCGCGCCGGCCTACGCCGTGGACCCCGTCCGCTCCACCGTGCCGCAGGCGGACTACGTCTGGCGCATCGTGCTCATGGTGGGCGCCCTGCCCGCGGCGCTGACCTACTACTGGCGGATGAAGATGCCGGAGACCGCCCGGTACACGGCCCTGGTCGCCAAGAACGCCGAGCGCGCCGCCGCCGACATGTCGAAGGTGCTCCACGTCCAGATCCAAGAGGAGCGGGAGAAGGTGGAGAGGATAACGACGAGCCAGGCCCACAGGTACGGCCTCTTCTCCGGCGAGTTCGCCCGCCGCCACGGGCTGCACCTGCTGGGCACCACCACCACCTGGTTCCTGCTCGACATCGCCTTCTACAGCCAGAACCTGTTCCAGAAGGACATCTTCTCCGCCATCGGCTGGCTCCCCAAGGCGGGCACCATGAACGCCATCGAGGAGGTGTACAAGATCGCCAGGGCGCAGACCCTGATCGCCCTCTGCGGCACCGTGCCGGGTTACTGGTTCACGGTGGCGCTGATCGACGTCATCGGGCGTTTCGCCATCCAGCTGATCGGCTTCTTCTTCATGACGGTGTTCATGCTGGCCCTGGCCTTCCCCTACCACCACTGGACGCTGTCGGAGAACCGGATCGGCTTCGTGGTCATGTACGGGCTGACCTTCTTCTTCGCCAACTTCGGCCCCAACAGCACGACCTTCATCGTGCCGGCGGAGATCTTCCCGGCGCGGCTGCGGTCCACCTGCCACGGCATCTCCGCGGCCGCCGGGAAGGCCGGGGCCATCATCGGCGCCTTCGGGTTCCTGTACGCCGCGCAGAACAAGGACAAGTCGAAGACTGACCCGGGCTACCCCGCCGGCATCGGCATCAGGAACTCGCTCTTCGTGCTCGCCGTGTCCAACGCCCTCGGGTTCTTCTTCTCCTTGCTTGTGCCGGAGTCCAAGGGGAGGGCGCTGGAGGAGATGACAGGCGAGAGGGACGTGGACGGGGAGCTGCAGATGGAGCAGAAGCGAGTTGCTTCTGTCCCCGTGTGACCTAAATCAGCTTCCGCGCGCCTTGGACGTTCCTCCGATCGATGATCAACTACGTACCTTCGTGATGCCTATGTTTGAAGCCCCCACACACGTGCATGCAAGCACGCCGGCTAGGACTTCATGGATTTGCGCCGGTGATCTTGAAATGTTTGTCGTCTCTTCTGTTTTTTTTTTTCATCCCAAGTGTTTGTAGTATCTCTTCGTCTCCTTTTGACTTTTTCTTCCTCGTCGTTCCTCTACACCAATGTATACATGGTGGTGATTCTAATGGGTCTATTTTATCTTACGATCAAAGTTTATCCATCTACAATACTTGTGCGAATGCTTTTGGGTGAAGGAGGTTATCTGTAATATGAGAAGGATTATGGGGTGTCTGGTTGCATGATAATATATAAAGACTTTTATTTCAATTTTTAAAAATCGTAGCAAAAAGGTACTTTAAAAATGTTTGACATATCTTGTAATATTTTATCTTAAAAAATTTTCTTCTCCGCGTGACAGAAAAAAAAGGCATCGACCATTTTTTTTGGAAAAGCGCACAGCCCTAGACAAACATGCAAGAGGAACTCTTATGTTCCAATTTTCAAAATTATCACCAAACATCTTATCAATAATTTCAAAAATTTTAACTTTTTTTATCAAGTATTATATTTTTAAAATTTTTCATATTTTTGTGTGTGATGTTATTTTTTATCATGGAATTATATGAAAAATAAAATACAACCAAACACCCCCATTAAATATCTATCCGATTCTTGTGGCATTTGATAATGTCATGCATGTGGTGGTATTACAATCTGCCGTCTAACTCCTATTCTGGTTAATCCTCACAGAGAGCGGATCACCTCAGGTGGGCTCCCGAGGGAGTCCACTCAGGTCACTCACATATGGGCATTCAATGCCCATCATGTCAATGTATTTAAGACCCATCATATCATGCATTGAATGCAATAAATAGATTAACTATTTATTGTATAGTTATCACTTTCACCTATCTATTCCTATTTAAGAAAAGGGTTGAAACATTTTTTTCCTTGTTTTTTTTTTCTTTTACGCATGTTTATCACACTTCATGTTATCGTATCATATCCCCTAAACGTTATAATTTCATGCACTTAATTATCCATTTTAGGTTTTGCCTTGACATGAAATTAATTTTAATGCAAAAATATACCCTATTAGCAGTCGTTCCCTTGAAACTTCAGAAATATGGGGGAAAGTGAGATTGTTGAATACTAATTAACTTGGTTTATATATCCTGTGCCAAAAATAAGTTGTAATCACCCTTAATATCTGAATTTGACGCGTAAATAAGGCAAAATAATTGCTCCATGATCTTTTGTTTTTGAACAAATTTTCTTTTGAGTTTTGTCAAAAATTAGTACTGGTGTATTTTCTTTTTAACAAGTCAAATACACACTAAAATGCTACTCCAGAAATTTAATCAAAATTTCTTTCAAGAAGACTAACTGATAATTATCAAAAATCAACTACAATATCACACATATCACCTTTAACCCTATAAGGAGAGTAGTTTTGCAAGACCTATTGAGTAATGGGTCTAAAATCACTTACACTTGGAATTTTAAGTTGCCAGTTTTACTTGATGCGTAGTTTAGGTAATAATAAGGACATTTCATAAATTATTTAAAAGATAGGTTTATTCTACTATCATCTGATGCGAACTTCTAAAAATATAATGTATATATAATCTGAAAATTTTTCAGAAATATGAACTCTAGAAACCAGGAAATCTAAACAATTGTAAATATGAAAGAGAACTTAGAAATTCTAATAGTCACTGAGGTTAACAATTTCGTTGAGTTTCAAAGAAATATGTTAACAAGCAATCAATGGTCAAATAAGCAGATAAAAAAATAAAAAAATTAAATACAAGAAATAAATAATGAACAATCAGAATAAAAAATGGCCTTGTTAAATGAGTATATTTGAGAAACTTTGACTTAAATAGTTGTCAAATTTATTTTCAATAGAAGAAATTGAAATATCATCTTTAACTGCTTGTCATGATTCCTTACAAAATATTTCCATGTCCTCCAATTAGACTCGACGTAATTTCTCACAAATGGCATCTAGCTCCAAAAGGGCTCGGTTGAATATGGGGAGACGTTTGTCCGACATTCTGGTCATGTGAAGGGTCGAATTGTGGCTGGTTTGGTAAGCGTAATCATTATGCAATTTTCTTATATTTAATTATGGAACTACTCTTTAAGTGGGTCACATCAATTGAATCCAGTTAAGAGTGAATAATGTCAAGGCTTCTTTTATAATTATTTTGATGTATACTTTGATGTAGGACTATCCTAACTTCCCAGGTCCAAGACGATTCGGCCATATCACTTGGTTAGAAAAATTATTTGGGTCTGAGGGGGCTCTTGGTGCATGCAAATCATTATGCTAATTACTACTTAGACTTTGCTATGATGGGAGCACTGATTGAGTTGTGGCATCCAGATACCAATACTTTTGTATTCAGCACTTTCGAGTGTACAATTCTATTAGAGGAGGCAGAAATTTTGCTTGGATTGCGACGCGATCGGAAGGGTGAGGAGGACGGTATGTTCATTCCTCTTGAGCCATTGACATGCTCTCAATTTTTACATGAGTTCGTTGATATGCGAACACTCACGTAGCATTGTTATAGGTAAACGCATCAGCTTACAAAAACTTGCCTCGTGGACTATCTCTATCTTGAAAAGTGCAGGAGATGATGAGGAAAAAATGATTAAAGGCTTGACGCGTTTCGCCACTTGTCTAGCTGTCGTGTTTCTCTTCCCTGCCGAGAATGGGTTTTTATAGCCGGATCACCTATCTTGTATCAGGGGAATATGGCAACGCAAACAACTCGGTCCTTCTGTACTTGCCTACTTATACTGCGGGCTCACATCCGCGAATTTAGGTCAACCTCCTTTTGGCAGCGCTCTATTGTTAGCATGTTGGGCAGATTGGCATTTCAAATTCAACTATGATGGTGGTGCTACTACCATGTCTCGTCTATTTCGTTGTAGCCCATTGTATCCTTATGCGACGGCACTTGGAATTGATGACAAAGTTACCAACAAATGTCCCAAGTTAAAGAAAAGGTTTGAGCGGCATGTTTACGTTGCTAACATGAACCACACTGGATTCCTCTATGCTACAAAGGCTTTGCATAAAAGGGTCCTTAAGATTTGCTTCACTCCTGGAGTAGATCTACGGCTTATATCGGGCACATGTTTTGTACTATACAATTCATACAAGTGCCTTCCACAAGTAGGCCTTCCTTGCCATGTGTTGCCTTCGCTTTCTCACTTGCCTGCTATTAAGGATAGACATTTTGGTTCTGTGGATGATGAGGAGGAAAGTCGTAGCATCGTCTCAATGCGGAAGACAAGCCAGTTGTGCAAAGCTATCATGGTCATTGAAGAGGATATAGCTAAAAAAGAAGATTACATTTCTAAGCTTAGACTACTTGGGTCGTGATGTATTACACTTTTTTATTTTCCCTATTATCAGTAGGTAGCACTCCTATTATTTTTCCATATTTTCGTATTGACATGTCTCTATGAGAATGTCTATATTGTAATAAACATTGTTGCATGAACAATCCACTATCGTTCTCTATTCCTTTCCTGTACATCCTTACACGGTTGCATGTCTTCATATGCCATTATCTAGCATGTGTCTTGCTTAACAAGAAAGTAAATGTACAAGCTGTCAAATCTATACAAATGATATCTGGAATTTAGAACTCACCCAAACACCACTCATTGGAATCACATTTTCAAAGAAGAAAACATTTTCATAATAATATACATATTTACTATAGAAGTAAATGTATAAACTATCAATTCTATACAACATAATATCTGAACTTTAGAACTTGAGAACTTTAAGAGATACAAATCTAAATATGATTAGCATATATGAAAAATTAAAACTCGAAACTAAAAAAAATAAATTTTATTAACTAAGAAAACCTCCAAATTTATGAAAAAGATGGTTACTTTAAAAATAAGCATTTTTATGTCCATTTACTTTATCTAAACTTTCTTTTATCTAAAATTTAAAAATGGAGTAACAGATCTGTTTGGTTACGGTTTTTAGAGTCCTCCCGATTTTTAGAAACGGTGTTATTTCCTCTAACTGTCTCTCTCGGAAACAAAACAGGGGAAGAGTTGTTTTTTTTCCGAGAGAGAAGCGCGCCCGACGTTCGGCGCCCGCACGCCTTCCTCTCGACACCCCGTCTCCGTCTCGCCCTCGCACCCGGAACCATTCGAAGACCTGCAACTATTCCTGGTGCCGTCTCGACGCCCCTGCTTGCCGTCTCAGTGTCCCGGCGCCGATCATCCCATCTCACACAGCAGGCGAAGCAGCCGCAAACCAGGTAAGTCGGGCCTCCCTTTCTCCTGCGCACTACCCCCTCCCCCGCGGTGCAGGCCCTCCCCCCCGGCGCTCCCCCCGCGGCACCCCCCGCCCGCGAAGCCCCTCCCCCCGGCGGCGCTCCCCCCGCCCGCGAACCCCCCCTGGAGTCCCCCGTCGCCCCCCCCCGCGGCTGCGGACAGAGCCCCGCCGGGGTCTCCCGTCGCCCCCCCGCCGCCTCCCCTCCCTCTTGCGCACCGCCCCCCAAAGCCCCCCCCCCCCCCCCCCCCCGTGGCCGGCATCCCCTCCTCCCCGCACACCGTCCCCACGGCTGCGGACGAGCCCGCCCCGAGTCTCCCGTCGTCCCCCCGCAGCCTAGCCTCTCATCCTCCTGGGCACCATCCCCGCAAGTGAACCCCCCCCCCGCCCCGCGCGGCGGCCTCCCCTCCTCCGCGCACCGTCCCCGCGGCCGCGGACGAGCCCCGCCCGAGTCTCCCGTCGCCCCCGCGCCCTCCCCTCCTCCCGCTCACCGTCCCCGCAAGCAGCGAGCCCCCCCCCCTCGGGGGGGGGCTGGCCTCTCCTCCTCCTGGGCACCGTCCCCGCAAGCGAGTGTGAGGACAAGGTGTAGTTAAGAGGCCTCATCCACAAGCTTCATCCACGGTGGCACTTACCTTGACCATTTCAGAGTGTAGTTCTGGTGGGGCTCATGGCATTTGTAATGGATTCCAGTTTCCTTCCTTCCGCACTTGGCATATGCTTTTAGTCTGTCATTCCATTTTGATGGTCTTGTACTAATATTTGGGTTACAGAGTTTTTGATGATGGTTGTTTGTTGGACGATGACACCAGAACAGGATCAAAATTTTCATTAGTATGAAAAGAAAAGTACAAAAGTAGAACATGATAATAAGTACATCTCCATGGTTATAGTGTCTCATTTTCCACGAAGATGATTAATGAAAGATATAGACGGCACAATTACTCAAACCAATCTCTCCAAGACCGGAGAGGGGAAGGTAGGCGGGGACAGAAGGTCCTCATGATCATCATCAGACCCAGGAAGCTGGCTCAATCCTGATTTTGTTCAAGTAATGAAGAATGATTTTGTTGTCATAAGGACCTTATTCAATCAGAGTGGATTTGGATTCAATCCAAACTTGAATACATTCACAGCAACCGATGATGTATGGGATGCTTATATTCAGGTGACTTTAAGACCTATTTCATTTTATTCATGTATTGAATTGAGGTTCAAAATCTGATAGAGCGAATGTTCGGCGTTCTTAAAAAACGTTTTCGAATATTTTTAAGGCCACTAGAGTATCCCATTGAGGTTCAAAACAAAATTATTATAGCAACATGTGCGCTTCATAATTTCATTCGAAATGTTCAATGTGGTAAAGATGACACATGGGTTGAAATTGAAAGGAACTGCGGCAATGGAACAATAGATGGAGAGGTGGATCAATAGAAGAAGAGATAGAGTTCGACGCGAGGCAAATCATATTGGAAGATCATCAGAACAACGCAGACTTGGCAAAGAGTTACGTAATAAAATAGCATTGGAAATGTGGGAAGATTATGTTAGTAGACGAAATTGATGTATATGGTTCATTTTTTATACATGTTACTTGACATTATATACAATATGGAGGTTGTGAGATATTATATTGTATTGACATGTACTGTATGTCGTAGAAGTTCTTTTGTCTTAAAATCATAACCAAACACTACTGTCTAACTTTTAAAAATTGAAACAGTTTTGCCAAACACAAAATAATTGGACTGTTTTGATTTTAAAAACAAAACTGATCAGTCAAGTAATCTTGATTTCAAAAATGAGGTTGTCTTAAAATTAAAAGCGCTACCAAACACCCTATAAGTCTGTTTTATTCTTGTGTCCTCCGTGCATTCAGTTGCAGCGTCGGATGTTCCAAAAATGGACGTTCAATTGTCGGCTACCAAGTTGACTATGGCGTGTGTACAGCTACAGTTGGTAACAAATATCCGACATAGATGATATTGAGGAAAAAAAATACAAATACGAAAGGATACATACATGTGTAAGATTATGATGGGACGTTATACCTTTTGTATTCGTTTGGATTTATTGGGTACCTCAAGTTGTCAAAGTGTTGACATTCCTTGAGTAAACGCTACGTTCAGAACGGAGTATGTGAAACAAAAAAATAAATTTCGAAAAAAAACATATTCGCTCCGGAGAATTGAAAGTTGTATGCCATTAATTAGAGGCATTACTTCTTGTTTATATCATATTGAACGCACGATTTGTGAAATTGGCAAAATTAAATCGAAATCGATCAATTCTAAAATTGGATCAGTCGGTCTCGATTCAATTATTGCTCAAAGAATCAATCCAACATTGATTCCCATCGAAAAGGATAGAATTGATCGAGAATAAGCCGAATCACATGAAAAACTGAAATCAGTTGTTTCTACCAATTACGCCGAGAGGAGTCAAGTCCCAGACACACTACAAGGGAGAATATTATTGGGGACAGTTTAATGACGACGGCTTCAAAAAATCGTGTTCAATAACTTTATTCATGATGGCTTAAGTTGTTCTCAATAAAATCATCACCGCATACACAGTCATAGATGACGGCTTCAAGGAGTCACCCCTATTACATTTACTCGCAACGACCATTGCCAATCCAGATCAATCACCCAAACCTCAGTGGACGGGGGTGAATAGCGATGGCTTTACGAAGCCATCACTACTAACCGTTAATTGATGGCTTTTGTCGTTGCTAGTGCTCCCTTCTCACCATTCAACGGTCGTCTAGAAGTGGAGATGGCTTGTGACGGCTGTCGTCGTTGCTAGTGCTCCCTTCTGACCATTGAATGATTATTTAGAAGTGGTGATGACTTTATTTTAGAGTTTGAATCATTTAGAAGTGGTGATGACTTTATATTAGAGTTTTCTAAATCTCTCTCTCTCTCTCTTTGAGAGTCGTCATCTCTACACCTCTGTTGTTTGCGCCACTACCGGCATCCTCCGTCCCCACCACTACACTCTTCCTCCACCAAGGTCTTCCTCTAGCTGCGTTGCCACCGCCGGCCTCCTCCATTGCCTACGTCACCGACCTCCTCCTCCCACTACGTCAAATTCGTCCTTTACCTACGTGAACCCATCGCGTAGGTGAGAATTTGGTAGGTAAATATAACTTATACCTACGTACTATACCTACTAATTAAGCACCCGTAGGTAAATATGCTAACACCTACAAACTACCTACAATTGACATCCCGTAGGTAAATGATATGACTAATAAACAAATCTCATCCATTCATTTGAAATACATAGACGGTTGTGATCAACTCACACATTAACTATACCCTAAAAAATTTAGTAAAATATGATATAATAAATATATTAATATCAATGAAAAAATAATATGTTAAAAATATAAAAATAATAAAATAAATTTATAAATATTATATTTATATATTAAAATATTTTATTATAAATAATAATATAATAAACATATTAATATTAAAGAAAAACATAATATATTTGATAAAATATAAAAAATAGTAAAATAAATGTATAAATAATATATCAATATAAATACTATTTTTTATAAATAATATAATAAATGCATTAATATTAATAGAAACATGTATTTTAAATAAAATATAAAAATAGTAAAATAAATTTATGAATATTTTATCAGTATAAAATAATATTTTATTATAAATAATAATACAATATATTAAAATGTATAAAATTATAAAATAATTATCTAAATATGAAACTAACATAATAAAATAAATAGTTGAAAATAATGTAATAATATATTATTAAAATATATAAATATTAAAAATTAATATCATGGAAGGCCGGGTCGGGGGTCAACCCGGGGTCGGTCGGCCCAAAACTGACATAGTCGTACGGGGTCGCCACCCTTGGTCGGATGGGGTCGGACGAGGTTAAATTTATTTTTTATCATAAAAATATTAAAAAATATATAAAATTACATAAAAATAATAAAAAATATAAAAATTAGTTGTTATATTATATATATTTATGTATACATACATATAATTATATTTTTATGTTCTAATTGAATATGAGTATTTATTTATGTATATAAGTAAATATGATGTGTGTGTGAATGAGAAGAGAGTTAAAATAGATTTTGATAAATTTTAAGTATATAACATATTTGTGATTATAAATTTTATATATATGTGAGAGTTTAAGTGATAGTGAAATATTGTTATACTATTATTAAATGGGGAAGCGAGTAGTCGCGTATCGACCCGGGGTCGGACGGGGTTGCGCGACCGACGACGACTCGGACGACCCCACACGGGGCCGCCGTATAGTCACCTAGGCCGGGTCGTTTCTAGGCACGTGGGCCGAAAACCGGCGAGTCGGCCAACCCGGCCTTCCATGATTAAAATACTTATATTAATAAGAATATGATATATTAAATAAAAATTTATTAATATATAAATATACATAATATATTAACATAATACATTACTATTAATGAGAATATCATATTTTAATATATAATATATAAAGTATTAAATAAAAATATGACCCTTCGACTTTGTGAAATTTCTAATCTTTCTTTCCCGCTCCACTTTCATCTTCCCTCCCTTCCCCCAATCGCAAAACCCCCAATTTCGTCGTCCCGGAGGAGGAGGGGGGGCGCTCTTGGAGCGAGGGTGCGTGCGCGTCCGGCGGCTGTCCGCAGGGGGGTAGGGGGCGCCGGGCTCTTTAAAAGCGCGGCGCTGCGGAGAAGGAAGGGAAGGCGGCTCAGAGGACGGACGGTACAGGCAGACGCACCGGCCATGTGTAGCTCAGCTCCGTGGGTGCTTCTCCTCCTCGTCTCCCTCCCCACCTTCATCCTCCTCATCCGCGGAGGCCCTGTGCATGCGAACCCTAGGAGTCCCGCCCCGGGGAGGCTCGCCGTGGACCTCCTCAGGGACTTCAACCTCGTCCCCGGCGGCGGAGAGCTGGAAGAAGAAGAAGGCGAGATGGTGGCGGCCGCCGGCGACCCCTGCCTCGTGGAGAGAAGGCCGAGGGCCGGACATGCGGGGACGAGCGGATCCAACCGCACGGTGGAGGAGCTCGGGCACCACGCTGGGTACTACCGCTGCGGCACACCCACGGCGCGAGGTGAGGAGCCGGCCGGCGGGCGACTCTTGGTCCGGTTCGCTTCTACGAGGCTCCTCCCTCGGTGGTGCCGGTGCGGTATTCGATCAAATGCTTCGAAGTTCTTTCACGGTTTTGTTTGAAGCGAGCTGGTTCTCTTCTCTCTCGCTCGCCGTGCGCGGGTGTTCTACTTCTTCTTCGAGTCCCGAGGAGGCCACGCAAGTGACGACCCCGTCCTCCTTTGTTTTTATGCTCGGGGCAATCGAATATGCTCGGACTTGTTTGAGACTTTGTTTATTTATGATCGGGGAAGTCATTTTTTGTTGTAGTTGATGCCGAGGCCGGTTTGTTTATGCTCGGACCGAGTTTGAGAACTATTTTTTTATGCTCGGGGCGATCTGTTTGAATGAAAAAGCGAGATGATTTTAACATATGTAAGCATACGAGTACGGGTTCTATTTTAACATATTTTTCTGATTTTTTTTATTCATACATCTTTATTTTTATGTGATTTTTACGCATACAAGTTAATTTTTGAAATTTTATAGTATATACATCTTTATTTTATGGCAATTTTATGCTCGGTATATATTTTCAGCTTTTTTCAATCTATTTGTCGACATTTTTATTCATACGGGATAAATTTTGGTAATTTTTTGATGTACACGTCTATGTTTCACCGAATGTATGAATATGTAGATTTTCTAATTTTTTATGTATACATAGGTGATTTTTATGTATATTGGTAAAATTTTGCATGTATTTACTGCATAGACATATAATGCTGAAATTTTAGACGGGGGGGGGGGAATCACATTCCGGCCGATTCTTATGAACTACAGTTATGGTTTCGTGCTTGAGATGCATTGTTCAGATTCTTATGGAGAGATTTGGTTGTCTTGCAACTTGACGTGTTGGAAGAAGAGAATAAGAATCTCGTTGTTAAAGGTAAACTCTCATTACTTGAAGTCAGTGTTTCTTGGTTAATCTTGTAGCTTGTTGTTGCAATTTCTTTTGTCCAGAACTTAGTATTTATGTTAATTTCTTTTATCCAACTTTGTCTTACAGAAGAAAGATTTGAAGAATCAGAGACCAGAACTTAGTATATGTTCGGTATCTTCTATTTACCTAGGCAAGGGATTGTTGTGATCAGAGGCCAGAACTTAGTTTGATTGATTTGAAAGCTTGAAGGAGTCAACACCTTGCAATTTCTATGTGAGTGGAAATTGAACATAGATGTTATAGAGATGCATAAAGAAAGGTAATTACATTGATATTTGTCTAATTGCACAAGATATGACTTTTAAATGGTTTACATATACTAGCTAAGCAAATTGGTTGTGATGGAAACTTAAAGCTCTTAACATTTTTGTATATTTCATATATACAAGTTGTGAATGTTTACATTTTTAAATAGATTAAGTTCTTAGTTTTTTCTACTATTTAGCAAAACAAATTGAATCAAGATGTTAATATCTTACTCGTATGTTTACATGATATGAATGCTTTAGATGTTATACATAAGTTATGAATGTTATGTATACAGGTTATTATGAATTAAGTTGTTAAGTTGCTTAGAGGTTGATTAGATATCATGTATACAAGTTGATGACAATGATGATGATGAGCAAGATGGTTGAATAATTTCTTCACACTAATAAATCTCATCTTGTGACCACATCGGAAAGCTAATTTTTTCTTATTTTTTAAATATTGTTGTAGCTTGTCGAAAGGTTTTAGCAAACAATCGATCAAGGGTTCATGAAAGGTTTGCTAAGAGTGATGAATGTGAGGTTGGAAAAGTTTCGCAGTTTGATTTAGTCCGTCTTCTCCAGCTATAAGGTACGTATACATATATGTCTGGTTTAAAAATGTACATATATCTGATTTGGACTAGAATATTAACCCTTGTAATGTCTAATTCAGACATCTTTTGTTTATAGTTTATATATTTTTCTATAGAGATTTGTGATATGTAAATGCATATTGAATGGTATCAATTATAATTGGCGAAAAGTCAAATGCCCCCTATTTGTTAAAGACAATCATATGAAGAAAATACAAGATGTTATTAGAAGTTATATAATATGGTTGAAAGATTATGTAAGTTATCTTTACATACAAAGTTACATCACACAAGTTACCATTTTACATACTTATGTTGTTTGTATTTTTATGGCCACAGTTATCTTCAAGACAAATTGGTTATATTCCTATGCATGAGGAGCCATGAAAAATGTAATTCATCATACTTTGGTTGTAGTTGAACATGAAAACTCTTAAATCTTATGCATATTTGGTGTATAATACGAGTGTAGATGTGTTACTTTAACATGTTGTAAAACTTCTTCATTTTCATTTTAGCAACTCAATGATATGTGCAAAATTGTTTAAAATTTTCCTAAGCGAACAAATTTGAGTATATGAATGGAACAATGAGTATGGAACATGTTGTATGGGAACAGTGTATGGAACAATGTGTGTCAAGAGGTGTAACATGAATGGGTGTATGGAACAATGTGTGTCGATAGGTGTAACATGAATGGGTGTATGGAACAATGTGTAGATGAAACGAGTGTATGGAACAGGTTGTATGAAATAGGATGTATGGAACGCAGTGTGTACCAATGTATGAAACAAGTTGTATGGAACATGGAACATGTATGAAACGAAGTGATTGAATGGAACATGAATGGGTGTATGTAATGATGTGTATATAAGTGGTTGTAATGGAGCAGTGTGAATGTGGAACAATGTGTAGATGAGTGGTTGATGAACTTGTATGAATACCTACGGTTTCGACGTAGGTAAATGTAAAATCTTTGTCAAAGATCCGTCCATTTTTTACCACTACTTTTACTTACGGGAGGAACCATAGGTATATTCGTTTGTATCAATTTTCTTTACCTACGCTTGCTAAACAAGTAAGCATGTTTTACCAATGGGTGTATGGATCGTAGGTATACATAGGGACTATACCTATGGGTGTTTGTTGACCCATAGGTATAGTACATGTACTATACCTATGGGACCTACCGTAGGTAAAACATTTACCAACATGTCCTAGCCCGACGCGACTTCCTACGGGGGGTCCCGTAGGTAAATTGAAATACCTACGGGAAAATTGGCTTTACCTACGTTTTTCTCGCGTAGGTAAAGGACGAATTTGGCGTAGTGTCCTATAGGTAATTATTATCCCTAATAACTTGGTTTATTAGTTTGTACTTATGATTTTGTTATTTTTTCATGTTTTACTGTTGTTTTTTTTGTTAAGCATATTTAAACATGTTAATTTAGGGGTTAAGTTTATATCTTTTAGCATGTTAGGCATATTAATGTATAAGCTAAGCATCACAAAATTATTTATTTGGGGTTAAGCATATTATTTTAGGGGTCAAGTACGTTAATTTAGGGATTTCTGTTATGTAGTGTTTTCCAATGACTTTAACTTAAGAAATACGATTTTATTTATTTTATCCGTTAGAAACTATTTAAAAGAAATTAATCAAACTTGTTGTAAATGATCACAATGATCAATTAATCGAAATTGATATTAATTTTGACCACAATAACCAATTAATAAAAATTAATTTTAATTTTGTGCACCTTGCGTTAAAAATTACATAAACCATTGTAATTATGCTAGATATTATAAATATGAATTTATGGTGGTATATTTAACCTAGGGTTGAGAATTTTGATTAATATTAACTTTGATATTTAGAAATTGATCATACAATTAAATTGATATTAAATGTTGAAACTATGTGCTTAAGTCCGAAAAGATATGTCAAAACTCTTATTTAAAATTTGTGAATGACATGCATAAATCCTAACATATTTTTAATTTTGTGCACCTTGTGTTAAAAAGTACATAAACCATTGTACTTATGCTAGATATTATAAATATGAATTTATGGTGATATATTTAACCTAAGGTAGAGAATTTTGATTAATATTAACTTTGATATTTAGAAACTGATCATACAATTAAATTGATATGAAATGTTGGAACTATGTGCTTCAGTCCCAAAAGATATGCCAAAACTCTTATTTTAAATTTGTGAATGACGTGCATAAATCTTAACATATTTTTTTTCCAAACATGTTAGGCGTAGTAAAAATATCACATGCATATATCTTTGTATCAAACTTGATTGATAGATGCACGTACTATGTGCGAGAATATAGCATAAACTCTCATTTGTAGCTGTCAGCATGATAGTATGTGCAAATAAATTACCTTACATGAGAACAGTCATGGATATGATTATAAGTCTGGCATGAGTAATGCAAAAAAGTTGCAAAATGTGAAAAACTAATCATTATCAAACTATTTAATCATGTCTACGGCGAACGGAGATTAGATCAATTCATTACATTTTTCGATCGTAGATGTTATAATTTGTCAAAAATGTATCACTACCTACATGTACTAGGAGATTTTGTTTAATTATACTATTTATGTCACGACCCGGATTTTAACATGCACAGCGGAAGACAATCCGGCGACGTAACGGGGAAGAATATCGGTTTGGAACCAAATAATGCTAAAATTCACAATCTAGGATCACAAATCCAAACATTACAACCTTTTAACACATCAAACAAACATCTATCTAATCAAATTAAATACAAACATTGAATGAGTAATCCACTAGCTTCTCGAATTCCAAAATACCACTACGCTTCTGCCGCGCTAAACCTGCAATCCTGAAAATATTAACAACGGAAGGGGTGAGTCACCACAGACTCAGTAGGACTTACACCCGAACTACCCTACTATACTAGTGATTTCTATTGATATACAATACATATTAAGCCAAAAAATCAGATTATAATACATAGAGCTTAAACTAATTATATATCTTCCATTAAATGATTACAATGTCATTCTACTACCTCATATGATAACAAGACTCTATATGCACTAAAACTAACATATCCTGCACATTAGACTACTCTAGGTATGCTCATAACACATACACCTGACATAAAACCAAAAGACACAACTCGACCACTAATATTTATGCCAAAATGCACAACTAAACACCTGTCTGAGTAAATATCATGCTCCATTTGAATAATGTAGCCACATCACAAAACTAGCACCAAATTTACCATATAGTAGGAAGTAACATATAGTAACTAAATCCCATAGTACCCCATAGGCAGGGGAGTACTTAGGATAAACCGCGGTATCCGGGATCGACGGATGCTCCGGATTGTTCTAATTCATCTGCTGCCCACAGGACCGAACTATAGTCTGGTGAAGTACATTTCCATCACAATGCAGCTCACTGCATTAACCACATTTCACACAATGCAAGGATATAATTAACTCAGACAGTAACCATGAACATGAAATTGGCAATTCAAACATGAAATACATAGATGAACACCCATGGTTCTATGCACCACATATTTGCATACCACACCATAATCTAGCACAAACTAGATGCATATAAATAGGATCATGCAAGTTACAACCTAAATATACCAATCACATGCTTAAACAGAACTATCTATTACATAAAAGAAAATAAACTAAACTCTACCACCACTATGCCTATACCTTACATCGGCCTTTTAACAAATCAAGATATACATTAAAGATTGTCGCGATGCAAACATGCTAGACTAACTAGGTTTAAACCTATCAGAATCTATCATGACAACTAATATACATGAACACTAAATTAATCTAAACATGCATGGTTCAAACAGACTAATCTAACTCAATCTAAATATGCTAATAAATCAAAAACAACCCATTAATTATATCATTCTAATCATGGTCATCTAAACATGTTTTTACGATTTAATCAAGTACATTAGAGTGCTAAGAATAGCCGAGACGCCTACCTTAACGGCAACGACGAACGGCTCACGGAATTCCAAAAGGATCGATCCGGATGACGAGAATGCCGCGGTCACGACGGCGACGAAAAACTGAGACGGATAGTCCGCAATCGATCTGTTGGAAGGAAGAAGAATAAATTAAGTAGAAGGGGTAGAAGAATAGGAGAGATTTGCGATATGAGAGAGGAGAGAGAGAGAGAGAGCGCATGTGAGAGCGAGGGATAGAGGAGAGAGAGGGATACCGACGGGGAGGGCGGCTGCGCACGGTGCGGGTTCGGCCGCTTGGTGCCAGCGGGGATGACCCGGGGGGGTCGAAGCGGCGGCCGCAGGCGGCGGTGCCGCGGGCGCGAGACGGTGCTCGGCGGCGCGTTGGCGGCGGACGGACACGCGCGCGGCGGCGGCGGCTTCGCCAACGCCCGGCGATGGAGACCAACGAGGGGGGGGGGGAACAGGTGGCGGCGGCGCGCGGGGCTGCCAACACCGCGGCGGCTACGACGGCGGCCGAGGGTGGCGGGTGGCCAAGGGGGCGATGGCTGGCTGGCGCGGGAGCGCGACGATGGGGCGGCCGGTGAGGCCGCGGTTGCGCACGCGACGAGGCGCATGGTCGCGCGGCCGGCGGGGCTGACGTCGCTACGCTGCGGGCGCGGCGCTCTCGCGGAGGGAAGCGGCTGGGGGGGATCAAGGCGGCGGGGGCAACGGGATGGCGGTGCGGCGGTTGGCCGCAGGTGCGCGCTGGCGCAGAGGGTGGCGGGACAGCGGCCTGAACGAGGTGGAGGCGCGCGGCGACGCCGGGGAGGGGGGGTCGACGGGGCTCACGGCTGGGTGGGAGGGCACGACGGCGCACAGGGTAGCAGGGGGGAAGACGAGCGGCAACGGATGTACGGAGAAAAGAAACAGTAGATGGGAAGAGGAGGAAGCGGCGATGGTTTACGAGGATTATTAGGATGACCCGGAGGAGAGAAAACGGAAAGGAGTAAAAATAGGAATAGATAGGTGAAAGTGATAACTATACAATAAATAAATATAATAACTATTTTTAATTAAAATAAATACCCTAACTATTACAATTGAGATAAAATACATGTTAGTTGAAATCATAAAACGTCAAATTCTTTGCAAATATAAAACAAATGAAACTCATAAAGAGATAGATGCATTCCTTGTATGGTTTATGTTTATAGCATTCATTTTATGTACGTTAACTTAACCAGATATTTACTTACGATGCATTTATATTGGGTCCTATTTGTATTTATTGCATATTTATTGCATTTGCATAGCCATTTATAGGTCATATCGCAGTTGAAATTAATCCTTTTGTTGTGAGCACTCAAAGAAAATAATAGTATGACTTGTGAATACGAGGTAACGAAGAGTTTGAATTATCAAATTAGCTATACACATGTATATGATATGAAAGGGTTTGGATGTATATTATTTATCATTGTAGAATCTTATACCTATCTAATTGACCGATAATGTAATATCTACTGAGTTATTATGATTCACTCCTCAATTTTTATGTTTCCACCGGGTTAGAAGAAGTGAATCTAGAATCAAAATTCGAAGAAGCACAATGTGATCGTGGAACCAGACTATCGAGATACGCGGGAATTGTGATATTCTTACTCGCGGCTGTTTATATTTTATGTTCAACAAGGTGATTATGTGAAATTAGAAGTTGACTTAGTCAAGATTTTCAACATAAAGATGTATTTGAGATCAGTATTTTAAATTTTTAAATCATGTATATTAATAGTGATATTTGGATAAAAATTAATCGACTTTAGGTTTGTTGTTTTGTTCTCTTTTTCGTAATTAAAATATTCGAAAAATTAATTTTTTGATTATATCAATGACAATATCGTTGACATGGATCTCTCTCTCTCTCTCTCTGAAGTCGCTGGCGTGGGGGGGGAGGCACCATTGATATATTGCTTTGTCCCATTCTTTCAGGTTTGCCTTCTAAATTTATGGTAGATATTATGTAAAAAGTGTTGATATTGGTATTGGTACGTAATAAGATTAAACACTTTAATCACCCTAAGAACCAACTTTTGCTCGGCATTGTGCATCCAAATTCATTCACGAGAGAAAATTAGATGTCTAAGAAATTAGAAAAGTCTTTTTCTGGTCACATTGGCCGAGTGGCCGCACGAGTGCGTAGCGTTGTATGCGACGAGAGATCGAGCTCTTTTGCGAGCTCGATTCCCACCGGTAACCTTTCTCCCCTCGCAGAGAAGGGCAAGCTCAGGCGGCCTCACCCATCGCTCCCCTGAACAGGCTAAGGTCAGCCGGCCTAAGAAATTATAAAAGTATTTTTTTTCTGAACGGTGACTCAGTGGTCGCGAGCCCCACAGCACCGCGAGTGCCGAGAGATCGAGCTGCGCTCCATCCCCCGCCCTTGCTCTCAGGGTCGACGCCAGTCGAGCCACGACCCGGTAAGACTAAAAATAATTGGCCCTTCATCCCATCCTTTCGGGCTGCATACGCAATCCCTCTCTAGCCGATACGATGTCACGCAGGTGTTGACTTCGGAAAGAGCATTCTGTCACGACCCTGAATTTAAATAACACAACCACAAATACGCAGCGGAAATACACAATGTCGTGAAGGTGTGATGAAACCCAACACTTGGATTCCACAACCCAAACTTAAACAATTAATTTCCTAAGATCCATCAAAACAAGAGAATAGAATCATACTTCTAAGTCTATCCACACTCTTGTTCAAAAACAATCAAGATCATCTACCTAAGTAGAGAATACCAAGAATCTCCATGTGCAAATGACTCTGATTCCTTTGGTTCCACCTGATCCTCATCTTCAAGCTCTTAAATCTTCAAAAACCTGCTGAAAAATTTAACCCACAACGGGGTGAGTCCGGGGACTCCGTAGGATTTACACCCTTCACCCATCAATCGGGTAAATAACATATAATCAAGCAATGGTATGTAACATATCTAAATTGAGATGTAATACAAAAGTATAGAATGTCTTCTATATTAATCTCACAACCCATATCTGAACATAATTATCTTCAAAGAAAAGATTATGCCAAAGCCAATTAATTCTATACCAATGCACACAAGACCATACAAGCTAGACAAATATCATCTAAATGACCTCAAGACTTAACTTAACATGACCAAATTAAAACAGACAAATTTGATTTTTCTAACATGACATGGTTTAGCATCCATACATGACACACAAGTAACATATTTCATATCCTTTCCAGAACACATAGCCAAAGAGCAAGGAATTGGTCGTCTTGCTTCACATGTACAAAATGCATTCACCAGCTCTAATATATATAGCAGTAACATATAATAAGCTAGCCCAAAGTGCTCCTAGGCAGTGGTGACACTAAGGGAAAACCGCGATAATCCGGGATCTGTGGGAGGGCCGGATTCATCTAAGTTACCCGCTGCCCACGGGGCAATTTACTAACATAGGCTGGTGAAGCCTTCATAGCATGTCATATCAAGAGTTCATAACATAATTTCAAATCATGACATACTTGATCATACCATGCATACATGACATAACCATCAATTTCATAGCCCTTCATGCAAGACATAACATCCACCACGAACTTGACAAGACATATGATAACCCGACATAATTGAACTTGTTCTGAATGACAACTCGTACTAATCATGACCAAATTGACATGACTAACTATGCATAGCATAGCCCATGATCTGAAACCAAATTAAACATATTTTGCCATAACTAGACAAGACTTGTACTAATCGACTTGATTGACATATTCTGAATCAAATATATACCATACCTAACCATATGAACATAATCATATCATGCATGACATATTGCATAATCTGAAACCAAACTAACCAAAATTTACTTGATTTACATACATGAAATGACAAACCGAACTAGACATACTTAATTACATATACAAGACAATTAACTTAAATCAAGCTTGGCATAATCAAAACAAGCTAATTTCTGATGTCAACACCCATAATCTGACCTAAACAGGTTCCAAAAAGTGAAATTTGATGACTTTTGATTTTTCCAAAACTCCACATAATTATATTTCAATTCTAGGCCCATTCTAGCATATAAACATATACATAAATAACATATGGTCAAGTCTCATGAAAAACAGTTCTACCCGTCCAGAATCATGCCAAACATGTCCCATAATATTCAAAATATCATTTTCAAAGTTCTGGATTCAAAGATTTTTGAAAAAATTCACTAATCATGAGTCAAAAGTCTAAACTAGTCAAATCAAGGTCCATAAGTTAAATCATGCATATTTTCTAATCAAAATGGAATCAAATACATAGATGAGCTTGAGAAACCTACCTGGAAGCTTCTGTAAATTTTCCTTATTTTTCTGGATTTTCTGCAGATTTTTCTGGCATTAACTCTGATTTACGGATTTAATAAATCCGAAAAAAATCAGAATTTCCTGAACCGGCGCCGAACTGGGCAGTTCGACCGGCTGAACCGGGCCGGTTCGGAGGTGTTGGACCGCGGCTGGACCGGCGGCTCACGGCGACGGTTCGCGGGCGGCGGAGGCGGCGGTGGCTCGCAGCGGCGCTCGCGACGGCGGAGGTGGCGCTCGCGACGGCGGAGGCGGCCGGCGGCGCTCGACGGCGACGGCGATGGGCGGGGGAGGGGTTGGTCACGACGGCGACGGCAGGAGGAAGGCGACGGCCGGCGATGGCGGGCTCTCCCGCGGCGGCTCTGGCCGGAACAGGGGAGGTCGACGCCGGTGCTGGCTTCCGGCGGCGACGTCGACGGGCGGCGCGGGAAGGGCTGGACGGCGATGCTCTCGCCGGCAAGGGAGGCGCTGGAGGGAGGAGACAGCGACGAGGGGAGGGGCCGGAGGCGGTGACGGCAAGGGGGAGGTCCGGCGGCGCTCGCTTCCGGCGGGGGCGGCGCTCGCGACCGGCGACGGCGATGGCGACGGAGGAGGAGGAGGAGGAGGAGGTCTCGCGGCGGGGAGACGGCACGAGCGAGCGAGCGAGAGAGAGAGAGAGAGAGAGAGAGAGAGAGAGAGAGAGAGTGAGAGAGAGAGAGAGCGAGAGAGATCCAGTCGGGGGGGCTGCGAAACCGGCAAGGGGGGGGGAGATCGCGACGCTCGGGGGTGGCCGGAGTTATCACGGGGACGACGGCGAGGAGTCCGGGACGGGGAGGGAAAGGGGGGGGGCGGTTACGAAAAATAAAAATAGATTTTTTTTAAAAAAAATTGCCAGGTATTACACATTCTATACGAGCGAAGGGCGTCTCGAGTCAGACGCCGGCATCATCACCGGCGGGATCGCCATGAACGCCGGCAACCACAACACTTGGCAGCTGCATCGTAAGGCCGTACCATACAATATCTCTAACCACATGAGTACAGATCGCCTGAGGAGGGCTCCTGAGGGAGCCCCCTCAGGCCACACACAGACCCACATTAAACCCTCAGGCGATCTGCACTCCTAACCACATTGATGCGAGCTCAGATTTCATTGAGTGTCCCGTTAGAAAGAATAATTTTGCTGAAAAAAAAAAAGAGTCCACGCGCCGGGGATCGATAATCTTCACGTATCAAATTATTATTTAAATGTGTAGATATTATTTTCTTCTAAGGAAATAGAGAGTGTGTTTTCCATCAAATTTTCGAAAAGAGCCGAGCTCGAGAATCACCACCGTTACGTAGACTTCAATTTTTTCTTCGAAGAGGATGAAAAATAACCAAAAATAGAGTGTGTTTTAAATTAATAACCTGATTAACCTAAGAGCTGATTGAGTTAATACTAATCGAATAGTCGACCCGACAAACCATGTCCGACGGAATCCAAACTCTATTGATGCGGTGTTTTGGATGGATGAGGGCGTGAAATCTGGCCGTCTTAGTTGTGCATGCGTCGTTGACAACGTACCCCAAGGCATGCATGCATGGGATGCTCCAGACGAAGAGTTCGACGGCGACGTGCAACGGGAAACCAAACTATGAGCTTGGCCTTTAACCTGGCTGTGTTCCTCCTCTCCATGGTTTATTTCATTCCTAGTATGGCCAGGTAGGTGAGATTTAAATTTAAAGTAGGAAGATATATAGATAGAATTTAGAAGAGAGCACACCTATATATATATATATATCTTCCGCGTTTATTTTTGATATGCCATACCAAAATTCCTGCAGTTGATGTTCAGTTTGGTTTGACTATTGAAAGTGATATTTGTCAATTTTTTACGTCCAAATATACATATATATATTCATGAATGATATACTACTACTAACAAAAGTTGATATACGTGGACACTTCGTATCATAGTTCGTGTGTTATTTGTGTTATAAATTTAATAATTGAGGTTAATTATCGTTTGGGATGATTTATATGAATATCAATTTCTGATACGGGTCGAAAGTAGGGCTTTGGCATTGGGAACTACGTGTGAACAATATTTTTTTTAAACAGGGATGATCCTTGCGTTCGCACACTAAATTAAAGATGCCTTGCAGTTAGATTGGTAATGTCAATGTCCCTAAGTACTATGTTTGATTAATTGCTGTGGGTAACCTTTTCACACAAATTTTAATTTAATGTTAGTTACCTCTCTCTTTGTGTATATTTATCCATCTATATTTCAATTTCTTTCTTTCTTTCTTTCTTTATATCTCCCTATGTATCTATCTGTCGCCTCTACTCCCGTTCTCCCGGTTCTCGCTATATAATAGAATTCCAAACTCTTTAGGTTGTTTGAATATATAAGAGAGCCACCGCCCTAGAATGTGACTGAGGACTCCAATGTTAGTGTCACGTCCCGGATTTTTATATACACAGCGGAATTAATTCGGCAAAGCGATCGGGGAAATAACCCCTTAACTACGTCGGTTTGGAAAGTTGAAGACTAAAATCAGGATCGAATACATAATTCAAATAATTCAATAAACTGAAATCATACCACGATACACCAATTCAAATACCAGTCAAAAAGAATACCTAATGATCCTCCAAATAAATTCTCGAGAACCAGATCACTACGCTTTTGCTGTGCTAAACTTGATTCCCTGAAAATTGTTAAAAGATTTGGGATGAGTCACACCGACTCAGTAGATACCCCTTCATCCGCCAAATCGGATAATAGATACACCTAAATGATAATTAAATAAGTACCCAATGCTACACTAGTTCTATACATATATGTATAGAACTAACAATATGATAATTATCTGGCTTATCCACATATTTTTAAACTACCAACAACCAACTAATCAGACCCAATCAGCACCTATAAATATCAAAAGAAGAACTTAACTTGAAAGAATAAAACATGCATGAATACATGTTACCAGACCTATATGATGAAACCACAATAGATGAGACATCGTGCATCTTATGCAACTCAATTCGATGAAGACAAACTAATGCACATCTAATGACCAAATACAGTGAATCATGCAATAGATGCACCTATCCTCTAATATAATATCAAATCTTTTTCTTATTGACAAGGAATGCGTCGTCTTGCCATCTCAACTTACTATCACCAGATCTATCATATATAGCAGTAATATATAGTAAACTAAGTCCCCTAGTGCACCTAGGCAGTGGTGGCACTTAAGACAAACCGCGGTATCCGGGATCGAAGGATGCACTGGACTGTTCTAATCCCCGCTGCCCACGGGCTCGACTACTAGTCTGGTGCAGCTCAGTCTTCCATTTCAATTAATGCACACATGCATTCATTCCAACCATGCCATGCCATGCCATGTCAATTGCTATGCAAATTATAACCACTAATATGAATATGCACATCTAATGCATTTAACCATCTATAAAAGGAAATGCATATTTACTTGACATAATATGACCACATGCCAATAACACTCTATCTATGTTGAAACAAATGCATTTAACCTGCATGCATGAAATATGCTGACATAAACATTACATCAAACTAACTTGCCAACAATATGAAAATTGATGAAAAATGCTAGATAATCAGGTTTATTTATTAATCTAAAACTCTATCTAATCCAATTGATATGCAACCATAAATATTAACAAAGACCCAATCGGGTTAATCAACAAGGGCATATCAAATTCACAAATTATGCAATTTAAATTCTACGGCACATGCTAATCAATAATTAAGATCAATTGATTAACAAAATTAGGATCCATGTAACCTGCATCTACCAAATTTAATAAGACGTCTAAACATGAACAATCACCACATCCAATATTTAGCAATATATTTAAATCAACATCTAAAGGTGATTGGTAAATTTTAAATATTAAATTTAATGATATTAGACACGTCTGGGATGCCTACCTGAAAGGCGTTGGAAAACCCCAAAGTCGGCAGCTAAAAGGAAGACCGGACCACGACGGCGCGGTGCACGAATCGGACCGGTTGGAGTATCCCTCGCTACTAGACTGACTGAAGAAGCGGAGGCACGCCAGCAGCGCTCGAAGGAGGGGAGCACGGCGAAGGAAGGCAAAGCTGGTGCGGGTGTCGCGGCAAGGTGTGGGTTCGCGGTGTGCGGTGGTGAGGTCGCAGGTGGGTTGGCCGCAATGGCATGAACAAGGGGCGCACGACGAAGAGTGTGGCATCGTGTGCGGGACGGCGACCAGAGGGGGGGGTCGGATGCACACAAAAGCGAGAGAGGGAGGTGGCAGAGGGAGGGGCGATGGCGAGGAGCTCATATGGAAGGGAGGAAACAGGGGAGGCGGCCAAGGGGAGAGAGAGGGCTAGGTGGAGTCGATGACGAGGGGGGGTCTACTGCCTGGAGCTGGAGGGCCGCAGTTGGGTGGCTGGGCACGTCGGTGGGAGAAGGCGGAGGCAGCGCGGGGCTGAGGGGGGCTGGATTGATGCGGGTGCGAGGTCGCACAGAGCGGCAACGAAGAGCTGAAGAGAGAGAGAGAGTGAGAGGAGGGGCGGAGCTGCGGCGATGCCGCGAGTTAAGGAGACTCCGCATGCGCTGCTCCCATGATGATATGGGAGAAATTCTCTGTTTGTATTCTTATTGGGCCTCTTTGTATTATTTCTCTGAACTTGTATCTGGAGTGTTATTCTTTGGGCTAATTGGTCCAGTCTGTATCTCAGACGATATATATATATATATATGAAAACCTACGCGGAGCTCAGTCGAGCCCTTTCCGCCTCTCACGCTCCTATTCTCTCCGCCGCTCTTCCCATTCTGCAATTCCTCTGCTTCTCTTCCAGAGCGTCACCGTCTTCTTCAGATCTGAAGGACTTGCTGCTGGTTATCACTTGGTATCAGAGCAATGGATGGATCAACATCGTCAAACGTATCCCCGGCTACACCAATCTCTACAGCACCGGTATCTGCAGTCCCTTTTTCTGCTCCTCCGATCGCTTTAGTTCCTCCTGCTGCTCCATATTCCTCACCGTTTTCAACGAATTTGTTGCCTGCTGCAACTGCGCCAACATCCTCCAGACTTCCGTTTGGTTCTACATCAGTTTTTTCAACCCTACCGAATATTTCGCACTGCGTCTCTGTTAAGTTAAGTGGGGATAACTACATGTTATGGCGAGCTCAATTCATACCCTTTCTCAACACATATGAATTAATGGGGCTTGTTGATGGTTCAGTTGTCTGCCCTCCCCCATTCATTGTAGAATTAATGGGTCATGAAGATGATAATTTCTTCCATTTCGCCTCAAGTTTTGCCTCTGGTTATTGGCCAAACCACCTCGGCTGGGGTTTGGAACGCCATTGCTGCCACATATGGCAACACCTCTAGAGCTAGAGTTCTTCAGCTCAGACTGCAACTCCAACAAATTAAAAAGGGATCGATGCGAATTACCGAGTATCTACAGAAGATTAAATACATTGTGAACTCTTTGGCTATGATCAATGAACCAATTCCACCGGGTGACTTACTGCTGTATGTTCTGGCTGGTCTGGGACCAGATTATGAATCTTTTGTAACGTCCATTACTACTCGCAGTGATGCTTCTTTTCTTACCATAGATGATTTACAAGGAATGTTGCTCAATCATGAGATCTTCCTCAATAAGCATACTCAGTCAGTCACAGAACTCAGTGCTAATTTAGCACGCACAAATTTCACCAACAACCAGCATCAACAAAGAACTAACTATAATAGAGGGTACAATAATGGCAGAGGACGTGGTTCAAGAGGACGGAATGATAGTCGATACAGGAAAAATTCAGGCAATTATAACTACAACAGAAGCAATTACAACCAACAATCTTCTGATCAGCCAGCAAATGGAAACAATCAGTTTAATGCTCAACCGAATGCGGTTTTCTGTCAGCTATGTGATCGCAGAGGGCATACAGTCATTCAATGTTGGCGGCGCTTTGATGTCACTTTCAAGCCCAATCAACCCCTTGGAAACAGTCATCAAAATTCTGGATACTCTTCTCCTCACAGTTTTAATGCTAACATTGCCTTGTCTAGTTCTGCAGGGTCTGTTAATGACCAGAGTTGGTACCCTGACTCAGGCACAACAAACCATATGACACTGGAGTTGGGGTTACTAAGGAATCCAATTCCATACAATGGAAATGAGTCTGTGCAGGTTGGCAATGGAGATAATTTGAAATTTTCCAACATTGGACAATCAGGTTCTGCTCCCCTATGTCTTCGAAATATACTACATGTTCCATTTTTATCCAAGAACTTACTATCAGTCTCTCAAATTACCAAGGATAATAATGTCTTCTTTGAATTCTATCATAATGATTGTTTTGTAAAGGACATCAAGAGCAAGAAACTTTTGGCACGAGGCCAAACTATTGATGGACTGTACTACCTTCCATCCATGGAGTCCAGGTCTGCAGCAGCTCTCTCTGTGGAATCCATTTCCACCTGGCACAAGCGATTGGGGCACCCTGCTATCCGAACAGTTCAGAATGTCCTGCACAATATTGGAATTCCTTTTACCTTATCCAAATTTGATTTTTGTTCATCATGTGCAGTTGTCAAAAGTCATTTACAGTATTTTCCTACTTCTACATACGTGTCTAAATGTCCTCTAGAAATAGTTGCTTCAGATATTTGGGGCCCTTCCCCAGTTTTGAGCTTGAATGGATGTAGATATTATATTACTTTTATAGACCATTACAACCGTTTTTGTTGGATATACCCACTTGCTGCCAAGAGTGATGTCTTTACAGTATTTGTGCACTTTAAAAATCAAGTTGAAAACATGTTCAATAGAAAAATAAATTTCTTTCAAAGTGATTGGGGAGGGGAATATCGGAGACTTACCCATTTTTTCAAGGAATGTGGCATTACACACAGAATTGTGTGTCCCTATACACACAACCAGAATGGAATTCCGGAAAGGAAGCATCGACATATCATTGAGACAACCTTAACTCTTCTTAGTAATGCTAAACTCCCACATGCTTTTTGGGATGATGCGGCTATGTGTGCTGTGCATCTCATTAACAGGATGCCAACTCCCATTCTTGATAACATCTCTTCTTTTGAGAAGCTATTTGACAAGGTGCCTGATTATAATTTCTTGAAGGTCTTCGGGTGTGCTTGCTACCCTCACCTTCGACCGTATAATAATCATAAATTTGATTATCGGTCTGAGTGTTGCATTTTTATCGGGTACAGTCCAGACCACAAAGGGTACAAGTGCTTTCTTCCTAGAACTGGACGCACCTATATTGCAAGAAATGTGGTATTCAATGAGACTTGTTTTCCTTACACTGTGTTGTCCTCATCCACTACAGATGTTCCACCTGGTTTTACAATCACTTTGCCGGTTTCTAGTATACCTGCAACTGCTAAGGCTAGTTCTCCTACTTCAAATTATGTTCCTCCGATCGGTGAGGACAATTTCACTCCAGGCCATATGAGTCCCATGTCTGACAATCAGCACTCTTTGGAACACACTCCGGTCACCCCTATGCAAGCACAACAGGATACTCCAAGTATTTCATAGCTTACTCCAACCGATACTTCTGGCAGTGAGTGTTCTAGACCTCAAAAATTTCGGTCACTTGCTGAAATTATGCTTGCCACTTCCCCTATGTCTCAAAACCGGTCTAGTAAATATGCCTTGCTTGTAGCAACAGATTTAGAGGTTGAGCCCTCATGTTTCACCATTGCTAACAAGGACCCAAAGTGGAGGCAAGCCATGTCTGACGAGTTTTCTGCCTTGCAACAAAATGGGACATGGTGTCTTGTTCCTTCTCCTCCAAACACTAATATTGTTGGTTGCAAATGGATCTACAATTTAAAGAAAAATTCAGATGGATCAATTGCTAGACATAAAGCTCGGTTAGTGGCTAAGGGATATACCCAAGAGTATGGTATTGATTACCATGAGACCTTTAGTCCAGTCATCAAGCCATCCACTATTCGTATGATTCTTTGTATTGCTACTTCTTTTAAGTGGGAAATTCGTCAACTTGATGTGAATAATGCTTTTCTTCATGGTACACTAAATGAAAAGATTTACATGGCTCAACCACCTGGTTTTATAGACAAAAGATGTCCTGACTATGTATGTAAACTGAAGAAAACTCTATATGGACTCAAACAGACCCCACGTGCTTGGTTCCACCGTTTATACTCTCATCTCATTTCTATGGGCTTCAAGGGGTCTATTTGTGACCCTTCACTATTTCTGTTTTCAGAAAAAGGTACTGTCATCTACCCGCTTGTATATGTTGATGATCTCATATTAACAGGAAATAATCCTTCTGCTCTCAAGAAGCTACTTACAGACTTGTCAACTACTTTTGCTCTAAAGGACTTGGGTAACTTACATTTTTTCTTGGGCATTGAAGTTCAAAAATCTGCAAGTGGATTTCACCTAAGTCAAACAGCGATATATTCTGGATGTGTTGCAGAAATCACAACTTATAGTGTAACGACCGATTAAATTAGCTGATTGGCCCAACAATCGTTGCTAATTAAGAGCCTTCCCAGGAGGTCACTCATCCTTGGCTTACTCCCAACAGAGCACGCTTAATTTCGGAGTTCTTTCAACTCAATCTCCGAAAAATGGTTAACTGGTGTTCTTGGTAGTCCACTGATTTAATCTTTTAACATATTCACAAATCGGGGTATTACATATAGATTCTAAACCTTTTCAAACTCCTATTGTTCCAAAAACTGGTATGTCTCAGAATGATGGTGAGTTATTGGATGATCTTACATTTTATAGAAGCATTGTTAGATCTTTGCAATATATAACTTTAACACGGCCGGACATTGCTTTTGCGGTGGGCGGCCGAGTGAGCGAGGGGAAGAGATTGGGAGGGAGAGCGCGGGAGAGACGGCGGCGATGGCTGCAAGCGTGCGGCACGCACACGGAGACGAAGGGGGGAGCGGTGCAGTTGGCGCGCGGAGGAGGGGGCGGGGACAGAGGTCGACGTCGCTTCGGCGCCGCAGCCGCGCACAGGGGGGAACGCGATGGCGACTGCGGTAGGAGAGAGAGAGACGATAGAGGGGACGCGAGGTGACCATGGGCGCAGGTGCCATGCGCGGTAGGCGGCAGCGCGAGAGAGAGAGACGGCGACGGCGACGGGGCGGCCGAGCTGCTGCGGGTGCCGCGCTCGCGCGGGGGTGCACCTAGTGGAGAGAGAGACGAGGGGGGCGGGGCGGAGAGGGGGGGGGCCGCGGGAGAAGAGAGAGAGGGAGATGAGACAGAGTCGGGGGAGGTGGGGAGGCGGTGCAGGGGAGAAGGTTCGAGAGAGGGGGAGGTTAAGGCGGTGGTGAGGCGGTGAAGTGTTTTGGTTTTTTTTTTGTTTTTGTAAAAACCAGAATATTACAGTTAGGGACTGAGAGAGATGTAAAATAAAATTAAAAAAAAAGAGAATCTAGTTGAAAGATCCTCTGACTTTATTTGCCTCGGGTTTGGTGGAAACTTAGCTTTAAAGATGAGAAGCAGTTAATGTATCATCAAGTTTCTTCGTGCAAGTAACGAGTTGGACTCCCCACACCTACGTTGAAGTAGGCTGAAGAAGACGGATTGGGGTTCAGTTGAAAGGATTATTTTATCAGATCTAGCTTCTGATTCGGAACAAGAAATTAATAAACATTGAAGTAAGAAAAATCATTTGTTAATAACTGAGAGAGGTTTGTCAGATTCTGGGTCTATCTAAAGGAAACCAACTAGTTGACAATCTCCTAACTAACACATGTTGTGCTTTGGAAAACATGCCACCAAATGTTGGGACCTGATCAAGATGAATGAGTTGGGATGCTCTCAATCTGGACACAGAATGTGTGAGATGCATTCAGATAAAAAGTACATTAATGTATCTAAAATAAAACAAGAAAACTGCCAAGGAGATGAATGAGAGGGGATCCTTTCTTAATCCCAAGTTCGACAAAATACTTCTAAACATAACTAGCACAAATGGCCGAAGATTTACAAATACAATAAAACTTGATTTTTAACTTAAAAACTGATAATTAATCAAGTGAGATATTTACACGTACAATTCATGAAGTGCATCACATATATACATGAAACCTCTACCAATTTATGCACAGCTGGTTGAAGCTTCTTATGTCTAATTAACCACGGAAATTAAGGAAATTGTCAAAAGAAAAAGTCCTCCCTTAAAACATGTCAGCTCTATTTCTCCCCTCTCTCTCTCTCTCTCATGACGAGATATACTCCGTAGTCTACCCTTGTTCTAACGGGAAATTGACGGTCAAAGCAGGTGGTCAGAAGCCATGACCGTCTAAAGGATGCCACCTCATGCAATGTCAACGGGGGATAACTTGCTAGCGCAGGTCACCACGTAGCCATGGGAGAGCTGTATCTTTGGTGTCATTGTGTGTTCGTTACGATCTGCATGCGTGGGGACTGATAAATAATTAAACGCAAATGATGAAGGTTGACTTGACCCATAATGTATATGATTGCCAAGAGATGGCGAAGGGCAGGCAGAGGGGGTTGGCATGCAGCAGAAAGGGATATCCTTGCGAAGATTCGGATCCGCTGGTTTTGAAATAGCACTCTTTTTTATTTTAAAACTAACACCTCATGAGGTGTTTGGTTGCATTTTATTTTTTTATATGGTTTCATGATAAAAAATGATATCACACATTGAAACTTGACAAATTTTAAAATTAAAAACTATAAAAATATAATGTTTGGCAAAAATATTATCATTTTTAGAAATGATGGTAAGGTGCTTGGTGCATAAATGAAAAGTCACTTATGTAGCACATGGGTTAGGCTTGTAGACCATGTGCATTGGTTGTGCCCTTTTGAAAAAAAAAAATGCTCACTACCTCTTTTTTTCTCCATCACTTGGAGGAGGGTGAAAAAATTTTTAAGATAAAAAATTGTAGCACATGCCAAACACTTTTAAAATAAACTTTTACTACAATTTTTAAGAATTAAAATAAAAATACTCATTATCATGCAACCAAACACCCCATTAGCATTTAATTTAAAAAAAACTAGCATCGTTTGACCTTGTGGTCAATAACTCCGATTTTACATCAAACTATTAAAACTGGAAATTCCCATTTTAACAGAAAATTCAGATTTTTTGATATCGACTTTTTATTAAATATTATTTTTTCAAACTATTTTTTTAAAAATGAGAGTTTTTAACTCCAACTTTAACATCCTAATATAAATTCGAAAATTTTGAGTTCAACTTTAAATTAAGCACAAATATAAAAGTTAGATTTTTTAAGTCAACTTTTGTATAAAAATCGAAGTAAAATACTCTTATTTTTATTTTTGTTTTTAAAAGTCATTATTTATTACATTAGCTTTATTATCTTATCAATTTAATTAAATATTTTTTAAAAACCTTAAATTTTAACATAAAATATTAAGTCGGACTTAATTTGACCAAAAGATACTAATTTTGCAAAGTTAAAAGTTAGAGTGTCATTTGAACAAAAAAGCAGTGTTAGTAAAAAAAAAAACCTATAAGCTTCTTATATATCGAACCGAATACCTCCCCCAAGAATGTCCGAACTCAGAACCCTACGTCCGTCGAGCCGAACCTCTGAAGACCAACTATGTCGAGATCCGGCGGGTCGCATGGCGGCCAGCTCGAGGTGCTGAACGCCCTGGACGCCGCCAAGACGCAGCTGTACCACTTCAAGGCGATCGTGATCGCCGGCATGGGCTTCTTCACCGACGCCTACGACCTCTTCTGCATCTCCCTCGTCACCAAGCTCCTCGGCCGGATCTACTACTACGAGGGCAACCCCAGCCGGCCGGGCTCGCTGCCGCCCAACGTGGCCGCCGCCGTCAACGGCGTGGCCTTCTGCGGCACCCTCTCCGGCCAGCTCTTCTTCGGGTGGCTCGGCGACAAGATGGGCCGGAAGAAGGTGTACGGGATCACCCTCCTGATCATGGTGGTCTGCTCCGTCGCCTCCGGGCTCTCCTTCGGCAGCACCGCCAAGGGCACCGTGGCGACCCTCTGCTTCTTCCGCTTCTGGCTGGGCTTCGGCATCGGGGGGGACTACCCGCTCTCCGCCACCATCATGTCGGAGTACGCCAACAAGAAGACGCGGGGCGCCTTCATCGCCGCCGTCTTCGCCATGCAGGGCTTCGGCATCCTCGCCGGCGGGATAGTGGCCCTCATCGTCTCGGCCGCCTTCAAGTCCAAGTATCCCGCGCCGGCCTACGCCGTGGACCCCGTCGGCTCCACCGTGCCGCAGGCGGACTACGTCTGGCGCATCGTGCTCATGGTGGGCGCCCTGCCCGCGGCGCTGACCTACTACTGGCGGATGAAGATGCCGGAGACCGCATAAATTTAATGCCGTGAATTTTCCCGGATGCTAAATTCCATTTGTTATACAAGTCAACGAAGCACATTTTCCTTTGACTATCATTTTACTTGTAACCAAATAGATAAAATGATGGACATTTCCTAAAAAATTGTTCGCTGATTTCCTTCCATCAAGGTGTCAGAGCATGGGATATGATCCAAAGAATCTGAATTTTAGTAAGGATATATCATGACTTCCATACGGGGTCGGGGTGGCAGCCAAAGGCTGCCTATGGCTAGAAAATTTGTCCTGAGCCAAGCCAACATCCAGCCAGACCCAAGAGGGGGCTTTCGTAACTTTTACCTGATAGAATCCGACAATAATCGGAGATTGCAAAGAATATGGGGACTTAACAAAAATCATGCCGACGCATCGCACGGAGGAATAAACGCCAAAAGGTCCCTGCAATCCTCAACTTGATCCATTGGGCACATCAGATTATGGGTGTCAACGGGCCAAGCCGGGCCGGGCCCAACCCACAATCAGCCCAACCAAGGTCTGCTCCAATGTATAATGGGCCAGCCCAGCCCAACCCACTTTATGTCATTGGTCCAACTTGGCTCAGCCTGTATAAAACATAAATTTAGCCTGGCCCGACCCAATTTTTCAAATTTAAATATACACTATTTTTTTTAATTTTTGAAATATCTCCTACCAAAGTGACATACAAAATCAAAATTACCTTAAATAAAATTTTTAAAGTATTAGAGTCCAACGGTTTGATAAAAAAACCTAAAACATGATTAAAATAAGAATAACAAATAGACCGTACATATTCATAATTTTTTATTTTATAATAAAATAAATAGATTTGATCTAACCCACTTAATTTTGTTAGTCTATACTAAAATGTATATCATATTTTTAAAATTTTCAAAAATTAAACAGCAGCAATTCCACCAACCGAGACTTGCCTCCGATGTTGGTCTTCTTGTTCAACACCAGTGCGGCGGCGGCGGCAACGTTCCTGGGATGATGATCAACACCCGACACGGGTGGCCCTACCCATAAAATGGGAGAACCACCTCCCCTCGTTCCTCGTCCACCCCTAGGACAAAACCATCCCCACGGCCATCCCCAAGCCCGGTGGCATCCCAACTATCGTCCACCACCACGGCAGTGCCCACCTACCGCAGTCCGACGACAACGCCCTAACTTGGTTCACGACTAACTACGGCGAGAAGAGAAGGGCTCAACGTGGTCACTAGCCTCCTACACCTACCCCAACGTGCAGCTCACCAGCAACCTTTGGTACCATGAACGACCATGCCCTCAGCCTTACCCGCGTCAACCTCATCGTCGGCCTCCTTGTCGCCTACCTCATCTAGAAGCCTGCATCCACAACCCCCTGGATCTCCCCACTGGCGCCGAGTTCGACTGCCACCTCGTCATCATGGACTGTAGCTTCAACAGAGATGGGACACTCTACATGAGCGCCGCTGCGATCAACCCCTTCGTACACCCCCCGTAGAAGCCGAAGTACTTCGACGATGCCATCATTGTCAACAGCAAAGCCTAACCTTAATTGTTCATAAAGACCTGACAGTACCGCTATCGAATCATCAACGCGAGCAATGCCTGCTACCTCCATCTATTGCTGTCGAACGACATCGACATTGTGGTCAATAGCGACGTCGCATGTGGCCTGCGGGCCTGATTTCTAAGCCCGAGTAACAACAGGGGGCCTATTTCTCTGCCCCGAAATAAGGCCCAAAGCTGGCACAGCCCGAGGGCCTACAAGCCAGTCTGGTCCATTGCCGTCTCTACATCAGACGCCGTGGAAGGAGATCGACATCCAAGCAGACCTCCGATCAAAACACCATTGCAACCTTTTTAGATAGGCATTAGGGGATTGCAAAACACATCCCAAGAGATCTAAAAGCCACAGAGGGTCGAGGACTCCCACACGATCAAATTTGAGGAGGCGAATTTGGTAGGGAGTTTGTCCTCGCTAGCCAAAGACTCTCGTGGCTATAAAAAGCCTCCATGGTGGCTTACGAAGGAGGGGCCAAGAGGACAAAGAAAAGAGAAAGTCGATAAGACAAAAAAGACAGAGGGAAAGAATAGGGGAGCTCTTCAAAAATAGATAAGGCTCGTAGTAATTCAATCACAGCATTCACGAAGTCAAGGAACCCCCACGAAGCCACCATAAGTTATCCTGCCACCACCGTTGAATTCATCTACTTCCACTATTGCCATCATCAGTGTATATGGCCTCTATTGCCGCTACCTTCAAAGTCGGAAGTCTCTCCTACCACACGCTCGAGGTCATCTGCAAGCTGTCTGGCTGCCATCAAAGTTATCCTCTTCATCTATCGCGATTGTTGCAGTCACCTACGGTTGGCATTCAATTTTTCACAAAAAAGGGGGGAAGAGAAAAAGACAATTAGGTAGTAAATATAAAAAATGGTTAAGCTCAAATTCATAAAAAATTTCAAATTTTGGTTAGGGTGTGGCAAGCTGGTCCAAGACCATCAAGGGTGGTACAATTGGAGTACAACTGATTGCAAAGTATTGAGCCTTGGTTGATATCCTAAGTGGGGGTAATTTTCGTCCGAGCCCGGAAGGACTTGACATTTATTGCTTGGAATACAATTAAAACACTTGAGAATGGCATCACAAGAACAAGCAATTGAGCAAGAAGAATTTGAATTGATTTAAAAGCAGTCGAGTATGGACCTGGTGTATAGACAATTAAAGACCGAAATCATAAAAATAGTCTTATTATGACCGGCAAGTAAAGCTGGGCTATTTCGGATGCCTGAGAAAAGAAAGGGTGATCATCTCCCCATGTCCGAAACATGAAATTGTGGAGAAAATGGTCCTCTTCCTGATCACCATAAGCAATCAAGGGGCTAACAGGCATAAAAGAATACAAAATTCAATAAAAAAACATACCTACTGACCAAGAAGATGCAGAGGGAGGACCCGATGTCCTCGAAGTCTACTTCGCAAAGTTGGCCTAGCACCTGCCGGTCAAGGATTCCAGTATGACCATGCTCGGATTCATCAAGAACAAAAAGTAATAGAAAACTGGATACTTACAGGTGGTCGATGGGGAGAGAAGAAGGGAAGAAGTCTCTCTCTGGAGTCTCTCTCTGCACAATCAACAATAACAAATGTTGACAGCAGAAGGTACAACCTCCCACAAGTCTGGGAAAGGCCTAATCCACCTTCTCCTTGCCACCCCTATAGGCATTTTGTAGCCCCGATGGGAAAACCCAAGAAGTGCCGTCGTGGCCAATTGAAGAACAAAGGGGATAGGTTGGAAAAATTTTGGCCAATCAGGTTCAGTTGGACAAGAGTAGAGTCTAATGGGGTGTTTGGTTGCATGATAATTTTTTATACACTTTCATAATAAAAAATTGTATTAAAATAAATAGTGAACCAACTCATGACATAAAATTATCATGTTTGGAGGGATGTGATTACAAAAAAAAGTAACTACCACACATCACCAAACAAAGTGGGGGACCACAAGAAAAAAGAAAGAGGTGAGACCCTCTTTTTTTGTTTAAGAAGAAAATCACTTTTAAAACATAAAATTATCATGGTTACCAAACACCTCTTTTAACAAGTTTTCTTACAATTTTTGAAAATTAAAACAAAAACTTTCATTATCATGCAACCAAACACCCCATAAGGGTCCGTTTGGTTCCTTGTAAAAGTAAAATCAATGAAAATGTTTTCCGTGGAGTACTTTTTTCAAGGAAATCAAAAACATCATTTACTATTTGGTTCCTTGTAATTTGTTTTCCTTGAAAACATTTTCGGTCATTTGGTTGTCCGCAAATTATTTTGCCACAAACACTTTCAGTCATTTGGTTGTCTATAAATATGTTTTAATAATTTTATATATTAAAATTTGGTATAAAAAGAGTTGTAAAATACCTAAAAATTAATTTTTTCTGCAATTAATTATCATATCTATTATTATAAATTTTATATAATATAGTACCATCTTAAAATAAAAATTTCATAAGTTATTATTTGGAAACCTTTAAAACAATATCAGGCAATGCTTCTTTATCTAGGCCGCATCTATAAAAAATATTGTTATATTTTTTATTCTCTAAAACTTTAATAGTAATCGTTGTTCAAAATTCATCATGTGATAAAATAGTATATTTGAGTCACATTTTTTTAAAAATATTTACTTTTAAAATCATGGTTTAAAATACCAAATATTAATTTAATTTAATTTTTAATTATATTTGATAAAACTATTTAGACATGAAAATATAAAATAAGGTATATTGGATGATTAACGCAATGATACAATTGGTTGAGGAAAAAAATAAAAAACAATGAAAGTTGGAACAACAATGCCATGTGCTGCTCACGAAAAACGATGCCAAGAGAATTTTCCCGGATGCTAAATTCCATTTGTTATACAAGTCAACGAAGCACATTTTCCTTTGACTATCATTTTACTTGTAACCAAATAGATAAAATGATGGACATTTCCTAAAAAATTGTTCGCTGATTTCAAGCTTTATTAAGATGATGATCAACCGCCCTAACCTACGAGCTGATCGATCGTTGAGGCGGTGGAGGAGCTGCTTTTAATGCCGTACTCTCCGCTCGCACACCGTCGTTGAAGCGAGATAAACCGCAGCTGGCAACTGCCCGGCCGCCACCGTGTGGTTGAGAACTCCGCCGGCGTCGTATAGCTCCCGGGCTCCGTCTTCTTCTTCTTCTTCTTCTCTCTCTCTCTCTCTCAGAGATTAGCTCAGTAGTTTAGGGCGAAAGGAGGAGATCGATGGAAGGGAAGATCCGGGCGACGTCGGCGGGGCAGGTGATGGCGGAGATAGAGTCGAGCAAGCCGGCGGGGAACGGGATGGTGGTGGGCGGGCTGAGCCCGCTGAGCGAGACGCTGTGGAAGGACAAGACGAACACGGAGTTCATCGGTGACGTATCGGCGAGGCTCACCTGGAAGGACCTCACCGTCACGGTGACGCTCGCCAAGGGGGAGACGCAGAGGGTGCTGGAGGGCCTCACCGGCTACGCGGAGCCCGGCAGCCTGACGGCGCTCATGGGCCCCTCCGGCTCCGGGAAGATGAGAAGTTATTTTTTATCATGTAATGATAGGGAGGTGATATTACATAAATAATATCTTTTATTATTATTTTTTTAAACACTAAATATTATATTTTGGCTATAGAAGTATTTAAAAATCATAAACAAAATACACAGGCTCTTCTTGAAAAAAAAAGGCGAGACTTCTTTTCTTTTATTTTCTTGTGACCCTTCGATTTTCAGGCTATACATGATCTTCATCTTATAAAATAATCATATTTAACCAACCATGATAGGCTTGAGTTTCAGTTATTTTTTTAAACTGTATTTTTAATATATTTCTTTTATCATCAAATTGTTTTTTTTTTTGATCACGTGGTCTGGATGGCCGAAGGTCCGCTGTGCGCGCGGGCACCACCTAACACGTCTGGGGCCGGTTCGCGGTGCGGGTCCCACGTTCTCCTGCGCCGGACGGCACTGAAGCGTGTCAACGGGTAGGCGCCGGTGACGTGTTCTCGCCACCCCTCGTGCTCTGTGAAGTACGGATCACCTCAATTTCTTGATATTTGTATAATATTAAAATTAATTTGTATCAATTTTAATATTGATATTTTAATTTTTAAAAATAAAAATATTAATATTGATATAATATTTATTTAAAAATTATAACCAAACAGATTGTAAATTATTACTTTCTTTTGTTAACTAATTAGTTATTTTGATTCAACTTTTAATTATTTATTTTAATTTAACGACGACGGGACTCCGTTCCAACCGCTTATTTAATTTATTATCGGAAGCTTATTTAATTTACTATCAGAAAATATTTCATGTATATATTTTAAGAAGAAAAATCTCGACGACGGGGGCGGGACTCCGCTCCAAACCACTAATTTATTTTATTGTCCAAAAAGTTTCTAATGTACATGTTTTAAAAAAAAACTTTAAGCATATAACCACATAAACACAAAATCTCGCGATTAACATAATTTTAATTAAATAACCTGGTACCAGTTTACCCCGTCTATTTTATTTAAGGGAATGATAATTGTATTGAAAATTACGGTGGCATGTACCTTCGGAATGCAGAAAATTCGCTCCCCCATGTAAAAAAGAATAAAAAAAATGAGACCAAAGTTAGAGAGCGTCATACACTACGAAGATATCATTTTTGTGAAGCTTCTTCACCGGCATAAATTAGCAAGTATTTTTCTCGAAAATGATTATCTTGTTTAAATATATTCAATACAATTTGAATAAATTAGGTATATGAGAGAAGATAACAAAAGATCATGATGAATATAAAAAGACAAATCTATATAGTCGACTTCAATTATTTGAAATTAAAAATTTGAGTTTACGTTTAAGTTTGATCATCTTGACGTTTCACTTGAGATAAAAAGTAATTAAAATGTACTTTTAAATTTTTTAATAATTAAATTAGTTGATTGACCTAACTAACTCAAATATGTTGATTGGTAGTTTTCTAATGCCCTATTTGGTAACATTATTAGACACCTCTATCAATATTAATTTAAAAATTGATATTGTTAGTAATCACTTTGAGGTGTTTGGCTAATAGTATCAATTTTGAAATTTGTAATGCAAATAACACTTGTTATGTAATACAAGTGTCAACTTGTATCAATTTTGATATTGATACTTCATCTTCTAGAAATATCAATATCAATACTAATATAGTATCATTTTTGATATTCTAATCAAACATGCTATAAGAAATCGTTATGTTTTCTGATTAGTTTTAATTAAATTTGATTATCTTTAGAGCTGTTCTCTTAACTTAACTTTTAGAAATTAATAACTGGAATTATTGGTGATTTGCTATGTTACGCCCTGTTTGATAACACTATTATGGCCTGTTTGGATAGAGTATCAAAAATGATATTATATTAGTATTGATATTGATATTTTTAGAAGATAGAGTATCAATATCAAAATTGATACAAGTTGACACTTGTATTATATAACATGTGAAATTTACAATACAAATTTTAAAATTGATACTATTAGCCAAACACCTCAAGGTGATTATCAACAATATCAATTTTAAAATTTGTATTGTAAATAACACGTCACCTCAAGGTGATTATCAACAATATCAATTTTAAAATTAATAATGATAGAGGTGTCTAATAGTGTTATCAAACAAGGCATTAAGTACCTCTATCACTATCAATTTTAAAATTGATATTGATAGGAACTATTAAGAAGTGTTTGACTAAGTGTATCAATTTTAAAATTTATAGTACAAACAAAACATATTATGTAATACAAGTGTCAACTTGTATTACTTTTGATATTGATACTCCAACATTTGAAAATATTAATATCAATATTTATATAGTACCAAAAATGAAACTCTAACCAAACAGGGCATTAATCTTTGACATATTCTTATACTTAATTGCCATAATTTATTTAAAAAAATGTAAAGATAAATTAGAATTATCCGTACCGAAAAGAATTAAGAGTGGATCAAAGGAGATGGTAGGTCCTATGTGTCTCTCAGTCTAATTGTAAAATTCTATAAAATGGTGCACTTATCAATTTTTTAATATTTTCAATCATTTGAACACATGTAAAACATTTATTATTTTAAATGACAAATGTAATGGTCAGTTTGGTTAGAGTTTCAAATTTGATACTATATCAATATTGATATTGATAATTTTAGAAGTTGGAATGTAAATATCAAAATTGATACAAGTTAACATTTATATTACATAATGTGCTTTATTTTCATTATCAATTTCAAAATTGATATTATTAACCAAACACTTCTTAGTGATTATTAGAAATATCATTTTTAAAATTGATAGTGATAAATGTGTCAAATAGTGTTACCAAACAGTGCCTAATGCCCTGTTTGGTTAGAGTTTTATATTTGGTACTATATCAATATTGATATTAATATTTTTAAATGTTGGAGTATCAATATCAAAAGTAATGCAAGTTGTCACTTGTATTACATAATATGCTATGCTTGCAATACAAATTTTAAAATTGATACAATTAACCAAACACCTCTTAATAATTCCTATCAATATCAATTTTAAAATTGATAGTGATACAGGTACTTAATAGTGTTACCAAACAGGGTATAAGGAATGAAAACCGAAACAAGAACAAATTATAACAGCAAAATCATATAAACGTGATGTCTTACATTAATTTTCATCTCTTTTACCAAATTAATCAATCAAAAAGCTCTTATTTTAAAATTCAAACAAATATCATTTTTAAATAAATGATTTTGAAATACTAGAGCTACGATAAAATATCACCAAAAGGGCGAGATAAAAATTCGAAAATGAGCCGACCTCCAGTTTATCCGCCATGACGTTCAACTCAACAAATTAATAAGCGATAGATAGAACACCCACCCAAAAGACAGACAGCGCCTGGAAACACCCGCCGGACTCTTTCGAATTGAGATGTCTAAATAGGTTACATTATTGGGTTTATCTTAAAACTGACACCACCCGCCAAGACCGCGGCTTCACTGCCAGGCTGGGTAAGTCGGACAGTCAACTTACGGAAGGAGGAGAAGGGTAGGCCGCGACGTCAACGTCGCCGGCGACGGCGACGGCGACGGCGACACCCGGCGGTGGCTCCCTGCGCTTGATCCACGGCGGAACGCCTAAAATCACCAGTCCTCTGCAGTCCACCCTCAGCGACGCTCAAGAGAGCAGCGTTGACTGGCGATCCCGAGCGGCATATTCCAATATTCCGCGCACAGGAGACCCCGCCGTCCCAAGGTCTCTCTGTTCTTTATATAGGATTCCGGCGGCTCCATCCTCGTAGTAGCATCCACCTCTCTCTCCGCTCTACCGCCTTCTTGACCTGTGTCGGGAGGGTGTCCCTGCTCAGCCGTCAAAGCTGCCGGAAGAAGGTACGCTGTCTTCTCTCTCACTCGCACCCTGTCCATGGTTTCCCTTGTCTCCTGGGAGCTGCCGCGACGGCCCCTGCTTCTAAGCCGACGGCCATGGTGCGCCGCTCGCCGGAGCTGGTTTAATCCTGTGCCGGTTCACTTGTTCTGTTGTCTCGTAACGTTGCTGGAACGTGGATTCGCTTTTCCTGAAACTATGGAGGTGGATCCCTTTTCGTCCCTGCATTCTTTTTGCAGGCCAATCGGCCTTAGTCTACCTCTTGGTGTCCTTTTAGGATTTGATTCTACTTAGCTTGGTAGTTAGCAGTTGGCACGCATGGTGTTTGATGAAATTCCTGTCTGCCTGCGTGGTTCGTCTTCCGGTATGAGTCCTCTGCTTCAAGGGAATTGGATCATCTTCTTCCTTCTTCCTGGTTGCAGGCTGAATTTGGAAGAAGCATAAGATCGAGGGAGGGAGGAGGCGGCCATGGCGGGAAACCAGCTTCAGGTCTTGAACGCTCTTGATGTCGCCAAGACGCAGTGGTACCACTTCACCGCCATCGTGATCGCCGGCATGGGCTTCTTCACCGACGCCTACGATCTCTTCTGCATCTCCCTCGTCACCAAGCTCCTCGGCCGGATCTACTACTACGAGGGCAACCCCAGCCGGCCGGGCTCGCTGCCGCCCAACGTGGCCGCCGCCGTCAACGGCGTGGCCTTCTGCGGCACCCTCTCCGGCCAGCTCTTCTTCGGGTGGCTCGGCGACAAGATGGGCCGGAAGAAGGTGTACGGGATCACCCTCCTGATCATGGTGGTCTGCTCCGTCGCCTCCGGGCTCTCCTTCGGCCGCACCGCCAAGGGCACCATGGCCACCCTCTGCTTCTTCCGGTTCTGGCTGGGGTTCGGTATTGGGGGAGATTACCCCCTCTCCGCCACCATCATGTCGGAGTACGCCAACAAGAAGACCCGCGGCGCCTTCATCGCCGCCGTCTTCGCCATGCAGGGCTTCGGCATCCTCGCCGGTGGGATTGTTTCCATCATCGTCTCCGCCGCCTTCAACAGCGCGTACAAGGCGCCCAGCTACGCCGCCAACCCCGTCCGCTCCACCGTCCCGCAGGCCGACTATGTTTGGCGGATAATCCTCATCTTCGGAGCCCTGCCGGCGGCGCTGACGTACTACTGGCGGATGAAGATGCCCGAGACGGCGCGGTACACGGCGCTGGTGGCCAAGAACGCCAAGCAGGCGGCGGCGGACATGTCGAGAGTGCTGAAGGTGGAGCTCGAGGCGGAGCAATCGGTGGTGGAGCGCTTGACCATGTCGGAGGCCACCAGCTACGGCCTCTTCTCCCGGCAGTTTGCCCGCCGCCACGGGCTGCACCTCCTGGGAACGACGACCACCTGGTTCCTGCTCGACATCGCCTTCTACAGCCAGAACCTGTTCCAGAAGGACATCTTCTCCGCCATCGGCTGGATCCCCAAGGCGGCCACCATGAACGCCATCGAGGAGGTGTACAAGATCGCCAGGGCGCAGACCCTGATCGCCCTCTGCGGCACAGTGCCGGGCTACTGGTTCACGGTGGCGCTGATCGACGTCATCGGGCGTTTCACCATCCAGATGATCGGCTTCTTCTTCATGACGGTGTGCATGCTGGCCCTGGCCATCCCCTACCACCACTGGACGTTGGGGAAGAACCGGATCGGCTTCGTGGTCATGTACGGGCTCACCTTCTTCTTCGCCAACTTCGGCCCCAACAGCACGACCTTCATCGTGCCGGCGGAGATCTTCCCGGCGCGGCTGCGGTCCACCTGCCACGGCATCTCCGCGGCCGCCGGGAAGGCCGGGGCCATCATCGGCGCCTTTGGGTTCCTGTACGCCGCGCAGAACCAAGACAAGTCGAAGGCGGACCCAGGGTACCCCGCCGGCATCGGCGTCAAGAACTCTCTCTTCGTGCTCGCCGGCTGCAACCTGCTAGGGCTGGCCTTCACCTTCCTGGTCCCAGAAACGAAGGGAAAGTCCCTGGAGGAGATGTCCGGGGAGAACGAGGAGGACGAGGAGCAGACGGCAGAATCGGCAGCGACCATCAGCTGCACCAACATGAACAGGACTGTTCCGGCCGTCTAGGGTTGGCTGAATCCCGGCTCCGTTGATCAAACCTCCTTCATCTTCTTCTTCTTCTTCTTCTCCACCATTCCAAATCGTCGGATCGGCGGCGGGCTCTTGCACGGTATTCCTGGATGTTCCCATGAATCATATTTACGTATTCATCTTTGAATGGATTGCCGATTCCAAACATAGCCCGGTTTATTTGGGCTTACTTGATTTTTAATCTCTATATCGGTCATAGATCAAGTATTAACCTTTTTTTTGTAAATTACGTAATTATAATTTTATTTTTAAAAATAAATAACCAAGGTTTTATGTTCGAGAAGAGTAATTAGAGATGGAACCTGAGATTATCTATTTTTAATTTAATTTCGATGTATTTTGATTCCAGTCAGATGGGAACTATGGCATTTCGATTGGGGCTGATTTTGATTCTGTTATCAAAATTAGAATAATTAGATACTTTTTAAATTTTATAACAGATATCATTTTTATTGAAATGTATAGATAAAATTTATTTTACTATTATTTTTTGATATAATAATTTATTTTTATTATTTAATATTTATATATTAAAATTTTAATAATGTTATTTTTTATTTATTATAATATTATTGTATATAATTTTTGTCGAATATAAACAATACAAAACCAAAGTATCACATTACGTTTGCACGTCCCTGGTAACGCCGGGGCGGCCACGGACAGTGGGTCCGGTTCAACGACCTTGGTGGATTTTTTTTTCACTGTCACTAAAAATATCATTATATAATATATATAATTAAGATGATTTATTTAAGATCACTGATAAATAAATACAACAGTTAGTAAATGTACAAGTACGGTATTTAAAATGAATGAAAGTTATGAAACATATAAAGTATTAGTAAAATATAGAAAAGTTAACAAATGTAAGATAAAATTAGTAAAATATACTATTGAACTTTAAATAATCATAAATATATCATTTTTAAATTTAAATGCGCATTATAAAGATGGAGTCAGACATCTGATAGAGTTTCTATCACTCCTTTCTTCTCATGGTGATTAAATTAGTTGATTGACTTAACAACTATGTTAATTATAAATTTTCTCGAAAGATCACTCATCCTTGGCCTGATCTTAATATATTACGCTTAATTTTAGAGTTCTATCAATTCAAATATTCGAAAAATGATTAACTGATATTATTAGTAATTTACTGATTTAATATCTTAACGTCTTCACAAATCGAGATGTTATAATCTCCTTCTTTCGAATATTTGACATACTCGTTAAAGATCGCACACATCCCATATCATGTACTATATATGATGAGTCATAACAAATTTTTTATTGAGTCGTACCTGATATCAAATATAACAATTAAATCAAACGAATTTTCCGACAACCATACTAATTATGAACCTTCACAAGAGGTTATTCATCTTTAACCTACTCTCAATAGGGTAGATTTAACTTCAAAATTTTTTCAACTCAATTTTTAAGAAGTAATTAATTATATAATCTCTTACCGTATATATTTATATTTATATATCCGTATATTACACTCCTGGAAACTGACCCTGTATGATTGGTCAAAAACCGGAGCATCTTGAAATATTAGGAGAAACGCCCGCGGAGTTTCTTTCTCAATCTTTTTAATGAGCGTCGCACTTAGATCACGACGCTATACCCAAAGATAACATGAAGTAATAAAGTAAATGACATTTCAATATTTTTTTGCAGTGGAGTTTGCATACACACTTAAAACTCTCACCGCCATCGAGTATCTCTGCCTTAAATCGAGCCAAAAAGACGAGTGCCAACCACAGATTAAGTCCTAACCCAGTTTGGTTAAGTTCAAAAAAACAAATAAAAATAAAATGTTATAAATATGTATTTAAAAAAATCAAGTTATAAGTTAAATGTATCTTTAAAAATGTATCTCGACGATAAAAATACATGATACTATTTATTAAATTTACAACATATTTGTAAATTGTTTCTGGTCAATTTGGATTATAAGTTCAGCTCAGTTTCAATCGGTGAAGAGCACCAAACATAATTTGTTTGAAAATATATTTCCATAAGAGAGCACATGATTTATCTTCTCCCCCCTCCTCCGGGTGGTACATAAGTCAAAGTCAAACAAGGTACCCTTGTCAAAGTCAAACAAAACTCCTTTGTCTTCCACCGTAGACAGGAGAGACAGAGTCCAAGAGATGTGGGCCAGGGCGGGAGGTGGTCGCCAAGGCAGACGGCGACAAGTCGCCCAAACTGGGCCCACTCTGACCTCGACCCCTCCGCCACTACAAAACAAACCATCCATTCGGATAATAAATAGGTGTCGGCGATTTAATTGCTAAAATACAAATTGATGATTTCAACGAGCAGAGCAGCAGAGACGACATTCCGGTCACCGGTCGGTGCAGTTACTATTGCTACCAAACGCAACGGTGATGGGTAGTTATGCCTCGACGAGTTTCTATGCTCATCAAGTCATCTGGTTCTAAATTTTAAGATCACAAGTGAGATAGAGACTATAGTAATATTTTAAAAATATTTTCTGATCCTTAAAAACTGTAGTATATTTCCTGACGTACAGGTCGATTTCTTTTTACTTGAATATCTATCATGTGAATATCAACGTAATATGATCATTTAAACCTTAAGTTTTTTTAAGAAAAATAGTGGAGTCCTTGACGCTTGACTTCTCTCAGAAAGATCTTTTGGAAGGGACTTTCCTTTCCCGAAGAGTTTCTAGTAAAAGTTGTTTGATTTCTTTTATCAAGAAACAAAAGTGTTTCGTGGAGGAACTCTCTTTGACGTTGCGTTCAACGGGCACATCCAGCCAGGAGCTCGTGGAGGGGGATCACCCGCAGGTAGGGATGTCAACGGGTCGGATACGGGTCGAATAATAGTATTATCCGTATTCGTATCCTATAAAAAAAGAAGTATCCACTTACTGTTCGTTAACTATCGGTAATGGGTGTATCCGCGAACCGCATTGTAATATCCGCTTAAAAACGGTTTACGGTCGGTTAACGGTCAATTAACGAATATATAAGCATTACTAGAAACTACCTAATATACACAAAAAATGTTAGCTTCCTTCTAACATGTATACTTAAATATCATAGTAAGATAATATAGAGATATCATGTATACTAGCACCACGAAATAAATATTTGTCAAATAATGTGCTTTTGCAACAAAAGTAGGGAATGAACTTGACCTATGATCCAAGATAACTAAGTAACATAGACAATTGCATACAATGACCCACATCTGTCAAGTTCATGAGAATGTTCCAAGACGAGAGCGAGAGAGGGATGACAGTACTGCAAGTGAACCAGAGGAGAGAGAGAGTTGGGAGCCTCGCAGGCACCACGCGGACGCGGACGTCGCTAGGCGCAACAAGCGGTGCCGAGCTCACATCGCCCACCTAAAACCAACAGGTCCATGACGTAGCCGCCGGCCGCCACGTCAAGGTGAATGTGCAATGATGCAACAGGTAGGGCGTCGAGCAAGGAAGAAGGAACAGACAGAAGTTGAAAAGTCGATTTCGGAGATTCTCACAAATTAATTTTAGGGTTTTTGAGATTGACATATTTCTTGAACGTTAGATGTTGATATATTTTCAACCGTTGGATCAAGCTTTACTTAACGGGTTCGAAAACGGTTTATCGGGTTCGGTTTATACTGTATCCGTGACCGTATCCGTTAAAAAGACGGATAATCGGTAAACGGCTAAGGATACCCTATTCGGAAATTTTCGATGATCCTTTAACCGTCCATTAAGTTAACGAACGGGTCGGATAATCGGATAATCCGCTACCATTGACATCCCTACCCGCAGGCAGTCGCGGAGGGGACTCGCCGGCGAGGTGCGGGGTCCAGGGGCTCGTCGGCAAGGGGTCACAGAGGGGGGATCACTCCCGGAGGTAGTGGTGCAGGGTGTCCAGGGACTCGCCCAAGGGGCTTGTCGGCGGGGGTGTTAATCGACTCAAAATTGCGGCTCTAAGTTTGAGTAGTTCAGATTTATAAGCATGGGTACCTCTTCTACTTGGTCAATATGACACTATTTTAACTTGTTCCCTCGCGTACAAGCTCTTATGACTTTGACATGTGTACACTGTTTACGAGTGACGGTCGACGGAGGGAGATCCACAACCCTTGACTTTGATACCATGTTATTCAACTCAAAACTATAATTTTAAGTTAGAGTGACTCAGGCTTATCAACATGAATATCTCTCCTACTTAATTAATATGACACTATTCTAACTGGGGGTCGTGGAGGGGGACTCACCGGTGGGGTGCAGAGGTTCGGGGGCTCATGGGCAAGGGGTCGCAAAGGAGGATCATCGGCAACGGCCAACGGGTCGCAAAGAGGGATCACCGGTAAGGGGTTGCGGAGACAGTCGCCGATGGGGTGCGGGGGTTAGGGGCTCTCGTATGAAGATCGTTGGTAGAGGGTCACGGAGGGGGAGGAGGGCGCTTGCCCGGGGGGGCTCTCGGGCGACATGGAGGGCAGAGGACACATGTAGGTGAGGTCGGCCCTGTAGGGGGATGAATCACGGTGTCTCGTCCCGTGGTGTGATGATGGTTGGGTAGAGAGATTTTTTAGAGTAACAAAAAAGAGAAAAAAAGTTTTTCTTACTTTTGTCTCCTGCGAGAACGAGAACTGAATATTAATGAACGTCTAAACATCTTAATAAAAATAATAAACACTATTTATCGATGAAGAAACAAAAAAGTTCTTCTGATGAGTTTTCAAACTCCCCCGAAAATTTTGGCGTTGACTCTTGAAAATCTCCAACGCAAGAAGTATCGCGGTATCGGTGTCCCCGCCAAAGAACCGACGACGGTGAGATTTTTTTTTTTTTTTTTTTTTGGACACGATGGCCCGGTGGCCATTCACTGGGCGCAGCATCGCGCCGGCGAAGGATCGAGCGCTGCCGGGTGCAGCGCTCGATCCTCACTAGGTGCCACCTCCCCCCCATGGGGAGGTGGTCCCGGCGATCAACGCCGGGTTCGAACCCCCGCCACCCCCCCCCCCCCCCCCCGGGGGTGGACGACGGTGAGATTCGATCCGATGACCTCCGCAATACTGTGTACGGTATTATATTTACCATCGTTGGCGGTAAAAGTTTGACGCACTGTGTAAAAAGGACACCTAAAATTTGAAGGTGATGTGTAACTTGTATGCTTTAGTAGCTCCTATTCATCATTTGATTTGATTTGATTTTTAAAGATTTTTTTGTCAAACCACACTAAACCAAATTACTCCCAAGAGAAACAAATCTAAACCAATTCAAACCATATTCTTTGAGATATAGTGTATATATGTCAATGTATAATATTATTTGGTTAGCTGTAAACCATATTCTATTAAAATTCAGTGTTTACCTTTATATATCTTATTAGTTTAATTTGTCTTAAAAATTCTTAAGACAAATTTATTTTTATAATAATAAATATAAATATTATTAATATATTACTTAAAATAAATATTTAATCTGATACACGTTATTCAAATTACTGAAATTTAGTTTGATTTAAAGGATCTTAAAAATCATCGATAGTTCAAACTAAATCAAGTCATTGATTTGGTTTAATTTTTGGGTTGAATCGAATAAATATGCTTTAGTGCAAATCAGCTCTCAACTTGCCGGACGTAAATTAACAACCATTGGTTGCATTGTCAAACAAAATATTATTATTTAAAAACTGGAAAGAGAAATTTCACCAGATATTAATGGATAATTGCTCGAAGCCACACACCACACCATTTAAGTTGGAAAATAAACATTGTCCTTCGGAATGAAAATTTCATGTTTTTCTAAAATTAAGGACTAGAGGAACCCTGCATCTTATAGTTATTTAAGAATATTCTACGGTTATCTGCGTGGTAAACTTCATTTTTTAACCATCCATGAAGGTGGAGGAATATTGTTGTACTTTGTATCCAAGCTACTTAGACTTGACTTTGGGTATGTTCCAGGAGATTTTTATTCCATAATCTTTTCCTCTAAAAATCTATATCGATATCTATATATATTTATATATAAACATACATGTGTACGATGAGTTCGAATCACCTCATATGCCCTGCGGAGAGAAGTTTTCTCAATCTTCAATAGAAAATAGTCACAATTCCCGATCACTTAAGTGACAGCTCAACAGTGAATCAGCATGAACTGTTATTGAAACAGATTCCGTAACGAGTTACACTGTGATTCGTAACGGTTCATTTCTTGTTTGTAACGGTTCAACCCGATTTATAACGAGTTACACTGTGATTCGTAGTGGACTATACTGCAGTTCATAACGATTCACCCTGTTACGAACTGCAGTATAACTCGTTATGAAATATAGTGTAATCTGTTATGAATTGTACCGAACCATTACGAACTACATTATAATTCATTCACGAACTAGAGTATAATTTGTTACGAAATTCGGTTCAGTAACATTCATATTGGTTCATCCTTGAACTCTCACTTAAATGACTAGTGATTATAACTATCTACTATTGGAGGCGAAAAAATTTCCCTACTCCGGACGTTTGAAGCTACCCGAACTCTTATTGTTCAATGCACACCATCACACAGAGAGTGGAATCTAATCAAAGCAGATAACGAAAAGATTTGTTCGTTTAGGACCCTGTGCCAATCTCTGACTAGCTAGCTGTCTGGCATCGTATTTTATACGCAAGGAAAACCAATAAACATATATACACAAGGCATGCATCCTTCGATTCAGCAGAAGACGATCGAAACAGCAGATCGATTGACCAAGCTAAGAAAACCCAGTAAATCCAGTTTTTCATATTATAATATGAACAAGCGGATGCTTCACAGCCCTAAGTCAGAAGCCCCTTTTTTGTAATAACTAAGTCAGAAGCTACACACAAATGTAATTAAGCTGTTTTTCAAAGCGATCACGTACGTGTGTGTTTTTGATTAATAGAGTAAGCATGTCGGTTTAAGCCAAACAATCAACTGTGGAGAGATCCAGCTTGGTTTAGTGAGAACTTGATGACCACTTTTATAATAATGATACATTTATGATTACTAATAAGGGCACACACCCGATTAGTTGATTAAAATGTAGAGGTTTCAAGATTAATGAGTTGATGAGATGGATTAGATCGAGGAATTAACGAGCGCTCGAAGAGAGATTAGAGTTCACGTAAAGTATGAAACGGTTGACTTCTTATTAATTAATATATTGAGGGCAAACATTTTATCTCTTTTTTTCTACAAGTCATAAGATAACTTTAGAGTATGATTTACACAAGTATTGAAATAACAAAATATTTTCAGAAAAATGATTTATGGACAACCAAATAGAATATTATATTTTTATAAAAACAAATTAAAACAATCAAATAGCATATTATACCTAAAAAAATTTAAAGAATTATTTTATGAAAAATACTTTACTTAGTTTTTACATTTATGCGTGAAAATAGACGATGGACGGTAGCTAAACTTAAGACCACGTTAACATGCTTGAGAATGAGAGAACTTTTCGGCAACAGAGAAAGAGAGGGTATTTGTGCGTGTTTGTGTATCGGCAAAGAGACCGGATCCTCTCAGGAGGTCTCCTGAGGAGGTCCGATCAGACCACACACATATATTTGATGTGACAAGTGATGTGATGATAGACATCACATCATATTTAATGTCCATCACATCACTTGTCACATCAAATATATGTGTGTGGTCTGACTGGACTCCCTCAGGAGGCCTCCTGAGGGGATCTGGTCTCATCGGCAAAAGATCATAGGCAGAGAGAGAGAGAGCTTAGTAACATTTAGTTTACAAATGAATGCATGAAAATGTTTGAATCCTCACAGCCAAATGTTATATCTTCCGATGATTTGGTGAAATGTCAAAACATAATAATTGTTAACCGACTCAAAATTGGGACACTGAGTTAGTGTGATTCAGACTTTTAAATATACGTATTTCTCGTATTACTTTTTGACTCTGATATCATGTTAACTGATTCAAAATCGTGACATTAAATTAGAGTGATTTAGGCTTTTAAACATAGGTATCTCTCCTAGACCATCAAAATAGCACAATTCTAACTATAATGACTTTTAAAAAATCACTTAATTTCAAGTGAGCCAATACAACTCTATTTTTTTCATGTGTGAATAAAAATTGAGAAATTTTGTTGTTCGGCCACCAAAATCAGAGATAAAATCAAGATTTTACACATTTCATTGAAATCAAACGTCACCTTCGAGTGAAGAACACTGATGATGATATGAGCACAATGGAAAGAACACCGCACCGCCAATCAGAAACTATGGAAGAATCACACAGACACCAGATGATCGACATCTTGGTCACACGGGGACTGAGGAAACTCGCTTCCGCTCCATCTGCCCCTCGTCCTTGTCGTCCCTCTCCCCGGTCATCTCCTCCAGCGCCCTCCCCTTGGACTCCGGCACCAGCAGCGTGAAGAAGAACCCGAGGACATTGCAGGCGGCGAGCACGAAGAGCGAGTTCTTGATGCCGATGCCGGCGGGGTAGCCCGGGTCCGCCTGCGCCTTGTCCTTGCTCTGCGCCGCGTACAGGAACCCGAAGGCGCCGATGATGGCACCGGCCTTCCCGGCGGCCGCGGAGATGCCGTGGCAGGTGGACCGCAGCCGCGCCGGGAAGATCTCCGCCGGCACGATGAAGGTCGTGCTGTTGGGGCCGAAGTTGGCGAAGAAGAAGGCCAGCCCGTACATGACCACGAAGCCGATCCGGTTCGCCGGCAGCGTCCAGTGGTTGTAGGGGATGGCCAGGGCCAGCATGAACACCGTCATGAAGAAGAAGCCCATCAGCTGGATGGCGAAACGGCCGACGATGTCGATGAACGCCACCGTGAACCAGTAGCCCGGCACGGTGCCGCAGAGGGCGATCAGGGTCTGCGCCCTGGCGATCCGGTACACCTCCTCGACGGCGTTCATGGTGCGCGCCTTGGGGATCCAGCCGATGGCGGAGAAGATGTCCTTCTGGAACAGGTTCTGGCTGTAGAAGGCGATGTCGAGCAGGAACCAGGTGGTGGTGGTGCCCAGCAGGTGCAGCCCGTGGCGGCGGGCGAACTCGCCGGAGAAGAGGCCGTACCTGTGGGCCTGGCTCGTCGTTATCCTCAGCACCTTCTCGTGTTCCTCCTGGATCGGGACGTTGAGCACCTTCGACATGTCGGCGGCGGCGCGCTCGGCGTTCTTGGCGACCAGAGCCGTGTACCGGGCGGTCTCCGGCATCTTCATCCGCCAGTAGTAGGTCAGCGCCGCGGGCAGGGCGCCCACCATGAGCACGATGCGCCAGACGTAGTCCGCCGGCGGCACGGTGGAGCCGACGGGGTCCACGGCGTAGGCCGGCGCCGGATACTTGGACTTGAAGGCGGCCGAGACGATGAGGACCACTATCCCGCCGGCGAGGATGCCGAAGCCCTGCATGGCGAAGACGGCGGCGATGAAGGCGCCCCGCGTCTTCTTGTTGGCGTACTCCGACATGATGGTGGCGGAGAGCGGGTAGTCCCCCCCGATGCCGAAGCCCAGCCAGAAGCGGAAGAAGCAGAGGGTCGCCACGGTGCCCTTGGCGGTGCTGCCGAAGGAGAGCCCGGAGGCGACGGAGCAGACCACCATGATCAGGAGGGTGATCCCGTACACCTTCTTCCGGCCCATCTTGTCGCCGAGCCACCCGAAGAAGAGCTGGCCGGAGAGGGTGCCGCAGAAGGCCACGCCGTTGACGGCGGCGGCCACGTTGGGCGGCAGCGAGCCCGGCCGGCTGGGGTTGCCCTCGTAGTAGTAGATCCGGCCGAGGAGCTTGGTGACGAGGGAGATGCAGAAGAGGTCGTAGGCGTCGGTGAAGAAGCCCATGCCGGCGATCACGATCGCCTTGAAGTGGTACAGCTGCGTCTTGGCGGCGTCCAGGGCGTTCAGCACCTCGAGCTGGCCGCCATGCGACCCGCCGGATCTCGACATAGTTGGTCTTCAGAGGTTCGGCTCGACGGACGTAGGGTTCTGAGTTCGGACATTCTTGGGGGAGGTATTCGGTTCGATATATAAGAAGCTTATAGGTTTTTTTTTTTTACTAACACTGCTTTTTTGTTCAAATGACACTCTAACTTTTAACTTTGCAAAATTAGTATCTTTTGGTCAAATTAAGTCCGACTTAATATTTTATGTTAAAATTTAAAATGATAGCATTTTTGATACTCTATCCAAACAGGCCATAATAGTGTTATCAAACAGGGCGTAACATAGCAAATCACCAATAATTCCAGTTATTAATTTCTAAAAGTTAAGTTAAGAGAACAGCTCTAAAGATAATCAAATTTAATTAAAACTAATCAGAAAACATAACGATTTCTTATAGCATGTTTGATTAGAATATCAAAAATGATACTATATTAGTATTGATATTGATATTTCTAGAAGATGAAGTATCAATATCAAAATTGATACAAGTTGACACTTGTATTACATAACAAGTGTTATTTGCATTACAAATTTCAAAATTGATACTATTAGCCAAACACCTCAAAGTGATTACTAACAATATCAATTTTTAAATTAATATTGATAGAGGTGTCTAATAATGTTACCAAATAGGGCATTAGAAAACTACCAATCAACATATTTGAGTTAGTTAGGTCAATCAACTAATTTAATTATTAAAAAATTTAAAAGTACATTTTCATTATTTTTTATCTCAAGTGAAACGTCAAGATGATCAAACTTAAACGTAAACTCAAATTTTTAATTTTAAATAATTGAATTTGACTATATAGATTTGTCTTCTTATATTCTTCATGATCGTTTGTTATCTTCTCTTGTATACCTAATTTATTCAAATTATATTGAATATATTTAAACAAGATAATCATTTTCGAGAAAAATACTTGCTAATATATCCCGGTGAAGAAGCTTCACAAAATAGATATCTTCGTAGTGTACGACGCTCTCTAACTTTAGTCTCATTTTTTTTCTTCTTTTTTATATGGGGGAGCGAATTTTCTGCATTCCGAAGATACATGCCACCGTAATTTTCAATACAATTATCATTCCCTTAAAAAAAATAGACGGGGGTAAACTGGTACCAGGTTATTTAATTAAAATTATGTTAATCGCGAGATTTTGTGTTTATGTGGTTATATGCTTAAAGTTTTTTTTTAAAACATGTACATTAGAAACTTTTTGGACAATAAAATAAATTAGTGGTTTGGAGCGGAGTCCCGCCCCCGTCGTCGAGATTTTTCTTCTTAAAATATATACATGAAATATTTTCTGATAGTAAATTAAATAAGCTTCCGATAATAAATTAAATAAGCGGTTGGAACGGAGTCCCGTCGTCGTTAAATTAAAATAAATAATTAAAAGTTGAATCAAAATAACTAATTAGTTAACAAAAGAAAGTAATAATTTACAATCTGTTTGGTTATAATTTTTAAATAAATATTATATCAATATTAATATTTTTATTTTTAAAAATTAAAATATCAATATTAAAATTGATACAAATTAATTTTAATATTATACAAATATCAAGAAATTGAGGTGATCCGTACTTCACAGAGCACGAGGGGGTGGCGAGAACACGCCACCGGCGCCTATCCGTTGACACGCTTCAGTGCCGTCCGGCGCAGGAGAACGTGGGACCCGCAGCGCGAGCGGGCCCCACACGTGTTAGGTGGTGCCCGCGCGCACAGCGGACCTTCGGCCATCCAGACCACGTGATCAAAAAAAAAAAAAACAATTTGATGATAAAAGAAATACATTAAAAATACAGTTTAAAAAAATAACTGAAACTCAAGCCTATCATGGTTGGTTAAATATGATTATTTTATAAGATGAAGATCATGTATAGCCTGAAAATCGAAGGGTCACAAGAAAATAAAAGAAAAGAAGTCTCGCCTTTTTTTTTCAAGAAGAGCCTGTGTATTTTGTTTATGATTTTTAAATACTTCTATAGCCAAAATATAATATTTAGTGTTTAAAAAAATAATAATAAAAGATATTATTTATGTAATATCACCTCCCTGTTTTCCCCTTTTTCCCCCCCCCCCCCCATCGAAATCGCCTTACCGTGCCCTCGCCCTCTTCTACCCCCTCCAAGCGTCGTCGGTTTTCCCCCTCCCTCCCTCTCTCGATTCCCCCCTCGCAGCACCTCCTTCCCGCGTGCCTGCCCGGAGCCCAGCCCCCCTCTTCGCGCCGGCACCGTCCCGCCCCCTCGCTCGCTCGGCCGCCCGCATGGACGCCCGCGGTTGCGGCGTCGCCGCGGCACCCCGCCCCCTGCTCGCTCGGCAGCCCGCGTGGACCCGCGGCAGCTGCGGCGTCGCAGCAGCTCCTCCCCCCCTCCGAGTGCGTTCCCCCGCGCACCAGCGCCGCGCGGCGCTTTGCCCTTGCGCGCGGACGCGCCCAACGGCTGCAGCCCGCAGCCATCCTCCTTCCCCCCTTTTTTTCCCCTGGGCGCTCAGCTGCGCCGACCATCCATTCGCGGCCGTCCAGCCCCCCCAGCCCCGCGGCTGCCTTCGCCCCCTCTCTCCGGCGTGCCTTGCTGCCCAGCCGCAGCCTTTTGGACCCAGACAACAGCCCCCCCATTGCATGCGCCACCTCCTCCACCCGGATTGCTACAGTGTTGTGGTAATGATCTATTTTAATTTTTTTTCTCTCCTTTTTCACTCCCTCACATCATTTTTATTATGTTCTATCCATGCCATACTAACACCGATTGAGAGAGAAAATCTTTGTATTGCCGGTCCAAGCTTCGTATTAGCTCCGGATCGACGCCTTTCCGGTAGGTATCCCGGACATGTCTATTATCACTAAATTTCTATTGAAAATATTATCATGACTTGTAGATAATAATAAAATAGATAGATGTGTGATTTTAAAGGAGTGAAGTTATCTTTAGTTGTCTATTTTGATTTATTTAGCATGTATTTGCAAGTCAATTAGTGATGATCGTATAATTAGCTCTATCATAGTTAATTGGTTGTATTCTTGTACGATATGTGTTAAACCTCATTTATTAATTTGTTAACCCTTCAGATTATTGTTAGATCGATCAATTCTTTGTTTTAGATAATGTTTAAAGTTGTGAGTTAACCCTATTATATTGAGTTTGGATCAATTATTTAAACCTGAATTTTCATGTAACACCATGATCTCTTTCATATAGTGGTTGTTTTAAGGGTCTAAGTCATGTGGGCATATCATGAATAAGTAGGTATAGAATGTCATTTTTTATCCATGATAGATAGAGTGCTAGTAGCATGTGTGTCTCTTTGCTTAGATTGTGGAAATGCCTGGTGGCATGTTTTCATCTTGAATGAGATAGTTGCCATTGCAAAACAGATTGCATATTTGTATGAGATCGTTCATGGCATTGTATGAGATGTGTTGTGATGCATGTGTGCATTAAAGAAATTTAATGAGACCGAGCTATACTGGACTAGTAGTCGTGTCCGTGGGAGCTTAGAACCGTCTGGTGCATCCATCGATCCCAGATCCCGCGGGTTATCCTAAGTGCCACCCCTGCCTAGATGCACTACAGGATTTAGCTTAGCTATACAATTACTCTATATATGGTAGATCTAGTCATAGCTTGTCGAGATTGCAAGACGACGCTTTCCTTGCGAAAAATGAAAATGTTAATGTTTCATGTAGTTGATAGATGCATCGTAGAGGGGTATTGGTGTTAGCATTTATGTTGTGTTCATTAGTTCATTTAAGCATGTATGTTTTGTATGATTTTGCATGGTAAGTCCTTTAGTTGGTGTTGCATTGCATAACCTCTTCATCGTATTAGATATAATTGTGAGGAGCCCTCTTTGGTCCTAGTGGTAGGGAGGTTAGTTGTATGTCTTAAAATTTTGTGGAATGTCAAATTTTATATATATATATTGTTTAGTTTTATATGATATGTATCAAGTGCAGGTTGGGTATTGTATACATATCATGTTAGCGCCTTTAGCTATCCAATTTGGTGGATGATGGAGTGTCTACTGAGTCATTATGACTCACCCCGTGGATTATTTTATCATTTTACAGGTTTAGATGAGGAGATTCTTGAAGTAGGATACGAGGAGAACCCGGTGGGCGAACCGGATTATACCGATTTGGGGAACGAGTGACTCGCCTTTCTCTTTAGATGTTTGATGCCTTCTTGATAGCAGCATTTTTTTGTATATGGCGAGATGACTGGATCTTGGCTGTTTTTTTGTATGGTTTGTGGTTAGCTCCTTTTATTTTGTGGTGGAGCTTGGTTGTAGGGTTGATGCCCTCCCATTTTTGTGGTTTTGGATTGGTGACCTTGTGGTGTCACCTTCACAGGTTCTCATTTTGATGGTGTATTTGGCCTTGTGATGGTTTGTGTTGTGGTGGTTTAAGTTAAACCGAGTACGTCTAATCGGTGGTTTATGTTTTTCTTGTTGGAATGTGTTGGTTTCGAGTGATGGAACTTTTCGATATTGTGTAAGCAGGTGTTTTAGATGTGTTTCTGTTGCCGAACTTTACTTATTCGTGGGTTTTATCCCGCTGTCATGTCATGGGAAAAAAAAATTCCGCTGCATTTTTCCGGGTCGTGACACAAAATTTGACACATAAATATTTTTTTTACATAGAAAAAATGTGTAATCATGCAACCAATTAAATTTAGGTGACCCTCTTCTAGTCCGGTCAAATGTCTCGGATAATAATCATAATAATATTGGGTTAATTTTGTGGGTTTTATGTCTGTTTCAGTTGGATTGATTGTGCTACCTGTGTATGTTCTAACATTATTGTGGGCTTCAAGAAGAATTTACTTTTAGAAAAAAATCTTAATATCTAATATTTGATCAATTCAAATATTAAACATCAATTAAAGTGGCATTTATTTTACTTAATCTGGAAATATAAAATTTTAATTTTATCTCTAATCTCTTATCTTACGGAACACAACAATCTTAGTTGCCCACATCTGAAAATAAAAAAACTATGTTGAATCACTTAAGGTTAAATAATTTTTTAGGAGGTTTCTATTGTATTCAAACGTTAGTTTTAACATTTTGTCAAATGATCTGAATGTCTAATTTTTAATCGAGTTAAAAGTTAGATATTTTATGAAACGATTTGAATATCCTCTGACCGATCCAGTTAAATAAGTCCAAACAAACATAACTCAAGTCAAAACAAACGGAGCCTCAAATACATCTTTAATAAGGTGCACCTAAAAAAAATCAAAACTCAGCCAATGGAGTCCAGGGCTCTGAAAATCACCTAGTGTCATGTAGAGTGTCATTAAGATGTGGTATACAAGGTCAACCAATTCAAATTGAAATGCATTTAATCACTCTTATATATGCATCTTGCTTACTCATGGCCTGGTCCTTGCTCTTGCTAATTAATGGCCATCAAATAATGGCCATTCCTTCCCCTTGAACCACCATGCCCAGTGGCTCAAGATATTTATTAATTCCTTGTCAACTCATTAACACTTTCTTCATTTTATCATGCTGCTCACGTGTGGTCAAGCATGTGACTGGTTGTAGAAAAACTTAATAACCCATTTGGTAGAAGTATTAAAACCACCTATCACTATCTATCTGAAACTGATATTGATACATATTATATCACGAAATGTTTGACTATTGATATCAATTTTGAAATTTACAGTAAAAATTTAAAAAGTAATAATACAAGTGTCTACATGTTTCAATTTTGACATTGATACTCAACCACTAGAGAAATATCAATTTCAAAATTGATATAGTATTCTTCATGGTACTCTAACCAAATTGGGTCTAAATTTGTGATTTTACCCTTATCTTTCTATCATGCCTTTAGATTCTTAGCAGATTCCTGTAGTACCATTCAAACACTATATTCTAGTTAAATTGGTGGCTTGTTTTTACTCTTTCCTACTATTTCTGTGGACATGATCAAGTATGTTCAGAGGGCAACCTTCTAAGCATACCTGATTGGGTCATGGCCCATGACATCCCTCATTGATGGTTGTGTTTAAGACTGGTAGGGTATTTGGTTGCATACTAAAATTATATATGTTTTTAATATCAAAAGTAATATTAAAATAAAATGTTAACTAGCCAATGACATAAAATGCTTATATTCAGAGAGATGTGGTAACAAAAAATAATTGGGTACTATATGACCAAACAAGGTAGGGACCCCGAGATAAAGAAAAAAAAGAGGTGAGATTCTCGTTTTTGTTCAAGAAATAAATTTGTTTAAAACATGTGGTTGGGAAACATTTCTTTTGGAGTTTTGTTAAGAAAACAAAAAACTGTAACAAAAAAATCTAACAGTCATTAGATGACATTAGTGGTATTCGAGTTGAATAATAATATATATTATCTATATCGGTATCGTATAAAAAAATATATCCACCTGTCATTCGTTACCTATTAAGAACAAGTTTATCTCACAATCACATTGTACTATCCACTTAAACATAATTTACGATAAGATAATGGATGACTAACAAATATATAAAGGCATAATATATACATGATCTGATAAATTAAAATAAGCAGTAAAAATAATTTCATCAACATAAATATAATATAAAAAATATATATTACAATTAAAAATATTCACATATATCAATGCACCAAAAAAAAAGTTCTTAATTACATGTCTAACTAAGAACTCCTGCGAACTATCTTTCATGAAGTGTGAGGAGTGAGGAGGCGGCTTGGGGGTTTCATCGCAATGTGGGCCGATATATGTAATATGATATCCTAAATTTTAGGCGTCAGACCACTATGATGTGATTAACGGATGTGGATCGTGGTTTTACCAAACTGTTAACATAATGAATAATCCGTACCGAAACGTTTAATTTATTGGAACTTACCAGTTTATCTCGTAAATATTCGTTAGTTAAACGGACGGGTCAATTAATAGAATTATCAATAATCATCGACATCCCTCGACAGAAAGAAAACTCGGCTTATAAACGAGTCGAGCCTCAACAGAGACCTGCTGGATTCGATAAATTCACGAGTAGTTTAATTAAATATTTGATTAATTAATATTTAAATAATTATATTATAAATATATTATATTTTTATATACTTATTTTTTAATATTAAGTAAAATTATATTTTATATATATAAATAGTAATTTAAAATATATCTTAAATAGAATTTGAGTTTAAACTCGAGTTTCGAGTAAACGAGTTCGATATCGAGTTTGATTATAAATTTGATTCGAATTCGAATTAAGTTGACCTATTTATATAAACGAACGGTTCAACCAACCGAGTTCACAGTTTGAACTCGTCGAATTTTAATTGGACCGAGTTTAAATAAGATCATTCAAAACTCATCTGAGTTTCAAGTCGAGCTGAAATGATTAAATAATAGATAAATTGAGCTCGAACTCGAAAAGAGCCCCTAGATTAGTGGCAAATCTCCGTAATTATGTTCTTATACCCGGGGGTAAACGCGCAGTTGGTCAACGCTTCTGTCGTCTTCTACTCTCCGCTCTTCGCCAGATTCCAAGCCTTCGGAGCCGACATCCTCTCTCTTTCTCTCTCGGTCCTCCGTAGGATCCGAGCGGGAGCTAGCTAGATCTGCGACTACTGCTTCCTACACGCCGCACATTTTCTTGGATCTCGTTGGGAATGGGGTTCGTCTCCTTTGTGGGGAGGGTGCTTTTCACCTCCGTTTTCCTCCTCTCGGCCTACCAGGAGTAAGCGGCGTTTCCATGTTCATTACTGTAAATCTTCTCTATGATGCTGCGTGCAATTCCAGGCTAGCGGATCGCTATCCACTGGACTTGTTATTTGTGGTTTTGGCTACGGTTAGTGTTGGGGAGTGGTACGATTGGGTTGGCTCTAGTTTTCCCCGAGTTGGATTATCGGCGATTCTGTTTCCGGGATCATGAATCGTCGACCATTTTGGTTGGCGGTGCTTCTTAGCAGAGCGCTGTAGAATTTTGCCTCGGGTCTTTTTGAACTGAATGGCTATTTCTGGTTTTTGGAATTCCGAGCTTCCGGGTTAGTATGGTTACTCGTTGATTTCCAATTCCTGGCTTAGGGTAATGATTTCCAATTGCAAACCATTTAGGAGACACATTATTAGCTGAAGTGGCGGATGATGTTTAAAGTTTATTGTTAACATTATTTTGGTTCCATGTTCAGTAATCTGGCTTCTGCCTTTTATTTTCTGTTTCACATTTTTGTCAGATGATGCTTCTGATATGTTGACATCTCGAATAAAATCTCGATGATTTGATTATCCAGTAATCAGTAGTTCCTGACGCTGCTGTACGATTCATAGAGACAATCTAAAATGATTTGAGTGAGGAGAATTCATACTTACCAAGCATACCATTCATAGAGACAATTTAAAATAATTTGAGTGAGAAGAGTTCATACTTACTGAGCATGCTTTTTGATGCTGTGCTTCTTCTATGTACTGCTTCATTCACTAGTCTTGTTCGTGCTTGATACGAAAGTATACATCATACGCTATACCGACTTTTTTATTGGTTTTGCATTTTTCCTGTTATATCTATCACATGCTTCCTATTTGGTAATCAACATGTCAAGCTATATTAGACACTCAAGTGTATTTGGCCAATGTAGTCAAAGGTGAGAGGTGGTTGGGCAAGAGAGGTGTCATCTCACCTAAGTCCCTCAGTGGTCAAAGTCATCATAAGTTAAATATTAAAAATTGATGTTTACTTGTATAAATAATGAAATTACATTGATAAATATGCTAAATGAGTGTAAAATACTCAAAACCTATTAGTTATATAAATTTATTAATCTGGATCTCAAATTAAAGAAACTGCTACAATATTCATTTTTTACTATTTTAGGTACAAGCCTATAAAAGTACAGTTGAATTATGTTAGCTAAGGCGGTTGAGACAATCACCTGTATGACAAGGCAAGGCAAACCTTCCTTGCCTCGACTTAGGGCAGATCGACAATAACCTGTTTGACAAGGCAAGGCAAGCCCTCCTTGTCTCGACTTAGGGCAGATCGCCTAGGAGCTTGCTGCCACCACCATCTGTTCTGAGGTGGTTGTTTCAGGTGCCTTAGATGCTTCAGTCACCTCCTAGGAAGGCTGGAAGAAGTTGCCTGGGGTAGACAGGCTTCAAAGGAGATTGTTGGCTGGCTGGAAACCATGCTGGAGAGTCATGCCCTAATGTTGGATTCACCTTATTGGCTGATGGGGGAGTGGACACCAGGATTGACTAGTGGGGTGTGGATCTCCGGCATAGGTTCTTGCCTCAGTGGCTGTTAGAGGTCCCTATTCATCTCTGACAACCTCTTCCAGCCCTCCTAAGAGGCAGTAACCCATCTCTCTCTCTCTCTCTCCAATTGTCTTATTTCTTGAGGCAATCACTTAGGGCATCACCTTAGGCACCTCATGCCTCTTACAACTTAAAAGGCAAACTTAGAAGGCAACTGTGTCAAGCAACTTAGTAGGGAGGGGCCACCTCTTACCTCAATACCTAGACAGTCACCTCAATTGCCTTTAGCTACATTGCATTTGACATGCTATCTTCCTTGTGCAACAAGATCCCTGACTTGTTCTGAGTTGATGTTGATTGAGATATACTTTTTCATCCTGTTGTTATAATATTTTGAGAATGATAACATTTAACTTAAAAGAGTCCAAATAATTCAACAAACACGTGTGTTAAGAAATGGCTTAAATTGCAAAATGTTGCTTGTTTATTTTGAGTCATCTTTTTCAATAGCCCATTTGAATCCTATAGCACCTAAACTTGGGAAGCTGGACTAAGACTCATATTTGTTTTCCATTTCTCGAAGGGAAAAAAACACGGCTTAAGGTTTTGTCATGCTTTTACTCATGTTTTTATTTTCTTAAAGGGGTTTGCATGGATCTTAAGAAATTTGAAGATCTTTATGAAGGACCTAGTGATCTAATAATTTAAAATTGTTTAATAGTTAATATAATTCTTAATCTTGTTTTTTGAGTAAACACTTGATTTATTTTCTTAGTTTGATTTCTTACTTACATGATCATAAATTTATGTTATTCTAGTATTATTTTGATGGATTTAGATTTATTCATGGTCACTATGTTTTAGTTGATTAATATTGGCTAGTGTGAGAAAAAAGGACTTTTGTTTAATGGACCTAGGTAACCATCCACAAGTGTTATAATGCATAGATCATCTACAAAATACCTTTGTCGTTAATGGTTCACATTTTATATGTTTATAGTTTATACTATGTGAATTATTATTTAATTTTGATTTTAATTATTATAGGTTTATCATATTGACTGATGAAGGGCATAATGATAATGGAGTTTGGTTTATTCAGTGTTGGATGTATTGAATGTTCAAATCTTGAACCTTAATTTTTTGTGATTGACTATACGAATCCTAAGAAAATGCCAAATGAATGGAGAAAAGATCATTATACCAATTTTTAAGCAAAAAAATAGATATATAGGATTGTGCAAATTATAAAGGGATCAAACTCATAGTCATACTATGAAATCATGTGAAAGAATTATTGAGTAGTGATTAAGAGATTCTACAAATATTTAAGCCAACCAATTTAGATTTATGTCTGGTCGATTTACAATTGAAGTTATTTTTCTTATTATAAATTTGATGAAGAAATATCGAGATGGGAAGAAGATTTATATATGGTGTTAAGATTTGCGTATGATATTTATTGACCTGGAAAAGTGTTTATGATAGAGTTCACAATGATGTTTTGTGATGAGTGTTGGAGTGAAAGATGATGTTTGTTAGGTATATACAAATGATAAATGATATTTATGATGAAGCAACTACTAGTATACACATAATTGGTGAAAAAATAAGTGATTTTCTTATTTCAATTGGTGGAGAAACAAGAGCTTCCATGTCACTCTTTTTTGTTCAATATTCTCCCATGGATATAAGCTTTTCCACTTGGGTAGAAGGTGAATCTTTGTCTTAGCCTTTTCACCCGCAAGCACTTCATGGAGGATAGAAGTGTTCATGGTTTGGTTTGCTTTGATTTTTGTGTTTTTATTTCAACCAAACCAAACCAAACAATCTCCCAAACCAAACCGAACCAAATTAATTCGGTTTGGTCCTATTCAATCCATATTTTATTAAGGTATAATAGATATGTCAATATATAATTTCATTTTGTTTGTTTTAAATCATAATCTATTAAAATTTAGTGTATATGTTTATACAATTCATTAATTTTATCTTAAAAACTCTTTAAACAAATTTACTTTTATAAGAAAAGATACATAAGTATTGTATTGAATATACTTAAAATAAAATATTTAATCTAATTCGGGTTATTCGATTCAACGGTTTGGTTTGATTTTAGGGGTCCTAGAAATCAAACCAAGCCGATCGATAGTTCAAACCAAATCAAACCAAACCAAACCAAACTATTGGTTTGATTTGGTTTTTTGGGTTGAACCTCAGCCCTAACGGAGGATGCTTGCCTTTGCCACAGTGCTCTGATGATGCCACAATGAACACAACTATAATCAAGGTCTTAAAAGCATACACTTGCCTCTTTTGTTCATGCATTGCTGCCTACTTCTAGCATGCATCCACTGCTGCCTGCTTCTAGGAAATTTTACTGTTTGAAATCAATTATTGTGGGGCTTACTATGGCAGTTCATATCATGTTTGAATTTTTACCTGATGAAAAACCACATAAAACCTCATCAGTTAAGAGCCATATTGTTCAGTTTTTGTTTTTTTTGGCTGGCTTTCAGTTGGAAGTGGTGCAGGTCATATCATTTAAGGTGACAAGATGCCTGATTTGATCTGTGAACTATTTCTCTTTTTCTTTTCCAATCTATTAATTCTGTTGTTAGTTTCTTTATTTCTGTTAGATCAGTTAGCCTTTCAGATTGTTCGACGATATGTTCGTACCATGTGTAATAGACTCGGAAGCTTGCACTTTGTTTTTAGGGTGACAAGAGTCACAATTCATAAAAATTGAGTTAAAGAGTACAGAGTAGATATGGAAAGAAAAAAAACACCACAGCAAATTTTAACATCCCCAAAGTCTACCAAGGTGGTAGTAGCCATGGGAGGCTACCCAAAAAACTACAAACTACATAGCAAAAATTTTACATGCCAACAATTGGGCACTAAAAACCTGAGAATCTTGCATAGATCCCGAATGTGCAAAGAGCCAATCCTTGAGAAAGGCAGCAGCTCGCAACAGAATGGTAGCATGATCATAAAAATGCTCATAGAAAATTCTCCAATCCACGCCCTCTGGATGGACCAAAGAAGGGCTGGCATAGAAAGACTCCATAAAGAAGGATTGTTGTTCCTCAGACATACCATTCCATGGCTGGATGAGACAAATGGTTGAGTTAGGGTCATGCCACCGTAAATTCCAGCTCCTAAAGCAAATATTCCAGACATAGCTGATGACCCCACAGCGCACAAAGTGGTGGTCAATATCCTTCTTATGATAACCATGGAAAGCATGCTGCACCAGCCCCCTCTTGAAGATATTATGAAGGTACACTTTGGTGGGTAGCATCCTTCTGCAATTTTTTTACAAAAACAATCTGATCTTGAGAGGAAACATCATCGACCAAGCAACATTCCACCATGGCACTTCTACCTCTCCCCAAGCTAGTCTCATGATAGTAGATTTCACTGAGAATGAAGCCCCTTAATTAGGGGCTCACAAAAACCTATCCTCTTGTGGTGGGATACAAGAAAAGGCACTCAGAAAGTCTGCCATTGCTGCAAACTCCGTGACTTCCTCATTCTCGAGGTTTCTTCTGAAAGTCAAGGACCATTTGTTGCCCATGGCTTCACAATCCCACAAGAAGCTTGAACTTTTTCTTGCCCTAATAGGGTGTTTGGTTGCATGATAAATTGAGTTATTGTTATAATTTTATGTTTTTGTAACAAAACCTGTTAAAAGATGTGTTTGGCAACAATCACAAGTTTATGTTTTTAAATAGATTTCCTTCTTAGACAAAAAGGAGGTCTCCCTTTTTTTTTATCTTGTGGTCCCCCACCTTATTTGGTCATGTATATGGTGCTCCCTTTTTTTTGCTATCACATCTCCCCAAACATGAAAAGTTTGTCATTGGCTAGCTCACATTTTATTTTAATACAACTTTTTATCATGAAAGTGTATAAAAATTTATTGTGCGACCAAACACCCAATAAATTCTCGCAGCTGTTAAATGGAGAGAGATCAATTCCATTGTTTTTTTCTCTTTCACCGTTTGGTGATATATGATTTTTACATGTAGATTTAGTGAGTTTGGAGTTGATGGTGGACCTGCTGCCAAATCTTTCAAGCCAAAGTTTGACCTTGTGTCTGGACATTTGCACACATACCTGGGGTTCCAAATGCCTAACATTGAAGTTAGTGACTTCAGGCTTTTCTTCCCTGTCATGTTTCCCTACTCCTTGACTATTACTTGATATCAAACTCTGCTTTTTGTATCCTTTGCAGATGAAACATATTATTGCGGGCACTATTGCTCTAAAGGGGCTTGGTGGTATTCTGTTTATCTTTGGCAGTACTCTAGGAGCAACTCTTCTGGTTAGTGTAATCGGCTTCGTATCCCAATTGACTTCGGCATTTAACTTTTAGGGTCAACCGTCAGATAGAGAGGATCTATATGTAATTTCCTCAATGGTTTGCCCGGTTGCTTGCTTAGCCTTAGACATTGGGATGACAATTGTATTGTTCTTTTTCCTAATGCAGGCAATTTATGTGGCACTCTCAACCCCAATCGTCTACGACTTCTACAACTATGACATAGACAATCCGGAATTCATTCAACTCTTCGTTAAGTTTACACAGGTTTGGTCTACTATTGAGGCCAAAACCCACAATTTATGTGATTGCATGAAAAAACTTTTCCTTTTTTTATCCCCTTTAAATTGTGTTACAATTTCATTGTTCTTTATCAGAGTCTGGCCCTGTTCGGTGCTCTGCTCTTTTTCCTGGGAATGAAAAATGCTGTCCCGAAAAGAGTCGCCAGGAAGAAGGCACCCAAAGCAAAAACTACCTAGCAGCACTTAGTCCTGCTGAAGGACGAGACCTGCTCAGAGAGCGGTTAGTTGTTATTTTCTCACGCTAGGGAGAATCATCTGATTCATTTGTTTTCAGTTTTGTAGCTGGAGTTTTCTGTTACATGCCCACATGTAGTTCAGTATCGGGAATCTCCATTATTTCCGTATGTACTATAATATTTATATAAATTTTGTATAATTTTCACTTCAGTGCTCATACTTGTCTATTTAACCTGGCTTTGCATTTGATGTTGGTAGGTTTCTAGTACGCAGTAGCCGATTCTCGTCTTCCACAATGTTCTTTTTTTTCTTTTTACCTGTGCAACTCTACATTGGCGGTTCCTGGTTTTACTAGGTTTCATCTGATTCTTTACCAAGCAGTTCCGTGGTTTGTGGCCATGATGATTATCTGGTTTGGACTCGATCGATTGGTGTTGTTCGTTCGATTTTTTTGCAAACACTTTGTTTAGCAAGTTTTGCTAGAAAATTTTAATTTTGTAATAGAAGTTTATTGTATCATGCTCCCCAAACACCCTGTTAGGGCCCCTGCATGTTGCTGTACTTCCGGCGGCTTGTCCGCATACATACACTCTCCACGACCGGGGTCTTTGATTTGCGATCTCACACCGCTCCATTAGTGATGCAAACACGAAATAATTCACCAGACAAACAGCTGGAAGGTCTGGTAAATCTTTGACTGATTTGTTTATCATGTTAAATGAGTAATTTTGAATCAGAAAAAAATAAATGTGTTAACTACCCTGAGTTCAAGCAAATCTCAGCTCGATGGGTAGTGTGGTTAAATATTTGTTAAAAAATTAATTGAGTATTTATCGTTGTATAATAATAATTAAACATTAAATAAGTTAGATTTAATTTAATTAAAGGTTAACCTTAAATTGAGTTTTATAAATAAGTTTAAATTTAAATTTTATAAATGAGTTTAGATCGGGATTGAGTTTGAAATTTATAAATAAAGTTATATCAAAATCTAATTGAGTTTGAGTTTAGTATTTATTTGAGTTCGAATTGAACTTGACTTGGTTAGATAATAAGTTGAGTTCGAGCATGTCAAAACTTTTAATGACTCAAGCTCGAACCTATGGTGTTGAGCTTGCTCGCAAGGCTTTTTTTCTAGCTTGTTTAAAAGTAAACTTGTCCATTTCGACCCGTGTGGCTCAACTGATTTGCACCCCGACGGCTTATTCACCAGCGCTTAAAAATGAGGGTTACAGTGGTATTTAGTTGTACGATAAATATATATATATTTATTAAATAAAGTGCAAACTCGTTTGTCATATATATATATATATATTAAAAAAAATTGTCGAATAACTAGTTGTTCAAATATTTGGACACTTCACTTCAAAATTTCAGTATACTATATCTATGAAGTATCATATGCATGTATTTTAGTAATATGGACCAAAAAATACAGATAATATAAAACTACCAAATTATAAATAAAAAAATAAAAAACTCTTATTTTAAAATAAAGAAATATTACTACTAAAAGCATGGAATCTTAATTAATGGACTTCAGATGGTGAGCTTTTTGGTGATGGGTAGAGATCTCGGTATTAGTGTTGGAAGGACGATATGAGAGATGGTTAAAAAGGCTTCAAATAACTAGCTAGGTGGCAAATCATCAGATTTTTCGCGGTGCTTCAAACTTCCGATGCCGACGGGGCTGCATAGATTAATGATAGGACTTCAACGGGGTGGGGCACTTCGAGTTCGACAATGGATAACACAGATCTCAGCGGCGTTTCGGACGTCAGATGTTGGCAGAGATACGGAGGATTTTAGACGTGGAATAGATACGGGTGCGCGTGAATCCTATGTTAATTTTAGAAAGATGTTGATGTAAAACGGAGGTATTAAAAAGGAGCAAGAGCAATGACACGCAGCATGGGCAAGAGCAAAAGCTCTTTTGTTCGGAATTTTTGGACTTTCAGACTTTTAGGACTCGGCCTCTTCCAGTTATTCTTTCTTTATTGATTTGTCCATTCTTTTGGTGACCCACATTTAGATATGTCTTTTTTTCTTGATTTTACTTGAGAATTCATTGTCCATCTTATGGTGTTTTTTATATTTTTTTCTCATGCTATTTTTGTGGTATTCATTCAAATGTGACTTTTTGTTTACTTAAGAGGTCACTGTCCATCTTGTGACACATTTTTCTTTTGAGAAGTTAGACCTCCTGAGATAGTCTCATATTATGGTGGTGGACACTTTCAATACTCTCTCTTCTAGTCCTCTACCTCCATCTTGAAGCGAAATGAGAAGAAAATAGGATAGGACAAACCTTCCTTTTCTAAAGTTTGCCTAACTTTCCTTCCAACATCCAGTCATCGAAATTTTGAAGTATGGTGCTTACCTTGATTCCTAAAGAACAAGTTAGGACACCTAAGAAAAAATAGAACTCGAGTTATGGCATCCATCCTTCTAATTTTTATGTATTTGTAATTTTTTGTACATTTTACTAAAAATTTTTTAAGTAGAATCGATTTCATGAATGATTTACTCTCTCTTGTTTTGCATCATTCATTTTCTTTTGATATTTTTTGTCTTAGTTGAAAATATGTTTGAACAACATCAAATCAAATTCACTCAGTTATCCTCTTCAAATAATAAAATTAAGTCTATTTTGGCATTAAACTTATAAATTCTCTTACAAATATTGTCTTGAGGATGATATGATAATGATGAACATATGCATGTGATACATGATAGAAGATAAATTTCGTTGTTGGTGATGATGTTGCCAAGATGTTATTGTCGGTGCTTGTTCATATGTTGACTTGTCTTGCTACTTTCACTCTTTCCCATTAAATGAAAGGTTAGTGACTTGAGTTGATATGATAATGGGAAAGATGTAGATGAATTGCAAGGGTTGGTATTTGATAATAACATCAAGTAAGGATTGAGAAGACATCATGAAAATTTCTATCTTGTTGAAATAGATTGCACGGTGCCAAGTTGCAAGAAGAGGGCACGCGGAGCCCAGTTGAGGGAGGTGGGGCACGGTGGCTCAATTTAAGAAAGATGGATGGGATTGCAATCCCGAGGATGATGATGACCATGGGTTCTTAGGCCCGATTCAGGAGAATTGAGGGGCACGATGGCCCATTTTGGGGCATGATGGCCGGATTTGGAAAGGTGAGGTGAGTGATTTGGGAGGTCGAGGGCCGTAAAGGCCAAGTTGAAGGAGATGAGCATGAAAGCCTATTTCAAGAAGGTGGAATAGGGTCGTAGTCCCAAAGATTGATAATGGGCTCTTGGGCCAGTTCAAAGGAGTTGAGGGGCACAATGACCCGTTTTAAGAAAGGCACGGGGTGTGACAACCAAGTTCGAAAAGGCGAAGGACGCATTGGCCCAATCGAGGTGGTGGGGCACTATTTGACTTAATTGCATATTTCGAAAAAGTGAGGGCATGGACCAATTTGAGGTGATGTGAGCCGTGAGGGCCTAATTGGGAGAGATGGGCACGAAGGCCCAATCCAAGAAGACAAAAGTAGACTCACAGGGCGGCTGATTTGGATGGTGGCTTATGGACTTGAATGAGACAATGGGGGGTTACATAAGTCACAGCTAGCAGGGACATTTTTAGAACATTTTTCTTCCTCTGACAGCAGTGCAGCCGACCGTAACGGAAAAGACTCTCGATTGTAAACATTTAAAGTTGTAGGACTAGGGATTATAAAAATTATACAGTGGGACTAATGATTATAGTAATAATTTTCTTATTAAGATCGAAATTTAATTTTTTTCAAAACAGAATAGAGCGTACTTACAAATCAGCCACTGCCACTGTGTTCACAGTGGCGGTAAAATATATATATATATATATACAACAAATATCCGACATGACACGAAGAACAATATTTGTGTACGTTATATGTCATATAACAAGACCGAGGGAGGACAACATGAGGCAATCCAATGGCTCCTTGGGCACGCGACTAGTCAGCGCGGCGGCCGCGACCTTCTTCTATCTAGAAGACGGGGGGGGGCTACGCTATACGCGTTCGGGACCTCTCGGATCTGACTTCCGGGAAGCAGCTGGGAAGTAAGCGAGAGAGAGAGAAGAGGCGCCGGCGCAGGGTACTCCTGCGTCGACGACGTGTATCCTGTCCGTGTGATTAATATTGCCCGTGCGGTGTGCCGGCGGCGCGAGCGTCTCTCTTCTCTTCCCCTCTGCCATATTCGGCGGGGCAAAGGACGATGGGCCGACCAGCAAAGCAAGTAGTGCTGCAGGAAGAAGATGAGGAGGAGGAGGACAGCAAGCCTATGTTAGGAAGGTTACATATAAGATAGACGCAGGTTAGTTTAATTCAGTTTCTGAGCTGTACAGATGACTTGGCATATGTGCCATGTAAGCAATGCTGACATGTATTAACATTATTCATATAAATTGAACATTCTGAGTGAGAGACGGTATTGGTCTCTCCCGCCCAAATCCTCTTCTCTCGTTCTCTGTTCTTCTCTGAGTGCTCTCTGCTTCTTCAAGGATTAGTACCATCGACTTCCAGATCTACTCTTCAAGTTGGTATCAGAGCTTTGGTCAATGGAAGGATCGTCTAGCATTTCCAGATCTACAGCTTCTCCGGTTGCTGATCGTCGAACAGGCTCCTTCGTGAGCAGGTTTCCGTTCTCCACCTCTTCTCATCCTGTGTCAATTCCAAGTCTCTCCGGATGCATTTCGGTGAAGTTGAATGGAGAGAATTTTTTGTTGTGAAAGACGCAAGTTCTTCCACTATTGAGCACGTATAAACTGATTAGTTTGATTGATGGTACAATACCTTGTCCGTCTTCTTTTATGCTTGATCCGTCTGATCTCTCGAGTGAGATCCCTAATCCAGATTTTGAAATCTGGAAACAGTTTGACAGTCTCGTAATGACTGTCCTAGTTTCCTCTTTAGCAGAAACTGTCTTGCCTCTTGTCGTAGGCTTGGATTCTGCAGCTGCAATATGGAAAGTACTTAGTAATACTTTTGCATCGGCTTCTAAAGCAAGGATTCTTCAACTGAAGAATCAACTTCAGCAACTTAAGAAAGGATCTCTGAAGATGCAAGAATATTTGCAGAAAGTGAAAATGTTAGCGAATTCTCTTGCTATGGCATCTGATCCGGTATCTCCGAGTGATCTTCTACTACATATTTTGAATGGTTTAGGTCATGATTATGAGTCGTTTGTCACTGCTATCATGGCAAGAGCTGATGCTGCTTCACTTAGTGTAGATGATATACAAGGTCTCTTGATGAATCATGAAATTTTTCTCCAACGGAATGCTCAACAGGTTACTGATCTTAGTGCTAATTTAGCTCGAACTGGGCTGAATTCTTCTCCACAGCAGCAGGTTAACAACAGAGGTGGTTATAACAGAAATAGGGGGAACAAAAATAGGAACTACACACCGAATTATCGAGGGAATTATCATCAATACAATCAGAGTGGTCAGTCAGTGGACAATTCGACAGCTGGTAACCATAATTTTACAGGACATCCCTCAGTTGAAATCTGTCAATTGTGTGAGAAACGTGGGCATACGGTTCTCACATGTTGGAAACGGTTTAATGTTTATTTTAGGAATCCAAATACTCCAGGCAATACACAGACTGTTACTGGCAATTCTCAGCAAACTGGTACCAATTTTCAGAATCCGCAGTATGCAGCTAATGTGGCTTCAACTAGCAATGTTTCTCCTCCGTTTGATCCGAACTGGTATCCTGATTCAGGTGCTACAAATCATATGACGCCAGATGCCGGATTATTACAGAATCCGGTACCCTATACAGGATCTGAGAATGTGAAAGTTGGCAATGGTGAGGGACTTAAAATTACACATATTGGTCAGTGTGGTTTTAATTCCTTTAAGCTTTGCAATACATTACATGTTCCATCTATTGCCAAGAATTTAATGTCGGTCTCACAATTTAGCAAGGATAACAATGCTTATTTTGAGTTTTTTCCTAATCATTGTGTGATTAAGGATATCAAGAGCAAGGAGGTGCTGTCTCGCGGAATTAACATGCATGGCTTATACAAATTGGTACCTGAAGGTGTACATAATCCTACAGTTTTTTCTGCTGAAGCAATAAAGAGGTGGCATCACCGGCTTGGACATCCGGCATTTAAAACAGTAGTAGAAGTTCTAAATACTTTGGGCGAACCTTTTGGTTCATTTAGAAATGTTTTTTGTTCTCATTGTGCAGTTGCAAAGAACCATAGACAATGTTTTCCCTTATCTAGTCATGTTTCTAAATGTCCTTTGGAATTGGTGGCTTCCGATGTTTGGGGACCATCTCCATATGTGAGCACAAATGGGTGCAGATATTATGTTTCTTTTATTGATCACTTTAGTCGTTTTTGTTGGATTTATCCAATATCATCTAAAGATCAGGTTTCTTCTACTTTATGTGTTTCAAAAATCAAGTGGAGAATCTTTTTTCTAAGAAAATTAAGTTTTTCCAAAGTGATTGGGGTGGTGAGTTTAGGAAACTTACCAATTTCTTCAAAGATTGTGGTATTATTCATCGGATTGCATGTCCATATACACACAATCAAAATGGGCTTGCCGAGAGGAAACATAGGCATATTGTGGATACTTCTCTTGCTTTATTACATCATGCGGATTTGCCTTATGATTTTTGGGATGATGCTATGACGTGTAGTGTGTATCTTATCAATCGATTACCTACACCAGTCCTAGGTGGTATCTCACCTTTTGAAAAATTGTTTGAGAACAAGCCTGATTACAAGATGCTAAAGACTTTTGGTTGTGCTTGTTTTCCATATCTTCGTCCCTACAATAGACACAAGTTCAGTTTTCGTTCTGATTGTTGCATTTTTCTGGGCTATAGTGCAAGACACAAAGGTTACAAGTGTCTTTTGCCTAGCACTGGTCGTGTTTATGTTGCAAGCAATGTCATTTTTGATGAGTCTGTTTTTCCATATAAGGTGTTAACTAGTGGTCAAAGTGAAAATACAGTTAGCACATACATCAATTTACCTATTCCGGTTGGTGCTTCTCAATGTTCAGTTATCAGACCTCTGTCTGGTTTGCCAACACAGAATGCAGCTTCTGTTTCCTCTATATTACCTGTTTCAAGTTCTGCACAGTCTTCTTCCAAGCTTCCACTTGATATTCCTCTTTCTGATCTGCATGAACAGAATACAGAATCTGTTTCACGTCTGTTACCAGAACCAGTTTCTGCACATTCCCCTCCATTAATTTCAGGTGCCACTCTTGCTAGTTCAGATTCTCATTCTACACGTCCTGCTGGTTCTTCACCAGTTTCTGCTACAACTGGTCTTCATATGCATGCTAGTTCTAGTAGCACACCACCAAAGAAATTTCGATCTCTTAAAGAGATCTTGGATCAGCCAGAACCAAGAAAAACCAGGTATGCTTTAACGGTTGCTGTTGAGTCTGATATAGAACCTTCTACTTATAAGACAGCCTCTCAACATGCTTGTTGGCGTCAAGCTATGTCGGAAGAGTATTCAGCTCTTCAAAGAAATGGAACTTGGTCTTTGGTTGACCCGCCACCTAATGCTAATATTGTGGGGTGTAAGTGGGTATACAAGATTAAGAGAAATGCTAGTGCTCAAATTGTTCGGTATAAAGCTAGATTGGTTGCAAAAGGGTTTACTCAACAACATGGTATGGATTATACAGAAACCTTTAGTCCAGTTGTTAAACATACTACTGTGCGCATGGTTTTAGCAATTGCTGTTACTTTTAATTGGGAAATCAAGCAAATTGATGTTAATAATGCTTTTCTTCGTGGGAATCTCAATGAAGATATCTATATGCTTCAACCACCTGGATTTCAAGATAAACAAAACCCTGCACTTGTATGTAAGTTGCATAAAGCTCTTTATGGCTTAAAACAGGCCCCAAGAATGTGGTTCTTCAAGTTATATACTCATCTTATTGAGCTTGGTTTTAAGGCATCTATTTGTGATCCATCTCTCTACAGTTTCTCTCATGGCAAAGTTAAAGTGTATTTTTTGATCTATGTTGATGATATCATAGTAACTGGAAATGATTCTTCAGCATTAGTACAACTTATCAATGGTTTAGCAGACAGATTCTCTTTGAAAAATCTTGGGCATTTAAGTTACTTTCTGGGAATTGAAGTTCTCCGCCAGAAAAATGGTCTTCATTTGAGCCAACAGAAATATATCGTTGATATTCTCAAGAAGTCTCAACTTATTGATTCCAAACCCTTTTCTACCCCAATTGCTACTAAACAAATGATATCTCAAGAGGATGGTGAGCTCTTGACTGATCCCACGTTTTATAGAAGCTTGGTGGGCTCCCTACAGTATGTCACATTGACTAGGCCAGAAGTGGCTTTTGCTGTCAATAAGTGCTGCCAGTTTCTAGCTGCTCCTACCACTGAGCATCTTGCTCTTGTTAAAAGAATTATTAGATACTTAAAGGCAACAATCAGTTATGGGCTACTTATCACACCAGGATCTTTTGATTTTAGAGTGTATTGTGATGCAGACTGGGCCGGCTGCCCAGATGATCGCAAGTCCACCTCGGGCTATGCCATTTTCATGGGTTCGAACATCATTAGCTGGGGAGCAAAGAAACAACATACGGTTGCTCGGTCTAGTACAGAGGCCGAAATGCGATCAATGGTTCTTGCAACTACTGATTTGTTATGGGTAATTGAGTTGGCAAAAGAATTATGTTTACCTATGGTCACTTTACCTACAGTTTTTTGTGATAATATCTCTACTATTTACTTGACTGCAAATCCTGTCTTCAAGGCAAAGACCAAACATGTAGAAGTGGATTTCCATTTCATCCGTCACTTAGTTCTACAGCGGATCATCAGAGTTGAACATATTGCTACCATGGATCAGATTGCTGATGTTCTTACAAAACCACTTAGTATTTTACAGTTTGAATTTTTGAGGAACAAATTGACCGTTTCTCCCTCGCTCAATTTGAGGGGGGATGTTAGGAAGGTTACATATAAGATAGACGCAGGTTAGTTTAATTCAGTTTCTGAGCTGTACAGATGACTTGGCATATGTGCCATGTAAGCAATGCTGACATGTATTAACATTATTCATATAAATTGAACATTCTGAGTGAGAGACGGTATTGGTCTCTCCCGCCCAAATCCTCTTCTCTCGTTCTCTGTTCTTCTCTGAGTGCTCTCTGCTTCTTCAAGGATTAGTACCATCGACTTCCAGATCTACTCTTCAAGTGCCTATCTCCCTCGCCTTCCCGGAACAAGGAGGCGGCGGCACCAGCCGGACCTCTCCGCCCCGGTCGTCCGCGTCGTCCCGCTCCTCCTCGTCCTCCTCCCTGCACTCCGAGACGGACTCCTACGACGTGGGCGGCGACGGTTACCCCTTCACGCACTGCGAGTACGAAGAGATCCCCTCCTTCCGGTGGATAAGGCCCTCTCTCAGGTGGTGGAAATCCAGGTAAGATCAGCTCTAAGAACGCATCTGTGTTAATTTTGTGTGTTGATGTATGTGTCGAACCAGCTCTCTGATTAATCGATCAAAGGACGTTAGTCCATTCAAATCGGTTTGTAAGACATTCCAACGTAGATAATTATGTAATTAAAAGTTTAAAACCACTTGTTTCTAATGGTTCGTCTTAACTTTTTCTTTTGTTTTCAGATCCGAATAACTAAAATTTTGTGTTCTAGCCAGCATAGATATTAGAGATGAAATCCCCTTGCGTCGTTTTGGAATAACAGTATCTTCCGAGGCCGCTGAATTGATTAAATTCCTGCTTGCTAACACACACATACATATATATATGTGTGTTGACAGGAAGCATGAGAGGGATTCAGACGTCCGGGGATCCGACGGAGGGGAGAGACGAGCAAGGGCTGGCATGTCGACGGTCGAAGGCCGCAACATCGTCTTCAGTGCGTTCGCCCTCTTCGACCTGTTCGACCAGCTGAAAGAGGGCACGGTCGAGAAGAGGAGGGTGCGCTTCGAAAGAAGGGACATCTTTGGCTGCCCCGCGCACAGGGCCACCTTGCCCGGCGGCCATCAGGTGATCTTCCGGTGGCTGGAATGGCCGAGGCCCGTCGATCAGGACTTGGAGCGCGAGGCCGACGACCTGGGAAAGATTCAGCACCCCAATCTCCTGTCGGTTTCCGCCCGTTTCCGCAGCCTCGGCACCGCGCAAGAATTGTTTCTCATGTACGAACGCTTGCCCTCGGCTAGCACTCTTTCTGCTCGTCTCCACGGTAAGTCGGTCTCAGCCGGTAAAAATCCGAGAAATTACCCTACGCAGCAGCCACGCACTTTTTATTAGTGATCAGTTTATATTTTATTAAATTCTCATCTATATTTTACGTACTGATATTTTACGTACTGATTTTAAAGTGCGGTTCAGTATTGTTGAATCGTTGTTAAATTATTATTGAATCGTACGTTATTAGACTCTTACTAATTTATTACTGAACTCTTATCAAATTGTCACTTATAATCACTACGTGAATGGTTACTGAACCTTTATTAAGTAGCAATTTAGTAACGAGTCGATAAGAATCCAATAACAACGTAATGAGAATTTAGTAACAACTCAATATTAGAAAAGTACTGAATTATTATTGAATCGTTACTCAACTCTTACAAAATTACTACTGAACTCTTATAAAATCGTTACTGAACGAATAATTCAATGAACTTGATATTGAATCGTCATTTAAGTAATGCGGATATTTTTTATGAAAGATTGAAGGAACATTCTCCTTCGGTAATCATTTGAGATAATCCTCTTTCGAGTCAAACGAGAGAGTTACGTATGTATGTATTTCATCACCATCTCGAAGAAATTTCGTCAATTGCATGTATGCCTAGTGAGATTTTGTTTTTTGTTTTTGGAAGAATGCTGGTAATTAACATGCATGCCGGCCTGCAGCGGTGCGGGGCTCCAAGCCTCCACTAGATTGGTCTACCAGGATGGACATCGCGCTAGGAGTCACAAGAGGCCTGCATCATCTCCACACCCAGCTGAATATGGTCCACGGAAGCTTAACCAGCGGCTGTATCCTGCTGGACGAGGACGAAGACTACACTCCCAAGATCGCCGGCCATGGCCTTTCCCGGGCGCTGCTCGAGAGTTCCGACGCATGCGGCACGGACAGCAGCAACTCAGTGTACAGCGCCCCCGAGCTGTCGGGCGGCTCGAGGGCCAAGCCAGCCAGCAAGATGAGCGATGTATACAGCCTGGGAACCGTCTTCGTCGAGCTCTTGACCGGGATAACTCCAGGCTGCGAAATATTCCTGGAGAGGGTCGATACCCCAAACTATCTCGACACTCGAAAGCTGGCCTTGCAATGCCTGCGCTTCTGCGATTACAAGCGGCCGGCGGTGGCGGAAGTGCTGCGGCGACTGGAGGCGATTAAATCGGCGTCGGTGCGGCGGGGGTTCTTGGGTGACATTGCGGTGAAGCAGAGAAAGATGGCTAAGGACGACGAAGGGGAAGGAGCCGCAGGCCCCAGTACTGCTATCATGAGCCCTGACATAGGTGTGACGATCAATCTCTCTCTTTCTCTCTGTTTCCATATCTAACGGTCGTCTAACTAATTGGGTTAATTTTCCTCGACAGAGGAGAGATTAATACAACACCCATCTGAAGATAGCGAAGAGATCAACTCCATAGACATCGACGACGACAGTACTGAGGTGTCCTCTCGCTCAGTTTTGGAGCTCTCGACTTCGGTGGCGGCAGAGGATCAGACGCCTTCGGAAAATTCGTGCGAAGGCGAAGACAGAGAGGGGCTGTCCGGATCAGAATCAGAATACCCGCCCGGCCTCAGACGAGAAGGTGAAGCCACGAGCACAGGCACCTTCACAGAAGCGAATACTGCTCCAGATCATCCTTCGAGTAAATTAAGAGAAACGCCGGATTCAACCGAGGAAGGTCTGCTTTTTGCGAGTTTACCGAACGAGGATGGCGCAACATCGACTACAATGTCTGTAGAAGAGGATCAGGTATATACATACATGGAGAGACTGCTGAGAAAAGAATATACTCGTCTGACTTTCACGATGCGTACGTTAAAAACTAAAATGAATCAAATGATCGCTTGGTCAACAGGCAACTGTGGAGGATAAATCTGGGTCAAGTGCCGACGAGTCGGCAGGTCGTCCGGAGGCAGCTGGAAGAACAACATTTATGGCGGCCTACCAGCTGCTACCCCCCGTCGACTGGGCAAAGGCCGCCATTAATGAAGCCCAAATCAAGGTCCCGACGTCTCTGCCTCTGTTCACCAGCGAGCCCGACGTGACGTACCAACGCTTCTTCCGAGCTCTGCACGATCTTGCGCACCGTCCACATCCTCCTTCGGACGTCTTGGAGGTGCAGCTCAACAAGATGAGCATGGGCCTTCACAGCGGGTTTTTTTTTAAAGTAGCACGGTTTTTTTTTTTTTTTTAAAAGTAACACGGTTAAAGTTATAATTGCAAAAGTAGCACGGTTTGAACAAAGTCGAGTTTTCAAAACTCGACTTGTGAAGAAGGTCGATTTAAGTAAAGTCGACGCTCACTAATGACTTTGAGAGGTTCAAAGTCGAGTTACTGTTAATCGACTTTAACAAGTCGAGTTTTTAAAACTCGACTTGTACTGGGTTTTTTACCCCCCGCGAGATCCCTTTCCCCTTCTGTTACCGCGTTCGACCCTTGCCGTTTACTGTTACTGCCTTCGACTTACCCGGCGGCGAACTCGACGGCGGCGGCGGCGTGAGCCCACGGCGGCGGCGGCGTGAGTCCACGGCGGGGGCGGCGTGTGCGGCGGACGGGGGCGGCGGCGGCGTGTGCGGCGGCGGCCGAGTCCGCGGCGGCGGCGGCGTGTGCGGCGGACGGGGGCGGAGGCGGCGTGAGTCCGCGGCGGCGGCGGCGTGTGCGGCGGACGGGGGCGGCGGCGGCGTGTGCGGCGGACGGGGGCGGCAGCGGCGGCGGTGGCTGCTGCTAGGGCGGTGGACCACCGGCTGTAAACGTCCAGAATCACAAATTGAAGGAGGATCAATTGAAGGAGGATCAATTGAAGGGTAATCTCTGTCCTGATCGATCCTAAATTTTGTCCCGAATTTAATCCTTATCGATCCGAAAAAGGATGGTAGAATTAATTATTATGTATGCAATTCCAAGTGAAGGAAGGTAAAATTATTATTTGTCCTAACGTTTATTTGAACTAACATTGATCATTAAAATTAAAATGTTTATTTGTCCTAACGTTTATTTGCTTAATTACATTGGTGAAATCATGTATCCTTTATTTGGTTATAATATGATTTTAGTTGTTGTTTAAGTAGTGTTTGATTTTTGAAAATTTGTTTATTTAGAGTAATTGTTGTTTGATAAGAGATTTAGTTGTTGTATAAGTAGTGTTTGATATTTGGAAAATTGTTTATTTAGAGTAATTTTTGAAGTCGAGGTAATAAATTTCGAGGTGTTGTTTAATAAGAGGTTTGTTTTAGAGTTCTTTTGTCGATTTCATATATATTGGACAAAATGAAATCTGACCCCATCGGCACTCCGTAATGGACTTATGTTCTTTTGTCTATTTCATATATATTGGACAAAATGAAATCTGACCCCATTGGCACTCCGTAATGGACTTATGTTCTTCCGCATATGCTTCAAGCTAGCCAGGTAGATTTAAATTATGTTTTGAATTATTTATTATGTGGGAATATTTCTTACATTTTTTGTGATACAGATTACGTGGGAACCGTATACACCCCAAATATTAGAATCTGTACCTGCTGTGTCGGTGGAGAACACCCGACTTTGGCTAGCCTCGGTACCCCTCTTATGTTGTTCGGTCATGGAGATCCATGCACCTGAACGTGTGCTTCGGCAGTTTGGCCTCGTCCAAAGAACGCCGCGTAATAGAAAACAATATGAACGTAAAGATGGACGTGGACGTTGGGGTAACGATTGGACGCAGGAATATGCATATTGGATTAACCGTGGAATCGTCGGGAGGAATTTGTTTATGAACCTCCCGAGGCGGAGATTTATATACATCTCCAAACACAACACTACGACCAATGGTATCCGGAAAGGACTATTCTGTATCTTGTTCAAGAGAACCCCGAACCTCCCGAACAATATTATCCAAGGGGTCCTGTTGACCGAGAAATGGTAAGAATATGCTATTTTGTCATAGCTTATTAACTTTTTTTAACTTTTGTTGAGCTGATTGTCTCTATATAATTTTTTCTAGCTACGAAGTCATCACGAAATTCAAAGGATGCTTCAGTCGAGCAGGCCGTATGAACTCGAGCAAACGAGGAATGACATTTTGGAGTTACAACGACATATGCACGAGAAGCTCCATATAACGATGCCATCATACGAGTCTAACTTTGATCCCTCGCGTTCATCATCCGGACAACGGCTACAAACTCCGGTTGGTTGGAGTGGACGGGAAGGTGCTGGACCTTCAAGTGCAGGACCATCTACAGGAGCGGGACCATCTACAAGAGCGGCACCTTCTACATATGTGCGGAGGAGACCGCGTGATCCGTTGATGATCACGCCGACCGACGCCGGCGTTGGGTATCAACAGCGGGAATCTATTGATAATCCCACCCCATCGGCACCGATGAGGCCGAGTCGGCATGGGGAAAATGTGGTGGCCGATGTCCGGCCCAATAGATTAGAGTTATCACCTCCTGAAGAAGAGGAAGGTCGGCTTGTTCGTAGAAAACTTCGTACAAGGAAAGGAAGAGGAGCGTGAAGTCGAGTTCTTATGCATATGTATGTAATGCACTATTGGATGTGTTAGAAATATTTATGTTCCTGTGGATTGAGTTCAATCAGGATTTATCTGAATGAAATTTCGGGTGTTGTTCATATGATTGAGTTCATGTGATTTCATTCAAATCTCCTTCAAATTATGTATGACGCAGGTTTTGTTCCGAATGGCTCTAGGTTGAGCAATTGCCTATGTTGAGCACCTGCCTATGTGTGAAGCAGGTTTTGTTCCGATTGATTGTTCCGAATGAATCTATGTTGAGCAGGTGTATGATGGGCTAGACAAGAGATATGTGTGAAACAGGTTTTGTTCAATTCTATTTCATTGTTTAGGAAGCTGTCCATGTGTGGTTCAGATCGACATGGTTCAACATGAATTAGCTCTTTCAACCGGCCCATCTGCTCCCCACACAGCCACCCGGTCAGGTCCTATTTCTGCCTCTGGACAGAACCTTGTCCGGTCGCCACTTCAGGCCATTCTCGGCCCAGTTAAGCCCACCACCTATACAAGTCTGGTTCTACCCCCATCTGCAGCCCCCGCCCACCCCCACCCATTATGTAAAAAAACCTCAATGTCCCCTGCATAGCCCCCTTGGCAGCACCCTCAAGCAGCCCATCTGTAGCCCTATCTCAGGCGCAGTTTTTTTTTTCCTCTGCTGGTTGAAAGTCGAGTTTTCAGAACTCGACTTGTTCAGGTTTCGGCATAGTTAAAGTCGAGTTACTAAAACTCGACTTTAACTTCCAGAGAACGCAAACAGCTCTGTGGTAAAGTCGAGTTATAGAAACTCGACTTGTTCAGGTTTTGGCTTTGTCAAAGTCGAGTTATGGAAACTCGACTTTAAATCCGTTAGAATGCGCATAGTTCTGTTTCCAAGTCGATTTATAGAAACTCGACTTGTTCAGGTTTTGGCTTTGTCAAAGTCGAGTTTCTATAACTCGACTTTAAATCCGTTAGAATGCGCATTGTTCTGTTTCCAAGTCGAGTTATAGAAACTCGACTTTTGCAGGTTTTCACTTTGTTAAAGTCGAGGTTTTTAAACTCGACTTTCACATGGATGGAAAGGGCATAATTCTGTTATTAAGTCGAGTTTTTATAGCTCGACTTGTGCAGGTTTTGCAAGAAACAAAAGTCGAGTTTTTCGAAATCGACTTTCGACCTCTCGAAAGTCGAGTTTCTTTTACTCGACTTTACAAAGTCGAGATAGTATAACTCGACTTTAACAAGTAATAAGGCTATCCCCGGTTTTAGATAAGCTAAGTTTAGCGTTATAAACCCGAAATTCTTACAAAGTCGAGTTTTGAAAACTCGACTTTGTTCAAACCGTGCTAGATTCGCAATAAAAACTTTTAGTGTGTTACTTTTAAAATTTAAAAAAAAAACGTGTTATTTAAAAAAAAAACTCCCCTTCACAGCCTCGGCTACCCCATGGACACCTGGTTGAGAGCCGCCACGCTTCTTCTGCTCTCTGCGAGAAAGCGGGAACACTTGGAGCGCCACGCGGAGGCTTTCAGGGCAAGCCTCGAGGCTCGGCTGTAGGAGGCCGCCTCGGAGCTCGATCCAACCGAGGAGGAGTTGGCAAGAGCGGAGTCCGATGTAGCGGCGCTGCGACGAGAGAAGGAAGAGCAGGACGGAGCCGTTGCCCGATTGGAGGATCAGCTTGCACTTCTCAAGGCACGGAGAGAAGAGACTGCCGGCTCCCTAGCCGAGAAAACGGACGTCTTTGCAGCCGTGGAGAAGAAGAGGAAGGCTTTGTTGGAGTGTAAGGAGCACCTTGACGAACAGTACTATTCTATGTTGCCGGAGTACTTGCAGAGCATGATGGCCCTTGAACTCCCTCCTCTTGACAAGGTCTTCGACTCCAACTTCCAAGAAATTCTTACGAGGGTGTTCTGATATGTTGTTGTATACTTTCTCTGCAATCTATGTTGTTCGATGGCAGCGTATTGATTTTGGTTGAACGATTCAAAACCTCAATGAACTGAAACAAAATCTAAAAGGGAATAAATTCCAATTGATATATATTAGACGTCTCACGAAATTATTTGCTCTTTCTTTTTTCATAATCTGTTGAAAGTCACAAACATCTGTTCTCTATATGCTGAAGGCATTATTGCGGCCTATGGCACGATTAGTAGAATCCCAGGGCATCCTGAGTAGAGGGGGTGAGCACACTTTGATTTGGTTTGATTTAGATTATTTTTTTTCAAAATGAACTAAACCGATTTAACTCTTCAAATCGAATTGAATCAAATCGATTTCAATCTGATTTGATTCGATTTAAACTGATAGTATATAAAAATATTTTAATTAAATTTTTTTACATATATATAATAGTTTTTATGCTAAAAATAATAAAAATAAATATTATTTATTATAAAAATATAAAAGTATTATTTATAATAATTTTTATATAATTTTTTAATTAAATTGATTTAAATGATTTTATTTGATTTAAATCGGTTTAGAAGATTTTCAAATCGAACTAAATCGAAAATGATTCAAACTGAACTGAACCGAACCAAAGAGGTCGATTCAGCTTGATTTTTCGATTTGAACCGTTTAATGCTCACATGTTATCCCGAGAGCGCAGGAGTTGAATGGTCTGAGTCAATGAGACTCCTTAAGAAGCCCCCAAAAAACTCGATTTTACATATTTCCCCATATGTTCCGTGTATATTCTCCGATGGGCTTAAGAACAAAAATAATTATATTTTTTGAAGGCAATATCTTTTTGTGACTCTAAATATAATTCTTCTTCTTCTTCGAGATAAGTGATTTATCAAAATTTTAACACAATAAAAGATTTATATATCGGATTCTATCAAAATCTGTCCACCGCTGATTATTAATTCGATACACAACCTGGAAGTGATATTTGAGACAGGATAGAGGTGGTTAGCGGACATAATTCTCCAAACAAACTAAAAAAAAACTGTGGGGGAAGCACAATGGGATGTTTGGTTATACGATGACGGATGTTTTTATTTTAATTTTTAAAAATAGTAAGAAAACTCGTTAAAAGAGATATTTAGCGACCATGATAATTTTATGTTTCGAAAGTGATTTTCTTCTTAAATAAACAAAGAGAGTCTCACCTCTTTCTTTTTTCTCGTGGTCCCCCACTTTATTTGGTCATGTACGGTAGTTGCTCTTTTTTGGTATCACATCCCTCCAAACGTGATAATTTTACGTCATCGGTTGATTTATTTTTTATTTTAATACATTTTTATCACGAAAATATACAAAAAATTATCATGCAACCAAACACCCCCATAAGATTTTGGATTAATCATCGGAGTTTCTAATTCGGTCGATTGTTCCTTTTTTCTCTTCTCCCTATTTTAAGAGTTATTCAGGTAAATGTAATCATTCATATTATATTTAAAATCAAACCAAATAAAACCACGTAGGTATATATATATATACTAAACTTTAAGAATTATGTTTGAATGCAGTCAATCAAATTAGTTAATTTTAACTTGATTTGCCCCTATCTTGTCTGCGGTCGCGTCGCGTCCGCACCAACTTCTCTAAATTTTCTGACGGAGTATTTAAATGTGAACATGTGGCCACAACATTAAATATCCAATCTAATCTTGTTGAACCAAGGTATTGCCATAACTCCAATCTTATGCCACATATTTAATTTAATTTGATAATGACATCTCAACTGCCAATTATTAAATGATCTGACGACTAAAAGCTAAATTAAAAAAAGAAGAAGCCTTTAGGACAGTTCATCTGCGGTGCTCTCTTTACCGTCCCCGAAGAATAGTGCAGAACAGCAATCACTTACCAGCATGATCTAATGATATAAACTTTTAAAATGTTCTCTGTAGAAAAAAATAAAAAATTAGTAATGCGCGCTAAGTACAATTTCGGGTAATAATTTGTTACCATTAAAAATAATTCAAAAAAATTGGATATTGTTTTATATGTTTCTAAGGAAAATGTAAAACATTGATAAGAACAGAAAAAAAACAAAATATATGTAAAATGAAGAAGGGGATCACATGATTAATGCCCTGTTTGGTTAGAGTTTCATTTTTGGTACTATATCAATATTGATATTAATATTTTCAAATATTGGAGTATCAATATCAAAAGTAATACAAGTTGACACTTGTATTACATAATATGCCTTGTTTGTACTACAAATTTTAAAATTGATATAATTAACCAAACACCACTTAATGGTTCCTATCAATATCAATTTTAAAATTGATAGTGATAGAGGTACCTAATAGTGTTACCAAACAGGGTGTAAGATGATGTTTTGATTGCAATGTACTTTTATTTTGGTTTTTAGATTTTATCAAATAGTGTGAAACAAGAATTATCCTTCTCGAAATATAATATTTATATTAATATAAATAATTGAAAATACTACAAGATGAGGCAAGTGAACTATTTTATAAAATTTACAATCAAACAAATAAACCCTAAGGGCAAGGTGGACACATTTTTTAAGTCTTATCTAACTTGAATATTTATGTTTGATGGTATGAGGTTTTTCTGACCTCCAAGGCACATTATCCCTCCTTGTTTGAGTTTGCTTGTGCTGTTGTTTACAGGCTAACTCATTTTTATTCTTAAAAAACCCCAACCCTGTTGGTAAGATAAGGAGTGTACATGATTTGGTTTGGTTAATTCTGAGTTGGAGGTCTATTTTCTCAATCCGAATTGAACTGAGAGAGCAAGTCAACTTAAAAATCAAATCATATTAGTCTGGTTTGGTTCGATCAAAATTAATAATTAAGTAATTATTATTTAAAATATAATTTTTATATAATGTTAATTCATAAGTTTAAACATTTAAATTATCTATTTTAGATAATAAAATTATATAATACTATTTATTAATAAAAACTTATTTTTACTATTTATTTTCATTTATCATAATCATTTTTGTTTCCAAATTACCTACCAAAAATATTTTTTCCAGTTTAAAACAAGATTTTATATGATTCATTTTTTTAAAAAATGTGAATTATAAAAAGGAAGTCGCATGATCAAGATAATTTTACCATTATATTATACTTTTTATTCTAACATTTTATCACATAATTTAAATAAAAATTAGTATTTTTAAAAAATATAGCATTAAATTAAATTGTTAAAATATAAATAATTAAAAGCAGCCAAATTTTACAGTGAAACAAACTAATATACCTGGGATTCCTGAGCGCGTTATATCTACTATTAGGGTGTTCAAAAGTATAATTTCTGAACATTTATTTAACCGGATCAATCTAAATTACCTCCCAAATCATATTTTGTTATGATAAAGTATACATGTCAATAAATATTTTTTAAATTTATTTAAATCATATTTTATTAAATTTTAGTTTATGTATTTTTATATTTAATTGTTTTTATTTTTAAAATTTCCGAAACAAATCTACTTTTATCAGAAAACAATATATATATATAAATTTTTAATGCATATGATGTAAAATAAACATCTAACCTAATTTAGATTATTCACTTTACCGATTTATGGCCCGTTTGGTTAGAGTTTTAAATTTGATACTATATCAATATTGATATTGATAATTTTATGGTCTGTTTGGTAACACTATTTGACACCTCTATCACTATCGATTTTAAAATTGATATTCCTAGTAATCATTAAGAAGTGTTTGGTTAGTAATATCAATTTTAAAATTGATAGTGATAGAGATGTGAAATAGTGTTACCAAACAGGGCCAGCTAAGTTTGAAAATTATTAAATATTTAACCAGACCAAGTTTTAGTTCAAATCAAACCACTGACTCGGTTGGGGGGTTGAACACCCGGCTTGTGAACCTCGCCGGAGGCCGGAGACGATAATGTCTTCTTTGACTGCCATCAACACGGCGGCCGGCACCTTTGACTTCTGGAACTTGCAAGGAAGAACTGCGGGAGGAAGACCCTCAAAATGGTAGCGCCGGTGTGGCGCCGGCCGGCTTCTCCCTTCCCCTCTGCAATAACCCTCGGACGGCAGCGGACGCACCCGCCGGGGCCTAGCTCCGCCGACGGGAGGAGCGGCCGGCGCGGCGGAGCCCCGTCAAGACCGCGCGAACGAGCAGCAGATTCTGCAGATGGAGGCGGCGGAGAGCGGCGACCGTAGCTTTCTCCCCTCCGGGGAGGACCGTGACACGGGATGGATTTCCTCGCCGGGGAGGCGCGCCTTCGCCTCGGCCGGTGACAACAGTGCTTCCTTCCGGTCGTCCTTCTCATCGTCGTCTCTCTCCACTTCTTCCTCCCTGCACTCCGATGTAGACTCCGACGACGGCGACGGCGAGTACCCCGTGACGCAGAGCGAGTACGAGGAGATCCCTTCCTTCCGGTGGATCGCCTCCCCTCTCAGGTGGTGGAAAACCAAGTAAGAGAGCTAGCCCTTCCCTTCGCCGCCGTGGTCTGACTTCTCTCTTTGCGGATCTACCCTACCGTCCCCATCTTCCATCGATCGACCGTCCATGAGCCTTGCTCTGTTTCTCCTTGCCCTTCTTCTCCCTTCTCAGTCTCAATCCCTTTCGGATTCCACTACGTTACTGGGGAAATCACCTTCGAACGTCTTTTTTTCTTGTCAAATGGTCGATAAAATTCACCGACTATCGGAACATATCATAGCCCTAACTGTAGATATCTCTTAATAATCGATCATGTTTAACGGAGAATAGAATTCATATGACTGATTTCAAATTATTATTAAGATCAGAGTAGGATCGAATTGAGATGCCCTCTTCTACTATTTTTACAGTAATGTCTGCTTGACAGGAAGGGAAGTAAGGCAAGGAAACCGAGGAGCCCTGTCGTCGCTCGACCTGCAGAAGGCGAGCAAAAGGGAACGGTAGACTCGTCGAGCAGAAGGCTCGTACACTTCCATGGCTCTCCGACCTTCGATCTGGAAGAGCTCTTGACAGCGGAGGCGGAAGTGCTGGGGAAGGGCACCTTTGGTTGTCCCGTGTACAAGGCCACCCTCGACAGCGGCTACCAACTGGCGATCCGGCGGATGAAATGGATGAAGACTGTGAAGAACTTCAGCGCCGAGGCCGAGAAGCTGGGCAGGATCCGGCATCCCAATCTGTTGGCTCTCGCGGCCTACCACTGCAGCCCTGGAGACGAAGGAGAGAAGTTTCTCGTTCTCGAGTTCATGCCGAAGAGTTCGGCCCTCTCAGCTTTTCTTCACGGTGAGCATGTTAAAGTACAGAATCATACCACTCACAGTTTAAAGATCAAACACTAGTAGTCTCAATTAACACTTGAAGAGTTTGGTCCTCGGTTGCTAATAAGAAGGCACCATCTTCGCAATTCACATTTGATCAATAACATATCTATGGTATTTAAATGCTCAATAAGATATTTCTCCTCTTATTCATACTTTTCTAACTACCCCTCATAAAATACTAGTCTCCTTTGCGTTTATAAGTCTTTTAAAAATAGATTGTGAATCACCTCCATCACTTTGTAGAGAGAGTTCACTACATCATAAACAAAATTTTGATGAGCAATGGTGGAGGTGATTCGTACTTCCAAAAATTGTATGTTCTTGTCAACAATTAAAGAAACTCTCTCCAAATGTGGACTGATCCTGACTCTCAAAATTAATGTCATCTACATGCATACAGCTCGGGGCCCCCAATCCCCACTGGGTTGGCCTACAATGATGAACATTGCATTGGGAGTAACAAGAGGCTTGCACCATCTCCACACCCAGGCAAACAGCATACATGGAAACCTAAGCAGCAGAAACATTTTGCTAGATCATGACTTCAGTCCGGTGATTGCTGACTATGGCCTGTGCAAGCTGGTGGAAGAAGTTACCCTAGTTTCTAATACAAGTGATGTAGATGGAGAGTCAATACGCCATGTTCATGCCCCTGAGCTTTTGGAGCTCAACAAGGCCAACACTATGACAGATGTGTACAGTTTAGGGGTCGTCATCGTTGAGCTCTTGACAGGGAAATCCCCAAGCGATCAACACTTTAAACAGATGGAGTCAAGCCCAAGTTTTGAGATGGCTGAACAAGTCAGCTTTCATGAAGTTCTTGAGCTTGCCTTGGAATGCATGGAACACTATCCCTATGCAAGACCGACAGTGGGAGAAGTTTTGCAGCGACTGGAAGGGATTAAGTCAGGGTCAGCCAGAGATTCTGATGGCATTATAGCAAATGGGATGAACAAGGTTATCAATGATGAAGGTGCCACAGCTAACACCAGCCCTGAAATAGGTGATTGTCAGAAAACACTTCTCTATTTTTTCTGTAGATTTCATCATATTGAAAATAAAATGATAGAGTTATTGTTCTGACAGATCTAAGCTTTGAATATATTACCAGACTCAGAAATTCAAAGGGAATGGGGAATTACCCTTGCTGTGACACTATTAGAATGCACATTCCTTAGATATGCTTACATCTTCGCTTAATTTAGTGTATGGAACGTAATCTACTACTAAATTCATTCCTCCTCATGTATCATCTTCTTGGATATCGTTTATGACAGAAGAAAGAATCAAGAATTTCACACTATCTTCATTAGGAATGGAGGACCCTACTTCTGTAATTGAAGTCATTGCCCCTTCAGTAGATTCTTGCAATGACAGCAGCATAGATGGACCGATATCCAAATCACCAGCATCCTGTAGTCTCAAAGAAACTGAGATCCCAACCAAAGCTTCCACAAAGGAGACTACTTCGGATGCATCTGACAACAACAATGGACTTCAACCTTCAAAAGAGAAAGATCCATCGAGAAATGCCTCCCCCTCCCAATTGAAACAAATGGAGGAAACATTCTTTACAAGCTCTATTAAAAGGAAAGAGGTATATGTCGACTTTGAACAAATCTCCCTTCTTGCCATTTCTGAGCTAAGCTAGAGTGATACTTGAAATGCAGGCAAAGGTAAAAAAAGGAGCTAAGACTGGGGAAACAGTGAGATCCATAGAGGTGGATGTGAATTCTGAAGGAATAATCTGTCAGATGCCAAGTGTCGACTGGGCAAAGGTCGATGTCTCTGTCCAGCTTCAAGTTCCAACGTCACCGCCATTGTTTACTGCCGAGCCTGATCTGATCTACCAACGCTACTTTCAAACTTTATTTAATCTGGGCCACCGTTCACCACCTCTTTCTTCAGATATATTGGAGCTCCAACTCAACAAGATGAGCATCGGCCTCCAAAGTCTTGGATACCCTCTAGATGATTGGTTGAAAACTGCCACTCATCTTCTGGTCTTTGTGAGAAAGTGCGAATACATAGAACGTCATGTGGATGCTTTCAGATCAAACCTTGAAGCCCAGTTGGAGGAGGTCACATCAGAGCTCGATCCAGTCAAGGAGGAGGTAGCAAGAGTTGAGTCTAGAGTAGCAGCGCTGCGACAAAAACAGAGAGAACAAGATGAAGCCATTGCCCGGTTGGAGGATCAACTTGAACTACTCAAGGCGCAAAGAGAAGAGACCGTCAGCTCTTTAACTACAACAACAGACGTCTTTGCAGCTAGAGAAAACAAGTTGAAGGTTTTGTTGGACCATAAGAAGCACCTGGACGAGCAGTATTCCATGCTTCCAGACTTGCAGAGTGAGATGGTACAAGAACTCCCTTCTCTTGACGAAGTCTTCGACTCTAGCTTCCAAGAAATCCTAAGCAGGGTCTTCTGATATGTATGTTGTATATATTTGTGCTCTATGCCTTCTGATGGCATGATATTTATTGAATGGAAAATCTCAATAAGCTAAAAGCACATCTACATTGAATAAATGCTAGGACTATTGTTTTGAAATAATCTATTTCAAACAGATTATTGTTGAGAGAGAGAGAGAGAGAGAGTGTTACGTGTACCCACTTGGTGGTGGAATGTGACCGCGGAAGTAGGGATGTCAATGGTTATCGATTATCCGATTATCTGACCCGTTCGTTAGTTAACGAACAGTTAATGGATAATTTAAATTTTTCGAATAAACTATCCACGTTCGTTTATCGATTAACCGTTATCTTAGCGGATGCAGTCATGGATACATCATAAATCGAACCTAAAAATCGTTATCCGTATTTGTTAACTAATACATAATACGATATAACTCACAATTTATGATATCTAAGCATGTATGTCCCATCTAGAAAATCTTATTATCCTTAACTCACCGGTTCACTCTCCTCCTTGAGATCTTAATATTGGATAAGTCTTGTACTGACGTCTAACAGCGAATAAGCAATCCACGTGCACACTTTTACTACAAATCAACTCTCATATTTTATGTTGGACATGTATTATTTTGGACATGTAATTAAGATTTTTTTCTATCTCATATTTTGTGTTGCACATCTAATTATTTACTGCAGACTCAAAAATTATCTTATAGACTTGCAAATTTTTTTATATCTCATGTTTTGTGTTAGATATATAATTAAGAATTTTTTTCTTATTCATTGCTATAAATAGATACTTTTAATCGTAATATATATTTTTTATGTGTGTCTTTATCGGTAAAATTATCGTTACTTCTTTATTTTGCTAGGTTGTATCTTACGTATGTTATCTCTTTATATATTCAATAACCATTCGTTATCCGATTGTAAATCGTTTTTAAGCGGATAGAATAATACGGTTCGCGGATACACCTGATACCGATAGTTAACGAACAACAAGTGGATACACCTTTTTCTTATAGAATACGGAAACGGATAATACTATTATTCGACCTGTATCCGACCCGTTGACATCCCTACGCGGAAGTGGCAGTTCCAAGAAGAGAAGGAAGAAGAAGAAAAGAAAAACAGGGTCGGGAAAGAAGAGAGACGAAGGAAAGCTTCGGCAATAGATGGAAGCCAATTTCAGCAATGGCGACAAGGAGGGAGGAGGAAGTGTGGTGAAGAGATGAGACTAGACGTGTGCATGGTTCTGTTTGATACTAATTTTTTTTCTAAATCGAATCAAATCGATGATTTAAGATTGAAAGTATATAAGATATTCAAAATAATTAAATTTTAAGTTATAAATAATTAAAATAAATACTATTTTATCATAAAACTTACGTTATAAATATTTTTATAAATATTATTATAATATTTTAAGTATTTTGATTCATTTGACGCTTCTGCTTTTTGAAAGTGGGGGGTATCCATCTAAAATGACGGTAGTGTTAAAGTTGGATTTCAAGAGTGACTTTAATTTTAATCTTGGAATATGCACCCCGATTTTATTTAAAATGACAAATAACTAATTAGCCGGGAGTTCGATATTCCAACTTTAAAGTTGAACTACCATTGTCCGACTGATGTGATGGTTAAATCCACATCTTTGATAAATTTGGAACTTTTTAATTTGAATTATATTTGAACATCGTATGTCCAAAAGTCAGAGTATGTTAGTCTGGTGATGACAACATTTTTTACAAGTCAATTGTAGTGATCACCGATTGTAACATTTCGAGGAAAGTCAGATTTTTGAGTTTGATTTACACATTTAAAATTAAAGTCTGACTTTTTTACGTCTCACTTCATTCATCCAAAATGTACTCTTCTCCTAATTTTAATTTTTTATTTATGAAAAATCTAGTGATTTGGTAGTGTCGGTCAATGTGTGAGTGACAATCCTACTAGTCCCGTGTAGTCACCCGCACGGATAGTAGCCAAAGTAACAAAAGCCCCGCTAAAACAACCTTCGAAAATAGCTGATGGTACAAACGAAGGATGCAATAGCAGAGAGTGATGACCATAGCTCCTTCCCTTGCTTAGAGGACAATAACATGGGATGGATTTCCTCACCAGGGAGGTACAACTTTGCATCGACCAATGACAACAGTACTTTGTTACAGTCATCCTTGTCACTGTCGTTTCTTTCCACTTCTTCCTTCCTATGCTCCGATGTAAACTCCTATTACAATGACGGTGAGTACCCCCTTTACACAATGTGAGTAAGAGGAGATCCCCTCCTTCTAGTGGATTGCCTCTCCTCTTCTCTTTGTTGTCGTCGTCTAACTTTTCTCCTTGTGTATCTACCATACCCTCCCCCCATCACCCATGCTCCTGTCGTCTCCTTCACCTACATCTCCTCGGAGATCTACTCCCTTCTCAATCACCATGGTTTCTTTGCATAAGGTTTTTGCTTCAACTTTATGGTTTTGTAGCAAAATTTGTTTAAAAGGTGTTTGACAACTATTACAAATTTATATTCTTAAAGAGATTTCCTTGTTGAACAAAACAAGAGGTGAGGCCCTCCTTTTATCTTGTCCTCCAAGTCTTTTGGTCATACATAGCTCCCACTCATTTTTGTTATCCCCCCCACATGACAATTTTATGTCATTAGCTAGCTTGCATTTTATTTTAATATAATGTGTTATCATGAAAGTGTACAAAATTTACTATGCAACCAAGCAACATATTAACTTTTTTTCAATAGTTTCATATCATGCCTCTTTTTCCCACTATATCCTCCCATTTAAGAGTGCTGGCATCCACTATTACAAGATTGGATAATGTGTTTAATGGCCTCTCAACATCAAAGTCATAGTTTTGGGGTTGATAAGAATTAGTGCATTGTTTTCCTCCCAAGACAATGACATTGAACTAAAGCAAGCAAATTGAAGATCTTGAATCTAGGATATTTTGTTTCTTCTCTGGATGAACAATTTTAATCACAATTGTACATTCCAACACTCAACAATTACCTTTTATAATTTTTTCCTTTGTTAATGGTTTATATAATTCAAATATACCATAACCTTTAATTGTAGGTTTATTTTAATTAACCATCTTTAGGCCCTATTCAGTAACTGATACGTGCATCTTTATCACTATAACGTTTGAAATTGATAGTGATAGAAATTATCAATAGATATTTGACTATCAATATCAATATTAAAACTCTTATTGCAAACAAAATATTATAACTTGTATCAATTTTGACATTGATACTCTATCATATACAAATATCAATATTAGAATTGATAACTTGGCAAGAAGAAAAGTGAGCCAAGGAAAATTATAAGCCTTGTCTATGCTTGACCTGCAGAATGTGACCAATGAACAATAGTAGTCTCATTGAGTAACTCTCCAAGTAGAAGGCTCGTACACTTCCAAGGCCATCCTACGTTGGCTATCAAAAACCTTATGAAGGAGGCAGAGGTGCTGATGGGGGAGGGCACATTCAATTGCCACGTGTACAAGACTACATGTGAGCCTAGATTTTAGATGGGGAGATATCTCGATGCTTGAATAGAAGTGCTCTACTTCCACCCCTCTTTGTTCTACACACATCTTGATTCTTGAACATTCGGCCCTTGCTATCGTTAGGACACCAAAAAACTAGTTCGTGTCATGTGAAAGGAGAGAGTGGGAAAGAGTAAGATAATAAAAGAAAATAGAAGGAAGGAAAATGAGACAGTGTAGAAGCTGTGAGGTGTGTATTGTGTGGTCGCCAGAAGCTATAGGCTTCAAAAGATAAAAGAAATGATTTTTGTGACCTCGATGCATACATTGTTCGGGAGATATTTTTGGTGAGTTCTATCTTCTTTTTCTTCATCTGATCGGGGAGAAAGAGCTTAAGAGATATTGTTTTTCTACAATGTCCTAATGAAAATGAAAAAAATAATACAACAAGGATTAGGACTAGGTAACGTGTAGCACCATATTCATGATAATCATAAAACTGATGAAAGTGATGAAAAAACCAGATTAGGACTAACTTCAACCCTTTTTCTAAATGTTTGATGATAAATGGCAATGTAAATGAATGCTGAGCAAACACAATATGACATGAAAAATGCAAATGAAATGCAAAGAAGACTATGCAGTTAAGAAAATAGAAAATGGGGAGGACTAGCACCAAATGCATAGGTTTGGATGTTTAGACATCTTGAAAATGAAATGTTGGATGCTCCAGTGATGGATCATTTTGGCACACAGTTAGAAGATCCCCTGGTGGATTCTTTGATTGGCTTCGAGCATTCCTTCTTACTACAGTTTGTCGTGGACGCTTCCTTGATACTTCTTTCTACAATGACGAGGAGAGAGGGTTCCCTGGAGAGAGTTGGAGACCTTGAGACACTTCTTTTGGTGGTGGGATGTGTGGAGGGAAGTGTGAATCTTGAGGATGATGGCAGCTCTTTGGTAAGATCTTGGGAGGATCGTGGATGGCTTGGTGGACTTCTGTGAGAGTGAGAAGATGCTCTCTTGGATGCCTTGGATCTCTTAAAGTCTCCTTTTTTATGTCTATAGGCCTCTAGGAACCTTTAAAATGTTGGAGAAAGGTCTCCTGGGACGTCAGATGTCGCACTATCGGGACATTTGCAGCCACATTAAATGTGATAGTGTCAAGCATCTGCGTGATCTTTAGGATGTTAAGATCGATGTTTCATCGTTAAGACAAAACATCCCATAGCAGGATGTCAAGGACGTTGACATGCAATTAATGCGATGTGCATCCTCCTTTGATACGCGCCACCTAGGATGATAGTATCAGATTTGATTCTTGACTTCCTATTATAGTGATGTTTGAATCATTGTGTGCATTTAATGTGGGTAGTTGACTAGTCGGATTCACAAAAGGTTGAAAAGATTTTTGGGTAGGAGATCCTTATCCGCAATGTGATGTCAGGCGTCACGTTAGTGGGACGTTAAGTTTTCCACCCAACATGTAGTTGATTTTTCTATGCATAAAAAATAGTTTCGTTAGGTGAAAAACAAATGTCCTCTATAGAAACAGGAGTTTTGGTTCCCCCAACTAAGCCAAATTAGCATGTCTACACCACCCTCAATAGTGGCTACGTACTTAAGTGGCCATTAGGAGTCTGACATGGGTGAAGAAGATTGTGAAGAACTTCAACACCAAGGTTAACAAGCTGGGTAAAATCCGACATCCGTTGGCTCTCATTATCTAGCATTGCTGCCTGAGAGGCTGCAAAGAGAAGTTTCTCATACATAAGTTCATGCCCAAGGGTTCCCTCCCAACTTCTCTTCACGATAAACCTTCGATCTATCTTAAAGCATGAAACCAAAGAACACATAATGTAGGGTTTAGTATGATATCAAACACTACGAACGTGCGTAATGCGTATCTTTAAAAAGAGAGATGGTGAGATGGTGTCTATGGTGGAGACACCATCTCTCATCGAAAAGTGGAATTCAACACATTAAAAATGAGAGGTGATGAAAAAGTATTTAATGTGTTCAACCCCACTGAGATCGTTGCCTCCACCACCCGGCCTACTCCTTTACAACTAATAGGTTTTTTTTAAATAACACACTTAGAATTTTTTATAAGAATAACATGCTAATTTTTTGCAAAACTAACACACTAACCTGGATTCTAGAGTGCTGATTAAAGTCGTGTACTTCTCACATAAAGTGAAATGAGGGTTTAGAAATCTGACTTCAAAAAGTGAAGCTATAATCTAAAAGTCCAACTTTCATAACTCTCGTGGCTCCTTGGTCAAATCTCACAATCCTTAGAAGTTGGAGTTTTGAACTCTGACATCACTTTTTAAGAATCAGAATGGCAGGTCGGAGTACTCAAATCAAACTTTGATTTAGACTAACAAAGTCATATTTAAAGACTCCAAATTGGATGAAAGTGTGTTAGTTTCACAAAAAATATGTTAATGTCATATTCTTATAATAAAAATAATGAAATGTGTTATTTAAAAAACCCCACAACTGATGAATCTACGTACATGCACACAGCTCAGGGCATCCTGTACCCACTCATTTTGCCTACAAGGATGAATAATATTGTAGTGAGAGTAACAAATGGGCTGCACCATTTTCACACCCAAGTTAACTAGAGTTGTTAGCAATCCATTGATTTTATCTCTTAACATATTCACAAATTGAGATGTTGCAATCTACCCCCCTTAAAGACTTAATATCCTCATCAAGACCACACACATCATATATTACATACCCAAGTAAGTCACAACATACCTAGATGTGTAAATGGATGCAGGGAATTCGAAAACCAGACCCGAATGCAAAAAATTTAACGGGTTCGAACGTTTAACGGCAAACCCGAGATGAAAGAGGGAAAAGTTCGGGCTCGCCGTTTGGTGGATGAAACCCGAAAGTGTGATTTCGGGTTTGATTCGTCCTTCAACTTCGGTTCCCGTAAACCCGTTTGTTCGGGCTCCCGCAAGAGACGACGGCTGCATCCTCCCCCTCCGTGCTCGCCGAGGGAACGGAGAGCGCCGCCGGGAGCAACGTGGACGCTGGGGCGGCGGCGGCGCCACGGGGTGGTGGTGTTCCCGCTGCCGTTCCAAGGCCACATCAAACCCATGGGCCAGCTCGCCGCCCTCCTCTCCCGGAGGGGCTTCTCCATCACCGTCGTCCACACTAGCTTCAATGCACCCAACCCGGCCGGCCACCCAGACTTCCGCTTTGCCTCCATCAACGACGGCCTGGGCGGGCGCGTCTCCTTCAACGACCTCTCTGCGCTGGCCGCCAACATCAACGCCGCCTGCCACGGGCCCTTCCACAGCTGCCCTGTGCGGCTACTGCTGGGGGAGGAGGGGGGCAGCGAGCCCCTGCCCGGGAGCGGCCACCATTTCCGCCCCCGAGATCTTCCTCCTCTTCGGTGACATTCGTATTCCCGGAGGCAATACGGCGGCGGACGACGGCGGCTAGGCCGGAGGCGGTGGCAGAGAGGGAGGACAAGCACCCAGCCGCACGGTGTGCTCGTCCGAGGAGGACCCAGGTGAGCTGTGCTCCCCCCTGGAGATCTTCCTCCTCTTCGGCAGCATCCGTACGCGGCTAGGTCGGAGGTGGTGGAGCAGAGGGAGGACAAGCTCCTGGTGGTGCGCTCGTCGGAGGAGGACCCAGGTGAGAGCGGGAGCGAGAGAAAGAGAGAGCATCGGGGGGAGGCGAGAGAGAGACAGAAGGACGGCGCTGCCCGGCGGCGCACCGGCCGCACACGCACATCCCTCTGCGCGCGGGAGAAAAGGGCAGAGAGAGGGAGAGAGGGAGAGAGAGAGAAAACCGAGAGGGGGGAAGAGCGGCGAGGCGGACATGGCAACGGCTCGCGGCATCGGTGGAGTCCGAAGAGGAAGAAGAAGAGAGTGAGGAGAAGGAGGAGAGGCGACGGTGACGGCGGGAAGGAGGACAAGCTCCCTGTTAGACCTCCGTGATGCCCTCGTCGCCCCCCGACCAACTAGATCGGGTTCTCGGGAAAGATCCGAATCCAAAAAGTTAATTCGGATTCGGATTCAAACCCGATCCAGATAACTTTTTTATACTGGTTTCAGTTTATTTTCGGATTCAGTAAAATCGGGTTCGGATTCGGATCCATGAGGATCCGACCCAAACCTGATCCGTTGACACCTCTAAACATACCTTCGAGTTGGGTCATACCACGACACCATATATAGCGACTAAATCAAATAACTCACCTCACAACTTATGCTAATTAGGAACTTTCCCATGAGATCACCCATCCTCAACCTACTCCTCCTAACAAGAGCATCCTTAACTTTTAAAGTTCTTTCAACTCAACTTCCAAAAATGGGTAACGGGTTTTAGGTGAGGCAAGGCCTACGGAGTGCACCTTCACGGTGGCTCATCCTTTTTAATCGAACATTTTTCAAGGAACCATAGTTTCACAAGAGAATCGAGGTAAAAGGAATTTGAGTGTTTGGATTTCATGATAGATTGGATTGTAAATTTTAGGTTAGTTTGCTTTATTTAGATGGTAAGTATTTGGGCTTTTTGTAAAATTTGTGTGCATTCTGGAAATTAAAATATGTTAAATACAAAATTTATTCAATTTGATATCTAACTGTTATTTATTTCTCTATTCCCAAACCATTCAGATTTGAGGGGTTATTTTCCTCTGCTTACGTTGTCTTTCCACCTACGGTTCGAGGTGTGCGGGTGAACAGTGTACATGGAAATTAACGACCAAGCATATCTTGCTAGATCACGACCTCAATCCCCTGATTGCCGACTATCCAACCTAGTGCAAGGTGCTCCACATTGTGACGTAGACGAGGAGTTGTTACACCATGCTGATGCCCCTGAGCTCTTGGAGCTCCACAAGGCCAACACTACGATGGATGTGTTCAATTTAGGGGGTCCTCATCGTTGAGTGCTTGGCCAAGAAATCCCCAAGCGATCAACACTTCAAACGGATTGAATCAGAAGCTAACGTTGAGAAACTACAAGAGTTGGCTTTCGTGATGCCCCGAAACTTGTCTCGAAATGCATGAAACACTTTCCGAATGCGAGGCCGACAGTGGGAGAAGTGTTGCAGCAACTAGAAGAGATGGAGGAGGAGGAGGAGGAGGAGGAAAAGATAAAGAAGCTGAAGGTGCCGCAGGCCCACAGCTACCCCCAATCCTAACAAAGGTGACAATCAAAAAAACACTTCCCTATCTTTTCGTGTTTTCTTTAGATAAATATGCCGCTACCCGTTGTTTGGTTCTTATTATTATATACCTTCAAAAATCGCTGGGATATCAAAACTTTAACAGTCTAGATCAGTTCAAACATGCATGACCGCCTCCTCACACGCTAACACTCCTCATGGTCAATATGAATCAGAAGTTCGGTAGACTAACAAGTTGAAGCAAAAGATTTGGGCATACGTGCTATCCAACTTCTTAATTTGTGTATTGTCATATAAAACCATAGACTGTATTAATGGCGTGTACCCTAATTTGTATTATCATCATATATGAAACAAAAAAAAACTTAGAAAGTGAATTGACAGGTATCCATGTTGTGACACCAGCAATTAGAGTGAGGAATTATCAGAATATTCAATGGGGAATGATATCCTTGCCATGACACTATTAGATTAACAGGTATCCTACTTAATTTGTATTATCATCTTAATTATGAAACATAAAATCATAGATTTAACGTATATTGACATATCTAACCATGAACACATTACTTGTAACAGATTCTTGCTGACGGCAACCTAGATGGAATCCCCTAAACAGCATCCTCGTGGAGTCTCGAGGAAAGTGAGACCCCAAGCACAGCCTCCACAAAAGAGACTACTTCAATTCCTTCCGGTTGGGCTGCAAACTCCAATAAAGAAAACATTCTTTACAATCTCCATTCATAGAAAAGAGGTAGTTCACTTTGAAAAAAAAAAATCCTCCTTCTTACCATTCTGAGCTAAGTTATAGCGGTAACTTGAAACGCAAGGAAAAGGTAAAAAGAGAGGCTTAGGTTTGGTGTTTCATTGACTTAATGAAATGTCTAAAATCTTCATTTTATCTGTAATCCCTTTTGTAGAACATAAAATCTTAGTTATTCACATCCGAAAATAATATATATTGAATCAGTTAAAATTAAATAATTTTCGAAAGATCACTATTGTATACACATATTTTGCCAAATGATTTAGATGTCTAACCTTCCGGCTCATTCAAAAGTTAGATCTCAATTAAATGGCTAAAAGCAGACAAACAGTGAGATTTACCGAGATGGATGTGGATTCTGAAAGGGGAATATCCTGTTGTCTGCCGAGTATTAATTGGGCAAAGGCCGCAATCACCATCAACCTTCAAGCTCCGACATCACTGCCGTTGTTTTCTGCCGAACCCAATCTGATCTATCAACACTACTTCCTGATGTGGGACACCATTCACCACCTCCATTGTCGGATATCTTGGAGCTCCAACTCAACAAGATGAGCATTGCCCTGGATGCTTTGGAGCTCCAATGCCTGGACAACCCCCCTGGATGCTTAAATGAAAGCTGCCACTTATCTTCTGGCCCGGCCTAGTGAGAAAGCGCGAGTATATGGAACTACATCTGGATGACTTCAAAGCGAACCTTGAAGCCCAGTTGGAAGAGGTTGTATCAAAGGTCGAGGAGGCGGCTGCAAGAGCTAAGTCCAGTGTAGCAACGCTACAACAAAAGCAGAAAGAACAAGATGAAGCCATTACCCAATTGGAGGATCAGCTTGAACTACTCAAAGCGCAGAGAGAAGGGACTGTTGGCACCTTATTAGCTACTACCACAGATGTCTTACAGCAAGAGAAAACAAGTTGAAGATTTTGTTGAACCATAAGAAGCACTTGAACGAGCAATACTCTATGCCTACAGACCTTGCACAAGGCGATGGTCCGGGAACTCCCTTCTCCACGACTCCAGCTTCCAGGAAATCCTAACCAGGGTGTTCTGATATGTTGTTCTTGTACATCTTCATGGTCTGTGCTATGATAAATAATTACCAATATATTGTTCTTAAGTAATCTATTCTCCATTGCACACCCTGAAATTGTTTACTTCCTCTTCATGTTTACCGTAAAATCACAAATGTGAGAAAACAAAAAAAAAGGCTGCAAACGGATCAGATTCGGTAGTGGCATTGCTTATTTTTTATTTCGATAAGTGTTAAGCGATTTTGATTGTAATCCTAATCCTAATTAAATTAGAATCATGACATTTTGATTTCGTTCCACTTCAAATTCCGCTGTGGAATTCAGAATAATCAGATAATTTTTGAAATCTATGATATATATATATATTAATTTTATTTAAAATAAATCTTATTCTATTATTATTTTTTGATATAATGTGAACTAATTTTTGTAACATTTATATAACAGATATGGGCTTTTGATAGATTATAAATGTAAAAATATATTTCAAGTCGGTTCATTTTATCCAAGGTCGAAACATAGTAATATCAAACTCTGTTTGCACCCTGAACAAAAAGCATCGGTGCTTATCATCACTAGCAAGTAGCAACCTGGGCCATTCCAAGAGCACAAGGGTTGAACAAGTCGATTTGAGAGTTATCCTGAGCCCTTCAGAGACCTCAGAACAGAACAGATTAACTGATTTAATTGTCTCTCTGATTTAAATCGACCTCTAAAAGTAGTTGCCATAAATCGATAAAGTGAAATCAAAGAAAGATAATTCTCTCCTGTAAACAAAATATTAAATTTAAGACTGGTTCTTATTGATCATTTCACTTTAATACAATTGTGTATTATTTATCCTGATTCAATCTTTATTCTGATCCAACAAACTGAATCATGCCAAACCAAACCTTTTTTGGGTTCAATGCATAACACTTCAGGCTTCAGTTATTGATTTGATTTCAATTTCAACAAAAACCATCTTAATCAGATCAAATCAAACCATAAACAACCCCTACTTAGATGTGAGATAAAGAGTCCGATCTGACGGAAGTGTTCCCTGAGTGGCAACGAGACCCTCGAATCAGTTGGGCAGAGCAGAGTTTGGAGGAAGACGAAAATGGAGCGTGGAGACGCTGAAAAAGGGCTGATGATACAAGGGCACCGTGAACGATACAAACATTTTAATCGACGAAACAAAGTGATGGGAAGATACTCCTCTTCAAACATGGATGGAAGGAGGGAAAGTATTGGAACAATTCAGCAGTCCGGGCATTGTCCGGTTAATGCTGCAGTGTTTAGCCAAGCCATTGCTCTGCGCGGTGATCGCCGCTACCTCCAACGGCATGCCTGATGCTTATCTTCTCGTGGGAATACTTCTCCTGGAGCCACTCGAAGGCAGTCATATCCAGCTTGCCAGAAACAGACTTCCCTTGCTTCCTTCTGATATGCTGTTCCTTTATTGAAGCCCAGAGTCTCTCAATGGCATCTCTCTGTCGAGAAGTAAACCTTCCAATGTTGTCGAAGGCATGCTTGACTAAGATGTCGATCACGGTCTGGGCCCTTCATGACCGGAAAGAGATCAGATCAGATCATCAACACAAGCAGACAAGAGTCTTACAAACACGATAAATTTTGATACAGTGAGAAGAAGATATCCGACCATGGTATCTTGTATCGCCGTGCAGCAATCTCCAAACATAGGGTTAATGCTTCTCTTTGTGCCTTCAGGAACTTCTTGTTTTCTTCGTTCTGTTTTGAAGCCACGGTCTCCTTTTTGACCTTCGCCTTACTATCTTTCTTTGATGTACTCGGGAGCAAGGCATCCAAGCCAAATGGGTCAGAACTTTCTTCCTCTGGTTTGGTGGAATCAGGCGGCAAAGGACATGTATCTTTATTATCAGCGTCTGATGAAGGTGCTTCGTCCTCAATGTCATCATCATCTTCAGTAGCAAACGGAAGATTCACTACAGCTTCCTTAATCTTTCCAGCTGCCCTTGAGAACTGGAAACATTTTTACATTCGATCAGAAGGGTAAAGATGAAAAAGAGCTAATGTTAATCATGCAATGGCCATCAAATACGGCAGTAAGATCACATCACAGGATGCACTGTCAAACTTGGATAAGCAGAGGCCGTTGCCTTGGCTTGAAAGGCAGCCTACCGCTTTGTGCCCCATCCTATTTTGAGAAACTACACGTCAGGAACATAAAGCACTGTCTAATCTTATAACTAAATAGAGAACTACCAGAAACATAAATCCTATTAGATTTATCTTGAAAATGTTTATGGCTAGGCTTAGAAGTACAGAGTATCCTCTTGAAGTTAAATTTCAAAAACACTTATGATAGGGCACTGTTAGGCGCAAAAGTATCCTTTGAGGACCACCTAGGCCGAGTGCTTTGCTCGTCCTGAAGAAAGTGTACACCTTGGCCCCTTGGCGCTTTGTCGGCCACCTGGCCACCTGGACTGGCCGGTCCAGAAATTTTTTTTTACCTAAACTGGTTCACTGTTTAAACCCTCCCCCGGTCGATGGAGCCTGACACTCAGTCTTACACCCCCAACAACAGACCCCCGCTCACGACACCCAAACGGATGCCGCGGGAGCTGCTGCAGTTGCCGGTGCCATCCTCTGCCACGGAAGCCGCTGCTGCTGCCACACCACCTCCTCTGGCGACCTCACCAGTGCTGTTGGCCTCACGGGAAGCAGCCATCAACACCATTCTCTCTCTCTCTCCTGCTGTCCTCTGATAAAAACTTGGGTTTTGGGTTTTTTATTTTTTCACTTATATCTTCTCATTTCTCCCTTCAAATTTATCCTTAGTCAACATGGTTAAATGTTTTTTTCCTATGCTTAATGTTTAAGATGTTGTAAGCTTGAACGTGATGGGAGACTGAAAAGCCAAATAAAGACCCTAATGCAAGTGAACAGCAATGTTCAAACATAAAAGTATATGCTGATTCTAGACAGATATCCAAGAAACGCACGTAAACTCATTCATAAGAAAGAGGCTAAGTGAACCAAAACATGCAAGGAATGAACCAAGAGGATTCAACGGTCATGCTTATTAGGATAAACCCCAGATAATACAGACATGCTCTGAACCATTAACATGACAGATTTAAATTGACTGGATCAGGGTAGCATTCTAAGAAACTCACTTGATATAACCAACATCAATTAATTCAAAGGGCTAGGACCTATCTCTCAAAGCATGGCAGGATCGAACAGGAATAATGAACTTGCAAATGAACTAGATCAGGAGGGTGGCAGAGAATACCTCTTACTCCGAGCTAGGAAATAATCAAAAATTACCATGAAGCCTAAGTAATGAGAGTTCCATCGCTGTTGAGTAGGGCCCGGACAGGCTGTAGCATTGTCCTGTGAGTCCAGAAGCTGCAAGGACACGGTCCAAGGAACCAAGACCGATATATATATATAGTGACATACTCAAACCAACCACAGCAGTGATTGGGAAAAAGGTGAGGTCAGTGGATGCCAACTGTTGTCATTCCTCATTGGGGATTGCGAGGTTAGATACTGGCATCCTGAAGGTCACCTGAGTATCAACCTTGCCAGACCAGTGGGGTCAGCCTAGGAATAGGTGCCCTCAGTTGGAACGCAGGAGCTTAACAGCATCAGCCGGAGTCGCCACTGAGAGAGGACCCAATATCCAGACCAAACCAGCCATCGGATGACTACACATCCATCATCACCCCCCTATAGGGACCGAGAGACAGAAGACCGTATCCAGCGGGGAGGGAGGAGAACCCGCGCTGGTCGGAGTAGAATGAAATAGAGACCGCTGGTTTCAATGGGGGAAAAAACTGGGGGAGGGGCTCATTATTCCTCCGGACAGGGCATGATCTATCCACAGCTCACATAACTAAATCCATCACCAAACACCTCGGTGTGGAGTCCGTGGATCCCATTAGTGAGAAAGGACTAGCACTTAACAACAGGTATCCACCACAGGAGGGTAAGTAGAGCTAGAAGGTCACCAAATCAGTCAGGAGAACCAACCAATGGCATCCCCCGATACACACTATCCCATCCAAACCTCCTGGTTAAGGAGAAAGACTCACCGATCCTGGAATGACCGGAGTTCCCGAGAGAGACTTGGACTCCAGGATCCCGGAGCAGAAGCATGCACGCGAGGACTGATAGGTGAGGGGTTCTGTGGTAGTAGATCTACTGAGGGACCTTCTTCTTGACTACGGTAGGTGCCAATCATACTGCCATTAGCACCCAACCTTGGATCGCACCTTCCGATGGTTATCTCTATAGATCTGTTGAGGCGACACCCAAAACAGAGGTGGAGGAAGCAGATCCAGTCGGAAACCCAGCCCGAAGGGACTCCATCCACGCCAGTCGAGCAAATACCACCGATCGATAGCCAAAACCCATGGATCTAACCGGGAGGAATGGGTAGGATCGACAGACGGGACGAACCTTTAAAGTAGTACTCTGATCTCCGTTAGAGAGGCCTCCAAAGAAAACTCCGAAGAAGAAGAAAGTGGTGCGGAGAAAGAAAGAAGGAGGTTTCTTCTCAGCAACAAGATCCACCGGACACCGCAAGGGATGGGTCTGAACAGGGAAAGGAGCAGAGGGAGATCGCCATCGCCGGAGCTTGAGAGCGAGGGGGCGGGAGGCGAGCGATGAAGTGACCCGCATACGTCGCGTCGGGTGTTACGGTCGCAGACACCACGCCGAATTCAATCGCGTTTAACCAAGCACTCGCCACAATCGTTTGGACAGGAGGACAATGACCAACCGGCCTTCATTTCAAAAATATGTCTCTTCCTTCCACAGTGTGGCCCGAGGCTCCCAATAAATAGGCACCTGGTGCCGAATTACAAAAAAAAAACCAGATGCACTGGAGATGCGCATAAAGGATGCCAAGTGTAAATAATGACACGCTGAAGGCATCGACTAGGGGCTATAGACAAAATAAAGTAAAATAACTATATGCATGTTGCTATTTACCCAAAAAATGTAACTAAGTGATATAATGAAATAACTATAAGTATGCATATGTACGTAAGTATGTATTTTTTTATCTCCAAAAAAAATGACTATGTTCAAATGTCAGAACCAGAGGGAGCCCAATCTTTGTGGCCTTCTTTTGTAAACCTTTTGAAAATAATCAAATTTGTCATGGAATCTGGTGTCTGCACCAGAACGTCAATGGTGTGTTGAGGGTTTTGGTCTTGTTTTTTATGTTTCTTAAGTATTTTTTAACTTGTACGTATCACGGAGACATTGTTTGAAATTTGTATGTTTTTAAGTACCCATTTGATTAGATTTTTGTTATCATTTGTAGTTGTGATTTGTTGTGAAAGTGGCCTCCGATTCGGCTTCACGTTTGGTTAATCTGACAGAGGAGAAGAAGAAAGCTATGTTGGTTGATCTGGAATAAAAGTACACTTATTGACTATATGAGCATGACAAAATTAAGATCAAATATGAGCTTTGTGGATTAGTTAAGAATGGTGGAATAAAAAGATAGAAGGAACACTTGATTGGGGGGTTTAATGATGTAAAAAAAATTACAAAATAAATTGCCGAGAAAATGTGTATATGGCCAAATAAAAACAAGAAAAGAAAGGTGCTTACTTCCAGTATAGATATGGTCTGATGAAGAGGGTGGTGAAAGAGATGAGAAAAATCAAAATAAATTGGTGAAGAATTCATTTTCAACAAAGAAAAGCATGACATCAACCATGGTTGTTGATAAAAATAACAAGAAGAAAAGACTAATGGATACATTTGCAAAATTATCCATTAAAGACTTTGAAGATGCAAGAAATGGCAAAAAATATCAAAGTATTGTGAGAAGTAAATTCAATAAGAAAGAACAATTAAAATTTAAAGTTGATGTGGCCACTTGATTTTGTGAAGTAGGTATCTCTTTTAATACAGTTAAATTGAGAAGCTTTCATGTCATGTATAAACAAGTAGGGAGGATTGGGTCGGGTGTGACGCCACCAAGTTATCACATGTTGAGGGTGCTTTTGTTGAAAAAATTGATTGAACACACAATGGAAATGTATTCTATGTATAAAAAATTTTGAAAATTTTATGGTTGTACCATCATGTGTGAAGATTGAACGGATAAAAGGCAAAGAAAACTAGTGAAGTTCTTGGTAAACTATCTGAAGGATACTTATTTTCTAGAGTTTCTTACTGTCTTCGATCATAAAGAAAATACCATTCTTATGTATAAACTTCTTGACAAAATAATTAATAATGTTGACGAACAAAATATGGTACAATTGTGACATACCACATCTTACAATGTTTCAGTAGGAAAATTGTTGATGGACACAAGGAAACAATTGTTTTGGACATTTTGCACGGCTCATTGTCTTAATTTAATGTTAGAGGATTTTGGATAGATAAAAATTTATGTTGATACTATATCTAAAGCCAAGAAATTGAATACATACTTGTATAACCATTCATATTTACTAGATTTCATGAGAAAAGAAATAAAAAAAAACTAGTAATATGTAGAGTGACAAGATACGCTATATATTTCCTTACTTTGAAAAGATTACACAATGATGTGGTCAAAAGATGGTTGAGAAAATTGCTTTCTTTGGATAGTTGGCATAAAAGTTTGGACAAAGACAAGTCTGGGAAAACATGTGCCTTCTATTGTTTTTCAAGTAAAGTTTTAGCATAGAGTCGAAGAGATTTTAATAGCATCTCAGCCTACCTTGCAAGTTTTAAGACTAATGGATGGTGATGAGAAACCAGCTATAAGTTATTTGAATGCTGCAATAAAATTTGCAAAATAAAAATTTGTTAAAAATTTTGCATGAAAAGAAGTAAAGTATGTTTTATCTTAAAGATTGTAGATTGTCACTGGGAGATACAGATGCAATGGCTATTACATTTAGCCGATTTTTTTTAATCTCAAATTATATTTTGATGCTAAATCAAAATATCCCTCTTCAATTGAAAAGTATGAAATTGCATTTTACACATGTTGAAAGAATGGTGTCAGATAAAGAAATGCAAGACAAGATAGATGAACAAATTGGAATATACATTAATTCAAAAGGCACATTTGGCATCTCATATAAGGTCATGGGATAAGAAACTTCCAAGTATGTAATTTTCATTATTTTTCATGTCAACTATTTGTTAATTATTAGTACAATGATATCTTAATATGCTTAGTTCTAAAATTGTCAATACAATTTATTAGTGGATGCAATATGGTGGAGAAACACTTAAACTCAAGATGTTTGCATTGAGGATTCTTGGTTTATGTTGTAGCTCGTCTAGTTGTGAACGCAATTAGAGCACATTTGAATTTATAAGTATTTAATAATTTTGAATTTTGATATATGATCCTTAAATTTTATGTTTAATTTTTATTTCATTATGTATGTTTTATTTTTGTTATTTTTCAGTTTCATGCTAAGAAGAGAAACCGGTTAGAGCATAAGAGGTTGAACGATTTAATTTATGTGCAATATAACCACCACCTTCATAAAAGATTCATGGAAATAAAAAAATAAAAAAGATATGATCCCATTTCTTTGGAAAATTTAGTTTGGAAAAGTGAGTTGACGGTAAAAGAAAGCAATGATTTAGTTCATGAAAGCGAAGATTTTATATATGTAGATGTTGAAAATGCTATGGGAACTTATGAGAGAAGAGCACAAAGACTCATTGGCCAATCAAGTGTGGCAAGTACATCACAGTCTATGACGACGAGAGATAAAGATAGTGATAAAGAATATGAAGAAGATGGTGATATATATGATGATGAAGAAGATGCACCATGGGAAGAAACAAATGATGAAGAGAGTGATGGTGCAAATGAAAAGGGTAATGCACAAGATGGGACTTTAGAGAATGCTATCTTTGGTTTTAATGTTGAAATATGGCATCATGTTTGAGTTGATGTGTCGAATTAAAAGACTCTTGACTATTGCTTTTTATTTTTAACCACTTTGGTTAATTACTTTGTTTATGTATTTTGATCTTGATGTTAGTTGTAATTTTATATTTCTATCTTTTTGTTATCTTGTGATAATGTGAATTGTTTGTGCATATTGTATTTGCATATGTTGTCAACTTTATTTTTTAGATTTTTAGAGGAAGATGTTCAAAGACTACGAATCATTTGGTAAGTAAATGTGAAACCTCGATTTTCATTTTCATTTTAAACGTGTTTAAAATTATCATCATTTTTTATATTGAATATCGTACCCGAATTTTCTAGTAAAATAGGTGATAGACCATAAAAAATACTACATAGTCCGGGTGATATTAAAAGAGTATAGAACCGAGGTTATCGGGTTCTGTGAAAATATTTTGATTTTTGACCTCTCCCCGTCGGATGGTGCGAATATCCGACGTTAATTACATCGAGCAACGACTCGAAAACCCTTGATTAACCGCCATAGCAACCTGTTTGGTAGAAGATGCACATCCGTATAAAATAAATACACAATGGGCGATAGCCCCAATGGGCTCGATGAGATGCAACCATGTTGATTTAAGATGTGGTTGATGTTGATTTTAACTTGGTTTGGATTTATTCCCAGATTTGATCTCAACTGTGTTTGAGTTTGTTTTTATGTTTGGACTTATGCTTGGTTTATGTTCAATTTGAATATTTTATCTCACTTTTGGGATCTGATGGGTAAGTCACAATTAAATTGATTTAAATGTTTCAGATTTTTGATGTTATCATTCTCGTGATGTATGTTGATTTTGGTATGTTTTGATTTTAATCTTGATTTGATTTGTTTTTAGTGTTGATTGGCTCATTTTGAGTTATGTTTTGATTTTGTTCTTTGAGTTTCATTTAGTTTTGTGATCTGATGATGATTTTTTTAATGTTTAAGAACTGTTTTTGATGAATTTTTAAATGTTTTGAATATTGTTTATATAATTCTCTTTGAAGTTATTTAATTATCACTTGTTTAGAAATTTAATTTCATAGATTAAGTGATTTTTAAATGAATTTACAGATTAGTTAAACCTGATCTTTTATTTTTCAGATTTAATGAAATCATTTTTTTATACTTATTTTGTTTTGTTTATTTAATTTTGGGTTTGCATCCCATCCGGTCCATTGGGTTAACATCCGGTGCCCAGTTCAAACATATACATCGACACTTGAATCACATTTCATTCCATTCCATGTCGGAATACATCAAGTCGGTACATGGGACTAAGTTTGAAAATGGCGGTTTCCTTCCCTGAAGGTGTATTTCCATAGGGTCAAAGGTAAGAAAGCGGCATTATGGCGGCATGCCGGGCGATCCTTGATCGAGTGGAATTTGCCACCAATATGGCTAAGTCTTTTGACTCGCCACGCGAGGAAGGATCCGTCGACAACGGGGCCGGCCGTGCCTACGTCCGAGGATGCGACATGCCGGGTCGGGCCCGGGTTGGCCGTCCGAGGTGGAGCGTCCGGTGGTGGACTAACTCCCTATTAAATTTGGCATTTTGCATTTCGGATTTTGTTTAAGTTTATTTTTTTATGTCCAAGGCCCATTGGGCTTTCTTTGTCATGTCATTCATGACCACTTTGGTCGACTTCGATGTTCTTGTGAGCCGAGTGATCCGGCTTGCATTTCCTTGAGCATGTTTGGCATATTTGCACCTTGAACTTCACCCTGTCCTCCTTGTCTTTCAAATAGGGAATTGAGGGCCCGCCCGAGTAGTCTCGGTCCGTCGGCGGATTCAGAATCTCGAAAGCGTCGACCCCAAAAGGAAGGGATTCGGAGTGCTGTTTTTTTTTATGGTACGAAAGAAAAAGGCGAGGTTGTTTGAGGTCATTGGGCTGACCGAGAAGGCTGTATATGGAGGATCTTCGAGCTATTTTAAAGACCAGTTTTGGGTCGGCGAGGGTTCATATGTGGGCTGTTTGGGATTGGATTTAAGGGTCAATTAAGGGTCTGGCGAGGCTTAGGCAAATGGGCCAAGGCGGGGGACCGAACGAGGAGCGATTCAAGCTCGTTTTTGATGTCTCGGCGGGACTTGTGTAAGGGGATTGTGAACCCTATAGGACTGTTTTAAAGGGTCGGATAGGTGCTGGCTTTTGATGGACCGAGGCTTGAAAAAGGGGACCAACATGGGTCACATCGGGATTGATGAAGGGATGAACTTGTGGGCCGAGAAATGTGGGTCGAACGAGGCCCTAAAAGAAAAGAGATCTAAGGGAAAGTGGAAGGAGAAAGAGGGGGAATAGGAAGGAGGAAAGGTGCAACCGATGAGGCCTTTTCTTACCTTTTTTTCTTCTTCTCTTCTTCCTTTTCTTGGTGCGACGAGCGGGGGACGGACTTCCCCCTTCTCTTCCTTGCTTTTCTTCTTCTCTTTGACTCCTTCTTGGGCTGCCAACGCTGGTACGCGGGGAACTTTGGAAAGGCTGAGACAGCTTCCCTTCTTCTCCTCTTTCTCTATTCTCTCTCCTCGGAAAGCGGTAGCGGCTGGAACAGGAGCCTGTACGTACGTCCCCCTTTTTTGACCTTGATGGGATGCTTTTATAAGGGAAGGAGGGTCCTGCTGACTACGTGGGAGGTAGTTGGGGTCAAGAGTTATCTCCACCGAGAGATAAAATTAGGTGGAGAAGAAATAGGAGTGATTTACTATTTTCCGAAGCATTTTCAGCGCGAATTTCCCATTTTTTAGGTGGTGGACCCCATCCTAACAGAATCCAGCGTAAAGAGATGAACGTGGGAAGCTTCTGGATATTTTCTGAGATTTTTCTGGATTATCTCCGAATTTCTGAAGTTTATCCAACAACTTTCTGGATTATTCAGTAGAAAAATACCCAAACAGGGGAGAGAAAAATAGTTTTCGAGCTCAAAAAATGTGGAAATGTCAGAAATTATTCCAAGGTCTTCAAAAAATAATATCGGGCATGAAAAATTATTTTTGACCCAATATTGGATTTTCTGGAGAGAGAAAAGTGATTTTCTGTATATTTTGAAGAAAATTCCAAAAAATGTGGAATTTACAGAAAATTGATTTTGGATATTTTCTGTGAATTTTCAATGAATTTTGGGTGGTGAATTGTATTTTTCTTGAAATTTTGAATATTTATCCCTATTTTCAGAATAAAAAATAGGATAAATATTATTTCTTTGAAAAGTGAGCCCAATAGACCAATACGTTCAAATTGGGCCAGAATTGCAAGGGAATGGAGATTTATCAAGGAAAGATCAACGAATAATTGGACTCCAAATGATTTTCTTGATTTTCAATTGAGATGGAAGGAAAAAAAATAATAGTAAAAGTTTATTTTTTTCTTGTGGAGAAATTTCGGTGTTCACAAATGCCCCCCACGGGTGGTTTCTCGGAGATGAAAGTTGACGGGGAACTGCCCGTGTAAGTTGGTGCTAAACTGCAATTTTCATATATATATACCCTTGGCACATGAACTTTTGTGTTTCCGGGAACCGAGAAGGGCTTGGGCCCTTAACTTAGCAATTTGTATGTAATGAATTTCCAATATCCAATGAGGACCCGTAAATCGTAATGGGGTAGACCAGCCTTCTCCCCTCTTTTTTGTCTGCTCGTGACCTGCCCTCTCTTGTCCCTTTCTTTTTTCTTTTTTTTTCTTTTTTTTTCTTTTTTTTCTTTTTTTTTCTTCTTTTTTTTTCTTTTTTTTTATTTTTTTCCCAGGGAATTGAGGCTTCCCTCAAGCCATATGAAGAAATGATAGTGACCTATTCTCAGAGTGTTAAGGTCTTGAGGGTAGGTGCAAAAAATCCGAAGTTTATGACGGTCTCATGGACAAATCCAGAGGAGCTGTAGTGGCCCTAGGGATAAGTTGAGTTCAAAAGGAGCTGTAATGGCCTTAAAGATGGGTTTTTGAGTCCAAAGGAGCTGTAGTGGCCCTAGGGACAGATCCGAAGGAGCTGTGATGGCCCTAAGGATGGGGTTTTTGAGTCTGAAGGAGCTGTAGTGGCTCTAAGGATGGGTTTTTTGAATCCAAAGGAGCTGTAGTGGCCCTAAGGATGAATTTTTGAATCAAAAAAAAAAAAAAAAAAAAGCTGTAGTGGCACTATGGATGAATTTTTGAATCCAAAGGAGCTGTAGTGGCCCTAAGGATGAATTTTTGAATCCAAAGGAGCTGTAGTGGCCCTAAGGATGGATTTTTTGTTGAATCCAAAGGAGCTGTAATGGCCCTAAGGATGAGTTTTTTGAATCCAAAGGAGCTGTAGTGGCCCTAGGGACGGATTTTGAGTCCAAAGGAGCTGTAGTGGCCCTAGGGACGGATCCGAAGGAGCTGTGATGGCCCTAAGGATGGGTTTTTGTTGAATCCAAAGGAGCTGTAATGGCCCTAGGGATAAATTTGTTGAATCCAATGGAGCTGTAGTGGCCCTAAGGATGAGCTTGTGAATCCAAAGGAGTCAGAAGTGGCCCCAAGGATGAATTTTTCAATCCAAAGAAGTCAGAAGTGGCTCAAGGATGACTTTGAAATTACCGTTCGGGGACAAGTGTTGAAACAATGGATTTTCTTTTGTGGACCACCAAGATCAACATGAACAAAACAGTGTTGTTGTTGTTGTTGTTGTTTTTTTTTTTTTTTTTTTTTTTTGGACCATCAAGATCGGAGTGATCAGAATGGTGGGGTTGATTTTGTGGACCACCGAGATCGGAGTGATCAACATGGTGAGTTTTTTGTAGACCATCAAGATCGGAGTGATCATAATGGTGGGGTGGATTTTTGTGGACCATCAAGATCGGAGTGATCAAAATGGTGATTTTTTTATGGACCACCAAGATCAGAGTGATCAGAATGGTGGGGTTGATTTTTTATGTTCATGGAGTATGGATGAACTGGGGTGATAAAGATTTGTCACTTTGACTATGATGGTCATGGTTTATTTGGGACCACCGAGGTTGACAGGACTCGCGGAGGTAAGGTTATGCGCCGAAGGGCAAGGTTTTGCCTTTGTCTCCCCCGAGATGGTATGTAGGATTTTCCCTCAAATTTTACGGGCGGAAGGTGGTCTTCCTTGTCGCCTCGTGTAGGGTCCCCTGGCATATGTCCACTACAAGGTAGACAACTTATAAAGGGGCCGTTTCGTCATTGGCACTCGTACCTCCTCCCTAATAAAATTGGGGAAAAAGCCCATCCATCCCGGTAGGTCGAGGCTTGCCCTAGTTGATGTTGTTGTTGTTTTTTTTTTTTTCATATATATATCAACTCGATCGCCCTTGTAGAGAGTTTTCACCTGTGTCGACCCCATTTATATTTTGCCTCGCGCGCCCCTTGCTGAAGTTTTCACACAACAGGTTACCCATTTTCGTTTAAGGCGCCCTCGCGGGTTTTCACCTCAACCGGGTTATGTTGACCTTTTTACCCTTAGTCGATCGTCGTGTCAATTAACTAAGTCCATCGGGCATCTCCATTTTTAGCCCACTCTCTCTTTTTTTTCTTTTTTTTTTCGAGCCCTTTTTTCAAGATGATTTGTCAAATTCATGATCCGAGCATAATACTTTTTGACGTGCTTGCCATCGAGTGGAGGAAATGGGACTTACCCTCTCGCTATCCACTACCGTGTAAGCTCCCCTTCAAAGACCCGATCTACAATGTAGGCCAAGCCAATTCGGGAGAAACTTGTTTTTTCGGACGTCCCCGCCATGGTATCCTTTTGTTTCGACCGACGAGGTCTCCCTTTTGAAAAGCCCCGTCATTCACCAGTTTGTCGTAAGCACGTGACATCTGGCACAGTAAACTCGAGATGTTTGTAAACTTTCAATCTCTCGCCTTCCGGCCTTTTCGAGTTCCATGAACCGCCGCGCACTTCATCGGGTTCGTCGAGGGAAGACCACGGTGAATCGCAATCCGATAAGAAGCTAACTCTATCTCCACCGTATAATGCCTTCACTTCCATAAACAAGGGAGAATGGGGAGCATCCTGCTGATGTCTTGTCACCGTTGTGCGGGTACGCCCATACAGTGCTCTTCGCATCTTTTCATCCCATGCGTATCTTGCTTCCGACCACTTTGACTAGAGCTTACATGTGGTCTTATCGAACGCCTCTCTCGCTGCACCATTTGCTCGTGGGTTGTAGACAAGGAGGCTCTCCAATCAATGTGGAACTTGGCCGCCAACTTGTATATTATTTCCGATTCTTAAAGGGTCCCGTTGTCCGACATGATCCGACTCGGGACACCATACTAGATAATGTTTTGTCGAACAAAGCGGGATACCACTTCACCCGTGACCTCCTCGGGTCGCTACGGCCTCGGCCCATCTGAGAAATAATGCATCGCGGCCAAGATGAATTTACAACCCCGAGAAGAAGGTTTGAAGGGACCAACTATGTCCATCCCCCATTCGGCAAAGGGCCATGTCGGAGTAGTTGGATGTAGCCGTGTGTGGGCGTTCTGGGAATAGCCAAAGCTCGACACTCGTGACATGCGCAAAATTATCACAAGCCGAACATCGTTGGCCAATAATAACCTTTCAATTTGATGGCAATCTTCATTTTGGGCCTGTGTTGACGAGCCCCACATAGCCCGCCGCGGACCTCCTTCACGTAGGCAGGGCTTCCTTCGATACACATCTAGCAAGGACAGCCCTTTCCTTCTGCAGCGAGGGCGATACAGCTCCCTACCGATTAACTGGTAAGAAACTGCCCGTCGCACCAACTGTATGCGTTTGGCGCGATCTGCAGGGAGGATACCATTCTTGACATCGATAACGGGCTGCCGCCAATCGACTTCCTCGGGACCTTCCTCCTTGTCTTCTACAGTGTTCGCCTCCAAAGTAGTAAGACCACCATCTCGCTCACTCCTACTCGGGAGGAGTCGCCTACGTTTAACTATGATTTCAAGTTTCCTCGGGTGGTAGCTTCGATCACGAAGCAAGTTTGGCCAATGCGTCGGCCCGTGAATTTTGTCCCCTTCTCGACGTGCTCAATATCAAACGTATAGAACTTTTTCCGACAGCTGAGTTGCCGTTGCTGTACGATATGACACCAACTCATTTTTCGGACCTCGAATACCCCGAGCATTTCACGTATAACAAGCATTGAGTCTCCAAACACCTCGATACATCGAATGCCCGTATGTCGAGGGCAATTTCCAACCCAATGACGAGTGCTTCATATTCGCCTTCGTTGTTTGTATAAACCCCTTGGAGGGCACAGACTCGCGAGCACACCCCTCGTGGCTGGTCAACACTACGCCTCGCCGCCCTGGCCCCGGCTTTTCCACTCGGCCCCTTTTCCACACTAGCTGCCCCATCGAAGAAAAGCCGCCAATGTTTCGACATTAACCCGTTGTACTTCGGTTTTTTGCTCCCTCGCGTTTCCTCATCATGTAACCGGAGGTAGAGGGGGGAGTCCTCTGGGATCCGGATTTAGCGGCGAGGAAGTCTGCCATCCCCTGACCTTTTATTGCCTTTTGGGGGACATATTTGATGTCAAACTCCATAAGCATAAGGGCCCACTTCCCCAGACGTCCGGTAGGGACGGGTTGCTTTAACATATACTTCAACGGGTCAACTTTAGAAATCAAATCGACTTCGTGCCAAGAGATAATGCCTCAATTTTTCGCCGCGAAGACTAGGGCTAGGCATACCTTCTCCACGGGGGAGTATTTCAAGGCTCAGACCAATCAACCTTCGCTAAGGTAATACAACGGTTGTTCTTTCCCTTCGTCATTTACTGGGCTAGCATTGCCCCTAAAGAGGCATCGAGTGCCGTGATATATAAAATCGAGGGGACGGTCCTGACCGGTGCCCCCAACACTCGGGGGGTTGAGGAGATAATGTTTCAATCCATCCAGGGCGGCCCGGCAACCGTCATCCCAATAATGGCGCACCCTTCTTAGCTAGTCCGGAGAAAGGTGCCGGCATCTACCTCGAAAGGTTGGCGATAAAACGCCGGATGTAAGCAATTTTCCCTGAGGGACCTCGGCTCTCGTATGTTTCTTGGCGGGGGCAATTCTCTAATTGCTTTGATTTTCTCGGGGTCTATTTCAATACCCCGATAACGGACTATGAACCCTAGGAATTTCCGCTTTGAGACGCCGAATGCACACTTCATCGGGTTCATCTTCAGCTGTAGAGGCGAAGACGCTCAAAAATCGTTCTTAGGTGGCCCAAATGATCTTCACGCCTCTTAGTCTCGACTACCGGATCATCCACATAACACTCTACCAGATTGTGCAACATTTCGTCAAATATCTTGGGTCAGCGGCCCGCCGTAGGTTGCCCTCGCATTCTTTAAACCAAATGGCATCCGTTTGTAGTTAAAGACGCCTTTTGGGGTACGGAAAGCCGTGAAATTCTTATCCTTGTCGGACATTAGAATACGGTTGTACCGGACGATCCGTCCGTAAAGCCAGCTTCGTGCCCACGTGGTCGCGTCCATCGTATTTTACGGGATAGGCGGGGGAAAGTCATCTTTCGGGCATGCTTTGTTCAAGTCTGCATAGTCGATGCATACTCGAATACGCCGTTCTTTTTCTTCGCGGGTACGATATTTGCGAGCCGAACGGGATAAGTGCGAGGGCTCGATAAAATCTACATCTCTCGACTTGTCGATCTGCTGCATTGACTTTTAACTCCAAGTACGCCCTCGTCCGTCTTTGTGCTTGCTTGATTGGTTTGGCCGTCGGGAGGATGGCTAAGTTGTGGACAGACGACCACCTCGAGGGCAAGCCCGGCATTTCATTGTAGGACCGAGGCGAACGGTCCACGAATTCATATAGTAGTGCCTTGTATTGATCTCTCTCGGCTTCGGTGAGAAGAACGGCGACAAACGTCGGCTTTGGGATTGTCTGTGGTACCCAAGTCGACACAGAAGGTCATCGACCGTGGCTTGGCCGCCATCTTCAATTTCCTCGGGGGCTGGTCGAAGGTTCGCCCAGAAATCGACGTCGTCCTCCTCTGCACTTTCTGCATTATAGTTCTTTACTTGTTACCGAATCAACATTAGCCGGTATGTGGGCGGCTCGTCTTCCTTCGGGGTTACCGGCTAAAGCTTTTCTTTTGATTTTCATTGTCCTCGGATGACTCTACGTACGTATGCGCGACCATCTCTACGGCGTAATGGCGGCACCTCATGTCGAGTCGTATGCCACAGGTGTCTACCGTGTGTATTTCGTCCCTACGGTTGGATACCATGTCCTATGGTACATCCGGGCTTTCTTCGGCGCCTTCGAGGGACCTCGCTTCCGGTACATGTGTACTATGCCGGGGGCTATCCCCGGTGTGTGCGGTGTTACTAAGTGGGAGTCAGAACGTCCCGGTCGCCCGACACTATCCCCTCGGGCGCGTTACTGTGACACTTTTGCCTTGTAGAAGGGAAGGTCGGGGGCGTGGATAGGAGACCACTAAAGGTTGTTAATTTCTCCACCGTTCGCAATTCTCGATCTTCGCGGCCACGATAAATCTCGAGGCATACGAATGCTTGTCCTCGATCTCCTTGGTGATTGAATTGGTGTTGAAATGGACGGTCGCCATTCTTTACGATACATGCGGGTGGAAGGCCCGTGACCTCGAAGTCAACTTTGAGCATCATCGCCTTGACTTCGTCGATCGTGATTTCCTCCTTGGGTGGGTCTTCGGCTACCACCTTCTCTTTTCCCTTGTTGGTTACGGCTTCGCTACGGTGGCACCGAAAATATGGCATAGCGTCGGCAAGGTGACACTCTGCGACCTCGAAGGGCTTGGTCGGCATCCACTTTGAGCCCGCACTCCCCTCCTTGTTGTGCTTGAGGCCTTGGTGGAATGTAGACGGGACTACACGGATTTGCGTGAATCCGTGGGCGGCCTAACGGTGCCTTGTATGTTGTGTCGGCGTCGATGACATAGAAGGTGGTTTTTGACTCGAGACCTTCTGTAGCTGGCTCACCCTCGACTTTGCCCGATGCTTCCTCGGAATCCTGGTTAAAGCCAGATATGGTGACTCCGGGGGCCTTCTGAAGGTGTCAGGAAAAGGGCCTTAAATGTCCTTACGGGCATGAGATTGCAGGTGGAACCAGGGTCAACCATGAGTCGGGTCATCTCATACCCATTTATCAAGCCTTTCGTGTATAATGCTCTGTTGTGAAAAGTGGAGGGGAACACCGCTATCTTCCTGCGTGAAAGAGACGAGAAGCGGCGTAGGCTTCATGCGGCCTGGCTCGGTGGCCGTGAGCTTCGTATGCCGTCGGTTGTTGCGGGGTGCTATTAGAGTTTCGCGCGACTCTTCTCGATAATGACAAAACTTCCAATATGCTCGGATGTATAGGGAGTCTTTTCGGTCGCCGAAGTATACATCATCGATCCTTCGCACGACTTCTGCACGGGAGGAGAAGGTTTGGCAACGGGTCTTGACCTATCCTCCCGTGAATCGGACGCGAAAAAGGCTGCGAGGGCTTGGGCCCTCATCCTCTTTAGTATGTTGTTGCGCACGAGAAGGACTCGGGTTGCTCGGCATAGTGCGTGGTCGTGTCGTTGGGGAGTGCGGCGACGCGGTGGGCGTTGTCGAATCGGTGTCGGGCACCCTTCCTCCCTCGTTAGACAAGAGTAGGCCAACATCGATCGTACGCCTTCAGAGGTTGCCGAACAGTGGGGGTGGCACCGGACCGGGTTCCTCACCCTCGAGGTAAATAATCTTTCCGAATACGGGGTACGACCTCCCCGCTCTCCTCGGGATCTTGTCGTTCCTCTGTTGGTAGGTAATTGGGGGTTAGGTTGGCGCTCTCGACTAGCCGAGCCACGATTTTGATAGGAGGCCGGTGGAGCGTGGTTGACCGTGTTGCGAAGAGCCTTTGAGCTAGTCGTTGGCTCTTGTGTACATACGGCTCCCTTTTGCCATCCTCGAGAAGTTGGCAACCAGCTGTCATTCTTCTTCTTCGCATTTGCTACCCTTTGCTGAAGTTGAGTAGCCAGCTGGTGAAGTTTTAACGTCGGGTTCACTCGTCCCGAGGAATGTAATCATCGAGGTAGCCGGCCACCACGGACGGTGTGTGTGGAACATAGTCCTCGAGTTGATCAATCGATCTCTGTAATTTACGTAATGGTGTCGACTCTTGGAGGCACGGGTTTCCATTTCTGTTGATGTTCCTCGCGCTTTGCTTTCCTTTTCTCGGACTTTTCTCTGCAGTTCTTAAGTAGCCTTCTCGAAGTGGGCGGTGTTGGAGGGTCCGCGTGGCGGGGCCACCACATTTGTCATGCTTTCGGACGGTGTGGACTCGGCTACACCTTCTCGGCTCTCGGACGGTGCACGCACGCTTGGGCTTTCTCCTCCCGAGTGGGAGCGTACGCCATAGATGCTTAGGATCTTCTTTCGTGGCCTCGATTTCTTCCGGGGAGCCAAGCCTCCTCTTGTGCGTCACTCATCTTGGGTTCTCGGGGGACTGCTTGACTGGCAGGGTTCTCGTTGGGGCATGTGGGACCTTGCGAACTCTCCCCGACTTCAAAGCCTCCTTCGTGCTCTTGTTCTCGAGTGGCATTGATGACATAAGAAGAACCGGCCCGGTCCCGTGTTGACGTGGGGGGCGTGGTGGTTGAATCAGTAGCGGCCTAGGCACGAGGACTTCGCCCACGACAGAATCTTCCGAATGTCCTTTGACGGCTCGACAATTCTCGGTGTGTGATTCTACGTGTGGTGATAACCGCGACCACCTCTCGGGAATGAAAGGATGTGATGATCCTGCTTCAGCGTGGTTCTGTCAATTTCTTCTTGCGGCCAATTCATCGCGCGCGTCATCCCTTGGGGAAGTAGTACCGTGTGTATGTAGAATATCGAGGCGTTTCCTTGGTCGTCTATCTCTCGGTCTTCCGTTGAGCATTGCCGTAGAGCACTCGTCGGACTCTTCGGGTTCGAGTCGTCACAACAAATCCTCCCGAGTCGTTTGGGCCGATCCCCTTGTTTGTTCAGGCGAGGGTGTGAACCGGTGCTTGATGCCCACAGCGATCGGGGGGCGGGCATATTTCGTCCCCGGTCACCTCCCCGGTCATCGACGCTCGGTTATGTTGGCCATAGTGGCCGTGACGTCGCCTCGAGGTGCGCGCGCCTTGCCACGAGCCTTTCGAGGACTAAACGGACTCGGGAGGCCATCCGATATACCTCGGGGATGAGCTGTCCGTGATGGATTTGCCGTGGTCGTGGAGGACGAGACGGTCTGGCACTTGTCGGATGTGGCGGCCGGTAGTGCACCGTGTTGACGGCAAAGTTTGTTGTGAGCTACCTGTAATGAGGGTGGAGGATTGACCAGCTGCTTCCCCGAGCCGAGGACCTTGTCGTGGATTAGAGCTTCGACAACGTCCTTAGCGGTAACAATCCTCGATGGTGTGCCCAAATGCTACTGTGGTAGGGACAAAAGTTGGCCTCCCCGCTCTTCTTGGCATCCTCGGGCGTTTACTGCGGGGTAGGCTAATCGAGTCATTCTTAATGCGAGAGGGTCGAATAGCTTCTTTGAGTATTCTGCGAAGTAAGGGAGTAAGGTTTCGCCATGCGCTCCTCGCGTGGCCCTTGGCCTCGGTTATTGAATATTTTACGGGGGCGTAGCGACGATTTTTCTTGCCCCCGTTGTTGTTGTTTCTCGAGGTGGAAGAGACATCCACCGTATTGACATCCCCCAGTCACCGAAAATTGCTTGTCTTTCGTGAGCTTCGGTAGGGCTACGGCTTTGGATTGTTGATATGAAAATGCTATATCGACCACCGTCGCATTCGGATCGTCGAAAGTACGGATCCGTGTTCCCGACACTTTCTCTTGGATTTCGGCGCGTAGGCCTCTCTTGCATAGTGCCGGCTGCCTCTTCGTTCGATAGGCGGATTAGCGCATCGTACAAATATTCCTCCACCTATGGATGTAATCAGCAGGCACTCGTTCCGTCCTTGGAACATTGTCGGTCAACTCGACGAAGTGTGGGGTCGCTCAAAAGCTAAACACGCTCCGAACTTTCTTTGCATGTCGGCCAGTCGGCCAGCGAGCACGGCTTCATCTTTGAATACCATTCGAAAGGGCGTACTTTTGTGAGGTGGTGGCGAAAGCTCTTAAGCGGTACGATTCGCGATGTGCGAAGTTCTCCCGTATGAGTGTAGTAAAGGGCCAAGTGCTCATCGGGGATCCTCGCCATCGAATTTGGAACACTTGGGGACTTTGGTGACATCTGCCGGTAGCTTCGCGAATTGATGAGGAGGAGGGTACGGCACCTTTGGTAGAGACCTATCGGCCCAGGCCCTTCATCGTGCTGCGCCGAACCTTGCCGCTGTATCAATTGTTCGATAGCGCCCGGCTGGGAGGGTTCCGTGTACTCTTGAGGTGGTGGTGGTGGTGGGCGGTAGTGTGGCAACATGCGCTTCTTCGTCGGACACCATCCTTTGCACGGGTAGCGGATGGGCGGTTGGTTGCGGTGGGGCCACGGGCGGCGGTTCCACCCGAGCAACGAGGCTCGTACGCGCACTTCGGCGGCGCTGAGAGCTTTGAGCACTGGCATTTGGAGCAATCCGAAATTTCTTCAGGAGGGCTCGTAGGCTGATTCTCGCGCCGTGGGTCTTCGCGTTAGAGTAAGAGGAGCGATCTCTTGCATGTTATTTTCTGTGCGATTTCCTGCATCATTGCGCGGCACGGATCCGACGGTGACGGCGGGCGGGCGGTCGCCTTGGCTGCGAGTCCCGAAGGCACAGGTCGGGCTTCGGATGCCTCGGGGATGTCCCCCGGGATGGCGGTCCCCGAAGTATAACGGGCGAAGATTTGCATCTTGCGGCTAGGCCCTGCATCACTTGTTGTGCGGGAGCATTGTCGGGGACAATCGAAATGATTTAAAATTGACCCCTTTCGGTGAGGCGACTCGCGTGAAACCGCTTCGTAGCTTGCCGTTGTCGAAATGGCGAGAATTGACGTCGATAAGGCGGGGCGAAACGGGCCTTAGGCTGATTTGGAGCAGCCTTAGGCAAAGATTTGGGGCCGACCTCCGGCTCGAGGTCGAGGTTGGGGTCTTGACCGAGAAGAGCCTACGTCCGAGGATGTAGACGTTTGGACTTCGGAGGAAGAGGTTCCGATTGCGGAACGGTTGTCTTCGGCATGCACACTTGTTTCGTGACCGGGGCGAGAGGGTTTGGCTCCTTGTCCCCGGTCGGCACGGAGTCAGTTGTCCCGGGGCTCTCGGCGTAGCAGCTTGGATGGGGAGCTTGCCCCCGGTTGGCAGTGCATAATGGAGTTGTTGACCAACGCGGCGACCGACCGCTGAGAATTTACGGTGTGGCGGTGCACTGGCTTGTCGAGGCTTTGTGATGGAACCATTGATTGGTCCGGCGAGATGAGTGGACTAAGGGCTGTCCCCTTGCCCGAGCTACCTCTTTTCGAGCTTCGGGTCGGCCGGGGCCTCCAGATCTTCACATTAGGGGCTGCCCCTCTCCTTTGTTGCTATGACCACTTGTCGGCCGGACTTCTTCGAGCGGGCGGAAGATTTCTTCCCCGAATAGGAGCGGTGGCCACGGGTTTAGGCTTAACCCGGTCATATTTATCCGGCCCCTTTGAAATGGCAACCTTTGTTAGCTAAGGGAAAGGCAGTAAGTTGAGGCCTCTGACGCCTCCCTCCACTCGTCTTGATAGGGGCGCGGACTAGCGTGGCACACCGGGTCTTCCAGTCCCAATGCACCCTCATGGGGCCCACCGCGACACACTTGACGGTTTGGTGGCTCGGGGTTTAGGCTTCTCGACTTTAACTTTCTGGGATGTTGATCCGGGGCGGTGAAGTTTGGTTGATGACGAGGGCCACTGCGGAGGCGTCGATTGCTTCGCCTCTTCGATGGGACCGCGGCTGATGCGATCCTTTGTTGAGGAGTTGATTTAATCCCCTGGTATGTGCGGGAACGAGACCGTGATGGGCTCGGTGCCGGCAACTGGCTCGGAGTGATTCGCAGAAGATAACTCGAGAGTTGGTTGTCATTTACGTAATAAACAACGCATAAGCTTTGTTAGATGTAGAGAGTTTATTAGAAGGCGAGTGAATGTGCATTTTCTTAGTTTGCCATGGCGGAGAGATGAAGGGAAAGAGAGGTCCCAGTCGTGCATTGTGAAACCTCGATTTTTCATTTTCATTTTAAACGTGTTTAAAATTATCATCATTTTTTTATATTGAATATCGTACCCGAATTTTCTAGTAAAATAGGTGATAGACCATAAAAAATACTACATAGTCCGGGTGATATTAAAAGAGTATAGAACCGAGGTTATCGGGTTCTGTGAAAATATTTTGATTTTTGACCTCTCCCCGTCGGATGGTGCGAATATCCGACGTTAATTACATCGAGCAACGACTCGAAAACCCTTAATTAACCGCCATAGCAACTTTGTTTGGTAGAAGATGCACATCCGTATAAAATAAATACACGATGGGCGATAGCTTCCCATGGGCTCGATGAGATGCAACCATGTTGATTTAAGATGTGGTTGATGTTGATTTTAACTTGGTTTGGATTTATTCCCAGATTTGATATCAGCTTGTATTTGAGTTTGTTTTATGTTTGGACTTATGCTTGGTTTTATGTTCAATTTGAATACTTTACCTCACTTTTGTGATCTGATGAGTAAGACACAATAAAATTGATTTAAATGTTTCAGATTTTTGATGTTATCATTCTCGTGATGTATGTTGATTTTGGTATGTTTTGATTTTAATCTTGATTTGATTTGTTTTTAGTGTTGATTGGCTCATTTGAGTTATGTTTTGATTTTGTTCTTTGAGTTTCATTTAGTTTTGTGATCTGATGATGATTTTTTTAATGTTTAAGAACTGTTTTTGATGAATTTTTAAATGTTTTGAATATTGTTTATATAATTCTCTTTGAAGTTATTTAATTATCACTTGTTTAGAAATTTAATTTCATAGATTAAGTGATTTTTAAATGAATTTACAGATTGGTTAAACCTGATCTTTTATTTTTCAGATTTAATGAAATCATTTTTTTATACTTATTTTGTTTTGTTTATTTAATTTTGGGTTTGCATCCCATCCGGTCCATTGGGTTAACATCCGGTGCCCAGTTCAAACATATACATCGACACTTGAATCACATTTCATTCCATTCCATGTCGGAATACATCAAGTCGGTACATGGGACTAAGTTTGAAAATGGCGGTTTCCTTCCCTCAAGGTGTATTTCCATAGGATCAAAGATAAGAAATCGGCATTATGACGGCATGCCGACCCATCCTTGATCGAATGGAATTTACCACCAATATGGCTAAGTCTTTTGACTCGCCACTGAGGGAAGGATCCGTCGACAACGGGAGCCGGCCCGTGCCTACGTCCAGGATGCGACATGCCGGGTCGGGCCCGGGTTAGCCGTCCAAGGTGGAGCGTCCAGTGGTGGACTAACTCCCTATTAAATTTGGCATTTTGCATTTCAGATTTTGTTTAAGTTTATTTTTTTATGTCCAAGGCCCATTGGGCTGCTGTCATGTCATTCATGACCTGTGGTCGACTTCATGTTCTTGTGAGACCGGGTGATCCGGCTTGCATTTCCTTGAGCATGTTTGGCATATTTGCACCTTGAACTTCACCCTGTCCTCCTTGTCTTTCAAATAGGGAATTGAGGGCCCGCCCGAGTAGTCTCGGTCCGTCCGGCGGTTTCTGAGAATCTCAAAGCGTCGACCCCGAAAGGAAGGGATTCAGTCTGTTTTTTTTTTATGGTCTCGAAAGAAAAAGGCGAGGTTCTGTTTGAGGTCATTGGGCTGACCGAGGAGGCGTATATGGAGGATCTTGAGCTATTTTAAAGACCCGGTTTTGGGTCGGCGAGGGTTCATATGTGGGCTGTTTGGGATTGGATTTAAGGGTCAATTAAGGGTACGGCGAGGCTTAGGCAAATGGGCCAAGGGGGGACCGAACGAGGAGCGATTCAAGCTCATTTTTGATGTCTCGGCGGGACTTGTGTAAGGGGGATTGTGAACCCTATAGGACCTGTTTTAAAGGGTCGGATAGGTGCTGGCTTTTGATGGACCGAGGCTTGAAAAGGGGACCAACATGGGTCACATCGGGATTGATGAAGGGATGAACTGTGGGCCGAGAAATGTGGGTCGAACAGGCCTAAAAGAAAAGAGATCTAAGGGAAAGTGGAAGGAGAAAAGAGGGGGAATAGGAAGGAGGAAAGGTGCAACCGATGAGGCCTTTTCTTACCCTTTTTTTTTTTTCTTCTCTTCTTCCTTTTCTTGGTGCGACGAGCGGGGACGGACTTCCCCCTTCTCTTCCTTGCTTTTCTTCTTCTCTTTGACTCCTTCTTGGGCTGCCAACGCGGTACGCGGGAACCTGGAAGGCTGAGACAGCTTCCCTTCTTCTCCTCTTTCTCTATTCTCTCTCCTCGGAAGCTGGTAGCGGCTGGAACAGGAGCCGTACGTACGTCCCCCTTTTTGACCTTGATGGGATGCTTTTATAAGGGAAGGAGGGTCCCTGACTACGTGGGAGGTAGTTGGGGTCAAGAGTTATCTCCACCGAGAGATAAAATTAGGTGGAGAAGAAATAGGAGTGATTTACTATTTTCCAAGCATTTTCAGCGCGAATTTCCCATTTTTTAGGTGGTGGACCCCATCCTAACAGAATCCAGCGTAAAGAGATGAACGTGGGAAGCTTCTGGATATTTTCTGAGATTTTTCTGGATTATCTCCGAATTTCTGAAGTTTATCCAACAACTTTCTGGATTATTCAGTAGAAAAATACCCAAAAAAGGCAGAGAAAAATAGTTTTCGAGCTCAAAAAATGTGGAAATGTCAGAAATTATTCCAAGGTCTTCAAAAAATAATATCGGGCATGAAAAATTATTTTTGACCCAATATTGGATTTTCTGGAGAGAGAAAAGTGATTTTCTGTATATTTTGAAGAAAATTCCAAAAAATGTGGAATTTACAGAAAATTGATTTTGGATATTTTCTGTGAATTTTCAATGAATTTTGGGTGGTGAATTGTATTTTTCTTGAAATTTTGAATATTTATCCCTATTTTCAGAATAAAAAATAGGATAAATATTATTTCTTTGAAAAGTGAGCCCAATAGACCAATACGTTCAAATTGGGCCAGAATTGCAAGGGAATGGAGATTTATCAAGGAAAGATCAACGAATAATTGGACTCCAAATGATTTTCTTGATTTTCAATTGAGATGGAAGGAAAAAAAATAATAGTAAAAGTTTATTTTTTTCTTGTGGAGAAATTTCGGTGTTCACAGTAAATTTAATTTATAATGCACAATTTTAAAAATGTAATGGGTTTTCAATTTTCGTATAAATTGTATTCTTGCTATATGTCAATTCGAATAGTTCTTATAAGTTTTAAAAATTGTTGTATAATTGTTAGTTGTACGAATCTTTTTTTCTTTCCACATTTAGAGTAGATATATATATATGTGTACACATATATGTCCATGCATATATATAAACACCTAATGCTACCGCCTTGACTGCCTATGTGACACCTAAGCGGCCACCTAGCTGCCTGAGTTGATTTACAATCTTTCAACGTCTTGGACACCTTGTCATCTTGACAACCATGTGATAAGGTTAGATGGACTTGTCTATTCAAAATCATGCAACTTGTGGGTTTTAAAAATAAATAGATCAGGGGATCAAGTATTGCATTACTAATGCAAAGTTCACAATTCACAACAATAGGAAAGCTCTCAATTCCTTTGCTTCTTCGAAAAGGAGGCCCAAAGGGGTCGGATGCAGAGTATCTTCAATATGTCAAGATCTCTTTCAAGTACATTGGTTTGCTCCTCTCAAACAAAGGAACCAACAATGGGAATTGATGGTTCATAGGATGGAGGGCAAACTACAAGACGGGAAAAGTATAATATTAACTACATGTGGTACATAGATGTTATCTAAGAATGTGCTGCAAAATATCCCCTTATTTTTCTTCCCCATCCTCAAAGTGCCTAAGGGTATTTGTAACACCAACGAACCAATAAAAAAAAGAATTTCACCTAATCAAATGGAATCAATAAAAGAAAGGAGTGTGGGAATTGCGTCATTAGAAAATATTAACACTGCTCTTCTATCCAAATAGCTTTGGAAATTGAACCTTAATAGAGATGCTATATGGACTAGAATAGTATGCTTAAAATATAGCATCGACAAAAATGGCTCATGAATTAAAGATTTCAGGGACATAGGTAGAGTTTCTAACATTTGAGAGGCATCCCTTGTAACTGGGAGCTCTTCAATTCTTCATCTACTATCAAGTTGGGAATAGTAGGAAACCCCATTCCATGAGAACTAGTGCATAGAGCACATCCCCTTGGCTGACATGTTTCCCACTCTATTCAAATTATGTCACAGTCCACAAGCCAAGATGTGTTGCAACTGAAATGACAGAGCAAGGTGTTGTCTAACATTCAGAAGAGATCTCAAGGAGAAGCAAATTTGTGAGCTCTCTAATATGTTGATGCTCCTTGATGACTGCATGTGCATCGAGAACCAAGAGTATAAACTAATTTAGTTGCCATGGAACAAATTTGTAGTCAGTGAAATATTGGACGAGTAGATTAACACTGGAAAGTGAAGAAGTTCCATGACACCAAGTTGTTTGGGGTCTCCCCTGCCCATTAAAATCAACCTATTCTTAAGGAAGGTTGTCAGTTAAAAGCTTCCAACCAGGTGTCATCTCAATAAGACTTTCTTAGATATCTCCGGAGGGTGTCCTTTTTGCTGTAGAACCGTAAAAGAGAAGAAAATATGAATCACCTTTTTATCAAATGTGGGGTCATCAACCCACTACAGAGAGCTTTGCTCGAGAGTTGGAAGATTTAGTGGACCGGAACTTGCCAACTCTATCTTCAAAATTTAAATTATGGGAACTCTTTTGACCTGCTATGCTCTAGTCTATTTGATGCACATAGAATAGATGGATCTTCAATAAGCACTTTAAGACAAGGTAGGCATGATCGGGGTCAGGACTAGATGGGCCCTAACCGACCGGGTCAGGACCCTGGCAGTATCTAGAGTCAGTTAATTAAAAAAAATAAATATATATATAAAAAATATAAAAATAAATAATATTTATTCCTATTCAAAACATACATTTTGAAGACAATTCTTGTCCTTAACCTTATTTATTCTAGAATAATTTATCTAAATTTTATATGTAAATTTATGTTATGGTGTTATTTTCACCAATAATTCTTATTTTTTAATCAATACAATACATATATTGACCAAAAAATAGGAATGTTTGGTGAGACTGGTACCAGAACCCAAATTTACATATAAAACTGAATATGTGTACTTCAATAACGAGATATATTCTGCTAGATCTAAAAAAACCTATTGAGCCCTATAGGAAAACAAAAAATTCAGCCCAAAAAGAACTGCCATTCAATGCAATAGAAATTGTCTTTTTTTGGGTTGAATTTTTGTTCTCCTGCAAATAGACCCCTTGGAGTGATGGGTGAGGTGAGGGGAGTCTTGGAGTGGTGGGAAAGTGGGAGGAGTGAGGGAGGCACGGTATATAGGCCCCCAAGGGGCCTTGGAGACGTTTGGGCTAGTTGTTGGCCGACCTGGTCGGGCAGAGTCCGGACCAGGTCGGCAGGTCACCCAACCCTAAATGGGGTCAAGTGACCCAGCCCGGGTCGGACGCTGGTTCAAGGACCCAACATCGAGACCAGGCTGATCATTCAGGGGGGTGGGGGAAGGGGCAACCCAATCCCAACCCTCCTTTCCATGCTTTGAGAATCTGGTATCAATCCTTCATCTAATGTTGGCCTATGTAAAAGACTGGATGCTGGCTCACTCCGGCAACCATTTGGATGAGGCTACTTTCAAGGACAACTTTTTACTCTTCAGATCTTTCCTTTTGTAGGTTCCATGCTCCTCTACCATCTTGGTAGTTGAGCTACTGTTCATTGTTGTCTTTCCTTATTTACCACTTATTTGTACTCTCTTTCACATTAATAGAAATTGTGGTCTTGTGAAAAATTCATCCCATCCTACTGAACATTATACACATGATTTAAGCAATGCACAATCATGACAGTTAGTCCTAATTTTTCTAGGCCCTTTGACATGATGTGTTACCTATATAGTGAGTTGTGCACAAGACATAGAAACATAAAAACCAAAAATTAAAAAATAAACTGTTTACCAAATCAATTCTCTGGCATAGACAAGCTAGAGATAATCCATACCACAAAGCTGTCATCCGTATACAAATCATTTGCAACAACAGCCCTGGTAGTCCATGTAAGCAACTGATCCTTCTGCTGCTTGCTAAAGTGCTGCACACAAGGACAAAAAAGTAATCATGACTTTGTAAGTTAATGACCAACAAGGAGGATATAATAATTCTCTTAGGCATGTATTATAGTCAGAAGAAGATTCACGTGATTCATCTAGTCAAAAACAAAAAATGGACGTGGTAGACCTAGGTTAACTTAGAGAAAGATAATTCAATATGATTTAGATGATGTAAATGTCTTTGAAGAAGTAACCTAAAATCAACAAGAGTGGAAAAAGAGAATCCAAATGGCCGACCCCAAATAATTTGGGACTAAGGCTTGAGTTCAGTTGAGTTGAGAGAATTTTTATATTTATTAAACAAATGATTATGGCAAACAAAACTCAAGAAACTTTGAAAATAGGCTTCAATATAATGATAGTCTTGTGACATAAAGGCAACATACACTAAAAACCTGAGGAAATAATAAGAGCAATTCACTATGCTCTCGGCAAGTAAGGCACAGCGAAGGGTATTGCTTTACTTTTGTCGAGAAAGAATTGTTTGAGAACATGATAAAGGTAAACAGATGAAATATTCCTCCAGTAAATAGGATATATACAACACATACCTCTGAAACATCTTGCACTGCCGAGAACAGGGTGTGATAATCAGCTCTTAATGAAGGATCTGTGCACGCTGAAGGTGAGGACATTGCTGACTCCAGTACGGAGAAAAAATGATCACTAGTACTAGCCTTCACACTTCCTGCTTGAATGAGTTGCAGGGCAAGTTTTGATGCCTTACTGAACTTCGTTGGATTTTTTATATGTGATGATATCTTCTTCATAGCTTCTATAACTTGCTCTTCACTTGCATCAGTAGTTGTCTTGAACCATATACGTTTTTGGGATGACACTGTGTATCAGAATAACTAGCAACTGTAACTACAAGGGACATACTTATCAACAGCAAGAATGTTTCATTTCATAAAACTTCAAGCACATCCACTGACAGCCTTTAGTTAAACTGGGATTTTGCTTTAGACACCAGGACTAAATGGTTTGCTCTTTTCAGTACATAAAATAATAATAACTAGGAAGGAAAGGCAGCATGCTTCGGAGTTAAACCAACAAGTAACATCTAAAAATTGCCTGATTACCATCAGTTCAAGGGCTTTTGCACGCTTTAAACAAAATCACAGTCGTCGACTATTTATCAGTGATAAAAGAACATGACCCCAATCATGCCAGCAATTATTCCATTCAGAGAACAAGCCTACAGAATCATAACTGCCCATTGAAAGAGCTCCGCTCATTGCCAATGAAAAACAAAACCCTACGATCTCAACCAACAGTGCCCCCAAAAATTCTTCACCGACAAACAACCGCGGGGAAGGGCAGTGCGGAAGGCGGGGAACCGCAAAAGGAGATCAGAAGATAAAACGACAAGAGAGGACGCCAGCGCACCTTCGGCCGGGGTTTCCGAAGGTTTGTCCCGTTTGAGGGCGCTCTTCAGAGCAGGAGCCGGTGCAGGAGAAGAACCCCTCTCGGCGGGAACTGCCGTCCGCTGCTCCGCTGAGACGTGAGCAGGGGCTGGAGCGGGAGGCGGAAGCCCCACGAAGAGATCGTCCGCCATGGGTGGACTTGGTGGACAGCCCGTCGCCGCTTTCGGATTCTGCGTTTGCCCCACGGCGGCGGCGATGCCGAGCCTTCGCGCCGGTTCTGTCGGCCGCCCAAATAAGCCGGCCGGTCGGACCGTTGAATCACGCACCTTCGTGGGCTAATGGGCTCGTATCTTCATGATGAGATTCTTATTGGATAAGTCCTATTTTTCTTGTAAAAAAATTTCGATAAACAAATATAGTTTTTTTCTGAAAAACAATTATCGCCTATCGGTGACAAAAATCGGGCCTGCGTCCAGGGATGTAGAGGAAAATATTTTATTTTTATATAAATATATAATAATATATTTTAAAATTAATATAATATAAAATAGCCTGGGAAATCAATTTACCGGTTTGGCTCAAGCTAGAAAAAATTAGACCAAATAAAATTAGTAATAATTCAACAGCTCGACTTAGTTCAACAAATCGAATAGTCAGATTTTCAAGTTGAACGGAGCTGACAGTTCAGTTAGATTTATCTATTTTACTAATTTAGCTTATTAAAAACCGATGAGAGGAGGTGGTTTTCTCGCTAGATCAGTTATCTAGTGACGGAAGTACGACGATCATATAATCATAATATATATATATATATATATATACAAATTGCATAAATATTCTTATAAAACGCTTATTGGGTTGTATGGCCTTGTCATATAGAAAACATTCGACAGTATATATAGCCAAAGACGTTGAATAATTTAGTCTTTTTACCACTGTTAACCAGGTAAAGATATTTCAATCTTAGATATAAGCTGCGAGAGAATATATGTAGTACTTTGGAGATACGGGTATACACAGTTTAGTAAGAGATATACAAGAGTATTTATGTCATATGTGTATCATCCTAAAACACTTTTTGGCTTGTAAGCTATCTTGGCGTACACCGTAGAAGAGATGTAGGTGCAAACCATGGTATTTAAAATGCTACCATGATGTTAACGAACATTATGAGGCGCTAAATTGCATGCCTAACCATGCTACATTCTCTTAATGGAGGGTTGAAAGATATTTCATCCGTTTTGGACACAATTTTTGTAGAACGCATTGATATAATAATTGTATGGGAACAAAATAATATACTCATGTTCGTTCTAAGTCAGAGAAAAATCCTTTTAACATTATGTAACTACTAAGGGTGCATTTGGATCCTTGTAAAATAGGTTATATGTATCAACTTTTCCTGATTTACTTTGTAATGTATTTATTTGGTTCCACGTAAAATGGTAGTCCACTGAAAACATGCTCCGTTGACTGCGCTCAATTCCCGAAAACAGCATCCGCAAAATTGCTCAGGATGCCGTTTTCAGCACCTGTTACCTGACGTAGCATGCATACTGCTCTTTGAACATCCACGGTACAAACTACAAAGTATAAATGTAATATTTATATTATATATTGATTCAAATAATTTATAATATTTTGAAATATATCTTTACAAAAATTAAAAATTTTAATAAATTCTTAAATCTATTTTTATCAAAGATTATCAATGTCTTTAAAATAATATTAGTTATTTTTTTGTTAAAAAGATATCTTTATAATATTCTATCTTTTTTTATTCTAGTATCAAAAGTTATCTCCACTGTGTAAACATATTTAAATAATACTAGTTAATTTTTTATTTTTTGTTAAAACTTGAAAGTATCTCTCTCTAGTATTATATTTCTTTTTGCCTCTGACATCCTCTAGGGAGGATGTTTGTGAAAAAATATCAAAAACTTTAATGATGATATTTTACATATTTTATGTGTAGTATTTTTATTTTTTTAAATATATTATTTTAATCATTTTTAAATTTTACAAAACATATTTATAAATAAAAATTATAATTTTATGTAATTTTAAAGACAACCAATATAAGATTTAATATATTAAGATACCAACTATTTTAAGAATAGAAAGTAACACGATGAAATTTTTTGTAATTTTTTTTGGAAATCATTTTTTGGTGAACCAAATAAGACATCTGTATATCCTTTTCCTTGAAAACGTCTTCCCGTGTAAAAGATTTTCATAGTTTTTTCTTTTACGCTGAACCAAACGGACCCTAAATGAGTCGAGTGACCCCTGTAATCGTGTTACTTAGTAGTATTTTGGGGAGATCGTTCATCTCTACTTTGTATGTTTAATTTTAGAGTTATTTCAATTAAATTTTTAAAAAAGAACTAGCCAAAGCTTGTTAATAATCCACTGATTTAATATCTTAACATATTCACGAATCGAAATATTGTGACCCTCACTCGGGGGGTGACCAAGAAATCATCACCCTAGAAACTGCAGTTGCATTTGATAGAATTGTAATAACTAAAACAACACATAATACCCGAATTTCTTTTTTACTTTTGCATTCAAATAACTTTAGATGCTTGAGAAAAGAGAGAGGTGGACTCATCTCTTTCTTTTTTTGTTCCAACCCAACTTCTAAAAATCATCATGAGATGAATTATAGAGACAATTGTCAACTACTTCCACAAAATATATATCATTTAAAAAATGAAGGAGACAAAGAAGTAACTTTTCCACCATCTAATATCTAAAGTTCATATTCTAATTATGATGACACATAGGGAATATAAGTTTTACAATCCAAATAAAATTACATCAAAACATTTGGACTTTTTTTTTCCATCTAAAGAACTCCACTTGGGCTCGACTGATTTTGGTTGTTTAAATTGAGCCAACTTAGCGCTCAACTCTTTTGATAACAGGAGTATGTTTTGGCTAAAAGTTTAAAATTTTAATTTCGTGTTTAATATTTTACTTTGTGATAAAATTATTTAATTTTTAAAAGATTATATCTGAAAAAATATAAACGTACCACTTATTTTTAATGAGTTTATTTAGATATAATAAATTTGTTTAGAGATTAGTTAAGACATAAAATTAAATTGTCTAAAGCCAAACCAAATCACCGGTAAGAGGTGTGTTAGAGGTGGGTCAAGACCAATTAAATTTATTCTTAAGATGGCATTTGATTTCATTTAATGAAATGTCTAAAGTCTTAATTTTATTTAAGCTCAAAATGGTCTAAGGCCCTATTTGTTTGAGCTTATTTGACATCTAACATCTGAATCGGTCAAAGGTTAGACATTCAGACCGTTTGATAAAATGTATAACCTCTAATTCAATCAAAGGTTGGGTCAAAGGTTAAACATTCATCCCATTTGGTAAAATGTCTGAACTAACATCTGAATGCATCAAAAATCTATTAAAAATCACTTAATTTTAAGTAATTCATTATAACTTTTTTATTTTCATGAATAAGTAACTAAGATTCTTGTGTTCCACAAGATAAGAGATTAGAAATGAAATTAAGACTTTAAATTTTCAAATTAAGCTAAAACAAACGTCACCTAAAATTTGATTTGGTTAGAGTTCAGACATTTAAGTGTGTATGATAATTTTGGTGAATGCACATCTTAGAGTACCATTAACATCTGTAAAATATCTTAATTTTTTTATCTCAGAGATAACAAATAACACAAAAGTTTATCTTAATAGTAAGAGATCACCACTCTCTCTCATCAGATCATTTTATTTAAAAAGTTATCTTCTTATTTAAAATAATTTTAAAATGTATAATTCGGTAATCTATTTAAAATATTTTTATGCATATTAAAATTTAATTAAATATTTTACATGCCAACCTTTTATATTAAGTGTATGACCTAAATTGAATACGCATTTATAATGTTATTTGTATGTTATGTTTAATATCATATGATATAGTTGATGACTGTCAACCCAGTATCAAATGAATCAAATGCTGAGATATCATTAATGACACTTAGTCTCGAGAAAATATTTTTTACAATTTTTGGTAAAGACATTGGGATGAATTCAATGTGAAAGGTGAGGATAAACACGTAGGACTTAGTATAGTGAAAACAATGTAAATAGTTCTATGTCAAACCACCCTGAGCTGAAGATAAAAACACATGGAAATAATAAAACATCTAAACTATCACCAATATAATAATTGTCTCTAACAAAAAAGTAGCATATATGATACCACAAGCTAAGTAGTCTCACCGACAAAAACAACATAAGAAAAATATCACAACAGGATAGTGTCTAGCACTCTAAACAACTAAATAGAAAGAAAAGAGCCTAAATTATAGAGTCTACTTCTTAGCTCGAATTTTCACATCTTGATTATCCAAATCTTAAAAATTTTCTTTTGTAAAAAGTTTCAACTAAAGTATTATTAACCACCATAAAGGTACACTAAGTAAACTTCACATCACTTACCACTAAATAAATATATAATAAAGCATGCATAATTCATATTCAGCAAAAGACATGATAAATTATTATTATACAGAATAATATTTAACTTGCTCAAAAGAGAGTGCCACAAGAATTAATAGCGAAATAAGATAAAAAGTGCAACAAATAACAACCAAAAGAATTAAAACATTTCAATACAACTAACGACAATCATACAAAAAAAAACTAATACATTCCGGTGCAAAGTCATTTTCCCACTTTAATTTTTACTTTCTTATTAAGCTAGATTACCAATAAATTGAACCAAATCAAAATATCACATGCAATGCAAATCATGTTATCATTTGCACAAATTTTTTTTTGTCCCAACTCTAACATGTAGTATTTGATAAATATATAGTTAAGCTAACTCCCGTATGTCCAGACAATGACACACAAGGACAAGATCCTACTATTTGAGACCATCATGTACTTCCATACAACTAATGGGGTGTTTGGTTGCATGATAATGAAGGTTTTTGTTTTAATTTTTAAAAATTGTAAGAAAACTTGTTAAAAGAGGTGTTTGGTAACCATGATAATTTTATATTTTAAAAGTGATTTTCTTCTTAAACAAAAAAAGAGGGTCTCACCTCTTTCTTTTTTTCTTGTGGTCCCCCACTTTGTTTGGTCATGTGTGATAGTTACTCTTTTTTATAATCACATCCCTCCAAACATGATAATTTTATGTCATGAGTTGATTCACTTTTTATTTTAATACAATTTTTTATCATGAAAGTGTACAAAAAATTATCATGCAACCAAACACCCCCATAAGAAATCTGTTACCTTCAAACGAATTAAGCTTAGGTCACAGAAACTCAAATTAACATATTTTCAAATGATACGCATGTAAATGTGACATATATATATGTTCAAATACCGGTCAAAATTTAGATATCCACGTGCAAATTTTCATAGGCACAAATGTCATATCCAATTTCAAATCCAGATGATGATGCGTGTCACCTTTAAAACAAATGAGGTTTCTAATTAGATATATGTACAAAAGATTTAAACAAATCCTAAACTATACGAGACAAAACATATATACGAATACATATTCAGAATTGAAATGCCTCAAACTATCTAATAATACATTTATAGAAAATGATATGACAACGAATGACTACTCAAAATGAGTAAGCAAACAATTTTCTTTCTTTTTTACTTCCAAATCTGACAGGGTTTCAGAATAAATCACGTATGTACGTACTCTTCTGCATGATTCTTTCGTTAACCATTTATATAATAATTAATAATATATATAAAGTGATATGCGTAGTGGGCTTCTCTACCTAATGGCCCGTTTGGTTAGAGTTTCAAATTTGATACTATATCAATATTGATATTGATAATTTTAAATGTTGGAGTATCAATATCAAAATTGATACAAGTTGACACTTGTATTACATAATGTGCTTTGTTTTTACTACCAATTTCAAAATTGATACTATTAACCAAACACTTCTTAATGAAAACTAAGAATATCAATTTTAAAATTGTTAGTGATAGAGATGTCAAATAGTGTTACCAAACAGGACATAAAGTTCTTCTTTTCATTGATTTCTTTCCACTTACACAACGTTTCTGAAAGTAAATAATCAATCATAGTTTTCAAGATATGACGGATACTGTGCTAGATTTCAAAGAGAGGATGTCCTTAAGTTGAAACATCAGCGAAGATAAAAGATATATATATATATATATCAAAGGGATTAAATGGAGGGTGTACTAAATATCAAAGGGCGCGGCCTGTGTGAACAACATGATGGGAAAAACAAATCCCATGATGTACATAACATTACGTGTGCAAGATGAAGAAAACTTAAGGCCCTGTTTGGTAACACTATTTGACACCTCTATCACTATCAATTTTAAAATTAATATTCCTAGTAATCACTAAGAAGTGTTTGGTTAGTAATATCAATTTTGAAATTGGTAGTGAAAACAAAGCACATTATGCAATACAAGTGTCAACTTGTATCAATTTTGATATTGATACTCCAACTTCTAAAATTATCAATATCAATATTGATATAGTATCAAATTTAAAACTCTAACCAAACGGGCCATAAGGGTCTGTTTGTTGGCACGTAAAAACCGTAACATGCGCCGATTTTCCCGATTTTCTTTTCCACCGTGTTATTTGTTTACCGGTAAAATAAATTGTCAACGTAAAACCTCCTGCATTGACCATCGTATCCGGGGATTTCGGCCTCCCAAAAAAATCTAACGGGCGTCGTTTTCCGCATAGGGTCATTCGATGCGAGGGTTCTTAACAGGGAAATTAGGCAAAAAATTTATATAATTCTAAATAGGGAAATTTTTTGGAACAATATATTAAATTTTGATAAGACGTCTATTTTCAGTTTTTATTATTGATATATTTTAAAATTTTAAATAACAAATTTATAAAAAAATCGATTTTAAAAAAATATTACATTATATAATATTTTATAATGATGAATGTAATAATCATTTGTTATGAAAAATAATTTAATTAAAATACATATTATTTTACAAGTCTTATATATTATATTTTAAAATACAAAAATATTGAAAATGATTTACAAATAATCAAAAAAAATGTTTTTAGAAAAATGTCTTACGGATAACCAAATAAAGAATTACATTTTTTGGAAAAAGATTTACCGAACGATGGATTATGTTTTCAATTTCTTTGAAAAAGCTACTCCAAAAAAAAATGTTTTACGGGATTTTGTTTTTACAGGGATCCCAACGGACCCTAATAAGTGAAGTTACACGTCGAAAACAATCATTAAACCGTCGAAATTCAAGATGCATACACAAGAATTAAAATCGTCTTCCTTCCCACCGTGCAAAGTCGTCACTCTGCACACGACGAAATCAACACCCAGATCATCGTATACACACAAAGAGTCTTGATCAAGGGAGATAAAAGTCTTCCTTTTTTTTCTTTTTGTTAACCGGAAGGACACGCACCAAAATCACGGTATGCCCGAATAAATTAAAATCTAAACACCTCAGACAGCATACGATATAAATTCACGCAGATTTATTTTAAAAATTAGATTTTTTTTTTCTAAGCCATGTTCTTGCAAACCAAACCCTCACTTCCGACACAATCGACTCCTTCGTTGCCCCCACTCAGGCACTAATGCCCGTTTGGTAACACTATTAGGTATCTTTATTATTATCGATTTTAAAATTGATATTGATAAAAACTATTAAAAGGTGTTTGGTTAATTGTATCGATTTTAAAATTTATAGTGTGAACAAAACATATTATGTAATACAAGTGATTACTTTTGATATTGATACTCCAACATTTGAAAATATTAATATCAATATTGATATAGTACCAAAAGTGAAAATTTAACCAAACACGGCATAAATTGTCTACTCGAGCAAAGAAGACGACGTCCCCAAAAATTTTTGGAGTTTTCGATAACTTCCACCTCTCTCTCTCTGTCTCTCTCGGCTAGGTTGGGTGATTACGACAGGGCAAGAGAACATAAATAATTCTTATTTCTAACCTAACTTAATTATTAAATTAAATAATTAGCATTTATTGTATATTCCTTTTTTTTTGGTTACCCCACCACAGTTCAGAAGTTAGTTGAAGAAGCAACCGCGGTATGTATCTAAGATTGCTAGTTTGAGGCAAGATTTGTTAGATAAAAATAATAATTTCGGGATATGTTCCAACGACTAACTCAATAAATGTTGGATTTGCGAAATGAAAATTTTCCTCAAAAAAGTAGAGAACCATATCCATCCACGCCAATGCTAGCTTCAAAGATAGATAGAGAAATACGAAGAGGCGATGACCACGAAGACAAGGTGGAAAATGAAAGTTTTAGAAAGGATAAGTGACTTTTTATTTGCGATGTATTATTATCATTGTTGCTGTGATATATATAAATCTAGGTATTACTTCTTTTATATATATTTCGGGTCATACGTGTTATTATTTGTACTAAATGAACTTCATTGTAAATACATTCAAGTTGTGTGTATACGTAACAAGTTACGAAATTGACGAACTAACGGATTGTGTGAACATGTTACATGAGTTATTATATAAACAAGTTGTACGAACATCTTGAATTTTTAAAATTTTAAATGATAAGTTGTATGAGCATGTCGTATACGGGTTGTATAAGTTGTATAAACAGGGTGAAGTTGGTAAAATTATGAGTTAAGTTGTACGCACAGGTTATTATTACATACAAATGTGTATGGACATTTTGCTGTAGGTAAGTTGCATCTAGTATGTACATATGTATGAAAATCTTTCTTTTTTTTGGTCAGGTATGAATATATTTTGGGTATACAGGTTGTATGTACAATTGCCGAATAGCGTGTATAGACGGGTTATCACATTATTTGTATGTACACAGTTGTCGTATAAGGTGTATAAAGAGGTTATTGTTAAAGGATTTAATCTCGTATTAGATACCGGAGGAGTATTTTAAGTCCTCATAATAGTCTCGATCCGGATCTCCTTGGTATCAGCACATTTTTAAAATTTCTCGTAATATCAAAGCCACTCGGGTTATTGGCTCTATCCTTCGGTGGCCTCACTCTTATGTTTGTTCGATCTTGTTCGGTGTATTTTTAGCATGGCTCTGACAAGGGCCAGTCATTTTCATGTTCACTCCGATTAACGTTCGAATAATATCCCTATTCGAATATGTGCTTCGACGGATATTTTAAACAGATATAATTCGCCTAGACGAATACGAATTCAGAGTGGATCCGGATTTTATCCGTATCTGCTTATAGTCCTAGGTAAAACGAGTTCTCACAATTTAAATTCTGAAGACCAAGGGTTCAACCGTGGGAGATAGGATTGGCAGGTTCCATCCAAGGAATCTTCCAACTCTTGGCAAAGCTCAGTTGATGACCCCACATTAAATAAAAAAGGTGGTTCATATTTTCTACCCTTTCACGGTTCTACTGCAAAAAGCACATCCTCCGGAGATCTCTAAGAAAATCTTATTGAGATGACACCTGGTTGGAAGCTTTTGACTGACAATCTTCCTTAAGAATAGGTTGATTCTGATGGGCAGGGGAGAACCCCAAACAACTTGGTGTCATGGAACTTCTTCCCTTTCCAGTGTTAATCTACGCATCCATTATTTTTCACTGCCTACAAATTTGTTCCATGGCAGCTAAATTAGTTTATCCTCTTGGTTCTCGATGCACATGCAGTCATCAAGAAGCATCAACGTATTAAAGAGCTCACAAATTTGCTACTTCTTGAGATCTCTTCCGAATGTTAGGGCCTGTAAACATGTTTACAGTATCAAGCACCAGTATTGATATCAGTTTTAAAACTGATATTGATACTTTGTATCAATGGTTGTTTGGATACTAATATTAATTTTAAGATTAATAGTTAAAAAGAGTATCAAAAACAATACAGGTGAGGACCTGTATTGAAATTGATACAACGCCTCCCCGCGCGTCCCTCCCCCCTCCCGTGCGTCCCCGTCTCCCCCGCGCGTCCCTCCCCCTCCCGTGCGCCCCCCCCCCCCCGCCCCTCCGCGCTGCCCCCCCCCCCTCCGCGCACCTCCCCCCGCCGGAGCCCCCCTCCGCGAGTCCCCCCCCCCCGCCGGAGCCCTCCCGTGCGTCCCCCCGCCCCTCCGCGCACCTCCCCCGCTGGAGCCCCCCTCCGCGCACCTCCCCCGCCGCAGCCCTCCCGTTCACCTCCCCCTCCGCGCGTCCCCCCGCCGGAGCCCTCCCGTGCGTCCCCCCGCCCCTCCGCGCTGCCCCCCCTTCCGTTCACCTCCCCCCCCTCCCCGCCGGAGCCCTCCCGTGCGTCCCCCCGCCCCTCCGCGCTGCCCCCCCTCCGCACACCTCCCCCGCCGGAGTCCCCCCCCTCCCCGCCCGAGCCCTCCCGTGCGTCCCCCCGCCCCTCCGCGCACCTCCCCCCGCCGGAGCCCCCCCTCCGCGGAGTCCCCCCCCCCCCGAGCCCTCCCGTGCGTCCCCCGCCGCTCCGCGCTGCCCCCCCCTCCGCGCAGCCCCTCCGTGCAGCCCCCCGCCGGAGCCCCGCCGCGCAGCCCCCCGCCGGAGCCCCGCCGCGCAGCCCCCGCCGGAGCCCCCTCCGCGCAGCCCCTCCGCGCAGCCCCCGCCGGAGCCCCCTCCGCGCAGCCCCCCGCCGGCGCCCCCCCCGCGCAGCCCGCCCCCCCCCCCCGCCCCCCGCCGGCGCCCCCCCCCCTCCGCGCAGTTCCCCCACCCCTCCGCACAGCCCCCCGCCGGAGCCCTGCCGCGCAGCCCCCCGCACAGCCCCCCTCCGCGTAGCCCCCCCCCCCTTCTCGCAGACACCTCCTAACATGCTCATCTAATATCAATTGTAACATTGATATAATTTTATCAAACACATAGAAAATTTGATACTATCAACCAAACACTTCTTAGTGATTAATAAGAATATCAATTTTAAAATTGATAGTGATAGAGGTGTCAAATAGTGTTACCAAACAGGGTTAGCTTGTGGATTGTTATGGAATGATATTGATACTCTATCCTCAAAAAACATCAATATCAAAATTAATATAGTATCAATTTTTATACCCTAACCAAACTAGGTATTAGATGCTTGATCACAGAAACCCAAGCGGAGTCCACTCCAAAGATTCTTGCTATTAATCTCATATTCCTGGTCAACAGTTATTACTCCCCCAGATACAGCCTTCCCTTATAGTTAATGTGCTGACATGCATCCTCCTCCAGTTCCATGCCAAAGGGATCCTTCCTAAGATGATCATCTTACAGCTTACTCTTCCTTTTATCAGATATAAGAACGAGTCAAACTACTCTGTTATATCTTTCCTAAATAAAAGAAGACAAAGAAAAGGAAGTTATCTTCAAATTTCCAACCTTAGTCAGGTAAAAAAGAAAGGTCCAGCGAGTCATCCCACCCACAGTGTCGTCGGAGCTTATCTCTCTCCTAACATACCTTGTTTCTTATTGTTATACAACTGAATTATTGTATAATTGATAAAAAGAAAGGTCCAGCGAGTCATCCCACCCACAGTGTCGTCGGAGCTTATCTCTCTCCTAACATACCTTGTTTCTTATTGTTATACAACTGAATTATTGTATAATTGATAAAAAGGCTACTTCAGGACATGATCATCAAATTTGGAAGCATTATTGCTAGCCAAAAATCAAAATGATTGCTATTCAAACATAGACATCAAGTTGTAGGCAAGAGAGAAATATGGAAATGAATCTCATAAAACACAATTAACGCATGGTGGAAGGCAAAAAAATAGTAGATGATTCTGAAAGGTTGTTGAGGAACTGAGCCACTTTCAAAAAGAAAACCAATCAATTATCTTCTCATTTTTCCATGATATATTGCTCAAAGATTCAATCTAAAAAGCACATACAAAAACTATAAGCTTTTCTTCTTAATTACTGTCTTGTATCCAGCTTTTGTGGGCTTCCCCCAAGGGGACACTGATGGTCGACCACCCTTAGTGCGTCCCTCGCCTCCTCCATGAGGATGATCCACTGGATTCATTGCAACACCACGAACAACTGGTCGCCAACCCCGCCATCTGTTCTCTCCTGCTTTCTTGAGCTTGCGAGTGCCATGGCTGGGATTTGAAGCTACACCGATTGTTGCACGGCATCGTGAATCAACAACCTTTTCAACACCTGAGGGAAGCCGAAGAAGACACTGAGAACCTGGTTCCTTCACAACCTTAGCAAAAGTCCCTGCAGACCGAGCCAGCTTAGCACCCTGGCCTGGGTGACATTCAATATCATGAACCCATGTTCCCATCCGAATATCAGCTAGTGGCATACAGTTCCCCACTTGGGAATTTGGATCAAGGATTCCTTGCCTGTAAGCAGCAGACTGATCACTCTCTCCAACATTATGCTGCGAATTTGAACTGCTATTCTGGAGAGATTTCAAGAAGACACCTCTATTTTTCTTGGAGAGATCACAGTTCATCACCATGCTACCAGGCTCCAGTTGATGACTTGCTAGTATATATGAGTACAGATGGAATTGTGCACCTTGCAAGTGTTTGCTACTATTTCCTGCTGTTACCATCTATGTACCCAAAAAAGGAAATCAACAAAAAGGCTCTTATACAGCATTTATAGCATTAAAGCAAATGGTAAGATGGAATGAACTTGATGTCAAACAACTCAAAATAAACCTCTGTGCCATAAATAAGAGCCTTCATCATAAACGATGAACATTCAGATATGCTAGTGGCGGGAGAAAAAAGTAAAAAAGAACCACCTTGGACTCGAGCTTGCTTGGATCCAAATTTTTGCTCGAATTGTCAACTATCTCCGTAGCCCAGCGTCTGAACAGCAAGCTCAAGCCTTCAGACACATCTTAAAACAAGCAATCTATGTCAATGGCCATTACCAGAACAGACAGTGTATACATGCCAATTAAGATGATTATACCTTTTGCACTGGGGTATGCAGAAGCACTAGAGATAAGATGCTTCAGACCAGCTTTTCTGCAGAGTGCGGATGAGTTCCACATGGTCCACCAGATTTTCTAAAAAGATAAGCAAATAGATTGTATAATCCTCCTTGAATAACAGTCCATAATGGTACAAATGAGACAAGCCTCGTTTACTTCTACCCAAGCTCAAACTTGAATTGGTACTCGAAGAGTAGAGATATTCTCTGATTATGAGCATAGGTGGCATTTGATTTTACTTCATAAAATGTCTAAAGTCATAATTTTATCTCTAATCTTCCTTGTGGAACACAAAATCTTAGTTATCCACCTCCGAAAAAAACTATAGTGAAGCACTTAAAATTAAGTGGTTTATCAACAATTTACAATTGTATTCAAACATTTTACCAAAGGTCTCCATGTCTATCCTTTGACCAATCCAGATGTTAGACATCAATTAAGCCAAAACAAACGGGGAGTTTTCTTGAACTCTTCACCCAGCCAAGTCATTTACATTAACGAGCCAAACATGAAAGGAAACCCCTTGAGCTTGATCTACGCTCAAGTTCGAGATCGTTTACAATTTTAGTTTGGGCTCAAGATTTGAGCAAAGTTTAAGATTAAGTTCAGTTAAACTCAAGCTTGAGTTGACCCTGTTTAGTCAAATAGAGATTTATAATTTTTAAAAATGCATAAAAAACAAGATGGATACAAATTCCAAGATGCTCAAAGGCAGATTCTATTAATATCATTCAAGTTCTTACATCTGATGCCGCTTTATGGATATCTATTGTGTCAATCAGGTGAAAGGCAAAATAGGGGGAAGAAAAAGAGGCTTCTTGAAGGTTGGTGATAGAGCATCTCACGAAAATAACACGCTTTCGCTTTGGATGGGTGGCAATGGGGGATACAACAATAAAAACACCCTGTCTGAGGAACGGCACTAATTGACGTTTCAAGATAACATGGCTTTTATGCAATCTAAGGTGAATTTGATCAGTAAAGCAAAACACATGAAGATGTGCCACGAAAATAGAGAGACTATATGTGCAGATAATGCATAAACTATTAAATGCCAGACACCCCAATCGCATGCAGAAATTGAATGAAGACCATTACATGCAATACGGTCTTCGACAAGAGGAGGCGCGGCGACCTGAGGAGGAGGTGAGGGCTGCGACCGGAAGAAATCCGGAGCGGAGGAGGAGCGTCGAACTGGAAAAGTTCGCGACTGGAGGAGGCGCACCACCAGATCGGAGGAGGAGCGCTGGGACCCGAAGAGAAGGAGGCTCGCGTCCCGAAGAGGAGCGCCAACTTCCTCGCCACCGAAGAAGGAGGCGCTTCACGAGACTAAGAAGGAGCGCCGGCCTCCCGGACGGGGGGAGGAGGAGGAGCGGCAGAGCGCCGCCGAGAGAAAGAGAGAAGCGACTAGAGCTCACGGGGTTGCTCGCCCGTTAGGAACTTGGAAGCCCTTGCGAGTTGCGACGAGAGAGAGAGAGAGAGAGAAAAAGTGGAGTGGGTATGTTTTTTATTTGAGTGGGTGGTTTCGGCCCTTGATGTACTTTTTTTAAATAAGTAGTAAGTTCTATTAAGTATTTATCTATTTTTATATTATCCATGTACTTAAATGTAAATAATTATTTACATATTTATATATTAAATATGTAAATGACTATTCAGTTGTAAAATGATGTTGTCAATTGAATAATTAATCTAACATTGAAATGAGATATTTGCGAACTCACAAACAAGTTTTACTCAAATTTATTTCTTCAATGTATTGTACATTGGTTTGTCTAGGTGGTTTATCCCGTTAATTAAACAATGTATTGCGTTTTAAAATATTTGCATATATACTTTTGAAAATATTTGAACTAGTTAATAAATTTTATGAAATATTGAATAAAATGTATTTTCTAACATCAGCAATGTATTTAATTTATATTATGTTCTCTTAGGTGGTGTTTGATTAGACTTAGGCCATGTTTGATAGGGCTTAATCAACCACTTATCTCTGATTCGGTCAGAGATAAGGTATTTGACAGTGTTTGATAAAATGACTGAAATAGTGTCTGAACGAAGATCTGATCTCTTAAAATGCTCTGATCAATTCAGATCCGTGATCTAACTTTTTCAGGTTCAGACGTTGCCCAGCCTCCTCGACGCCGTCTTGCCCTTCATCCTCGCCGTCCGCGCAGTTGCTCCCCCGCACCATGCGCAAGTGGCAGGCCTGCGGTGCACGGAAGGAGCCGGCGGTGAGGCGGGTGGCGGCGGGTGACCATCGCCGCGGGGGAGCTCTAGGGAGGGAGCTCGAGCTCCGCGGAGGGGGCGCCGCGGGGGGAGCTCCGGGGAGGGAGCTCGGGGGGGGAGCTCCGCGGAGGGGGGTGAAGGGGGGCGCCGCGGGGGGGAGCTCCGCGGAGGGAAATCCGCGCGCCCGGGCGGAGGCCGGAGCGGATGCCGCCGCGGGTGCACGCGCGGTTCGCGGAGGCGGAGGCGGGGAGGGGCTTCGAGGGCGTCGGCAACGGGGGCCTGCTCGCCGTCACCATCGGGGGCTCCGACGACGTCCTGCTCTTCGACGGAGGCCGGAGGTCGTGGAGGGAGCTGCGGAGGGGGGCGTCGCGGGGGGGGGAGCTCGCGGAGGGATCCGCTCGCGGGGGGGGGGGGTGAAGGGGGCGCCGCGGGGGGGGGCCGCGCGCGGGGGGGGGGGGGGGGCTCGGGGGGCGGGGGCGGTGCCGCGGAGCGGGGAGCGGGGGGGAACGGGGGGCGTCCGCCGAGGAGGGGGGTTGGACCGCCGGGAAGGAAGGGAAGGGGGGCGCCGCGGGGGAGCTCGGAGAGGGAGCTACGGGAAGGAAGGGGGAGCGGGGGGAAGGGGGGTGTCGGCGGGAGGGGGGGGCGGACCGCCGGGAAGGGGTGTCTGCGGGAGGGGGGGAGGGGGGCGCCGCGGGGGGAGCTCCGGGGAGGGAGCTCCGGGGATACCATCTGTTGCGTCAGCCGGCCCATGCCATTCAGATTTTTTTTATCAAACAACATAAATCATTTATCTCTTACTCAAATTCAGCACTTTTTCACCACTTGTTAAGAGGTTAGATGTGAAATTAAGAGTTAAGATTTTCAGATTAAAGACTTAAAACAGTCCAATTTTAATTAAATATGAACAAAATAAATGAAATGTCTAAATCTATTATTTATTTTTATTAAAAAATATTTTACCCTAAGTTATGTCCATCCAATACGTCTCCCTCCAATATAATCTTTCTTCTTTCTGGTATCTCTCATTTTCCACTCTTTCTCTTTAGCTCTCTGTTTCCTCTTTCTCATATTTTTTTAAGAAACTCGTGTTTGTTGCTTATAACAAAGAGAAGATGTCAAATATATTTAATATAGTTTTTATTTTTATAACATTTTATTCAATAAATAAATTAAAATATAAAATTTTTATTATATAATATTAGTTCAATATGTATTTCAAATGAAATGTTTGATTACACGTAACAATAATTAAAACATAATAAAATTATGATAATAAGATCAATTGTCAAAATTTATGTAATCTAAATATTCTTAATAATATACCAAATATTAAAATATTTATATAGATTAACATATCCAATATTTTTATAAGATGAGAAAAATCACACACATATATATGTTTATTAGAAAAAAAGAATTTATTGAATTCAAACAACTTAAAAATATTAAATGGTATCTCATATAATTGAAATAATGATTTTCTATTGTCACGATTACGCAGTTCGACATTTCACTTGAGTTCACTAAAGATGTCTTATCAAATATATTATGTAGTCTTATTAATTAGTTATGAATCACCAATATGATAGTCTAGTATAGTCATTAAATTGAAAACAAGAAAAACATGATGCAGGTAATTGTGCACCAACAAAAGATCATGCAATTGTGTGACAATAAGTGATCATCCACTTTTACTAATTAAAATAATAAAATAAAAATATCATAATAGATGGTACTCTAAATCTATGAATATTGTATAAAATATAATTGAAAATAAATTTTCTAATTGATCTAATTTTGAGTACATGATTATAAATATCAAGATATTAAGAGATTTTGACCATCTATGTCATATCTATGTCCAACCAGGGTATTAGATTAACAAAGACTTTTATCTTTGTGATATTTGATGATAGAAATACTTAAATGAGATAATTTTATTCACAATGTTGTATGAGATAATTCTTATACTTTACTTAATCGGAAAATTGATTAAATATGTTATTAGATAATAAATTTAATTTAATTTTTATTCTTTTATTAGGTCTCAAACTAAATAGATTATTGAGTTGAGTGGGTCACATAAAAAACTTATTCATTCATACAAGACAAAGACAAATTTATTAAAATTTAAGTTTTTATTAAAATTTATTTTTTATAAATAATATCATCCAAGGTCAAACCCTGGACAGACTAATAGTTCTTACATGTACCTCGATCTCTCTTCCACACCTGTTCTCATCTAGCCACCAATAGATGGTGGAACTTTATTCAGAATGAGTTGTGAAGTCTAATGCACACAAGCAACTATTGATTGAGAAATTTTGAGTGAATACTGCTAGATACCATATATTAAGATGAATAGACAAGCGTGGATTATCCTATACTTTGTCTCTGATTTTGAAAGATTTCTTAAATATCACAAAACTATATTCAATTCCACTTGGATTCAATTTTATAGCATAGTTCATGATGAGTCAAAATTTCTACGGTTGCATCAATTTCTTACCACTCACATTTAACTTAAACGCTTTCAAATGTATTTGATATGATGAAGCTTGGTGGTCATCATCATGACACAAAGTTGAAAGCTGATTTGAATGTTTTTATTGTGGTGAAAATGTGCAAGATATCTAAATTGCCATTTAATTTTGCTTAGTGTGAACGTTTAATGCCTTAATTTTAGTTGTAGTTAATTATCTTGTAAAAAAGTAAGTTTCTATATTTGAAAATATAAATGTTGAAAAAAGTGTAAATTTTATTAGTTTTTTCATAATTAATTTGTATGCCCATGTATTAAATTAGAAGTTTTATCAAATCATCTAAAGTTTCAATATTTTGATCAAATCAGAGCTTAAATATTTTATCAAACATTCTAAAAGTCTTGACATGCCAAGCGAATTGCAGGTTAGTTGATAATTCAGATCAACAAAGTACTTCTTGGCCTGGCCTAATTTTCTAGTAGGTCGCAATGTATATAAATGGTTGTCATATTTGGTCAGAGCACTAAAAATGATAGTCTATCAATTTTGATATCAATATTTCTACGAACTTGTTGAGAACATAATGAACCATGGAAAGATCAAATCATGTGGTTGAAATGTTTCTTCCTGGAGTGTGGATCACCTTCTTTAGCCAAAGAAGGAAGTTATCGCCACAACCAAACTAGCAAGAGCCATGCTTCCTCCCACCCCAACCCCCCCACCCCCCAACAAAAAACCCTCACTTGGGAGGGAGAGTGTGCCTCCCACCACTTGGCTGCAGCGAGAGCTCCCTCCTTTGTCTAGAAAATGTGATCCACGCTCTTCTTCCTAATACTGATTCTGCGCTACAAATTGAAGAGGAAAGTAAATGACAACTATTTTTTTGGAACTAAAAAGATGACTAGAACATAGGGATCACCTTGGCATAATTGATGTCAAACGTTTAGTCAAATATAACTAGACATTGAGATCGTTTGGTGAATGTCTGAATACAATAGCAACTTTTTAATAAATTCCTTGATAATAAGTGGTTCACTATAATTTATTTATTTTTGGAGATGAATAACTAAGATTTGTGTTCAATGAGAGAGATTAGAGATGAAAATTAAGACATTACATATTTTAATGGTTCAAATCAAATACCACATTTGAACAACCACTGCTATGGTTGAGAAAATAATGAACCAAGGGGAGCTCAAACCGTACTGGAGAGTAGAGTAGACAAAGAAAAAAAAATGAGAATTTCGTTACCCATGAGATCCTTTACCTTTGAGAGCAGAATAGACAAGACCATATATCAGACTATATGATGAGGAGTGTACAACGCGGCTTTCCTTCTTTGCGAGAACTCTTGTCAAGTGAGCAACCTGGACAACCTCCTATAACCGTAATATAGTTGTTGAACTCGCTGTCAAGCAGGCGCAACCCCCCACTTATTAGCCATCCTTCCTCTCATTGGTTCGATTGTCACTACCCCATTTCTGCCATCCAACCTCATTTTCTCCTTTGATGATAGCCCTCTACCCAAACTTATCTCACCAAACATGCTCATGTCGCTTCCACCCTTGTACCATAGTTGCCTCCCTTGTCATTGGCACTTCTATATAACAAAGATGTTACTTTCACCCAGTCAGCCTTTGCCATTGTTGTAATATCCATCAATTGTTGGTCAATATTCTCACTATCTTATTCTTTTACAACGCAACTAGTTGTTGGTCCCAAACCTCCCTTTGTGCATTGTTGGAGTCGCCTTTGTTGCAATAGTCCCATATTGGAAACATGTAAGTAATTATGAGAATATAATTGCAATGCCTACTCCACTCATTGTCTTAAGGTTTTGAATTAGATGGTCTATTTATTTAACATGGTATTAGAGCCCACGGTTCAATCCAGGTCATGTGAGCACACCCTTATTTTTATTCCATGTGACATAGTTCAATTAAAAGACATTGGTCTATATATGATGAGACGTGTTAGAATAATTTCATATTGGAGATATGAAAAAAATATGAGAATATAATTGCAATGCCTACTCCACTCATTGTCTTAATATTTTTGAGCTTAATGGCTCATTTGTTTAACAACATTGGTGCCAACCAACCTCTTACAACAATTGTCCAATTGCCACCGTTCAACCATGTTTTCAAACACTTACCCATTTATTCTTGCCATCCAGCCTCATTTCTCCTTCAATAATAACCCACATGCTTGTGTTTCTTCCACCATAATCTATCATAACTTCCCTCCCTCACCGCTAGCACTTTTCCAATAAAGCCCCTTGGTTGCACCTAGTCTCCCTCATTTCTTCTCCCAAATGATTGTCAGGTAGCATTGATGCATGTGCCATTGTCATCTGAGTCACACGTGTTAGTTTGTTTTACCCATGGGCAAATCACATGTGCACCCTCTACCACTCGTATCTTTCTGAAGCACCCACCCTCTTGTGCTCTTCTAGTACGGTCTGAGCTCCATCTTTTGCCATTATAACACATAAGAACGCCATCATTGAACCACCACTGCTATGTATTAACCAGTCATCTCCTTTGTGTTTAGGTTGCTCTCCTTGCCAACAACCACTTAATTGCTCTACAATCTATGCTCGACCAATGGTTGTCGTTCAACTAAATTGATGCACTTGTTGATCGGCTATCTTAGTATCATCCCTTGTCGATCTTCTCCTGTGTAAGTAGCTAATCTTGTTCTTCAACTTTTTGTGTTGAGTGTTGTCCTTATGTTTGAATTTTGTTTTGCACTTGTATGGTTTCAAGCATGTTCTAGTAGATATGGGCTGGTAAAAGAAAATATGAATTTTTTTATCTTATGGAATTGGATTAATGTGTGAAAAAAATTAAATGCATCCCATGTATTATGCCAAAAGATGTCTCTTATATTTAATTATTTCACTTGGATCTCTTAGTTATGTATGTAGCCAAGATTATCACACAAATGATTTAACCTCATTTGAGCTTATTTTGAATGTATCTATGGTTAGAACATTAAATGTAGGTTGGAAAGTTTGAAAAAAATAAATATATTGTGTTTTTATGAGTTGTGATAAATGAAAATATAGTGATATTGCATGTTTTTTTCTTCACCAACTTATATTAATTAATTTTGGTTGGCAAAGATTAAAATAGTCATTTTATATATACCTAATACCATAATTTATATTAAGTGTCCCCTTGATACCCCTCACCTAATATGTAATTTATATTAAGTGTCCCCTTGATACCCCTCACCTAATAGTCATTTTATAGATACCTAATACCTAATATGTAATTTTGAGGAGTTTTGCTCCCTTGATACCCCTCACAAGGGACACATATATAATGATAGTTTGAACATATTACTATATTTCACTATCACTTATAATATCATACATATTTAAGATTTATGATTATAAGCATATATTATATACTTAATTAAGTTCTTTTTCAGCTCTTTCTTCTCCCTCTCTCTGTCTCTCTTAAGTCTTAATTTATCAAGATTAACTCCTTATCCAAAAATAAATACCCACACTTTCATAATTACATATTTAAGATCACTTATACTATTACATACTTTTTTTGGTTTGGAGGGCTTCGCTCCACTGACACCCCCCCACAAGGGGCATTGCCCCCTTGACCCTCGTGACGACGCGACCTAACTGCGCAGGTCGATCTGCGACTACTCTATGCCCCCATTTAATAATATTATAATAATATTTCACTATCACTTATATTAGCGCACATATATAAATTTTATAATCACAAATGTGTTATATACTTAAATTTTATAAAAATCTATTTAACTTTTTTATCTTTCACATACACATCATTTTTACTTATATACATAAATAAAACACTCATATGTAATTATAACATACAAATATAATTATATTTATGCATATTTTTATGTATCACAACTTCCAACCTAGCCTTCCTTGAATACCGTCTTGATCGGGCCTAAGCGGCTGCATTGTTGCCTAAGCAGAATTAGTACTCTTCAACGTCTTGGACGCATTGCCACCTTGACAACTATAGTTATACATTAAGCAAATAATGCATCTTATCATTATAGCACAAATCATGTGATGTTTGGTTTCACATGATTAATATGTGATAGAAAAGAAGCTAATACAATTGGAGAAGAGTCATATTGATAAGAATCCTTTTGATATGATGACAATGACTCTACTAACAAGAGAAACACTTGAGGTGCAAGAGCTTAGTAAGGATGATTGATATTTGAGTAGATTTGAATAGGACAGGTCCACCATCATGATCCTCTTATGAGTCTAGAGGGAGGAGAATATTGTGTTGCTAGCCTTGTAAGAAGCTCACATGGACTTTTTTTTAGTGGGCAAGCGGGCGACAATTGCATAAAAGGAAAAAAAAAACCTAACACATACAAAAGCAATGACACATAGCAGTGAGGAACGTCTCAGGCAAACAACGGCAACAAATGTCTTCACCAACCGAGAGAGAGAGAGAGAGTCTATGTCTTCAGACTTAATAATCTATTATTCGAGATGAAATCATCTCTTACGTCTCCACTAGGGGTTTTTTCTCGAAATTTCAAGTGTTTGATTTTTATTGTTCTTGTGAAAATTAAAACTTTCACATTGTTTTTAGAGAGTGGGTAATGATGTACTTGATGATTATAGGAATGATTGTTTCTCCATTTTGGTGCTCTCTACGTAAATCCCATGTGCCATCTCTTATATTACTTCTAGTTCGATCAAATATTTTATTTATTTGTATAGGTGCCGAATTTGCCTACAAGTTATTTCACTCGAACGAAAAAGATCAATTTGTATCATTTTTCTCAACACGTATAAGAGTAAGCCACACACCAAATACACCTTTTTTAATACATGTAATTAGAATTATCTCCTAGAATGAAAACGAAGGACCTATTTTACAGTATTAAAGTTGATATAATATCATTTTGATGTTGACGTAGAACACATCAATATTAAACTTGATATTACTGCGTATTAAGTTAAATATCATTTTAATCATTTAATAGAGTATCTTTTTTTTTTTGGGTCATGGCGCAGTGGTATTCTGCGCGGGGTAGCCGCCCTCGACACGGGGCGGATACGCCGGGTTCGAACCCGGGATCCGACGCCCCGCAGGGCGATGGTGTCCCACTCCGCCACGAGGCGGGGGACATTTAATAGAGTATCCAAACAAGCACTAAACCGGTTACCCATTTTACCATTTATATCAATGATTTGCATGGAGAAAATATGATATGCATAAAGCCCGATTTAGCAGTGAAATAAGGATGGAACAAGTCATTTATTTTACTTATTTTGGAATGAGGTTGGGTACCTAGAAATGATGCATACTACTTTTCTCTTATTCTCGTGATTTTGGGTGGAATGAATTATGATATTCTCCTCCACATGGTATATTTAAATAATGTCATATTGGGCCGTTCTCACGTCGTCATGTCCCAAGACGGAGCACCGAAACTAATGGGGTGTTTGGTTGCATGATAATTGATGTTTTTATTTTAATTTTTAAAAATTATAAGAAAACTTGTTAAAAGAGGTGTTTGACAACCATGACAATTTTATGTTTTGAAAGTGATTTTCTTCTTAAACAAAAAAAGAGGATTTCACCTCTTTCTTTTTTTCTTGTGGTCCCCCACTTTGTTTGGTCATGTGTGGTAGTTACTCTTTTTTGTAATCACATCCCTCCAAACATGATAATTTTATGTCATGAGTTGGTTCACTTTTTATTTTAATACAATTTTTTATCATGAAAGTGTACAAAAAATTATCATGCAACCAAACACCATGACCAAACAAAGTGGGGGACCACAAGAAAAAAGAAAGAGGTGAGACTCTCTTTTTTTTGTTCAAGAAGAAAATCATTTTTAAAACATAAAATTGTCATGGTTACCAAACACCTCTTTTAACAAGTTTTCTTACAATTTTTAAAAATTAAAATAAAAGTCTTCGTTATCCTGCAACCAAACACCCCATAAGCCATGCCTTATTGGGCCCGTCGCATCAGTGAGCCTGGTATTGGCATGCCAGCCTAACCCTGATCTCTCCGACCTGGACGGTAGACGGGGACCACGTGGCGGTGGTGGTGGAGTTCAGGACATTTAACCCTTGCCGCCGCCGGCTGCCGTTGTCGTCGGGGGGCGGAGAGAGGAGGCGAGCGCCGTGGAGTGCAACGTCGGGCTTCGACAAGGTTCCCAGCTTCTTTCGTCTCTTTTGAATTCTTCTTCGGTTACCTGTGCCATACTTCGCACGAAGGGGCAGCGTTGCTTTGCTACCTTCCTAGGGTTTTAAGTGGACGTTGAATATTGCTCGGTAGATCTTGGTATTATGGTCCGCGGGTTTGGTGTTTCGCTCATCGTGGTGTTTGCCGTAGTCGATGCACATGGATGCACCCGAAATTTTAGATCTGTTGACATGTTCGAGAATACTTATAAATCAAGATTTGGGTATTTCTATTCAGTTAGTTAAGGTTATGTACATAATATCGGCTATACTCTTCGCCGTTCTTTTTTATCTTGCCGTTGTTTTAGCTAATCGAGGTCCTGCGGTCCCGACAGTCACTTTTCTGCCCTATTGCTTGTCTTTTGTTTGAAGCCTTTATCTCTGCCCGGAAGTCTCGTGGATATGGTTTGGAATGGGTTGGGGAAATCAAGGCGATTGATTATACTTTGGGAACTATACTATTGATCCTTCCATTACTTGATTATTGATCAGTTTCTGAAAAGCACATTTTTTTCACATTTTTTTCTTGAGGTTTCTGTGCTTAATTTTTGCTATATTCAGGCTAAGCTTCTAAGGGGAATTGTAAATAGATTCTCTAGTTTTATTATGTGGTTAGGTAAGTATTCTCGTGATCAGGTAGTGGCTTAAGTCTGTGTCGTTCTTGGAATATCTTTTGTAACTGAATGAACATCTTTTTCTTTGATGCTAATCACAAATCTATCATTATCTTGCATTGCATTTTTGTATTGCCAATTTTGTATCCTATTATATGCTTTAGTTTAAAAGGCTGTTATGCCTGTCACATTCTGGTGCAATAATGACAAGAATACTCTTGATTCCTTGCTGATGAGAAGGGTCAGAGAAATAATATCTCAGGTTAAGATGGTCTGCATAGAAATTGAGTCATTGTCTATGGATGTTGATATTTGCAGAGTGATTGGTTCGGAAAATGACTAATAAGATACTGGAAGCCCCTTTTAAGGATGTAAAAGTATGATTGCATCAATTATTTAACAGCAAAATGACTTGATATTCTTCACAACACTGAAACTTCTCAAGGAGTGGAGACCACTTAAGGGTAGTGAAACAGGGAAGAAAAATCCGAAGCACCTTTAAGGATCTTTAAGTTTGAGGTTAGAAAAGATGTGTTATGTCCAACAACTGTAGAAATGAAGTTCCTATCTGGAACATCTTTGTGCTCAGTAGGCTTAGCAAATGACAGCATCAAAGAGATAATCAGGAAAAACAAATTGGTGTCTTCAATGTCAGATTTTTTTTGAAGGCAGCAGGTTGTCGCAATTCATTCATTCATAAAATATAGGTACAAATGCATGAACGTAGAACATGTTAAGAAACATCAAAATAAAAGGGAAGGGTGGGTGTGGTTACATGACTCAAAGTGAACACAATTACCAAGAGGGTAGTTGCCTATGGGTCCTTTACAATGTAAGTCTTTTAGCCTTTTTCAACTGGCTAATCTCTCCCTGAAAGGCTTCCAACAGATAGGAACCCAAGTGAGCAAAGGCCTAATCTTACACACACACAAAACACCATCAAATACAATATTGATTTTTTTTTCTCATAATAGTCTTCAAAGATTTTTCTGTTCTGGGTTCTCAAATGGACCACAATGTGGTAGGAAGAGTGAGGCATGACAGTCTCATATTATCTCTCCATGAGTTTCTCTTTTTCTACTCAAAGATTAAAAATTTGCATCCCTTGGTGTAGCCCATGAAAATTGTTAGCTCCTAAATAAAGTGCACTCTAGATGATTATTCTACAATGTATATAGCAGCAGAATCAGCCAATCTAGATAGGAATTGTCTGATTCCGTACTAGGATCAGCATAGGTTGATTCGATTTGGGGAGGGGGACTCTGATCTGACATAAAAACCTGTTAGAATCGGTCTGAATTGGTCAGATCGGGACTGACTCAGGTGATGGTGGCACCATAGGGTGCTGCATGCGTCTTCCCCGCAGGTCCATCGGATCCAATATCTTCAGATCTGGTCAGTCACATTGGTGCAACCTGGGGGTGGGGAAGATGCTGGGGTGACGCCACTATTGGATTCCGGTGCCAATTCGGCCTAAAAGAGTATCAGAACACAGTCCTTTAAGAAATGCATTTGTCTTGTATTTTATTTATTTTCTGTTTTTAAAGAATCATAGGGGCCGATTTCAGATTGGTCTCCCCCTGAATCAGCCGATCCAATTTGGATTGGATCAGAATTAACACTAATTGATAATATTTCTGATTCCTACCTTTCTTGACAATATACGAACAAATGGTCTATATCATCTATCTTGATCCCACAATGTACACACCATTTTGATTTTACCGGGAATAATTTATGTAAATAAGCATTGGTAGGCAATCTTTCTTTTCATATCTTCCACGGGAACATTCTGATTTTGGAGCATAGACAATATTTACCAACGTACCTCCAATCCACCTAAATTCAATTTTAAACACCTTGATTCAACAAATCATGTGTTTACCTTCTCAGTTATCCAAATCAACTTGCCCTCCTTTGATACATTGCGGCCAATGTCGTCTCTTTTTTTTGAAGGTGACTGAGAACACATCTCAATTTCATTAATTCATAATAAAATAAATACAATTTGGATAAAGTAATGTAGATAATAAGTTAATAACTACGGATGGGTAGCAAGTTATCTACAAAACCTTTTCCAAGAATTGAATCAAATTAAAAAAGGAGTTGTCCGGATAACAATTGAACAAGCAAATAACCAGTCTTTGATGTGGAATCCTGTGAAGAACAACACCAAAGAAGGGCTTGAGAAGTTATCCTTGAAAAATTTCTGGTTCATTTCATGTCCTATAGCCCAAAGCACAACCGGTACCATCAGCTCTCATGTAGCAAGTCATTAGATTTCAATCCACTCCATTATACCATCAGCTCTCATGTAGCAAGTCATGTAGCAAGTCATTAGACCAATGAATGTTTCATTGCCACTCAAAACATTTGAAAAGGATCTGCCACAGGCTCGCGATAATACCACTATGTATGAATAGATGCTCCTGGTCCAATCAACATACCACAGAATACACAAATGACTAATGGACAATCTCAAAATTTCTTCAAGTAGCATTTTATTGGCCTCAACGGGTCTTCCAAAGAAAGAGTCTAATCTTAATTGGCAATACCAAGGATCGCGGGATCGGAATCGGTCCCTGGATCGGTGGGGACCGATCCGATCCGGATCGGATCGGATCGGACCGATCCAGGCCGATTCGTCGGAAGGAAAATCGATCCGGATCGACCCTTAAAAAAACCCTAAAACAACAAAAAATTAACTAAATAAGGAGGTAGATCGGATTCCGATCCGATCTACCCCATTTTGGGGCGATTTCGGGCCCAAAAGTGGCCCGAAATCACCTCCACGGCGGCAGCTTGCCGCCGTGACATCTTCCCCGCCCTATCGGGCGGGGAAGATGACCTTAGATAGGTCACCGGATCCTCAACCGGTAGGGTTTATACCCTACCGGTTGGCGTATCGGGTCCATGGGACCCGATACACTTGAATCGCCGGATCCGGTGACTTAAGTCACCGGATCCTGGCCTTACCGGGTCCGATGGACCCGGTAAGGTCATCTTCCCCGCCCGATAGGGCGGGGAAGAGGGCTGCCGCGGCGGGATGGCCGCCGTGGCAGCCTGTGGGTCGATTCCGGCGAGGGAATCGCCGGAATCGATCCAGAATCGACCGAATCGGTCGATTCCGGCACCGATTCCACCTACAAACACCGATCCGGATTGATCTTCGGTCCGGATCGGTAGTTCCGCCGGGAATCGGATCGGAGGGGTCCGATCCGATCCAAGAATCGGCCGATCCGGATCGGCCGATTCTGCAATCCATGGGCAATACAGGATTCTATACCGTTCCACAAAGAGTTTTCTACTCCCCCATAATTTAGAATTTCCTCAGCTGATTTAACTGAAAACACCCCTGATTTTTTTTTTCTGTTCCACACCAGCATATCCTCTGGCTGGTTCATACTTTTGATAACCTCCACAGTGCTCAACTGAGAGCTTAACTCTAAACATTTGCGATCTTTTAGGTTACACCTAAAGAATAACAACCTGTTGCCTATCTCTTCAATCTCCAACCAACACTCCGCCATCTTAGATTCCCTGCAAGTGGTGATGCAATAAAGCCTTGTAAATCTTTCTGCTGACCCAAAATCTATGCTGACCTATCTATCTTCTCAAAACAAGGTTCTATCAATCAATCCCCAGATGACTGACAAATATGTGGAGGATATAAAAAGAGATCGATTTTGCCAGATACCTTTTTAAATGCTTGAGACATTAGATTGGAAGCATGAGTTGTGTAACCACCACAAATTGTCACGCGATAGATAATTAGATCTTATAATGTCCATTCAGATTGTGTCATTTCCATTGCACATTCTCTACATCCACTCGATGACCAAAGTATTCATTACCTTAAACGGGGTTATACCAACCCCACCTTTCACATTTCTGCACACATTTTTCCAGGCTATCAAATGCAGCCCCTTTCTTTTTGTTGAACTTTGCCAGAAGAAATTGGCTCTTATTCTTTCTAGTTTGTCACAAGTCCATTTAGAGACTTAGAGAATAGATAAATAGTACAGAGGAACATTTTGTAGAATGCACTCTAACATCACCCATCTTTCTCTTGCTGTTAGCATCTTACCCTTCCAACTTTTAAGTATGTTCTTCATGCTGGTGACTATAGGTGTCCCATTTGCAGAATTGAGTTGTTTGGAGTTTGAATGGTAGCGGGATGCCCATATGCTTCCACACTCCATTTCAAGTGGAAGATTAATGGCATAACCTGATGGGATGCTTCTGAAGTGTTTATTCCCAACAATTCACTTTTCCCCTAATTAACTTTTAGATTTTTCCAGTGTTGTCAAAGTTGTGCCTGAGCATTTTTTCAGCCCCTAAGCGGACCTCTGCTATATGGGGCTGTAAAAAAGTGACTGCATTGGGTGCTTGGAACGGCAAAGCACCCAAAGCGGTCGTTTTGCCCACTTAAAGACAGGATCTGGATCCAAAAGACCCAGTCGAGGATCTGTCTGCCTATTTACTCCCCTCCTACCACTTCCTTGTAAAAATCATTTACCCCCCATCTCCTTTTCGTTCTCACGAGTTTACTAGTTTTCCAAACTTTCAAAGTGACTGCACTGCTGTTTGGAGCTCCTGCACTGCCATTCACCTCTCTTGCACCACTGTTCGCCACCTTGAAGGTCCTCATGCAGGTCTGCAGCTATACCTTGCTCTCATTTCCTCTCCCCCTTGTGTCGCCTATTCTCAGTCAATCGGAGGTTTTTTTTTGGCTGGAATCAATTGGATGATGCCGGAACAGCTTGTTTCGGACTTTATTCCAGTGGAATTGATCGATGTCCGGCCGATTCTGCTGGAATACGGCACATTAATCGGGTGGGAAGGTTTTCGGGTCTGCTTAGACCACAAAACCAGATCAGTACTATCCCATCCCTTGGACCTGATAGTATGATATCCGATGACTTTAAGTCATCGGATACCGTATTGGGTCCATGGGACGCAATTTTATGGGAAGGTCATCAGATCTCGTCATTACTGGGTCAACCTGCTACTGCAAACCGGCATTTGACCCCCCATTCGACCTCCCATTTGACCCAAAACAGGTGGAATAGGACTGGAATCGCTTGTAGAATTCTCTTGGCCACCACTTCAGTGCCACTTAAGCGGACACTTAAGCAGTAAAGGGGCAATGATTGCAGAATCGGCCGATTCGGATCGGGATCGGCCGATTCTCGGATCGGATCGGTAGTCACCGATCCGATTCCGGACCAAACTACCGATCCAGCCGGGAGTCCCGGCTGGATCGGTCGGAATCGTTCGGATCGGTCGATCCCGGACCGATGCACCCGGATCGATCTGGGAATCGGTCGATCCGGACCGATTCTCCGGAAAATTGGAAGACCTGGAATCGATCCGATTCCGGGATCGATTCCGGACCGTTTTAAGGTCCGATCCTTCCCCCAGCAGGCCCTCTTCTTGCTTCCTCTCCTTCCCCCAAGTCCCCTTGGAGATCTAGGGCACTGTTCACCGGCGATCCAGCCTTGTGAGGGCTGATCCAGCCTTGTGAGGGGCCGATCCACCCCTACAACAGGTTTGTAAGGGGGGGACCTCCGATCCCCCCTTCCCCCTGTGGCCCTGCCCCCCCAGGCCCTCCTTGCCCTTCCCCCTCCCCCGATCCTTGGCACTGTAGGGCGGCCCTATCTGTAATTAAGCGACTTTGTAAGACCCAAGAAGACAGAACCTGCGCTGAGGTTGAAGTAAGTAATACGTTTAATATCTATTAAACTTAGAACTTTATCTCAAGAAGAGAAGATAACTGATTTATTTTAGATTTTTAGATGACTTCATACAGGCACAAAATTGGGGTGTACGGGGATCTTGATTTGCAGTACTCACATGATAGGGTCCCCCTAGTAATATGCTTACCCGAATTAAAGTCTTTTTGCTTACCTGAATTTTTTAAATAAGTTACTGATGCATGTAATTGTCTTCTTTACGATTATAGTTGAGTGGTGGATTATGGTGACCAACAGAACTGGATGGAATCCACTCGCATCCGTTGCAATTCGCGTGCTAAGTTAGAGCACTTCCTCATCCCAGTGCGAGAGAAATTGGAGCACCTTCAACCTTATTCACACGTAAAAGAGAAATAGGTTGAAGACAGAAAGATTGGAGAAACTTGTCTACTGCCATTACAATATGAGGCTGAGGATCAAGAATATCAAAGATAGGCAGAAGACATCTGAGCAAAGATTTGCACAGTTTGCAGGTGGATTGTACCAAGAAAGAGCACAAGCCCAAGCTACTCAGGGCTTGTCCTAGGCAAATGTGGACTTGGAATATCTATTCCAAGAAGAACATCCACTTGCAGCATGGGTGGAAGACAAGGATGCTGAGGGAGAGCCAGAGTTCGACCCGAATGACAGATCATGGGCCGAAGGAGAGCTTGACAGCATCGTTGGTGAGGATGAAGACATGCATGAAGGTCAAAAAAGTCAAGTTCCGTGCACAACTCCACTTCCTGATCCACCCCGGATTACAGCTTCTCCAGAGAGATATCTAGCTCCCCCCCCGGCCGCTACAGCTTCAGCTCGGATTCCAGTTGCGGGTCCATCTATCACCACCACCACCAAGAAGAATGGTGGATTATGCAGGGCTTTAAAGAAAGTTTGCCTTCCTTCACAGCAAAGTTGTCAAGGAGATCCTACATTGAAGAGGAAGAAGATAAGTATCAAACGGTGACATCATCTCCTTGACACCGAGACCACTCAGCCACCTTCATCAGATGAGGATGAAGAAGAATTTGTCCCACCCACACAACAACAGCGTACAGGGGGTGGAGGTGGAGGTGGGGGTGGCAGCATAGGTGGAGGCGGCGCCTCAGGTGAGGGTGGCTCTACTAGTAGTGCACGCACGAGTGGAGCAGGTCCAGATGATTTGAGTGATAAAAGACACTTGTGTTCGAGTGGCAGGGGCAGTGGACGATGGACGAGGATGAATGTTTTTGACGAGTTCGCATCTTCCTATCCAGAGCCTGCCTCAGACACTGAGCCTGGCTGTCCATCATCTTTTCCAACTTCACCTCCGACTGATCATGGAGTTTATGAGTTTAGCGACATGGCCCAGTCTTTATTTTCCTATGGATACGGGTCAATTATGACTGACCCAAATCAATGGAGATTTCAAGACAATCAGGATGACCAGGACATAGATCTAGATCCATCCTACTCAGGACATTACCATAGTTGGTGGTGATGGCATATGTATTTGTTTATTTATTTAACGCAATGTAATATGAGTGTTAAGAAGAACATGTATTGTACTATTATGTGATTGGATATGATTGATTGTTTGATACAAATATGTGTTCTATTTGATGTATGATGTATCTCTTTTAACAATGTTAAATGTTAAAGTTGTATTAAAAGTTGAAATGTCCAAAGTTGAACAATCTCATTAAGATTTTCTTCCCTACATTTTTTTTCACATTTTTTCTGAGTTCTGTGTATTTTTTTTGATTTTTTTTGGCAAATTTTACATATTTTTTCAGAAAGCCAAAAAAAAAAACCCGATCCAGACCGATTCTGGATCGGTTTGGCTCCCAGAGGATCGGTCTGGATCGGACCGATCCAATCCGATCCGGATCGGATCGGACCCTAGCGATCCAGGGTCTGATCCTGATCCCGCGATCCTTGTAAAGGGGTCCTTGGTTGCTTTGTCGTCTTGACAACCATGAGTTTATGACATGTATAATAAGGGTTGCACTTTGTCAAATGGGACCCTGTTTCTAGACCTACAAAGACAGGAGGGGTGGGCCTAATTTCTTGAGTCTTTTAATGATTCAATGCTCACTAAATGATTATGGAAGTTTGGAATCAACCTATTCTTAGTAAGATCAAAATTTTCCTTAAGAAGATTGGGAATGGAAAGCTGCCAACTAGAACTCACCTTCGTAAGATTTTTCCGATTATGCTTGCCAAGTGTCTTCCATCATTGTAAAGAGTAAAATATAGATCACCTCTTCATTAAATGTGGGATCATTTGCTTTTTGTGGAAGATTATGTTCAAGAGCTGGAGTATCATATGGATGAAACGAATTAGCATGATTGCTTTCTTGTGGGCTTGGCCAAGACCGAATCTGTGGCCTTTTGATGTTGTTCTATGGTAGCTTGTACTCCTGGCTAATTTAACAGACAAGGAACACTTGCATTTTTGAAGAGTGGCTTGAGGATCCGAAGTTCATCATCCACCGGGCGACTACTTATGTTATGGACTGGTCAGTGGCTCACTCTGGCTACTATCGGAAAGCTGCTAAGTTCAGGGATTTGTCATCAAAACTTAAACTTTTTTTCTTGCAATTTGTCTTTTCTTTTTTGCATTCCTTTACTATATCGGTAGTAGGGGTGTCTCTCTCTCTCTCTTCTCTACCACTTTGTTTTTTCTTCTATGTTGTGAATCTTTTTAATTATTAACAGAAATTCAATCTTTGGACCTTCAAAAAAAATTGGATTGTCATCTTGCATTAGGTCTCATCTCGAGGTGATTGGAGAGAAGGGAAAAATCTTGGGAGATTGAATCTTGATATATGGCATAATAATCTCTTCAAAAGGAGAGATGAGAGAGAACCAAGATAGGACAAGTTAACATGAGGATTCAAGACATGTATAATAAGGATGATCATTGTTAACAGGAGATACATGAATAGGTTCTAATACGAATCTAGACTATTTTTTTGGGAAATATCAAGAGAAGAATTCTTTTTGAAAATTGAGAGATTGTATGACAATTTGAATCATTTTACATATATAGTCAATTCGCAATTTTAATTTATAAACATATGGTAAAAATAATCAACAAAGTTAACATGTGGAAGCTTCGTAAAGTCATCTCATTGAATTAATAATAGGAAAAATAACGAGAGATAATATGAATGGTATAGATAATTTATATTAGTACGGAGCTTTAAAGCTGGAGTTATCAACATATGGTGAAAAGTAAAAGATAATAGATATTTAAAGATTATCTTATGAGAGAGTGAATGTTCTTTGGCACAAGGCAGTGTGGAAGTCTCAGTTACCTATCTGCAGGCAACGACTCTCAACTATGTGCCACTTAAATCTGATATTTATCTCTGTGTTTTTTGTGGTAGGAAAGAATAAACTATTGATTTTCTCTTCATCAAATGTGTCATTATTAACTTTCTATGAAAAGTTTTGTTCTTGGGTTGGAAGATCGAACTATGTTGCCACTTAAATCTGATCTTTATCTACATGTGTTTTCTGTGGTAGGAAAGAATAAACTATTGATTATGTCATCATCAAATGTGATATTATTAACTCTCTATGGAAAGTTTTGTTCTTGGTTGGAAGATCCAGTGGTCAGAACTGGCTGATGTACCCTCTCTGCTTTTTTGGTTGGGCTAATGTGAACCCTTGGCCTTTGGATACCAATCTTTGGGGTATTGTATTACCTGCAATGCTCTGGGCTATCTGGCATGCGAGGAATAGGCAGACCATATGACTGGTTTGCTGTGAGACTGATGCGCATACCGGGTAGTGGCTGGAGGAGGAAACATTCAGGAACATGTTTTTAATTTTTAGCTTGTTTTCTTGTAAAACCCACCCCTCAACTATCACCTCAGTAGTTGAGACGGGGGAGTAGTGGTTATTTTGTTCTCCTTTTACCCACATTGTACTTCGCTTTGATTTAATAGAATTTATGGCGCTGCCTTTTTCTAAAAAACAGACATGTATGTATATATATCCTGTATCGGTAATCTCATTTCTTGGAGGCACGGGGGGAGAGAGAGAGAGAGAGAGAGAGAGAGAGAGAGAGAGAGAGAGAGAGAGAGATTCTCGGGAAATCTTGAGACATTGTATTTCATGGATTACAATATAAGAGACGTAAACACAAATGATAAGTGGATGAGCTTTTTGGGATTACGCGTGGCATTTATGGTGCCCACTTTATTACCAACAATGCCTAAAACCTAGAAACTTAATTGCATTCATTGCTGAGGTGATTTCATGGCTGTTCGCAACAGGTACACCTGAACATTTAATTCAAACCAGCACAAATTAAGAGGGTTTGTCTGACGCCTCGTGTTCCAAATATTCTAACCTGAATTCAATGGAACCATAATGCTGATTTTTCAACTCATCATCATCTTCCAGTGGCCTATTGTGCTCACCTGTCTTCTTGGCCCATTAAAATACTTGAATGATATTTGCTAAACAAAACTACCTTATGGGGGACTAAACAAAAAAAGGTGCCCTTATAGTAGCAACAATGCCAGGGGTGCTGATTTGTGGTGTGCGGATGGGTTTTTAGTCCCACAACAGGTATTTGAAGAATGCCTTCAGGTTTTGAGATTTTTCGTCTTAAGGGGAACAGGAGGAGCACACTGTACTAAGAATATCTTGTTCTGTGGTGACAATGGGTTAGCTGACTGCTGTCTTGTGTCTGTTTGGCTCCCTTCTTTTTTTTTTAAAGTGACACATTTTTGGGGGGATGGGGGCCTACGTTATCAAAGACAACTGAATCTACTGCCTAGGCAACAGGGTGAGGAGAGGCGGCCCCGCTTTGGCTTGATTAGGCCATGGTTGCCTAGATGGTCCCTCCCACCATTGCTGGGAATGGGGGTGTACTGCATGTGTTTTCTCCACCCAATTTCAAATGGAGAAGATGGGTCTACCAGACCAAATAAAAGGGGTCCAAAACTTAAAATGAAGCCCCCCCTGGAACACTGAACCGCTTGTTCGGGGACTCAGGTGTACCGCTTGTGTTTTTTCCACCCAATTTCAGATGGAGAAGAAGACCAAATTAAGGGGTTAAGAACTTAAAATGAGCCCCTTGGAGCGCTAAACTGCTTGGTTGGACTGGGTGGTTCAGTGCCTTCCGGACCATCCATTTATTGGGTCCGTGGACCCGATTGAGCCATCTCTCCTGCCCTATTTGCAGCCAGGTTCCCTCGCCATACTGTGGCGGGAGTGGATCTTCAGTGGCCTTCCTCTATCACCCAATTGTTTCCAGCTACTCTCTTCTAGCCTTCCTAGGAGGCTGTGAAACCTCGAAAATTTCTTAATAAATGAATTTGATTTGAATTTTTTTTTGAATTTGAATTGAAGTTTGAATTTTGAAATTTTGTACATGAAAATTTCGAAATTTATTTTTAAAATGGATTATTTCGAAAAGTTCGAAAATTCATTTTTTGATTTGGACTTACTTGAAAAAGATTTTGAATTTTTCTAACTGTATAAAAGGACAGTTTTTTTAGTCTTTTCCAAAAATTTTATTCATCGAATTTAGTTTTACAACTAGGAAAATATCGGCATTCCATAGAAGTATAACTAATTCGACGATATACATAAAAATATAAGTTCGATGTTGGGTTCTTTGAAAATTCGTTTTGAGCTCTACCCATCGGGTGGTGCGAAGACCCGATGTTAATTATATCGAGAACACTTGAATACCCTTGATTCGTCGTCATAGCAATTTCGAAACAATTGCATACATCCACAAATGAAATGAACATAATAGGAGCAATGGCTCCATAAATTCGATGGAATGCAAACTTTTTATGTTTAAAATTGAATTTGATTTGAGTTTGGTTTTAAAACTTTGATTCAATTGGTTTGTGACTTAATGTCTTTTAGTGTTTATTTAAAATTTGATTAAGGGTTTGGATTTAAATTGATTTGGATTTAGTCTTTATCATTTTTTTATTCTTTAAATGTTTGATTGATTTTATATTTGTTAGGTTTATTTATTTTAAATGTTATTTAATTGGTTGAAGAGATTTGATTTAGAAGTTTGAACATTATTTAATGAGATGGCAATGTGTTATTTATAAGTTTGAACATTATTTTATGAGATGACAATGTGTTATTTTCTGTTTATTTGTTTTTTATTAAACTGATTTTTTGTGTTGTTTTTTATTAAATTTATTGATTGATTAATAGATCTTTTGACTTAAGAGATTTCATCATTTTTTTATTATCCAAAGAATTAGCTTAAGATTGTATAATCATTCTTTTACTTGGTTAAGTATATTTTGAATGGTTTTCAAATTGATTTTATAATTATTATTATTGAATTTATTTGATTTGTTTATTCTTTAATAAGCTAGAAAAGTTATTCTTGAAGTCTAAAATTTATCTTAAATTAATTTTAAGTCATAAAAATTATGCTTAACAATTTTGATTATTTTTACTATGTTTAGAATATTTAATAAACTTATTCTCTCTCTCTTTTGATATGTTTTAAATTATTCTTTTTATTTGCATTCTATTTGAATTTATGGAGCTATTTTTAGCTCTCAACAACATCAAAAATATACACAACATGCAATTCTCATTAATTGGAAGGTTTGTACAAATTACAAATATGAAGGACATAAAAATCATGATCACAATGAATTGAATCAATTTTTTTATTTGAGTCCATTGAGCCTTTGATAGGCATTATAGAATCGATTATATCGATATGAGACATAACACACCGACCTTTGGCTAAGGTTTGTGAGTGCTACCTATCAATATAATCACTTATCATATCGATTTTAAATCTTGGCATGCATGCATATATGTATACATTTAGCCATTATATAAATCGATATAATCATCCCTTGATGGGAAAAATAGTATAGCATTGGGGTCTTTTTTTTGACCTTTATATGCTGATTAATTATTACTATTTTATTCTTTTAGATTATGTCGAAACGAAGAGCGTGTCCGATTGGACCAGACCCCATTAGCCTCGATTGTTTGACTATTTTCCAAAGACGTAGAGCGTGTCTGATTGGACCGGCCCCCAATTAGTCTTGGATTGGATTATTATTTAAGTTTAAACTTGAGACGTAGAGCGTGCCCAATTAGACCGGCCCCCAATTAGTCTCAAGTCGGTTTGATTGTGAATTTTATTTGATTAACACTAACGTCAAACTTTTGACTCAGCCATATTTGCCTTCATTGTGTCTTGGAGGCCTGTTTGAGCTTCATTGAGGCCCAGGCGGCCTTGGAACTTCCTGCAGAAGAGAGGGTCCAGTCCTCTGTTTGGAGCCGGAAGGGCCTGCTGGAATTTTGTGCTTGTGCGCCTTCATTTGGTCTTGTTGGTAGGGCAAGGGCCCGCTGGATTGGGTACATTTGAGGGGGCTGCAGGGAGCCGAGAAGGACCTGTGTATAGGTCTGACGATGACCTGTTTGGGGTCTGTTTGGGGTGCCTGCAGATGGGCTTGCTCGGGTGCTGACAGGTAGGCCTGCAGATGGCTGGACGTGGGCTGTATAGGGGGCTGTTTTGGGCCTGAGAAAGGGGGTTTTCGGATGGGCCACAAAGGGGCAGCAGACTGGTCACAAAGGGACCGGTTTAGGGACTCTTTAGGATGGCCGAAATTGGGCATGTTTGGAGATGAACATGGGCCGAGAGGGGGCTGCTAGAATGGGTAGAGAGAGTGCCCTTAGAGGGCTACATAATTAGTATGTATAGACCTCCCCTACCTTGCCTTCCTCTTCTCTTCTTCCTCTTTTGGCTGCTGGCCGGTGCAGGTACGTAGGAGGGGTGGCAGCTCTCTTCTTCTTCTTCTCTTCTTCTCTTAGCTGCTGGCAAGACTTGGAGATGTGCAAGCGTGCAGCAGCAGGCAGAGGGGGAGCAGCAAGCAGAGGGGCAGCCTGTCGGCGTCCGCAGCAGCCCCCTCTTCCCTTGGGCGGTCCTCTCTTTTTATAGGAGCTGAGGGGGAGATGAGGGGGCATCTGGTGGAGTACGTAAGATGGCCTTTGGCCTCCCCCCATGGAGGTTACACCATTTAATCTTCTTAATCTTGCTTAATTGACTGGCCAACCCTTCATCTCCCCCCTTCCTTCAACTGCCCAATGGACTGAGGTGGCATGTACGGCTGGACCAGGTGAGGTGGCAGGCTGAGTGGGCTGGAGCTGTTCACACTGGCCGCAGGTGGGCCTGGTCTGGTCTGGGCCCAGCCTCTATCATGGGCTGTGCGTAAATGGGCTTCAAAGGAGCTGGAGGATAATTATTTTATATCAAAATGAGGGTGGGCCTGCTGTGGATTGTGCCCATGGGCTAATTTATGGCTTGTTTTGGCCCAATTAAGAATTGGGTCAACTAAAGTTTTGTCCGGTCTTATTTTCCCTCTTCTTTTTTTTTGCCGCCACCTCTTTTTTATGAAAAATCTGACGCCAACAGAGGCATATACCCCCCGATAAGTCCCTCTCTACTCCATTTGCCTCTACTTCCTAAGCCAATCCGCCTGTGGTTCTTGAGATGAGGCGAACAGACCCTTCCTTGCCTCAAGTGCTTCATTTATCTGACAACATAGATGGGGGGCATAGAGCCATAGATAAAGAAATTTTTTTACTATGAATAATTTCTTTACCAGTTAGATACAACTTCGTTTGTTCTTGTTCGGGTTCAGCATATGACTTGATTTGGTGGGTCACTTAGACTGCCTCACATCTCTCTATGTGGAGACATGTATGTCTTTTTGCAAACATCAACCTTTTTTGTATACATGAATTATCTTTCTTTTTCCATTTCTTGTTTTTCTTATTTTTAGTAAGATAAAGCAAGAGAATAAATCAAGAGAGTTGTGTGGCATGCATTTGTGAATGCAAGTGATTCAGCATCGTGATTGTAATATTGTGTATCCTTGAGTTGAGTTCATGCATCTAATCTATCTGCTAATTATTTTCATGATCGCAAGTTTTTAAATTCAGCAGGTATGTAAATTTATTTTCAAAACAGGTCACTATTGTATGAAAAGAAACTATATGAAGAAGTTAGTTTTTGACTTTCACTCTGACCTCTTTCCGTTATCTTTTTCTCCGCAGATGTCTTATTCCAAGGAAGTAAGGTAGGTTACAAGTATTAGAAGTTATGCCAATCTGTAGCATCTATTTTAATTTTTTTTTTCATTATGCTAGGTATACTTCACACTCTATTTCTCCGTCACCACGAGGACGTAGCCAGTCAAGATCATTGTCTCCACGTAGACGTAGCATATCAAGATCGTTATCACGGGATAGAAGCCGCTCTCGGTATTGTAGAAATATCATATATATTAATGTGTTATTTTACCTTTCTGGCTATGTAATTTATTTTTGCTTTGAAGAGCATTGCCTCAGTACTGATTTGTACACCAAACTGAATTTACACTACTTAATACAGGAGTAGAAGCAGAGAAACTGTACGTGCCAACAATCCTGGAAACAACTTGTATGTCACAGGCCTGTCCACCCGTGTTACCAGTAGTGACCTTGAAAAGTACTTCAACAAGGAAGGGAAGGTATTGCATTATATTTGTAAGCACAACTTAATGTTTCCAGTGTCTTGTAATGTCTCTTTTGTGTTTTAAGGTGCCAAGGGATACGAAAAAAATGCTTCCTGGTATCATAGACAATCTTAGCTTTATTTTTATACATTATGATGGCAAAGCTGTTTAGCTTTCTCCTCTTTATCTTTTTATACACTGTCATGCTATAACAGTGTATTCATGCATGTATGTAGCAACTTTATATCTTGTGAGCTGGCATTACAATTAGACCCTTCCGAATAAAGAAATTTACAAACATATCCTAATAATAAAAGAAACTAAAATTTCAAAATGGCGCACATTAATTTTCCCATCTGCTTGTTTCTTTGTCTCATATTATCTTATATTTTCGGTAATTAAAAACTTGTGTACTATTTAAGGCATCTTAGTAGCTACAGCATCCCAGACTAGTTCACATTCTCATTGTAACCTTTTCTATTTCAACCCTTTGCAAAACAAAAAATACATATTATAAATGATAAAAAGTCAATGCACATCCATTTCTCACAAGATATAAAGTTGCTACATACATGCATGAATACACTGTTATAGCATGACAAATAGGATATAAGAAAAAGATAAAGAGGAGAAAGCTAAACAGCTTTGCCATCATACGATACTACAAGAAATTTACAAACATATCCTAATAATTACAATTTGTAAATTTCCAACTAAAAATTTCTAATTTGTAAATTTCCTCTGAGATCGGCTTTCTTAGGTCCCTCAACAAGCTTTGTCTTGTGGGGAACAACCTATCTGTGAATAGATTTGCCGAAGAAGTTGCGTTTTCTAGGCTTCAGGCCTTTACAATCTTTGAACAATGAACACACGGCAGGATTGTATGTTGGCTTCCATGGCTGGTGAGGAGGTGATGCCGCCCTTTCTGGGCTTTTTGTTTTTTCTGCCAATCATCTCATCCCCTAGGCTCCCAGCTTCCAAATCCTGCTTTTTGTCTCCATTGCTGACCTCCGCGTATGCAACATCAAGCTGGCTGCCTTTGCAGCCTCGTGAGCATTAAAGACAGAGGGTGAGGACGTGGACATCGACGACCTTGAGCATGGGATGAAGGGTGATCGGCAAGGCAACACTGAAAGATGAAGGATGGAGAGAGCCATTGGGAGAGTAGACGATCTGTCAAGACGATCAACTGAATGTGTCCTTGAAAACTGTCTTGATGAAAACCGACAAAGCGGCCACTGTGAGAATGCTCGCATGAAGATGACAACTTGACAAGAGTTCAGTGTTTGCGTGAGGGGTGAACAGAGTGATTATCAAGAGGAGATTTTGTAATCCTCGAAGGAGAAAAGCTTTTTACTTCTGCCTCCCACAAGAAGAAGTGGAGGTCGTTATGTAACAAAAAAGGTTACTTAACATAAGAACTTCACCTCAGAGCAGAAGTAAAAAGGAAGCGCTTCTATTTGGTTCCAAGACCCTTTGTCTCTTCCCATACGAAGCTCCTCGGGCCGGTTCTATGTTGTCTTGGCGAGAGCTTCGTCTTCTTCCTCGGCCTTGTTGGGTGCCAGAATGTTGAGGGCATTGGTACTAGAACATCTTTAGCCCCACTTCCCACTCCCAATGAGCCAACAGGCCTCTCCTGCACGCATCCATTCCTCTTGCATTGTCATTAGCTTTCACCTCACCGCCTTCATGCCTTCATGAAACTTTCCTCCCGATGAAGGAACAATACCCTTCCATTGGTGTTTTCTTGCCATGTGATTCAATTTCAACCTAGGCATCCACGAGTTAAGCCGGCCTCCCCTCACTCCCGCCACGTGTCCAGTCTAATGTTCAAAGCACCTGAACATCCCTTGCTCGCGCCATGACCCTTCCACCTGGTGGCTTGAATCACCGTTTCGTCTGGCCTAGTTGACCTAGGTGGTTCAACCAGCTCGCACCCAGTTTGACTGGTTCAGAGCCAGTTCTGACTGGTTCATCCTGGTTTAGGGCTGGTTCATTTAACTTTTGCCCTTTCAGATTGGTTTAAACTGGTTCAGACTTAGTTTTACTCGATTCAGTCAAGTTTAGTTTGTTTACAGTTTATTTTCGTTGTTTTTTACTCACTTTGTTTCACATCATTAGTAGAGAAGAGGGAGGTTGAAAATCTCTGGAAATTTTTGATTTAGTCAAGAGGGTAACAGCTGAGGAAGTGGCATAAATTTCTCTAGTCCTTTCTCAGAGGACAAGGTTATTAACGCCATCCAAGCGATGGATCCTATAAAGCTTTAAGTCCAAACAGGTTCTTGGTAGGTTTCTATTAACACTGCTGGGGCATAATCAAGGAATTCTTGGTGGTTGTGTCGAGTTCTAACAAGAACCCATGTGCATCCAACTTTTGAATTCAACTTCACTGTTTTTTCTCCAAAAAAGTAATGTGCTGCTGACATTAAGGATCTCAGACCCACTAGTCTTAAACTGCAGCTACAAGATAGTGACAAGGATTTAGCCAGCAAACTCAACATATACATAGAAAAATTAGTAAATTTATCTCAATCAACATTTATGATTGGATCAAATGGTAGGTGTATTCTATATTTAACTTCATGATGGCTCATGAATGTATCCATGACTTAAAAGCTAGAAGGATGGAAGGTGTCATGTTAAAGTTAAATTTCGAGAAGGCGTACAATTGGGTGAGTTGGAGCCTGAAGGTGTTTGCATATGATGACAAGTCTCATGGGCTTCAGCGAGAGGTAAATAAATTGGATTGTGAAATGTGCAAGTAATTCAAAATTCTTGGTAGATAGCAATGGAGCATATTTTGGTTATTTTGGGAGTTCCAGAGGTTTGAGACAGGGATACCCTATTTCACCCTTACTGTTTGTACCAGTTGGTCACCTGTGGCAAAATGCTAGTCAGAGTGGGCTGATTGAGGGGATTTATGTAGAGAGCAATGGAGAGCATATTACTTATTTATATTTTGCGAGTGATACACTTCTATTTGTCTTGTAGGATGAGAGAAAATGTTTGAATTTGAGAGTCCTGTTACATTTGAATGAAGTAGTAACAAGTATGAAAATTAACAAGGGAAAATATGAACTGATTGGTTTAAATATGGATCATCTTATGAGACTGCAGAGAAAATTTGGCAAGTTCACTTCGTCTTTTCCTGTTAAATATTTGGGACTACTATTATCTTACAAAGGGATGAGAAAATGAAACTGAGATAATGCCATTCAGAAAGTAAAGGCAAGCTACGAAGTTGGAAATGTAAGATGCCATTAGAAGGTGACAGATGAGTATTATCAAAATGTGTACTTCAAAATATGCTCTTATACATCTCTATTCTCAAGATCCTTGTCGGTGTAAGAGATTGGAGAGTATTCAAGCAATATTCTTTTGGCATGTTAAGGAAGATGGAAGGGGCATCCATTTGGTAAAATGAAATCATTGACCTCATACCTTTAAAAACATTTAATAATGCATTTCTTGTAAAATGGATCTGGAAATTAAATTAGAATAGGGACACAGTGCGAGCAAGTATTGTATGTTTAAAATATGCATTGGCCAACAATGAATTCAGTGACAGATCTTTGACTTTCATCACCTTGGGAGACTCAGCTATATGGAAGGATATTCTGTGCAACTGAGAATTATTTATATTGTCTACGTCAGTAATTATTGGAAATGAGAGAAAGACCTTATTCTGTAAATCTTTTAGGGCATGTTTGGCACCATAAAATTTTGGGGATAAACCTGGTTTATCCCCTAAGTTTTGGGGATAAACTAAGTTTATCCCCAAGTTATCCCCACACCAAACAGCACCTTAAATGTTTGACTTACGGATTACCCTATCACTTGTAAGATTCAAATCACATTTTTATCTGTCTTTGTTGAGATTATTTAAGTTCTTTGAAAATTGTTTTGGCCTCTCTGTACCGAACTTTTGATATTTATATGTTATTTACATCGAGAAACTACGCAAATACCCTTGATTAACTGCAATAGCAACTTTTGTACTAAAGCCATTTATCCATAAAGCATTGGGGACATTTCCATGGCCTTATTCGGAATGCCAGTTTTTTTTTGTTTTTTTAGTTTGTTTGGTTTTTTGAGTTAATTTGAGTTTTGACTTTAAGATTTTGGTTTTGTTTGGACTTGATGTCTTGAAATGAAGTGTTTGGGTTATTTTATTTTATTTTTGGAGCTAATTTATTTTCTGTTTTGGGTTTATATTTATACTTTGGGAATTGTTTGGTTTAGTTTCATTTTGACTTGTCTTTCAGTTTGAAATATCTTTGGGGAAATTTGAATTTGAGTTAAAATTTATGGAGTTATAGGTTTAGGATTTCATGTTTGAATTACTTTGTAGTTTGGGGGTGCTTAGTGCATGTTGTGATTTCGTTTTTTTTTCTTTTTGGAGGGGGGACTGGGACTTTTTGGATTTCAATTTTTGTGTTTGAGTTTCAGATTTATTTTTTCCCCAAACTTCCTGTTTGCTTTATTTTTAGTTTCAGTTTTGGGATTTCAACTTTGAAGTTTTTTTTAACTTAAGATTTGAATGTAATATATTTGTAGTTTTTTAACTTGTTAGTTTTGAATTGAAGTGTTCAAGACAATTTTTTTGTTTGACTTTGAAGTTGGTTTTATTCCTATTTTGAGCTGGTTTGGACTTTTGTTCGTTTTTTTGCTTATTGTTATTTGAACTGAGATTTTGTTATTTCTCAGTTTGCTCTCAAATTTGAAATTTTGAGTTCGCAGACCTCTTTAATTTGAGATTTGATGATCATTAGAATTTCAACTTTCGGTTTTGGACTTAAACTTTTTAAATTCCGGGTTTTGGTTTCAGTTTCAGTTTTCTATTTTCTGTTCAGTCTTTTCAGTTGTAGCTTTCTGATTTTTGCAGTTTACTGTTCACAGTTTCTTGATTTTTTACCAGTCTTCTGCGTTTTGTTGATTTTCTCAGTTTCTGGTTTTACAGCTTTCTGCAGTTTCCTGGTTTCCTGAGTTTTTACAGTTTCAGGTTTCCTGGTTTTCTCTACTTTTACAGTTTTCTGATTGTTTTTCAAATTTAAATTTTGTTTTTGTTTTTGTTATTTTTTGTATTTTGTATTTTTGTTTACTGTTTCCACTTTTATTTAGATTCGTTGATTTTTAGGGTTGGAGATTGACAAGTTTCAACTTTTTGTTTGTTTCTTTTCTGTTTTGATTTTTTTTGGCTTGCATCCCTTTAAGGTCACAGGGCCTATCAATAGCTTCACATATTAATTGCAGAATCAGACCGATCAGAATCGGCCGATTCTGGGATCAGATTGGACCCCCTCGTTCCAATTTCGGCCAGAAGGACTAAGCCAACAGGATTTCCTGCTGGAATTGGCCCCTCCTCCACCCTGCGGTGGCTGGGCGGCTCAGCGACCGCTGCAGTCTTCCCTACGAAAGGTCAAGTCATCCCAATCCATTGACTTCAGAATCATGCAATCCAAGCCAATCCAAATCGAATCGGTATGCACCAATCCGGGTACCAATTCCAATCCGGCGATCATTGGCTCCACATAACATCAGAAGTGCATATAACTTAAAATTTTCAGTTTATTCATTGTTTTGGCAACCTTACAATGGTGGGAGGCATAAAGAGCCATAAACCTCATTCGATAAGTGTTGAGATATGTTATTTGACCTTTTGTTGTTGGTGGCTACTAGAATTACCATGATCCATGTCGACCCTAGCACATAACCCTTATTTTTTTAACAAAGAAGTTTTACACGTGTATGATGATGTGAAAACTGCATGGATTAATGAATGTGTTATGTTATTGTTATGGTCTATGTGCTGACATTTTAGTTCCCGCTCCCAGACGATAGCAAGTATCTCTCTCTCTGCTCTCATCCTCACTCACTCACTCCCTCCTTCCATCTACCTCTCTCTCTTCCCCTCCCTCCTGATTCATGATTTACTGCTATTTTCTTCTAAAGGGGTTTCTATTGTTCATACTTGCAATTATGTTTTTTTCTCTTCCGTTATTTTCTACTATTAATAGAATTTAGGGCTACGATTTTATTTCAAAAAGAATGTAGTCCCATCTACTTTTTATGAAAAAAAACAGCTTATAGTCTGGCATATATTTTCATTGACTCTTGAAAATGAAAATGAAAATTCTGTTTGAACTGTATGTTTGGGTTGGGCAAAATTTAGATTCTATTATCACCATTTGATAACATTTCCCTTTAAATTCTTAAATGGTCAAATTTTATAAACTTTAGGCTCAATTTTACTGTTTAAAATGGTAACAGAATTGTTGACAGTCTTTTTATATCGTGACAAAAGGAGTTAATAATGTACGTTTTTAATCAGGAAATAAGAATTGGTCTTATTCTTGAGGAAGGCAACGCTAACGTTGTCAAGTCCCATTAAGGATGTAAATAGATCTTCAGTTTGCGAAGTAATCTTGCCATTCACGTCTTTGAGCACAAGCATCATATAGTTTCTTGCTTTTTCAATTGAATATAAAGTGAAACATTTGATTGCTTATATCTTTACTTGATTATCACATACTACTGGTTGCTGTGATTTCCTTGTCTAGGTAATAGACTGTGAAGTAATCAGGGATCCACGCACTAGGGAATCCCGTGGGTTTGGTTTTGTAACAATGGAAACTGTGGACGATGCTCAACGCTGCATCAGATATCTCAACCGCTCTGTACTGGAAGGCCGCTTGATTACGGTAGACAAGGTGCAAAGCTTTACTTTTTATTCTTCGGAGTTGTGATGGTAGGGAAAACCATTATATTCATTGTTAATTCATAGAAATATTGCCTGATCAATTTTGACATCAGGTCTGGTGTGTGTCTCCATCGAACTCACAATTTATGCACCTAAAAGTCTCTACTCCCCCTTCACGACATGAGTTCTGCATCGACATCTCAGTGCCATCCATTCAATCAGAGAATTGTATATTCTGTATACTTTTCTTCATAAGATAGCATGTGTTGATGATTTTGAAATTTTTTTCACAATGTAAAATATTGTTCTAAAGGAAACATCACCAAGGACCTCTCAGATCTTATCACTTTAGTATCTTCAAATTTTTATTTCTTTTGAAGCGACATTTGCTTTCCAGTTCTCATAGGTAACTTCAATATAATGGATTAATGATGAAAAATGAATCATTTTCTGAAGGTAAAAAAGACAATCATTTGATCTAAAATGCAGTAATCTTTTAAAAAGGTGGTAGATTTCACATCTAACGACAATGGATAGTGTGGGTGTTCTCAATGCCATGTTAAACTTTTTTTTAACTTGTGTACTTCATATTTCTTTAATTTTGTAAGCTTCGAAATTTTCTTTATATTACCCTAGGTATGTATTTTGTTTAACAGGCTAAAAGGAAACGTGGGAGAACGCCGACACCTGGAGAATATCGTGGTGCAAGGGAGAGAAGAGGCATGTGATTTTGTCATAGAAACTCATTTTGGTCATACGGTTCTCTTTTCACGGCCTATAAGGCTTGTCCTTACCTGCACCATGTGATATGATTAAAGCTACTTTACCTAGGGGGAGAACCCTCTATTCCAACCTGTTGCAACCTTGACCTGTGCCCCACTTTACAGCTCATCGAGTTGTTACCGTGGGTTTTAAATTTTTTAAAACATCCCAGTATGCAAATGCAGGTGGGAGCACTTGAAAAGTACATGAAAATTTTATGTATGGACTCCTGAAGCCATCGAGGCAACAGGAAATATATGTAATACTGGGGAAAGGAGTTAGAGAACGGTCCATGAGCAGAAAGAGTTCTGCTTTTAACCATTTCCTCGTATTTTCTTAGACTAAAAAGATACACTGCAAAGACTCTAGACCAAGCCAACATTCTCAGGCCACCTCTCGATCTCTTCAAAAACTCTTTTCTCGGGGAGTTTGGACCCGACAGATTACTTCCCATTTTGCATATATTATCATGGACACGACAGTAATCACACTCCAGGATGTACTTTTCGGTTTTCAAGACATCATCTAGGGCCTCTAGGCTACAAGCTTTGTCTCACTAAATGCCTAGGAGTACACTGCCAGCCTATTGAGGCACTTGCCCTGCCACTTTTGGGCTCCGAGCATGCATAATCTTGGTTGTCTGTTGTCCATCTTTTGTACTTACTGATCTTTCTGCTTATTCTCCACAATTTGGATAAGCACTGGATATTGTTGATTTGCATGGTGGATCCGTCATACATTTACAAAGAGGCATTGGCTTTAACAAGTCATTCAGATATCTATAGTTGCATTTCCACTTAAGTTTTAATGCTTGTCTTGTAGGTCGTGATAGGAGGCGCTCCCGCAGCTATTCTCCCTATCGAGCACGGGACAGAGGTCGCTCCCGCTCTAGGGACCGGCGGGATAGATCCCGTTCTCCATACAGAAAAGATGCTCCAAGGAGAAGAGAGCGATCGCTTTCAGGCAGTAATGGGAACAGATCAGACTGATAGGTAAAATGAACATTTTATTGGCATCTTAATATGTTATCACCATTATTCTCAGGCAAAAAGTGCTGATGTTTATTTTTTTTATTTGATTTTTGACAGGTTTCCTGGCACTATGCTACTGTCCATGTTTGCTTACTGTCTTGAAGCAGAGACTCAACGCAGTCAAAATGTACAAGACCCGGTTCTTGTTTATGCTATAAAGCAGAATCTGTTGGAAGTTGGAACTTGTAACTGTTGTTTCAGGTTGTATTATGGCGCCGTTGAAACATCTCTAGTTAATCATGCATTTCCATGATTATTTACTAGCAATTTCGATCTTCTTTGGTGGCAACTTTTTACCCAGCAAGTCTCGTTAAAAGCATATACGATCATGAGCGGTGGGCTCCTATTAGCAAGAAAGATGGCCTTGCTGTTTTCGTCAAAAAGATTAGAACTGGAGAGAATAATCTTCCGAGAAATGTGGCAATGTTTCGATCTTTATGTGAAACTTGACTTCCTCGTGCTTGAACACGTTGTAGCCACTTGTGATTCGATTACTTACCAGGATCCGTTTACTTGAATTTGCTTGCGGCTGGACCTGAAAAAGAGGCCCCAAAGCCCAAAGAACATTCCACTCAAGACGACTGATTTCACGTAAAAAGTTTTTTTTTTGGTGTTTTGGGAAGATCAAGCTGTCCGGTATCTAGATTGGGCCGCTCATGGTTCAACGTCTATCCTAGTGCTCTTATGTTGGTTTGTATTTCATTTCGACAGCCGATTAATCCATGACCTGAAAAGAGGATGTGGAGGATTATTTCTCTGCTGGCACATTCGTACGACTAGATCCGGTAAGATTATGCGCCACCATCAAGTTCCTACTCCGGTAACATCAGGTTTCGGCACAATTATTTTCAGACGAGGATTCCTGGAATGCTGTCGACGGCGGTAAGCATATCAAAAAAATAATTCTCGCTTGAGACGTGTCGGATGCTGTTTCTTCCATCTTCCGTTCTGTGCACGAGGCGCTAGGATGCCCACTACAACGAACAGCTCAGGGGTGCAAATGAGTCGAGTCAGCATGGTGCGGCCGGTGCTTGGCTAGTTGGTTTCTGTTCGAACTCAAGAGTCTTAACGAATAGAGTCCAATTCGTGTTCAAGCTTGGGTAACTATAAACTTGATGCGTCTTATCTTGACTCATTAAGCTACTCATTTTTTTAATCGATCTGAGTTTGTGTTTGAGCTCTAATACAACTCGAGTCAAGCGCACGTGTGAGCTCCATTTAAGCACATTGAAGGAATTCAAGTTTTGAGCTTGTTTATGAAATTTGAATCAAGATCAACATGAATTTATGAAATTCGAATTCAAAATCATTTTAAAATTTATCTCAATTTCAGTTTAAAGTTGAGTTTAACCTTCAATTTTTATTGGCATATATAATTCTTAATTTGTATTATTTAAAAAATACTCATACACATGGTGAATCAAGTTTTAAAATGATTTACTTGATTCGAGCAAGAATTTGCTCAGGTATATGCTGATTAGTCAAGCTTTTTTTATTGGAGTTCGAATCTTTACTGAATCGAGTCTCAAACTATTTGTCAAATCAAAAGCATTCACTAATTTTTCATCACTAAATTAATCATCATTTTAACGTCATAAGAACATACGGTTACGCTATGAACTCCGCGTGGAAACTATCGATATTGATCCTCGGGCAATGTGTTAAATTTTACTTGTCCTAAAATTCCGAAAATATCTTGAACAGATGCAATTTTCCCCCTTTCGAATCGTTATTCTTTCATATTTTGACAGGTATATTATGTGGGTGCAGAACTCTCCTTCCTCTGTTCATACTGAAATTGAGCAATCTGCACTTGAAAAGCATCTTGACTGGTTGCAAGAATTGGAATGTATTTATTGGCGCCAACGAGCAAAGATTTATTGGCATTTATCAGGTGAAAGATGTACAAAATTTTTCTTTTCCAAGGTCATGAATAGAAGAAGATGGAATCGGATTTCTGGAGTTAATACCCCAGACGGATCTTGGTCTTCTGATATTACTGATATAAAGTCAGTGTTTACAGCTTTTTTTCAACAGCTTTTCAGTGATACTTTTTTTACTGAGCTTCCTAGTTTTTTGCAATCATTGCAACTTTCTATACTTTCCTCAGAACAGGCTGATCTTCTATCTTCTACCCCATCCATGGATGAGGTTCAAAGTGTGGTATTCTCAATGAAATCGGATACATCTCCTGGTATGGATGGCTTTCCTCCCTTGTTTTATCAACATTATTGGCATCAAATAAAATATGAAGTGTACTCTTTTATAAAGCATCTATTTGGGTCATCTGATATTCCTCATACCTTAAATCATATGCTTATTACATTAATTCCTAAAAGAGAGCAAGCATCAGGTCCGGAACATTTTAGGCCGATTAGTTTGTGCAATGTTCTTATTAAAATTCTTACCAAGCTCATTGCTAACCGGATTAAGCCTTTCTTATCAAATCTAGTTTCTCAATACCAATCGGCTTTTGTTTCTGGGAGGCAGGGGTTAGAAAATGTTATACTTGTCTAGGAGATTAGGAATACCTTTAAATGGATGAAAGGAAAAATAGGTTGTTTTATGGTGAAGTTAGATATCCATAAGGCTTATGATAGTATCCGATGGGGCTTTCTGCAGTGGGTGTTGACAAAAATCAGAATGCCCGTCCAGCTGGTTCAATTAATTATGGCTTGTACTCAATCTGTTTCTTACTCCATCAACTTAAGTGGGCATTTGTCGGATAGGATTATTCCTCAGAGAGGAATTCGTCAAGGGTGTCCTCTTTCTCCGTACTTATATATTTTATGTTCAGAAGTTTTATCGGCATTGTTATCTCAGGCTGTGCAACTTAAGTTGTTGTCTGGTATTAGAACTGCTAGGGGAGGCCCTCGGGTTTTCCATTTACTGTTTGCAGATGATCTAGTGGTTTGTGGTAAAGCTACAGAGGACGAAGTCAGAAACCTGATGGCTATTCTCAAGATATATGAAGCCTTTTCTAGTCATGTAATCAATTCTCACAAATCTCATATCTGTTTCAATAGGAATGTCTCTTCGGATACTATTTTAAACATCTGTATTATTACGGGTTTCCAACTTGCTTCTAAGGAAGACTTATATCTTGGGCTTCCTTGGGATCCAAAGGCGGGTAGGGATTCTTATTTCCAAAACCTATTGAAAGCATGTCAAAATAAATTGGCGCGTTGGAAAGCAAATCTATTATCTACGAGAGGAAGAACTACCTTGATTAAATCCTCTATTGCTCATTTGCCTATGTATGCTATGGCTGTTTCAAAAATTCCGGTTTATTTTTTAAAAAAGTTAGAGCAGATTCAAAGGAACTTTTGGTGGGCCCATTCTTCAAGAAAATCACACATTCACTTTTCTAGTTGGAAGGAAATTCATAAACCCAAATGGTTGGGGGGTATGGGTATTCGGGATCTTATAACTTTGAACAAAGCTATGGGGTTGAGATTGTTGTGGAATTTCGTACACCAGCAGTCTTCCTTGTGAGTCCAGGTTCTTCATCATCGGTATTTGAGAACAGGGAATATTTGGAATGCAAAATTTAGGCACACAAATTCTCCTGTTTGGAACTTTATCCTTCTTGCTAGGCAGAATTTTCTTAAATGGTGGTGTGGAAGGTGAAAGATGGTACCTCTCTTGACATTTGAAAGCATCATTGGTTAACGGATGACAGGGGTCCTCTTATACCTAGGAATCAGGAGGCTATTCTCCAAGGACCGGTAAGTCAACTTATATCAAATAATTCGTGGGATAACAATATAATATCTATATGGTTTGATTCTAGTTTAGTTCAGCGTATCCTCAATACACATATTCATCAATGTTTGGACAAAGACACTCCTATATGGCCCTATACGGTGGATGGTAAGTTTTCTTTAAAATCTACCTATCGTTTTTTGTTTGAACAAGATATCCCTCTCTGGCCTTCCAACCTTGTTATTTGGCGCAAACTTTGGCACCCGACTATAGGGAAATATTTGCCAAACAAAGTTCTGATGTATCTTTGGAAAATACTCTCTGGGAACTTACCCACAAATCAAGAAATCCACCGGAGGTGCTCCTATGTTAGTCCTACTTGCCCAGTCTGTTGCCACAAAGAAGAAACGGTAGAACATATCTTTTTGCATTGTTCGCGGGCCAGAGCCTTATGGTTAATTTCTCCATTAGGTAGCAACTTGGGTTGGAGTTTCAATTCTTTGTTTGAATTATTGAGCACGTGGCTTGATTGGGTGGTGAACAAAAATTCTCCTTTTCTACAGACTGGACTTACTGCTCTTTATATTATATGGCTGTTATGGACAGCACGATGTAAAGCTTCTTTTCATCAAAAGATTGTTTCGCCACCTACACTTATTTAGCAGGCTTTGGATCTGGTGCAGTTTAGTATTACACTTGGCCCGCCTATTTCACCACATTCCCAGCAAAAATGGTTACCTCCCCCTCTTTATCATTTAAAAGTTGACGTCGATGCTGCTGTTTCAGATGCTTGGCTCTTTATCATGCTATATTTGGGCCTCTTCATTAACTTCTAAGATCATAGTTGAAAGTGATACTAAGGTTATAGTAGATGCTATAAATGGAGATGGATCTACGCCATGGAGAGCCCAGCATGTTATTGACAGCTGCAAGCATATTCTCTGTAAATCTGTTAATATTTCTATTGTCTTCGTATCCAGGTCATGTAATTATGTAGCTCATACTATTGCTAGGTGGTCGTTAAGTATGGGTTCTGAGGCTATGTATCCTCAGGTGCTTCCTCTTTGTGTATCAGTTGAACTCTGTGAGGATTTGCAACTTTCTTAGTGTGTTGTTTTATATATGTTCAAAAAAAAGACATGTATATTATGTCAAGCACAAGAAACCTTACGATTATTTATTAATAGGGTGCCAAGTAGACATGCCGAACGAGAGCCTCTGATTTTGCGAGCTCGAGCTGAGATGAAGAATGACTACACGGTGGTCCGAAGCGCACCAACCCGCGGTATAGATCCTTCACGAGTATCTAATGAGCCTACATAAATAAATGAACCGGAATATACCTATAAATTTTACATGGGAACCGTAATCTGTTCACGAAAGCTTGCCATTATTCATCTGTGTTTACACGTGAGAATGTCTCGATAGGATATTATGTAGTCGTTAATGAGGTTATCGACCACGTCCGCCAACTCCGGGGACAGAGACTGTTCTTCTAAAGCCAGACTCTAAGTCAACTTTCTATTTGCATCATGTCTATCAAAAAATTTTCGAAAAGAATTATAAATAGGTTGAATAGTACTCAAAATGGATGGTTTTTGGTGGGCTCACAGTAGAAAAAGAGAGATTCATTTAAGGAATTGAAATTCTATTAAAATGTCTAAACTGAAAAGAGGTTTAAGAATTAAAGATCTATTTACCATGAATACGACTCTACTTCTTAAGTTAGTCTGGTATTTTCTTCATGATACACATAAAATTTTCGTGATGCAAAAGTTAAACCCTTTGATTATGATGTATAGAAGAACATCTTGAATGCCAGAATACATCTATCTAGAGAATGTATTTAGAAGATCAAAGATGGTTCTTCTATTAAATCAGACAGATATTTCCTTGATTCAAGATTTAATTATTAATGGGCGTTGGGACAAAACTATCCTGAAAAGGTATTTTGCTGATAAATCGGTGAATAGAATTTTAATAACCGTAATATTTGAATGAGTAAGGACAAATTGTTGTGGTCTTTTACTCCTATGACATTTTAAATACAAAGTCAACTTATAGGTATTTGCAGGATTTGAATCTTCCTCTGAGGTCTTCAGATCACACTATATGGAAGAAGGTATGCCATCCGAAGTTGGAGAAAATCTTTCTACGGAAGATCATAATATTTTTGTGGAAAAGTTTGGGGGAATTTATTACCTACAAATGAAGCTATATCCAAACGATGTCCCCATGTGAAAGCACTTTGTAATATCTGCTGTGAAAAATCAGAAAATATAAATCATATTCTGCTGAAATGTCCTCAGAGTCGCACAATCTAATTTGGTTCTCCTATGAGTTTTAATGATTCCTGGATTAGCCATGGATACGTGTGATTGTTTCATATTTTCCTTGATTGGATGTTGAAATCGGATCAAACTCACTTTTATTTAGGGATTTTGGGCATTTCTATCGGTTGACATATTTGGAAGTGCAGGTGTCTTACTTCTTTTGAATGGATTTTCAAAAATCCAATCTGGATTTTGCTCATGGCTAAGAAAGATGCAATTTTTTTCCTTCTCCGTCCAAATATTTCCCCTCAACCGTTGACAACTAATTGTGCTCCCCCGCCAGCTACTTACATTAAAATAAATGTAGATACAACCACAGATGAGCACCAAGGAGCAAATAGGATTGATAGCCAGAGATGCTTCTGGCAGAATTTTGACTTGGAAGGCACGTACCTCGATATACATTGATCTTTTGATTTTGAAGACAGGTTATTGACAAAACTTGTTCTTCACCTTCCCTGGATAATGCACCGACCATCATTGAATCTGATGCGAAGATAGTAGTGAGTGCTATTACCGGAGATAGACGAAGTCTCTGGAAGGCAAGCACGTTTACCCACCGATGTAGAGGAAGATTGCGAACGGCTTCTAGATTGCGAACGGCTTCTGCATCCATCGCCTTTCGCCCGAGGGTTGCGAACAAGGCGGTGCACAGGTTAGCTAGATGAGCGCTGCAGACGAGTTCTGGGTATCCTTGGTCTACCTCTCGTATCCTACTTCCGGCAGATGTGTTGACAAAATGTATTGCGGATATATCGCCTCTCGACGAGGCATTCGACTCTAATATTTAATACAGCCTAGTTTTTAATGACCAAAAAGAACTCCCGGGAAAGAAAACCAAATACGGCGTAGACAGAGTGTGCGGGCACCGAGCAGCAGCTCAAGCAGGGTATATACAGCGAAGCGAGTATGCTCAGCTCACATAGGACCAGCCCGCTTAAACGTCCAAATTGGATATGCGCTAATGAAAACAAGGTTGCAATTTTAAAGGAACCAAAACGGCCCCCATCCAAGTATCTTTTTTCCATCTTTTCTTTGACCAATTTCAGGTATTTACAGGGTAGAAGAATGTGATTAAAAATCGCAACCCGTACCCAACTGCACATAAAATCAATTCCGGTGTCAAGATATGTCATGCCCTTGTTCCATCCCCACGCCGACGTTTGATAAAACTCTTACCACTTTATTCGCTGAATGTCTGATCAACTACGGTTACCTGGAAAGATACAAATTGAATTGACTAGTGAAAAATGGGTTCTCAACGAAAATATGGATTTTAAAGTACATGTATGAAGAAAATGTTTTTCATTCCCAGTGGACAAATTAGAAATCCCGTAGGTATCGGAATAGAGCAGTCTACACCAGATGTGCTGATTGTAGTTTTAGCAACGGGCTAGTCTGATGGAACAATTGAATGCTACAACGGAGAATTAAATCACTTCATAGACGTTGAAAGATGGAAACTGACGGCACGAAACTTATTTGGGTGAGTAACAAAGTGCCTTCAAGTGCAAACCTGGTCACAGATCGGGCAAGTGTCACTTCGCTCCATCCATTCGAGAATGCAAGACAAGTGAAAATGATGTTCACATTTTGAAATAATCCGTGGGTTTTCCAAATCGTACTCTGCAAATGGTTAATTGGATACAAACATCAAATTCTTTCAGCAGTTAGAATAAACCAGATCTTAACTCAGGAGAAAAAATTGTTCACGGTATTAACGCTCCAGGCATGGGCAAAAAACACAATTTGCTGAAATCCTTTTTCTAAATGAGATATTACCATCAGAAATGAATTGCATGCATCGTAGAACACCAACGAGACAAGCAATAGAATGACTTGTACAAGCTTACAAGGAAAGCTCTCGACAATACTAGAGGAATGGCTAAACGTAAAACCGTTATTGTCAATCCGATGGTTGGAAGTAAGGACTATCGGACAGCCGGCAACCCTAATGTTGAGTTATTATTTATTGTATCTCCACACTCCCAGCCAAGAGAGGTGTTCATCCTCTCCAATACCGGAATACCCTAAAAGAAATACCTAGGTGGAAATAGACCGTACAATGTGTACAGGCAGCCCACCCTTGGCGTGTGTGTAGGTGCCATGTTCATCACAACCCCCAGATTGCAGTGGCAGGACAATGTCTTCACCTACAGCAGCACCTTTATCGACACCCTCAACCTGCAACACCGTCTTCACTGCCCTGTAGTCCCTACCTGCCTCCAGCTCCATGGAGAAGCCCACCTGCCATCTGTGAGGCACTGCAACCAGCTACCTGGCAAGCCTTCTCCTGCTCCAATACTATTGCCATTTCAACAAACCAGCCCATCACCACAAACACTGTCATCCTCCTGTTCTCACACCAAGGCTGGCCCTCACACCAGACTACCATCTGCTGCCTTGTTCACCTGCCACGAACCCTCGTTGGAACTGATGGTGCTGCTCGCACTGCTGAACTAGTTGTCGGGAACACTAGGAAGCCCCCTTCGTGTGCTCCACCATTTCAGCAGTTAAAGTATTTCCATCACCATCTGCAGCCATGCCAGGCCTGCGGCATGTGTTTTTTAAAACACATCCACCACCCGATGGATGCATCAGGTGGGATACCCACACACATCGGAAACGGACGATGTCCATTTCTTCCATGCATGGATGACCAGGTCCTCCGACATTTTCTTTCTGTTGGGGCAGTCTAATGGATGGATACGCACCCGCTCATCCCTGGACATCTTTCTTCTTCTCCTTAAAAATAAGACTTCCGGTAGTTATTTTATGTTGGCTATGTACTGAAACTCAACGCTCTCTTCTCTTCTTCTACCATTGAACATTCGAAGCAAAGTCGGATTCACAATACCCTCCCCTCCTGAAGGGCATGCTGATGGAGAAAAAGGTGTCGCCTACCTGAAAGTCATCATATATGTAAGAGACCGTTGTCGTGGAAACAACATGTCGGTTGACACTAGAACTCTTAATGCTATCGATTACACACTTCAACCCGACAAATTATGCTTTTAACTTTATTTATTTGGTTCTAATTATTTCATATTGTTGTTTTTATCTTGATTTTTCATGAAGACAATTGAACAATGTAAAAGTTCTATTTAATTAGTTAAACTGTTAAACTACTATATTGTTTATGTATTAAAAGCAACGTATTTCATACTTGTAGCATTAAAAATACTTAGTAATTCATATATATATGTATACATGTGTGTTTGTACTTAGTAAAAATTTAATTGCATTATTGTTTAATTTAATAGTATTGACAGAATTCTTAAAAAATTCATTTACAAATCACATCCTCTCATCCATGGCTAGTTTAGTAACTAAAGAAACTCCAGCCTAAAAATTTTGACAGAGAGAATTTTAAGAGATGGCAAAATCAAATCAGCTTTCAGATGACCACCATTGGTTTAATCTCAGCCATTAATAATAGTACAACTAAAAGTTGTGAATTTGACACATCTCAAACCACTACCTAAAGAGATTAAACCCGATCATCTTGTAAAAAAATTGATTATGAACTTTCCTCATCAACGACAACTGAAAATTTTGATCATTGGATTTTAAGAGTTTTGTCTAATAAGCTTTATGATATTTATTATAATTCAAAAAATACTAGTGACTTATGAGATATATCAGAAACAAAATATAGATGATGGTATAGTGGTATTAGATGGTTCAAAATATCAGATTTTAATAAATTTAAATTTGTGGACAACAAATCGATGAATGACCAAATACATGAATTTTAAAATCCAGTCCATAAATTAAGAACCACATGATCTCAATTAAATGATTCATTTTAAATTGTATGTATTCATTGAACCAATTTACTCATTTTGGTTTGGTTCGGGTCATGACCCGTTAAAAACACTCTCTTGATCCAAACTGAACTATCTGGTTTGGTCCGGTTCTGCAGTTTGAACCATTCAGTGAACATCCCTATGGTTTAGGGTGGTTTAGGCCTGGTTTAGCTTGGTTTGGGGCCGGTTCAGCGCCCCTTTGACCAGTTCTTCTGGGATCGTTCAGTGAGTTTTCAGCTCGGTTCAGTGAATTTCAGATTGGTTCAAGTCCAGTTCACATACAGATGGCGACGTCTTCATCCCTATCCCACATCAGTTATCGAGTTGCAGATGTACAACTTATAAGTTATAACAAAGAGGGATGCTGCGATCCCCATTTCCATGGGACCCTCAGGTCCAGCGGACCCTTTGTCTTCCCTGCCCGAAATGGACCAGGTATGTAGCAGGCAGCGAATCCCAAAATCTGGGATCTATGCCAGCAGGCTACTGCTCCCCTCTGCCCTCAGCTCCTCACAAGAGAAGGTGGAATCAGCCAATCCAACCCAATCCCAGTACGGACTTGGCTGATCAGTTGATCCTTCTAGATCCTCCCGATAAAAGAAATGGCCGGAATTGGTCTTTCCCCCCAGAATTGGATCAGGGGTGCCAATTAGATCAAGGTCATCTGATCCAGCAAGCCATCATTCCGTGTATTCTGGATTGTTATTTCTTGCTCTATGTTAGTTCCCTTGGCACGCCTTGTCACTATTCTCTTTTCTTTATGCTGTCTTTGGTATCTTTATTTTTTTTATTTCCTCTATTTCTGTCTTCAGCGAACTGTTTTCTGTGGTTGCTTCAAAAATAAAAGTATATTAGAAGGTGAAATATTCATATCATCAAATGCAATTAACAGCAAAACTAGAAGTGAAAAAAGAACCTGCCACATACGTCAAAGATTTCATAGACACTAATAACTATATGGACAATTTTAACTGTAAGACGGCAGTTTTTTCCACTAAAATGAAAAGCATACGATATGTATCCTTAAGGGCAAAAGGAAGATTTCTTTTTAGCAGCAAAATGAAAGACAATCAAACAAATAAACATATACCTTCAAGACATATAGGACAGGTGTCCTCCTCCTCTACCACAGAAGTAATATACTCATTCAACTTTGAAGGTTTATCTTCAACAGCCTTATGACACTGTTTCTCAAAGTCACCATTTTCAGCTTGTCCCAGACACTGAGATTCACTTGGCAGCTCTAGAACCTCCTTGTTGTCTCTAGCTGCTAATCCCTGAGATATTGCAGATGCAGTTTGAGAGAGTATCAAACCCATATCATATGGTAATGGTGGCGGGGGTGCTCGATAGGTATCAGGACTAGAAGTCTCCAAATTTGGATAAAAAAGCATTCCTGAAGATATTGCAGATGATGAACCATCTGTAGACAATAGCTCACGCTCTTCTAATACTGGAGGGCACTGCAAGATGTAGTTAAATAGTGGAATCAGCTGAATATTTACAAAATGATCCTTCTGATGCACGAATGAAGCATCAACTGCTGTAGATGTATATTACCAAATCAGGTTTCAGATAAATGTACCAGATGTGAAGCCCTATAGACAGATAGACATGACACATGTATGTAATGTTTTTCACCTTTTTCTTTTGTTTGGTAGTCAGGCTGCGCGCTACAACAAAGTAAACACACTATTCTTGACAAGGGCAATACATGATCAAATAAGTGAACTACCTCCCTCGTGTTTACCAAACAAAAACCAAAAATTCGGCATGTAAAGGTTGAACACCTCCATATGAACGTCTCCTGGACCTTCATATTGTTAGAAGATGAGTTGATTTATTCCAAAAAAACAATTACTTAATCATTGGGAAAAAGCTGTTTAACATGAAAATGATGTACAGTGCCATAGTACAGCTATAAACAAATACAATGCATAGATTCTCCATAAGGAGCAAAATGAATAACCAACATCAAAAAATTAAAAAATGGCATTTTAGTTAGTTTAATATGCACCTACACCCCTAAAAGACCTACTAGAGCATTTAAATTCACAAGCACAAAATTTTGTGGCACTATCCCAACCATGACTTTTCTATAGTTATTTTGACTTTAAAAAATGACTATATTGTCATGTTACATAAAAGGGAAGGCTTGTAAAAATTCTAATTTTCAGGCTAGAAATGAAGAGCTTCCTCGATGTTGTTACAGTGTACTATTAAACACTAGTCAATCACTTTGTAAAAAAAATCGTTTGGCAACATTTAAAATTGGGTAAATAACCATCTTGAGAATCTCAAATATAAATAAAAACTAAATAGGACGACTAGAGATCAAAACCTTACATAAAATATAACTTCTACAAGACTACAACGGACTAAAAAAAATCTATCTTTCCAACTTAAAAATGTCCTCACAAACTTTTCAATCACACAGTCTCTGTGAACCCATTTTAAAAGATCCATCATATTGGTGTAGACCCAAGTGCTTGAAAAGAAAAAAAATCAATTAATGCCAAAGAATGGGTTGTTTCAAGTTAAGACCACCAAGTGCTTCTTGCATGTTACTTGCGGTAAAAAGTATTGTTTAAGGAGCGCAGCTGCAAATATTTCAACCATACTAATAAATCAAAAGTCCAAAGGTTAACTTAAATAATGGAGGCTGTTATGGTATCTCTCCTAGACGAATCCAATCATATGTCCAACATTCATAAAAGCATCTTTAGTGGGGACACTAGGCAATGGCCCCGTTTCAGGCAAGTCTATGGACGTCGAAGAAAATCGTTAGGTCCCATTTGGCTAGGGAGCATGGTTATTTGATTTCATTGATTTATTATTGGAGTCATTTACAATTTTTTTGGGTTTATTAGGACATCCTTAGAATTTTAGGCATCCTAGGGTCTTCCTGCATATTTCACTTTTTTTGGGTATACATGTAAATATGTGGGTCTTGGTCCTATAAAAAGGGACCGAGCCCTCCTTTTTTGCGATATGCTACAGATGAAATGAAAAGTTGATCGTTTCCCTCCGTCCCGTTGGGTTTTCTCTTCCGGTTTTGCCCTGGTTTCGCGAAGCTTCATTCTGTCTTTTCTCCCCTCCTTTTTCACGTCACCTCAGCGACAGACGATGGGAGCGCTTCTTTTTCCCCTCTCGGTCGACACCCTATCGACGGGACGGCCTCCTTTCTCCTCCTAGCAGCGGTGAGCTCCGCCACTGGTGCCGGCCCTTTCTCCCTCCCGACGGCAAGTTCTGCAGGACCCCTTATCAGCAGCGAGCCCGCTGCGGCTTCCTCCAGCGCGTCGTTCCCTCTCGGAAGAGGCTTCGACGGTGGTTCTCCTCCTTCCCCGGTGCCGTTCTTCCCTCCCAACGGCGAGATCTGCTCCGGCTCTTCGAGCCCCCCCCCCCCCCGGATCACCTTCCTTCACTGGAGCCCGATTCGGCAGTGTCTCCCCTCCTCCTTCCCTTCCGACAGCAGAGCCTAGCTCGGGCTCAAGTTACTTCCTCCCCGTTGCATCGCGTTCCCCTTTTGGCGGATTGGTGATTCCCCATTCCGAGTTTCCTCTTCCGGCGACAGACGGAGTCTCTATTCTGGTGTCCCGTCCTGAGGTGCACGTTCGCTAGGGTCTAGACGGAGTTGCTTCCTGGTAGCCGAGAGGAAGAAGTTCCTCCCCTTCTTCATCTCGTTGTTGCCAGATTTGAAGCCCCTTCAGCTCCTTCGTCATGCGCTCTGCTGATTCCTGATTAAGCAATGTTCATCCGAGGCAATGCCCATGACGAGGTATATCGATTCCCTTCATTTGGCTGAGATCTTCTTCTGGGGAATCTCCCTGCCTACTGAGTTGATCTGACAGAGAATGCCAGGTTTGGTTCCATTCACTGTGCTTTTAAACTCAGTTCTCTATACCACGTGGGGTATTCTTCTTAGGCTGTGATTGGCCTGTTCCGAGGTTTTCGCCCATCCTGATGGCTCTGTTGATCGGCTGATTTCCCATTCGGTTACTGTTCCTCTCCGATTCGACACAGTTACTTCACTCTGCTGTGCATCTTGGTTACGCCTTATAGACTGGTCCCTATTCCAGTCAACTTAGACAGTATTCCGATGTCTTCACTGCACTTCTAAATGCTGGTCCGATTCGTGGTAACCGATGTCATTGAAGACTGGTCCTCATCCAGTCCCGATTCAGTTGCTACAGAGATTGATATGGGTTTCCGGATCTGAGCTCGGGTCGTGACTGTCTACCAAGGAGTTTGAGACTGGTCCCTCCGTCCTCCAGTCAGATTTGTCCGTCGGTTGTGGGAGTCCCTGAAGAGTGTTGTGTTCTGGTCCGTACTCCGCGATTCACTATACCGCACACGTACAGAGCCTACAGAAAATTGGCAGCTCCCCTCTCGATCTGCCTACAGTTTATAACGGAAGATGATGAGGACCTCCACTGGGAAATCACCTTGGTAGCCTCCGGGTTGCCGGTATTTTTTGCAGTCAGCAGAACCCTATGGGTATTGATACAGAGGGCCCCTGATTCCACCATTTGGGAAAATCCTTCCTCTGTTCCAGAATCCGAACAGATTTCCAGAACTTGTTGATAAGGATGGTTGCTGCACTTTTCTCTTGGTCAACCTGAAGATAGGCGTCCCCTCATTAATAGTGTAGACCCTTTACCACCCTGCGAGGTGTGGGTCATCTTTCTGGTTCTGTACTTATGTGGTAAATAGTTGTAATTAAAGGGGATACCTATCTCTCAGCCGAAGACAGTCTTCCCCACACCCAGTTGTGGAGGTACCTTCTGAAAACTCCTCCTTGCATGGTTAATTTCCTGTTCAGCTATTATCTTGTCGTGATGCCATGCCAAGTGCGAAGTAGGTCCTAGCGTTTTTTCTTTATTGCTGTTGGTTTTGGCGAGGTACATTTGAGCGAACCACCCCTTCAGATAAACTAAAATCTGATTCGTTAGTTGTAGGCCCGATTTCAAAATCTAATTCAGATTTTCAAAACGGCGTTCTCCCTCTTTCTCATCCCCCTTCTGATTCAGTAAAAGAGAAAGCAATTCTAGGTAACAATTTCTTGATCAGAAAACTCTAAAATTGGGACCCTAGAGCCTGATTTAGGGAGTCAGATTCATATTACTGCGTATTGCTAGTCAAGTCGAGTCTGTCCCCCATCAATCTTTGCCTGAAAAATAATTTCTACATATAGAAAGTAGACTGACAACAAGGTTTTTAAAACAGACAAATCAAGGGCATGCATAGTTAGAGGGATGCAACTAGCTATGATATTATTAAATTAATGTCAGGATAGTGAATAAAAAAGTACCATACAGATATCTGACAAGATGTGAAAACAATATGAATAAAAAAATACACCCTTTAGAAAATAATAAATGGGTAAAGAGTAAACGCACATATAAGTAAACTGAAGTTTGAGCTGACTCAGTTCTTCTGGATGAACCGCAGCAACAACCTCCCATAACTATGGTTACTCTTAAGTTTGCTGTCGACAGAAAATAAAAGATAGATGAGAGGCAACCATGACATTCACTTAGCAGTATGCTGAAACACAAGAAGAAACTTTAGAAATGCATCTTAAACAACTGACTTCGACTACATAAATATGGCAAGAAACATTTACTTTCAATATAAGTAACACTAATTACTAGGCAAAAAGGGTGAGAGCATCTACAGGCAGCAAGTTAAGCCATTGCTAGCAAACCATATCCTACTAATTTGTCAAACGTGTGTCAATGATGCACATAATAGCCTTATTGGTGAGGAGATGAGAAGCAACTGAGACACCAACCTCTCTACTCTAAATGCCTGGCTAAGAGAAAGTATCTGAAGCAAATCCTATTAACAGATGTTAAAAAACTCACGAATCTATTATAGTACTTCATTCAAGCAACAAATGCATATCTCTATCAAATTCACGAAGATGATACAAACTGAGATCTAATTGTCACTATCATATGTTTAAACAAAGTAAGTGGGACCTCATAAGGGGACAACTAAACAAGCTTATTATAGCATATAAACCTGTTTTATATGTTCCCTAAATTAGGTGCTTTTGATACCAGGAATGTAAGGCAAAGAAAAGGATATGACATTTTGTTTTGTCTCACAAGCTCTCATGGCCCAGGAAAGTAAGGCAACAACACCAATATTCAATACCCTTGATAAGTCGTCAAATGTTCATCTACGATGAAGATTTGGTGGCTGACCTGCACACTTTTCCATAGGCTACGTAGGGTGGAAGTGATGGAAACTGTGTAGGATTTTTCAGTCTTGAGTGTCGAGTGAGTTAAGTTCATTTTACATGAAAAGAAAGGGACCTCCTTATTTCCCTCTGTTCTTTGATGAAGAGCCATCATTGGTGCTTCTTCATACTTGATGCAATTCTACACCCTTGTAAATTTGTATAGAGTTGCATAATCATGGATCTTTGTACAATTCTTAATCATAGAATGAAGCTGTTCCTAATATCTATAAATTCCATTGCATCTGTTATCATTAAAAGATAATGAGTTTTGGCTATCAGGTATGACTAGCAATAGTAAACCTCTCACATGCGTGATTGTTGTCCAACTCTCTGCCTTGGTAAACCAGCTCCAAATAACTAGTAAATTTTACTTGAGATCTCTACAATCTGCCAGATTCCCTTAACATATGAACTTATAATTGTCTCCGCTTAAATTAGAGCAGATCCAGTCTCTTTCACACATCCAGGCACCTCAATAAGACAGTGTAGATATATATTATCCAGTCTCTTTTACAATTATCGTAATTCATGTGGCTTTCTTACATCTAGAGACTCTCCAATCAGATAGATATTATTCCAAAGCCCTTGACTTCATTTTTGTAGATAAATTAAAAGTTTGAGGGGCTTTTACATGCATTTTCTGAAATTTTCCCTCCCCATAAGTGAACAATCTCAAGACAAAACATTTAGGATCTTATTTGACAGTGAAGGTTCAGTAAAAACATAACATCTAAGGTGCTTAATGCACTGACAGGCATATGCAATAAAACAATGATAAGCATTTACGATGACAAGGCAAAAAAGAATGAACTTAATGCAGTGTTGGAACAGAACAACATACAAGGTTGTTAAAAATAACTTTCTAATTTAGAAATTCAACAGTGGTATCTCATTAACAGACGGCAGGAAGAGGATTTTTACTTCTGCAAGCCACATGAACTGTTGGACATAAAAGTTAGACTTTTGAGTTAAGGCACATTTTTTAGGACCACTCATACCTCATTTATTCGTGAAGAACAAATCAACATAAAACATATCTGTGTCATAATGGAAGAACATATGCCCCAATCTAAGATTATGATCATCTATTGAGTTTCTAATTTTCTTCTCTAATAAAATTCTTATCTTACTTGGCTGATAAGTGTTTCCTTGAGCAATTACCCATGCTATTGTGCACACCTAAAACCAAGAGGGCATCTTGATCTTCACCAGTTGTCTTCTTGTTACACATGATTCATTCAATTCCAAGAAGTCACATCACTCAAAAAGTTTTGTTGTGATGGCCAAAAAAATATTATGTTTTAAGTTAAGCTCTAACCCAGTAACTCATATTTCTCATAGATATGAAATATAAAACACCTCTTAAAAAATAAGAAATATTTCTGAAACTCCTAAAGGAAACTGCACCAAACATCATGCACAGGCAGGTGCAGATCCCATAAGCAGATTAAGGTAATAACAATTCATACTATGCAATGCAACAAAACATTGTGTGTATTCACCAACATGGCACTCCACTAACTCAGAGTCTCAGACATCACATGATTGTGGCTAGGGTGGGTTTGGGTTGGGTTTATCCTCGTTAAATCAAAAAAATAAAACACTAAAGATGCATGATTCCTAAGCGGGCCACTCTTCTCAAAGAAGCAATGTAGTTCAAAGAAAGATATATGCCATAAAAAATGGTTTAAAGAAGAACTTACAAAGAAATAAATTTTGATGGTAGTTAAACTAAGAAAACTTCAACGGGCAACACCACTTAATTCACGTGAAGACAACCCATTCTCAAATCTCAAGGGTAAATCAAGCAACATTTAGATAGTTAGAGGTTAGGTCTTTCTCTTCTCCCTTCAGTCAATTGTTTTCCCTATTTTCCTTTTTCTTGTATTGATTTTCTACATTTTCCTTTTTATTGTATTGACTGTTTCGTATTAATGAATTGTGACCTACGTCACTTTCAAAAAAAAAAAAGTAAATCAGACAAACAACAGAAAATTGAGGACAAAAAACCTTAAAAAGAAAATTAGAATAAGAAATAAACAAAACAGTAGAAATTCTGGACTGTTAGCCATCAGCACATCCTTCATAGCTAGATTCATGGTAAGCAGACAGCAGCAATTAAAACGTAATAAAATATGAAGAAAAAAAACACGAGAAGATAACAGAGAACCGAACAAAATAAAAATCGGATCAAATAAAACCACAGGTGTCACATCATCTATCGCACAGCAAAAGGCTCTGCGAGGATTCGGTTCCGCACTGAGGAATCCAAGCGGAGAAGAATTCGACCTTCGACGGCAGAGGAGAGGTGCCGATTCGTGCCGATACGAGTGGAGACAAGTGTGCAGTTCCACCCACACTAGGTGTTGGGAGGGGGCGACGGCGGCGGAGACGAGGGGGAAAGGGGCGGTCGCCTCCTCTTCTCCATGTGCGCGCCCATACGTGGTCGCGCAGGACGAGAAGGAGCCGGAGATCGGAAGTAAACTACAAAAAAGCAAGAGAAAGCTGACGCAGCTGCCGAGAATTTAGAAAGGAGGAGGTGTAGAATAGTATTAGAGTCACGAGTCATGACTCGCCTTGCAGCTCGCTCGTCACTCGGCCGCGGGCTAGAGAGAGGGAGCGGGCAGAAACGCGAAGAGCCGGATAACATGTAAAAACATGTAAATCGTGATCTCCGTTTCTGCCCCGATCAATCATTCGTTATTAATACGTGCTGGGCCGACCTTTCGGGTGCTTGCGCGGCTGCCATGGGGTGACAATGGGCCGGGTCAGCTCCGGAATTCGTGGGTCACGTTGACCGTGAATTATTTGACGAGTCAAAGATTTTAACTCGCGAATTTTAGTTGAACCGATATATAAGTCGAAACGAAAATCTTAATTTTTTATGTCAAAAATATTATTTTTAATTATTAAAAAACTATTTTAATTAAATTACTATTAATTTTATAATATTATTTTAAATAATTAAATTTATCATATTTGATAAATATTTATTTATAAAATATATAGTTCGAAGTACATTTTGAAAAATAAATATTATTTTATAACTCTTAAAAATCGTCGAAGTAACCTTTTTGTTCGATCGTTCAGTGCGTCCTCAGTTATGCCACGTTGGAAAAAATATTATAATTGTGAAATTTTATTTTTATACGTCAGCTGGTATAAATTATTTTAATTTTGAATATATCTATGTTATTGTTTTTTTTAAAATAAAATCTAGTTCTATTTTAAAATTAATTTATTATTTAATATCTTAATCAAATTATGGGTTAAATAAAATTAACTTTATGCTAAATAATTAGCTTATACATCTGCATCCCTATTTCTTCTAAATATCTATAATTAAGTCGAGCTGACCCTAGAAATCAAACTGGCCTAAATGACATCAAGTTGGTCAATTTTCAAAAGTAAGGCTACAAAGAGTATTCAGCAGCGGTATTGTTTGTTTTGAATCCCAATTCCCATCGAATCAAAATCCTGATTTGTTGCAATTCTGATTCTAGTTTTAAAATTTTAATAATTTGATATTTTTTGATAATTATCATCTTATTAAAACTAAAAAACAAACCTCATTTTACTATTATTTTTATATAATGTGTCTAAAATTTATTTTGTATACTGTATACGTTATAACTTTACTAATTTATATATTGTTATTTATTATATTATTAGTTTATATATAGTGATTTTTATCAAATAGAATAAATGAATACATAAATATATATCATTAAAAAATTAAAAAATAATTAGATAAATTATAAAAAAGATGCTTGGGAATCCTCGTAAATTTATATTTTTAGCGGGATCTCTTTCTTACGGTCTCTCACCTATTTCTCACTCTTTTTGCTATCACATCTCTCTGAACATGACGTCATCAACTAACTTACATTTTTATTTTAATATAATTTTTTAATCATACAAATGTATAACATTTTATTGTGCACCCAAACACTACGTGAATGTGAAAAATGTCACTGGTAAATTGATTAATCAAGGCTTGGTGCGTTTATCGGTTAGATCAATAATGATGGTGTAAGAATATATTAAATGGGAATTGAGCTTTGTCCCTCGTATCAACAATTTATGGGGTGTTTGGTTGCATGATAACGAAGGTTTTTGTTTTAATTTTTAAAAATTGTAAGAAAATTTGTTAAAAGAGGTGTTTGGTAACCATGATAATTTTATATTTTAAAAGTGATTTTCTTCTTAAACAAAAAAAGAGAGTCTCACCTCTTTCTTTTTTCTTGTGGTCCCCCACTTTGTTTGGTCATGTGTGATAGTTACTCTTTTTTATAATCACATCCCTCCAAACATGATAATTTTATGTCATGAGTTGGTTCACTTTTTATTTTAATACAATTTTTTATCATGAAAGTGTACAAAAAATTATTATGCAACCAAACACCCCATTAGTCATTAGCAACAGGATCATGACATATGTACACAGTTTATAGATTTTAAATCAAGTTTACCTCGTAATTTCAATATTTTACTATATTGATGAAGGAAAAAAAAACAACTTACCAACATTGTAAAATAAAAACGTACATGAGATCACAAAACAAACCAAACAAGCGGCTAAAGAGCACCAAATCGAAACTCAAAAACAAGGCTTCGTATTTTATTTATTTTTTTCTAGAAAGTTTTTTTTTTCAATTCATGTTAAGGGTGGTAGAGAACAAATGCTAATGGGGTGTTTGGTTGCGTGATAATAATTTTTTTTTTAATTTTTTAAAATTGTAATGAAAGTGGTCTCGAAACTTTGTTTGGCTCGTTGTACCGTTTTTTATTTTAAAAATTGTTTTCATCGATTGGACAACGTAAAAAAAAAGCGGTCGAGACCCCTTTTTTTTGAAAGCGAAACTCGCTGTTTCACCGTCCCGCGATACCCTCGCAGACACACCCTAGCGAAGCCAGCGCGCGGCCTCCCCTTCGCGAAGCCCTCCAGCGTGCTTCCCAGCGGCGGCCTCCCCTCCGCGAAGCCCTCCAGCATGCTTCCCAGCAGCGGTCAGTCTGGACCCCTCCTCCCCCACGACAACGACTTGAGCCCTTCCCCTCTCCAGCGGCAGGAGAAGAAAACTGACTATTTAACTCCGAAGAGAGGGCTGGTATTTCTCCTGAACATCTCTCCTCCCTTTTTTGACTCTAGATCTTCGGGAGAGGCATCAGAAATTATCTTCTGCGGTTTTCAACAGATCAGTTTCATTGGAATGAGATGGATCTCGGGCACATTTCAACAGATGGATTTGTTTTTTTGGCTGTACATACATATATATATATATGTATACCATGTTGTGCCAATCTCTGTTGATAGTCGTATTGATCTTAGGGGTGTAGAGCATAGATGAATATGACTTGATTGAGCAGCTCGGGACTTTCCCCAAGTGTCTCTCTTCTCTTGATCTATTTCGGAGCGGAGTAGAATGTTAAGCAAAGGATGTGTGGAAGCTTGTAATCACCATGGGTAGCTCTAGCAAGACCGTCGTTTGGTTCCGGAGGGACCTCAGGATCGAGGACAACCCTGCCTTGACTGCAGCCGCCAAGGATGGGTGCTTTCTTCCTGTTTTCATCTGGTGCCCGAAAGAGGAGGCGCAGTTCTACCCCGGCCAAGTCTCCCGATGGTGGCTGAGGCAGTCTCTTCTGCATCTGGATAAGCGAATATTCTGCAAAAATTTCCACAGGATTGAGTTTCTGGTCTTTTAAGTTATGGCTTTTGCCCTTTTTAAGGGCCGATGGGTTTCCTTCATTTTCTGCCGGCTTAGATGATTGAATTCTTATATGACATGAATATTTTGTCATTTCCTTCATCTTGTGAATTTTTAAATTTGTATGACATGAAATACTTGTTTTTTGATGTTTACGAAGTTGATGAAAATTGAATTTAAAATGCTACCAAACGCCTCATTGTCATTTTTAAAAATTAAAATATTTTTGCCAAAACATTCATTGTCATGCTTTCACTTTTAAAAATTATCTTATTTATGGGGTGTTTGGTTGCATGATAATTGAGGTTTTTATTTTAATTTTTAAAAATTGTAAGAAAACTTGTTAAAAGAAGTGTTTGACAACCATGACAATTTTATGTTTTGAAAGTGATTTTCTTCTTAAACAAAAAAGAGGGTCTCACCTCTTTCTTTTTTCTTGTGGTCCCCCACTTTATTTGGTCATGTGCGGTGGTTACTCTTTTTTGTAATCACATCCCTCCAAACATGATAATTTTATGTCATGAGTTGTTTCACTTTTTATTTTAATACAATTTTTTATCATGAAAGTGTACAAAAAATTATCATGCAACCAAACACCCCATTAGTATTATATTTTAATTTTTTATCATGAAACCTTTTTAAAAATTAAAATGCAACCAAACACCCCATAATAGCCCTTTTTTCTGTTATAATGTCAAATACGAAATTTTGATGTGAAGAGTAAACGCGTCTACACCAAATTGGGAAGTCATATATGTATATATAAAATGGTATTAATACGAGTATATGATATCCTCGACGGTGTGTAAGGTCTTTTTGATAACATTATTAGATATCTCTGTCATAATAATTACTAAAAGATGTTTGACCGATAACATCAATATAATTTACCGAACAAACAAAGAATATTATATAATATATGCATAAATTTGTATCGATTTTGATATTGATATTCTCTGCCTTCTAAAAATATCAATATCAACATTGATATATATATAATATCGTTTTTAAAACTCTAATAAAAAAGGTCATAAATCAACAAAGATCCAAGAGACAACATTATAAAAATAGTGGAGAAAAACTTTTATTTTTAAAGGTAAGTAGTTTCTAACCAAAGAGAGAATTCTGCATCAAGAATATGCATAAGTGTCGCATCCCATTGCTCAACATTTGATACAACATGATCTGGTAGCCTATTGAGTAATAGTATCAAACATTTTTGTCACTATTAATTTAAAAATTGATATTAATACACCCCTCATAAAAATATACAGATATAAAATAAAATGTAGAAAGAGATATTTTAAAGTAATAGTAGAGAGGAAATATATATAGAGAGAGAGCATAAAAGAAGTATAAAGAGAGTGAAGAGATAAAATCTAAAGAGAGAAAATATAAAGTGCAGAAAGAAAATGTACGTAAATATTAGAGGGAAAGAGAACATAGACAAATAGTTGACTATGTTCGTATTCATAAAAACGAGAACAAGACGTGTCAAAATGTATGTTCATATTTTTATGTCTTTAATGATAATTTAAATATAGTTCTTGGCGAAATGATTTGTTGTATCTAAAATTTTAAAACCTAAAATTTTAAATTATTTAATTGCCCTACTGGGCTACAGGACCTGTTACGCTAAGCCCATTTTATTATAAAAAGCCTATTATTTATTAAACTGGACCTCTGTTACAAAAGTCTATTAGATATTGTCCCCATACATAAAAAATATATAAAAAAAAACATGCACATAAGCTGGTGTTTTATGCACTTATATGTAACATATTGTCTTCATAAGTTGTTTCACCGCAGAACAAAGTTAAAAAATAGTCTCTAGAAAGTTCTTTTTGGTGAGGTGCTTGATTGCATGACAAATTAAATTTTTACTGCAATTTTAATTTTATTAATCTTACAAAACTTGTCAAAAAGCATGTTTTACAATTGTTATAGACGTATATTTTTACATAGAATTCACGCTCAGAAGAAAAAGAGATGGTACCTTCTTGTTTGCGGTCCTCATCTTTTTTTTAATTATATATGATTTTCATCTATTTCCTTCTCATATCTCATCAACCAACGATAATCTCATGTATTGAATTATTTCCAATTATATTTTAATATAAACTTATGTCTCAAATTATATTAAAAATTATTCTGTAGTCAAACGCCCTATATTTTCTCTACCTAATTTTACCCCCTAACCGGGGAAACATGCTACACCCAAATATTAAACCAAAAAATATTAAAATTTACGGATACATCCAGATGAGCCCTCTATCGATTAGTATAGTCTTTTTTTTTATCAAACACTGGCCACGGAGATCGAGTGCCCCAATGGGCTCGATCCCCACATGTAGTCTTTCCTCGGACTTCAAGCCCTCGAACCCTGCCCACTGCTTCCCTGAGCAGATCGCACCAAGACGGCTGGTTGTCTTCGGAGTATGGTTACCCATGGCTATCAGTCTACTGTTAGACACGCATGATCCGCCATCAACAACCCTCGGAAGACGACGACCCATCGCCCATCGGAACCGCAAACGGGTTGGATACGGATTCCGATGATATCAGAATCATGATATTTTCATTTCATTTCATTTCGGATTCTTTCATCTAATTTTATAATATTTCAAAAATTAAAATATTTATTATTCTTATTGAAAAATAAAATAAACATTATTTTGTTATTATTATTCGGAATAATATGTGATTTTTTATATATTTAATATTTATATTTGTTATAATATTAAATCTAAATATATGTTTATTTTTATCAAAACCAAGATAGACGAATACGAAATTCGTTATTTCTTGCGATTCCATGAGTTATTGAAATATTCAATTTATAACTTATAAGATATAAAGATACGATTATAATTGGTTAAGGTTTTATTAAAATTCAAATCAGGTTCACCGTGTTATCAAATTCCATCTGCACCCCTAATCGATTCAAATGAATTTTATCAAATCATCGTGGTAGTATAAACGAAAGAAACGTTTATTTAAATTTTATATTAAAATATTTATTTTGATTAGTTATAACTTAATATAAAAATACATAATCGTTTTAAGTTTATAATTAATTTTTAGTATTAAATCAAACTAAACTAACTGAATCAGCTCAATGTGATTTAACATAAATGTCTAATTATCTTTCAATTTAAAATAAAATAACTCAAAATCAAATCAAATCAAAATTTATTTTTTGGATCACACATGACCCAGTGGCCGCGAGGCCTGTTGCACCGCAGGCAACGGAGGTTCGTACCCCGCCCGAACCTCACCTTTCACCCCCCTACGAGGGTGCCCGACTTTGACGCCGCCAGGAAACGAACCGCCACCTTGCGTCCCACTCCCAGAGTGGGTGCCAACCGAGCCAAGCTCCGCCGGCTCAAATCAAATCAAATCAATCCCACTTGCTTCGAAACTCTGTCTGACTTTAGCGCGAGGTGGCCGGCCAAACACCCCCCAGGGCCCCAATCATTGTTCCTTCCAAAGTTATCCTCCGCCTAGGATATATATATAAATGTAATTTATATTATTTTTTATGATGTAAATTTATTCACAAACAAAAAAGCCTTAACAGTGGGGGGAAAGGAACAATCAGGGAACTGGGCGTAAGAGGGATGGGTATTATTTTATGATTGAGTTTGATTGGGATTATAAAAGCTCTATTAATGGCGTATCATCTTATCCAAATGTATATTATCTGATTTTTAATATTGTGCTGACTGCGAAACTTAGAGTTTTCAAGAAAAGAGATAAACTCATCTTTTTTATCATTTCTCTTAATTAACTTCTAAGAACTGTCAAGAGATATATTACGTCATAATTAATCATCTTTTGAAAAAAAATGAGAGATAAAAACTATTACATTTTCTTCTCCTATATAATTAATGCCAGTCAAATGCAGCCCACTATTACTTAGACTTGATTTATTTTGGAAAGCTTCGCAGAATATGTTGTTAGAAGTATGCAAAATACTCCGAAAAAAAAAAGAAAAATAGTACAACTTTGAGAAAAGCTTGGTCCCTATAGGAAATAAACATCAGGTCCGGTTTAAATGATCAACTTTAACACCAGGTGTATTTTCAATGTCATTTTAATATTATGTCCGGTTTCGAAACTTTTCATAATCTTGGTTCTATTTTTAACTCTGAGAGTTTGAGACTTTTACATATTTTTTAAATTATCTCCATCATTCACTTCTCTACCGAATAACGTCCAAAAAAAGTTAATATATGTATAAAAAATATTTTCAAAACTATCTCCACCTATGTTTTTAGCTATATAACATATTTCCCTTCGGACTCTGAAGTATGAATATCCAAGTAAGTGTTGTAATTTCGTAAAAGTAATTATGTATTATAAAATTAAAGAATAATGACTCCAGTTAAAAAATAAACAAAAAAATAAAGAACATCAACAAAAAATAAACAATAATGTAAAAACTTAAGATAGTTTTAAAAATATTTTTTTATTCATATTTTGATATATACTTTAATAATATTTAGTAAAATTTTACAACCATTCTCTGACAATAGAAAAGTGGATGATAGGAGTAATTTGAGAAAAATATAAAATCTCGAATTTTCAAAATTAAAAATGGAGTGGAAATTATAAAAGTTTTCGTAAACAGACTTAGGGCCTGTTTGATTCAACTGGACGAATGTCTAATGTCTGATTCGGTCAGACATTAGACTATTCACCTTGTTTGATAAAATCACTTAAAAAAGGTCTGAATAGATATCTAAACTCTTAAAATTGTCTGAACTATTCAGATATTACCTTTAACTTTTTTCTATTCCGAGGGACAAGGGCTAGTTGGTGACATGTTATAAACCAGGTTGTGTGACTTGTTGGCGCCATTGCTCATTCAAACATAATGAACAAAACCAATATTACCATAGTTTTAGAGCCGGGAATCAATGAAAATATCAATTAAGATTTTTTCTCAAGCAAAAAGAAAATATAAAAGGTACCTTGGAGTTGAAAATGCAAATTTAGTGAAAGGAGTTAAAAAAATAGTAAAAAAATAGGTGCAGAAGAGAGAACCAAATTGCTAATGTCATTTGACATAGTATTAAGTTTCCATAGATTTTCCTTGGGGTGACATAAAAAAATAAGGATGACCTGATTCTGATATTACAAAAAATAATATTAATAAATCAATAGATGATTCAAATTTTTATCAAACAACATGAATCATTTATGTCTTAATAAAATTAAGTAATTTTTGACTACTCATTAAGAGGTTAGACATAAAATTAAGAGCTAAGATTTTTAGATTAAGTCTAATCAAACACCACCTTAATGTTAAAGTGATATTGAAAACGAATCTAATATTAAAATCATTTTCTTAAATAGACCTACGATTAATTTTTTTTTATTTTAATTCACGTTAATCTTTCTTGCCATTGTTAGCCGTCCTATGAGTATTACATATGATGTAATCCACGTGGTTACAATACCGTTTGGCCTACGTGACTTGATCCAAAAAGACCTGATTTATAAAATTTTAGGTGGGCTGCGCAAGAAGACTTTAAACTTAATCTGATCCCAATCTTCTAATCTATAATAAGTTTGCAAAATTTTAATCAAGGTTACTATGGTACTCTTCCCCCATAAAATTACTCTTTGGTGCCATTATTTGGATATTGAGCAAAAATAAAAAGGAGAATTTAACTGGAGGTCCAGTTTACAAATATCAGTTTAGTGATAAGTCCAGCAACCAAATTGTTCTAATAAAAAATCCAATTTATGAAATTGCTACAACTTCTGCCCCAACTTGGACGATAAGTGCTAGATAGAGCATGAAAAAGTCTTTTATACCCTTTGTCCACCGTTTGGATCGTCCGTTAAGTTTCATGATGTTCAGATAAAAATTTAAAAAGAAATAATATATATGAGAAAATTGATGTTAGAGTTCTCTATCAAAGGATCGTAAGAGGTGAAAATATCAGATAAAATAAAATTAAATAAGAAAAAATGATGCCGCATCGTCTGGACATATTTTATATATATGTAAATGTAAAAAATATATAAAATTTATGGAAAAGTTTAAAAATCAGAAGGAAAAAATATTTTACTGTCCGGAAATGGCCCTGCATATGTAAAAAATTCTCAAAAATTAAGAAGAAAAAGTTACACACAATAAAAATTAGAATATAATTGCCCAAAAATATAACCGATGTCTGCCGTAAACTCTGTATAAAATTTCTTATACTAAAAAAATATAAAAATACATTCTAATGTTATTTGTTCAATATTTAGACCTGTAATTTTTGGAAAAATGCAACAGTGAATAATGTCACATAAAAATTAATTTATGAACATTGCACGGTCTAAAAAACACAAATCCTACGTTAAAAAGAATACTACGGATGGGAAAGAAGCTTCACCAGAGAGAACAAGGAGATGTCGGGCAAGGGAAATAGGCGACAGAGCCGGGCAAGAGAGCTGCGCAGCGAGCTCGGGCGTGATAGGGCAAGGGAGTAAAGCGGGGGGGGGGGGGAATTAAAGGAGACGATGACTTAGCGGACGATTCGACGGAATGGGTTTTTTGATATGTGTTTTTAGTTGACTGGGTTTATTACAAACAGTATTTGGTCAATGGATTTTTGATTAAACGCATTTTAATAATTGGGTCTCTAATTATTTTTTTCAAATAAAAATTACCTTTACGGAGTAAGAAATAAAACTAAGGCTTTTGAAGAAAAAACTATATATATAGCACTCAAATTAAGCCAAAACTAATGTGCCAAAACAATCATCCTGTGTTCATCCCTTGATGACCCACTAGAGCAAGATGCTTGGCCTCTCTCTTCTACAACTCAAGGAAAGAAAGAAAGATGGTCGATTGCCGGTCATGGGGAAGAAGAGGGGGGGGGGGGGGATAATAACTGGCATATATACATTTTGTTCCAGACCCATTTCTCAAAGATTTGCAGGCCCATAAGGCTCCTCGAAGGCGCTCAGCGCCGTCTTGGTGTCCCCTCCAAATCCTTCGTCCTTGTGGTTTGTCAAGGATTAAACGAAAAGTGACTCATGACCAGGGGTGTCAATGGGCCTCTTAGGGACCGGTCCAAAATATATTGGCCCGATCCAACCCGACCCGCACTACATTGTTGGCCCGGCCCGACCCGGCCCGCAAAAATTATTGACTTGGCCCGACCCGGCCCGGCCCAGCCCAACTATATATTTTATAAATAAATATTTATTAAATATGATAAATTTAATTATTTAAGATAATATTATAAAATTAATAATAATTTAATTAAAAAATATTTTTAATAAGTAAAAATATTATTTTTGACATGAAAAAATTGAAAGTTATTTGACCTGTTTTAGCCCGCGTCGGCCTGACTAAAGCCCACGAACCAAAATCTTTGGCCCGTCAAATGACCCGCAACCGGCCCGGCCTGCGAACCTGTGGGCCGGCCGGGCCCATTGCCACCCCTACTCGACCTGATAATGTCCATATAAATAGTGATCACTGCATGTTGAAAAAACAAACATAAGAGCTAGTAATATGGTACATCTCAGTTTGCTACAAAATCAAGTTCAGAAGGATTCAACAAAAGTAAATAGGAGAGAAAGGGAAAGCAGGAGAGCAAGACGCAATGGAAGAGGAGATTGGCGGAATAGCAGTAGAATGCTCACGGCCTTGTATTCCCTCCTGCAAAGCAAGAATTCATGGAGGAATACAATGACAAAAAAACAGAAAGAGGAACAGAGAATATTCTTGGCGTCGTCAAAGGTGGATGCCATGGAAACGTTGCCGTGAAGGTCTCCGAAGCTTCTCAAGAGGATGAGTGCTTAATCGAGGGAATTTGGATGTAATCTTCATTTTTAAAACTTAACACTTCCCCTGAAGTTGATGTTTGATAGTGTTGAACCAACTTCGATATATGGAATTACTCTTTTCATGAAGACTTAGTGAAAATATTAGCAATTTGCTCTGAGGATGGTGTATGTTGGAATTGAATCAACCCACTTTCTTACAAAGCGGCAACTAAACTCTATGTGCTTGATTCTTTCGTGAAAGAACAGTTTTCATATATGTGTATCATAGCCTTGTTGTCACATATGATTTTAACAGGACAAACCTGCATTCCTAGATTTGTTAATAAGAAGTATATCTCGGTTGTACCAACAACTATGGCCTAGTATTTAGATTCCGCTGATGTAAATAACAAAGTCGGTAGTAGACCTTCCAACAATTGGATAGGTTGTTGAATCAACATCCGCATATGCATGAATTTCATATGTGGAATTTGAGCTGTAAAATATTTTAGTGTCTAGTTCTCTTTCAGATATCTCATGATTTGTAATGCAACTTTTAAATGCATCTTGCTAGGTTCAACCATAAATTATGTCAAGAGGTTAACAACATCATAATGTCTAGATAGGTAATGGTTAAGTACATAAGCTTCCCGACCAGCCTTATGTAAACACCAAGATTTTCTAGCTTAGGATTGTAGATAGCAGATCGGGACCCACTATTAGTTCCTCTCTTAACAAGGACAAACCCGACCTCGGTACCTTGGGAGTTCAACGTTGGGTTGGCTTTTAAGTGGAAACTAGACTACCCCTCTAGATCCATCTCTTCATAAGATAGGAAGGGCTAAGTTTTGAGGGTCGAGAAGGAGTAAAAGAGAGGGTGGAGGGAATATATATGAAGTGTGTGGTCACCAGAAAATTAATCACAAGTTCTAATAGATTAACATAAAAGTTTGGCCTGCGTACTAGGTAGATGGTGTGAGTGAGTTCTAACTTTCTCCTTTTAGACTAGCCAAGGATGAGGAGCCCTTAAATCTTGTTTGATCTATTTTTACGTAATTCGAATACAACAAAATAAGTGAAAAGTGGATTTGAACTAAGTGTATTATCTCTAAAGAAAATAACATAAAATTGGCAATCGAAAAGAAACTACTCGGATTGCCCTAACCTCTTTTCTTGAGTTTTCAAGTAAGATGCAATGCAAACAAGTGAGTAAAAGTGATGCTAATAGGGTGTTTGGTTGCATGATAATTGAGGTTTTTATTTTAATTTTTAAAAATTGTAAGAAAACTTGTTAAAAGAGGTGTTTGACAACCATGACAATTTTATGTTTTGAAAGTGATTTTCTTCTTAAACAAAAAAGAGGGTCTCACCTCTTTCTTTTTTCTTGTGGTCCCCCACTTTATTTGGTCATGTGCGGTGGTTACTCTTTTTTGTAATCACATCTCTCCAAACATGATAATTTTATGTCATGAGTTGGTTTACTTTTTATTTTAATACAATTTTTTATCATGAAAGTGTACAAAAAATTATCATGCAACCAAACACCCCATAAACGAATAAATATGAAGGTGGAAGTTCAAGAAATCAAATATGAGCGACAACATAGTGAAAACGCCTTTCCATGTGGTAGGTGTCTGGTTGGGGCACACTGGGACGTGACTTGATATTGGGATGTTCATGGACATGACCCTGAGGCACATATATATGGCAAAATATGTGTAGCCGTGATCCATAGTTCGTTACGGACAAAACAAGATGTTTGATGGCATTCCTATCAGTTGCAAATAGAATCACATAAAATCATCAATAAGAATCGAGAAGTAATAGATGCTAGAGATGAATTTGATTGAATACAGTCCCTAAAAAATCTCATGAATAAGTTCAAAAAGAGCCTTTGTGTTTTTTACATGTTTTTGAAAAGAAAATTCAATTAGTTGTTGAGAGGACAAATGGTGCATTCAAAAGGTTTAAATGAAAAAATACTAGACAAAAGGAAGAAGTTCCCACTATTTCTTATTAGATATATGACCATGACAATATTGGTGCCATAGGTTGGTAGCATTTATTTTATCTTTCAAGTAAAAAGCATAAAAGGACGTGGATATTTTGCATGGACCATCAGCCTCAAGGTTATATGCAATCTCTATCTTGTTCAAGTATTCTTAGAAGGGCAATGAATAGATAAAAAGGAGACTAACCAATCAAGGCCCTTGGTTAGTTATTTTACAAATAATATGTTATATTCAAATGAAGTAATGTGTGATGAAAATGACATTGGTAAAAAATTTGTTTTTACAAGGTATACCAATCATGAACCTGCTACTAATAAAGTTTTCTAGTATGTAGAATAAATATGGTTTTATTTAGGATGTTGATGAGATTTAAGCATGCATGGACTCCTGAATCAATTATCCATGCAATAGAAGAATTAGAAATACCTATCATTTGGTGTGGAATTTATTTTTGTTGCTTGATCCTATTGTGAGGAGCTTGATGATTTGAGTATATTTGTTTTGCTATGAATCCCAACAGAGTCTTGTTAGATGGTGATGCCCTTTGTGCTCTCAGAATGGGGCTCTCTTTTTCACTTGGAAATTTGATGGGCATTCGTTCAATCGAACATTCGTACTTTTGTGTTCTATAATATAGAAATATAAGCATCGCTCAACATTGATCTTGAAACATTGTCTTTTGGCATTACCAATGACATTGCAATATCCACATCTTTCTTTGCTTTTTGGTTTCATTTCAAAATACCTTTGATAATCAAGTCTTATTTTGCCTAGCTTGCTCAAATTGGTATCTACAACTAGTTGTGTGATTTTTCTTGTAATATCAAGGAGTAGACATTTGCAATATTGGGTAGAGAGGGTCCACTGATAATATTTGGCTTCAAACATTAGAAGCAACGTCATCCGAACTAACAAGGAATTGCATTAATTGTCTATGTTGGTGGTAGCCAATATTGCACAACTCATGTTCATGAGCACTAATTCATCTTAGTAGGTGTTGAAATATTTCACCAAAGAGTCATTCTTCTACTGGTGTATTACTATGAGGTGTTTTAAGTTGTAGATTCTAGGTTGTTGAAACAAGAGATATGGGTTTTGATATTGTTCTAGACATACACGACAAAAGTGATATAGAAAACAACGACAACAAATCTCCATGGATCAAGTTCATTATTCACGAGTCATGTTATTGAGTTTTCCCATGTGCTATGCAAGAGATCATAGGTGACAGTTTGAAGAAACAAACTCATTGTTGGTTGATAAAGCGATGGTCATGGCATGTTGCCTTGCAAAATAAAATTTTTCTATAAGAAGTGCAGTGCCAATGACGATTCCTAAACTTCCGAAGAATGTAGATAATAAAGATTCTCCCATTCATTATGTAGTACCTTCTTAATTGTTGAAGTTACTGCTACTACAACTTTTGATGAAGTCTCATTAACATGGTTTAACAATTTTTCTATACAGTACTATCCTATAAAGTATAAACATCAAAACTATGACATTAAGGTCGAAGGACTCATGATACTTAAGCACTATGACATCCTCATAATAGTCTATATGGGATTTTCTCCACATTCCAACATCCTCTCACTCCCAAAATAGGTAGTTGGATTAATCATGGGATAAGATGATAATCTAAGATTCTAATAAGATAAGGCCAGTGTCCTATTTTGAAATCATGTTTAGATTGAGGGAAGAGACAAGAAGATGAGACAAAGTGGAGACGTAGAAGTTTCTAACTGGAATGGTGAATAGATGTTCTTATGTGTACAACTCAATCTTAACATCTTTCTCACCATCTCTCTCTCTCCCATGCATGCTTTTCTTCCTCTCACGGGCAATTGTAGAGGTCCAAACATAGCATGATAACATCATGAGATAGTAGATGACATCCACATTCATAGTGTCTATAATGACGTTGTTGACAAGCTTGGCGTTGGGGGTTGACTTAGGCATTTTTATGAAGCCCCTTTTTCACTTCCTAACTCAATAACAACCACTACAAAAAAGGCCCAATGGTGACGACTAAAAGCTATTGCCAATAATATTTTGCTATTGTTCTGAAGCAGTCACAAACCAGACGCAAATAAGCCAGTTGCTAATAATATTAGGGACAATTAGGTAGAAACATCGCTAATAAGGGTTATAATCGACAACTTGAAGACTATTGCCGTTAGTGGAGACAACTTCTTAGCCAATCAAAATTTGTAACCGATTTGGATTGGTCTAATCGGCCACAGTTGGGTTCTAACTCTTTGTTTTTTTTGTTTTATGACTTTTTAAGTCAATCCAAATGAGTAACTGATTTGGATTAGCCTAACCGGCCGTGGTATGGATTCTAACTTTTTTTTGGAGTTTTAAGGCCATTCATGCCAAACCGTTTGGATTGGCCTAATCGACCGTGTTTTGGGTTCAAACTTTTTTTTGGGTTCTTATGACTCTTTAGGCCAATCCAAACCGATAACCAATTTGGATTGACTAAATCGGCCACAGTTTGGATTTTAACTTTTTTTTCATAGCCGATTAAGCCAATCTAAACTGATTATCGGTAACTAGTTTGGATTGGCCTAACTAACCGTGTTTTAGTTTCTAACTCTTGTTTAGGTTCTTATGGTTGCGTTTAAGCCAATCCAAATTAGTTACCAGTTTAGATTGACAAAACGACCATAGTTTGAGTTCTAATTCTTTTTATGATTTTATAATTATTTAGGCCAATCCAAACTATTTACTGATTTTATGGCCATTACAGGTTTGAATTGGCCTAACCGGCCACAATTTAGGTTCTAACTCTTGTTTTTTAGGTTTTATAGCCGTTTAGGTCAATCAAAATTGATAACCAACTTCGATTGATTGGATCAACTACGATTTGGGTTGCATCTTTTTTCGATTTTATGGTGGTTATTCGTTTGGATTGGCTTAACTAGCACAATTCGTATTCCAACTCTTTTTTTTAAAGTTTATGGCCATTTACACCAATAAAAATTGGTAATCTGTATGATCAACCTAAACGGCTATAAGAACCCAAAAACGAGCTAGAACTCAGATAGTTAGTTAGGCCAATATAAAATTGAAAACTAGTTTAGATTAGCATAATTGACCATCAAACAAAAAAATAGTTAAAATTCAAATCACAACATTATATGTAAACCTTTGTAAGGATTTGGATGTGATAATTTTTTTATAGGAACCAAAAGATATGTATCAAAATGCAAGTTCTATTTATTTTTTTAGATATTTAAAATAATTAATCTAAAAAGTGCACACTCAATAAAACCCTGGTGAGTGGTATAAATACACGCAATGAAGTGCTCTTAAAGTATCCAAGGGCAATGGGAAGGTACAAGGGGACATAAATTAAAAATAACACATCCTTTCGTGCCTTTCTTTTTACGAAAATGCACCTCCCACGGTGAATGGCGTACACGCCGTCTTGCGCATTTTTTAAAGCCGGAAGGTGGATTGCTGAATTGCTGTCCTCTTTTCTCTGTTCGCTGTCGAAGAAAAGCAGAATAACCTTCTTCGCTGCCGCAGTTCCATCCATCTCTCCCTCGTCCGAGCAGGGAAGCCGATCGGTGAGAAGAAGAGAAGAGATGTCTTCTCCCAGCAAGCGCCGAGAGATGGACTTGATGAAACTGTACGCTTCCGGGAACTGTTCACCTGTATCGTTTGCCTTTCCTTGCGAATTGACCGGCTTGGAGGTCTTATTATCGACGATATTTTCTCTATTTCCGCCTCACGTGTTTGCAGGATGATGAGCGACTACAAAGTGGAGATGATCAACGATGGGATGCAGGAGTTCTATGTGCAGTTCAACGGGCCTAACGACAGTAGCAACTCCAATCTCTGGACCTGTTCTTTATTTTATCGATCACTTATCGTTGTTGATCTGAATGATTTTGTGACGGTAGGACAAGTGGTTTTTCGTTTAAAATGGATGCTTTCAATGCTGATAATACTTTTATCTGATCAACAATCCGTGGGGTGACTTAATAGTAGTTGGCAGTCTCATTTCGTTGAAATGGTAAAGTTTGCTTTCAGTGTTATAACCTAGATTCTGTAGCACCATAAAGTGTGCCTATCTCTTTTTTGACATATTTTTCCAAAGATTCCAACAATTCGCTATTCTCCTTGTGCTCATCAAGCAGCGTAATTTATTTGTCTCTGATGTGTGATCTAACGTTCATGCTTTGTTTTATTAGCGCCTATCGTAATATGTTTATCTTGGTTATCATGTGGGGCTCGGCATCCCTATGCTGCCTCTGAATGGAGCTTTCTTTACAATTGACTTCCTTGTGGCAGGTTTATATCAAGGGGGTGTGTGGAAGATAAGGGTAGAGCTGCCGGATGCATATCCTTACAAGTCCCCATCAATTGGATTCATTAACAAGATTTATCACCCAAATGTTGATGAAATGTGAGCTTCTCCTTGTTCCTGTGCTGTTCATGTTGATTATTGAGTTATTTTACGTCTTTGCAATTCCATGGTAAGGCATCTTCTCACTTAAGGTAGTTACATTGATTATTTTATTACATAAGCAGGTGGTCCTGGCAATTTTCTCATTGGCTACTTCAGCCTGTTTCTTGAAATTTCTATGTGGCACATCTGAAAACTGAACAAATTTTACCATTTCTTAGGTCTGGCTCTGTTTGTTTGGACGTCATCAACCAGACATGGAGTCCTATGTTTGGTATTCATCTAACCCATTATTTTTCTTCATTAACTATTATTGTTTTTGCATCTGTAGGTTATCTTTTATGGTCCAACTGGACCATTCTACACCCTGAAAGCATCATTATGTGGGCTCTTGAATGTTGCAGATCTTGTCAATGTTTTTGAGGTCTTCCTTCCGCAGCTTCTTCTGTATCCTAACCCTTCAGATCCTTTGAATGGAGAAGCTGCTGCCCTGATGATGCGTGATCGTTCTAGTTATGATCAAAGAGTGAAAGGTATTTTTTTCTTCTACTATTTTTACTTTGTAGTTTTATTTCAATATTTTTATGTAAAACTCACATTGCTGATGTAGCAAAGGCCATTTGTTGTACTATTTGTATAGCACTCTGCACTTTGTAAAATCATCCATATTTCAGAACTTCAGCTCATTTCTTTTTATGAATGCTTGCTCTGGCCTGTTTAGTAGGTGACAACTGACAGACAGGTCTTTTGTTAAATCTTCTTTGAGAAGGTAAGAAATGAAATAACATATTCATGTTGATACCTGCTTGAAAGCATACATGTCCTAGCAGCAATAAGTATGCTAGTGTGGCAACAAGAATTTCAAAAACAGAAGAGGGACAGTGGTTGTCCTTGTTGCTTAGCTCACATATTATGCAGGCATGAATGGTCATCCTGTATGAGGTTTTTTATGACTTTAGCTTTGCTTTTTTGTTAGGTTACTGATATTGGCTTGTCATTTTGATTATTTGAGGCCAATCAAATCTATCATATTTATCTAACATGCTTATGCTGTTTTTAAATTTGTTAAAAACCTGCTTGGGATAGTAGAGTGGTCACAGTGAAGTAGTTTGCTTGGGAGCTGAATGGGTTGTTAATTATCAAGCAGAGGACTAGGCAAAAGCATCAATCTGGAGTGTTAATTTTCACTGTCCCTGGATACTTGGAGTGGAACATCACAATTCAGGTTGGATAAATGCAATTACTGTTGGGCTTGTATAGGATTGGATGCAAAAGTATGTTATGCTTGTCTAGAAAATAGAAGTCCGCAGATGTTGCTTCTTTTGGAAGGCCGTTTGCCAAGATGTTGAAGTGTATCACAGTAAATATGTAGCATCGTTACCATACTTCGGAGCTGGTGAACATTAGGAGATGGAAAAGGGCACTTGTTTTACAAATGGCTACTGGAGTTGCTGAAAGGCAATTTCTTATGAAGACTTTGCATTTTGGAGCTATGGTTGCCTCGCAGGAATAGAAATCATGGACATGCTATTTCCTTTACTTCCTGAGCACCCAAGAAGACGACAACTAGGTCTCGAGGAAGCATCCGAGTTGGGTGCTTTTACAGGAGGCAGGAATTGAGTGGAATAGAAGAAGAATCATGGGATATCAGTGTGATAGGCTTATTAAGTTGCAAATATGTGCTCTAGGATAAATTAGTTCTAGTCATGGAAGGTCTGATTGGATTGGCTGATCTGATCGGATTCAACCCCAAACGATCCAACACCGTGTCATATCGCTCTATCCACCTGATCAAATCGACTGGATTAGCCCACGTTGGCTAACGGCTGGACCAACACGCATCAAGTGCCTCCAAGGCCCGCCCCCAAGGGGCCTTCCCCACCTCTCTCCAAGCACGTGCTCTCTCTCTCTCATTTATATTTCTCTCTCTAAACATTCTCTAAGTTCTTAAGGCTCCATTGGGAAGGACTTTTCTTCTTTACAATTCTCAATGCCCTCAATTCTTTTCAATTTCTTTTGTACTTAATTTGTTACTATTCTAGTTATTTTTTAGTTGATTTTTTATCAAATAGTTTTTTTAAAAATGTTGACAAACAACTATGATACCCAAACAACCAGCTCAATCTGAAGTGATATGGCTTGGAATTATTGTAATTTGATTGATATGTGATAAAGAAAAGCGGAAAAATATCACAATTGAAGCATCATATTGGCAAGAAGGCAAGCAATGTTGCTCCTTGCAACAAAGCTCCTCCAGAGACAAAAAATCAATCATATACTTAAATCGTTAGAATAAGACAAGATTGCAACTTCACCACATAAGAAAGCTGTTAGAGAAGAGTTATCTTGTCCTTCCGGTCATGGAGTACACATCTATGGCACTATTTTAACGGATATTCTTTAGTAGTATACATAGTTGTCAAGGTGACAAGGCACCTAAGGTGGTCAAGAGTGTCAATTCCGCTCAGGCGACAAGGTAGCCACTTAGGCACCGCTTAAGCGGTAAAATTAGATGTTAATACTATATATATAGGTGTTTATGCATATTTATCTAAATATATTTACATATTTATAAATATAAATACGCCCTGACAAATATTGAGGTATATCGACCAATACAGTCAAAGGATCCTTTTATGAAAATATGTTTGACACTATTACCGATGTCAGTAATGGTATTCTTGGACTGACACCTAAAAATATAAATATATTAAAGAATATGCCGAGACTTTTGAACTTATATGGGCTTCCACAGATATTAAGGCTCACTTTACTTTTTATTTTACCATCAAGTTTTTAATTTTTTATTTTAAGGTTGGACGTGTGTGTGAACCTCTTTTTTCTGCGTCTGCTCTTTAGAAAGAAAGACATCTCCGGACCTTTCTAGGAAAATATGTGATATCCTAAAAATATCAGGTAGTCCGGTGATAGTTTTTAAAAATATTAGAACCGAGGTTCGGGTTCTTTGAAAATTTCATTTTTTGACCCTTCTCCGCCGGATGGTGCGAGTATCCGGCGTTAACTTACATCGAGCAATGGCTCGAACGCCTTTGATTAACCGTCGCGGCAACCCGTTTTCGGAGACATGCACATCCACAAAATAAAGTAAAGAACTCAAAAGGGCAGCGGCCTTTTGGGTCCGATCAGATGCAAACCGATTTGCTCGGGTTTGTTTTATTTGTCATTTTTTAGATGACTTTGATGCTTTCTGATTTCTGAGTTTTATCTGTTTTGAATTCAATCAAAATCTGATTTTTATTTAAGGACTGATTTGGGATTTCACCGAGCCACAAAGGGGCTGGGGTGAATGGATTATGGTGGGCCGAAATGGGCCTGCACAGAGGGCTGATTTGGAACCGGTCCTAGGACCTGAACGTCGGCTGAGCAAGGGCAGCTTCGAACCTGCTTAAGAGGTCTGTTCAGATGGCCTCGAATAGACTGGTCGGGGATCTGTTTGAGATGTCCTTGATGGGCTGAAACCGGGTCACAAGGGGACTGGTTTTAGGCTCTGGACATAGGCCTGCAGGTGGGCCGGAATATGGGCCTGTTTGGGGTGTCTGCTGGAGGGCCGGAATATGGGCCTGTTTGAGATGCCCTGGATGGACTACAAATGACCTATGCAGGAGGCCGAACCAGGCTGAAAATGGGCCTGCAAATGACCTATTAGAGATGCTCTAAATGGGCTGAAATCAGGTCGCAAGGGGACTGATTGCAGGTTAAATTGTACTGGACTTGGGCCAGCTCTTGGGCCTGACCATATGGGTTCAAATTGGGCCTGAAAAGGGGGCAGCAGGTGGGCCGAACAGGGGGCTGTTCATGGGCCTGGACTGGGGTCTGCGCAGGTGGTTTTAGGTGGGCTGGAACCAGGTCACAAGGGGACCGACTAAGGGCCTGAACAGGGTTCTGTTCTTGGGCCGAACTGGGCTCTGGTTGGTGGTTTCAAGACCTGCAGGCGGTTGGGAAAATGTGGCGGTAAAATCCCATTTCAGAACCTGCATTGTTTTATTTTTTTTGATTGTTTGAAAACAGTTTGTTTACTTAGTTTTGGGGGTTTGCATCTGATCGGGCACATTGAGCTGCCAATCGGTGCCCACTTCCATGCATCGAATTGACTTTGAACTTCATTTCATTGAAAGATGAGTGGGGTACATCGGTGTACAATATGGTTGATCCTTCCCCCAATGTAGGTTCATCTCCACTACTTTGGAAAAATTTTGGCATTACGACGGCATGCCGGCTATTTTCCAACTTAGTGAAAATTTACCCATCCAAAACTAGCCAGCCTTAGCTTAGCCATATTGGGGGAAGGATCGACGGCTACGGGATTCATGCCCGCGCCCCCGTCCGGGTCGTAAGCTACGGGATGCATGCCCGCGCCTCCGCCCAAGGTGGAGTTCCCCCGGTAGGGGTGAAGTCCTTAATTTAATGTTGCTTTCGCATTTCTGATTTTTTATTTGTTGATTTTCTGAAGGCCACTTCGGGCCGGTCCATTCCTTCGGCGGTTCAAAGCCGGGCTTCATTTTCATAGGCTCAACGGGCCTGCTTGAAATTCTGCTGCTTTGCTGGAGCTTCTTGATGGAACCGGCTTGGAAGGCCACCCGGCTATGCCCTTGGCCCGTCGTGCGGTTTCCAAGGGGTGCCGGGCCGTCACCTTCAAGCCGGTCTGCTGCCTTGCTGGAGTACGGCTTCTGCAGAACCTGTTTTAGGCGCACTTCCCCTTTTGCTGTGGCGGCAAAACCATGGGCCGGATGGGCTGAGAATGGCCTGCTTTGAGGGACCTGTTTGGGGCTGTACAAAGGACAGCTTGGAGGCCTGACTTTGGGCTGCGCAAAGGGCTGTTGGATGGCCTGATTTTGGGCCTATTTAAGGGGTTGTTCAAAGGGGTTAAGAACAAGGGGCTTGAGGATCCGCCCGGAGTAGACTTGGGCCGTCGTGCGGTCTCCAAGAATCCCCGGGTCATCCACCCTCACCTAGGGCTCTAATAGGTTCCACAAGGGGCTGTTCTAGGACCTGACTTGGGGTCGGTTTGGAGACCTGCACACTGCCTGCCTTGGTAAGCCGTAGAGGGGGGCTGAAGGGGTCTGTTTAAAGACCTGAAGATGGGCCAGCATGGGGCTAAGTATGGGCCGAGCAGAGGGTCTGGATAGGTCGAAATTGGGCTCTTTTGGGCCTTAATTGGGGCTGAAACCGGGTCACAAGGGGACTGTTTTTGCTCCGGACAAGGGCCAGAAAGGGCCAGATTTATGGGTTCGGCCCAAGGGGATTACAGTCCAATCTAGGGGTTTGAATGGACTGAAATGGGGCATGTTGTGCAGGTGGATAAGGGCAGGAGATGGCTGGTAGAATCGATGGAAAGAAGGCCCTTTAAAGGGTTACATGGACATACCCACGATCTCTTCTTACCTTGTCTTCTTCTTCTCCCCTTTTCCTCTTCTGACTGCAGACCAGCTTCTGTAGCAGGGGACAGAGCACGGTTGGCAGCAGGTGGCAGCAGCAGCAGTCTCCCCTCTCTCCTAGCAGCAGGTGCAGGCGTATGTGCAGCAGGTGGCAGGGTGCAGGCAGCAGTTTGGCAGCCTCCCGGCGTCTGAAGCAGCCCCCCCTCTGGCTGGTGCGCCCCCCTCTTTTTATAGAGGGTGGAGGGGGAGGTGAAGAGCCAGCAGGTGGCTGTACGTGGATGGCTTTTGGCCTTCCCCAAGACTGCTTTAATTGGCCTTGACCAGACCTTTGAGTTCTCCCATAGAAGACTTAATGGCCATGCATTAATCCTTGAGTTCTCCCATGTTGACCTGCCTTTTGGGTTTCCCCATGCAATTAATGGGTCAAGGATGGGGTGGCAGGCTTGGTGCGCACAGGGGTGCTGATGTGGCAGGGCTGGTGCGGCTGGGCCTGTTCACACCTGGCCGCAGGTGGGCCCGGTTTCCTGGGCCAGCAGGTGGCCGCGGCCCACTTCTCCTTTCCTCTTAATGGGTTGTACGTAATGGGCATCAAGGGTTAAAAATCAGTCAATTAAATTAAGAAAGACTGGGCCAGCTGGAATTTGTGCCAATGGGCCCAATTTAGGACCTGTTTTGAGTATGACTGGACTTGATTTGACCCAATTGAGGGCCAATCTAGTTGGCAGTTGACCTGGACCAGTTCTTCTATTCTTTCTTCATTTTTTTTGCTGTGCTGCCCCTCCTGTTTTTTTTTTCTGAAAATTCTGACGCCAACAACGTGTATTACTTAAAAATCTATGATTAACTTCTTAGTTTATTGTCAATTTAAAACAATATTTTGGGAGTTAGTCGATGCCTTTGGTAATATAAAAAATATTGAGTACTTATTTCAACTTATTGATAAAATCATAGATGAGATAGGTGAAGACAATGTTAGCTTGTCACAGATAAAGTTGTTTTATATAAAAGAGTTAGAATGGTTAAAAGATCACATTTCTATTATGTACGTTGTTCTGTTTGTTCACCTGATCACGTTGGGCAAATTGAATTAGTCGTGCCAATTTATATGACAAAAAGGACAGGAAAGTAGAAGAAACCAAGGCCGGGTTGAGGCCAGGTCGGTCCTGTCCAAATTGGACCTGGTCACAACTCAGTCTGATCAGGTTGGAAAAATATTTTTTAAATATTTAAATATTTAAAAATATAAAAATTACATAAAAATCTGAAAAAATAGAAAAGATATTAAAAAATCTGAAAAAATAGAGAATGTGACTAGAAAAAGAATTGTTTTTATTCAAATCTTACATATTGGTTGTTCTTCTACATAATGAAGATAAATTACCCAAGTTATTTGGGAAGAGTACATTTTGTTGTAAATGGATAAATGTTGATATCACTCTACACTTCTACTCTCGATCACTCTAGGGTAAGATTCCCAAGATCTACCATAATTTCCCCAAAATTACAAGACCCATTTATTTCAATCCAAATCTTACATGTTGAGTGCAAGTTTTGTTTCCTTCACCTTGTATCTTTCATAACTTTCGTCTTATCTCCTAGCTAGACTATAATAAGAGTTTCACTTATGTATAAAATCTTATAGTCTACACTATGAGTGAGGCTCTGATTATAGTTTGGAATGGAGAGAAGATAAAAGTTAAGAAATGAAGATAAGAAATTTCTTATTGGACGAATGATGAGAGAGATTTTACAGTGAGAGAATGAAATAATTAGCAAAAGGGGAGGTGGGATAATTGGAAAGCTCACTTAAGGCCTTATATAAGGGGGGGGGGAGTGTGAGGGTGATAGAAAACCCCTTGGGGGCATTTAAAATGCCCCTAACGGCTAGTGTTGGCGACCTGGTTGGGTAGGGTCCCAACCTGGTCACTGCGTCATGTGATGCTGCTTGACCCGGTTGAAACCCAACGAACCATGGAATAAACTTTAGAAAATGATGCCTTTTAGAAGGCAGTGAAGAAGACTAGCTATTGTCGAGCACTCGAGCCTATAATGACATTATTATGTATTGTAGTTGGAGATAAGAAAGTAGACATGGATTCTTGTATGATTCCATTGATCGAGTCAAAATAGAGATATCTAGAAAGATTAATGACTACACCAAGTTGTAGGAATTCCTTGGCCGTCGTTGGGCTTTGGACATTACATCATTTGCTATATGTTGCAGGTAATTATTGTTGCTAATTTATTTTTTCAGTTAATATTAGTGTCCATTGTTACTGTAAATTTTCAATTTCATGTAAAGTACCTTTTAATTCAAGATATGTATATAGTGAACCATTTAACACATCAAATGACATATTATAAAAAACAAGCAGTTGTTTGCTGAATTCTAGGTAGCATGCGACAAGTTATATGACTACATACTAAGATTCACATATTTTGGGACATTCGAAGTACAAAGAGCAGTATTGTTACTAAATCCCGATATATATATTCTATAATTTATATATATCTTCTTTTCTAATATTACTTACGAGGTAACATACTGTAATTGGTGGTTGGATTATGGAAAAGCTATGAACCATGAATGTTTGACTTGTGTTGTTTTAGAGTTTTAAGTCAAATAAAATTAGCTACTAAATGTGACGCAATCGGCCAATACTCACTTTGATTCATACAAAACACAGGAACATATTAACTTCAAAGAGGTTAGAGCAACTAGGTACATTGTCACCTTGTTGAAGTTAAAGAACCTGTAGAGATTGAAACGCTCAAAAGGGGAGGAGCAACATTGAAGAGATGAACTAAGTGATTAGCCACAGCAAGTAACAAGTATTGTTAAAGATCCAATTGATGTTGAAATTTTTGATGAACAAAATATATTGAAAGTTTGGGTAGATGACCTACAAGGTGCTTGAGAATCAGAATTCAACCCAAATGATTGAGCTTAGGCAAAGAGAGAGTTGGATAATGTGCCATTATTCGTAGAATTTCATAGTCTTATTTGGACATCAAAAGGACAAAAGATCAACACATCATCAAAGAAAGGTAAGAGTAAAGATAAGAGTAGAAAATTACAAGTGGTTATTTGGAAATTGTAGATTTGGATATAATTGAAGACTCAAAGTGATGATACATCAGAGCCAATCAGCCAACTGTAAACTCTCGATACTAGATGTCAGATGACTCAACTTCAAAAACTAGTAGTGATGACCTTGATGATCATTGAAGAATTTCATCAATACAACAAGTAATATCAGAAAGAACATTCTCAACCTTTGTCTATATGCTTCACTGGTGAAAAATGCTACTCATGAAACACAAGATACTGATCATGATATCTAGAGCCAACATATGCAAGATACTCAAGAAGACCAACATTAACAACATCATGATTACGGATTATATCAATTAGCATCATCTCAAGAGTTTCGGCATCCTACATATAAACACGTCTTTCATAGAATTCCAAAAACCATCTATCATATCATCTATGTATTCCACCTTTGCCTATGAAAATTGGAGACAAAATCAATAAGATTTTTACTTAACTCGTTGGATATTATGTAAGAGAGTGGGGAGTTTAATAAACATGTATTTTCATATGATACCATGTACTCAAGTACAATGACTCAGGCTGACAACATATATGTTGTAGAATATGTCCAATTTGTAAGATTTGAATATAAATGTGATTATATATTTTTGGGGCATTTTTTGTAAACTTTTTATAATTTTAGGTATTTTCTTGGTTTTGGACCCAACTTGGGTCCGTGATGATTTGGATTACCGATACTGAGAGATCCAAATTTGCCAGGACCAGGCAAGTGGATCCCAATTCCAGATACTATCTTCTTTGTTTCTATATATGTGAGGTTATACTATACTTAGCCTATTGCTTGGTGACATTTATCTCACTCAGTAATATCATGCAATCATAGATCGCGGAATCGGCCGATTCGAATCGGAATCGGCCAATTCTTGGCCAAAGGATCGATCCGGAAAAAAGTTTCGGCAGAATCGGTCAGGATCAGCCGGATTGGTCAGAATCGGATCGGCCGAATCGGTCGGGATCAGAATCGGAATCGAAATCGGATCATTTTTTTCTTTTTTTTGTTATTCCAGTCGGATCGACCAGGATCGACCAGAATCAGAATCAAATCATTTTTTTTTGCTTTTTGTGCTTACTGATTTTGGATTGATTTTCTTCCATTAGATCGGTTAGAATCGGTCCAATCCAATCTGATCCAGATCGGATCGGTACTCACTGATCCCGATTCCGATTCCGATCTCGCCATCCTTGCATGCAATTTTTAAAGTAGGTTAAATTTCCAATATATTATGTACTAGATGCCCCAGGTAAGAGGCCTTTGCTACAAAAGAAGGGTGAGTAAGGACTTTGTATCACTAAGAACTCTTAATCTAGCAAACATGACAAACAAAACACACCTTACTCATAGGGTTAAATTGGTAGCTTCATGATGCGGGACAAGAAAGGAGGAGCCACCATCTCGGCGCGCGTCCGGGCAAATACCAAGTTGAAAACTCCCCAAACGGGGCTGACAGCCTCTGAACTGAACCGAAACCAAGCTGAACCGGTCCGAAAGGTGCTGAACCGACCCTGGATAGCGCTGAACCACGACGAACCAGGTTGGAAACCGCTGAATCGAGGTTAAAACCCACTGAACCGGCTCCAAAATGGCTTGAACCGGCCTGTACCAGCCCAAAATAGAGTGAACCGGCCGGTTTAAGGGGTGAACCGGGTTCTGGAGGCTTGAACCGGGCATGAATCGGCTCCTGGAGGGGTGAACCGGCCTTGGACCGGCTTGAACCGGCGGTCTGGGCCTTGAACCGGGTCAAAGATGTCTGAATCGGCCTCTGGAGCGTCGAATTGGGACGAACTGGCTCTAAACCGGCGGGCTGGCCGGTCGGCGGGGCGAACCGGTTGTGAAGGCGAACCGGCTTCGGCCGGTCGCGTGGCCGATCGAGCTTTTAAGGGGGGGGCTCGTGGCCGCCCGCGGGGAGGGAGACGCGGCCGGCTCGCCGGACGTCGCGTACCCTGATCGGGGGGGTCGTCGTCGACCTCACGGGGCGAGGGCTCCCGCGGGCTTCGTCTGCAGTGGGCAGGAGCAGAGGCGCCGGAAGCGGGGCCGGGCGCCGCCGTTACCGTCGTCGGAGGGGAGGGAAGGCCGGAGGGGTTCGTCCGCCGTCATCGTCGCCTCCATCTTCTTCTTCTTCTTCCCTCTCCATCTTCGTCTTCGACGGGTCTTCCGGAAGGGGTTTAACCGGCGGAGGGGTGGCGGCGAAAGGAGGGCTCGGGGGCTGTGAGGGGCTCCGTGAGGGGACCAAAGGGTCTGTGGGTGGGGTTTGTGAGGTGGAGGGGAGTCGCACAAGGTGGAATGGAGAGTTTAGGGTCGCGTGGTGTCCGCGTGGGTGTGGACGGACCGGAAGGGGGGGGGTTGCAAGGGGTTCTTTCAACAAAGGGATGATACGTAGGGGTAAGGGGAAGAGGCGAGGAAGGTCCAAGTGGACCTAGGGCAAGATCTCGGAGTTGTCAACCAAGGTCGAAAACTGAATGAGATAGGAGAAGAGGGGAACCGGACCTAGCTCTAAAAGTGGGGAGGAACAACGGGAGGGGAAGGGGAAGATTGGGAGCACCCGGAGGTGGAGGAACGACGCCGACGTCAGAGGGGGAAGGGGGAAAACAGGAGGAGCTTCTCCTTGGGTTCAAAACATCGATCTCTATTCCATTCAATGACTTGGGCTCTTTAAATAGAGCTAGACATTACAAGATGGACCTCTAAAAATCCTAATTACATATATGTCCTCTAAAGGACAAATAAAAAGGACTCAAAGGACTCTAAATACTCAAATAAAATGCATAAAAATAAAATCTAGCACTATAAAATAAAAAGAAATAACTACGTCGTCTCCTCAAGACTCGGAAGACGCCGTCTCCGAACAAACGGTCGATCTGGACCGCACTGGTTCCCATCATTCTCCCCCGGTTGCGAAAAACTCGTTCTCGAGTTTTGTAGTGCCGAACGATTAACACGGCCATTACTAAAACAGAGGACGGCGGTAGTGCGACCCGGGTGAGAACGAAGTGGGACGGGGAAGCCTCAAAGTGATTGCAGAAGGTGACCCAGACAGTATCATAAGTGCTATCAAGCTCCAGGTCTGGATACTCTGTCAAGTGAACTATGGGCGGATCCTCTGAGGTAGGTGTCTCAAGTACAACCTTGGTGGTCAATTCTGTTTGCAGCTCCATAACCTGTGCAGTCAACTCGGCCAGGATGGCTAGATCGGTCTCGGCCTCGACAAGGTGTCGCTGCTCTGTCGTCAACTCAAGTAGTAACTCTGTAAGCTGCTCAGTTAGCTCAACCTCGATGTCTCTGTCTGTCTCGACATCTATGGTGCACTGCTGCTCGTACTCTGCGACAAGCTCTGGATTGGCCTTATAAACTACCTCGATATGCGTGTCAGGCTACTCCTCAGGCACAGGCCACTGGGCATAAGTGTTGCCGATGTAGATCGGCTCTCTCAGTGCTCTGTACTCCTTAGGCCGCAAGGTAAGCTCCCGAGTGAATGTGTCTAAATTTGCCTGCCGATCAGCCAACCACTCGGAACTCAGGATGAGACAGTGCCTGTAGGGAACTATTTCTTACCAGGCATCTTCTACATACCGCACTGTCCATGTTCTAAGTCGGCTGCTGACAATACGAGCAAACTGGATGTAAGCCCAACCATCCTCAACCACTTGATAATCTAGAGCGATCAACTCGAAAAGAGATTGCGAGATGATGCTGCATGAAGAGTAGGACAAAAATACCATGGTGTGCACCTCCACCGGTAATGTGATGTCGAAGTTGAAATGTCAATGTCCCGCGCAATGTAAGGATCCCAACTCGTGGAAACAAGTCGGCGCCGGCTCTGATACCAAACTGATGCGGGACAAGAAAGGAGGAGCCGCCATCTCGGCATGCGTCCGGGCAAATACCAAGCTGAAAAAACACCCCAAACGGGGCTGACGGCCTCTGAATCGAACCGAAACCAAGCTGAACCGGTCCGAAATGTGCTAAACCGACCCCGTATAGCGCTGAACCACGATGAACCAGGCTGGAAACCGCTGAACCGAGGTTAAAACCCACTGAACCGGCCTCAAAATGGCTTGAACCGGCTTGTACCAGCCCAAAATAAAGTGAACTGGCCGGTTTAAGGGGTGAACCGGGTTCTAGAGGCTTGAACCGGGCCTGAACCGGCTCCTGGAGGAATGAACCGGCCTTGGACTGGCTTGAACCGGCGGTCTGGGCCTTGAACCAGGTCAAAGATGTCTGAACCGGCGTCTAGAGCGTCGAATTGGGACGAACTGGCTCTGAACCGGCGAGCTGGCCGGTCGGCGGGGCGAACCGGCTGCGAAGGCGAACCGGCTTCGGCCGGTCGCGCGGCTGATCGAGCTTAAGGGGGGGGCTCGTGGCCGCCCGTGGGGAGGGAGACGTGGCCGGCTCGCCAGACGCCGCGTACCCTGATCGGGGGGGGTCGTCGTCGACCTCACGGGGCGAGGGCTCCCGCGGGCTTCGTCCGCGGCGGCCGCAACGGGTGGGAGGCAGAGGCGCCGGAAGCAGGGCTGGGCGCCGCCGTTGCCGTCGTCGGAGGGGAGGGGAAGGCCGGAGGGGCTTGTCCGCAACTGTCGTCACCTCCGTTTTCTTCTTCTTCTTCTCTCTCCGTCTTTGTCTTCGACGGGTCTTCCGGATGGGTTTAACTGGTGGAGGGGGGTGGCGAAAGGAGGGCTCGGGGGCTGTGAGGGGCTCCGTGAGGGGGCCAAAGGGTCTGTGGGTGGGGCTTGTGAGGCGGAGGGGAGTCGCACAAGGTGGAATGGAGAGTTTAGGGTCGCATGGTGTTCGCGTGGGTGTGGACGGACGGGAAGGGGGGGCTCGCAGCGTTCCAGCGAAGGGGGGGGGGTTGCAAGGGGTTCTTCCAGCAAGGGGATGGTCCGTAGGGGTGAGGGGAAGAGGTGGGGAAGGTCCGAGTGGACCTACGGCAAGATCTCGGAGTTGTCGACCGAGGTCGGAAACTGAATGAGATAGGAGAAAAGGGGAACCGGACCTGGCTCCGAAGGTGGGGAGGAACATCGGGAGGGGAAGGGGAAGACCAGGAGCACCCGGAGGTGGAGGAACAACACCAACGTCAGAGGGGGAAGGGGAAAAACAGGAATAGCTTCTCCTTGGGTTCAAAACATCCATCTCTATTCCATTCAATGACTTGGGCTCTTTAAATAGAGTTAGACATTACAAGATGGACCTCTAAAAATCATAATTACATATATGTCCTCTGAAAGATTAAAATAAAAATGACTTAAAGGACTCTAAATACTCAAATAAAATGCATAAAAATAAAATCTAACACTACAAAATAAAAAGAAATAACTACGTTGTCTCCTCAAGACTCAGAAGACGCCGTCTCTGAACAAATGGTCGATCTGGACCATATTGGTTCCCATCACTCCAGCTGACCCTACCATATAAGCCTTTGCAAAATCTAGTTTGACAACCATATTGGGTGGTTGGTTCTACGACCCATAGGAGAAACTCGAGTAAGGTGGTTGATTCTTCATGCTACATTTCAGGAGTTAAGGAAACTGAGGAATAGATAGAAGACACTTTAAGAAAGAATTAGGTCCTTCAGAGTTCCTAGCCCCTTCTATTTGATATATAGAGAGAGAACGGTGTGAGATTAAGTACTTCTTGTACTTTATCTCCATTTTTTAGAGGCCCCTTATTCTACGCAAGTTCAGTGTTGTTTGGTTGTGTACACTAGGGCTGTAAATGGATGCGGATAAAATCCGGATTTGCTCCAAATTCATATCCGTTTAGGAGAATAATATCCGATTTTAGATATCCGATGGAGCGGATATCCGGATACGGATATTATCCGAATGTTAATCGGAGCGGACACGGAAATGCCCGCTTTGCTCCGTTTAAGATCCGCTCCGAATTCATTTTTGATAATATATACATAATATATATATAATTATATATTTAAAATTATTATATTTACAAATATGATTAAATATTCTCTATTATATATTAATATACTAAGTTAATGTTAATAAATATATGATAAATTTTATTTTTATATTTTTATTTTTATGTATTTGTACATTATTAAATATATTAATTAAATAATATTTAATTAACATTTTGAAGCGGATATTATCCGTATCCGCTCTGAATCCGAAGATTATCCGACTTTTAATATCCGATCAATATTTGTATCTGATTCGGATCGGATACGGATTATCTGAATGGCTAAACGGAGCGGATATGGAAACGTCATATCCGCTCCATTTACAACCCTAGTGTACACTTGGCTTCGATGATCCTCTTGGCCTTGATATCCCCTTTTTTGTATGTATTTTTTTATGAAATTGCGGTACCAAATGCTTTAAATAAATGACCATATTGCTTTTCCTTGAGATTTCTAAGCATTGCTTACATCAAGGCCAGGAAAAATGGTTCTTTTGGATTAAATCCTTTTAAATAAATATCCCATGGTTATTAGTCAGAACCTTTTCCCATCGTGTATCCAGCAATTTGGTGATTACATAAATTATTGATGCTGACGGGTGGAAGCTCCTTGACCTATTAGCCCTTATGTCATCACCTTCTTCGTTATGAGAACTAACCAACTATAAATAGCCCCAGAGATGCACTTCCTCATGAAATTCTTGCAGAGCTGTTGTGGTACTCTTTTCTGAGGATATTATGCTGAAACAAGAAGTGAGGAAACCCATCATGGCTCAGGTCCTCATTCTTAAGGAAAGCAAAGAGACTGTTTTATCTGATCATCATTGGGGTGGTGGCTGATAAGAACTTTTAAGGTGCTTTAAGATAGTATGAAGCAGGAAGAGAGGAAAGATAGGTGCCACCTTCCTCTGGGAACAAGGAGGCATAGGAGGATTCTGCTGGTGCAAGAGACCTACCTTGGAGCAGATTCATCTCAAGTCATCATATGAACTGTTCAACTGGTTCTATCTCTTTTTCTCTCATTAATCCACTTCTAATACATTGATTTCAGTACACAATCAGCAAAGATTGATCGTACCTCTGTTTTGTACCAAGACTTATCAGACTAGCCGCCTCCAACTCTTTGAAAGTTGCCAGTTGAGAGAGATAATTAGCCTTAGCTTGTTTCTTCAGCCTAACACGATCCATGGAATCGGACAATCTGGATCAGAATTGGCCGATATCAGATTGGGATTGGATATGCTGACCTGATCTAGGGGGGAGTCAATTCCAAGATTGGATTCCCCTTTGAGTCTGCTGGAATTGGCCTAGATCATGTCTAGGTCAGCCTGCATCAGCCTATCCAGAGCCAATTCTGTTGGAAAGTGCTGTTGGGGGGTGGTGGTGCTGCCCTCTTCATCTCCCCACCCTGATGGGAAGGAAAGTCGTATAGATCTGACCACTTAATGTGGCTGGATCTTGTCGTATTCGTATTGGGTCCAGATTTTCTTCCCTGCCCATTAGAGCGTGAAGATGGTCTGGTGGCAGGGGCAGTAGTGCACTGCCCTAGAGAGCCATTTTTGGCGTCAATCAATCCTGAATTTCTGGCATTGATTCAACCCAGACTGGAGTTGGCCCATATTCAGTTAGTTGTAATTTTTTACTTTTTTTTTGAAGAGCCAATTTTGAATCAGTTTTTTTTTCATTGGATCCTATACGAACCCAATTCTGATCCACCCTTCCTTGCTATTGCACCCGGCTTCATGAGATTGACCAGCCTTTTGAGTTCCAATTCCAGTATATCTCACTGTCTCCATGTCAGATTTGCAGCTTGATCTATGTTATCAAAGGCAACCACCTAGACAATTAAGGAGAGGTGAGCCGGCTTCTCATCGTCTAAACTCATGCCATGTCACCTAGGCGCCACTGCTGCAGTTACTTCAATGGGTGCTGCTGGTGCCTGTGGCATCTACCCCATATCGGTGTGAGAGAATGAGGGTCTGCAAGACCTGATTATCAGGTCTCGTGGATCTGATATAAGGGAGGTCCAAAACTTAAGTTGGACCAGCTTAGCCACTGAATCGGGTGGTTGTACCAAGAAACTCGACAGAAGAGGGATCCAACTTAAACTTTCAAACCCATCATAAGAGGTCCAATGGACCCGGCAGCACATCTTCTTTGCCCAGTCCAAGTCAAATTTGAAGGAGTGTTAGTGTTGGTGTAGTTTCAGCACTTCAAAGGGACTCTTCTTTTTCCATGACCTGGTGAGGCAGCACCTTGAGTCATCAGAACAAGAGCGTCTAGATTTTGCTTTTTACTGGGAATATAAGTTTTTCTCTTTCAGAATGATACATTTAGTGCCTTTTCAGGTGTCATATGGTGGATGGATGAGCAATTTGATGCTGAGCTTTGAGGGGAGAGGAGTTGAGTGGAATAGCAGATATCACCATATTGTGACCACTTTTTGTATTAATGAGTCATGACTCACTTTGAGGCTACTATCAGAAAAAGATATCACAATATTATCATCTAGGCCTTACACATTGATGTGAGATAGACCGGGTTTTAGCTAGCAATAAATCTCAAATAACACGCTAAAATGTATTCAAAGTTAAGAATATACAAGCTCTCTACTACATCAAACCGAAGGGGCCCAAGTGATGGTCCCACTAGGTGGTTGGACCAAGCAAGCGAGGATACTATCGAGCTAGGACATCACAAAACGATCAACGTAACTGATCTACATAGTTTGAGGTAGACTCAACTCACATTGGTGGTGATAAATAAACTAATTAGGAATCCTATGCACTCGACACGGTGAATGGAGTATAATAGCAAGCAAGCATATTTAATCGGGTTAGGAAACCATACCTCCACACCTCGACGTGGAAGTCGACTACTGTTTGGATTCCTTGGTTCAGCCAGGGGTGGTGTGTGCACGGCTGCTGACGTGTATACCGCTGCCTCATTGCCTTTCTCAATTTGTTTGCTGTGTCAACCGAGCCTCCGTGTTGTCCACTGCGCAATGGAGAATCTGCCAAAGAGAGGGGAGTGCAGCCTAGGGAAGGGAGTCTTCGAGTTCAATGTGTTTGGAAGAAAGTTCAAACCGGAGGGGAACTGGATAAAGGGATTGAATGGGGGTTCTGTTGGGGTGGTGTAGGTCAGGGAAGAGGGATGGGGGGTTTTCCGAGGGAAGAAGGGGGCCAAGATGGGGAAGGGGGTTCGGATGGACCCTAAACAGGGGTTGGGATGCTGGAGGGGGTCCGAAAGTGAAGGGGAATAGGGACCCAGGTGAGGTGTTCTACAGTAGGAGGGAAGAGGGGGTGTGAGTGAAGGACCTATTGGGGGTGAGCCGGTGAGGGGAGGGTCTAGAGAGGCCGTCTAGACTGGAGGACAGAAGGAAGGCCACTGGAGGGGGACTTCTGCAGCCACTGGAGGAGAGGAGGTGGGGATCTGCCGCTTGCCCTAGCAGAGGAGCTCCTTCCATTGAGAGAGAGGAAGGGGAGGAGAAGGGGGTCCTGGTTCTCTTCACCGGAGGTGGAGGTGCCAAAGAGGACAACAACTGTTGGAGGATGCTTCTTAGCCACTTGAAGGAGCTGCTCGTCATTGAGGGAGGAGGACCGCCTAGGGCTCCAGCTTCCGTTGCCAAGAGAAGGGGAGAGGGATTGTGAGGGGTGGAGAAGCTAGGAGCCACAAGTTTTTCATTCATTTTCTTTCATTCATTGATCCTCATTGCATACACGGGAATATAAAAAAAGAAACTTAGACCCACCTAAAATATTCACAAAATAAGTTCTTAATAAACCCAAAATATGATATGCGTTACACAAAATAGACAAAATGTTATCTGATTATCGATTCAAATAGATAATGTTGGTCGCTGGTGTCACTTATAGATTAAAGTGGGGTTGAACTTTTTTTTTATTTCAAAAAAAAAGTGGGGTTGAACTAGTCTCGACTACAGGTGTCCTCACCCATCCTCCCCAGGTGGGAGAAACTCGACCCCATTGAGTAGGAGTCACTGTCGCTCTGGTAGCACTCCAAGAGATCTGGATCCCATTCCTTTAACTCCACTCACGTCAGCCAAGTGTCCTCCGACGGCGACCTACCTCTCCAACACACAAGGTAATGTTGATAGGCTTATTCCTGAGTTATTATCACTTGCTCATTTACAATACACTCGATCTACTCATGTTGTGAAGAAGTACGAACGGAAAGTGGATGCTCAAGTGTGGTATCACTCAAAGGGAAAGGGTTTAGAAATGTTGCTGGGAATCACTACCAAGTCTCGGTAAGGTACAAGATCGGAGATATTGAAAGTTGAGTTAATGCTGTACTCGGTAGGCAAATTTAGAACATAAGCATTGGTTGCAACCCTCTCAATCACTTTAAAAGGACCAGCCCTGCGGGTTTGGAGCTTCTTAACAACCCCTAAAGAGAATCATTCATGTCTGACCCTGACCATGACATGGTCACCTACCTGAAATTCTTGGGTTCGTTTATGCAAATCAACGTGCTGTTTATATTGCTCATTGTTAGCCTCAACTTGGCACCTAACATGACAATGCAAATTCCATACATGCTCTATAAGTGACTTAGTGGAGGTTGACACACGGGTGGTAGGTGGCAGAGGGTTGAGATCTATAGGCCATCTAGGTCTCTGACCAGTACCTATCTCAAAGGGGCTCAAACCAGTAAACATATTGATTGATTCATTATATGCAAACTCTACTAAAGAAAGGACAAGATCCAACGTGCGGACATAGTTTCTCACAATGTAGTGCAAGAGGTCGTCTAAGCTTCTATTGACGACCTTTGTTTAGCCATTAGTTTAGGGATGGTAGGCGGTGGAGAATTTAAGTTTGGTCCCTAAATGTTGCTAAAGGGTCTTCCAGAAATAGTTGGTAAACCAGACATTTTGGTCTGAGACGATCATCTTAGGCAACCCATGTAAATGAATGATCTCCGTGAAGAAAATGCGGGTTACTACAGATGCGTCAGAAGTACAGGAGCAAGGAATGAAATGAGCCATCTTGGAGAATCGGTCTACTACCACAAGAATGGAGTTGTGGTGACGCAAAGTGCGTGGTAACTCTTAGGACAAAGTCCATACTAACATCTTACCACGATGACTCAGGATCCGGAAGCAGTGTATAAAGACTAGTGTTTTGCCTTCTCTACTTAGATGTAGCACAAGTGCGGCACTGGGCAACAATGCAGGTCACAAAGTGCGTGGTAACTCTTAGGACAAAGTCCATACTAACATCTTGCCACGATGACTCGGGATCTGGAAGCAGTGTATAAAGACTAGTGTTTTGCCTTCTCTACTTAGATGTAGCACAAGTGCGGCACTGGGCAACAATGCAGGTCACATTGTGCTTCAGGCTCAGCCAATAAAATCCTATGTAGTCAGAGGCGAGAGGCGATCGAGGTGAGGTAGGGCTCGCCTTGCCTCAGGCGCTTGAGGCGGGCGCCTGAGGCGACATTTTTTTTATTGAAGAACTTCTCAAAAAATATACATATAACATTAAAATTTTTGAAGAAGAACATAAAAAATACAAAAAATTCACTTCTAGTACTTATAATGCATCAAGATATTGGAGTTTCAAGGTGGAATCCTAGGCATTGGGGGTTTCAGGGTGGGGAAAGAGGATTTAAGTTACCAAATTTGACTTTCACAGGGTCCTCACCTGGGCGAGGCGAGATCTGCCGTGGCGAGGCATTTTTGCCTCGCCTTGCCTCGGCTCAGCGCCTAGGCGCCTGAGGCGAGCGCCTCAAATAACATTGATAAAATCAGTGCTCCATGAGCTCGATCATTTTATTACGACCAAAATGTCCTGCTAGACCGCCATCATGGAGGTCCCAAATTAGAAAGTCGCAGACTGCAGTCCAAGGAATGCAAAGTCGAGAGCCCAAGAAGAGGTACCCATCTCAAAGGAGATACTCGCTAAAGTTAGTGGACGAGCCAGAGTGGAGAGCAAAGAAGATGGATCGAAGTGGTGACAGTCAGGATACTCGCCCTTAACCCTATTGAGCCTAACGACCTCAATCCTGACTACAACAAGGATACTCGCTAGCTAAGGGCATCGACCACTTGGTTCTCCACTCCAGCACGATGCTTAAGAACGAACGTGAATGATTAGAGATACTCAACCCAACGACTGTGTCGAGGGTTAAATCTCTTTTGAGAATGGAGGAAGCGGAGTGCCTTGTGATCAGAGAAGAGGATGAACTCCCTGGAGAGAAGATAGTGCTGCTAATGCCTCAAGACCTGCACTACAACATAGAACTCTTTGTCATAGGTGGAGTACCTTAGCTTGGTGTTTGACAATTTCTTGTTGAAGTAGGCCACAAGATGACATTTTTGAGGTAGGATCCCACCTATGCCCACATCCAAAGCATTGTAGGCGACCTTGAACGCCTTGGTGGAATTGGGCAATCGAAGAATAGGTGATCAGGTCTTCATCTCCTTCAAGGTGCTGAAAGTCAAATAGCTGCTTTGGTCCAAGAGAATGCACCCTGCCGAAGACAATTTGTAATAGGGGCGGTGACAATACTGAACCCCTTGACAAACCTACGATAGAAGATAGTTAAATCGAGGAAGCTTTATACACCATAAATGCTATGTGGCTCAAGCCACTTTGTAATCACTCGAACCTTCTTGGGGTCAATAGAAATGTCGTCCACGGTAACAATGAAACCCAAGATTACGACCGGACGGGTCATGAATACACACTTCTTGAGATTCCCAAACAGTTGCTCCTGACAAAGGGTGAGACACTTGTCTAAGATGGCTCAAGTGGTCGTCATGCGATCGGTTGTAATTTAGGATGTTGTCGAAATAGACCACCACGAAATGCTCGATGTATGGCCGAAGAACCTAGTTCATTAGCCTCGTAAAGGTGATAGGGGCATTGGATAGTCCAAACGGCATCACCATTCACTCACACAACCCGTCCTTTGTCTTGAAGGTCGTCTTCCATTCATTCCTGGTCGAATATGAACATGGTGATAGCCACTCTTTATATCGATCTTGAAAAACAAAGTGGATCCCACCAACATATCAAGCATGTCATTCAAGTAGGGAATGGGAAACCAGTACTTACTAGTGATTTGGTTGATGGCCCAGCTGTCAACATGCATCCACTCAGACCCATTTTTTTGGGTGTTAAGAGAGGACACACCGCAAAGACTCGGGCTCTTCCAGATATAGCCTCGACTCAACAGCTCCTCAACTTGCCTCCTTAATCCCTCATGTGAAGAGTCTACAATAATGTGACAAGTTTGGAAGTGTGGATCCGAGTACGAGATTGATGGCATGTTAAAGGTCCCTTATTGGGGGAAGCTCAAGGGGAAGCTCCTCAAGGAAATACATCGTGAAAATCTCTTAAAAGCATATCGACCTCGGGCAAATGGGAGGTCACTAGCTCATGTGGGACCTCACAGGCGACTACCGCCAACAAGGGTGCCCTCTGTATACAACACTCAAGCTCATAATAACTAGCCATATGGAGTAGTCAAGCAGGAGGTGTAACGAGCAAGGAAGGGCACGTTGCCTTGTCTTCTTTGGAGGCATTTGAAGAACTAGAGGAGAGAGTGTTCGGAGTGACGAGTTGTGGTGTGCCACTAACAGTAGGAGAGATGGGGTTAGTGGGGGAGGTAGAAACTGCAACTCTCGAAGAGGTAAGAGGGGGCTCAACCGTTGAAGGAAGAGGTGACGGCAAGCTCTCGGTGGCGTAAAGGTGGGAGGAGTAGGAGGGGGAGAGGGAGACAAGATGATGCATCAACACGATGATGCATCGTCCTTGGTGATCAAAGACATATTTGGCCGACCGTGAAGGATCGCGTCAACATCAAAAAGTCAGGGTTGATCGAGGATGATACTCCCAACCTTCATGGGTAAAACGTCACCAAACCTCTCTTGAGTATGGAGGGAAGTGAATGAGAGCCATGCATTGAGTGTAAATAAGAATAGAAGTGGAAATGACCCACGATACCCAATAGGGATGGGGGTGGTTTGTCAAGGTGAGACCAAGGTATGAGACTATGCAGGCGGAAATTGCATTGATGTAACTTTCTTTATCGATAATAACATTGCACACCTTTCCCCTAAATCGAAAATAGGTGTGAAATATGGTCCGACGCCAATCATCTCTCAGAACATGCTATGTGAAAGCACAGTGGACTACCAAGCACGCTCTCACCTAACCCTAGCTGAAGTGCAGTAGGGTGGGTGTTGGTCAGATCCTTGCCCTCTAATTGGAATTCGATAGATAGACTAGGATTGGCCACTTAAGTGACCTTCTTGAGTGGGTCTAAGAAGGGATTATAAAGCTGGCCATCTAGACGCAAGGCGTAGGGGCATTGAACACACAAGTGCCTAGGTTGCCCACATCCGAAACAACTCCTATGTGTCATGAGGTGGGAGGGCTTGCCAACGATAGGGGCCTTGCCCTTATCATCGGACTGAGGGGGAAGAGGGGTGGCAGTAGGAGGAGGAAGTAAAGAAAGGGGAGGGTTGTGAGTTGGCTGATTCGTATCCCTAGCAGAAAATGTTGGGGTAAGATAAGAAGGGAACTCTTGGGTTATAGGCAAGGGTACACAAGCAGGAGGGGAATAGCTGATCTTGCCCTAGCTTAGAGGAGTAGGTCTAGCGCAGGTAGGATGCTCATAAAGAGGCTTGAATTGCTCATACTTGGCGGCGATCTCGTAGGCATGCTCAAGAATCTCAACTCTCTAGTAGTACAACTCGCATTGGTTTTTGGGCCAAGCCCCTCTTTTGAGCTTGGTGAGTGTCACTGCACTCTCCTCGCGTACATTGCACTTAAGCATGTATTTATTAAACTCATCAATGTATGCGACGATAGACCTGTCCCTGGGTGAGGGCATGTCAACGAGCAAAAAGATGTTGACAATATGATGAAGGCAAGTATTTTTCACGAAGCTTGACCTTCATCTCATCCCAGGTCTGGATGGGCTCTTGATGGCATTGCTTAAGGAGGGTTTCAATGTTGCTCTGTTACAGCTTGGCTTGGCCAAGGGGTTTCTTTTTGAGGAACCTCATTGAGATACCCCTCAAAGTAGTGATTCATGCCAGTTTCCCACTCCAAATAGATGCTTGGATCAAGTTCCCCACCAAACTCAAGGGCATCTACTCTAACATTGCGAAGCATCCAATCCTCGGCCTCTACCTGATCATGAAAATGTCTATGTTCCTGATCATGCTCATTGAAGTCGGCATGGGGAGCATGCTGGTCTGGGTGGCCCATACGGGGACCAAAAGGGAGAACAGGAGGTCGACTCGGAAAGATAGTAGGCCTATGGTTGGCGCCATGTAGGTCGGATCAGCTGGCCTGACCAGGTTGGGAGGAGGTGGGTGTCATTGAAGGGTTGCAACTTGATCAAAAAAGTCGGGCATAGTCTGCTTAAGTAAGTGAATTGATCTGTAAGCTGTGTAACTAGTTCCTTTAGATATCAACTTGATGAGACAATCGCACGGTGTGCGGATCTATGGAGGAATAAGGAAACTCAGGATCCGACATGGGAGACTCCGGGTGATAAATGATACCACTATGGGTGTGTATGCAAATAGAACCTAGACCTCTAATGGGACCACACAGATGTCCTAACTTGACCCACTTCGATACCAAACTGATGCAGGACCGACCGGGTGCCAAGTCTTAGCTAGCAATAAATCTCAAACAACACGCTAACATGTATTCAACAAGTTAAAGAATGTACATGCTCACTACTAAGTCAAACCGAAGGGGCCCGAGTGACGATCTGACTAGGTGAGAGAACCGAGCAAGCGAGGATACTACCAAACTAGGACATCACAAAACAATCAACGTAACCAATCTACATAGCCCAGGACAAGTAGACTCAACTCACATTGGCGGTGATAAATAAACTAGTTAGGAATCTTACGCACTCATCGACACAGCGAACAGAGTATAATAGGCGAGCAAACATATTTAATCGGGTTAGGAAACTATACCTCCACGTCTTGGCGTAGGAGTTGACTGCGGTTGGAATTCTTAGTTCAGCTAAGGGCAGTGTGTGCATGGCTGCCAACATGCATACCACCATCTCATTGTCCTTTGCAATCCGTTTGCCAAGTCAACCAAGCCTCCGCACTTTTTGCTGCATGACAAAGAATCTACCGAAGAGAGGGGACTGCAGCCTAGGGAAGGGTGTTGTCAGGTTAAGATGGGATTGGAAGGATGTCCATACCGAAGGGGTACTGGGTAGAAGAGGGGCTGAATGTGGGTTCTGTTGGGGTGGTGCAGGTCAGGGAGGAGGGGTGGGGTTCTCTGAGGGAAGAAGGGGGCTAGGATGGGGAAGGGGGGTTCGGATGGACCCTAAGCAAGGACTAAAATGCTGGAGGGGGCCAGAAGTGAAGGGGAATGGGGATCCCAGGCAAGGTGTTCTACCGTGCAGCCCTAGCGGAGTTCCTATCGGGGGTGAGGGGAGGGGCTGGAGAGGCCGTCTAGACTGGAGGAGGGAAGGAAAGACCACCAGAGGGGGCTGCTGCAGCCACTGGAGGAGGGAAAGAAAGTGGGGATCCGCCACGAGCCCTAGTGGAGTTCCTTCCGTTGAGAAGGAGAAGGGGGTGAAGAAGGCAGTCCCAGACTCTTCACCAGAGGTGGAGGAGGTGCTGGAGAGGACAACCATTGGAGGATGCTTCTTAGCAGCCTAGAGGAGCCACCTGCCACTAAGAGAGGAGGACCACCCAGGGCTCCTACTGCCGTTTCCGAGAGAAGAAAGGGGGAGAGGGATCGTGAGAGGTGGAGAAGCTAGGAATCACAAATTTGTCATTCATTCTCTTTCATTTATAAAAAGAGAAACTAAAACCCATAACAAGTATATTCTAAAGACACCCATGGCATATATGCCCCAAACTTTAAGTATAAGGTGTAACTCAAAAGCATGTGTACACACCTAAAATATTTACAAAATAAGTTCCAAATAAATCTAAAATATAACAATGTGTTACACAAAATAGACAAAATACTATCTAATCATCAATCCAAATAGATTACGCTGGTCACCGGCGTTGCCTATGGACGAGGGTGAGGTCGAAACGGTCTAAACCACGGGTGTCCTCACCACACATGGCCCCCATGAAAACGTTCATGAAATTAAGAGTCTGCTTCTACTAAGTAGTTGAGTGGCTGAATAACAAAAGAAAGTGCCCCCTAGAGAATGAGTTTCAATGTCGGATGTGTTTGAGCCCATGGAGTGGGTATAATAAACGAAGACTTGGGCTGAAGGGCAAGCTATGGTACTGCATAGCCAAAATATTTGAGTAGCATTATTGACCACAGTGAACTTAAATGATTAGAATGACTTGCCTGTCTTTAATGTTTCAAAGGTGCCACAGTGGGGCTTCAAGGGTTACTCCTGAAGGCAAGTGTCCAATTAAGCCTTGATGTTTAAGTCTTTTTGGGCTCGCTACACCTTTAATTGGGGATAATTGTGGTTAATCATCAAAATTTTATAGTTAAACTAAGATTGTCTCCAAATTAAATGGTACCAAATGGATCCTTGGGTTACTACTGAAGCTGTTATTACTGAAGCTTATCCCATGCTTTTGACTTTTGAGGTTCATTTAGCGGACTATGTCAATTTACATCAGTTATTAATTATTATTCGCAAATATTCGATGTTTTGATTGAATACATGCATGTAAAGGACATCAAGCTGAGGGATTTCGTTGTCTATGCATGTTGGCTCTGGGAAGGAAGCTGTAAAATATTTAAGGTCCATTCACCTGGTGCTTGGGTTAGATTCAGTTCATCGTTCTGGGCGATTGCGTTCACTATTTTTTTTTCTTTGCCTTCATCAGTTGGAGAACGAGCATATTTCGTAACAAATGCTACGGCCATAGCCCCTGATGTTCACAGTCTACATTATATACATATCACATTATGCCTGACCGTACGACGACACCCTATTCTTTGGTTTTCCGAAAGGTAGGAGATGTTAATCGTCTGACTCTTTTGTCTAGAATATTGTGAGAAATATGCAAAGCCCTCCGACGTGGATGCAGCTCCTGAGGATACAAATACGAGTGATGAGGAACTGAGCGACAACGATTCTGAATCAAGTGACGAAGTTCTAGCAGGCAACCCTGATCCTTAGCTGCCCGCGAGCATGTAATCTTGAATGTAATTTGAAATTAGGGGCAGCTTCTTCTCTACTGATACTCTATGTAACATGTAAATAAAAGATCTTCGCCTTATTTGCATATGATTCGATGCTGGTTACGCTATGAACGACAAACATCCAATTGTAACAAATTTTACCGCGTTTGATAACAAATTGAACACCTGTATTATTATTAATTTTAAAAGTATTGTTGATGTACATAATCACAACGTGTTTGACTATCGACATCAATTTATAATGTACACTAAAAGTAGCACACGTTAATCGTAATACAAGTGCCCACATGTAACAGGTTTGTTATCAACATTCTATCCTCTTAAGGCGTCAATATCAAAACTTACATAATATTACTCTTAATACTCCAATGAAACAGAACGTCAGCTCTACCACGAATGCTTCATCCTGCATTGGACGCCAATAATTAATTAGCATGTCTGGAAGATCGAATATTTTGCGTCCGTCTGTTCGGTTCGTTTAGAAAATAGACGATTCTCTCAGACCACAAATCCGAATATGTAGTCCACTCGGCACAGTTTTTGTTCAGCGGGGTGCAATCTTAATGTCGTCCGAAAGACTAGCATCGATGCACAGTTTGCAAAATTGTAATTTTTCTAGCCATTGGCTGGGTGAAAAAGCATTACATCCAACGTCAACATTCGTACATATCTTCAAGATTTTATCCTGATTTGATTACAGCTCTCGACAAGATTCAACGGATGCGCTGTGCTTTTAAAACGTCCACAAATCCGGTATTGCCAGGACCGTGGCCGTCAAAATGCAGCAACGCACGTTCAGAAAGTCAGAACATCCTTGAGAAGCCATCTGTCCTCATGTACTGAAGGTACTCGAACACCATTACAACTGTTCATGGCTAGTCGTTGAATGAAATCCCAACCTCCTGATACCAGATAACTACCATCTGAAATCCCAGTTGGGGGCCAAAAATACCACAAATGGCTTTCCCTAGAACCTATTACTCTTCCAATAATGTGGCTGGGTACTGATACAAGTCCAATGCGCTTGCCAAATCATGTGCCCACGACAACTGCTGTATGCACACATCCAGGTCTTCGTCGTCCTCCGGCTTGCAACATGGGCTACCAACCAGGTGTGCCACTTCAACAGATGTAACAAGATCTTTCACAGCTTGATCTAGCTGAATCTTCCCCAGACGGATGCTGAGACCTTTTTCCTTGGTAGCATCCACACATTAAGCACGGATGATCTTGCTCTTTCATCATGCTCTGTTCAGCAACACTTGCCCGAAGATCATTCAAAACTCTCTCCTTTGAAATGTCAAGATAACCAAAATCTCTCCCGGGTAAGCTGCGAAGAACAAATAACATACAAATACCACATATATACATGAGCTCACAAATGACTAGGCCTCCTTTTTCCAGTATCTGTCCTCATTTTCTTTACAGGCTTGGCCCATTGGACCTCTTCTAGGGTGGTGGCAGCAGTGGCAGCAGCAACGGCCCCAATCCCGGCATTGCTAGCATGATGTGGACCCTTCTGGTGTGACCATGCAGGAGCATGGTGACTGGCATGGATGTTTGCATCCTTGATTGAAATCTTTACACTTCGACCAATGCCAGGAGAGGCTGGGCCTAACCTTGTTGGGTTGGGCGGCGATCCAGGTCCGCTCCTTCCTTGGCTAAGATGGCTGGCCGGTAGCCTGACTTGCACTGGAGGTGTATTTCTTGGAGATACTGGACTTATCTTCTGCATGACAGCCGATTTATCCCTATCTTTTCTCTTCTTCTTGCATATAACTAGATCACCCGGGTGTGCTAGAAATGGTGGGCAGTCCAGTGGAGCCTGCTGCTCACGGTAGCTACTACCAGTGGGCTTCATTTCCTTAAAAAATTTAGAGACTGGACCTCTTCTAACTTGGTCATCACTTGGGTTAGGGCCATGGAATGCAGTTTTGGTGGCAACAGTGTCTGCTTCCACATCGTTCAGAAACTTATGCCGCTTGCCTTGACTCAAGGAAGACTGCCTCGGCGATGGGGACACTGGGGGTCCTCCAGAATTTGAAAATGTTACTGCATTTCTTGATTCTTTATGATCCATGTCTGGAAATGCAATTTTCATGATATCAAAAAAGAGATCCTGAAGTTTTCTAACTTCAGTTTTCACCTGCAAAATATTTAAGCAATAATTAAGTGAATAATGCATTAACTTGAAGATATTTCTGCTTCATACTCTTTATTGGACCTACACAGGGTTGAGGGTCGCACGATTCTTGTGACAGAAAATAGTAACGTCCCTCAAATGTTCTTGACACTTCTGATTGCAGAGCCTAAAAGGAATCATAATTTATTCTTAACATGCCCGAGAAGGATAAAAACACACATGGTAAACAAATTATCTAATGCAAAAAAGAGTTCAACAAAGTGGGAACATTTAATACGACATCTCTACATTTATGTCCCCGCGCTCGTAGCGCAATGGGACGCCACCGCCCTCCGGGGCGGCAGCTCGCGGCCTCGAACCGCGCCCGCCCCGTCGAGGGCGCCTTTCTCGCGCGCGCAGACCACTGCGCCAATGTCCAAAAAAAAACATCTCTACATTTATAAATTATATAAAGGGTTTACTCTGTCCCTTAAAATCGCAGTTAGATATCAGCTCTGATAACTGTATCCTAATAATTTTAATACTAGGCCCCATAAACTAAGAAATATACAGAGATAGCTTCCTGCTACAGCTTCAACGTAAGACCTCTGAAGTGGGCAAAAATATTTATCAAATGAAAGAGGTGTGTTTGAGAAATGCTGGTGAGAAACTTGAAAAAAAATAATTTTTAGATAAATCTTAAAAGAAAAAAACTACTAGAAAAACTTATCTGAATCAAGAACATATCAAAATATTTGTAATCAATCACACGTTAAAATAGTCAGCTTCAACAAGATGAAGGGAGCAAATTTGTGTCTTATCTGATCATTTCCCATTATTTATCTATGAAGGTACTTTCACGCTTCACATTGTGTTTCTGTTTCACAAGTTGTTACTATGGTTCCTGCAGTCGGCCTCAGCGAAGTTCTCTTTAAAAATGGGTCAGAAAATATAGTATGCAGATGATCCTTTTGCTTCTTAAGAGAAGGTTTGGCATTTAAAAATCCTTTGAAGTTTTTGGAAACAAGTGATATGGGCACGTTGAACCTCAATTTTCTTATTGTATTTTAGTAGTATTACTTGTAAGATAGTTAATTTATTTCATTTTATTTACTAATTTGACCTCATGACCCAAATAATTTCATTAAGTACAATAGATAAGGACAAAGACAGTCCTAATATGTAGGATAAGCTCCTCCAAGGGCAACTTTGGCCGAGGGCAACTAGTCCTGATATTGGTACAGCAACTAAATTTGTGCAAATGTCAATTCATATGTAACTACGGTAACTTGTTATCATTTTTATATGCTTCACGTATTAACAAATTTTCCCACTAAAAAGTATTAGTTACTAAAGTCTCTATTTACCAACAACCATAAAAACCATTGAGTATGCAACAGTGGATAGAAAGGATTTCTTTTGGCAATGAGTACAAGTCATCATGATGCAGGGTAAAATGAAAAAGGACCAAAATAAATGTCGATTCTGTATTGATGCAGCAGGGACATGACACTGGCTGTTGTCGCATGGGAGCAGAGGCATGCTGCAGTGACAGGTCTGCCAGGGAGGGGATGGGCGATTGGGTAGGTTGCGAGGGATGAGGCAGGTGTGGTTCATCTGCAATGTGGCAGAGGGAACAACCCGTGCTAGAGATCAAAACAGGCCTGGACGCAGGTGCACATTGAAGAGGGAGTGGAGGTGCATATGGTGGGGGGTGTGGGTGCCAGTCGTCCAGAGTGGTAGGGGTTCTCATGCAGGCACAAGTACGGAAATGGTGGCTGCATAGCCACGACTTAGGGGTGATCAGACTTCAGAGGAGCGAATGAAGATTTGGGGGGGGGGGCGAGGCAGGTGGTGACTTTGGCTAGCGGGGTCAGGAACAGCAACAGGGAGACCACACAGTGGTGCTGGCAGGGTGGTGCAGACACAAGGCTGCTGTGGGGGGGGGGGGGCTGGGGTGTCAAGCAACTGCAGACCGAGGCAGATGGATGGGAGGCATCAGGTGGGTATTAGACTGTACAGAATAGACAAGGGAGTTGGAAGGGGGGAGGAAAGTGGGGGAGAAGACATGAAAGACAGTCAATCCCAGGGATCGCCATAGTTGCGGTTGGGCTGTAGCTGTCCAGTCGGAGTGGTGGAAGACAATGCACATGGCTAGAACCGGCTCAGCTCACAGTGGACCGGAGGAGTGCTTGGAAGGGCTCCAGGCAGCAAGACAGTGGCCGTACAATGGTGGCCCTGCTGTTGGTGTGGTTGCAGGTGGACCAAACAGGACAAAATCGGCCTGTCACCAGTGCGGGGATCATGGGAACCCAGCTGCATAGCATGGCAGGAACGGACAGCGGGATGCAGCAACTGCTAGGAGCTGTTCAGCTGGGAGGCAGCTTTGACGCAGAACACCAGGGATTGCCGGAGTCCACTGCAGAGAGACTGCCGTAGACGTTACATGAGCTTTGTGGCAGCTTTGTGCACTGCTGGTGCTGGAAGGAGAGAATGAGTGGTGGATAGCCAGTGGAGTACTGAACAGAAAGAAGAGGGAATGAATGGTGCAACGTGCCAAGGGCAAGTAGGGGGAGAAGGGGACAAAAGCCTTCTTGGCCGAATAAAGGGGGAAAGAGGAGAGGATAAACAGACCATGGTTCGCTGGGTCGGCGACCCGGTCGGCCAGGTCGGTCGCTTTTTGGGCCGACCGACCCCGACCCGGCCCCGACCCCCCGACCCGGTTATTATTTTAAAATAAATTTTTTATTATTTTTTCCCCAACCCCGATCCGACCCGGGTCGCGACCCCAACCGACCCGGGTCGGTTTTGGGGCCGACTCCCGACTATTCCTTCCTTGAACCAGACAGTCCCCAAGTGTTCCAGAAATTCTCAATTCATTTCTTGCGGGAACATGGGTTACAAGATATGTTTTATTGAATAGGGTCAACTTGAACATCACTTTTAACAAAAACTATTTACAAGCATACCCATAACTTTACTATCATCACCATGGTTTGCAAAATCAGCTGATCTGGATAGGCCAATCTCCGATTTAAATTGGCATAGGCAGACCCAATCCAGGAATAGATTTTTCCCTCAGATTGGTTCATCTATATCGCTCAATGGCCCCAATCCAAGGTGATCCTCCAGAAGGGGAAAAAAACAGATTGGCCTAATCCTGGTCGCTCAGGATGGGGATCAGGACTTACTCCCTAAATCTGTGAGTAGACAGAACATTAATGCACAGGGAAACAAGAGTCATCGTGAGCACGACCCAATTCTTCTGCAACTGCCAAAGCCACCACCTCCAAAACTAGCCTCTGCCGCCATTGGATCTTGCCTGGTGATGATTCTTTTCATCTTTTTGTTATTTTTATTATTTATTAAGGTGGATCATCCATAGAATGCTCGGAGACGACGACAAGGCAAGGCGAGGCACCGAGGCAACCTTGCCTCAAGCCTGGATCCAAACCCGATAGCAGTCTGGATCCAGAACTTAAAACCGCATGTGGGGCTCTATCTCTCTCCCCTCCCTCCCAATCTCTCTCTTGTGCCTAGAAGCACAAGCCCTCCGCCACAGACTGCCTCGTAATTTCGGGAGATCGGATCTCAAATTCTCGGATCAAGATATATATATATATATGTATAAAACACAACATAATATCTTATAAAGATGAGAGTACATCAATGAATTTACATAAAAATATATAACACATTTGCACGTCAGTTGTGTGAATGAACAATTACAAAGCACTCTAAATATCAATAAAATAGTCTTTGTGCTTCTAAAAGATTTAAACTTTTATATAATCTTATTTAAATACTAATGTGGTATTAAGAGTATTTTTTATGTTATTTATTAAGAATTGATGATTAAATATTTGTGAAATTGAATTGATATAATATGTTTATTAATAAGATATAATCTTTGTACGATAAATTGATAGTTATTATCTAAATATAAATTTGAATAGATTATGAGCATTATTTTGACTTAGGTTATAATTAAATATGTATATCTATGTGTTCATACATTTAAACGTGATATCATTTATGTAATTATGTATGGATAGATATATATACTTATTTTAAAAAATAATTAATCTTAACAAACTTGATGTGTGTGAAAAAGAATAGAGTTAAAATAGACCTTTATAAAATTTAAGTATACAACACATATTTATGACTAAGAATTATATATATCTGTGATAGTACAAGTGATAGTTAAATATTGTTATACTATTATTAAATCGGGGGCACTGAGTAGTCGCAGATCAACCTGTGTGGTCAGGTCACAGGGGTCAAGGGGGCAGCCCCTCTTGTGAGGGTATCAAGAGGGCAAAGCCCCCCAAAGAAACTTTTTTTATTGATCAGTCTACGTGGGACGAGATCTCGGCGATCTCGTTTCTCAAGGTCTTGACAAGATCGAGAATCTCGCGAGATCTCGGCGAGATGACATTCCATGATTGTATCGAATAAAAACTTCTATTTGTTTCTCCTTAGTGGAGTTTGTCGAATAAGTCATTTTTATCGGAAAGGTACAATTTTTTATATTTTTCAGTTTATTATGTTATTTCTTCTCATCTTCATTTTTATTCTAATATATTCTTGTTATTAAATGAACCGGTTTGTTCCTCTTACTTGGAGTCCATTGGAAAAGCCAAAACTAGCCGAAGAATGGGGCATTTTCTTTTTCGTTTTTCTATTTTTTACTTTTTATTTGTTTGATTTAGTTCAACTTTTGGTACTTCTAGCATATCAATTTGTCCTCCACATGATTATATAAAACCCCCATATAGGAATTTTGGTGTTTTAGGTTCTAATGTATTTCATTTATGAGTTACTAGACATGATGCTTATTTTTTATGAATATGTCTCAATCTGTGGAGCAACATTATGGTTTGAGGACAAGGTCAAACACCCGACCGTCGACTACAACAGAACCTTCAATTTCAAAACATGCACATCATCAAGTAATTCACTTGTTGCCCTAAACTATTGACGGTAGGAACAACGGACGTTGAAGAAATAACCTAACAAGATACACATTAGTAATCAATCAAAGCATATATTTTGAAATACAAATGAATAAAGTAAAAAACTAATGAAATATACTTGCTACATGTATTGACTGATATAATATTCGCTCCCATTGACGATCAATAACGTCCTACCATATAGTGAAGTCAAACACGACCTTTGCAATCTCGTCCTTTACTGTCAATTGCATCGTATAGATAGCCCATATCAGCTATTATATCACCATCCACTATCCTTAACACATGTACTATAGGACCCATAATGCTCAACGTTTTCTTCACAACTTTCAATAAATCTCTACTCTCTATTGTTTCCTCAACCTTTCTCCCTTACCACTTATCGAAGGGGTTACATCTAGCTAACCAAGTATCCCACTCAGGTGAGATGACCATGTGGCATATAACTCTTCTATGAGTCAGTAGACTCTCTAAGGAGATATGATGAGAGGTGAAGCGGGTGGCACCAAGTCCAAGAAGCTCTCTCCCCTTCGTATGTTACCTTGTCAGGTTAAGATGAAGCTGCGGTTGTAGATGAATGAGAAGATAAATTGGGTCAACTTCACAACCCGGTCTATTTGAGGATCTTTGCAGATATTCTCTAACATTTAATCTAGAGAATGTGCAGAATATGGTGTCCAATACAACTTCAATCTCTTGACCATCAATATTTGACCGGCCGCTTTGTATGCAGCTGCGTTGTCCGTGATTACTTAGACAACCCGATCCTCCCTTATCTCTTCGATAACTCTGTCTATCAAATCAAAAAGATATCCAAAGTTCTTTACCTTCTTTGATGCATCAATCAACTTCCAAAATACAATGTCGGCTTGACAATAAACTAGAAAGTTTATCATCGTCCTTTTAGTCATATCTATTAAGAAGAATACAAACAAATAAGATATAACATATAACAAATTAAGGCATCATATAAATTAAGCTTACTGGTCCAACCATCAATTATCAATGTACAACCTCTTTCATCCCAAATCATTTCAAAGAATTTGATGTACTTTCTTCTATTGTCTACCTCCTTGGAAAGACATACATTATATATCTCTTTTGGGTTAGGTCCAAGCACTCATCTTCCAACGTCATCGATAATGTCGATCATATTCTCATAGTATAGTCCCTTGGAAGCATTCGTCGGTATGTTATGATGGAAGAATTACCTTGATGTCGTACGTCTGATCATCTCTTTGTATATTTTCAAGTTCTTCAATGCTTTGTTACTGATGTTTGACGTTATCGTGATCGGGTGACAACAAGAACAATAGGACCCACCCTCAGGTCGTTATCTCAAGTGAGATCATGAATCTCCACCTCCACCGATGGGTTTGATCCCTTTCCACTCCCAAATCCTTGACCAATTGATCGGCCAGTGCGGCACAAAAGTCTTTGTCGACGAATGACTTTCGACTTGCCAAGGTAAGTAAAGAAGGCAATAAAATACTTTTCAAAATAAGAGATACATAGTATAAATCATCTTTGAGGCCTACATCACAACGAATGTCTGAACACTGGTGTCATGCCCCGTATATATATATACAAAATGTCTTACTGGTTTGGTAATTTCTTCCCGAATCGTATCCTTATGCCACTTTGAAGATCCTTTCATCATTTCCAATTCTTGTAGATGGTGTCAAAATTGTGCTCTTACCTCTGGTAGAGTATGAAAGCACGGAGGCACATTGCCCTTCATTTCGATAGGTGGTATTTTAATCTAAAAATATCATCATACATAACTTTATCACATTATTTACATTGCACTTTCCTTGTCGTCATAAAGAGTAAAATGCAATGTGCTCAAACCAGATCATTCTGAGTCGACCTAGTAACGTATTGTCATGACTTGAAGAAGACATGATTAATCATCGCAAAAAATAATTAAATAAGAAGTAAGAGGCTTAGAATAATTCAAAAACAAGTAAACAACTATTAATGAACTAAATAAACTAATGGCCTAAGAGGGGTGGGAATGAGCCTTAAACTTTAAGGTTTAGAGGGGTGAGAATGAACAGGGAAGGGGTGGGATTGAAGGGCCTCCCCTAGAGGCCTTATATAGGCCCCTAAAGGAGAAAGGGGGGCATTAAAACCCCCTTGCTTGCCTCCCCTAAGAAGCATAGAATTGCTTCTCGTGTGGGGCAAGGGATCCCCCTAGGATCTTGTGGTTGCATGACTCGATGATTGGGTTGCAACCCGAGGGGATTCAACTAGATCCTGATCAGGCCGGTTGGCCCAATTTCCAACCGGGTTGCGACTTGAGTCCCGACCCGACATTCCATGTTCTTAGTCTATTAAGAAAAAGATTTTGTATTAGATTTAAATTTCAATTTAATAAAGACTTGTACACCAAGAAGTGTTAAATTTAAAGAGGACTAAATTGTCTAACCGTCCGTTATCAATATGCATCTCCGTTCGTTTTAAATATGTTCAAATGACTTCGCATATTCTTTAATATTTTGCATCTCCATTAGAAGAAACGTATTATCTATCTCTTTCAGTGTCAATCTTGACACTTCCCTACTAATATCGGCTATAGTGTCAATTATCGACTCATAGTAAAACCTATTTGCAACGTTGACAGGTATGCTACTGTGGAAGAACCATCTCGATGTCGCCTGCCCAATCTTCTCCTTGTATAAAATTTTCATTACCGTGTTAATAGTTGTTTGTCTATCACGGTTGTGTGACGACGGAATCTGTAGGACCTACTACGAGGTTGTCATCTCGTATGAGATCACGAATATCTTACTCTTCGCTTAAATTTTATCCTATTCCACTTCCGCATCTGCTCCCACTGTTTAAACCATGATCCATAAATCGATTGATATGTCGATGTCTTCGTTGGCAAACGACCTCCGACTTGTCTCCATCATTCATGCTAAGTCATCTATTAGTAATAAAAAATAATAATTTAATATTTTTTGTTATATATATTGATATGAATTATCAAAGATTAAGTATCACGTACTTTCATTGAATCCTTCGTATTAAGGGACTTAGGAGCACTCTTGTCCGAAATACCTTGTCGATTCTACAATTTCTTCTCGAAATAAATTAAGAAGAATACTTCAAAATAAATTAGCAAGATAATTAACACAAACTTTAACTAGAGAGTAAGAAAACTTAGAGAACTTTACAATACAATGAGAACGTTAAGAGTGAGGAAGAAGGGAAACCCAAAATAGGCCCCCAAGGGGACCCCCTATTCACGCAACCCAGTTGGCCCAACGAGTCATGCAATTAAGCACATACTAAAATAGTTCACTAAGTTTACAAAGATGTTGGTTCCAAAATTCAAAGAAAAATACCAATTTGAAAATGAGATAACACCGTAACATTATGAAGTTTATATATTTAATCCTCTTTTGAGTTGACATTAACACTAAATACTATTTTTTATGTGATAGATTATAACGTTTAGAGATTCACCAACTTCTTTTGGGATAAAAAATGTTGCTTCAAGGAGAGAAAATATGTGACAAAATTAGTAATTATTTTATAAAAAAATAGAAAGTTAGTTCAAATTACAAATAAATGATTATTTATTTTCTTTCGAATGAATGATGAAAAGGTATGAAAATGATTCCCCAACTTTAAGACACTTGCGATCAAAGTTTTTGGGATCAAAGTTTTACCACAAACTTTAACAACTTCTCCACGTGAAAAAAGGTGAAGCACTTTTTCTTTGTTACATGCAAAACATAAAAATAAGTTGTCATATTCATTGTTTATTGTCGTTATAATATGAAATTAAAGATACCGAGAATGGAAGTTGAACATAAGAAAATCCAAAAGAGGATTCACTTGATTACGTTGCATTATTAAAAGAAAATGAAATAGATGATCAAGAAAATCTTTATGTTGAGTGGCTTGCAAATAATGATATGAAAGAACACGATGGTCATCTATTTAAACAAATGTTAATGCTACACATAAAGCTAGAATAGATGTAGATATACATGTACAACAAATTCTTCAATCATTTTCTGAGTTTACTTATCTTCACAATGATGATTCAACCTCTGATATTGATGTTTCCGATGGCTATAGAAGTGATAATGATGTAGGTAATTATGGAAATGATAATGATGGTGGTACATAGAAGATAATCAATAATTTTCCACTGATGCAATTGCGCAAATTCATTGTCAACGTGATAAAAAATATAAACCTAAGAATACTGAGTGTTGGACCATCAAATTCTATATTATCTAAGGCACTCGCCGCCTAGGCGCTGAGGCGAGGCAAGGCGAGACAAAAATGACAAAAATGCCTCGCCTCGCCAGATCTCGCCTTGCTCAAGTTCTGACCTAGTGAAAGTCGGATCTAGTGACTTGAATCCTCCTTTCCCACCTCGAAACCACCAATGTCCAATCTTCCACCCTGAGGTTCCAATATCTTGATGCATTGTAAATCCTAGAAGTGAGTTTTTTTATGTTCTTCAAAAGTTTCAACTATATATATATATATTAGAAGTTCTTTAATAAAAAACATCGCCTCGAGCGCCTAAGGTGCCCGCCTCAAGTGCCCAAGGCAAGGCGAGGCCCCCCTCACCTCTAACTACATAGGTCAAATCAACAAAACTTGACACAATTTGACTAATATTATATGACCTTTCTCACACATTTAGTTCCATAGGTATTTTTGAAAGAAGATATTATGAATACGGACATTCTCTAAAATTCATTATCATGAATACGGGTTTAGATTTGGGCAATGCAACAAAGTTCTTCGCGTACGTATTATAACGAAGGATATCAACCATCACATTGACGTACATCCTGCATTAGAACATGTTCCTTCAAATATATCTTATGACTATAGTTATTATGGTTATGGTAATAATCATGGTCATCATGGTCATGGATATACAACACAAGATCACTTTTCAAATATCTCTGATATTTATGAATAGAGATTTAGTTTACAACGAAAGTGAGACTGTCAATATCATACGTCATGAGTTTAATATTGTGATTTTATTGGTGATTTCATGACATAACAATAACAAAGTGATGAACAAAGTGATATATTAGAAGCATACATCATCTTGTTGATATTGATAGTTTGGTATTTAAAGTGGAGTTTGGTATTGGGAATGATTTGTGATTATGCAAATGTGTTATGTCATATATTTTCATATAGTGTACGAAAATTCATATTGATGTACTCTAATCTTTATAAGATATTATGTTATATTTGTTGTTTCAAAAATATAAACATTTTGAACCGAGAATCCGAGATCTGATCTTTCGAATTTTTTCAAGATTTCTCTAAGATCTCCTCTCCCCCTGATTTGAAACGGCAATCCTTTGTTACGAGGGCACCACATTCTTGAAGAATATAGATGCATCGTAACATATAAAAAAAACTGAGTATTTATTTGATCTTATGAACAATGTTGTCAAAGAAATAGATGAAGACAACATTATGCAATTTGTCAATGACAGTAAAGCATCTTATCAAGTAGTATAGGAGAAGTTGAAAATTATCAGATCATACTTGTTTTTGATGTCATGTGTTGCACACTCTATAAACTTAATGTTGGAAGACATTGAGAATAAGCTATCTACCAAAGTCCTTTATGAGTCAAGGATGAGTCAAAGATTATTGGTTGCATCCTTTATATTTGGGTATCTTAGACTACTACATATCGTGAGATAACATATTGCTGTTTGTGATCTAATGCAACCAGATCCCACCAGATTTGTCATACATTTCATTGTGTTAGAACACCTGCCAAGACATCGACATGACTTGAAGAGATTAATATTTTCATCAACACACATCAATTATATAGTTGACCTACATCGCAAAAGGAACCAATTTGATATCCTAACAAAGATGGAACATATTACTGAGAACATACAATATTACTTATCCGTTATAGAACCCTAGTACGTGTTGATATTGATATATTTTGAAGGCAAACCCAAAAGGGAGACTTGTATGATGCGATGGACGAAGTGAAGATGAAAATAAAAAAAGAAATATCCAAGATGTTACCAGAAATTATAGAAAATAGATAACAAATGAGATAAGACACTTCACCACAATAATAGTTATCTTCCATTTTTACAAGGATATTTCTTAAACTCAATGATACAATATGACAAACAAGTATCTAATGATGTAAAGATTACACAATACACATTGTTAGTGACAGAACATTTACGCAGGACTCCGCAAGACAAAACAATAGCGAAAATTGAAGTGAATTGTTATTTACTTACTAAATAATTGAGTTTTGAAGATCAATAAATTAATTTCTATTTCACATCTTATTTATGTCATCATAAAACATCAAATTAGATTCTATAGAGATCCAGGTTACGATATTCATTCGACAGTTTCTCCTGCTATGTTTGATAACATTTGGATTATGTTAAACATTTTTATAAAAAGATTATGCACTTACTATACTACTTGCCTTTTTAGCAGCTGAGTGATGAATTCAAGTGAATAATAGAAGTGGATAAAATCCACTCACAACTATTACAATATAAGTATTCAATGATTTCAATCAAAACACTAGTTCGTTATAGTGTGAGAGAAATTAGAGAACATTTAGCTTTATACACACAAAAAGAAAGAACAAGATGGCAAGTGAAAGATTAGGAAAACTATTGTTTTGTCATTACAATATGTGACTAAAAATAAAAAACATTAAGGACCACCAACAAATTTTTGAAAGAAGATTTACAAAATTTACATGTGGTCATTATGAGCAAAGACATGATGTAGGTGGTTAGATACTATCACAGGGGAATGCTGACTTGGAATACATCTTCCAATAAGAACATCCACATTCAAGAATAGAAAACAAGGATATCGAACCCAAGGAAGGCAGGGTCGGGGGTCGACTTGGGATCGGTCAGCCCCAAAACCGACCTAGTTGGACGAGGTCAGATGGGGTCGGATTTTATTTATTTTATTATAAAAAATTATATAAAAATAAGAAACAATATAGAAAAATATAATTATATTTTTAATATTATAATTGAATATGAATGTTTATCTATGTATACAAGTAAATATGATTTTTTTGTGATTATGTTGATTTAATATATGTTGGGAAAGAGCTAATCTAAAGTGAGAAGGTAAAGATACTTAACAAACAATCTTATAAATTTTAAGATGTATCATATATTTATAATTATAAATTTTAAACATACGTAATAATATAAATGATAGTAAAATATTATTGTACAATCAATAAATGGGACACTCAAAAAATAATTATTCTTGACAAATTTGATGATGTGTGTGAAAGAGAAGAGAGTTAAAATAGATCTTTATAAAATTTGAGTATATCACATATTTATGATTAAAATTCTTATATACATGTGATGGTGTAAGTGATAGTAAAGTATTGTTATACTATTTTTAAATGCGGCGAAAAATAGTCGCGGATCGACCCGGGGTCGGGCGACTGGGTATATAATAATAGTATAAAAAAATTTGACCTAGGTCGGGTCACCCCGGGGTCGGGCGACCAGGCCGACTGGGTTGTCGGGTCACGCAACCCGAAGTTGGGTCACGCGACCCCCTGCCGGGCCGGCTTTGAGTCAGCCCGGCAGGGTCGTTTCCGGGCCGGTTGGCCCGGAAACCGACCGGGTCGGGCGACCCGGCCGACTGGGTCGCCGACCCGGCGAACCATGATCGAACCAACTCTAAAGTTTGACCCAATGATCATGCATAGGCCGAAAAAGAGTTTAGCAGCAATGTTGGTGAGGATGAACGTGAACAAATCCAAGAACAAGAAGATACTCAAGTTCCTTGTACAACTCTAGTCTAGTAGGATACATCTCACACCACAACTACAAAACTAGCTCTAGCTAAATCTCCAAGTCTTACTGCGTAGAAGAGTACACAAAGTAAAAAGAATCAAAAGATTCAAATCATTAAAAAAGATATATCAGCGCAGCATTGGATATGGTATATAAAAAGAGGATGTGGTAAAAAAAGAGAAAATACTATCAGGTGAAAACCTAAGTCATACAGTACCAAACATGATGCTCAGATAATAATGAGAAAAAATTCATTCCACCTACACAACAGCAAAATCAAGGAGGTTTAAGTGGGAGATAGAGGAGGAGAAGGTAGATCTACTAGTAGTACAAGTGGAGAAGGATATGATGATTTGGGTCAACAACAACAATCAAGTGGAAGAAGTCTCCAACCGAATCAGATGGGATTTTTGAATGAGTACGTGGTGGTACATGGTGGCAAATCATCTAGAACCTACTTCAAACTTCGAATCATGATATCCACTAACTCCGAATCAGAAGGGATCGGAGGTCCCCACCCCCTAAATTTACCTGTTTAGGGGTGGGGGGATCGGCCGCTCCAAATGCCTAGATCGACCACTACTCAAGGTGGATCGTCGGGGGGAGGGGTCCAGGGGGAGCCCTAGATGATGAAAGGGAGGGGGGAAGTGAGAATGAGGAGTGAGAAGAGAGAATCGGTCCAATCTCCCCCTTATTAAGGGGATCGGATCGAAAAATAGTCCAGAATCGGGTCCTGAATCAATCCAATTCTGGACCTTTCTGAGTTCTAGGGGATCGACCTATTCAAGCGATCTGGTCGAAAGTTGGGCCGGATCGGTAGTTCCAGCCAGAATCGGATCGTCGGGTACCAATCCGATCCATAAACCGGCCAATCCTGATCCGGATCAGCCAATTCTGCAATCCATGGCCCAACCTTTACTGCCTCCACCTAGGTGACTGAAACCAACCCCCCCTTGATTCCTCTTTTCCTTCCTCCCCAATGGACTAACATAGAGTCTCCACCGGAGAAGGTTGTTAGAGAAGCCACCTTTGCCAGAGAAGTCGGATCTCGCTGTAGAAGTTGTTTTTGTTGAGTTTTTTCATTTTTTTTTCAAAGAAGCCATTTTTACCTAAGAATGAATGTATGTTTTTCTTTTTTTCAGTTTGTTTTCTTTTTTCTTCCGATTTCTGTTCTTTTAATATATTGTTGTGATTAATATAACCAATTTGTTCTTCTTCGTCGTAGGAAGACTAAGAAACCGGACCATGTCAAAGAAGTCATTTTCAATAAGTTTTTCTTTTTTTCTGCTTTTTGTTTAGTTTTGGTTTCTCTTCCTTAGAAGATTCTTAATCTATTGTTTTTATTAAAGGAGACATCTTTGTTCCTTTTCATCTGAGTTTGTCGGAGAAGTCGAACCTCACCGGAGAAAAGTCAATTTTATGTCGTTATATCTTTTATGTTCTTATTTTTTCCATGTTGCCATTTGTGTTTTTTATTTCAAACAAAGTTATAGATACTTATTTCTTGTATATTTAGAAGTATTCACTACATTTTTTCATTTTTAGATAATAGGAAGATATATTATTATATAAAAAATATATTAAAAAGTCCGGGCTATGATGTATGCAGCATGGGGTGAGGTGACCCCCCACACACACCTGGGGCGCACCTCTGACAACATAAATTTTTCATAGAGAATAATGTTACGTATAGAGGAAAGAAAATATCGAGAGCATATGTATCATCCAAGAAAGGCAAAGACGTGAGTTGAGGCCAGGTCGATGAGGTCAGAAAATTATTTTTAAATATCAAAATATAAAAATGTAAAAATATTAGAAGAGCATGTGAAGAAAAGAATTATTCATTTCTATTCAACTCTTACGTACTTTTGCAAGATTTAATATTTGAAAAGCCTGTGTTATAAGATTTACAAATTGAGTGTCATGACTTGGAGAAGATATACGAAAGAAACTAAATAGTTTTTAAAAAATAAAGACAACATTTAAAAGAATAGGTTAGTAACATAATTAAACAAAATTGGTCTCTAAGAAACCTTAAAATGAATCGAAAAATGAACTATCTAAGACAAAACATGAAGACACAATATCAAGAGATGATGCAATCTCTATTTCAAGATGAATATGAATATATTATGATGTCACGTGAACAATCCACTTTGCATCGACATGGATATGAACATATTGACAAAACATGAAGAATCATGATCCTCATTGGTCATTTTGGTCATGCAAAGGTTATGTTATCAGAGGCAATCACCTCGGGCACTTGCCTTAGCACCTCGCCTAGCCCGTGACTATCTCAGACGGTCGCCTTTTTTGCCTTGACCGCTTCAAATACATATACTTTTCTATTTTTCTATTTTTAAATTTATTTTTTGGTTTATTGTTTAATTCAACTTAAGATCATATCTTATATATTGTATTTTCTTTCTTTTTAAATCAATAAAATAATGACCTTATGTCACATTCAAAAAAATTGAAGATTAAAAAAGATAAAGAGTTGAGAATTATTGCTTAATTATTGTTACTTTTATGTAATTTTAAAATTATTAATGTCCTTCCATGCATGTTTTAGAATGACCGTTCAATTGTTGTCACTTGACACATTAATGTACTTTAAATTCTAGTAACATAGAAAAAGATACGCCTTTCCTACACTTTTAATGTATTTTCTACATCTTTTGATATATTTCTTATTTTCTTAGATATATTTCTTGCAATATTAAATATATTTGCTGTTTTTTTAATGTACCACTTGAGAATTATTGCTTAATTATTTTTATTTTTATGTAATTTTAACATTATTAATGTCCTTCCATGCATGTTTTAGAATGACCGTTCAATTGTTGACAACTTGACACATTAATGTACTTTAAATTCTAGTAACATAAAAAAGATAAGCCTTTCCTACACTTTTAATGTATTTTCTACATCTTTTAATATATTTCTCATTTTCTTAGATATATTTCTTGCAATATTAAATATATTTGCTGTTTTTTAATGTACCTCTTGTATTTTGTAAATATTGTTTACTTTTTTAGAAATATTTCATGCTTTTTTACCTGTATTTTTAATCTTTTTAGAGGTATGTCTTAATTTTTTCACTTTCAAATATTGTATAAATCATACAAATATATAATAATAATAAACAAAAATGTTGCCTTGGGCGTCCACCTCAAGTGCATGAGGAGAGACGAGGCCTCCCTCACCTCAGTCGCCTCACGCATTTAACTACATAGCAAAGGTTACATTAATGGAATGTCGAGTCAAAGTTGGGTTTGTTGACCCAATCGGATTTAAGACCGGTCAACCCGATCAAGAACCAAATAAGTTGATACTACCGGGGTAAGATAGTTGGCAACTGAGATCGGCCGGGTTGGCGTTGCATTGTCTCGTCAAACCCATTCTTTTCAAAAAAAATATTTAAAAATATAAAAATTACATGAAAATATAAAAAATATTTTTATACTATATTTATTTACGTATATACAAAAACATTATACATAAATATAAATATATTTTATGTTATAATTGAATATGAGTATTTATATATTAATACAAGTAAATATGATTTTTTGTGATTATGTTGTATTAGTATATGTTGAGAAAGAGTTACTCTAAGTGAGAGAGTAAAGACAGTTAATAAACAATTTTATAAATTTAAAGTATGTATTGTATATTTATAATCGCAAATCTTGATCATATGTGATAGTATAAATAATAGTTAAATGTTGTTATATTATTCATAAATAGAACGCTCAGGAATCACGGGTCAATTCACGGGGGTCGAAGGAGGCAATGCCCCTTGTGAGGGATATCAAAGAGATAAAGTCCCCTAATAAAAAAAATTTAAGTTATGACACCTAGTGACTCTGTCGGTCCGGAGTGGGTCACCTGACCCGACACCGGCTCGTGCGATCCCATGCTGGGCCGCTGAGGGGTCGCCCCGATTGGGCCGGGGCCAGGTCAATCGGCCCGGATTCTGACTGGGTCATCTGACCTGGTCCGACCCTTGGGCGTCCCTACTTTCCATGCCCATTCCAATCCAGATCAATCCGGTTCAGCTTGGGGCCCAACCGACCCACTCCCAACTCCCAACCAAGCCTACCTTGGTTATATTTGTAAGATACTTTGAATTTGATGGAATTACACTTCTCAGATTTTGTGTACTTCATTTTCAAGTGTATCATATATAAATATATTCAATGCGTTGGTAACTGCTATATTTATTTATCCAATTTTTATAATTTTTATTTTATTTTTTACTGTAAAAACCCAGTGCAGGCAGATCTCATATCAGCTTTTTGTAAGGTGAATCGGCCTACGTACCCAATCCAATGCTGTTACGGAATTCCTTGAAGACTACTCAACTTAATCACCTTAAAAAATTAGATTTAAGCTGATGATAAAATGATTTGCGCTTTCATACATGTAGTCCGATATGGATCTCATCACATCATTTTCATAATCACTTGTCCACATTTCTCTATAAAAAATAACGCATCAAAAAAGGAACGTGACATATTCCTACTAAATAAAAGACAAATGAAGGCACAATGAAAGGTACTTTACCTCGTATGAATAACCCAGATACTGAACCAAGTTTCTCAACATCAACTGCACATCCGCAATGAAATCTGTTACCCCAATATACTCAAATTTATCCACCCGTTGGTCAATCCTCCGGAGATCCATGATGTTCATCATAGTTGCTGAGTTAGCACAATATAAACTTTCATTTCTCTTCCACATATCAAATAAAATAGGTATGGTATGATGTCCATCCTTATCTATTTTTCGCTGAAGTTTGCTAATAACATTCTTGCACTAAACAAAACCAAGGAAAAAGTCAGTTTAAAACTCGCAGGACATCCATATTAGATGAACATCAAAAAGCAGAAAGCATTCTAAATCAGCCACTAAATTAAGGCGCAGTTTGGCTAAAGTACGGAAACTAATTCAATATCAATTTCGAAATTGCTGTAATGCTGTTATATACAACATCAGATTTCAGACTACCAAATATCAAAAATAATATGATGATGATTAATACTCTATCCAAACACAAACTTAACCTGTGATACATCATTCAAGCATATGTCACGCCAAATAAATGAAGATGCAACCAGTCATCTAAAAATATTGGACAGTTCACAGTAGTGCTTACAGGTAGTGAGAAACGAAGGACAAGAAATAAAAACATCAATAACACGTGCATGACAAAGTAATAAAATCCACAAATAAGTTGTTGTGAAAACTGATTCCATGATTATAGCATCTCATCATATTTAACTTTACAAAGCAATAACTAACAGGAAGGCACATTGCAGTACGTTTGCATTTTGTACTCCTAAAATGAGCCCCAACAAATGGGACCAAAATGACTAATTTGAATGGTATGGAGTTTCACTTCAACCCTTCCTTATTTTCTACAAAGCGATACCACCTGGAAGAGGATGTTACTTTTAACTACTTCGGGCATCCTGATGCACATGAACCATAAAATCTCTAAGCATGAAGCTTTTTTGTCAAAACATGTTACTTGTTTTGTGTTTGACAATTATGTTTGGTTCTAGGTTGTGTCCAGGGTACATCATGTTCCTTCCCCTTCTTAGGGGGCAGGCGGGGGCTCTTCATTAAGAAATCATATAGACAAAACCTGGCAATTTGTGAAGGCTCTTTCTTTCAATAGCCTTAATGTTTTGGCTCCCTATCGCCTATACACCCTAAAATTGTGATACCGTAAACTTCCAGAAAAAACTTCACTGCCTCATATGAATGGAAATAATGTGTTTTAACTGATTCTACTTCAGATAACAGATAGAGATAAATAAGTATATAAAGAGCTCTGCATTTACCTTCCTCTGCATTACATCTGACATTTTGGTCCCAGAAAATGTAGCCCCAGACGTAGTTGCAGATTTGTTACTCCAACTTTCCCTAGAATTTTCTATTGAGATTTCTGCAACCGGAGAAGCATTATTTAGCCTGCTGGATTTTTGCATAACATTTGATTTTGGAGTGACAACACCCTTCCTCGATGTCAAATTACGCTTCTGCTTCATAGATGGACTACTTAAATCATGCCCATCTGAAACCAGCTCCTTGTGCGCCTCATATTCAGAGTCAGGCCTCAATTGCGTTACATGATCATTACCTGCCGGCATGGTTAGCTGGGAACCATGCTGAGTTAAGAGCCTCTCATTATAGGGTTTATCTTCAAGCTTTTCCACAATGCACCTTGGCCGAATACGCATACTACGTTTTCGCTTGATTGTTGGTTGCAGCACCTGTTCATCGTCACCATCTTCCCGTTCATGCATGTAACTTCCAGATTGCTGGAGATCCATATGGGAATCACTAGAAACTGCAATTTCCCCTTCTTCAAGGTCGTCAAGCTGAAATTACCAAATGAAATGAGTTGGAAAGATAAGCAACAAGAGAAATGATTAGAAAAACTTATAATCAATTGTAAAACTTTTAAAAATTCACCTACCGTCCTTTTTGACATTGATGATGGTTTTGCATCCAAGGCAGAAAGAGATCCAAACTTTTGCGAAGACCCAGATGGGGTTGCAGCCTGGGGTAATCTTTGACTTCCAGAAGAATATCCTGAAGAACCAGGATCTTCAAAAACAACGTCAGTTCTGGCCACGTCCAGAGTTTGAGAATATGCATATGACCCACTGCCACGTATCACACCTTCATTATCTGATTGATCCTTGTTTTCCAATGGCTCATCAGCAGCACCATTGAATTCTTCTTCATCATATTCTCCAATTTCCCCTTCTTCTTCATTTATTATGTAAACATTTCTCTCCTCAGAGCTTCCCTCAGAATCTTCAACATCTTCATCATCCAGTTCTCTATATATAGAATTGTTTTTATCACCAAATGGACCTTTTGTACGCCCTCTTCTCTCAGATTTGCTTGGAGATGAACCGACAAGCATTTCTTTTGATTCCAAAACTACACTACCGGATAAAATATTCTTGGATGGTTTCCTTGATAAACTAGAAATAACTGCATTTACTTCTTTAGATCCTGCCCTCAACCACTTGGGAACATGATCATACTTCATCATCTCCCCAGTCCAGTTAAATTCTTCATCCATTTGATCAAACAGCTCAACTTCTTCTTCACTTCGGGCGATCATCCTATTTACTTGTTGTAAAGAAGGAACATCATGAACATTTTCTTGATACCTTTCTTCATCATGAAGTAGTGACTCCAAAGTCATTCTCCTTTCTTCATGTGTTGTGCGCTGATCAAACCGACCAGCATTTATGACTTCATCAGCCATGTCAATCTTATACTGCTGGATGTTATTCCTTATAAGGCTCTCGACGGAACCCATATATCTATCTTTTCCTGCAAGATCATCTTCTAAGTCAAGTGAACCTCCATTTCTGAATTCATCTTCTTTCTGGTAGCTCGACATTTTATCCACCACTGCTTCCATGTAAATGACTTTGACTTCTCGTTGCTGTCCAATGCGATGAGCCCTGGCAACTGCTTGCTCCTCATTTTGGGGATTAGGATCTGGATCATATATCACAACGGTGTCCGCAGTCTGAAGATTAAGACCCCTTCCAGCAGCACGGATGCTGAGCAAGAAGATAAAACAATCCGAGTCTGACCTGTTAAAGTCTACTATAGCCGATTCACGATCTTCGAGACTCGTAGTACCATCAATTCGCCTATAGATGAGGCGTCTCCACTGCAGATACTCCTCTAATATATCAAGAAGTTTTGTCATGGTACTAAATAGGAGTACTCTGTGCCCAGATTTCTGAAGTTTTATAAGAATTCTGTCCAGTACCCAAAGTTTTCCACAAGATTTGACTATAAAATCTTTTGAATAGTTGATAAAGTAAGGATAATTAAGTAAAGGATGATTGCAGGCTTTGCGCAGTTCCATGCATTTATTATTGAGGTTTTTGTACAACTTAACCTGGTATGATGGATTCCTCTCAACCCTGCGTAGTTCATCCTCAGGATCAACCCTAAGGGTACCGGTTGACTTAATCCAATCATAGATGGCACCTTGCATAGGCGACATTCGACATCTTAGAACAATGGGAACCTGCAGTTCAATAATACTACCGCTAAATTTAAAAGCATTCAAAATGTTTAGACAGAAGACACAAGAAAACCAAATAAGAAAAGGTAAAACCTTAGGTGGAAGAGAACCCTCTACGTCTTCCACACGCCGCCTGAGCATAAAAGGTTCAAGGATTTGATGAAGACGATGAATTATGATAACCTTCTTCTCAGTCTCAAGCCAATCATCTTCTTCTGGGCTGTGTGAGGAGCCATCCCTTTGAAAAGGCTTGGAGAACCAATCATGAAATGCTTTGCGATTGTCAAACACCTCAGGGAGTAATAAATTCAATAGAGACCAAAGTTCTTTCAGATCATTCTGATAAAGAAATAGTAGATTATAAGTTTGCAATAAACTCAATACATACCACTAAATTTAATATGAATACCCTGTCTCATGTACTAAGACGAACATTACCAAAGCACACGCAGAAACTAATTTGCTCCACTGAAAAGAGTAATCTAATTCATCTAATTCTAACCCAACATGAATATAAAAATCAAAACAATCTTTTTCTATTAGGAACCACATGTTCCACTAGATTCATTAAAATGAAAAAGAAAACACAAGTTTGATAAAAAAATTGCTCAACTTTGGCCGATAACAATCAAAAAGAACCATAAGCTAAGATTTATAAGACATAAGAAAAGGAGAAAATACAGACGAGTATAGATAAGTCAAACCATCATGAGAAAACCAAAAACACATGCCTTAAAGACCAGTCTCTTCCAGTTACAAAATTGGGCCATGAAAAAGAGCAACCCTAGTACCAGCCTCCCAACAATTCTACCCACTAAAAAGTACATGCAGCTCCTGGTACTGCTAGCAGTTGCACAAATTCCCTCCCGAAGATTCTCTTTTATGGTACCCCTTTGTTTAGAGCTTGCACTCAAGTAATACAGGATAAACTTGGAAGTTTATCCACTTCTCCAGTAACTAATTTTTCTCTTGTAATGGGCCTAATGGCAGCTTGATGCATATGATTGAGAACTGGCTGAGGTCAAACCCAACTTAGTCAGATAAAATCATTTGAGAGGTGGCACTGTTGTGGGCTATATGGACCACCAGAAATAGAAGGCTGAAGATCAAGTCCTGTAACCGACCTGTATTATATTCAAAACTTTGGACCTGATGCAGGACTGTGCAACTTCGGAGGACTGGGAAGATCAGCATACTACCAGCTTAATCAGCACTTTCTCCTGCCTTCCTTTTTGGCAATAACATAATGGGTAGTGCCTACTGTAATTATCTATGTACCCTTGATGTTTATATCAATAAAATAATCCCAGTTTTGGGCAGTCTTAAAAAAATTGAGTTCACGCTCCTGTACCACAGGCTAGATCGATCAAGGTTTATCCACATATCCATGAACTTTTCAAAATTGTCTTGCCTGAAACAAAGACATACACTGGCTGCCTTAAATATGATTTTCTAGTGAACGTGAACAATCTATGATTCAATATGGTTTACAATTTCATCAGTAAGTTCAAAAAGTGTTCTTTTTGAAGGTGGTGATTGGTGATGATTAAGCTAACAAGATAACAGGAATGGGGAGAGGGGGTGGGTAAGGGTGACTGCAACAAAAGAAAAAAAAAATCCATCTGCCGCCACCTGCAAAATCATAAAGAAAAAAAATCATCATCTAAAAAAAACACAAAATAAGAAGATTGGATCCATGCGACATCACTGGGAGTCCACCAGATGATAAAAAATAGGGATTCCCTTGGAAATGTGAACATGTCATATAGTCATTAAAAATTGTGACCCTGCTCGACCACATGGCCCACGGTAACAGAAGACACAATGCACAAATGTTGTGATCCATTCTAACAGGCCACAGAGATTCCTGAATTTGAAGACTATCCTCCTAAGTTTTCTATAAGCATAACACGGACCATAACTATTGTTCCATTCAACCACGTCAAACTGTATGTTGTAGTAACCCAACCACAGGCAGTTCTCCGCATATAAAACTGAAGTTGGTGGTACCAATCTTTTATTCTAGATCTTCTGTGTTGATAAAAAAAACACTCCATTCAGAAAAGCTGGATATCTCACCCAAGCAAGTTATTTCATCATAAATCTCCTTAACAGCATTCCAAAGACGAACTTGCATGACAAAGCTTGAGCAAAAAAACATATCATTTTTTGAAAGGTGGCCGAAACCACAATTTCTTATTAACTCAAAAAAGGTACATAAGAAAAAGAAAAAAAACAAATGCAGAACGCTAGGGCTGCAAACAAGTCGGATCCAGTACCAGAATGGGTAGATTCTAATTCTGATTCCAAAAAGGAATTAGTGTTTCCGATTCCAATCATGGTAATATCAAAATAGGTAATTCCAATTTAGATTTGTCTCCGATTTCAATATCGAAATCAAATAGATTCCAAATCCAATTCCAATAACTCATGAACCTAGTACAACGCTAAGAAAATTCACTAAAACATTAACTTGCTAGATTTGAACATGTTAAGAATTTTTTTGGGCAAGAACTTCTTTGTGCTACAAAAAATGCCACGATAAAATACCCACTATAAATCATTAGAAGATTTATCTAGATGGAATAATTACAGGTCATTAAATAATCAAAGATGACAGAATTTAGATCAAAGGGAAGAAAGAATGCTATGTCTGAACATTGAGAACAAACAATCACAGGGAAAATTCCAATCTATATTTCTGCATAACACAAGTTAATTTCAGTCCTACAGGGAGGGGGCACAAAATATCTTCCTCGAGATGAACTTCTAGCAGCAAATACCATTAATAATATAGACCATTTGCTCACTTGATCCAGAGTGCTCCAAACCCCAAGAAACTACAAGTGGCACTGACGAGGACTGCCCAGGGAGGAAAATGGTTGCACACGATCCCGGGCAGGAGAACACTGATCTCGCTGACATCGTTGGCGATGCCTATGCCCAGCATGGTGAATTGTTGCTGTCGCAGTCCTACAGCGAACTTGAGTGGGTGTGGGTAGAGGGGGAAAGTGTAGGCGCACCTAGTGTTTTCAAAGCATCGCCTAGGCAAGTATAGAAAAAGACACCCTCCCAGCCCGCCTTGGTCCGATCACCCCGCCTTTGTGGTAAGACGGTTCACCTTAATGAGGGTCCACCTCTTCATCTCCTAACTCTACTCGACAGAAGTCACAAAACTCTCCCGCCATTTGACAAGCCCCCAACTGCAAGAGGACGAGGAGCTCTAGTCTTCTACCGTTCGGCGACACCACGAGGACAGCTCTTGGGGTGGAGGTCAATGGCGACGACCCACGGCTGTGGACGACAACTTCAGTTCCAGTAACTGTGGAGATTTCTCTTCCTGCCATCCCTTCTCTTCTCGATGCCTTCTCTTGCGGATGTGCAGCACCATCTCCTCCTCTCCCCAATGCCTTCACCTTCTCTTCCTGCTGGACCTCCGTGGACTTCTTCGTGGCTCTTCTACGACACCTCCAGCTTCGTGACTCTTCTGTGATGCAAACAGAGATACCTTGTTTTCCCCTGTTTTGCATGGGGGCAAATGATTATCGATTAAATTAAATACTTTATTGACATATTGATGTTGATGTTAACTGTTGAACTAAGTTAACTATAGTGATTGATGTAGATATTTATTTATTTAACCTAAGTTAATCTAATCTTATCTAATTGGTTAATTAAGTTAATCAAATGTTATCGATTTTGTTTAAGTTAAGTTATTCTAAGTTGGTTATTAAATTTAAATTAATCAAATCTTACCCAAGTTGGTTATTCAAGTTAATCAAATTTTATCTAAGTTGGTTATTTAAGTTAACTTAAGTTTATCTAAGTTGGTTACTTAACTTAGATTAATTAAATCTTACCTAAGTTGGTTATTTAAGTTAACTTAAGTTTATCTAAGTTGGTTATTTAACTCAAATTAATTAAATCTTACCTAAGTTGGTTAATTAAGTTAGTCAAATTTTATCAAAGTTGGTTATTTAACATAGATTAATCAAATATTATCTAAGTTTGTTATTAAAGTTAATCAAATTGTATCTAAGTTGGTTATTTAAGTTAACTTAAATTTATCTAAGTTGGTTATTTAAGTTGATAAAATTTTAAGTAAGTTATTTAAGTTTATTTAAGTTCATTTTGATACTTAAATTAATATAATTTTATCTAAGTTAATTAATTTTTATCCATGTTGGTTATTCAAGTTAGCTAGGTTTCTCTAAGTTGGTTATTTAACTTAAATTAATTAAATATTATCCAAGTTGGCTATTTAAGTTAAATAAGTTTATCTAAGTTGTTTATTTAACTTTAATTAATTAAATATTAACTAAGTCAGTTATTTAAGTTATCAAAATTTATCTAAGTTAGTCATTTAAGTTAAGTTTATCTAAGTTAGTTTTTGTACTTGAATTAATCTAATTTGTTAATATCTGATTGTTATATTAAATTTGTTGATATCTGATTGCTAATATCTGATTGTTATATTTATGTATCATATATATCTATTGGTTCTTATATAAAATAGGCGTCGCCTAATGCCTTGCCTTATCGCCTAAGTAGTAAGGCGATACTAGGTCGTCTTGGTTGCCTTGAAAACTATCGCCACACCTCGCTAACATCGTCACCCAAACCCCACCAAAGGCAGCCATGCCCCCAGTTTCGCCACCCCGGTCCACATTTTTTCACTGCTGTCTCTCTCCAATGACTTGTGAACTCCTTGGTCGTGTGGGGTGGGTGAGAAGCCAGACACTGTGGAAAGAAAGAAAGCTATGTCCTCGAAGCCGACCATCAGCTGATCACAGCAGCCCTCATCGGTTGTTGACAGGAGATCTTGTGGCTGCGGGATAAGAGAGACCTGAGGAGAGGCCAAGACCAAGAGTGAAAGAGAAAGGGCCTTGCGACTTAGGGTTTGATCTGATTTGAAGTGGGAAATGAAATCCCTCGAAGCAGGGAGTCATCCAGAGCCATGCTGAAGAAGGGGAGCTTGGCAGCCTGCACCACGTCCATCCAGTCCGACGACAACGTCTGGCATCGGACTGTCGGTTGTCAATGAGAAGTCTACAAACCACAGCAGCTGTCAACTAGATCATCGAGTGAGTCACCTGCCTCCCTGCAAGAAGACAACGGGTCTGCAGCTATGGGATGAGAGAGAAAGAGGACCGAGGAGAGGCCGAGAGGGGGAGAGAGAGGGGTTAAGGATTGGTTTGGTCGGCGTGGGGGAAACAAAAATGCAGCAAAAAAATATACTTGATTTTAGTTTTTCGGGGGTGTCATAATCACCGATGATCTTTAAGATCAATAGTCCATATTCATTTTCTTCAAATCTTATCGGTATCGATATATATCGGAATCGGTATTAGGTGATTCAGATTTTGATTCCGATTCCAATAAGCTATTAGAAATATGATTCCGATTCCGATAAACTATCCAAAATTTTAATGAACCTCCATTTTGTGATAAGCTAATCGAAATCAGGTTGGATTATCAGAATACCGGAAGACAAAAAAATAAGAGTCCCAAACCACAAATACCGAGACAACAGTTAAATTTGGACATGTTGGCACCCAAAAAATGTCATGACATCCAGAACTAGCAAGTTTTGGGCAAAATAGATGAAAGAAAATTGAACAGGCAAGTGTGATTCATTTTTCATCACATTTAGGGCCAACGGGCCGAATGGGCCCAATAAGCTTTATTGGGCCCGTCCAGCTAGATGATGACTTGATAACGGTCAGACATCACCATCTTGTCCGTCTAGCTCAAACTTGAGCAACAACGAAGTCGGATCGAAAATCCGACTTGAATTCAACAAGTTATGGGTCAAACGGTGAAAACACTCCCGAATGGCCTTTGGTAGGCTTAATGGGCCCAAATAACAAAACAAGTGGGCTCACAGCACTGTACCAGTCAAGACATTTCCAACGGAGCCTCACATGTCAAAATCTGGCTTCGGACAGTAAAATGACCGTTTTGCCCTTGTGGGATTCGGGCAATCTGGGGAAGGTCCAAAGAAAAGTGGCACCACCAAAAGGTCTACTTGACTTTCAGATAAACAATGACAGAGTCAGATCGGCAATCCGACCCATATTTGGAAAGTTATGAGGAAAACACTGAAAGTCAATTTTCGAATGGCCTTAATAAGGGCATATCAAGTCCGAAAAACAAAACAAGTGGGTCCATGGGGCTATACCAGTTGAGGGCTTCGCAACGGTACTCTGAATGTCAGAATCCGATTTCGGATGGTACCCGAACGGTAAAATGACCTCTTTCGCCCTTGGTAGGTTTGGACAATTCGGGATAGGCCCGATAATATCTTGGTGCATCATCAAGTCCGCCAAGCTCCATATTGAGCAACATTAAAGTCAGATAAAAAATCTGACTTGTATTCGGCAAGATATGGGCAAAACAGTGAAAGTAGACTTCCAGGTGGTCTTTACTTGGCTTGGTGGGCCCAAATGACCAAACCAATGTGTCAACAGTATTGCCTCGACAGAGAGCTTCGCAACGCTGCATTGAATGTCAGAATCCGACTCCGGATGAAAAAATGACCGTTTTGCCCCTATTGGGCCCGGACAAATTTAGGCAGACCCATTAATATCTGGCACCACCAGAAAGTCCGCCTAACTTCCAAACGAACAACATCAAAGTTGGATCATCAATCCAATCTATATTCGGAAAGTTGTGGACAAAATTTGAAAAATTGCAAAGTCGGCACACACTTTGAAACAAATGGGTCAAATGAGAAGAAGATCGAACCTGTTTAGGTTATTAGGTTCTCTCGTATTGCTTCTTCAATAATAATTGGATTATGGAAGATAAAGGAGGGCCGGGATTGAAACAGATAGAAGCTGATTTGGATCAATGGCTCAGATTCAACGTAACTTAAGTTATTGGATTCCATCTTAATGGTTTCTTATTGATATTGGATCATGGAGAGTAAAGAAGGGCCAGGATGCCATCTTACGACCAGGTTTAGATCAAGGGCTTAGATTGAACATAACTTAAGTTATGAATCCACCTCTTATTGGGTCTTATCGGTACTGGATAAATGAAGTCAATAAATGAACAAGGTTTAAATCAACTTGGGCATCTTACGTACGTGAAAAAAGAAAAAGAGGGAAAAGACCAAGTCAAAAAAGAAGTGTGAGCCACCCATCGTGCCCACGTACTCAACTGCCCACGTCTTGACTCCTCGAACTCTCCCCACTTTCTCCATGCAAGCAAGGAGCCGAGGCCACAGGCTGCGTGGGGGGGGGGGGGCTTCTCCAGGGGGGGTTCATTTTTCTTCTTCTCCGGAAGCTGCCGACGGGGGGAGACGATCAGGTGATTCTCCCACAGCCATAGCCCCTTCTCTCCTGCACCTGCTGCCGGCCCTGGCGTATATTGGGAGATGAAGGTGACGGTAGCTCCTTATAAAGATGCTCCAATTGCTGCTGCACATAAGGAGGAAGATCAAGCCGATGGCTTCCGGCCATGTTGTTGATTCTACGGTTGCTGCTTCTCCCTAACCTCCTACCTGCTCCTGCCCTTGGTCGATGGAGAGAAATGAAGAAATGCTGTTGCTGCCTCCTGTTGCTGCTGACGGAGGAGGAAGATAAGGAGATCGATGTCTCATATTCTCTTTATTATTGCTGTCTGCGCCTGGGGAAGAAGATGAAAGAGAGGCCAATGCTACCTCCTGTTGCCACTATCTGTCCAAAGTGGAAGAGAAGCAGCCGAAGGCTACTGTCCTCGTACTGCTGTAGCATATGACCCCTCTTTTCTGTTGCCACGCGCATAGGAGCACCCAGGGGAGAAGAAGAAATAAGATGGAGGGGCTCTCCCAACAACCTGCGCCATAGGCCGCCAGGGCCAGCTTCTGGCCAAAACCAACAAAGCCGCCAAGGCCCAATGAAGACAAGTCTGGCCGCCGGGGCCTCAAGAACTTAAATTGGTCATCAAGGCCTTAAAAAAATAATTTTAATCAAATCTGAAACAAAAAAAATTTAAGAGCTAGCCTATTTCACATAGGTTACCTCAAAGGGCGGGCACTCGGGCATGTCCCCGGCGTGTTTGATCCTGGACGGGGAAATGGGCAAGCACCCATCTTCTACCGATCCTTCCTCCAAAGTAGGGAGTATCAAACTCCACCTACTAAAGAAGGTATATCTCATCAATTTAAGGGGAGGTCATGTCAAAATTTTCCCTTAAATTAAAAATGAGAGAAATATGTCAAGGAAAGATCATCCTATGTCCATCAAGGACTAAGGTAAATTTATCAATGGGAAACACGACATTTTATGTCCCCCACATGTAATTTGCATTCGAATTTGTCGATAAATGAAATTTCGAATTTTGCATGTCATTATTGTCATTGGAACTTAAGAAAAACCCTATAGACTTGGAGGAATGTAAAAATATATATATAATAAAATAAATCTGAAAATAACGATAATCTGATCAAACCAGTCAACATATTTTTTATCTCAAAAAATAATTTTCAGATAATCAAAACATAAAAAAATAAAATTTATGAATCAAAATGCCAATTAAAAGAAAATAAATCAAATAAACCCTATAAAAATAATAAAATATAGCCAAATAAACCAAAATACCCCAAGCAGGTTCAAAACACCGAATTCATTATGTTATTCCACAACATAAAAAATGGGAAAGAATCTCAAAATAAAAAAAATCGATGTCAATTCAAAATCAAACCCAAAACAAAAAATAATTGTAGAACAGATCCTCAATTAAGAAAATGTGTTAAATCCTAACTTGAAATGACATTAAAAGGAAATGCATCCTAAACAAAAATCACAATTTGGATTCAACCAAAAGATATCAAGCCCTAATTAAAACAAAAAAAACAAAAAAAAACAAATCAAACTTTTTAAAACAAATCCAAATCAAGTTGAAATCAAATCACTCACCTAAAAGACATTAAGTCTTAATCAATTCAAATCTTGAAAATCTCCAAATCTAAAAATTCAAATGTAAAACCCAACCAAATAAGAAACTAAATAAAAAATGAACATCCATCAAATTTCAAACCCTATTAAAAATCCTCAACCTAAACAAAAACAAATCTTAACAACAAACCTAATTCAAACAATTCAAATAAATTCAAATCAAATCAAACCATAGTTCAAAACACTAAGTTTTGCATTCCAACAAGTGTATGAGGCTATAGCTCCCATGTGTTGATTGTATGGATGTATGTCTTCTATTCACAAAATTGCTATGGCGGCTAATCAAGGATATTCGAGTATTCTCGATGTAATTAACATCGGATCTTCGCACTATCCGATAGGGAGAGGTCAAAACAAATTTTCAAAGAACCTAATAACCTCAACATATATTTTTATGCATACCACTGACCTAGCTAATACTGTTATGAAATACCACATATTTTCTTAATAGTCAAGTCTAAGTCAAAAGTCAAATCAAAAACGGAAAAATGAATTTTCCGAGATTTCATCCAAAATTTGAGGTTCCAACAGGACACTACATGAAGAAATAAGGAGAAAAAATGTATCCTTAAATGAAGCCTCTTCTTTACATGTACCTTTACAAGCAAAGTTCCAATCTCTCACATGAAATGACATTCGATGAATGATGTGCCTAGCATGGTCAAAGTGATATTCAAAAATCTGCCTATTCCTGTGATGTAACCTCAAAGATCTCAAAAGAAGATTTCTTTTTGTTTTGGAAATTCATTTTCCTTTTGAATTTGAATTTAATTTGGTTAGACCTTAGCATTGACTTCTTAGGAAAATAGATGGTATTCCATAAAAGTACTAACCAGGGTCAAAATTATATGTTGAGGTTGTTAGGTTCTTTGAAAATTTGTTTTGACCTCTCCCCGTCGGATGGTGCGAAGATCCGACGTTAATTACATCGAGATAACTCGAATACCCTTGATTAAGCGTCATAGCAATCCATGAAAATAGAAAACGTGCATCCACAAAATAAACATTCACACATATGGACATAGGAGAAGACAATCCCATAAAATTGATGGAATGCAAGCACTCAATTTTAGTTTGAATTTGATTTGAATTGAATTGGTTGAATTGAATTTTGTTGGTTTGAATTTTGATTAAGTTGAATTTAGTTTGAGTTGAATTTAATTGGTTGAATTGCTTTTAGTTTGGGTTGAAATTTTTACCTGTTCATTTTTAATTGAACTTATTTAAGTTTGATTCAATTTGGATTTGTTTGTTGATTTAAGTTTGGTTCAAGTTTGATTTTAGAAAAATGATGTGTTTAATTAAAATTATTTTGAGTTTATTTATTATTTGATTTTGAATGGGATTTGGGCTTAGTTTATGGAGTATGGTTTGTTTGGCATGGGTTTGGCTTTGGGAAATTTGGGTTATGTTGGATTTGGTTTGATTTGAGTTTGTTTCATTGAATTATCAAATTTGGTTTAGTTAAGATTGATTCACATTCTGTTTTGAGATTTATTGAATTTGTGATTTGTTTTATGACTCAGTTCAGATTCTGTTTTTGTTTTACTTGAGTTTGTGTTTTGCTTGAGTGTGTTTTTATTAGTCTAGAATTTGGGTTGCAGATTTTAGGTGATCATTGTGAGTTGGATTAAATTACAGATTCTTGAAATGTGTTGATTTTTTATGGGTTCACAGATTAAATTTAATTCAGGTGATTTAATCTTCCGGTTGAATTCTGTTTGATTGGAATTAGCTTGAGTTTAAGAGTTTGATTGAATGTTTTCCAATTTCGGATTTTTACAGTTTCAAATTTGCTTGAATTTGGATTACTTAGAGAAATTTGATTTGATTGAATTAGAGTTGAGCTTGATTTGAGTTCAATTTTGATTGGTTTAGATTTCAGTTAATTCTGCAGATTTTGTATTTCATGAATTTGACAGTTTCTGGATTCTCTCTTATGCAATTTTCAGATTTTATGTGGAATGATTTGGGACGGCTTTGAATTTGAATTTTCTTATGGGTTTGAATGGTTTGGGACCACCTATTTGCGGATCAGCTTCTGACTTGTACTAGTTTCAATTTTTGAAATTCATATTTGAAACCTCAGATTTCAGAATTTTAGTTCAGATCTCCTGCAGACTCAGGCTTCTTACAAATTCTGTACATTGCACATCTTCTGATTCTCTGCTGCAGGTTTATGGGCCTTAAACTTTCAGATTTCTTTTATTTACAAACCTCAGATTGCTGATTTCAGATTTCGGATTTCGGATTTTACATTCTGCACATTTTACAGCCCTCGGTTCCTTGTTTTAAATGCAAAGTTCAGATTTTGACCTCTTCAAATATCAGACTCCAGACTCCAGATTTCTGCATTTTCAGATTGCAGGTTTTTTATTCCAGATTTCTAGATTTCAGATTTCTGAAATGGGTTCTGGCTTCGGGTTCCCAGGCTCTAATTTCTGATTTTCGGTTTGTTTCAGATTTGGGTCACAAATCTAAGTCTGGCCTTAAAGATTTGAAAATTTCAGATTTGTTCAGATGGTGATTTTGTGTACGGATTCAGATTTCAGATTCTGCACTACTCCAAATTTCAGATTTTGGATCCCTCTCCAAATTTTCTAGCTTCCAGACTTCAGATTACAGATTCTGCAGTAATCCGGATTTCAAATATCCAGCTGCGGCTTGAATTCCAGATTTCCATATTTTTGTTTCTCTTCCAATTTTCTGCATGCTTCAAATCCCAGAATTTCAACTTCAGATCCTCTACGGAATATGTGATTTGTGGGGTTAAATTTCTGTTTGTAAATTAAAACTGGATTGGTCAGAACTTAGACCAGATTCCAGGTTCAATTACAGATTTGTGTTCTGTTTTCTCTTTCTTTTCTTCTTCTTTTTTTTAAGTGCTTGGCATCCCATCTGATCAATGAGATTATTGACTCCTTTCAATGATATATTCAAAAATACAATCTACTGAATGTCTGTCTTGGACGTTCATAGTCCAGAAAGTACAACTTTTCAACTTTGACATGTTTTGAGAACATCCTTGCTCAACTCTTGATGAGTATGGTGTCTGTCGATCCTTTGAAAGGAATACACCCGGTCTGACATAGACTTATGGGTATTTCCCTCTGCTTGTTCATGAGACAATTGGTAACATGACTGGAAATTCAGTCTCTTGAGTCCTTGATGGACTTGTCGATCCATGGGCGGCATGTACCCGGTCTTGATAGACTTATGGGCATCCCCCACTATTTTTTGATGATTTCACTAGCATATGACCGACATGATAGCATATTGATTATGCTTGAGCCTTGCATAGCTTGGTGAACTTGGTAAGACGTTGGGGTCTTTTATAGACCTTTGTATGTCTACCTTAAGGATGTAGGGGCGGATGGTTAGTCGACCCCCCAACTAGTCCAAATTTTGGATTCTTTTAAGTTAAGCCGAGACGTAGGGGCGGATGGTTAGTCGACCCCCCAACTAGTCCGGTTTGTTGAATTAAATATTTTTTTTTATTTACTTTCATTGGATTGTTTGTTTTAAATTAAAATTTGTTCTGTTGAAGAGGCTCCTGCGCTGTGCGCAGGGCACTGTTCAGGCCGCAGAAGGCTGCTTCAGCGGCTGGAGGGCGGGCCGGCACTGTTTGGACCGGCCGGACACTGTTCCGGACCGGCAGCTTATCCGCGAGGGGCCGGCCGGCTTCGCCCGGTCGCCCTCTCCTTCTTTTTTTTTGCGTTTTCTTCTCCAAGTGGGCCCCGCGGCTTTTTCCAGCGTGGCATATAGTTCGGGGACATTATTTCCCCGCTACAGTCCCGCTCGCCCGACGTCCCCGGCACCCGACAGCATCGCGGCGTCCTCCGGCGGCATTCTCGGTCTTGTTCGACGGCGACAGCTCCGGAGGAAGAAGGAGAAGGGGCCGGCGGCCCTAGGAGAAGAAGGGGGGCTCTCACCGGCAGCAACAGGAGGGTCTTCCGGCTCCTACGACACTCGCGGCGACTTGCAGAGGGGCTTGCGGCGTCCGGAGGAAGAAGAAGAAGAAGGGGGTGCACCGTGCGGCTTCAACGGGACTCCAGGGGATCGGTAAACTTCCCCTTCCTCTCCTCTCTCTGCTGTTCCACTTTCTACCACCTCTCCTTTTTTTTTTCTCCCTACCGCGGCCTGCACTTGGCCTTTTTATAGGCCTCTGGAGGACTCCTCCTGAGCGGAAGCCAGTTCCGGGTTCGAAAGGGACTCGGGATTTGCTAAAACTGCTGGCCCCATAATCCCGGAAGGAGATCGAACTCCCTGCTAAAATGAGGGATGTTTCCGTCGACCGTTGCCCTTAGCCGTCTCCGAGTAGGACTCGGAGCTGCCATAAAATACAGAATCAGACGTCGATCGGGACTCAATGGCTTGTCAATATTCCGATCCAGATTTCCTCCTTGTTCTGTCCGGCCTCCTGCCTTTGTTTAACCAGATCCTCTTTTATTTTCTGTCGAGCCCAGGTCTGAGCAGACCCGCAGGCAGCTTCCTTAGCCTATTTAGAAGACTGTCCGGCCCATTCTTGATCAGGCCCATGGGCCTTCTGCATGGGCTGCAAATGAGCCTTTCAGCAGGCCGAATTGGGTCAATTGGAGTCCCATTCTGGGCTTTGTCGATAGGCATTGCAGGTGGACTGAATTGGGCCTGATCAGGGTCCTGTTATGGGGTCTGTACATGCCGTACACAACCCAGATCCTCAGGGAGGCCGAGCATGCCATTTCTTTTGTCTCTTGTTTTTTGAATCGGCCTTGTCAACACATTTAGTTTCTTCTTTTTTTTTACAAAATTGGGTGTCAACATCCTGGTACGCCAGATAGCCCAGAGCTTTGCAGGTAGGGCAAAATCCCACAAACCAGGCTCTAAATGCCAGAGTTCATAAAAGACCATTTATGTAAAAGAGAGAACATTGAAATCTTCACTCCACAACAATACTCTCTAAAGGTAGTTGATGACCCCACATCTGATAAAAATGTGGTCAATATTTTCTTCTTTAATGCCATAGAAGACACATTCACTAGACACATCAGGAAAGAGTGACTTCAAGTGGCGCTTGGTAGGCAGACGTTGTTTACAAATCTTCCATATGAACAAACCGATTTTGATAGGTAAAAAAAGGTTTTCATACATCATGGTACCACATAACTCTAACCTCTCCCACTGAAAGTTTACTACTAGTAGCAGACTTAACTGTGAGGATTTTCTTTTTTACGAGGCAGTCAAAAAAGTTCGTCCACCTTATCCTCAGGTGCCTTCAAGATTATCAAGAATATTAGTAATAGAGGTCACAAATTTCCTACTCCTTAAGAACCATCTTAAAAGGAGAAGCATCACTTTGCTATGTTATCCTAGTTGTGGACAGTGGATTGAGGTTGACAGCTTAAGCTATAAAGAGTGAGAAACAAAATGGTCAATGACTCGTAATCTGTCCATTTATCCTCACAGAATGAAGTCCTAATCATGGTTTGCTGGGTCGGCGACCCGGTCGGCCACCCGGTCTGCCGGGTCGCCCGACCCGGCCGGTTTCCGGGCTGACCGGCCCAGAAACAACCCTGCTAGGCCGACTCCAAGCCGGCCCAACAAGGGGTCGCACGACCCAACTTCGGGTAGCGCGACCCGGCCTAGGTCAATTTTTTTTATACTACTATTATATACTTAAATTTTTTTCTTCCCCCTCCCCGTTGCCACCATTAAAAAATTTTTCTTCAGGGGGCGTTTCCCCCTTGATACCCCCACAAGGGGCGCTGCCCCCTTGACCCCGCGACCTGACCACGCAGGTCGATCCGCGACTACTCTGCGCCGCATTTAATAATAGTATAACAATACTTCACTATCACTTATACCATCACATGTATATAAGAATTTTAATCATAAATATGTGTTATATACTCAAATTTTATAAAGATCTATTTTAACTCTCTTCTCTTTCACACACATCATCAAATTTGTCAAGAATAATTATTTTTTGAGTGTCCCATTTATTGATTGTACAATAATATTTTACTACCATTTATATTATTACATATGTTTAAAATTTATAATTATAAATATACGATACATCTTAAAATTTATAAAATTGTTTGTTAAGTATATTTACCTTCTAACTTAAGATTAACTCTTTCCCAACATATATTAATACAACATAATCACACACAAAAATCATATTTACTTGTATACGTTGATAAACACTCATACTCAATTATAATATAAAAAATATAATTATATTTATGTATATATTTTATGTATACATAAATATATGACATAAAAATTATTGTTTCTATTTGTTTCTTATTTTTATATAATTTTTTATAATAAAATAAATAAAATCCGACCCCATCCGACCTGGGGTTGCGACCCCGTCTGACTAGGTCGGTTTTGGGGCCGACCGACCCCAAACCCTACCTTCCGTGGTCCTAATGACATTGCCAACCTTAATACTGCAAGAGGATCTAAAGAACTGGCAGTAACACAATACCTATTCCATAGGTGGGAAAGCCTACCTTTGTCTCTGAAATCCCTTATTCATGCAACATTCATCCCAGTTCCATACTTGGAAAATCACCACCTTGGCCTACAATGCCTATCCATTTTTATTCAACTTTCATAATCACTTAGTAAGAAGAGAATCATTAATTATTTCAAGGGGTACCAACCCTACACTCTCTTCTTTAGTAGGTCTGCAAACATGATTTCACTTAATAAGATGTAAACCCCACTTATCAGAATTCCCGTGCCAAAAATCTTGTTTTGATTCTCTCAAGTATAGTGCAAATACCTTTGGGAACTCTAAAAATAAAGAAGAAGGGGGGTACTCTGCAACACCATCTTTGATAGCAGCCATCTACCTCCCACAGATAGCATTCTTCCTTTCCAACCTAGCAATTTGGCTTCCATTTTATGTATGACATATTGACCGTATTTGCTTTCGTTACAGTTATCTGATAAAAGAAGACCCACATATTTGATAGAAAAAGAAGCCCACATCATATTAAAAATCCTTTGTATCACGACCCTTTGACCTCTTTTATGTTTACGCCCACAAGTTCACATTTCTCTTGGTTTATCTTCAGTCCAATCATTGTCTGTAATAAGTGAAGTATGACTCTTAATGTAAAACATTTATCTGGTTTAGTGGAGGACAAAAGTAATGTGTTATCTGCAAACAGGAGATGCGAAGTTTGTTCCCTTCCATCCCCACTCCTAGTGTCTTCAATCAACCCTGCCTGCTCTGCCTTTCCTCATATATTACTGAGAACTTGGCTAGCAATAACAAATAGAATGAGAGAGATAGGATACCCTACCTGAGACCTCTTGAGTAAGAAAAGAAACCAAAATCCCTACCATTGATACAACTAGAATTCTGCAGTGGTGATGCAACTCCTAATCCAATTGAATGAGAGAGATAGGATACCCTACCTGAGACCTCTTGAGTAAGAAAAGAAACCAAAATCCCTACCATTGATACAACTAGAATTTTGCAGTGGTGATGCAACTCCTAATCCATTTGATCCATTTTTCATTAAACCCCATTAGATGTAAAACTCTTAGTGGATAGTCCCACCTAATCTTGTCATAAACTTTCTCAAAGTCCAATTTCAAATCATGCATTTTGTATGTTTGTTTCTCTGATCGTGAAAACATTCTTACGTTGTCATAAAATTCTCTAAGATGTATCTACAAGGGATAAAAGCAGTCTAAGTAAAAAACCAATTTGTCAATATATTTACTCATTCTAGAAGCCTTGTTGATAATCTTGTAGTTGCAGTTGAGGAGACTGATGGGCCTGAGGTCTTCAATATTCTCCACATTCTCTTTCTTAGGTAGCAAGAAAAAAGTGGTCGAGTTAAAGTGTTTACTAGTGTCTGGGTACTCTTCAAATTCTCTAATCAGAGCCATAAAATCCTCCTTAATGATGTCCTAGCAATGTGTTGAAACTGATGGAGAATCCATCTGGTCTAGGAGCTTTATATGGGTCCATGTATTTCAAAATATCAAGCACTTCATGTTCAGTAAAACTGTCAAGAAGGGACTCACCTCTGATTGCTAAATCTTCGAAAGGTTGAAATTGATTAGAGGACTCCATTTCTTGTCATCCATATAAAGGTGACTATACAAATTGGAAGGCTGAAGACCTATCTACTCAGTTCCTTCAAATATAGAACCAAATACTCTTAATTTGTGAATGTAATTTTTCTTCTTCCTAAAGCAAGCCAGACTGTGCAAGAACTTAACATTTTTATCCCCCTCCTTAAGCCAAAGCTTATTTAGATCTTTGTTTCTATTTGATTTCCTATCTATGACACCATTCTTTGTATGTGTCTTTGACTCTTTTCCACTCAAATCTATGTTCTTCTGAAATCAATCCTGCATCATTCAATCTTTCAAAGTGATTAATCTAGAAAATCGACTCATTTCTTTTATCGGCTGAAATGTTGAAATGTTGACCTGCCCATATTTTCAAGGGCTTCTCGACCATCTTCAGTTTGCAAACAAACTTGCACGTAGTAAAATTGGGCTCCCTACACCAAAGTAGAATTTATTAACCTCAGCTCTATTTGTTCCATTACATTTGATACCAACAGTGCAATGATCGGAGACTACCCTAGTAAAATGAAAGCCCTCCAGTAAGGCAAAATTCCGTACCCAACAAGAAAAATTAAAAAATATGTCCAGTTTAGATTTGGACCTTGCATTTGTTAAGTCCACACCAGAATTTGAGATATCAATCAGTCCACAATCATCAACAAATTCAATAAGAAGGGCCATTTCCTTCACCCAGAAATCTTCCCTTGACTCTCTCTGGGTCAACAACAGCGTTAAAATATCTGCCAATACACCGCGCAGATTCGAAATTATTCTCCACCACCTCCTTAATATCAGAGAAGAATGTGCCCTATCAGTCCCCTCCACTGGACCATAAACATTGCACCAAAAACCAATCATTATCATTTACACTGTCATTTACCTTGAGTACCTGGAAGTGTCTATCTTTGCAAAACTCCTCAATTGTAAATCTACTGTTCTCCCATATTAGTGGCATACCTCCACTCTTTCCATTAGAAGGAACACAAGAGAAACCCTTTATTCTACCATACTTTAAAGCATCAATCACATCACTTATAGAAAAATATGTTTTGGTTTCCTGAAGAAGAATAATATCCAGCTTCCTAAGACCAACCATATTTGTGTAACTCTCTAATCTTTTCCTTTTCCATAATACCTCTATAATTCCAGTTAAATATGTTAATCATTAATAAATAATATGGCCCTTTCCTTACATGCTCCTCTTGCTGCCCCCAGGTAGCACATCATTATACAATAAAAACTTGAGTTCTACCGACCCTGGGTTAGTTATATTTCTTTTCGGTAGAAACACCTCCTTGGCCAACTATGCCATGTCTGAGATTATCAAAGAAAGTTCTGATGTCATGATCTCTGCCAATAAAATTCATCCCGATGTTGCCAATAGATTTGACATCATCGTCGTCCACACCACATCAGGTTCCTCTGCCCAGACTATATGTGCATCATCCTCGTTACCAGCAGGGACCACAGCGATTTGTGGGTTCGCTGGGACCTCAACAAAAGTGCTATCAATTGCTCGACAGTAGCCATAACATCTGCTGCTTCCCCATCCCAATGCCACAAACTTGGGGAGCCTGAGAACCTGCATAGATAGGGACAGACTTCCCGGTGCACCTAAGATTATCATCCAAGACAGAAATTTCAAGAGCTGGGAGAGGACCAGAATCTTGCTCAAGGGCCACCCGCACATCAAGGAGAGCAGAGAAGACAGTCCCGGAACCCCGGAAAGCTGAACATCCCATTAGGAGTCTGTAGTTGTAGTAGACGAACGAAGCCACAACACCACATGATGCTCCTGCACAGTCCTAGATCCCGAGCCGGCAGCAGTCACAGGGCTGCCCACTGGGTCACAGGAGGTTATCAGTTGACCTGCAGAACCATCTCCACTAAGGTTCTCTGAACTGGATGCCAACAGCACTTGAACCGGTGCCAGTTCAAGCAGAGAGTGAGCCGACTGTAAGTCTATCAGATCGTGCCCCCAACAAGACTTAAATGGGTCTACTGGACCCAGAACCAAGATAACACCCTCATCCCCTCCATCCGATAAGACCAGCAGCAATCCTTGCTAAGATTTCGGCTTCCAACTAGGAAAGCCACCTCCGACTTGCCAGAAACAGCCTGTGCATCAATGGTAACCATCCTCCCATTCAAAAACCTACTAAAATTGTTGCATATGGGGAATGATAGAGAATACGCTTCTCTCTAGATCAGAGAAAATTCTGCTGAGGCAAAAACACTCCCCTTCACAAGCTCCTCCAATATCTGGCTCAAGCAAACGACAAATTGAGTATTCCCAATGATAGCTGGGATAAAAAAACCTGGACTAAAATCCACCCGTCTCTAAATGCAGGCCACAACAACTTCTGATGTCGGCCACCGTAGCAAATTCCCAAAGGCTCCAAGATTTTAGAGATAGAGGACAGACAGTAGAAGAAAGACAGTCTCCAGCTCCGCTCCAGCACTATCAGCAACCCAAGGAGAGAGAGGCAGGGCCGTGGGGAAACTACAGTTCCTCACCGGAACATAGGAGCAGTTGTGCTCCCGATGCCCGATGCCACTGCACCTGTGACACCTCAGACCATTCCTACACCCTGCTTGGACATGATCGAAGCACCGGCCGCAGGTCCACCATAACCCATCTCAGCATTGCAACCCCCAGTAAAGAACAGCTTATAAAGATATAACAGTACAGGACTAAGATATCCATCTCCTAACCAGAACAAAAAAGCATTTTCACATATTAATGTTACAGGTCTCCTAGAAAAATTATGTGCTTTTAAATTAATAATCGACAAAATTACAGAAAGTCAATTATTCTCCTTAAACTGGAGAAGGATTAAATTCACCAATAAAAAATGAACTTTGACAAAACATTTCTACCTTGGCAAAACCCTTCTGGATATGTGCAAAAAATTAACAAACCTGTAAGGGAGTTCCAGTAAGCAGCAGTCTCCTCTGGCAACGGTACCTGTCAAGATCACGTGCCAAAACAGAGTCTCTATCTTTCATGCGTTGGGCTTCATCAATTATAATATATTTCCAGTCAACCTTTGAGAGCTTCGAACGATCATACATAACGAACTCGTAAGTAGTAACAAGCACATTAAACTTCAAGGCACAGACCTCCTGCAAATAGAAGGCACACTTATCAACATAACACTCTTCATAGCACCATCAAGCTCAGTTAACTATAAAATAACAATGTAAGACATAAGAAAGTGATCGCACAACAATTTCACGAACACGGCATGATAATAATTATTTTCATAGAATATGAATACAAAATCCTGGTATTGCCACAATTTCCATTTCATTATATTTGAATCCAATCAGCAACTGTCATATCCTTGGGAAGGAGAAGAAAAAAGAATAGATATCATAGCCCTTGAAATAATATGCATCAGTCTAACTTCAAAGTTAACATGCACCTCAAGGTCACCATCTACCATACTACTGGCACGAGCTTAAAAAGAAAAATTCCTCAACTGAAATACACAAATAAAATTCTATCAACATATATCCCTAGGATCAAAAAACGAATGATGAAAAAATGGTCTATCAGTAAAAGCTTGCAAAATCCAGCTCCCACAAGTTTATGTCTAACCATTATTTTTGATGAAGGGTATACAAAATTCACTTACCCTCCCATAAATTGTCAGCTGATTAGGTGAAATGCTGGAAAGACTCAATCCCTAACAGATTGGCACCCTTTTTCTGATGCTTAGTCCTGCTTCTGATGTGGTGATATTTTGAGAGGCAAAGACAGATTGAGAGGGAAATGGAAGAGAAATGCTGTCTAAAGCCATAATTCTTTTATAGCATTACAAAACATGAAAAAGAAATAAAGGAAAATTAAAATAGGAAACAAGAAACATATGCCAAGAGGGTAGATATAGGAGCCAAAGGATAGTACAACACAAACTTTTTCCCGACAAAAAACCTATTGGAGAATAGGTCTTTATCCAGGAACACCCGGAAATGAGCAAAATACCAAAACCCTGATGTATGCAGTCATGAGTGATAGGATAGCAGATGAATTAAAGAAATTGTCTACAAATCAAGGATTGTCATCTCGGATCTCGACTTTGTCTCGAAAAAGTGAAAGAGAAGAGATCTCGTGAGATTCTCGAAAAATCTCGAGAAATCAGATTTCGGATTTTATTTATGTAGGGTGCACCTTGTCCAAAGATTATCATTTCGTATCTCAATTTTATCTCATGGAGACACAAAAGAAGAAATCTCAGGAGATTAGATCTCAGAAATACCGATCAATATGTATATCTAAATGTAAAATGTTATGTAATCTTTTCAAAATAAGCTGTGAGAAAATTAAAAGAAAATATAAACACGGAGATGGTGAACTATTGTTAACAGGAAACATACAAGGATCTTATGTTATACCTAAACTTCATCTTGAACGATATGGATAGGAGATTGATGACAATGACATCTTGGGTCAATTGCACATACATAGTCATAAAAATATTAAGTTATAAATTTTATCAAACAATAATTTCTATATAAATATTTGGATGGATTCTATAATAAATTGGACAATATATGAAGCAACCTTAACAAAGCCATCTAACAAGTTAGGAATAGTAATAGGCAGATGAAATCAAGGTATCAGAGGTACTATGTAGATATTCTCATTTCGGCGATCTCGTTTGTTGGATGTGTGAAGAGAAAAAGATTCTTAAGAGATCTCGAGAGATTCTCGGGAGATCACATTCCATGATTCAAATATCCTCCCATTCCTTGTTCTACATGTAGCATGGAAAGCATTGAAATTTGTCCTCCATGGGTTAGCCGATCCCCTTTAATAGATAGACAAAATCATAGAGTTTCTCCAACTTATATTTCAGGATCTTAAACAAAAGTCCCCACCAAAATTGGATCTATGTTATCCGAGACGTAAAACGCTCGAATCGAGGCACCTAGCACCTTGCTTCACACCTGGGGTGAACACCTCAAGTATCAGAAGCATGTTTATTATTTAATTATTTTTATTTTAATAATACATATATAATATAAATATGTGAAATAAATCCAAAAATGCTTGTAAAATTATAATAGATACATTGTTTAAATAACTATGTATTGTAACAAGAAAATAAAATAATTAACAAGCATAACATCATAACAATTAACAAGAGTACTAGAGTAGAGTTCAAATCAAACATAACATAACATTACAGTTTAATGGGTGTACAAATCAATAACAAAAGTAGACAAGCATCGTAATTAAACAAAAAACCTTAAATATAACCAAACCAAATACATAACTAGATATCTACATGCTTAAAAGAACAAAAAAATTTAAGCAACTAGTGTCTACCACTCTACGAGCCTGACTTACACCAGAAGAACAACAACGTACAGTGGTATGGAGCTTGTTACAAGCTTGAAACCAACACTAATAACATTAGAACATGTTTAGAAATAAAGGGATACAGAAGATGTGAAGAAAAAACAAAACAAACATTAAAGTTTCCAAAGCAATAATGCAGAGACTGGAGAACGATGACGACGGCAGCGACAAGGCCAGCAGTGGCGCAACAGAATGAATCGAGGGTTCCATCTCCGTCGAGAGCTTCAGGTGTGTGTGTGTGGGGGGGGGGTTAAATTAACCGGATCTGGTTAAATGGGTCCAAGTCGCCAGAGGTGCCCACTTAGGCACCGGAGGCACTCGCCTCAAGCAAAAACCAGTAAAGCAATGCAGGTTTGGACCACCTCACCACCTAAGCTGTTGAGGGAAGTGCCTCTACCAACAGAGTATTAGATAATCCCGCAATGAAGAAACAAACAATCCAAATCTCCTTGCTGAACCCCACAAAAGAAGTAGTATTGCAAGGTTAGAAAAAACAGATTACTTAAATTAATCGGCAACCTTCCTTTTCTAACTTTCCGCAAAAACATTCTTATTTTTCAAGACAAAAGGCATCCAGTCTTTCTTCAAACCAATCAATCTTGACACCACCCAAGCTTAATCTGACTGATGTTACTTCAACCAAGAAAATACAGATTTTCCTGGCAGCCAAAGTAAGTTATCAAGCAATTCCTCTTGGTATCTCAAGAAGAATAACGCAATATTAGATTTCTGCCTTTCAGATCCCTTCTTAAAGAGAGAAGCTAGATTTCCAAACTTAAATTGTTATCCCACATGTCAAACACCATAATATTCTTGTCACAAGATAACTAAAACAGCCTGAGAAATTGCTCAACAAGAGGACAGTGGCCAGGACATCAATACTGCCAAATTAAGGTCGTCCTCCCATACCCTACATGAATCAGAGTAGAGGATGCAAAGAAACTCCAATTATGCAATATTCCTTTTCAAAAGTTTAAAAATATGATGTTATCACTGAAATCCTTCACCCAATCTAAATGCTCATGTGGAAGGTACTTGTATATAACAATTCTTCTCCACATAGTGCTACCACCTTAGTTGAGTTCCAGATCCATTTAGTTGGTAGTGCTTTGTTAATAGTCTCTGTAGGTATAGACAGGAAGCCAACCCCTCCTTCCAATTTATTCCTATTATCATTCCATGCTACCAAGTGCACTCTCCACATCTTCTTTGAACCTTGCTAGAAGAAAATATCCCTCATATTTTCCAATCATCGAGGTATGCCCTTCGGGATTGGGAAAACAGAAAGAAACGATCCTATCTATTCTGGACCAAGAGCGACAGTTGGCCCAAGTGAATTTCCTATTGGAGGGGTTATCTATAGAACATTGTCAGATCCATTGAGTAAAATATGCATTTCTCTCATCCAGTCAGAGCTAGTCTTTCTATCATTAGGTTGCCTGACCATATTGAAGTCCCATGGGATGATGGTAGGAATCACATTTGACATCAGAAGACTACTAATTTCCTGGGTGGAAGTCTCTCTCTCCTAGTCAAAAAGACCGTAGAAAATATAAACTGATAACCTTCTTAAACTACCGGCTGCCTTCAGATGAAGACGATCCCTGATGAATGGGCCTTTTTCAAAGATTTAACTACCACAATAGAATTGCCCTTCCAGACAAAAAGAAGATCAGCAGCTTTACCAATGGCAAGCACACTAATCCAATTATCAAAGTCGTGATGAAGCTGATCCTTAATCCTCTGATCACTGCCGTGCTGGAGCTTATACTCTTGGATACAGATAATGTCAATCTCACCTTCTCTTGGAATTCCTGTCCTCCGATACCTTCACCCCCCCCAGGCAATCCAAGACAGAAAATTTTTATCAACTAACTTTTTTTCTTCTCTCTTCTTCCTTAACATGAGACCATCAACCAAAACATCGTTCAAGAGGAAGAACTGTACCTCTCTCTTACCAACCTTTCTGCCTTTTTTAATTGAGCTCTCCTCCTGATCTTTTAAACGGAAGGAACAGCAAAAGTTGAGGACCATTTGCTCATAGACTCGTAGCCCTCTAGAGAGATGCTGATCCAAAGACCCAGGGTTCTAATCAGCTTGTCGCTCCAGGGCTTGGGGGAGCCCAGCAGAGAAGATCCATAGCCAGAGATGGGTTATGGTGGATGGCTACCAACAGAAAGTCAGGTGAGGAAGGATCCCTAGCCAAAATCAGAAAAGGGAGGCCATAAGGGTAAGGGCACCTCTCCCAGGGATAAACTGGGAGGGTAAAATGGGCCAGGATGGCAATCCTGGCCTAGAGGTGGGCCTCGGTTTGGTGGCCCCAACCAGACTAGAAAAATGGGTGGTGACCAGTCCAGAATGACAAGCGCCAAGATAAAGAGAACGCAAAAGGTGCCTCGGGAATTGTTGGTAGAATCAGCAGATCCAGATTGGGATCGGTCAACTATTGGAACAGATTCTCTCCTGCCATCCAATTTTGGCCCGGAAAGGCCAATCCGGAGCCAACTCCTGGAGGAATCGGCCTGGATCGGCTGGATCAACCCCGGAATGGCCAATTCTTGCATCAGGTCGAGAATCAGCCAATCCAGCTTTTGGGACTTAACTAAGAAACTGGAATTTTGCTTAAAAAACATAAAAAACGGAATCAGGCCAGATTTGGATAGAATCAGGGCCAGAATTAACCCCCCCCCATCAGGCGGGTAAGACGGGGCTATTGGACAGGGAAAACCCAGAAGCCCCGGATCTAGTGACTTAAGTCACCCGATCCACCATATCAGGTCCCGATGGACCCGACATGGCAACCAGTAAGGTTTTAACCTTACCGGTAAGGTGGATGACCCAGTAGTCCCGTCTTCACCACCCAATACACCGCAGCAGCGCAGGGCCGCCAGCACGGCATTTTGGGCCAGTTTTGAGGTATGTTGGTGGAGAGCAGTATGGAAGTCCGGTTTGCCATTCAAAATTAGGCTTTTCTAGTAAAAGATTTGCATAGGAAGGCTACCTACCAAGTCTTTGTATTTTCTGTGGTTGCTTTACAGAGGATATCAACCACCTATTCCTAAGATGTGACATTATAACTCCTTTAGGTGAAACCTTTTAAAAAGGTAGAACTTAATTTGGGACGAACAAGATGATGTAGTCACCTTGTTTAATTACTGGAGCATATAAGCACTTGGAGAAAGGATTTGAAACTGTGGAATCGAACACTTCCGGCAATGCTATGGTCTATCTGCAGTTCAAAGAATAGGAGACTTTTGAAAATCAATTCGAGTCCATCAAAGATATTACAAGGAAACAACAGATAGTTCTATTAGTTAAAGATGGAGAGTTTGCTTCCTCAGTCTCATATACGTTTTGGACTTTCTATGGGTACAAGTTCCTTAAATGGAAGCACCTTACTTATATCTTTGTTATTGACCATCACCAACTTGATAATGGTTTTGTCTTTCTAGTTTTCATTTGTCTCTTACGATGTAATCACTTTATTTTAGTGTCGTTAATAAACTATGGCTATTTGCCACTTTCAAAAAATAAAATAGAAGATGTAGGTTGTAAATATAGAAATACTTCAAATTTATCTAGTGGGTTGTATAAATTATCATAATACTTGCACACACTGATTGCGGAATCGGCCATTCCCAAATCAGATCGGCACCCACCAATCCGACTTTGGCCGAGAATCCCGATCCTAGACAAACTCCTGTCCAAATCAGCCTGGATCGGTATCAACCCCAACAGCGGCTGCCGTGGCATCTTCCCCACCCGAATGGATCCAGTAAGCTGTCTTCCCTGCCTCCGCCGTGGCACAGAGCCACCACAGCCAAGACTTTGACCCTATTTTGGAGCTGATCGACCCCAAAATAGCTAAAAGATTGGACAAGAATCTAATCTGGCCACTTATTTTGGAGTTTTTTTATTTTTAAAAATTTTTAAAGAACCAATCCAGACCGATTCCAAATCGATTTTTCGTCCGGGAAATTGGCCGATTTTTCGATCCAATTTGGATCAGAATCAGAATTGACACCCATCGATCTGATAGCCAATTCCGATACCGAAATCCTTGCTGCACATGTTATTTTTAGTTGTTTTCCATGCATGTGAATGATTTAGAGGTGTGATGACATGTGATTAAGTTAAAAAATATCATTGTGTTTTGAGAAGAAAAACTTAGTTGTAATTGGCACACTCTGATAGAAGATGGTTCTGAGTGTAGTGCCAATATAGTCAAACTCAAATTCAAAGCCGTACTCCCAAATGATTGGGGTCAGCTACATAGATTCATCTTTTCCATTCTTCAATGTCTTCTGCTACCTCCTCCCAAATGCTTAGTTCCTCCGAGTCATATTGGATACGTCTACGCCAAGTTATCTTGAACCTACCTCTCCGCCTCTTCTGTGTCGGCAACATCAGGATCTCGCTTTGTCTGATAGGCGCCTCAAGTGTAGTGCCAACATGCGCTCTCATTTTTTTAAAGGTGGAATATGCAGTCTCATGTGAAGTAGGGATCACTTCTGTCTAACGAAGTTTTAATAAATGTTCCCCATCAAACCAGGCACTACACAAACTAACCTCAATGGTGACTTGGGAGTCAGGAGTGGGCCAACCATTATCTCAGCTGCAACCATCTATCTAGGATACTGGAAGTTTGGAACCAAAAGTAGAACTCAACGTCAACCCCAGTGGAGAATTAGGAGGGGGCAGATATCATCCTAAAGCAACAATCTCCACTTTTTTAAACTAAAGCGCAAGGGAAACACGCATTAAATACCTGGCAACTTAGTGAGTAGACACTACATTTGACCAACTGCACCACCTTTTTCCAAAATCTCTTCCACACCTACCTCAGTATCCTGATCATCTAACATATAAATCTTCTCCAATTTTGCCAGCAGTCTTCATCCGTTGACAAAAACCCCCAAAAGATCCAAATAAGCCCCAAACTCCACCTATAGCAACGTCATCATAAACAACCTGAAAGTGCCTGAAACTACCAAATTAAATAAGTTGTAAAACAACACAAGCAATATATTCTTTATGTAGCATGAGTCCATGACATGCTCCAAAAACATGTTTCAATTTAAATACTGGCTTCCATCGTTGGACAACTTCAGACTACTTTCAAGAGTTTTGCTTTTAATGCATCTTGCTGCTATTATAGATTGCAAATGCCCACTGAATAGTTGAGCAAGAAGTATATTCATGTGAACATAAATATAAATTCCATAGAAGATGTACCTATGACACAATAGGCAAAACTTACATGACTGAAAACCTTTGACCGTTCATCCTTGCTACCAACATAAAAGATACATGATACAGATGGCAACCAATTGTGTAATTCACTCTGAAACAACAAAAGAGTTACCTGTGAAATGCATTATCAAACGAAAATACATGCTGAAAGGAGTAAAAAAGAGAGTCTACCTTCCAATTCACTAAAACAGCATTAGGAACAATTATCAAATGAGGACCATAATTCCCCTTAAACTCCATCAAATAAGCAATCAGGGCCATGACCTGCAAACAAAAAGTGGTAAAACCATGATTCTATGATTCTCAAGAAATGAAGAAAGGTGAAGATTTATTGAGTAACACAGTACACGACCAACATGAAAAAATTAGGGCAAACAAGACTCATTTTGTTCATGTCTAAAATAATTTTAGAAATAGAAACAGCATTTTCTTAATATCATATTCATTAAATAGAAAAAATCATCTACATAAAATGATATGTTGTATAAACCAGCGAAGAATTGTTGAGTGAGTACCTACGGTACAAGACCAAACATGAAAAAATTAAAGCAAACCATACTCATTTTGTTCATGTTTAAAATAAGTTTAAAAATATAAACAACCTTTTTCTTATTACATCAGCGCTGTTATGGCAGTCCATGGAGAAGATGGACACTCATCTCGTGTGCCAGGTAGCATCCTCGAGATAGGGGATGTTGCCGGAAGTGTTGGGTCTACTTCCATCATTCTAGGGCGGGCTGTATCCAAGAAGAGCGGGGAAGCTCTGGCATTTCTACAGGCTCCAGAGAGGCTATCCAATCATCTCTGCAGAATTTTAAAAGAAGTGGTCGTAGGCGGGGCTGCACCAAGGAGGTGGGCATGCGGAAGATGTTATGATATGGATCATTTTTTGAACTGTTTAAGAGTTGGGCATAGGGAGAGGGTTCTGCCCAGAGGAAGGTAGACAGGGAGGGAGAACCTTTGATCCACACCTCCCACATATTGAAAGAGTTCGTATATTTCGGATGGAGACAAGAGCACTGGCTTGTGCGAACATGGAGACATCTTGCTTCCTACTTCCGATGTTCAAAAAGCTGTTAGATAAGGACTGGCTTGATGATTGCAGGTTGGTCACGGTATGTGGGGTTGATACTACTGAAGTGAAGAGAAATTCTGGGGTGGCATTGCCGTCGTGTGGGTTAAAGACCTGATTGATGGAGATTGTGTAGTGAAGAACAACTTCCACCATGGATGGCTCATTTTGGTGAAACCGTGGATTGAATCGGTGACAGAATCTGGGGTGTTTGGGCTACCCAGGTTTATTCTTCTCACTGTCAAGCAAGGATTTCCAAATCGGATCAGATTGGTCCAATTCGGATTGATTCTCACGAAGAGAAAAAAATCCGGAGTCAAGATTTTTTTAAAAAAATAAAAATTCTGATTCCGATTCAGGCCAACTTGGACTGATTTTGGCCAATTCGGCCTGAATCTTCTTTTAAAAATCTAAAAAAATCAGGATTCCGATTCTGATTCCAATCGGATTCGACCGATTTAAGATCAATTCAGACTAATTCCAAAGGTATTCGGGTCAGAATAGGTCCTTCAAGCGGGAATCAAATCGAAATTGACCGATCCGATTTCAAAATCGGCAGATTCTGATCTGATTCAACCGATTCTAGAATCCATGTTGTCAAGGGACTTCCAACCTCTGTGTGGTCAGTTTTGACCCTCGAAAGCTTTCTATGCCCCTTTGGGTGTTTGGTTGGGGTAGATCGCAAGAAGCTATGGTAATGAAATAGGGGAGGTCGATGTCGAGACGGAATCCAGTTTCCAACTCAACTGGCCTTTCTCAATGCCCACTTGCACCAATGGGAAGAGTTCAAGGTGAAGATGGTGCGGAAAGGCTCAAAGATGGGCACTGAAGTGCTGGCGTTCCACCCCGCGACGGCAGCAGGCTCCAGCGAGCCATATGATTCAAAATTTTCCCATTTTGATAAGCAAATACAGACTGGATCCTCTCTAAATAGCAGAACAACATATTTTGGAAAGGAGTGAGTCGATCCGTGGAAGGTTTTGTCTATGACCATGACATCTACTTGAGGGTGCTTATCGAATGAAAATGGTGGATCCATTCAGACCTTCGCAGGTTTGGTTGTCCCTTCTAAGACCCAGTCAGCGGTGGATCCAGATGGCTTAAGCAGGGGACTGGCCACCAGTTCATGATCTGATACCCGGCCCATCATCTGACTAGTCCAGTTTGGCTGCGAAGCTAATCCCAGTCAAAGCTGGCCAACCGGCCCCAGTTCCTGATGACAGTCCTCTGCAGCTCACTGTCTAAATCCCATCTCTGCAACCCCTGATACAGGAAGTCGAAAATAAGACAGTTGTGGCTGATTTGTCCATCACTCAGCTTATACAGACAAAGCAGCTCCTCCATCCCAACCTGAAGGACCCTTACAGATAGAACAACCTCTTCGTTCAGTGGCAGATGCTTCTCCAAAGATCCTCAGCAGGTGCAGCAGTCATACAGGGAATGAACAACAACTCATTTCAGGAGTAAATGAACAGAAGGAAGTTATACATGAACTGTCTCCACCGGCTACAACTGATTGTAAGCAGCGGTACTCGTCCACTGCGGACGGTCTACTTCAGATGGAAGAAGATTTGTCTCTAGCTCTGATATGCCATTCTAACCCAGGGAATGTTCCCAACACAGATTGTACATGGACAGCAGCCTCTGCATCGGATTAGGCCTTGATAATGATTTACAAGCCGTGGGGGAGCTTGTTGGGCTGAGTTTCATGGGAAGAGAGAAAGAGGTCAGATCTTTTTTTGATAAGCTTAAGAGAGAAATCCTGGCTCCTAAAATTTCCACGGGGGATAATAAAGATAACCAACATAAAATTGGCTCAGGGAAATGCACTATCTGTTAAATAACTAGTGGAGAAGAGTAGAAGAAGCAAGAAATCTGGAAAATTTCTTGCGGTTTACTTGTGATCATGGTCATTACATGGAATTGTTGAGCGGGGAGAGAGATACTAAGAGTTGAAGAACGTGGCAGCCACCTGCAATCCAGACTTTATTTTGTTACAGGAGACCAAACATGACTTCTCTAGACAACAAGATGTGGACCTTGTGAGATGGTGCAGATGGTTTAGGGTTTAGGGTTTAGGAGTGGAGGTTTAGTAGTGGTTTGGGACAAGAAAAAATTTAAGGGGGGAAAACATGATCCTGGACAGACATCTGCAAATTCTCAAATGTACTGACGTCTCTCTAGGTAACAAATGGTTTTTATGTAATGTGTATGATCCGCTGGTGAGGGGCGAGAACAAGGATTCCGGAATCGGAATCGGAATCGGACCGATTCCGATTCCGATTCCAGGAATGGGAAGGGAATCGATTCCGGATCGGTCCGGAATCGGGTTTTTTTTTTGAATTTTTTTTCGTCAAAAAAAATCAAAAAATTCTGAAAAAATAGGAAATGAGTTAGAAATTTTTTTAAAAATAACCAATGCATTCATCCACAGGACCACATCGAATAAATACTAATGAACTCCAATTGAAAACTTGAAGTTAAGTACATATTCCAATTCCATTGATTCAAAAATCAAAGAGTTGATACATCATAAAAAAAATTACATCATATCAATCTACTACCAATATCCAGGATATAGATATGGGTCTTCCTCCTCTCCCTGCTGCTCGTGATGCTCCTCCCTCGTGCTCAGTCTTGTATACTGTCCGGGACCATATCCATATGAAAATAATGCCGATGCCATGCCATCAAGGTCGTATGGATCGGACTGCGGACGACCGGGACGTAAGCAGAGGATGGTGGAGCTAGTGGTGTAATCCACCGCTTTGGTCAATGCGCCGAATGTTGGATGCGTAGCTCCATAATATAAGAATGCGGTGTCCTGCTCATCCCGGCGTGTAATACGGCTTTGGAAGCCGTAAATCGGGGAGACTCGGTGCCGCCGATGGCTGCGTCGGCGGTATGCACTCCCTCGTTATCATCACCGAGGAGTGAGAAGGAGCTCTGCGTCTTGTCATACGGGGCCGACAGGACGCGACCTCAGCTTCCTTCTCTTCACCTCTTCGGCCCATCTACGAAGTACCCGGAAGGACCGAAACCCAAAGTTTTTTTCAACTTTTGCAAATCCTCCCATTTTCCGTGCGGTCTCGTCTTTGTTTTCGTTTTCCCGGATGCAACGGGCCGGTAGCGGCACTGGGGGCTGAGCCGGAGCCGGGACTAAAGCTGAGGTGGGCGCTCCATAGGCGCTAGGGCGAGAAGAAAGCCTGCCGCCCGAGCACGAGAAGTAGATGGAGGTGGAGCCGAGCATCCTCCTCGGCTTCAACACCATCCAACTCTCCTTCGACCCGTACGCACGGTCATCGGGATCGAAACTCGGCTACATGATCCACGGCTTCCCTCTCCTCTGTCCGGGGAGGCAAGTGCATGCTCCTCACAGAATATACGGGTCCCGTGTCCACCTCCTCGGGTGGTGGTGTGGCGGAGGAATGCCCTCTGCTCGTACGGACCACCTCGCGAATCGTGCAAATCGTGCCTCGGCCGGTCTTCGTCGATCCTTGATGTTCTTTATGTGCGACCTCGTATTGTAATGACGAGAAAGACCGGCCTTCTCCCGGCGATACGAGGTCAACTTTGTTCCTCATTTTCGTATGTATCAGGTTGAATGTACTCCAGTTTCTCTCACAATGGGAGGAACTGGTGCTCTGGCTGAGTATCCTGATCCAAGGTATTTAATGAACTCTAACTTACTTCTATCTCAGCCTCTATCCTGTCCTGTTGAGATCGGCACAGACGCTGAATAACTGCAAGTTTACCCCGCATCACCTCGTTGTCGTTCACCACCTGTCCTCCATATTGAATGCGAGGGTTCAAAAAATATCCTGCAAGATTTTATTAGTTAACACTGTGCATATAAGACAATTATACAGCAAAAATAATTTTTTAACCAAGTTACTGCCGGCATGGACTTCGTGGTGCAAGGTCTTGTCCCCTCGGACATCTATGATCTTCCACCTCTTCTTGTAACCTCTGGGATTTTTTTCTTTGATTTTCAGCTTTGCCCGGTCCATGGCATCATACAACGTGCCCATCTGGTCCCTGTCATCTGAGTCTACAAACTTCAAGACAACTACCAGTGGCTCAATGATTGCCAAGTAGTAGGCAATCCTCTCCCAAAACCTCTTGTCAGTGATCTGTTTCTAAGACCAGACAAGAATCTCCAACTGTTCTTTCTTGTCATGCAAGTTGTCCACCATATAGTTGTAATACTCCTCGCGCGTGAACTAACCAATGCATGCCCTTGCCGGTGTAAACTCTCCAGCGCAATGAAGTTCGTGGCAAATCGTGTCGGATCGGGCCTAACAAGATCGTGCCCTCCTGTGTGAGATCTCATGATATGTAGGAGGCGGGGATGCGAATAAATAAAAGATGTGATGGTCTGCGCCTGCCTGACAAGTGTAGATACACCCTCCTCCTTGCCTATATCCTCTAATATGAGATCTATGGAATGTGCTGCACAGGGCACCCAGAAGATGTGCTTCCTCTTCTCCATCAACTTCCTCCCAGCCGCCTTATATGATGATTCGTTGTCAGTGACAACCTGAACCACATTGTCCTCCCCGATCTCCTCCACCACCGCATCCATCAGAGAAAAGATGAAGTCGGCATTTTTTATCTTCCCAGAAGCATCTACCGACTTCAAGAATGTAGTCCCCTCAGAACAGTACACCAAGAAGTTTATCATACTCCTCTTGGTGATACATGTCCACCCATCGCACATAATTGTGCAACCCCTCTCCTTCCACACCAACTTAAACCCATCCATCCACTCCCTCAACTCCTGGACCTCCTCATCCAGGCCAGCGCCGTATATGTGTCTGCTGCCCGGGGCTTGCAAACCCGGTCCAGCCTCACCCACGGCATCCACCATCGTCTGGAAGTAGGGGCTGGTGGCTGCATGTGCTGGGATGCCTACATCAAGTTAAAAAAAATTGGGATCAGGCTAAAATTAAATTTAAGTAAATAAAACACACATAATGTCAATTTTAATTTAAAAAGTGATACATGCATGTAAAAACCATTTCACAATGTGGCGAACGGCTCTCTTTGCAGCCGTTCATGTTGCCTTCACCCCTTTCATTGCCTGTTTTATCCCCATCTGCCCAGCACTCTGTTTCCTAAATAAATACTCGTCACTCGGTGTAAATCGAGTGCTGGTAGAAGTGGAACGGCGGTTTGGCTCCTGTCTCCTGGGGTCAGTCTCTCGGTCCCGGTCCGGGCGAGCCGATGCTGAGCGGCCCAAAGCTGGGTCAACTCTGGACCCGGACCCTCGTGCTCCCCTCCTCCTCCTCCTCGGCAAATGCACGCTTGTTAGCGTGCCTAACACGTCTAAGCTCGGAGTCTGTGGACTCGTCCTCGCTCTCTGGCTCCGGCTCAGCTGGTGCCTTCCCCTTGCCTTTCCCTTTCGAGGTAGGCAAATCGCGGTCCCTCCTCCTCTGGAGTAGCTCGTCGTGCAACTCCTCCCTCTGCTCGATCCTAACAGCCCGTTGAGAGGCTCTACCTGTCATGTAGCCTCTCCTCTCCTCACTCTTCTCCCTGGGCACCTTGTCACATTTCTTGACATTCCCACCTGTTCCGGCAATATGTTGTTTCAGCCGGAACACCCCCCCCCCCCCGTTCATCTCCTTCCCACACCATTTGCATTGTACCCTCTTCCTGACTGGGTCTACCATCTGCCCGTGTTCCCAACCCACGTCGGAAGCACGTGCTGCTGCTGCATCACCTTGATCGGCCATCACTTATATCTGCAAAAATTGTAAACAATGCATTAAAAATGATTAGATAACATAAAAATTGATTTAGACGTTGTTCGGAAAACAGACAACCCAAGTAACACACCATTCGGTATGTTTAAAGGGTTACGTATTTGCCGGAAATGGTCGTAAATTAACGTACGGGATATCCGGAATTTTTCCCGTGCAAAATGGACTTAAACGGATAGTTCAAAACTTGGACGGACTTGTTCGGTCGGAAATCACAACGTTTAACGACGCTCGGACTCATCGGAAACGCGCAAGAATGGACGTACAAAGCTTTCGGCGAAGAAATCTTACCAAAAACCGGTCAAAGATCGAAGAAGAGATTGATTCGATGCCGGTCCGAGCTTGAATCGGAGGATTCCCTTGAAGACCTAGCTTGGAATCACCGGAATCGCCGGAATCGGGCAGGAATCGACGCTGGATCGACGGAATCGGCCGGAATCGACGCTGAATCGTCGGAATCGCGCCAGAATCGCCTGCGCCTGCTTCTGCCGGCGCGGGATCGAGAGAATCGACCCCCGCGGGTCGATTCCGGCCCTAAAAGGGCCGGAATCGGTTCGATTCCCGGTCCAGAATCGAACCGGGCCGGTTGACCCGGTCTTCCGAAGGAATCGGTCGAATCGACCGATTCCACAAGGAATCGCCTGGAATCGGATCGATTCCGACCAATTCCAGGCGATTCATACCGATTCCGCGGAATTCCTCCCGGAATCGGTCCTTCCGCCGGGAATCCACCGATCCGATTCCGGAATCGGTCGGAATCGGACCGATTCCGCCGATTCTGCAATCTATGGGCGAGAAGATGGCTTTCTTTAATACTTTGAAGCAGGAGATGACTAAATTTCAGAGATCAGCTTGGTGTGTTGGTGGTGACTTCAATGCGGTTAGACAGCCTGGTGACAGATGGGCAAGGCAACAGGACCAGAGAGATGGAGTTCTACAATGACTGGATTAATACATGTGGCTTGCTGGAGGTCCCATTTTCTTCTCCTTCCGTTACCAAGTCCAATAACAGATCCAAGTCTAAGCTTGACAGATTCTTCATTTCTTCTGAATGGGCAGATTTATTTGATATTCCTGATACTTTCCACTTTCCTAGAGTGGTGTCCGATCATTATGCTATTGGTATTTTCTGTGGGATCATAAGAAGAGGCAAAGACAGAAATTTCATATTTGAACCTGCTTGGTGTCTGGACCATAATTTGAAAGGCTTGATTAAGAAATGGTGAAATCAGTACTGTGGGACTTCTTCACCAACTAACAGATTTGTTATGAAACTTAAATAGATTAAGGGCCGCCTAAAGCAGTGGGCTAAGAACATTGTTTGTCATTTCCAAGGAGACTGGGGAGGCTTGGGCCTTGACGCTTGAGTACTTTGAAAATATTAATGACATAGTGATGTAACCTCAAAATTCGAAACATTTTTAAAGATTTTTGGTTTTGGAAATTCATTTTCCATTTGAATTTGAATTAGACCTTGGCGTTGACTTCTTAGGAAAATAGATGGTATACCATAGAAGTACTAACTAGGGTCAATGGTATGTATAAAATTATAGATTGAGGTTGTTAGGTTCTTTGAAATTTATTTTGACCACTCCTCGTCGGATGGTGCGAAGATCCGACGTTAATTACATCGAGAATACTCAAATACCCTTGATTATCCATCATAGCAATTCATTGAAGTAGAAGAACGATGCATCCACACAAATAAACATTCATACAAACACATAGGAGAAAACAGCCCCATGAACCTGATGGAATGCAAGTGCTTAATGTTTCTTCCTTTTTTTTTAAGTTGATTTGAATTTTATTTGATTTGGTTTGAATTTGATTTGATTTAAGTTGAATTTGATTGATGTGTGAGTTATTTGTTGATTTATATTCTGTTTGAATTTGAGTTTGTTTAATTGAATTTTGACGATTTGTTTTTTGTTTGATTTGGGCTTAGCTTAAGAAAAAATGGTTTGTTTGGGATGAAATTATCTTATCTGATTTATGAGTTTTAATTAGACTTCAGTTAAATATGTGGGATTCTTGAAATTTATGCATTCAACATTTTTTGAGTTTTCTCCTACGCGACCTGCCAGTTTCAGATATGTGAATTGATTTGGGACTTAATTGTCTTGAATTGAATTTGTTGATGGATTATTTATTGATTTGAATTCAGTTTGTTTTAGGTTAATCTTGTTCAGTTAAAGTTAACTCATTTAAAATTTGATTAATATGCAGATTTCATGGGGTTCGGATTAATAGTTCATTTGATTAATTTAACTTAATCTGAATTAAGGTTGTCTGATTAAGATTGATTTGGGTTTAATTTAAAGATTTTTTATTTGAGTTTGATTTAATTTAATTGATTTGGCCATGATTGGAGTGGAATTGAATTTCAAAGTTGGATTCAACTTAACGTCTGACAAGTTATTAAGTTCACTTGGTTATGATTGGTTTTAATTTAGATTTTTTGGTTTGTTTGATTTTAAAATCTAATCTGATCTTATCTGTTGAGATTGGATTGCTTAGATTTAGTTTGATTTGAACCTGTTTGATTAAAATTGATTGGAGCTTGATGGTTGGTTAACGGATTGGAAGTTATGTGAATTTGTGATTGCAGTTTCAACTTTTGGCATTCAAGTTCTGATTTTAAGGATTTCAAGTTTTCAAACTTTCAGATTGGTGGTTCATTTGACTTCTTTGAGTTTGTCTTAAAAGAAAAAAGTTTGTTGGTTGATTTAAGTTTGTTTTGGTTAAAGTTGATTTGACTTAATTGCAGTTTTATTTGGATTTAAAATGTTCAGATCTTAAGCCCCCAACCCTCAGATTAACATTTTCGAACTCTGACTTCTGATTTGTTCAAATTTCAGATTTGACTATGTTTATGATTTGAATTAATTTAATTTGCTTGTTGGTTTAATTTGATTTGATTTCTGTTTACAGGTTTACTTTGATGTTATTTTGATCATCTTGAATTTTACAGCTTCCAGATTGCAAGTTTGCTTGGATCTCAGATTTTTATCTTTGGGTATGACATTTAGATTTCAAATCTTTGGAGTTCGAATTTTAAACCTTCAGATTTCAGGAATTTAGAGTTCAGATTTCCAGATTCTGCACGTTTCAACTTCAGATTATGTTTTAAATTTCAGTTTTTATTAAGTTTTAGACTTTCAGATTTTTTAATTTGCCGACCTTACATGTTTCGGATTCTCCAGATTAGGCTTCAAATTTGTAAATCTCATAAATTGCCCATGCCCTCCAGGTTCTGGTTGGGAAGTAGATTTTCTGATTTGAGTTATTCAACTATTAAAGGCTATGTGTTATTGAATTGGGACGGATTTGATTTGTTTTTGGGCTTCAGATTTAGGTTTCAGATTTTGTACGTTTCAGACTTTTACATGTTTCAGATTTTTATATGTTTCAGATTTTTATATGCCAAACTTCACAAATTTCAAACCTTCAGTTCTCTGTATTTTCAGACCCGGTATGGCTTAAGAGATTTTTTTCTTTATGTTCAGGTTGCTTTATTCTATTTTATTTCATCATCATCTTTTGTTTGCAATCCTCTCAATTTCATGGGGTTATTGATCCTCCACTCAAGATCACTTGTAAACCGAACATGCCATCTTATTGCTCGGTTCTGTGTCATTACAACTTGATGGTTTTGAAACCATCTTCACTCGATCCTCATTGGATATGATGAACTTGTCGATTTATGGGGGAATATACCCGGTCCTTAGATAGACTTATGGATATTTCCTCCATTTCTCTCTTTTTTGGCATATAATCGGCTTAATGGCATGTTAATCATGCACGGCCTCATATATAGCTAGATGGTAAGACATTGGGGCATGGATTGCAGAATCGGCGGAATCGGTCCGATTCCGACCGATTCCGGAATCGGATCGGTGGATTCCAATCCGATTCCTGGCGGAAGGACCGATTCCGGGAAGAATTCCGCAGAATCGGTATAAATCGCCTGGAATCGGTATGAATCGCCTCGATTCCGACCGATTCTTTGTGGAATCGGTCGATCCCGACCAGAAGACCGGGTCAACCGGCCCGGTCCGATTCTCGGTTCGATTCTGGACCGGGAATCAAACCGATTCCGGCCCTTTTAGGGCCGGAATCGACCCGCGGGGGTCGATTCTGTCGATCCCGCGGCGGCAGAAGCTAGATCCGGCGATTCCAGCGCGATTCCGGGGCGATTCCGGCGATTCCGGCCTCGATTCCAGCTGCCAGCGTCGATTCCGGCCGATTCCGTCGATCCAAGCATCGATTCCGGCCCGATTCCACCGATTCCGGCGATTCCGACGGCGATTCCGGCGATTCTAAGCAACGTCTTCAAGGGATTCCGCCGATTCAAGCTCGGACCGGCCTCGAATCAACCTCTTCTTCGATCTTTGACCGGTTTTTGGTAAGATTTCTTCGCCGAAAACTTCGTACGTCCATTCTTACGCGTTTCCGACGAGTCCGAGCGTCGTTAAACGTTGTGATTTCCGACCGAATAAGTCCGTCCAAGTTTTGAACTATCCGTTTAAGTCCATTTTGCACGGGAAAATTCCGTATATCCCGCACGTTAATTTACGACCATTTCCGGCAAATACGTAACCCTTTAAACATACCGAATGGTGTGTTACTTGGGTTGTCTGCTTCCCGAACAGCGTCTAAATCAATTTTTATGTTATCAAATCATTTTTAATGCATTGTTTACAATTTTTGCAGATATAAGCAATGGCCGATCAAGGTGATGCAGCACCAGCACGTGCTTCCGACGTGGGTTGGGAACACGGGCGGATGGTAGACCCAGTCAGGAAGAGTGTACAATGCAAATGGTGTGGGAAGGAGATGAACGGGGGGGTGTTACAGCTGAAACAACATATTGCCGGAACAGGTGGGAATGTCAAGAAATGTGACAAGATGCCCAGGGAGAAGAGTGAGGAGATGAGAGGCTACATGACAGGTAGAGCCTCTCAACGGGCTGTTAGGATCGAGCAGAGGGAGGAGTTGCACGACGAGCTACTCCAGAGGAGGAGGGACCGCGATTTGCCTACCTCCAAAGGGAAAGGCAAGGGGAAGGCACCAGCTGAGCCGGAGCCAGAGAGCGAGGACGAGTCCTTGGACTCCGAGCTTAGACGTGCTAGGCACGATAGCAAGCGTGCATTTGCTGACCCCGAGGACAAGAGGAGGGGAGCAGGAGGGTCTGGGTCCAGAGTTGACCCAGCTTTGGGCCGATCAGCATCGGCTCGCCCGACCTCGGGCTGAGACCGAGAGACTGACCCCAGGAGACAGGAGCCACACCGTCGTTCTACTTCTACCAGCACTCGATTTACACCGAGTGACGAGTATTTATTTAGGAAACAGAGTGCTGGGCAAATGGGGATTAAACAGGCAATGAAAGGGGTGAAGGCAACAGGAACGGCTGCAAAGAGAGCCGTTCGCCACATTGTGAAATAGTTTTTACATGCAGGTATCACTTTTTTAATTAAAATTGACATTATGTGTGTTTTATTTACTTAAACTTAATTTTAGCCTGATCCCAATTTTTTTAACTTGATGTAGGCATCCCAGCACATGCAGCCACCAGCCCCTACTTCCAGACGATGGTGGATGCCGTGGGTGAGGCTGGACCGGGTTTGCAAGCCCGGGCAGCAGACACATACGGCGCTGGCCTGGATGAGGAGGTCAAGGAGTTGAAGGAGTGGATGGATGGATTTAAGTTGGTGTGGAATGAGAGGGGTTACACAATTATGTGCGATTGGTGGACAGGTATCACCAAGAGGAGTATGATAAACTTCTTGGTGTACTGTTCTGAGGGGACTACATTCTTGAAGTCGATAGATACTTCTGGGAAGATAAAAAATGCCGACTTCATTTTTTCTCTGATGGATGGGGTGGTGGAGGAGATCGGGGAGGACAATGTGGTTCAGGTTGTCACTGACAACGAACCATCATATAAGGCGGCTGGGAGGAAGTTGATGGTGAAGAGGAAGCACATCTTCTGGGTGCCATGTGCAGCACATTACATAGATCTCATATTAGAGGATATAGGCAAGGAGGAGGGTGTATCCACACTTGTCAGGCAGGCGCAGACGATCACATCTTTTATTTATTCGCATCCCCGCCTGCTACATATCATGAGATCACGCACAGGAGGGCACGATCTTGTTAGGCCCGGTCCGACTCGATTTGCTACGAATTTCATTGCGTTGGAGAGTCTACACCGGCACAGACATAGATTGGTTAGGTTCACACAGTCCGAGGAGTATTACAACTATATGGTGGACAACCTGCATGACAAGAAAGATCAGTTGGAGATTCTTGTCAGGTCTAAGAAGCAGATCACTGACAAGAGGTTTGGGAGAGGATTGCCTACTACTTGGCAATCATTGAGCCACTGGTAGTTGTCTTGAGGTTGGTAGACTCAGATGACAGGGACCAGATGGGCACGTTGTATGATGCCATGGACCGGGCAAAGCTGAAAATAAAAGAAAAAAATACCAGAGGTTACAAAAGGTGGTGGAAGATCATAGATGACCGATGGGACAATACCTTGCACCACGATGTCCATGTTGCAGGTAACTTGGTTTAAAATTTATTTTTGCTGAATAATTGTCTTATATGCACAGTGTTAACTAATAAAATCTTGCAGGATATTTTTTAAACCCCCGCATCCAATATGGAGGACAGGTGGTGAACGACAACGAGGTGATGCGGGGTACACTTGCTGTTATTCAGCGTCTGTGCCGATCTCAGCAGGACATGATAGAGGCTGAGATAGAAGTAAGTTAGAGTTCATTCAATACCTTGGAGTAGCCTTACCAGGCAACTAATGTTTTTTTTATAAAATTTTCAGATGCAGAAGTATAAGATGAGGGTCGGCGTATACTCAGATGCTGATCTGAAATATTCAGTTGACAAAGTGTCACCTGGTATAGTAATAGCTTGATAAAGATTTTATATTCTTTTCATATAAGTTATGGTAGATGATGGGCTAATTGTTTACCTTTTCTCTTCTTGTTTTTTTCTTGCAGCTGAGTGGTGTGTTCAGGTGAACACCAGGAGTGGATGGAATCCATTTGCTGCCATCGGTATCAGGATACTCGGCCCGAGCACCGGTTCCTCCCATTGTGAGAGAAACCGGAGTACATTCAACCTCGATACATACGAAAACGAGGAACAAAGTTGACCTCGTATCGGCCGAGAAGCCGGTCTTCTCGTCATTACAAATACGAGGTTGCGCATAAAGAACATCAAGGATCGACAGAAGATCAGCGAGGCACGATTTGCACGATTCGCAGGTTGTCCGTACGAGCAGAGGCATTCCTCCGCCACACCACCACCCGAGGAGGTGGACATGGACCAGATATTCCAGGAGGAGCATGCACTTGCCTCTTTGATAGAGGAGAGGGAAGCCAGGGATCATGTAGCTGAGTTTGATCCCGATGACCGTGCATGGGCCGAAGGAGAGTTGGATGGTGTTGAAGCCGAGGAGGATGCTCCAGCTCCAGCTCCATCTACTTCTTAGGCTCAGGCAGGGCCTTTTTCTGCCCCAGCAGCTATGGAGCAACCACTGCCGGCTTTAGCCCCGGCTCGGCTCCGGTCCCCCAGCAGCCGCTACCCAGCCCATTCGCAGTCCGGGGAAAACGAAAACAAAGATGACTGCACGGAAAATGGGAGGATTTGCAAAGTTGAAAAAAACTTTGGGTTTCGGTCCTTCTGGTACTTCAGAGATGGCTGAAGAGGTGAAGAGAAGGAAGCTAGAGGTCAGGCGTCCTGTCAGCCCAGATGACAGCACGCAGGCTCCTTCTCACTCCTCAGGTGATGATGACGAGGAGTGCATACCAGCGACGCAGCCATCAGCAGCAGCTGAGTCTCCTGATTCACGGCTTCCAAAGCCGTATTACACGCTGGATTCGGATACACATGATTCTTATATACAAGAGCCACAGTATCCAGCATTTGGCCAGGTTGACCAGCAGTGGATTACACCACCAGCTCCACCATCCTCTGCTTATGTCCCGGTCGTCCCGCAATCCGATCCATACGACCTTGATGGCATGGCATCGACATTATTTTCATATGGATATGGTCCCGGACAGTATACAAGACTGAGCACGAGAGAGGAGCATGAAGCGCAGCAGGGAGAGGAGGAAGACCCATATTTATATCCTAGATTTTGGTAGTAGATTGATATGATGTAAATTTTTTTTTTCATGATGTATCATCTCATTGATTTTTAAATCAATGGAATTGGAATATGTACTTAACTTCAAGTCTTCAATTGGAGTTCATTAGTATTTATTCGATGTGGTCCTGTGGATGAATGCATTGGTTATTTTTAAAAAATTTTCTAACTCATTTCCTATTTTTTTAGAATTTTTTCTGAATTTTTTGAATTTTTTTGACAAAAAAAACAAAAAAAAACCGATTCCGGACCGATCTGGAATCGATTCTCTTCCCAGGAATCGGCCGATTCCGGCCGATTCCGATTCCAGAATCCTTGCATTGGGGTCTTTTTACGACCTTTATATGTCTACCTTAAGGACGTAGGGGCGGATGGTTAGTCGACCCCCCAACTAGTCTGAATTTTAATTTCTTTTAGGTTAAGTCGAGACATAGGGGCGGATGGTTAGTCGACCCCCCAACTAGTCTCGATTTGTTGATTAAAGAGGTGGATTTTTATTTAATTTCAATTAATTGTTTATTTTAAAATTTTTGAATATGCCCAGTTCGAGTACTGCTCATCCGAAGAGTCCCGGCACTGTTCATCCGAGGAGGGCCCTATTGGCCGCGTGGTCTCCTTCCTTTTCCTTTTTTTTCACTTTGTTTTTTGGTGGGCCCCACCAATGTTGACCCGCGGGTCAACTCCTCCCGCAGCTGCTCACGGCCGGCTCCTCTTCACGCGCGCGCGGCCACGGCGTCGACTGCGGTCGACCCTTTTTTTCCACTTATCTCTTCAGCGGGCCCCACTATATGCCACGGTGGAATATAGTTGGGCAAAAAATAAAAGCCCTCGGTGCTGTTCACACCCCGGCTTCTCCTCCCGGCCGCGAAGGCATCCCGCAGCGCCCCGGACCCCGATCGGTTGCAACGGCATCGACGGAAGGGGAAGAAGAACTCGGCGATGGCAGAGGGGATGTAGAGACCTTCACCAGCTGTGGTGGAAGAGGGTAAATGCCTTGACGACGTCCGCGACAACTTGGAGAAGCTGGTTCCGACCTGGTCCGGAGAGGCGGGAGGCTTCAACAGCGATAATGGAGGGGCTAGCTGCCTCTACGGCGTCCACGGCAGCCGGTGGAAGCGGGCGAGAGGTGGGAACGACTCCAACAACGCGGCCGGAAGGAGAAGAAGACAAGACCGGAAGAAGGAGGCGGCTCCGGTGGTACCGCGGGAGGACGACAAGGGCTTGGCTGCGCTCGGTAACCTTCCTCACTCTCTTCTCGGTCTCCTCTTTCTGGCCTCCCTCTTTCTCCTTTTTGTCTGCCGGTCGTTCTCCCTCCTTCATCGTCTTCTGCTTCCGGTTACTCTCTATTTTTTTTTTGAAATTCCAGGTGTCAACACATAGGTCACCTTCATGAGTTCCAGATTGAAGAGTGGAATAAAACTGAGGAGGATTACAGAGAGTGGTGTCTAAGAGAGAAGATCAAGTGTACGCAGCGATTCAAGAAGATGTGGCTAAAAGAGAGACAAAAACACAATTTTTTTCATATCCAGGCTACTTTGAGGATGAAGAGGAATTCATTTCAGAAGCTTGTTACCAATGGAAAAGAGTGTTCAGGTATTGATAACATCAGGAAGCAGGCTGCAAATTTGTACAAAATTTTGTTTGCAGATGACAAGGCATGGAGCCCTTTTATCAACTTCAATATGCAGAAGGCCCAAAACTCCAATGAAGCTGATTCTCTTGTTAGTATAATCTCTGAACAGGAAGTTTTGGCAGCTATCTCAAGCATGGACCCTTAGAAGGCACCAGGACCGGATGAATTTTCAGCCAGGTTTTATTCTCATTTTTGGGATATCGTTAAGAAGGATTAAATAGCTTTAGTTAAAGAGTTTGAGACTAACCCTGATTGCATCAGAAGACCAAAGGCTACTACTCTTGTTCTTATTCTTGAAAAGGACAAGGTGGAGGACATTAATGACCTCGGGCCAATTAATCTTTTTAACTGCAGCTATAAGATCATTACTAAGATTCTAGCAACTAAACTGTGTGATCATAGGGAAATTGGTAAGTAGCAACCAATCAGGATTCATTCTAGGAAGATACATTCTAGACAATTTCATGGCGGCAGTTATCCTCGAGCTGGACTTAGAAAAAGCTTATGACAGAATGAGATGGTAGAGCTTGCTAAGAATTATGCATTTAATGGGTTTTAATAGTCGTTGGATCAAGATGATCAATGGTTGCATTTCTTCTGCAAAATTTCAGTTTATATTAATGGCAAAAGTTTTGGTTATTTTGAGTCATCCACGGGTCACGGGCAGGGTGATCTGATCTCACCTCTTCTTTTTGCCTAGTGGGTCAAATTCTCAATATCATGTAAGAGAAGGTCGCTTAGAGTAACTTGATGGAAGACATTAAGGTGTGCCACGGTAGAGAACATATTACTCATCTCCAGTGCTGTTGACACCCTTCTTTTTGACTCAAGATTTGGCAAATGCCGTAATCTGAGAATCCTTCAGATCTTATTGCAATCAGTGGCCGGGCTGAAAATTAATTTGGACAAGTGTGACCTTATTTCCGTCAATTTGTATGATATTCAAAGAGCGGAAGGGCACAAAATTTTGTATCATTCATAAGTTTGAAAACAAATTGCAAGGTTCGAAGAGTAACTTGATTGACTTCTTTTTTTGGTTTGATATATATGTATTTTTTAATTCATTTATTTTCTTTCCCTTCTTTTTGGTTATCATTTTGATATAGTTTTAAATTGAATTTTTAATTATTTGCATTCCATACAAATTTATAGAACTATTATTAGCTCTTCTCAACATAAATAAACATGCCACATAAAAAATTTTATTGATAAAAATGGTACAATTTACAAACTTGGGAGACATGAAATGTCATAATCTCAATAAATTGAATCGATTTTTTTACCTAACTCCATTGAACCTTTGATAGGCATTATGGAATCGATCATATCGATATGGGACATAGCACACCAACCTTTAACTAAGGTTTGTGGGTGCTATTCCATCGATATAATCATTTTATCATATCGATTTTATGATTCGGCAAGCATGCATATATGTGCAATTAGACATTGCATAAATCGATATACTCATCCCTTGATGGGATAAAAATGGTATAACATTGGGGTCATTTTTTGACCTTTATATGCTAACCAATTATTTATTTTTTAATTCTTTTAGGTTATGCCGGAACGTAGAGCATGTCCGAATGGACCGGCCCCCAATTAGCCTCGGTTGTTTGATTAATTTTCCAAAGATGTAGAGCTTGCCCTATTGGATCAGCTGCCAATTAGTCTCGGAATGGATTTTTATTTAAATTTAAACTTGAGATGTAAAGTGTGCCTTGTTGGACCGGCCCCCAATTAGACTCAAGTTAGGTTCATTATAGATTTTATTGGATTTATACATTAAAATGAACTTAAGGCACAAGGGATGCAGTATGGTACAAAGATCGCTGCCATCCATCTTCATCATGTCGCCCCTTTTTTTGGTGAAAAGGTAAAAAAAGGTCTTGCAGCTGACTTGAGGCTGTGACCAAAGGTAGCTTAAGGGGGTACGATCGGCTGGGTTTCGGAGAGTTGACGGATTAAGGCTGCGGGCTGGAGGGGGCCGCGCTTACAGCCAAGGGAAGAAGCGATGACCACGGCGACGCAAAAGGGGAAAGGCTTACGTGTGAGCGGCCAAGAAGAGGGGTGATCGAACAAGGGGAAACGATGACGGGAAAAGGGTGAACTGGCCAAGGCTTGCGCTCGCGGCTAGGGGAGACAAGGGTGACGACTGCAGCGAGCAACGGCAGCCAACAAGAGCTTCGTGCGTGCGTGTGCGCGGTGGATAAAGGAGGTGGCGAGGGCGTCCGACGGCAGCATGCAAGCAGCCGTGGACAAGGGGGGACTCGTGCGGTGACGGTGAACAGAGGAGAAGAAGGGAGAGGCGCGGTGACGGGAAGAAGGGGCGAGGGCGATCGGCGCAGGAGCTTGAGACATGCGGTCTCACACGCGGACGATCGTGAACGGAGGAGGTGGCGAGGACGTTCGACGGCAGCACGCGAGTGGCGACGAGGGCCAAGAAAGAAGACGGCAGCCAGAGTTTGTGTGCGGGAGTTTTCATGCATGCAGAAGAGGAGCGCAGCCAAGGGGCAGCGGTTGAGCTAAGTTCTTGGCGGTGCTTGCAGAAAACAGGGGATTTGGGTGAAGAAGCCGAGACTGGCTGATAGCAGAGATTAGGGGGCTCACACGGAGAGGACAGGCACGAGGGAAGAAGCGGCGGCAACGAGCGGATGGAAACGGGGGTGCGTGTGTGGCTGAACAGGGTGACGGCGAGGACGTATAGACAACGATGAGTGGGCAGTGCCGAATGAAAGATGATGACGGAAGGGTAATCCTCACCGTCTCTTCCTCCCCCTCTCTACCTTCTGTCTATGTTTTTTTCTCCTTTAAAAATCTCCTCCTTTTCTTTTATGTTTGTCCCCAACCGAATCCTTATGGTTGTGTTGCCACTGTCGGGGAGCTTGTTTGCCTCAGCCGTTACTCCCATGGTAACGTGCGTGCGGTGCAGCCTTTCAATCCCACAGGCGTTAGACGGGAGCCAGGATTTTGGAGGGCACTGGTAACACCGTCCACCCGCAATGATGGTTACATTCGGGGTTGTTGATGACCTCGTTAATGCCATTTAAAATATTCCCTTCTTGAAGGGAGCTCCGGTAGACGATTCATGACGACATCCACGGTTCCCTTTTTTGGGAACATCGACTTGTTGTACGAGTTGTGAAAACTCCGATGATTGTTTAAACCGATCGAAGAAATGTTGTGACGTCTGCGATTGTCTTCTATTAACACATTGGAATGTCGTATGAGAGTTTCGAAACTCATCGTATGAACGACGCCTTCATTTTCTTTTTGTCGACGAGGCACGTCTCACCATATTTCCCTTCTTTCCCCGTTTTTTGGAAGTTATCGAGCACCGTATCAACTCCATTCAAACTCCATTCAAACTCGTTCCCTTCTCCCTTTCTTTTTAATGCATCAATAGGAACCAATGCATCTTTGAAAATGCTTTTGAAAATCCAATCCAGATTTTTTTCCAGATGATCTCTTTTGTGAAAGATTGATAGTTTGCTTCAACAGCGATTATTTAAATCCCACTTTTGCTAAGAGGCATCTAATATGTTTTAAATATTCCTTTTTGTTTTTTTGTTTTTGGAAGATCAAAAGACCGATTATATTGAAACTGTAAGCAAAAAATATTACAAGTGTAAAGGTTAAAGAAAAAAATAAAACTTTTCTACCTGTATGATAAAAAAAGTTACAAAACAAAAAATCTAAAACATAACAGATGCCTCTTAACAAAAGCAGGATCTAAAGCGTCGCCCATTGAAGCAAACCACTAACCCTTCACAAAATAGATCATATAGAAAAGAATCCAAATCGGATTTTCAAAAGCATCTTCAAAGATGCAAGAGTTCTTTTCACACCAAGTGGACTACATCATTGCAAGCAAAGTCAGCTCACAGGCATATGAATAATTATCATTCTTCCGGGGATTGATAGTCCTCCAATGTAAAAGTAAAGAAATAGAGTCATCCGGCACCTTCCAAGGGATCTTCTAACATTTTAAGAGAGCTAACCAAAGAGATTGGATAATACCACATCTAAAGAAGATATGTTCCACATCTTTCACTCTTGTACCATAGAAAATGAAAGAAGTCTCGGTATCAAGAAAAATCCTCTTAAGATAACTTCTCGAAAGAAGTCGATGTCTATAAATCTTCCAAAAGAAAATCTTAACCTTGTTAGGACCATGTAGTGACCAGACTAACCCTGTGTCAATTAACATTCACACCTCCACTGACTAGCTTTTTCGTTGCAGATTTAACAATAAACTTCAACTTGGTGTTTAGCAACCACAGAAGGTTGTCCTCCCTGTCAACAGTAAACTTGGGATGCAATTTTCAAGCATGCTGAGTAAGGAGGATAGATCTAAGATCTCATTCTCTCCGAGATTTCTTCTAAAGTGATGTTCCAATTAAATCTAGCTAGCATCCAAGAGTCATGAACATTTATAGGAGTAGCATTGCTGATAGCATGCAAGGATGGGAATAGAGAAGCAAAAGGCCTATGCTCCAACCAACAATCATCCCAAAAAAAAGTTTTGTTGTCATTCTCCAAGTCAATTTTGAAAGCAGAATAAAAGAAATCCCAGTTAAATAGAATACCCTTCTAGACATCAGAAGTATGACATTTATCCATAAAATCCTTGATTCATTGCCCATCTAGACTAATGTTGTATTTGGACTTGACAATTGTAGACCATAAAGCATTGTGATTTTCAGTTAATAAGATTCCTTTAGAGCCTTTGTTGTCCAACCAAAAATATCTAACTCTGATACTCTCCAACTTTTAACAAACCCCTTTAGGCACATTGACAAATAGAAAGTAAAGTGGAAGTGGAACACACTGAAGGACAGTTTTAGAGAGAACTCACCTACAACCAGCTGATAGCATATTACCCTTCAAACCTTGCATTTTGTTTTCAAACTTACGAATGATGATGCAATCCCAATGCTTTAATTTGACGATGACCAGAATCTTGAATTCGACCATGTGAACTCTATACCAAAAATTGAGCATTCAATCTTTTTTTTGTCACGAAATTGAGCATTCAATCAACCCGCATTCATTCACCCAATCATTAAACAGCATCATCTCTAAGTTCCATGCATCTGGCCCCAACCTGCCCAACCTCTCTCCAGTTTTTAACACAGCATTGAAATCACCACCTACGCACCATGCATTGTTGATACAGCCACCTAGCACCCCCTTAGGATCAGAAAAGAAGCTTGCTTCGTCAACCTCGATTACAAGGCCATACGCGTGCAAAGAAACCACACCTTGTCAGTTCCTATGCCACTGAATATGAAGAATTGTACTTGTCTGCCACTTAATAACTCTCTGCGTTAAATTTACTATCATCCCAAACAACAGCCAGGCCCACACTTCTCCCCATAGAAGAAACACAAGAAAAACAGCCATTGTCCCACATTTCAGAACAAGGATCGTGGGATCGGGATCAAGATCGGTGACCACCAGATCAAATCAGATCGGTCTAGATCGGCTGATCCTCCGGAAGAAACGGCGATCCTAGATCGGTCTGGATTGGCCCAAATTTTTTATATCTTTTAAATATAAAATTCTCAAAAATCAGAAAAAATAAGGAAAATCACAAAAATAAATAAAATATTCAAAAAATAATAATGTGGATGACGTCCTATCAAATAATATCATACAAAGTAAATTCCTTTCAAGAAACATCATATAAGTACAAACTATCATGTAAGAGAGAAAATAATTAAAATAGATCTTTATAAAATTTAAGTATATAGCATATATTTATGACTACGAATCTTCTATATATGTGATACATGGTTGTCAAGACGTACACCTAGGCGGCGCCTAGGCGTAAAGGCGCTGCAGATGGCTCGCCTAGACCGTTTGCCTTGCGGAAGGGAGAAAAAGCACCCATCTGGGCCGCTTAGGCACACAAGGCACTCAACAATCGCCTTGGCACTCGCCTGGGGCGGAGCTTAGCCGTGAACCGCTGCCGGTTCACTTTAAGCACCGGCCGGTTCTCCTCACCAGCTCAGCCCGGCCGGTTCATTCATTTAAACACCTTGCATTAGAACCGGCTCCCCCGCGGCCCGCACGAAAGAACCTGACAGAACCCGCAAGTCCGCATCGAGCACCTACAGCTTCCTCCCGACACCGGAACTCCTCACCGCCGTGGACGCCAGAACTCCTCGCCGCCGCAGCCAGTGGCCTTGGAAGGAAGCTCTGACGCCTCTTCATCGTCATTCTCCTCCTCCTCCACTGATCTTCTCATTTCACAAAAGATATCCTCTTCTTTCACCTCTACAACCGGTAAACCTAGTTTGTAGAGTTTGATTTTTTTTATTCTTCTATCCATCTTTTCTCATTCCATCCTTCAAGTTTAACCTTCTAACATGTATTAAGCACACTTTAATCATCTTATACACTTCATTTATTCAATATCAAACAAGTTTCAGGTTTGAACGTGTCAAGCCGATATTTTGATCGACTTGTTAACTTAACCCTTCTTTTATTGTTTATGTCCGAATGGTGTACAGTCTATAGTGCTTGATTATAATATTGTTTGACTTCATGGTATAATTTATTTAATTTGTTCATTTCATTATTTGGCAGTGCATATTTTCATTATATTCATGGAAGGCCTTTCCAATGTTGGTAGTAACAATAGAATGGAATCATCTAGGACAGAAGAGGAAAAAAAAGCAAAGTCCAATGATCCCAGATGGAAATATGAACATTGGCCATCAAAAAATGACAAAAACCATGTCAAACGTGATCTATGTGCATTGGTGACAAATGACGGGATAAAGAGGCAAAAGGAACATTTGATAGAAGGACATAGTGATATTAAGAAATGTCCAAAACTCACAAAGGACATTGCTGAAAAAATGTTAGCATGGATGAGTAAAAATAAAAAGAGAAAGATGACTATTTCCATAACTGATGTTGATGACGCCGAGGAAGATGTAGATGATGAGGAAACGGAGACAATTCCCAGACCGAGGATTATTTCTACAACAAAGAAAAAGATGTTAGACACTTCAAAACATGTCAAAGCCAAAGGTAAATGTCCAATGAGTATGTTTGCAAGGATGTCTATGGAACAATTTGTTGATGCTAGACGAAGTGCCCAAAGTAGACAAGGTACTTTGGGAAGTAAATTTAAGAAAGAAGAAAAAAAGAAATTTGAGGAATTTGTGGCAACATGGTTCTATGAAGCCGGAATTCCTTTTAATGTTGTTAAATTAAGAAGCTTTAAAATTATGTTTGAGAATGCAGGGTGTCTAGGACCTGGTTGCAAGCCTCCTAGCTATCATCAATTACGAGTCCCTCTCCTCGAAAGAATGGAACGCACAGGTCAAATGCTTGAATACACAAGGCATTGAAAGGTATATGGTTGCACTATTATGTGTGACAGGTGGACTAACAAAAGACAGAAAATTGATCAATTTTTTAATAAATTGTCCAAAGGGGACTTATTTTATGGAGTCGGTTGATGCTTCAGATAAGAAAGAGGATGATATCCTTTTGTACCAACTATTAGATAACATGATTGAGAAAGTTGGCAAGACTAATGTTGTTCAAATAGTTACAGATAATGCATCATATAATATTGTTGCCGGCAGATTGTTGATGGACAAAAGAAAGAGCTTATTTTGGACACCTTGTGCAACTCATTGTGTTGATCTTATGTTAGAGGACATCGGAAAGCTAAAAGCCTATGCACCAATCATTTCAAAGACTAGGAAGTTGACCACTTATATCTATAATCATACTCGATTGCTGGACTTGATGAGAAAAGAGACAAAAGGCAAGGAGCTTGTTACATGTGGAGTCACCCGATTTGCCACTACCTTTCTCGCCTTAGAGAGGTTGTTTGATGTTGTCAAAAGAGATTTGCGGAAGTTATTCTTATCCGATGCTTGGCACAAAAGTGTATGGGGAAAGACAAATGCAGGGAAGAATGTATCTTCAATTGTTTTCCAAGTTAAATTTTAGCACGAGGTTAAAGAAATACTCAGAGGATGCCAACCACTTTTATAGGTCTTGAGGTTGGTTAATGGTGATGAAAAACCAGCTATAGAATATATTTATGCCACCATGGAGTGTGCAAGATAAAAGACCATGTCCTATCTTGAAAATTGTGGACCGTAGATGGGAGGTTCAAATGCAACGGCCTTTACATGCAACTGGTTATTTCTTAAATCCCAAATTTTATTTTGAGGCAAAATCTAAAGATATGCATGGTGTTGCAAAAATTGAGAAGGCTTTTTATACATGTGTTAAGAGATTGTTGCCAGATCCATAAATGCAAGATAAGATAGGGAAACAAGTTTCAATGTACTTAGATGAAAGAGGAATGTTTGGCATTCCCCTTACATGGGAGGTTCAAATGCAATGGCCTTTACATGCAACTGGTTATTTCTTAAATCCCAAATTTTATTTTGAGGCAAGAACTAAAGATATGCATGGTGTTGCAAAAATTGAGAAGGCTTTTTATACGTGTTAAGAGATTGTTGCCAGATCCGGAAATGCAAGATAAGATAGGGAAACAAGTTTCAATGTACTTGGATGAAAGAGGAATGTTTGGCATTCCCTTTGCTACAAGATCACGTGATAAGAAGTTTCCATATAAGTATATTTTTGAGACTTTGAGTATATCAAATGTTCATGTCAAATTTAGTTATCTTGAACTAATGGTTTTTTTTTAAATTAAGTTGAATGGTGGATGCAATTTGGTGGAGACACACCGAAATTGAAAGTTGTTGCATTGAAAATTTTAGGACTATGTTGTAGTTCATCCGATTGTGAACGCAATTGGAGTATATTTGAGCATACAAGTATTCTTGGTACTTTGTAATTGTTATGGTTAACTATGATGCCACCTAACATGTCTTTAATTTATCTATATAAATTCATTCTAAAAAGAGGATTCGGTTGGAGCACAAGCGGTTGAATGATTTGGTCTATATTCAATATAATAAACGTCTCTATGAAAGATTTAGAGATGAAAAATCATCCAGAGAAATATGACCCTATATGCTTGCAAGATCTAGATTGAGGTTGTGAGTGGATGATTAAAGACACCTCGGACGTAATTCATAAAGATGATGAAATTTTACAAGAGGATGCTATCATCACCGCTTCTTTATTAATTATTTACTTTCTTTCAATATAATTTAAATTTGACCTTCCTCCATAAAATGAAGGTGATGATCTTACATGGAAAGACGTGGATATTGCAATGAGAGCTTCATAAGATAGAGCTAGAAGAGCAAGTACATCACAACCCTTGAGGGATAATGAAGGGAGTGATGGTGAAGAAGAATTTCTTGCAGATGGTGATGCAGCAGCAGCAACGTGGGTAGCAGATGGAGAAAATGATGGCAGTGATGATAACAATTAACAATGAGGAGAACATTGCAAGAAATCCATGTTTGGATTTAAAATTTAAGACTTTGGTTGTGTAATTTAAATGTTTGACATGTTGAGACATTTAGGACTTTCATGTATTTTGTTTACATGTTTTCTTTGTTGTGCCTTGTTTAATTGTGATTTTAATTTTACTTGATGGTAGTTGAGGATAGGTTGTGACAATATAAATTGATAGTTGCCTATTTGGTATTTGTATTTTGCATGTGTTATGAAAAGTGGTATGCAGATTTTTAGAGAATGAATGTAAGCAACATGATTCAAAAAATATGTATCATTCCATTCGGTAAGTCAATTTACTTTATGTTGTTGACTTGTTCTCTTAAACTTATATTTACTTTTTGTACATGTTACGTTGTTGAAGTTCCTCATAGAAATTTTACTCTTAAAGTCTTAATACATGTCAATTTTATTACATTTTTAGCATTTTTTAAAACTGTTATATGATGTTTATGACATGTGAGACTTACATTCTTTATCCCTCTTCATACTCCGCCTTATCGTCTAGGCAACGTCTAGGTGGGCGCCTTGTCGCCTAAGCTGTAAAAGGGCCGTCGAGCATCTTGTACGCCTTGTTGCCTTGACAACAATGATGTGATAGTATAAGTGATAGTGAAATATATTAATATGTTTACACTATCATAAGTGGTGCACAGAGTAGTCGCGGATCGGAGACTTGCCCCCAAATTTACTTGTTAATAGGGGGGATCGACCACTACTCAAGGTGGATCATTGAGAGGAAGGGTCCAAGAGGAGCCCTAGACAAGGAAGGGGAGGGGGGAAAGTGAGAATGAGGGGTGGGAATGGAGAATTGGTCCGATCCAAGGAATGCCATCTCGCCGAGATCTTGACGAGATCTTGCGAAGGGGGCCGAGAAACGAGATTGTCGAGATCTCACCCTATGTAGCCTGATCCGGAAAAAAAAATTTCGCAACTACTCTGTGCCTCCCATTTATGATAGTGTAAACATATTAATATATCTCACTATCACTTATACTATCACGTAAAAAATGTGCTACAAGTTTAATACCATATTAGTATTTAAATGAGATTACATACAAGTTTAAATCTTTTAAAGGCACAAAGATCATCTTTTTGGTATTGAAAGTGCTTTGTAATTGTTCATTCACACAGTTGATGTACAAAATGTGTAATATATTTTCATATAAATCCATTGATGTACTCCTATTTTTATAAGACATTATGTTATGTTTCATACATATATACAATTTGATCCGAGAATCTGAGATCCGATCTCCCGAGATTTTTCCGAGATCTCTCCGAGATCTCTTCTCTTCACCCCCCCCCCAAAACGAAACCGAGATCCGAGATGACAATCCTTGGTCCGATACCCCCCTTATTGGGAGGATCGGACTGGAAAATGGTCCGGAATCAGGTTTTGAATCGATCCGATTCCAGACCTTTCTGGGTTCTAGGGAATTGGTCGGGATTGACCGATTCCAGAATCGATCTAGCTGGATCGCTCGAGGATCGACCAATTCCAGTGATTCCGACCAATCTGGCTAGAAGTACAAGTTGGATCGGTAGCTCGGGCCAAAATCGGATCGACAAGTACCAATCCGATCCAAGAATCGGCCGATTCTGCAATTCATGTTTCAGAATTGCAATATCATGTGTTATCAAAACTTGTTTTGGTCTCCTGTAGTAGAATCACCCCCGACCATAGATTGAAGAATCGGTGGAATCCGATCGCAATAGACCAATTCTTAAATTGGATCGGTCGATTTCAATCCGATTCCAGGCTAAAGTCCAGAGAAATCGGTCAATTCTTAATCCGACCAATTCCATCAGGACAACTTAAGTCCCGACAGTGGATCGATACTCGGCCCGATGCAGACCCAGTATCGATCCGATTCTAGCCAATTTAAGGCTAGATCGACCAATTCCAACGGTCTTTTGCCCTAGTAGAAGATTTCAGTCGATTCCAACAAGAACCGTGGCAATTCCACCGGCCATTTCGTCAATTCCGACGATCCGGAAAGCGATTCCAACGATCCAGGTTAGATTCTAGTGATCCAACTCTCGATTTCAGCTCCGAACAGGCTGTTCATTCCTCCTTGTCACCTTCTTGGTAAGATTTCTTTGTTGGAATTCCCATACGCTCATTTCTACGTTTTTCGACGAATCTACAATGCTTTAAACATACCGAACAACCCGCCTAAAAGGTTGTTCTCTTCCCAAACATCCCTTAAACTAGTTTTATTGATGTCTAACAGACATAATAAATTATTTATAAACATTGTAGGTGCAAACAATGGCCGACCACAACGAAAGTGATGTGCTGGCACGTCCATCAGATGTCGGTTGGAATCATGGACATATGGTAAGACTTGTTCAAAATGCAAGTTAAATGCAAGTGATGTGGTAAGAAAATGAACAGGGTATTTTTCACTTGAAACAACACATTGCCAACGTATATGACAATGTTAAGAAATGTGACAAGGTGCCTTGAAAGATGAGCGAAAAGATAAGAGGTTACCTCACAAGAAGAGTCTCACAACGAGAAATTAGGATTGAACGGGAGCAATTGCATGATGAGCTCTTTAAGAGAAAGAATGGAGAAGGGTTGCATGAAAGAAAAGGGAAAGGCAAGGCAACAACAAAACCAGAACCGGAGAGTGAAGACTCAACCTCAGGCTCCAAACTCAAGAAAACTAGACACGCAATCAAGCGTGCAACAACAATAGAGGAAAAAAGAGGAGAGTAGAAGGGTCTAAAGCTAACCCTATTTTTGGCCGATCAGCATCAACTCGACCTAGCCACACTGAGGGAGGAAGAGAGGAATCATTTCATCAGTTTGGTAGTATGAGTTCTACACCGACAGATGAGTATCTTTTTAAGAAGCAGAGTGCCTCGCAAATAAACATTAAACAATCAATGAAAGAGGTGAAGGCAACGAAAACAACTGCAAAGAGAGCAATGAGACATTGTAAAGTGGTTTTTATATGCAGGTACAAGTCTTAGCATGTGATGTATGTATATTTTATTTAATTAATATTGTTTATAGTTGATAAATTGGTTTACTTTAATATAGGCATCTCAACACATACAGCCACCAACTCATACTTCCATACTATGATATATGTCGTTGTTGAGACTGGACTGGGAATGCAAGTCCCTACTAGTAGGCATATCTATGATGGTGGGCTGGATGAGAAGATTCATAGTTTGCATTTAGTTCATTGACAATGAAGTATGCTTAAATGATTACAGGTTATTTTGAAAGTCCCGCGTCCAATAAGGAAAACATGTGTCAAATGATAATGAGGTGTTAAGGGGTACTTTTTCGGTTATTCAGCATTTGTGCCGATCTCAACAAGATAGGACAAAAACTTAGTTAAAAGTGAGTGAAAGTTGTATTAATAATTGCGAGTGAATAAATACTTGGGAACACTAACAATTTTGTATTTATCATTTTTTAGATGCAACACTATAAGATGAGAGTTAAGGTATATTCAAATGTTGATATGAAATATTCGTGTAACAAAATTTCTCTTTGTATGTTTATTTAAGATCATGTTTTATTGTCTTCTTTTATAACTTTATTAATCGCCCAAAGAGGGTTGATTGTTTGCTATTTTTTTGCAACTGAGTGGTGAGTGTAGGTCAATATGAGGAGGGAATAAAATCCATTAACTGCAGTTGCTATCAGGATATTGAGTCAGAAAACTAAGTCCTCATTGTGAGAGGAAATGGAGTACATTCAACTTGATACATACAAAGAGGAGGAATGGGCTAACATCAGATAGACTAGATAAACTTGTCTTCTGTCATTATAACATGAGACTACGCATAAAGAACAACAAAGATCTCGATGAGAGATTTGCACGGTTTGCGGATGGTCCATATAAGCAAAGACAAAGAACACATACGCCACCTGAGGAGGTTGACATAGACCAAATCTTTCAAGAAAAGCATTCACTTGCTTCTTGAATAGAGAAGAATGCAACCAAAGATCATCCAGTAGAGCTTAATCATGATGTCCATACATGGGTAGAAGGAGAATTAGATGACGCTGAGACTGAAGATATTCCACCTACTCCTTAGACTTAGGCAAACCCATCTTCTACCTTAGCAGTCGTCTCCAACCTTAACCCCAGCTTCAGACCCAGCCCTTGCCCCAATTACGCAACCCATTTGCAATCCAGGGAGGACAAGGGCAAAAGTGACATTAAAAAAATGAGACGTTTGCACAGCTAAAAAAAACTATGGGTTGTAGGTCATCACATTGACATAACAAAATAAGCGAAGAGAAGAAAGCTAGACCTAGATGACAGCACACATACTCCTTCACAATCCTCAGTTGATGATGACAAAGAGTGTATACCAACCACCCAACCAAGAGGAGGAGGAGGAGGAGATGTACATCGAGCAGATGCAGCTGCAAAGCTCCAGACTCATTTACTTCACGGCAACCAAAACCATATATTTATGATGAGTAGCCACCACAGCATTATGCACAACCAAATTCATCATTGTTAGATGAGCTCCGACAGTCGTGGATTCCACCTACTAAGCCTACTTACGTGCCATAGTCCGATGTCTATGACTTGACTAACATGGCAGATGTATTCTTTTTATATGGATATGCGCCTGCATTGACAAGAAGACTAGGAACAACTCAATGATGACAACAGAAGGAAGAGAATGAAGACTACTATCATAAATATTGGTGAACATGAGTCTTGAAATATATATTTTTACTGTCACCTTCTTATGTTTATTATCATCTTATCATGTTTTCATGTGTTTTCATGTTATAATTATTAACATCTTATTATTATCATGTATGCAACTATGGATAGATAATATACTTCAAGCATGTTAAATGTTAAATTTCAATTAAAAAATTTAGTAGATTTCCTATTTTTATAAACATTTTCTAATTTTTCTAATTTTTTTTGAAAAAAAATAAAAAAAATAAATTCTAAATCAGCCAAATTGATTTTTCTTCCTAAGAATCGGCCGATTCCGGCTGATCCGATTCTAATTCCAATTCTGGAATCCTTGCCTCCAACTTACAAAAGATGAAAATATTATGCAATTCCCTAACCTTCTCCTTTACCCAAAACCCCCCTACAATCCCAGCTGATGACATTGAACGTGAAAAGATGACAGAACCCTTCCCCCCACCTACCTTCAGACGCAATGTCGCCGCTTAACGCGGAACAAGGAAATCAGATCCCCCCCCTCAAAAGCTGTAGCTGAAGATTATCAAGAATCCTCTTATGACCTGTTCACAGCCTAAGAAGCTTAGAACGATGATCTCTCCTATGGATTTCACTTCCTCATCAGAGATATACCATGCCCCATAAGTAACCTCTGACCACCCAGGTTGAGATCCTGCGTCAACCCCCGCCAGAAGAATGGTAAGTGGGATAACATTGTTAATGCCCACAGCCCCTCCCGAAAATTGGTCATGTGCTTCAATTGTTCCATAACAAGTGCCGCAGTCAAGACCAAGGAAGGCGGGGTCGGGGGTCGGCCTGGGGTCGGTCGGCCCCAAAACCGACCTAGTCAGATGGGGTCGGATTTTATTTATTTTATTATAAAAAATATAAAAAAATTATATAAAAATAAGAAACAAATAGAAACAATAAATTTTATGTCATATATTTATGTATGCATAAAATCTATACATAAATATAATTATAGTTTTATATTATAATTGAATATGAGTGTTTATCTATGTATACAAGTAAATATGATTTTTTTGTGATTATGTTGTATTAATATATGTTGGGAAAGAGTTAATCTTAAGTGAGAAGGTAAAGATACTTAACAAACAATTTTATAAATTTTAAGATGTGGGGGGGTATCGAGGGGCAACGCCCCCTGAAGAAATTTTTTTTTAATGGTGGCAACGGGGAGGGGGAAGAAAAAATTTTAAGTATATCACAATAATATAAAAAAATTTGACCTAGGTCGGGTCGCCCCGGGGTCGGGCGACCGGGTCACCGGGTCGCGCGACCCCCCACCGGGCCAGCTTGGAGTCGGCCCGGCGGGGTCGTTTCCGGGCCGGTCGGCCCGGAAACCGGCCAGGTCGGGCGACCCGGCCAACCGGGTCGCCGACCTGGCGAACCATGGTCAAGACTACCATTGTAAAAGCTTCAACTATCATCTCTAGTGCTCCTTGGGATTACATGCTGGAGATGCAGCCATGATATAAGAAAAACTTTGACTGAGCAGAGATGAGGCTGGACTCGCCAGCAGAGCCGCTGTTGAACCGGTGGATGTAGGGCCAGCCGGTCCATGAGCCGGGCTAGAACCCGCTGGCTCACCCTCCATCCCCAATGGAGCTGAACCGGGCACCTATGACTGCAGAACCATCAACCGCCCAACTGGTTCTCTTCCCAACTGAACCGCCTTTAAGTCAGGCAGATCTTGATTGTCATGGGCCACCATCAGGTTCAAAGAACATGGTAACACGGATACAGTGTCATCGTTTCCAACCGATAGACCAGCCATTTCAACCAGAGACAAAGTCAGCCTCCACCTCCTGTGAATCCTAGAAGCCAAACCCAAACCTTCCTAAAAATCAAAACAGCCGCTCTGAATCCAGAGCTTGCGAAAATTAGAAAATATCAAACTCTGGAGAGAGTAAGTCTCCAAAGACCCCCACGGAGCTGCGGAGTGCCCCCCAACTAACGGAGAAAAGAGCTCCTCAAGACCCGAAACTTAACCTCCACAATGAAATCAAAACGGTTTTCAATCAGGACATTGACAGAATTCTCTGCTACCACAATTTCTTGTCAAGAATGGAGATAGTATCATAACCAGAGCGGACTCTGACCACGCGAACGGAAGATCCTTCACCTTGATCCATTTGGAATGCAAGGCCCCTGATACAGATTCAACCATTGCTTTCTCCATCCATGGACATACCACAACCACCCAAGCTTCCTTGACCTTGCCATTGACAACAAACCTCTTACCATCAACCGAACTCAGCCAATTCTTAGAAGAGTAGTTCCTAATGATGAACTCACCGGAAGCAGAGACCCCAATCCACCACGATCAGGATTCTGGCCAGTTCACCCTTAAAAAAGAGTTAAGCAAAGCTTTCTTCTCATTGAGACTACCTTCACCCTCCACAGAGACAATACAATCCTGCGTTGCCTTGATCATTCCTACTTCGCTTGCATACCTGTGGAAGGGGAGAAGATCTCATCGGCAACCCCTTGACAATGAGCCCCCTGTGCTGGAAAGTACTCAACCTGTGCAAAAGAGCTGCGCCCCATGGGTATAGACCAGACCTGCATAGTGGAAAACTTCTCCAACACCAAGCAACCTCACTCACGAGTCACGATGGCCTAAACCCCAGTGCTTACGACATCTCAACCCATTCCTACACTCAGACGTAATAGGATTTGTGCCGTAACGTCTTCCACACGTCCAAGACCTCCGACCAACTGCCAGCCTATCTGTGACCACATCACAGTAAGACTTCCAGCAGTGAAGGGCTCCCTCTGCATCAACACCACCCGCAAAGATTTTGCCTACATCCACCGTCACTGGGAGATGCCCACCATGGCCATGGGCCTCCTGCACTACCTCACATCACACCGGGGCAACTCACCCCTCACACCACCAGAGACCACCCGTGAAAGACCTTCACTACCCCCCCCCCCCCGTAGAGGCTCCAGAATCGCCAGAGTTTCTCTCTCCTCTCATCCTAAAGACCCAGTAATATCAGATCTGTTAGTGGAGTTATTTTGGCTTTGTAAAAGAGTCACCGCAATCTATGATTATAAAAATAGAAGGGTACAAAGACACATCAGCCCACAAAATAAATCACCTGCATAACAATGTGAAAAATAGCAGACCCCCACAAATAAGAAGAAAAAGCCTTCTATACACCATAGAAGCATCAGATGCATCAGTGTTGATGCTGATTAGCTTCTACAGCACTTAGAACTGTAATAGGATGTTTAAGATAAAGATTTTGAACTACCATCCAAATGTAAATTTCTTAATCGTACGAGAGCATATTAAGTTTCATCACATATAACAGAGACTGAACTATTAATGCTGAACACAGCAAAAAATTGTCAAAGATTCCAATAGACCAAGGTAGGCCGGATCGGAATCGGGGTCAATAAGGAATCAGATCTGCCAGATAAGCCAATCTGAGAAAAGAAAAGCCAATCTGGGATCAACCTGGATCGGTTCTTCAAAATATTAAAAAAAAACTAAAAATCAAGACAAAATCAGGAAAAATCGATCTCCAGTGGGTATGCAGGGTGATTTGAATTGGCAGATCAGGACCCAATATGCACTCCTTCCTCACACAGTTATGGTGGGGAAGGAGCAAGGCAATCACCCCTCCAGTGCTGGGAGCACCAGAGTAGTCAATCCTACTGGTTTGGATCTGAACCGGTAGATTCAAACCAATTCCAGGAGAATTCCAGGGGGGCTCAGAATTCCCACTTCCCACTTAGGATAGGATCAATCTATGCTGATCCGGATCAACGAATCCTGCAAAAAATGACTAAACTTGAAAAAACAAATTGACAATTAAAAAAATCAAGCATAAATATCTACCTGCACAGTCTTGCCTAGACCCATCTCATCAGCAAGAATCCCATTTAACTTGTTGTTATACAAGGAAAGCATCCACTGAAGCCCAACCTAAAAAATGATTACCACAATATGATATACAATGTTTAGGTCAAAAAGTTACTGCAACCATTACCAGAACATGAACCAATGTCAGGAAACTGACACTTACTAATTGATAATCTCTCAATGTACCAGCACGCAACATTGAAGGCTGCCTCACAACTCTCTCGTTCACAGCATGAGCTAGATTGTAGTACCTAGAAAGAAATTTGAACATTGTTCATTCAGCAAAAGTAAAATCTACTCCAGAAGTCAAAATAGATTTTTCAAATTTTCAATTATTAGATGAAATATTTACAATGTGTAGCATGCAGAGATAATCATGACCATATGGTTCACTGGGAACAAATTATAAAGAAACAATGGATTACTTGCTAACGGAGGAGCTATCCCTTGGCGCATTCATCTCCGAGAACCTGTTCCTGATCATGACTTCCTCTCCTGCACAAGCTGCAGCAGCCCTAACTTCTTCTTCTGACAGACCCTGTTGACGAAAAACAAATATTCTTACTTGAAACTTGAGACACACGCAAAAACATAGTCTTCTCGGGACATGTGTCACATAATGCATAAGGTAACAACACAATATCATGCCTGGGATCGTGCTGCAGTAGCAGCAGTATTTGCTGCCTCTTCCACTTCTTGGTGACTCTTTGCCGCAGTTATTTTCCCACCAAGTTTGTGCAGGTACTCTTCTGTTTGAGACAGAAATGAAGAGAGAACAGCATATCGTTGAGCCGCATCGCCAGGAATGTTGTTCTGCTGCTCAAGCAACATCTCGCGGTACCTATCTACATCATTGTTCTTCAGTGCCTCCATTCTTCTGTTTCTATCATCATCCTTTTTCTTTGAAAATTCTCTCAGCATTCTTTCATGATATTTAGCAACACCTCTGTTGCGTGTTGTCCGAGCATCACGAATAGCCCAATGAGCTTCAAGAAGCCTTTTACGCCACTGAAAAATGGATTTTAATTGTCTCTCCCTCATTAGTTTCTGTGAAGCCTGAACTTGCCTTAAGAGCTCTGCACGCTGGCGTTCACATTGACGAACAAACTTTCTGTATGGTCTATCAGACATTGCCATAATCTCCTGTTGCTGCTGATCAACCTCTTCTCTAAGACGGGCCTGAAGATTTATAAGCCTAAGCTTTCTCTCCTCAATCTGAAGGCGTAGAACAAGATCTGGCCGGATTTTTTTGCTCTCTATGTTTATAGAAAGTAAAGTGCATATCTTCTTCATATTTTCTGTTCTTTTCTTGCTAAGTACCTCCACAGCTTCTCCATGTAGCAACTCTTTAACATCATAAGAAAATACCAAATTGCTAGTGTTATTTGACACCATTGATGAGGTAAATGAATCAAATTTTCTGGTAAAAAATGGAAAATCAAAAAGTGGACCATGATATTTTCTTATGGAATTGACGTCCTTTGACATTGGTGCAGAGTTCGTTTGGGTTATTATCTTTGAATGTTCTTCATCTGAAGTGACACTCTGAGGTGGGGCAATCTTGCCCTTCTCCACAACTAGATCACCTTTGACCGGAATCTTTGGGACTGCATCTTGCTCAGATTTGACAACAGGTACACAATTTTGTTCCATCTTTGACAGATATCCAATACGCTTCTCTTGCTTTGTTGAACTCACTACATTCTGTAACTGAGCCCCCTTGTCTTCTACAAGGGAAGAGTCTTCCTTCGGCAAGATCTGCCCTTTGCTTGGATCCACAAGTTGAGGAACCTTATCGTCCGTATCGAAATATCTTGTTTTTTCTTCAATATTCCTTGCAGTAGTTCTGTCCTGATTGACTGTTCCTTGAGAAGAAAAAGAAATTTGTGGCTGCATGTCAAGAGGTGATGGCACAATGGCTTGGAGAACCTCTTGTGGAAGGCTACGCTCACCGCGCTGCAAAGGAAAAACATGTTTAAAGACAAGATCCATTGTTACAGAATCAAGAATACCATCCACAAAGCCTCAAAATGATTGAAGGAAATGGTCTAGCATAGCACCAGTCATGCAGTGAGGATCAAGAAATATTGGATCGGAAGAGATGGCATAATTACCTTCAAGCGTCTGAAAGCTAGTATCTGGGCCTTAAGAACATGTAATTGCTGCTTTGTGAACCCTATATTTGGCTGTAACACCTGAACTGCAGGACCATGAGCAGAGCCTTGTGCTGTCAAACTTTCACTAGAGGAAACAATAGGCTGAGAAACAGTCCTATTTAACTGCTGCAAATGCCTGAAATGCATTTGAATGGTCTCAGGTCCAGTGAATGAATTCTTAGTGCTCGAGTTGTCAACATTCTGGCTCATGCCTCCAGACGCTTGAGGATGATGAACAGCTTGCATTCCATTACCAACAGCTTTCTGGTGTGTGACAATTTTTTCATTTTGTTTGTCCCTTGGAGGAAGAGCAAATGACTGTTGTACGTGTATGTTACTTGAATTCATTAAAGTAGCATTCGCTGAACCAGAGACTGGACCTGAAGGAGGTAGGTTTCGGCCTTTTGAAGGTCCTCCCTGTCCAGAGTGACTGCTCAATGAATTTGCATGAGCAGAATTTTCACTGCCGACCGGGGAAGACATTACTTGCTGCTTTGATGATGATCCATGTGACTGGTTTAAACTCACATTGCCTTCATTTGGCCTTTGCATTGCAGCCATCTTAGAAAGTAGTTGAGCAAACAAATTGGCATTAGCAGGAATAGAAAGATCAATATTACGCTCCAAAGCCCAAGCCTGCATTGCTTGTAATTGTGCCATTGCTGCCTGGTTGTTGGAAACATTTTGCATGCCCATCTGTGACTGTGATGGCTGGACGGGCCTGGTCACATTTGCTGCAGTGAATTGCCCTATCGCAGACTGAGGCGGCTTCGGCTCATTCCTTTGCTCAGAACCTGTATGCCCCTGATCAACCTGGTTGTCACCATGGGTAAAATGTTCAGATGACTTTCTCAGCATCGATACTTGTGCCTGATTTGCTGCATTAAGAGACATGAGCTCTTGTACCTTCAGATTGTGTGCCCGAATTTCCTGCTCTCTCCTTGCTGACATGACCATCCCTGTTCTGTTCTGATGCTGCATTTGTAGGTTTCCAAAAGGCTTCTGCTGAGCGGCCTGCATATATTGAAGGTAGGCTTGACGATCTGAATTTTGCATATGCTTTTCCATATCCTGAACTCCACTATGACCTTCTTCGCGCATCTGTGAAACACCATGATGTTGAGACATGTCATTGGGCACCCTCAGGTGTTGAGATGGAGGCATGCCACACGATGAAACTGGGAAACTGCCGCCAATCATTGCCCCATGCGTTCCAACAGGTTGGTAAGGTAGAAGCCCCTCGTCTCCTTCAGGCTTTCTGAGCTGTCATCATTATAGCGACAGGGTGCAGAAAACAAATCAAGTATAATAAATATACAGTCATTCACCATAAAGACCAAAACAAGAAACCAGTAGGACGCAATCTCTTTCCATTTTCAAAACCAGAACCAAGCAACTAGGTCAAGCATACATAAAACGGGCGTGCCTCCTTAAAATCCATACAAATATGAGCTTTAAAAGCCATTAAATGGAAACTTACAAGGACCAACTAACGAACAAAAAGAACGGGGGAGGGGGGAAATGATGACACAACAAACGGCTCCCGCCCACTATGAGACGAAGTAAGAGAGATAAGAAAAAACAAAAACGACCACGTGACGTAGAACACCTCGGGAAAGATTGTAAATTTATACCGGTTCTCAACGTAGTACCAACCGAATTAACTGACACCCCTCTCCACCCACGCACCTGACGAAAAGCCAGCTGCTGCTGAACTTGCTGCTGACGGTGCTGGTGGTGGTGGATCGAGTCGAGTCCTGCATGGCCCGGCGCCGACACAGCCGACGAAGATGACGACGGCGAAGCCGAAGATGAAGACGATGAGCGCCCGGGCGGCGGGGCGGCCGGATTTCGGCCATGCCCCGCCACCCCGCCACTGGACTGCATACCAAACCCCCACCCGACGCACCCGGAGGACAACCCAACAAAAAAGACTAAAAATTCCGCAAATTTATCGCCCCGAATGCACCCCGAAAAGCGGGGAATAAAACAGCTCTTCCTCACGAAACCTCCATCCTCCCTTTTCAGAAAACACAAGGTCTCCCCGCCCCGATCTGGACTCAGGGGGCCCTCCCCCCCCCCCCCCCCACGCTCCCCCCCCCCCCCTCCCACCCAAAGCGGTTTCCGGTTTTCCGGAGCCCCTCCCAGCAATTCCTGCTGCCGAAGAAGCAGGACTCCAGATCAGCGCCGCTATCGCCACCGGGAAGCGGCAATCTCGCCGGAGGTGGGCAGCCCAGCACCCGATTTTTTTAAACAAGGGAAAAAACCCGGGCTTGCGGGAAATTGTTACACCCAGTCAAACCCTAGCTCGAAGGGGCCTCCGCCTCGTTCCTTCCTTTTCCTCTCTCTTTCCCCCGTCCTCTGTCCTTTTACGTGGACTCCAGCGGTGTCCATTGGATACAATAAAGCGGGTGGTGTTGCGTCCGGGGAGCGATGTTCATGGGCCGGGGGACGGAAAATGCGAAAATACCCCTCCTTTTTTCTTCCAAGTGTGAATGGCTCCCCCTCCGGGCGGTTTTGGCGCTCGTAAAACAAAACCGCTAATCTGGACGGATACCGCTTTTCTGTTCGAGCTCGAGGGGGGCCCACGCCCAACCCCCCGCGTGCACACGTCACGGAAAGACAGATCCCGACAAATCTGACTGTATTTTCCACGTAAGCACAAGAATCGAAAAAGAGAAGAACTTTCATATGATTTTGTCGGGCTCACTGTTTCAGCTTATTTCGACCGACTATTATACAACTAAGTTTTTGTTGACCGTGATAAAATTTTTATTTTTCACATAATAAAAAACCGGCGTCCCGAGTAAGTTGCATCAAACTAGTATTTTGACTATTTTGGAAGGTATCCCATCTAAATTCTAATTACTCGTCCAAACGACATATGCAGTTGTATATTACTTACTCATTTGACTTTAAAATTAAAATCAATAAAAGAAGACCGCAAATAAAGTGGGACCCAACCGATGACACATGTCCTGAGGTTGTGAACTGAGCGGATGGACGTTTTTGTATTCACTTTGTTTAGTTATTCAGATAATTCGTATTCGGTAATATAAGTAAGATAATCTACAAATTCGGAACGAATATCAATAATATTCACTTTGAAATAGTAATTAAATACTATTTAATTAATATATATTTAATAATATAGAAATATATAGAAATAAAATTATAAAATATAAAATTTATCATATGTTTATTAACATTAAATTAGTATACTAATATATAATAGAAATTATTTAATTATATTTGTAAATATAATAGTTTTAATTATATATTATGTATATTATGTATATATTATCAAAAATAAATTCAAAACGGATTTTAAATAGAGTGAAACAAACATTTTCATTCACTCCAATTAACATTTGAATAATATCTATATATAAATATCATCGATATCTTAAATCAAATATTATCTGTCTAAATAGGTACGAATTCAAAGTGAATCTAATTTTTATCCGTATCAACCGGTCCCCACTTCTTGCGTCGCACACCTAGAACGAGGAGCGTGCACGGTTTTTAGATTTTTTTTCTTTTTTCAGAAATGATGTGCCAAAAATAGTTTATTGAAAATTTTATAATAATTAATTTGGCCCCAATTTAGATTAAAAATTGCAAGCTCTTCGGGTTGAGATTAGAAATTAAAAATAATTGATTTTTAACACATATTAAGTTTAAATCAGTTTGGCCCGTTGTGGAAGGTCTTCAACCGGTTGAACGCAATGAATGGTTCAGACTGAACCAAATCAAATAAAGTTGGTCAATTATGTGGTTAGACTGTTTTAAGTCCATCCCTACTTAAACACAATCTGACAGTGATGGCAACCCAGAAGGAAATTATTTTAATAAAAAATATCATTGGACATATATACAAATATTTTGTTGTATTAGTGAGTTTCAAATAAAATTTATCAGTTTTCATTTTAGGTACTATGAAAAAAAACCTAAAATAGGCTGTCAGTCATGTCAGATGTAAAATTACATTTGATCCGAATTGTAACAGGAACTGTAATCATTAAAATCTCTCGCAAAATGGCATCAAATCCAAAAGCACTATATTTCTTTCGAGTTGTTAGATTGCATTAATTGAATATGAATTTTTACACAAAAAAAGGAATCATACTCGTCTTTCCATTCTCTCTTATTGTTTAAAAACTGTAAAAAGAGGTGCTCTGGATATTTGTAAACACTACAATGTCCATATTTTTCTGTGAGTGTGTGTGTGAGAGAGAGAGAGAGAGAGAGAGAAAAGTATATTTCATCGTTTATGGGGTGTTTGGTTCCATGATAATTGAGATTTTTATTTTTATTTTTAAAAATTGCAAGAAAACTTGTTAAAAGAGGTGTTTGACAACCATGACAATTTTATGTTTTGAAAGTGATTTTCTTCTTAAACAAAAAAAGAGGGTCTCACCTCTTTCTTTTTTCTTGTGATCCCCCACTTTATTTGGTCATGTGCGGTGGTTACTCTTTTTTGTAATCACATCCCTCCAAACATGATAATTTTATGTCATGAGTTGGTTCACTTTTTATTTTAATACAATTTTTTATCATGAAAGTGTACAAAAAATTATCATGCAACCAAACACCCCATTAATTTCTTTATATAATTTTAACTCAATTAAATGAAGCATAGTTGGGTGTTTGGTAGCATGATACATTTTGTACACACGTTCGTGAAAATATTTTATATTAAAATAAAATATAAGATAGTTCGAGACATAATTACCCTGTTTGGTGAGAAACTATACCAGAATTAGTGAGAACTATATGTAATTAAGATGGTACTTGATAATGCTGACATGATTCACATTTTGAATATATTGTATAGATATACGAAATCTTAATGATTAAAGTTGTTTGATGAAATATCAGAATTTTAAAATAACTAGATTAATATTAATTCAAAAATTTAGTGTATAAATCTAAATACGATTTAACAGTGACAAGTATTTTTTAAATATAAGAATAATAATTAATGATAAATATAAAAAATAAATCACAAAATAAAATTAAAATATTAAATATTGGTACTGGGAAGCCTATTTTAAGAATATATTTAATATTTTTATTTCGAGCTTAAAATTACTATACAGTATTTATGAGAAGCCTATTTTAAGAACTAACCTGAGATATATTTTAATTCATAGAAATAATTTATAAATGTTGGAAAAAGTATTTATATATTTATTTTCATAAAATGTATAATAAGAAGATGTTAAAGGTTTCTTTGGGACAAGTGTACTAACCAATTAGAGAGAAAATATTATTCATAAGATAAACAATAGTGAAATGTAAAAAAAAAGCTTAATTGCTCTTATGAGTGAGAAACTCTAACCGAGAATTATGATGACCACATGATAGAAGGAAAGTGTCTAGCACTAGCGCAGATTAGGCATTAAGTGCATGTCGGTCACTTATTCCTTCAGCGCCAATCAGCGGTAAAACTGTCATCTTAAGAGGTACTGAGATGCGAAGCGATGAAGTTTATCCAACGATTTGAATAAACAAATATTATTCATCTCAAGAGGTACTTCAGAGGTTGTTAAGATCAATAAAACGGGCCTAAATTAGATGGTGGTCCACAAGGGAGAAAAGAAGGTCTTATCCTTTTTGTCTAATAAGAAGTTTTCTATAAAAACATATTTTTAAATGGTTGTCGAACAACATTTTAGCAAGTTTTATCAGAAACATGTTTTATATCAAAACATCAATTTGTTATGCAACCAAGCATCCCATGAGGATGTGTTTAGCTAGGATTAAATGAGAAGAAAAATATACAGTAATCGTTATCTTTCCTCAATTTTTTTGTTTAAAAAATCATATTTTACAATAACTAATGATGTCTATATCTCTCTTGATAACTGTTTACAAAATGTGAGAGGACACAAGATATCAGTCTCTGTTTCTCTTCCTTAAATATTTATGTTCAATTATTATAACATAAAACTTAAAAAACATAATATTCATTTCGATGAGATCGTGTTTTTAGACATTTCTGTGATCAAATTTCCCTGAACAATCCCAATCAAATATACCCTAAAAATCCATTTATGTACAATAGTTCAAACTCTAAAAAGTTAAAACAGCTAGAAGATACAGCTCGACACACAGAGTATCAAATAGCACCGAGTTCAGTTAACACGGTAGAAAAGTTAAAAGTTTTATTTTTTTTTTGTCACAGAAAAGTTAAAAGTTAAAACCCCCAGAAGTTACATTTCGGAAAGAGAAGTTGCAGCTAAGTTGTCGGTTTATAACATCTCGTGGATAGTCCATCCAACGGAGTTAACATCCATCTCGGTTAATATCAATTTTAAAATAAATAATTGCAAAAATCATACTAAGATATATATATATATATATATATTGAAACTCTCGGTATAATCAAATAATTATATGTAATGCTAAATATCAAAAATAATATAAATTTTGATACTCTAATCAAAGATAACATAAACTATCTAGCCCCCTACTTGTTCTGCTCGGAAGATGATACAGTTGCTTTTAGACTTCCATGTTTTGATTTTGAAGTTCTGGATCTTTATAAGGATTTTTTCATAACATAGTTTAAATACATTATACGGTAGACGTTAGGCGGCTCATGGTTAAGAATTAAATTTTAAAATACTTAATGATAAATCAATAGGTTAAAATAAAGTGTAAAGAGGTAGGACAAATAAAAGGATATAGTTATCTTGTTTAATAGAGAAGCAGTAAGATGGAAACTATTATTCCATTTGGAGAATAATTTCTCCACAAAATACATTTTAGCCATGATTATCAATACATTTTCTTCAAAATTTATTATAAAAATACATGTTTATAAAAAAAACTCAACGTAGAATCAAACACCATATTCGAGTAGGTAAGGGCCAGTCAATCTTCAAATTCTATTCATACTGCGCCACAATTAAACTGCATTTTGTTTTCGAGTAGGTAAGGGCCAGTCCTAACGCACGTAATGGCCATAACTATACTCTTACCTGGTCTGCCCATCTTGCATGAGAAGGAAAGAAGTTCTAGGACGTATTTGTCTAGAGTACTGGATAAACATGGTACCACTTCTCATAATTCTATTTCATACACCAGTATTAGATTGCATATTACCTAATATCAAAAGTATGTAGTTAATGGGGTGTTTGGTTACATGATAATAGATATTTTAATTTTAATTTTTAAAAATTAAAAGAAAACTCGTTAAAAAAAGTGTTTGACAACCATGACAATTTTATATTTTGACTTTTGAGAGTGATTTTCTTCTTAAACAAAAAAAGAGGGTCTCACCTCTTTCTTTTTTCTTGTGGTCCCCCCACTTTGTTTGGTCATGTATGGTAGTTACTCTTTTTTGTTATCACATCCCTCCAAACATGATAATTTTATGTCATGAGTTGGTTCACTTTTTATTTTAATATAATTTTTTATCATGAAAGTGTACAAAACATTATCATGCAACCAAACACCCCATAAGTCTCTATCCAAATAGATCACTATGTCCGGTTTGGTTAGAGAATTAAAAATAATATAATATCAATGTTGATATTGATATTTCTAGAGGATGAAGTACCAATAACCAAATTGATACAGATGACCATTTGTATTACAAATTTACAACTAATATGTACTGCAATTGATATTGAAAGCCAAACACTTTATATTGATATATTAAGATCGATTTCAAATTAACGAGGTGTTTCATATATCATTAGCAAAGAGACTGTTCCCTATTGAGACTGATTAACTAATAGAATTTCAGTAAATAAATATTTAACTATTTTGTCACTAAAACCTTCAGTGGTCGTTTGGTATAGGATTATTTTGAAGACAAATCAGGTTTATTCCCTAAATAATCTTGTACCAAACTAGTCCTAAAGTTTTATGGAAGTATGGCATCTCCAACAGGTTTCAATCCTACCTGGAGGCAGAAAATTGATAAAGAAGGAACACTGGCCCCTTAAAGGCTTCTTTCCTTCGGGCGCCGGACTAGAAATCACTTGGTAGTTAAGAATGCAGCAGCTGAAGCCAATACGGACAAGGGCCTATCAGACTACCAAAAAATCGATCTTGGTTTGCAATTTTTCCTCGTTATCAGCGAAGTCATAACTATAGCAGTTCTAGGGATCCTTGTCAAATTTTATTACATACATTAAGGTGTTTGGTCACGAAAACATTTTCGGGTAAAAACATTTTGATGATTAAGATAACATCATCGAGTTAACCATGGATTGACAGCAGTAAAGAATGCTTACCCATGATGAGACGGTTGCTTTCTTGAATGAAATGCAAGGGAGAAAAAATGGAAGCTTGTTGCAGGTAGAGTGAGAGCAGAAGCTACTTAAGCTTCCTGCTGAAATCAGACAGATCCAGTAGGTGAATCCTTGTGATACCTTCTGCTTCTCGTCTCTCCTTCTCAGTGTTGTATCCCCAAGTCCCTGTCCCCGCAAAAGTTATTAAGGGCAGAGAGCAGCGTCGGAAAGGTTATCACTGACATACAAAAGAGTACGAGAATGAGCAGAGACTCTACCCAGATACAGATTCCATCCATTCAGTTCAGGTCCCTTAATGACATTCTTCAAAGTTGCAAGGCGATCTTCCACAAAACTGATTGGTAGCAAATTGGATCAGCTACAATGGTTTCATCTAAAGGTTCAAGTAAAAATCTTTATGGCGTAAATCATTAGACGAAAACAAAGGCTAATGTTGGAAGTGTAAAGCTCGGAAATATGATGCCATCCAACAGGATAGAGAAAGCCTGTCTAGAATCCATAGAAGAGATGGCAATTTTTTCACTCTTCCTACTTCCGAAAGGTAGTATTGTATGACTACTCTGCCACTAAGATCCACACTACTAGTCATATTTTTTGAGCCACTTGTTAGAGCTCCAAACTTATCAATTTTTTCTAGACAACTGAAAATTATTAGGGCTTAAAAAAATTGTAATGAGGAAGTGCCTTGCAATCTCTTTGCTCAGGGATAGTATCTTACTGGAAGCTCAACCCCTGATGTTCTGGTCTTTTCTGAAGTTGCTTCAGAACTTCCACCTTTGGCCTGAGTAAATTATGGTGCTTATTGTAAGTATTTAAAATGATTTAGGGAATAAATCTGCAAAAATGAGAGAACCTCACAAATCCCACTAACCCAGTCCCTAGACCATAGATCCTGTCAGATGGGATAGTTATTCCTGCCAACTCCCTTAGCAAGGCATCAGCAAATCTGCTCTGTAATAGTGTAAGATGAAAAAATAAATAGCGTTAATAATAACAATCATAATCAAAGCTTCCAACACAAAAAGATGAAGACAAGAAGCAAAGCTATAAGAGAAACAAGAGTAAAACATAAGAAGCTTAAAAGCTTAATGTAAAGAAATGAGATTTAATAAAATGAGAAACAAAGTGAGAACTGGAGTGAGAGTTTCCTTGCAACTGTGTCAAAATATACATAAGTCATTTGTCAAAAACCTGGATTGTTGCAACGATATCAAGCGTTTAAGATAAGGATGCAGATATGTATAAGCTGTACTGTCAGTATGTCTTGGCCAGTCCCAACAACAAGATGAAACTTAAGCAGAAATCTAGCAAGATGTGTGTAAAAAATAAATAAGATAAAATAAAAAGAATAAGGTGCTAGAATAAAGTTAGTTGCCTGCTTCGTAGTGACAATGTAAATTTTGGATGTTGAGAACTTCAAAGCTTCTGCAACACCAGGGTAAAATCTGCAGAGACAGACCAGTGAATTCTACTTTCTCCAAACTCCAAAGACAAAAACTTTGGTGTAAAATAGCAAAATTTATTGTCCATATGCTTAAGCATGAACAAGTTGCTTATGAAAATATCAGCTAAGATTAATCACCTATTGGCTCCTATCCAGCCTAACAAATCATTTTCTATCCAATCATCCCTCACTCTGCCAAACAGTTCTATTAAATAATCCCTTTCCTCATCCCATTCCTTCATGATGATGGCTTTCAGTCCTGGCCAATTCTCCAATATTCCTTCGATCGTGAGTCTGGGTAAAACCTACCACAAGAATGCATTTTCTTAAGAACATAAATCAGCGTAATACAATGAAGGTACTCAAAATGAGACCATGTCCTTTGCAGGACATAATTTTAATCAACTAAGAGAGCTGAAGTCAGAACAGGTGCTATCTACTGACAAAAAAGGATGCATACTGAAGATGTTCCCACAGAAGGCAAGCGGAACTCCAAGAGTAATCTCACAAGTAAGATATTTTCATAGCCCGTCTCTACAACAGGGCGAAGCTGTCACAAAAAAACAAAGCTGGAATTAGCCACAACATTGTGCTGAATGAAACAAAGAATGAGAAAGTTCTGCAGTATTTCAGTTACGTATGACATGTTTGGTTAGAATTTTAAAACTCAAAAAGTATCAATTTTGATAACAAAGTTGGGCACCTTATGATAAAAACTGGTACCCAAATATCGAAAACTGCATCAGATAGGTGCCTAGTGCCTACTATATCCAAACAGGCTCTGGGGAGTTTGATCTAGTGACAGAGAGCTTTTAGATACTCGAAGAAGGATACAAATTCATCCTCTAGCAGCCAACTTGCAATGACACTCTAAAGGCAGCCCATGAAAGCAATCTCAAAGAGAACATGCAAGATTCTTGGTCTCAGCAGGTTGTTGCAATCCACCAGATGCAAAATGGTATGCAAGACCGCTGGAGAGGTACTAGAGTATTTAGGGAGGGTGGAGGCACCAGAGGGCATCACCTTCCCTGCCTGACCACATACATTATGGACTCTTGGACCCAGCAGCAGCCAGGATAGTTAGAACCACAAATTAAAGTCATGAATCAAACCATTTGGGCTACTACTGGATCCAAGAATCTAGAATGGTGCAGCCCATCTTCCTGGTAGCCATGATGCAGAGTGGCCTCCCTCTGTCTGTGGATGTCTCCATCCCTCTAGGGTGTTTGCCCCACAGCCCCACCTCAATCAGACAACGTCTCGGTGATATCTCATCTCAGTGATATCTGAGCACCCCAAGGCGAGGTCGAGAGGCAAGACGTCAATCCTTGAGTCAGCTTAGCAAGTTAATAACCAAAGTTATATGATAACGTATTATATTGAATAAGGTATAAGTACTTAATCCCCAAAGCAGAGAAACTCTTAAAGTTACGGCATGAGAAGAAAAAATAATAAGCTTCAAGGCAGACTTTGGTGCGTTAGACATAATTATAAACTGATTGAAGGATGAATATTCACGATTGAATGAAAATAGCAATATCCACATAACATTGTCGACGAATAATGTCTTGCTACCATATAAGCCATAGAACAGAACCACTACTTCATGCATAGCACGCTTTGTCATGAAATACAGCTAACCATGAGAAAGATAATAACGGAAATGGAAAAGTTGGAAAACGTAGTTAGTATAAATTAAGGAAGAACGTGAAAAGTTGATAACAGGAAGATGGCATGTGTTCGTGATACATCTCTCTGGCCAAATTAGTGAAACCTAACGGTTGTGTAAAACTTAAAACTGAACTTGTGATTCCTTGCTAGCCTAATGATGCCAGAGGTGGAAGAAGAGAAAAGTTCGAAACGAGAAGTCGCGTTGTAGGTCATGTAGGTCTAGAGTCGGCTTCCCTTACACGTGTTATGTCTTCGGACTTCGTCCTGCCTGATATCTACTGCAAGAACATTCTCCAAATGTGTTGCCTCCTAAATTCTATCATGCAGAGATACTCCGTATGTCTTAAGTGGCACTAGCTGCTACATTCCAAAATCTTATTAGTTCATGTGACGCTCTTCTCACCCAGTTTCGAGTTTGAATTTGGAACCAACACCGAAACAAGAGAAAAGAGATCGAGGTAATCTCTTACTTCGCAACATTTAAGCTCAGCTCTCCTCCTTGGATTTCGCATTGGATGAGAATCCATCTGGGGAAATTCATTTCCCTCTACCTAACAGACTTTAAAACATTCTAAATTTACAGAAGAATGGCGGGGGGAGAGAGAGAGAGAGAGAGAGAGAGAGAGAGAGAGAGGGACTCACGATGTGCATTTGGTCGATGATCCACTCTTCCAGACCCACATCTACTTGGGTAAAAAAAGAAGGCCATCTTATCTTAGCAGCCTGGGAATTTAGCAGAGACGTGGTTGAAGATCTAACAAAACAATCGTCACGAAAACTCAGGATTCCAGAACGGAGGGCGGATAGCCAGTTCCGACGCCGCCCCTCTTACCTTGAGGGCGGAGATGGAACTCTCGCCGCAGCTGTCGCAGAGCACCCCGTCGAAGTCCAACGCGTACACGTCGCCGCCCATCTTCCTCTCCCGCGCTATCCGATGTCTCCTTGACTCCTTTGTGGACGATACCCGCGGCGTCGGCAGGGGTGTCGATGGTTTGATTATCCGATAATTTTTCTTAAATCAAACTAATTCAAATATTTTTTAAATTAAATCAAATTAATTAAATAAAATTAATTTAGTTCGTTCTTATTAAAATTATATCTTATCAGTATATAATATATTTTTAAATATATAAATTTATTTTTTTAATTCATAATTTATTGAAGTTCAGCACATATATTTATACATTTCACTAATTTTATCTTAAAAATTCTTGAAACAATTTTATTTTTATAATAAAATATACATAAGTATTATATTAAATTTATTTAAACTAAAATATTTAATACAATTTGAGTTATTTTATTTACCGGTTTAAATTGGTTTCAATAATCTTAAAAATTAAACTAAGTCGATCGAATTTCAAAAAAAAATCAAACTGAACCAAACTAGTAGTTTGATTTGATTTTTCAGGTTAAATCGAATAGTGAACATCCTTGGTCCTCGGAGAATGGATTGTGTGGGAATTTGAGCATGTTTTAATCTTATAAATACAGTGTTGTCATTGATTTTTGAGACCATATCACCTTAGTCCCAAAACACTCGCTCCTCTATCAAAATATGTCACAAACTTTCTTATAAGTGAGTTCACCGACAACCAATTCACCATTATTTTTACTTTTACTGAGTCATTATTGAATTATTAACCGGTTCAATGAAAAGTTACATTAACTTCAATAATAACAATAACACTTTAATGACGGTTTAGTAACATTTATTGAACCATTTCCAACTCTAAACAATTATTGAAATTAGTATGAGTCGTGACTAAAGTCCATTAGCTGATTCATCAATGATTCAATAAGAGTTTAATAAGGATGATTCGATTATTATTGAACCACCACCGGAATTGCCACTCAGATGATATGAGGTTGCGGCATATTTTGATTGGTGACTGAGAGTGTTCTTTCCATCGTGGGATTGAGGTGATCAAGATTCATGATTTTCAACGTAGTCCGTTTCAATCTAAATAGTTTTGTTTACAAATTTACTTTTTATTTCATCCGAATTTAAGATATGTTGTTATATATTTTTAAAATTTTTGAATTCCTACCACCTTGGCGTCGTTTGGTATCGGGATAAAAATATAGGGAATAGGGATAAGTCACTCCTTATGACTAATCTTATCCCCACTATGTTTGGTTTAACTTGGGATAAATTTTAAAGATAACCTATCCTATGTTTGGTATGTTCACAATAAATTTGAGGATAACCTTATATTTTAACTTTTATTTTTATAGTCTTATTTTATTTCCTATAACATATTCATAAAGATCTTAACCAACTTACATATTCATATAATAAATATAAAATATAATTTAAAAATATAAATAAGAATACATTTAAAAATATACATTTGAAGATATAAATAGTATAATTTTAAAAATCTAATAGTGCAAATCAGATTTGAAATTTGTTTTTAAAATCCAATTAAATTAGAAAATATTGATTTCCGGTCCGCTCCCGCTGTCCTGGTGCTCTGTCCTTCGTCCCCAGCGTTCCCAAAGGTTCTTGAGCGACCTCGGAGGCGCCGCGGAGAGGGCAATCCACGCGGTCCTCCTCTGCTTCTCGACGATCAGCTCTTCCGATCTTCGCTCCACCTCCGGCGAGAAGACTGGCCTGCGGCCCCCGCCCCCTGTGGGAGGGTTGGTTTCCCGCCCCCGGCACCGGCCGGCCTCCGTTCCACCCCCCGCCGCCGGCCGATTCCAGCCACTCTCCGCCTCCGGCAATGGCCGGTCTCCTTCCCGGCTGCTGTCAATCCCAGAGACTTCATCGTCTCACTCCGAACCGTCTTCGCCATCGGCTCCTCTTCTTCTTCCGATTCCAACGGGGAACAAGTGTGTTCCCGCAGACGGCATCCCCCCGGTGGCCCGCGAACAAGGGGCTGCGGCCCCACCCCCCTCCCCCGCGGAGGTCCCCACCCACCTTCCCGGCGGTCCGCCCCCCCTCCTCGGCGGACGCCCCCCTTCCCCCCTCGCTCCCCCTTCCTTCCCGGCGTTCCCCGCCCTCCGCGGCACCGCCCCCGCCCCGAGGCTCCCCGCGGCACCCCCCTTCACCCTCCCGCGCGCGGATGCTCCCCGCGGCACCCCCCTTCACCCCCCCCTCCCCGGAGCTCCCCGCGGCGCCCCCCTTCACCCCCGCGCGCGGATGCCCCCTCGCGGCACCCCCCTTCACCCCCCCCCCCCCCCCCGCGCGCGGATGCTCCCCCCGCGGCACCCCCCTCCCCGGAGCTCCCCCGCGGCACTCCCCCTCCCCGGGCTCCCCCCGCGGCGCCCCCTTCACCCCCGCCCCGGATCCTAGGCGCCCGCCCCTCCGGGACGAGGCTCACAGCCCCCTCGGTCCGCGGCATCGTCCGCCCCCCCCCCCCCCCGCGCGGCGGCGGACACCCCTCGGAGGAAGGTCCAGCCCCGCCCGGATCCTAGGCGCCCGCCCCTCCGGACGAGGCTCCAGCCCCTCCGGTACGGGGCATCGTCTCCCCCCCCCCCGCGCGGCGGCGTCCCTCCCCCGGCGCGTCGTCGGGCAATGAAGCCCCCGGCGGAGCTCCCGAGGCACCCGCCCCTCCCGGACGAAGCTCGGCGCCCGCCCCCGCCCCCGGAGGCCGCGCACTCCCCGCCTCTCCGGACGAAGCTCCCCTCCCTCCCCCGCCGGGACGGAGCTCCCGGGCGCCCGCCCCTCCCGGACGAAGCTCCGGCGCCCGCCCCCGCGGAGGCCGCGCGCTCCCCGCCTCTCCAGATGAAGCTCCCCCAAGCGGCGGCGTCCGCCTCGCTCCCCCCCCCCACGGAGGCCGCGTGCTCCCCGCCCCTCCGGACGAAGCTCCCCCCCCACCCCCCCCCGGCGGCGGGCGGGGCGGGGCTCCCCGGCGCCCGCCGCTGGCCCCTCCGGACGAAGCTCCATCGGTTGCGGCCGACGACGATGGCGCCGAAGGGGAAGAAAGAGAGGGAGGCGCGAATTAGATCGCCGCCGGGGGGAGCTCGGGGGCATCGTATCCCCGAAATATCATTTCGGGATCAACTTAGCCTTAGTAACAAGAGGGATGACTTATCCCTGCACTTGTCCTTGATTTTGGGGATAACCTGGATTAACTTAATCCAGGTTAAACCCATTTTTAAGTGTGTGCCAAACAGGGGATTGGGGATAAACCAGGTCTATCCTAGTTTATCCCCATACGAAACAGGGCCTTAATGATTTTCGTTACTCTGCATACCATCTAACCGGTTAGCTTCTTCTATTTATTATAATGACTAATTATATTATTTCAGTTTCGCCTCTTTTGTAAACCTGATGATGATAAATGACTCATTTAAAGTAAATTAAGTTGATCTTATCTAACTTGAAATTAACTTAACCATCGACACATAAACTAATTTTGGAGCTAAACAACGTTCGGAGGATTTTAAAAAATATAGATACAAAGCATATTCGAAATAGAGATAAATTAAAAAGGTAAATAAATTCGACGCATTGAGTTCATGTATACGATAGGAAAGAATATTATCGGCAAGTATATTTTCTTAATTTGTTTGAGAATATCTTTATTAGTATTATAAAATAGCTCAAATGTACATCATTAACACTCTGACAAAACAAAATCAAAATGATACATATTGTCGGATATAATATTTAATCAACCTGTTTCTGGGCATAAAAATTGATGGGGTGGAGATCTGGCTGGAATTTTTTATCGAAACAATATATTATTTATGCCTCATTTATGTAGCGTCTGACAGGGTGTTTGGTTCTACGACAAATTAAAAAATAAGTTACTGTGCGGATGGAAGAAACTAACCACCACAACATCTAACTCTAAATTTGTTTCGATAAATAAACTCTATGAACTTATGATCGGTGACTAATTACATTTGCGACAGATATCAAGTGTTTTAGTCGGGTGACTTTAGATCGGTTGACATTTCCCCGAAGAAGAGTAGGAGCGAGGGTTCGAGAGTCAACATAGCCCGATAGTCTCGGGGGATAGTTCTTTGTGAGAATTGAGCGGGGGTTGGATCTCTCGGCGCGTCCGCATGTTTGGTCACTCGGTCATGTTGTCCCGAAAAAATGCTATCAAGTGTTTTATAAATATGTATATTTTTTCAAAAGATATTATCAGTTAGAGAGGACAAGAGACCGGAAGACTCGTTTGTTTAAAAACTAATATTTATAATTTCGGAGTTTCGGCAAATTAGACAAATAGCGACCGGTTATGACCGGTCTCGCCGGTCCGAGAACCGGAACTATTCGTCGAGGAACGGAAACCATCTCCACCGGTGCACTCCAAGGTCGGGCCACCGGCCACGGTCCTCTCAGTGACCTTCTTCAATGGATTTCTCTTTCCTCTTGTCGTGGTAAACTTCGTCTTCAAGGTAAGACTTGATCGTCTTGCCATGGTTTTGATCGGGTCGAACTGATTTAGGCTGTTGTTCTCCTATGCTTTTGCTCGAATCGCCTCTGTCGTAGATTTTTTTTTTGTGTGCTGTTCTGGCCTCGGTGGTTTTGAGCATTATTTTCAGATGCAGGGATGGTTGCTAAACGGGTCCACTCCAGGATGTTCAGAGACTCTAATTCTTGATATGCGTTTTCCACGACGGTCTTTCTGACTCTCGCTAATTGTTGTTTCTACGCGCTAATTTTCACGTGGAGCTTTTATGGTTGTTGGATTCAAAATTTTCACGTGGAGATTTTATAGTTGTTGGATTCAAAGTTGGTACTCTGTCTGCAAGTTGGTTTCTTTGTGACTCGTTTCGGAAGAGTTATCACCTCCAAATTTTGTGATCTCACGGAAGACGGTTGTCTTAATCGTCTCAAAATCTTTTTGTTTCCGGTATCATCTTATTCTAGCCGCAGTCTTGTTCCGTAAGGTTTTCTTCTCATCTTATTTGTTTCTAAATTGCTTCTTATTCGAATACGCCATCTGAAGCATTTCCTTTTTGGAATTTGAATTGAATGTATTACCTTGTCATACCTCCATTTAATCAGATTAGGTTTTCTAAGACATTCTATTTTCATCTACTTGACCTGTCATTGCATGCATTCCTTTCTTCTTTCGGATGTTCTCTTTTTGCCATCTGTGTTTATTTTTTCCCTTCTCCCTGGAGCTTCGATGTTATACTAAGTTTGAGCCTCATCTAGTTTAAATATGTTGTTGAGTTTTAAAGTTCTTCTTCCCATGGAAGTGTGAATTACTATTTGCATGACAATTTCGTATGAATTCAATACGTATCTTCTAAAAGCGTTTTATCATGACAGATAAAAGAACAAGTATCTATTGATTGGATTTCTCCTATATTCACAAGTAAATTTGATACGCTCATATTCCTTTTTTTCCCAGAAGTTTCAAGAAGTTTATTAATCTGGAAACACTGGTGTTAGCTAAACTTGAAAATGGCAGATATCAGGAAGGAAGGGGAAGATACTTCAGGACGTGGTGTTGACTGGGAAGTTGTCTCTCTCACAGCATCTACATATGCAGCTGCACCGGGTTCACAAGGAATTGAAATACTTGACAACGGTAAAGATGAGGAGTTTATAAAAAATGAATGCTGTCCACAAGCAATGTTCATGTCTGGGCATTTTGCATCTACCCCTAATGATCACGAGAACCTGCCTATCCAATCCAACAACAGCGAAGTTCTTCATAAACACAGAACACAAAGTGTAGGTGGTAATGAGGTGGAAACTGATATGCCTGATAAAAAATGCGAAGAAAGTTGGATCAGTGACAGTATGTGTGCCCCTGGAGTGGAGTTTGAAGAGGATACGATGACTTTGCAAACTCTGAATATAGTTGAGGAAGTCAAAGTCATGAACAGTGGTTCTGGGCTTAGCTCGTTCTGTACAGAGAAGGATGCAGCTAGAGAAGTTGCATTGGATGAAAACAGTGGCTTTGTAGAATCGGACGACCACATTGACCAAGAGCTAAGTCATTCTCTAAACCAGACCAATGTTCCTGTGCATAGTTTATCCAAAATTCCAAGTGAATCATGGTGGAAGAGGCAAGCAGCATCCTTGATTTCTCATGCAAAAGAGGCAAGTGCACTTTGGTCTATCTGTGTAGCTGCTTCTCTGATGGGGCTGGTCGTTTTGGGGCAGCAGTGGAGGCGGGATAAGTGGCAAGTCATGCGGATCAGATCCCAGTTTAGCATCACTGATGAGGTATGATGGATGGGTGCTTTTTGAAATGAGAAATATATAAACTTTTAGACATGGACATTCATTGTGCTGTCATTAGTATGCAATTATATGATGCTCACGTAGGGTTTTTTCATCTACGGTAATCATTTGTTGTTCGTCTTCATCCCTTCTTTGTGTAGTTTAGTCTGCAACAATGGGAATATCCTTCCTGAACATGTGAGTACATTATATATGACATTCACCAGTATAGCTTTAACTGGCTTGTTTCCGATGCATAGTTGTCAAGGCACCCACCTAAGTGTTCTTTCTATCCCAATTTTTCTGTGTTTATAACTCATAACTTAGTTGGTAATACCTTCCTAATTCAGAACGTTTTTTTTCATCTTTCTTAGTCTTTGAAGCCATTTTTTATGTAGTTGTAACTTTGTACATTGGTTAGTACCCTCTTTTCTATGTGCTAAAGTACAAATGATTTTGTGTGAAAGTTAAGAATAAAAAATAAAATTGTGAACATGCTATTTTGTATTTATGACAGGTAAAGATGTATGCGTTTTACCTTGAATTTTTCCTACAGAGTTGTGTTAAATCCTTGCATATATGGGTTTCATATTTTATTGCTTGATATTATAGTGTTTATATTTTTATTTACATTGTGATTATACAGTGATCATCTTGCAAGTTCTGTGATTTTGTTAACATTCTGGTTGTAGAACAACCTGTTTAATGTGTTCTCCAATTTTGATTAGAGTACGGGCTTTGCTAACCGTGCATGATCTTAAATGTTAGAATATGTTGGGTTTAGAACCTGTGAGCCTTTCTTTTGACACACAGTTCTATTATTATGAACTTGAACATAGATGGTTACGTGTTTATCTTCTTTATGATGCAGTTGTCAGCCTTTTTTAGTTAAAGGCAATAATTGTCGTCGTTTTATTTTGGTCTTTTTCTCAAGGAAGAAGGCTTCTGAATTGCTTGTTAGTTCCATGTGAGTGGTGTTTTTTCATGTCGATTGTTTTAGTGTTTTAGCTTACCATTTTAAAACTTGCGCACTTTTTGAATGTTAGCTGTTCTTTGTGCTTGGTATGCAGGCATAATAAGGTGTTTGGGTACACTTTTTCTTTATTTTCTATCTTAAAATAAAAAATAGAAGTGAGAGGTATACTAAAACCTGTCTGGCCGTAACTATTTCAATTTTTGAAAGAGACTAACTTTTCCTTGTAAGCCTCCCTAAATTTTAAAATAAGAATAGACCTGCTTTGATTCCGAGACAACTACGGAGGACATATCTCATCTACCATGTAACAACCACCCTCCATTCTTGGGATGCCACTTTTATCTTCAGTTAAATTCATTTAAAACAAGTCATTTATTTACCCAACGAAGTAACTAATATTCAATAATATCACTCATTCTTATGTATAATCATGTATTTGCTATATTGATCATCAGTAAAAACTATGATAAAGAGAATCAAAATGTCCTTTATCAATTGATAATAAAGGGTCATATGTGGAAGACATCTTTCTTAATAATATCGTACATAATGTGACATATGTTTAACTCTAGATGTTAATTTCACATCAATGAAACATTTTTTCGAATGATCATGTGAATATTTAAATCAATGTATTACCAAGCATATTTACATAAATTTCAAAAATTGTGTCATTTTTATCAAACACATTAGATTACTAATTTATCTAAATTTGAAAATTATGTTAACTTTCAACACAATCTTTGTTTTGTAAGTAAAACTATCTAGATATAAAATTTGCAACCAAACACCCTGTAAGTTCATATATTTTTATCAATTTTTGTGATGTACAAACAAAGATTCCACCTTTATTTTATTCAAAAGTAAAAAAAAAAGTAGAATTGTGAGGAAGGCACCTGTGGCTGATTTACTTTTTTGGGCTTTTTTTCTTTTCTCAAAGAGCCATGGGAGTAATGCTTGTATTTTGGTTTTATATTGTCATGCTTCTTGGAGAAACATTTAAAACTCTAATAGGGTGTTTGCGTACACAATAAATTCTTAATACATTTTAATGATAAAAGGTTGTATTAAAATAAAATTGAAGCTAGCCAATGACATAAAATCATCATGTTTGGGGAGATGTCTTAAAAGGAGAAAGTGGGAACCATGTATGACTAAAAGAGATGGGGGACCACACGATAAGAAAGGGGGTCTCTTTTTTTGTCTAAGAAGGAAATGCCTTTAAAAACATAAAATTGTAATGGTTGCCAAACACCTTTTGTAACAAGTTTTGTTACAAAAACATAAATTTGTAACAAAAACTCAATTTACCATGCAATCAGGCACCCCATAAGTTTTTTTTTAGATCAGTTGAACTAAGGCATTCTTAACCTTCTTTTTGTACCCTACTCTTCTACCACCTCGGTGGGAGAGTTCTCTTCCCTTTCTTTGTTTGTGTTTTGTATTTAATTCCCTGTTTGGACACACTTCTTTTGCTTTAATTTTAAATAGGTCTCTTGACCATTCAAAAAAAAAGTTGAACTAAGGCAACATATATACATTATACATTTAATGAAAACTAAAGGGAAGAAAAGAGAAAGTTTGTTTGGATGGAGTAAAATTATCTCAAAGTATTTTAAAAAAGATGGGGAATGTGATGAGAATGTTAAGATGTGGATGAAGTGGAAATTGGCTACATGGGTTCTATGCGATCTTAATATTTTACTAAAGTTAAAATAAAAAAAGTATACAATTTTATAACTTAATATTGTATGGTAGTGAATGTTAGGGCAATGAAGGAAAAGCATGTTTCCAAAATGTATCGTTGAAATGAGAATGTTAAGATGAATACGTGATCATACTAGATTAAACAGAGTACATAATGATTTTATTAGAGTAAATGTGAGAGTAGCGAAAATTATAGATAAATTGAAATAAGAGAGATTGAGACGGTTTGGACATGTTAAATACAGACTTAAGGAAGCTCCAATTAGAAAAGTAGAAAATATCAAAATAATGTAAAGAAAAAAAGGATGCGGTAAACTTAAGTTAAGCTAGAGGAGGGTAATTTGATATGACTAGGATGATTATCTTTGAAGAAATAAGTCAAAATTGATGTGGATAGAGAAAGATAAATCATATGGCCTAGTCCTAAATTATTTGGGATTAAGACTTGAGTTGAGTTATTGTTTACTCATTTGGTATGTTTCCTTTAGAAGTTTGTTATTGATGCGGCTTTATCATTTTGGTTATATGAACAAATGCAGCCAGGGAAAAGTGACGAAGGTTTAAGTGAGTGAGTCCAATAATAGTATACAAGTACATGCAAACAAGCTGTTGTAGCATATAGCATATAGATTTATGTGACAATGTGTAGCAAAGATCTGGGAGAAGGATGTGAGGGAGGAGAGAACTGGTAGGTGGAGAGTGGAGAAATGTTGGTGAGGGAGAGCCTTAAGGTAGGTGCGGAGCAAGGAGGATAGTTGAGCAGAAGGGAGCTTACAACAGTGTGGCAAAGATGGTGGTGAGGAAGTGCCTTATGGGAGGGGGGAGGGAGTGCGAGGAGGATATTCAATGGTGCTCAGAAGGGAACTTACAACAGAGTGGCAAGGATCATTGGAGGACAGCAGTGAAATTTTTTACTTGGACCCTGACCTGTGATTCAAGTCTGTCTAGGGTGCACTGGGCAGTAGGGTGTAGGGATGCCACAAAGATCTGTGACACCGGACAAATATGAAAATGCCATCTGTACCGAACTGATAGGCTGGAGATAGTGGACTGCACAGTTGTAGTAACCAGGATCAATTTGTCTGCCTGGTTAATCAGACTAAACAGTTAAGGTCACTTAAATTCAATCACTTCGAGGCACTAATGCAATCAGCTGGTCCTGCAGTGATTCTGGTACAGTAACCTGGACCAGCTCTTAAATCATCCTGGCAAAGTCAACTTGACCAATCAGCTTTCACAGAGTCTAATCCTAGAAAAGATGGATCTGATCCGGCCTGGCGCAGAAACTGACTTCGCTAACCAGTCCAGTGTCCTAATGGCAGTTCAACCCAGTTGGCAAGGCTGAGAACCAGACCAGCGGCTTAGTGCTGGCTAGAAGAAGATCCGGTTCAGTGAGCTTGAACCAGTGGGGCCCGTGATGATGGCTCGGGGCCCTGGACCTGGCGTGGTTCATGCAGAAGAGGCATCAACCCTGGCTGAGTGCTTGAAGGGCTGAACCACGCTGGGGGGATCATGGTGTGTGAATGGAGGTCCCGAACACTATGGGGTTCGTGGCTGTTGATGGTGGCTTGCGAAGCTTCTCCTGGTGAAGCTCTGTCAACATCCCATGTAAAGTGTCTGAGCACAGTACTGTAGCACCATGAAATAGGGAAGGCTCAATTATGCGGGATAGGCAGGTTGACGGTCATGGAGGCAAGGCAGGGAAGCTCGATGGATGTCTAGATGAAGATGGGCAGAAAGGATGCTGGAGAGGAAGATCTTCTCACAAAGGACTCCGGAACCGTGAGAATGATTGGAGGAGGGAAGGACGATCCAGAAGAGTGGATGGACCATGCTGGAGGGGGAATTGGGAAAGACAAGGGACTGAGGGTTTTCCGGCGGCCTGGAGGCTGAGGTGGCATGGCAGTGGAAGAGGGAAGTGCTCACTATGGCTCGGTCATTTGGAATAGAAGGGGGAAGAACATGAGATGAGGAATTGATGGCTACGGAGTTCCATACCATTTATGTCCATGGTGGGCAGGGTGGTGAGGGGGAACAGGGTGACTGGAAGAGGATGTCGGCATAGGACTACGATCAGGGAAGAGTTCTGGAAGAGGATGTCGGCATAGGACTACTATTGGGGAAGAGTTCTGGAAGAGGAGAAACAAAGGATTCTGGAATTGACCCACGGCAGTAGGTTCACTGGAAAGGTGGAGCCGTAGGAGAAGAATGGGGAACCAGAGTGATTCCGGATGACTTGGAGGATCTTAGATTTTTCCGAGGGGTGAAGAGGAACCGGGATGCCCCCGGAGGTGAAGAAGCAGATTGAGATGGTCATGGTCCCGAAAGTGGAGAAGATGACTGGGTAATCCCAAAGGTGAAGAGGAATGCCAGACTTGCTTTGGGGGTGGAGGAGAGAAACTGGACTTAACCAGAGGTGAAGCTTACCTTCAGAACGCAAGTGGTGGGACACCGTGCATCGGGGTCCTCCGGAGGTGCCCAGAATTCTGGCATCGGCTTTGGGGAAGGAGAGCATCGAGGGAGAGAGGGAGAAAGGGCAGGAACTGACAGAGAGGAGCTTTCCGGAATCATATTTTCATTAAATGATATAGCTACAGTATTGATTATATATAGGCATAAGCCTGAACTTTTACACCTCTAATCACCCTTATATCTAATAACCCCCAACTATGTTAAAAGAATATAGACAGTAAAATCTAAATTGTACTAATTATTTTATTACAAATATGTTATTGACTCTAAACTCGAACAACAACATTTTAATTATCTTTTTTGTCAGATCCGATTCCGTCCTCATCAGAGCTGGGCAAGCTAGGTTTATGAAGGAAGAGTTTTGATTGAGGCTGCTTTACAAGACTAGATTGTCTTGGTGCCACAGGACCTGAGGTGCCAAAGATGGCAAAAAAGATGAGAGGCACTGACGTGACGGTTAACTGCACTGTAAAAAAGGCATCCTGAAGATGTACAGTAGTTAAGACAGGAGGGGAGGGAAGACCTCTAACAGTCAGTTCCCAGGAAGCTTTCTCCTTCTTGGCTGGCCTTTGGTCTAGAATTTTTGCAGATTGATGGATGCTTTATCTCTGGTGAAGTTTTGACTATTAGAAAGCAAAAGAGTGGTGCATTGTTTAGGGATTTGTTGACTTCAAGGGTGTTTCATTCTGCTAGAGGCCTGTGATGCTGGGCGTCGCCACGTTGGTGGTTAATAATGATCCATTCTGTGTAGAGGGTGGCACATTTTTTTAGTTGAGGGGGATCATAAAGTGAGTGCATAGTTGCTGGGAGATGATGCTGTGAAGGGGAGCACACTTTCTAAGAAACACTTGGGTTCTGTTTGTTTGGGCTTATTTAACATCTAACTTCTGAATCGGTCTGTGGTTAGACATTCAGACCATTTGATAAAACAACTAACGTCTGATTCAGTCAGAGCTTCGGTCAAAGGTTAGACATTCAGACCGTTTGGTAAAATATTTGAACTAACGTCTTAAAAAACCACTTAATTTTAAGTGATTCATTTTAACTTTTTTATTTTCAGAGGTAGACAATTAAGATTGTTGTGTTCCTATTAATTAATTTAATTAACTTTATATATTCTATTAATCAAATTTATGAACATCATTTTAAAAAACATACAAAAGTATATATTAAAATGTTACTGAATTTGATTAGTATTTTTCCCTTGTTTTTTGTTAAGTTTCAGAGCCTTTTTTCTCGCTTTTGCTTTATGCATCTTTTCCCATGCTGGTATGAGTGAGCTTGTCCGTTGGACTTGTTGAACTGACGAGGCTGTATTGTCTATTGTCTCTGAGTCTCAACGTATGGAAGCATTGAAAGATGAAGGTTCTTCTCGGTTGCGGAAATATCATGCACTGTTATGACTTCTTTAAATGCTCTTGCATTATTATGGGTAATGGCAGCTATATGCAGTTCCGATTGCTATTTTAAAGATTAATATTTTCTTATGGGAATTAACATTGGATATATCTCTGCACATGCTTATATTGAATCTTAAGGTAGCAATTCTTTTTGTACTTTTTTGGGTACCTTTGAAGGATTGTCCCTTATTTATTTTTTATTTTTTTTTTGTAACACGCCTTTGCTTTGGGAAGTCTCTTCATTTTAATAGGTGCCCATTGGCACACTGGGACAGCTTCGAAGAGGATTGGGGCTTGTGTCTATTGCTTTGGGTCACTCGAGGAAAGGAATAACAGGCGCATGAGTTTACATATGTTGTTTGACAATTGGAAATGGGTTCCTTTGAGAATGCATAACGTGTTGCCACTCGTCTTCTCAGATGGTGGTCTATTTCTTCCTTCGGTTTTGCTACTGCTTTTCCTTTCTTTTGCTTCCACGATGTCTGATCTCTTTCCTCTTGGTTCTCTGTGTGGTTCTCTCTTCGTTTTCTTGCTTCTTGCTCTCTTGATAGAGGTCTTACTACGAACTTCACTACTAAGCTTTTTACGTCATTTATGAAATTTGCTTCTCTGTGGTCATTTTTGAGGGAAAAAAAGAGAGGAAAACCTCGTCATGTCATTTGGGTACGGGAGGAGAAACTGACTGTCGGAGAAAAGTCTCATCCAATAATATATTTCTTACGGTTATGAATTGAGATGTGAGAGCAGATGCTTCTTCGTAATCATACTGTGCCATTCAACTGTAGGAGAGAACTCGCTGGTTTAGTTTTGTTTACTAATTTTGCAGAGAAAATTGACCCTAAAGCCTAGTTTATTTTAATTGATGTCTAACCTTTGAATTGGTCAAAGGTTAGACATTGAGAGTGCTAGCAAAATGTCAAAATACAATAGCAACTTCTAGATAAATCACTTAATTTTAAGTGGTTTATTGTAATTTTTCTTATTTTCGGAGGTGAATAACCAAAATTTGTGTTCCACACGAGAGGTTATAGATGAAATTAAGATTTTAGATATTTCATTAAGACAGATGAAACACCACCAAAATTTTAGACGAGGTTGAACACATTCTGACAACTTTTTTTCTTGCAATGTTGTCACTGCTTATTCTCTCAATCTTATTGCAGAAGATAAGCCGGCTTTTTGGTCCTGTAAGCCGCTTCAAAGATGTGATCATTGGTGGACCTCGGCGCCCACCCGCCCTTCACGGTGGTTCTTGTTCTTCGGTCGGCCACTGAGGCTTGGCAGCAGCAACCAGTCATGGCTAAGATGATGACGAAAGACGTACATCTAGGGCAAGCTTGCTTGCAAACGACGGTCTCATGACGATGAATGCATGGTTAATACCTAAATTGTGATGTACCTTTGTAATACCTTGCTTTGTCCGTCTTTGATGATACGATTCTATTGTTGGATGTTCCTTTTTTATGATTTTTTTTTCATCATACATGAACGCCTGAAAGATAGAATATCGACAAGATGTGAATTGCTATTATCTCTTTATTATTGGTTGTCTGAAAAACAATAGTTCTTAATAACTCTAGTTGATATTGTCCGTCCACAATTAACAATATAGTCTTCTCTTTTTCGGCATGACGTCGGATGTAGCCTAAACTCATAGCATTACGGGTGTAATTTTTAATGCTTTTATGAGAAAATAACACGCACAAACACAATTTTTTAGAATTAGAAGTACATGAATGTCACGAGAAAATAACGGCTAAGGTGGAGATAAAATGACTTCCATATGCAGGCAGTTCCTCTTCAAATTAGTTTAATCATGGTTACGGCATAATGTTTTATTTGTAATTACATAAATATGCTTTTATAAAGCAAGTAAGCCTAGGCTTCAAATTAAAATGTATAAAAATGGGAACTTAACTATACTGTACTTTTTCAAAAAAGACAACTTTTGAATCAAAATATGGATTTGCACTTTTTGTTGCCAAAATTAACCGAGCTCTCGTATCTTATGTTAGTACAACGGCAAGTAAAAATATATGTTTTAATTTACAAGTTTGTTTTGGAAAAATTACAGTATCGTAACATACAAAAGGGATACTAGGAAATGAAGATGAGAGAAGATAAAATAACAACTATTCTACGTAAACTTTTATCCACCTATGTGGGAGAACATTGCTGCATTAGAGCAGAAAAAATATAGGATATGGTAGTATTGTATATTTTATTCCTTATTTCAGAATTGAACGGGATCTCATTGGACCTAAATTCTAAGTGGGTTGGGCCTGTAAAGTCTAGATCAACTTAAATTGAGCCTACTTGCACCTTCGTCATTTCTTGTTGGTCTTCCTCATCCCACTTTTGTTATAGCATGAATGACCAGTTCTATCTCCAGTTTATGCTGCTGCTGGTCAACCTTTCTCGAGTTGGTGACTATTGTAATGACCAGGATATTTATATAATTAAAAAAATAGTTATTATAATTATTATGAGATTAATTATATTTTGTGCTAATCTTTTTCTCCCATCCTTTTTCCTCTCTCTAGATATCCTACCCAAAATCGTTGTCTCTCTTTCCTTATCTCTCCTATACTATTTCCGTTTTTTTCCCTCATCGGATGCCCTAGTAAAACCCCCGTTCCCTTCTTTTCCTCTTCTTCACGTCCGTTTTGTTTTCCCTGTACTTCGACCGCCGCAGCCCTTTTCTCTCCCAGGCTTGTTGCCCTCGGTCGCCGCCCCTCTCAGCTGCGCGCCACCGCCCTGTTCAGCCCTCCGCGCGCCTGCGTGTGGCTGCCTGCTCGTGGCGTCGCCGCCGTACGCAGCCGCCACCCACGGCAATCGCCGCGCGGCGTCTCTCTCTCTTCCCCCCTGTTGACTTCGTGGCCCCACATGCGCCGCCCAGCGCGGCAGCGGCCGCTATCCTCCGCCAACCGCCGCTTTGATCCCCCCTCCGCAACTTCTGCCGCCTTCGGCGCCTGCCAGCACCAGCCACGGCGCCCCGCCGCCCTCCGTGCCGTCGGCGTTGACCCACCGTCACCCGCCGCCCACCCGCGGCAGCGCCCGCACGCCGCGCGCCGCCTCGCCGCCGCCTTCCGGCGCTGACCGCACGCACTTGGGCGTTGACAGCACCGCCTGTGCGCGCACTGTGCCGCCGTGCGCCAACCCCCACCCCTTCGCGGTATACCCCCCTCTCTCTCCTCTCTCTTATCGCTTCCTCCTCCCTCCCTCTCTCTCATATCGCCTCTCTCTCCTAATCTCTCTATTGTTCTCTTTTACTCAATATTCTTCTCCTTTCAGCAGTTTGTCAAGATGCCATCTGGATCAACTTTTCGTCGTCGTCGTGACCGCGACGTACTCATCATCTGGTTTGATTCCCTTGCAATTCCATGTGCTGTTTGTCGTCGCCGTTAAGGTAGGCGTCTCGACTATTCTTAGCACTCCTATACGATGCATTAAACTGTAAAAACATGCTTAGATTATCAGGATCAATAGAATATAATTATTGAGTTCTTTTTGATTTATTAGCATGCTTAGATAGAGTTAAATTAGTTTGTTTAACCATACATGTTTAGGTTGATTTAATCATCCATGTATGTTAATCGGCATGTTAGGTTTCCTATGATTGGGTCTAGTTAGATTAGCATGGCTGCATTGCGATGATCTTTAATATGTATATCTTGATTTGTTAAAAAGCCTATGTGAGGAGTTAAGCATTGTGATCATATCATTTAGTCTTGTTTCATATAGACTATGGATAGTAGAGACTGTCCATGCATGCATTTAATATGTTTGATTTGCATCTTGAATAGCATGTTAGGTCCATATATTGCATGATCTTAGGGTATATGCATTGAGGTTATTGATATGATCATGTGTAGTTGTGTAGTTTAGCATGTATGTTGTGAGGTATAACATTTACTTAGGGTTATGGTGTAGGGTTGCATGATTTTAGAATAGTTGTGTCACTTTGATAATTGTTATTAGATTAGTTAATCACAACCTAGTATACATGTAGTATGTTCATCTTGCTAGCTAGATTGCATTAAGTGCATCATGTTGATGTCTAGTTCTAGTTTGTGTTAGATTGTGGTTTGACATGCATATATGTAGTATATAAAGTCATGGTTGTTATTCTATGTACTTCATATCTTGATTGTCATTTAGATACATAATGTGGTTAATTGGTTCTAGTTGTATCAAATAGTAATGTGGTATGCATGTTTGTGGTGTATTGATCTATGGTTGTCCATAGATGTAACCCATGGTTAGATTATCATTTGGCATGCTAGTTAAATGGTTTGTTGTCTGAGTTAATTATGTGCTTTCATCTTGAGAGATGTAGTACGCAGAGGGTTGCAATGTAATGGAATTCTACTTCACCAGACTATAGTTCGGTTCTGTGGGCAGCAGATGAATTAGAACAATCTGGAGCATCCGTCGATCCCGGATACCGCGGTTTATCCTAAGTACACCCCTGCCTAGGGGTACTATGGGATTTAGCTTACTATATGTTACTTCTATACATGGTAGATCTGGTGTTAGTTTTGTGACATTTGCTACAATGTCCAAGTGGAACATATAACTTACTCAGACGAATGGTTTATTTATGCATCTTTTGGCATGCATGATAGTGGTTTAGATGGGTCATTTTTATGATACGTCCATGTGGTGCATGCATACCTATTTAGTAAATTTGTGCAGGTTATGTCAGTTTAATTCATATAAAATCATGTTAGTACATGGGTTAGTAGAAAAGCTCTTTAATTAATCTAATTGAAGATATAGAATTAGTTTAACCTTATATATTATAATCTAAATTTTTAGGCTTATTATCTATAATATCAATAGAGAATCATTATTATAGTAGGGTAGTTCGGGTGTAAGACCTACTGAGTCTGTGGTGACTCACCCCTTCCGTTGTTAATATTTTTCAGGATTGCAGGTTTAGCGCAGCAGAATCGTAGTGGTGTTTTGGGAATTCGAGGAGCCAGTGGATTATTCATTCAATATTAGTATTTAATTTGTTTAGATAGATATTTGATTGTGGTGTTAATAGGTTGTAATGTTTGGATTTGTGATTCTAGATTGTGATTTTGGTCTTATTTGGTTCCAAATCGATATTCTTCCCTGTTACATCGCCGGATTATCTTCCGCTGTGCATGTTAAAAATCTGGGTCGTGACAACTATGCTGGGCTACGGCAATGCTAGTGCACCTGTTTTCTTCACTGGCTATGCATAGTGGCCTAATCTCCATGGCGGGCTTTACTATGTTTCTATAGGCATATGCTTGTTTTGTGATGTAGTTTAATTAATAGTGCTTCGTTGTATACTTGTCACTTGACATTTTTGTTTTTTAGGTTTGGAGTTACTTGCACTTGTCTCTTTAGTGGGCTATGCGATGGAAGGACATGGTATATCTGCTGTTGGCCCAATGGGTCGTTCATCTCCTCCACCCATCAGTACAAGGTGGAGAACCCGAGGTGATAGATGTTGTGCCTCTCCCACGACTTGGTAGTCAATTATTTATTTCTTTCCTTTGTTGCTTCCATTCTTGAATTATGCATGCCTTTGACAGTCCTCACTCCCTTCGTTTGTAGGTCATCTCACAACCTTACTTGGAGGATGACGACAGTGTGCAGCCATGGGTGTAGACGGCTTGGGAGACATCTGACTGGGACACCATTCTCATCTATCTTAACGAGATGGAGCCTCTTTGGGTGCATCTCATGATGCGTTCTCTAGGGATCCATCAAGATTGGGTGTTTTTGCACCCATATCCTAAGATGGGAAGAGTACCTATGGCCTTCTACAAGGTCGACTAGAAGAAGGAGTGTCACCTAGCTTAGAGATTTGGGATCAGGGCGGCACTCTAGTGACCTCTAGTGCTGTGGATAGCTCTGGGTCTTTTCATCGATACAATGAGTTTCACGACCATTTGTTCGTGGATATAGAGAGATATGACCTTGTCCTTTCATTTCAATTCTATTCCTTTTGTGATTATATGCATTTTGACCATTCTTCCTTTCAGGTTGTCTAAGCTGAGCTATCTCGCCTTTGTGCTCAGGTGGCCAACTTGAAGGACTAGATCCTCCACCTCGAGGCCGAGCTTAGATCAGGAGGTGCATCTTTTATACTTTCACTATTGTTTAAGATATTCTGGAGCTTACTACTTTCTTCTTTTCAGGGGATGCACCTTTTTCCTCCCATCATCAGCATCGTGCTTCTTGTTACAAGTGCCATCTTGCCAAGGTACATATCACCCTCCTCGAGAAGAACTTCAAGATAAATGGTTCAATTTTTCTGCTTTCTCCCTAGGTTGCTTGTATGTTTTGCTAACACTTTTATTTTTTATATAGTGTGGCTTAGGCAAAGGGTGTCCGAGCTAGAGGGTGGGTTGCAGCCAAAGTTGCATCCCTCACCTATGGTGGCGGTCGACCCTTCACCATGGATGCTGAACCACAACCACCAGTTAAGGCGACCAAGTTGCAACTGCCAGTAGAGTCACAATACTTGGCTATAGTGGTAGCTGTGTAGTCTTCAAGTGGTCCTTTCGAGACAAAGCTTCATCTTTGTACCGAGATGTGCATCTTTTTCTTTTTTGACTTGAGTTGTTACTTATATTTTTGCTCTGACCTGTTACTTTTGTAGAATGAGGAGCTCTAAAGAAGGATCGAGGGCCTATCTCATCTTGAGAAGGGCTTCAGTGAGACTATGCAAGGTCTCTATATAAAGGTGAGTGATTTTGTCATGTTCATGTTTTCAACTTACCCTTCTTATTTTGACATTTCTTGTTCATAGATTTCCAAACTTTAGGCCTAGGTGATTGAGCTTGAGAGTGGGCTTTGCGAGGCAGACTCACTCCTACTTGCTAAGGTGAGTTTCTTTCTATCCTTCATTTTGACTTGATATGCTCTTGTCCTGACACTTACCCTTTTCTTGGTTCTTGCAGAATGCTAGGTTGAAAGAGGGAGTTGACGACTTGTCTCAGGCAGAAGATGAGCAGATCCTGTGGCTCCAACTTTAGCATATGGAGGAGACACGCCAGCTAGAGTTGAAACTCGCGAGGGCATAGGGTCAATTGGATAGTTTGAGCCGCTCCTTCCACCCAAATTCCCAATTGACCACCCATAGAGGGCCCAGCTGGTCGAGTGCTTCCTAGATAAAGGGGTTTGCCCAATAGAGAGGAGAAGAGAGGGCTCTCATGTCCCCACTAATAGATTAGGCTCACAGGAGTAGCTTAGGGAGGGAGGCAATGATTTTGATATTCTACCCCCTCAGCCTCTTGACTTGATTTGATATTTACATTTGATTCATAGCCCTCCACTATCCATTTTTGTTTGCTCACAATGGTTGCACTTAAAATTCTTTTCTTGCTTTCCCTGTCGACTAAAGAAAAAGTGATTTAGATTTTATTTAGGCTTAACCCATTGCAACTTGTCAACGGGCATATGACTTCTAAAATAGGCAGATAAGAAATGATAATTAAGTATGCAATGCATAAAAGGAAACATGCAAGACAAAAATTAAATATGAATGCAAGTAGGCATGTGGTCAACTAGAAAGCAAAAGATTTTAGATGTTTCGAGTTAGTTTTGTTTGGGCTTTGAGATTTTCTACTTTGTTTGGGATTTTATGATTTATGATTTTTTTTGCCTTGGACATTTAATTTTTAAGGGTTTCATATTTTTAAATTTGTTTGGTGATTTGAATATTCCATTTTTTGTGTTTTGCAATTTTCATTTTGTTATGTGGAGGGAGACAACTGGTTCTATCTTCTGCCTTGATTGACATAAGTTCCCTTAACTGTTATTTGAGGGTTAAGAATAAACACCATGTGAAGGATAATGCCTCTCGTTTGGGATTGTTCAACTTTCTGCCTTCAATAAACTAGGATTCTTCTTTTGTTTAGCTAGTCAGCTTTACCCATGGAGGTTAAAGAAGGAAGAGTTATGAGATAAGCCCTTGCTAGACTTGGGGGAATGTCGAATAAGTTCCTTCAACTCATGCCCAACTATGTTTTGGGACTTGGTTTCTTCGGATCATTCCTTCTTTCTTCTCCATATATTTGTTGACACACATCTAGACATGTCTTATTGACTTGAGGGGTTCATTGACTATTTTTTGATGTCTTTTTCTTGTTTAGGGCTATTTTTGTGATACTCATTCATACAAATATTTTTTATTGACTTGAGGGATTCATTGACCAACTTTTGGTACCTTTTCTTTTGGAGAAGGTGGACATTTTGAAGTGATCTCCCATTGAGGTGGGGGCATTTTTGATGTTGCTCCTTCTAATTTCGTGCATCTAACTTGGATGAGATAGAAAAGAATAGGGTAGGCACGACCTTCCTTTTCCTAAGCTTTGCCTAGTTTCTTTCTATCTTCTAGTCATTAAATCTCGAAATCTAAGTGTGTAGTGTGTGCAATGTGGTGCCTATCCTTAACCCCTGAGGAATGAATTGGGGCACCAAACAACAAGTGGACTTTAGATACCAACAATTCTTCTCCATAGTTTTAATTTTATAATTTTTATTTTTTTAGGGAAGTACTTTTTAAGATAGAGTTCATTCCAAGGATGATTAAGTTATTCTTCATCAATATCAACCAACTTATAGGAATTAACAAGATGAACTTCTAAAACTATGTAAGGGGCTTCCTAATCAGGTTGCAATTTGGAGAGGGGACTGTCCAATTTTACAAATATTCTTTTAAGCACAGTCTCACCGATGTCAACTTGGATGGAAGAAATGAGTACTTTGTCTAGTACTATAGCCTCCATCCTATATTCTAAGGCATAGGGAGTTTGACCTGTGGGGGTTCGAGCTGGAGTGCGGTAGACGCATAGAACATCGATCAACTTATCTGACAAATCTGTGAACTTGCTAGACTCAAAAATTTTTATTAATAATTTTTATCAAATTTTTTTTGTGGTTTCTGCCTAACCATTGCCTTAAGGATAATATGGAGGTGGAGGATGCGATTTTATACAATACCTATTATAGAGGTCTTATAACTCTTAGGAGACAAACTGAAGTCCATTGTTGGTGATGATGTCTCTTGGGACCCCAAACTTGGATAAGATGTTGCGTTTGATGAAAGTGTAGACCATTGATCCTTTGATTTCCACGTATGCTTACTCTTCTGCCCAATTGGTGAAGTACTCCATAGCTATTAAGATGAAGGATTTGGTTTTGTTTGTGGAGTTTGGGTCATTGAGGGGTCTAATGATGTCAAATGCTTCACATGGCGAAAGGTCGTGGGGGTGTGGATTGGATGGAGGGAAGATGCTAGAGTATAAATCTTGTCAATATGAAGATGGCACTGATGACAATGTTGGACAAAGATCGAGCAATCTTCTTTTAGAGTAGGCTAATAATACCCCAGTTTGATGATCTTTTTAGTAAGAGCTTGAGCATTAACATGGTCTCCACATACTTCGGAATGTGCTTCCAAAAGCACCAATTCAGCCTCTTCTTCATCTATACATGTCATTAAGATTCCAGCTAGACTTCTCTTAAATAGTGTTCGGCCCATTGCAACATATTTATGGAAGATTCTCCTAATTACTTTCTTTTCCTTAACTATTAACCCTAGTGGGAATGTCTGATCTTGACAGTATCGAGCGATCTCAAGTACCACAACTTCTCTCCTTCTTCTTTTAACTCTTCCAGCTCGATCAATGACAACTCCTCCCTCTATTCAGGATATTACTTTCTTTCAAATTTCTCTTTCACCCTTAAAAACTGAGCATCTACGACTACAAGTACTGCTCGTCAGTGAATGAAGATAGTCTTGCCAGATGTGCCTAGCAGGATAGATAATGAAGATGGTAGGGATGTTAGAGAGTAAGCAAAGATGTTTTAATCATGAGAAGCATGAAAAAATTCGAGTTTGAAAAAGAGTTTGATGTAGAAAGAAGTGAGTTCTTGGTGTGGCTTGAGTTCGGGATGAGATGTTTGATATTGGGCTAGCACTTAGTGAAGAATTAATTGACTATTACCTATCACCTTTAATTAGGTGACACCATGGAAATGACCAACATCTAGTCTAGCTAGAAAGGCTACAAACTCTACTATATTGTTTGTCACTTGAAAGTTAAGTTGGAAAGCATATGAAATGGTGACACTCACAAGTGATAGAAGGATGATCCCTATTTCTCTACATTGAGAATTTAAAGCTTTGTTGAAATACAACATCCATAGGTTAGGAGATTGAATGGACATTAATTCATCATCTGAAAACTTTGATTGGTTTAGGTCAAAAATTAGAATAGGATGTTAAACGAGATGTTTAGCAGTTGCATAGCCCTTGATCTATTTTTGTTGGACATAGATGATATCAAATTGAAAAAGAAATCTTTGTCACCCAATAAGCCAATTAGTTAAGACATTTCTTGTAAAAGAATTTAATTGGATTCCTTCGGCTGATGAGATTGACTTCATGATACAATAAGTAATGTTTGATCTTATGTACTACCCAAGCGAGGGCAGCCCATGTCTTCTCCATGGTGGTGTATTGGATCATGCAAGAGTTGAAGATCTTGGAAAGATAGCTACCCGTTCCTTCCCTACATCATCTACTTGTGCCAATACTACTCCTAAGGAGCCTTCCAACACCAAGATGCGCAAAATCAAAGGCTTGCCTAGAACTAGAGGTTTGAGCACAGAAGGACTTGCAAGATATTTCTTTAATCAATTGAAAGCCTCCAGACATTTCACCTTGGTCAACTCATAGAAAGGTTTGCACATTTAGAAATGTTGTGAGATGAACTGGAGAATGAATTATAGCCTCCCATAGTCCTTTTAGTGTTTTCTTATTCCTTTGGCTTTGTTGGGATTGATCTCGATTCCTCTCTTGTTAACAATGAACCTTAATAGTTTACCTAACAAAATGCCAAATACACGTTTCTTGGATTCATCTCGAGTTGGTATTCCCTAACTCTTTGCAAAACCTTTCTTAGAACCTCTGCATGTTTTTCTCGGGTTTGATATTTGACCACTAAATCATCCATGTACACCTCTACAAATTTGTGCATCATATCACGTAAGATCACCATCATTGACCTTCGATAGGTTGCTCCTACATTTTTCAATCCAAATAGCATGGTGACATAGCAATATGTTCCCCAAGGTGAAGGTGTAGTAAATGAGATCTTCTCTTGATCTTCTTCCACCATCCACATTTGATTATATCTTCAATATCCATTCAAGAATATGAGGGTTTTGTATCCAGCAATGTTATCAACCAATACATCAATATAAGGGAGGGGGGAATCATTCTTAGGATACACCTTGTTCAAGTCCCTATTCCATTTTTATTCATCATAAGGAGTATATTCACCACCCATTGAGAATAGAGCTTAGTGCAATTTGTCAATTTCTTCTTTCATTTTCAAAGCAATATCCGTGTAGAATCTTCTAAGCTTTTGTTTTACCGGGGCAACTCCATCTTTTAAAGCCAAATGATGTTCGACCAATGAGTTCTTTAAACTCAACATGCCTTGATAAGTCCAAGAAAAGACGTCATTGTATTCCTATAATACCCCATTTGATCTAGCTTTTGAGAGGGGGTGAGATTTGCACTTACAGAGATATTTTTAGGGTCTTTTGGTGTACCAAGATTGAAATATTTTGTTGGTTTATCCATCGTGACTGACGATTCTTCAAATCTTTTCAAACCGGAAATGTACATGTTAGTCACATCGTCTTCTTCATCCTTAAAATTAGGTTCCTTTCCTAACATAACCTCGTAAACCCCCAAAGATAGATTGATGTTTTCTTCAATCTTATACTAAATTTCACCTAGTTAGATGTCATTCTCTAAAAGTTATGGTAACTTGGCACACTCTGTACCCTTACTAGCTAGCTGATATAGATAACAATTTTGACCTGATTGGTATGAAGAGATAAGAAAGTGAATATCTCAGATATATTCTAAGGTGGGCCAGTAGGCCTATGATCGTTTGAGATAAGGGCCGATCAGATTCTAAAGAAAGTGGATTTGTGTACAAGGCTAGCTTGAAGGTCATAATAAATTATCCAGAACCTGTTTCAGATTTGGAGCCATCTTATTCACCCCCACCTTAAACATATGATAATGTATATGATTTTATTCAAATGGTCGAATCATTATTTTCATATAGATACTGGTCAATTATGACTAATATATCACAATGGAGCCTACTTCAATAGTGCGTATACTGGATCTGTAACCATCTTCTCCTTCTCCTCCACCTCCACCTCCTCCTTACCTTGAACAACCTACATCTTGCTAATGTGCAAGTGGAATGAACTCTTCCTCACCATCATCTGAGAAAGTTGTCTAGATACTTGTAAACTACTTTTCTTCTCTTCCCCACTTCTTCTTGCATACTATGGCTAACACTACGTTGGTAAACCTGCAAATCTTTTTTTTTGTGAACTCTTTTGGGTAGTAGAAGGACTTGCAACAAAAGTGTCATGAGAAGCTAGACTTGGAGCTATGGTGTGAGGGGGATCCTAGACTGAAGTTGTACAATGAACTTGTGTACAGTCACCCTCAAGATAGAAGGAACCCCAAATATAGGGGGAAATCACTCCCTAGTTTTAAGGCCAACCAGGGGGGAGGAGAATCTAGAAGGAGGAGGATAGGGCGGAGAGGGAGAAGAAGGGAGGGGTGACATAGAGGAAAACTCACCTTCATGTGGGAGGAGAATGATGCTTGTCAAAGGGGAGATCGGAGGGGACATTGGAGAGGGACATTGGAAAAAGGGGAAGCCCTAGATTGAGAGGGGGCCACAGGAGGGAGGTGGAATCGAGCGGGGGGGGGTGAAGAGATAGAAATCGAGTTCAAAATTAGATCTGATTCCATATTTCTAAATTCATGTAGAATTGCCCTAGATTGACTGATTCTCAATATGATCTTGTATAGACTTGGCCGATCTAGGGCCAATTCTCTCGATCTAAGTTGATTCCTCCAAGAATTAATCTTGGATTGGTTGTCCAACATATAGATCAGATCGACATGGGCCGATCCAATCCAAGAATTGGCCGATTCTGATATGGATTGGGCAATTCAACAATCTATGGTTTAGCTATGGTGCCATCTAAATTGCATTTTATCTAGTATTCCATTTGCTTCCTATACACTTCCAATCGGGTGGTAATTGTATTAATGTCCAAGTTTTATTTTGTTGTAAGGGTTGCAACTCATATTTCATAGCATCTCTTTAACAAGGGTGTTTGAGGCTTGAGTAAAAGAGACAGGCCCAATGGATATGTTGGTTTCAGTAATGGTGTTAAAAAGGTGATGTAATTTGAAAAATGGGTTTTCTTTGACGATTGGGACTTTGAGATATGGTGCTGATAACAATAACATGGTTTGTGTATTGGTTTGGGTAGGAGTAAAAGAGATGGCGTTTTCAATGGGTTGTTTGGAATTGGATACGTCAATTTGAGGTAAAGGTATGGCAAGAGGTGAATTGTTTGTAGGTGTTCCTTTGAAAGGAAAGATGTCTTCAATAAAGTTGACATCTCTGCATGTGAAAACCCATTCAGAATGAAGATCATATAATCGATAAGCCTTTTGATTCGGCGCATAACCAATGAATATACAATGTCAAGATATTTTATCAAATTTATTTGAAATGAGATGAGATGTGGATGAATAAGTAAGGCATTCAAAAATAAAATAGGAAGGTGGGATTGAAATAAAAGGGTGCAGGCAATAATCAATTCCATTTTGTTGAGAAGTATGTATATATGTATGCTCGTGAGCAATGCTATTTTGGTCAATTTTTTTTTGATATTTCTCTGTTGAAGAATTTTGAACCATTATTTATTCGGACAGTATTGATAGTTTTTGAAAAGTGATTATGAACGAAGGTGGCAAAAGTTTGTAAAACAAAATGTACTTCAACTTTAAATTGAAGCAAATATTCCAAGTGTACATGCTAAATCATCCACAATGGTTAACAGGTACCATTTCCGCTTTGTGCATACCTCAGATGTCACGGTGAATTGAGTTCAAATGGAGAAATTATTCTTGTATTGATAATAAGAAAGGGTAAATGACTTTGTTTATCAAAATGACATTTAGTACATTGAAAGTTTGAAATATAAGAAAGAAAATGTAAAACAACTCATAGAATCCAAGAAAGCATGGCCGAGTCTTCTCGATCAGATTTGAAGAGAAACTGTAACAATAAAGTATCTGATGGAGGGATGATTTGGCTTGAGATGATTAGAGTCCTCCATGCTCGATGCTGTCCCCAATGATTATCTTTGACATGAGGTGCTGAATTATGAAATGTGTGGGATAAAAGGTGACAAAACAAAAGTTATTATAATTATGAGTGAGTTTACTGATGGAAAGTAGGCTATGTTTGAAGCTGAAAATAAAAAGAAAATTAGATGATAAGAGTATAACAGATGAAGCTTGCTTGTTGTCCAATTGTAAGTGTGTAGATGGGGTTTATATGAGCAGTAGCTCCATGATTTAGCCTGCCTGAATAGACTTGGAAGAAGTTTCAGCCAAATTAGTTCGATGCAGACAGAAGAACTTCATCAACTGTGCTCATTGGTCGAGTAAGACAATAAGATTTTTGCTCAGAACTGGTGGATATGGTTTTAGTTTATAACAATCTTGAATCTTCCTTGGAGTGATTTGCCATATGACAGTGTTAGACGTTTTGGCTAATTGATCCGATTAAAAATTTCTCTGTCCAAGAATGTTACATTGACTGCATCTTTCTTTCTTCTTAAGCTTACTTGTTTCCTGTTCAATGTTCCTTGAAAATATCATCTTGCGAGACTCTTCGTGCTGAATAAGCCAATATGCTTTAGAAACACTTGGTATTGGATCCATCACTAAGATTTGATTGCTAACATGTAAGAATCACTCAATCCCATTAAGAATTGCATCAGTTGATGTTACTTAGATCTGATAATTTATGACTCAAACAGCGCTAATTCATTCTAATAGCCTTCCAAAGTAATGAAATATTTCACTATTGAGTCGTGCTGATGATGATTCCAATGACTCTTTCTAATCCATAAATCCCAAGTCCACCAGCCGGATAGAAGTGATGTTTTAAATCATTCCAAACATTGTATGCTGAATCAACATATATAAAAAAGATAGAAAGAAGTCGAACTATATGAATTGAACTGAGGAGTCATGCTAACACCATATTGTTCATACACTCTTGGATCATCGATAGCTAGTTTGCTAATCAAGACATTAACAAAACCGAGCTTATTTTTGATAGATAATGCCACTGTCATTGATCATTGCCATGAGATATAGTTATCTTCTGTGAGCAACACAGATACCAAAACTGTTAGACTATAAGATGAATGGATTCTCGAAATTGCATTGGTCAATACTTGCAACGTGGATGCATGAACTTGCCTGATGTTGCTGGTGACATCGGAAGAATTCTCCATGAAGAAATCGCTAAAGATGAGAGTGCTGTGATCATCACTGCTCTAATACCATGTAAGCGGAAGCTAAAGAGCAGGTAGGGGAATATGGATTGCCAGAGAGTTGAATGACTCCCAGTCACTGTTTCATGTCCTTATATATATTGTGATACAAAAGTCAGAATACAGAAGGACAAATTGTCCATGTACAGGGCAGAAATGTAAAACATAAAATCTGAAGGGTGTATATCAGTTAATACATACAGACACGAAGATTGTCAACATCTATACAGATTTGAGAGATCCTCTTATACCTTTTACAAAAAAAGTTCCAAGTCCACAACGCCACCAGATGCAGTTTCATTTTACCATGTAAGCGGAAGCTGAAAAGAAGGTAGGGGAATTTGGATTGCCAGAGAGTTGAATGACTCCCGGTCTCTGTTTCATGTCTTTATATATACTGTGATACGAAGTCAGAATACAGAAGGACAAATAGTCCATGTACAGGGTACAAATGTAAAACATAAAATCTGAAGGGTGTATATCAGTTAATACATACAGACACGAAGATTGTCAACATCTATACATATTTGAGAGATACTCTGATAGATTTTTACAAACAAGATTTAAGTCCACAACGCCACCAGATGCAGTTTCTGTTACAAAAGAAGAGCAGCGATGCTCTTGATGATACTATACATATATGAAGTTACCTGTACATAAGAGAAAAAAAGAAACAATAAGGCTGGCTGGATTTAGATTTTCTCTGTACTAAGCATGCAAAATAATTAATCTGACAGGCAGCTATCTTCCTGCTTGTGGGTTACCAAAGTTTCCTTGTCCTGATTTACACACACTGAGAAGTGCCAGAAAATTTCCCCAAATGGAGGCTTCACACTCCACAACGGTTATCTTGCTGGATACATATCCTTCACTAGTTCACTATGTGGGTAGTTGTCATATTTTGTACGTGAGTCTCACTCTTGAGACCTCCGAATTGATTCCACTCTATCCACTGAGCATGACCATGTAGTAGGATTGGAACCCTTAAGAAGAAAACCCAATGCAACAGAAGATGCAATTCGAACCACGACATCCGGGGATCGACCCAATTTCCCTGTCAGCATTCCAACCACCTGAAAACAAACATTTTCTAATCAGGTGAAAAGTTTAATTACTTTGCAAACTGCAACTTATTGCATGCAATTTGTTTCACAAATGATACCTCTGGAAAATAAGAAGTCAACAAGCGCTGGTCTTCTAGAAGAGACAGTATGCAACTGGAGAAGTAAACAGCATTTGCTTGTATTACTGGCCAAGGTGCATCAAACGCCTAAAAGGGACACTTGATTAGTACATCAAAATGAATTTAATGGCTTGTTTGGATAAAGTATTAACCACAAATACCATTTCATTTTTATACTAGGTACTGTTAAAGATGATGATAGTAACCAAATTGATGCCATATTCATTTCAGTGGGATATCTACCTGGATTACTGAGGACAAGTATGTACTTGCTCTAGTGGCAAACTTTTGAGACAGTTGCTTTGCTAGACTTCTTAAGAAATCCTCATAATCACTTCTGATTGATAGAAGAAGACTAATGTAAGTAGTCCCCTTGACAACAAGAGCAGCAAATTGAAAAGTCGAACTTGATGTACTATATACAAACCGACAATCAGAACTAAAACACCGTGTGTTGAGGAGGGCACACAGGCTGTCCACCTCCATCAAGGGTGCAAGTCGTCTGAAGGCATTCTGCCAAACGAGAGAACTTAAGTTTTGAATTTAAAAAGTTAAAAGCTTTGGAAGAAGAAAACAGTACTTTACCCGGCAAGCTTGACGAACCATGAGATCATCATCATAAACATGCAGAGTTAGGCGAGGAAGTGTAGCATGAACCTTTTATAACAACAAAAGCAGATCCATGAGAGATGATGCAATGTGAGATTACATACTCTAGTTTAGTTTTGGTACGTCTTGTCTTCTTTTAATTAAATATATTGTATTGTAAACACGTTATAAAAATAATGTATTATAAATGAAAGTTTTGAATATGTTTAACAACAATGTATATTTTGTCCATTTATGGGCGATTCAAAGACACTTGCAATTTCTGGTACTTTATTAACCTTGTACAAAATTACTCGCACCAACTAATAAGGTGTTTGGTTTCACATATTTTATACTTTTTATTTCTAAATTTTAGATAAAAATAAGGTACCAAACCATGACATTTGGAACGTGTGATCTATTCTTCAAAATAGGATTCCTCTCTTTGTGAAGTGCTCTGAGAAAATAAACATGGCTATGCCTGTTTTACATTTAAGAGATGCGGGAGTGTCTATCGAATCTGGGCATCTACAGAGATAACAGTCCCTTCCATCATGCTACGGCAAAAAGTTCTGATCTGTTATGTTCTCTCTCTCTCTCTCTCTCTCTCTCTCTCTCCAGCGCATGCTTTTGCCACTTTGGAGCACATTCAGTCATCAGTTGGATTTTATTTCCAAGCTATCAAAACCATTGCCAATAGGACCATCATGGCTGTTGTGTTAATAATTAACGTTGATTGATGTTTTTATATAATTTGACATACAACATTTTTTGTTCATTTTATAAATACGTCAGGATAAATTTTAAATTTAAAAACGTTACCAAACACTGCTATACAAATTTTAAAATATATATCACGTTTGCCAAACAATTGAAGTACATATTTTTGTAATATTAAAAATAATACTAGATATAATTTTATCTTTATTTTAAGAATTAGAAGTTCAACATTTAAAATAGCAACTAAACATCCTATAATGAAGCTTGTAAGCTGTCTACTAAAATTATTGAACATGGCTAAAAAGATTAAAGAGATCACTAAAAAAATACTTGGAGAGTAAAGGACATGTCTCACAAAAAAAAAAGAGACTTGGTGGTGAAATGAAGTACGATAGACGATTAAGAATAAAATAGATTGGTATACAAGATTGTCTAAATGCGATAACAACGAACCATATGAACAATAAAAGATAGCGAAAAGAAAGCAAAAAAAGACTATTAGATGAATATGAGATGAGGTTTTTAAACAGAGATTTGAGAAACTTAAACTAAAGAAAGCGAAAAAGATATTCTTAGATTAACAAAGATGAGAGAGAAAATCTTTAACCGAATCAGATGTATCAGGAATAAAGAAGGAATGTTTTGAATGAAGATGATATTAAATAAAGATGGAAAATTTATTTTAATACTCCTTTTAATGACAACTTTGTTAAACACAAAAAACATAGAAAATGTAATAAAGTTAAATTTGAATTATATTATAAAAAATCAATTTAAAGACGTTAAAGACACAGTGAAGATGGTGAAAACAAGCAAGGCGTGTGATCCAGATGTCATTCCTATTGAAGTATGAAAATGTTTGGAACATTCAAAGATAAATTGGTTAACTTGACTTTTTAACATCTTAATATCTAAAAAAATATTGAATAAATAGAGAAAGAGCATCCTTATACTTAGTTTTAAGAAAAAAAGAAGTATACAGGATTATGGACATTATAGAGGGAACAAGCTCAAGAGTTATACTATGAAATTATAAAAAAAAGTTATTGGGCAATGATTACAAAATTGTGCAAATATTGCATCTAACTAATTTGGATTTATACCTGGACAACCTACAACTTAACCTATTTCTCTTATTAAAAATTCAAAAATATTGAGATACGAAGAAGGAGATACATATAGTGTTTATTGACTAGAAAAGACCTATAATAAAGTTCTAAGAAAAATTTTGTGGTGGGTTTTGGAGCAAAAGATAATGCTTATTAAGTATATGCAAGTGATAAAAGATATGTACAATGAAGCAACCACTAGTGTATATACAATTTGAGGAGAAACAAGAGATTGTACAACAAGGGTTTGCTATAAGTCGTTACATTTTTACATTAGTTATAAATGAATTAATGAAGACTATAACAAGATAATATACCTTGGTGTATGAGATTTGCAAAAGATATTATATTGATAGATGAGACATAAATAGTTAATAAAAATTTAAAATTGTAAAAAATATTTAAAGATTAATGGTTTCAAGATAAGAAGAATTGAAACATAATATATGCATGGTATATTTAATGAAAATCAAAGAGAAGAAACTGAGTGTTAGTTTGAATGTGATAATAGTATCTCAAATAATTCAGTTCAAGTATCTTGAATCAATTATTTAAAAATACGGAGAATATGATGAAGATGTTAATCATAAGATTAAAATATGTTGGATGAAATGGACATTGACTACGTGTCTATGTGATAATAAGATTCCATTAAACTTGAAAGAGAAATTGTATCATAAAACTATAAGGTCTGCAATCTTTTATGATAGTGAATGTTGGACAATAAAAGACAAACATACTTTTAAACTAAGTGTTGTCAAAATGAGAATGGTAATATAAATGAGTGGTCAAATTAGAATAGATAGAAAAAAATGAATATATTAAAGAAAATATAGAAGTAGTGATAATTGTAGAGAAATTGAAAGAAGAGAAATTAAGATAGTTTAAATATATTAAACATAGACCTATGGAGGCTCTGGTTAGAAAAGTAGAAATATTAAAATAACATAAACAAAGAAATAAAAAAAACTTAGTAGACCTAAGTTAACTTGGAGGAGAGTAAGTCAATATGATTTAGATGTTTTAAATATCTCTGAAGAAGTAACTCAAAATTAATGTGAGTGAAGAAAAAGAATCCATATGGTTGACCCCAAATAATTTGAGACTAACGCTTGAGTTGAGTTGAGAAAACTTCTTACATCTGATGCCCTTTAATATGTTGACCACCTCAAAGAAAACATCACCTCTACTGTTATCCTAGCAACATTTACTTCCCATTCCATTTTTACTCTAGATGAAATGTAAAGATCCAAAGAACTCTTGATAGAAGCTATTGCCATTATGAATAAAAATTGATGCTATTAAGCCTTAGCTCTATCATTTAGCTTATGAATCATTGATGTTCAACATTCAATGTAGATAGGAACCTTTGGCTTATTGCACGTCAATTGTTTGTAGAAATTAGTGCTTGAACTCACTAAGGTTTCTTTTCTGATGAAAAATACTTGTGTTGACAACAAAAGTTTTTTGAAGGAAACACCAAAAAAAGGGTAAAGCAAAGTCATATCCACCCCTTTCAATAGCCAATCAACTACACATTTATGGGCTTCCTGTTGGGCCATTTTAGACTCCAGTGTGGCCTTAGATTGCATAATCGGCTGATCCAGAAAAAAGTCTCAACGGAATCAGCCGGAATGATCAGGATCAGATCGGAATCGGAAACGGATCAATTTTTTTTTTTTGCGATTTTAACCAGATTGCTTGGGATCGGCTGGATAGGTTGGGATCGGGTCAGAATCAGATTGGGATCGGAATTAGATCATTTTTTCCTATTCCGGCCATATCGGTCGGGATCAGAACAGATTGGAAATTTTTTTTTACCGATTCCGGATCAATTTTGTTCTAGTGGATTGGTCGGGATCTGATCGATCTGATCCGATCCAGATCGGATCAATACCCACTAATCCTGACTCTGATTCCGATCCTGTGATCCTTGACTATGGCTCATTTTGGGACTGATTAATGGCCCCCATGGCCCATTCCTATGAATGTTATCAGCTATCTTGAGACCCATGAAAGACTATCCGAATAGGTCATTTTGTGATCCATACAAGCCCTATATCAGGCAGATTGCATGACCTAGTACAGGCCATTTCAAAGCCTATTTAAAGGCCCTTCAAGGCTTGCTTTTGGAGCCTATTTTGGCCTATACAGGTCCTGTTTTATGGCCCAAATGTAAGCTGATCCAAGCCCACCTTATGGTCAAGTTTTTGGGCCTCATTTGGTGCTGTCTTCAGGGCCCATTCAAGGCCTACTATGGCTGTATACAGCCAGCTGCCAGCGCATCATCCTTGGCCAAGGAAATCTCTGATTTTTCTCCTCGTAATTGGTCAGCAAAACTGCCACTTTTGGATTGAGTAACCACCCTGCCAGCCAGCCCCCACCAGCCCTGAAAATCAGGTATCCAGCGGACCCACCATCCCTCCCTCACATGCACATTCAAGAGAAAAAAAAAGGAGATGGGTAAGAGAATCTCTTCCCAACCACTTCCCAACCACTTCCATCGTAACAGCCATCTCTCTCTCTCTCTCTCTCTCTCTCTCTCTCTCTCTCTCTCCCCCCCTTTGTTTATTTAAATGAAATAAAAAGAATAGAAAAACAAGGAAAGGAGCTATCAAATCAGAAAAAATAAGGCATAATATTATGTATTTGAATTTCATAAAATTGAGGACAGTTACTGTAAAAAAAGTGGAGTCCTACACCCAAACTCCTCTCATGAAAATTCATGAAAAAACATCATAATGTTTCTAAAATTTTAAAAAATAATTTATAAAAAAAATAAGATTTTATCACTCAGAAAATGATAAAAATAAAAATAATTAGTCACAAATCATCCAAATATGACAAATTATTTTCATCACCTACCGAAATTTCTCTAAAAAGTTCATAATTTTCAGACTCCAAAACTTATTTACAATTTTTTTCCTTTGAAAAATTCAGAGAAAAAAATAAATCCTGTAAAATTCCTAAAAAATAGAAAAAGGGTTAAAAAATAATATATAAAATGTCCTCGGAGTAATCCTCTCACATTGGAATCGATTGGGGGTGGGAACCACCACCTAAACAATTGGAAAAAGATCATGATAACATTCCTAAGAATAAAAAAACTCAACATATTTCACCTTTCACCTACAACTAATTATATCTCTTGCTGCAGATCAAATCCCGGCCATACAGTTCATTGCGCACAAGACTATCCCACCTCCATCTATAAATAGCCCAATCAAGCCTTTGTGAAAAGTTTCCAGCACTCTCTCTAACCCTAGCTGCCATCAACACCTTGAAAAAAGAAAAAGAGAGAGGAAGAGAGGGCAGCACACCTCCCTGCCCTGCTGTGCCACTCCAAGGACAGGGAAAAAGGAAGAAGTAGAGAAAAGAGAGCCATCCTCAGCTTCTCTTGCTGCCGTGCCAAAAAGAAAGGGAGAAGAGGAATAGAAAGGTAGGGAGAAGCCTTCCCCATGCTGTGCCCCACTTCACTCTTATTGTCTATCAAAATATTTCCTTTTTTTCACCCAAAGCCATGCCCAAAAAGGGCTGCACGCCCCTCCCTGGCATGCGGGCATATGCCCTTGAAACTCCATCAAACTCCACCCTAAACTACAGCAAAATCCCCTCTTTCCATGGCTGTTTCGCACTCCCTCAAACTCCACCCTAAACTACAGCAATGAGCAAACTGAAAACAGTAAGCTGATAATTGCATAAGAATGAAAATAGAAGACTGATAATAATCCAAAAATAAAAACTAAAAAAAGAAAAGCTAAAATTGGAAACAAAGAAAAAAAGACAGAAAACATGAAGCATCTGGAACTGAAATATGAAATCCGGATTTAAAAGTGAAGTCCAAAACTAAAGGTAGAAATCTTAATGATCAAATCTCAAATTTAAAAAGCCTTCACACCTAAACTCAAATCTGAAAGTTCCTTAATTGAAACTCTAAAAAACCAAACCTCAATTTAAAAGACAAAAAATTAACAATAAAACTGAACTAAACAAATTCCTAAAGCCAATTCCTAAAGCCAAAGGCAATCGAAAACAAAAATAAAACAAACTCCAAATAGAACCAAAGAAAAACTTCAAATGTAAAAAAAAAACACCTCAATTCAAAACTCAACAAGCCCAAACAAAACCAAATGAATCCAAAAAACTCAAACCAATCCAAAATGCAAAAAGTTGGCATTCCGATCAGGTCATAGGGACATGTCTCCATTGTTTTGTATATGAATGACTTTGGTGCATGAGTTACTATGATGGTTAATCAAGGGTATTTGAGTAATTGACTAATTGTTCGATGTAATTAACACCAAAATATCAGAAATTTGGTGGGGAAAGATAATTTTTTTCAAAAAACTCAAATAATCTCAACAAAAATGAAAATGTGGTTTAGATTGTCTAAGTGATAAGATAATCCCTATGTCAACACTTGGAAGATTCTCAGTATCCACCTTATGAGTTTCTATATATTCATATCACACCCAAATGGTTATGCTTCACGATTTATCATCAATTTTCATAGCCATAGTAGTTCAAATAAAAAAACTTGTTCTTTACAAAAAGGAACAAGAAATTTTAATATTTCGAAATTTGAAGTTTCACAACTTGGTACGTACTGGATGCTTCACAAATGACTTACCTGTTCCAGGAAGGCATCATGTTGCGTATCCACTCCATAACTACTTAGAAGCCCATATGCTGAGAAAGCATTAGATCGCATCATCACATTCCTGCTAACCTGGGAATAAAAAGCCAAAAAAGATCAACTTTCTGATAAAAATGCTTAGCGTCAGCCTGTCAGAACATAAAATCATATTATGTTTAATCAGGTAAAATGCAAAGATACTGGGCAGGCAATAAGTAATTTTTGTCAATGTGATTTCCTAAGAAACTCATGCAGAATAACTGGCTCTGAGAAGAACAGGGGATAGGAAGGTTGCAGGTGCTGGCTTTCCAAGCAAAGCCCTCATGGCTCAAGGGATATGGGTGCTGACTCTCCCAGCAAGAGCCCTTGTGGTTCCAGAAGAATTCCTTTCATTATTCAACATTAATTCTTTAAGTACACGATACTAAGATAGCCTTTATAAAAGGGGGCATGAGCAAGACAAACTATCAAAAAACCCCTCATAAATATGCCTATTTGTCTAGATATCTTAAAACTTTTTAAAATTTATAGAAACATCCTACTGATCCAAAAATTCTAATGAAGACACAAATATCTAAAAAGTAGGGTTTATGTGTAAGATATCTCTTTCTATAAAGGGACCCCTGTACCTACATGAAAATAATCAATGGAATGAAACTTTTGAGAATGATGATTTCAAAGCAAAGCTCCTGACTCCAGTGTGAAGCGCAAGCTCTCAAGCTCCCCACTCTGGTGTCTGGAGGAACACAGTTTCTACAGATAATTTGCTGAAAATGCCATAGCTTATGCAATTTTTTGAGGATGATTACTTTTGCATTTTTTTACTAAATTATTATACATTTATAACAAGTATAATAATATAAATATAAATGTGACTTACTTGGAGATTCCTCAGCCTCACAGAAAGATTTAGAAGAACTGGCTCAACTGCATCTTGAGGAGATGACTCAAGGACCTACAAAAGAAATATAATGAATGCATTGAAACATGATAGGAAGATTTTTGCAATATAATAGAAGTTCCTCACCATTTGTAAGCACTGTACAGCAGTTAACTGAACTGATTCATCAGGATCTTCAAGTAAAGCAACGATTATCCCAAGAACCTGAGCTGTGTAAGGAGCCATATGCGGTTTTGGTATCTGTTATTTAGTGTAAGCAATTGTGTTAACCACATTACTACCAGCAGATATGCTAACATCCTGAAGTAAAAAATAGAAAAAAGAATTTACAACTTCATCTCCATGGCATTCTGGCATTATCAGCAATGGGGTTTTGCTTTTACAATAGAAATAAAGATCATTTATATTTCCAGACAACCACTCACCCAAGATTTGAATAATTGATTCATGCTACTGATCTTAAAAGTGAAATTTAGGTCTTGTGAAACATCAGGAGGGCACAAGATAATATAATTCCACAAATAGTTCAATAATATCAGTTGACCATTAACCCGAAATAAAATCTACGGAGTGAATCAAGGATCGCGGAATCGGATGCCGATTCCCAGGAATCGGTCGGAATCGGCCGATTTTTGGGAAGAGAATCGATCCAGGAATCGGCTTGGATCATTTTTTTTTGATTTTTTCCATCAAAAAAATTCAAAAAATTCAGAAAAATTCCTAAAAATAGGAAATGAGTTAGAAAAAAATCCTAAAAATAAGATTAGCATTCATCCACATGACCACATCAAATAATTACTAATGAACATGAAATGAAGTTAAGTACATATTTCACTGATTCAAAAATTAATTAATTGATACGTCATAAAAATATAAAAAATAAGAATTTACATGGTATCAATCTAATACCAATATCTAAGATATGGATATTAGCCTTTCTCCTCTTCCTGCTGCTGTCAATGCTCCTGAGTTGTGCCCAGTCTTGTATATTGTCCAAAACTATATCCATATGAAAATAATGTCGATGCCATACTATCAAGGTCGTAGACATCGGACTGTGGGACGACCGGGATGTAGACAGACTCTGGTGGAGCTAGTGGTGGCGGTGGAGGAATCCACTACTGTTGAGCCTCGCCAAATACTGGATACTATGGCTCTATAAAATGATGCTGTGATGTCTGCTCATCCAGCGTGGAATACGGCTTTGGCCACCATGAATCAGGTGACTGGGCTACTGCTGATGGCTACGTCGATGGTATGCACTCCTCGTCATCATCAACTGAGGAGTGAGAAGGAGCCTGCGTGCTGTCATCTGGACTCACAGGATGCCTGATCTCCAGCTTCCTTCTCTTCACCTCTTCAGCCATCTCTAAAGTACCAGAACCCAAATATTTTTTTAGCTTTACAAATCCGCTCATTTTTTGTGCAACATAAAAAATATTAGGCAACATAAAAATTACTTTAGGCGCTGTTCGGGAAGCAGACAGTCCATCAAACACACTATTCGGTATGTTTAAAGGGTTACGTATTTGCCGAAAATAGTCGTAAATCGATGTACGGGTGTTGGAACCTCGAAATTTTTTTTCTCTCGTCAGAATTCCCTTTTTTAGAAAATTCTTTTTGCTTTAGGCTAGCATTGACTACTATGAAAATATGTGGTATTCATAGGAGTATTAGCTAATTTGATGTGGTATTATTTTATAGGAACACCGATGGTTCCACAGATTTGCTAAGTGCCGACATGGGTATCACCCACCACTTAGATGATCTGAACCACAATTTAATTTATGAGGTTATCTGAGTTCTTTAAAAATAAATTTTGACCTCTCTCCACCGGACTTGCAATATTCCGGTGTTAATTACATCGAGCGAACACTCGAATACCCTTGATTGGCCGTCACAACAACATATTGAACGGAAGTCATTCATCCACATAACACAAAACTGGAAGACATATCCCCATGGCCTTATGAGATGGAATTTAGTTGAACTTAATTCAAACTTTTAAGTTTGGGTTCATTGATTTTCTTCTTGATTTAAGATTTTGATTTGATTTGTTTTGTTTGTCTTTGGTCATTTGTTGACTTGGACAATTTTGAGTTGATCTCCCCCTTTTTTATTTGTTTGTAGGAATTAATTTCCATTTTTTTAGTGTGTTTGTTAGCATTTTTTGCTTGATTTAAGTGAATTTATTATTATTATTAAGATTTGTTCTTAATAATATTGATCACTCTAATTTTTCATGGTTGATTTTAATCCAACATAACTTGTTTTTGTAGTCATTGGTTGACATTTTTTATATATTATTTAATGACATAATTTTGGTTGGATTATGTTAACATTTTATTAATGTTTTGATCATTTATTTGATTTGAATTTATTTATACATACTTTTTTAATTAAGTAGCATTATCTATTTGGGTTGATTTAATTTTTTTATGGTTAAGTCGGATTTAAACTTAACATTTTTTGTAACCATTTGTAGTCATTTTTATGTATGATTTTATGGCATGAATTTGATTTGATTATGCTGACATTTTTGTTAAGAAATAAGTAATTATTTGATTTAATCAAATTTACTCATTTGACTTGATTTAATTATTTGATTTGATTTAATCAAATTTAATTATTTGATAAAGTTTGAAAAATTATTTAAATAATTTATTTAGTTTATTCCATCTCTTGGAGTCCATGGGGATTTGATGTCACTTTTGGAGTAACATAACACATCAATCGAACTTGAATTTCATTTCATGTCGATCCGAGTACATGGAAGTACAACAAATGAGAGGGCATTCCAGCCTTTCTCCTCAATACATGTCATGACTTATGTTCGGTTTGACCGGCATTACGGCTTTACCGATCTGGGTTTTCATTTAGAATTCCCGTTCGGTTTGACCGGCATTTCGGTTTGACCGATTTGGGTTTTCATTTAGAATTCCCGTTCGGTTTGACCGGCATTTCGGCTTTGACCGACTTGGGTTTTCTATTTGAATTCCCGTTCGGTTTGACCGGCATTTCGGCTTGACCGACTTGGGTTTTCATTTAGAATTCCCGTTCGGTTTGACCGGCATTTCGGCTTTGACCGACTTGGGTTTTCTATTTGAATTCCCGTTCGGTTTGACCGGCATTTCGGTTTGACCGACTTGGGTTTTCTATTTGAATTCCCGTTCGGTTTGACCGGCATTTCGGTTTGACCGACTTGGGTTTTCTATTTGAATTCCCGTTCGGTTTGACCGGCATTTCGGTTTGACCGACTTGGGTTTTCTATTTAAATTCCCGTTCGGTTTGACCGGCATTCCGGCTTGACCGACTTGGGTTTTCTATTTTTATCCAAAATAGCGAACTATTTTGGGCCCCTTTTAAATGGAAAGGTAGCGCAAAACCACTTAATTTCGGCAACATTTCGGCTAGACCGGAGTTGGGTTGGCTATTTTCTATCCAAAATAGTTTACTATTTTGGGCACCCTTTTATGGAAAGGTAGCGCAAAACCAGCCACTTTTTATGGAAATGTAGCACAAAACCAAGGTATTTCTTACCTTCTAAGGAGTGAGAATGTAGAGCTTCTCTCTCTTCCCACCTCTCTCTTTTCTCACCAAATGCCAACCCCTCTTTCCAACCCTTTCACGTATGGCACTTGGGGGGCTATTTATAGAGGATTTTCAGGGGTATTTTGGTCCCAAAAAGTCACCACACTAAGCCCATTTTCGTGGGAGTGGGGGGTGACCGGAATGGGGTGGAGTTACCCCATTTCCCCCCTTTTTTGAGTTTTTCGGTGCTGTTTGACCAAAGTTAAACCGGGGGGTAAGTTCACCCCCCGGTGCTGGCCCGGTCTTTGACCGGGTCTCACCCCACGGCTGCCCGCGCGTGGGCCACGACCGCCCACTCGGGCGGTCGTTCCCCTTTATTTTTTTTGTGTGTTGACCGCAGTTTGGCCGCGAACCGCCCCCCTCGGCCCTTCTCTCTCCCCGACACTCGACTCTCTCTCCCCGACAGGAGACGCCCGCGAGGGCTCCGGTGATGGCGACGGTAGGCTCCGGCGACGGCGACGGCGGCGACGGCAGTGCAAGGATCGCGGGATCGGAATCGGAATCGGGATCGGTGGGTACCGATCCGATCCGGATCGGATCGGATCGGACCGATTCCGACCGATCCAATGGAAGACAATCGATCCAGAATCGGTAAGCAAAAAAAAAAAAAAAAAAAAAAACGATCCGATTCCGATCCGATCCGATCCCAGACCGATCCGGACCGATTCTGGCCGATTCGGACCGATTACGGCCGATCTGGCCGATCCGACCGAATAGCGAAAATGAAAAAAAACGATTCGATTTCGATTCCGATTCCGATCCCGACCGATTTGGCCGATCCGATTCCGATTCCGATCCGATTCCGATCCGATCCCGACCGATCCGGCCGATCCCGACCGATTCTGCCGGAACTTTTTTCCGGATCGGTCCTTCAGCCAAGAATCGGATCGGCAATGGCCGATCCGATCCAGGAATCGGCCGATTCCGATCCGGATCGGCCGATTCCGCGATCTATGCGGCAGTGGGCTCCGGCAACGGCGACGACGACGACGGCGGCTGTGGGAGGAGTTCCTCCCCGACAGCACAGCACCCGCGAGGGTTCCCTCGCGGTGCTCCTTCCGGCGACGATGGCGGCGGGAACCGCAGCTGGTGAAGGCGGCAGCGACGGCTTCTCGCCCTCTTTCTCTTCTTCGGCGCGCAGGGCGGTGCTTCCGCCCCTACTTCTTCTTCCCAGCGACCGCAATGGCGGCAATAGCGGCCTCTCTCGCTCCCGATGGGTTCGATGGATGCGTAGGAGGGTGATGAAGACAACCTTGGTGGCCTTAGGCCCTTCTATCGACAGTAATAGGGAGCTTTTGCTCCTCCTTCGGCTTCTCCCCCCTGTTCCGTTTCTTCTTCTTCCCCCTTTTTTCTTCTCTCTTTTTTGAGAGATTTTTTGGTCCGACAACGGGGTATCCAGAATTTTTCCTGTACAAAGAATATCCCATCGATGTTCTTACAACTTGAACAGAGTTGTTCGATCAACAATTACCGAGTTTAACCATATTCGGAGTCGTTGAAAATGCGTAAAAATAAGTGTACGGGATATCCGGAATTTTTCCCATGTAAAGAACATCTAATCGATTAGTTTAGAACTTAAACGAAGTTGTTCGGTTAGAAATCACCAAGTTTAACCACGCTCGGAGTCGTCGAAAATGCGTAAGAATGGGCATACGGAGTTTTCGGTGAAGAAATCTTACCAATAATCTTCTAAGGATTGAAGAAGCGGTTGAATCGAGGCTGATCGGAGCTTGGATCGGCGTAATCCCTTGAAGAAATCGGTTGGAATCGTCGGAATCGCCGGAATCACTACTGGAATCGCACCGGAATCGGCGCAGGGAGTTGGGATCGACCTTGGAATCGTCGGAATCCTCGATTCCGAGGGTTGAAATCGCTCAGAATCGTAGGAAGGAGCCTCGCCGCGCTGCTGGATCGCCGGAATCGACCGCAGCGGTCAATTCCAGCCCTAAAAGGGCTGGAATCGGTTCGATTCCGATCCGATTCCGACGATTTTGCAATCAATGGAGTGAATATATTTAATAGGGTCCACAACCCAGAAATTTCCAGAATATAAAGCTAACAAAATTCTCATAATAGGTACAGGTTTTTACCATATCCAACTCAGCTTTTACTGGGTTCTTGAGTGACCTATTTACTGCCTATAAACTATTACTTGTCATAAATCTTATATTTTATTTATTTATTTTAAACATGGAATGATACCATGATTTCATTGAGTAGAAAAATTAACAAAAATAATGCAGTCAAAAGATCAAGGTGCCATATGGGAGTTTGTACACAATGACACTAGGAAACTGTTAGAAAGCAATTTTGTCTGAAGAAGCCATCTCTTGCTTATGATGAGTGTTGGAGCAAAAGATGGTACCTATTAAGTATATAAGTGGTAAAAGACGTGTAATGGAGCAACCATTAGTGTTTGCACAATTAGAGGGAACGAATTTTCCTGATTTATTTAGCATACATCAAGGATCTATAATAAATTCTTATATTTTTACATTAGTTATGCATTAACTAATAAATGATATAGAAGATGAAATACCATGCTGGATAATGTTTGCAAATGATATTATACTAATAGATGGGGCACAAAAATAAGTTAACAAGAAACAAAAACTTTTGGAAACACTGAACTCTAAGGACTTTATAATAAGCAGAACTAAGATAAAACATATGTAATTTTAATGAAAACTAAAGGAGAAAAGATGGGGGAGTTAGTTGGAATGGAGTGATATTATGTCATAGTACTCAGTTTAAATAACTTGTTGAAATTATCCAAAAAGATGGAGAATGTGATGAGGATATTAACCATAAGAGTAAAACAAGATGAATAAAGTGAAGATCATTCATGAGTGTTACGTAATTGCAAGATTCCACTAAAGTTCAAAGAAGAATTTTATTCTAAAACTACAGCTATAATGACTACAATCTTGTAGGTAGTGAATGTTGAACAATGAAATTTAATTTCGTGGGATTACATGGATTTTTAGTGAATTTCCAAATTGCTCTAGCCTGATTATGAAGTATTTTCAAATTGATTTAAGTCTGATTTTTATTATTTTTCAGATTGTTTAACAAAGTGATTTTGATATTTTTCAGATTTAATGAATGTGTTTAAGTTTGTTTTATCTTATATATTTAATTTGGAGTTTGTATCCCATCCGATGCATCGAGCTATTGTTCGGTGCCCGGTTTGCAATTGTTTACATCGGCACTTGAATGACATTTCATTGCATTTCAAGTCGGAGTACATCATGTCGGTGTCAAATCCTTGAACTTTGAAGATATTCTTTCCCCGGGTATTTTTCAATAAGATCAAAGGAAAAAATTGACATTACAGCGGCATATTGACCGATCCTTGTTCGAATAGAATTTATCTCCAATATGACAAAGTCTTTAGACTTGTCACGCCAAGAGAAGAATCCATCGACTGAATTCAGTAATCCATTTAATTTGTGAAGTTGAATATATTTTTAACGGCTTTGATTTCTTATTTATTGTAGCCCAAAGAGTCAAGGAGCAATAGCCGAGCATGAAGGCATTGCTGCACCTTCATCTGATGATATTGGGTGGGAACATGGACATATGGTTGATTTTGACAAGAAAAACATACAATGTAGGTGATGTAGAAAACATATGAATGGAAGAGTTTTCAGGTTGAAACAATACATAGAAGGTGTAGGTGGAAATGTAAAAAATGTGACAAGGTACCTAAGAAAAATAGTGAAGCCATGAGGGCTTACCTTACTAGAAGTGTCTCACAGGTGGTTCGTGTTGAACAAAGGGAAGAGTTGTATGAGGAGCTTATAGGATAAAGGGATAAGAGGCCTAATCATAAAGACGAGGGGAAAGGATGAGCTGAGGTGGTTGAGTCATCATCGAAGTCCAATGAAGATAAATACTTGAGAAAATTATTTCAAGTGAGCATATAATCACAAAGGGAAGGAGGAGGGAAACATGAGACTCCGGAGCCGGGGACCAATCATATCATCGGTCACAATCCACCTGACCCACACCCATTGAGGGTGTGGTAGGTAGAGAGGAATAGGGTCCATTCTGTCGATTTGCTTCCACGCGACCCATTGAGGATCCACACATGTTCATGCGACAAAATGACTCACAGAGGATAATAAGATAAACCTTTAAAGGTGTTAAGGCACCCACTTTTGCAAGAAAACAAACAGTCAAGCATATATGTAAGTGGTTCCTATATACATGTAATAATCTTTAATTGGAAATGTTATTCATGTATATGTTATAAAGTTCCTAAATGGTCAATAACAACTTTTGTTTTTATCTTAACTTAATGCAGACATTCCAGCACATGCAGCCACAAGCCCTATTTTTAGACCATGATTGATGTAGTAAGGGAGGCTGGACAAAGATTAAAGGTCCCAACCAACCGATATATTTACGTTATTGGCCTTGATGAAGTATTAGAGCTTAAGGCCTAGATACATAGTATTAACTTGGTCTGGAAGGAGAGAGAGTGCACAATAATGTGTGATGGATGGATTAGTAATACAAAAAGATTTATGATTAACTTTCTAGTGTGTTTTTCAGAGAGCACAACCTTTTAATGTCCATTGATACTTTATGTCATAGAATGCATGATTTTTTTCACTTATGGAAGACGTTGTGGAAAAGATAGGGGAGGAGATCATTGTCCAACTTGTGACAAATAACAAACCCTCCTACAAGACTGTAGGGAGAAAGTTGATAGGCAAGAGGCCACACATCTTCCAGGTTCCATATGTAACACACTCTATTGACCACATGTTGGAGGATATATAAAAAGAGGCATCAATTTCTACTCTTGTTAACTAGGCACAACTTAACACTTGTTAACTTGGATATATAAAAAGAGGCATCTATTTTCATCCATGTTTGCTCCACATAATGAGTCATCATGAAGAGGGACACGATCTAATCAGGCTTGTGCCGACCATATTTGTCACACAGTTCATTGCTTTGGAGAGCTTGCACCATCACAGACATGCACTATTACGATTCATAGCATTAGCTGAATATATTTACTATATGGCTGACCTGCATAACAGGATGGATCAATTAGATGCTCTACACTTACACAGATGAAGCATTTGATTATGAACAAACATTTTTCAAAAAGGATTGTTTACTATTTGTCAATTATTGAGCCATTTGTAACTGTGTTGAGATTAGTGGACTCAAATTAAAGAAACATAATAGGATATCTCTACGATGCCATAGACAAATTAACATTTAAAATCAAGGATAAGCATAGCAAGTGGTACAATAAATGGTGAAAAATAATAAATACTTGATGGGACATGGCACTACATGACGAGGTGCATACAACAGGTGAATCTTCTTAATTGTTAGCCATAATTAATTGCTGCTTACTGACATAAATGTATGTTCTTATGTCACATGTCATGAATGCATGATATTTCTTAAACTCCCAAATGCAATATGAATAACTAGTATGCAATGATTAAGAAGTGCTCAGGAGTACTTTGAGTGTAATACAAAGGCTTTCAAGAACTCAATAGAATAAATGTGAAGCTGAGTTAGAGGTAAGTGAGAAAAAAACTAGTGTTATTATGAACTTTAATAGTGTAAACAATTTATGACTCTTAAATTTGCATATACAATCTATAAGATGAGGATCAGAGTATACTCAAATCTAGATATGAGGTATTCAATCTACAAGGTTTCCCTTAATATGTTGAAATTGAAACAAATTTATTGTATATTTTATGATATTTACCTTAACGTATTTGACCAATAATAATATCACATTCGATTATTGTTTTTTGCAGTTGAGTGGTTGGTGCAAGTCAACACCAGAAGTGGTTAGAATACATTTACATTAATTGCAATTCATATTCTTGGTCAGAGCACAAGTTCCTTTAGTGCGAGAGAAACTGGAATACATTTAACTTTATTTACATAAAGAGAAAATATGCTAACATATGATAGATTGAAGAAATTAGTGTTCTGCCACTACAACATACGATTAAGGTTAAAGAACATTAAAAACCACCATAAAATAGTAGTACAAAGATTCGTAGGATTTGCAGAAGACCCATATGAACAAATGGCATAAGCAGAAGCATGATAACTAGCTACTTTCGATATTGATGTGAACTATCTATTCAAAGAGGAGCACCCACTTACTGCGTGGGTGGAAGAGAAGGCAATAAGAGTACCATTAGTGTTTGATCCTAAAGATTATGCATGGGTTGAAGCGGAACTAAATGGCGTTCAACTTGAAGATGAAGACATATGGTAGAAACTAGAAAGTCCCAACTTCAGCCCTAGCCCCAAGACCAACCCTACCAACCCTAGCCTTATAACCAACTCTCACTAAGATGAGGACAAAAAGCATGACATCTCGATCGAGATGCTTCTCTCAAATGAAAAAAGTTTATCAACATGGCATGGGCATTGGGCCTTCATCACAAACAGAAGAGGAAGAGAAGAAAAGAAAGTTAGATATCAGGTGAGGACTCGTGAGTCCAACTGACAGTACCCAGACACCTTCTTCAGATGACAATGAGGAAGAGTTCATTCCTTCAACCTAACAACAAAATGGAGGAGGAGGATCATCTAGTAGTGCACGCACCAATGGAGTAGGGACGGATGATTTGGGGCAAAGATAATATTCTAGTGAAAGAAACTAGTGTTGGAATCAGAGGTTCTTTAATCAATACTAGGACTGTAAACGGGTCGGATTCGGTAGCGGAATCACTAGAATCCGATTCTGATAAGGGTTAAGAGGTTCCGATTCCGATAATTTCGGAATCACTATGTTTCGATTTCGATCCGATTCTGATTCCATTATCGAAATTGGATTCGAATCTAATAATTTCTGAAATAGATATTAAATATTAATTTTTATTCAAAAATGAGTTAATAATTCATACATACTTACTAAAATTTAATATATCTCTTTCAAATTTTATTTTTATCATTTTATTAATTTATATAATATATTTTATAATTTATTTAACTTTGTTATATTTAATTATATTTATAATTAATTATTTTTTTATTGAAATCGGATTAACAGAAATGGAATCAACTAATTCCGATTCCGATAAGCTACTGGAATATCTGATTCCGATTCTGATAGCTTATAGGATACAAAAATAAGTTCCAAACCCGTTAATTTTTATCGGAATCGAATCGAAATATCAGAATATCGAATTCTGTTTACACCCCTAATCAATACGCAACAACAAAGTATCCATAACCCTCATAACTTCCAATCTTATATTCTAGCTACATCTCCGGGGTCATCAGGACATTGACTACAATTTCTCTTAAGATGGTTGATACGTTACTTTAATATTGATACGGGCCAATCATGATAGATAAGTATCAATGGAGCATCTAGGAGAATACATACAATGAGAATAAAGGTGTAGGCCGTAGATGGTGGTGAAAGAAAGGTAAACTATTTTTATTGCATGCCAATTTTCATTTGTATCTTGTTATAGTTGTTTAATGAAATGATATTTGCCATTAACATGACCGACTTTTCTTAAAGTGTATTATAAATTTGTAATCCATGCATAAAACTACGTTAGATCAAGGACCTCTCCATTTTTTTAGATTTTTAGTAATTTTTATAAATTTTTTACAATAAAAAATTAAAAAAACACATTTAAACGAATTCTAAATTGGTTTTCCTCCCAGCGAATCGGCCGATTCAAATTGATTTGATCTAGTTCGGATCAAATTGGTCCCACCGATTCAGATTTCGATTATGATATTTCTATCCATAATCTCAATCTAGTTCTTTGATTGCCGCACAAGTCGAAGCACGTAGTTTCATCATCCCCAGAAGGTGCGGAACAAAGAAAATCCATTATGCTTGAATTATGTGCAAAAATGTCAGAAAAGAAAGAACACAACCATAATATCCACTGCACATGCTTCCTAAAAATTTTCTTTTTAGTGAATTTAGAATTCAAGATTGTAGGATGTAAAATTATTTGAAAACATGCATGCAACAGAATAGGACTCCTCTGCCGGAGAAGGGAGATGAGCCACCAATGCTAATGATCTACCACTGGGGGAAGAGGGTGATGGAGAAGATAGAGGAGATCAGAAGCTGTACTGTCAGAGAAGGGGAGCTTCACCACGGCTTGTCGGCTTGGGCCATCATGATTGGTATGAAGAGTGAGGGTCGCCCACAGATTGACGGTCAGATCTCATCTTAACGGAATTGGACAATTACTAGTTCATTATTGGGTGATTCTGATTCCGAACCTGATTGCTTATTGGATTATCCAATTCCAATTCTGATAACTTGTTGGATTTGACATCGAACATCCTTTTAGTGTTAAGCTAATTGAAATTGGGTCAAAATATCAAAAAATCGGATACCATTTACAGCCTTATTAAATCTTGTCTTTATTTCTATGTAAATTACATAAATATAAACATTATTCTTTAAATCGAGGATATCTGGTTCTTTAAAAAATGTAATTAACATTAAAGCAAGGATGACGAAGACAAACAAGCTCATGTTGCTTGATGCAACTAATACACCATTAAATATCATGTTCTCTTAAGCTTACTTCTTTCCTTTACAACAAATACCGAAGTACTAAGGTTCTCACGTTTTGGCATTATGTTGTTGAACATTCAAAATATATGCATATTCCAATAAGGCTATAACTTGCAGACCATATAGAAGAGATTAATAAGCTAAGAAAGGCATGCATCTTTTCAAACGGTTAACATATGAAGGGCAAAAGAATAAACCTGTACAAGTCCTCTTAGGCATAGGCTTCTCACTGTTGAAGACTCATCTGAAACATGCAGGCACATAACTTCAACCATATGTTCCAAGAAAGAGTTAATGCCATCCCTGCACACGTCATAGACAAAATAATGAGGTTGTTTCAAGGCACGTTTAGTTTCAATAAGGCCAATCCCCTCATGGGTTCCTAATTGCTACAGGCTTTTGATAGCTCAAATCGCCAACATTCAAAATTATGCAGCACCTTGATGTGAGTGTCATTGTTGGCATGAGGAAATCAAGTGAAATGAAATTGTTAGCATAAAAGATAAAAAATATTATCTTTTACAAAATTTTGGCATTTTCGCTTTACTTTTAGTTTCTTTAAGTTAGTAAGACAGTACTTCAAATTTATAGGGTTACTGAGAGGCTCATTTTTAGGGCTTAATATGCAAAATAGGATCCTTCTTAGCACCCATCATGTACTCTAAAAAGCATTGCATGATAGAAACTGAATTGAAAGAACCCTGGTTTCCACTTGCATCCCTCATAGCCTCAGCTAGAATGATCCCGGAACTTTCACCACGTCGGGCTAAACAAGGCCATATCGGCCTAGAACAGCCAATCCCACACATACCTGACAGGTCAGCTGCCCCCTACATAGTCTCCCAACCCTGTCTTGGGTGGCAAAGATGAATCCTGATCCCTCCAGAACCTGATAATGCAGGATCCACAGCTTAGAGCTGCATATCCCCAGTTATGGGTTCCCTTAGACAAGGATTTGCAACGTCACTTGGAATCGATATGCGGGACTCTATTCTTCATCTCTAAGCTGATGGCCTTCATATGCCCTCGAACCCTCCACTGGCCACCCCTTGGCCCTTCGTCTGCCCCTATGTTCAGTCAGCTTGCAACATCCAACCGTGGAAGATCTATTTCTTTACATTTTTTTTGTTGCTTAATTTTTCAACTTTTAAAAAATCGATTCAAACCAACTGGTAATCAGTTTTCTTTCCCATGTATTGGCCAACCGTTTTGGATAAAAAACGGTAGGGCTGATCCTACCTAGAAATCCTTGCTTCCATCTCAAAAACATTCTAGGTACCTCATTGATTGCAGAATCGGTGGAATCGGTCCGATTCCGACCGATTCCGGAATCGGGATCGGTGGATTCCGATCCGATTCCAGGCGGAAGGACCGATTCCGGGAAGAATTCCGCGGAATCGGTATGAATCGCCTGGAATCGGTCGGAATCGATCCGATTCCACCGATTCCTTGTGGAATCGGTCGATCCGACCGATTCCGTCGGAAGACCGGGTCAATTGGACCAATTCGATTCCCGGTTCGATTCTGGACCGGGAATCGAACCGATTCCGGCCCTTTTAGGGCCGGAATCGACCCGCGGCGGTCGATTCCGTCGATCCCGCGGCGGCAGAAGGGAGATCCGGCGATTCCGGCGAGATTCCCAAGCGATTCCGGCGATTCCGGCGTCGATCCAAGCTCCCAGCATCGATTCCGGGCCGATTCTGTCGATTCCAGCAAGGATTCCACCGATTCCGGCGATTCCGGCGGCGATTCCGGCGATTCCAAGCAACGTCTTCAAGGGATTCCGCCGATCCAAGCTCGGATCGGCCTCGAATCAACCTCTTCTTCGATCTTTATAAGGTTTTGGTAAGATTTCTTCGCCGAAAACTTCGTACGTCCATTCTTACGCATTTCCGACGAGTCTGAGCGTCGTTAAACGTTGTGATTTCCGACCGAACAAGTCCGTCCAAGTTTTGAACTATCCGTTTAAGTCCATTTTGCAAGGGAAAAATTCCGGATATCCCGTACGTCTATTTTTACATGTTTCCGACGACTCCGAGCAGAGTTAAACTCGGTGATTTTTGATCGAACAACTCCGCTCAAGTTGTTTGAACATTGATTAAATGTTCTTTGTACGGGAAAAATTTCGGATACCCCGTACATTAATTTACAACCATTTCCGGCAAATACGTAACCCTTTAAACATACCGAATGGTGTGTTACTTGGGTTATCTGCTTCCCGAACAGCGTCTAAAGCAATTTTTATGTTATCTAATCATTTTTTGTGCATTGTTTACAATTTTTGCAGATATAAGCAATGGCCGATCAAGGTGATGCAGCACCAGCACGTGCTTCCGACGTGAGTTGGGAACACGGGCACATGGTAGACCCAGTCAGGAAGATGGTAGAGTGCAAATGGTGTGGTAAGGAGATGAACGGGCGGGTGTTCCGGCTGAAACAACATTTTGCCGGAACAGGTGGGAATGTCAAGAAATGTGACAAGGTGCCCAGGGAGAAGAGTGAAGAGATGAGAGGCTACATGACAGGTAGCCTCTCAACGGGCTGTTAGGATCGAGCAGAGGGAGGAGTTGCATGACGAGTTACTCCAGAGGAGGAGGGACCGCAATTTGCCTACCTCGAAAGGGAAAGGCAAGGGGAAGGCACCAGCTGAGCCGGAGCCAGAGAGCGAGGAGGAGTCAACAGACTCCGAGCTTGAACGTGCTAGGCACGCTAGCAAGCGTGCATTTGTTGAGGAAGAGGACAGGAGGAGGGGAGCAGGAGGGTCTGGGTCCAGAGTTGACCCAGCTTTGGGCCGATCAGCATCGGCTCGCCCTACCTGGGACTGGGACCGAGAGACTGACCCCAAGAGACAGGAGCCACCACACCGCCGTTCTACTTCTACCAGCACTCGATTTACACCGAGTGACGAGTATTTATTTAGGAAACAGAGTGCTGGGCAGATGTGGATTAAACAGGCAATGAAAGGGGTGAATGCAACATGAATGGCTGCAAAGAGAGCCGTTCGCCACATTGTGAAATGGTTTTTACATGCAGGTATAACTTTTTAAATTAAAATTGACATTATGTGTGTTTTATTTACTTAAACTTAATTTTACCCTGATCCCAATTTTTTTTAACTTGATGTAGTCATCCCAGCACATGCAGCCACCAGCCCCTACTTCCAGACGATGGTGGATGCCGTGGGTGAGGTTGGACCGGGTTTGCAAGCCCCGGGCAGCCGACATATATACGGCGTTGGGCTGGATGAGGAGGTCCATGAGTTGAAGGAGTGGATGGATGGTTTTAAGTTGGTGTGGAAGGAGAGGGGTTGCACAATTATGTGCGATGGGTGGACATGTATCACCAAGAGGAGTATGATAAACTTCTTGGTGTACTGTTCTGAGGGGACAACATTCTTGAAGTCGGTAGATGCTTCTGATAAGATAAAAAATGCCGACTTCCTTTTTTCTCTGATGGATGCGGTGGTGGAGGAGATCGGGGAGGACAATGTGGTTCGAGTTGTCACCGACAACGAACCATCATATAAGGTGGTCGGGAGGAAGTTGATGGAGAAGAGGAAGCACGTATTCTGGGTGCCCTGTGCAGCACATTCCATTGATCTCATATTAGAGGATATAGGCAAGGAGGAGGGTGTATCCACACTTGTCAGGCAGGCGCAGACGATCACATCATTTATTTATTCGCATCCCCACCTGCTACATATCAAGAGATCACACACAGGAGGGCACGATCTTGTTAGGCCCGGTCCGACTCGATTTGCTACAAATTTCATTGCGTTGGAGAGTCTACACCGGCATAGGCATGCATTGGTTAGGTTCACACAGTCTGAGGAGTATTATAACTATATGGTGGACCTGCATGACAAGAAAGATCAGTTGGAGATTCTTGTCAGGTCTGAGAAGCAGATCACTGACAAGTGGTTTTGGGAGAGGATTGCCTACTACTTGGCAATCATTGAGCCACTGGTAGTTGTCTTGAGGTTGGTAGACTTAGATGACAGAACCGGATGGGCACGTTGTATGATGCCACGGACCGGGCAAAGTTGAAAATAAAAGAAAAAAATCTCGCAGGTTACAAAAGTGGTGGAAGATCATAGATGACCGATGGGACAAGACCTTGCACCACGATGTCCGTCTGCGAGGTAACTTGGTTAAAAACATATTTTCTTTGAATAATTGTCTTATTCACGGTGTTAACTAATAAAATCTTGCAAGATATTTTTCAACCCCGCATCCAATATGGAGGACAGGTGGTGAACGACAACGAGGTGATGCGGGGTAAACTTGCTGTTATTCAGCGTCTGTGCCGATCTCAGCAGGACATGATAGAGGCTGAGATAAAAGTAAGTTAGAGTTCACTCAATACCTTGGATTAGCCTTACCAGGCAACTAATGTTTGTTTTTATAAAATTTTCAGATGCAGAAGTATAAGATGAGGGTCGGCGTATACTCAGATGCTGATACGAAATATTCAGTTGACAAAATGTCACCTGGTATAGTTAGTAATAGCTTGATGAAGATTTTATTTTATTTTCATATAAGTTATGGTAGATGATGGGCTAATTGTTTACATTTTCTCTTCTTGTTTTTTTCTTGCAGCTGAGTGGTGGGTTCAGGTGAACACCAGGAGTGGATGGAATCCACTTGCTGCCATCGGTATCAGGATACTCAGCCAGAGCACCAGTTCCTCCCATTGTGAGAGGAACTAGAGTACATTCAACATGATACATACAAAAAGGAGAAACAGGTTGACCTCAGACTGGCTGGAGAAGCTGGTCTTCTATCATTACAACATGAGACTGCACATAAAGAACATCAAGGATCGACAGAAGATCAGCGAGGAGCGATTTGCACGATTCGCAGGTGGTCCATACGAGCAGAGGCATTCCTCCGCCACACCACCACCCGAGGAGGTGGACATGGATCAGATATTCCAGGAGGAGCATGCACTTGCCTCCTGGATAGAGGAGAGGGAAGCCAGAGATCATGCAGCTGAGTTTGATCCCGATGACCGTGCATGGGCTGAAGGAGAGTTGGATGGTGTTGAAGCCGAGGAGGATGCTCCAGCTCCACCTCCACCTCCACCTACTTCTTAGGCTCAGGCATGGCCTTCTTCTGCCCCATGGAGCGCCACACCGCACTTTACCCGGCTCCGGCCTCTCCGCCCCGGCCGCTACCCAGCCTATTCGCAATCCGGGGAAAACGAAAACAAAAGTGACTGCACGGAAAATGGGAGAATTTGCAAAGTTGAAAAAAACTTTAGGTTCTGGACCTTCTGGTACTTCAGAGATGACTGAAGAGGTGAAGAGAAGGAAGCTAGAGGTCTGGCGTCCTGTCGGCCCGTATGACAAAGACGCAGCTCCTTCTCACTACTCGTGTGATGATGACGACGAGTGCATACCGCCGACGCAGCCCATCGCCAGCAGCCCGAGTCTCCCGATTCACGGCATCCAAAGCCGTATTACACGCCGGGATTCGGATACACACGATTCTTATATACAGAGCCACGGATCCAAAGCATTCGGCCGGGGCCGACCAGCAGTGGATTACACCACTAGCTCCACTATCCTCTGCTTACGTCCCGGTCGTCCCACAGTCCGATCTGTACGACCTTGATAGCATGGCATCAGCATTATTTTCATATGGATATGGTCCCGGACAGTATACAAGACTGAGCACGAGGGAGGAGCGTCAAGCGCAACAGGGAGAGGAGGAAGACCCATATTTATATCCTAGATTTTGGTAGTAGATTGATATGATGTAAATTTATTTATTTTTCATGATGTATCAACTCTTTGATTTTTGAATCAATGGAATTGGAATATGTACTTAACTTCAATTGGAGTTCATTAGTATTTATTCGATGTGGTCCTGTGGATGAATGCATTGGTTATTTTTTAAAAAATTTCTAACTCATTTCCTATTTTTTTAGATTTTTTTCTGATTTTTTTGAATTTTTTTGACGAAAAAAAAATTCAAAAAAAAAACGATTCCGGGCCGATCCGGAATCGATTCCCTTCCCAGGAATCGGCCGATTCCGGCCGATTCCTGGAATCGGAAACCGATTCCGATTCCGATTCCGATTCCGGAATCCTTGAGGTACCTACGTTGTACTCTTTTCCTTCTCTATTAATCTCTCTCTGACTCCCCCTCTCTCTCCTTACAAGTTACAAGGATCTCTCTCTCACACACACTCTCCTTCTCTCTCTCTCATTGATCCACATCCCTTAACTTTTATTCTGCCTTCTTCTAGTACAGACAAACTAGTGATGCAAAACATCTGATGGATTTTTGGGTCAGGATTGGCCCCTAATCAGCCAGGGCGATTCCAATCTGAATCTGGATCTTAGGTGGCTCAGCTAATCAGAAATCAGCCTAGACTGGTTCTTTTGAGAGTTGAAAAAAACAAAAAGCAACAGCAAAAATAGATCTGCTGGCACCGGAGGTTCTAAGCCAACCTACTGGAGGGGCAGAGGGAACTGAGGGGTGGCCAGTGGAGGGGATAACAGGGCAGCGGTGCCCTGCCTCATCCCTGCCTGTTTTTGGCAGAGAAGAAAGAATCAGGTCCCACAGATCCGATTCTAAGAGATCCACAACTTAAAATTACAGACCTGGGTCTGCAGGATCCAATAAACGGAGATACACAACTTTATGTTGCAGATCCTGTGCCACAGAGTGCATCTTGCTCACTCAAAATAGGGTAGAGAGACTACATGGGGTGACTGGCCGCTGCCCCTCTGGGCTGCTGCCCCTCTGGGCCTCTGCCCATTGGCCACTGTGGATTGGCCAATCTGACCCATTAATTCAGTGTGGGACTGGCTATTCTAGGTTGATTTGACCTTGTTTGGCCTGATTTCGGCGTAAGGAAGTTCTGGGAGAAAAATATGGGCCACTGGGCCAGATTCTTGGACCGAGTGGCAGCTCGGAAGATGTAGATCCACAACTTGAATTGAGGATCCAGCAGTTCTAGGTCCCATTATCTGCAATTAAGTTGTGGATCTTGCAATTTTGGGTTTCTGCCGGACCTTAAAAAGTGGGCTTCGAGATCCAATGGCACCGGATGATGCCATCCCGTACTGCTGCCCTCTGCTGCAGGCTTGTTGGTGAGCTTATCAACCAAGGAAGGATATGTTCAAACTCGGCTCGTTTATGAAGCGAGCCTTTTTATTCAACCCTATTTATTTAACTTCATAAATGAGTCGAGTCGAGTTTTTAGTGAGTATCGATTTACTTGTCGAGCATATTGATTTGTTTGCACCCTTACCTCCTGATGACTATTCCAGTAAGGGGGAAGGCTCCTGTTGGCATATCCCTGATTTTCGCGGATTTAAGATCGTCCCTGCTCTCTTGGGGCTGCTGGCGCCGTCGTCCTTTGATTATGGGCCAGCTAGCAAATCTAGTATGCCTGCATGGGGCTCACCTTGCCTTTGATGGTGCCTGGATATCTGGAGAGAAGTTACTCCCCTCGCGCAAGTTCTCCTGCCACCAGAAGTTGATTTGTAGAAGGGCTGGGCCACTGGCTGGTGCAACCACATGCCTTAAAAGCAGAAGATGACTCCAGATATTGTTTCTGATGTGGATGGGCTTCAGATTGTGATCTAAATGGGCTTGTCTTGGGATAGAAACTCAGCCCGTTAAGTGTATAAGAAGGGGCTGCGAAACTGACAACAAAATGGGTTAAAATTAACCCTTGATAAACCTGATTTAAGACAGAGCCCACTATACATATGAAAAATGGGCAAAGCAAATAAGCATTGATTTGGGCTATTTCTCAATGAATTGGCAATTGAAGTGAGCCCAATTAATGAGTGAAATCTAAGAATTGAGCATTTATTTGACCAATTGAGGATTGAATTGGATTTAATACTAATCCAATTTATTTATTTTTTTGAAAATTTTCGGTGCCAACAATATCCTAATCACATTCTACATCCTTTTAGATAATTGAACATAAATATTTAAACTGAGTTATTTGAGATATTATTACACCATCTAAACTAACTCCCATCTTTACCCCTTTGCATCTTATTAAATTTAAAATGTATATATTCTGCCTTTGTTTTACTTATCTTGAAATCTTTAGATTCTTAAGCGTTTATCAATTGTATGTACCTAATGGGTATCCCCTTTCACATTAACACCAACCACAAAGCATGTCTTAAAATTTGAAATTCTATCATAAGTATTTTCTAAGTCAATAAATACCACCATAAGTAGACCTTATAAGAAAAATAACTTTCATTGTAGATTGGTGAAACATAAATTGGTTAGCCGAAAAATAACCTTATGTTTCCACTGTGTCCAAGCATGAATCCTAAAAAATAGCTTTCATTGTGCTCATAAAAATATTTAATTTTTTCATTGTGCCAATAAAAATAGCTTTCATTGTGTCTACATGGAATGACATAAATTGTCCTACTTTCCGCCACCACATGCAGATGTGTATGGCAGCATACCACCTACATGAAAACAGGGAGCAGGCGGTGACCAGCATGTGAGAGGTTTTGCAGTCATTTCCTAAAAGTAACTCATTTAAATGTATGAAACACAGCTAACGCTAGTCACTTTCCTGCAACATATTGGAAAAAGTACATTATGCAATTCTTGACTTAGATGGGAGAAAGTCATATGAACAACTTCTATGCTAGTTGATTAGTCGATCCCTTTGCTCCGTTATGTACTAGAAGGTTACAGTTGAAAGAGAGATGAATGACACAGGCACTTCCATGCTCAATGATTAGTACCATATACAATTTTAGAGATACGAAAAAAAAGAACGAGCCAGATTAATAATGAGTGGCTCGATAGCACTTATAGATAGTACAAGAAACAAAAGAACAAAAGGCCATGTTTAAGAACACTTTTAAATTTCTTTTTAACAAAACCTGTTTGATCACTTAAATGTGTCCAATTTAACATGACATCGCTAAATGACTCATGCAAAGCAAGAAATGTCATTCCAACATTTAGCAGAAAGCATTGTCTTTGAGCACATTGAAAGATGATTTCCACTAAATTTATCGCCCATGAACTATTATAACATTAGTTCAAGAAATGAGACTACGCTTGCTAAGAAAGCAGGATATAAATAACAGAACACTACATTTGTGTCAATTCTGCACATATTAAGTTGATATCCTATAAAGAAGAGCCAAATATAGAATCTACTCTTTCACCATTTAAAAATAAAAAGGCAAAATATTACTTTCTTAAGACCATTTAAGGGGATCAGGAGGAGATGCTATTATAAAGAGGTGTTGCAAAGAAGAAACTCTATTTCTCATGAGTTGAAGAAAATAAGAAGTTCAAAAATCTGTTCATCAATGAAAACAAAGAAATGCTTTTAGCTATAACTTAAGAGACAACATAGAAGGAACTGTGGACAAACCTAAATTGAATAAATCTTGAAAGTGCAGCAGCAGCAGCTTCCCTTTGGAACCTTTGATGCCGACTGAAGGCTGTACATAATCGTGTGCATATAGGCAGAACCTAGACAAACCAACAGAAAATGAATCTGACATCCGGATAGGCCAGAGTCAATCCAATGCAATAAAACAGGAAGATCTCATCCAGTTAAGGACAGAAGTGGAATAGATAGAAAATGAATCTGACATCCTGTTAGACAAACTCACTAAACATTATGTTCAAAAGAAAAGAGACAAATTATTGAGACAATAAAAATAAGCTTTTTTTGTATACTTACCCCTGAAGAAACTCATACAGTCATACTAGCTTATATACCCACATAAAATACCTATTAGATTCTATATCTCTTAATCTTTGAAATTGTTGCAGTTATGTCCTTCTGTGACTTTCTACGGGTATATGCAATCGGATAGGTGTTCTGCAAGGTTAATGTACAAATGCAAGTACTCCTAATGGTAAACGTGCAGAAATCCTAAAATAATTACTAAGATGTGATGTGGGATGGGACAGTGATAGCCAACACGTACACATCAATCAACTGCTGAACCACACCGGTCCCACCATGCTACTACTGCACACCAATGTTGTATCAGGCTATCAGCTGATAGGTCCAATAAAAAAATCTCCCACCACCGACAGATATGAACCAAACTGATGTCATACCACCACACAATGCAGGACCAATCGAATTGACGCTGAGCTGCGCTGATAGAACCGAATTGTAAATCTGCAGAACTGGTTGGAACTGGATCCAATCTGGTCGAGATATCATGTTGGTGTCGTGTCACATTTTTACTCATAAAATGAATGTCTAAATAACTTAAAAGTTATGCGTCCTTCAGAGACTTGAACTGATTTGATACAACATATTTAATATCTCAAATTCCATATGTCACCTTCGAACTTGAACTTGACTCGATTCAAAGCACTAATGCCTAGAAACTTGTGTTTGCTCAAATTCCACTTTCGACGCCTGAACATCCAAAAAGCAAATGCCTTGAACTGTGTGAGGCATCGGTGCTCAGTGAAATTTTGGTGCCTAATACACCAATAGCCAGAGTATCCCACAGGACATGCACTGTTCACATGATTTCGGATTCAAGTTCCTGCTCGTACTTGCCTAAGAACACTGTTAGAGGCTTCCTTTGGCAAAGGTGTTGGGGGAGAACTGCATATTTTGCAAAATCGGCCGATCTGGATTAGAATCAGCCAATTCTTGGATCTGATCGACCCCTGCTGATCTGATTTTCAGCTGGAGAACCGATCTGGTGTAAGATTTCAACAAAATCAGCCTTGAACAGCTGAATTGGGACTGGTCAACCCATTCTGCAATCTTTCTCCATAATCAGTGGAAGCTGCCAAGCAGTGCCGTGACGGTCTTCCCGGCTCTATCGGGTCCATTGGGACCCGATATGGCCAGATCTGGAGTCACTGGTTCTGGGGTTACCGGTCTTGATAATTGCCATGGTGGCACAACGCTACCACATTGGGGCTTTTATGACCCATTTAGGGCTGATTTCGGTCCCAAAAGAGCTTTAGATCGGATCTATTTTGATCGCAGGAGGAGGCTCCAACAGTGCCAACGGCAATGAGCAGCCGATGCTAGGTGGCTGGTTGGTCCAGCTGGTGACAAAGGTGGAGGCTGAAGGCCTTGATGGCGTCGGAGTTGCTCAGGGTGGCTGGTGCAATTGGTGCCATGGTAGTGAGGCGGAGCCGTGGGTACGATGCTTGAACGGAGGGGGTTCTTGGGGGGGGGGGCCTGGGGGGGGGCCCAGAGGGTGTCCGGAGGGAGGGGGTCTCCCAGGGGTAGGAGGCGGAAGCCAAGGGAGATGGCCAAGGTGGGCTTGCGAACTGGTGTGGGCGGGCTTCTGAATGGTGAAGGGAGCCGCATGAGAAACCATGAGAGTGTGGGGGGGGTTCTTGAAGCTTGAAGGGGGAGTCAGGAGAGAAAGAATGAACCTAAGGCACTGGGTGGGTGCTCAAACGGTGTGACGTCAAGCACTTGGTGCCGGAATAGGGGAGGGTGTCGGGGTGAGCTGTGCGGGGGTGGCAGCATTTGTAGAGACTCCGGGAGATGGCTGGTGCTTAGGATAGGCTTGGTGGCATGGTACGGTGAGGTGGCGGGACTCAGGGAGGCATGACGGGGCTTCGGGAGCTAGAACATGGGAGGGGGTACTTTAGAGGTGATCGGTGCACTGAAAGGGGGGCCCATGGGCTGGTGTGGAGGTGGCCGAGGGTGCTCAGAGGGCGTGAGAGGAGCTGAGGGTGCACCATCAGCATGCATCATGGGAAGCATCTGCATCAGAACAGTTTAGGCATGGGCTAGCCCAGTTCACACCTGTTCAGATCTGGTTTAGCCTGGTTCACGCTGGGTTCAGACCGGTTCACATCAATTCAGGCTGGTTTAAAACTGGTCCAGCCTGATCCACCTGATCCAGCAGGTCTGTTCACTAATCTAGCCTGGATCAGCCCAGCTCAGTCCACTTCAACCGGTCATGTCAGTTGTGTTGCTTGTCTAAATGGATCGGTGCACCTGAACATGTTCTCTCTCTATGGAGCCATCATATCAGATTTGGGGATAACTGCAAGCGCCGAGTTAGACTCTTATCCGGCTCAAGTTCTTGATGTATAGAGTGGAGCTAAAAAAGGTCTGATACACACTATGGATGCCAGCTACGAGATCTGATGGATTCAAGACGACATCCAATATATGTTCGATGAGCTACAGAAGGTCCTGGTCTGGTGGGCTGAGCAGGCCGGCAGCACACTGCCCGGTCAGAGCCTAGCTCAGACCCATCCCACATCACCGACACAATAACAAAATCATAGCCTTAAAGAACTTATCCATTTTGGCAGAAAACAACAAAAAATGTAGTCGACATTAAACTACAACTAAGGAAAAAGGTACATAGATAATATGCCTTATATATTAAGAGAAATTAGGAATTTCTGTTAGGTGATGATGAATGATCAGAAAAAATTATCATCAAAAACTTTTTGACCTGCCCAAGAAAGTATAGTGAACCTAGTCGTACATGCCTGGAGAGGACGGTTGATGATGGTGATGCAAGATGGAAAATGACATAAGTACCTCTTTAGGTCTTTTCATGGAAATAGAACAGGCTAACTCGCCAATTAGGTCAATCCACTTCTCACTACTTGTTTGTCCCCCATCTCGAGCCAGAATCTGAAAGGTTCAAAATTTCCTGAATACCAAATTGCAAAGAGCAGCTACGTTGTCTATCTTTTACAGCATTTTGGGTACCTTTCCCATTTCAAGATCACCAACACACTCACAGAAAGACTGAAATGTACCTAACAAGGTCCTGGATAATGAAACATATATAAAAACATTTTGTTTAGCTTTCATTTAAACAAGTCACGTATGGAACAAAAGTTAAAACTTTTAGGCACTACCTCAATGGTTCTTGTACTCCAGATACAGATAAGCCATGACAGCTTCCCAATTGAAGTATAAGAACAGAGAGTACAGATGCATAACCTTTTTCAACTGCCTTTTTTCCTGTTTTGCCACCACCTCTGGAGTAAACAGTAAAGAATCATGCATAAGTTTCTGATTGCTATATTCCAGTTAAAGGCAATGATAAACCTCACAATCAAGACCAATGATAAGGGAATGCAACTCATACCTGCAGAACGCAGTTAGTGCAAGCATAGATGCTTGTTGGATGTCCTCTTCAACAGATAACTCTAAAGACTGACCCTCATCTTTCTCCACACTGATTTTTGATACATGCGTTTGATCTAGGACAGAGACTACATGGTCCAGAAAAAGAGTGGAAAGTGTTGCATGTTGTGAAAATGCCTGTCAAGTCAAATGAAAAAAATCATGAGTAAAAAAAAATTCAATCAAGTAACACAAAAGGTATCTAACTTCATTGAAAAAAAAGAAAAGACCTCAAATTCTGTTCAGACTAAAAAAAATCAAAGAACCTCAAAATCACTAACAGTTCCATAAAAACAATTCGGTAAAAACTTGAAGTTCACAAATAATTAGCATTTAGGCATATGCACATGTCAACTCCACCTGAATACATGTTTCCTTATGCTTTGACAATTCAAAGTCTAGATAAAAGAGGAGGGTTGTGGTAGGTGACAGCCAATGTGAAAAATTGTCACATCTCATGATATGGATTTAAACAATATAACCATTGGGGTATTATTTTCTTATAATGCGTTTCTTAAGAACCCAAATATAGTAAAAAATCAAGGATGAAGGGCATTCTCTGCATATGACACAACATAAGAGTCTGAATATGGTGTTAAATAAGCAAGAGTTCCCCCATAAAAGATGTGTGTACAAAGATTTCTGGATTGGGATCAGTTCCTACTTCTTAGAAGGCTATCGCTGATCCCAATCTAGAGCGGGATTGGAATGGCTGGCCTGGCCAATCCGAGGAAAAAAAAGTGATCCAGGACCAGCTGGATCAGTTTTTCCATAACTTTTAAATTAATAAAAAAATCATAAAAATTGAAAAGGATTAGTCGAAGGAATATCATCCGGTTATTCTAGACAGACTTGGCATGGATTGGAGATCGAACCACTTGCTGGGGCAGCAGATGGGGGGGGTAGAGGTGCAAACAAATCAATACGCTAGTCAAGTAACTCAAAACTCAACTCAATAAAAACTCAACTTTGCTCATTTATTATGTTAAATGAACAAGTTTGAACAAAAAAATAAAACTTGATTGGTGAATGAGTTGAACTTGAACAGACCCCTACTCGACTCGATAAACTTGCGAGTAACTTGATAAAAAACTCAATTAAATATTTATTTTAAAAAATAAATTATGAGTTATAATAGTTATATAGTATCACTTAAACATATGAAATCAGTTAAAATAAAATTTAATTTATGTTTATACGTAGATCAAGCTTCATAAATGAGTTCAAGTTTGAATTTACGAATGATTTTAGATTGATCTCATGTTTTGGAAATGAGTTTATATCGAATTTGAACTCAAGTAATGAGCCAAGCTTGAACAAGGGTGGGGCTTTCTTGCAAGAGTTGAGCTCGAACTTGAACTCAAGTAAAATGAACAATTGAGCTAAAACAACTTACTACCGGACTCAACTTGAATCGTTTGCACCCCTATGGGAGATGGTGGTCATCCATATTGGGTCCATGGGACCTGGTAAGCTCAATAATCAGGGTATCCATTGTTTTAAGTTATGAAACCCCTGCTTCTTGAGTCACATATGCTTGCAAACATTTTCAGACTAGTCATCTAAATCCATCTATCCAAGTTTGATGTTACAAAATGAATAAGAGTTCCAATGGTTAAAAAATAATTATAGAGGGAGTTTTCACAATTCTAACATGATAACTGCATTGAAGAATGTGTTTCTATGAAAATATTAGGATATTCTCCACTGAACTTGACCATTAGGTTCATCCATTCTTGGATATACAGGAGGGCAATTAATCATCTTCTATCTGCATGTGTATAAGGAAAACTTATCTAATTCTATAAGAATGGTGTATTTCTTCTTATAGAAGTACATTCAGATGCTGAAATCATATAGATACGAGTAATAACTGTCAGGTAGTAATGCTTTTACAAATACTATCGTATCTTCCAACGAACATGTCCTTTAAATTCATGCACTCCTGGATATACATGATGCAGGTGATACATCATGGTTTGCAGAATCGGTCAATTCTGGATTGGAGTTGGCATGGGCTGACCTGATTTGGGGGAGGCTCTGATCCACCCCTAGATTCCTACCTGAAGTGGCCAGGATCAAGGAGGGTAGGGTCGGTGGTCGCGGGACCCCCAGGCCGACCCGGTCGCGACCGGGTCGCGACCCGGGTCGCGACCCGGGTCGCGACCCTCATTGTTAATTATTTTTTTTTGAAAAATTCAAAAAAATAAGAAAAATGCGAAAAAAAATCTGGAAAAATACAGAAAAATTGGATAAATTAAATGGCATGATTTAAATGAATAATACATCAATTTTATTCCAACATGATGTGTTGTACACTTTGTAGGTAGTTGATGTACTCTCCCCATGTCATTTGGGTTGAGTACAAAGCTTGATACATGATAAGTAAGTAATTAATTATTTAAATAGCTAATAACCTTAATTAGTGACTACTAATGTAAGTATATTTTTATTTATATAAATTGAATGATTAACTAAATATAGGATTAAGTAAGTAATTAATATTCCTTCAAACTAATGATGTGTTAAGTAACTACTAAACTAAATATCTAACTATTTCTTCTAGCTAACTAACTATGCAAGTAAGCAAATAAGTATTAAAAAGAATAAACTACTTAACCCACTAATCAATGGAACTAATATTAAATAAATATACTAAATGAACTAATGAAATGCTTGATGAAATAATTAAGTAAATGAGAAAAAAATTTGAGCAATGAGAGCAATGAGAGCACAAATGAGAGGTTGAAAGTGAGAGTGGGGGGTGGGAGTAAGGAGAGCCCCTTGGGGGCTTTAAATAGCCCCCAAGGGGCTGAATGGGGGGGCTGCACCCCCCCAAGACCGTTGGCAACGGTCTTGAGACCGTTGGCAACGGTCTGGCAACGGTCAAGTGACCGTTGCCAGACCGGGTCGCGCGACCCGGTCGTCCGGGTCGCGCGACTCGCGCGACCCGGCCACGACTCCGCGACCCGGCCGGGGGAGTCGCCCCGACCGGGTCGCGACCGAGCCGGTCGGGCCTAAACCCGACTGGGTCGGGGCCGGGTCGCGACCCGGCATTCCATGGCCAGGATTGTACCAATATGATCCATCCCTTGGACCTGGTACAATCGCCTAACACAGAGCTATGACAGCAAAATCCAGCAACAATTCAACCCCAGAAAGCATCTGGCCAAAATCCAATGTGAAATCCATCTGCCACGCTTTTTTTTTACTTTTTTATTTTTTTTTGGTTTCTGAAGAACTGATCCTAGCCAATTCCAAATCGATTTTCTCCCTTGGAATTGGCCAATTCAGCAGTTATGATCCGGATCCAATCAGAATCAGCACGAGCCGATTTGGTCTCCGATTCCAATTCCACAATGCATGCCATACATAGACTAGTTTCTCTTTAAATACAGAAACAAGAAGTAACAATATCTTTATTGATAATAAACCTTTTTTTTGTCATTCTGGACTTAACCTTAAAAGGTCATCTATCAGAATGGTGTGCCCTGTAAGATAAAATGTAATAATGAAGAAAAATGGTTTTGTTATGACAGAAAAATTGGAACAAAGAAATGTTCAAACTCACATAAAATGCGTCCTGCAATGGCCAACCACCTCGCAACCTAGACACATCTTTTGTAATAATATCACGTCCAGCAGCAGTTAGTACTTCAGTGAAAACAATATTGGAACTGGTTTCCTCTGCCAGAGTTGATATCTTTAATTATGAAAGAAAATGTTAATAAACATGTCATATTTTTTTTAAAATCATGAAGCTAACCTTTATTAGAAACATATAACCAACAATAAGGTTCATGATGAAGAAAAAAAGTGATTCAGGATACTGCACCAAGAACTTCTTGGCGTGAATGCCTATCAGCTACAAGAATTGTGGCCGACAGCAAAGACTGTGCTATCCTGAAACAACAGTGAAATAAATCGATCAGGAACAAAACCTTTACCAGGCTTACATAGAAGGAAGAATGAGCTTTAAGAACCTTGATACTTCAATCTCATTAAGCTCATTTCCTCTTCTGTTGATGAACTCAATGACAGCTTGTATGGCACCTTCAGCTGACTGTTTGATCTTATCACATATGGCAGACGTGGATGTGTGCAATAAGATGACAAGCTGAATAAAAGAAAAAGGTAAACTTCAGACAAACTGCAACAAATTTTTTCAGCAGATGAACTATCTTAAACCTAATAAATCAAATAATTACCTCATCTTTTGTCAATAAATTACAAACAGATGAAACAACCCTGTTGAATACTTCAGATGGATCAATTGAAGCATCCTGTGGATAAGTAAAATGCCATTCCATGGATAGTCAGTCATTTCTATTTTCCAGCCTAAAACTATCATAACAAAGAGCGTAACTAATAGGTAGCTGACCCTTCTTAAAATAGAAACCACATCCTCTAGAGAACTTAGAGCATTGTATGACACTTCTAAGTCAACATCAGCAATCTTGGATCCCACTGCTCTTGGAAGTGATAATGCAATGCTGAAGTATAATGCAACAATCTACAAAAGGTTGTGATGGTTGAATTCCAAAAAGAGACTGTCTGAAAATTACTGTTAATAATTTCAAGGAGAAATTTATGTCCATCCCCGTAAAATACCAACCTGAACAGCTATCTTCCTGACTTCAGAGCTGCAATCTGCACAACGTGGAAGGTATGCTATGATCCGTTCTCCAAGACTCAATGAATCCCGACTGGGCAACACAAATGCAGCTGGAAAATGTGCATAAGAATGAAACAATCTGTTTGAAGAAATGAATGAAAAAATAGGATATCTTCAATATGATTATTACATGGTAAATTTGAAAATTTCCGCTGGAATGCTCCTTCAATTTGCTTGTTATGCAAACAAATTGACTGACATCCAAGACCACAAAATCCACCAGAAGAAAGGGCCCTGAATTTCAGAAGTATCTCATTCACAGCTGTGCAACCTCTTCTCCTGTGATGTTCCATAGAAGATGAAACATACTGATCAATTTGTCTAAGAATATGCAAAAGCTGCTCTGCTCGACTTCGGCCATCTTCACCACTACATGCACCACATAGTATGTTAATGTAGCAAATGATTTAAACAATAAAAAAAGAGAACATATGAGATTCAGACATCTTGCATTATAGTTTGCACAAGAAACATTAAATAAAGAATTCCACAACCCCAAAGGGGTAAGGTCCTTAAATGCTGTAGGAAGCTCATGTGCTAGCAAGTGCAAAGACTCTTTATAAGTTGGGACATGATATTCATATGTTAGAGATTCTTCTTTATCAGAAAGACATAATAAATGTGCTCCATTCAGTTGTGTTTTTTAGTGATGATAGTAATCTATCTGACAATGTAAAAGATTAAAGAGTACGACACTTTTTAAGTTAGGACATGATATTCATGTGTTAGAGATTCTCTTATCAGAAAGATATCCTAAATGTGCCCCTTTCAGTTACTTTTTTCAGTGATGATAATAATCAATCTGACAATGTGAAAGAGGAAGGAATAAGCACTAATCTTGCAAAAACAATGTTAGAAAGCAACAAGCATGATGATGATGGAAGTGCAAGAACCCAAAGAGAATGTAGGTAAAAAGCCAAAAGCCAAAATAAGTATAACCCAAATATTAAGATGTCAGCATACACCACCTCTCCAGGACTTCCCTCAAACAAATGATGAGTCATGAACTGATAGATAACTTAAGTGCACCATATTTTATGAATATATCAGCGTGTTCAAAAGAAATAAACAAAATAAAAAATATAGAAGGAAGATTTGATACTTGTCTATTATCTGATGAACATCAGTTACCGATATTATAAATCCAGGCATTGAGAAATGATATCAAGACCATTCAGGAAACATCACAACCAAAACAGTCATGGAAGAAGCTAGGGCTGTTCACTTCTCGGGTCAACCCGAGAAACCAAACCGAACCAACCCGACATTGTTGGGTTGGGTTGGGTTGACAAAGTGAAACGGGTTGATCGGGTTCAAAAAAACTAAACCTGATTGAACCTGATACAAACTGCAAACCCAAATAACCCATCTTGTTTAAGCCACCACAGTGAGCATGCCTGTTGCCCTAACGTTTTTGTTGTGGTGAAGAGAAAAGAGTATATAAAAATTTAAAAATTTCTAGGCTAGCTGATATGGGACTAAGCTCCTGCCTCTGTTCACACAGCAGTGCTGCTTCTGTAGCCCACAGAAATTTTCCTTTAGTCCCATATTGGATGGACTACGCAGGAGCCCAAGGCGGAGCTCTTCAAAAGAGGCTCAAAGGCCTCTGTTCTCACTGCATCGGTGACTTCTTTAGATCCATGTTTAAATGATTATACATCATTTAAATATTGGATTTGAACATAAGATAATGAGATACTTCTCATTAATTATCAATAATGTAAATGATTATCAGGTTTTTCGGTTTAACCTGAACCAACCCGAAATAGAATGGGTGGGTTCGGTTCGGGTTGCTTAATCTCTTCAGTTTGATTTGGTTTAAAATTTTTTACTCTAAACAGAACTGACCCGACCCGTGAACACCCCTAGAAGAAGCATATAATATAGAACAAAGGTAAACCTAAAAACTAAAATAAGAAACACCCTGTGCCTTATCGTCATTGCACTTCATTCTTCAGTAATATATATAGACATCTAGTCAACTCTTTCACAAAGAAAATGGACAATATTGTCCAGATATTTGTATGTCTACAAGATTGGCATCAAAAGCATTCACACTATTATGAACAAATTGTAGAATTTGGTCGCTTTTATCACATAACATAACTCAAAGACTCCCCAATAAGCTTTATAGTCTAATATCCAAGACAAAAACCAGATGCTAGAGCAGTGGTTCTACCCATTACATGAGCAGGCAGTTGTAGGACAGACAGATAACCAACTAATACAGTCTCTTTAATCCAAGCATGATCATGAAACCAAGAGAACCCCTAGTTCAGCTGGAATCAGGGAATGCTGTTTCACCTCTCAACATTGCTTCAGAGAGGTCAGATAGACTAGTTTGCATGAAATTATGGTGAGATGAATGCTGGATGGGGAATGAAGGCGGCCGGAGGTGGAGGCGCAGGGCATACACCTCTTAAGTGACTTCTCTACCATACTTGGGGGGGGGACAGGTTGCAGAGATCCGAAGGTCTCAAGAGGGACTGCCAAAGCAGCACTAGAGCTGCTGCAGAGTGCACCAGCTCCGGTTGGCCCTGTCATCCATGCCCTATCAGGCAGGAAAGATGGTCTCCCCAGTTTGGATTTTATGACCTGGGAGAGACCATGAAGGAGATCCACAACTCAAGTTGCAGAGGCTACTCTGCACCCCCACCCACTGGCAGTCATCCCCATTCCTAGGGTGTCTTCCCCAGCTGAATCTCACAAGAATACCAAGAGATCTTGCCATGCTGACCATCTTGAGGAGAGGATAAGATCCAAGCTGGCATTCCCTGTCTTGAAGACTCCAACATCATCTCCATATGTACAGCCCCATGACATTCATATCAGGATCTCCATCAGTACGAGGGCCGCAAAACCCATTGCAAGCATCTAAGACAAATAAAACCACAGCTACTTTTAGGTGACTAGAATTCTTGTTGGACTGCCCGGTTTCTGACTAAGTGGACCAAAAGGTAATGTGAAGGATTATTCACTCTACCACCCTTGTCCATGTGGTATGAACTCCAAAAATTAACCTAGAGTTCAAAAAAATTAGATAATCATAAAATTCTGCTCAAGTTTCTAAAAGCTGAATAGGCTCAAAAACCAACTTTACGAAACGTGGAATGGTAGGTATAGGACCTAATCAATTGATTGAACCAATTGTGTATCTGATGTGCACTAATTGGAAACCTTTTCCCATCAAGCACATTGAACTTCCTTTATTTTCTATCTTGATTGAAATGTGAGCGTTGTAATTTCATCATAACAAAATTTCAAAAGTTCTCTAGTGTGGCAGACAGCTGTTGCCTGCAGGAAGAACATTGACTATCTCCTTACTAGTGCTCACTGCCTAGGTTATTTGTCCTCCTATTTTCAAGGTTCCCGACTATTTGAATGGCCTGAGTCAATCCAAGCTGCCTTTTACTATGGCTAATCGAAAGAGAGAGGTTTACATCTTATCAAGTGAAAAGCTGGTGTATAAACAAATGGAGAGCAGCATGAAACTTAATCCTATTAGAAATTTCAGCAAAGCACTTCTTGTCCAATGGATTGGAGAATAAAAGGAACATAACCTCTCTTTGGATTTCAACATCAAGCATAAATACTTTGATCCTGGGGGTCCTTTGATGGAGAGAATCAGATTCTCTAATGCTACTTTGTCCATTTCAGGGACATACTTCGAGAACTGCTGATAGAGTTCTACCAGTAGCAATGGCCTTCCTGCTCCTTGGATGTGGAATGTATCATCCCCCCCTCCCCTGAGAGCATTTTCCAAGACTCTAAACTGACTGAATCTTAGAATGCTCATATTTCTGGTATTGTAGAATCAGTAGGCTTTCGCTTTGATTTCTGTCTCTTCTTTCTTGTTCATATGCCATCTCGGTAAACCCCTGCACTCTGTTGTTCTTTTTGTATCAATGAATTCTAGGGCTATTTGCTTCCAGCATCAAGCACAAAAGAGTTGCATACAACAGAACAATACAATGAATTCTAGGGCTATTTTGCTTCCAGCATTAAGCACAAAAGAGATGAATACAACAGAACAATAGAAAATTGCACCAAGAAATGGATTCAAGAAAATTTGGTGGAATATTTGATCCAACCCTCTGAACTACTTTACAAATTAATAAAGAAACCTCCTCTAACAAGGAATACTGTTTATCAAAATCATATCAGCATTAACAAGTGATATCTATATTATAAAAGGTTATTCCTAATCGAAAGAATTCTATCAGGAGTTAATAAGAAAAGCCCTCTAACAAGAAAACATTGTTGAAAACCATATGATCATTAAAAGAGTAATAATTACAATGCAGAAGGTTATATACCTAGTAGCAAGAATTTCTGACAGAAGTGTAATGAGGTTGCTGATAAGTGGATCTACAATATCTGATGCATCATTTGACAAGGCAAAGAAACCAAGAGTTGCCTGTAATGGTTGTAATGGTGTCACCTCACTGTCAAATGACAAAATGGTTGTGGTTGTTTGGACAATAGACCAAGAAAAATAGGTACCTTCATGACACGATTTCTTGTTTCCAAGGGTAGCTTTGGCTCAATAGAAACTAAGGTTGTACAGGCACTTAAAGCAAGACTCTGCAGAAGATCATATATGCATATTTTAAGCCATGAAATCTTTCAAAAAAATGAATCACATGCCAAATAAATGTGCATACTTGGGTTCGCAGGAGTTCAAGACTAGAATCAGCAGAGCTATCATCTTCATCTCTACCCATCAAAGTCAACACATACTCGAGCATTTGGTCCCTTCTTTTTAGTGGGAAAGATAATCCAGTTTCAGCAGCATTTATGACAGCATGACCTGCAACAAAGAGATCAACAACATGTTCCCCCTCAAGGATAGCATTATCAGTATAGTCCTTATATGGTAAACCCAATCTAAAAGCAAGCAAACACATAGGATTGCTGCTGGAAGGATTAAAGTGCTCAGGTTTCAATGCCAGGTCAAGCAACATATTCCAAATTGAGTGTATTTAGATTCGTGTGCATAGCAAATGACAAACATTATTCTGGTGTATACTGGACAGATGCTGATTGATAAATCATTTTCTTGGAAAACACTAGCTACAAGATGGAATAAAAATATAACTTTAGAAAAAAAATTAGCTAGATGATGAATTTCATTATTTCTAAACTAAAAGAAATAAATATTTCATGATTGGAAAAAGGGAAGTAAACAGACAGATAAAAGTTATTTAAAAAATACTATTTGATTCTCCAAAAGTACATATAAAAACATGTGTTAATCCTACATAAAGTAACAAAGCACCTAGCAAATCAATGGCAGTTATAACAGCTTGTTTTGCTGTAGGGTGCTGCACATGAAGAAGCCGAGATAGCATATTCGTTCCCTGCATAAACAAACATTGATATGCATGAGAAAACATCAATCTAGCAAATGGTAAGAGTATACTTTCATCAAATGTTGGATGGCTCTGGCATCAATAAGTAACAAAAAGTGGGCTAGAATCAAACAGAGAAATGGTATATATAAAGTGAATGAAATTACATCATCTTGAAAGAACTCAACGACAATGCCCTTAAATTACTGTACTTACTGGACATTTCCAAGGTTCTGGCAAAAGTGGGATAGATTTAACATTATTTTCTACCTTCTAATGAGAGCCTACAGTTGCCAACAGGGTACCATCAGCTCCATCATGCACTATTTGGAAACAGAAGTTCATTTCTCTAATCTCTAATATCAGATCCAGGCAATTAAACATTGATAAGTATTATATGTAGACCATCGTGCAAAGCTGCAGCATAATCTAAAAGCACAAACAATTTGTTAATTCCTTGACATACTGATTCTTTGTCGTTAAAAGTTACAAAGTTGTTTCTTGACTAAGTCACTTATACATAATAAATTTTTTCTTTAGTAAGTTTCTTAGTTATTTCTGTTTTGCTCATTAACATGGAAAAAATGTGTGATAAGAGTTTCAAAGGATGACTCGTGTGAAATCCATAAATTGACCCAAGAACCATGCTAATTGGAAACCTTCGAAGGAGGTCATTAGTTAAGGGGCTGTTCCCAACTAAACACATTTAGTTTCAAAGTTTTCTTGAACTTAGCTTCGAAGAAATAGCTAATTGAAGTTGTTGGAAATCTACAGATTAATCTTTCTGTGAATCCTTTTCTCATTTTCTGATATCACTAATTTGGTTCATTCTCACCCAGCCTTTGGCATAGTGACATCAGGTACCTTCTTCTGAAAACAGGCCTTTTCACAGTGTCCTTAAGTATAATAGTGGTTCCATCTCATAACATTGTATATCACAATATCACTAATTTGGTTCATTCTCGCCCAGCCTTTTGGCATAGCGACATCAGGTACCTTCTTCTGACAACAGGCCTTTTCACAGTGTCCTTTAGTATAATAGTGGTTCCATCTCATAACATTGTATATCACGATCCACAAATAGTCTTATTTAGTGCCCCTATACAACTAGATCCACAGTTCTCCAGGTTGCGACCGGTTGTGCGACCCGGCCCAACCTAGTTGGAAAACTGGGTGACTGGCCCGATTGTGACCTTGGGCCCCTGATCCAGACTGATCCGGGTCCGGGGTCGGGCAGGGTTGCCAATGGGTAACTGTTAGGGTCCCTTGAAAGGCCCCCAAGGGGCCTCATAAGATCCTCACATCCTCTCCCCCTCATTCTCTCACATTTTCTAACTCTAAGAACTCTCTTTCAAGCATTCAAAACGATTATTTGCAAAATTTTTATTTTTTTTGCATTTTTGGAAATTTTTCCTTTTTTTAATTTTTATTCTTCTCAGGTCTGGTTGGACCCGGTTCCAACCAGGTCGGGTAGGGCTAGGTCGACTTGGTCGCGACCAAAGACCCTTCCTTCCTTGACTAGATCGCTGTATTCTGATAGATACTAGCATACTATAGGTGCTTATTAGGTAGGTACAACCATAAAAGGCATGTACAGCATGGTAGCTAACAAAGTCCATTTGATAAGAAAAACAAGAGATTTTTATATTTCAGTTGAAACACCAAATATCCACAATAAACACTAATCTATTTATATTAATAATGAATGAATTAACAAATATAATACAAGGAAGTATTCCATAACATGTCATGCTTGAATTTGATATTGTATTTGTAACAAACAAAAAAAAAGCTTCAATAAATACTTAACTTCTTGAGGTTCGGCTAAGTAAGAACTAGAATATACCAGCTATGCTTGTGGGAACTTGTTCTACCTACTTAACAAACAAGTATAAACCCCAACTTGTGGGAACTTGTTCTATTTCTGCCTGCTACGCTTTGGGCCTTGAAAAACAAATGGGTTTTTGACGACTCTTTTGAACACCAGGGGATGATTCTACAACTAATGGCATTTTACATAAAAGATTGGCTTTTTGCTCACTCTAACTTCCATTTGGACAAGGATGTCTACACTCTACAAGACTAAATACGCTCATTTTTGTGTTTTTTTGTGCAGCACCCTAATTCCTCCTACCACCTCGGTAGTGGAGTGAGGAAAGTCTTATGTTTTGTTTTTTTCCTTCCTCTTTGGCTGTAATTCTACTTTCGTTTTAATGGAAATTGTGGTATGTGTTGACCATCTTAAAAAAAGTAGAACCAGAATAGAAGCATTGTAAGTTTAAGATGAAAAAGAGTGAATCAGCTCAGATGAGATTGCATGACCGGATGACCCAGGGTAATCATTTAAAACATCTTAATTCAATCATCCAAAACAATCAATGATGTGGATATAATAATACAAAGAATGTAGGATTATTGAACTGAAAACTGTGAAACCCTATTGAAGTTGAAAAAGGAATTGTACTATAGCCATAGATCCACAAAATGTAGTAGCAAGCTTGAACTGATGACCAGGCAACAAAATGACTGTTTACAATATTAGAATGTTGAAGTGAATATATGGACATTCTAGCTTAGATAAATTTCACGATAAATCAAATAGCAAAATGGGTCGGTAAGTAATACCTGAGTACAAACCAAAAAAGAAAGATTAAGATAGTTTGAATGTATTAGATGCAAAGTTTTGAGTAGAAAAAGGTTGCTGAGATGAAGTAACTTCTGATATGAAAATCAATTGCCTAGAAGGTTTCTGAATCAGCTTTTACTAAAAAGTTTTATTTTAACTACCACCTAGAATTTGGTTTGCTATACACCTTTGTAGCTAAATAAGAATATTTTTAAACAAATTCTAAGATAATCACAACTTTGAGTAACTAATTTTGAACACGTTCACTCTTTCTTTCAGTATAAGGAGAGGAAATGTATGTTTCTAGTATCCCTATCCATTCTTTATAGATATAGGAAACCTTGAAAATGAACTCAAGCATGAAATTGTGACCAATTCTTATGTGCATTTAATATAGGTAATAAAGATAAAGTAACTAAATGAATTAATATATTTTGGATGATGTTAATCCCTTGTACCCTACTAAGCTTCTTCAGAAAAGATATTAATCATATATATTGTTTTACTTTAATATTTCTTTTATAAATAAATTTTAAGTACCATTCAACCAAACAAAACTATTTTAATAGTTTGGCTTTGTGGAATGTGTCATTTAAGGGCTGCATATTTTCATGAATGCATGCTAAGGCTAACATGAAAAACGAGAGATATCTATGGGGCATGTCCTTGAAACGGCCCATCCTTAACTCAATTAAACATGTTTGCAAAAAATTCAAGCATGGAAGGTATTTAAAAAAAAACTCATGGCAAGACATTTAAGGCACATTTTGAAACATGTTCGAATGCCAACTTAATCTCGTATAACTATCCTTCACTCACACAGTTGAGGCAATAACTTTATATAGGCCTGATCTCGAGGGGATAAACCCCTAGAGTCCCTTAAGAGAAGACAATTTCTTCACCAGCGCAGTCAAGGCAAGGACCTCCAAAAGACTTGATCTTGAGAAGATAAATCCCTGTTGAGTCCCTCAAGGAACGACAATCTCTTCGCTCATAAGGTTGAGGCTATGACCTTCTAGAGGCTAATTACAAGAGGATAAATCTCTGTTGAGTCCTTAAATGGATAACAACCTCTTCGCTCACGCAATCGAGATAATGACCTTGTAGAGATTTGATCACGAGGGCATAAACCCATGTTGAGTCCCTTAAAGGACAACAATGAAATCTCGATGGGTCCCTTCAAAGGAAAAATCTGAACTTGCTACTATCACAACCTCCATAAGCCGATAACGTCACTATCGGGTACAACGGCCCCCAGCAGCATTGTCACTATTAGCCGCGGTGGATTCACCCCATCACTTCCATAGATCAAAGTTGTCGTTGCCATTGGTTTAATGGAGAGCTTGTGAGTCCTCCTACCAACTCCGAAGAGAAAGGAGGAAAGAAAGAGGGAGGAATTCAAGCTCACTTGACATCATGTGTTAATACAAAAGTGACATAAAATTCCCTTGCACTTGAAAGATATGAATGAAGTTAACTGACTCACATGAATGAGTTAAAACTAAACTAAACAAACATAAAATCAAACTAAATAATAACTTAATCATTATTACAATGTTCAAATAATCAATCCAACTTCAATTCATAAAATAATACATAAAAAATGACCACCAACGATTACAAAACATGCTAAGTTAAATATAACGTTGACATGAAATTAAGTTTGATGAAGATCAATTTCTATAAAAAATTAATCTTAACAACAAAAACACTTAAATCATGTCAAAACAACAATAAAACACATAAAAAGATCAATTTCTATAAAAACAAACAAAATGCAAAAAAATAGAAAAATCTAATTACTTGTGAAAAGTTAACAGATAAAAAAACATGTAAACAAAACATCAACATGAATCTAAATAATGTAAGTCAAATTAATGACAAAAGACAAATAAAAAAATCAAATGAAACAAATTTTTTAATAATCAAACAATATCTTGACATCACAAGAGCTCAATTAAGATGATCTATAAATTGAAAATAAATCAAACCACAAAATTAAATCCATGAAATAAAACTAATCAAATCACAAAATCCAATCTCATAAGGCCATGAGGATATATTCCTCTCCTTGTGCTCTACGTGGATGAAACTTCCAATCATTGCATTGCTATGACAGTTAATTAAGGGTGTTCGAGTAGTTTCTCGATGTAATTAACATTGGAATATTGCAAGTCTAGTGGGAAGTGGTTAAATCTATTTTCAATGAACTCAAATAACCTCAATATAAAAATGCGGTTTGGATTATCGAAGTGATGAGTGGTGAGCAATTCGCAGGTTGTGCGTGGCTCTACTGGCGTCACCCTGCTCTTGGGGGAGCAGGGCGGGGGTTCGAGTCTCCTGGCGGCGACAGCCAGGCACCCTGGGGGGGTGATCAGTGGGGATCGAGCTGCGCTCGATCCCTCGCCACCCGCGGTGCAACGGGACCTGCGGCCACTAGGCCACTGTTCCAAACAAAAAAAAAAGAGTGGTGAGCAATTCACATATCAACACTTGTGATATTTGTGGAACCGTCTCTATTTCTATATATGAATACCACACAAAATTAACTAAAACTTCTATGAATACTATATATTTTCATAGTCGTCAATGCTAAAATCAAAACTTAGAACAAAAAAACTTTTTCTATAAAAGGTTTTCTTTTACAAAAATATGAGGTTTCAATAGACTTCCATCGAACTGGCCAATTCAATTCGGATCAACTATTAGTTTGGTTTCAATTTCAGCAAAACTGGCCTGAAATTGAACCAAATTGAATGGTCAACACCTATATGCCATGACAAACCATCATATAGAAAATCCTCTCCTTGAACATCCATTTCCAGCAATCTTCAACATCACCCTTGATAATCACTAGAAGTAGGTAAGCAAAAAGGTTCTTCACCGGGAGTGCATAAGGGTCAGGTTCAATAGCATAAAAACCTATCTTTTATTCGGATTCCCGATAAGGGTTAAAACATTTTGATTTCTCTTACAATTAAAGTGAAATCATTATATTCCAATTTCATTTTGTTTCCAAGTTCATTATTGATTTTTTTCTAGTTTTGATTAATTTATGCAATATATACAATGCATTATTTTTATTTAAAAATAAGCTAAGAAATCTCAAATAACAACTAAAACTGTTCTAGTCAACTTAAATTTTTATTTTTATTTTTCGACACTTAACATGTCATAAATTTTTTTATTTTACGTACTTATGATAATATTAATTTTAATGATAAAGTAAAATCTTTAACAAAATTGGGAAAAAAGATAAGGAATTGACTAACTTCAATATGCTAAGCTATCAAAAATGTGATTCTGGTATCTTATTGGATGTATTAATGGTTCCAAGCCCATTTTTTGTCAAAACTGAATCAAAATTTCAAAATCGTGGATTCTGTTTATATCCCCTATTCTTCACCCACACAATCTATTCCTTGAGCATCAAACTTTAGAAATTTGATTCAACAAACCGCTTGATGAACAAGACTAGTTGTTGATGCATAAATCAATTTATGTTTAAAGTAGACCATCCATGTCGTATCGTTGTCAAGCTTTGGCGTTACTCTTGAATGAGTCTGGATGAAAAGTTAGTTTGCAGAACAAAACAAGGGATATATATTAGGGGATATATTACAATTTAAGAATAGTAAACATTGCTATACAAAAATTCTAGGAAAAACATAGATTAAAAGAATGATGAGAATAGGTACTAAGAATCATGGAATGCAACCTCTAAAGAATCTCCCAAGAATCTCTCTCTCCATGTCTCTGAGAAATGAGATCACCAATACGAGATCTATTATCACCTATTTTCTACCATATGTTGGCTCTAACTTTAAAACTCCATATTAATGCAAATTGTCTATATCATTCATATTATCTCTCATTATTTTTCCTATTATTAATTCAATTAGATGACTTTATAGAGTTTCCATGGGTTATAAGGTGTTTGGTTGCAATTTTTTAATTTAGGTAAACTTGTTTTTGAAATGAAGATCATCTTATATCTTAATTTTTCTTAGTTTTAATTTTAACATTACATAAACATATATTCTATGTGTTTGACAAAAGTGATACAAGTTTTCAAAATTATAGAGATGTTTGGTAACATTTTTAAATTTAAAATTTACATCAAACTATATATAAATCCACCCCCTTTATCACTGACCTCCCCTTCTTCTACTCATCTCCTCACGAAGAACTCCCTTGTAGATTTGTGGAGATGGCGACTCTTGCATGAAGGACTTCACTTGCTGCACCGACATGAATTCGATAAGAGTTCCTCCACCATGTCTCTCTTGGAGAAAAAAAAAGTTTGAACCTCTTCTGATTCAAGAGAGGTTATGGTCAAATTATCATGTAATCCTAAAAAAAGAAGTTTCATGGATGGGAAAATCAAAATCAGATTGAATCAGTGGGAATCGGCCTATTTTTTAAAAAGAAAACCAATTTGGAATCTAGAATTAAAAAATAAAAAAAATAAAAAAATTCTGATTCCAATTCCAATCCAGTTCAACCCGATTCAGATAGATTCCAATTCCAATCCAATTCAGCGGATTCTTAACCGATTCAACCAAATCCACCAGGAATCGATTTGAAATTGGTCCTCCAAGTAAAAATTGGATCTAGACCTACCAATTCGATTTTGGAATCGGCTGAATCCAATCCAATTCAACCAATTCCGTAAATCATGGAAAGCTTGTTCCAAATGTAAATTCTATCGGTTAGTATTAATTTTAAAATTAAAACAAAAACTACCTAAATATGTAACTAAACACCCAAATAGCAACTCTATTGTTGCATCTATCTAAAGTCTTAAATAGGTGTTGTTGATTTATTTCTACTATAATTTATAAATTAAGATTTCTATATGAGTATATGTAAAAGTGATTCAAGTTGTCCCACAACCTCTCAATTTTAAAAGAGATGTCTTCCCTTGATAGTGCTTGAGAAAAGCTTAGATCTATGTTGGAACCTATTAAAATATCTCTTATTGACAATAATGATACTTTCTTTACTAGTCTTAATTCCTTATGTCAACTAGTCCAGTATTGGTCCTCAAGTCTCAAGTTCCTTTTGAATAGATTATTATGTTATTTTAAACTAACATGCCAAAATCCCTAAGATTTTTCTGAGATATCCTCTCTTGAAACTGAGATCTCAGAAATGACAATCCTTGCTTAGAAGAAATAAATATAGGTTGCCTTAATAAAACTTATATTGTGATTATACGGAGAAAAGAAAAGATAATTTGCATGCATTCAAGAGTTCAAATTAATAGAATAAAAAAGATGTAGAGAATAATGCCATATATTATGCTATCAGATAAAAAAGAAATAAAAATGCATTATTATTGATTTAGAAGACAGAAATAGCAGTTGAAAGTAGAAGAAAAGGTATCTTACTGTAAATAATTAGGAGCCAGGACTGTTGTATGAACTTATTAGTTAACTATTCTTCAGAGAGTTTAAAAAAAATGTGAAGGATATCCCATATTAGAGATGAGTGGCTGTCTTGCGTGCATCACCATGTATGACCACCACTGAACATGTCTAACACCCTCCCTTGAAATTCACTTTACCGTAAGTCTAGATAAATTTACTCATTTGTCCCCCTGTTGATGTTCTTGCTGCAGCTGTGCAGAGTGTGAGAAATAGAGTGAGAGGTGGGAGAAAAGGAGAAGCATTCTCTGCTCTTGCTTGTCAAGTGCTGAAGCCCCTTAGAAGATCTATAGAGCCTCTGGATCTTCTGGAGGTATCTTAGGGTGGAATTATTGAATGAGATAGAATGCATCTTTTAGCTTGTCTTATTTCAAGGAAGAATTTTCATGTTCTCCCACCTGTTCACATTATGCTATGGCTAATTTCATGCCCTTAGAAGCAGTGGAAATTATATTCTTTTACTAAAGGACAGGTCCTGTCCATTGCTGATGTTTGATCCTCAACCTTGACATTTGACTACAATTTGTGCATTTTTGTTGTGTAATGTTTAATATTTATTTCAACAATGTTATTTCACGTTTCTGAAAGATATGAGAGTATTTTTCCCAAATAAATAGAAAGTTTACAAATGTTTCTCCATCTAGGTTTCCTAGGGTGCCTTGATAGCAAAACCCGTTACCACTTGTATTAGAAAACATTTATGGGTTCTCTCTGGCGGGGAGGGTGTTGACACCTCTATTTCAAATTCAAATTCGGACCGGAGCTGATGTGTTAAACACCACTCTCAGAGTATTGATGACAAGCCTGTGTCTGTTGTTGGACCATTTGGAGCATGGGGGTGAAACACCTCTGTGCAGGTACCAACCCCATTTTGTTTTCTTTTGCAAATGATTTTTACCAGTATGATATTCAACATTTCAGTTTATTCATACACCTTTTATGCCATGGAAAAAACGTATACTTAACTAATCAATATAGGTATGTGTTTTAAACAAGTATCATCATTTGTGCATTATATATCTTCAGATTTTCTTAATTTATATTTACACTTTTGGACATATCATGTGTTTGATAAAATGTGACAGCATGCTTGTTTGCTAAAGGTCCTGAAATTTGGAAAGAACTTATTATAGGGTTATGGTATACCGTGTATAATTTCCCCCAAGTACAATGTTTCATTAAGCAATGTTTGGGTGGAGCAAGGCAGGCAGGACAAGAATCAGCACCCAGATGGGTCAGTACTGATCCTGATATATTTGCTGATCCCAGGTTGAAACTGGAAGGGATTCGCACTGGATTGACTGATTCTGCCAACCATGAATGCATGTCATGTATTGCTGCTGCCTTCTCAACCGATTTTGTCAATCATGAATGCTTATCATGTTTTACCGCTGCTCTTCTTGACTGATTCTGCCAATCATGGGGTGGAGCATATATCCTGCACTAATCAATGCTTGACAATAACCCTCATTCCAATCATGGATGTTATTAAGAGGAACACCATATGCTTGGTGCGAGAGAGGAGCAATGATGAGCCCTCAATCCTAATGGGAGTAGTGTACCTGATTGACCTTCAGGATTTAATCACACAATAGTATGTAGATACTTTAACACCTAAACTATCTAGATAAGGCATACGGAAAATTTTTCTAATTACTTGCCAATCTTCTTATAATTAAGTTGTTTTATTTAATATATATTCAATTAATAGCTATTGAGCTAAATTTTATTATAAAATGAAAATAATAATATAATTTCCTTTTTATTTTGATCATCTATACTAGTCGTTGCCACATTCATCACCATCCTCGTGTCACTGACCAATATGACTTGTTTATCGGTCTCACTACTTTTCTTTCATGAGTTGTAGCACAATATTGGCACAACTTTAAGGTTTTGAACAGTCATAGACAGAGAGTTATTAAAACATGATAAGGTTTGATTATCTCAGGAAAAAAGAAAAAATAAATGAGATAGATAGACTGTAGTAGGGTTTAATCTCTTAAGATCACAGAAATGAGAAAAAATACAATAAAGTAATTTTCACATGGTATGAAGCAAGGAAGGATCCATAATGGGTCGGATTGGATCGGCTCAGTCTAGGCTGATCCGGATGGGTGAGATCCGGATCTGATTATAAAATTTGTTTAATGTTAAAAGAATGTAAAAATTGTTAAAATATAAAAAATATAAAAATTCACTATAAATAAAAATATTCAAACATTATATTTTATACATCAAAAAGTAATTTATTTAATTATTGATAAATAAAATTATTTAATAATATATTTTAACTGATTATAATTATTTTATTTTCGAAAATTGTAAGTCTCTAATATTTAGATAATACAAAAAATATTTAAAATATATTGTTTATAAAATTTCTAAAATATATATAAATTATAAAATAATAAAAATAAGGAAAAAAATAATAAAACAACGAGTCATTTGCGTAAGAATGAAAAGAACAAAAAAGCATGAAAGGTCGACAGGAGAGACAAAAAGGGAAGACCAATGGTGAAATCAGTGACAACCAGAGCGGATCAATCAGAGGAAAATTTGATTGGGTGCAACCCAATCCAATCAGGCATTACATGGTATGAAAGTAAAATTTCTACAACCACGGCAATCGAGATCTTGGTTTTTGATCATTCATACAATCAGAAGAATAATCTTTTAAATGATAGAAACGAACATCTTTGACAATTAGAATTTTAGGATTCATGCTAGAACATTCATTTCTTTTTAAGGTCTTAACCATACAATACCATTTTATATGCTACTGTTGTCTAAAAAATAAGTGATCACATCACTATCAGTAATTCATAAGGTGTCAAATAACATTAGTATCAGAATATTAAATAAATCATACCACAAGTGCATCAATTCTTGCTTCTATAACTGAAGATGGAGCATATCGTGCAGCATAACCATACATTAAAGCTAAAGCAGCATGGATATCATCAACATCTTCATTGTTTGTGCTTCCAGTAAAAAATGAGATAAACCTGCAGAATTACAACGTAATATTTTTTTCAGTATTTGACAAAAAATAGTTATTAAAACATATGGCGTAATATAATAGAGACTAAGGGTATCAAGATAAGTATAACTAAAATCGAATGTATGTATTGTAAATTTAATGAAAACCAAAGAGAAGTAAGTGATGATGTTAGTTTGGATTGGGTAATGTTATAGCAAAGAACCCAACTCAAGTATCGTAATTATTCGAAAAGATGAAGAATGTGATAAAGATGTTAATCATAAAATTAAAGTAAGTTGGATGAAGTGGAGATGGACTATAGATAGGAGTTCTATGTGATTGTAAAATTTCACTAAAGTTGAAAGAAAAATTTTATCTTACAAGTATAAGACTTACAATGTTGTATAGTAGTGAATGTTGAACAATAAAAGAAAAACATACTTCTAAAATAAGTGTTGCTGAAATGAGAATGTTAAGATGGACAAATGGTCATACTAGATTAGATAGAGTCAGAAATGAATATAACAGAGAAAATGTAGGAGTAGCAACCATTGTAGATAAATTAAAAGAAGAGAGATTGAGATGGTTTGGACGTATTAAACATAGACCTAAGGTGGGTCTAGTAAAAAAAGTAGAAAAATATTAAAGTAACAGAAATAGAAAAAGGAAGTGGTAGACCAGCACCCATGATCCGGCTGTTTATAGCCGATTCTGCCTGATCTTGATCCTAGCAAGGTCAACAACCTGATACCAGGGAAGGCAGCTAAGGCAAGTGAGATAGAATGCCTGTCATCTGCTGGTTTGAAATATTCTTCTACCATATGAACTCAAGGATTGAGGTATTGATTAGCAGATATTCCAAGCAATGGTGTCTTTGACCGAAAAAAATGCGGAAATCAGATCTGAAAAAGTAAAAGGTACAAACAGAATGTGGAAAGCTTTAAGTATTCACATTGGTTTTCCTACTCAGTCAGAAACTAGAAAAGGAATGGCACAAGGTTACTGCATTATTTTTCTAAAAAGCATCACTGACCATTGCTTTGTTGGACAGAAAAAAGCAAAATATTTGAATTTATCAGTATACAACAATATACAAACCTTAAAGAATTAAATGATAATGCAACTTAGATTCAGGAAACTTTCTCATAAAAAACTCTGAAGCTCATGCCAACATGATACCTCTGAAATCTACTGCGTCCAACACTATCAAGAATCACTTTCAACTTTTCTAGAACAGTATCCAAATGTGAAGCTGCCACCTGTTAATGCAAATGCATAAGATTTCTGGTAAAACTTCCTAAATATTATCCAACTCCTGCAACAACTTACCAATCCCATGCCTTTGGCTAGACCAAGTCTATTTGTTTGAATGGAGATGTTTGCATGCTTATACATGCATTCTATCTTGTCTCGAACATATGCTTTATCATCCACTTTTTGGAGAAGAATCCCTAAGCATCTGCATATAATAGTGCAAAACAATAATCATATTGCCTCATGTAACTAGTATACTTCATTTTTTTCCCTTCACTTTCATGGTATCAAGCTTCTGAACAAATGAAGAAAACAGGATTAAATTCAACTTACTCATTTGTTTTTCAAAGTCATGTTTTAAGACAAAATATTTGGGCAGATGAGACAAGCAGTGAGGAAGTCATTCTGATAACTGATCATGATGAAAGAATGAATGTAGGCATCGCTATGAGGTGAAACCCGCATGACCTTTATCATCATTTATTAACATGATACTCAATAGTGATAAGTGATAAGAAACAAATAAGATCTTGAAGACTAGGGTTTGGTTTAGATTGGAAAGGAAGCTTGGGAGTCGATGACCAAGAAATCTTTAGAAGCTTGTAACTATAACCAAAAACAGCGGTGCAAAGTGCCTGATGCAGGGGGAAGGTGGGTTCCTCTTTAGCATGAAGTGCCAGGGGTTGCCACCTAGAACAATTGAGGCATCCCATTATAGAAGGCCAGAGGAGGAGACAAAACTATGGAAGGGTGAGGTGGAGGCCAGAGGGTAGAGAAAGACCTAAGGCTGAAGGAATGCAAGCAGACATTTCATTGGACACCAAAGAAGAGTGGCCCAGAGGTGGGTACTGTGAAGAGTCAGGAAGCCCAATCAACAGGGTAGAGAGACTGCCTGATGGTATGGGTCCCCTAGGCCCTACGCTATTGGACCCTTGATGGCCCATCCCCCCACCCTGATAGGGCTCTCACATCCATCGCAGCATCACCCTCTGCCTTGACTCTTCAGTAGCCTCTCCAGTATGTGGCAACACCCTGCCACTCCAGCGAAATTATTGAGTCCTGACAGATCTAAGAGGAACCCTTAGTGGTACATCAGCAGTAGTGTCAATCAAGGTAACTTGGCTCAAGTAGAAGTGGGAAGAGACCACCTTGCCTCACCATATCACTTAGGAGTTGGCATGGTTGCCTTACACAAACAACTGCCATCTCTGTTAAAAGACATTAAGTATACGTTCGGCTCTTCTTTTTTCCTTCTTAAGGTAATCAAAAAGTGAGTCAAAATTCATTGACAATAATGAAAGTAAAAAAATGTAAATATGAATTTGTACAAATGCTGCAGAGGCAGCAGAACTTGTGAGTAACTTAAAAAGGCAAGAAAGAAACTATGCAATCAGCCATTAGAGATGTTGAGGCGAGGAAAGGTTGCCTCATCCTAACCACCTTGCTCTCATTGATTGCAGAATCGGCCGGATTGGATCAAAATAGGCTAATTCCCAGATTGGTCGGTCTTGATCCAATTTTGGCCTTATAGGACTGATTCAGACTGAATTCTTTGATAACAGTGAGATTGGATCGAAATTGGTTGATTCCGCCGAGAGCCCTTAAGTCCTGCGGATCTCTCGGAATTGGGCCTGATTCCAATTTGAAATCCCAATAAGGGAGATATTGGCGATCCACCCCTGATTACCCCCTACCCTCAACAGGAACCCCTTCCACAGCTCCCCCCTCAGGAGATTCCAGGGTGATCCGATAGTGGCAGCTCCCTAGATCCGGCAACCCTAGGGCAATTCTGAGCAATCCATCCCTACTCTCCAATGATTCTCCTTCCCTAGCTCCCTCCTCTGGTGATTCTAGGGCTTCCCCATGATGACAACCCCCTCCCACTGGTGATCCCCCCTTCTCCGGTCAGAATCAATATTTCCTTCCACCCCTTCTACCCCCATCCAATAGGGGCTGTTGGGCACTTGATGCGGGACAAGGCGGGACGGACCGGCGACGTGGTGCTGCAGGAGGCTTTTAAGAGGCGCAAAAGACCTAAAAGTGCAGTAAATAAGCAAAACCGGACTTAAACCGGTCAAAACGGACCCCAAAATATGTCGAACCATACCCGAAACCCTCAAAACGGGCATGAACCGGCCCCAAAAGTTACTGAACCGGTCTGAACCGGCCCGAAATGGCCTGAACCGGCCGGTTTAGGGCTTGAACCGGCTTCTGAACCATTGAACCGGCCCTGAACCGGGTTAAACCGGGCCCAGAACCGGGTTTGGGAGGCTGGCCCGGTCCTGTTGAACCGACCGGGCAGGTGGGCGGACCAGCAGGGTGAACCGGCGCCCCGGCCGGCCGGGCAGAGGCGAACCGGCGCCGGTTCGCCCGGCCGCGACTTAACGTGGGGGGGGGCTGTGGCTCTCCGCGGTTGGCCGCGGGGGAGGGAGACGCGGCCGGCGCTGTTGGCGCCGCGTACCCCCGTCGGGAGGTGCCCGCGAACGCGCTCGGGCGTCGGGGGTGGGCCGTCTTCGACCTCGTGGGGGGGGGGCGGGGGTTCGTCTCGTCGATGGCCGCGGCGGAGCTGCAGGCGGGAGGAAGGGCGCCGAAGTTGCCGTCGTCGCTGGAGGAGGAAGAGGGTGGCCGGATGGGCCGTCGTCGCCGGAGGAGGCCGTCGCGGGAGGAGGGAAGCCGGGGTGTACTTCGATGGTCGCCGGCCTCCGATGCGCAGAAGGGGGGGGGAAGGAACCGGCGGAAGCCGGTTAGGCCGCCACCGCCGCCGACGCATGGAGGAAGCAGGGAAGGGCCGAGGGGCCCTAGGGGGGGTCCGACCTCCCCTATCTCTCCCTCATCTTCTTCTCCTCCTTCCTTCTCCGTCCTCGTCTCGTCGACTTTCGTAAAGGGGTCTGTCGGAGGGGTTTAATGGAGGTACCCCGGGGATCGCCGGAGGTGGGGGTGGAAGGGCAGAGGAGGTCGAGGTCGTCGGAGACGTCGGAATGGTCGGAAACGGAGGTGGACGGAGTCGGTACGGGTCAAACTCGAACCGGTGAAGGGGGAAGGGGCAAGAATGGCTCGGAGGCCGCTGGACGGAGGAGGGGAATGAAGGCACTCACGCCGGAGGGTCACGAAGGAGACCGGTCTTCACCGGAGGTGGAACTGGACGACCTCCATCTTGGAGGGGGTGAAGGAGAACGGGGCAGCGCCCCTGCACAAGGGGCAGCCCCTAGGGTTCCAAAAATTCAAAACCTAATGGGGTGTTTGGTTGCATGATAATGAAGATTTTTGTTTTAATTTTTAAAAATTGTAAGAAAACTTGTTAAAAGCATGGTTCGCCGGGTCGCGACCCGGGCCCGACCCGGTCGCTTTTGGGGCCGACCGACCCGGTCCCGACCCTAAGACCCCAACCCCAAAATTAATTTTTTTTATTATTTTTGGCGACCCCGGCCGACCCCGGCCCGACCCGGGTCGCGACCCCGCCCGACCCGGGTCGGTTTTGGGCCCAAACGACCCGGTCCCGACTCCCGACCCCACCTTCCTTGGTTAAAAGAGGTGTTTGGTAACCATGACAATTTTATGTTTTAAAAGTGATTTTCTTCTTAAACAAAAAAAGAGGGTCTCACCTCTTTCTTTTTTCTTGTGGTCCCCCACTTTGTTTGATCATGTGTGGTGGTTACTCTTTTTTGTAATCACATCCCTCCAAACATGATAATTTTATGTCATGAGTTGGTTCACTTTTTATTTTAATATAATTTTTTATCATGAAAGTGTACAAAAAATTATCATGCAACCAAACACCCCATAAACTTCTCTCTCCATTCCAACAAGTGGCCCTCTTAAATAGTGGAGCCCATTACAAACAAGACATCATAAATGACCAATTACATACATGTCCTCTTGAGGACCCAAATAAAAAGAAAAGACCACAAATAAAACTGAAATATTTACAAACATGTCCAAATGGACGTAAATGCAAATAAACCCCAAAATGGACCGGACTGGATCCCCATCAGCACTGCTTGTCACCCCACCGCTCTTCTCCAGACCCCCTCCCTTCCCTAACCCCCTTCCCAGTAGCCCACCCTTAACAGTCACCCCTTACCCACCTTAAGGGGCTGTCCCCCCCCCCCCAACAGCGAGTGACTGTCGACCCAATTAAGGGGAAGTTTCAGCTCCCCTGCCCCCCTAACAACCCCCATGAACCATCACTTAACCCAATAAATTTGTGATCGCCTGACTGGACTAATAAATATTTTTAATGTGTTTTGTCTACAGAGCCTAGACAAATGGCCAACCAAGAACATGATGTTGATGCACTTGCTCTTCATGATATCAGGTGAGAACATGACACTTTAGTGGATGTGGAAAGAAAGAGAGTGAAATGTACGTGGTGCCTAAAACAAATGAATGATGGAGTATTCAGTCTGATGCAACACAAAGATGAGGTAGGTAAAAATATATAAAAAATGTAATAAAGTGTCGAGAGAAAGTAATGAAGCTATGAGGATCTATCTCACTGAAAGAGAATCAAAGAAGAAAATCCGGATTGAGCAAAGAGAAGACTTACACTCGGAGCTACTAGGAAGAAGAGATGCACAACCGAGCACAAAAGGCAAAGGGAAAACACGACTTGAACATGATACATCCACATCTTTTGATGAAGAAGATGTAAGGTTAAGAAGAGCTATGGATGAGGCAGCAACAAAGTGTTACAACAAGAAGATAAAGAGAGAATGAATAGAGCAAGAGGGTTTGGAGCTAGGGATCTAGCATTTCATCAATCACAATCATCCTGACTCATTAATGATGCAATATTAGGAGAGGTGGCATTTTGCTGATTACATTCGACATGGCCCATAGATGATACCTTGTTTAGGACGTAGAACAATTCTCCAAGAACAATTAAACATACATTTGAAATAGTGAAGGCTACTACTTTAGATGTAAAATGAGCAGTAAAACTTAATTGCAAGTGGTTTTTAGATGTAGGTAAGAAAAAAATAATCTTAAGTCTTCACACCTCGAACATATGTATTGTCTATTTCATGAGTTCGGTGATAACATCTTTTCCTATGTTAACTTAATGTAGCCATTTCAACACAAGCCACCACCAACTTGTACTTTCATACTAAGATTGATGCGACTAGGGAGACTGCACCAAGATTACAAGTCCCAACAACTAAGTATATTTATTACCTAGACTAGATGAAGAAGTTAATAAACTCAAATCCTGAATAGATAGATTTAAAATGGTCTAAAAGGAGAGATGATGTACAATCATGTGTGAAGAATACACAAGCATAACAAATAGAAGTATGATAAACTTTCTTGTGTAATGTTCGGAGGGAACAACTTTCTTGAAGTCAATTAATGCATTAGGGCACATGGAGAATGCAAAGTACATCTTCTCTTCATGGATGACGTTGTAGATGAGATTGAGAAGAAAAATAGTGTCCAATTTATGACAGATAATGAACCTTCCTACAAGATAGTATGAAAGAAGTTGATAGAGAGAAAACCACAATTATTTTAGATTCTATGTGCAGCACACTCTATTGACCTCATCTTGGAAGATAGTGGCAAAAAAGTTTTTGTTTCTACACTTTTTAGCTAGGCATAACTCATCATATTATTCATATATTCTCATCCACATTTGCTCCACATTATGAGACAACATATTGAGGGACATGACCTTATGAGGCATAGACCAACAAGATTTGCTATTCGCTTCATTGTATAGGAGAGCTTGCACTGACATAGACATGTACTGATCTAGTTCATAGCATCAGCTAAGTATATCATGTATATAGTTGACTTGCATAGAAGATAAATCAGTTGAAATCTCTACATAAATGGAGTGTCTGATCATAGACAAGTGTTTTTTTGGAAAGAACTAAGTATCACTTGTCCATGATTGAATCACTTGTACAAATGTTAAGATTAGTAAAGACTTAGAATAAAAAAAGCATCATAAATGTTACAAGTGATGGAAAATCATTGATCAAAGATAGAACAAGTCACTAAACCACGACGTCCGTCGTCCATACAACAAGTAATTCTCCTCATCTTTAATCATTGATTGATTTATAAAGTCATCTACTTTTATGCTACAGAATGAATGCAAGATATTTTTTAAATCTATGGATACAATGGAGGGCAAGTATGCATTGATGCTGAATTGTTGAAAGGTACATTATCCATTATATAACTTTCAAGAACTTAGTATGATAGAATAAAAATTGAGTTGGAAGTAAGTGTCATGGCCTTTAATTATGTGTCCTTTTATCAAATGTTATTATGCTATCCGTTGATCACTAAAGTTTTGTGTACTTTCAATTTTCAAATGTAATTATACAAAATGAGAATTGGAGTTTACTTAGATCCAAGTATGAGGCATTTGTATGACAAGGTTGCTTTAGGTATGTACAAATTAGTGGCTCCGATCATATCATAAATGTTATTGATGTTTGTCATCAATAATATACTTATGTATTATTCTTCCTTGCAACTAAATGGTGGATTTAAGTGAACACAAGAAATGGATGTGATCTACTTGTTGCAATTGTTGTTCGCATATTGAGTCATAACACAAGTTTTTCCCCAAGTGAGAAAATTTGAAGTACATTTAACATATATGAAGAAAAAGAATATGTTAGCATATGATAAAATGAAGAAGCTTGTGTTTTGTCACTACAATATGTGTTTGAGAATCAAGAATATTAAAGAGCATCAAAGAATTGCAGAAGAATGTGCTGAAACAACAGTTGTAGCACACCAAGGAGCCAATGAAGAGGTTGACTTAGAATATATTTTCCAAAAGGAGCACCTACTTACTGTATGAGTGGAGAAGAAAGATGATAGGCCACCTCTAGAGTTTGATTTAGAGAATCATACATGAGTTGAAGGAGAACTAAATGACGTACAACCTAAAGATGAATGCTTGCAAGATCAAGTACAACCTACTCTAAATCCAGCCCTAGCTCCAGCTCCCGATCCAACTCCTTCATTATAAACAATCTCTTAGAGGACAAAGATTGTTGCGAGCAATTTGGATGCTTCAAACAGTTGCAAAAGATCTATAAGTAGCAGATGAAGCAAAAGCAGCAAAGTAAAGAAAGTTAGAAATCAAGTGAAGATTTGTGAGTCCCACAAATAATACACAAGCACCATTCACAGAGAACGATAATAAAGAATTTATTCCACCAACTCAAGAACAACGTATAGGAGGTTAAAGTTCAGGTGGAGTTGAAGGGGGAGGATCCGATACAACTACAAGTGTGTGTACCAATGAGGCATTTATTGATGATTCTAGCCAACGTCGAAATTCAAGTGGATGGAGTCAACGTTAGACACAAATTAGTTTTTTTTTGATGAGTACATGACACAATCTTATCAAGAAACCAAAAAATACTTTGGCTATATATTCCAAACACCAGACGGACCGTATGATTTGGCCCCACAATCTATTTTTTAGATCACATTTCAATTTTGTTATTATAATAAAATTTGAAATCATAAATTTTTAAAATACATATTATGCATTAATTTTTATTTAAAAATGAGTTGATAATTCATTTACAATTACTAAATTTAATAGAATCACTTTAAATTTTTTATCACTTTATGTATCATATAATCCAGTCTTTATTTATTTTTATTTTAATTATTTTTACCTTTTTACCTATTTATACTTATTTTTTAAGAACAGATAAGCAAAAATGAAAACAAAGATTTCTATTATGATAATTCATATAATATAATACATTTTTTTAATCTATTAATTTTTATAATTAAATCAAAATTTATTAATATTGTACACCCCTTACATTCCTACTCGCAACCGAGAGAAGATCACTTCAAATTCCCCACTAAGTACATTCCCGATAGTGTGCAAGCGAAGACCAAAAGTGCGCACATAATGTAGGACGGCAAGAGAAGATGAAGAAAGAGAAATGAACACAAGGCACACATTTGAATCCTTGATTTTCATAATTAATTATATATAGAAGATTAATAAATTTATTTTCTTATGATAAATTAAGAGGATCCCAACTCAAAATTAGTAGGAAATTTCTTAATCTTGTATAAAGAAAGGAAATTATCATTTTTCATTTCCTGGATGTAAATCATATCATTTCAGCCCTACCAACCTTTTTTTGCATCAAGGTTGGAAATAATTAATATATGCACGTAGGCAGTAGCAGTAGCAGTAGCAGTAGCAGTTGCCTTTGTTTTTTTTCTTCTACATCATCATGAGCTTGAATTTGTCTAAGTTGAGCATGCTGTTGCAGATGAGGTTGAAACATCTGATCATTGCCTTGCACTCGTCAATGATCTTCGCCTCGTCGAGCCGCCGTAACGTCCGGTGAAGGCTCTTGGCCGTTATGCACCTCCCCTTCATCTTGGACACCCCGAAGGCCTCTCGGAGGTCGAGAGTCCTCTCCTTCTCCCCTCCCACATCCATCAGCTTCACAAAGTCCTCGAAACTCAACATGTCATCGTCATCTGAGTTCTGGACTCCACCACCTCCTTTGCCTCCTTTACCAACAACACATCCCTGACACTCCTCGTGCCGCCGCACAACTCTAAAGGGGAGATCTTCCCATTCCCATTCCTGTCCAAGTACCTGAACACTTCACGAAACCTCCCAACTTATGAGGTGGCATCGCGAGGCTAACGTCCTGTATGATTTTAGCAAGATAACTTGGTCATTATTGGATATGGATGTGAGTCAATCATAACTTATCAATAACAATGATCTTCAGAGGGGGCCAAATAACGACGAGTAGCATTACCAATATCATAGATATTGATAACATATTATAGGATTTGTATCAAACATAATTTTTACATGTGTAATTGTGGTTGAATGTTGAGTAATAATTTTTCTACATGTCTTCTGATTTTTTATGATTTATCCTATTTTTACAATTTTTCCTGATTTTTATAAATAAAAAATTTGGTCGATCCAAATCAGTTTTCTTCTCGAAAAATCAACTAGATCAGTTGTTTCAATTCCAATCTGGATCGAATCAGGACCCACTAATCTGGGTCCCAAGCCCTATTCCGTGATCACTAATGCTCCATCTCCTCAATCGATTGAGAAGACATCGTATTTGATAAAAAGTACCATTTAGTTATAAGAATACAATATTTTAGTGATAAACATCATAAACCATTATGTACTAATTAAAATTAAGTACATGAAAACCATTAATAATTTACATTAATTTTGTCCACATGGAGTTTAAAGCCAGTTGGGGAGGAGCTTCGATGCTTCGCCTCATCAAAACATCACCTCAATCACATATGGTAACATAACAAACATAAGAAAAAAAAAATTACAGGACTAGAGGGACACCATCTCCACCTTTAAAGTTTCTAAACAAGTCAGAGATCTGGCAAGGATGTAGTAGTAATACTGAAATCCAGTCTTTAATGTCTGGATGTTTATGATGCAGAGCATCATTGGAAACTCGGGGCATAAATCTCTTTGGCATAAACCTACTATCTTTTAATTGACTAGCAAATTTGGGCACCTCCTATTGAAATTACGTCACTGCTTAACAAAATCTACAGTGGTTTCATCTCTTAGCTGCCATAGAGAAATTAATTCGACGAAAATGATTGAACTTTCGATCAATTTGAATCGCTTAATGATTTTTATTTTTTTTGCATATCCTCCCAACTCGTGACTAAGTTGGGTCTAACTTTTGAATATCACTAAAAGGTGGGCATCCACAGAAGTGGTAGCGAAAATACCTTTGCAAGTTGGACTCTTTAAGACAAGGATCGAGAAATCAGAATGTGGACCCAAATCAGTGGGTCTTGATTCAGATCCGGATCAGGTCGGCCAATTTTTCTAAAGAAAAAATGATCTAGAATCGGTACAGATCGGTTCTTCAAAATATCCTAATAAACAAAAAAATCACACAATAAGAGACTAGATTAGATTCTTCGCGGCCGAAATCAGCCCCAAAATAGGCTGGAAATGGCCACCACAGTGGCAAGAGTGTCTTCCCCACACAATACTAGGTCCGCCTGGGATCCGATGACTTCCCAAGTTTATCGGGTTTGATCCAGGCAGATTCTACTGATTTCGGTCAATTCTGGAGGGAGTTTCGCTTAGATCAGGACTTCAAGCCAAAATTAGATAAGTGGGTGCCGATCTAATCTGGTAACATCACCTGATTCCAATCCATATCAGCCTATTTTGTAAACTATGCTTCGAGCACTAACTCTCCTATGTGAGTGACATACATGGCTAAGTGCTTCTTTGATGACTCTCACCCATCAAATCTTGAGCATTTGTAAACAATGGTCATAAAGCAAAGCTTAACGTGCTTTATTTAATCACTAGTTGTATACATCAATGCATATGCCCATTATCATAAAGCAAAGAATTAATTTCTCACGATGATGTCCTATTTGTGGAGCTGCTGACAAGTCAGTACACGTCCTCAGTCTTAAAAAACTAAAGTACAGAGATTAGTCAAAAGTAAAGATTAAATGCATTTATTTGATTTTAGCAATTAGTGAAATTGCTTCTTAACAAACCAAGTATATGATGACTAATGCCCAAAATTGCAACTTCAGTACCTATGAAGCAACGCCGAGTGATCATCATCCACATTATACAGATCATACTGAGCAGTAAAAGAATCTCCCAGAGCAATAACCCATTCAATATCTTGAACAACATCTAATGATTCTGCCAGGAACTGTCAATTAGAAAACACAAACAATTAAATGATCGCTCAGAAAGTGCTAAGAAAAGCATTCTCCGGAAATCTATACTACAACTACATAAAATACGAAGAAATAAATAAAGGCAGAGAAAACATGACTGACAACCTAAACAAATCACGTGATCAAAGCAATTCCAACTAAGGATCGCCATATCACATCTCAACTTCATCTCGAGGCAGAAGGAAAGACTAGGACAAGCTAATTTCTTCAAAATGGGATGAGATTGATGACAAAAACTAGGACAAGCTAACAAAGGGAACTAACACCAGAATATAAGAAGGTTGAGAATTATCCACAATGGACACATCAAAGAATTTGAGATCTTAAGATGGATCTAGACTTCAAGTCTTCAACTTGACCAATATTATGAAAAGAAATCTTAAAGATATCTTTTTAAAACCTTGAAAAATTGATGTGATATATTGGATCATATATAGTCACAAAAATGTTAATTTACAAAAAATAAGAAAAAAACTTAGATAGGCCTTTGAATGGATGCAATAATGGAGTTAACACATGAAACAAACATAAAAATGCCATTTAACTAAAATAAAAATATGAAATAAAATGAAAGAAAATAGGAACCAAACAATTTTATATTAATATAGAGTTGGAAAGTAGAAGCAGCAACAAGTGTTGAACATTTAAAGATCATGGACATTTAATAGATATTACAGTTTCCATGATCTCATTTCTATGAGGTGTGGAGAGAAATTCTCAAGAGATCTCGCATTCCATGATTCCAATGTCCCTGCCTCTATCTTTTAAGTGTAAATATTATCTAGATCACAAATGATGCCTATATCTGTTACTTTTCCCATGATAATGAACTAAGAAAGAATTTTGCGGTGCCAAATCGGTAAATCCAATCTAAAACACATGCCTGTAAAAAACCGTTTTGAACTGAGACAGAACCAATGTAAAAATTTATTTACATACATTAATAACCATGTTATCCCAAGTTTCTTGATACGACAAATCCTCCTTCAAGTCCTCTGGATCAGCAATATATGACTTCATCTTTGGAACCTAGAGCTTGCCACAGGAATAGCCAATTAAGGGGAAGCACAAGTTTAGCCAACAAGAAAGCAGCAGTTTACCACGCACAACATTTTAATGCCCTGTTTGATTAGATTATAAAAATGATATTGCATCAATTTCGATATTGATACTCTAGGTAGACAATCGTATTACATATCATGCTTTGCTGGTCCTACAAGTCAAACACCTCTTCTGCTCTTCATGATTTATTTCAATATCAATTTCAAAATGAATAGTGATAGAGATGACTAACACTGTTACCCAAACAGGGCCGAAGACAACTGCATGTAAACTAAGCCATAATATCTCCTAGAAGAGTTGGAAAAATAATATGCATCTTCCAATATAACATAAAAAACTCCCATAGGAGAGGATGGCCACTAAGCTGACAGTTGGCTCGCTTTTCATGCAACCCAGATTATTTGTCAGTCAGCTTAATGAGAATGAGAAGTAACTGTCTCAACAAATATTGTACATATTCAAAAAAGAAATACACACTTTGGTATTGGAATGACTCTAGCCATTTTAAAACTTTGATGAAGCTGAAGCATAGAACAAAAGAAATCATCTTGTCCCCCACTAATAATTTAAGAAACAAAGCAACGACAGCAATGGACAACTAGCCAACAATATGTACAACTGTTGAAATCACATTTTCTCACTTTGTAAAAATATTATTTTTATCATCATTTTGAAAATAGATGATGAGTGATGATGTGATGGACTAAAGGTGATTTGGTGTGTATGTATAGAGTTCCAAATCTTCCAAGCGTCAACATAGGAGAATTCATATATCTCATAAGATCCAAACCACATTTCTTATCTAAGGTGGTTTGAAGAGTTCTTTGAAATTTCTTTAACCTCTCCCCACAGGACTTGCAGTATTCCAGTGATACAATTACTCAAATACCCTTGATCAACCACCATAGCAACTCATTCAATTGAAGTCTCTCATCACCAAAAAATAAAATGAATTAGGAGACAAGTCCTCATGGCCCCTTAATTTATCTTTGTAATGATAATGTTTCAATTACACCCATTTCTTATAATTGAGGCTAATTTTTTATTTGAATTTAGCTTTGTTTATGGGAGCTGTCAACTTTGTTTTGTTTTGGTATTTCATTACCAAGTTGTGAGTTAATTTAGATTTTGATGAGACATTTTTGTAGGCATTTTATTTCTTTTTTTTTACAGTTTACTTTCTAATCTTTGGTTTTAGAGGTTTTTTGTTTCAATTTTCAGTTTTCAGTTTTGTTTATATTCTATTGTCAGTTTTTGGATTTTCTTTGTTTGTGCTTCATGTTCTGCCTGATTGATTTCAATTTTCTCATTTTAGATTCCATATTTGAATTCTTTGTTTTATCTGTAATGTTTCTGCAGTTTTCCATCTGTTTGAGTTTCCTGCATTTTTATTTATTACTGGCCAGTTTTAGTTTTTTTAGTTTTCCCTTTAGACTACATTTTCAGTTTTGCTTTCAATTTCTGTTTTGATTTTGGGTTTCAAATTTGATTTGAATCTCAGTTTTTGTCTTTGTTGTCTTTCATTTGTTTATTTATTCTTTATTTATCTGTTTGTGTTATGAGGCATTTATTCATTTGAATTAAGAAGTAATTGAATTTCTTTGATGTTTTCAGAAGGATTATTAGAAATTTATCCATTATCTAACCTATTCCGATTTTTCATTAATTATTCTCTTTTTTTCTATTTTTATTTGTTTTGTATGGTTATTTGGCCATTAATTTCTTGTTAAACTATTATTAAATCATTTAATTGATTAACAGTTGATTTTTGGTATGTTTTAATTAAATAAAATTTCTGGTGGACTTGGTTTGAGCATAAAATTATTTTTAATTATTATTTATTTATTAATTAAACATTATTTTTTTTCCTTTTTTTTTTTCGCGACGACCATGGGACATAAAAATTGCTCCCCTACAATATGCACTGACATAAAAAATGGAGTTTTCCATTGACATTCATGAGACAACATTTTCAAGATGTAAGCATAGATTGCATAATCGGTTGAATCAGATCGGAATTGACCGATTCCGGAATCGGATCGGCCGATTTTCATCCGATTCCTGCTTGAAGGACTGATTCTGACTTGAATTCCACCGGAATAGGTTAGAATTAGTCAAATTTGTCTTGAATCGGTCAAATTAGATTTGAATCAGAATCAGAATCCTTATTTTTTTAATTTTTTTGAAAAAATTCAGGCCGAATCAACTCGAATCAGACTAAATTAGAATTGATTTTTTTAAAAAAATTTTATAAAAAAATCCCGATTCTAGATTGGTTTCTCTTCTAGAGAATCAATCCGAATAGGATCGATCTGATCCAATTCAAATCGGATCGGTCCCCACCGATTTGGTGATCAATTCTAATTCGAAAATCCTTGAATGGGAGGCATGTAAGAACCATAACCCCATTAGATTACATAAGTGGGAGGAATGAAAAAGTCATATCCCAATGCACCAGATTTAAATTCATCCTTAGGATGAATTTGTAAGGAGTATGTAAGAGATATTCCCCTTTACATGTTGCACTCCATTTAACGCACCAAAATTGACATAATTTTTAGCCTGTAAGCATATTTAAATATGCAAGCTCATTATATCCCATGAATTTTGTAATTGCGTGTCCAAGCATATTTGAATATGCACAGACCATTATAACATGCCATTTTACATGATTTTGAGCATCCTAACATGATCTCTTATGCACAGCACATCACGTATGAATTTTTTAAAAAGCAAACATAAGGCCTGGTCTTGAAGGCTAAACCCTTTTTAGCTATTATTTGTATTTTTCCCTTTAGGGAGGAAATAAGTGAGGCCCCGGGTAAAACTTCTCTTGGGGGCTTTGCAGGAATGTCTTTTAGGGCTCTAGAGTCTCCAAGAACATCTAGATTTGCAGCCATCAAAGGGCCTTCAGATCTACTTCTTGTCCTGGCTTGCTTTAGGTCTGTTCAAGGGCCGTTCCAAGGCCCATTTGAAGCCCAATGCTCCGCTGTTTTGTGGTCTCTTTAGCCCACTTAGAAAAAGCATGCATGACTGTTCTGGTCCTATTTAAGGCTATGTTTAGGACCTATCTTGCTTTAAGACCCAATGGAAGCCTGATTTGTGGCATATTCTCAGCCCTGTTTCAGGCCTGGCTAAAACCTATTTGGAGGCCTGTTGTGTGGCCTTTAAATGCCTGTTTAAGGCTATGTTCCGAAGCTTGGCTGCCCATTTATGGCCTGTTTCAAGCTCTGTACAGGGCAGGACCTATTTTGTGGCTGAGAAAGGTCCATTTAGAGGCCTGGATGAGGGCTTGACTGAGGCCCATTCAAAGGATCATTTTATGGCCCATTTGATCCCATTTGCATGATTGTTTTGTGGCCTATTTAAAGGCTCTACCTGAGGCCTGTTTCATGGCCTGCTGCATGTCTATTTTAGCCCTTATAGGGAGTAGGGGTGCAAACGAGTTGAGACGAGTGGTATGCTGCTCGAGCTCAGTTCATCTACTTATATCCAAGCTTGAACTCATATCGATACTGAACAAGTAGTTAAGACCTACTTTTGAGCTTAGCTCATTAAGAGCTCGATACGTTCAAACTCAACTCGTTGAGCTTCTCATTTACTTGATTGAGCTTGAACTCCAATAAGAGCTCAGTTCCAACTCGAGTTCGAGCTCAATTTGTGCTTGTTCATCAAACTTAGTCTAAGCTCATTTCTGATGCTCAAACTCGAGCTTGGCCTAAGCTCGTTTATGAAACATAAATTTAAACTTGTTTGTAAAATTTAAACGCGAGTTTAGACATGGATTAAGTTTAGTTTCAATTTTTTAATATATTTGATCAAATATTATAGAAATTTTAAGTATTTTAATTTATTTTTAAAAATATTTAGTGGAGTTATTAACCGAGTACTTAAACGAATTGCTTGTGAGTTTGTAGGGTATGCTCAAACTCGGCTCATTCACAAGTCAAGTTTTATCTCAAGCTTGTTTGCTTAAGAAATAAGTGAGCCAAGTCTCGAACTACTTGCTGAGTGTATCGGCTCGTTTCCACCCCTAATAGGGAGCAACTGTTATACTGTTTTGGGCCTACTTGAGGCCTGCTTGCAGGTCCACTGGAGGCCTGTCCTTCAATCCATGTTTGGGCCTATATCCAGCTCATATAAGGGCAGATGTGAGGCCTATTTAGGGCCACTATTGTCGCCTGGCAGAAGCTTATTACCGGCTGTGTTGGGGACTTATTTATGGCCTGTCAGATACCTTTCTGAAGGCTGTTTGGGGGCCTGACAAATTATTTGAAGCCTGTTTGAAGACCTGGCAGGCCCATATCCGGCCTGTTTTTCAGTGCTTTTTTTAAGGCTCATTTATGCCCTGTTTCAAGCAGGGCAGTAAATGAAGATGAAATGGCACTTTCCTATCCACTCTGTTAGTTAAACAGATATTCTGTATCTGGTCTGAGTTTGATACAGATACGGATCGGATATGATAAGTTGGGTATTCGCTGGATTCAGAGTGGATATGGATAATATCCGGTTCAAAATTTTCATTAAGTTTTATTTGATTAATATGTTTAATAATATATAAATATATAAAAATACAATTTAAAATATAAAACTTATCATATCTTTCTTATTGTCAATCAAGTATACTGTATATTAGTAAATATTTAAGCATATTTTAAATAAAATGATTTTAATTATATAATTATATATATTATATACACATCATAAAAGGACTTATTCGGAGCGAATCTTAAACGGAGTGGAGTGGATATTTCTGTCTGCTCCGGTTAACAATCCGACAATATTCGTATCCGGATATCTGCTCTGGCAGATATCTCATAATAGAATAATATCCGCAAAAACAAATAAGAAACCAGAGTGGATCCAGAGTTTATCCGGATCCGTTTACAACCCTAGTTTCAAGCTCCATACAAGGCCACTTTTTTTTGGCATGTTGTGAGTCCATTTAGCCCACTTAGGAGGGCAATGGCTTCTACAAGGCAATGTTCAGGACTTGTTATGGCCATGTTTCAAACTCTGTCCAAGACCAAATTGAAGCCCGTTTCAAAGGTTGTTTGAGCCTGTTTGAGACTATATCTTCTGTCCTGCTTAGGCACATTTCACCATGGATTGCAGAATCGGCCGATCCGGATCGGAATCGGCCGATTCTTGGATCGGATCGGACCCCTCCGATTTGATTCCCGGCGAAACTACCGATCCGGACTGAAGATCGGTCCGGATCGGTGTTTGTAGGTGGAATAGGTGCTGGAATCGACCGAAATGGTCGATTCTGGATCGATTCCGGCGATTCCCTCGCCGGAATCGACCCACAGACCGCCGCGGCGGGTGGCGGCCAACCCGCCGCGGCGGCCCTCTTCCCCGCCCTATCGGGCGGGGAAGACGGGGCTACCGGGTCCATCGGGACCCGGTAGCCCAGGATCCAATGACTTAAGTCACCGGATCGACTGGACCGGAACGGTCCAGTGACTAAGTCACCGGAATCCTATCTAGAGTGTTATTTTGGTATTTTTTTTAGGTTTTACCACTGTTTGAAGGACCGATCCGGAATGATTCCAGATCGTTGTTTCTTCCGGCGGATCGCTCAGAATCGGACCGATCTGATCCGATCCGGATCGGATTGGTACCCACCGATCCGGTGGCCGATTCCGATCCCGTGATCCTTGCATTTCACTGCCTATTTCAGGCCTGGCTGAAGCCCATCTAGAGGCCTGTTGTGGGCCTTGCTCAAGGCCCATTATAAGACCTGGCAAGATTTTTTTTCAATTAATTTCTCAATGCAGTTTTAACCCCTCAATTGTTATTCTTGATTCTCAAAATATTTTCATATTTTTTTCCTGATTTTATAAATAAATTTCAAGTTAAAATTGTCCAAAAAATAGAAAAATTTAGTTTTAAATGATAATGTAAAAAATAATGAAATATAATTCATCCAATATAATTATACACTTTTATTTAAATTTTGAGGTAATTATTGAATTTTGGAAGAGTCCTATCAAAATAAAATTCATCATTTTACCACTTTATCATAAAATTAATTCGGATATTTATGAAAAATTTTCATGACTGATTTTTAAAAATTATTTTAATTTCTAGTATTTTCGTCCAATAACATTAAAATTTATGACTTTTTAAGAAATTTTTGGAGCATGTTTAATAGATTTTTGTAGTAAAATTTCCACTTAATAAAAAATTCAGATTTTCCATGAATTTTAATCACATTTTTTCACTATTTTTGTGGGCTGGGGTGGGGCCCACTCTGACTGATAGACACTCAGTCTTATTTATCCTGTTTTCCTTTAAATTTTTTAGGATAATAAATATGCATAACCACTCCTACTTCTCCTGCCGAGGATGATGGTGGGAGAAAAAAAAAGGAGGCTGTATAGAAGCAAGCTGATAGGGAGGAGAGAAATCAGGCTTTTGTTGAGCCAACGAGGCCTGTTTTCAAGGTTGAGACGAGACAGCTGGCATTGATTGCTGCGCAGCCCACAGTAGTTGCTTTTCATGGCCAAAACTGTCCTAAAAAGGAGAGACAGCTCGGCCAGGCAGTTGAGGACAGAGAATTTTTATAATATTCTCTGGCCAAAATAGGCCTATGGTGCTGCACTGTGACAGCTGGCAGGGAGCTTCTGCTAGCCAAAAATGGCCTTAAGAATTAAGGCAGAAAGTGCACAGCTATGGGGGATATTTCAGGAGCTTTTATAGAATTTTCGTAGCCATTTAATGGGTAGCAAGTGAGCCTTACGGAGGATTGGAATTAGGCCCAATTCAGGCCACTGAATAGGCCATTAATTACCATAATATAATATAGACAGACTGATTCCAGTGGGGCCTGAAAAGGTTGAAAAGATGGGATTTGACAGCCCTCCCTTATTAGTTGGATTGCTGGCCCTCTTAAGCTAGAAGTTCGACAGAAATTTGCCTTAACATAGACTAGAAAACAGCCATGAAAGTAGACATAAATGGGGTTTTGATGGCCCATAAAATCATTTTCAAAACAGCCCCAAAATTGGGCTTGAAACACGCTGCAAGGTGGCCCAGAAAATTGGTTTGAAAAGGGCCTGGAAATTGGCCTGGTCTAAACTGGAAATGTGTCCTCGATAGTCCTGAATGTGTCTTTTACAGGCCCCAAGATAAGCCTAAATATTGAGCAAAAACAATTTTTTAAATATTTTGATTGTTGATAGCCTCCAAGATGGGCGAAAATTGGGCTTACGTGGGTCTTGAAGTGGCACTAAAAATAAGCTAAAACTGACCTTTTCCAGACCAGGCTGTAGAAACAGCTTGATTCTACATTTTTGGTTCATATGAAGACGAAAAAATTTCAGGTTAACAACGGCTTACTAATTTTATCATTCATTTTTATATATGAATTGATAATTCGGTTCTGTATGTTCTCCAGGCTCAGTCGATTTTCCCTTTCTCTCTTTGCTTGTATTTCGTCCTTTCAACTTTTTATATCATCTCTGGCATAAGTACAGCCAACATTTTTTATGCTACATATGGATAGAAATGAAATAACCAGCACGAAGAGTTTGGCACTACAAAGTACCAAGATGTAGTTTATATGAAATTAGCTGCAATTATAAATTTATGTAAAGCAGGTAAACAGAGTTGATGAGGTGCATACATTGAAAAGTGGCCCAAATCAATCTGTCTGTGATATCCTGTAAACCATTTTAAGAAGTATCCAGATAATAATAAGCCTTAAGAAAGATCTTAGGGTTTCAATTTGGACTAGCACTAAAATCCTGAAAGTTTTCCACTGGGGGTGACCATTAAACAGATCCCAGGATTTATTTTCAGTTGGATGATTCAGGGACTTCTGGGAGAAGGCCAACAGATAGGACAAGAAAACAATAATAGAGTTCAAGGTTGAAAAAGTCTGGACATCAGCAACCCCCCCCCCCCGACTTCTACACAATTCTACACAACTAAATCTAAATGTCAAAACTGTTGAAATTTGATGGGAGTCTTTACGAAATGGCAGAAATAATCTTCAATGTCTTCAGCAAATTTATTTAATCTCAGCCAGTCATGGTCATAGGAATGTACTTTACAACTTGAGTGCATTGAAAAAAAGTTGTTCTTGAATAATATTATTTGTGGAACTCGATATACAATACCTAGCTAGGAGCTTAACATGTGTATGATTGTAATTGAAATAATAATGTTTTAAAACCAAGTATATAATATCAAGCTACCATAGTAAAATATTTGTAATCCAAAACTAATTATGTATTACAATTTATACTGTCCTCAGTGACTTTTTAACCAATTCTCTTTCGATTATTCTACCACCTAGGTGCTGAAACGAGCTGAAAATGGGCTTTTATGAAATATTACAACTCTTCATCACCTGGCCCAGAAAAAATTGGGTTGGCCTTAGGCCTAGACATTTACCATGGGCCAACACTGGGCTTGGGTTGGGCCAACCCAAGCCAACCCATTTTACACCCCTACTGATTCACTGAAAACAGATAAAACTGAAATGAAACAAATTCAAGATTAAAAAAGGTGAAATCACGTTGATGATTAGGTTTAGGATAAAGCAAATCCAAACTGAAAAAGGTCATTTGAAACACATTGAAATAAGTCAAAAGTCGATACTGAAAGCAGATTAAACCTAAACTAAAAGAATTCATGATTAAAAAACAGAATCAAAATAAAAAATAGTAAAACCAACATCTGAAGTGAATAGGGCCTGAAAGACAACCAAAATTTTAAAGCAATTAAATTGGAACAAAAATGAATCCAAGATGAAATGTAATAAATCAAATAAAAAATATGAAAAAAAATTGAGAAACAAACTAAACCAGAAGATAAAATGAACATAACATTAAAAAATGATATAACATCAAATAAAGATACATTAAGTGAACAAAACCTTAAATCGTAAAGGGTAGTTTGGCATGAGATTATTTTGAGGACAAACCAGGTTTATCCCCTAAATAACCTGATATGAAATGGACCCTAAAAGAAATATAAAATCTGATTAACAGATGCCTAAATAAATGACACAATCAGAAATATTATCCTTCAGATTTTCTATAGCATTGAGATTGAATTAAAAGCAAACAAAAATCAACCAAACTGCACCACCCTACCATAGAACAAAGTCAAAAAAAAATTCTGCTCCAGCCACGTCCAATTATGTTACATGCTGTCCTTCTGTAATGATGACATTATGGTGGTAATCAAATGTATTTAACCATATGATGGAGAAATTTAACAACTAATATGTTTGATACGGAGTCAATTTAATAAAAAGAAAAAAGAAGAAACCCAAAATAAAGTCACTCAGAAATAAATTAAATTTAACATCCAACATCATATCCCACTCAAGCAATCAAAATAACAAAAAAAAGAGTAAACCTTTCAAACATAGCCATGATACCATAATGGCTATTTATGTGGTCATTACCCTTTAAATAAGTTAATACAATTAGATACAATCCCAATTGTTTCCATAATAGAAAAGTAAAACATGAAATTCTGAAAATAATTAAGCAGTAAAATACATGTTTCAGAAACTAAAAACAGACAATACATGGAGGATCTTGTATAATCACGTTACCTCATCTTGCCAAAACATGTTCATATTCTGAGGGAAGAGTGATGCTAAGTGGCATAGAACCTGCAAAGAGAAGAATATAAACATTAGTCAAGAAGAAAAAGGCTTCAATATGATCAGCCTGTGTTGACTAAGCACATTGTCAACAATTATAGGACTAGTCTCCCCTACCCTACTATTTTGTTGCACTAGGTAATTAATTATGTAGAACATACAAGCACAAACATAAATGCTATAGAAACAACATTTTGCAATATTCTGAAGATCCAATGCTCTTATAACCAATCCAAACCCAAAATGAAAAATCAGGTTCGGATTGCAAAATGGTGTGAAACCTAGAAAATATAAGCTTCGTAAAGGACGTTAAAAATATAGTTGAGAATTCATTTGTCTTCCATTCATTTAGGACAAATTTTCATTATCTTTAGCTAACATATACTACTTGTGAAAACACAAGATATCTAAAGAGTATTAGCCAAAATACATAATATGCATAAAAATATAAACATATCAAGGTTTGAGTTTTATTAAAATGTCTTTGGACCTCTCCATAGGAAGATGTGAATTTCCGATGTTAATTACATCAAACACTTGAATACCCTTGTTTAACTATCATAGTAACTCCCAGAAATGAAAACATACATTCACAAAACATAAATATATGTGGGAACTATAACTCAATAAACTTGAACAAATGAAAATTTAATATGCTAAATTTGGTTAAGTTTCATTTATATTTTAATGAGGGTGTATTTTAAGATTCTAACATCTTAAGGGCATATGTTCCTTAGTGGATTATCAATGTATTTAACATGTTTTTTATGGATTTAATTCCTTTAACTTAAGGTTTTAACATTAAGACATATTTTCACTAATTAAAGTTAGTTTGGATCTGAGGTCAAAATGACATGATTCAGATCAAGTTTCATTAGGGCATATGTTTGAACTATGAGATTTCAATGCCCATCCCATTTTTATGTCTGAGATTTGACATTTTTAAACTTAGTGAAATCAGATTTTTATAGTATTGTATCATCATTGTGTTCTAAGTCTTATCATTAACCACTTAGATTCATCTTGTTTTTATTTCAAGTCTAGAATCATAGACTTAAATCAGATTTTCATGGCATCCCATTGAAATACTTCATTTCATCATGTTCTGAATATTATCATTAGGTATCTTCAACTTAGGATATATTCATTTAAGCCTTAGCATTAGACTTGGGATTTTGCCATCTCTTCATTTTGAATTTTGATATGTTAGATATAGGAACTTAAAACGAGACATCTATTGCATTATCTCTAAGTATCGGATGCCTAGTCACTTGAATCTGAACAATGCATCAACTAAGTTTCATATATGTAAGACAGGCCCTTCTCATCTTAGCTGTGACCTGATCTATATATATTCGGTCATCTCTTATTATGTGCATGTGTGACCTGATTTAGACAACTTCAGACTCACACTATCTTGGTTCTCAGCAACATGCATGACCAGATTTTAAAAATCCTGATTTCGGATTCAACTTGATTAAGATTTTATCATGTTTGAATTATAATTTGACAGATCGGACTGTCTCAATCTGATCCTATCCATCCTCCAGGTAGAATTCAGATCCCGAATTGGTAAATTAAAAAAAATGATTCTGATTCCAATTCAATACTGGATTATAAAACAAATCGATCCAATTTTGATCTCAATCCGATCTTGACCAATCTGGCTGATCCCAGTTGATTCCGCCTGGACTTTTTCCAGATCGGTCCTCCAGCCGCAAATCGGATTGGCAATGGCCTATCTGATCTAGGAATCGACTGATTCCGCAATCTATGGTGATGACAGCAGTGACAACACCTCCTATTCTTCTCTTTCTCTATCTCCTGAACCTGTCTTCAACATACGGACCTTGAACATGTGGCTGATGGTCCTCCTTTTATAAAGGAGTTGGTGAGAAGAGCTAGTCCCGATTGGAGCTCCTTTTTCTTGCACGTGAAGGTAGGAAATGGAAGAGGATCCGATGGGAATCTCCTATATTTTGGTATGTGTTTTAAATATTTCTTGCCTTTCCCATCCTACTGACCATCCATCACTGGTTGACAATATAAGGAAGAACCAGTCATAGCATCTAAAAAAGGATGGCGGCCGATCCACCTCCTTCCCTTCCTATATTATAGGAACTTCCGATGAAAATTTTTTACTTCAAGTTTCCTTGCTGTTGAGGCCTATATGTTGTAGTGGGGACACTAGACACTGGCCCCGATTCAGGCAGGTTTATGGACGCCGAAGAAAATCATTGGGCCCCATTTGGCTAGGAAGTATGGTTATTTGATTTCTTTGATTTATTCTTTGAGTCATTTACATTTTTTTTATTTTACTAGGATGTCCTTAAAATTTTAGGCATTCTAGGGGTTTTCTGCATATTTTGGTCCTTTTGGGTTTACATGTAAATATGTTGGGCCTCGGTCCTATAAAGAGGACCCGAGACCTCCCTTTTTGCGATATGCTACAGAAGAGATGAAAAAGTGGAGTCCCGTTTTGTCCCGTTGGTTTTCTCCCCTCTTTCTGGTTTTGCCCCTGCGTTTCCCGAACCTTCATTAACCTTTCCCCCCCCTCCCTTCGCTCGGTTCAGACGGTGAGGGTTCTCTCTCTCTTCGGTCGCCCGGCGCTCGTCTCGGATCCTCTCTCTTCTCTGACGATGGCAAAGCCCTAGCCGGGCCGGTCTCCTCCCCCGAAGCCGTCTCTTCCTCCCGACGGCGTCCTCTGCTGTGGCCTTCGCCGTTCCCTTCCTCCGGAGCCGTCTCCTCCTCCCGACAGTGACCTCTGCTGTGGTTTTTTCCCCCGGTGTCTCCCTCCGGAACCGCCCCTCCTCCTAACAGTGATCTCTGCTGCAGGCTCGCCGTCGGGAGGTCGCCCGTCTCCACCTCCCGACGGCGAGCCTGCGAGCCCGCGGTGCTGGATCTTTCGCCCCTCCCCCCCTACGGTGAAGCCTAGCTCGGGCTTGTCCTCCCTTCTCTGGTGTAGGCCTGGTTGGTGTTCGGAAGAGGTCGTTTCCTGGTAGCCGAGAGGAGGGACGACCTCCCATTTTCCTCCTCTCGCCGTTGCCGGATCCGATGCTCATTCTGTTAATGCCTTATGCGTCCCTGCTGATGACCGGGTAGCAACACTCCTCCGAGGCAACATCGATGACGAGGTTTGGTCCTTCACACGTCTACCTGTGGGTTCTGTTTCAGTCCTCCCTACCACACGGGAGCGCTCTTAGGCCATGAGGGCTTGTTCCGAATGTGTTTCTTATCGTTAAAGGCTCTGTGGATCGGGGTGTTCCCCAGCCGGCTCCTGTCTATATTCCGGATCAGTGCAGTCGTTTCACCTTGCTATTCGTTTGAGTTCCTATTGTAGACTGGTCCCCATCCAGTCCTGGTTCAGTTGCTATTCTGGTTGACATTTGCTTCCGGATCTGAGCTCTGGGTCGTGGTTGTTCATACATATTTATGACTTAATCCTATAAGAATGAGCCATCAACTCTCCTCTATTCCTCTCTATATGAATGTATGTCCCATCTATTTCCTGATATGGCTATAAACTCCATCAACCCTCTCCTTCTATGTGTATAGCCAAACCATGTGTGCCCATACAATCCCATGTTTGGCCCCCTCTCCTCATGGCTATATATGTTCAGCCCATGATCATCTCCAATAAGTTGTGTTCGGCCTTGTAAAAGCCCCACCTGCCCAGCCTTATTCGGCCATATAAAACCCCATGTTCACCCATTATTCGGCCCCCATATAGAATCACATAATAGTCCCTATTTGACCCTCCTCTCATGACTTTATGTTTAGCCTATTATCATTTCATATAAACTATGTTCGATCCCCATATACAGCCATATAACAGTGCCCTTTACAGCTCTCCTTCCATAACAAAACCTTGGTCTATATGCAGTCCATGGTCAACGACATAATCCCACATACATTACCCCTACCCGACATATCTTCTATGGCCATACGGTATCCTATCTATTGTTCAGCCCATCCTTCATGACCATATAATAGTCCCTATATCCCTTGTCCAACCTCCATGCTTCAGTCACATGACAACCCACAAAGCCCACTATTTGGCATCCCTATGCATAGCCCATAATGGCCTCCTACATGCATACACTTAAATCTATAGAAACAAAGTCATAAACGGCCCTCATGTGATCATTATGTTGAACTAAAGAGCTACCCAAATAGCCTAGATATCATTTCTATATGAAGCTCTTTTGATCTTCCCTTTGATATAAATCGATGTTGAATCCCTCTCCGTGGCCCATATGAGTGCCATCAAGAGGCAAAGAGTCTACGAGGTTCAACATAAGTAAGAAAATGAAGGCAAACAACATGTCCGGTTTTAACAAAATGAGGGCACATGAAAAATGATGCAAATCAGGCCATTTGGGCCAAGAATGATGCATTATGAACCCAATGAGGCCGAAATAACACGAAGACAATGATAATGGACCAAATGTGGCCAAAGGACATAAAAATGAACTTCTCAAATTTTGAAATCATATGAACATATCTAAGAGGCTAAGCTTATTAAGTTAGATCCCCTTCATAATTTCAGACAGACACACAGGCATGCCCCTGAAGTGTATCAACTATCAATCCTAGACTAGTATGTGAGCATGCCCTCACCATACACCGATCCTTCCCGATGTAGGGTAATATAAGCAATGATGCACTCCACCTATTAAGGGAAAATTCTCATTGGATTTAAAGGGAGGTGATGCATGTCATCACACTATACCGACCTTAAATCCAGGTAGAGAATTGAAGAGATAATCCATACCTACATAAGGTAATCGGAATTCTCATATGGTATGATGTTCATTTGAGGGGATTATGGCTACATAAGCCTCTCCAGATATTGATGTAATTGAATGTATCCACAATCATATAGAATGACATTTATGTATGAAATGTCTTATGTCATGATTTAGGGAGCTTTAACATAACCCACGTACCTTATGTGGAATGCAACTATTGAAGGATGCAATTTAAATAAGTAAATCTGAAATATTTAAATAAATGGATCATAAAATGTCAAAGGAAATACCGAAATCATTTGCTTGCTAAAATTTAAATAAACCAAGGTCGTTAACATACCTAATGACATAAACCAAGATAAACTAAAAATATTCATGTCAATTTTAGGTTTGAACCAACGTGAATGCATAATAAGTCTAATAAAGAGACTTAGAACATGATGAAGGAAATAATAATGAAATTACACCAAGTAGATACCATAAGAATCGGATTTGTAATAAGTCTAGGATGTTGAACTTTAAATAAAGACAAGATGAATCTAAGTGCTTTATTTTAAGACTTAAAACAAAAAAAGAGAGGCTAATGAAATAACCATGAATAAGCTTATTTAACTAAGTCTAAAATGAGAAGCCTTAGATAAAAAAATGTAACAGAAATATAATCAAAAATACATATTTGATCCAACTCATGTTTATTCCATACCTCAAGTCCAAATAAACTCTAACAATTCAAATATGTTACGAATCCACTAACATGTCCTTGAAATGTTGGAATCTTAAAAATACACCTCCATAATACATAATGAGACTCCAATCAAACTTAACATACTAAATTTACATTCCATTGAATTTATGAGGTTATAACTCCCGTATGTGTTTTGTGGATGTATGTTTTCTATGTTAAGTTGTTGTGACAGTTAATTAAAGATATTTGAGTACCTCGATGTAATTAACATCAGAACTTTGCACATTTCAATGGTGAGAGGTCCAAAAACTATTAAATGAACCCAAAACCTTAAAATTTTTAAATTTTTATGCATACCATATATCTTGGCTAATACTCCTATGAGATATCATGTTTTTTCATAGTAGTTAATGCTAGCCAAAGTTGATGAAATTCTTTTCTCATATGAATGAGAATCAAATGAATTTTCAACCATACATGCATGTTTTATATATGTTTTTTATGATGAAAACGACATTTCACATCAACATAAGTAAAAATAGAGAATCCATATGGCTGACTCAGAATAATTTAGGATTAAAGGCTGTTTGAGTCATGAAAATCCAGGTTGGGACCCAGGTCGCGACCCGAGCCTGACCTGGTCAGAAATGGTCGCGACCGGCCCGATCGCGACCCAGTCGATCGGGGTTGCAGAGTCGCGACCGGGTTGCACGACCCGCAGACCCGCGGGCGGGGTCATGCTGCAACGGTCATGTGACCGTTGCAAGCTGGCCATTGGTAACGGTCACATAACCGTTGCCAGTAGCTAAGGGGGGGTTAAACCCCCCTCCTATCCATCCCCTTAGGGGCTATTTAAGGCCCCTAAGAGGCTCTCATTCTCTCATACTTCACTCTTGCTCACAAATGCTCTTGGCTCTCAATTTTTGCTCTCTTCTTTCCTTAATTACTTCATTAGTTCATTAAATATTTGTTTCTTTTATTTGTTTAAGTTACTTAGTTTATTAATTCATAGTTAGTTAGTACTTACTTATGTAATTAGATATTTAACTAGTTCATCATTTGCTTAATTAAGTTGCTAATTACTTAATTAGTTATTTTATTATTATTTTAGTTTTAAATAGTTAATAGTTATTTAGTCAAGTTAATTAGATATTTAAGTAGTTTACTCAATAGTTCATTAATTACTTAATTGTTTCATTAATTACTTTATTAGATACTTAATTAGTGCTAACTATTTACTTCTTTTGTTACTTAAAAATGTCTTCTCCAAGCTTAACAACCCAAACTACCAGCGCGAGCCGGAGTGATCTGGCTGGGTTACATTGCAACTTAATCTCCATGGCGGAGAGAAAAGTGCAATGTAAATATTGTGACAAAGTTATGGCTACGATAGCTATGGTGACTCATTTGGATCAAGTCTTAGGATGGTTTTCCGAGGGACTGACGAATATAATCGTCATGTATACATATATCAAGCTTTAAACTCAACCCAAATGACACGAGGAGAGTATATAAACTATCTACAAAATATAGAACATGTTACATTGGAATGAAATTCATAAATTATTTATTTAAATTATGTTATTTATTTTTTTCTCATTTATTATATATTTTTAGATTTTTTGTATTTTTATTAACTTTTTGATTTTCCAAAAGCAATGGGGGTTGCAACCCGGTCGCGACCCCCGACCCCCTTCCTTAGTTTGAATTATCACTAATTCCGACAATATGTTGTTTTAAGCAAAACATATTTCTCACTATCTCCTTACGACATTATTTACATTGCACATTCCTTTTTGCCATGTCAACCATGAATTTGCTATCTTGACCCCAATCAGCCAATCTAACTGATCCTATGGTGGAGCTTGAAGTCGGATTAGCTCCCCTATATGGGTCAATCTCGCAAAGCATGCTTATGGGTAGCCAACTTGCCTAGTGAAAAGCTTATATTAGTGCTCATTCACCCTTGACTCTTGATTATATTAAGAAAGGTAATCGGGGTGACTGCTTAGGCAATGAGGCAAGACCTAGGCCAAACTACTTAGGAGGTTACCCCAACCATTGCTACCCCTAAAGTGGGCATTGGGAGTGCCTCTAAGGCCTTTTCCATCCTATCTGGGTCACGAAGTTGAAAAACTTAAGGCAAGGTAACTAGGTCTCTTAGACCAACTGGGGTACGGATCCAAACCTCAGCAGTTCAATGGCCTGGGGATCCATTTAAGTCTTGGGATTAATGTATCCAATGGAACCCATTTACTATGTTGCTCGCACGACCAAAATGCTGGAGAACCCTCTGTCCCACCATCCCCACCTGCCATCCCTCCCCTCCAGCTATCTTTCACCCTCTCCTTATGGCACTGTGTCTAGCAATCCTCTTTAGGGGTGTGCACAGTTCATTTGGTCTGGTTTTGGACCCTTCTTTCAAGAAATCAACTCCCACCCCTCTTTTAAGTGGCCTATTTATTTTTTAATTCCATGTATCTAACACTTTATTTTATAGCCCCGCATTTCAATGGTATGTAACTTCGGCCCCTATTTGCCCCAAACACTGTTAACTCTAACCCATTTCATATTTAATTTCCATTTTACCCTCGCACCCCATAAATCTACCGTGTTTCAAAATGCTGAAGCTGAACACCTGCAACCTAAAAACATCCTGTTAACAGGGAACTCGAGACTGCAGAGAATGTTGAAATATTTGCGTTTGAACCATTGGTGTTCAAACTTCGATTCAATTCTCTAGTATGCAAATTCCTCCAGTGAGAGCTCTGCATGATCAGATTGGCACCACCATCGCACTCTTCCATCTCCTATCTCCCCTCCAAAAAGGGGAAAAGAAATCAAGAATTAATCCATAAACTTCTAAAAGAAGCAGTTTTAATCCCCACAATGGCTGGCTCTTCACTACTGGTACCTGTTCTTCTGAAGCTCGTCACTGCCTCCTCGCCTTCTGAAATCACCTCTTCAACAAGGCTCCATCTTCCCTCCATCTGCCCTCCATCACGACATCTGCATCACCTTCTCCACTGTAGATAATGGGAGAAGAACACCGACTACCCTGCATCGTACCACTGGCATTCCTCCATCTGAAGCGAGTGGGGAGGGGGAAGATCAGAAGAGAAATGTTCTTGATGTCCCCATCTGCATCCAGTGACGATGCCCCCAAGTCATCTAGATGGTAGATGGTCCCTTTTCCTCGAGCATTGATCACATTAACACCCTATCTGCTACCTGGTGTCTAGGGTTGAAAATGAAGTTTGTGTTCTTACAAGGTGCAGAGGGATGGTGGGGAAGGGATGAAAGGCCTTGGAGTAAAGATGTATGATAGGTAAAAATGGAAAAATAATGAGAAGAGATGGAAAAGATTAAAAATTTTGATATAAACAATTTTGGGACTAAAAAATATTCTGAACTAACAGTGGGATCTAAAAATAAATCGAGGCACCTTTTTACTAGTTTTCGGTTTGGAACTGAATCTAAGGACAGAATATTATAAACCCCTTTGTTTTCAAAACTGAATCAAGCCAAATGGAGGTCCCAAATCGAACCGATTCAATCCAGTTTGGCTTAGTTTGAGACTAAAAATTAATTAATTTTTTTCATATATACTCATTTTAGTTACAAATAATTAAGATAAATACTATTTTATTTTAAAAACTATATGAATCTTTTTATTAAAATAAAATATAATAGTTTTTGTCTACTTTGGTTTGATTTAGAAGGTTTCCAAACTAGATAAACTGAAGTAATAGCTCAAACCTAACCTAACCAACGAGATTAGTTTGGTCAGGGAGTTTGAAATGTTCAGTGCGTATTGGCAGTTTGAAATGTTTAGTGCACAGTGCACACCCCTAATATTCTCGATCACCCCCACCTCCTATGACCCATTTTCCTCTCACCCTCACCCCCATAGCAGAGAACTGTCACAATCATTGGAAGCAATCAACAATCACCTAAGGTGTCTGAGCAAAGGTAAAACTTCTCACACTTCAGGCACCTCACACTTTTGATAACATATTACTTGAAATGCCATATTATGTATATGATAATGAATAGTTTTTTTTTTTTGAGAAACCAAAACTATGCAGATTCAGACAATTTTATGCAATTAACTTCTAGGAGATGCTCCATTTGGTTTAGGCTTCATATTGTTTTCTAAAAAAAAAATTGACAAGTCACTGGCATGGAGGAGACTGGTACATACTGGTTCGTATGTTCCACAAGATGATAGAACTTTTATGAAACACAACAGCATGGCCATTTTTAAAATATGAGGAAATAAGTATTTACTTAATACATAAAGTGAAATGATTAACAAAAATACAGACCGACAAGATCTGGGATGGCAGCTGCTCCCTAGCAAGAGGATCATGCAAAAGAACCACCAGTCGTGCAAATAGATCCTGGAATGATAATGTAGGCATTGAAGATAAATTATTCTACATCACAAAAGTGTTATTGTTTTGCAAATTCAAATAAAAGTACCACAGAATAGTCGTGTGAATAATAGAAGGATGAAGTCTTTCTGTATGCTCAAAGATGAAGAGCCTTACCACTGGGCTAGGTACATCAGTTCGGGTACTTAACTCTGAGAATACCAAACTGACCTGAGATGATCTATGCCTACACAACTCTGAGATGCACTTGCAGACCTATAAAGACAATCATAATAACATGTTCTAGGCATATATTCAAATCAACTTCAGTAAAATGACATTAAAATGGCCCTGAATATGACATAACTCTTACCACAGCAACTGCACCAGTGTATTTCCTAGGAATAATCATCTTCAACAAAAAGGGCCAAAGGACATGCTGCAGAAACTTTGGGTTTTAGAATACAGATGACAACATAAGATGCATAAAAGCTTAAAAGTACGACAAGATAAGCATTCTAATCATGATTCTTGTATCCAAGTACAAGAAGTACACCTCCATCTCTGGGATCGTAAATGCTATAAGAAGCAGCCCCTTTTCACATACATCTCTTAGTTCTTCTGGACAAGTAGGCCCCATTTTTACCTGAAAACACAAGAAAAACATTGAAAATAAAATTATAGGCTAAGAAAACTGACATAAACATAGTACTTGGCCAAAGTATGAAAACCTCTAGCTTCTTGTACTGAAAATGCTGAAATGAACCACTTGAATGGATTATTGCATTGGAAGCATTAAATCTTTTTACTTCCTCATCTGATAGGGCACAGCGCCGAACAAGATATTCAATAAACAATTCACCAGACGAGCCACTTAGATAGCAATGTGAAGCCATAACCACAATCAACTGCCATTAAAGATACCAGCATCAGCAACTATATTATTTTCACAAAGAATTATGTAATGATATACAACAAAATACACATATAGAAGGAAAAAATAAGATGAACACTATTTTACAATAAATTTTCAAAAAATATAAAAATTACTTAACACTTAATGGCTGTTTTATAAACAAAACATTAGTGGTCTTCATTTTAAAAATGAAATAAATCCTTCCATGTAGTGTCAATTCCAATCCGATCCGGATTGGATCCGTAAAATCAGCTGATTCCATGGGAGAAAACCCGATCTGGAATTGGTTTAGATTGGTTCTTGAAAAAACCCCAAAAAAAAAACTACATATAGCTTCCCATGAGATTCTGGTCCATTTGACGCTTTTAGGGTTCAACACGGGAAGCAATGGTGCCGCTGCACTTTCCCGACCTGGTCCTATCAGGTCTGACAAGGATCGGATCCGCCTTATTATCCTAGGAAAGATAGAGAGCTCTACAGGAGAGAGACAAAGAAGTTGCCCTACACCAGAGAAGCCATTGGATGTCTCGTGCTTGCCGTCACCCCCCTTGCCAGATGGGAGAGACGGCCAAACAGGACCCTTAACAGGTCCTGCAATCCACTTAACTTAAGCAAATCATTTGAATGGAACTGATCCATTACCAGAGCCACTTAACTCCTGCCTAACCAATAATGAACTTGTTAGGCCAGAGGATTTCACTACCTATGATGGGTCTTGTTGCCCCTGCCCAACAATGGCTTGAGGAAGGGGAGGTCCTCCGGCACCCCACACAGCCACTGGAGGCTGTATGAAATCTCCAATGAGTCCTTAAGTCTTTTTATGAGACATTTAAGGCACTAAATGTGCCTGAAATGTGCACTTTGTCCATTGTGGCAATGGTGGCAATCGCCAAGGTGATTTGGGCCAAAGTGAGGAGGGCAAGGGCATACCTCACCTAGGCAGTTGCATCAACCGCCATTGATGACGGAGTTTATCCTTTAGGATGTGAGCACCCTTTCTAAACAATTTTTCCCAGAAAGATTATGATTTCAACAGTTAACATCTTCATATAAGCCAACAAATCCAACGCAGACCAACTCTGGCCCCACCGAGAAAGTGGATGGCTGATTTAAAATAGAAAGATTTACAACATCCCAATGTCTGTGTCATGTTACCTAAAAATCCTACATCAAGAAAACAATGCAAATCAGCCATAGAAGAGACAGTGAAATTGGACATTCATGGTCAGTCAGATTTCTTTGAGATAGTAATTTATGCAGTAGAACATCATGAGACCAATCAGTCACATCAGCAACATAAAATCATCCATGTAAAAATAAAGTCAAAATAATTACATTGACTGATATTTTCCTTCCTCTGAAGATCTACAAACATTCATCCATTTAATAATATGGATCCTCTCTCTCTGTGTTGCTTACCTTGCCATAAGGATGATGACCTAATAGTAATAGACTCCAATATTCAGCAAACTGATTTAGGAATCTTAAAAATAAATCGCACATATCAAACCAAGTCGGAAAAGTCTGCTTTAGATAAGGCGCATTGATGTATTTGTGATCAGACAAGGCATAGGGTTGGTTGATGCAAGATGTGTCCCTATTGAGCAATGACAATTGAAATTGATCATTAAATATTTTACTTAGCTTTCAGGATTTTTTATGTCTCTTTCTTTATTAAGCTTTACAAGTTTTCTGGTTATCATGTGTGTCAAAGCAAATTCTTAAATTTTAGATTTTAGGAGTCACATTTTATAGAAATTAAGCACACTTTGTAGTTTGTATAGAGTTTTAGAGAAGCTAAACTTTAAATATAAGGTCCCATTGATGTACCTCAAGATAAAATGAATAAAAAAGAAGGGATTTTAAAAACTTTAGGTTCTCAGGAGCTGTGCTGCCTGCTCTCCCTCTCTTCTCCGTCTCACAAAGAAGGTTTCTTCTCTTACCCATCCTCCCATTTCTTCTGGCTAAGAAGGCCTTCCCCTCCCTTTTAGGATCAAAAATTGCTGTGTCAATAGGTGGCAAGTGGGATATCTTCTCGTTAGATGGGGCATAGGTGGGCTGGGAAAATGGCATGATTCATGGGTCAATTTCTCATTTATTAAGTATGTGAATGATGAACTGCGAAAAATAATACATAACAAGGCATATTTTCTTATTGGATTCAGACCAAAGAGATCATATCTTGGCATAAAAGATAGCCATTAATAACATAACCCATAAGCTGTGCAATTGACATCGAGAATGGGTCATTTCTCCATATATTGCTATTGAAGTGGACCCCAATTAATGAGTTATACCTGAGAATTGACCATTGTGGCACAATGAGGTATTCGATTCGACTTAATCCTGGCCCAATAATATTGAAAATTTTCAGTGCTAACAGTGGTGTAGGCCTTTTGTCTTTGCACTCTATGAATAATGCATTACTCACTAAATGGATTTGGAAGCTCAACCATGATGATGGCTGTCTTTGGAGCATGATACTCAACTCAACTCAACTCAACTAAGGCCTTTATCCCAAATTACTTGGGGTCAGCCATATGGATTCTCTTTCTCCACTCATGTCGATTTTGTGTTATTTCTTCGGAGATATTTAAACCATCTAAATCATATTGAATTACCCTCCTCTAAGTTAACTTAAGTCTACCATGCCCTTTTTTTGTTTCTGTCATTTTAATATTTTCTATCTTTCTAACTGGAGCCTCTTTAGGTCTTTGTTTAATATGTCCAAATTATCTCAATCTCCCTTCTTTCAATTTGTTTACAATTCTGGTTACTCCTACATTTTCTCTAATATATTCATTCCTTATTTTATCTAATATAATGTGACCACTCATCCATCTTAACATTCTCATTTTGGAAACACTTATTTTAGAAGTATGTTTTTCTTTTATTATCTAACATTCACCACCATACAACATTGCGGGTCTTATACTTGTACAATAAAATTTTTCTTTCAACTTTAATAGAATTTTACGATCACATAGAACCCCTGAAGCCAATCTCCACTTCATCCAACTTGCTTTAATCCTATGATTAACGTCTTTATCACACTCTCCATATTTTTGAATAATTGATTCAAGATATTTGAACTGAGTTTTTTGAGACAATATTATCCCATCTAAACTGACATCCTCACCTACTTCTCTTTGTTTTTTCTTAAATTTATAATGCATATATTATGTTTTAGTTCTACTTATCTTGAAACCTTTAGTCTCCAAAATATTTCTCCACCTTTCTAACTTTCTATTCACTCATTCTTGTGTTTCATTATGAACACCAAAAATTTTTCAAATAGAGATTAAATCAAATTGGATCCACGTTGGTTACCACTTTGTGGGTGAAATGGCCCAAAGATGATATCTGTCAACCAAACCCAGTAAAGGGTTATGTTAAATCTAATTTAATGCACCTTTGCACATCCTTAAGGACTGATCTTAGTCCCGAAATCACTCCCTTTACGACATGCCCATTTAAGAGGAGTCCATAAAAAAAAAGAAGAAAAAAAATGAATGAATGAGGAGAAATTGTCGGAGCAGAGAAGGAAGCCTGCTCTCCGTCAGACTCTACCCCAGAACCAATCCTAACGATGGCAAGGAACTGCCGTAAGGAGGCAATGGAGGATAAGAAGGGAGGCGGGTCGATCCCGTATGGTTCGGGATTGCCCCGAGTCCTTCTCGGAGCCGCAACTCCTATTTCGGGAGGTTTCCCGGTTGAGGAAGGAAACGATCGAAGCCTATAAAAGCCCAGCATTCGGCCGGCTGAAGCCTGCGTGAACAGGCCCCTAGGGAGAGTCACAGAGAGGCGGAGAGACAGAGAGAGCAAAACGAGAAGAGAAACGCCGAGAGAGAGAATAGAGGGTTACCGCGGAGCCGTGTATCCCTTGCAAGCACGCCACCCGTCCCTGCTTCTCCTTCCCACAGTGTAGGCGGGTCGATTATCTCCTCCGAGTGGTGTTGTCGTCCGTCCTTCAAGCCGTCGCGAGCTCCGTCTGCAGTCGAGAACCTCAGCCGGACCTCCGAGCGTTGCCGAAGGGGCTCCCTCCACACCACGGTGCCCGTCAAGCCCTCAATCACCGCCGGAAGCCTCCACCGGCAGCAGTAGCCGCCGTCGAGCCCGTCCGCTGCCGTCGTCTGGTCGGGAAGAGAGAAGGGGCGCCGGGTTTATTTTTTTCCCACTTATGTCCAGCTGGCACATATGAGGAGAAGGGGAGGCGCGCGGCGTCGGATCCGATTTTGACCCGCGGGTCAAAATGTGTGCGGGGCCCACCAGGAAAAGGGGGAGCTAAAAAAAAGAGGAAAAAAGCGCGGCGGCGCGCGCGCGCGAGAAGCCGCGGCCGAGGCCGCGCTCGCGAGGAGAAGCAGCGGGAAGGGCCTGTTGACCGGCCGGTCAACTGTCGGTGGGGCCCACCCGAAAGAAGCTGTAAAAAAAAAGGAAGGAAAAGGAAGGCTGGTCCAAATGAAATTTCGCGGAGGCAGAAGGCCCACCAGGCCTTGTGAAGCAGGGGTCCGAGGAGGGCCCAATGAAGATTAATTTTTCTTAAAAGATATCCTTGATAAAAATTAAATAAAAATGCACTTAATTAATTAAACAAACCGAGGCGAGCATCCGGCCGGCTAAAAACCCGCCTCATGGTCTCGGCATAACTTAAAAGAATCAAAACAAATGGGAAAACAATAGGCCGGCTTCATGCACGCCTCTTGACCCATAATTCAAAAATAAAATAAAATAAACAATAAACAGAAATTAAATAACAATATACTTAATTAATCAACAAACCGAGACGAGCATCCGGCCGGCTAAAAATCCGCCTCATGGTCATGGCTTAATTTAAAAGAATTCAACACAAATAGGGAAAACAATGGGCCGGCTTTAAGCATGCCCCTTGACCCTTTAAGGTAGGCATACAAAGGTCTATAAAAGACCCCAATGTCTTACCATGCCCCAAGAGGGAGTTGTTTTGCCCATTATGCCATGGAGAGGTTGTGCATGATCAACATGCCAATATGCCAAACTATGAGCTAATGAGGTTCAAAAACAATGATATGAGTCCCCACAAGCTTATCAAAAGCCGGGTGTATTCAATCTCAAAACAATGGGAGATGCCCATAAGTCTATCAAGACCGGGTACATGCCACCTATGAAATGACAAATCCATCAAGGATTCAAAGGACCGAATTTCTGGTCAAATTGTAATCATGTCTCATGTTGAGAGAACAAATAAAGAGCTTATGTTAAGTGCACATGTCGATGCTACAAGGAGAGGACAGTCACATGAAAATTTTTTAGAAGGCAAGACAACAAAAATTGACATAAAACAAAGTCTGAAGCAAAAAATAAAAAAATCTGAAATCTGAATCTAATGTGCAGAACCGCCATTTAAAAATCTGAAATTTGAAGCAAACCAGAAAATCAGGAGTCAGAACATAAAATCCAGAAAACTGTAAACTCTGAAAAGTTCATAAATTGTCATCTATAAAACCTGCAACAAAGATTTGGAAATTTCAAATCTGAAAATTTTGAATTTGAAGGAGAGTTGAACTAAGGAAATCTGGAAAGCGTGGAATCTGGAAACTGAAAATTCTGAAATGTAAAAATCTGCAAATGAAAACATCCGGGATCTATCATCTAAAAAGAGAGAAGAGGAATCTGAAAAAAATGCCAAATCTGGAAGTGAAAATGTATAAAAATCTGAAGCATTTAAAATCTGAAATCTGAACTTAAAACATACAGGTCTGAAATCCGAAATCTACAGTAGATCCAGAAAATTTGAACTTCACGTTTAAACAAGAAACCGAAGCCTGTAAAAATCTGCAAGAAATCTGAAAATCTGAAATCAGTAGTCTGAAATCTGTAAAACTTAAAAATCTGGAAGCCGACACTTCAAAAAAATCTGTAATTCATAAATCTGAAATCTGCAAAATTGAGAGCACCCTCAAACAACTCAAATCAAACCCCAAACCAAATCAGAACCTGCACAAATCTGTAAATTAAAAGTTGTGGGATTAAGGATTTTCTTCAGACAAGGATTCCGGAATCGGAATCGGAATCCAGGAATCGATTCCGGATCGGTCCGGAATCGGTTTTTTTTTTTTGAATTTTTTTTCATCAAAAAAATTCAAAAAAATCAGAAAAAATTCAAAAAAATAGAAAATGAGTTAGAATTTTTTTTAAAAAATAACCAATGCATTCATCCACAGGACCACATCGAATAAATACTAATGAACTCCAATTAAAGACTTGAAGTTAAGTACATATTCCAATTCCATTGATTCAAAAATCAAAGAGTTGATACATCATAAAAAAAATTACATCATATCAATCTACTACCAATATCCAGGATATAGATATAGGTCTTCCTCCTCTCCCTGCTGCTCGTGATGCTCCTCCCTCGTGCTCAGTCTTGTATACTGTCCGGGACCATATCCATATGAAAATAATGCCGATGCCATGTCATCAAGGTCGCATGGATCGGACTGCGGGACGACCGGGACGTAAGCAGAGGATAGTGGAGCTAGTGGTGTAATCCACTGCTGGTCAACCGACGGCCAAACGCCGGATCACCGTGGCCCCATAATATAAGAATGCGGTGTCTGCTCGTCCAGCGTGTAATCCGGCTTTGGAAGCCGCGAATCGGGGAGACTCACAACGCCGATGGCCGTGTCGGCCGTACGCACTCGTCATCATCACCGAGGAGTGAGAAGGAGCACGCGTGCCGTCATCCGGGCCGACATGCACGCTCGACCTCTACCTTCCTTCTCTTCACCTCTTCACCATCTCTCGAAGTACCGAAGGACCGGAACCCAAAGTTTTTTCAACTTTCGCAAATCCTCCCATTTTCCGTGCGGTCATCTTTGTTTTCGTTTTCACGCAACCGAATGGCCGGGAGTATGCCGCCGTTGGGATCGGAGCCGGAGGCTGGGCCAAAGCTGCGGTGGTCGCTACGCCATTCTTCAGGCGAGAAGGCCTGCCCCGCTCGAGCCTCGAGAAGTAGATGGAGGTGGAGCCGAGAGCATCCTCCTCGGCTTCAACACCATCCAACTCTCCTTCAACCCACGCACGGTCACACGGGATCAAACTCGGTGCGCCGATCCCCGCTTCCTCTCCTCTATCCAGGGAGGCAAGTGCATGCTCCTCTCGGAATATTCGGGTCCATATCCACCTCCTCGGGTGGTGGTGTGGCGGAGGAATGTCTCTGCTCGTACGAGCCACCGCGACCGTGCAAATGCGTGCCTCGCCGATCCTCCTGTCGATCCTCGATGTTCTTTAAGCGCGGCCTCACGTATTTGTAATGACGAGAAGACCGGCTTCTCGCGCCCGATCGAGGTCAACGTGTTCCTCCTTTTCGTATGTATCGGGTTGAATGTACCTCGTTCCTCTCATAATGGGAGAAACTCGGTGCTGCGGTCGGGTATCCCGATACGGATGGCGGCAAGTGGATTCCATCCACTTCGGTGTTCACTCGAACCCATCACTCACCGGTGCGGAAAAAAAACAAGAAGAGAAAAGGTAAACAATTAGCCCATCATCTACCATAACTTATATGAAAAGAAAATAAAATCTTCATCAAGCTATTACTATACCAGGTGACACTTTATCAACTGAATATTTAAGGTCAACATCTGAGTATACGCCGACACTCATCTTGTACTTTTGCATCTGAAAAATTTATAAAAAAATATTAGTTGCCTGGTAAGGGTACTCCAAGGTATTTAATGAACTCTAACTTTCTTCTATCTCAGCCTTCATCTGTCTTGCGCGAGATCGGCACGAATGTTTGAATAACGACGAAGTGTACCCCGCATCACCTCGTTGTCGTTCACCTTTGTCCTCCATATTGGATGCGGGGGTTCAAAAAATATCCCGCAAGATTTTATTAGTTAACACTTTGTGCGTATAAGACAATTATACAAAGAAATAAATTTTTAACCAAGTTACCTGTACATGGACATCGTGGTGCAAGGTCTTGTCCCATCGGTCATCTATGATCTTCCACCACTTCAGTAACCTCTCGGGGATTTTTTTCTTTGATTTTCAACTTTGCCCGGTCCACGGCATCATCACAACGTGCCCGTACGGTCCCCGTCATCCAGGCTCACCAACCCTCGAAGATAACTACGGGTGGCTCGATGATTGCCAGTAGTAGGCAATCCTCTCCCAAAACCTCTTTGTCGTGTCTGTTTCTCGGACACCGACGAGAATCTCAATCTTGTTCTTTCTTGTCATGCAGTTGTCCACCATATAGTTGTAATACTCCTCGATTTGCGCGAACCTAACCAACGATGCGTGCCGGTGTAAACTCTCCGTATGATGAAGTTCGGGGCAAATCGTGTCGGACCGGCCTAACTAAGATCGCGTGCCCTCCGCGCGAGATCTCGTGATATGTAGGAGGCGGGGATGCGAATAAATAAAAGATGTGATGGTCCGCGCTCGTCCGACAAGTGTGTATACACCCTCCTCCTTGCTATATCCTCTAATATGAGATCTATGGAATGCGTCGCACTGGGGCACCCGTAAGATGTGCTTCCTCTTCTCCATCAACTTCCTCCCAAATTCGCCTTATAGCGATGGTTCGTTGTCGGTGACAACTTTGAACTACATTGTCCTCCCCGATCTCCTCCACCACCCCATCCATCGTAGAGAAGAGATGAAGTCGGCATTTTTAATCTTCCTGAAAGCATCTGCGACTTCGAGAATGTAGTCCCTCAAACCGATGCAAAGTTTATCATACTCCTGCGGTGATGCACAATCCACCTATCGCACTTAATTGTGCAACCCCTCTCCTTCCACACCAACTTAAACCCATCCATTCACTCCTCAACTCCCCTGGACCTCATCTAGTGGCCCGGCCGCCGTATACGTGTGCTGCCCACGGGGGCAAACCCGATGCCCACCCACGGCATCCACCATCGTCTCCGGAAGTAGGGGCCGGTGGCCGTATGTGTTTCGGGATGCCTACATCGAGTTAAAATTAGGATCAGGCTAAAATTAAGTTTAAGTAAATAAAACACACGTAACGTCAATTTTAATTTAAAAAGTGATACTGCGTACGTAAAAACTATTTCACAATGTGGCGAACGGCTCTCTTTGCGGTCGTTACGCCTAACCCCTTTCATTGCCGGTTTAATCCCCATCCGCCCCGACTACGTTTCCTAAATAAATACTCGTCACTCGGTGTAAATCGAGTCTTGGTAGAAGTGGAACGGCGGTGTGGCTCATGTCTCCCGTGGTCGGATCTCTCGGTTCGGTCCGGGCGAGCCGATGCCGATCGACCCCGGGCGGGTCAACTACGGACCCCGGACCCTCGTGCTCCCTCCTCCCCTCCTCCTCGACGAATGCACGCGCTGGGCCGCGCGCCACGTCTGGGCTCGGAGTCCGTGGACTCGTCCTCGCTCTCGACTCCGGCTCGGTGGTGCCTTCCCCGCTCTTCCTTTCCGTGAGGTAGGCAAATCGCGGTCCCTCCTCCTTCCGAGTAACTCGTCGCGCAACTCCTCCCTCTCGCTCGATCCTAAGCGGCCCCAGAGGCTGCACGTAAATGCCAGCCTCTCGTCTCCTCACTCTTCTCCTGGGCACCTTGTCACATTTCTTGACATTCACACGTATTCCCGCAATATGTTGTTTTCGGTAGGAACACCCCCGTTCATCTCCTTCCCACCCCATTTCGCACCGTACCCTCTTCTGGACCGGGTCTACCACCGCCCGTGTTCCCAACCCACACGGAAGCACGTGTTGCTGCATCACCTTGATCGGCCATCGCTTATATCTCGGAAAATTGTAAACGATATGCACTAAAAATGATTAGATAACATAAAAATTGATTTAGACGATGTTCGGGAAACAGACAACCCAAGTAACACACCATTCGGTATGTTTAAAGGGTTACGTATTTGCCAGAAACGGTCGTAAATTAATGTATGGGATATCCGGAATTTTTGCCGTGCAAAATGGACTTAAACGGATAGTTCGGAACTTGGACGGACTTGTTCGGTCGGAAATCACAATGTTTAACGACGCTCGGACTCGTCGGAAACGCGTAAGAATGGACGTACGAAGCTTTCGGCGAAGAAATCTTACCAAAAACCGGTCAAAGATCGAAGAAGAGGTTGATTCGATGACGGTCCGAGTCAATCGCGGCGGATTCCCTTGAAGACCTAGCTTGGAATCGCCGGAATCGCCACCGGAATCGCCGGAATCGGTGGAATCGGGCAGGAATCGATGTTGGATCGACGGAATCGGCCGGAATCGACGCTGGATCGACGCTGAATCGCCGAAATCGCGCAGAAATCGCGCCGGAATCGAGCCGGAATCGCCTGCGCCTGCTTCTGCCATCGCGGGATCGAGAGAATCGAACCAGGAATCGAACCGGGCCGGTTGACCCGGTTTTCCGAAGGAATCGGTCGGATCGACCGATTTCACAAGGAATCGCCTGGAATCGGATCGATTCCGACTGATTCCAGGCGATTCATACCGATTCCGCAGAATTCCTCCCGGAATCGGTCCTTCCGCCGGGAATCGTCCGATCCGATTCCGGAATCGGTCGGAATCGGACCGATTCCGCCGATTCTGCAACCTATGTCTTCAGAGGATCCAAGCAAATCCGATTACATGAGACCAAAGAAAATCTAGGCACAAGCTTGAAATCAAACCCAAATTTCTCAAATTAAATCCATTCCAGCAAACAAATTTGATTTAAAACAAACCAAATTCAAACACAATTTATCAAAACAAATCAAATTCTGCAAGTAAAGCCCAAATCCCATAAGTTCAAACCAACAACAACCTGTCCAAGTCAATTTTAATTCAACAAATTCAAATCTTATCCAGTTTTTCTAAATCAAAATTGAACAAATTTAACTTAAGCAAACCGAACTGATATCCACAAGCAAATTGAATTCAAGATTAATAAGTCATGATCAATCATGATCTGCCAAGTTCAAAGAAATCAAAAATACCCTTAAGCTGTAAACAGGATCATGATCGATCTAATGAACTAAAATTTAATTTTCAAACCAAACTCAAATCAATTCTAACCAAATAAGCCCAAATTCAAATCAATTTCAATCAAGTAAACCAAACTGAATAAACTCAATTTCAAACCAAACTTCTTAGGCAAAACTCAAAACCTGCAAATTCAAAACCAACTCTAATCATTTCACACAAATCCAGAAACTGTCAAATTTAAAATTCTCCAAGTCTAATTAAAATTCATAGAACAAATGGAGTAAATAAGATAAACTCATGCCAAACAAACCATTCAAAAATCAAACAATAAACAAACTGCCTCAAACTCAAACCAAGTTTAAATCAACAAACAAATTCAAATTGAATCAAATTTAAATCAATAAGCAATTCAAATAAATTGATTCAATTAAGATGAACAGATCTAACTTCATTCCAAACCAAAAGTAATTAAATTCAACCAATCAAATTCAAGACAAACTTAATAATAAAACAAACTTAATTAACCAAGCAAGGCAAAATTCAAATTCAACTCCAACTCAAACTGAATTTCAGTTAATCCAACTCAAACCAAACTCAATTTTAATCAAATTCAATTCAATCCAAATCAATCAAAGTCAACCAAATAAATCTCTCAAATTAAATTGAATTCAAATAAATCAATTCCAAACAAATTCATCCCAAACCAACTTAAAATCAATCAATCCAATTCAAACTGAATTCTCCAAATCAAAATTAAATTCAACCCAAACTAAATCCAAAACAATTCAAATTAATCAAACCAATTCAACTCAAATCAATTTTAACCAATTCAATTCAAATCAAATCCAAACTAAACTCAAATTAAATTCAAAGTGAATTAAGTGCTTGCATTCCGTCAATTTCACGGGGTTGTTTTCTCCTATGTGTGAATGTTTTATGTTGTGGATATATGTTTTCTACTTCAATGGATTGCTATGACGATAATCAAGGGTTTTCGAGTAATCTCGATATAATTAACGTCGGATCTTCGCACCATCCGACGGGGAGAGGTCAAAATTAATTTCAAAGAACCTAACAACCTCAATGTATAATTTTATACATATCATTGACCCTATAGTACTTTTATGAAATACCATCTATTTTTCCTAAGAAGTCAATGCTAAGGTCTAATCAAATTTAATCCAAATTCAAAAGGAAAATGAATTTCCAAAACCAAAATCTTTAAATTTTTGAGAATTTTGAGGTTACATCATTCATCTATCAATACGATATCGTCTGCAAATATCATACACTAAGGTATATCATCTTGTATAGTCTTCGTTAATTCATTTATAACTAATGCAAAAAGATAAGGACTTGTTGCAGACCCTTGATGTAAGCCAATTAAAATAGGAAAATCTCTTGTTTCTCTACCAATTGTGCATACGCTAGTAGTTGCATCATCACACATGTCTTTAATCATTTGTATATACTTAACAGGCACCATCATTCATTCCAACACCCACCATAGAATATCTCTTAGTACTCTATCATAAGCCTTTTCTAAATGAATGAACACCATATGTAAATCTTTCTTCATATCTCGATATTTTTCTATCAAATTTTTAATAAGAAAAATAGCTTCAGTTGTAAATCGACCAGGCATAAATCCAAATTGATTAGCTGAAATATTTGTACAGCTCCGTAATCGCCGCTCAATAACTCTTTCCCATAAATTCATCGTATGACTCATGAGTTTGATCCCTCTATAATTTGCACAATCTTGTATATCTCCTTTTTTTCTTAAAAATAGGTATAATGTTGCTCTTTCTCTATTCATTCGGCATTCTTTTCAATATTAGGATTTTGTTAAAAAGTCGAGTTAACCATTCCACTCCTAAATCTTCCAAACACTTCCACACTTCAATAGGAATATTATCCGGACCACATGTCTTACTTGTTTTCATCATTTTCAATGCTTCTTTAACTTCTATAAATTGAATTTTTCTAATATAATTTAAATTAAAGTTTATCACATTCTCTATGTCGTCTATGTTTTTAGCAAAGTTGTCATTAAAAAGAGTATCAAAATAAATTTTCCATCGTTCTTTGATATCATCATCTTTATAACAATCTCTCTTATTCTTTATCGCCTTTTACACTTCTTCATTCCACCACCAAGTCTATTTTTTAGGTGGACCGTGTTCTTTAGACTCTCCAAGTACTTTTTTAGCTATCTCTCTAATTTTTATAGCCATATTCATCCACATAGCATTAACGTCTATGTCTAACTTTCAATCATTTATCTATAAAAGTTCGGTCTTAAATATTTGTTGTTTTATTCCTTTTAACTCCCACCATTTTATTTTAGGACAAGACTTTCTTTTATATGTGTTTGTTCGTATTTTAATCTTAACATCTAAAATTACTAACCTATGTTGGCTTGATAAAGTTTCACTCGGAATTACTTCACAATCTTTGCAAATAGCACAATTGAATTTTCTAGTGAGAATGAAATCAATTTAACTTTTATTTTGTCCACTTTTAAATGTTATTAGATGAGATTCTCTTTTAATAAAATGAGTATTTGTGAGGATAAGATCATAAGCTATAGCAAAATTTAAAATATTCTTCTCGTCTTCATTTAAATTTCCATATCCAAAACCTCCATGAACATTTCCATATTCATGACATTTGTTTCCAACATGTCCATTGAGATCTCCTCCAATAAATATATTTTCTTCATTTGGTATACTTTGCATAAGATCGTCCATATCCTCCAAAATTTTTTCTTTAATCTCATTACTTAATCCAATTTGTGGAGCATATGTACTAATTACATTAATTATTTCTCTTTCTATAATCATTTTTACCATAATAATCCTATCTCCTACTCTTTGTATTGAAACTATTACATCTTTTAATGTTTTATCAACAATAATATCTACCCCATTTTTATTTCTCTCTTTTCCTATATACCATAATTTATATCCTGTATTTCCTACTTCTTTACCTTTTTCTCCTATCCAATTGGTTTCTTGTATACACATAATATTAATCCTTCTCCTCTCCATACTATCAACCAGTTTCATAAGTTTTCTTGTAAGAGATCCAATATTCCAAGTGCTTATCTTTATCTTTCTATCGATATTTTCCTTTTTACATTTCTTTTTATAATAATGTCTATTTGCATTTGAGTTTATTCTAGAACTCATATCTTGCTCTTTATTATGGGCTAACTTCTTTACCCACACCCGTTCTTGATGTGGGAACCTTTGCTTATTTAACACCACAATAGGGCGCTTATGTGGCGTGTCGCACGTGGGGAACGCCCTCACCCTTGCTGTGTTTTTCGCCACACTCGGGCTCCGGTGTAACGCGTCGTTTGGTGATTACGCCCAACATTTATATCATTTGAATCCATATCATGAGATGTGACTTTATTTTTATGCTGGTTGTCACGTACTGCAACCGTCCTTTCTCATCCGGGCTTAGGAACGGCCATGGCGGAGTTCTTTGGAGCATGATAGCTTGATCAAAATATAGATTAGTCAGGGCCCAAACTTAAATTTTTCATTTTAGTCTAGGAAGGAGGCCATCCAGTATCAAGAAGAGCATTTTATGCAATTGTTATTTATTCTCCCCTTCATCATCTATCTAAGTTGGCAATGGTATGAAGACTATTTTGGAAGGATCGTTGGGCTAGTCATGTGTCTTTTGAACACACCTTCCCTAATTTATTCATAATAACCGTTAACAAGGATGCTTGTGTTGGGTCACGTTAGAATGGGAGGGATTAGCAGGGCAATTGGGTCATTTTATTCAGGAGGCTCCTTAAGGATAATGAGGTTGCTGAATTGGCAGATTTGTTGAAGCTTCATAAGGGGTTCAGTTGTGTTGACAGGCAAGAGGACAAGATCCCTTGGAAATTGACTAAGGGTCTTTCTTTCTCTGTAAAGTCTGCCTGCTTGTGGTTGACTATGGGGGGAATTGTGGTCCCATGGTGGAAAGCAGTTTGATCTTCTGAGGCTCACCTAAAAATCAGGATATTTCTATGAAAAATTAGCAAAGGAAGACTTCAACTAAAGCCCACTTGCATAAGATCATTCTCTTAGAAACAAATCGTTTTGTTTTCTACGACTCCTTCCAAGATAACAGTGATCACCTATTTCTGCAGTGTAGTGTAATTTTTATCTATGGCATATATTGTTCCGCGGTTGAGGAATTGATTAGGATGAACCAGAAGATGTTTTGAGTTTTGACTATGCTACAACAATGGAAGAGATGTAATCCTTAGCCAACTGAATCTTTGATGTGAAATCTAGCTTTGCCTTTGGTCCATCTGGAGAACTCGCAATATGCAGATTTTTGGCAATCATCTCGATAATTCAGACTGCTATCATTCACATGGCAGGGAGCTTTTGTTAAACACCAGTTTTTTTGTGCATGCTGGAAGGTTTCCAGGTGACTCCTTTGTTCGGAGAGAGATTCCTTGCCTGGAGACTTATGTGTCTTTAGTTTCTTTGTTGCCTTGGGGAGCACCATCTTCTCTACCATCTTGGTAGTCTGGGTGGGTGCCTCCCTCCCCTATCTTCCACTTTGTTTGCATCAGTTTCTTTTACTTGTACTATTTTCTTTCAATGGAATATTGGCCCTGTGCGACCTTAAAAAAAAGCCTAAGGAAGCTCCAATTAGAAAACTAAGAAATATCAATAAATAGAAAAAGTGAAGTGGTGGACCTAAACTAATCTGAACAAGGGTATCTTGATATGATATATATGATTTAAATCTCTGAAAAAAAATAACTCAAATTTGACATGCATAGAGAGAGATTCCACATGGCAAACCCCATATAATTTGAGATTAAGACGAGTTGATTTGAGTTGAGTTTCCAATCTTGAAATCTGACCACTGCAATCCCATACTCCAAGAAGAAAATCCAATGGTTCTGATAGAAACATACTCTAAACCAAGCCAACATGGATATTTATTTCAATCCATAAAGAATACTGCTAGTTGCTTGCTTCTTAGAAATTTTCCTAAAGAATTATAATTGACCAAATGTCCCCAAGACTCCTTTTCCTTATCAAGATACTCTGACATCATCCTTTTCCTTGGCTCCATTATATAATCAGTGGCCAGGCAAAAAGTCATTTGAGAGAGTGAAGCTTGAAGGGTCTGTAAGAAGCCTCCGAAACTGAGTAGGCTGCTGATTAATCAGAAAAGAAACAGCAGGAAAATTTGAACTGGTAAGAAATGAAAGGTCAATAATTGGTCTTAGTTACACAATAGTCAAAGGACATTGAACAATAAACACATCTTTATATACCAGAAGGTGTTATCAGTAAAGCAAGTTTTTTGCTTTATTTTCTATGTCATCTGGCTTCTGCATTTCACACAGTCCATATTCATTATGACCTATAGGCTATAGCATACCACAACTAACCATGAAAGGAGGTGTGCCAATCATGCATTTTTTGTAGTTGCACTTGGATCATAGTATTGGTTCTTTGAAGTCAATAAGCAATGCTCTATGGATAATAGTTTAATACTTCTATATTCTAACAAATTAGTCGGGGAAGATGTTTTCTTCCCTAACAGCAACTATGAGCAATTTTTATATCCAGAAAAAAAGATTGAATCAGATCAAAATGGTGTAAAAAGGAGGCATGAGGAAAGCATATTGATGGTGTATCAACTCATATCACACGCTACATAGTGAAACACAGTAATACCTCTGCCAGGGCTTTTTGGATACCCAAGCTTTGCTCATATAAAAGAAGTTTTGCAGCATCAACAAGGGAAGTTCTTTTGCTGTGCCAATTCTCACACAACCTGCAAAAGATGTAATATCTAAAACATGTCAGATAGTAGAAACATCAAACAAGTGCACCAGAGAGAAAAGAGTAAAGATCCCTCCTACAACCACGTTCTCATTAATTAATTCAAGATAATGGCTTGAATACTCCGTATATATGCCAGCATGCATGGGGGGAGGGGGGACCTGGGTAGAAGATGTTTCAAAGCACAAAGTGCTCCAACAGTCGAAGCTTCATCCTTCAACTGACATTTCTGATACAATAGCAATAAGAATGTTAAGAAAGTTTGATATTTATATAAACAAGGGAGGACATAAACATAAATTTCTAAAGATGCATAGAAATCTCACGACATAATGTAGAATGCGAATGCCTTTTATACAGAATTTTTCATCAGATAAAAAAGGTATCTCAAGTGTTCTGAGATGGTATATGATATGCTTTTAGCATTTTTGACTGAGTCAATATGCATTTTTGTGAATATATCCATCTTCATGCATAAATACATAGCAGTTCTATGGTACGACCAGGCAGTTGGTGCTTCCTGATCATACAAGCACCATTGGAGCTCATTGTAGTAGAATATAAATTTTAAATGTTAAAATGAATTAAAAATATGATAAAAGTAGGCCATTTTGCAACCTAAAATCATGAATAAATTAATTTTATAGGTGTATATAAAATCATCATGTGGATTATTAAAATTGTACATTGAAAATGGCATTTTCTCACAGAATAGATTCATTGTTAATTACATAGGACATCCATCTGGATATTCTTAATTAACCACCGTAGAAACATATTAATTAAAACAACACAAACCAAATCACATGCACAACAAAACCAGATATGTGAAGAAATATAAACATCCTTGTTCTACTACAAACCAACATTTAAGTATTTACTATTTACAAGTTCAGATGTAAGCCTTAGATAAATCTTTTTAGCACATTAGCATTTATATGATCATATTTAATTAAATTAAATTTGCATGGTCATTTTTATATTATCTTAATTATATTTATCTATTTCAAATTATTCATAATTCAGATTTGACTTAATTAATATTCTTACAGTGTAATTATTTCTTGAACTTTTATCAACTCACTAATATCATTTTTATTTTATTATTTTTTAAAATGTTCATAATTATTTATTCTAAAATTTATTAAGTTTCTTATGTAACTTATGTTGAAGTAATCATCTCTTTATTAGTTTATAATAATGTTATATTATCTTATTAGAATTTTACATGCTAATCCTAGCAATTATGCACACTACTAAGCATGTTCCTTTACGGTTTAAAAATCTTGGAAATTTCTGCAATATTGCTTCACTTTGGTATGAGTTCCTGCAGCTAGATAAACTCTTTTGACATAAATACTCCTCCACACATCTTACTGTGTATCTACAATGATGTCGCAAGGTAGGAGAGAGTGGCATGGCAGAGGCAAAGATGCTTATCACGAGAGACAGGCAGTCTAGGGTGGGTGAATGCAAGCTTGGTGGGGACAATGGTTAAGGGGGAGAGCGAGTTGCAAGAGAAAGAAAATAATAATAATAATAAGTTTTATTTTATTATATTTTTAAATGTTCAAAATTATTTTTTTATAAAATTTATTAAGTTTCTCATATAATTAATGTTGAAGTAATCATCTCATTATTGTTTTTATAATTATATTATATTATCTTATTGGAATTTTACATGTCAATCCTAGCAATTATGCACACTACTAAACATGTTCCTTTACAATTTAAAAATCTTGGAAATCCCAGCAATCTTGCTTCACTTTGGAATAAGTTCAAGAAGCTAGATAAACTCTTTTGACATAAATACCCCTCCACACATCATACTCTTTCTATATCTACAATGATGTCGCAAGGTAGAAGGGAGTGACATGGGAGAGGCAAAGATGCTTACCACAAGAGACAGGCAGTCTAGGGTTGGTGAAGGCAAGCTTGGTGGGAACAATGGTTAAGAGGGGGGAGGGGGGAGCAAGTTGCAAGGGAAGAAAATCTGATCCAGGACCAGTCTTGATTAGCCAAATCAGCTGAGTTTAGCCCGATCTCAGCAGAAGCTTGTTCTAAGAATGGTTGATCCTGCCCAATGAGGGGGGGGGGACACTAAAGCAAAGGGCAGATTGTGGTGCAAGGTTTTATTCCTACCAGTGAGGGTCAGTAGTTGCATTATTGCATACCTGCATAGAGGGAGGGGGGAGGCTAGGGCCAAACATGGTTGTGTAGGGGAGACTGCAGCATGTCAACAACAGCCCTATGAACCGAACTGATGATGAACCTGCTTGGTGCACATGTCGCCTGTTCCACATGCTTAACTGACATGGTTAACGGGGTTTCAAAATTGGGCTCCATATCAACAGAACTCAGAGATATCCTTTATTTTTTTCATAAATGGAACACTAAAATAAATTGAAGTACATATGAAGAGTTGATAGGTTCTCGATGTAACTTACTTCCAAGAGAAATAGGAATAAATCTTGAGGATAGACAGAACCAATGATCAGAAAACAATGCTGAACTTCATTATAGGTCTGCAAATTTTAAACAAAACAACATGAACTAGAATTTACCAATAGAACCAACAGATTCACATGAGAATATGGTCAGTTTCAAATGAAAATAAGTCAAAAGGGCAGGCAGTGTTCCAAATTACTAAACACAAATTCCAGTAGAAAAATCAATATCAAAAGCAGATATAGAAACTCAAACAATGCTTAGTATAATAAAAGCTAAAACATGCGTTTAACCAAAACTCGTATAAAAGGGTGTCTTATTCCAAACTTTATGACAGTATTCTTTTAATAAACATCCATTAATATGCCGACCATGTTATTTGCAATTTACAAAGTTTTTAAAATCACGCAGACACATTTAGCAATGTCCTCAACTAAAATCTTTAAAGATTTTTTTCATCACTGCTTTACTCACCTTATATGGGTGATCGTTCAGTTATGATCATAAAAAGAATTTAACATGAGATTTTTTTTCATCATGTATAAAAAATATATATACATTATAATAACTGAACACACAATGATATAATGAATTTTAAAATTATCTAACCCCTATTTATTTTTAGTATTAAGTACTTGAATCAGCATTAGTTTTAAAATTGATATTGATACATAACATAAATAGGTGTTTGGATATTAGTATTACTTTAAAATTAATTGTAGAAAGATAAAGTTAAAATCGATACAAGTCTCGAGAAATATTGGAAACAATACTGTTCGAGAAGCCCTTTCCACAAATCCCCTTCCACAACCTCTCCCCTCCGCAAAGCCCTATCTCGCAAAAGTTCCGCAGCCAAGATCCTCTCCATGAAGCCCTAGCTATGCAACTAACTCTCCTCCATGCAGCCCATTTCTTAGGTGAACTTTCATCTCTTCATGCTTCTTGTAGGGTTTCGTTATCCGTCTCCTTTGTTGATCTAGCCTCCTCCAGCTATGATTCCGACGTAAACGACCCTCGTATCTTTGTCGTCTCCATTGTTGGCAACCCTCTCGATTTCAGGTACTTTTCCCTTGCTCATTCTCCTTCCTTGAGAAGCTTCAACCATGTTTGTTCACCTTACATGTCTTCTTCATCGTCGTCGTCCTCCTCCTTCATTGACTGCTGCCCCAACGAATGCTACAGCATCTGGATGGCAGAGCCCCTATCAATCGAACAGCACTGCCAACGCCTCCTCCATGGGATAGGCCTCACTAGCATCACTGAATTGGGGGTCTCAGGATGGCATTCCACCCCTACACCGGCGACATCAATGAAACCCTCACAGACAACAATGTTGGACCTGCCATCTGTTTCCTGATCATGCGGTTGAAATTGGATGCTAGTTTGGCGGTTGGTGCACCTGCTCGCCACAATGTCGCCACCACATTCCTTGGCTCATGATTGTAGCTGAAACCTCTCAGTGTCTTGCAATTTTATCTAGAACCTCTTCTCATTTCAAGTTGTTCTCATTTGTTAAAAAAAATCAGTACATCTGAACTTGGTGAAGAACCCATGTTGTCAGTGCGTCGGATTGTTCTCACCATGAGATCACCCCTGTTTTCCTTTTTCACACAAGGGAGGCCTTCAGGGCTACAGTGACTACCATGCCTCCATGTATTTATCAAGAAAATAATTTTTTTGGTTCGATGCATGTTGCCTGATCTGTATTTCATTATTGATTACCCCCTTCTCCTGATACTTTTATAATTCTTGGTCATTCCATGATTGTGGGTTATGCTATGAACAATTCCCTTGATTGTTTGAATATCTTTTTTTCTTTGCAGAGATCCTAGATGGGCTGTCTTTATTTTCTGTCTTGTTGCTTTTATGTATATCGTTGAGTATTTAATTGATATGTTGGTCACAATGATGCCCATTCTCAGATCAAAGAAAGAATTCATCTTAAATATGGCTGCCAGAGAAAATGATGATGTACGGACCAAAAAGTTGCCAAACCAAAACTGTTTGTTTTCTTTTAATGTTGATTTGAGCATTTGAGACATGTTCCTATGTGATTGGATGTTCTCAGTTATGTTAGTTTTAGCAATTCACGTTACAAATTTCTGGCAATAAACCAAATGTTTAGTTGGAGCCTTTGATTGTAAAATCAGTCTTAACTTTATTATTTATTTCTTACGTATGAGATACATGCTGATCATATTTATTATTTTTTGGCAGTTTTGAAGGTACCGCGATTCTGTTAGAGGAATAACTCCTGGAACACATCACTTGTGCCAACTAATAGTCAGGATGTAAAAATGAAGAAAAGGAAACATGTGGACGTTGCATTGCAGGACATCCTCTTTTGTAACTCCTTTAGTGCATTAATTGTAAAATATCAATAGAATACTATAATTGGAAGGTAAATAACACGTCATGGTGTGATGTGAACACTTCTTATCAGTGAAAATTGCTTTTCTTCCCTAAAGATATCAGCTTCCCCAGTGCCTCTACCAGTATCCTGTTCCACCGATCAGTTAGTTTGTGACAATTTTAGCACCAAAATATCCCTGTCAACAGAGTGAAAGCAGTAATCTTTCAGGGCCGGTTTGACACAGGTTTAATTTGGAGATAGACCAGGTTTAACCAAAAAATTTTAAGGATAAACCAAGTTTATCCCCAATTTAATCTTGTACCAAACATCTCCTTCAGCACGGAATCGTATCGAGATCGACCAATTTCGGACCGAATCAGCCAATTCCGATCCGATTCTGGCAATTCTGCAATCTATGTATAGAGTTAATTTATCTCCGATCCGATTCTGGCAATTCTGCAATCTATGTATAGAGTTAATTTATCTCAAGACTCTTGATTCCCTATATATCACTAAAAATATTATGAAATAAAGTATGGATCCCCATCAGAACTTCGATACAATCCACCTATAGTAGTTATAGTGGTTCTTGGGGCTTCTAGGGTTATTTTATGAGAGAATAATGAATATAATCATCATATATACTTAAACAACGATATGTACTCAACTTGAATGACTTAGGAAAAATACATAAATTATACAAAGCAAATAAAAAATGTAAGATTTGAATAAAATGAACAAAATTTTTTTCTAGCCATATTACCTATTTATTTAATCTTTAAAAGTTTGTTGATGTTTTTTGTCATTTTTCAATTTTTAAATTTTTTATATTAAAAAAAGGGGTCAGACCGGTCTCGACCTGGTCCCACCAGGTTGGGTCTGGGCCAGGCTGACCCAGTCCCGACCTAGGACCCCACCTTACTTGCACAATCCAGTGCCCATATCCACTAGGTGAGGAGAGATTGGTTAAAAGTATCAAGGGGGATACAACCTATTCCATTCTGGTTCCAGAGGTGCAGACTTTGCTCCAGTTAATAATGGCCTCCTTTGTAAATGTCGTTTTCTCCAACAGAAGACCCCTTTTAGCTTCCAAGATCTTGCAAATCTTTTTAGGCATCATGAAAATGGACATGGAATGAACTAGGATACTTATTTGAGCTGCTGAAAGAAGGATCAATCTGTCTCCGGGCATCAAAAGCGATGGGGATCGGTATAGATCGGATCGTCCGTTTGTTCGGAGATAGCATCTTCTGAGTCCTCAAGAAATGACAGTTATTTCTTTTATTTCGTAGCGTTAGGATTTTATTTTTATGCATTTTATTTGAATATTTAAAGTCCTTTGAGTCCTTTTTATTTTAGTCCTTTAAAGAACATGTATGTAATTAGGGTTTTTAGGGATCCATCTTGTAATGTTCAGCTCTATTTAAAGAGCTCAAACCTAGTGAATGAAAGAGATGGATGTTTTGAACCCAAGGAGAGAAGCTCCTCCCGTTTTCCACCTTTCCCCCTTCGACGTCGGCGTCGTTCCCTCACCTCCGGGTGCTCCCGGTTCTCCCCTTCCCTTCCCGATGTTCCTCCTCACCTCCGGAGCTAGGTCCGGTGCCTCTTCTCCCTGTCCCGTTCAAGTTTTCGACCTTCGTTGACACCTCCATCGACGCTGCCCTAGGCCATCCAGACCTTCCCCACCTCTTCCCCTCACCCCTACGAACCACCCCCTTGCTGGAAGAACCGCCTGCAACCCCCCCCCCTTCACTGGAAGGCTGCGAGCCCCCCGCCCCTTTCCGGTCTGTCCACCCCCGTGCGGACACTGCGCAAGCCCTAAATCAACCACCACCTCCCCTAGACGCCACCCCTAACCATAAAAGCCCCTCCCACAGGTCCTTTGGCCTCCCACGGAGCAACCCCAAAACCCCCTTCCGTCGTCGTCCCCGTCCCTTTCCCTGCTGGCTACCCCCATGCAGACTCGGTGAAGACGAAGATGAGGAGAAGGGAAGAGGAAGAGGAAGACGAAGTCGTATCCGCCGGCGGAAGGTCCCAGCTGGCCCGCTCCCCTCCGGCGACGTCGAAGGCGGTGCTCCTCGGCTCCCCTCTTCCAGCGCGGAGGCGCCCCCGCACCGCGGAGATCCTCTCCGCCCGCTCTAAGCCGACGCGAAGGCAGCGCCCGCCCGAGCTTGATCGAAGCCCCACGAGGCGGGGTACGCGGCGCTGAACCGTTGGGTCACGAGACCCTCGCCTGGGAAAGCCCCGCACGGCCATGACCCCCACCGGGGTTAACTCAGCCGCGTGAGCGAGCCGTGCGAGCGACGATCAGCCGGTTGGTCACGGCCGGCTCGCGCGTACACGGTCCACGGGCCAAACCGGGCCAGCGGCCGGTTCAGCCGGGTCCAAGCCCGGTTCACGTCGGTTCAGACCGGTTCCAGCTCGGTTCATGCCGGTTCAACACGTTTCCAGGCCGGTTCAGCCCTCCCGGAGACGGTTCAGGCCGGTTCAGTGGGTTTTGACCCGTTTCAAGCCTATTTCACCCTGGTTCAGGCATTTTAAGGCCGGTTCAGCGCCGTTTGGGACCGGCTCAGCACTTGTGGGCCCGGTTCAGCGGCCGAGGGGTCCGGTTCAGTCGATTTCAGGCCCAGTTTAACAGTTTCCAGCCCGGTTCGACGCGGTTCAGCGCTGTCCTGGGTCGGTTTAGCACCTTTCAGACCGGTTCAGCTTGGTTCGGTCTGGTTCAGCAACCGTCAGTTCGATACAACCTTCTCGGGTCTGCCGACGCGCGCCGGGATGGCGGCACCTCCTTTCCTGTCCCGCATCAAAAAGTCTACCTTTACACCCTTGAAGTCTTGACTCAAGCTTCGTGACCACTGGATTCCAAATTTTGTTTATTAACTTTATTTTTGACAATGAGAGCCCCAAATATTGCATAGGGAAGAAGTCTGATCTGACCCCCATAGTGGATGCCAAATCACCAATCTAGTTGCTATGCATAGTGAAACCAACCAACTAACTTTTCCAAAAATTAAATACATGCCCATTATACTATGGGAGGAAAAGCAATGCTTTGATGTTCCTGAATTTCACTTGGTCAGAATTTGAGAGAAGAGTATTGTCTGTATACCAAAAGTGAGATGTAGCTTGAAAATTTTGTCCAATCCTAATAACTTCAATTAGACCGCATCATTTCTTTTACCCCCACAAGGATGAAGAACTTGGTATATTAGAATGAACAGATAAGGGGTCCCCCTAACCATGGAAAGCCGGGAAGTTGGCTAGGTCGAGCCGTGTCATGACGGGTTATGTGACCCTAGGTGACCCAATCAACTAGGTCGCCCAACAACAACCACGGGCAAGCGGTAGGAGCTGCTTAGAGCACCCTCAATGCCTTTTGGGGGCCTTCTCACTTCTCCCTACTCCTCCCTAGCTAATTCTCTCACTCTCTCACTTTCTCTCTAGCACTCCATTTTCTCTCACTCTCTCACTCATAGTTGTCAAGGCGACAAGGCGTCCAAGGCATTGAAGGGTACCGATTCCGCTTAGGCGACAAGGCGGCCGCTTAGGCGTTGCCTGGGTAGTCAAGGCGGTATTCAAGGAAGGCTGGGTCGGAAGTTGTGATACATAAAAATATGCATAAATATAATTATATTTTTATGTTATAATTATATAAGTGTCTTATTTATGTATATAAGTAAATATGATGTGTATGTGAAAGAGAAAAGAGTCAAATAGATTTTTATAAAATTTAAGTATATAACATATTTGTGATTATAAAATTTATATATGTGCGATAATATAAGTGATAGTGAAATATTGTTATAATATTATTAAACGGGGGGTGCAGAATAGTCGCGGATCGTCCCTTGTGGGGGGTTGTTAGGGGGGCGAAGCCCCCCGAACCCAAAAACGTACGTAATAGTATAAGTGATCTTATATATGTAATTATGAAAGTGTGGGACCGTGGGTATTTATTTTTGGATAAGGAGTTGATCCTAATAAGTTAAGACTTAAGAGAGACAGAGAGAGGGAGAAGAAAGAGCTGAAAAAGAACTTAATTAAATATATAATATATTTTTATAATCATAAATCTTAAATATGTATGATATTATAAGGTGATAGTAAAATATATTAATATGTTCAAACTATCATTAAATATGTGTCTCTTGTGAGGGGTATCAAGGGGGCAAAATTTATCAAAATTATTTTTTAATCATGTAAAAATATCTTGGGCGCCTTTTTGGCCCCAGGCAAGGTGCCCTGGCAAGGCGTTGTTGGAAAAGTGCCTTGCCGTCTAGGCGAACGCCTTGACAACTATACTCTCACTCTAAGAAATCTCTCTCACAAGACCATTATAATCACTTTATCTTTCTATAAAGTTGTCAATTTATTTCATTTAAGACGATAATCAAAACCCCACTTATTAAGTTATGTATATAAGTGGACTTTCGATTTTAGTCTGCAATAAAGAGAAGATGAAAGTTATCCTGGAAGATGCAAGGCTATAAGATGAAAAGTGTCCTTCCATTACCCTCACCACCCCCTTGTTAATTCACTCACTCTAAAATATCTCCATGTCTCACAATCTGTCCAAGGAGAATTTGCTTATAGATAGGGACGTGTGGAAAATAATGGCAATAAACATTACTTATTGTCCATCTCCATGACAAGCAAATATGGGCTATCACCTTATACATGCAATAAGTAAACACGTCCATCTCCATGACAGGCAGATATGGGCTATGATGTGGGACAAACTGGACCGAGAGGCTAGGACGTCTAATTACCCAAATCTACAAGGATTTATAATGATCTTCAAATTCGAGTAGAATTTCAAAATTGGTTGATTATTGTTATTATTAGAAATTAGACCGGAAACCATTTTCCATTTTCGAAAATTCAAAAAGTTTTAAACAAAACCAAATTTCTTAAAACCACCTTTCGGCTTAGAACTACAACCAATAACGGTTCTAATTTTTTTTATAGTTTCAACTCGGTCTCTCTAATTTCCTCTCGATATTCACCAACTACCACGTTTTTTTAAATGAGCATGGTGTTCGAGCAAATAATAGAGAAAGCCAATAAACATTCAAAGATTTTGTGAGTTAGAACGTACCTCCACACCAAAGTGTGGGATGTCGGCGGCCGTACACAGACACGATTCCCTTATACAAACCAGTGATTTAAATAGCCTTTACAATACCAAAATGTGACCCACGCCTCACAAGGCGGTAATAGGTCGTCAACACAATGAGGGTGGGATCGTGTCTGCACTCGGGTTGACGAGCATACCAAAGAAGAACCTGAACATTCACTCATGTTCTACTAGCACAAAAAAAACAAGACTAACATTAGATGTCAAGTGTTAACGGAGCCTTCCATTTGCCCACTTGTGAGTTAGGTCGGTATCTCCGTAGAGCCACCACGACCTTAACCAAAAAAAACCCAACTAAACCGAGAGAAACAAGAATTGCCATGGCCTCCGAATAGGACATCAAACTATTCACTGGAAGAGGACCAGTATTGACTCATGACCAATCTTACTTCAGCAACCCAGTGTGGTGAGCTATTCAGGTAGCACACCTCGGTAATGGTGTTCATCACTTCCTATTAACGGTGCTACCACAAATCATCAATCCCATTTAGATCTCATTTGAGCTGCCACTTGACTTCATTGTTTGAAAACTAGTCATGTTTGACTTCCTAAATCAAACTGGAACAGGCGGAGAACTCTTTATGAAAATAAGTGTGCAACAACCAACAAATGAACTAGTTTTGAAATGCATCTCCTGCCTTGAGGCTGAGCCTCCAAGCAAACGTTCTCGGATCTAGAGTAATCGGGAAAAGCAAACACGGAAGGACAACAAAAAGACCAGTTCTTCAACGATCACCGTAGACAAGAGGTAAGTTGGGTGAGGTTGCCGGATCTAGAAGAGATTCGAGAAGACCATATAGGAACTCTTTCATTTAGAACCGGATGAACACTTATCTGATGATGTGCGTTTAAGCCACGGGTCCGTCAGATATCTGGGTATCAGCACCCTTCAAGCCAGAAGACAAACATCCGCCAAAATTAATATAACCGACACTGGTTCAACAGTAGACTAGCCAGCATCCGTCGCATTTCAGCTTCCGGTGTAACTAATGACTCCAGTTGCATAAAGGCTCCATGGAAATGCAGATCGGGAGATCAACTCCAGGATGAACCGAAGGTCGTCCAACAACAGTAGGATCACATTCGGATGGAAGAAGACCAGAGCGTCGTTGTAGAAAGAATGAGCAATAAATCTAAAGTAGCACTATCTCAATCAACTAGAAGAGAGAAGAAGTGGTGGAGGAGGGATTTAATGGAGCTAGGGTTTTCGCCTGAGGCGGAGCGGCGGCGAGGGCGAGCTGGTCCCTAAAGAGAGAGAGTAAGGTAAAAGCTAAACTACATTACTGTTTAAAAGGCAGCACCAGAAAGTAAATATGAAAATCCTCATTTTTCCATCCTCTCCCCCTCCGATCGGTGTCTTCCCTCCCTTTTAAAGGGGTTGTACAAGAAATGACCAAAAGGGCAAAGCGTATTAGGCCAGCGAGAATAAGTCACCTGGCAGGCCCATTTCTCCAATGCCCTAAAGAAATAACCAAAAGAAAAAAATAAACGTAATGGGCCAATAAGTTTCATTTGGCAGGCCTATTTCACCAATTCTAAGCATAATACCAAAAGAAATGTTAAAAAAAATTTATTTTCAAAAGCCTCCTATCCATAGCTGATAATCTTGGCGTCGTTGGCGACGGTACAATCTGCCGAACCGGTTTAGGCCCCCGGTGTCCTCACCAATTCCTCCCGGCTGGGAAGAATTCGACCCCGTTGAATCATACCATTCTAATAAATCAGGATTAATTTGTTGTAATTCTGCCCTGGAGATCCAAGAATCATCAGTTGCCGGCCGTCCCTTCCAGCGCACAAGATACCTCTGGATCAGTCCATCCAAAGATGTAGTTACTTGCTAATCCATTATATGCTCTACTTGCTCATGCTCAAAAAATATAGGCCGATTTGGTGGACTCTCAAGAGTGTCACTCATGTTGAAATGAATTCGTTGGGAAAACTTACTAGGTAGAGTAGTTGGCGGTTGAAATGCTATTAAATCGGAAACATTAAAGGTTGAGCTGATTCCATAGTCCGAAGGTAAGTCAAGAACATAGGCATTGTTACCAACCCTTTTTATGCTCTTAAATGGTCTGGCTCCCCGGTTATGCAATTTCTTAACAGTTCCAGAGGGAAACCGTTCAGGACGAATCCTGATAATAACAGAATTGCCAACTTGAAATTCTTTTTGTCACCTATGAAGATCTACAAAATTCTTGTAGAGAGTACTGTGTTTCTATATGATGCATAATCTGTCCATGCAGACTCTTGATGTGTTTAGCTAAAGACTCAGTTGATGCAAACACTTTATGCATGATTGGGGTGACAACCAGATCAACAGGTCTCCTAGGTCTATAACCTGAGACAATCTCAAAAGGTGATAAGTGAGTAGTTCTATTCACAGAATCGTTATAAGCAAATTCAGCTAAGCATAGAATGCCATCTCACGAGATCTCGCCGAGATCTCGATCTCGCCAAGGGGGCCGAGAAACAAGTTCGCCGAGATCTCACCCCATGTAGCATGGTCCGACTACTCTGCGTCTCGTTTATGATAGTGTAAACACATTTAATATATTTTGCTATCACTTATATTATCACATAAAAATGTGTTACAAGTTTGGTACCATATTAGTATTTAAATAGGATTACATACAAGTTTAAATCTTTTAGAAGCACAAAGATCATCTTTTTGGCATTGAAAGTGTTTTGTAATTGTTCATTCACACAGTTGATGTACAAAATGTGTTATATATTTTCATGTAAATTCATTAATGTACTCCTATTTTTGTAAGATATTATGTTATGTTTCATACATATATACATTTTGATCCGAGAATTCGAGATTCGATCTCCCGAGATTTTTCGGAGATTTCTCCGAGATCTCTTCTCTTTCACCCTCCGAGACGAAGCCGAGATCCGAAATGCAATCCTTGCAGCTAAGGGAAGAATGCAATCCCAACTTCTAACATGCTCCCTAACAAGACATCTCAATAGATCGCCTGCACTTCAATTCACTACTCTTTGACCATTAGTTTGTGAGTGATAGGCACTAGAGAATTTCAGCTTGGTTCCTAACAAGTGCCAAAGTGTTTTCCAGATATAGCTCACAAACTTTACATCTCGGTCAGTAACAATGGTTTTGGGCAAACCATGTAGTCTCACTATCTCCTTTAAAAACAACCATTTCCGGCAAATACGTAACCCTTTAAACATACCGAATGGTGTGTTACTTGGGCTGTCTGCTTCCCGAACAGCGTCTAAAGCAATTTTTATGTTATCTAATCATTTTTAGTGCATTGTTTACAATTTTTGCAGATATAAACAATGGCCGATCAAGGTGATGCAGCACCAGCACGTGCTTTTGACGTGGGTTGGGAACACGGGCACATGGTAGACCTAGTTAGGAAGAGGGTACAGTGCAAATGGTGTGGGAAGGAGATGAACGGTGGGGTGTTCCGGCTGAAACAACATATTGCTGGAACAGGTGTAAATGTAAAAAAATGTGACAAGGTGCCGAGGGAAAAAAGTGAGGAGATGAGAGGCTACATGACAGGTAGAGCCTCTCAACGGGCTGTTAGGATCGAGCAGAGGGAGGAGTTGCACGACGAGCTACTCCAGAGGAGGAGGGACCGCGATTTGCCTATCTCGAAAGGGAAAGGCAAGGTGAAGGCACCAGCTGAGCCGGAGCCAGAGAGCGAGGACGAGTCCACAGACTCCGAGCTTAGACATGCTAGGCACGCTAGCAAGCGTGCATTTGCTGAGGAGGAGGACAGGAGGAGGGGAGCAGGAGGGTCTGGGTCCAGAGTTGACCCAGCTTTGGGCCGATCAGCATCGGCTCGCCCTACCCGGGAGCGAGAGACTTACCCCAGGAGACAGGAGCCATACCGCCGTTCCACTTCAACCAGCACTCGATTTACACCGAGTGACGAGTATTTATTTAGGAAACAGAGTGCTGGGCAGATGGGGATTAAACAGGCAATGAAAGGGGTGAAGGCAACAGGAACGGCGGCAAAGAGAGCCGTTCGCCACATTGTGAAGTGGTTTTTATGCAAGTATCACTTTTTAAATTAAAATTGACATTATGTGTGTTTTATTTACTTAAACTTAATTTTACCCTGATCCTAATTTTTTTTAACTTGATGTAGGCATCCCAACACATGCAGCCACCAGCCCCTACTTCCAGACGATGGTGGATGCCGTGGGTGCAAGGATTCCAGGAATCGGCCGATTTTTGAAAAGGGAATCGATTCCGGATCTGCCCGGAATCAATTTTTTTTTGAATTTTTTTTCGTCAAAAAAATTCGAAAAATTCAGAAAAAAACTCTAAAAAATAGGAAATGAGTTAGAAAAAAATTTAAAAATAAGATTAGCATTAATCCACAGGACCACATCGAATAAATACTAATGAACTCCAATTGAAGTTAAGTACATATTCCATTGATTCAAAAATCAAAGAGTTAATACATCATGAAAAAAATATACATTTACATCATATCAATCTACTACCAATATCTAGGATATAGATATTGGTCTTCCTCCTCTCCTTGCTGCGTTTGACGCTCCTCCCTTGTGCTCAGTCTTGTATACTGTCCGGGACCATATCCATATGAAAATAATGCCGATGCCATGCTATCAAGGTCGTACGGATCGGACTGCGGGATGACCGGGACGTAAGCAGAGGATGGTGGAGCTAGTGGTGTAATCCACAGCTGGTCAGTCTGCCCAAATGCTGGATACTGTGGCTCCTTTATATAAGAATCATGTGTATCCGAATCCAGCGTGTAATACGGCTTTGGATGCCGTGAATCGGGAGGCTCGGCTGCTGCTGATGGCTGCGTCGCTGGTATGCACTCGTGGTCATCATCACATGAGGAGTGAGAAGGAGCCTGCGTGCTGTCATCTGGGCTGACAGGACGCCTGACCTCTAGCTTCCTTGTCTTCACCTCTTCAGCCATTTCTGAAGTACCAAAAGATCCAGAACCCAAAGTTTTTTTTGAACTTTGCAAATTCTTTCTTTTCCTTGCAGTCACTTTTGTTTTCGTTTTCCCCGGACTGCGAATGGGCTGGGTAGCGGCTGCTGGGACTGGAGCTGGAGCTGGAGCTGGGGCTAAAGCTGCAGGTGGCTGCTCCATAGCTGCTGGGGCGTGAAGGCCCGCCCGAGCACGAGAAGTAGGTGGAGGTGGAGCGAGGCCGAGCATCCTCCTCGGCTTCAACACCATCCAACTCTCTTTCGGCCCGTACGCACGGTCATCGGGATCAAACTCACCGTACGATCCCCGGCTTCCTCTCCTCTATCCGGGAGGCAAGTGTATGCTCCTCCCGGAATATTCGATCCACGTCCACCTCCTCGGGTGGTGGTGTGGCGGAGGAATGCCTCTGCTCGTATGGACCACCCGCGAATCGTGCAAATCGCTCCTCACCGATCTTCTCGTCGATCCTTGATATTCTTGATGCGCGGCCTACGTATTTGTAATGACGGACGACCGCCTTCTCCAGCCGGTGCGAGGTCAACCCTTTGTTCCTCCTTTTCGTATGTATCGGGTTGAATGTACTGGGTTCCTCTCACAATGGGAGGAACCGGTGCTCGTCGAGTACCCCGATACCGATGGCGAAGTGGATTCCATCCACTCCTGGTGTTCACCAGAACCCACCACTCAGCTGCAAGAAAAAAAACCAAGAGAAAAGGTAAACAATTAGCCCGTCATCTTCCATAACTTATATGAAAAGAAAATAAAATCTTCATCAAGCTATTACTATACCAGGTGACACTTAGTCAACTGAATATTTTCATATCAGCATCTGAGTATACGCCGACCCTAATCTTATACTTCTGCATCTGAAGAATTTATAAAAAAAACATTAGTTGCCTGGTAAGGCTACTCCAAGGTATTCAATGAACTCTAACTTACTTCTATCTCAGCCTCTATCCTGTCCTGCTAAGATCGGCACAGAGCTGAATAACAGCAAGCAAGGATCGCCGGATCGGGATCGGATCCTGGATCGGTGGGGTCCGATCCGATCCGGATCGGATCGGACCGATCCAGGCCGATTCTCTTGGAGCCAGACCGATCCAGAATCGGTCTGGATCAGTTTTTTTTTTTTTTTGCTTTTCGAAAAAATATGGAAAAATCGCCAAAAAATCAATAAAAATACATAGGACTCAGGAAAAATGTGAAAAAAATATAGGGAACACTCATTCATATAACAAATTAACAATCAATCATATAGAACACATATCATATCCAATCACACAATAGAACACATCACGCATCAAATAAGATACATGTTTTTACCAAACAAACAATCATACCCAACTCCACAAATCAGACAACACATATTCTTCTTACCACTCATATTACATTGCGTGAAATAAACAAAGAAATACATTATACATATGCATCACCACCAACTATGGTAACGTCCGGAGTAGGATGGATCTGGATCTGGATCTCTGTCCTGGTCATTCTGATTTTCTGCAAATCTCCATTGATTAGGGTCAGTCATAATTGGCCCGTATCCATAAGAAAATAAAGACTGGGCCATGTCGGTAAACTCATAAACTCCCTGATCAGTCGGAGGTGGAGGTAAAAAAGATGGTGGAGGTGGATAGCCAGGCTCACTGTCTGAGGCGGGCTCTGGATAGGAAGATGCAAACTCGTCAAAAACATTCAACCTCGTCCACCGTCCGCTGCCCCTGCCACTCGAACATGAGTGTCTTTTATCACTCAAATCATCTGGACCTACTCCACTCGTCCGAGCACTACTAGTAGAGCCCACCTCCGCCACCCCCACCTCCACCTCCACCCCCTGTACGCTGTTGTTGTGTGAGTGGCACAAATTCTTCTTCATCCTCATCTGATGAAGGTGGCTGAGTGGTCTCGGTGTCAAGGAGATGATGTCGCCGTTTGATACTTATCTTCTTCCTCTTCAATGTAGGATCTCCTTGACTTGCTTGTTGTGAAGGTAAGCATACTTTCTTTAAAGCCCTAAATAATCCACCAGTCTTCTTGGTGGTGGTGGTGGTAGAAGGACCCGAAACTGGAATCCGAGCAGGAGCTGTAGCGGCCGGGAGCGGAGCTGGATGTCGATCTGGAGAAGCTGTAGTCCGGGGTGGATCAGGAAGTGGAGCTGTGCACGGAACTTGACTTTCTTCAACTTCCTGAATGTCTTCATCCTCACCAACAACGCTGTCAAGCTCTCCTTCGGCCCACGATCCGTCGTTCGGGTCGAACTCGGCTCTCCTCGGCATCCTTGTCTTCCACCCACGCCGCAAGTGGATGTTCTTCTTGGAATAGATATTCCAAGTCCACATCCGCCCGGGACAAGCCCCGAGTAGCTTGGGCTGTGCTCTTTCTTGGTACAATCCACCCGCAACCGCGCAAATCTCTCGCTCCGATGTCTTCTCGCCTATCTTTGATATTCTTTATCCTCGACCTCATATTGTAATGGCGGAGACAAGCTTCTCCAATCTTTCTTCGTCTTCAACCTACTTCTCCTCTTCGTATGAATAAGGTTGAAGGTGCTCCAATTTCTCTCGCACCGGGATGACGATGTGCTCGACTTAGCACCCGAATTGCAACGGCGGCGAGTGGATTCCATCCAATTCGTTTGTCACCATAATCCACCACTCACCGTAATTGTAAAGAAGACAATTACACGCATCGATAACGTTATGTAAAAAAAAATCAATTAACCAAAGAGTCATTAATTCGGGTAAGCATATTACTGTGGGGACCCTATCAAGAGTACCGCAAATCTGGATCCCCGTACACCCCAATATTGTGCACTGTATGAAGTCATCCGAAAACACAAACTAAAACAATTATCTTCTCTTCGAGATAAAGTTAAAAGTTTAATTAATATGAAACGTATTACTTACTTCAACCTCGCCGCACGTTCGTCTTCTTGGGTCTTACATAGTCGTTTAATTACGGATAGTGTGCACGATAATAGTTCACCATCATTACATACTTGGCCACCATACCGTATCCTTGGGTTCAAGTACCTAGTAACAACATTATTACTCCATTAGTTTAAAGACAAATAGGTAATACACAAAATATAACTTGTAATCATTAAGATATTACACTACTAAATTATACCCTGCATGAATGTCGTGGTGTAGGGTTTTGTCCCATCCGTTGTCAATCACCTTCCACCACTTTTCGTAACCACTTGGGATGCTTCTCTTTAATTTTCAACTTAGCTTTAACCATAGCATCATACAGTACCCCATCTCATTTTTGTCATTTGAATCCACCAACCTAAGTACCTGCACCAAAAGGCTCTATGACAGACAAGTAGTACTGCACCTTCTCTCACCACCTGTTACCTTCTATCAGCTGCTCCATCTTTAGCAGTATCTCGTACTGATCCAAAGAGCTCCTGTATGTATCCATGTACTCCTGATAAGCAGTGGAGAGACTGAACCTTTTTAAACTAGCCTTGTCCCTGTATAGGCTCTCTACTGCAATAAAATGAGTGGCAAATCTTGTGGGTCCCGGTCTGATCAAATCATGCCCATCAGTGTGCTGCCTCATAATATGTAAAAGTCGTGGATGGCCATAGATAAATGAGGTGATAAGTTGTCCTTGGTTGACCAAGGACTTGACATTAGCATCCCTACCAATATCTTCTAACATCAGGTCAATAGAATGTGCCGCACAGGGCACCCAAAATAAGTGAGGTCGAGCCTCCATTAGCTTCTTTCCTGCAGCCTTATATGAGGCCTCATTGTCTGTGACAAACTGCACAATGTTGGCCTCCCCTATCTCATCCACCACATTGTAGAAAGAACTTGACCATATGCTTAAGGGCTTTCTTTGCTGCCCCAGTCGATGCCTTCACCCCTTTAAATGCTTGTTTTATACCCCTCTGACCTCTGCCACTCTCCCTATACATGGCAGTGTCTCCTGTCGACATCGGTCGAACAGAATGTGTCCTCCGAATTTCAGGCTCTCGAACAGGGCGTGTCCCCGCCCCCACATCAGATCGTCTAGAAGCCGAACCTCCTGCTCCTCGTCTTCGTTCCTCATCCTCACGGGCACCGAGCCCTACTCTCGTGAACGGCTCTCCTAACTCCGGGCCTCTTCCTCATCCGATGAAGATGAAGAATCAACTTGGACCCTTTCGTACGTGCTGGCCCTTTCCCTTTCTTGCTCTTTCCGGCCATAAGATCGGCGTCTCTCCGACCTAGCAACTCGTCATGTAGGTCTTGTCTCTGACCAATTCTCACCTCCCTCTGTGATGCCCTTCCAGTTATATAAGCCCTCATGTCCTCCCTCAGCTCAGCCGGTACTTTATCACACTTCTTTACATTGCCACCCGTCACGGCTATATGTTGCTTGAGCCGATACACACCTCCATTCATCTCTTTTTGGCACCACTTGCATCTAACTCTCTTCTTCTCTGAATCAAGGAGATGGCCATGTTGCCATCCAATGTCACGAAATTCTCGCGGGTCCGGTGCCATGCTCCTCGTCCGACATCTTATCTACAACACAAAACCATACACGATATTAGGTCGACGATTCCGGCCCCCCCCGCAGGGGGGGGGGGCGTCGATCACCCGCCGGGGGTAGTACCGAAGGGGTGCTAATCACCCCTTCGGGGGTGCGATTCCACCCCGTTGGGGGTGAAATAATCCCCCGATGGGGGGATTTTATTCCCCCCCCACGGGGTAAACGGGGTGGGGGTGATCTCAACAACACCCCCGAAGGGGTGCTAATCACCCCTTCGGGGTGCAATTCCACCCCCATCGGGGGTGAAATAATCCCCCCCAACGGGGGGATTTTATTGCCCCCCCCGGGGGGGGCCAGGGGGAGTCACCCACCCCGGGGGTGATCGTCCACCCCCGAAGGGGTGCTAATCACCCTTCGGGGTGCATTCCACCACCCGGTGGTGAAATAATCCCCCCCGTGGGGGGATTTATTCCAGCCCCCCCCCCACCTAAATGGGGGGGATCAGTGCCCCCGGGGTGGCGTCAACACCCCCGAAGGGGTGCTAATCACCCCTTCGGGGGTGCAATTCCACCCCCATTGGGGGTGAAATAATCCCCCCCGATAGGGGGGAATTTATGCAGCCCCCCCCCCCACCTGGGGGGGGGATCAGAAAACGGTCACCCGGGGTGATCGTTGAACACCCCGAAGGGGTGATATCACCCTTCGGGGGTGCAATTCCACCCCATCGGGGGTGAAATAATCCCCCCCATGGGGGGATTTTACGCTGCAGCCCCCCCCCCACCTGGGGGGACCGTAAAAAAGGGGGTGATCGTTGAACACCCCCGAAGGGGTGCTAATCACCCCTTCGGGGTGCAATTCCACCCCCATCGGGGTGAAATAATCCCCCCCGTGGGGGGATTTTACGCTGCAGCCCCCCCCCCACCTAGGGGAGGGATCGTAAAAAACGGTCACCCCCTCGGGGTGATCGTTCAACACCCCCGAAGGGGTGCTAATCACCCCTTCGGGGGTGCAATTCCACCCCCATTGGGGGCTGAAATAATCCCCCCCAATGGGGGATCCCATGCTGCAGCCAGCCAGAGGCCAAGGCCCGGAGGGGGAAAGGAGATCGAAACCCCCCCTTACAAACCTTGTGCTGTTTAGGGTGGATCGCCCCTCCCCAAGGTGGATCGCCCCTCCCCAAGCCTTGAATAGGCTGGATCGCCCCTCCAAATGCTGGATCGCCGGATGCTGAAGCCCTAGATCTCCAAGGCGCCTTGGGGGGAATGAGAAGAAGCCGAAGGGTCAAGTGGGGGGGAGAATCGGTCCGGATCGACCCCAAATAGGGGGTGATCGGACCTTAAAACAGGACCGGATCGATCCCGGAATCGGTTCGATTCCGGGTCTTCCGGTTTTCCGGCGAATCGGTCCGGATCGACCGATTTTGGGATCAATCCGGGTGGATCGGTCCGGGATCGACCGATCCTATCGATTCCGGCCGATCCAGCCGGGACTCCCGGCTGGATCGCTAATTCCGATAGGAATCGGATCGGTAGGTACCGATCCGATCCAAGAATCGGTCGATCCCGATCCGGATCGACCGATTCTGCAATCCATGACAACAAGTGTACCCCGCATCACCTCGTTGTCGTTCACCACCTATCCTCCATATTGGATGCGGGGTTCAAAAAATATCCTGCAAGATTTAATTAGATAACATTATGAATAAGACAATTATTCAGCAAAAATATTTTTTTAATCAAGTTACCTGCAGCATGGACATCGTGGTGCAAGGTCTTGTCTCATCGGTCATCTATGATCTTCCACCACTTTTTGTAATCTCTGAGATTTTTTTCTTTTATTTTTAGCTTTGCCCAGTCCATGGCATCGTACAACGTGCCCATCTGGTCCCAGTAATCTGAGTCTACCAATCTCAAGACAACTACCAGTGGCTCAATGATTGTCAAGTAGTAGGCAATCCTCTCCCAAAACCTCTTGTCAGTGATCTGCTTCTCAGACCTGACAAGAATCTCCAACTGATCTTTCTTGTCATGCAGGTTGTCCACCATATAGTTATAATACTCCTCGGACTGTGTGAACCTAACCAATGCATGCTTGTGCCGGTGTAGACTCTCCAACGCAATGAAATTCGTAGCAAATCGAGTCGGACCAGGCCTAACAAGATCGCGCCCTCCTGTGTGTGATCTCATAATATGTAGCAGGCGGGGATGCGAATAAATAAATGATGTGATCGTTTGCGCCTGCCTGACAAGTGTGGATACACCCTCCTCCTTGCCTACATCCTCTAGTATGAGATCAATGGAATGTGCCACACAGGCTTCCTCTTCTCCATCAACTTCCTCCCAGCCGCCTTATATGATGGTTCGTTGTCAGTGACAACCTGAACCACATTGTCCTCCCCGATCTCCTCCACCACCGCATCCATCAGAGAAAAAAGGAAGCCGGCATTTTTTATCTTCCCAGAAGCATCTACCGACTTCAAGAATGTTGTCCCCTCAGAACAATACACTAAGAAGTTTATCATACTCCTCTTGGTGATACCTGTCCACCCATCGCACATAATTGTGCAACCCCTCTCCTTCCACACCAACTTAAAACCATCCATCCACTCCTTCAACTCCTGGACCTCCTCATCCAGCCCAGCGCCGTATATATGTCGGCTGCCCGGGGCTTGCAAACCGGGCCCGGCCCCACCCACGGCATCCACCATCGTCTAGAAGTAGGGGCTGGTGGATGCATGTGCTGGGATGCCTACATCAAGTTAAAAAAAATTTGGATCAGGGTAAAATTAAGTTTAAGTAAATAAAACACACATAATGTTAATTTTAATTTAAAAAGTGATACCTGCATGTAAAAACCACTTCACAATGTGGCGAATGGCTCTCTTTGCAGCCGTTCCTGTTGCCTTCACCCCTTTCATCGCTCGTTTAATCCCCATCCGCCCAAAGACTCTGTTTCCTAAATAAATACTCGTCACTCGGTGTAAATCGAGTGCTGGTAGAAGTGGAACGGCGGTATGGCTCCTGTCTCCTGGGGTCAGTCTCTCGCTCCCGGGTAGGGCGAGCCGATGCTGATCGGCCCAAAGCTGGGTCAACTCTGGACACAGACCCTCCTGCTCCCCTCCTCCTGTCCTCCTCCTCAGCAAATGCACGCTTACTAGCGTGCCTAGCACGTCTAAGCTCGGAGTCTGTGGACTCGTCCTCGCTCTCTGGCTCCGGCTCAGCTGGTGCCTTCACCTTGCCTTTCCCTTTCGAGATAGGCAAATCGCGGTCCCTCCTCCTTTGGAGTAGCTCGTCGTGCAACTCCTCCCTTTGCTCGATCCTAACAGCCCGTTGAGAGGCTCTACCTGTCATGTAGCATCTCATCTCCTCACTTTTTTCCCTCGGCACCTTGTCACATTTCTTTACATTTCCACCTGTTCCGACAATATGTTGTTTCAGCCGGAACACCCCCCCCCCGTTCATCTCCTTCCCACGCCATTTGCACTGTACCCTCTTCCTGACTAGGTCTACCATGTGCCCGTGTTCTCAACCCACGTCGGAAGCACGTGCTGGTGCTGCATCACCTTGATCGGCCATTGTTTATATCTGCAAAAATTGTAAACAATGCACTAAAAATGATTAGATAACATAAAAATTGCTTTAGACGCTGTTCGGGAAGCGAACGACCCAAGTAACACACCATTCGGTATGTTTAAAGGGTTACGTATTTGCCGGAAATGGTCATAAATTAACGTACGGGGTATCCGAAATTTTTCCCGTACAAAGAACATGCAATCGATGTTCAAACAACTTGAGCGGAGTTGTTCGATCAAAAATCACCGAGTTTAACTCTGCTCGGAGTCCTCGGAAACGTGTAAAAATAGATGTACGGGATATCCGAAATTTTTCCCGTGCAAATTGGACTTAAACGGATAGTTCATAACTTGGACGGACTTGTTCGGTCGGAAATCACAACGTTTAACGACGCTCGGACTCGTCGGAAACGCGTAAGAATGGACGTACGAAGTTTTCGGCGAAGAAATCTTACCAAAACCTTATAAAGATTGAAGAAGAAGTTGATTCGAGGCCGATCCGAGCTTGGATCGGCGGAATCCCTTGAAGACGTTGCTTGGAATCGCCGAAATCGCCGCCGGAATCGCCGGAATCGATGGAATCGGTGCTGGAATCGCTGGAATCCTTGTGGAATCGGTGCTGGGAGCTGGGATCAGCGCCGGAATCGCCGGAATTGCCTGGGAATCGTCGAATCTCCCTTCTTCCGCCGCGGGATCGACGTAATCGACCGCCGCGGGTCGATTCTGGACCGGGAATCGAACCGGTCCAGTTGAGCCTGTCTTCCGACGGAATCGGTCGGATCAACCGATTCCACAAGGAATCGGTGGAATCGGACTGATTCCGACCGATCCCGCGGAATTCTTCCCGGAATCGGTCCTTCCGCATGGAATCCACCGATCCGATTCCGGAATCGGTCGGAATCGGACCGATTCCACCGATTCTGCAATCAATGGGTGATACCCATAGTTGTCAAGGTGCCCGCTTAGGTGGCAAGACGTTTTTCCAACAGCGCCTTGCCATGGCACCTTGTCTAGGGCTAAAAAGGCATCCATGGCGCTTGCCTAAGCACCCAAGGCATCCAAGGCAACCGCCTAGGGGCCCAAGGCGCCCAAGGTATTTTTACATAATTAAAAAAATAATTTTGAGGAGTTTTGCTCCCTTGATACCCCTCACAAGGGACACTTATTTAATGATAATTTAAACATATTAATATATTTCACTATCACTTATACTGTCATACATATTTAAGATTTATGATTATAAACATATATTATATACTTAATTAAGTTCTTTTTCAACTCTTTCTTCTCTTTGTCTCACTTAATTTACCAAGATTAAATTCTTATCCAAAAATAAATACCCACAATTTCATAATTACATATATAAGATCACTTATACTATAACATACTTTTTTTTCTTTCGAGTGGTTTCGCCCCCTTGGCAACCCCCCAAAGGGGCGCTGCCCTCTTGACCCCCGCGACCTGACTGCGAAGGTCGATCTGCAACTACTTTATGCTCCCCTCGTTTAATAATATTATAACAATATTTCACTATCACTTTTACTATCACACATATATAAATTTTATAATCATAAATGTGTTATATACTTAAATTTTATAAAAATCTATTTAACTCTCTTCTCTTTCACACACATTATATTTACTTATATACATAGATAAAACACTCATATTTAATTATAACATAACAATATAATTATATTTATGCTTATTTTTATGTATAATGACCCCCCGATCCAGCTTTCCTTGAATACTGCCTTGACCGCCTAGGCGATGCCTAAGCGGCCACTTTGTCGCTTAGGTGAAATCGGTACCCTTCAACGCCTTGAGCACCTTGTCACCTTCACAATTATGGTGATACCACCGTTAAGCACTAGCCAAACCATTCTCCGGAACTATATTGACATAAATAAAACTCGAAGGGTGAAAGAAAGTGAAGTTACAGATAAATAAGCGATATGATTTTATTTCTGAATGGTATACTAAGTTAAAAAAATATACATAAGTTCATATAATTAAACCCATGTAAACTTTCATGAAGATGTACCTTCAGTCCAACTGAAAAACATGAGAGCTCATCCTTATAATTGCTGATGCAAGCCACAGGAAGAAGTGTGCACAAAATCTTCTCAAGCTCCTATAATGGATTAAACATCACTGAATATCATAGATTGGGAGATCTCATGAATTAATATGCTCAAAGAAAGCTTTCAGGAAAAAAAATAGAACGGTCAAATCAAACAATGAAGGCTCCATGTCCTTCTGAATATTCAGAGCAAGAAATAATAACATACGCTAAGAAAAAGACTTGAGATTTCAAAAGCACAAGGAATAACACAGGTAGAAAATAGTTCATATATCAAGTGAAAATAATGATAATTATTAAGCTACTGCAAGTAATATATGGTTAAGTAAAACCCCATTTTATTAAGCTTCTGCAAGCTTAAGCACAATTGTCAAACATGCTTAACACCTTAAAGACATCCAAAGACTGAGATTCATTAAAGACTATAGCACAAAGCATTCAAGATTAGGATCTTTGTTGTGCATATATATGTGCATAAATATAAATTTTAAATGATAAAATTTTTCTTGATTATGCGATGATCAATGGGCCAAATAAGACCCAATATATAATTGCAATTAACATGCAAATTACTGAAACACCCTGCAATTATCAACTTTCCCCTCGATAGACCCATGTAAGTTAAGCAAAAAGATCATGCATGGTTAACTTGCTTAGTTTCTAAAAAGTTAGTTGCAGTTTGGCTTTTATAATGATATCAACAACCAGATTTTGTGACTCAAGGAAAATAAATCTCTCCAATGTCGAGTTTCTCCTTGATGATGCGACAGTAATCTATATATGTTTAGTTCGGTCATGATGATAGAATTGTAAGTTGCCTTCTTATCATAGAAAAGTCACATGGAGTAAAGATTTGTACGCCAATATCCTAAAGGAAAATTTTGAGCCACATCATTTATGTAACATCGCGAGCTATAGATCTATATTTAACTTCTGTTTTTGAACTTACACAAAAAATAGCTTTTTACTCTTCCAAGAAAGAAAATTATCTTGTGATTAGATAACCTAGCACCGTGTGAACCAACTCAATCAACATCCGAAAAATCCTAAATGACAAGTTGTTTGGTTGGTAAAAATAAGATACATTTTTGGGACCGGAGCCATCCTTGAGGGCAACATCTTGTGAATAGATTACCTCAACATATGTTTTACAACCTTTAAAAGTACTTCTTGGAGCAAACAAAAACCGACTCAACACATTAACAACACAAGAGACATTTAGACACATAAGACCAACATAAAGAAGTTTGCCAACCAACAATCGGTACATCCCTCTCTATTCTATCGAAACCTCACCATCAGCTAAGGTTAAAACCCATGATTAACTTTTACTAGGATATATGCAGGTCTACAACCTACTTTTCCGTTCTCCTTCAATAGAACGAGTGCATACTTATGCAAGCAAAGAAATATTCTTCTTTTAGATCTTGCAATTTCAATTTTCAACAACCAAGAAGTACTTAAATCTGCAAAATACTTTAATCAAACATATAAGTTAATGTTTCCAAAACCCTTACCACATCCTTATCATCATCATTTATGATCATGTCATGCACATATGCTACTTTCCAATCTCTCCACTTTGTAAGCAATGTTTGATCCTCAATACTCTGGATAGTGTTGTTCACTCATCGATGCAACCTGATGAACCAAATAGAACCAGCCACTTTGGTTTGGTTTCAATCAATTCTGGTTGAAATAGGATCGACTCAATTTGTTTTCAAACCGAACTAAACCACCAACCCAAATTAAACCAAACTACCTTAAAATAAGTTATAATATTAATAAATGGTATTATATATTTTATTGTCCAAATATAATTCTTACAAATATTTTTAACTTATAAATTGTTGTTTTAGCATGTTGTGTGAACCTTGTTTTTTCCGTTTCTTGAGATTTGAAAAAAAAATTGCTTTATGTTTTGGGGAAAATATGAATGTCCCGAACTTATCTAACAAAATAGATGATATCCTAAAAATATTAGATAGTACTACTATTGTTTAAAAGTATTAAAACCGAGGTTCAGATTTTTTGAAAATTTGATTTTTGACCCCTCTCCGCCAGATAGTGCGAATATCCGGCGCTAACTTGCATCGAGCAACGACTCGAATACCCTTGATTAACTGTCGTAGCAACCTATTTTCGAAGAGCGTGCACATCCATAAAAAAATAAAGAACTCAAAAGGACAGCGGCCTTTTGGGCCTGATGAAATGCAAACCAGTGTTTGAGGTTAATTTTATTTGTTTGTTGATTGATTTAGTTGGCTTAGAGTTGGTTTTATGAGTTTTGGTTTTAAGTGATTTGTTTGATTTGTTTTTGTTTATTCGATTTGGTTTTGATTTGTTTTAAGTTGGGTTTGATCGGTTCAGGTTGTTTTGATTTCAATTTTGATGAGTTTGAAGTGTTTAAACATTGTGGAATTTGGTTTGATTGATTTGATTGAGGCTTCAGATTTAGTTAATAATCTGGTTTTTTTCTGTTTTTCTGTTGGTTTTGATTCATTTGGGGTGTTGAAATATTGTTGGTTTAATTCCCTTTGGAATTGTTTAATCTTTACTTGATTGAAGGTTTGATTAAATAGGATTAAGTGGCTTTTTAAATGAATTTTTAAGATTATTTAAATCTGATTTTTGTGTGTTTTCAGATTGATTAAAGTCTGATTTTTTTTGTTTTAAGATTGATTTCGATGTCTTATATTGATGTTTTAGATGTTGTTTATGATTTGAATTAATTGTCACTTGATTTAAGGGATCAACCTTGTCAGATTAGGTGTTTTTTATTAAAATTCCAGAATGCTGCCAAATCTGATTTTTCATGCGTTTTGGGTTGAATGCATTGTGTTTGGTGTTGATTTATGAATTTTTTTATTTGGGTTTGCATCCCATCCGGCTCGTCGGGCTCCCATTCGATGTTTGGTTTTATGCAATTGTGGTGCCATTCGAAGGACATTTCATTTCATTGATGAGAAGTACAATGATACGTAGGCATTCCTTCCCCCAATGTAAACTTTCTTCCACGAAGTTAGAAAAATTCGGCATTACAACAACATGCCGGTCATTTCCAACTTAGTGAAGTTTACCCATTCAAAGATAGCAAGTGTTGACCTATCACATTGAGGGAAGGAACGCCGGCTATGGGAGCGTGCAGATGCCGTTGTCCGGATTGACATTCTGGGGTATACCCGGGAGAGCCGTCCGAAAGATGGAGTACCCGTGGAAAAATGTTTCACTCCTTATTTTAATTTGGCATTTCACATTTCTGTTTTTATTATTTATTTATTTTTTGGTCAAGGCCATTTAGGCCGGTTTGAGTTCCATCGGCGTTCATAGCTGGTCTTCGGTCTTCTTGGGCTTGGCGGGCCCATCTTGATCTTCTTGGGCCAGAAGGGCCTGCTGGATTTTGTGCTAGTATGGCATCACTAGTCTTGATAGTAGGGTAAAGGCCAGCCCGAACAACCGATCAGCCTGTCGAACAGATTCCAAAAGGATCCGGGACATCACCCCCACCCACCGGCACCACGAATTATGCACTTTTCGGGAGCCGCAAAGGTGCTGCGTTTTTTGAGCCACAAGGGGGCTGCTGTTGCCTTTGTTGTATGCCACAAAGGGCTCTGTGTTCTCTTTTTTGTTGATGTGAGCCACAAGGGGGGCTACTTAGGGACCTGTTTGGAGACTTCTGGTAGGCCAAGGATGGCCTGCATACGGGGGTGTTCAAGTGGGCCACAGAGGGGCTCTTTAAAGGCCTGTTTAGGGAATTGTGTAGAGTCTGAAAAGGACCTGTTTTGGGGTCTATTTGGAGAGCCAGAAGGCGGTTGAAAAATGACCTGTTTGAATGTCTGAAAGTCGGTCGAGAATGACCTGTTGAAGGGTCTGATTGGAGCTCATTTAGAAGGCTCAATGGGTGACTATGCAAGGGATCAGACCCGGTCAGAAAATGACCTGTTTTGAAGATCTGAAAAATGGCCAAGAATGAATGTTTTATAGCCTGCAGATGGACTGTAATGGGGGCTATGAAAAGGGGCCTTGTGTGGTCTGAAAATGGGACTGCTTGAGGGGTGTTTTAATGTGCCAACAGTGGCCTGTTCAGGTGGTCTCATTGGGGACTGATTGGAGATTGGTTGGTGCCGGCAAAGAGACAGTTTGCATAGGTCAATCAGGGGACTAACAAAGGGGTCCCAAGATAGGTCTGTGTAGAGGGGACGCATAGGGCCGGAAATGACCTGTTGAGTGGGGCCAAAGCAGGGCCTATATTGAAGAGTTTTTGATGCATGATTGGGAGCAAGAAAAGGACCTGATGTAGGGAACCTAATAGTGGCTGAGCAGGTGGCTGAAACTGGGCGGATTAGGGACCAGCTTATGGGTCTAATCGGTTGACCAACAAGAGGGACAGAAATGAGCTGTTTTAAGGATCTGTCACTGAGCTGTATAGAGGTCTGTTTAGGGGTCCTTCACATGGGTTAAATGAAGGTCAAACAGAAGGGATATGTGGCCTGTTAGGGGACTGCACGATGAGCTAAAACAAGCGTTTTTGGGAGGTATTTTGGTTGGCCGAAATGGGGTTAGCAAGGGGCTTGCTTAAGGCCATGGGTTGCCGATGACAATGAAGGCTGGTTCAGGCCATGAAAGGGTTGGAGAAAGAATTTGGAAGGGGGTGAGAAGGGGTGCCCAGTGAAGGGCTACATGGTTTGGGTATCCCCTTACCTTCTTCTTCTTCTTCCTCTTTTCCTTCTTCTCCTTTGGCCGCAGCTGGCCTGGAGAGTTGGCACGTGCTGGAGGATAGCAGGCTGATGGCGCACCACAGCAGCAGCCTGTCGGCGTCTTCTTGGTTGATCCCCTTCTGGCCTTGGCGTGCCCCTCCTTTTATAGGAATTGAGGGGATTTCAAAGGACAGCAGAGTATTGAATGGGGAGATGGCTGTTGGCTTCCCCCATGCTTCTTTATTGACTAAACTCCTTGAATTCCCACAGATTTTAAATGCTTGACCAGTCCTTTGATTTCCCCCACGTTGACCTGCCCTTTGGCTTTCCCCATGCCATTAATGGGTCAAGACTGATGTGGCTGATGAGGTGGACAGGGCGGTGCGGCCAGCTGACTGGGCTGGCTGAGCTGGCATGGACGACTGGGCCTTGGCTGGCCGCGGCCCACTTTTTCCCATTCCTAATGGGCCTGTACGCAGGTGGGCCTCAAGGGAGCTGGGGAGTAATTTTTTTAAATCAAAACTGGGCTGGGCTAGCTGAAAATTGTGCCAATGGACCCTCCAATAGCCTGATTTAACCCAATTGGGGGCTGGACCAGCTAGGACAAGATTTAATTGGGGTCGGGCCTGCTGGAAATGGGCCTGGTCCTTCTTTTTTGCTCTTTCTTTATGCAAAAACAGACGCCAACACATGTATAAATCATTTCATATATTATTTCAACTACGGTTTTAACCAAAAAATGGCTGAAGCTTTAGGTTCGGTAAGGTTGGAAAAACACTCCTCAATTCAGACTGAAATGACCCATCAACACCGATAACTCTGCATATATCAAAGTTTCAGCATTGTTAGTTAGAAACACTCGAAGGACACACTAGGTGATTGTTTATGCCCAGATACAGTCTTTATAAACACTCTGCACCAACCACCAGATTTGGAGGGGGGCCAGATCCATGAAGAAGCTTACATCGGGATCAGGCTATGTTCGACAAGAACGACCTATAGATTAGACAATTTTGGAGACATCTCAAGAAAATCTATCTCGCCACAGATCCGTCGAGAAGATAAACTTTTGTAAGATCAAGGTGAGAAGACACCCCAGAAGGGAAAAGGAAGATGACTGGAGGGAGGCGGATTGTCAGGATACGCAACCTCGGTTGCAGATCCTAGAAAAACGAACCACGTTGGATCTGAGAATCTAGACCTATTAGAACCCTATAAGACAAGTGGGGTATTTAGGTAATTTTTCAAAATTAATTGGTCAGAAGGTCAAAAATAAATATTATGAATATAAAAAGCTAATTAATATGTAACAAGAATTTAGGCAAAAAATCATGAACTTTGTCAGTCACTTTGTAAGAAAATGACAGTATGGTTGCTAAAGAATTTGTAAATACCCGTAAGCGATTATTTGATATGCCCCAAAAATATCTAAATGTGTTTAGGAGGTGGCTATTAGCTCCAAATGAGTTCCTAGAATATCTGTGAATTTTCACAAGTATTCAGACCAAGTTCTGAATTTTTTTGCAGAATGCAAATAGGAAAGCACTTCATTGAAGATGTCACTTAACAAGATGATTTTTTTCAGCCGGACTTTAAATATTTGATGTTTTATATTGTTAAGTAAAATTAAGAAATTTTTAGTAAAGTTAAATCTCAAAAGTTAGAGAAATTACAGTTTGATGCTAACATTAAAAGTTGTCATTTTCTTTTTAGATAGAAGAGTTGACATTTTATTACTGTAAGATATGATTGTAACATGACTTTTTATTAAATCTAGATTAAAAAATACTTCCATATTTATATGTAACATCTTAAGAACTTAAATGATGCTACATCAAAGAAAGTTCCGTCAAACATACCAAACTCATTTACCACTAGAAGGTGGAACAAATGGGCACAAGATTCGAAGTGCCCTCTTGTAGGGTTCATTTAGGATGGAGAAGCACCCTGCCTAGGGCAGTGTAAGATGAAAGCATCCCTTCAGTAAGCACACTTGGAATTGGCGTATAAAACATGAAAAGGAGAACATTTTTGGCCAAATAAAACCATGCCACACGGGAAAGAACCTTCTAAGAGGCTCTAGAGGTTGTAAGGACATCTATGGGAGTCCTTCAAAAATATTTAAGAAAAATCCGTAGAAGAGAGTTTTCTCTCATTTCTTGAGTGAATGGTCTCTGCATCAAGCTAGAAAGATGACAACTTGCTTGACTTGTATGGCGAGTTTTGCTCCACCAAATCAACTGAATCTGGTGTCATTTGCAAGCTTTATAACTCTACTTTCGATTGATATAAGAAAGAAGCTACGAGAAAGTGTAATCATAAAGTTACAGTTGCTATAAGGTGTAGTGATCTGCCTGCTTTGAGATAACCTAACAAAACAATGAAACGTTATGGTTCAGCTACTTCATCACTCTGATCTAGAATTTTTAAATTTTTTCCTCCCACTCTCAAATATCTTTCGCTTGTTTCCAGATCCACTTCATTTGGGGTTGTGGTATGAAAGAAATCATTGGTGAAATGGACTATGATTTGCTGAACCATTAAGAAATTTCAGAACTCTATGACATAAACTATTTAAGTAATGATCTCGAAAACATACTTAATAAGACATCTAGACTTCCTTAGAAAAAACATGATTGAGACTCGGATTTATGTTGTTCAAGTTGATACCTCTAGCAAATTCAAAGTTTATCAAGGGTGAAATCACAGGGTGATTTCAAAAAACTTATGAAGCCAAACAGTGAATACAAAATAAGTACGTCCCAAAGTAAAACTTTTCTGAATTTGATGAACATTTTTCTAGTCATTTGTCTTGCTCAACATATAAAAATTTAAGAGCATTTAGATTCCCAAAATCTTGAAACACGGATTTCTAATTAAGGGTAGAAGTTATGCAGGTAGATTGAAAGCAGTGTAGTATAGTAATTATAAGTAAGGATTATGTGGTAATCTTACTATGATTTTTAATTTTCTTAAAAAAATCTGAGAACTTTACGAATAATATGAAAAGACATTTTAGTGTTATGTTAAAAAAATGAATTTCAAAATATTGATTATAAGTCCAATTTTATCTTAAATTGAGAATTTCTAAATTTAATGATTATGACAAAAAATAGCATTCTTGATACAATCTTTATAGATTATTTGGAAGTCCATTGAATGGTCAAATTTCAATTTCAAACAATTCTATATATATATAGTTAAGAAATCAAGTAGGTTATCTTCCATGAGCCTCGGTATTCTAGTGTAAATGAAATTACTTTGTACAAACTTCTATGATTAATTGACTACAAAATGAACGTATTGTGCTCATGATCTTCCTTGAACCATTTTAATTAAGTTGGCAAGTATTTTAACTTTAACTGCATTTATATTGATGTCCAGGTTTAAATAAAGTATGTGATGCTAATTGACCCTCTGATGGTGCTAGATCTTGCAATATCAGATGGGATCACGGATTGTGATGGTTGTGGCAAAAAGATAGTGCAATATAAGTGGTGCCAAAAACAGATAAATAGAGGTGCTTTCCACCTCAAATTAGGATAAGAGATGAGAACATACTTGACAGGAAGACATCGCAAAAAGAGATAATTCTTGAACAACAAAAGACTTGCATGCCAAGCTATAGGACGTAAAGACATCAATTTGATGACAGAGAATAGTAAAGCAAAGAAGACAATTCAAGTTGATGATAAATCACCCAGATCAGTTGAAAATGATGTAGAGATAAAAATTGCATTACATGAAACAAAATATCATAGATGATAAAGAGAGAAAGAAATGACAAAAATATCAGGTGCAAGGCATTCATTTGTTGGCCCATCCTGAGTCCTTGACCCAGTCAACCTGTAGTTGGTGCTTCTTCGTAATTGACTCGAATATGAATGCTTTAGAAAGCAAAAATCATCACAAAGAACAATAAATCATGCCTACATGGGGGTTAAAACTACAATTAGAGTTACAAAACACGCTATAAAGCACATATGCACATGGTTCTACACGTAGGTGATTGATGTAACCTCAAAATTCTCAAAAAGATTATTTCTTTTCTTTTGTTTTGGAAATTCATTTTTCTTTTGGATTTGGATCAGATTTGATTAGACCTCAGTATTGACTTTGTAAGAAAATAGATGATATTTCATAAAAGTACTAACTAGGGTCAGAATTATGTGTTGAGGTTGTTAGGTTCTTTGAAATTTGTTTTGACCTCTCCCCGTCGGATGGTGCGAAGATCCGACGTTAATTATATCGAGATGCTCGAAAACCCTTGATTCTCTATCATAGCAATCCTTGGAAATAGAAGACATACATTCACAATAAACATTCACACAAATATAGGAGAGAACAACTCCATGAGCTTGATGAAAGGCAAGCAATTTAATTTGTTTTGAGTTTAATTTGAGTTGAATTGATTTGAATTTTGGTTAGTTAAATTTGAATTTGATTGATTTGGATTTGGTTTGGAAAGTTTGATTTGGTTAAAATTGATTTGAGTTGAATTGGGTTGATTAATTTGAATTGTTTTGAATTTAGTTTGAGTTGAATTTGATTTAAGTTTGATTAGTTAAAGCTGATTTTGGATTTTTGTTGGGATTGAATTATTTAAATTTAGTTTGATTGGAGTTGAATTTATTTGGAATTGATTTATTTGAATTTTAATTTGAGAAGTGTATTTGGTTGAATTAGATTGAATTGGATTGAAATTGCTTAAAATTGAGTTTGATTTGAGTTTAATTTTGGTTTGGTTTGATTAAACTGAGTTTGTTTGACTTGGATAAAATCAAATTGAATTTGTTTGACTTGGATTAAAAAAATTAAATTGTTTTGGGTTGATTTGTTTGTTTTTACTGAATTTAATTTGAACAGTTTGGGATTTCAATGAATTATCTTCAGATTTCAAGTTTCAGATTTAAGTGATCTGATTTCAGACTTGGCGGACTTTAGATTTCAAATTCTGCAGATTCTTAAATTTGTCCAGATTATGGATTCTGCAATTTTACATGTTTCGGCTTGCTATCCTAAAGTTTGTTCAGATTTCAGATTTCAGTTTTACAAGTTGGATTAAATTTCAGATTTTGGAGTTCAGATTCTGCACCTTAATTGATTTCCAGATTGCAGGTTTCTTTTCTTAAACGGGTTTCTGCACCAAAACAGATTTTCAACTTTTGGATTTTAGGCTCTACACAAATTCAGATTTTTTAAACTTCAGACTTTCAGATTTTTTTTTACAGGCCTCAATCTCCTTGTGAAGTTCAGATTAGCAAGTTTAACTTCTGATTTCTTTTGAAATGGGTTCTGAGCATAAATTCTGATTCCGGACCTTCTTGTATTCAGATTTTTTTTATTCTTGTTTCCACATGTTTCAATTGCAGACTTTATGTTTCAGCATTTCAGTTTTCTAGACCCCAGATCTTGGTTTTTTGATTTTGGATGTGCGGTTCAAACTCTTTGGATCCAATGCAGATTTCGGATTTTTACAGTTTTGGATTTGCTTGGGTTTCAGATTTTTTAAGTTTGATTCAAATCTCAGACTTGGGGTTTTCAGATTTTTACAGTTTTCCTTATTACTTCAAATTCACAGATGCGGCCTGACTTCCAGATTTTCAGATTTTTGTTTATGAATTTAATTGAGTTTGTGATTTGTTTCAGAGTGTTTTTGATTTAGGGATTTGGTTTGAGAAATTGGTTTGTTTGGAAATTTTGACTTGGTCTGTTTGAGCTATGTGGATTATGTTATGTAAATTTCAGATTTTCTGTATGTTTCAAATTTCAGATTCAGGTTATGCTTCAGATTCAATTTTCATGGTTCGTTTGATTGATCTTATCTGATTTGGAAATTGACTTTACTTATAGATTTTAATTCATTTTTGTTTACATGGACCTTGTGATTACGGTCAATTTTAACTTTGCTTGAGAGATCGGATTTGATTCTTAATTTGACTGATCTATGCCTTATTCGGATTCTGCATTTTTCTTTAAAGATTTTCGGACTGCAGGTCCTGATTTCAGATTTTTAAATTTCAGATTTTTATGTTTCAATTGAATTACAGATTTTTCGGGCTTCAGATTATGTTTTCGGATTTCTTTTATTATCTTGCCTTCCAAAATTTCATGTAGTTATCCTCTCCTCATAATATAAATCTATGCACCGAACATGAATTTTCATTTATTTCTTCTCAACATGAGACATGATTTACAGCTTGACCAGCAATCCGGTCTCCTGAGTTCTTGATGAACTTGTAACTTGTTTGTCAATTTGAGATGAAAAAAGCACCCGGTCTTTAATAGACTTGTGAGTACTCCTCTCACTGGTTTGATATTGAATACGCCCGGCTTTTGATAAGCTTGTGGGGACTCATCTCATTGTCTTGAGACTGAGCATATCCCGGTCTTTGATAGACTTGTGGGAAATTAGCTCATGGCAATCTTCATGACTCCTCCATGAGTTGATGAACTTGTCAATTCATGGGCGGCATGTACCCGGTCTTAATAGACTTATGGGCATCCCCCACTGTTTTGATGATTCCATTAGCATATAATCGGCTTAGCGGCATGTTGACCATGCACGGCCTTATATAGCTAAAAATGGTAAGACATTGGGGTCTTTTCTAGACCTTTGTATGTCCACCTTAAGGACGTAGGGGCCGATGGTTAGTCGACCCCCAACTAGTCCGAATTCTGAATTCTTTAAAGTTAAGCCGAGACGTAGGGGCGGATGGTTAGTCGACCCCCCAAGTAGTCCGGTTTGTTGAATTAAATGTAGATTTTTATTTATTTTCATTGGATTGTTTGTTTTAAAACAATTCCTTTTTTGTTGAAAAAGACCCCTGCGCTATGCGCAGGGGGTCCTGGCTGCAGAGGGGCCGGTCCACTGTTTGGACCGGGCCGGCGGTTCAACCGCACAGGAGCTTCAACAGAGGAGGAGGGGGCCGGCCGGCTTCGCCCGGCTGCGCCTCCTCTTCTCTCTTTTTTTTTTGCGTTTCTCTCCCTCGGTGGGCCCCGCCACTTTTCCATGCTGGACATAGGTTTGGGGACATTATTTCCCCATGGCTACAGTGTCCGCCCGACACTCTCCGGCGTCCGACGGCAGCGCGGCGTCGTCCCCGGCGGCTCCCGTCTTCGTTCGACGGCGACGGCGCTGGCAGCGGAAGGAGAGGGGGCCGTCGGCCCTAGGGGAGGAGGAGGAAGCTTCTTCCGGCGGCGACGGCAAGTGCTATTGGCCCTACGGCTCGCCGTGGCGGCTTGCAGGAAGTGTTGTGGCGTCCGGAGGAAGGAGAAGAAGAAAATGGGAGCACCGTGCGGCTTCAACGAGACTCCAGGGGACTGGTAGACTTCTCTCCCTCTCCTCTTTTGTTGCTCTGCTCTCTCCGGCTTCTTTTCTTCTCCTCGCCCTCTCTCCTTTGCGCGGCGGCACCGGCCGGGATTTTATATGCGTCGGGAGGGCTCCGTGCCTAGCTAGGAGGGTGGTTCCGGGTCCGAGAGGGACTCGGAACTTGCTAAACTGCTAGCCCCACAATACCGGAAGGAGATCGAGCCGCCTGCTAAAATGAAGGATGCTTCCGTCGACCGCTGTCCCTAGCCGTCTCTGAGTAGGACTCGGAGCTCCATAATATTCGGGATCGCAATCAGCCTGTCGATTCCTTCCATAGCTCCGATCTCTTGCCTTGATCAACACCTTCTTTCTTTTTATTTTTCGAGCCTATCTGCGGACTGATTTCTTGGTTTATTTGGGAGAAAATCCAGGTCATTAGGAGCAGAACCGTGGACTGATTCCTTGGCTTGTTTAGAAGAATTATCCGGCCCATTTTTGAGCAGGCCCGTGGGCCTTGGAGATGGCTCGCAAATGGGCCTTTCAGCAGACCAAATTGGGCATGTTTGGGCTTGTGTATGGTACCTGTACATGTTGTACACAGCCCGAATTTTAGAGAGGCCGAGCATACCATTTCTTTTGTTTCCTCTTTTTCTCTTTTTTTTGAAAATTTTCGGTTACAACAGTGATGTAACCTCAAAAATCAAGCATTGTTGTTTTGGAAATTCATTTTCCTTTTTGAATTTGGATTAGATTTGATTAGACCTTAGCATTGACTTCTTAGGAAAGTAGAAGGTATTCCAAAAAAGTACTAACTAACTAGGGTCAAAATTATATGTTGAGGTTGTTAGGTTCTTTGAAATTTGTTTTGACCTCTCCCCGTTGGATGGTGCGAAGATCCGACGTTAATTGCATCGAGATTACTCGAATACCCTTGATTAAGCGTCATAGCAATCCATGGAAGTAGAAGACAATACATCCACAATAAACATTCACACAAACACACATAGGATAAAACAATCCCATGAGCTTGATGGAAGGCAAGCTTAATTTGTTTTTAAGTTTGGTTTGAATTAAATTTATTTGAATTGAATTGGTTAAAATTGATTTGAGTTGAATTGGTTTGATTATTTTGAATTATTTTGAATTTAGTTTGAGTTGAATTTAATTTAAGTTTGATTAGTTAAAGCTGATTTGAATGAATTTTGTTGGGGTTGATTTATTTAAATTTAGTTTGATTGGAGTTGAATTTATTTGAAATTGATTTATTTTTGAATTTACCTTTAGAAATTTATTTGGTTGAATTAGATTGAATTGATTTGATTTTAATTTTAATTTGAATTTGTTTTATTGGTTGAAATTTGGATTTGGTGTGTGAGTTTTAATTATTTTTGAGTTTTATTAAATTGAGTTTATTTGAGTTGGTTGAAATTAATTAGATTCTGGTTGTTTGATTCTGGGGAAATTTAGATTTAATGGATTTGACAATTTCTGGATTCTTTTTATGCAACTTTTAGATTTATGTGAAATGATTTGGGCTGGTTCTGAATTTTCTTATCCACTTGAGTTCACTTGAATTCCACTGATTTAACTCTGTTTACGGATTTTTGACTTGGGTGCAGATCCTGTTCTAAATTTGATTATGTTCGAACTTAATAGGCGGTCAGATTTGAGTTGATTTGGAAATTTGGTTTTCACTTACAGATTTAGCTTCTTATTTCATTGGAGTTGAGGGAAAATTAATGAATTGCATGGAACAGATTGGGGACCGTACAAATCAAGATTTAATTTGAGTTCACATTTCAGAAATTTCTGTTTATTACCTTAGCCTTTTCAGATTTTATCTCCGGGTGTGAATTTCAAATCCGGAATTCATATTTTGAACTTCTAGAAAAAAGAGTTCAGATTTTAAATCTTCGGTTCTCAGATTTTTAGAGTTCAAATCTCATATATTCCAAAGACTTTCAGATTCTGCATTTCCGATTTCCAGATTTGGAGTTCTTCAGATTTTAGATTACAAACTGCAGCTTCTTTTAATTTTCAGATCTTTCGGTTTTCCATGTTTCAGATTCCACAGATTTGCAGATTCAAATCTACAGATTCTATGCATTCCAACTTTCGGAGCGCCCTTTACAGATTTTACAATTTTCAGATTCTTTCTTATAACTTCAAATTTTTAGATCTTGAATTGCAGGTTTTGATTTGAATTAAAATATGTTTAGATTTCAGATTTTTAAATGGGTTCTGCACATAAGTTCAGATTTCAGACTTTGTTCAGCTCTCCTGCAAATTCTGCATGTTCCAAAAAATTTCAGATTTGGAGCTTCTAGAATCAGCCCTCTTGCAGAATTTTACAACTTCAGATTTTCTGATTTATACATCTTCAGTTTCTGACCTCTGATTTCTAGATTTTTGTGTTCCAGACTTCAGATTTATGCACATTTCAGATTTTTCAGATTTTTGTTCCAGGTTTCAGATTTGTGCTCATTTTCAGATTTTTTATCTTCGGAGTCCAGATTCTGCACTTTTCAAAGATTTCAGATTTTGGATGTTTCGGATTTTTGTATGTTTCAGATTTTTTTTCAGACCTTGTTTTATGTCAATTTTTGTTGTCTTGCCCTCCAGAAAATCTCAAGTGATTGTTCTCTCCTTGTAGCATAAACATGTGCATCGAACATGAGCTCTTCATTTGTTTTCTCAATATGAGACATGATTACAATTTGTCCAGGAATCTGGTTCCCTAAGTCCTTGATGAACTTGTCAATTCATGGGCGATATGTACCCGGTCTTGATAGACTTATGGGCATCTCACACTGTTTTGAGATTGAATACACCCGGCTTTTGATAAGCTTGTGGGGACTCATCTCATGATTGATCAACCTCATTAGCTCATAGTTCGGCATATCGGCATGTTGATCATGCACAGCCTTTCCATGGCATAATGGGTAAGTGACTCCCTCTTGGGGCATGGTAAGACATTGGGGTCTTTTAAATAGACCTTTGTATGTCTACCTTAAAGAGTCAAGGGGAAGGTTTAGAACCGACCCACAAATTCTTTTAAGTTTAGCCAAGACCATGTGACGGGGAACAGAATTGAGGATAGTAATTGAGGCTATTAACCCACAAAGAAAATTCTGACTCCCACAAATTAGTTCTAGGTCTTTCAATTTTAGAGTGATCTAATTAAGAAAAATTCCACTTAAGTTGCCTTCACTTTTATTGAATCAGAAAGGAGGAAGAAGAATAAGGGAGAAACGTCAGTTTTGAAAATCTTAAAAGATTTTGAAAATCGGTTCTAACAGCTAACGCCACAGATTTTAGTTATCTGGATTTAGGTCCACTCAAATGTGCTCGCTATTGACCAACAGCAATTACGATAATAGCTAGGACCTAAACCGCACCAGGCATGGCATCACGATTTAAGATAATAGAAAAACAGAATTATAACCATACAAGGAAGAGGGAATCAGAAAGTACCTCCACACCGGAGTGTGGGGAAGACGGTCTTCTGCTGAGAGATAGGTATTCCTCCTTTAATTACAATGATTTCATCAGATAAGTACACAACAAATATTGACCCACACCTCACAGGGTGGTAAAAGGTCTACAACTCACAATCAGAGGAATACCATATCTTCAGGTTGACAGAAAGCCAATAATCTGCACCTGCTTGGATTCTTCAGCAACAATATCGGACTCCAGCAATGGATAGCAACTTAGAAAATAGGCTCAGAAATTAATCATCACAGCCTGGAATCAAAAGACCATTTTTGATTTGGCAATTAGCCATAAATTGAGACTGAACACCGGCAACTGTTTAGGAGCTACCAGGGTGTTAGACTGGCGATGGTCATCATCATTTCCCGATTAAGAATGTAGGCGGATTCAATCTTCTGTCCGCCAATTACTATAGCTATTAAATTGTTGTCAGAAGCTGAGCTGAAGATGAGTTAACCACCGTATATGGCTTGAATGCAATACTACTGTAATCGGAACCAGAAAAACTACCAGGAAACAGTCGTTGGCTAGAGTGTGACTGGAGGTGGACCAGTCTCAACGGTCAACAAATATCAAAGAATCACTATCAACAGTATCCATCCATAGGACTCCACAAAGAACAGCAAAGTAATGGAAACGCCGGATCCAGACTGACCAACAGAATAACAAGAATGCTAGATCCAGACTGGAACAAGGACCAATCACTATTTGCGCAAGTTGACAGAATTCCAATGTAGCAGTGAAATAAAATTCCAGATCCGGTAGTACTCTGCTCTTGGACTGGAGAAGGACCAGTATCTCAAACCGGAATTAATCAGTAAATCAAAACTGTATAGAAGCAGTTCGAAGAGAAGCAGCCGAGAACTAGTAGGAAGGATATGTTCCTTCAGGACTTAAATCCCACAGCAGTTGTATAGTCGATCAGGACATCTTCGATCCATTTACTCAATGGAAATAAGAGCTAAGCTCTGACGGAACATTGAAAACATTCAAAAGACGATGCAATCTCGGAATGAAGAACAATGTTGAAACAGGACACAGCTTCTGAGCAACAGTATAGCCACTATTTCAAAGTCGAAAATAGCTATGCACAGCTAAACAAGATCTGTCGGACTACCATCGACTACCATTTTGATCCAAGATTAAGTAGTATCTGTTCGAGAACAATGTTCTTGCAGCGCAGATCCGTAGATCCAGAGGAGAAAGGGAGGATGAACTCACAACATAGCACTGACCTTGGTCATTTGCTCAATCAGGGATCGCAAGATATAACCAGAGTATGATGTGGATCCCTTCATCACTGGCCAAGAGGCCTCGGAGTAGTAATATTCAGCAGCCTCCGCAAGCGGAACTTAACATGTACTCAGCCGGCGAAAACGGCAACATCGAAGGCTCATCTTCCAGCCAGGATGAAGGAGACTTCGGCTACCAGGAGTGCCGACATTGAAGAATACTCACAGCAGAACCAAGATGGAAGAAGATCAGTCGAGTGAAGAGAACATTTCAGGAGCTCGCTGAAAACCAGATCCAGGAGAAGAGGAAGAGGACAAGCTATCCTCAAGAAGAAAGATGAGAAGAAGAGGACGAGCTGTCCTCGAAGAGACGAAGAGGGAAGAAAAACCCGCAGGGATCAAAGAAGGATCCTACGAAAATAGTACTGAAGACAAACCAGCAGATCAATGGGAGAAGAGAAGAACTCTCCAAAGGCTCTCGCCAAAAACTCCATCGGAGAAGGGAGAACGGAGGAGGAAGACACCACCACTGCTAGGGTTTCGCCATCGGGAGGAGCTCACCATGCGAACCAGCCGCCCGCGTAAACTGAAGAGAGAGAGGTTCCGCCGAGGGTTTAAGAAGACCTACGTACAGGTGAGGGTAAAACCGGAAAGTGAAACTCAACGGGAAATTCTATTCAATGTATATCATGTGCTGAATGGAGGGGTTCGGTCCTTTATATAGGATCCGACCCACTATTTACATCATAAATTCAGAAATAAAACCAAACAAATGAAAAAAATACATAAGAAATTTCTAAAATGTCTAAAAAAATACGTAGACACCTTAGGAAAATCTAAAAAAAAATATCCTGACTAAACAAAATAGAGATAACTATCTCCAAGCCATATAGAACCTAAATTCTTCCTGCGTCGGCCATAAACTTGACTAAAACGAGGCCAAAGTCTAATGTCCTCACTACCATGTGGCGGGTTTTTAGCCGGCCAGATGCTCGCCTTGATTTGTGAAATTAATTAATGAATTTTTATTTAATTTCTGTTCATTGTTTTTTCTTTATTTTTGAATTATGGGTCAAGAAGCATGCTTAAAAGCTGGCTTATTGCTTTCCCATTTATTTTGATTCTTTTTAAATTATGCCGAGACCATGTGGCGGGTTTTTAGCCGGCCAGATGCTCGCTTCGGTTTGTGGAATTAGTTAATGAATTTTATTTAATTTCTCACTTGATTGTTCCTTTTAAAAGAGAGATCTGTTTTTTTTATTTTAGCTGCTCCGCGGCTCCAACTTAATGGGCCCGGCCCAACTCCCTCCTTCGCGCCCGCTGGCTGGTCCGGCGGGCTCCCTTTCTTTCTTTCTTTTTTAAAACCTTCCAACATGTGGGCCCCACTCCATGTTGACCCGCTGGTCAACAGCCGCACAGCAGCAGCCGCACGCGCACGCTCGTGCGTCCGGCACCTCCCGTGGCCTTTTGCTTCCTTTATGCGTCCACCGTGGACCAAAGTGGGGGAAAATAATCCCCCGGCCTTCACTGTTCACCTGCGGCCACGGGAGAGGCTTACGGCGGAGAGGGAGAGCTTGGCGGAGAGGGAGAGCTCGCGGCGGCGACGGCAGCGTCCGTAGGGGTTTCCGGCGAGGTTAGCAACCTTCGGAGGGTATTCCGGCGGCGACGGCGGCTTCCACAAGGACCTCCGGCGACGACCGCAGCTTCCGCAAAGGCTTACGGCGACGACGGCAAGCTTTGAAGGCTTGTCCGGCGACTGCGGCTGCTGCAAGAGGGGCTTCCGGCGGCGACAGCAGCTTCCGGAGGAACTTCCGGCGGCGATAGCAGCTGCGGGAAGGAGGTCCGACGGCAGGAAGGGCTTGCGGTATGCTCTCTTCTCTCTCTCGGCCTTCTTCTTTGGATTTCTCTCCGTCTCTCTATTTTCTCTCCTTGTTTGCTTCTCTCGGGGCTCTCTTGCGCTCGGCAGGGCTTTTATAAGCCTGTGCGGTCTCTCCCTTCCGCTGCGAGACTTTCCGGTTATTCACGTTCGCCTTCGAGACGGACGCGGGAGTCCAACCAACACTCCTTCCTGCATTGGAGACCTTCCGAGAAGTGCTCTCCGTGTTTGGGATAGACTCGGGGACCATATACGCGGACTCCTTTCCTCTGTTTGGAGACTTCCGCAATATAGAGCCCGCATGTGCTTCAAACTCGAAGCAACCCCGCAGTATGCGGGATCGACTTGCCCCCCCTTTTTTTTGGTTTAGACAGAGTGCCTTTTTCTGTTCCGAAATTTTCTCTTCATTTATTTCTTCCTACGGCGTGGACTCCCTTGGAATAGGCCTGTCGTGAAGCCTATATGGGCCTGGATTTTGTTGGATCCGCCCCATTTAGGCTATGTCTGCCGGCTCAAACCACCTCTTTTTCTTCTTCTCCTCTTTCCTTTTTTTTAAAAAATTTTTGGTTTCAACAGTAGGTTATTCTAAATAGTCAGAGGCAAGAGTCGACCGAGGCAAGGGAGGGCTCGCCTCGCCTCGCCTCAGGCACTTGAGGCAGGCACCTGAGGTTCCCGAGACAACATTTTTTTATTGAAGAACTTCTAAAAATATATATATATAACATTGAAACTTTTGAAGAAGAACATAAAAAATCACTTCTAGGCCTAAATGCATCAAGATATCAGAGTCTCAGGTGAAAGACTAGACATTAGGGGTTTCAGGGTGGAGAAGAAGGATTTAAGTTACCAAATTTGAATTTCACAGGGTCTTGACCCGGGCGAGCCTCGCCTCAGTGCCTAGGCACCTGAGGCGAGCGCTTCAGATAACATAAAGGTTAATAGCTTTAAAACTTAACCACTTATCTCAATTATTGTTGTTGAAACTAATTCTTGATGAATATGTCATGTTATCGTAGGTGCTGTAACACATGTAACATCTAATCTATATTTCTCAATAGTTGATGCCATTGGAAAGGCACGACCGACTTAGATAAATGGGTTTCAATATTTTTTAAATATGTTGGCACTTTGGTCAAGAGAAAATTTTGTACTTTTACGCCTTGATGGATCAGGTGGTGGAGAAGATTTGAGAGAAAAATATGGTTCAAATTGTGAGAGATAGGCTGATAGCAAGCATCAAGGATTGCGGGATCGAGATTAAGATCAAGATCGGTGACCACCGATCTGATCAGATCGGATCGGTCTCGATAGGCTGATCCTTCGAAAGAAAGGGCCATCCAGATCGGTCTGGATCGAACAAAAATTTTTATTTTTTTAAATCATAAAAATTCTCAAAAAATCATAAAAAATCATAAAAATAAATAAAAATGAAAACAATGAAAACAATGTGGATGACATTCTATCAAACAATCCCATACAAAGGAAGTCCCTTTCAATAAACTGTCATATAAGTACAAACTATCATATAAGAGTGAGAAGAGAGTTAAAATAGATCTTTATAAAATTTAAGTACATAACATATATTTATGATTATGAATCTTCTATATATGTGATAATATAATCGATAATGAAATATATAAATATGTTTACACTATCACAAGCGGGGTGCAGAGTAGTCGTGGATCGACTTGTTTAGGGGGGATTGGCTGCTACAAAGGCCTGGATCATCGAGGGGAGGGGTCTAGGGGGAGCCCTAGACAATGAAAGGGAGCCCTAGCCCTGAATTATTTTAACTTTCTTCTCTCTCACACACACATCAATTTTGTCAAGATTAATTATTTCTCAAAATAAATATATACATATCCATACATAATTACATAAATAAAATCACATTAAATATATGAACACATAAACAAACACATTCAATTATAACCTAAGTCAAATAATACTCTTAATCTATTCAAATTTTAGATTTGGATATTAATCATCAATTTAGTGTACAAAGATTATATCTTATGTAATTAATAGATTATATAAATTTAATTTCATAAATATTTAACCATCCATTTGTAATAAACAATCAAGAACAAAAAGATAAAAAATACTCTTAATACCACATTAGTATTTAAATATGATTATATAAAAGTTTAAATCTTTTTAGAAGGACAAAGATCATCTTTGTGATATTGAGAGTGCTTTGTAATTGTTCATTCACACAATTGATGTGCAAATGTGTTATAACTTATATATTTTCATGTAAATTCATTGATGTACTCCCATCTTTATAAGATGTTATGTTATGTTTCATACATATATACATTTTAATCCGAGAATCCGAGATCCAATCTCCCGAGATTTCTACGAGATCTCTTCTCTTTCACCCCCCCCCCAAGACGAAGTTGATCTGAGATTACAATACTTGATAGGCAGCGACCAAACAAAAATCTCAATTCCAATCCAGCTTTCCTTGACGCTTAGCCTATAACAACTAGTCTTCTGCAGTGCTAGCCAAATGGTGGGTAGGCCAAGTGAAGACACCAAAGCCCACTCTACATTGAGCCTGAAGAACAGCAAAGTTGATTGTGAACAGCTGGTTTCAATGCTGATTATCAGAGCCCACCATGCAAAAATCTTTCGGTCCTGAACTTACTGGAAGTCTTGTGTTGTTGACTGTAATTTGGCTAATGAGGTCAACTTTGCACATCCTTCTGTTTCTTTCCTTTCCTTTTGTTGGTTTATATTTCTTAGATGGAACCCATCATTGCTACAAATATTTTTTGCAATACATGAACTACACCTTAGTTTTTTTATATGATTCACAGTTTTAAAGCATGATATGTTGGAAAAACAACATATATATTACCTCAAAATCCAACATAGGGGGTCCGCTCTCGGTCAACAAGCAAGCCTTGAGGACATTATGCAGACTACAAGTGGCTAGAAAAGCAATTTCCCTGCCTCTTATATATCTGCCAAATATAAAAAAAAAAATGAGAGCAATTTTTTGTATAATAACAGCTAACAAAAGAACTACTTGACATAGAAAACACCCAAATTAAATCAAATGCAAATTTGACCTAACTTTCTTACAAGTCCAAGATTGTTTGTACAAGCCTGGGCAAAGCAGCCTTAAGCTGAGGACGTGTAACCAGACTGACCATTTGTCCCAATGCATCAACAACTGATAGGCGTACCTATTCAGTTTATATATACAGAAAAAAGCATCATCGTTAAAGTGACTGAATGCTTATGATATCACAAATAAAAGACAGGATGAAAAAATGACGAATCAGGTGCATGAAGAAAACAGAAGAACAAAGTATCCATGATCAAACAGAAATTAACTGGTGTCATCGGACCAACATCACAACATAAATTGTTTAAAGGAGTTGGATCTCACTTTTAATATAGGGTCATTTTTGATAATGATAAGTAAAAGGTGGTAAGTTATTCAAGGTTAATTAACAGCCAATCAAAATGAACATAGACCTGTAAGCAGCATACAAGACGAGGGAATTCATAAGATAGCCCAAGTGCCTCATTCAGGTAAGCATGCTGCTTAAGGATATTATTTCCTGAGTGATGCGAAAGCTTTCAAACATGACTTTCTTCACTTGAAGTTATAGGATCGTATCCTAATTGCTGCGGGATTCCCCATTCTTTTCAAGTTTAACTTCATTTCTCATTCCTTCAATAAAAATTTTTATGATTTTAAGGTCCATGTTTCCTGTTGTAACTTTCTGCAATCAAAAATCTAACTCAAAAGCTTGATGGGATAATTAAAAGGAACCTTCACATCGTATTCTCATTTACACTGATACAATCCAACCTTAAATTATTGGTCACGTGGACCACAAAGATGAGAAATGCACAAAGTCTCAGAGGAACCATGGGCTTTAATCATGTGTTGTGGTTGGGCATTCAACCAAAATCTTGTCTTCATGAAGAGGGTCTCCACATTACATTTTCATGTATACTTTTGTGCAATCCGATTTGGGTGTACTTCAACATCTTCCAATATAGAAGAATTAAGCACCATTGAATACAAACAAAAGTCTGGCAGAAATAATAAAGTTATAGGAACCATACCTTTTCAGAATGAAGCAAGATAAAAAGACAGACTAATGGAGATATTTTGGGTCCACTTGGGAACCCCCTCAAAGTAATGTCGAGGAAAAAATTTTCCTTCAAAGTCAAGAAGCTGCTCCCGACTTAAAAAAAACGTTGACGCTAGTACATTTCTTCTCTTCGTAGTTGTTCTTGTCTCTCCATAGTTCTTCCTCAATGTTCACGATCAGTGCATCTATGTCAGGCATGTACGAACATGGACCTCTCCCTTCTTGTCTCTCTCACCTTTGATGGATATCATGGATACATTTTCTATCTTTCTATCCATCTTGATCTCCTTTGCAAGCTATGCTTCATAAAATACCTCTCCCCACCTCTTTGAGCTATAGATGCAAATCTTACATCTGCGATTGTCTGGATATTTTCAGCCAAGGCCAACAAACAAGGACACAAAATCCTAAGACCCGAAAAGGACCATCACAATGCTTCTTTGCTTGCATCAAAAGTGGTTTTGAGTTTGCCTCCACCAAGAACACATAGGAGGTATGGAGGCCAGTGAAAGTTTGGTTGTGGTCATCAAACAAACAACAGTAAATCCACTTATAAAAAATAGCAGAAAATAGGGAACATTCCCATCTTATTTATCTGATTAGACATATACTTAGTACAAGTTTACTTGCACTTTGTCAATCTCAAGTCTGGATAAAGGAAGAGGGTTGCATTAGATGACAGTCTGTAAAAATGTTGTCACATTTCATGACAAAGATTCAAATGATATAAGCATTAATGCATTCTCGTCTTGTGGAGTGTTACGCTGGAGATTGGGTGTAATGAAAAATCAGCATGGGGGACATTCTCTTCATGTGTATGAATAGTGTTAAGTGAGTAAAAATTCCCAGATATGTGTGGATAAAGAAACTAATTCATAGAGAAAACAAGACAAGTTTTAGGACAGATTTAAAAACAAGCAAGCATTACTATAAAAAATTAAAAAAAAAGTTAAAAAATGATGAGAATAAGCATTTGAAATATTGGGCCCTTTATTAAAAAAATTATAGAACTTGTTGATAATATAGAAAAGAAAGATTAGTATTGCTTGTATTCAAGAAATCAAATGAATGAAAAATTACAAATTATAAATTATAAATTATACTATACAGAAAATGAGAGAATAAGAATGGGATGGGATAAGTATCATTATAAATAAAATATTGAAATAAGCGTTGGGGCCATTGAAGCCAGTAGGAGCTAGGATAGATAATTAATGCCATGTTTGATTAGAGTATCAAAAATGATACTATATCAATTTTAACGTTGATATTTCTAATGATTAAAGTACCAATATCAAATTTGATACAAGTTGACACTTTTATTACATATCATGCTTTGTTTGTGCTACAAATTTCAAAATTTATACTGTTAGCCAAATAAAAATTGATACCATTAGTCAAACACCTCTAGGTTGTTTATATCAATATCAATTTCAAAATTGGCAGTGATAAAAATGTCTAATATTCCTATAGTCTAACATAGTTGGTGTTATACTTCATAAATGACCTTAAGCAGAGTACATCGAATGAAGAAAGCATAATTATTGAAGGAAAATTTCAATTGGCATGTTAGAAATAAATGTCGTAAATTTTCAATTATTTTGTTATGACCAATGATCTATTACTAGTGAATACCCATTTTATTAAAATAAAATATTAACTAATAACATTTAAAAGTAAGAAAAATAAAAGTCAAGTTAATATCATTCTTATAGAAAGACTAACCGTGCTCTCTGCAAAAATTGTTGTTCATAATGAAATTATATTAAGTCAATATATGTTAGTGATTTTAGCTATTAAGATTAATTGATGAGCAAACACATTTAAAAGACATATTTCGCCAAAAATAAAATAGTAAGAATTAAAAGAGGTGAAGCAAGAGATATTTAAGAATAATTTCTCATGATAAATGATTAGAATTCATATCTAGAAGTCAATGCTATAAGAATGAACATGTTTACAAATATTAGAAAGATAGCAAAAAGAAATACATGAAGAGTCTAAAGGACAAGTCCACCTAACAAATCGAAATGGTAGTACAATACAGAAGTAAAAATTTGATAACAACAAGAGATTGGTAAAAAAAAGATTACAAGCATGTTAACAAAAAAACTTATAAAGAGTGTATGATAGCAAAAAGTAAAAAAAAAATTATTCGATAAACAAAAGAAGAGAGTAAACTTTTAAACAGATGAGCATAGAACTTAAAATTAAAGAGGGCAAAAAAGAAATGTATATATCAGAAAGGATGAGAAAAAGAGAAGGCCTCAAAATCATAACCAAATCATATGTATTAAGAATAATGAAAGAAAGATTGATACCTCTTTAATAATAGCTTTGCTAGAAACATAGAAGATTAATATGACTTTCCAAGAAGGATTACACTTTCAGAAGTTTAAGAAAAAATAGAAAAGAAGAAAACAAGTAAAACATGTGGTCCCGATATGATCTCAATTGAAATACGAAAATGTTTAGAGAATTAATGGATAGAATGAAATGATGATATCTATGAAACATGCCAAATAAATAGAGAAAAAATATCGCCATACTTATTTTCAAAAAAAAGATATACAAAAGAGATCAAAGTTATGAGTCATACAACAAAATTGTGACAAAGAGTTAGATAAACTTCAAGTTTATTTAGAATCGACCATATGAATTGTGGCAAGGATGACGTCAAGCTCCTAAATTGTTAATCTTAACCCAACTCTAAATCTCAAATTAGTTGGGATCAACCATATAAATTATCTTTCATCAATGACATCAATTTTGAGCTATGTCTTAGCAGATATTTAAATCATGAAAATGATATTGAATAACTTCATCCAACTTAGCTTTGAATAACCAAGTTCACGTATTTATCACATATTCTGTCTAATCTAGTGTTATCTATCATAGATTGCAGAATCGGCCAATCCAGATCGATATCAACCCCAATCGATTCGATTTTTGCCGGGAGGGGTGATATTCAATAAAAGCCTAGCAAAATCAACCAAAATCGGCCAAATTGAGACCAAAATTGGCCAATTCAACTTATTCCAATCAAAGGTAAATCGGTTGCCAAAATCATCCCTAGTTGACACCGCAGCAGGAAAGAAGGCTTACCCGATCCTAGGATTGAGTGACTTAAAGTCACCCAATCCTCCAATAACAGGTTCGATGGACCGATATGACAAACCGTAACCGTAAGGCTAACTATTTTGGGCCCATACAACCAAATATTGGAGGATCCAAATCCAAGCCTTACCGGGACCGATGGTTCCCATAAGGTTGTTGTCCACGAAGACGTCATGGCGGCAGTGGCCATTTTGGCCCTATTTTAGAGCCGAAATAGCTACATGGAATCCAATTTAGCTACTTATTTAATATTTTTTAAAGCTTTTCAGGACCGATCTAGATCAATTCTAGATTGGTTTTTCTCCAGGAAAATTGGCCAATCTAATCCCAACGTAAGTCCCAATTCTAATCCCACGATCCTTGTTGTCTATCTAAACATCCTAATTTTAGTAACACTTATTTTATAAACATGTTTTTCTTTATTGTCTAACATTCACAACCATAAAACATTGCAAGTCTTATATTTGTAAAATAAATTTTCCATTTAAACTTCAGCGGAATCTTGCAATCACATAAAGCTTTATAGTCAATCTCCACTTTATCCATCCAATTTTAACCTTAGTGTCATCATCACATTCTTCATCTTCTTGGATAATTAAACAAAGATATTTAAATTGAGTACTTTGAGGCAATATTATTCCATCCAAACTCTCATCTTTTCTCCGTTGGTACTCATTAAATTTAAAATACATATATTTTGTCTTATTTCTACTAATCTTAAAATTCATAGACTCTTAAGTGTTTCTTGAAAGTTATAGTTCCCTATTAACTTCTTTTGTCTCATGTATTAACATAATATTGTCTTCAAACATCATACACCACGGTACTGTTGGCACCCAAAAATTTGCATGCAAGAATATGTGATCTATGGGATCCAGGTCCTAGATGAATTAGGATCTGTGTGTTTTCAGCATATGGGATGTCCCACATGCATGAGTGGACTACCTATAGCTATAACTCATGAAGTAATGACACCTGGCACCATAAAGTACAAGATCATGGAAATCTGCCAGGTTCACATAAGGACTTGGGCATATTGCATAAACAATAAAGAATTGATCCTTTTTATGGCTGCGATGGGATATATACAAGTCTGAGCACACTATGAGCATTTGATGACACAAATATGACAACATGGATACGGCTAATGTAAGATCACACACATGCTGATCAACAGGAACAATAAATGACATAAAAATGGATATCTCAATAAGAATCTGATAGAATGTCCTCTTTGCTGGATATCAAAAAGACTATCAAATCTGAAACATGTTCAGATATATGCATGAAGGGATACCTTCTTTGATCTAGTCATGTTGAATACGGTACATGCATGCTACTGCTGATGCCAAAGAGAACAAAGATGAAAGGAAATACATGTCTGACAAGTTCATGGTGCTAAGATTGAAAAAAAACATGTATGAAATATTTTGGGGTTCAGTTGTACACCTAACATGTGATAGCAAAAAAAAATCAAAGAAGATGTATACATGATATGACTGAGGGTAAAAAGATGACTAAAAAGCTTCTTCACCAATTTCACACAGCCAATGGCATGTATGACATAAAAATTTAAAATTCAGATTCTGGGATGTCCCCCAAATTCATGCCAGATAAATAGAAGGAATGAAGGGCCTACCGGTCACTGCCTGTGCAAAACTAAAAGGGTAGATGGTTGTGCTCAGATTCGATTTGGATTGAGTGCCAAAATATGGGGATCAGACTAGGTGATGTCAACAGAAAAAAATAAGACGATGACCTCCTTATTTCGACACCAACAAAAGCTCAAACAAATGTCTGCTGTTAGAAGATTTGCAAGCCCCGATCAGAAATCTGTATGTATACATATGTTGAACATAGACAAGGAAAAGAGAGAGAATAAAAATATAAAAAATCAAAAAATCCTCTCACCCGACTGCCTCAATGCCTACGTAGAATTGCAGAGCAATGAGCTCCCTTCAATCCAAGACCAATCAAGGGCTGATCGCGCACCGAAAAGGGCAAGAACGGGCCCCGATGAACCTGTTAGCAGATGGGGATTGCCACAGCTAAAAGAGGAGAAAAGAAAAAAATTTGTGTATAAGAATACATGTTTAACCTGCTGGCTGCCTAGAAGATCCAAGTAGCCTTCCTTCTCCAATTCAGGGCTCAGAACAAGCTGAACTCTCCACTGGAGCAACAAGATATAAAGACCAAGAACACTTTCGGCCAAAGAAGGTGGCTGCAGCAAGAAGAAAAGGAGAAGGAAGAGGGCAAAGGGGCACCAAATTTTCCTTACACCAAAATATGCAAAGAAGACACTAAAGGGATCAACCTACCTTTGAATCCTCTTTGGAGTCAAAAGAGAAGACCGGCCCTTGTCAATCCCAACGAGGAGGCTGCTGCTTTCTCATGACCCTAGAGGGACTAGGATTGATCTACATTTATGGAAGAACATTCTCCAATAGTTAGCACATGATCCAAGGGGTTGGATCTTCAATGACTTGAGTTATAGATCCTACTCCTATTGGATCATTAATGGGATTTGGATCCTCCTCAATTATGATTGGACATATTTAAATGAAAGAGATGATGAGTTTAAGATGGCACAAAATCCAATGGCTAAGATGCATTTATGTTTAAGTTATGCATCCTACTCTTATTGGGTCCTTAATAAGATATTAGATCTTGCTTAATTATGATAGGTCATAATTAAGTTAAGGAGATGATGAGATGATGAGGGTGCAAGAATCAATGGTCAAGATGAATTCATGACTTAAGTTATGAATCTTATTCTTAATGGGTTCTTAATATGACCCAGATCCTACTTAAAAGATGAATGGATATGATTGGATAGTATTCAAACGAATGAGATAAAATATATGTCAACAATGTGATAAACAATTTTTGAAATATCCAATGGCTGATATTTGATTTATAAAGATTAGATCAAATTGCAATGGTGTTGATGCAATGATGGTGCTTATGTTGATGTGCTGAAATATTATATAGATCAAACCCAATTGGCATGCAAGTGTGGCCCACCTAATGTCCCTTTGCACAGCCAATTTATGGTCCTCAATGGTAGGATCTGATGGTTGATGGAGACCTTAGATTATCCTCCGAGATAACGTCCCAAGATCATGCTCCAATAGGTTAAAGGTGTAGTCACCAAAGTTCCTAAATAATAGAAGGGATCCAACAGGCAACCATCCGAAGAAGCCTACAAACTAGGTCATAGCCGCACAAGACATAGTCAAGATGTTCTCCTTGGATGCCCCTACAAAGGAGGAAAAGGCGGGAAAAGCTCTAGCACATACTCCCCACGGATATGACCTTGATTGGTATTTCTCCACGCCCTACACCAATGGGAGAAAGCCACCTATGCAAGAGCCTCAACAACAATTCAAAAAGAGACTAGGAAATAAGGAGTTCTGATCGGATATTACTCTCACTTCTTCCCTTCGTGCACAAGCAAAGGAGGAGTCCCAACCGGTACTGCCCCTCTCATGCATATATCTATATAATAGGCCCATCCGCCTCTTGTTCTGGTTTCAGATGGTAATGACAGGTTCCAAGATCAAGAGAAAATTAGCTAATCGAGAAGCAAAAGTTGCAAGGTGCTGTAGCTACTACCATTTACACAAAGAAGAGAGACTGAAAGAAAAAAGAATTGTAAAAAAAAGGCTAGTCATGTCATACTTCCAGTCATTCCTCCCTTTTCTCCATAACCGTGGCTTATTCACATGAAGATAAGCCATTGAGACACCCTCTCTTTACATGCCTATGGCTTGCTGCAATGTCCATGACCTGATGGCCTGTTCCTACACATAACAGTCCCAATCATCCCCATCCCCTTGTTTGGCTCTTCCTCCATGGCTTTGTGGTGCTCCATACATAGTCCATACAAGGCTGATATCCAATGATTTGTATCTCAGACTATAACTCATTATCCGACCTCCACTATACAGTCATATAACAGCCCCCTTTGTGCACCTACGTTCAGCTTCTTCCTTCGCCCACATAGAAGTCCCTATAACAGCCCATACATGACACTATGTTCAGACAAATGACAACCCTTCTATTTCATGCAAAGGAGTCCCCGCTTCGGCTTATCCTCCATGGCCATATAACAGCCCCCCAATGTCCATATAACAGCCCCCATACGCCTACTGTTCGGCCCCATAATGGTCACATAATAGGCCCCCCCTATCCGGCACATATATAGCCTATCTGAACCCCTCATAGCATGGCTATACCTCCATGAAGCTGACCAGCCCATTGCCTATCCAAATGGGTCATAAGAGAAAGCTCGGTCATTTGGTAATGAAGGAAGACCAACACAAAAAACCAAAAAAAAAAAGAATAGGCCATTCAGGCCTAGATAATATGAAGATAAGTCATCCGAGCCTAGAAGACATGATGACAGGTCATCCTGGCCAAAAATGACACGTTATGGGCCAAATGAAGCCGAAATGGCACAAATGACATGCAATAGGCCGAATGTAACCAAAATGACACAAAAATGCATCTCTTAAATATTTAACAATCAAAAAATGTTTAGGGGACCAACCTATATTCTTATGCCCCCTCATAAATTTGGATGGACACACAGGCACATCTCCGGTGTGGATCGATCATGGACAAAGATGTGGACATGCACCCATCATAACTGATCATTCTCAATCTAGGGAGAGTATACACAATCAACCTACTAGAAAGAATACTCACTTATTTAATGTGAGGTTATGCATGTCACCATGCTAAACCGGCATTTAAAATCTAAGTAGGGAATTGACATCCCATGCCTACATAAAGTTATGAAGATATATCATATAATTTGATTCTGAAACAATTACAGCTATATAAGGCCCGGATGGCCTATTACTTTTTTTTTTGTTGTTGCCTTGGTTTTCCTCCATTGCCGAACCCCTGAGTTTTCCTTTATGACCCATTTGGATAGGCAATGGGCCATCCAAGCCTAGAAGACATGATGATGGACCATCTGGGCCAAAATGAAGCAAATCAGGCCGTATGAGCCGAAAATGACATGTTATTGACCAAGTGAGTCCGAAATGGCACAAATGACATGCAATAGGTCAAATGTGGCCAAAATGACATAAAAATAAATCTCTTAAATATTTAACATACAAAAACATTTAGGAGGTCAGCCTATTTACTTAGGTCCCCTCATAATTTTGGACGGACACACGAACACATCTGCGGTGCGGATCAACCATTGATCGGGATCTGGGCATGCACCCATCATAACCGATCATTCCCAATGTAGGGAGAATATATACAATCGGCTTACTACTAGGGAGAATTCTCACTTAATTTAAGGGGAGGTCATGTATGACACCATGCTAAACTGATTTTTAAAATCTAAGGAATTGACATCTCATGCCTACATAAGACTATGGAAATATGTCATATGACCAAGTGAATCATATGGAACACAAATATCACTTGTATAATAACATAGGAGAATCTCACCTCCAATTGTACGTATAATAGTGGTTCTTTTATCATGTCTTTTATCACTTGTAAATAACTAATAGACACCATCTTTCACTTAACACCCACCACAAAAATACCTCTTTTGGAACTCAATCAGAAATGTTTTCCAATTCAATAAACATTATATATAAATTTTTCTTCACATCTCAATATTTCTCCACCAGGCTAAACTTCCACACAAGGATTTCCATATCAAGATCAGCTTCTGGACCGGCCAGGGCTGATCCTGATCCGAATTAGATAGGATTGACTGAGTCAGCTAATTCAAAAGAAAGAAATTAAATATAGAATCAGTTGAAGGAGTTCTTCCAAAGCTTTAGAAAACCAACTAAATAACCTAAAAATAATAACATCAATGTTCTGTTGGTGATTTGAACCGATCTTGCATAGATCAAGGTCAGACTCAAACCATCATTGGGAGGCAGCAGAGATGGATGCCACTACCAACCCTGCATTTCCCAACCTTGACAAGCAGGGAAGACCATCCTTACCAAGCACATCAAACCTGGTAACCATGAGATCCATTTTGGGACTCCATAAACAGATGATCTATAACTTGAAAATTTTGATCCCCTGCTTGTTAATGGACCTGATGGCAAGCAAATGGGCCAAAAATCAGTGCAAAACTGGCCAATCCAAGTCAAGTCGACCAAGGTTTAAACCAATCTAGAATGAAACTGACCCTGAGGTGGGGCTCCCCGCCCCCCAAGAATCAGGTTGGCGCTTACCAATTCCGATCCACATCGACCGATCTAGCAAACCATGCTTACATTGTAGATCTACCATATATCAATCCAAATTTATTAACTAAAATAGTTGTAACATCATGTAATGACTCATTATAACTCTCTCTATCTCATAGTATAGCTCATGAACTTGACCCCTCTACAATTAAAGTAAATTTGTATCTTTGTTCTTATTAATAATATATACAATGATGCTCTTTCTCAATCCATTCAATATTTACTTAAATATTAACATTTATCAAAAAATCAAGTTAACCAATCCACCATAAATCTTATAAACATTTTTATACTTCAACATGCATTTTAGGAGCAGCGTGCCTTGCTAATTTTCAGCCTCATCAACGGCTCTTTAATATAACAACCTCCATGTCTTCTATGATCCTAGCTAAATTTTTTCACTTTTCTTTAATGCCATATCTTTGATCAAAATATATCCTAAATTACCTTTGATACATCCAACTTGCTCAAGATCACGAGATACTATCTCTCATTCTTGCTCATTTATAAAAAAAAATCATTTTCTTTAGTTACAAGTTTATCTTTAAAAGTCTCATCTCTTACTATCTAACAATCTTTTCTACTTTGTTTTTCACTAATTGAAGCATGGAATGCCAGGTCGCACGACCCAACCCAATCAATTTTTCACCCGACCACCTCGATTGGGAACCCCATCGGCCTACCCTATGTCGGACTCGGAGACCCGGTCTAGACCCTGCCCAACAGGGTATGGCCAACGGCTAACCCATTGGGAGCCTTTCAAAGCCCCCTAAAGGGCATCCTCTTGCCCCCACCCTTCCCACACACTCTCCCAACTCTTTTCTCACTCTAACATCACTCTCTCTCAAGATTTCAAATAATGCACTTTTCCTCTCTAAAGTGCTTCTAAATAGTCCATTGTTCGATTCGTTTCAAGACTTTCTAAAGATCTATTTTTGTTTAATTGTGTTACAAATTCTTTTAAGTGATATCTTTATTTTTTAAAAAACTTTCAACCTTTTACGAAAAGGTCTTCTTCGAGCTATGACATATAACTTCTGACGCGACCAGAAATGAATTGACTTGACTACATTACAATCCGATATCCATGGTAGAAAGGAAAGTTCAATGTAACTATTATGAAAAGATAATGTACAATAGAACTTTCCAGCTAAAGCATCATCTCATTGGGATGAAGGACAACATTGTAACATATACACGGACTACATTAGAAGTAAGAACTCAATTTTGAACACATTTACAAGTATTAGAACAAACAAATAGAGTTTCAAAGCGACATAAGGGGAACATTGTGAAACTTCAAATTTTGAAATAAATAAATTTGATTTAAATAAAATTTACGGTGCGTTGAGATTTGAAAAATATTTTGTACGTAAAAATTTTGAAATTGATTTTTAAAATTGGGTATTTAGGTATTTGAAAAGTTCAAAAATTCGTTTTTGATTTGAACTTAACCTTAAAAAGGATTTTAAAATTTGTTAACTATACAAAGAATCAATTTTTTAAAAAATATATATTTTTCAAAAAAAATTCATTTATCTAATTTAGTTTTACAACTATAAAAATATCAATATTCTACGGAAGAACAACTAATTCAACGAATATGTATATATGTATAATTTTGAGGTTGGATTCTTTGAAAATTGTTTTGACCTCCCTATCGGGTCGTGCATAGACTCGACGTTAATTATATCGAAAATACTCGAACACCCTTGATTCGCTGCCATAGCAATTCCAAAATGATAACATACATCTACAAATTAAATGAACATACTAAGAACAACGGCTCCAAAATTTTGATAGAAGACAAACATTATATTTAAATTTTAATATAATTTGATTTTTTAATCTGATTCACTTAGTTTGTAACTTAACATCTTTTACATTTTAGTTTTGATTTAAACATTGATTAAGAGTTTAGAGTTAAATTGATTTAAATTTAATATTTTATTATTTCTTTATTCTTTGAATGTTTAATTGATTTTATGTTTCTTAAACTTCTTTAATTCAAATATCATTTAATTGGTTAAAGGGATTTCATTTAAAAGTTTGATTTATTTGCACATTGTATTAAGGGTTAAAAAAATGTGATGTTTATTACTATTATTATCAATTGATTTATTATTATCTTTGCTATTATGTTGCGTGCGTTTTTTTATTGAATTCATTACTTAATTGATTAGTCTTTTGACTTAGAAGATTTCATCATTTTAATTATTTAAAAAAATTTAACGTGGTAAAATCAGCTTTTATTTGATTAGTATATTTTTGAGATGTTTTTAGGTTTATTTAACTATTATTTTATCAATGAATTTATTTTGATTTATTTATTCTTTAATTGGTAGTTCACTTTAGAAAAATTAATCTTACTGCCAGTTTTGATTTGTTTTAGTATCTTTGAATTATTTAATTATTTATTCTCTCTTTTCTTTGGTTATAATTTTGATGTTTTTTAAATTATTCTTTTTATTTATATTCCATTCAAGTTTATGGAGCTATTTATTTAGCTATTCTTGACATAAAAGGAATATGCACTTTACGATTTCCATTGATTAGAATATTTGTATAAATTATAAATGCGGGAGACATGAACGTCATAATCCTAATGAATTGGATCGATTTTGATTTAACTCCATTGAGCATTTGATAGGCATTATGGAATTAATCATATCGATATAGGATATAGCACACTGACTTTGCTTAAGGTTTATAGGTGCTTTCCCATCGATATAATTTATTTTCCCATATCAAATTTATGATTAGGCATGCATGTATATATGCGCTTAGCTATTACATAAATTGATAGGTACTTATCCTTTAATGGGAAAAATGGTATAGCATTGGGGTCCTTTTGACCTTTATATCCTAACCGATTATTTATTTATTTTTTGATTTTTTTAAGCTATGTCGAAGCGTAGAGTGTATCCGGTTGGACCAACCCCCAATTAGTCTCAGTTGTTTGATTAATTTTCTAAAGATGTAGAGCGTGTCCTGTTGGACCGGCCCCCAATTAGTTTTAAATCAAATTATTATTTAAGTTTAGGCTTAAGATGTAGAGCATGTCGTATCAGACTGGCCCCCAATTAGTCTCAAGTCAAGTTGATTGTGCATTTTATTTGGTTGACATTAATATCAAAATTTTAACTTAGCTATCCCAACCAACCATGAATACATTTGTTATTTTCAATTACACAACCATCGTGCGATTTGGGTGCGACTGGGGCTAACTTGGGCTTAACTGACTGGCACTGGAAAGATCACGACCGACTAGCTTGAGCGGGGAATCGAATGGCTGGTCGAGGGTATGTACGGACGAGAAGGGGCTCGACCGGCTGATGTAAGACCTACTGACTTGAGGGGTTTTGACCGGCCTGACTTAAAGGGGTTCGCAGTGGGCTACGTTGGTTCAAAGGGGGAAGCAGTGATGAGGGCCGCGACCGGCTGGGATTGATCGTGAGTGGGAGAGGGCAATCGGACAAGGGGGCAAAAGGGAGGCGGCGGAGGGCTTGTGGCAACGGTAGCAACGTCACGAGGAGCAAAGTCTCGGCAGGTTGGGGGGGTTCTCACGCACGGCGGATGATAGGTAAAAGGGAGGCGGTGGCGAGTAGCTGCGTGCGGGGGTATGAGCGCAGACGGGGAGCACGGCCAAGGGGCTGCGGCTGTGCGGGGTTCTCGGTGACGCTTGCACAAACAACAGTGGGTTTTGCTGGCTTGCGATAACGACGGCTCAAGGGGGCTTTAAGGAAGGGCACACGAAGGCCGCAACCGACTGGGTGATTGCAACCGTGGGTGGACCACGGCTGGGCTTTTGAGTGGCTTGTGGGTGGACAAGGATCACAAATAGAGGGGGGACTACGGGCTCACGTGCATGGCAAAGAGGAACCGGCGAGCGCAACGGCGCAAAGAGGGGAAAGGCTTACGCGCACGTGGTTAGGAAGCGGGACGAGGGCAAGGAACAAAGAAGGCAGCGAGAGGCATAGGGAGGCGATCAAGCAGGGGCGGCGATGAGTGCTTAAGGGGTTTGAGGCGACGATGGAAAGAAGGAGGGCTTACGACTACATCGGTTGCGGCGACAGGGTGGTGGAACTGGGGAGACAGAGACCGAGGCAAAGGGGGAAGCACCGCGGCAACTACCGTGAGGTCTCAAAGGAGAGGTGGCAAAAGGGTGAAGGCTTTCGCGTGGCCAAGGAGGAACGGCGGTCACTGGCTGGGCAAGGGAAGCTCGCGCGCACACTAGGAAGGGGGCGACGTGAGCGGACAAAAGAAAAGGGGCTTCGCACATACGGTGGGAAAGAAGCGGCAACGGTGAGGGAAGATTGGGAAGACAACTGTTGCGAAATAGGGAGAAGGCCTATAGACGACGAATGGGAGACGAGGGTGAGTGGGCGGTGCCAGACAGAAGATGACGACGGATGGGTAATCCTCCCCCTCTCTACCTTCTATCAATGGTTCTCGAAAAAATCTCTTCCCCTCCTTTGCATCGTTGAGTGAAGGGCTCCTTATACCCTTTGTTGCCGCTCGCCACTTGGGGAAATCCGTCCGCCCCTACCATTATCCATGTGGTAACGTGCGTGCAATGTGGCTTTCCATCTCAACAGAAGCGTCATGGATTTGAAGACTGGTGCCAACAAGGTCGTCCCCTCGCAACGACGGTTATGCTTAGCGCTTAATGAGCCAGTCAATACCCTTCAAGGGCGATGTCTTTGCTGGGAGCTTCGACAGTCGTCTAGTTTGCTGGGAAATCATTGTGACACCTCTCAATCAACTTCTGTCGATGCATTGGACCATTATCGGAAGCTGTGAAAGTCCCAACTAGTGTTTAGACCGACGAAAAAGCATTGTGATGCCCTCGGTTGTTCTATGTCGGAACATCAAACTGTTGTACGAGTTGCGAGAACTCCAACAAATTGAAGAAATACTTTGACATCTTCAATCGTCTTTCGTCGACGAGTTAAACTATCAATCTGGACTTGCGAGAGCTCCAACGGATGCTCAAACTGATGGGAGAGCATTGTGATACCCTCGGTTGTCCTTCGTTGACACATCGGAATGTCATACGTGAGTTTTAAAACCTATCATACGAACAACGTCGTCGCTTGCCCGTTGTCGATGAGGCATGTTTCACCGTATTTCTTTTTTCTCTCCTTTTTTATAGGTCGTCGGACATTCTATCGACTCCGTCCAAGCTCATTCCCTCCTATTCTTCTCTTTTTTTTTAGGTGTCAACAACCATCTGGTAAGAAATTTAAAAACCCACAAGGCATTCGGTTCACATATACGGGACCATATGAAAACGCACGAAAATTCTTCCAAATGAAAGTTTCGATGATGGTCATTTATGTTTGTCGTTAACTTGTTGTTCGTCATTTATCCTTTTTTTGGTTCATTGGCCTTGTTCATGTTAAATTTTCTTATTACTATATTCTTTTTACAATAAAATGAATGATTTAATATTAAACATATTTTTATAGTGATTAGTTGACAATGCGGACCATAAGAGATCCATTATGGGAATTTGCACCACTAGAAGAAAATAAGATGAGATGTGCTTTTCGTAGAGAAGTATTTTTAGGATGCATCATAACAAGAATAAAATATCATTAGGCCAAAATTTCATCAAAAAATATTCGTCTATGTTCTGGTATTCCAGATGAAGTCCGTGATGTATCCATAAAAGCGGTGAATGGTTTAGAAGCAAAAACAATAAACAAAAACTTGTTGAATTTTGGAAGTCAAGCTCAAGTTCAATCGGGTCTGTTACATCATTTGTGAGTGACAAGATGATCAAACCAAAGAAAGGTTTGTCCTTAATCAACAAAAACATTACTACAAACTCAAAGTATAAGGAGGTAACACACTTGGCAATTGCTAGATGTGTGGTTGCAAATAATTTGTCATTTTATTTACTAAGGATGAATGAATTTAAAGACACTTGTGCAACAATAGCTAATTGCGGTCCTGGATATGATCCACCGAGTAGAGAAATTGTAAGAACGTCACTACTAGATAAGTTGAAACAAGAACCTAAGGAGAATGTTGAAATGTTAAAAAAAATCATGGAAGAGGTATGGATGTACTCTTATGTCAGATTCATGGACTGATGGTAGCAAATGTCCACACATTAATTTGTTTGCATATTCTTTAAAAGACGCTTTCTTAAAATCAAAATGCACATGTTAAGAAAAAAGATGTAAATTTCATAATGAGCTTTATATCATCTACATTCGATGAGATTGGTCCAGAGAATGTGGTACAATTTATTTCTGATAATGCATCTAACTATCTTTCAGCTGGGTAATTGATTGAGACAAGCTATCCTCAAATTTTTAAGGTGAAATGTGCAACTCCTTGTATTAACCTAATGTTGAAACAGATTACTACTTTTGAGTTCGTGAAGCCAATTTTAGATGATGTAAGAAATATTGTGAAGTTTATGTATAAATGTCAATATGTCTTGGACTTGATAAGGAAGTTTACACGTGACAATGAAATGAAAAGGCCATATGTTATAAGGTTTACTTCTAATTTATTATGTTTGCATTCGCTAATAAAAGTACAAGATGCATTGAATTTTATGGTTGTTTCCAAAGAGTGGAGAGATTCACTAATATGCAAAAGTGAAACAGGGGTGCAAGTGAAGAATGTGATTCAAGATAACACATTTTGAGAGTATGGGAAAGAATTGCTTTATGCAATTGAACCTCTATTCAAAGTGTTGTGCATGGTTGATGGCGATGGACTAACAATGGGTTATATATACATCAAGCTATGTGTATGGCAAAAGAAAAAATCAATCGACTTCAAGGGTGATGTTCAAAGGTATTCTCCTTTTTTCAATGCATAGCCATTTACATGCTATCAATGCTTATTTGGGTGCTCATTTACACTATGATAGACTTGTAAGAATGAACTGTGAAATAAAAAATGGTCTTTAGATAGTTATTTCAAGAATGGTACCTAATAGGTTGATAGACAAAATATAATGGAAAAGTTAAGAGAATATCATTCTTTTCAAGAAAATATTATTATATTTCTTGATGTGATTGAGGAAGACGAGTCTTTTAAAGATGTTGAATGTGAAGATGAAGAAGATGAAGAGAAAATTGAAGTTATTATGGGAACTGATTTAACCTGAAATGTTTACACTTTTGTTGATGTTATTTTGTGTTTAATTTTTTGTTCAAACTTGTTTAGAGAAAGATGATACATTTGAGCTTCATGTTGTAATTGAACTTTTTGTTCTCGTTAGAATGTTTGTTATGTTTGACCTATATTATGATGTGTTTTGAGGATATTCTATTAAACATTTTATTTCCGATATTTTCCAAAATAAATGTGATTTTTACACTATGTTACATGCTTTTATCACACCGAATATTTTCCATATCACGACTTTGTTACATTGGTTCCCATAGAACTATTGAACAATTCAGCTTTGCGTATGTACCCCAAGTTCTCCGTAATTGTAATTAGTTCTTACCCAAAAGAACTAGAAACTTACGGAAGATTCACGGGTCTGAAATTTTTTAGAATTACAATTTTATATTGAATTATAAAAAATTACTTAAATAATCTTTCTACATTTACAGAGACGCCCTCATTATTTCCTGCTAGGTATTTTTCTAAAACTCAGATCTTTACAATGTAAGCACAAAACTTCACATTTGTCTTGAAAAGCCTTCAAAATGCTCAAAAGATGAAAGTGACTTGTGTTTACCTTCAGATCACGCGAACCTGCCCAGACCTTTAGTAGAAGGTCAAAAACCGAATTCCAGAATGACCTGAAGGAGCATATGTTGTAAGAAACAATTGCAAAACACAAGAACGTTACAGATGGAAGAGAGGAAAAAGAATAGATACACATGAATGCAGTTTCATGAAATTTAAATAGAATCGTATCATTAGGCATACTCACACAATGTCATTATCAGGTAACCAATCGAAAGGGTAATCCCCTCCATACCGACAAGCTGCTTGGCACCAACATTTGAATGCTGACAAGACATCAACATAAGGGATGACAATAATCAAAACAAGACACCTGAAAGAGAAAAGCTACAACAAATTCATTTTGGGAAGGCATACCATTTGCAAAAACTGGGCGTTGGTTGTCGCGTACATTGCCAAGAAATGGTAACACTCGTGAAAGAACATCTTTAAGACGTGGAGTGAATAACAAAGCTTCAAAAGGTATAGAAGGACAAAAAGTAAGGTTTACTCAGCCATCTGGGTATAGTATCAAAGTGAGCTGCATTAAAGTTATCCAAAATGACAAACAACACACCTTCAGAAGAAGCAAAGTCGGCCAGGATTTGAACCATAGCTGGCAATGCAGCATTTGGACCAGAAAAGTGTCGAAAAACTTCCTCCATCATCTTTGAATTTCAAATAAACATCAAAACAGGTGCTTTCACTTTTAGGTGAGGCAGGTTATATCACAAATTCTACCAACAATAAATTGTGATAATAAACTAAACCACATAGTTAAGTGCCTACAATTGATAGTAAGAAGATATCTAAATAAGCATAAAAAACAATCTAATATAGTGCCTACAATTGATAGTAAGAAGATATCGAAATGAATTCCCTTGAATTGAGTGCTTTTTATTTGAATTTTCAATATTACATTAAATTCTGATTTTTCTTATATTTTTCAGATTTAATGATCTGATTTTGATGAAATTTTCAGATTGTATTAAATGTATTTTCATATTTGTTTTATTCTTGTTTATTCCTGTTCAACTCGCATCCCATCCGGTCCGTCAGGCTAACATCGGTTGTCTAGTCACATGAAGTCGAATTGACACTTGAATCTTCAATGCATTGCATGTCGGGGTACATGTAGATCTGCAATTAATGTGTCATGTCATGAATTGTCCAACTATGTATGAATGTTCCTTCCCATGATATAAACTTCCACAAGATCGAGAAAATTTCAACAACATACCGCCTTATTTCCAATCGAGATGGAAATTTGCCCGTTCGGTGCAACAAATACTTGACTCATCGCATCATAGGAAGGATCGTCTGCAACAAGAGCCGGCCCGCACCTACGTCCGGATCAACATACAGGGGCGGACCCAGAGTAGCCGTCCAAGGCACAGTACCCACAAGGTGGTGCTAACTCCTTATTTAGTTTTGCATTTCACATTTCAGATTTTGGTTAAGTTCATTTTTTTTGGTCCAAAACCCAATGGGCCAGTTTCGTGTCACATCAGCACAATGGGCTGGTCTTCAAGTTTTGTGGGCCGGAAGGGCCTGTTTTGATCTTCAAGGGCCGAAAGGGCCTGTTTTGCTGCTGATGATCTGCTGTCATACCCTGTTTGGGCCACAATTGATGGCCCACCTTGCTAAGACTTTGGCCCATCAAACAGATTCCAAGGGAACCGGGCTGACAACCACCAATCCGGCCTTCACATGGGGCTGTTTTTGCAACCTGCAGAAGCTGTTCAGTGCACTGTTTTCTTTGACTGCAGAAGTGGGCTAAATGGGCTGCATTGGGCTGAAATGGGCCTGAATTGGGCCTGTTCGGTGGGTTGCTAAAGGGACTGCACAAGGGGCAGATTTTAGGACAGAATTGAGGCTACTCAAGGGGCAGAAAGGTGGGGTTTTCATGGCCACAAAGGGGCTGCTTTGGGTTGGGTAGGAAGGCCACACAAAGTGGGCTGTTCTAGTAGGATTGAGAGCCTGCTTGGAGAAAACTTTGGCCCATCAGACGGATTCCAAGAATACCCAGATCATCACCCTCACTCCCATCATAACAAAGGGATTGAGAGCCCACCTGAGGGTGACTTGGCCCATCGGACAGATTCAAAGAATGCCTGGGACATCACCCTCAACACCATTGTTTTCTTTCCCATATTCAAAGTTTTCTAATCTTTCCTGTACTTAGAAAAATTTGACGCCAACAAGTGACCAGTCAATTTTTCTCACTCCCTTATCTGCGAGAAGCCTAAGACATTTAATCAGAAAAGACTTCCAAGGTAAATCAAAAAATTGAAAAAATCAACTCTTTTTAGTCCTCGATTTTGTTATTCCCTAATGACCAAGGATCGCAAGAACGAAATAGGCCACTAAACCAACAAGTGCGAATCAGGGATTGGATAGGATTGGAAACATTGTCCAAGTTCTTAAAAGAAAATTGATATGGACTCAATCCGGATCAATTCATCAAGAAACCATAAAAAAAACACAAAATAGGCACCTAGATCGGATTCCGGTCCGATCCTACAACTTTACAGTAATCGAGGGTATAATGGTGTGTGAACCTCTTTTTTACGCATCTGTTCTTTAAAAAGAAAAACATCCACGGACTTATCTTTTTTAAGCCTCCCCACGTTCTGCATGACCAGGTGGTGCTCCCACTACCTAGATACGGTCACCCCTAGGTGACCTTACCCCTACCAAGGATTGCCGTCTCGAATCTCGATTTCATCTCGGAAGAATGAAAGAGAAGAGATCTACTGAGAAATCTAGAGAGATCAGATCTCGGATTTCATTTATGTAGGGTATACCTTATCCAAGGATTGTCTTCTCGTATTTATATTTTATCTTATGGAGATTGAAAAGAATAGATCTCGAAAAAATCTCGATAGATTAGATCTCATAAATACTAATCAATGTGCATATTTAAGTGCAAAAAGTCATGTTATCTTTTCGAAAAAGATAAGGGAACTCATTTTAAACATCAAAATAAACTGAGAGCATTAAAAGCTTAATACAAAGAAGATGAACTATTGTTAACAAAAAACATACAGAAATCTTATGTTAAATCAAGGATTCATCTTGAATAATATGGATAGGTGACATTTTGGGTCAAATGTACATAAATAGTTATAAAAATATTAAGTTATAAAATTTTATCAACTAATAATGTCTAGATAAATATTTAGATGAATTCCATAATAAAATTGGCAATATATGAAGCAAACTCAACAAGGCCATCTAACAAGTTAGGAATAGTAATAGACAGAATATATTAAGGCACAAGAGGTACTATATAGATATTCCCATTTCGGTGATCTCGTTTCTCGGATGCTTGGAGAGAAAGAGATTCTTGGGAGATCTCGAGAGATTCTCGGGAGATTGCATTCCATGACCCCTACTTTGACCCCCAGTCAAACAGAAACATAAAAGAGAAAGAAATGGGAGTAATCTCGCCCCAGATCCGGTCACTTCCCCACTATTGTGAAAATGGAGATAATGGGGTGATCTTTGTGACCATTTTACCCCTTCAAGATCTCCTATAAATTCCCCCATATGGCCATACGTGCATGGGGTTCGGAAAGGGGTTGGAGACTGGTTGGAAAGTAGGAAGGTTAGAAGAAGAGAGATTTTCCAAGACAGAGGAAGTCTTTTCTTCAAAGTAAGTCCCGATTTTCTTTGAATTGGCTTTTGGCCGTTCGAAAAGGAAGTAAGGATTTTGCCCGACCACCAAAGAAAGTTCCAATCACCTCGAATTGGCTTTTGGCCAATAGAGAAGGGAGTAAGGGTTTCGCCTGACCTCCAAAGTCCAATTGGTCCAATTCCTATCTTGTTTCGCGAGAGGGATCGAGTAGCCCGCATTTAAAAAATGTGAACTTAAGCTACTCGAGATCAAATAGAAAACCCAAATTGGTAAAACCGAAATACCGATCAAACCGAACGGGAATTCTAAAAGAAAACCCAAATCGGTAAAACTGAAATGCCAGTCAAACCGAATGGAAATTCTAAAAGAGAACCCAAATCGGTAAAGTCGAAATGTCGATCCAACCAAACGGAAATTCTAAATGAAAACCTAAATCGGTAAAGCCAAAATGCCAGTCAAACAGAACGGGGATTCTAAATGAAAACCCAAATCGGTAAAGTCGAAATGCTAGTCAAACCAAACGGGAATTAAAGAAGAGAACCCAAGTCGGAAAAGTCGAAATGCTGGTCAAACCGAACGGGAATTCAAGAAGAGAACCAAAGTCGGTAAAGCCAAAATACCAGTCAAACCGAACGGGAATTCTAAATGAAAACCCAAATCGGTAAAACCGAAATACCGGTCAAACCGAACAAGAATTCGAGAAGAGAATCCCAGTCGGTAAAGCCGAAATACCGGTCAAACCGAACATGAATTCAAGAACTCAAGGGTGTTCGAGTGTTGCTCAATGTAATTAACACCAGAATATCGCAAGTCTGGTGGAGAGAGGTCAAATTTTATTTTCAAAGAACTCAGAAAACCACACAAATCAAAATTGTGGTTCAGATCATCTAAGTGGTGGGTGATACTCATATCGACACTTAGCAAATCTGTAGAACCATCGATGTTCCTATAAAATAATACCACACCAAATTAGTTAATACTCCTGTGAATACCACATATTTTTATAGTAGTTAATGCTAGCTTAAAGAAAAAAAAAATCTTAAAAAGGGAATTCAAATCGAGAAAAAAACAAGGTTTCAACAAGTGCGTCCCAACACCATTGTTTTCCTTCCCATATTCAAAGTTTTCTAATCTTTTCTGTACTTAGAAAAATTTGACGCCAACAAGTGACCAGTCAATTTTTCTCACTCCCTTATCTGCGAGGAGAAGCCTATGATATTTAATCAGAAAAGACTTCTAAGGTGAATCAAAAAATTGAAAAATCAACTCATTTTAGTCCTCGATTGTGTTAATCCCTAATGACCAAGGGTCGCAAGAACGGAATAGGCCACTAAACAAGCAAGTGCGAATCGGGGATTGGATAGGATTGGAAACATTGTCCAAGTTCTTAAAAGAAAACTGATATGGACTCAATCCAGATCAATTCATCAACAAACCATAAAAAATAATAAAACACAAAATTGGCACCAAGATCGGATTCTGGTCCGATCCTACAACTTTATAGTAACCGAGGCCCGAAGGTATAATGGTGTGTGAACCTCTTTTTTACGCGTCTATTCTATAAAAAGAAAGATATCCCCGGAATTATCTTTTTTAAGCCTCCCCGCGTTCTGCATGACCAGATGGTGCTCCTACTACCTAGATACGGTCACCCCCAGGTGACCTTACCCCAACTTTGACCCCCGATCAAACATAAGCATAAAAGAGGGAGAAATGGGAGTAATCTCGCCCCAGATCCGGTCACCTCCCCACTATTGCGAAAATGGAGATAATGGGTAAAGCCGAAATGTCGGTCAAACCGAATCGAAATTCTGAAACAAAATCCAAATCTGTAAAGACGAAATGCCGGTCAAACCGAACGGGAATTCAAATAGAAAACCCAAATCAGTAAAGCCGAAATGCCGGTCAAACCGAATGGCAATTCAAATAGAAAACCCAAATCGGTAAAGCCGAAATACCGGTCAAACCGAATGAGAATTCTAATAGAAAAACCAAATCAGTAATGCCGACATATCGATCAAAACGACCGGGAATTCTAAATGAATACCGAAGTCGGTAAAGCCGAAATGTCAGTCAAACCGAACAAGAAGTCTACAAGAGAAGCCAAGTCGGTAAAGCCGAAATGTCGGTCGAACCTAATGGGAATTGTAAAAGAAAATCAAAATCGGTAAAGCCGAAGTGTCGATCAAACGAAACGGGAATTCAAATAGAAAACCCAAATCGGTGAAGCCGAAATGCCGGTCAAACCGAATGGGAATTCTAAAGGAAAATCCAAATCGATAGAGTCGAAATACTGGTCAATCCGAATGGGAATTCAAATAGAAAAGCCAAATCAGTAATGCCAAAATATCAGTCAAACCGAATGGGAATTCTAAAAGAAAATCCAGATCGGTAAAGCCGAAATGCCGGTCAAACCGAACAGGATATCGAGAAAAGAACCTAAGTCGGTAAAGCCAAAATGCTGGTTAATCCGAATAAAAATTCTACAAGAAAAAGCAAATCGGCAAATCTGAAATGCCGGTTAAATCGAACGGCAATTCAAATAGAAAACTCAAATCGATAAAGCCGAAATACAGGTAATCCGAAAGAAAATTCTAAAAGAAAATTCAAACCAGTAAAACAGAAATGCCGGTCAAACCGAACAAGAATTCAAATAGAAACCCAAATCGGTAAAGCCGACATACCAGTCAAACCGAATGGGAATTCTAAAAGAAAATCCAAATCGGTAAAACAAAAATGTGGGTCAAGCCAAACAGGAATTCAAATAGAAAACCCAAATCGGTAAAGCCGAAATGTCGGTCAGACCAAATGGGAATTATAAAACAAAATCCAAATATGTAAAGCCGAAATGCCGCTCAAACAGAACGGGAATTCAAATATAAAACTCAAATCGATAAAGCCGAAATACCGGTAAACCGAAAGGGAATTCTAATAGAAAATTCAAACCGATAAAACAGAAATGCCGGTAAAACCGAACGAGAATTCAAATAGAAACCCAAATCGATAAAGCCGAAATACCAGTCAAACCGAATGGGAATTCTAAAAGAAAATCCAAATTGGTAAAACAGAAATGTGGGTCAAGCCAAACAGGAAATCAAATAGAAAACACAAATCGGTAAAGCCGAAATGTCGGCCAAAACCGTATGGGAATTCTAAAACAAAATCTAAATATGTATAACCGAAATGCCGCTCGAACCGAACGGAAATTCAAATAGAAAACCCAAATCAGTAAAGCCGAAATGCCGGTCAAACCGAATGGCAATTCAAATAGAAAACCCAAATCGGTAAAGCCGAAATACCGGTCAAACCGAATGGGAATTCTAATAGAAAAGCCAAATCAGTAATGCCGACATATCGATCAAACCGAAAGGGTATTCTAAAGGAATACCAAAGTCGGTAAAGCCAAAATGTCAGTGAAACCGAACAGGAAGTCTAGAAGAGAACCCAAGTCGGTAAAGCCGAAATGTCGGTCAAACCGAATGGGAATTCTAAAACAAAATCCAAATCTGTAAAGACGAAGGGTCGGTCAAACGAAACGGGAATTCAAATAGAAAACCCAAATCAGTAAAGCCAAAATGCCGGTCAAACCGAATGACAATTCAAATAGAAAACCCAAATCGGTAAAGCCGAAATACCGGTCAAACCAAATGGGAATTCTAATAGAAAAGCCAAATTAGTAATGCCGACATATCGATCAAACCGACCGGGAATTCTAAATGAATACCAAAGTCGGTAAAGCCGAAATGTCAGTCAAACCGAACAGGAAGTCTACAAGAGAAGCCAAGTCAGTAAAGCTAAAATGCCGGTCGAACCTTATGGGAATTGTAAAAGAAAATCAAAATCGGTAAAGCCGAAGTGTCGGTCAAACGAAACGGGAATTCAAATAGGAAACCTAAATCGGTGAAGCCGAAATGCCGGTCAAACCGAATGGGAATTCTAAAGGAAAATCCAAATCGATAGAGTCGAAATACTGGTCAATCCGAATGGGAATTCAAATAGAAAAGCCAAATCAGTAATGCCGAAATATCAGTCAAACCGAATGGGAATTCTAAAAGAAAATCCAAATCGGTAAAGCCGAAATGCCGGTCAAACCGAACAGGATTTCGACAAGAGAACCTAAGTCGGTAAAGCCAAAATGCCGGTCAATCCGAATAAAAATTCTAAAAGAAAAGGCAAATCGTTAAATCTAAAATGCCGGTCAAATCGAACAATTCAAATAGAAAACTCAAATCGATAAAGCCGAAATACCGGTAAACCGAAAAAGAATTCTAAAAGAAAATTCAAACCGGTAAACCAGAAATGCCGGTTGAACCGAACGAGAAATCAAATAAAAACTCGAATCGGTAAAGCCGAAATACCAGTCAAACCGAATGGGAATTCTAAAAGAAAATCTAAATCGGTAAAACAGAAATGTGGGTCAAGCCAAACAGGAATTCAAATAGAAAACCCAAATCGGTAAAGCTGAAATGTCGGTCAAACCGTATGGGAATTCTAAAACAAAATCCAAATATGTAAAACCGAAAAGCCGCTCAAACCGAACGAGAATTCAAATATAAAATCCAAATTAGTAAAGCCGAAATGCCGGTCAAACCGAATGGCAATTCAAATAGAAAACCCAAATCGGTAAAGCCGAAATACCGGTCAAACCGAATGGGAATTCTAATAGAAAAGCCAAATCAGTAATGCCGACATATCGATCAAACCGAACGGGAATTCTAAATGAATACCAAAGTCGTTAAAGCCAAAATGTCAGTGAAACCAACAGGAAGTTTAGAAGAGAACCCAAGTCGGTAAAGCCGAAATGTCGGTCAAACCGAATAGGAATTCTAAAACAAAATCCAAATCTGTAAAGACGAAATGCCGGTCAAATCGAACGGGAATTCAAATAGAAAACCAAAATCAGTAAACCCGAAATACCGGTCAAACCGAATGGCAATTCAAATAGAAAACCCAAATCGGTAAAGCCGAAATACCGGTCAAACCGAATGGGAATTCTAATAGAAAAGCCAAATCAGTAATGCCGACATATCGATCAAACCGACCGGGAATTCTAAATGAATACCAAAGTCCAGAAAGCCGAAATGTCACCAAACCGAACAGGAAGTTTACAAGAGAACCCAAGTCAGTAAAGCCGAAATGTCGGTCGAACCTAATGGGAATTGCAAAAGAAAATCAAAATCGGTAAAGCCGAAGTGTCGGTCAAACGAAACGGGAATTCAAATAGAAAACCTAAATCGGTAAAGCCGAAATGTCGGTCAAACCGTATGGGAATTCTAAAACAAAATGCAAATCTGTAAAGACGAAAACCGGCCGAGAATTCAAATAGAAAACCCAAATCAGTAAAGCCGAAATGCCGGTCAAACCGAATGGCAATTCAAATAGAAAACCCAAATCAGTAAAGCCGAAATACCGGTCAAACCGAATGGGAATTCTAATAGAAAAGCCAAATCGTAAATGCCGACATATCGATCAAACCGACCGGGAATTCTAAATGAATACCAAAGCTCCAGAAAGCCGAAATGTCAGTGAAACCGAACAGGAAGCCTACAAGAGAACTCAAGTCGGTAAAGTCGAAATGTCGGTCGAACCGAATGGGAATTGTAAAAGAAAATCAAAATCGGTAAAGCCAAAATGTCAGTCAAACGAAACGGCAATTCAAATAGAAAACCTAAATCGGTAAAGCCGAAATGTCTGTCAAACCGAATGGGAATTCTAAAACAAAATCCAAATCTGTAAGGACGAAATGCCGGTCAAACCAAACGGGAATTCAAATAGAAAACCCAAATCAGTAAAGCCGAAATGCCGGTCAAACCGAATGGGAATTCTAAAAGAAAATCCAAATCGGTAAAGCCGAAATGCAGTTCAAACCGAACAGGATATCGAGAAAATAACCTAAGTCGGTAAAGCCAAAATGCTGGTCAATCCGAATAAAAATTCTACAAGAAAAAGCGAATCGGCAAATCCGAAATGACGGTCAAATCGAACGGCAATTCAAATAGAAAACTCAAATCGATAAAGCCGAAATACCGGTAAACCGAAAGGAAATTCTAAAAGAAATTCAAACCGGTAAAACAGAAATGCCGATCAAACCGAACAAAGATTCAAAAAGAAACCCAAATCGGTAAAGCCGACATACCAGTCAAACCGAACGGGAATTCTAAAAGAAAATCCAAATCGGAAAACAAAAATGTGGGTCAAGCCAAACAGGAATTCAAATAGAAAACCCAAATCGGTAAAGCCGAAATGTCGGTCAAACCGTATGGGAATTCTAAAACAAAATCCAAATACGTAAAGCCGAAATGCCGCTCAAACAGAACGGGAATTCAAATATAAAACTCAAATCGATAAAGCCGAAATACCGGTAAACCGAGAGGGAATTCTAAAAGAAAATTCAAACCGGTAAAACAGAAATGCCGGTCAAACCGAACGAGAATTCAAATAGAAACCCAAATCGATAAAGCCGAAATACCAGTCAAACCGAATGGGAATTCTAAAGGAAAATCCAAATCAGTAAAACAGAAATGTGGGTCAAGCCAAACAGGAATTCAAATAGAAAACCCAAATCGGTAAAGCCGAAATGTCGGCCAAAATCGTATGGGAATTCTAAAACAAAATCCAAATATGTAAAGCCGAAATGCCGCTCAAACCGAACGGGAATTCAAATATAAAACCCAAATCAGTAAAGCCGAAATGCCGGTCAAACCGAATGGCAATTCAAATAGAAAACCCAAATCGGTAAAGCCGAAATACCGGTCAAACCGAATGGGAATTCTAATAGAAAAGCCAAATCAGTAATGCCGACATATCGATCAAACCGACCGGGAATTCTAAATGAATACCAAAGTCGGTAAAGCCGAAATGTCAGTCAAACCGAACAGGAAGTCTACAAGAGAACCCAAGTCGGTAAAGCCGAAATGTCGGTCGAACCTAATGGGAATTGTAAAAGAAAATCAAAATCGGTAAAGCCGAAGTGTCGGTCAAACGAAACGGGAATTCAAATAGAAAACCCAAATCGGTAAAGCCGAAATGTCGGTCAAAACGTATGGGAATTCTAAAACAAAATCCAAATCTGTAAAGACGAAAACCGGCCGATAATTCAAATAGAAAACTCAAATCAGTAAAGCCGAAATGCCGGTCAAACCGAATGGCAATTCAAATAGAAAACCCAAATCGGTAAAGCCGAAATACCGGTCAAACCGAATGGGAATTCTAATAGAAAAGCCAAATCAGTAATGCCGACATATCAATAAAACCGACCGGGAATTCTAAATGAATACCGAAGTCGGTAAAGCCGAAATGTCAGTCAAACCGAACAAGAAGTCTACAAGAGAAGCCAAGTCGGTAAAGCCGAAATGTCGGTCGAACCGAATGGGAATTGTAAAAGAAAATCAAAATCGGTAAAGCCAAAATGTCGGTCAAACGAAACGGCAATTCAAATAGAAAACCCAAATCGGTAAAGCCGAAATGTCGGTCAAACCGAATGGGAATTCTAAAACAAAATCCAAATCTGTAAAGACGAAATGCCGGTCAAACCGAACGGGAATTCAAATAGAAAACCCAAATCAGTAAAGCCGAAACGCCGGTCAAACCGAATGGGGATTCTAAAAGAAAATCCAAATCGGTAAAGCCGAAATGCAGTTCAAACCGAACAGGATATCGAGAAAAGAACATAAGTCGGTAAAGCCAAAATGCTGGTCAATCCGAATAAAAATTCTACAAGAAAAAGCAAATCGGCAAATCCGAAATGCCGGTCAAATCGAACGGCAATTCAAATAGAAAACTCAAATCGATAAAGCCGAAATACCGGTAAACCGAAAGGAAATTCTAAAAGAAAATTCAAACCGGTAAAACAGAAATGCTGATCAAACCGAACGAGAATTCAAAAAGAAACCCAAATCGGTAAAGCCGACATACCAGTCAAACCGAATGGGAATTCTAAAAGAAAATCCAAATCGGTAAAACAAAAATGTGGGTCAAGCCAAACAGGAATTCAAATAGAAAACCCAAATCGGTAAAGCGGAAATGTCGGTCAAACCGTATGGGAATTCTAAAACAAAATCCAAATATGTAAAGCCGAAATGCCGCTCAAACAAAACGGGAAATCAAATATAAAACACAAATCGATAAAGCCGAAATAGCGGTAAACCGAGAGGTAATTCTAAAGGAAAATTCAAACAGGTAAAACAGAAATGCCGGTCAAACCGAACGAGAATTCAAATAGAAACCCAAATCGATAAAGCCGAAATACCAGTCAAATCGAATGGGAATTCTAAAAGAAAATCCAAATCGGTAAAACAGAAATGTGGGTCAAGCCAAACAGGAATTCAAATAAAAACCCCAAATCGGTAAATGAAAATGTCGGCCAAAATCGTATGGGAATTCTAAAACAAAATCCAAATATGTATAGCCGAAATGCCGTTCAAACCGAACGGGATTTCAAATATAAACCCCAAATCAGTAAAGCCGAAATGCCGGTCAAACCGAATGGCAATTCAAATAGAAAACCCAAATCGGTAAAGCCGAAATACCGATCAAACCGAATGGGAATTCTAATAGAAAAGCCAAATCAGTAATGCCGACATATCGATCAAACCGAACGGGAATTTTAAATGAATACCAAAGTCGGTAAAGCAAAAATGTCGGTCGAACCGAATGGGAATTTTAAAAGAAAATCAAAATCGGTAAAGCCAAAATGTCGGTCAAACGAAACGGCAATTCAAATAGAAAACACAAATCAGTAAAGCCGAAATGTCGGTCAAACCGAACGGGAATTCTAAATGAATACCAAAGTCGGTAAAGCCAAAATGTCAGTGAAACCGAACATGAAGTCTACAACAGAACCCAAGTCGGTAAAGCCGAAATGTCGGTCGAACCGAATGAGAATTGTAAAAGAAAATCAAAATCGGTAAAGCAAAAATGTCGGTCAAACGAAACGGAAATTCAAACAGAAAACCCAAATCAGTAAAGCCGAAATGCCGACCAAAACGAATGGCAATTCAAATAGAAAACCCAAATCGGTGAAGCCGAAATACCGGTCAAACCGAATGGGAATTCTAATAATAAGCCAAATCAGTAATGCCGACATATCGATCAAACCGAACGGGAATTCTAAATGAATACCAAAGTCGGTAAAGCCAAAATGTCAGTGAAACCGAACAGGAAGTCTTGAAGAGAACACAAGTCGGTAAAGCCGACATGTCGGTCAAACCGATTGGGAATTCTAAAACAAAATCCAAATCTATAAAGACGAAATGCCGGTCAAACCGAACGGAAATTCAAATAGAAAACCCAAATCCGTAAACCAAAAATACCGGTCAAACCGAATGGCAATTCAAATAGAAAACCCAAATCGGTAAAGCCGAAATACCGGTCAAACCAAATGGGAATTCTAATAGAAAAGCCAAATCAGTAATGCCGACATATCGATCAAACCGACCGGGAATTCTAAATGAATACCAAAGTCGGTAAAGCCAAAATGTCAGTCAAACCGAACAGGAAGTCTACAAGAGAAGACAAGTCAGTAAAGCCGAAATGCTCATCGAACCTTATGGGAATTGTAAAAGAAAATCAAAATCAAGAAAGTTCGAAGTGTCGGTCAAACGAAACGGGAATTCAACAGAAAACCTAAATCGGTGAAGCCGAAATGCCATCAAACCGAATGGGAATTCAAATAGAAACCCAAATCGATAAAGCCGAAATACCAGTCAAACCGAATGGGAATTCTAAAAGAAAATCCAAATCAGTAAAACAGAAATGTGGGTCAAGCCAAACAGGAATTCAAATAGAAAACCTAAATCGGAAAAGCCGAAATGTCGGCCAAAATCGTATGGGAATTCTATAACAAAATCCAAATATGTATAGCCGAAATGCCGCTCAAACCGAACGGGATTTCAAATATAAAACCCAAATCAGTAAAGCCGAAATGCCGGTCAAACCGAATGGCAATTCAAATAGAAAACCCAAATCGGTAAAGCCGAAATACCGGTCAAACCGAATGGGAATTCTAATAGAAAAGCCAAATCAGTAATGCCGACATATCGATCAAACCGACCGGGAATTCTAAATGAATACCAAAGTCGGTAAAGCCGAAATGTCAATGAAACCGAACAGGAAGTCTACAAGAGAACCCAAGTCGGTAAAGCCGAAATGTCGGTCGAACCTAATGGGAATTGTAAAAGAAAATCAAAATCGGTAAAGCCGAAGTGTCGGTCAAACGAAACGGGAATTCAAATAGAAAACCCAAATCGGTAAAGCCGAAATGTCGGACAAACCGTATGGGAATTCTAAAACAAAATCCAAATATGTAAAGACGAAATGCCGGAAAAACCGAACGGGAATTCAAATAGAAAACCCAAATCAGTAAAGCCGTAATGCCGGTCAAATCGAATGGGAATTCTAAAAGAAAATCCAAATCGGTAAAGCCGAAATGCAGTTCAAACCGAACAGGATATCGAGAAAATAACCTAAGTCGGTAAAGCCAAAATGCTGGTCAATCCGAATAAAAATTCTACAAGAAAAAGCGAATCGGCAAATCCGAAATGACGGTCAAATCGAACGGCAATTCAAATAGAAAACTCAAATCGATAAAGCCGAAATACCGGTAAACCGAAAGGAAATTCTAAAAGAAATTCAAACCGGTAAAATGTAAATGCCGATCAAACCGAACAAAGATTCAAATAGAAAACCAAAATCGGTAAAGCCGAAATACCAGTCAAACCGAATGGGAATTCTAAAAGAAAATCCAAATCGGTAAAACTGAAATGTGGGTCAAGCCAAACAGGAATTCAAATAGAAAACCCAAATCGGTAAAGCTGAAATGTCGGTCAAACCGTATGGGAATTCTAAAACAAAATCCAAATATGTAAAGCCGAAATGCCGCTCAAACCGAACGGGAATTCAAATATAAAACTCAAATCGATAAAGCCGAAATACCGGTAAACCGAGAGGGAATTCTAAAAGAAAATTCAAACCGGTAAAACAGAAAATGCCGGTCAAACCGAACGAGAATTCAAATAGAAACCCAAATCGATAAAGCCAAAATACCTGTCAAACCGAATGGGAATTCTAAAGGAAAATCCAAATCAGTAAAACAAAAATGTGGGTCAAGCCAAACAGGAATTCAAAATAGAAAACCCAAATCGGTAAAGCCGAAATGTCGGCCAAAATCGTATGGGAATTCTAAAACAAAATCCAAATATGTATATCCGAAATACCGCTCAAACCGAACGGGATTTCAAATATAAAACCCAAATCAGTAAAGCCGAAATGCCGGTCAAACCGAATGGCAATTCAAATAGAAAACCCAAATCGGTAAAGCCGAAATACCGGTCAAACCGAATGGGAATTCTAATAGAAAACACAAATCAGTAATGCCGACATATCGATCAAACCGACCGGGAATTCTAAATGAATACCAAAGTCGGTAAAGCCAAAATGTCAGTGAAACCGAACATGAAGTCTACAACAGAACCCAAGTCGGTAAAGCCGAAATGTCGGTCGAACCGAATGGGAATTGTAAAAGAAAATCAAAATCGGTAAAGCCAAAATGCTCATCAAACGAAACGGGAATTCAAACAGAAAACCCAAATCAGTAAAGCCGAAATGCCGGTCAAACCGAATGGCAATTCAAATAGAAAACCCAAATCGGGAAAGCCGAAATACCGGTCAAACCGAATGGGAATTCTAATAGAATAGCCAAATCAGTAATGCCGACATATCGATCAAACCGAACGGGAATTCTAAATGAATACCAAAGTCGGTAAAGCCAAAATGTCAGTGAAACCGAACAGGAAGTCTTAAAGAGAACCCAAGTCGGTAAAGCCGAAATGTCGGTCAAACCGAATGGGAATTCTAAAACAAAATCCAAATCTGTAAAGACGAAGGGTCGGTCAAACGAAATGGGAATTCAAATAGAAAACCCAAATCGGTAAAGCCAAAATGTCGGTCAAACCGTATGACAATTCTAAAACAAAATCCAAATATGTAAAGACGAAATGCCGGTCAAAGCGAACGGGAATTCAAATAGAAAACCCAAATCAGTAAAGCCGTAATGCCGGTCAAATCGAATGGGAATTCTAAAAGAAAATCCAAATCGGTAAAGCCGAAATGCAGTTCAAACCGAACAGGATATCGAGAAAAGAACCTAAGTCGGTAAAGCCAAAATGATGGTCAATCCGAATAAAAATTCTACACGAAAAAGCGAATCGGCAAATCCGAAATGACGGTCAAATCGAACGGCAATTCAAATAGAAAACTCAAATCGATAAAGCCGAAATAACGGTAAACCGAAAAGAAATTCTAAAAGAAAATTCAAACCGGTAAAACAGAAATGCCGATCAAACCGAACAAAGATTCAAAAAGAAACCCAAAATCGGTAAAGCCGACATACCAGTCAAACCGAATGGGAATTCTAAAAGAAAATCCAAATCGGAAAACAAAAATGTGGGTCAAGCCAAACAGGAATTCAAATAGAAAACCCAAATCGGTAAAGCCGAAATGTCGGTCAAACCGTATGGGAATTCTAAAACAAAATCCAAATACGTAAAGCCGAAATGCCGCTCAAACAGAACGGGAATTCAAATATAAAACTCAAATCGATAAAGCCGAAATATCGGTAAAACCGAATGGGAATTCTAATAGAAAAGCCAAATCAGTAATGCCGACATATCGATCAAACCGACCGGGAATTCTAAATGAATACCAAATTCGATAAAGCCGAAATGTCAGTGAAACCGAACAGGAAGTCTACAAGAGAACCCAAGTCGGTAAAGTCGAAATGTCGGTCGAACCGAATGGGAATTGTAAAAGAAAATCAAAATCGGTAAAGCCAAAATATCAGTGAAACGAAACGGCAATTCGAATAGAAAACCCAAATCGGTAAAGCCGAAATGTCGGTCAAACCGAATGGGAATTCTAAAACAAAATCCCATTCGGTAAAGACGAAATGCCGGTCAAACCGAACGGGAATTCAAATAGAAAACCCAAATCAGTAAAGCTGAAACGCCGGTCAAACCGAATGGGGATTCTAAAAGAAAATCCAAATCGGTAAAGCCGAAATGCAGTTCAAATGTCGGTCAAACCGTATGACAATTCTAAAACAAAATCCAAATCTGTAAAGATGAAAACCGGCCGAGAATTCAAATAGAAAACCCAAATCAGTAAAGCCGAAATGCCGGTCAAACCGAATGGCAATTCAAATAGAAAACCCAAATCGGTAAAGCCGAAATACCGGTCAAACCGAATGGGAATTCTAATAGAAAAGCCAAATCAGTAATGCCGACATATCGATCACACCGAACAGGAATTCTAAATGAATACCAAAGTCGGTAAAGCCAAAATGTCAGTGAAACCGAACAGGAAGTCTACAAGAGAACCGAAGTCGGTAAAGCCGAAATGTCGGTCGAACCGAATGGGAATTGTAAAAGAAAATCAAAATCGGTAAAGCCAAAATGTCGGTCAAACGAAACGGCAATTCAAATAGAAAACCCAAATCGGTAAAGCCGAAATGTCGGTCAAACCGAATGGGAATTCTAAAACAAAATCCCATTCGGTAAAGACGAAATGCCGGTCAAACCGAACGGGAATTCAAATAGAAAACCCAAATCAGTAAAGCCGAAACGCCGGTCAAACCGAATGAGGATTCTAAAAGAAAATCCAAATCGGTAAAGCCGAAATGCAGTTCAAACCGAACAGGATATCGAGAAAAGAACATAAGTCGGTAAAGCCAAAATGCTGGTCAATCCGAATAAAAATTCTACAAGAAAAAGCAAATCGGCAAATCTGAAATGCCGGTTAAATCGAACGGCAATTCAAATAGAAAACTCAAATCGATAAAGCCGAAACACCGGTAAACCGAAAGGAAATTCTAAAAGAAAATTCAAACCGGTAAAACAGAAATGCCGGTCAAACCGAACGAGAATTCAAATAGAAACCCAAATCGGTAAGCCGACATACCAGTCAAACCGAATGGGAATTCTAAAAGAAAATCCAAATCGGTAAAACAAAAATGTGGGTCAAGCCAAACAGGAATTCAAATAGAAAACCCAAATCGGTAAAGCGGAAATGTCGGTCAATCCGTATGGGAATTCTAAAACAAAATCCAAATATGTAAAGCCGAAATGCCGCTCAAACAAAACGGGAAATCAAATATAAAACACAAATCGATAAAGCCGAAATAGCGGTAAACCGAGAGGTAATTCTAAAATAAAATTCAAACCGGTAAAACAGAAATGCCGGTCAAACCGAACAAGAATTCAAATAGAAACCCAAATCGATAAAGCCGAAATACCAGTCAAACCGAATGGGAATTCTAAAAGAAAATCCAAATCGGTAAAACAGAAATGTGGGTCAAGCCAAACAGGAATTCAAATAGAAAACCCAAATCGGTAAAGCCGAAATGTCGGCCAAAATCGTATGGGAATTCTAAAACAAAATCCAAATATGTATAGCCGAAATGCCGCTCAAACCGAACGGGATTTCAAATATAAAACCCAAATCAGTAAAGCCGAAATGCCGGTCAAACCGAATGGCAATTCAAATAGAAAACCCAAATCGGTAAAGCCGAAATACCGATCAAACCGAATGGGAATTCTAATAGAAAAGCAAAATCAGTAATGCCGACATATCGATCAAACCGAACGGGAATTTTAAATGAATACCAAAGTCGGTAAAGCAAAAATGTCGGTCGAACCGAATGGGAATTTTAAAAGAAAATCAAAATCGATAAAGCCAAAATGTCGGTCAAACGAAACGGCAATTCAAATAGAAAACACAAATCGGTAAAGCCGAAATGTCGGTCAAACTGAACGGGAATTCTAAATGAATACCAAAGTCGGTAAAGCCAAAATGTCAGTGAAACCGAACATGAAGTCTACAACAGAACCCAAGTCGGTAAAGCCGAAATGTCGGTCGAACCGAATGGGAATTGTAAAAGAAAATCAAAATCGGTAAAGCCAAAATGCTCACAAACGAAACGGGAATTCAAACAGCAAACCCAAATCAGTAAAGCCGAAATGCCGGTCAAACCGAAAGGCAATTCAAATAGAAAACCCAAATCAGGAAAGTCGAAATACCGGTCAAACCGAATGGGAATTCTAATAGAATAGCCAAATCAGTAATGCCGACATATCGATCAAACCGAACGGGAATTCTAAATGAATACCAAAGTCGGTAAAGCCAAAATGTCAGTGAAACCGAACAGGAAGTCTTAAAGAGAACCCAAGTCGGTAAAGCCGAAATGTCGGTCAAACCGAATGGGAATTCTAAAACAAAATCCAAATCTGTAAAGACGAAATGCCGGTCAAACCGAACGGAAATTCAAATAGAAAACCCAAATCAGTAAACCCAAAATACCGGTCAAACCGAATGGCAATTCAAATAAACCCAAATCGGTAAAGCCGAAATACCGTCAAACCAAACGGGAATTCTAATAGAAAAGCCAAATCAAGAATGCCGACATATCGATCAAACCGACCGGGAATTCTAAATGAATACCAAAGCTCCAGAAAGCCAAAATGTCACCAAACCGAACAGAAGTCTACAAGAGAAGACAAGTCAAGAAAGCCGAAATGCTCTACGAACCTTACGAGAATCAGAAAAGAAAATCAAAATCGAAAGTTCGAAGTGTCTACAAACGAAACGGGAATTCAACAGAAACTTAAATCGGTGAAGCCGAAATACCGGTCAAACCGAATGGGAATTCAAATAGAAACCGAAATCGATAAAGCCGAAATACCAGTCAAACCGAATGGGAATTCTAAAAGAAAATCCAAATCAGTAAAACAGAAATGTGGGTCAAGCCAAACAGGAATTCAAATAGAAAACCTAAATCCAGAAAGCCGAAATGTCGGCCAAAATCGTACGGGAATGCTAAAACAAAATCCAAATATGTATACCGAAATGCCGCTCAAACCGAACGGGATTTCAAATATAAAACACAAATCAAGAAAGCCGAAATGCTCATTAAACCGAATGGCAATTCAAATAGAAAACCCAAATCGGTAAAGCCGAAATACCGGTCAAACCGAACGGGAATTCTAATAGAAAAGCCAAATCGAATGCCGACATATCGATCAAACCGACCGGGAATCCTAAATGAATACCAAAGCCGGTAAAGCCAAAATGTCAGTCAAACGGAACAGGAAGTCTACAAGAGAAGACAAGTCAGTAAAGCCGAAATGTCGGTCGAACCATATGGGAATTGTAAAAGAAAATCAAAATCGGTAAAGCCGAACCGTTTGGTCAAACGAAACGGGAATTCAAATAAAACCCAAATCGGTAAATCCAAAATGCTCACAAACCGTACGACAATTCTAAAACAAAATCCAAATCAGAAGATGAAAACCGGCCGAGAATTCAAATAGAAAACCCAAATCAGTAAAGCCGAAATGCCGGTCAAACCGAATGGCAATTCAAATAGAAAACCCAAATCGGTAAAGCCGAAATACCGGTCAAACCGAATGGGAATTCTAATAGAAAAGCCAAATCAGTAATGCCGACATATCGATCAAACCGACCGGGAATTCTAAATGAATACCAAAGTCGATAAAGCCAAAATGTCAGTGAAACCGAACAGGAAGTCTTAAAGAGAACCCAAGTCGGTAAAGCCGAAATGTCGGTCGAACCGAATGGGAATTGTAAAAGAAAATCAAAATCGGTAAAGCCAAAATGTCGGTCAAACGAAACGGGAATTCAAACAGAAAACCAAAATCAGTAAAGCCGAAATGCCGGTCAAATGGCAATTCAAATAGAAAACCCAAATCGGGAAAGTCGAAATACCGGTCAAACCGAATGGGAATTCTAATAGAATAGCCAAATCAGTAATGCCGACATATCGATCAAACCGAACGGGAATTCTAAATGAATACCAAAGTCGGAAAAGCCAAAATGTCAACAAACCGAACAGAAGTCTTAAAGAGAACCCAAGCTCGGTAAAGCCGAAATGTCGGTCAAACCGAATGGGAATTCTAAAACAAAATCCAAATCTGTAAAGACGAAATGCCGGTCAAACCGAACGGAAATTCAAATAGAAAACCCAAATCAGTAAACCCAAAATACCGGTCAAACCGAATGGCAATTCAAATAGAAAACCCAAATCGGTAAAGCCGAAATACCGGTCAAACCAAATGGGAATTCTAATAGAAAAGCCAAATCAGTAATGCCGACATATCGATCAAACCGACCGGGAATTCTAAATGAATACCAAAGTCGGTAAAGCCAAAATGTCAGTCAAACCGAACAGGAAGTCTACAAGAGAAGACAAGTCAGTAAAGCCGAAATGTCGGTCGAACCATATGGGAATTGTAAAAGAAAATCAAAATCAAGAAAGTTCGAAGTGCTCACAAACGAAACGGGAATTCAAATAGGAAACTTAAATCGGTGAAGCCGAAATACCGGTCAAACCGAATGGGAATTCAAATAGAAACCCAAATCGATAAAGCCGAAATACCAGTCAAACCGAATGGGAATTCTAAAAGAAAATGCAAATCAGTAAAACAGAAATGTGGGTCAAGCCAAACAGGAATTCAAATAGAAAACCTAAATCGGTAAAGCCGAAATGTCGGCCAAAATCGTATGGGAATTCTAAAACAAAATCCAAATATGTATAGCCGAAATGCCGCTCAAACCGAACGGGATTTCAAATATAAAACCCAAATCAGTAAAGCCGAAATGCCGGTCAAACCGAATGGCAATTCAAATAGAAAACCCAAATCGGTAAAGCCGAAATACCGATCAAACCGAATGGGAATTCTAATAGAAAAGCCAAATCAGTAATGCCGACATATCGATCAAACCGACCGGGAATTCTAAATGAATACCAAAGTCGGTAAAGCCGAAATGTCAGTCAAACCGAACAGGAAGTCTACAAGAGAACCCAAGTCGGTAAAGCCGAAATGTCGGTCGAACCTAATGGGAATTGTAAAAGAAAATCAAAATCGGTAAAGCCGAAGTGTCGGTCAAACGAAACGGGAATTCAAATAGAAAACCCAAATCGGTAAAGCCGAAATGTCGGTCAAAACGTATGGGAATTCTAAAACAAAATCCAAATCTGTAAAAACGAAAACCGGCCGAGAATTCAAACAGAAAACCCAAATCAGTAAAGCCGAAATGCCGGTCAAATTGAATGGCAATTCAAATAGAAAACCCAAATCGGTAGAGCCGAAATACCGGTCAAACCGAATGGGAATTCTAATAGAAAAGCCAAATCAGTAATGCCGACATATCGATCAAACCGACCGGGAATTCTAAATGAATACCAAAGTCGGTAAAGCCGAAATGTCAGTGAAACCGAACAGGAAGTCTACAAGAGAACCCAAGTCGGTAAAGCCGAAATGTCGGTCGAACCGAATGGGAATTGTAAAAGAAAATCAAAATCGGTAAAGCCAAAATGTCGGTCAAACGAAACGGCAATTCAAATAGAAAACCTAAATCGGTAAAGCCGAAATGTCTGTCAAACCGAATGGGAATTCTAAAACAAAATCCAAATCTGTAAGGACGAAATGCCGGTCAAACCAAACGGGAATTCAAATAGAAAACCCAAATCAGTAAAGCCGAAACGCCGGTCAAACCGAATGGGGATTCTAAAAGATAATCCAAATCGGTAAAGCCGAAATGCAGTTCAAACCGAACAGGATATCGAGAAAAGAACATAAGTCGGTAAAGCCAAAATGCTGGTCAATCCGAATAAAAATTCTACAAGAAAAAGCAAATCGGCAAATCCGAAATGCCGGTCAAATCGAACGGCAATTCAAATAGAAAACTCAAATCGATAAAGCCGAAATACCTGTAAACCGAAAGGAAATTCTAAAAGAAAATTCAAACCGGTAAAACAGAAATGCCGATCAAACCGAACGAGAATTCAAAAAGAAACCCAAATAGGTAAAGCCGACATACCAGTCAAACCGAATAGGAATTCTAAAAGAAAATCCAAATCGGTAAAACAAAAATGTGGGTCAAGCCAAACAGGAATTCAAATAGAAAACCCAAATCAGAAATGGAAATGCTCGGCCAATCCGTACGGGAATTCTAAAACAAAATCCAAATATGTAAAGCCGAAATGCCGCTCAAACAAAACGGGAAATCAAATATAAAACACAAATCGATAAAGCCGAAATAGCGGTAAACCGAGAGGTAATTCTACAAGAAAATTCAAACCGATAAAACAGAAATGCCGGTCAAACCGAACGAGAATTCAAATAGAAACCCAAATCGATAAAGCCGAAATACCAGTCAAACCGAATGGGAATTCTAAAAGAAAATCCAAATCGGTAAAACAGAAATGTGGGTCAAGCCAAACAGGAATTCAAATAGAAAACCCAAATCGGTAAAAGCCGAAATGTCGGCCAAAATCGTATGGGAATTCTAAAACAAAATCCAAATATGTATAGCCGAAATGCCGCTCAAACCGAACGGGATTTCAAATATAAAACCCAAATCAGTAAAGCCGAAATGCCGGTCAAACCGAATGGCAATTCAAATAGAAAACCCAAATCGGTAAAGCCGAAATACCGATCAAACCGAATGGGAATTCTAATAGAAAAGCCAAATCAGTAATGCCGACATATCGATCAAACCGAACGGGAATTTTAAATGAATACCAAAGTCTAAAAAGCAAAAATGTCGGTCGAACCGAATGGGAATTTTAAAAGAAAATCAAAATCGGTAAAGCCAAAATGTCGGTCAAACGAAACGGCAATTCAAATAGAAAACACAAATCGGTAAAGCCGAAATGTCGGTCAAACCGAACGGGAATTCTAAATGAATACCAAAGTCGGTAAAGCCAAAATGTCAGTGAAACCGAATATGAAGTCTACAACAGAACCCAAGTCGGTAAAGCCGAAATGTCGGTCGAACCGAATGGGAATTGTAAAAGAAAATCAAAATCGGTAAAGCCAAAATGTCGGTCAAACGAAACGGGAATTCAAACAGAAAACCCAAATCAGTAAAGCCGAAATGCCGGTCAAACCGAATGGCAATTCAAATAGAAAACCCAAATCGGGAAAGCCGAAATACCGGTCAAACCGAATGGGAATTCTATTAGAATAGCCAAATCAGTAATGCCGACATATCGATCAAACCGAACGGGAATTCTAAATGAATACTAAAGTCGGTAAAGCCAAAATGTCAGTCAAACCGAACAGGAAGTCTACAAGAGAAGCCAAGTCAGTAAAGCCGAAATGTCGGTCGAACTTATGGAATTGTAAACGAAAATCAAAATCAGTAAAGCCGAAGTGTCGGTCAAACGAAACGGGAATTCAAATAGCAAACCTAAATCGGTGAAGCCGAAATGCCGGTCAAACCGAATGGGAATTCAAATAGAAACCCAAATCGATAAAGCCGAAATACCAGTCAAACCGAATGGGAATTCTAAAAGAAAATCAAAATCAAGAAATGTAAATGCGGGTCAAGAAAACAGAATTCAAATAGAAAACCTAAATCGGTAAAGCCGAAATGTCGGCCAAAATCGTATGGGAATCCTAAAACAAAATCCAAATATGTATAGCCGAAATGCCGCTGAAACCGAACGGGATTACAAATAAAAAACCCAAATCAGTAAAGCCGAAATGCCGGTCAAACCGAATGGCAATTCAAATAGAAAACCCAAATCGGTAAAGCCGAAATACCGGTCAAACCGAATGGGAATTCTAATAGAAAAGCCAAATCAGTAATGCCGACATATCGATCAAACCGACCGGGAATTCTAAATGAATACCAAAGTCGATAAAGCCGAAATGTCAGTGAAACCGAACAGGAAGTCTACAAGAGAACCCAAGTCGGTAAAGTCGAAATGTCGGTCGAACCGAATGGGAATTGTAAAAGAAAATCAAAATCGGTAAAGCCCAAAATGTCACCAAACGAAACGGCAATTCAAATAGAAAACCCAAATCGGTAAAGCCGAAATGTCGGTCAAACCGAATGGGAATTCTAAAACAAAATCCCATTCGGTAAAGACGAAATGCCGGTCAAACCGAACGGGAATTCAAATTGAAAACCCAAATTAGTAAAGCCGAAATGCCGGTCAAACCAAATGGGAATTCTAAAAGAAAATCCAAATCGGTAAAGCCGAAATAAAGTTCAAACCGAACAGGATATCGAGAAAAGAACATAAGTCGGTAAAGCCAAAATGCTGGTCAATCCGAATAAAAATTCTACAAGAAAAAGCAAATCGGCAAATCTGAAATGCCGGTCAAATCGAACGGCAATTCAAATAGAAAACTTAAATCGATAAAGACGAAATACCGGTAAACCGAAATGAAATTCTAAAAGAAAATTCAAACCGGTAAAACAGAAATGCCGATCAAACGGAACGAGAATTCAAAAAGAAACCCAAATCGGTAAAGCCGACATACCAGTCAAACCGAATGGGAATTCTAAAAGAAAATCCAAATCGGTAAAACAAAAATGTGGGTCAAGCCAAACAGGAATTCAAATAGAAAACCCAAATCGGTAAAGCGGAAATGTCGGTCAAACCGTATGGGAATTCTAAAACAAAATCCAAATATGTAAAGCCGAAATGCCACTCAAACAAAACGGGAAATCAAATATAAAACTCAAATCGATAAAGCCGAAATAGCGGTAAACCGAGAGGTAATTCTAAAAGAAAATTCAAACCGGTAAATGTAAATGCCGGTCAAACCGAACGAGAATTCAAATAGAAACCCAAATCGATAAAGCCGAAATACCAGTCAAACCGAATGGGAATTCTAAAAGAAAATCCAAATCGGTAAAACAGAAATGTGGGTCAAGCCAAACAGGAATTCAAATAGAAAACCCAAATCGGTAAAAGCCGAAATGTCGGCCAAAATCGTATGGGAATTCTAAAACAAAATCCAAATATGTATAGCCGAAATGCCGCTCAAACCGAACGGGATTTCAAATATAAAACCCAAATCAGTAAAGCCGAAATGCCGGTCAAACCGAATGGCAATTCAAATAGAAAACCCAAATCAGTAAAGCCGAAATACCGATCAAACCGAATGGGAATTTTAATAGAAAAGCCAAATCAGTAATGCCGACATATCGATCAAACCGAACGGGAATTTTAAATGAATACCAAAGTCGGTAAAGCAAAAATGTCGGTCGAACCGAATGGGAATTGTAAAAGATAATCAAAATCGGTAAAGCCAAAATGTCGGTCAAACGAAACGGCAATTCAAATAGAAAACACAAATCAGTAAAGCCGAAATGTCGGTCAAACCGAACGGGAATTCTAAATGAATACCAAAGTCGGTAAAGCCAAAATGTCAGTGAAACCGAACATGAAGTCTACAACAGAACCCAAGTCGGTAAAGCCGAAATGTCGGTCGAACCGAATGGGAATTGTAAAAGAAAATCAAAATCGGTAAAGCCAAAATGTCGGTCAAACGAAACGGCAATTCAAATAGAAAACCTAAATCGGGAAAGCCGAAATGCCGGTGAAACCGAATGGCAATTCAAATAGAAAACCCAAATCGGAAAGCCGAAATACCGTCAAACCGAATGGGAATTCTAATAATAAGCCAAATCAGTAATGCCGACATATCGATCAAACCGAACGGGAATTCTAAATGAATACCAAAGTCGGTAAAGCCAAAATGTCAGTGAAACCGAACAGGAAGTCTAGAAGAGAACCCAAGTCGGTAAAGCCGAAATGTCGGTCAAACCGAATGGGAATTCTAAAACAAAATCCAAATCTGTAAAGACGAAATGCCGGTCAAACCGAACGGAAATTCAAATAAAACCCAAATCAAGAACCCAAAATACCGTCAAACCGAATGGCAATTCAAATATAAACCCAAATCGGTAAAGCCGAAATACCGGTCAAACCAAATGGGAATTCTAATAGAAAAGCCAAATCAGTAATGCCGACATATCGATCAAACCGACCGGGAATTCTAAATGAATACTAAAGTCGGTAAAGCCAAAATGTCAGTCAAACCGAACAGGAAGTCTACAAGAGAAGCCAAGTCAGTAAAGCCGAAATGTCGGTCGAACCTTATGGGAATTGTAAAAGAAAATCAAAATCAGTAAAGCCGAAGTGTCGGTCAAACGAAACGGGAATTCAAATAGGAAACCTAAATCGGTGAAGCCGAAATGCCGGTCAAACCGAATGGGAATTCAAATAGAAACCCAAATCGATAAAGCCGAAATACCAGTCAAACCGAATGGGAATTCTAAAAGAAAATCAAAATCAGTAAAACAGAAATGTGGGTCAAGCAAAACAGGAATTCAAATAGAAAACCTAAATCGGTAAAAACGAAATGTCTGTCAAACCGAATGGGAATTCTAAAACAAAATCCAAATCTGTAAGGACGAAATGCCGGTCAAACCAAACGGGAATTCAAATAGAAAACCCAAATCAGTAAAGCCGAAATGCCGGTCAAACCGAATGGCAATTCAAATAGAAAACCCAAATCAGTAAAGCCGAAATACCGGTCAAACCGAATGGGAATTCTAATAGAAAAGCCAAATCAGTAATACCGACATATCGATCAAACCGACCGGGAATTCTAAATGAATACTAAAGTCGGTAAAGCCAAAATGTCAGTCAAACCGAACAGGAAGTGTACAAGAGAAGCCAAGTCAGTAAAGCCGAAATGTCGGTCGAACCTTATGGGAATTGTAAAAGAAAATCAAAATCAGTAAAGCCGAAGTGTCGGTCAAACGAAACGGGAATTCAAATAGGAAACCTAAATCGGTGAAGCCGAAATGCCGGTCAAACCGAATAGGAATTCAAATAGAAACCCAAATCGATAAAGCCGAAATACCAGTCAAACCGAATGGGAATTCTAAAAGAAAATCAAAATCAGTAAAACAGAAATGTGGGTCAAGCAAAACAGGAATTCAAATAGAAAACCTAAATCGGTAAAGCCGAAATGTCGGCCAAAATCGTATGGGAATTCTAAAACAAAATCCAAATATGTATAGCCGAAATGCCGCTCAAACCGAACGGGATTTCAAATATAAAACCCAAATCAGTAAAGCCGAAATGCCGGTCAAACCGAATGGCAATTCAAATAGAAAACCCAAATCGGTAAAGCCGAAATACCGGTCAAACCGAATGGGAATTCTAATAGAAAAGCCAAATCAGTAATGCCGACATATCAATCAAACCGAACGGAAATTCTAAATGAATACCAAAGTCGGTAAAACCGAAATGTCAATCAAACCGAACAGGAAGACTAGAAGAGAACCCAAGTCGATAATGCCGAAATGTCGGTCGAACCTAATGGGAATTGTAAAAGAAAATCAAAATCGGTAAAGCCGAAGTGTCGGTCAAACGAAACGGGAATTCAAATAGAAAACCCATATCGGTAAAGCCAAAATTTCGGTCAAAACGTATGAAATTTCTAAAACAAAATCCAAATCTGTAAAGACGAAAACCGGCCGAGAATTCAAATAGAAAACCCAAATCAGTAAAGCCGAAATGCCGGTCAAACCGAATGGCAATTCAAATAGAAAACCCAAATCGGTAATGCCGAAATACCGGTCAACCCAAATGAGAATTCTACTAGAAAAGCCAAATCAGTAATGCCGACATATCGATCAAACCGACCGGGAATTCTAAATGAATACCAAACTCGATAAAGCCGAAATGTCAGTGAAACCGAACAGGAAGTCTACAAGAGAACCCAAGTCGGTAAAGTCGAAATGTCGGTCGAACCGAATGGGAATTGTAAAAGAAAATCAAAATCGGTAAAGCCAAAATGTCAGTGAAACCGAACAGGAAGTCTAGAAGAGAACCCAAGCTCCAGAAAAGCCGAAATGTTGGCCAAACCGAATGGGAATTCTAAAACAAAATCCAAATCAGAAAGACGAAATGCCGTCAAACCGAACGGAAATTCAAATAGAAAACCCAAATCAAGAAACCCAAAATACCTAAAAACCGAATGGCAATTCAAATAAAACCCAAATCGGTAAAGCCGAAATACCGCCAAACCAAACGGGAATTCTAATAGAAAAGCCAAATCAGTAATGCCGACATATCGAGCAAGCCGACGGGGAATTCTAAATGAATACCAATGTCCATAAAGCCGAAATGTCAGTGAACCGAGCAGGAAGTCTACAAGAGAACCGAGGTCGGTAAAGTCGAAATGTCGGTCAAACTGAAACGGCAATTCAAATAGAAAACCCAAATCGGTAAAGCCGAAATGTCGGTCAAACCGAATGGGAATTCTAAAACAAAATCCCATTCGGTAAAGACGAAATGCCTGTCAAACCGAACGGGAATTCAAATAGAAAACCCAAATCAGTAAAGCCGAAATGCCGGTCAAACCAAATGGGAATTCTAAAAGAAAATCCAAATCGGTAAAGCCGAAATAAAGTTCAAACCGAACAGGATATCGAAAAAAGAACATAAGTCGGTAAAGCCAAAATGCTGGTCAATCCGAATAAAAATTCTACAAGAAAAAGCAAATCGGCAAATCTGAAATGCCGGTCAAATCGAACGGCAATTCAAATAGAAAACTTAAATCGATAAAGACGAAATACCGGTAAACCGAAATGAAATTCTAAAAGAAAATTCAAACCGGTAAAACAGAAATGCCGATCAAACGGAACGAGAATTCAAAAAGAAACCCAAATCGGTAAAGCCGACATACCAGTCAAACCGAATGGGAATTCTAAAAGAAAATCCAAATCGGTAAAACAAAAATGTGGGTCAAGCCAAGCCAAACAGGAATTCAAATAGAAAACCCAAATCCAGAAATGGAAATGTCGGTCAAACCGTATGGGAATTCTAAAACAAAATCCAAATATGTAAAGCCGAAATGCCACTCAAACAAAACGGGAAATCAAATATAAAACTCAAATCGATAAAGCCGAAATAGCCGTAAACCGAGAGGTAATTCTAAAAGAAAATTCAAACCGGTAAAACAGAAATGCCGGTCAAACCGAACGAGAATTCAAATAAACCCAACTCGATAAAGCCGAAATACCAGTCAAACCGAATGGGAATTCTAAAAGAAAATCCAAATCGGTAAAAAAAAATGTGGGTCAAGCCAAACAGGAATTCAAATAGAAAACCCAAATCGGTAAAGCCGAAATGTCGGCAAAAATCGTATGGGAATTCTAAAACAAAATCCAAATATGTATAGCCGAAATGCCGCTCAAACCGAATGGGATTTCAAATATAAAACCCAAATCAAGATAAATTAAATGCCTCATTAAACCGAATGGCAATTCAAATAGAAAACCCAAATCGGTAAAGCCGAAATACCGATCACACCGAATGGGAATTATAATAGAAAAGCCAAATCGCATGCCGACATATCGATCAAACCGAACGGGAATTTTAAATGAATACCAAAGCTCGGTAAAGAAAATGTCGGTCGAAACGAATGGGAATTTTAAAAGAAAATCAAAACCTGTAAAGCCAAAATGTCGGTCAAACGAAACGGCAATTCAAATAGAAAACACAAATCACTAAAGCCGAAATGTCGGTCAAACCGAACCGGAATTCTAAATGAATACCAAAGTCGGTAAAGCCAAAATGTCAGTGAAACCGAACATGAAGTCTACAACAGAACCCAAGTCGGAAAAGCCGAAATGTCGGTCGAACCGAATGGAATTGTAAAAGAAAATCAAAATCGATAAAGCCAAAATGTCGGTCAAACGAAACGGGAATTCAAACAGAAAACCCAAATCAGTAAAGCCGAAATGCCGGTCAAACCGAATGGCAATTCAAATAGAAAACCCAAATCGGGAAAGCCGAAATACCGGTCAAACCGAATGGGAATTCTAATAGAAAAGCCAAATCAGTAATGCCGACATATCGATCAAACCGAATGGGAATTCTAAATGAATACCAAAGTCGTTAAAGCCAAAATGTCAGTGAAACCAGTCTAGAAGAGAACCCAAGTCGGTAAAGCCGAAATGTCGGTCAAACCGAATGGGAATTCTAAAACAAAATCCAAATCTGTAAAGACGAAATGCCGGTCAAACCGAACGGAAATTCAAATAGAAAACCCAAATCAGTAAACCCAAAATACCGGTCAAACCGAATGGCAATTCAAATAGAAAACCCAAATCGGTAAAGCCGAAATACCGGTCAAACCGAATGGCAATTCTAATAGAAAAGCCAAATCAGTAATGCCGACATATCGATCAAACCGACCGGGAATTCTAAATGAATACTAAAGTCGGTAAAGCCAAAATGTCAGTCAAACCGAACAGGAAGTCTACAAGAGAAGCCAAGTCAGTAAAGCCGAAATGTCGGTCGAACCTTATGGGAATTGTAAAAGAAAATCAAAATCGGAAAGTTCGAAGTGCTTACCAAACGAAACGGGAATTCAAACAGAAAACCTAAATCGGTGAAGCCGAAATGCCGTCAAACCGAACGGGAATTCAAATAGAAACCCAAATCGATAAAGCCGAAATACCAGTCAAACCGAATGGCAATTCAAATAGAAAACCCATATCGGTAAAGCCGAAATACCGATCAAACCGAATCGAATTCTAATAAAAGCCAAATCAAGAATGCCGGGATATCGATCAAACCGAACGGGAATTTTAAATGAATACCAAAGTCGGTAAAAGAAAATGCTCGGTCGAACCGAATGGGAATTTTAAAATAAAATCAAAATCGGTAAAAGCCAAAATGCTCGTCAAACGAAACGGCAATTCAAATAGAAACACAAATCAAGAAAGTTCGAAATGCTCACAAACCGAACGGGAATTCTAAATGAATACCAAAGCTCGGTAAAGCCGAAATGTCGCTGAAACCGAATACGAAGTCTACAACAGAACCAAGCTCAGAAGTGCCGAAATGCTCGGTCGAACCGAATGGGAATTTATAAAAGAAAATCAAAATCGGTAAAGCCAAAATGCTCGATCAAACGAAACGGGAATTCAAACAAAACCCAAATCAAGAAAGCCGAAATGCCGTCAAGCCAAACCGAATGGCAATTCAAATAGAAAACCCAAATCGGAAAGCCGAAATAATGGCCAAACCGAACGGGAATTCTAATAAAAGCCAAATCGCAATGCCGACATATCGATCAAACCGAACGGGAATTCTAAATGAATACCAAAGTCGGTAAAGCCAAAATGTCAGTGAAACCGAACAGAAGTCTAAGAGAACCCAAGTCGAGAAAGCCGAAATGCTCGTCAAACCGAATGGGAATTCTAAAACAAAATCCAAATCAGAAAAGACGAAATGCCGGTCAAACCGAACGGAAATTCAAATAGAAAACCCAAATCAGTAAACCCAAAATACCGGTCAAACCGAATGGCAATTCAAATAGAAAACCCAAATCGGTAAAACCGAAATACCGGTCAAACCAAACGGGAATTCTAATAGAAAAGCCAAATCAGTAATGCCGACATATCGATCAAACCGACCGGGAATTCTAAATGAATACCAAAGTCGATAAAGCCGAAATGTCAACAAACCGAACAGAAGTCTACAAGAGAACCCAAGCTCGGTAAAGTCGAAATGTCGGTCGAACCGAATGGGAATCGCAAAAGAAAATCAAAATCCAGAAAGCCAAAATGTCAGTCAAACGAAACGGCAATTCAAATAGAAAACTCAAATCGGTAAAGCCGAAATGTCGATCAAACCGAATGGGAATTCTAAAACAAAATCCCATTCGGTAAAGACGAAATGCCGGTCAAACCGAACGGGAATTCAAATTGAAAACCCAAATCAGTAAAGCCGAAATGCCGGTCAAACCAAATGGGAATTCTAAAAGAAAATCCAAATCGGTAAAGCCGAAATAAAGTTCAAACCGAACAGGATATCGAAAAAAGAACATAAGTCGGTAAAGCCAAAATGCTGGTCAATCCGAATAAAAATTCTACAAGAAAGCAAATCGGCAATCGAAATGCCACCAAATCGAACGGCAATTCAAATAAAACTTAAATCGATAAAGACGAAATACCAAGAAACCGAAATGAAATTCTAAAAGAAAATTCAAACCGGTAAAAACAAATGCCGATCAAACTAACGAGAATTCAAAAAGAAACCCAAATCGGTAAAGCCGACATACCAGTCAAACCGAATGGGAATTCTAAAAGAAAATCCAAATCGAGAAACAAAATTGTGGGTCAAGCCAAACAGGAATTCAAATAGAAAACCCAAATCGGTAAAGCGGAAATGTCGGTCAAACCGTATGGGAATTCTAAAACAAAATCCAAATATGTAAAGCCGAAATGCCACTCAAACAAAACGGGAAATCAAATATAAAACTCAAATCGATAAAGCCGAAATAGCGGTAAACCGAGAGGTAATTCTAAAAGAAAATTCAAACCGGTAAAACAGAAATGCCGGTCAAACCGAACGAGAATTCAAATAGAAACCCAAATCGATAAAGCCGAAATACCAGTCAAACCGAATGGGAATTCTAAAAGAAAATCCAAATCGGTAAAACAAAAATGTGGGTCAAGCCAAACAGGAATTCAAATAGAAAACCCAAATCGGTAAAGCCGAAATGTCGGCAAAAATCGTATGGGAATTCTAAAACAAAATCCAAAGATGTATACCGAAATGCCGCTCAAACCGAATGGGATTTCAAATATAAAACCCAAATCAAGATAAATTAAATGCTCATTAAACCGAATGGCAATTCAAATAGAAAACCCAAATCGGTAAAGCCGAAATACCGATCAAACCGAATGGGAATTATAATAGAAAAGCCAAATCAGTAATGCCGACATATCGATCAAACCGAACGGGAATTTTAAATGAATACCAAAGTCGGTAAAGCAAAAATGTCGGTCGAAACGAATGGGAATTTTAAAAGAAAATCAAAATCTGTAAAGCCAAAATGTCGGTCAAACGAAACGGCAATTCAAATAGAAAACACAAATCACTAAAGCCGAAATGTCGGTCAAACCGAACCGGAATTCTAAATGAATACCAAAGTCGGTAAAGCCAAAATGTCGCTGAAACCGAATACGAAGTCTACAACAACCCAAGCTCCAGAAAGCCGAACTGACGGCCGAACCGAATGGGAATTTGTAAAAGAAAATCAAAATCGGTAAAGCCAAAATGTCGGTCAAACGAAACGGGAATTCAAACAGAAAACCCAAATCAGTAAAGCCGAAATGCCGGTCAAACCGAATGGCAATTCAAATAGAAAACCCAAATCGGGAAAGCCGAAATACCGATCAAACCGAACGGGAATTCTAATAAAAGCCAAATCGCAATGCCGACATATCGATCAAACCGAACGGGAATTCTAAATGAATACCAAAGTCGTTAAAGCCAAAATGTCGGTGAAACCAACAAGAGAACCCAAGCTTCCAGAAAAGCCGAAATGCTCGGTCAAACCGAACGGGAATTCTAAAACAAAATCCAAATCAGAAAAGACGAAATGCCGCCAAACCGAACGGAAATTCAAATAGAAAACCCAAATCAAGAAACCCAAAATACCGATCAAACCGAATGGCAATTCAAATAAAACCCAAATCGGTAAAGCCGAAATACCGTCAAACCGAATGGCAATTCTAATAAAAGCCAAATCAGTAATGCCGACATATCGATCAAACCGACCGGGAATTCTAAATGAATACTAAAGTCGGTAAAGCCAAAATGTCAGTCAAACCGAACAGGAAGTCTACAAGAGAAGCCAAGTCAGTAAAGCCGAAATGTCGGTCGAACCTTATGGGAATTGTAAAAGAAAATCAAAATCGGAAAGTTCAAGTGTCGGTCAAACGAAACGGGAATTCAAATAGGAAAACCTAAATCGGTGAAGCCGAAATGCCGGTCAAACCGAATGGGAATTCAAATAGAAACCCAAATCGATAAAGCCGAAATACCAGTCAAACCGAATGGCAATTCAAATAGAAAACCCATATCGGTAAAGCCGAAATACCGATCAAACCGAATTGGAATTCTAATAGAAAAGCCAAATCAGTAATGCCGGGATATCGATCAAACCGAACGGGAATTTTAAATGAATACCAAAGTCGGTAAAGCAAAAATGTCGGTCGAACCGAATGGGAATTTTAAAATAAAATCAAAATCGGTAAAGCCAAAATGTCGGTCAAACGAAACGGCAATTCAAATAGAAAACACAAATCAGTAAAGCCGAAATGTCGGTCAAACCGAACGGGAATTCTAAATGAATACCAAAGTCGGTAAAGCCGAAATGTCAGTGAAACCGAAGAGGAAGTCTACAACAACCAAAGCTCAGAAAAGTTCGAAATGTCGGTCGAACCGAATGGGAATTTATAAAAGAAAATCAAAATCGGTAAAGCCAAAATGTCGGTCAAACGAAACGGGAATTCAAACAGAAAACCCAAATCAGTAAAGCCGAAATGCCGGTCAAACCGAATGGCAATTCAAATAGAAAACCCAAATCGGGTGAAGCCGAAATACCGGTCAAACCGAATGGGAATTCTAATAAAAGCCAAATCGCAATGCCGACATATCGATCAAACCGAACGGGAATTCTAAATGAATATCAAAGTCGGTAAAGCCAAAATGTCAGTGAAACCGAACAGGAAGTCTAAGAGAACCCAAGCTCAGAAAGCCGAAATGCTCAGAAAAACCGAACGGGAATTCTAAAACAAAATCCAAATCAGAAAAGACGAAATGCCGGTCAAACCGAACGGAAATTCAAATAGAAAACCCAAATCAGTAAACCCAAAATACCGGTCAAACCGAATGGCAATTCAAATAGAAAACCCAAATCGGTAAAGCCGAAATACCGGTCAAACCAAATGGGAATTCTAATAGAAAAGCCAAATCAGTAATGCCGACATATCGATCAAACCGACCGGAATTCTAAATGAATACGAAAGCTCCAGAAAGCCAAAATGTCACCAAACCGAACAGAAGTCTACAAGAGAAGCCAAGTCAAGAAAGTTCGAAATGCTCGGTCGAACCTTATGGGAATTGTAAAAGAAAATCAAAATCAAGAAAGTTCGAAGTGTCGGATCAAACGAAACGGGAATTCAACAGAAAACCTAAATCGGTGAAGCCGAAATGCCGTCAAACCGAACGGAATTCAAATAGAAACCCAAATCGATAAAGCCGAAATACCAACAAACCGAACGGGAATTCTAAAAGAAAATCAAAATCAAGAAAAACAAATGCGGGTCAAGAAACAGGAATTCAAATAGAAAACCTAAATCGGTAAAGCCGAAATGTCGGCCAAAATCGTATGGGAATCCTAAAACAAAATCCAAATATGTATAGCCGAAATGCCGCTCAAACCGGACGGGATTTCAAATATAAAACACAAATCAGTAAGCCGAAATGCCGGTCAAACCGAATGGCAATTCAAATAGAAAACCCAAATCGGTAAAGCCGAAATACCGGTCAAACCGAATGGGAATTCTAATAGAAAAGCCAAATCAGTAATGCCGACATATCGATCAAACCGACCAGGAATTCTAAATGAATACCAAAGTCGGTAAAGCCGAAATGTCAGTCAAACCGAACAGGAAGTCTACAAGAGAACCCAAGTCGGTAAAGCCGAAATGTCGGTCGAACCTAATGGGAATTGTAAAAGAAAATCAAAATCGGTAAAGCCGAAGTGTCGGTCAAACGAAACGGCAATTCAAATAGAAAACCCATATCGGTAAAGCCAAAATTTCGGTCAAACCGTATGAGAATTCTAAAACAAAATCCAAATCTGTAAAGACGAAAACCGGCCGAGAATTCAAATAGAAAACCCAAATCAGTAAACCCGAAATGCCGGTTAAACCGAATGGCAATTCAAATAGAAAACCCAAATCGGTAATGCCGAAATACCGGTCAAACCGAATGGGAATTCTAATAGAAAAGCCAAATCAGTAATGCCGACATATCGATCAAACCGACCGGGAATTCTAAATGAATACCAAAGTCGATAAAGCCGAAATGTCAGTGAAACCGAACAGGAAGTCTACAAGAGAACCCAAGTCGGTAAAGTCGAAATGTCGGTCGAACCGAATGGGAATTGTAAAAGAAAATCAAAATCGGTAAAGCCAAAATGTCAGTGAAACCGAACAGGAAGTCTAGAAGAGAACCCAAGTCGGTAAAGCCGAAATGTCGGTCAAACCGAATGGGAATTCTAAAACAAAATCCAAATCTGTAAAGACGAAATGCCGGTCAAACCGAACGGAAATTCAAATAGAAAACCCAAATCAGTAAACCCAAAATACCGGTCAAACCGAATGGCAATTTAAATAGAAAACCCAAATCGGTAAAGCCTAAATACCGGTCAAACCAAATGGGAATTCTAATAGAAAAGCCAAATCAGTAATGCCGACATATCGATCAAACCGACCGGGAATTCTAAATGAATACCAAAGTCGATAAAGCCGAAATGTCAGTGAAACCGAACAGGAAGTCTACAAGAGAACCCAAGTCGGTAAAGTCGAAATGTCGGTCGAACCGAATGGGAATTGTAAAAGAAAATCAAAATCGGTAAAGCCAAAATGTCAGTCAAACGAAACGGCAATTCAAATAGAAAACCCAAATCGGTAAAGCCGAAATACCGGTCAAACCGAATGGGAATTCTAATAAAAGCCAAATCGCATGCCGACATATCGATCAAACCGAACGGGAATTCTAAATGAATACCAAAGTCGGTGAAAGCCAAAATGTCGCTGAAACCGAACAGAAGTCTAAGAGAACCCAAGTCTGCAGAAAAGCCGAAATGTCTGGCCAAACCGAATGGGAATTCTAAAACAAAATCCAAATCAGAAAAGACGAAATGCCGTCAAACCGAACGGAAATTCAAATAAAACCCAAATCAAGAAACCAAAAATACCGGTCAAACCGAATGGCAATTCAAATAGAAAACCCAAATCGGTAAAGCCGAAATACCGGTCAAACCGAATGGGAATTCTAATAGAAAAGCCAAATCAGTAATGCCGACATATCGATCAAACCGAACGGGAATTTTAAATGAATACCAAAGTCTAAAAAGCAAAAATGTCGGTCGAACCGAATGGGAATTTTAAAAGAAAATAAAAATCGGTAAAGCCAAAATGTCGGTCAAACGAAACGGCAATTCAAATAGAAAACACAAATCGGTAAAGCCGAAATGTCGGTCAAACCGAACGGGAATTCTAAATGAATACCAAAGTCGGTATAGCCAAAATGTCAGTGAAACCGAACATGAAGTCTACAACAACCCAAGCTCGGTAAGTTCGAAATGTCGGTCGGACCGAATGGGACTTTGTAAAAGAAAATCAAGATCGGTAAAGGCAATATGTCAACAAACGAAACCGGAATTCAAACAGAAAACCCAAATCAGTAAAGCCGAAATGCCGGTCAAACCGAATGGCAATTCAAATAGAAAACCCAAATCGGGAAAGCCGAAATACCGGTCAAACCGAATGGGAATTCTAATAGAAAAGCCAAATCAGTAATGCCGACATATCGATCAAACCGAACGGGAATTCTAAATGAATACCAAAGTCGGTAAAGCCAAAATGTCAGTGAAACCGAACAGGAAGTCTAGAAGAGAACCCAAGTCGGTAAAGCCGAAATGTCGGTCAAACCGAATGGGAATTCTAAAACAAAATCCAAATCTGTAAAGACGAAATGCCGGTCAAACCGAACGGAAATTCAAATAGAAAACCCAAATCAGTAAACCCAAAATACCGGTCAAACCGAATGGCAATTCAAATAGAAAACCCAAATCGGTAAAGCCGAAATACTGGTCAAACCAAATGGGAATTCTAATAGAAAAGCCAAATCAGTAATGCCGACATATCGATCAAACCGACCGGGAATTCTAAATGAATACTAAAGTCGATAAAGCCAAAATGTCAGTCAAACCGAACAGGAAGTCTACAAGAGAAGCCAAGTCAGTAAAGCCGAAATGTCGGTCGAACCTTATGGGAATTGTAAAAGAAAATCAAAATCAGTAAAGCCGAAGTGTCGGTCAAACGAAACGGAATTCAACAGAAACCTAAATCGGTGAAGCCGAAATGCCGGTCAAACCGAATGGGAATTCAAATAGAAACCCAAATCGATAAAGCCGAAATACCAGTCAAACCGAATGGCAATTCAAATAGAAAACCCAAATCGGTAAAGCCGAAATACCGATCAAACCGAATGGGAATTCTAATAGAAAAGCCAAATCAGTAATGCCGACATATCGATCAAACCGAACGGGAATTTTAAATGAATACCAAAGTCGGTAAAGCAAAAATGTCGGTCGAACCGAACGGGAATTTTAAAAGAAAATCAAAATCAGAAAGCCAAAATGCTCGGTCAAACGAAACGGCAATTCAAATAAAACACAAATCAGTAAAGCCGAAATGTCGGTCAAACCGAACGGGAATTCTAAATGAATACCAAAGTCGGTAAAGCCAAAATGTCAGTGAAACCGAACATGAAGTCTACAACAGAACCCAAGTCGGTAAAGCCGAAATGTCGGTCGAACCGAATGGGAATTTGTAAAAGAAAATCAAAATCGGTAAAGCCAAAATGTCGGTCAAACGAAACGGGAATTCAAACAGAAAACCCAAATCAGTAAAGCCGAAATGCCGGTCAAACCGAATGGCAATTCAAATAGAAAACCCAAATCAGTAAGCCGAAATGCCGGTCAAACCGAATGGGAATTCTAATAGGAAAGCCAAATCGCAATGCCGACATATCGATCAAACCGAACGGGAATTCTAAATGAATACCAAAGCTCGGTAAAGCCAAAATGTCAAGGAAACCGAACAGAAGTCTAAGAGAACCCAAGTCGGAAAAGCCGAAATGCTCTGTCAAACCGAATGGGAATTCTAAAACAAAATCCAAATCAGAAAAGACGAAATGCCGTCAAACCGAACGGAAATTCAAATAGAAAACCCAAATCAGTAAACCCAAAATACCGGTCAAACCGAATGGCAATTCAAATAGAAAACCCAAATCGGTAAAGCCGAAATACCGGTCAAACCAAATGGGAATTCTAATAGAAAAGCCAAATCAGTAATGCCGACATATCGATCAAATCGACCGGGAATTCTAAATGAATACTAAAGCTCCAGAAAGCCAAAATGTCAGTCAAACCGAACAGGAAGTCTACAAGAGAAGCCAAGTCAGTAAAGCCGAAATGTCGGTCGAACCTTATGGGAATTGTAAAAGAAAATCAAAATCAGTAAAGCCGAAGTGTCGGTCAAACGAAACGGGAATTCAAATAGGAAACCTAAATCGGTGAAGCCGAAATGCCGGTCAAACCGAATGGGAATTCAAATAGAAACCCAAATCGATAAAGCCGAAATACCAGTCAAACCGAATGGCAATTCAAATAGAAAACCCAAATCGGTAAAGCCGAAATACCGATCAAACCGAATGGGAATTCTAATAGAAAAGCCAAATCAGTAATGCCGACATATCGATCAAACCGAACGGGAATTTTAAATGAATACCAAAGTCGGTAAAGCAAAAATGTCGGTCGAACCGAATGGGAATTTTAAAAGAAAATCAAAATCTGTAAAGCCAAAATGTCGGTCAAACGAAACGGCAATTCAAATAGAAAACACAAATCAAGAAAGTTCGAAATGCTCGGTCAAACCGAACGGGAATTCTAAATGAATACCAAAGCTCAGAAAAGCCAAAATGTCAAGAAACCGAATACGAAGTCTACAACAACCCAAGCTCGGTAAAGCCGAAATGTCGGTCGAACCGAATGGGAATTTGTAAAAGAAAATCAAAATCGGTAAAGCCAAAATGTCGGTCAAACGAAACGGGAATTCAAACAGAAAACCCAAATCAGTAAAGCCGAAATGCCGCTCAAACCGAACGGGATTTCAAATATAAAACCCAAATCAGTAAGCCGAAATGCCGGTCAAACCGAATGGCAATTCAAATAGAAAACCCAAATCGGTAAAGCCGAAATACCGGTCACAAACCGAACGGGAATTCTAATAAAAGCCAAATCGCAATACCGACATATCGATCAAACCGACCGGGAATTCTAAATGAATACCAAAGCTCAGAAAGTTCGAAATGTCAATGAAACCGAACAGAAGTCTACAAGAGAACCCAAGCTTCCAGAAAAGCCGAAATGTCGGTCGAACCTAATGGGAATTGTAAAAGAAAATCAAAATCGGTAAAGCCGAAGTGTCGGTCAAACGAAACGGGAATTCAAATAGAAAACCCATATCGGTAAAGCCAAAATTTCGGTCAAACCGTATGAGAATTCTAAAACAAAATCCAAATCTGTAAAGACGAAAACCGGCCGAGAATTCAAATAGAAAACCCAAATCAGTAAAGCCGAAATGCCGGTCAAACCGAATGGCAATTCAAATAGAAAACCCAAATCGGTAATGCCGAAATACCGGTCAAACCGAATGGGAATTCTAATAGAAAAGCCAAATCAGTAATGCCGACATATCGATCAAACCGACCGGGAATTCTAAATGAATACCAAAGTCCATAAAGCCGAAATGTCAGTGAACCGAACAGGAAGTCTACAAGAGAACCCAGGTCGGTAAAGTCGAAATGTCGGTCGAACCGAATGGGAATTGTAAAAGAAAATCAAAATCGGTAAAGCCAAAATGTCAGTGAAACCGAACAGGAAGTCTAGAAGAGAACCCAAGTCGGTAAAGCCGAAATGTCGGTCAAACCGAATGGGAATTCTAAAACAAAATCCAAATCTGTAAAGACGAAATGCCGGTCAAACCGAACGGAAATTCAAATAGAAAACCCAAATCAGTAAACCCAAAATACCGGTCAAACCGAATGGCAATTTAAATAGAAAACCCAAATCGGTAAAGCCGAAATACCGGTCAAACCAAATGGGAATTCTAATAGAAAAGCCAAATCGCACGCCGACATATCGATCAAACCGACCGGGAATTCTAAATGAATACCAAAGTCGATAAAGCCGAAATGTCAGTGAAACCGAACAGGAAGTCTACAAGAGAACCCAAGTCGGTAAAGTCGAAATGTCGGTCGAACCGAATGGGACCTGTAAAAGAAAATCAAAATCGGTAAAGCCAAAATGTCAGTCAAACAAAACGGCAATTCAAATAGAAAACCGAAATCGGTAAAGCCGAAATACCGGTCAAACCGAATGGGAATTCTAATAGAAAAGCCAAATCAGTAATGCCGACATATCGATCAAACCGAACGGGAATTCTAAATGAATACCAAAGTCGGTAAAGCCAAAATGTCAGTGAAACCGAACAGGAAGTCTAGAAGAGAACCCAAGTCGGTAAAGCCGAAATGTCGGTCAAACCGAATGGGAATTCTAAAACAAAATCCAAATCTGTAAAGACGAAATGCCGGTCAAACCGAACGGAAATTCAAATAGAAAACCCAAATCAGTAAACCAAAAATACCGGTCAAACCGAATGGCAATTCAAATAGAAAACCCAAATCGGTAAAGCCGAAATACCGGTCAAACCGAATGGGAATTCTAATAGAAAAGCCAAATCAGTAATGCCGACATATCGATCAAACCGAACGGGAATTTTAAATGAATACCAAAGTCTAAAAAGCAAAAATGTCGGTCGAACCGAATGGGAATTTTAAAAGAAAATAAAAATCGGTAAAGCCAAAATGTCGTCGAAACGAAACGGCAATTCAAATAGAAAACACAAATCGGTAAAGCCGAAATGTCGGTCAAACCGAACGGGAATTCTAAATGAATACCAAAGTCGGTATAGCCAAAATGTCAGTGAAACCGAACAAGAAGTCTACAACAGAACCCAAGTCGGTAAAGCCGAAATGACGGTCGAACCGAATGGGACTTTGTAAAAGAAAATCAAAATCGGTAAAGCCAAAATGTCGGTCAAACGAAACGGGAATTCAAACAGAAAACCCAAATCAGTAAAGCCGAAATGCCGGTCAAACCGAATGGCAATTCAAATAGAAAACCCAAATCGGGAAAGCCGAAATACCGATCAAACCGAATGGGAATTCTAATAGAAAAGCCAAATCAGTAATGCCGACATATCGATCAAACCGAACGGGAATTTTAAATGAATACCAAAGTCGGTAAAGCAAAAATGTCGGTCGAACCGAATGGGAATTTTAAAAGAAAATCAAAATCGGTAAAGCCAAAATGTCGGTCAAACGAAACGGCAATTCAAATAGAAAACACAAATCAGTAAAGCCGAAATGTCGGTCAAACCGAACGGGAATTCTAAATGAATACCAAAGTCGGTAAAGCCAAAATGTCAGTGAAACCGATACGAAGTCTACAACAACCCAAGTCAGAAAGTTCGAAATGTCGGGCGAACCGAATGGAAAAGAAAAAGAAAATCAAAATCGATAAAGCCAAAATGTCGGTCAAACGAAACGGAAATTCAAACAGAAAACCCAAATCAGTAAAGCCGAAATGCCGACCAAAACGAATGGCAATTCAAATAGAAAACCCAAATCGGTGAAGCCGAAATACCGGTCAAACCGAATGGGAATTCTAATAGAAAAGCCAAATCAGTAATCCCGACAAATCGATCACACCGAACAGGAATTCTAAATGAATACCAAAGTCGGTAAAGCCAAAATGTCAGTGAAACCGAACAAGAAGTCAACAAGAGAACCGAAGTCGGTAAAGCCGAAATGTCGGTCGAACTGAATGGGAATTGTAAAACAAAATCCAAATCTGTAAAGACGAAATGCCGGTCAAACCGAACGGAAATTCAAAACCAAAATCAGTAAACCCAAAATACCGGTCAAACCGAATGGCAATTCAAATAGAAAACCCAAATCGGTAAAGCCGAAATACCGGTCAAACCAAATGGGAATTCTAATAGAAAAGCCAAATCAGTAATGCCGACATATCGATCAAACCGACCGGGAATTCTAAATGAATACTAAAGTCCAGAAAGCCAAAATGCCACCAAACCGAACAGAAGTCTACAAGAGAAGCCAAGTCAAGAAAGCCGAAATGCTCGGTCGAACCTTACGGGAATTGTAAAAGAAAATCAAAATCGAAAGTTCAAGTGTCCAAACGAAACGGGAATTCAATAGAAACCTAAATCGGTGAAGCCGAAATGCCGTCAAACCGAACGAATTCAAATAGAAACCCAAATCGATAAAGCCGAAATACCAGTCAAACCGAATGGCAATTCAAATAGAAAACCCAAATCGGTAAAGCCGAAATACCGATCAAACCGAATGGGAATTCTAATAGAAAAGCCAAATCAGTAATGCCGACATATCGATCAAACCGAACGGGAATTTTAAATGAATACCAAAGTCAGAAAAGAAAATGCTCGGTCGAACCGAACGGGAATTTTAAAAGAAAATCAAAATCGGTAAAGCCAAAATGCTCGGTCGAAACGAAACGGCAATTCAAATAAAACACAAATCAAGAAAGCCGAAATGTCGGCCAAACCGAACGGGAATTCTAAATGAATACCAAAGTCAGAAAGCCAAAATGTCGCTGAAACCGAATACGAAGTCTACAACAGAACCCAAGCTCGGAAAGCCGAAATGCTCGGTCGAACCGAACGGGAATTTGTAAAGAAAATCAAAATCCAGAAAAGCCAAAATGCTCGGTCAAACGAAACGGGAATTCAAACAAAACCCAAATCAAGAAAGCCGAAATGCCGGTCAAACCGAATGGCAATTCAAATAGAAAACCCAAATCGGAAAGCCAAAATACCGTCAAACCGAACGGGAATTCTAATAAAAGCCAAATCGCAATGCCGACATATCGATCAAACCGAACGGAATTCTAAATGAATACCAAAGTCAGAAAAGCCAAAATGTCGCTGAAACCGAACAGAAGTCTGTAAGAGAACCCAAGTCCAGAAAGCCGAAATGTCGGCCAAACCGAATGGGAATTCTAAAACAAAATCCAAATCAGAAAGACGAAATGACGGTCAAACCGAACGGAAATTCAAATAGAAAACCCAAATCAGTAAACCCAAAATACCGGTCAAACCGAATGGCAATTCAAATAGAAAACCCAAATCGGTAAAGCCGAAATACCGGTCAAACCAAATGGGAATTCTAATAGAAAAGCCAAATCAGTAATGCCGACATATCGATCAAACCGACCGGGAATTCTAAATGAATACTAAAGTCGGTAAAGCCAAAATGTCAGTCAAACCGAACAGGAAGTCTACAAGAGAAGCCAAGTCAAGAAGTTCGAAATGCTCGGTCGAACCTTACGGGAATCAGTAAAAGAAAATCAAAATCAAGAAAGTTCGAAGTGTCGGTCAAACGAAACGGGAATTCAACAGAAAACCTAAATCGGTGAAGCCGAAATGCCGTCAAACCGAATGAATTCAAATAGAAACCCAAATCGATAAAGCCGAAATACCAATAAACCGAATGGCAATTCAAATAGAAAACCCAAATCGGAAAGCCGAAATACCGATCAAACCGAATGGGAATTCTAATAAAAGCCAAATCAAGAATGCCGACATATCGATCAAACCGAACGGGAATTTTAAAGGAATACCAAAGTCGGTAAAGCAAAAATGTCGGTCGAACCGAATGGGAATTTTAAAAGAAAATCAAAATCGGTAAAGCCAAAATGTCGGTCAAACGAAACGGCAATTCAAATAGAAAACACAAATCAAGAAAGTTCGAAATGCTCGGTCAAACCGAACGGGAATTCTAAAAGAATACCAAAGGAAAGCCAAAATGTCAGTGAAACCGAACATGAAGTCTACAACAGAACCCAAGTCGGTAAAGCCGAAATGTCGGTCGAACCGAATGGGAATTGTAAAAGAAAATCAAAATCGGTAAAGCCAAAATGTCGGTCAAACGAAACGGGAATTCAAACAGAAAACCCAAATCAGTAAAGCCGAAAATGCCATTAAACCGAATGGCAATTCAAATAGAAAACCCAAATCGGAAAGCCAAAATACCTGGTCAAACCGAATGGGAATTCTAATAGAAAAGCCAAATCAGTAATGCCGACATATCGATCAAACCGAACGGGAATTCTAAATGAATACCAAAGTCCAGAAAAGCCAAAATGTCAAGGAAAACCGAACAGGAAGTCTAGAAGAGAACCCAAGTCGGTAAAGCCGAAATGTCGGTCAAACCGAATGGGAATTCTAAAACAAAATCCAAATCTGTAAAGACGAAATGCCGGTCAAACCGAACGGAAATTCAAATAGAGAACCAAAATCAGTAAACCCAAAATACCGGTCAAACCGAATGGCAATTCAAATAGAAAACCCAAATCGGTAAAGCCGAAATACCGGTCAAACCAAATGGGAATTCTAATAGAAAAGCCAAATCAGTAATGCCGACATATCGATCAAACCGACCGGGAATTCTAAATGAATACTAAAGTCGGCAAAGCCAAAATGTCACCAAACCGAACAGAAGTCTACAAAGAGAAGCCAAGTCAAGAAAGCCGAAATGCTCTACGAACCTTACGGGAATTGTAAAAGAAAATAAAAATCAAGAAAGTTCTAAGTGTCTCACAAACGAAACGGGAATTCAAATAGAACCTAAATCGGTGAAGCCGAAATGCCGGCCAAACCGAATGGGAATTCAAATAGAAACCCAAATCGATAAAGCCGAAATACTACCAAACCGAATGGCAATTCAAATAGAAAACCCAAATCGTAAAGTCGAAATACCGATCAAACCGAATGGGAATTCTAATAAAAGCCAAATCAAGAATGCCGACATATCGATCAAACCGAACGGGAATTTTAAATGAATACCAAAGTCGGTAAAGTTCGAAATGCTCGGTCGAACCGAACGGAAATTCTAAATGAATACCAAAATCGGTAAAGCCAAAATGTCTGGTCAAACGAAACGGCAATTCAAATAGAAAACACAAATCAGTAAAGCCGAAATGTCGGTCAAACCGAACGGGAATTCTAAATGAATACCAAAGTCGGTAAAGCCAAAATGTCAAGAAACCGAATACGAAGACTACAACAACCCAAGTCGGTAAAGCCGAAATGCTCGGTCGAACCGAATGGGAATTTAAAGAAAATCAAAATCGGTAAAGCCAAAATGTCGGTCAAACGAAACGGGAATTCAAACAGAAAACCCAAATCAGTAAAGCCGAAATGCCGGTCAAACCGAATGGCAATTCAAATAGAAAACCCAAATCGGGAAAGCCGAAATACCGGTCAAACCGAATGGGAATTCTAATAGAAAAGCCAAATCAGTAATGCCGACATATCGATCAAACCGAACGGGAATTCTAAATGAATACCAAAGCTCAGAAAAGCCAAAATGTCAGTGAAACCGAACAGGAAGTCTAGAAGAGAACCCAAGTCGGTAAAGCCGAAATGTCTTTCAAACCGAATGGGAATTCTAAAACAAAATCCAAATCTGTAAAGACGAAATGCCTGTCAAACCGAACGGAAATTCAAATAGAAAACCCAAATCAGTAAACCCAAAATACCGGTCAAACCGAATGGCAATTCAAATAGAAAACCCAAATCGGTAAAGCCGAAATACCGGTCAAACCAAATGGGAATTCTAATAGAAAAGCCAAATCAGTAATGCCGACATATCGATCAAACCGACCGGGAATTCTAAATGAATACTAAAGTCGGTAAAGCCAAAATGTCAGTCAAACCGAACAGGAAGTCTACAAGAGAAGCCAAGTCAGTAAAGCCGAAATGTCGGTCGAACCTTATGGGAATTGTAAAAGAAAATCAAAATCAGTAAAGCCGAAGTGTCGGTCAAACGAAACGGGAATTCAAATAGGAAAACCTAAATCGGTGAAGCCGAAATGCCGGTCAAACCGAATGGGAATTCAAATAGAAACCCAAATCGATAAAGCCGAAATACCAGTCAAACCGAATGGGAATTCTAAAAGAAAATCAAAATCAGTAAAACAGAAATGTGGGTCAAGCAAAACAGGAATTCAAATAGAAAACCTAAATCGGTAAAGCCGAAATGTCGGCCAAAATCGTATGGGAATCCTAAAACAAAATCCAAATATGTATAGCCGAAATGCCGCTCAAACCGAACGGGATTTCAAATATAAAACCTAAATCAGTAAAGCCGAAATGCCGGTCAAACCGAATGGCAATTCAAATAGAAAACCCAAATCGGTAAAGCCGAAATACCGATCAAACCGAATGGGAATTCTAATAGAAAAGCCAAATCAGTAATACCGACATATCGATCAAACCGACCGGGAATTCTAAATGAATACCAAAGTCGGTAAAGCCGAAATGTCAATGAAACCGAACAGGAAGTCTACAAGAGAACCCAAGTCGATAATGCCGAAATGTCGGGCGCACCTAATGGGAATTGTAAAAGAAACTCAAAATCGGTAAAGTTCGAAGTGTCTCACAAACGAAACGGGAATTCAAATAGAAAACCCATATCGGAAAAGCCAAAATTTCGGTCAAACCGTATGAGAATTCTAAAACAAAATCCAAATCTGTAAAGACGAAAACCGGCCGAGAATTCAAATAGAAAACCCAAATCAGTAAAGCCGAAATGCCGGTTAAACCGAATGGCAATTCAAATAGAAAACCCAAATCGGTAAAGCCGAAATACCGGTCAAACCGAATAGGAATTCTAATAGAAAAGCCAAATCAGTAATGCCGACATATCGATCAAACCGACCGGGAATTCTAAATGAATACCAAAGTCGATAAAGCCGAAATGTCAAAGGAAACCGAACAGAAGTCTACAAGAGAACCCAAGCTCGGTAAAGTCGAAATGTCGGCCGAACCGAATGGGAATTGTAAAAGAAAATCAAAATCGGTAAAGCCAAAATGTCGCTGAAACCGAACAGAAGTCTAAGAGAACCCAAGTCGAAAGCCGAAATGCTCGGCCAAACCGAACGGGAATTCTAAAACAAAATCCAAATCAGAAAAGACGAAATGCCGGCCAAACCGAACGGAAATTCAAATAGAAAACCCAAATCAAGAAACCCAAAAATACCCGTCAAACCGAATGGCAATTCAAATAGAAAACCCAAATCCAGAAAGCCGAAATACCTGGTCAAACCAAATGGGAATTCTAATAAAAGCCAAATCAAGAATGCCGACATATCGATCAAACCGACCGGGAATTCTAAATGAATACCAAAGTCGATAAAGCCGAAATGTCAGTGAAACCGAACAGGAAGTCTACAAGAGAACCCAAGTCGGTAAAGTCGAAATGTCGGTCGAACCGAATGGGAATTGCAAAAGAAAATCAAAATCGGTAAAGCCAAAATGTCAGTCAAACGAAACGGCAATTCAAATAGAAAACTCAAATCGGTAAAGCCGAAATGTCGATCAAACCGAATGGGAATTCTAAAACAAAATCCCATTCGGAAAGACGAAATGCCGTCAAACCGAACAGAATTCAAATAGAAAACCCAAATCAAGAAAGCCGAAATGCCGCCAAACCGAATGGGAATTCTAAAAGAAAATCCAAATCCAGAAAAGCCGAAATAAAGTTCAAACCGAACAGATATCGAAAAGAACATAAGCTCCAGAAAGCCAAAATGCTGGTCAATCCGAATAAAAATTCTACAAGAAAAAGCAAATCGGCAAATCTGAAATGCCGGTCAAATCGAACGGCAATTCAAATAGAAAACTCAAATCGATAAAGCCGAAATACCGGTAAACCGAAAGGAAATTTTAAAAGAAAATTCAAACCGGTAAAACGATCAAACAGAACGAGAATTCAAAAAGAAACCCAAATAGGTAAAGCCGACATACCAGTCAAACCGAATGGGAATTCTAAAAGAAAATCCAAATCGGTAAAACAAAATTGTGGGTCAAGCCAAACAGGAATTCAAATAGAAAACCCAAATCAGGAAAAGTCGGAAATGCTCACAAACCGTACGGGAATTCTAAAACAAAATCCAAATACGTAAAGCCGAAATGCCACTCAAACAAAAACGGAAATCAAATATAAAACTCAAATCGATAAAGCCGAAATAGCGGTAAACCGAGAGGTAATTCTAAAAGAAAATTCAAACCGAGAAATGAAATGCCGACCAAACCGAACGAGAAATCAAATAGAAACCTAAATCGGTAGAGCCGAAATACCAGTCAAACCGAATAGAAATTCTAAAAGAAAATCCAAATCGGTAAAACTGAAATGTGGGTCAAGCCAAACAGGAATTCAAATAGAAAACCCAAATCGGAAAGTTCGAAATGCTCACCAAAATCGTATGTGAATTCTAAAACAAAATCCAAATATGTATACCGAAATGCCGCTCAAAACCGAACGAGATTTCAAATATAAAACCCAAATCAGTAAAGCCGAAATGCCGGTCAAACCGAATGGCAATTCAAATAGAAAACCCAAATCGGTAAAGCCGAAATACCGATCAAACCGAATGGGAATTCTAATAGAAAAGCCAAATCAGTAATGCCGACATATCGATCAAACCGAACGGAAATTTTAAATGAATACCAAAGTCTAAAAAGCAAAAATGTCGGTCGAACCGAATAGGAATTTTAAAAGAAAATCAAAATCGGTAAAGCCAAAATGTCGGTCAACCGAAACGGCAATTCAAATAGAAAACACAAATCGGTAAAGCCGAAATGTCAGTCAAACCGAACGGGAATTCTAAATGAATACCAAAGTCGGTAAAGCCAAAATGTCAGTGAAACCGAACATGAAGTCTACAACAGAACCCAAGTCGGTAAAGCCGAAATGTCGGTCGAACCGAATGGGAATTTGTAAAAGAAAATCAAAATCGGTAAAGCCAAAATGTCGGTCAAACGAAACCGAATTCAAACAAAACCCAAATCAAGAAAGCCGAAATGCCGTCAAACCGAATGGCAATTCAAATAGAAAACCCAAATCGGGAAAGCCGAAATACCGTCAAACCGAACGGGAATTCTAATAAAAGCCAAATCAAGAATGCCGACATATCGATCAAACCGACCGGAATTCTAAATGAATACCAAAGCCCAGAAAGTTCGAAATGTCAATGAAACCGAACAGAAGTCTACAAGAGAACCCAAGCCCAGAAAGCCGAAATGTCGGTCGAACCTAATGGGAATTGTAAAAGAAAATCAAAATCGGTAAAGCCGAAGTGTCGGTCAAACGAAACGGGAATTCAAATAGAAAACCCAAATCGGTGAAGCCGAAATGCCGGTCAAACCGAATGGGAATTCTAAAGGAAAAACCAAATCGATAGAGCCGAAATACCAGTCAATCCGAATGTGAATTCAAATAGAAAAGCCAAATCAGTAATGCCGAAATATCAGTCAAACGACTCAAACCGAATGGGAATTCTAAAAGAAAATCCAAATCGGTAAAGCCGAAATGCCGGTCAAACCGAACAGGATATCGACAAGAGAACCTAAGTCGGTAAAGCCAAAATGCTGGTCAATCCGAATAAAAATTCTAAAAGAAAAAGCAAATCGTTAAATCCGAAATGCCGGTCAAATCGAACAGCAATTCAAATAGAAAACTCAAATCGATAAAGCCGAAATACCGGTAAACCGAAAGGGAATTCTAAAAGAAAATTCAAACCGGTAAAACAGAAATGCGGGTTGAACCGAACGAGAAATCAAATAGAAACCCAAATCGGTAAAGCCGAAATACTAGTCAAACCGAATGAGAATTCTAAAAGAAAATCCAAATTGGTAAAACAGAAATGTGGTTCAAGCCAAACAGAAATTCAAATAGAAAACCCAAATCGGTAAAGTTGAAATGTCGGTCAAACCGTATGGGAATTCTAAAACAAAATCCAAATATGTAAAGCCGAAATGCCGCTCAAACCGAACGGGAATTCAAATATAAAACCCAAATCAGTAAAGCCGAAATGCCGGTCAAACCGAATGGCAATTCAAATAGAAAACCCAAATCGGTAAAGCCGAAATACCGGTCAAACCGAATGGGAATTTTAATAGAAAAGCCAAATCAGTAACGCCGACATATCGATCAAAGCGAACGGGAATTCTAAATGAATACCAAAGTCGGTAAAGCCAAAATGTCAGTGAAACCGATCAGGAAGTCTACAAGAGAACCCAAGTTGGTAAAGCCGACATGTCGGTCGAACCGAATGGGAATTGTAAAAGAAAATCAAAATCGGTAAAGCCAAAATGTCGATCAAACGAAACGGCAATTCAAATAGAAAACCCAAATCGGTAAAGCCGAAATGTCGGTCAAACCGAATCGGAATTCTAAAACAAAATCCAAATCTGTAAAGACGAAATGCCGGTCAAACCGAACGGGAATTCAAATAGAAAACCCAAATCAGTAAAGCCGAAATGCCGGTCAAACCGAATGGCAATTCAAATAGAAAACCCAAATCGGTAAAGCCGAAATACCGGTCAAACCGAATGGGAATTCTAATAGAAAAGCCAAATCGCATGCCGACATATCGATCAAACCGACCAAGAATTCTAAATGAATACCAAAGCTCCAGAAAAGCCGAAAATGTCACCAAACCGAACAGAAGTCTACAAGAGAACCCAAGCTCTGCAGAAGCCGAAATGTCTCATCGAACCTAATGGGAATTGTAAAAGAAAATCAAAATCGGTAAAGTCGAAGTGTCGCTCGTCAAACGAAACGGGAATTCAAATAAAAAACCCAAATCGGTAAAGCCAAAATTTCGGTCAAACCGTATGAGAATTCTAAAACAAAATCCAAATCTGTAAAGACGAAAACCGGCCGAGAATTCAAATAGAAAACCCAAATCAGTAAAGCCGAAATGCCGGTCAAACCGAATGGCAATTCAAATAGAAAACCCAAATCAGTAAAGCCGAAATACCGGTCAAACCGAATGGGAATTCTAATAGAAAAGCCAAATCGCACGCCGACATATCGATCAAACCGACCGGGAATTCTAAATGAATACCAAAGCCCAGAAAGTTCGAAATGTCACCAAACCGAACAAAGTCTACAAGAGAACCCAAGCTCTGCAGAAAGTTCGAAATGCTCTGCCGAACCTAATGGGAATTGTAAAATAAAATAAAAATCGGTAAAGCCGAAGTGTCAGTCAAACGAAACGGGAATTCAAATAGAAAACCCAAATCGGTAAAGCCAAAATGTCGGTCAAACCGAATGGGAATTCTAAAACAAAATCCAAATCTGTAAAGACGAAAACCGGCCGAGAATTCAAATAGAAAACACAAATCAGTAAAGCCGAAATGCCGGTCAAATCGAATGGCAATTCAAATAGAAAACCCAAATCGGTAAAGCCGAAATAGCGGTCAAACCGAATGGGAATTCTAATAGAAAAGCCAAATCAGTAATGCCGACATATCGATCAAACCGACCGGGAATTCTAAATGAAAACCAAAGTCGGAAAGTTCGAAATGTCAATGAAACCGAACAGAAGTCTACAAGAGAACCCAAGCTCTGCAGAAAGTTCGAAATGTCTGGTCGAACCTAACGGGAATTGTAAAAGAAAATCAAAATCGGTAAGTTCGAAGTGCTCATTAAACGAAACGGGAATTCAAATAGAAAACCCAAATCGGTAAAGCCGAAATGCTCGGTCAAACCGAATCGAATTCTAAAACAAAATCCAAATCAGAAAGACGAAATGCTCTACAAACCGAACGGAATTCAAATAAAACCCAAATCAGTAAAGCCGAAATGCCGGTCAAACCGAATGGCAATTCAAATAGAAAACACAAATCGGTAAAGCCGAAATACCGGTCAAACCGAATGGGAATTCTAATAGAAAAGCCAAATCAGTAATGCCGACATATCGATCAAACCGACCAGGAATTCTAAATGAATACCAAAGCCTCAGAAAGCCGAAATGTCACCAAACCGAACAGAAGTCTACAAGAGAACCCAAGTCTGCAGAAAAGCCGAAATGCTCGGTACGAACCTAATGGGAATTGTAAAATAAAATAAAAATCTAGAAAGCGAAGTGTCACCAAACGAAACGGGAATTCAAATAGAAAACCCAAATCGGTAAAGCCAAAATGTCGGTCAAACCGAATGGGAATTCTAAAACAAAATCCAAATCTGTAAAGACGAAAACCGGCCGAGAATTCAAATAGAAAACACAAATCAGTAAAGCCGAAATGCCGGTCAAACCAAATGGCAATTCAAATAGAAAACCCAAATCGGTAAAGCTGAAATACCGGTCAAACTGAATGGGAATTCTAATAGAAAAGCCAAATCAGTAATACCGACATATCGATCAAACCGACCGGGAATTATAAATGAATACCAAAGTCGGTAAAGCCGAAATGTCAATGAAACTGAACAGGAAGTCTACAAGAGAACCCAAGTCGGTAAACCCGAAATGTCGGTCGAACCTAATGGGAATTGTTAAAGAAAATCAAAATCGGTAAAGTTCGAAGTGTTTGGCCAAACGAAACGGGAATTCAAATAGAAAACCCAAATCGGTAAAGCCGAAATGTCGGACAAACCGTATAAGAATTCTAAAACAAAATCCAAATATGTAAAGACGAAAACCGGCCGATAATTAAAATAGAAAACTCAAATCAGTAAAGTCGAAATGCCGGTCAAACCGAATGGCAATTCAAATAGAAAACCCAAATCGGTAAAGCCGAAATACCTGGCCAAACCGAATGGGAATTCTAATAAAAGCCAAATCAAGAATGCCGACATATCGATCAAACCGACCGGAATTCTAAATGAATACCAAAGTCGCAGAAAAGTTCGAAATGTCAATGAAACCGAACAAGAAGTCTACAAGAGAACCCAAGTCGGTAAAGCCGAAATGTCGGTCGAACCTAATGGGAATTGTAAAAGAAAATCAAAATCGGTAAAGCCGAAGTGTCGGTCAAACGAAACGGGAATTCAAATAGAAAACCCAAATCGGTAAAGCCGAAATGTCGGTCAAACCGAATGGGAAGTCTAAAACAAAATCCAAATCTGTAAAGACGAAATGCCGGTAAAACCGAACGGGAATTCAAATAGAAAACCCAAATCAGTAAAGCCGAAATGCCGGTCAAACCGAATGGCAATTCAAATAGAAAACCCAAATCGGTAAAGCCGAAATACCAGTCAAACCGAATGGGAATTCTAATAGAAAAGCCAAATCAAGAATGCCGACATATCGATCAAACCGACCAGAATTCTAAATGAATACCAAAGCTCAGAAAGCCGAAATGTCACCAAACCGAACAGAAGTCTACAAGAGAACCCAAGTCAGTAAAGCCGAAATGCTCGTACGAACCTAACGGGAATTGTAAAATAAAATAAAATCGGTAAAGTTCGAAGTTGTCGACCAAACGAAACGGAATTCAAATAAAACCCAAATCGAGAAAAGCCAAAATGTCTCAAAACCGAACGGGAATTCTAAAACAAAATCCAAATCAGAAAGACGAAAACCGGCCGAGAATTCAAATAGAAAACACAAATCAAGAAAGCTCGAAATGCCGTCAAAAACCAAATGGCAATTCAAATAGAAAACCCAAATCGGTAAAGCCGAAATACCGGTCAAACCGAATGGGAATTCTAATAGAAAAGCCAAATCAGTAATGCCGACATATCGATCAAACCGAACGGGAATTCTAAATGAATATCAAAGTTGGTAAAGCCAAAATGTCAGTGAAACCGAACAGGAAGTCTACAAGAGAACCCAAGTCGGTAAAGCCGAAATGTCGGTCGAACCGAATGGGAATTGTTAAAGAAAATCAAAATCGGTAAAGCCGAAGTGTCGGTCAAACGAAACGGCAATTCAAATAGAAAACCCATATCGGTAAAGCCAAAATTTCGGTCAAACCGAACAGGAAGTCTACAAGAGAACCCAAGTCGGTAAAGCCGAAATGTCGGTCGAACCTAATGGGAATTGTAAAATAAAATAAAAATCGGTAAAGCCGAAGTGTCAGTCAAACGAAACGGGAATTCAAATAGAAAACCCAAATCGGAAAAGCCAAATTGTCGGACAAACCGAATGGGAATTCTAAAACAAATTCCAAATCTGTAAAGACGAAAACCGGCCGAGAATTCAAATAGAAAACACAAATCAGTAAAGCCGAAATGCCGGTCAAACCAAATGGCAATTCAAATAGAAAACCCAAATCGGTAAAGCCGAAATACCGGTCAAACCGAATGGGAATTCTAATAGAAAAGCCAAATCAGTAATGCCGACATATCGATCAAACCGAACGGGAATTCTAAATGAATATCAAAGTCAGTAAAGCCAAAATGTCAAGAAACCGAACAGAAGTCTACAAGAGAACCCAAGCTTCCAGAAAAGTTCGAAATGCTCGGCCGAACCGAATGGGAATCGTTAAAGAAAATCAAAATTCCAGAAAGTTCGAAATGCTCGTCAAACGAAACGGCAATTCAAATAGAAAACCCAAATCCAGAAAGCCGAAATGCTCAGCCAAACCGAACGGGAATTCTAAAACAAAATCCAAATCAGAAAAAGACGAAATGCCGACAAACCGAACGGGAATTCAAATAGAAACCCAAATCAAGAAACCCGAAAATGCTTCTGGCCAAAAACCGAATGGCAATTCAAATAGAAAACCCAAATCAGTAAAGCCGAAATACCGGTCAAACCGAATGGGAATTCTAATAGAAAAGCCAAATCAGTAATGCCGACATATCAATAAAACCGACCGGGAATTCTAAATGAATACCGAAGTCGGTAAAGCCGAAATGTCAGTCAAACCGAACAAGAAGTCTACAAGAGAACCCAAGCTTCCAGAAAAGTTCAAAATGCTCTGCCGAACCTAACGGGAATTGTAAAAGAAAATCAAAATCGGTAAAACCGAACCGTCGATCAAACGAAACGGGAATTCAAATAAAACCAAAATCGGTGAAGCCGAA